>CM061139.1:189068128-191667596 GCA_030789695.1 Scilla litardierei | reverse complement strand
TGAAGCTCGACGGTCAAAAGTGAAGCTCGCTCGTCTCACTTGAAGCTCGCCGGTCAAAGGTGAAGCTCGCTGGTCAAAGGTGAAGCTCGCTCGTCCTCCCTGAAGGTCGCTAAGCCGAACAGTGAGGGTGCACTCTATCCTGCGAAGCCTGCCAAATGGTCGCACTTTATCCTCCAGGCTCGTCCTTCCGACCAAGCGACCAATGAGCGGCCCCACTCCTCCGATGCACATTAATGTCACTTATGCTTATCGAGTACGACAAACATTCTCCAAACAAAAATATCTCTGACAACTCTCACGACTGACACTCTCACGCCTGACACTATATCTCTGACGTTATCGGCTTTGACAACCTTGGCCGAACCTTCGACAGTCTGACATGCCAGCTCAGCGCGCCAGCTCAGCTAGAGTTACCGACTCCAGGGTCTATAAATACTCGCCCCCTCCAACGAAAGACATGTTGGTTATTAGAAGTTTTAAGCTCTCATTACTTATATAAGAAGAGATATCTCCCACATATCTGTTCTTCCACACAATGCTCGCTCACGTAAGGTCGGCTCACTTTAAGCTCGCCCTACGTGTTCGACCCTCTTTCTCGGTCCTAATACTGACTTCAGCATCGGAAAGGCTAAGAGTTGTCACCCAACCCTGCCTTTCTGACGAGCCGTTTCCTGTGGAGGAAAGCTCAGCTCACATCAAACAGCTCCGCGACCTTCATCAGACGACAAGCGAAGGAGCGCCCCGAAGGATCCACTCCAAACATCAAGCCATCGACGAGCAACACCCGACAAGCGTCTTCCAAGGAGTGAACTTGGGGAACTGATTCTGAGATCATTCTCGATAGTGCGCTCAGCCTCTTAACCCTCTAAAATACTTGTAAACAGCCTTTACTAATCCCAATACTTGTAATCACTGTGCCCTTGATCCCCCCTTATATAAATTAAATTGTAGTGGATTATACCCACAACAATTTGGCGCAGTATGGGAGAACGGAGGGTCATACACATGTCAAATCCCATACGCCTCAACCCCAATCCCAGTCGTGAGCATCTCTCAGGCCCTCTAATAGGGACTTCCCAGGCGAATGTGGCCCCTAAGGGGACGTCTGAGGCCGCTCATGCCTCAGCCCATGCTGTCAACCGAGGCTTGCCTTCACAAAGATGATGCACGACTAGGGTACGGGTGGGGCCGGAACATCAACCGTCCCCCCAACCCCAGTGCATGAGACGTAGCCTTCACCCCCAGTTCGAAGCAGAAGCCGCCGCCCGGCAAAGGGGGCTCAACGAGGAGATTGCGGCCTAACAAAGACTCCTTGATGCTGAGATGGAGAACGCTCACCAAAGGCACCTCGCTGAAGAAGCTGATGTTGAAGTGAGGCAGCACGACGAAGAAGCGAAGGCCACTGCCCAACAAATGCGCGACGATGAGGAGATTGCACGCCGACAGCTGCAATTTATCATCGCCGCGCGAGAAAGGCTCCGAGAAGAGAGGCGCGGGATCCCCGAAGCATCGGCCCACAACCAACGGCAAGCCCGTAGCACACCCTCGGCGGGCATCTTGCCGCTCAGAAGGAGCGTCCATAGCTCGGCCCGCCAATCTCCTAGGTGTGCCGACCCTCAGAGGTGAAGCCGCGAGCAAAGTAGAACCCCCCAGGGGCGGGGAAGGGATGCCCATGAGCGTCTAGGAGGCTTGTCCGGCGGGTCCAACGACTGGCAAGGCGTTCGGGGAGTTCGGGGCGGTTGTGTCGAATCCCAGAGATCGCTAGCACGCCAGCATAGGTCACCAATGCGCCAGCATAGGTCGCATGTACGCCCCTCTTGACCAGAAGCGCCTAACCCGCTGGCAAGGTGGGTGTTGTCGGCCACGGTGCCACATATGTTCAAGCTACCTCAGCTTGAGTTGTATGATGGACGGGCGACCTCCACGACCATATTCAGAGGTACCAGTGGGCAATGGAAATCCAAGGAGCCGACGACCAGCTCCTATGCCGAGCCTACCAGATGACATTGAAGAAGGTGGCGTTGGAGTGGTTTAATGACCTACCCCCAAGGTCCGTCGAATTCTTCGACGACCTTTCCAACAACTTCTACCAGCAATTTAGGGCAGGGCGAAGATGGAAGAAGCTGACGGACTATCTGCTCTCGATAGTCCAAAGAGAAGGGGAAACGATCTGCAGTTTCTTGCATCGTTTCCAGGAGGAGAGGCTAGGCATGACAAGCTGCGGAGACGAGCTTGCCATGGCAGCCCTCAAGAGAGGGCTCATCCACCACGGTCTCCGCTAAACGCTCCTCCAAGATCCGCATCCCGATCTAAATGTGCTCATCACCGGGGCAGAGCAGTTCATGCTAAGCGAGGATACTCTAGGAGTGAAGAAGGTGGTTGTCCCAGCAGGGACGTCCCATGGTGAGCGACAGCCAGACCTCCGACCAAGTTAAGAAGAACGCCCCCGAGGGCGCGACCAACTCGGTGGCCAAAGACGTGACCAAGGAGGCCAAAGACCGCAAGATTGCCCCGGACCGGCGCGAGGATTTGCCGCCCCCAGAGAGCCCCGCGGTCGATCAACAGGAATGAAGGAACGCAGCAGGCGTGTTACACCCAGCTCAACGCCCCGATACTAGAAGTGTGGGCCGCTGCGACGAGAGGACATCTCCTAGACCCGCCTAGGGAGATGAGGGCGGACTCAGCCACGTGGGACATGCAAAAGTACTGTCGGTATCACCGTGACCACGGTCATGATACCGACGAGTGCTATATTCTGAAGAGGGACATCGGGCGGATGATTCAGGAGGGCCATCTCCAAAGGTTCGTCAAGGGAAGGAGGCCGACTCGCGAGGAAAGGGCGCCCCAATGAATCGGCGACCTAACCAGCCCCGAAATGCCGAGTGAGAGGTCCCTGGCCAGCCCACGGCGGTCATGCGCATAGACACCATATGTGGTGGTCCGACTTCGGATGGCGCATCAGTGTCGGCCCAAAAGCAATATGCACGGCAAGTGATGGCAACAGGCGTGGGCGTCGAGGCGAAGCGGAGGAGAATATCTCATCCCCCCATCTCATTCTCGGACGACTTGGAGGGGGTCGACCTACCGCATGATGACGCCATCGTCATCGAAGCCCAAATCAGGACGGTCATCATCAGCCGCCTATTGATCGACACTGGGAGTTCGTGCGACATTCTTTTTATGTCGACGATCGAGAAGATAGGGCTGTAGCTGGCGGACCTGAAGTCTGCCCAGGACCAATTGTCGGCTTCACCAGCCATTCGATTCCCATCATCAAAGTTATCAAACTGCCGATGTCTCTGATGGAGGAGTCGAATGTCGTCACCAAGATGACGCAGTTCGTTGTGGTCGACATTGCGTCGGCATACAACGGCATCATTGGGCGGCCATTCATGACCGCTATCGAAGCTCTCCCCTCGCTCCTGCATCAAATGGTGAAGTTCCAGACTCCGCATGGAGTTGGCCAGGTCTGAGGAAGCCAAAAACTTTCTCAAAGCTGCTATGTCGGCGCCACGAAGAACAAGGCCCCCGAGCAAACCTTGTCGGTCGACCTCCTCGATGATCGTGAGGATTTCTACGACCAACGATCGACTATAGTGGAGGAGATCAAAGAGGTGCCAATCTCGGAGGAGGGCAAGACCGTCTCCATCGGCACGAAGCTCCTGGCCGACCTTAGGGAGGGAATAATAAACCTCCTAAGGTCGAACGCGGATGTCTTCGCGTGGTCGCCCTCGGACATGCCCAGAGTCGACCCAGCTATGATCACCCACGAGCTGAAGGTGAGCCCTGATGCTCGCCCCGTCAGGAAGAAGATGATGAGCTCCGGAGGAGAGAAGATGAGAGCGGCTGGCGAGGAGGTAGATCGGCTCTTTGCAGCTGGATTCATTATGAAGGTGAGCTACCCAGAGTGGCTCGCCAATGTTGTAATGGTTAAAAAGGCCAATGGTAAGTGGCGCATGTGCGTCGACTTAACTGACCTTAATAAAATGCGTCCTAAGAATAGCTTTCCATTGCCAAGAATCGACCATTTGGTCAACAATGCCTCGGAGTACGAACTGTTGAGCTTTAAGGCCGTCTTTTCATGCTATAATCAAATACCAATGACCAAGGTCGATGAAGAGAAAACTTCATTCATCACCGACCGAGGTACTTTCTGCTATACAAAGATGCTATTTGGGTTGAAGAATGCGGGGGCGACCTATCAACGAATGGTGGACAAGGTCTTCAGCTCGCAAATTGGGCGGAACCTCGAAGTTTACATTGATGATACGTTGGTCAAGACAAAGGAGGCCCGAGACCACATCGCTGACCTCCCGGAGACCTTCGAGAAGGTGCGCAAGTACAACTTAAGACTCAACCCAGCAAAGTACATCGTCGGCGTCCAATCTAGAAAGTTCATTGGCTTCATAATCATGAAGCGAGAAATCGAGGCAAACCCCGATAAAATCTCAGTCCTCGCCAACATGAACGATCTAAGAACGATTAGAGACCTACAAAGAATGAATGGGCGGATAACCGCACTTGGTAGGTTCCTGTCAAAGTCCGCCGAGAGGTCGCTTCCATTCTTTAAAGTCTTGAGGCAAGCTCTCGCCGCAAAGAAAGACGACAGGAAGGTGATCAAATGGGACGAGTCATGTGTCCAAGCATTCGTCGAACTACGGGCTTACTTGCAAAGTCCGTCACTGCTCGCAAAACCGGAAGAATGAGAGCAGCTCGGTCTATTCCTCTCCGCGTCGAAGGAAGTCGTCAATTCGGCCCTTGTCAAAGAAGATGGATGTATCCAGAGGCCGGTCTATTGTGCTAGCTGAGTGCTCCAAGATGCCGAGACCCGATATAGCCCTCTGGAGAAGGTAGCCTATTGCCTCGTTATAACGGCAAGAAAGCTCCGCCCATACTTCCAAGGTCATACCATCGTCGTCTACACCAATCTCCTCTAGAGAAAAATCTGAAAAGATTGGAGAGATCGGGCCGAATGCTGAACTGGAGCATCGAACTCATCGAGTTTGACATCACCTACAAAACCCGGACAGCGATCAAAGGCTAGGCGTTTGCGGACTTCGTGGTAGAGTGCACCATTGAAGAACTTCCTGAAGTTCCGCCAGGCGCTCAACCAACCACTACATGTCAAAGGCCATGTAATGGCCCATAGTGAAATATAGTGTATACATACTTATGTATGTGTAGTGTGTAAAGGACCTATGTGTATAATAAATGTGTGTCTAGTAGGTTACCTATTGTATGCTTATGTGGATGAATTATATGTGTAGTATTGCATTGCCTAATTGTAATGAATATTGATGTAGTGTCATGCGTTGTGTGTGTTGTTATTATTAATGTAATACTATTAGTAGGTTCTTAGTAATGTATGGCTTAACATGATGTATTGTATATAGTGGAGTGTAGTTGTGTGATATGTAGTCCATGATGTAGTGTGTGTGCCTCTATATTAATGTATTGATAATACATGACATTAAGGTGATTGAATATTGTGTGTGTTTATAGAGGGATGTGTAGGGTAAATATTTTTAATAATTAGTGTGTGTAGTAATGGGTTTTTAGTAAATTAGGAAAGGGGTGTGTGCACGGAAGATTCTTTGCTTGCATGGAAAGAAAAAGGATTAAATGGGAAAAAAGAAAAAGAGAAGAAAATGACAAGAAGAGAAGTGTGTGGAAGATTAGAGAAGAGAGAAGAAATCCTTTCTTTTAAAACTCAAATCATCTCTCTTTCTCACATTTCCTCTCCCTTTTTCCCTTCACAATTTCGTTCTCCCCCCTCCTCACATCATCTTGCCCCATTTTTCCAAGAAAACATCTCTCTCTCCCTTTCCTTAAAACCATAATCCAAAGTGCTAGCAAGATGAAATGATGGAAGCTTTGAAATGATGGAGGCTTTGAAAAGGAAGTTGCATGCAAGTTGAGAGCTTTGTGGGAGAATTTTTAAGGAGGTCTCCGTAGGGCTTTGTTGGAGCTTTGAGAAGATAGTAAGGGGCTCATAATAGGTAGGAATCTCTCTCCATCTTAATATGTCACTTACATGTTAGTGGATTTTAGTTTAGAGTTGTTGCTAATCTGTTTTTTCAATTTCCAGCAAAATTGTCCTCTGTTAAACCGTGGATATATGTTATTTTAGTTCGAATAAAAATCTGAAAAAATTATATTCATGTAGTTCATGAAATTCGGCCACATAATCTTATATAATATGGCATGTGTTCAATTCAGAAATTAGGAGAAAAAGGGGATAGTTGGCAACATAGTAGAATTCTGTTAGTTTTGACACCCTTCAGTAAAACAGTCTTAACTCCCTCTCCAGTTCATGAAATTTGGTGTTCCTGCACAAGTGGGAAAGTTGACTTTATAATTCACAACTTTCACCTAGGTCACAATTTCGTAAATCTATATGTAATATCTCTTAAAACTGTAATGTTTAAAGCAAACAGATTCAAAACAGATTTGACATGTTTTACCAAATTGAGCACCATAAATCACTCACTTCATATTTTTTCTGAAAATTGGTAGGTGAATGGAAAACTGACATATCTACAACTTTTATTTAGAAACTTTTGTCAAATTATCAATAAAAACCGATGATATATGTCCATTTGTTGTGACTGCCTGCATTTTCAGCAAGCTGAACCATTTCAATGGGATGTTGAATTATGCATTGTTGTCAATTATATTCCTATTGTCCATAATTGTTGTGATTACATGAAAAGAAGTTTGATTGTTGTGATATGCTATTAAATTGCTAATGTGATTGTGATGTTGTACATGATGCATACTATGTGTCTGTGAAAATGCCCAAGTGAAGGCAAAGGCAAGAAGTATGAGAAAAGCCCATATCTAGGGTTGTGCTATGAGACATGTTATAAACTTGTGATGTTGGGAGCATGCCATGCATGGTTCCATATGTGATGTGATGATGAGTTGTGGCTATGATAAAGGACATGTCACTTAGGTGCATGTCACAAGTTGTTATGAAAAGAAGATATAATTCAAAAAACGAGGACAATGCTGAATTTGTGAAGCCATGCATACATGATTCCCACATTGTTAATATGATGTTGTATATAATTGATGATGTATAAGGATGTGTATAAAGATGTTAATGGATAATGAAGACCAGTGACTTGTTTGCTTTTGTACTCTCTTGGATGTCTGGTTGTTTTTTGTTGAATGTCTGTGTGGAACATTACATGTACTATCCCAGCAGTGCGCAGTGGCCTGCCGGTTTCTTTGTAGTTTTTCTTTTCTCCCTCCGTAACACTCGCTGCTCTGGGATAATCTGGGACAGATTCGTACTTTTCGGGTATCCTGGAAAGCGGTACGTTTCAGTCCAGCTCTAGAAGACAGCCCCTCGACGTCCGCCCAAAGTGAAGATGGCAGGCAATGGGTCGTCCACGTCGACGGGTCGGCTGCTGGATCTTGAAGCGGAGCAGGCATCGTCATCGAGACTCCTGACAGACATTTTTTGGAGTATGCACTCCGCTTCAGCTTCTCGGCGACCAACAATGTGGAGTATGAGGCTGCCGTCAATGGCCTGAAGCTCTGCCAAGTGTTGGGGACGATGAATGTGCTACTGATAAGTGATTCAAGGCTCGTCATCCAACAAATTCAGGGGAGCTTCAAGGCGAGGGAGGAGCTGATGAAGCGCTACCTGACGTGCTCCCTAGTCGAGCTTCAAAAGTTCAAGAAGTCGGAGGTTCGACATCTGCCTCGATCCAACAACCTTCGAGCCGACGCTCTTTCTAAGCTCGCCTCCTCTTCCCCCGACGAGATTGGAAAGGCTATCTATGTCGAGAACTTATTGACGCCAACCATTGAAGAAGGCGAGCTACTATCTGTCGACCAAGGAGCGACATGGATGAATCCAATCGTAAAATTCTTAGCGACAGGAGCTTTGCCTGAAGATCGGCTTGAAGCAAAGAAAGTCGAGAGGGGGCCCTATCATTCATTATCATCGACGGCGTGCTCTACCGGAAGCGCCGCGCAAAGTTCGATGTCCTACCTTACCTGAAGTGCGTGGGTCTGGACCAAGCTGAGCAGGTCGTTCGTGAGGTGCATGAAGGCCTTTGCGGAAATCATTACGACGGACGAACCATCGCCTACAAAGCTGTGCGTCAGGGGTATTATTGGTCGACCATGCTACAGGATGCGATCCAATATGTCAAGACATGCGGCGAAGGCCAAAAATTCTGCAGATATACCGCAGCTCTGCCGGCCGACCTTGTCCCCATCCTCAGCCCGATTCGTGTCGCCAAGTGTGGCCTCGACATCCTCGGCCCCTTCCCCAAAGCGTCAGAGAATAGAAAGTTCCTCGTTGTCGCAGTCAACTATTTCACCAAGTGGATCGAGGCGGAACCCCTGGCGAACATTCAATGGAAGGACATGAAAAACTTCATCTAGAAGTCCATCATTTGCCGCTTTGAGATACCTCGCTCCATCATGACAGACAATGGAAGACAGTTCGACTGCGCGGGCTTCAGAAACTTCTACTCGAAGTAGGGCATAAAACTCCACTTCGCCTCCGTGGCGCATCCACAGTGTAATGGAATGGCGGAGGCGACGAACAAATGTATCCTAGGCCCCCTCAAAAAGAAGGTCGGCGACGCACTCGGATCCTGGCCAGACGAGCTCCCTGGCATACTATGGTCGTAATACACAACCTACAATGCGTCAATTGGAGAGAGCCCCTTTATGCTCGCATATGGAGCGGAGGCCGTCGTCTCGGTAAAGTTGGGAGAAGAGTCCCTTCATCTCAAATACTTCGACGAAGACATCAACATGGAAGGCCTCGACCTCAACATTGAGTTGATCGACAAAGTAAGAGACCGAGCCTTGATCAGCCTTGTCAAGCACAGCCAAAGGATGGCTCGCCATTACAACTCCCGAGTAAAGAAGCGAAGCTTCAGAATCGGCGACCTCGTCCTCGGAGACACATCCTACAAGCCAGAAATAACCCGTCGAGGAAAGCTCGCAGCCAAATGGGAGGGCCCCTATGAAATAATTGATATCGTCGGGCCAGCAACTTACATTCTGGCAACCATAGAAGGCGGCGAACTCGCCCACCCATGGAATGCCGAACATTTACTTAGATATTATCAATAGCTTTGTAAATGTATCTGAAATTAACTTTTTCGTACATACTCTCAAGTATTGTCGTCTCTATCTGAAAATTTCAGCTACTCACCGAGATTAAAAGGCGCCCTCCACAAAGGTCGACAATGCCCTAATATACTCCTTCAGACGCAATAAGACCTGAAAGGCGAAGTCATGGAGTAAGGTTCGACCACCAAGGCACCGGAGGGGTAGGGCCAAACTACGTGCATTGCACTCGATAGGCCGTCGGTGGGTTAAGGACCGAGTTACGGCTCGCACCCTCCCCACCCTCAACTCCGGGACATCCAAAGTGTGCTTCGCCCTACAGGGCAAGCCGAAGCGTGCATTGCACTCGATAGGTCGCCGGTGGCTTAAGGACCGAGCTACGGCTCGCACCCTTCCCACCCTCAAATCCGGGGCATCCCAAGCGTGCTTCGCCCTACGGGGCAAGCCGAAGCGTGCATTGCCCTCGATAGGTCGCCATCAAACTACAGGGCTTCCCAAGCGTGCTTCGCCCTACGGGGCAAGCCGAAGCGTGCATTGCCCCCGAAAGGTCGCCCTCAAACTCCGAGGCATCCCAAGCGTGCTTCGCCCTACGGGACAAGCCGAAGCGTGCATTGCCCTTGATAGGTCGACGGTGGGTTAAGGACCGAGCTACGGCTCGCATCCTCCCCACCCTACAAGTAAACCCTCGTACGTTTGTATTTACACATACATATTATGCGAAAAAAATTTTCAGCTCCCCACACTGAGTGCCCTCCTAGATAATCACTCACGGTGCCCTCCTGCCTGAGTGATAGCAGCTGCTCCCGTACGTTCTCCAGATGGGGATCCCTAAACCTCTCCACCATCTGATCCCTAATCTCCTCCCTCGAGCGAAAAGGACGCATCGCATCCTTCCACTGCAACCAGGCGAGTGGCTTCCCATCCAGACAGATACCTGCTGCCTCCAGCTTCTGCTCCTCCGTCATGCGAGAAACTCTAAAGAATCTCTCCGCTTTGTAGATCCATGCACTGGGTCCACCCCATCGAATACAGGCATCTTCAACTTCTACAATCGGTCCATATTGTATCCTCGGTCCCTGCAACCTCCACCGTGTCTAGGCTGGAGGTAGTGCCGCCATCTCTCATGGTGTCGCTCGTAACCCCCATGTGGGCCTCCTCCTCGGTCCTCGTATCCACCCCATTCGTCGCCTCCAAACCTGCCCTCTGGCCTCTCCTGGAAGTCTTTGAAACCTCCTCCACCGCCTACTATGCGTCTCTCCTGGTGGTGTGGTGGAGGATGCCACCTGCAGTCGTCAAATCGAGGGTCGAGAGAGTCCCGATAATCTTCACCATAGTCTATGTACTCCTGAAATTCTCCGGGGCCCAATTCCTCCTAAAAATCATGCGTCGGCACCTCCTGATGGGTCTGGTCATTGTGGACACGCTGAAAATCACCTACACACTAAAAATTACCTTCCCCGCCTCGAAAACCCCCTCCCAGGCCCTCCGTGGACTCGGGGCCCGCGGCCTGCCTGAGGGGGCCCGTGGCCTGCCTGAGGCGGGCCCGCCGGCCCCGCCTGATACTCCCGGGGACCCCCCATCGGTTGGGGGGTTCGTCGGCCCCCCTGGGGCCTTCGTCGCCCCTGGGCGAACCCAGGGGAGGCTGCCGCCTCCCCGGCGGTGATCCTGGGAGGCAGCGGGACCCAGGACGGTATTCCCCCACCCTTTTCTGCGCCTCATGGGAGGGCTGCCTAGGGCCGCCGCCCCCTTTTATGCTTCCACTGCTTTCCACCGCACTTTCTCCCGATAATCGATCTTCCACGGCTCCCCTTCCTAATCCTCAACGAATTCCTCCTCCACATGGACGTTTTCCGCGTCAAAAATCTCAACTTTTTCCTTCCCATTGCCTAAAGGTGGCGCCTTTTCTGCGGATTTAGGGTTCTCATCTCCTTTATTGTCAGCCGCCAATTGCAAGATCAATTGCGCAAATTGCTCTTCGTGCTTCGCTTGATTCGCCGTCAATTTTTCGATGGAAGTCGTTAACTTTACCATGATTTCATCGTTTGCCGCCAACGATTTCTTGATCCCGTCAATTTCGCTTGTAAATTTCGCCTCCAAAGCCTCAATTTTGTCTTGCGATCTTGTTGAAGCCACCATGGATCGTCACGCGCTCTGATACCAAATTGATAGAACTCGTACAAATTTGAAATTATATTGCTAAAAACGAATAAAAATATAACTTTTGGTTACAATATAGGGGCAACACCCTCCCAAGACGCCGGTAAGCGAGGACGTCTGCACTCTCCTAATATCCCTCGAAGAACTCTTGAAGAACTCTCGAAGAACTCTCAATGATTAATCAAAATAAGCATAATGATAAAATGACAGATATCCCAAGTTTAAAGAATAAAACCCCTCTCCTAATCAATTACAAGTTTGTCATTAAAATTAATTAAATCAAGGAAAGTCGAAAACGCCCTTAGGTTGAGGCGGCCTCCAATTGGGTGCGCACGTCGGCTTGCTGGTCCGTGGATCTAACAGTTACCATCTAACTTTGTACGACGATATTTTTGACTTCTTCTTTTGCCATTTCAGACAATATCAAGTCAATACAATGCGCCACACACGGAGTCCAATATAGATGTTGTCTCTCTCGATCAGCAGCTAACCAGCTGATTTGTAATTTGCTCAGTTGTCGACTACTATATACTCCCCAATTAGTTCTACATATTTTTCCATAATATCAAATATGTATGGACCGTTCTGAAAGTGGTTGGTTGCATCTCCGAGTCCAAGAACATCGTCCAATGGGTCGAATACACAAGGAAATTAATAATCTTCATATTGTTTTGTGTTGTCTAACCATCACACATCAGTGTGCAACCATACTCATCCCAATAAGTATGAAAAGTTTCACCATGCTTTTTGATCTCTTTAAACTCCATGTCCAAATATGTATGTGACAGCTACCAAGTAATGGGTGGAGCAACATTACGACCTGCTTCGCAATAGCATTTACCATGGGCTTGTAATATGGACTATTGGTCACATTGTATAGAATGTGATTGAAGATGAAAATTTTGTCCATAGCTCAACCGACAATGTACTTGGCATTTTTCACGAAGTAATTCTTTATGGATGGCTGTGATTTACCCTTCTTCGTTAGAGAAAAAGGGTCGGCACCAGGTCTGAGAACACCAACGGGTCTACCGATTGGTTCAATATCGCGAGCAAAACCATATGCAAACATATCGGTCATTCTACCTGTACAACTACCCGATCTGGCTAGCCCAGATGCTCTAGAAGATCCTGCTCACATCCTTCTACCCTCACGTCTACTCTCTTCTTCAGCATGTTCTTGCCTACTTGCTTTAAGATATCTTCTAAGGTCTCTTGCCTCCGCGGTATCATCCACATACTCATCTGAGTCATCTGAGATTTCCTAAATAGCCTTTACCTTTAACTCCTCGATCCTCCTCTTCTTAAATCTAACATGTACCCTTTCTTTCTTCTTGTCAAATATGTGTGCGTTCATCTCTGCATGTATTTCTTTCAGTGCTTCGGGGCATGTCAGCACATCTTGGTAATTCCTGCCAAGTGTTCCTTAAGGCGAGTCACATCACCATGCATTTCTTTAAGGCAATAGTAGCACCTTATATGTCTATGGTTATTTCCGATCATTGTACAATGAGACCACGCAATATCCAACGTCCTCTTCTTTGGAGTTCTTCGAGACATTTTAATTACTGTAACATATAACGATGTAAATTTGTGGTGAAAAGGACATTTTTAGTATTTATAAATTTTTTAGCAAATAGAAAGTAGAAAGTAGCGGCACAATTTGTCAAATGTGTTACTTTCTAAATTTTTATTATCTATCTAACTTCTTTTTTTAGTATTTCTAACATTAATTTTTTTCATTATTTTTAAGTATTTTTTACTATTTTAAGTATTTCTATACTATAGCATTCCCTTAGTTTCTTATTAAACTCTTTTTTATAATTTCTAACCTCATTTTTTCTAGAAATGCTAGTATTTTTAGTATTTATTATTATTATTATTGGCAACTAGAAAGTAGAAAGTACCAACATAATTTATTAAATGTGTTATTTACTAAATTTTTATTATTTGTCTACCATCTTTTTTAATATTTCTAACATTAATTTTTCATTATTTTTAAGTTCTTTTATTGTTTTCAATATTTATATACTATAACATTCACGTAGTATTTTCCTAACCTCTTTTTTTATAATTTCTAACCTCGTTTTTCAAGAAATGCTAGTATTTTTCAGTATTTATTATTAATTTTTAGCAACTAGAAAGTAGAAACAACATAATTTGTTAAATGTGTTATTTCCTAAATTTTTATTTTTTTCTAACATCTTTTTTAGTGTTTCGAACATTAATTTTTTCATTATTTTTCATTATTTTTTACTAGTTTCAATATTTCTATACTATATTATTCCCTTAGTATTTTCCTAACATCTTTTTAATAATTTTTTCTATAGTATTCCCTTAGTATCTTTTCATTACTATTCCTATATCATTTTCCAAGTATTTGCAGTATTTTCCTACTAGTAGAAAGTATTGTAAGTTTTACTAGTACTTTACTTTATTTTAAAATTTAAATTTACAAAATTAAATAATGTTTATAAATAGATCTAAATATCTTCCTAGAAATTTTAGATTTAGTTTCAAAAAAATTTATTACTTTTCGAACATCTTTTGTTACAATATATATTTTGTATTACTAGAAATATTTACTAGTAATTAATTATATAATTTGTAATGTGTCATTATTTTCAAATCTTTTTCTATATTATTCAAAAAAATTATACTTTGTTATAGATACATTATCTTAAGAGATAAGGAGCTTGAATTCTATTCAAATATTGTATCCTACCATTGTATGAACTCTACTCATCCCCTATAAATAAAGGTCTGGGGTCTCCCCCAAAAAATACATTCACAACATTCATCAGCACGATCTTCCTGAGATTGGAGGCACGGATGTTACGAAAGCTCTGAAGGAGACGATAGATTGCTCGTGCGCAGACGTCGACCACCCTAAACGCTCGTCTTCTTCGATCTTGAGGTATACCTAAAACTCCGCATTTTTTATCATGATAATGATATATGTCATAAATTGACACCCTGGATCGAAACGAAAACACACAATTTTTTTCCATTAGTGGCGGCCTCCGGCCCCAAGGTGGCGGCCTTCGGTCGCCATTCCCTCCTCCACCCATAGGGAGAGAGGGCGGCGGCCATAGGCCGCCGACGCCAGCCCTGCGACTGTTAACAGACGAAAAACAATTTCCGACCTTAGCTGATCGGCCAACGGCACCCTTGCTGCTGGCACCCCACCCCCCCTCAACCCCCACTACCGCCGACAGCGGCGGTGGCAAAACCCTAAACCTATGGTTTCAAAAAACAATAGTTTCTTTGTCATGCCATGTATATTTTGCTTTTCTTCTTTTGTAATACTCGCCTCTTTGGGAATACATAAGATGGATTCGTACTTCCCGGGTATCATAGGAAGTGGGGCGTTACATTCTTCCTCGCCGGCGACGGCGACCCCACACAACCTCCGTCTTAAGGCGGCAATACACCGCTGACATAGGCAGGGGCTAACAAACAAAAAACCCTAGTGCCAGCGGCCCCTCACCGCCGACAACCCACCACCGCTCAGCAGAAGTGCGTCGCCGCCATAGGCGGCGGCACCACCCAGCCCCCCTCCCCTACCTGGCACAAAACCACTGCGGGGAGCAACGACAGACAGCTAACCCCGCCGTTCCCTGTCATACTTGGGCAAGTGGCCCAAGAAAAAAATTTACTTTTCCCTTAAGGCCGAAGCCCGCAGCACTGCTGCGGGCCTCAGCCCACAGATACTGCAAGCATTGGCCCATCAAAAAAGGGGGGAAATGAAAAATAGAGTCTGTGGGCCGAAGCCCGCATCAGCAGCCTGCGGGCTTCGGCCCGAAAGCCAAACAAAAAAACTTTTAGCATGCGGAACGGGCCGAAGCCCGCAACCTCGGCCCCAAACCAAAGAAAAGAAAAAAGTGGTATAATTGACTTAATAGAACTAGGGAAATAAAAGGAAAAATGAGAAAGAATGGGGGTAGATACGGGGAAATAAGGGAATAAAAAGGGGGATAAACAGGAAATTGTTGTAAACCATGGCGGCTACGGAACCCCGTAGCCCTGTATTTATAGTAATAGGGTTACATAATGGGTGGATACCCACTAACGGGTTGGGCCTCCAAAGCCCGTTTATAACACTTCCCCTTATCCATCCATTGTTGTAAGCCGTGATGAACGCTTCAGGGTTCATAGAGCTTATCTGATCATGGGTCTATGGATACTTCTGGATCCCAAGTTTAAGAGTACTTGCCTCGTTAAAACCTTTGCCAAGGAAAACCCAGTGGGAAAAACCAATGGCTAAGGGAAAAGAGTACAAGTCTCTGTAACTTCCCCTGATCGATGGATATCACTAGAGGTGGATACTTCTGGATCCTAAGTTAGGGATAACTGCCTCGTTAAAACCTTTAGCTATGGAAAACCCAGTGGGAAAAACCAATAGCCAAGGAAAAAGAGTGCAGTTTCCGTAACTTCCCCTGATTAGTGGGAGTATTTAGGGGGTGGATACTTCTGGATCCAGAGTCAATGAGGTTGCCTCGTTAAAACCTTTAGCTATGGAAAACCCAGTGGGAAAAACCAATAGCCAAGGAAAAAGAGTACAACACTAGATTTGACTCCCCCCGATCTGTACAAGCTGCAGGCTTGCAGATCTCCTAGGCAACTATACATCAATCTCTTACAGTGTTCCGATACAAAGTACAAGGCATCGCTCACCTATACAAGACATCGCTCATCTATACAAGTATCGCTCATCTATGGCAGTTACTGAATCTGAGGGATCTCTTCTGAGGAGGAGTGGTCTGCAGACTCGGTAGGTAGCATCACGTCTCTGACCAGTCTTCACTGTGTCTGCGAGGTACTGCAGGACCTGGCTGTGCGTACTTATGATTTGCTTCTTGGATTGATGAGCCTCTCGGGATGGTGGGATTGATGTTGCCTTGGAAGTATGCTTTGCTGGTCTCCAGGAGTTGGTCGCTTCTTGGTTGCAGTCATCGCGATGATCTGTAACCTGTATCTGCAAATACATTTAACATGTTGTATGATCCTTGACCCTTGGAGATAGCGCAGAAGCTACATATCTCTGGTCCAGTGGTGCGCTGCAGGCGCTGCACTGTATCTGGTTAAAGTGTTTACTGCCAGATAAAGGAGTGTACAAAAGACATTTGAGTAAGGCACTTCAGGACCTAGGATATCCTTCCCCTCTTCCAGCGAACGGAAGGGGTCTTAATGTGCATCCATACAACCAGTAGGTGTATTTGTGGATTGCAATTTTCCATGTTTCTTCATCGTCTGGATGATAATTTCATCTTCTGGATGGTAATTCATCTGCTGGATGATTATTCATCTTCGGGATGATGGTTTCATCTTCGGGATGATTATTCATCTTCAGGATGAAGGTTTCATCTTCAGGATGATAATTCATCTTCAGGATGAAGGTTTCATCTGCAGGATGATAATTCATCTTCAGGATGATTATTCATCTTCAGGATGAAGGTTTCATCTTCAGGATGATAATTCATAAGGGTATGTTGTCACATCATCCATAGCAACATAGCCTAAAATTATCTTTGCTAATCGCATGGGTTTCGCAATCATGACCAGGGAGCCTGATGCATCAGTTTGATTAATTTTGTAAGTGAGGTAAACTCATCTTACATGGTTACTTCCTGGTTTCTGCAAAATAAACCTCTAAGGCTATAGCGTTTTGCTAATAGCGTACGATTTTATTTATTTATACAATACTCGGTACCCCACAGGTTTGATATCTTTTGATATCAGGACTTCAGGTCCAAACACTTCACATTTCATAAGTGAGTCCAGCTCAACTTATTATTGCCTCGTTCCATATAATTTGGCCAAATTTTTGCGTTTGCTTCAGGAAACGGAGATTGTGAACGATATTAATGGCAAGATGAAATGTGAGTAATAGTCGACAAGTGTGTTTTATCCAAATACCTCTCCGTGTACGTACATTATTCAATTTATTCCAGATTTATCTCTTCTGGAGGTTCTGGAAAGGGAGAGGATATGGAGATGAGCTCACTTTCCTGTGGTGGTATTGTTTTAGGGTCTCGTGGTATGTCCTCTCATTCATTGAGGATATCCACTTCTGCTACTGGTAGATTGCATCCATTATAGTTGGTATGTCAATCCTAGCTGGATTTTTAGTAGCAGGGATGTGTGAATTTGACAATATTTATATTGTCAGTAGCTATGTCTGATAACTGTTTAACAGTTTCATAAGTGTGGATCGTCAGGATCTCATCACTATTCATGATAATCAGATCATAGGTATTAATGTTTTAAATGGTCCATAGTGGTGATATGGGGATGTAAACTCATCATGACTCCATCGATAAGATGTGCACTAAACGCTTCCCCCGTTAGGGGTTCTCGGAAACTGTTTATATGAGGTGATCAAGCTCATATAAATAGTTTCTAAGGAGGCGTTCTGATGGTTTGCATGCTCCCACGTGGTCACCTACAACTGGATTTCTAGTGGACAAGTAATTCGTTTAAATCATTTTAATGATTTACATATAAACCATTTCTGGGTGTGAACACAAAGCTTCAGGGTGTTCAATTTTCTTCCAGTTGTTAAATTGATTTCCCAGTGTTATCCCAAAAATCCGCATTAAGTTCGACTTCAATGAAGTTGAGCATAGAACTAGGGATATGAACCCGTCAAGGCTCCATCTATAAGATGTGCTCTAATGCCTCCCCCGTTTGGGGATCTCGGAACATATTCATCTAGGATGGTTAGTCCCGATGAATAAGTTCCACTGCGGCATTTTGAGGGTGGTATGAGGGTAAGTAAAAGCCCAACCAATATCCTAGTAATGTAATATGTCCGTTGTGATTAATAATAATCTGGACTGCGGTTAGATAACAGGGTTTTGATTATGACCATTTTAAGAGGATATATAGATGAGTACTCTAAGGTACATCATCAGCCATATGTAGGGAGTGTGTGAGTCCACTTTTATCCCTCAAATACTCTCAAGAGGCCTAAAGGTCTCATTCTTCTAATCATAGTATATTATCTTAAATTCGTTTGAGGAAGTGAGGAGAGTCAATGTCCACGTGAATGGAGATGATCTCGTAATCATTTTTCCCTTTTGAATGGGATAATGAGAGTTTCACCCTTTTTTGAAGAACTTCGGGTTCGTCTGGTTAATGATGTCTTGCATCATCAATCCAGGGTGACATCGATCCAAAGTTGGTCGATTCTGGACACTTCTGGTGTTCCAAATTAATTCCTCTGTTCGAATTTATGTGGGACTTTTGTAAAGTCCAAAAAAATGCTCAAGTTAATTTTTGTCCGGTAATAGTTGAACTGTGTTCAAGCTGTGAAGGATTACATCTTCACAATGACTATTATGCGGATCATAGTTGGATAAAGCTTCAGGCTTTATTGGTTTCTTGAGTCATTAGGGATTTCATTTTGACGAATATCCTTTGAAACTTTATAAGTTTCAGAGAGTACATGGCATCCTCATTTTAGGAGTATTCAGGATGATAAATCATTTACAGTAAAATAAAATGCGTAAAAAGCACATATATACTGCAAGAGAATACTACTAATAATTATGTTAGAGCAACAAGTTTCATAGTATGATGTGGGTTCTGTAAAATATACGTCCACAATTGTGCTCATTTTAGACTCATATCATGACAACAGATCAAATTTATTTTCAAAATTTATTTGTCCTCGGGAAGTAGCGAATTATACATACAGTCAATTTGACTTTCGTCGTTTAGACTAGATATGTATATATTTTTATATGGCATACGTTAATGCCCATTAATTTTGCAAAAAGCATTATGGGTCTTGTCAGAGCTTCTGGTCTGATATTGGGTTGCCATTTCATACTCCATATCGAGGTACATCATATCTTCCCTTTCTCATTTTTATTCAAGACTTCCCCTGTTTTCAGTCTTCCTTATTGTCGTTTATAAGGAAGAATGATTATTGGTCTTACAAAGTAAACTTATACAAGGAAAATGAGTTAGTTTCTATATTTCCACTTTCTAATTTATGAGAGACTTTTAAAAGTCTTTGAAAACTCAAGTATGGTCTACGGGCCATTTTTATTGAGTTATTCAAGTATTGTGTGGATATAGAATCATACTCTAGGGGAAACAATTACGTGGGTACGAATTTTATAATTTCTCACTTATCAATTAAGCCACGACTTCGGGCGTACGCTTAAAACATAAGGTTGGATTCAAGAATCATACCTTGTAAAGTGAGATTACTCAAAAGAGTTCGGTGGTGTTATGACAACTGCTGGTGTCAATATTGGTTTATACAAACCATAGATCTGAGAGATCTATTTACCGCGAAATGCGTATTTCTAAAAGAGAACGCATAAATGTTTTTCGTATAATCCCCCGTACTTGTTAATTTTTATTAGTGTGAAAGGGTGTTGACTTTTGATTTGATTTTGAACTTCAGGTTCATTTTGGTTTTGAACTCCAGGTTCATTTTGTCAACTAGGATATGATGGTAAAATTTATTGAAATCATTATTGGTTTGTTGTCATAAAAAGTTGTCGTATCATGAGCACATCATACATATAATATAAATCCATTAAACTAAAAAGTTGTGCTCAATTAACCTGAATGGAAACAATTATGATGTATACACATGCTATTTATATTCTGCAGGTATATAAATAATTTTATCTCAGACATATATTTATGCTACAGGCATTAAAAATACATCAAAAAGATTTTAGCATGCTAAATAAAATGTTCATTACAGAACATTGAATATGCGACGGGCATATAATTTTCTACGCATGCATTTATAGTGTTTAAGTGGAAATTCATGCTAGAGGCAACAAAAATATACATCACATCGTAGAAAAATGCGGCAGGCATTTAATATCATAGCAGACGATCAACACAGACAATTAATCATCACAGGCATTTTATAATGGAAATGAAAATTTTTCGTTTAATAATTATTGGACCACTAGGCAACGTCATACACCGTTAGGTTAGTTGACTAACGGCAGAGCGGTCGCAGGATCTTCCTAATTATTAAATGTAAATGATCAGATAATCCGAATAAAATGCGATGAATAAAAATTGTGTAATTTAACAGATTTTGACGAAAAAGAAATCGCAATTAAATCTGAAAAAGATTTGAAAATCGAAAAAAATTTCGGGGTCAAACCCTAGTTAGGGTTTTTTGTCGCGCGGATTGCCGCTTCAGGCGGCTAGGGTTTCCGGGCATGAGTGCGCACCGGGGGGGCCCGATACGAGCAGCTGCCGGGGGGTGGGGCCCGCCGCTGCGGGCGGCGGGGCCCGCCGCTGCGGGCGGCGGGGCCCGCCGCTGCGGGCGGCGGGGGTTGGGGGCCCGCCGCTGCCGGCGGCGGGGCCCGCCACTGCCGACGGCGGGGTTGGGGGCCCGCCGCTGCCGGCGGCGTGGGTGGTTTTGCCGCCGCTTCGGGCGGCGGGCGAGGGTTTTGGCGCGAGATCTAGGGGGGATTCGCGTTCCGGCGAGAAAATCCCCTAGGGTTTCATTGTTTTTGGGGATAAAAATCTAATTTTTAGTGGAAAAAATCTATTTTTAATCTCCAACAAAACGTTTTTATTGTAAAAATTTGATTTTTCATCAATAAAAACCTTGATTTTCATTAAACAATCGATCCAAGAATTTTGGATCTAGACATATGCGCATATGAAATTTTAGATCTAGGGTTTCAGGATTACCTCTAGATCCTACCCGCCGGATCTAGCGACGTTCGGTGAAGGAAGCCCGTTCGCGTCGCGTCCGTCCGTCGCGTCCGTCCGTCGGCAGGGGTTCGGCTTAGCTTTGAGCGTGCTGATAACGTGTTGTAAACCATGGCGGCTATGGAACCCCGTAGCCCTGTATTTATAGTAATATGGTTACATAATGGGTGGATACCCACTAACGGGTTGGGCCTCCAAAGCCCGTTTATAACAGAAATTTATTTTTCCTTACAAATAAATTACACGAGGGCATAGTTCAGTTTTATTTTTTTCTTTTTCTGAATTTGACCCTCATGTGCACAATTTATTTCCAACATATTATTCATTCATGATGCCTGTTCTTAGGATCAGATTAATATGTTTTATATCCCAAACTATCTGTCATAAATTCAAGGATAAATTTTATGCTTATTTCCGAAAGCATTAACTTAATAATTATGAAGATCATATGATCGCTCTGCCGTTAGTTACCTAACTTAACGGTGTATGACATCGCACAGTGATCCAAATAATTATTAAAACACAAAAGAATTAAATCAAATTTATCCGGTGAATCTGTGATGTTTGTGATATATGATAAACATGTTTCTGAGCACAATTTTTGCATGAATGACTATATTATGATTTTGAATCGGCCTTTTTAAGTCCCACATTTATTTTTGCTGCACTTTTCTTTTCTTTTTGAGAGAAATTGTAGGGATGAATATTATGTAATGCCCAAGACCGATGACCATTTCCATGGAGACAAAGGCCACCCTTGACGAAGAAAAATTTTATGGGACTCACGTGGTTTCCAAAGTTGTATTTTCTTTTTCCATTTATGTAAAAAGGGACTGTATAATTGAACTTTAAGACATATTTTTATGTGGTGACTGGTCGATCCACGCAATTAGCTTATTCATTTAAATTCTCTGCATGATATTATTTTTTGTATCATTAATTCATGCAAATTGTGCTCTTTTAGACAAATGGCAAAAATTGCACGTGTTAATTTTGAAATCCTAGAAGCCTCTGAGAGGAACTACCTCAGTTGGCAGTTGAATGTCAAATTCCATCTGTGAGGACATTCCCTAAGTGCCACTATTACAAAAGATCGCTCTGCGAAAGATATAGAAAATGCAAAAGCTATAATTTATATTCGTCACCACGTGGACAAGACCCTAAAAGCTGAATACATTACGGTCGAAAATCCATTTGAGATGTGGACGTCCCTTGAGGACATGTATAAATATCATAAAGATATTATACTTTCAAGGGCCCATTATGACTGGGAGAACCTGAGACTACAGAACTTTAATTCCATAGTTGAGTACAACTCAACTCTGTTCAGTATCCCCTCACGCCTGAAGTTGTGGTGAAAAAGTCTCAGAAGAACGCAAGCTAGAAAAGACTTACATGTCATTTAATGAAAAGATGCAATTTTAATGCAGCAATACCGTGAACGAAAGTTCACTAAGTATTCTAAGTTGCTTGCATGCTTATTAATGGCTGAACAGAATAGAGAGCTTCACCTTGCCACTCATAACATGTGCCTTCCTGGCACGCCCCCTCCCAAAAGCTCATAATGCATCTTCTTCCAAACAAAATAATAAAAGAAAAGAGAAAATTCAAAATGAGGCCAAATAAGAAACAAGCCAGAGGACGTAGCTACCAAAACAACAAAATGCAGTGAAAAGGAAGTTCACATGGTGGAAAACGATAATAATAATAATCATGAAGCACCCCCACCGAAGAAGAATTGGGAAGACCAGTGTCATCATTGTAGCATGACAGGTCACTGGTCAAGGGCGTGCAGAACTCTACGTCAACTACAAGATTTGTACCAAGAGAGCCTGAAGAAAAGGGTCGAGTCAAATATGGTGGCCACCTACTCCCAAGCTCCATCGTAGTTTACTGCTGCAGAATTTCGAAAATGATGACTTGTTCGATCAAAAAGCTTTTATATTAGTTAAATAAACATTGTCATTTGAGAGCTTTTTATTCCATAAATATGCATGGTGCTATTTCCATTTTATAAATTAGTTATGATTTGCATACAATCAATATGCTTTTATATCCTCTTAGATGGATTGCTCTCATGACTAGTTATAAAGTATAATGTTCATGAGTATTCAGCATTATATGCAATAAATTGCAATAAAATAGTTATATTTCTATGCACTGAATCATATGAAATGTTTTTCTTACATGCCATGGCTTAAGATCAAATGGTTATGTTTTGTATTGAAGTATATATTGCAATGGTTATGCTTGCTATAAGTTTGACGAAACTTGTCAAACAAACTGTGGAAAATTTTTACAATCCACATGATCACTCATGACGCTGTTAACATAAGAATCTCACTATAATGATAGTCTTGAAGTACTATCTTCGAACGTCTGACTTGAGGATCAAGCATTACAAGCATGAAAACTCCTGAACAAAATGTGAGAATGCCCAATACTCTCGGAAAATATGGAAAAAGAAAAGTTTCAATGACATTCGTCTATACGAAATCCATAGTGAAACTAACGAAATAAAAAATACCGAATAATCGTATATAACGCCTCAAGATAATTAATGGCCTGAAGACTATACTTGAGCATTTGAATGTACCTTCAAAAGGTCCATACCTTATAAAATTCAAAGAATGGACCAAAATTAACGAAGCATGCAAATGTGCCCGACCTCGTAAAGTTTATACTTTGATACGTGTGGTTTAAACACCCTGCATCGGTGATGATACACTCCATGATATCCCAATCCCATAAAATAATCTGCAGAACACGAATATTCTTCAAAAGGGTGAATCTTCAATTTATTGAGTGAAAACCAATCTCCATTAAAAATAAAATAATAAGACTTTTTCCTTAAGAGTACTAGAGGTATACTTATCCAATCCCCGTGACGGGCCGATAAAGTACCTTACCGTACTTATCATCCTCATAAGTAAGCCGATTATCCAACCGCGGTCTAGCTTTCTAAAGCTAGTAGGACAAACTATCATAATTGCAGGCACAATGGATAAAACTGGGATATAAATAATAATTTGCAACTGGAATAAAAGTTGCACCCTGAAGTATGTGTTCACACCCAAAATGGGTTTGAAAAGTCTATTATTAAAAACGATTCAAATGGATTACACATCCATTGATTCCAGTTGTCGGTGACTTCATGTGGACATGCAATCTTGCATGCTGCTTCATAAATAAGACTTAAACCCTCTGGAAATCAGAGTTATTCTTCGATGCAATTAGCATACAGAACACCAACAAATATCTCTCATTTGAGGATTTTTGGGTGTGCAGTTTACAACCCTACAGCACCACAGGGAATAAAATCAGGACCTCAACGCCGTCTTGGAATCTATATAGGATTTGATACACATTAGATACCTTGCACCCCAAATGGGGAGGCGTTAAAAGCACATCTCGAAGACTGTAAATAAATATGTCCTCATTCCCAGTGATAGGCTTAACCCAGTTGAAGCTTGAAGCTCTACTGACCATTTAAAATAAATAAACAAAAATCTATGAACCAAAAATTATGAAATGTGATAATGAGATCCTGAATATCCTTCACATTCAAGAAAATTGTTCAAATATTTATCGGACATTGTTGTAAAAAATTTCCAACACGTGGAATATCTCAATAAGTAGTAATTTTTCATGCCTTTGCACGTGGTATATTTTTGCAACTTTTATTAGAAATTGAGTCACACACTCTAGACTCGTCTTATTTTGCACATACTTGGGCGGAGATATGCATATGGGAGACAATGTTTTCAAAAGCTTATTTGATTTTCAAAGGGGAAAGAGTACACGTAATTGAATATCTTTTTAATGATAACAAAAGGGGGAGAGATATTAGATGGCACATGCATAATTACATATTTGCAACACTTAGTTTGGTATAACTTTTGGTATCATGATTTCTTACAAGTTGTGTTGCAAGAAGAGAAAGTATTTTTTATTATGCATGTATTGTTTGGCATCATCAAAATGGGCGAGAATATTGAGATATGAAGTCCAACCATATATGTTTTGATGATGAGCAAATGTATCATCTAATATCTACGAGTGCATGTAAAAAAGCTCAAGGCAAATCAAGTAAAAATACTCAATGAATTAGTGATGAGATCAACAAGGCCATGGATCAATTGGAGCAAGACAAAGAGCTTGAGGAGTTAAGAATGCATCAAACGGTCTTCATTGTAATAATTTATTTGATGTATTATTCTCCTTATTTGTTATAGAATGTTAAGGCCTTGCTAGAAACTCACACACTTAGGAACACACATAAAATGATTTAAAAATATTTTTAAATGGTTTGAAAATGTTTTCCTAAGTTTTTAAATGTTTTCCTAAGTTTTATGAGCATATACGCATTTATCTGTAAAGGAGTCGACTAATCTTTAAATAGGAGTTGACTACTTTCTATTGGAAATTATTGGATACACTTTGTCCCAAAAAAGAGTCGACTATAGTTGTGTGGAAAGTCAACTACCATTTAGGGGTGGCAATTCGGGCCGGGCCGGTCTTATCGGGCCGTGCCGGCCCAGTCCAGTTTTCTTAAAGGACCGGACGGGCCGGCCTGATAAGACTTCGGGCCATTCCAGTGCAGCCTGGGTACGGTCCGATAAAAATTCAGGCCGCCCGGCCCGGTCCAATAGGGTTGAAAGAAGTATATATGTGAAAGATTGGTATCCCTCTTCAAGTTCATGTTTGGTCTGGTTATTTTATGGAGTAAGTACACTCTAATTAGATATTACTAAGAAGTATATCTACAGATGATCTTTCACATTCAAATTAAAGTAATTAACAATATGGAGTACTATACACTATCAATGATGAGAGCCTTTCGTCTAGTCGGGGATTATATAGAAATAGAATATGAATTGAAACAGAATACAAATTAGTACTCATTAATACGAATTGACTATTGAATTGGGGGCGGTCAAGCAAACTCAAAATGGTTTCATGACGTACCATACCGCCCAATGGGATGAATAGCTTGGCCCGGGTCCCGGTGCGAAAATGAACCGGGCCGGGTCGGCACTGTTCGATAAGGATTTCGGGCCAAAATTGTCGGCTCAGGCACGGTCTTATCGTGCCGTGCCCGTGCCGTGCTATCGTATTGGGCCGAAAATTGCCACCCCTACCACCATTTGTATAGGAGTCGACTCCTTTTATCCAACGGACAAATTCAACACAGCTCTGCGCTTTACGGAAAGCTGTCGACTTGTTGGAGGGGTGTTTTTGGAAATTGTTTTCAATAGTTTTTCACCCCAATATATGCTAGGATTTCTGAGGATTTTAGTATGAAATTTTTGAGCAAAAATCCAAATTTTCAAATATTTTTAAGTTCTTTTAAAAAGCCCTCAAAATTCCCTTGGCCAAAATTATTCAATTGTTTTCAACATTTTTCTTGACCAAATCTTTAGATCTCCTTAAAGCTTTCAACTTCATCATTCTTTGAAGACCTATACTATAGCCACTACACAACACAAAGCTTCAAAACAAGGCTATTGGTAAAAGGTGTAATCTTTTCTTGGTAAAGAAAATCCTCGAAGTGTTGAGGCGGTGAGTTGTTTATTTCATGGGAAGAAATTGTATGTTGTAAATTCCTCTTGGGAAACGGTGTTGTAACTATTTTGTGAAAATAGTAAATTTAGCCGAGTGGGACTGGGGTGGCGGGATGTAGGATAAGCCAAGTGGGACTTGGGTATCCGAACCAGGGATGTAGGATAAGCCATTTTTCTCACTAACTTCTGTGATTGTTCTCTCTTGCTAATTTAATTTCAATGCATACTAATCAATTGAGATAAGTGTAGATTAAGTTAAAGTTTGGTGACTCAGATTGTTAACTTCGGTAGACTTTCTAGAGAGAACTTTTAATATTTCTTTGGACACTAATCACCCCCTTCTAGTGTATATTTGCCGTCCACAGGATCCCAACAACTATATGATCTTCAAACTTTGAAAAATGCATGAGACAGTGATATGCTTAGGTATCGTGTCACTATGGCTTTTTAATGATATTTACCACCATCTTTTTGATTATGTCAAAGGGGGAGAAATGTTTAAGTGACATAAAATATGGCATATTCTCATTTGTCATTAGAGATCACATTTGTATGACATACTGATACACACTCTTAAATATAAAATCATTTATATCTCATACACATACCAATTGGTGCCTTGGTGCCTTGGATACCAATTGATGCATGAAGATTACTTGTTAATTTCTAACATAATGTATCTATGCAGTTGGAGTAAGTATTAATTTTTAAATTAAATCATAATTTTATTTATAATTGTTACCATAAAAAAGAGGAGAATGTTAGGATATTGAGTCACACCTAGGCATGTTTTGATGATGAACAAACTATTATGTGTACTAACAACTGTGGAAGTAATTTTGAGAATGATGATAGAGCACTTAAGCAAATTGATGATCACACAAAGGCTTATAGGGCCAAAGCTAAAGACGATTTTATTGAAACCCATGAAGATCTTTAAGAACGTGTTGATCAACCAAGAAGCTCAAACAAGGCCAATGCAACTTATGAAGAATCAGAGAACAGAAATCAAGCTTCATGGACTACATCACTTATATCGAGTGTATGTATATGTTGATGTATATTTTCTTTGTCTTGTATTAGATTCATGTACAAGCCTAAGTTTGAAGCTCACACTCACTTAGATATCCTTTAAGTATTTTAAAATATTTTGGAAATGTTTTTTAAAGGATTTTTCTAAGTTATATAGGCCAGCGTTTATGTAATCAGACAAACTAGGCGACCAATCTGACACACACTCGATTGGTTGCAGTGTCTGAAATAAGTTAGTGAAATGTTAGAGAAGTAGTCGACCATAGTTATGAAACTAGGTGACCCGTAATTGCACTATAGTCAATTAGTCCTTGAATTGTTGTCGACCAGTATTTACATAGAGCATCAACTTCTCCAGAAATTACCAGACCAGTCAACCAATAGACATTGACTAGTCGACTAGCCACTAGTCGACTAGTAAGTGTACAGTAGTCGGCTAGTACTAGCCTTTGGCTAATACGATAAAATCAGTAACTAGTCTAAGTTATATAGGCCAGCGTTTATGTTATCAGACAAACTAGGCGACCAATCTGACACACACTCGACTAGTTGCAGTGTCTGAAATAGGTTAGTGAAATGTTAGAGAAGTAGTCGACCATAGTTATGAAACTAGTTGACCCGTAATTGCACTATAGTCAATTAGTCCTTGAATTGTTGTCGACAAGTATTTACATAGAGCATCAACTTCTCCAGAAATTACCAGACCAGTCAACCAATATACATTGACTAGTCGACTAGTAAGTGTACAGTAGTCGACTAGTACTAGCCTTTGGCTAATACGATAAAATCAGTAACTAGCCATTTTTAACTGTTGTTAAGGGTATGCCTAACCCAAAACTTGGCCTATATATTGAGGAAATTGTTGGAACTTCTGGTACGAAGGATTTCGATTTTGTAATAAGTTTTCTAAAAGATTTTCATGCTCTTGTGATCTAAAATTCCCGAAGCAAAATCCTTGATTCTTGGCCTCTTGTTTTCTAAATTTCTCAAAAGCCTTTTAGCAAACTTCTTGGCCATTTAGTTTTTGATCTTCTGGAGCTTTCAACTTTATCATATTAAAATCAAAACTAATTTCCTCTTGATCTCCAAAAGTTTTATATTTTCTATTTTGAGATCAATGACTTTAGCCTTAGCCTCACTATACACATTGAGCTTCATTCAAAGGCAATAGTCGTCAAAGTGTAAGTTGTATAACCCACACAAGGATGTGGTGGTAAGTGATGATGTATAATCCACACAAGGGTGTGATGGTAATTTTGTTGGTTGAGAAAATCCTCATTTGTGAGGTGTTGAAGTTCTCTAGTTGAGAGAGTCAAAGTGTTGGAAATCCTCTAAGTTGTAGAGGTGTTGAAAATCCTCACTAACGGTGAGGTGCTTGTAAAAATCCTCAAGTTTGTTGAGGTGGTTTCTCTCGTTTGAGAGATGATATTGGATACTTGAGTAAGTCGACAGACGGACCGAACCAGGATAAAAATCTCTATGTTTGTGTTGTTTTCTGTGATTGCATGTGTTTAATTTCCGCTGCTATCTTTTAATTGCAAGTTCTTTGATATTGTTGATTAAGTTCCAAGTGAGGTAACACTCATTGAAAAAGTAGGTAAAATTAGAAGGATTAATTTTAAAGTCTAAATTTTATCTGAATAACATTATTCACCCCACCCCCCACCCCACCCCCCCATGTTTACTTGCCATCTCACAGGGATCCCATACCTTCTCTGGTGTTCGTTTGCAAATATTCGGACCATGCATTATCCACCACTTTACAACTGGAACGCTTTGCTATCATTCTAAATTCAACTCAATGGATTATGCATGTATGGCACATGGATAGACCCAAAACAAATACTGCTTAAGGATATAAATGAAGATATGGTTATCTCTATTTGATTGACAAACGATTGACGCAACCAATTAACAATTTTGAGACATGGCTGTGTCAACTTGCATTAAATATTAATGGAAGGAGGCAAGCAGAAGATCTACATGAATATATTTTACACCCCGAAAAGAAATATGAGAAATAAACTTGACTACAGACAATAGTGGATGCTAGATGCAAACATTATAATAAAATTAAGCATTAATAACTATTGGTTAGACAGACAGGCATACTCACAAATGCACATATAATTAAACATTGTTGGACGGAATTGAAGAGGACTCACCTGATTAGATAATATTAACAGCAGACCTGGCAAATATCGGATATTTCTATGGTAGAAAATCTTACTTATGGTGATAGTCTCCATGGCAAGAGGGGGGTAATTGCCAGCATTTGCAAGGATTGATATAAGTACATGTTCTTTAATTTGAAAAGGACCAGGGTTCAACGAAAACATCCATCTCGTTCCTGGCACTTTCACAAGCTTGTTAGGTAGCTTGCTGGCCATCAACTTTCCGGCAATTAATATCAGGATGTCGACACATGCAGTGGATATGTATATTGTCTGCTTACGATAAATGAAAAACTGGTCTGCAAAGGCCAAGATGCAACAGATGCTGAGGCCAAGGATCCATGTCCGGAATGTCAAGACTGGAAGGGTTGTGTCGTCTGTGGGTGGTACAGTCAGCCGCACCTCTTCGATCGGAAAATCATAGCTCATCTCCTCTTCTTTGATAACCAGACAAATATGAGAAATCGAAACAATAAAAACAGACAGAACCATTGCAAAATTATAACGCTGAGTAATGTTGAGGTAATTACCTTGTAGTGTCGCCATTTGTGTAGAGAGGAGGAAGATGAGGTAATGATTAGAAGATCCCACGGAATAGTTCTCTTGTATTGGTGGCAACTGTCATCTGATTTGATCAGCCTACGAGAAAAAGATGTATTGATAATTTGACATGATTGCATTGTATGCCTAAAACAGTAAGAAATAAAATGTATATAATTATTGATAGACAAAAACGTTGCTATTCCCCAGAAATTAATTTACTTGCCAAACATGGATAAGAATTGAGAGAATTGAAAGGATTAGAAAGGAAAGAACTGATCTGGAAATTAATTGCAGATTTATCGAAGACTAATAAAGGAATATATATATTTTCTTCCGGGAAAAGGATTGAGGAAATATGCCAAGTTTGGACTGCAGGACCCTCAAGGTTTTTGTTTACGGGAAAGTTCAAATACTTGACATTGACCTTTTTTAAGACTAAGCCACCATGCAAATTGCATCAAATTCTTACGCTTTGAAAAATAACACCACGAAACTTCAAGAAGGCCAATCTAAACGCCAAAGTAAACCGCCATGGGGCTGCCATCGCCATCTGCTAACAAAAGCAACTGATTAGAACTACGGGTATATCAACGAAATATTGAGATTAAAATGAATAGATGATTATAAATATAAGACCTTTCTTTCAAAAAGAACTGAACAGTAACATGTTTTTCTCATCCTCCTCTTCTCCATTTGGATTATGGAATCATCTAACCATATCTATGATAGCTAATGAGTGATATAAATAAATAACGAATGGCGCCAAGTCATTTCGTGAGAATAGAGAAAATTGACTTACTTTTTAAGAATCAGTCTGCTCCAATCAAATTTAAAGAAATGAAAGGAAACTATTTATAAAAATTTGAACAGCCCTACTTTACTCCAAAATTTCCCCAACTTGCATTTCACTTTCCAAAATATAACAAGCATTCTAAAACACACACACAAAAGAAAGAGAGGAAAAACGCAACCACCAAAACAAAACAAAATGAGAATAATTTACCCCCATAATATCAGCAAAAATAAATCTCCCTTTTTTGACTATCTCAATCTTCATAAAATCTTTCAACATGTCAATCTTATAAAAGTTTGAATAGCCCACTTATAAACAAGAAAAGAAAAAGATCCCATAACTAACGAATGTTTGAAAACACACCCCCAACAAGGAAAAAAAAAGTAACCACCAAAACTAACCAAAAACGGGAAAAATAACACCTCGTATTATCGGCAAAAAGCAATCCCCCTAACTTGCCAATCTCAATCTTCCAAAATCCTTCAACTGCAGAATTATGATTAATCTAAAATGAAGTCATACCCCAAAAAACTTCAGGTACTAACAGTGGGACTGCAACACAAGGGTAATCTTGATTCACACAGTAAACCATCAAAGCAGCTCATAAAAATATTGGGATACCAATAAAACACTCAATGACCCCCAGCATGGATAACAAGATTGACACAGGAAAATGCCTTCGCTTCGAATGTTAACATGGCAAGGGAAAAAATGCATGCATATAACATTTGAACGTTGACAAAGAATTACTGCATGACAACAGAGCTCAGATATAGTATGCTTTGAACTAAAAATAAGATACAGCGGAAGGCCTAACATACAATAGCCTGACTATATATCTATTATACAAAAGAGGTATGTTATCAAGAGAAATTGGATAAGAGAATTTGGACATGCTAAATTGGATAAGAGATGAGAATCTGAGGGATGAGAGAGGAGGTGGGAAATTTTGCACATCCAACCCCGGTTTTTGCATTTTTGTCCATGGACCCTCCACATCCACACACCCACACTTTTTCTTCTTCCCCCTTTTTCGACCGTTTTTCCAGTCCACGTGCATGTGTGCACGGGTTATTTGTGTGTGTGTGTATGGATTTAATGTAGAACAGCTGCCACCTGATCCAATGGATCAGGTGGCAAGACAAAAAAAGGAGGGAAGTACAAGCCCCCACATGGGCTTGTACTCGTGGGGCCCCACCTTTTTGTGTCTTGCACCTGATCCATTGGATCAGGTGCCACATGTTCTACATTAATCCCTATATATACACACACATATACATATATATGTATATGTTGTAACTTATCCAACTAATTTGGATCTTAATCCAACATTGGGCTTATATGCAATAAATAATTATATGGTGCTACACTGTCATATTAAAGCCCAATGTATAAGTGATCTCATTTATTAAGTTAAGTGGGCTTAAATGAGTCAAGTAGGTTGTGGGCCTTTATGTGTGGTGACTATTAGGCTTCAATTCGTTGATGGGCCGAATTGGAAACCCTAGGGCTAAGGAGGCTAGCCCCTATATATATGTGGTCATGATCCCCGAAGCACACGAACAAGTTAGCTGTCTTTATACGCCCCGTCGCTAGGAGAGAAACCGGGAGAAAGCCAAAGGATTTCTCCAACGGTTGATTCGTGCTGTTCTGGAAGATCATCCGCTAAGTTATCGTCAAGATCTCTTTCAGACTATTAGCGATGGATTCAGCTACGCTTCCGCTAATCAGAGAAAGATAACGCTTTAATATTCATCATGCGTAATCTAGATCTGTGTTATTTGGTTTGTACGCACTACGCACATCTAGATCTTTAATTTCTACAAGTGGTATCAGAGCCGACATGCTTGGATCTTAAGATTTTGCTAGCTCGTAAATTCAGATCTGATAAAATCAGATTTTTAATCTTTTTCTGGATTCGGATCTAATAAAAATTCAATTTTTACTTTACATGGATTCAGATCTGTAAGTTTATGGGTTTTTTAATTGTTTTTTCCTGTTTTAAAAAAAATATTACATCGGGGGCGGCCCGTCGGCCACCGCCTGGCACAGACCAGGGGTCGGCTCTGCCGCCCCTGTCAGGTGAATAGGCGCCGGCATCCGTCGGTGCCTGCCGCAGACCAAAGGGGGCGGCGCCTGCTGTTGTGCCCTGCTAAGCTACTGCACACATACTAGAGGTGGGTGAATAGTACTTAAAATAATTAAGAGAGTTGTTCCTAACTATTGTGCAATGAACAAACGACAATGCGGAATTAAACAACAATCAACAAGAATTAAGCATACGCAAACAAAAGACGTAACGGGTTCGGATCCACCCAAGTCTCCCCGACTTGTTCCCGGTGATCCTACGTCCCAACCACCCGGATCCCCTCCGGATACTTGAGTTAGAAACCCTAACTCAAGATTTCCACTATGAAATTCTTATGAAAAACCTTCACAAGACCAAATAATACACAATACAAATGTGACTCCCACAACCCGAGATCACACACCTCTCTCACAACCGAGAGAACAATTCGCAATAACAAAGTAAATGAAATACTTACCACAAAATCATATGCCTTGAGTATACTTACCAAATTAGGGCAAAGATGGATTGTTGTGGAAGAAGATGTCACCAAACCCTAGCTTCAAGAAGATGACCAGCAATGGAAGCCTAGGGTGGAGTATGGTGACTAGAATCAAGCCCTTGGCTTGAATGGCTCACAATGGAGAGAATCTCTCTTGAGGAATTTGCTCAAAGAGTGAAGGGAGAGATTCTTGGTGAGAAGAGAGAGCTTAGAATTAGCTTGAGAAAACTCTTCTCTTAGGTCTGAAATTACTTGGATAATGGACCTCTAACCTTGCCTCAAACGAATCAAGTTTGTATTTATAGAGGCAAGGAAAATTGTGTTGGAAAAGTTCCCAACGGCTCTATTCTGAACCAGACTAGTCGGTCAAAGAAGGATCACTGACCGACTAGTTCATCAACTAGTCGGTCGGTGATTCAACGTAGACCGACTAACGGTTGAACAGCCAAAAGGTCGAAGTACAGGCAATGACAACTAGTCGGTCTAAGAAGACTTGCCGACCGACTAGTTTCACAACTAATCGGTCGGTGAATGTTCTTTGACCGACTAACAGTCGAAATAGAATAGGCTGACTTCAAGTTGACTTAGTCGGTTTAAGAACAAATGCTGACCGACTAGTTTCTCAACTAGTCGGTCGACAAACGTTCTTTGACCGACTAACTCGAAACAGTAGCTCAGGCTGAAAAAGACTGAACATAACTAGTCGGTCTGAGAAGGACTCCTGACCGACTAGATCGTCATCTAGTCGGTCGGTGAACCTTCTTTGACCGACTAATTGAACAACATGGAAAGAGCTGAATTGAGCAAGGCATCTAGTCGGTTCATGAAGAGTTGCCGACCGACTAGATCGTCATCTAGTCGGTTGGTGACTCTTCTTGAACCAACTAACATGCACTAGAAGCCGAGGGAAGAAGCGATAGGCTTCGGGAAAGTTTCTAATGGCTTCTATGATAATCCTAGCTCTAAGATATGAGCGAAATGAAGATAATAATGTAAGTCCTACTCAAAGCTTAACATTCTAAACTATGAAGCTAGAAGACAATAAATAATACATTGACGAACCGTCTTCAAAGCTTCAATCTTCATTCTTCTTGACTTCAATATTGCTCCTTGAGCTTCAACGAAGCTTCAGGCACATGATCACGCGTATTGAGAAGTCTTGAGATATCGCTTTTGATGTACGTATTCTTTTGGCGACGATCTCCATAACTGCGCTCACAAACAGTTAGTATACGATATTTATGTTTGCTCATCATCCAAAACCAAATCCGGGGAATCAATACTCAACACCTGCAGCCCCCGACGGGACAATGGGAGCGGCTCCTGCAGCCCCCGTACAGAATCAGGGGGAGCGGTGCTCGCCCCCCGGTCGGGACAAAGGGGGCGGCCCCCGCTGCCCCCCTTCAGAATCAAGGGGGGCGGCATGCTAGAATCAAGGGGGCGGCGCATGCCGCCTCCCGTCAGGAAACTGGCGCCGGCCACTTGGCCAGCGCCGGATGCGAAAGAAGGGGGACGCCCCCCCCCCGGCTGAAACCTGCTAGGGTTTCCCTAGCAGGCCAGGCCTAGGATGGGCCCAAAACTTTAAAAAAATTTGGTTGGGCCTTTAATCTGTTTTTGGCTGGTTTGGATAATTTTTGGCTTTTAATTTTGGTATAATAAATTCATTTGGACACAAATTTGGACCTGTTTTGGATTTATTTTAACACTAAGGGAAGGGGAAATAAATGGACATGTTTAAATATTTCCCTAAGTTATGAATTTGTGTTAAAATTCAGTTTTAATTTTAAATTTACTTTTAGGCATACTACATTATACATATTTCGAAATGATTGTAATTAAATCAAAACCCCACCAAAGTGGGCTTTATCATGGCAATTACTCTTATTTCGATATATAAAAAAACTACAGACATACTTTGTATGTAAATTTAGTGCCTAAAATTGTAAATTTAAATTCGTTAAATGAGGAAATAAATGGTTAAGTGTATATATATATTTCCTTTAAGCCCAAATTTTGTGTTAAATTATATTCGTTCCACTTTAATTCTTTTAGGCATTCTTCATTTTATTTATACGTTTCGAAATAATTTAATTATTACGAGACCCCACCAAAGTGGGCTCTAAAGTTAACTTATTATTATTTGGGTTATTTAGTACCGACCACATGTGTTTTCTCCATAATTAGCAACACCTCAAATGGTTTCAATTATTATTAAGACCCCCCTGATGTATCCAATTTGGACTCCCACGTCCCCTGTTTGGAGTCCAAAACAGGGGGCGGGGGAGTCCAAATTGGATACTTCAGGGGGGGGTCTTAATAATAATTGAAACCATTGGGGGGTGTTGCTAAATACGGTGAAACCATAAGGTGCCTGTACTAAATAACCCTTATTATTTCGGAATGTAAACAGTTAAATACATATGTTGTATGATTAGGTGCCTGGATGAATTTTAAATGGATCGAAGAGGTGAATAAAAGGCTTTCATATATATTTACATTTAAGTTCAGTTTCATTTGAATTCAATTTTTGGACACATTAGATTATATGTTTCAAAATAATATTAAGTATTACGGGATCCCACCAAAGTGGGCTCTACAGTTAAATTATTATTATTTTGGAATATAAATGGTTAATACATATGGTGTATGATTGGTTGCCTAATATTGAATTTAATTTGGATTGAAGGAGGAAACAAGAAGCTTTTATGTATATTTCTCCTCAAAGATAAATTTTGTGTTAATTGTGCTAAAATAAATTTAAATTCTAAGTTTAAGGCATAAAACCATATATATATATATATAGGTATATAACAAGTTGACTTCATACCTTGGTATGAAAGTTCAGTTTGCCTAAATTTAGATTTAAATTAAAACACAAAATTCAAGTGTTTTCTTTGGGAGCAAATAAAAGGCTTTAACGTATATTTCTCCTCAAGGATAAGTTTAAAAGGCCTTAAGGAATTTTGTGCACTAACCATCAAGTAAATGGCGTAAAGGACACATTTTAAAGTTATATAAAAAATGGGATCGGGTGTGTATATATATATATATATTTCTATGTACGTTCATATACACATTAATACACCTATATACCCCATTTTTAAGAAGAAAAATTGTGTTGAATCTATGGATTTTATTTAACTCAAAGTAATGGTTTGAAAGGTGGAATAAAAGGTTCTTATATATATTTCCACTTAGTGTAATCATTTTGTGTTAAATTCAGTTTATTTTCAAATTCAATTTTTGGCACAATTAATTATATATTTCGAATATGGATTGATTGGATCATCAAATCACCAAAGTGGGTTTTCTTGTGCAGATTACTTTTACTCTCGAAATATAACAAGTTGAATACATACTTTTGTATGAAAATTTTAGTTGCCTTAAATTTGATTTTGAATAAAAGTGGACTTGAATATCTCCACTTAAAGTATAAATTCATGTATTAAATTGTGACATAGATTCAAATTTTGCAAAGGTATATATTTTTTGAAATGAACTCGTGCAATCATCATCTCGCCAAAGTGGGCTCTGTTGTTTTGCATTATTTCATTTCATAAATATAAAAAGAATTTAATGTACCAATGATTTTCGTAAGAATGCTTAATCGGCCCAAAGGAAGATTACCGTTCTATACCATTTCATGTGCACATGTGGCAATAAACAAGGTGATGATTAGTGAAATCAATGCATGCAAATTTAATTCGGCCCAAAGGAAGTTTTATTTTTGGCATGTTATAACTGTCATTGTCTGATTGCTATAACAAGATGTCAATGACTAGTCAATAGATTATCCAAAGATAAATATTGGGCTAGTGGGGGATGTCTTGAGATGGGAAAATAGCATTAATTTGAATTTGGTGTTGTTTTGTTTAATACTTATATGAACATGTTCAAATTGTTTACTTGTTCTCTTTTTCAGCTATTATTCCTGAAAAATTTTCTGCCAACCTCAAATCTATTCCAGTACTTAATGGCACTAACTTCAAGGCATGGAAGGAGACTCTTTTGATAATCCTCGGAGTCATGGATCTTGATCTGGCATTAAGGACTCATTGTCCTCCACCACTCATTGATGAGAGTACCTCTGATGAAAAGAGGGAGATGGAAGAGTGGAAGAGATCAAATCGCATGTGCCTAATGCTTGTGAGGAATGTCATTCCAGATATCTCAGGGGCTCTATTTCAGAGAAAATTTCCACAACTAAATGGTTCCTTATTGAGCATGAAAAGAAGTTTGTCTAGACTGAAAAGAGTGAGATTAGTACACTCTTGACAAACCTAACTTCAATGAAATATGAAGGTAAAAGAAACATCAGGGAGCACATATTGAAGATGCCTAATATTGCTTCAAGGTTGAAAGCACTTGAGCTAGACCTCTCAGAGGCTCTGCTAGTGCATTTTGTTTTGATATCTCTTCCATCACAGTTTAACCAGTTTAAGATGAGCTACAATCTGAATGATGAGACTTGGTCTCTGGATGAGCTCATCTCATACTGTGTAAAGGAAGATGAAAGGCTTGAGCAAGAATGACAGATAGCACTCACCTGACCTCCACCTTCAACAAAAGAAAGAGGGATACTGAAGCTGCAGATACAGCTTCTCAAAAAACAACAAATGGAACTGAAAAGTTTAGAAAGAAATGGTTGTTTCTTTTGTGGAGCTGAAGGGCATGTAAAGAAGAATTGCACAAATTATCACGCTTGGCATGCTAAAAAGGGATTGCCTAAGATGCCAAGAGCCAAATGATGGTGAAAGATACATCGATATGGGCAATGGCAAGATGGTTCAAGTAGAAGCAAATTAAATTTAGATTATTTCTTTTAAAAGCTTGATTGTATTTGAATTTTAGGAGACTATTATGTACCGTTTTAACGGAATTTGGATTTCCATTTCTATTTTGAACAAATTTGGTTATAAGTGTTCAATTATGAATGGAAAATTTGGTTGTCTCTTGATTCAAAATTAGTTTATTCTAGTTCTTTAAAAGATCATTATAATCTTCATTTATTTGGAAATGTTGCTTCATTTCTAAGATTCCTGCAGTTTAAGTACATGTGTTATAGAGAAAGAATTAACAATTTAGAATTCAGTTATTTATTGATTGCAGCTTATATCAATACTAATGTTTCAACAAATGAATCACTTGCATGTTTGAAGATGTCCAACTAAGGTAAGACTTTATAAGCCTAATAAAGAAATGGGACATAATGCTAATGATTTTCTAGTTTTGTTGAATACTTTAAAAGTTGATATTATTTCGTATGATTTTACATAATCACGCTGTTAAGTTACTTTACGAATTAAGAACTGCACACCTATTTGAGGATGCTGAGTTTGAGGGGGGGAAATTTAGTTAGTGACATTATTCTTGAAGAGGATTATATCCCCCCAGGTGTTGTTGGCATATCCTGACATTGTTCAAGACACAATAAATTCAAGATAATGTTGCAATTCCTCCCATTCGGGAAATTGTTCATAAGGACAAACTCTGGCACCTCAAATAACTAATTGCCATTTCAGGAAATCCTCTAAAGAGATGAAAAGTACATCGTTGAAATACTACATTGTAATTCTCAAGAACATATGGTTGACATTAGGATGATGGAAGTTCAACTTACATCAAGTCATAAAAGTTCTACATCTCCAAATGGATTAATGCATTAATTAAGACAGTCCTTGAATGATACTTAAAATCATTTCTCATTGCCATAAGGTTTGAAACCTATTGATCATAAATAGTTTTTTAAAATCAAAAGGAATTCAAAAGGTATTAAGAAAAGATTTAAAGCGTATCACTCAAAGACTTTATACGGAAAAGAATGCATTAATTGTAAAGAGACTTTCTGTTCAATTTTCATAAGACTCTGTAAGTTTTATAATAGCATTAGTAGAGCATTTCAATATCGTTAATGATATATTAAATTTCATTAAATGATCACCTCGTTCGGTTTTGAGATGTTTAATGATGTTATATATCTTAAGTTCTGTGGAAGCATGTAATTTCTATAATATCTATGTGGTAATGAATGTTAAGTTCTGTGGGAGCATGTAATTTCTATAATATCTATGTGGTAATGAATGTTAAGTTCTGTGGGAGACAAGTTTAGTCTCATTGATTGCCCCGAAAATCTACTTCAGAAGATTCCATATATCTCACCAAGAGTGAGTCTAAAGTATGCTCAGTTTTATATGCATTTGGTTATTGCATATATTACAGGTGTGTTGGGCAGATTGTTAAGTTCAGGAGTTGACCATTTGACAGCAGCCAAATGTGTCTTACGGTATTTATGGAGAACAAAAGGGTTACATGTTCAAGGATCAGTAGTCAAAAAGGTTTGAGATCATTTTGGTATACTAACTCTGATCATTTATTGGATGCAAAGAATGTATGAAAATATAGGTTAGGCGCCATCTACTAGAAGAGCTCTAAATGATCCCTTTTATGTAGTCTCCTATGATATGGCTTTAGATTTCATATCATATTGTGTGACATCCAAATCATGAAATATATGTGCATATTTTGTCACTGTGCTGCAAATTAAGGATGGTGTTAAAACATCACACGGTTTATTTAGTGACAATGAAGTCTACAGTTTTATATTCCAGCAACAACAGGAACTCGACAAAGTTTAGATATTCAGAGATCAAGTTTCTAGATTGTTGATTAATAATAGGAGTGTATAATTGTCTAAAGAGCACATCGGAACAAACCATGTAATTACGGATCCGTTATAGTAAGAAAATGTCATCCAGAAGGTTTTATGAGCTAGCTACTCATATGGATGTCATTTCGTTAAGAACATTCAATTTTGTGGAAGTTTGTTCTTTTGGGTGCTCATATGATAGACAAAATTAAGTCTCCAACTTAAGCTTGAGGTTATTTTCTGATCAAAAATAAAGTTTTTTCGGTTCAGTTCGGCTTCACTCCGATTTTGGTTTGTTTATGATCTCACTAAGGTTAAGGAGGATCAGTTGGAAATAGACATGTTAGATCACATTACATGTAATTTCCATGCTACACATCCATTTCATAATCCATATCATTCTTTGGTATTAGCACGGTGACCACTGATGGGTCGAGCTGCAATTGCTGCGGCGAAGATCTCTTTGATCCCTTGCTAATATAATTGATGGACCGGATTGTTTTTTGACTCATTAAAGAAATGACAGTAAGTTAAGATCTTATTTGGTTGTATGCACAACGAAATATAATTATAAAGTTTAGCATATAGCCCAAGTGGGAGATTGTTGGAACTTATCCAATTAAGTTGGATCTTAATCCAATATTGGGCTTATATGCGATAAATAATTATATGGTGCTACACTGTCATATTAAAGCTCAATGTATAAGTGATCTTATTTATTAAGTTAAGTGGGCTTAAATGAGTCAGATAGGTTGTGGGCATTTATGTGTGGTGACTATTGGGCTTCAATTCGTTGATGGGCCGAATTGGAAACCCTATGGCTAAGGAGGCTAGCCCATATATATATATGTGTGTGTGTGTGTGTGTGTGTGCGGTCATGATCCCTGGAGCACACGAACAAGTTAGATGTCTTTCTACGCCCCGTCGCTAGAAGAGAAACCAGGAGAAAGCCAAAGGATTTCTCCAACGGTTGATTCGTGATGTTCTGAAAGATCATCCGCTAAGTTATCGTGAGGATCTCTTTCAGACTACTAGCGATGGATTCAGGTACGCTTCCGCTAATCAGAGAAAGGTAACGTTTTAAGATTCAGCATGTGTAATCTAGATCTGTGTTATTTGGTTTGTACGCACATCTAGATCTTTATTTTCTACATACGTATGTATGTATGCACGGGTTATTTGTGTGTGTATATATATGTATTTGTATATGTATGCATGTGTATGCATGTATATATGTATATGCATGTACATACGTATATATATACACACACACCAAACAAAGAACTAATATAAAAACTACTTTGATGAAACGACACGCGTTTCTGATGCGGCTTGGATTTAAGGCCCTAGGGGCATTTCAGTAAATTGACTTATTATATAATGTTTTCTATTTAAAGCATATAGCCGACCCTAAGAGAGGGATGCAAAAATTGTTAAGTATTTTCTCTAGTTTATTTCTTTAGTTCCTAATAAATTGTATTATGAATTTCCCTACTTCTCTTAGATTAATCCCTAGCTAGTTGTTCTATCTATTCGTAGCCGTTAATTAGTGAGTAGTTGAATTGTAGTAGCCATTTAATAATTTCAGATCTGAGTTTAGTAATAAAAATCCCATTTTTACCGTCAAAACCCTAGTGGATCGCATCATTTGGTATCAGAGCACAAGATTTATGGCAAGCACAAGATCCAAGGTGGGGATCGACTTATTGAAAGAGAAGTTGGAAAAGTTTGAGAGTAAAATTAGCGAGGATATTCGCAAGATGAGAAAGGAAGCGACGGAGAGTGTTGCGCAGTTGAAGGAGGCTATCCAACAAAGCGCAACGGCGAATAGATCTCAGATGATGCAAGAAATAGCAGCGATCATAGCAAACCTAAATCCAAAGCGAGATCCAAGCCAAAAGGAGCCACCTTTGACGACGAGGAAGGGGGAAATGTGATTTTTAACGAAGGGGTTCCCTAGGATGTCGAAGACAAAGGCCTATACCCAAACGAACAACGAAACGCTGCAGATAAGTAGGATTGGGATGCCTTCCCGGCCACCTCCCCGCCCCGGGGAGGTGCGCCGGCCACCGGGAGGGCGAACACCCCTCCGACAGCCACTGGGGGGTCCGCCGAACCCCCAGGAGGGGCGGCCAGTGCCGCCCGCCACTCCTGGGCCTTCGGCGGCCCCCTGAGGAAGCGACGAAGGCCTGCCGGCCGAAAACTAGGGGTGACAATTCGGGCCGGCCCGGTCCAGTTTTCTTAAAGGACCGGGCCAGCCCGGTCCGATAAGACTTTGGGCCATTCTGGTGCGGCCCGGTCACGGTCCAAAAAAATTCGGGCCACCCGGCCCGGTCCGATAGGGTTGAAAAAATTATGTATGTGAGATTAATATCACTCTTCAAAGTTCATGTTTAGACTGGTTATTTTATGGAGTAAGTACACACCAATTACATGTTACTAAGAATTATAACTACAGATGATCTTTCAAATTCAAATTAAAGTAATTAACAATAGGGAGTAATATACAGTATACAATGATGAGAGACTCTCGTCAGGTCGTGTATTATATAAAAATAGAATACGAATTGAAACAGAATACAAATTAGTACTCATTAATACGAATTAAACTATTGAAGTGGGGCGATCAAGCAAACTCAAAAGGATTTCGTGCGGTGCATTGGGCCGAATAGCTTGGCCCGAGCCCAGCACGAAAATGAACCGGGCCGTGTCGGTCTGGCCCGATAAGGATTTCAAGCCAAAATTGCCGGCCAATGCTAGCCAAAATTGCCGGCCCATGCACGGTCTTATCGTGCTGTGATCGTGTCGTGCTATCGTGCCAAGACGAAAATTGCCACTACTACCCAAAACTGGGGCCGACAGATCCCGTCGCCCCCTTATGGGGCCTCGCCAGGCATCCGAGGGGGGACCCAAGCCCCGCCCGAGTTCCAGGGGGCTCGCTGTGCCTTCTGGGGGTCTGACAACCCCCGCCGATTGCTTTAGCGCCACAGTAGGCCCAGTATGGGGACCGATCAGTTCAGACGTCATTCGTTCAGCCAAAGGTGTGGTCCTGTGAAGGATTTCAGTAGTAGGGAGGACGGCAACAACGCCTTGGAGGTCCGTCGGCTCAGCCCCCGTACTTCAGAAGGGTGACTGGAGATTGGAGATGATTTCAGGGCACCCCTAGAGCACGTCAGGAGGACTATGGGGCACCCACAAGGAGACGAGCAGGGAGATTCGCAGTGGGATGGAGCAGACGGAGGCACACGAGATCCAGCCGTGGGGTACATTACTAACAGACCACCTATGTTTCAGCTGAGACGCTAGGATCAGCCGCATGAGAGAGGAAGTTTTGCTGGGAAGAGTCGGTTGAGGAAGCTGAAGATGCCCATTTTCAAGGGAGGAGACTCTGATGACTGGTTATACCAAGTGGAGAGATATTTTGATGTGTCAACAGTACCAGGAGAGGATTGGCTCTGGGCTGTAGGAGTCTGCTTGGAGAGAGAGAGGCTTTAGGATGGTTTAGGTGAACATAGCAGCAACAGCCTTTTTGAATGTGTGAGGAGTTCACCATCCTTCTATTGGAGCATTTTGGCACGGTACAGGCTGTGGGAGTTTATGAGCGGTTACATTCATTGAAGATGGATGGAAGCGTCGGGAGTATATTAAGAAATTCGAGTAGCTCTGCAACCGAGTTCGGGGAGTGTCAGGAGAGTCCTTGGGGGATACTTCATGAAGGGACCGAAGCCTACGATTAGATCGGGACTGAGACAGCTGAAGCCTGGAGATCTACAAGAGATGATGACCTTAGCGAGGATGATGGATGACCATCAGGATACTGAGAGGAGAGCCCGATGGGCATGAAGAGGCTCCCCTTTTTGAGGGCCGGATCCTGGAGGGGGACAGAAGGCGGCCATAGGGGGCAACATCCGCTAACGGGGCAGCGGCTATCAAGGAGAAGTGGTCGGAACCATGCCTTAGAGGACATACACCAAGAATGACATAGGCAGAGATTCGTGATAAGCGGACCAAGTGCCTGTGTTTCAAATGCGACGAGAAGTTTACTCCAGGACACCGGTGCGGAGACCGTACTCTTCAGATACTGACAGTGAATGAGGATGAGGAGGGTGGAGAGAGTGTGGTAATGCAGGAAGCAGGCGAGAACAATGATCAGGAGCACTTGCACGTGGAATAGCCGACCACACACTTCACGCACCACCTTGAGGACAAGGTGGTTTTTTAGGGGCGGAATAATGATGCGGATTGGATTTAGGGCCCTATGGCATTTCAGTAAATTGACTTATTATGTAATGTTTTCTATTTAAAGCCTATAGCCGGCCCTAGGAGAGGGATGCGAAAATTATTGAGTATTTCCTCTAGTTTATTTCTTTAGTTCCTAGATAAATTGTATTAGGAATTTCCATATTTCTCTTAGATTAATCTCTAGCTAGTTGTTCTATCTATTCGTAGTCGTTAATTAGCGAATAGTTGAATTATAGTAGCCACTTTATAATTTCAGATCTGAGTTTAGCAATAAAAATCCCCTTTTTACCATCAAAACACTAGCGGATCGCATCAGTTTCCGACAAGAAAAACACGTGTGCTGGGATGTTCACTGAAAATGTTCAGCTAAGATCGATGTACTATCTTTTTCAACGAGCAGTTTGACAACAGAATTGTACTCCATTAAGCATCCTATAATCACACAACTCCATGAGTTCATCTTTACCAAAGTTTCAAATGAATGAGGGAATTCACATCGTATATGTAATTTGATCCAAAACAATCCCTTAACGAACATCACCTTCATAAGTTGCCTGGCTTGTTGACAATATTCAACCTTGTACATGAAATTTATAAGAACATTGTATGGGGCATCGTTTTTCTCGATTCCCAGCTTTCTCAGATTTTATGCCTAACCATTGGATCATGGTATCACATCTTTGCTCACCCTTTACATTCCGATGATCTTGAGTGTCTAAATTTCATAAAGTGCCCCATGTCTAACACAGAAAATTTTATTTAAAAAAACCATAGCACATGTCAACCGAATTGTTGTCTCTGATCTTGGTATTGGATAAACATATGAACTAAGTACTCCCTCATTTCATACAATCACAGTGTAGTGGGCATCTGTTTTAAACAGATTCCTAGATGTTCTTCCGATTCATTCGAAGCTTCATCCTTCTTGGATCCCTTTTGCCTATAGGTAACATGCTGCTAAGGCTTGGCTCAGTGGTAAAGAATTGCAATAGGGTGTGGGAAGTCCACATTCAGGCACATGGCTAGCAAGAAATGGCATGAGTATATAAAGATTATAAAGCTCAAACCTATCAGTTCACCTAGTAAGATTTTTTTTTCTTTTCTTTTTTTAAGGTAATTGGCCAGGCCTCTGTTGCAATTTAAGTTCGTCAATAATGTGAATATGTGAAAGTATCTTGAGATGTATGTCTTTGTTTTTCAAAAAAGAAAATGATGGAATGTGTCTTTTGTGCTTTTAGATCAGACAAACGTCCATAGCAAATAGGGTGGATGTTTCTATTATAAAGGTCAAGAAAGAACTTTGTAAGGTTGCAGCCATTGAAAACCCTGAAATATTGGATACCTTCACTTCTTTTGTGCTTGCTCTTAAATCTTTAGATAGTCTAATCCACAATTTTACGACTGGAACATTTTGCTGTCATACTATGTTCAACACAACGGATTGGGCATGTATATGGCTACGGGTAGACCCCAAACAAAAACTGCCTGAAACTGTAAATGTGGAGGTAGGACTTGCTTATCTGACAGAGAAACGATTGATGCAGTCAAACAACAATTTTGACGAACGGTTGTGGTTATTTGTATTACATATTAATGGAAGGAGGCATGCAGAAGTTCTACAAGAAAATATTTTACAACCACAAATAAAACATGAGAAACAAACTTGGCATTGGCATATAGTGGATGCTAGATGCAAGCAGTATACACAAGTAAGCATTAGTAACTAATGGTTAGACAGACATGCAGGCACGCGCATGCGCACACATATGCTTAAACATTGCACACATGCACACGCATTTAACTAAACATTGTTTGGTGAAATTGAGAAAATATTAGCAGCAGAGCTGGCAAAGATCAGATGTTCCTATGGTAGAAAATCTTACGGTGATACTCTCCATGGCACGAGGGGGATAATTTCCAGTATTAGTAAGGATTGATAAGAGTGCAGACTCTTTAATTTGAACAGAACCATGGTTCAACAGAAACATCCGTCTTGTTCCAGGCACTTTCACAGGCTTGTTAGAAGCTTACTGGCCATCAATTATCCGTCAATTAACAGCATGATGTCAACACATGCACTTGACTAGTACATTGCAATAAACAAAGACCTCGTCTGCAAATGCCACAATGCAATAGACGTAAGGCCAACGATCCAAGTCCAGAATGTCAAGACCAGAGGCATAGTGTCATCTGTGTGTGGTAATGTCCACCTCACAACCTCCATTGGAAAATCATAGGTCATCTCCTCTTCTACAACAACCAGACAAATATGAGAAAGAGAAAACAATAAAGCGTACAGAAGAGCTATTGCACAATTAGAAAACTGAGTAATGTTGAAGTAAGTGCCATTTGAGTTGAGAGGAGGAAAAGGATGTAATAGTTGGAGGATCCCACGGAATATTTTCTTTTATATGTATCAACTGTTACATGATTTGATCATAAAACAGTAAGAAGTAAAATGTATATAATTCGGGATAGACAAATAAAGTGATTTACCCCTAAAATTAACTTGCCTGCCAAACATGAAGAAGATTTGAAGAGAGAATGAAAGAATTAGAAAGGAAAAAACTGGTATGGAATTTAATTACAGATTTAGTTGGAGACTAATGAAGCAACACGCGCGCGCGCGTTTTGGAGACTAAGCCATCATGCAAACTACAAAAAAATTAAGCTTTAGAAATTAACTCCCCAATACTTCAAGAAGAACGGCCAATTTAAATGCCAAAGTAAACCATCATAGGACTGCCATCGCCATCTTCTAACAAAAGTAACTGATTACAAATATAGATATATCAACAAAAATATGAGATTTAATGAATTTTGACCATTACAATAAAAGACTTTGTTTCAAAAAGAACGGAAGAGCAATAACATGTTTTTGTTCTTTTTTTTCTCATTTTGATTACGGAATCATATATCTATATCTATATTAGGCAATGATGGGATGACTTATCAATTGCGTCTTAAGATATCTTTAGAAGAGAGAAAAGTGACTTGATTTTTAAGAATCATCTGCCCCCAACAGAATGTATATAGAAGAAAGAAAACTACTTACAAAAAAATTTGAACCGCCCTATTTACTCCATAAATCTCCCCGATATGCTTCTTATTGCCCAAAAGTTAACAAACATTCCAAGACATGTGATACGATCCGCTTGGATCTATCAAACAAATCAATTTAAAGTGGAAAAATTAAAAAGAGGGAAATATTTTTAGGGTTTTGAGATTAGAGAAACAAGAGGAATCAAAGGATAAAAGCCTCTTTCGAGAGGAGACTTGCTCTCCGAGCTTTTAATTGAACGGAACAAAAGCCTAAATATCCTTCACTAAGGATGCTCAAGAGTTTCTCAACAATCTAAGCATAAGCAAATACAATGGGGGCTAGCCCTAATAAAGAGAAAGAGGGGATTTACTAATTTGGCCTAGAGTGGCCAAAATACCCCTAAAGCTAATAATAACTAATTGACGCCTCCACGTCTCCTCCTGCGCACGTAAGTGATCGTGGGTTGTCCCTCCACGTCCGTCGCACGTGATGTGGCATGGTCCGCATCAATACCCCCCGTAGAAGAGCCACCTTGTCCTCAAGGTGGAAGTCCGGGAACTGCTCCTGAACAACGTCGAACGCCTCACACGTGGCATCGCAATCCGGCAATTCCGCCCAATGTATCAGTACATCCTGCCGACGCCCCGGACCCTGGCGCACCGCCCTGACGTCCAGCGGCTCCATCATCACCTCCATGTCCTCTGTCAGTGTCGGTGGAAGTGTGGATGACACCGTCTGCTCTCCAATGGCACGGCGAAGCTGCGAAACATGAAAAACTGGATGGATCGTCGTCGTCGTAGGTAACCTCAGTCTGTAGTCCACTTGGCCAATCTTGGCCTCAACTTCAAAGGGCCCAAAGAATCTGGTAGCTAGCTTCTCATTCCTCCTCCTCGCCACTGGTCTCTGCCTGTATGGCCGCAGCTTGAGATATACCATATCTCCCTCCTGAAAGCTCACATCCCGTCGATGTCCATCTGCCTTCGACTTCATCACCTGCTGAGCCCGTAGAAAGTGCTTCTTCAGCTCATCCAGCATCCCATCCCTCTCCTCCATGTAACCCTCCACCAGCGAGACTGGTGTCTGTCTACTCCCGAATCGAATCAGCTCTGGTGGGTCTCTTCCATATAACACTCGGAAGGGGGTCGTCCCTGCTGCCGAATGGTACGAAGTATTGTACCAATACTCCTCCCAGGCCAACCAGCGGTACCACTGTCGCGGTGTCTCCGATGCAAAACATCGCAGATACGTCTCTATACTACGATTAACCACCTCCGTCTACCCGTCTGTCTGGGGGTGATAGGCGGTACTCCTCTTCAACACCGTTCCCTGTACCCGGAACAACTCCCATCAAAACCCGCTCAAGAACACCTGGTCCCGGTCATACACTATAGACCCAGGGATCCCATGCAACCGTATCACCTCCCGAGTAAACGATGTGGCCATCGAAACTGTCGTGTACGGGTGTTTCAGCGGTATGAAATGTGCGTACTTACTCAGTCTGTCCACCACTACGAAAATCACCGAGTACCCCTCCGACCTGGGTAATCCCTCGATGAAGTCCATGGTCACCTCCTCCGACACTCGCTCAGGCAGAGCCAATGGCTGCAACAACCCTGCAGGCGCCATGGCCATGTACTTGTGACGCTGGCAGACATCACAAGCCGCCACCAAGAGGGCGATCGCCTTCTTCATCCCCTGCCAGTAAACCTCTCGGGCCATCCGCATGTAAGTATGCTGCACCCCGAAGTGTCCCCCGACCCCGGAACTTTGGAACTCCTGAAACAGCACTGGTATGAAGGCCGACCTCCGCGGTAAGACCAACCGCCCTTGGTACAACAGCCTGCGACCCTACATAGAGTACCCATTCGGCGCCTCCCCGCCTCCTTGTAACCGCTCCCTGACCTGTCTCAGTTCTGGGTCGTTCTCTGCTTCATATAACATAAGCTCCCCGTCTAGCCACATCGGTAACGAAAGCGCCCTCAGATGCACCCCCTCCTCTCGTCGAGACAAGGCGTCAGCCGCCTTATTCTCTAACCCCGGTCTGTACTCAATGACGAACCGATACCTTACCAGCTTCGAAAGCCAACGCCGGTGCTCCTCCGTCACCAACCTCTGCTCAAGTAGGTACTTGAGTCTCCTCTGGTCGGTCCTGACCACGAACTCTCTCCCAAGTAGGTACGGTCGCCACTTCTGCACCGCCAACACGATCGCCATCAACTCTCTCTCGTACACCGACTTCAGCCGGGCTCTAGCAGAAAGCACGTGGCTGTAGTAGGCTACGGGCCGCCCCAACTGCATCAACATCGTCCCCAAACCTACGCCTGATGCGTCCGTCTCCACCACGAACGCCATGCTGAAATCAGGCAGCGCCAGTACCGGGGCCGTAGTCATGGCCACCTTCAAGGCATCAAAGGCCTTGGTTGCTTCCTTCCCCCAAGCGAACCCATCCTTTTTCAAAAGGTCAGTAAGTGGCCGTGCAATCGTGATGTACCCCCTCACGAACTTCCAATAGTAGCCTGTCAGCCCAAGGAAACCCCACAACGCCCTCAAAGAAGTAGGCACTGGCCAATCCAACATGGCATCTATCTTCGCCCTGTCCGCCGCTACTCCCTCCGCCGACACCACGTGCCTAAGGTACTCTATCTGCAGCTGGCCGAAGCTACACTTCTTCCGGTTCGCATACAACTGTTGCGCCCCGAGCTCCTGAAAGACCGTCTCCAAATGTCCCACGTGATCCTCCATAGTCCTGCTGTAAACCAAGATGTCGTCGAAGAAAACCAAGACGAACTTCCTCAAGTACGGGCGAAATACCTCGTTCATCAAGGCCTGGAAGGTGGAGAGAGCATTCGTCAAGCCGAAAGGCATGACGAGAAACTCGTAGTGCCCCTCATGTGTGCGGAACGCCATTTTCCGCATGTCCTCAGGCCTCATCAGGATCTGGTGATAACCCGCCTTCAAGTCGATCTTCGAGAACACAACTGCGCCATGCAGCTCATCTAGCAGCTCGTCGATCATGGGAATAGGGAATCTGTCAGCCACAGTCTCCGTGTTCAGTGCCCTGTAGTCGACGCAGAACCTCCAGCTCCCGTCTTTCTTCTTTGCCAACAGTACTGGTGAAGAGAAAGGACTCACGCTAGGCTGGATCACTCCTGCCTGCAGCATCTCCCTGACCATCCTCTCAATCTCGTCCTTCTGCACATGAGGATATCGGTACGGCTGCACGTTCACTGACGCTGCTCCCTCTCTCAAAACTATCGCATGCTCATGTCCCCTCTCCGGTGGTAGTCCCTGCGGGTCCTGAAAGACCTCCTGAAAGCGCTCCAGCACCTGCTCAACCACCTCGGAAACCCCCGTCGGCTGCTCCTGCTCAACTCCAACTGCCCGGCACTCTACCAAGTACCCCTCTCCCTCCCTCTGTAAAGCCCGAGTAATGGCCTTGAAGGCCACCAACGAAAAGCATAGGGTGGGGTCCCCTGTGAGTACCACTGTGCGGTCACCCTCTTCAAACTCCATCCTGCGACGTTTCCAGTTCACCCGCACGTCCCCTAACTTCTTCAGCCACTGCACACCCAGAATGATATCGACATTTCCCGGCTCCAGGGGTAAGAAGTCCTCCATAATCTGCACCCCCTACAAGGTCAGACACAACTCCTTGCAGAGCCCATTGCTCTCCTCCATCTTCCTAGTTCCCAACAACACAGTGAACTTCTCCATGGTGCTCAACTGCAGCCCATGCCGCTCCACTCGGCTAGAGATGAAATTGTGGGTGGCCCCACTGTCTATCAACACAGTCACCGCCATATCGCCCAACCGCCCTGACAACTTCATGGTGTGGTTCGGTGTGAACCCCACCACGGAGTTCAGGGAGACCTCCGCGAAGTCTAGGTGAGACTTCTCCTCCTCCTCGAGTGGCTCCATCCTGGACTCCTCCTCGTCATCCCTACACTCCTCCTCATCCGGCACCATGGTAATCTGCAGCAGGCGGCTCGCACATTTGTGGCCAGGGGTGAACTTCTCATCGCAACAAAAACACAACCCCTTGGCACGCCTCTCCCTCACCTCCGCCTCCGTCATTCGTCGTCCAAGAGTAGCGGGACGAGTCTCTCCTCTAGCCTCTGGTGCACCGGCAGGTGCCCGCGGTGCTGCCGCTGCAGGCGTGGGTCGGGAATTTTGGGTCCCCCAAGTCCCATGTATCCTCCTCTCCTCCGTATGTTTCTCCTCCGCCTTCTGCGCGAGACGAATCAGGTCCTCCAAGCCCCCGGGCTCTGCATCCTCAGCTCGGCTCGAATGGAGGGATTGAGCCCCCTATGAAGTTCCCCATGAGCGCCTCCTCCGTGACCCCAGGCACTCGGCCCGACAGTAGCTCGAATCTCCTGACAAAGTCCCGCACCGTCCCCTCCTGCCTGAGTACCCTGAGCTGCTCGTAAAAATCTCCCCCCTGGTGTCTCCTGGAATCGGTCCATCAAGTAGGCTGTCAGATCTGCCCACGAAAAAAGGGCTGCGTACGACCTTCCACAGGTACCACGCTAAGGCTTCTCCCTCAAAATAGATGCCCACCACCTTCAGGACCTCCTCCTCGGTAAATCCCATCGTCTGGAAGTACCTCTCTGCTCTATAGATCCACCCATCGGGGTCGCTTCCTTCAAACACGGGCATCTTCAGCTTCTTCAGCCGCCTATCGGTGTGAAACTCTGCTTCTCCCCGTCTCTCCTGGTCCCAACGCCTATCTCAGTGGTTCCGAATGGGATCGTAGTTCTCCTCTGCATATTCGTCCTCCGGCCACAAAGGTCTACCGTCCGATCCCAGCCCATGGGGTCCCCCAAAAGCTGCAGCCGCGGGTTGCTGCCCTCCTCGACCCCCGAATTGACCCCCGGTCCTCGACCTTGCCTCGGAAATATCCCAGCGCTCTCCCGAACCCCTCCTCCTACTAGCCGCCACCCGTCGACAGCCCCTTGGGCTCCATCTACCGTCGCCGGGACCCCCAGAGGCCAAGCAGGGGCCCTGGGGTCCCGCCCGCCCCCGACAGCCTGGCGCGGCCCCCCAACGCCCACTCGGGGGGCCGCGCGGGGCCGCCGCTCATGCGACAGGGCCGCCCCGCCCCCGTGCGGGCCTCGCGACCCCCTGGGGGGTTCGCCAGGCCTGGCCGACCCCCTGGGGGGTTCGCCGGGTCTAGGCGACCCTCCGGGAGGGTTCCCAGGCCCCGCCGTCCCCCATGCGCGATGTCGCCGCTTCCCCTTTCGTCGTCGTCGCCCGGTTTCGTTGATACGACGACTTCCGATGTCCCAGCTGTGGTAAACTGCGCCGCCACCCTTGCATCTCGTGCCCTTAACTCCTGAACTTCGGAATCCGAGTCATCTTCCTCCTCCGTCCATGATTTCTTCCCCTTTCCCTTGACTAGGGTTTGCAAAATCTCCATGATTTTAGTTTGATTTGCTTCACTTTTTACATGCTTCTCCTCTTGGGCTCGGTTGTTTGCATCCATCCTCTTCTCAAGTCGATCGCTCATCGTCTCCATCGAGGTTCCGATCTTCTTGGTGATTTCTTCATGTAGGGCTTGAAGCTTCTCCTCAATGGTGGCTCTTGTACCTTGTGCCATTGGATCTTATGTGCTCTGATACCAATTGATACGATCCGCTTGGATCTATCAAGCAAATCAATTTAAAGTGGAAAAATTAAAAAGAGGGGAAATATTTTTAGGGTTTTGAGATTAGAGAAACAAGAGGAATCAAGGGATAAAAGCCTCTTTCGAGAGGAGACTTGCTCTCCAAGTTTTTGATTGAACGGAACAAAAGCCTAAATATCCTTCACTAAGGATGCTCAAGAGTTTCTCAACAATCTAAGCATAAGCAAATACAATGGGGGCTAGCCCTAATAAAGAGAAAGAGGGGATTTACTAATTTGGCCTAGAGTGACCAAAATACCCCTAAAGCTAATAATAACTAATTGGCGCATCCACGTCTCCTCCTGCGCACGTAAGTGATCGTGGGTGGTCCCTCCACGTCCGCCGCACGTGATGCGGCATGGTCCGCATCAACACGCCCAAGAAAAGAACCACCTAAACAAAACAGACCAAAATTCAACTCATAATATCAGCAAAAATAAATCTCACTAATTTGCCAATATTAATGTTCCAAAATCTTTCAACCTGCCAATCGTGTAAAAACTTTAATGCCTCACTGAAAAAAATGTCCATAAAATCACCGAAATTTCTCAAATCCCTTTGCACTGCTCTGATTCTCCGAAAACTCTTCAACAAGTCACCCTTGTAAAATTTTGAATAACCCATTCAAAAAAAAGGACCCCAATCCAACAAACCTTTCAAACACATTGAAAAAATAAAAAAAAGCAACCACCAAAAATGAATAAAACAAAAATAGAAAAGGAAGAAAATTTTGCCTCATAACATTAGCAAAAGAAATCTACCTAACTTGTCAAACTCAATCTTCCAAAATCCTTCGACCTGCCAATCATATAAAACTTAAAATTACTTGCCAGAAAAAATTTGTCAACACTGCTCAAATTTGTTAAAATCCTGTACTGCCTCCAATTCTATAAAGCTCGACACTGTCTCATGTACTATATCGCTAGCTGACTGAGACAGTGACGTGTACATGATGATGCTATGGGATTGAACCAAGCCCTTGTCACTTTCTGAGTAATAAGGAAGATGAGGACGACACTGTTTCATGTACTATATCGCTAGCTGACTGAGACAGTGACGTGTACATGATGAGGCTATGGGATTGAACCAAGCCCTTGTCACTTTCTGAGTAATAAGGAAGATGAGGACAATAACCTTATACAACGCTCTTGATCACTGGGCAATTCGTGAATCAATTTCATATAAATAGGGTGGTGTAATTCACATGGATATGTCGTGCTTGGACTGCTTTAATTGTAGTCTTTATGTTTTCCTTTCACTTGTAGTATGAAGAAGGATTGGACTCTAGAGCTGGGAACACTATTAACTGAGTATCGATTGCTTAATCAAATTGTATCGTTCTTTATTGATTGTTTTGTGAAGCCAAAAACCAAAATGTCTTCAAGATTGTACTAGAATAGAATAATGAATGATCATGATTTTATTTTGAAACATCTCAAGGAGTCAAAAATGAAATGCATAGAACATAAAACCAATTAACAATGCAAACAGATGTGCTCTCGTAATAATTTAGAATGCCTGCAAATTAGGCATAGCAGATTTAGCAGAATTCTTGCTACCTGGGTGGACACAGCAGGCGGCTGTGGCTGCGGCCGCCTGGGAAGGGGAGATGCCACAAGCTAAGTCGCCTACGTGAATTGTTGGAGCTGCTTGAAGTCGTTCCACAACTGAGCCCACACCGTTGCTTCATACATCCTCTTCGTCGATTCTTCTACCACCTCCACAGTAAGGTAATTAACCAACCGAGCACCGAAAGCACTACCTTGCATGATTCCAACAAACGTATTTTTTTATTAAAAGAAAGAAAAAAATTCATAAACCCCAAATATATATACGCAAGGGATCGTTGCAAGTCGAATAAAACGGAGGTAAGGCTATAAACCCCGAACTAGAAATTAGAAATCAAACAGATCTTAACAATCAAAATAGAAAACCAATATTAAAAATTAAAACAAGGATATTTTGGAGAAAGATAGATAGATTAAAAAAGGACCTGCTTTTTGTTGTGCTCATCGACGGCGAAGCGACCGAGCCCATGTAGCTCGGAGCACAACATCGCGTATGCCCCCCAACGAGGGTGATTCTCTAACTGCCTCCTCCTCCGTCTCCTCTTGACGATCGGAATCAGTCAACATCCTCTCGCTTGACAATAGGAATAAGAAGCGCTCACCTTAACAGGAGAAGCAAATAACAGAGTAGCTAGCGTCAGAAAATGCAACACACGAGTTTCTCACGTTTTTTCTTTGGCGTATCAGGGCCTGTTCTAGTGTTGTTTCTGTTGAGAATGGTATTTTGGAAAATTGTGGGGTTGTGTAATCTTAATGAAAGAAAATTTTTGTTTTGTGTGTTATTATTTTGCGTGTGTGGGAAAGTTGGTAAAAAAGTTGTTTTTGTTGAAGGAATTTAGAGAAGAAGTGTAAATAATCATCAAATTAGGAGTAGCCATGACACAAGCCATGGCTCTCTATATATTCATATGAATTAGGAGTTCAATGGACTCCCCACTAACTTAGTGGGGAGTAATGGTGAGATGTTGAGGGGGGAGGCCAAAGGCCTCCCTCATCTCATAACACTCCCCCTCATCTCTCTATTACCTTGGGTTAAGCATATGAATACTTCAGGATTCAGTATGCTAATGGGGTGGATACTTCTGGATCCAGAGCCACTGTGGTTGCCTCGTTAAAACCTTATCTGTGGAAAACCCGGTGGGAAAAAACAGCAGCTTAAAGGAAAAGAGTACAACTATCGAGGGACTCCTCCTGATCTGTACAAGCTTCAGTCTTGCAGATCTCATATGTATCTATACAATCATCTCCTATTCATCTATACATCCATCATGTTCTGAAAGAAAATGCAATCATCACTCATCTATACAAGTTTCACTCATCTAGCGGCTATAGTAAAGCAGTGGCGTTCTGGAGTGGAATGCTCTTCGAAGTTGGTAGATGACGCCACTAAAGTATTCATTGAATCAGTCTTCAGTGTGTCTGCAAGGTACTGCTGGACCTGGCTGAGCGTTTTCAATACTTGCTTCTTGGATGATGAGCTTCTCAGAAGATGTAGACATTGGAGGATGATGTGTAGATATTTAGGAGGTGGCCGGCTTATTGTGTTTTAGACATCGCGATGATCTTTAAACTTGCATATGCGATATATATTCCTTGACCCTTTGAAGTTGCGCAAAAGCAGCTTATCCTTGGTCTAGTGTTGCTCTCCAGGACAACACTGTATCTGGTTAACAACTTTACCGGAGACGTTCTATCAAAGTTACGTGCAGTTGGCCAGATAAAGAAGTGTAACAAGTACACTAGAGCTATGCTCTTCGGGACCTAGGATGTCATCCCCCTCTTCCAGCTACTGGAAGGTGTCATAAATAAGCATCCATTTTTAATAGGATGCAAGTGGACATCATTCTTCATAAACTCCAGGTGTATGAAGGATATTAAAGGGTTCCACCACGAAGGTGTTAAATATATAAGTCGAGATAATACCTTGTTATACCTATGTTTTTCATTTACAAGGTATGCTAAAAGCTATCTAATATCGAAATGGTCTCTGCAGGAGATCCTATTAGCTTTAAGTCAACCACATATACGGCGAATATCACAAATTCTATCAACGATCTTTCGAAAAAGATACATAGGCAAAATATTGCTTAAGATCAACTAATGATCTTTGTAGCCTTTATGGAGAAGACGTTTCTACGTCTCTCTTTCATCTCTGGGGATAGAGTATATCCTTCTGGAAGTTTCTATATCTATATTGCTATATATATATGCAGTTACAACGTCCATGAGCTGCATGTATTGGCTTTTTCAGAGAAGTTTAGGCTTAGTAGGAAAATGATCACATTTCCTTCATTTCAATTTCTTTATGAAATCTAAATTATATTCCACAGGTTTTTACACATTCAGGTGTATGGACTACTGGTCCAAAGACTTTGCTTTTCAAGAGTGAGTCCAGCTCTACTCTTATTACCTCGTCCCACTTTGGCCAATCTATGCGTTTACGCTATAGAAAAGTGGGTATATGTCATCGTCGTATTCAGTGACGTAAACGGCAATAGCGAAAACAAAACCGTCGTCGACGACTGTGCTATATCTGTCCAGTACCTCTCCAGTACGTACGTAATATAATGATGTTTCTCCTGTTATTTCCTCTGCAGGGGAAATTAGGAGGGGGAGAGGTTGCTGGTCTGAGCTCAGCATCATGTGGTTGGATCATTTTGATATATCTAGGAATCTTCCTATTTTGAGGAATTTTATATTTTGAACATTGCAGACGTCCTCTTTTCAATTGAGGTACAGCCAATTCTGCTGTCGGTGGATTGCATCCATCTTTGGGAATGTCAATCCTAGCTGGCGTGTTGGCAGCAGGGACGTGTGAACGAACAATCTTCTGGTTGTCCGTAATTTTATCCGGTAATTGATGTACTTTAGTCTTAATGTGAAGGATCTTCTGGATCTCAACTTCACACAGAAAAAGTATGCGGATCATAACGAGATTAGGACTTTTGTGTCCCATGATATGGTCTCAGAAGCTTCAGGCTTCTTTAGACTGCGTGCCTATTTTAATGAGATTTTGCTCATCAAATTCACATTTATCAAGACTTGATGGTAAACCATAAGCAATCAGCATTAGCAATAAGATATGGCAACGAGCGGGCCGTATCGTGATAAGCGATGCGGAATGCAGTGTATTGGTCCCTAAACATCAACAGGTAACTGGGATTTTACAATGGACGTGAAATCCATTGGAGTCTGCTAACCTATTATGAGTATGAACATGCTGCAAGATGTTCAATTTCAATGTCAGTTGCCTGGCAGAAGTCTTGAATGATTTGTGTAGTAAATTCACCCACATTATAAGCATTTGAGAAAGCTAGATTGTGAATGAATATAAAGGCACACAAAAGACCATTTAGTAGATGCATATATCAGTACAGTAATGAAGTACCGAAAATGAGCCACTTGCGGGGTGAATAGGCCCGCAAAGGTCACCATGTATTCTCTCAATGAAGTCAGGAGACTCTAATCCCACTTTCAGGAGGGAAGGTCTCCCTATTAGTTTTCCCTTATGACAGAGGGGGACAAGGAAACTCAACCTTTTGAAGAATCTTCTGATTCTCCAATGGATTCATTTGATGACGCGTCCATCATCGCTGATCCAGGATGAACAAGTCCATTTTGCCAGAGTTAAAAACCATGGCAATGAAAGGCACTTCTGGTGCTCAGTCAAGTTGGCTTTCTATAGGATGAATATCTGTAATTATAGGGGCCCGTCGGGGGCCCAATGAAATCGTAAGTAGATGAGCTTCTGGCCATCCTCTTGACGATTTACATATTGATATTCAATATTTATTATCCACAGTTTTCAAGTTATGTTCGGTTAAACGAAATATCCTTGAAAATGGGAAATTTCCTATATTTTTAAGGGGGGAAGTTTGCATCTTATAGTCTCGTTGTATGTGGGAGCAATATGAATGCTACACCAGTGCAACAAGGCACTGTCTACAATATTACATATTCATCTTTAAGCAAGACAAACTTTTATTTAAGTAAATGTAAAAATACATTCAAAATAAAAATTCGTATTTAAGCAAATAAAAGATGAAGATACATCGAATTTTAAATGCATAGATAAATGATCATGCTTAATCGAGCAGTTCGTCGTTATCGAAGTCTTTTGCAGTAAACATCGTTGGCGGCTGAACAACCACCAAGTTTGTTTCAGGTAGAGACTTCTGGCTCGCTTGATATAGATCCTGGAGGTGGCGAGGAGTGCAGCAGTTTCTGGACCAATGGCCAGTCATGCCGCATCTATGGCATTTATCCTCCCAGTTCTTCTTAGGAAGTGACACTTGATCGGTGTTCTTTCGCTTCCATGTGAAGTTTCTCTTTCCCTTATTGTTTTTGTTTGTCTGAGGGGCTGCACCTCGTCCATTCTTCATCACGGCTTTCCCTTTGGTAGTTTTAGCCTTCTTATTATTTTTCCACTTCTGGGGAGAAACGTGGTGGGCCTCAGGGATAGGTGCAGTGCCAGCTGGACGTAAATTATGAGTGGCTAGCAGTAAATCTCGATTCTGCTCTGCCCTAAGTAGGCATGAGATCAGATCAGATAATTTCGTGAAGTTGCGTTCACGATACTGCTGCATGAGATAGGTGCAGTGCCAGCTAGACGTAAATTATGAGTGGCTAACAGTAAATCTCGATTCTGCTCTGCCCTAAGTAGGCATGAGGTCAGATCAGAGAATTTCGTGAAGTTGCGTTCACGATACTGCTGCATGAGGATTGCATCTTTCTCATGAAACGAGGTAAATGTCTTTTCCAACATGCGTTGTTCTGTCACTTCTTCATCGCACAACGTTAGGCGTGAGGTGATATTATGAAGTGCAGAATTATACTCAGCGACGGAGTTATAGTCCTGAACTCTGAGGTTTTCCCACTCATAACTGGCACGCGGTAATATAACATCAATTTGATGTTTATACCGTGCCTCCAGCGCTGTCCACAGTTCCTTTGGGTCCTCTACCGTTAAGTATTTGGCCTTTAAGGTCCGATCTATATGTTTCCTAATGTAGATTATGGCTTTCGCCTTATCTACATCGGAGACAGTGGTAGGAGTGCTACTGCTAGATGTAGCAGAAGCATCGGCCGCTGCTGGGGCCGATGAAGGAGTCAAAATGGAGCAAAGGAGGGCCATAGAACGCAAGTGGAACTTCAGGTCCACTCGCCAACTCAGGTAATTATTCCCTGCAGAGTCAAGGACTTTGAAATCGACGCTTGCCAATTTTGACATTTATCTACGCAATTTAAAATAAGCATGAATTAATTAAAATTGAAATTCACGCATTAAAAATTAAAATAAGTAAAATGTGGGGATCGGCCAGATACCCAAATAAATACAAAGTCCAAAGTCCGAATATACAGTCCGTAAACAAAAGAAAAATACAATTTGGAAACCCAGAATGGGTCCCTATATTTTCCAATTTACGCTTCCGTCTTCATTTGTTGGTACACCGATCTTTGGCATAAATACATATAAACCTCACTTACAAATTCTCTCAAAAAGAAAATAAAATTGCAAGGAATATAAACGGTATCAAATTGGCCGATCCCAAAAATCACATTTTAGCTTATGTAAACATCCACGCAGTTTATAAATGCCACAGGCACAAAAGAAACAACCGCGCATGTATATAACACAGTCATATATTAAATGGAAAAATAGGCTAGAAAATATAATAATCCCTCGGACCACGGGGAGACGTCATACACCGTTAGGTTAGTTTACTAATGGCAGAGCGGTCGCAGGATCCTTAAGATAATTATATGTTGAAAAAATCCTAATATTCCATAATTTAATAATAATGCAATAGTGTTATAAATTTAGCAATATGAAAGACTGGGCGACAGGCCCATGACAAGGAATTAAAATAAATTAATAGTTTGAATGGGGCTGCAGGCCCAAAAATATTAATCATTTTAATGTATTTTTAACATTTGGGCTGCAGGCACATTTGCCAAAAATTAATAAATTAATTATAGCAATTTGCTTTAACATGGCATCAGGCCCAATTTGTCAAATTACAATATTGTTAATATTTGGACTTCAGGCCCAGACACATAAAAAAATGCAATCGGATTTACTGGGCTTCAGGCCCAATTTTGATAGGCAAAAATTTATTAAGTACACAAAAATTTACTGGGCTTCTGGCCCATAGAATATATGTGCATTTGTGACAAATGGGCTGCAGGCCCAACGAATAGGCTATATATTTTATTTGAATTAAACAAAATTAGCCTTTAAGCCCATTTTTGGGCTGTGGAATGCCAAAACCCCCAACCCTAAGTCTGTCCCCCTCAAATTCCTAGGGATTAGCAAAATCCCCCTCTCAACCCCGCCCGTATCAGGCTTCAGTCAATGCCCCCTCCCCTCCCCTCCGCTGCTTGGGGGAGGCACAGCGTTGCAGGCACCCCTTCGGGGGGTTCGGATCGCTGGAGGCCCCCCATCCGCTAGGGGGGCGCAGAATCACAGGCACCCTGCGGGGATCGCCGGATAGGCGAACAGGAAGTGCCCCCCTCCGTCTGAGGGGGGGTCGGCGACCGACAGGAAACCCCCCCCCCTCTGCCTGGGGGGTGGCACCGAGGAACGCCCCACCTGGGGGGGCGGCACCGGGGAACGGCCCCCGCTGCGGGTGGCGCAGAAATGCAGGCCCCTTCGGGGGGGCTGATCGCTGGAGGAGGGCCCCCGACCGGGGACGGCGGACAGAACCCCCCCCCCCCCCGCCTGGGGGGGTCGACGTCGGATGAGGGCCCCTGACTGGGGGGCGGCGGGCAGGAACCACCCCCCCTTGGGGGGTCGGCGCCGGAGGAGGGCCCCGGACCGGGGGGGCGTTGATCAGAAGAACCCCCCTTCGGGGGGGTGTCCCCCCCGACGGCGGGACGCGAACACAAAACCAAATCAAATAACCCTCCCGATTGAAGATTTGTGCAGCTTCAATGCATCAACGTTGAAGAAAGCCAGAGGTTTCTAAAGGATTCCAAATTGCTCTTGAAAGATGGGATGAAACCCCAATGGACTGGAAACCCAGATGGGAAAGGTGCCGGCGATGGCCGGAGTTGCATCAAATTCCCACCTTGCCGAGCATTTTTGGTATTCTTTTTTAATTATTATTTTAATTTTTGATGATTGTTATAATCTACCAGATTTATACAAGCCTTAAGGAAAGCTATGTAAAATCATAGATAACAATATGTTGTATGTATCTACGGGATCGAAATGAAATTACCTCTAAATCAAAGATCTAAGGAAGATCATTAAAATTAAGATCCGTAGATAGTGCCGCTCCCGATACGCTCCAAAGAGAAATCCACGTAAAACTTCGCCGCAACGGATTACCGCAACAACAGATTCCTTCGCGCGTAGGGGTATGATTTTTGGAAAGAGACGGGAAGAAAAGCTCAAAAGAGAAGAGCGGGCGTGTTGATAACGTGTTGACGGAATTTAGAGAAGAAGTGGAAATAATCACCAAATTAGGAGTAGCCATGGCACAAGCCATGGCTCTCTATATATTAATATGAATTAGGAGTCCAAGGGACTCCCCACTAACTTAGTGTGGAGTAATGGTGAGATGTTGAGGTTGGAGGCCAAAGGCCTCCCTCATCTCATAACAGTTTTGGGAAATTTTTGGGGTCTCAAACAATTTTCTTATGTTTTTTTGTTTGGAATGTTGATTGGAATGTTGATGAAGAAAGTTTGGAATAGGGTCCACGGTGTTGAAATAATTAATTATGAGCAATTATCCTAATTTAATTATTTACCTAACACTACATTAACCACTAATTAAACCATTAATTAAGATAATAATAGACTAACACTTACTTAATATATTAATATATTAAAGTATTAAAGTAATCATATAATATAATATTAATCATATCATATTACTTAATATATTAATATATGTATAGTTACTCATATAATATATTAATATATTAAAGTAATAACTGTGCACGGGTTTGAGAAGTGCACAGTGTCACGACAAAAAAAATCGCGGTTAATGTGCACTTCTCTCCCGTGCACCGTTATCGTGACATTTTATATTATGGTAAATTGCAAAAAAAAAACCTCGCGTTTTGGGCTTGTTTAAGTAAATACCCTGAGTTTTATTTTCATCAAAATTGATATCCTAAGAGCAAATTTGGCTAACGAGTGTGAATGACGTTAATGTTAGACCGATATGTCCTCACCTCACATTACACCCTCGTGCCTTGGTAAAATCTATCGCAAAAAAATACGAGGTAAAAAGTTAATAACTTATGGTAAATTTTAGAAGATCAAACTAATGATGCATGGATTAAGACAGTAGAAGATCAGCTTGATGGGGCTTGGAGGCAGCAAACAGAAGAACGGCATGAAGAGCCAGTGAGTGAGCAAACACAAGGACATGAAACACTTTAAGAGGAAGGACAAACTGAGCAGAAAACACAAGGATAGGAAACAATAGAAGAGGAAGGACAAACTAAGAAGCAAACGCATAGACGGACAAATGGGGATTGGAGGCATTAGACAAAAGAACATCATGAAGAGCCATTGAGTGAGCAAACACAATGTCAGTAATGTAGAAACTAAAGATCTAGATGTGTACAAACCGAATAACACGGATCTAGATATATAACATGCGGAATCTTAAATCATTGACCTACTCGGATTTAGCGGAAGCGTACCTGAGTCCATCGCTAATAATCTGAAAGATCCCGACGATAGGACAACGGACGATCTTCCAGAATAGCACGAATCAACCGTTGGAGAACCCCTTTAGTTTTCTCATGGTTTCTCTCCTAGCGACGGGACGTAGAAAAGACGGCTTAACTTTGTTCGTGTATTCTGGGGACCATGACCGCTAATATTTATAGGCTAGCCTCCATAGCCCTAGGGTTTCCAACTCGGCTCATCAACGAGTTGAAGCCCAATAGTCTCTACACATAAAGGCCCCACAACCTGCTTAACTCATTTAGCCCATTTAATTAATTAAAACCAGATCACTAATATTGGGCTTAACATGACAGCGTAGCACTTATATAATTATTCACTGCATATAAGCCCAACGTTGGATTAAGATCCAACTTAGTTGGATAAGTTCCAACAATCTCCCACTTGGGCTATATGCTTAAACTTTATAATTATATTTCATAGTGCATACAACCAAATAAGATCTTAACCTGCTGTCATTTCTTTAATGAGTCAAAAACAATCCGGTCCATCAATTATATTAGCAAGGGATCAAAGAGATCTTCGCCGCAGCAATTGCAGCTCGACCCATCAGTGGTCACCGTGCTAATACAAAAGAATGACATGGATTATGAAGTGGATGTGTAGCGTGGAAATTACATGTAATGTGATCTAACATGTCTATTTCCAACTGATCCTCCTTAACCTTAGTGAGATCATAAACAAACCAAAATTGGAGTGAAGCCGAACTGAAAACAAAAACTTTATTTCTGATCAGAAAATAACTCAAGCTTAAGCTGGAGACTTAATTTTGTCTATAATATGAGCACCCAAAAGAACAAACTCCCACAAAACTGAATGTTCTTAATGAAATGACATCCATATGAGTAGCTAGCTCATAAAAACCTTTTGGATGATATTTCCTTACTATAACGGATCCGTAATTAAATGGTTTGTTCCGATGTGCTTATTAGACAATTATACACTCCTATTATTAACAAACTAGGAACTTGATCTCTTAATATCTAAACTCTGTCGAGTTCCTGTTGTTGCTGGAATATAAAACTGCAGACTTCATTGTCATTAAATAAACTGTGTGGTGTTTCAACACCATCCCTAATTTGCAGCATAGTGACAAAATATGCAGATATATTTCATGATTTGGATGTCATGTAATATGTTATGAAATCTAAAGCCATGTCAGAAGAGACTATATAAACGGGACCACTTAGATCTCTTCTAGTAGAAGGCGCCTAATATAGATTTTCATACATTCTTTGCATCCAATAAATGATCAGAGTCAGTATACCAAAATGATCTCAAACCTTTTTGACAACTGATCCTTGAACATGTAACCCTTTCGTTCTCCATAAATACCGTAAGACACATTTGGCTGCTGTCAAATGGTCAACTCCTGAACTTAACAATCTGCCCAACACACCTGTAATATATGCAATAACCAAATGCATATAAAACTGAGCATACTTTAGACTCCCTATTGGTGAGATATAGGAAATCTTCTGAAGATTATTCTCAGGGAAATTATTGAGACTAAACTTGTCTCCCACAAAACTTAGCATTCATTACAACATAGATATTATATAAATTACATGCTCCCACAGAACTTAGATAACATCATTAAATATCATCTCAAAACCGAACGAGGTGATCACTTAATGAAATTTAATGTATCAGTAACGATATTGAAATGCTCTACTAATGCCATTATAAACCTTATAGAGTCTTTCATGAAAAGCCCAATAGAAAGTCTCTTTACACATTAATGCATTCTTTTCCGTATAAAGTCTTTGAGTGATACACTTTAAATATTTTCTTAATACCCTTTTGAATTCCTTTTGATCATAAAAACCTATTTACAATCAATAGGTTTCAAACCTTATGGCGATGAGAAAAGATTTTAAGTATCATTCAAGGACTTTCTTAATTAATGCATTAATCCATTTAGAGATGTAAAACCTTTTATGACTTGATGTAAGTCAAACTTCCATCAACCTAATGTCAACAGTAAACTTGTCATTTAATGGATTTTCCTGAATGGCAATTAGTTACTTGAGGCGCTAGAGTTTGTCCTTATGAACAATTTCCCAAATTGGAGGAATTGCAACATTATCTTGAATTTATTGTGTCTTGAACAATGTCAGGAATACCATCCTGAGCAATGCCAACCACACTTGTAGGGATATAATCCTCTTCAAGAATAATGTTACTAACTAAATTTCCCCCCTCAAACTCAGCATCCTCAAATAGGTGTGCATTTCCTAATTCGTAAACTAACTTAACAGTGGGATTATGTAAAATTATCCGAAATAATATCAACTTTTAAACTATTCAACAAAACTAGAAAATCAACAGCATTATGTCCTATTACTTTATTAGGCTTATAAAGTCTTACCTTAGTTGGACATCTCCAAACATGCAAGTGATTCATTTGTTGAAAGTTTATTAAGGATATAAGCTGCAATCAAAATATAACTGAATTCTAAACTGTTAATTCTTTCATTACAACACATGTACTTAAATGCAGGAATTCTGTAAATGAAGCAACATTTTCAAATAAATGAAGATTAAAATGATCTTTTAAGGAACTAGAATAAACTAATTTTGAACCATGAGACAACCAAATTTTCCATTCTCAATTGAGCAATGATAACCGAATTTGTTCACAATAGAGATAGAAACCCAAATTCCGTATTTAAAAAAACGGTACATAATAGTCTCATCAAATTCAAATACATTCTAGCCTTTAAAAGAAGTAATCTAAATTTAATTTGCTTCTACTTGAACCATCTTGCCATTGCCCATATCGATGTATCTTTCACCATCATTTGGCTCTTGGCATCTTAGGCAATCCTGCATAGACACAATGATGTGAATGGTTATACCAAAATCTTTCCATCACGTGTCTATACGTACCGAAGGTTGCATGAAAAGAAATTAACTTAGAATTAAACCAAATTTCGCAGCATACCTTTCTTATATTTTAGTGGTAGAGATCATATGAGCACTTTCTGTCTTCCTTTCTCAAGCCTGTTCTCTTCCTGGACACAGTGCGAGATGAGCTCATCCAGAGACCAAGTCTCATCCTTCAGATTGTAGCTCATCTTAAACTGGTTGAACTGTGATGGAAGAGATATCAAAACAAAATGCACTAGCAGAGCCTCAGAGAGGTCTGGCTGAAGTGCTTTCAACCTTGAAGCAACATTAGACATCTTCAATATGTGCTCCCTAATGTTTCTCGTACCCGTATACCGCATTGAATTTAGAATTGTCAAGAGTGTACCAATTTCACCCCTTTCATTCTTGACAAATCTATTTTCAACATCAGAAAGGAATCCTTTAGTTGTAGTAATTTTATCTGAAATAGTGCCCCTGAGATTTTCTGGAATGGCATTCTTCATAAGCATTAGGCACATGCTATTTGATCTGTTCCACTCTTCCATCTCCCTCTGTGAAACAGAGGTACCCTCTTTAGTGAGTGGTGGATGACATTGAGTCCTTAATGCCAGATCAAGATCCATGACTCCGAGGATTATCAAAAGATTCTCCTTCCATGCCTTAAAGTTAATGCCATTAAATACCGAAATAGATTTAAGGTTGGCAGAAAAATTTCAAGAATAATAGCTGAAAAGAGAACAAGTAAACAATTTTAACATGTTCATATGAGTATTAAACAAAACAACACCAAATTCAAATTAATGCTATTTTCCCATCTCAAGACACCCCCCACTAGTCCAATATTTATCTTTGGATAATCTATTGACTAGTCACTGATATCTTGTTGTAGCAATCAGACAATGACAATAATAACATGCCAAAAATAAAACTTCCTTTGGGCCGAATTAAATTTGCATGCATTGAACTCACTAATCATCACCTTGTCTATTGCCACAGGTGCGCATGAAATGGTATATAACGGTAATCTTCCTTTGGGCCGATTTAGCATTCTTACGCAAATCACGGGCACATTTGATTCTTTTTATATTCGTGAAATGAAATAATACAAATCACAGAGCCCACTTTGGCGAGGTGATGATTGCACGAAGTCATTTCAAAACTATATACCTTTGCAAAATTTGAATCTATGTCGCAATTTAATACATTAACTTATACTTTAAGTGTAGATATTCAAGTCCACTTTTGTTCAAAATAAAATTTAAGGCAACCAAAATTTTCCATACAAAAGTATGTATTCAACTTGTTATATTTCGAGATTAAAACTAATCTTCACAAGAAAATCCACTTTGGTGAGTTGATGATCCAATCAATTCATATTCGAAATATATAATTAATTGTGCCAAAAATTGAAATTGAAACTAAACCGAATTTAACAAAAAATGATTACACCAAGTGGAAATATATATAAAAAACTTTTATTCCACCCTTCTAATCATTTATATTGAGTTACATTAAATCCATAACTTCAACACAAATTTTCTTCTTAAAAATGGGGTATATAGGTATACTAATGTGTATACGAACATACATATAAAGATATATATATAAATACACATCCTATCCCATTTCATATATAACTTTAAAATGTGTCAAATTTCCTTAAGGCCATTTGCTTGATGGTTAGTACACAAAAATTCTTTAAGGCCTTTTAAACTTATTCTTAAGGAGAAATATATGTTAAAACCTTTTATTTGCTCCCGAAGAAAACACCTGAATTTTGTGTTTTAATTTAAATCTAAATTTAGGCAAATTGAAATTTCATACCAAGTTATGAAGTCAACTTGTTATATACCGAAGTATGTATATATATATATATATATATATATATATATATATATATATATATATATATATATATATATATATATATATATATAGTTTTATGCCATAAACTTCGAATTTAAATTTATTTTGTACAATTAACACAAAATTTATCTTTGAGGAGGAATATACATTGAAATGTCTTATTTCCTCCTTCAACCCCAATTAAATTCAATATCGGGCAACCAATTATACAAAAGTATGTTTTTAACCGTTTATGTTACGAAATAATAATAATTTAACAGTAAAGCCCACTTTGGTGGGATCCCGTAATAATTAAAATTATTTTGAAACATATAATTTAATGCGCCCAAAAATTGAATTTAAATGAAACTGAACTTAAATGTAAATATATTTGAAAAGCCTTTTATTTACTCATTCGATCCGTTTAAAATTCATCCAGGCAACTAACTGATCATACTGAGTATGTATTTTAATCCGTTTACATTCCGAAATAATAACAATTTTAATAGTGGAATCCACTTTGGTGGAATTTCACAAAAAATTAGAGTTATTTCGAAATGTATATTTAACTGAAACTTTGCCTAAAGAATTAAAAATCGGAATGAACTTAATTTAACACACAAAATTTAGCCTAAAGGAAATAAATATATACAACCATTTATTTCCTCCTCTTAACGAATTTAAATTCAAGAATTTTAGGCACTGATTTTACATACAAAGTATGTCCGTAACTTTTTATATCTCGAAATAAGAGTAATTGCCACGATAAAGCCCACTTTGGTGAGGATTTGATTTAATTACAATCATTTCGAAATATATATTGTAGCATGCCTAAAAAATAAATTTAAAATTAAAGCTGAATTTTAACAAAAAAAATTTCACTTAAGGGAAATATACAAAGTCCTTTTTATTCTCTCCTTTAACTTGTGTTAAAATATCCCAAAATAGGCCCAAATTTGTGTCCAAATGACCCAAAATTGGGTCCAAAATTAGCCATGAGGGTGCCCAAAACTGTTTTGCAATAAGCCTAAAAGAAGGCCAAAAACTGGTTTGCAATAATCCTTACAAGAGGCCCAGAAATAACCAAATAACCCAATCAGGCCCACTGATAATAGCCCAATCTTCCCAAAAAAAAGATCTTTTTTTTAAAAAAAAACTTCTTGTGGGCCGGCCCAAGGGGGGCCGGCCCACGCGGCTGTGCGTGCGAACAGTGGGGGGTTTTGTTAGGGTTTCTGATTGGGGGTGGAGGCCGCCGCCGCCGCCCCCACATCTGCTGTCGGGCGCCGGTGGGGGGCCGGCGCCCGTTTCTCTGACGAGGGGGGGGGGGGGGGGGGGGCTGGGCACCGCCGCCCCCCCAAATACATGAGAGGAAGCGGCGGAGGCCGCCCCCTGTTTCTGAACGGGGGGCGGCGGAGGTCGCCCCCTTTATTCGAACGGGGGCGGCCTCCGCCGCCCCCGTTTCTGAAAGGGGGCGGCGGGGGCCGCCCCCTTCTTTCTGCACGGGGGCGGCCCCCCCGCCCCCTGATTCTGTATGGGGGCGGCGGAGGCCGCCCCTTTTAATCCGTCGGGGGGCGGCAGGTGCCCCCCGATCTCCGACTGGGAGCGGCATCTGCCGCCCCCTCTGGTCCGCGACAGGCGTCGGCGGATGCCGGCGCCTGTTCTCCTGACGGGGGCGGCAGAGCCGCCCCCTTGATCTGAGTCGAGCGGCGGTCGGCGGGCCGTCCCCGATCAACAAATTTTTTTTAACAGGAAAAAAAATACAACAAAAAGCCCAATTTTCATAGATCTGAAACTTAAAACTGATAAAAATCTAATTTTTATCAGATCCAAAACTTAAGACAGATTAAAAATCTGATTTTTATCAGATCTACTACGAGCAGACAAAAAATTTAAGATTCACGACATGTGGGCTCTGATACCACTTGTAGAAACTAAAGATCTAGATGTGTACAAACCGAATAACACAGATCTAGATATATAACATGCGGAATCTTAAATCATTGACCTACTCGGATTTAGCGGAAGCGTACCTGAGTCCATCGCTAATAATCTGAAAGATCCCGACGATAGCACAACGGACGATCTTCCAGAATAGCACGAATCAACCGTTGGAGAACCCCTTTAGTTTTCTCCTGGTTTCTCTCCTAGCGACGGGACATAGAAAAGACGGCTCAACTTTGTTCGTGTATTCCGGGGACCATGACCGCTAATATTTATAGGCTAGCCTCCATATCCCTAGGGTTTCCAACTCGGCCCATCAACGAGTTGAAGCCCAATAGTCTCTACACATAAAAGCCCCACAACCTGCTTAACTCATTTAGCCCATTTAATTAATTAAAACCAGATCACTAATATATTGGGCTTAACATGACAGCGTAGCACTTATATAATTATTCACCGCATATAAGCCCAACGTTGGATTAAGATCCAACTTAGTTGGATAAGTTCCAACAAGTAAGCCATATAGGAAGAACATACCAAGCAGCCACAACATCAACTTCAGCATGGAGTACGTTCAAGTTCATACTGTTTATTTATAACTGAAAACTGATAACTGAATTTAATGAAAATTATACCGAAAAATGAAAATTGATAACTGATTATTTCTGCACAGTAATATGCTCAGCAACAAGGGTGGGCTAGTATCAGTGTGGCATAGCCTTAAGTCACTCATAGAGTAAGTTCAATTTTTATTTCTTAATCATGTGCAGTAGGGACATGTATAATCTGAAAATTTTAGTGACTATATGACATATATTTCTGACAACTGAACATTCACTTATTGATATGTCTACCTAGCAATATGCTCAGCAACAATGGTAGCCTGGTAGCAGCGCAACATAGCCTCAAGTGACTCCTAGCGTAAGTTCAATTTTTAGTTATTAACCTTGTGTTTTATGGACATGTATAATCTGACAATTTTAGTGCCTATATGACATATATTGCTGACAACTGAACATTCACTGATTGATATTTCTGCACGGCAACATGCTCAGCATTATGGGTGGGTTGGTAGCAGTGTGGCACAGCCTCAAGTGACTATGGGAGTAAGTTCAATTTTTAGTTCTAAATCATGTGTATTGGGGACATGTATAATCTGAAAAGTGTTGTGACTATATTGACATATAATTCTAAAAACTACACATTCACTGACTGATATTTCTGCATAATAATATGCTCAGCAACAAATGTGGACTGGTAGCAGTGTTGCACGACCTCAATTGACTCATAGCGTAAATTCTTTTTCTGTTCTTACCATTGTGTGCTAGTGACATTTACCCCATTTTTAATTGAAACTGCATTTTTATGTGCATCAATATTCAAAGCAACCAGGCCATAGGAAGATAGAAGTTAGAAAGAAGACAAAAGCTGATCAACCAAAATTGATGACAAGAGGGGGAGACACACGTACAACATCCATGAGCTGAAGATGTTGAGAGCAGAATTTGGTTGTGGGGGAGAAGTATGGTTGTTGTGAAGCTCTTTGGTTGTGGGTTGTATAGAAGAAGTATTGTTGTTATGACACTCTTTGGTTGTGGTGCTCGTGAATTTGTATTTGGTTGTGAAGTTGTGTATGTCTGTAAGTGGTGTTCACTTTTGTTGTGAAATTGTGTATATCATGAAGTAATGTAATCGTTGGTTGTGAATTTGTGGAGGAAACAATGTTTATGATTTTTATGGTAGTTGACATGAACTAATCCTTGAGTGTGAACTATTGCACAACATGGTGTTGTGAATTTCTGTATTTTTGCACATTTTTTATGAATTTTGTTGGACTAGACATGGTGTTATCCTTGATGGGATGTTTATGAATTTTGTGATATGTGACATGGAGTTATCATTGAGTGTGATCTGCTGCACAACATGGTGTTGTTAATTTCTGTATTTTTATCACAATTTTTATGGATTTTGTTGTATCAATCATGGTGTTATCATTGAGAGGATGTTTATGATTTTTGTGACATGGAGTTATCCTTGAGTGTGAGCTACTGCACAGTATGTTTCTGTATTTTTGCACAATGCTTATGAATATGTTTCTATATATGTGACATATTTTTTAGTTGATAACATGTACATGTTGCCCTGTGTGGCCATTGCAGTTATGCGTTAGTTAAGTCACTTCACTGTGAGTGCCATAGAATTGGTTGTGTATGATGTGTCAACTTAATGGTTGAGGGTGTATGATGCAGTGATATGCAACGATATGAACATCAAGTTTTTTTGTTTATGCAACATGAGTGTTTGTGTCTGTATTACCTGAACACCATATTTGCACTCCATGAAGCAATGTTATTGTTGGGCACACTGTAAATGGTTTTCTGATACAATCAGAGCATATATGTGCACATATTTCATAAATGTACATATGTGTACATTGGTTATTAATTCAAAGATATGTGTACATATTTCACATGTGTATATATCGCATCCTTCACTCTATCTTCCAACCTGTAAAATTCCACAAAATGAACATAACTTGTAAACTTCCATCCATGACTGATACATTATATTGCAGCCTTCACTCTATCCATCACTCTATACAGGACTGCTTCAAAGAAGCCAACATAATTTTTAATTCCAAAGGAGTTCCATACAAGCATCCTCGTATCAAGCATCATCATATAATGTACTGATATATTTATAAATAATTCAAAGAAGCGAACATAAGTTTTAAAATTTCAAAGCAGTTCCATACAAGTACCCCCATATCATGAACTGATACATTTTATAACCAAGTCAAAGAAGCCAACATAAGTTGTGAAATTCCAATGGAGCTCCATACAAGCATGATCTTATCCATGTTTGCTACATTTTATAACCACTTCAAAGAAACCAACATAATTTGTAAAATTCCATGGGTGTTCCACACAAGCATTCACATATCCATGACTGATACATTGATCCACATTTAGGTTAACAAAAAAGATACAGCCTGATAAACGTAGAAACATGGAAACATGGATAGGGTAACTGATAGTCAAATACCCCAAAATGAACCCTACCTTGAACCATGGATAAAAGTTGCTTAACATTTTATTAACATAAAGGATACACATTTCGTCCTCACTCTATCTATCAACATAAACATAAGACATACTGATGAGTACAATCCCAATTTAATTGATTTATAATATTTTAATATGCCCTCAATTTTACTGGTGCTTGTCTCAAACTTTCATATTTCCATATCCAAGTGATCCTTTAACATGATGCTATTCGTCCATGCTTCTGAAGAACTATACATCCTGGTCTGCCTCCTCAATGTCATTCATTAAATGCAATATCACCGTCCTTGACCAATCTGAGTGGTCGGGATCCTTCCAAACAAAGAATTTGCAGCGCTTCCCATATCCCTAGTAGGATAAGACCAAAATCTCCTTCCAGGGTTGTCCATGAAGTCCTTCTTGGCGTTCTCAGTCCACAGTTGCAAATCTTGAAATCATCTTGATCATTTTCAAACAAATCCCCATTTCCCTTAGTTCTCTGCCTCGATATACTGGCACTGCTATCCCCACAACTCATTTTCGTCATTGCAATTATAAACATCATTAATTAATTTTTTTCACAAATTTCACAATCAGATTAGATTAGTATAAATTTGTCTCAAGCTCATCTATGTGTTATAAAACTTCAGATGGAGAAGATCAATTCCACGAGGAGATGTGTTGTGATGAAAATACAAAATAGTTTACAAACTAAATTCGATCTTATCCCAACTCTAGCAGCTGCTCCGACATTTCTCCCTACCTATGTCTTCTCTTCCCCGTCTTTGACCTAAGATTGAAGACGCATCTATGACTGTTGAGAAAATGGGGGGAGACTTACGCGGGAAACTTTATTGTTGGAGCGAGGGGTATTTTGGTCTGGTATTACACACATGCAGCCACATGATGTGTGTTTTGGACAGAAAAATTCATTTAGGTATCATGTTTGCAATATACCAGAACGTTTGGGTATATATTTTGACGAAAATAAACCTCAGGGTATTAACTTAAGATGACCCAAACGTGAGGGTATTTTTCTGCAATTTACTATTTATATTATAAATATATATATTCAGATGGCATTCGCTGCTACTGGCCGGGGAAAGAGACAGCGGGACCCACAGATGAGATTCTGGTTTGTAATCCGCGGAATTTTCGCGGATTTTGCCCAGGGAGAGTTCACAAATAGCTCGGCTCCACATCAGCGCCATCTAGGAAACAATCAATGAGAAAAAATTTGGAACAAAAAACACACATCTGAGAAAGACCCTGAGAAAGTTGTGAATAGTGCATGAATAATGGAATTTTTCCACTTTCCATACACACTTTCAACAAAAAGAACATGCCCTAATAGCGACCTTCATGAGGTTTCTCACTTCTTCTTAGTGTGGTCAATTCATGAATGGATTGATGGGATGGACGAATGATGACGACTATTCAAATAACAGAGAAGCAAGCGTCAGAAAATGCAACACATGTGAGTTTCTCACGTTTTTCCTTGGCTCCCCTTCTATTATAGAGAGATTCGTGTGTGGTTTCTCACGTTTTTTTATTCGATTGGTCAATTCATGAATCGATTGATGGGATGGACGGATGATGATGACTATTCGAACAACAGAGAAGCAAGCGTCAGAAAATGCAACACTTGTGAGTTTCTCACGTTTTTCCTTGACTCCCCTTCTATTATAGCGACCTTAGTGTGGGGTTTCTCACGTTTTTTCTTCGTGTGGGCAATTCATAAACCGATTGATGGGATGGACTGTTTAAATGATGACTATTCAAATAACATAGAAGCAAGCGTCAGAAAATGCAACACTTAAGTTTCGTACGTTTTTCATTGGCACCACTTCTATTATAGACCTGCGAGTGGTTCTTGAGTTTTTTTCTTCGTGTGGGCAATTCATGAATCGATTGATGGGATGAATTGATGATGATTATTCAAATAACTGAGAAGCAAGCGTCAGAAAATGCAACACATGAGTTTCTCACGTTTTTCCTTGCCTCCCATTCTATTGTAGCGACATTCATGTGGGGTTTCTCGTGGTTTTTCTTCTTGTGGTCAATTCAAGAATCGATTGATGGGATGGACTGGTGATGACTACTCAAATAACAAAGAAGCAAGCCTTAGTAAATGCAACACACGAGTTTCTCACATTTTTCCTTGGCTCCCCTTCTATTATGGCTCACATTCTATTATAGAGACCTTTGTGTGGGATTTCTCACGTTTTTTCTTCGTGCGGTCAATTCACGAATCGATTAATGGGATGGACTGATGATGACTATTCAAATAGCAGAGAAGCAAGCGTCAGAAAATGCTACACATATGAGTTTCTCACGTTTTTCCTTGGCCCCCCTTCTATTATAGCGACCTTCGTGTGGTGTTTCTCACGTTTTTTCTTCGTGTGGACAATTCATGAATCGATTCATGGGATGGACTGATGATGACTATTCAATCAACCGACAGAAACGTTTTGAAAGTGGGATAAAGGCTAGCTGACCTTAGTCCAATGGCATCTACCCTCACGTCCCAGCATGGTCGACAGGGTTCGATCCCCGCTGGACAGGGTCATCGCATGTACGTGTTGCCAGCTTTTCGAAGAATAAAAAAATTGGGATAAAGAAAAGTAACCAATTATTTATAGATAAACACATTGAAAGGTAAATAAAGAAAAGAAGAGATAAAGAATACCAATGTTGAATGGTTAAAATGTTTAAGATGGTTACCGAAATACCCAAGGGGGCATTGAGAACAGTCAAATGGGTTGAGTATTGGACTTCTCCCTACTTGGTGTTAATGATGAGCAAACATAAATACTTGTGACTAATCCCCTATTTTGCAGTTAATCCATTGCCTAAGCTTAGTATGAAGATCAACTAGCAATGGATGACTTACAAACGTCATTAAGGCAAATGATATGAATTGGATGATCGTAGATTGATGATTGAAGCTCCGTAAAGACTTCAAGCTCATACGATGGAAAGAAGAGATTATTCGTCAATGTAATTTTTCTTTTATCTCTTCTAGTATGTAGCTTAGAAGTAGAACTTTGATGGAGCACTCACACATATCTACATTCTGTCATAGGACATCTTTTGACCTTTGTCCTTTGATTCCAATTCAATTCTCTTTTGTTTGTGCTAGGATTGTTTATAACAGCTGACTGCTTAACAGTTTACAGTCGCCTGTCTCAACAACAGTCGACTGTGTTTTGTTCTACAGTCGCCTGTTATGCACAGACTATTACAATATAGTTTTTGGGCCTTCTCCGATTATTTCGCACAGGCTACTGTTGAATGATTCACAGGCGCATGTCCTATTGACAGTCGACTATGTATTGTACATCCATCGCCTGTCTATCCTTGCCCAAACTATGTTTGATCTGATTTCTACGGCCAGTCGACTTATGCTGTATATACAGTTGACTGTCTATTAGATCAGTCGACTGTCTATGCTGCAACAGTCGCCTGTCTGTAAGTCTATTCTTTGACTCAGCTCTCTGGAAATTTCTCCTGACTTTGACAGTCGTCTGTTTAAGGATATACAGTCGCATGTTCTGATTAACAGTCAACTGTGTTCCTTGCATCAGTCGTCTGTCCTGTATCTTGTGAGATTTCCAGTATTTGATCTGACTTACTCTTCTCTCGGCCAGTCGCCTGTCGAAGAATGTACAGTCGCCTGTTGGCTTAACAGACGACTGTCTTTGCTTCATCAGTCGACTGTCCACGTGGTTACCGTTATGAATTCTCACCTACCCTTACTGACTGTGCAACAGTCGACTGTGGATTGTTCAACAGTCGACTGTCGCGAGTTCAGATTATACCCGTTGAGATTTTTCTCACGGATTTCGATTGGGTTTTTGCCTAAACTGTTTTGTGGATTTGAGAAAGCTATAAATAGAGCTTCTACTGTTTCATTGGGAGGTTACTCATTCATTGCAAGCTTTCATTTCCAAAGATCAAAGCTCTCAAATCCAAAGCCTTAAGTATTTCCAAATCTTGTTCTCTTGCTCTCCAACCTAGAACCAAAGATTGATCTTCTAGGCATTTGGTGCAGTCAAGAGAAAGGGCTTTCTCCTCTCTTCCAAGAGAGTTCTTCAACACACATCACACTTCTCCTTCAAGTTCTACTTCAAGGCATAGGTGATTGTAAGTGTTGCTTTCATATTTCATAACTTTCGTTATTTGAATTGTGCTCTCGGTTGTGAGAGTGGTTTTGCTTGCTCCCTGGTTGTGGGAGTCAAGGACATCGATTGTATTTGATTGCACTTGTAGGGTTGCTACAAGTGGGCTTTAAGGGAACCTCAAGTTAGGGTTCTAACTTAAGTATCCGGTGGTATCCGGGTGGTAGGGACGTAGGATTACCGGGAACAAGTCGGAAGTTGACTTGGGTAATCCGAACCCTTGAAACATATCTGCGTTTGCGTGTGTTTATCTTTGGGTCGTTTTTCTATTCCGCACTATTTGTTGGATTGCATTTTATTTGGCGTAAATTCCTTTTAAATTTGCATAAACACTATTCAATGCCCTTCTAGTGTTTTCTCCATGGACATGGTCCTTACAACATGACCGTTCCCATGACCGTTCCCAGGCCTAGCACAGTGCATGCGCTAAAAAATAGGCCACATGCCTGGCCAGGTTGGGCAGGTTAGCGGATGTGAATGTCTCAGGAAGCCTGGCCCTGGTACCAGGCCTTGCTTCATCTGCGCCTGGTCAACGATGCCAGGCCAGGCCAGGCCGGCCCGTTGACTGGGCCGGGCCTTGGGCCGACGGGCCGTTTGGCCATATTGACCACCAGATGTCTGGTTATCCAGTCGTTAGCGGCTTACGTGGCCACCATTCAACCCCTGTTAAGCCCCCATTGGAAAGTAGCAGTGGCTGAATCTGACGTGGCACAAATTCAGCCCCTGTTGGAGCTGAACGTTTCTGCCCTCCCCTGTGAGTTCTGTACAAAAGTAAAATACACTGTAGATTTGATTGGATGTAAATATTTTTTCATAAAATTGTAATTTATGTGTTATATATGGATATTTGTTATGAATGGGGGAGACCTTTCGTCTCCCCCACTATCATCCACCATTAAACACACTCTTAGTGGGTGTCCCTTGGGTTCCAAGGGACTTGTAACTCATATATATTAATATATATATGGCTATGGTGAATACCATATGTCTACTTCTTCTCTATATTCCAACATGTTATCAACACGCTCTGAAGCTGAGCCGAATCCCTGCCGACGGACGAATTGGTGCCGAAGGTGGAATCTGTGCCGACGGACGAATAGCGAGGACGCGGATAGGGCTTCCTTCTCCGAATTTCGCTAGATCCGAAGGGTAGGATCTAGAGGTAAAATTTTCCCTAGATCATCTTTTAGATGTGCATGCTAAATCTGTGATACTAATTTTCTAAGAGTACTATAGCAAAGTCTATAGCAAGAAAAGCAGTTTTAAAAAAACAGATTTACTAAATAAACACACATGTTTTTCCCAATGTCGAAATGTTTAGCAAATTACAAAATTGGGCAAAATTTCATCCGAATGCAAAATTGGGCTAATTTGGGCAGCATCCCAAATTGAAATGGTTAGAGATTATGCAAAATTGAAATGCTGAAATTGCAAATTGGGCAAACTCGAATCGCCTGAACTGAAACTCGAATTCGCCGGACCCTGTTTTTATCGGCGCACTGTCCTCATGTGTAGACGCCCCAACCCCGTGTCGGGGGTGGACGCCTCCCCCCTCCCTGTCAAAGGCGGCACTACCCCAGCGCACTGCCCCCCTGTCGGGGGGCCTGCCCTGCCTTCGCTGGAGCAAATGCCCCCACTGTTGGGGGGCCTTCCCTTTCTTCGCCAAAGCGAATGCCCCACCCTGTCGGGGAGTGCCCTGCCTTCGTCGGTGCGACTGCCCCCCCCCCCCCCCCCCCCCCCCTGTCGGGGGGCCTGGCCTGGCCTGCTTGAATTGAAAGTCCGCCTCCCCCTTCAGAGATGGGCCTTCCTACGTCGAAGCACCGCCCCCGTCGGGGCGCGCCGCCCCCCTATTGGGGGGTCCTTTCATTGCCCATGGCAGTTGTTTTCCCAACCCACCTAAAAGCCCTAATTAGGGTAAGGGGGAGATGTACGGGCCTCACCTGATGGGCCAGAAGCCTAGTAATTAACAAAATTGATAATAAAATGGGTATTTTTGGCTAACGGGCCTGTAGTCTGCGGCCAGCCCGCGGGCCTCTGGCCTGCAGGCCAAATTAATTTAAATTCAGAAATTAATATATAATTCTAAAAATACCATATTAAACCCTGAAAATTCAAGGAAATTCTGGAAAAATAAGAAAAAAATCCGAATAAATTCTGGAAAAATCCAGAAGATTCAGGGAAAATCAGGATGAGGATATTGAGTTTGATTAACTCCTCTCGGAGTATTTGGCGCAAATTAAAATTTTTTTAATGAATTTTATGTGTAATTCATTATTAATCACTTTATTTAAAATTGGATAAAAGTTACTTTACGTTTTAATGATTACAAGGATCCTGAGACCGCTCTGTCTAACCTAACGGCTAATGACGTTTTTCCGTAGTCCAAGTAACTTTTAAAAGTAAATTTAAAATATTTATCCAATAAAATTGCTTATGACGTTGAATAAAATGTATTGATTATGCCTGTGATGTTGCATAATTATTTTGTTTGAACTGCCTGGAATGTTAAGTAAGACTATGTTGTGGTTTTTGGATCGGCCGTTATTAGTCACCACCATTTATTTTTCCTCGCATTTTAATTTTGCTTTTTGAGTGAAAATGTAGTGAAGAACTAAATGTAAAAGCCAAAGCCCGGAGAAACTTAGCCTAAAGACAGAGGAAAATTGTTAATGCTGGACCCCTAAGGGTTTCCAAATTGTAATTTTAATTTTCTCGTAATTCGAAATGTATAAGGGACTTTGGACTTTTATAATTTTTAGCGGTGACCATCCGATCCCCACAACTAGTTTAGTTTTTCTACTATGCATGTCATAATTTCTGAAAAATAATTCATGCTTGCTTTGATAAATGGCAAAGATTGCGAGCGTTGTTTTTTTGTTCTCGATGCGGCTGAAAAAAATTATTTGAGTTGGTAACTGGACCTGAAGTTCCACCTGCGCTCACAAGGCATAAGTCACACAATTCAAGCTCCAGCTACGGCTGTAACAACTGATGAAGGGATTTCTACTGATAGAGTCTCCGATATAGAGACGGCGAAAGCCATTATCTACATCAGGAGATGTATTGATCGGACCCTGAAAGCCGAATATCTGATAGTTGAAGCCCCTCATGAATTGTGGACATCACTTGAGGACGGTTATAAACATCAGAAAGATGTTATCCTTCCTCGTGCCCGTTATGAGTGGGAAAATATTCGACTGCAGGACTTCAAGTCTGTTGCTGAGTATAACTCAGCTCTCCATAACATCACCTCACACCTGAAGTTGTGTGGTGAACAAGTCTCGAAAACCCGCATAATTGAGAAAACATATACATCCTTCCATGAGAATGATTCTATTGCCATGCAATAGTATCATTAACACAAGTTCACGAGGTACTCTAATTTACTCTCGTGCCTTCTTATGGCAGAGCAGAACAGGACCTCCTACTGGCTACTCATAACATATGCCATGCTGGCTCTACTTCTCTCCCTGAAGCTCACACAGTTTCTTCCCAGAAGATGAAGAACAAGCTCAAAGGAAGATTAAACAAGGGGAAAGATGCGAAAATGCAGACCATAGCTCCTCCCCAGAACAACAATATAAAAAGAATACGTGAAAGAGGAATACCTCTGACCAGACGTCTAATCCCAAGAAAACCTGGGAGAACAATTTTCACAGATGTGGCATGACTGGACATTGGTCCAGGGCCTGTCGTACTCCACGACACCTCTAAGATTTGTATATGTCAAGCCTGAAGCCTTCATCCGAAACAAATCTGGTGGATATACAGCCATCAACTCGGTTCAACACCGAGGATTTCGAGAATAACGACCTCCTTGACTAAAGCTAATTTTAGTCATCTTTTAAGCCTTTAACATTAATGTTTTGATTATGTCTTTCTTTATCTTAATTATGAATCGAATGTAGTTTTACTTTTTCAATAAAACTTTTTACATTTTTTAGAGATAGAGATGAAGTGTGAATGCCTAATGGATAGTGCCTCCACACATAAGATCCTTCTTGATAAATGTTATTTTAATAGCATCTTAATTATATTGGTCACGTCACTACAATTTCGGGACTAAATAATATAATAGAAGGATCAGGTGAAGCAATTTTATTGCTCCCAAACCTAATAAAAGATGTTATAATTTCTCCATAATCAAACAGAAATCTATTAAGTTTCAAGGACATCTGTTTAAACGGATATTACTTGTAAACTTATGATTTCAATAGTGTTAAACCATCCTAGAATGTTTTAAAGGACTCCCGTCGAGCCTTTATCAAACATACATTCAGCCTATAGAAGCTAATCTGTTAGAGCACCAGCAGTGTTCTATATCACTAGAATTCAGTCTCTGGCAATTATAGACTAGGTCACTCAGGATTGGTAATGATGCACCGCATCATAACCCAATCCCGTGGACATAATTTGAGGAACCCGAAGATTCTTCAAAAGTGTGATTTTCCTTGTCCCCCCCTGTTATAAGGGTAAAACTAATCAGGAGCCCGTCCCACCTGAAAGTGGGGTTTGAATCTCCTAGCTTCTTGGAGAAAATACATGGAGACATTTGTGGGTCAATTCACCCATCAAGTTCTCTATTTCGGTACTTTATGGAACTGAGAGATGCATCTTCATAAAATTATTTTCCATACTAGGCTCACAAAATAAAAGCCTGACGCTTCTGAGACCATTTCTTGGGACACTAAGTCTTTGTCTCAATATGATCCGCGTACTAATCTATGTGAAGATGAGATCCTGAAGATCCTTCACATTCAGAATAAAGTACATTTACTAACGCACAAATTTACTGATAACCAGTAAATTATCAGATCCCTGCTGCCAATACGCCAACTAGGATTGACATCCCCAAAGATAGATGCAATCCACCAGCAGCAGAATCGGCTGCACCTCAAATAAAAAGAGGACAACCGCATTGCTCCAAGGATAAATTCCCTCGCAAGAGGAAAATACCTGGAGAAATAAAGAATATCCCACCACAGGATGCTGTGTTCGGACCAGTAATCTCTCCCCTCCTTCAGTCCCCCGAAGAGGACAATACATGAGAAATATAATTAATTCGTGCGTACTGGGGAGGTACTGGACAGAAAAAGCACTGTCGTTGACGACGTCTTAGCGTTCGATATTGTTGTTCACGTCGCCAAAGGCGACGATGATATTGATCCACTATCTCTAGCTGAATACAAACGTAGAGATGATTGGCCAAAGTGGAACGAAGAAATAGGAGTAGAGCTGGACTCACTCTTGAAACACAAAGTCTTTGGACCAGTAGTCCACACACCAAAGGTGTAAAACATGTGGGATAAAAGTGGGTATTCGTAAGGAAAATAAATGAGAATAATCAGATCGTACGCTACAAAGTACGGCTTGTAGCTTCGGGATTTTTCCAACTACAGTGGATGAATTATGAAGATATATATCCCTCGGTTATGGATACGATCACATTCCGATTGATAATAAGCTTAACATCAATGGAAGATCTAGAATTGCAGCTCATGGACGTTGTGACTGCATCTCTATAAGGCAATATAGATAATAATATCTATATAAATCTTCCAGATGGTTTCAAAAAACCAACAGAAATAAAATATAGACCTCGGGACGTCTATTCTGTTAAGCTGCAAAGATCATTATATGGTCTTAAGCAATCAGAAAAAATGTGGTATAACAGACTAAGTGAATTCCTTGTTTAACAAGTTTTCACCAATAATAAAGTCTGCCCGTGTATTTTAACCACATGTACATGATTCGTATTAATAGCCGTCTAAGTAGACGACTAAAAATTCATCGGATCTCCAACAGAGATTGATGATATATCTGCAAGCCTCAAACTAACGTTTGAAATGAAAGACCTAGACAAGACTTAATATAGTCTTGGCTTACAGATATAAAACCGCAACGGAGGAATCCTGTTACACCAAACCACATACACAATGAAGTTACTTAAAAAAAATTCCATATGGATAGAACCATCCTCTAAGTACACCAATGGTCATTAGATATTTGGATGTACATAAAGACCCCTTCCGGCTGCTGGAAGTGGGAGAGGAAACATTAGGTCCTGAAGTACCTTACCTTAGTGCCATTTGGAGCACTATTATTTCTGGCAAACTACACGCGTCCCGACATAGCGTTCACAGTCATCCTACTAGCCAGATACAGTTTCAGGGCCCACAAAGCTCCTCTGAAACGGAGTATAGCAGCTTCTGCGCTACCTCCAAGGGTCAATTGACCTGTGATTATACTTCCCGAAAGACATGTTTTTGTGTTTACCTTCTGTGGCACGGCCATCTCCGGGAAATCTGTGAAGCAGACCACCACAGCAGTCTAATCCAACCACTCAAAGCTCCTGGCGATCCATGAAGCTAGCAAAGAATGTGTCTGTCTTCGTTCAGTCATTCATTACATTCTAGTAACGACCGGCCTGAAGACGGACGACCTTGAGCAAACCATATTATTTGAAGATAATGCAGCTTGTATAGCTCAACTACAAGCTAGTTACATCAAGGGCGACAGGACGAAGCACATCTCTTCGAAGTTCTTCTAGACTTTGTAGGGATCGCCTTACCCTTGCATTACTAACAACACATACTAGAGGGGGGTGAATAGTGTAATGGTAATAAAATTGTCTAATTAAAATTTAACTTGCAAATGCGGAATTATAAATGCAAGAGGAATTAAAAGGCACAATCAATTCAAACGCAAACACAAAGTTTTACCCTGGCTCCCCAAACTTGGGTACATCCAGTCACACCAATATTCACTATAATCCCACACAAAGAAGTGAATACAAATCTCACAAGGAGATACCCCACAAAGAGGATTTATGCCATACACAAGGACCCAACCAATCCTACACGAGGATCAAGACTCCCACACAGAGAATCACTAACTCCCACTCAGAGAATTAGGCTTAGCCCTACACTAGGACACTAAACTCCTACAAAGAGAGTTACTCCCACAAAGAGAGTTATTCCCACAAAGAGAATATCCTAAGTCCCACAAAGAGACATCCTCCCACAAAGAGAGAAAGTTCTAATTCCCACAAAGAGAATTAGAGACACAAATTCACCAAGTAAAATAAATACTCTTACATATGCCTTGCGATGCTTACTCGTGAATGGATGCAAGGCATGGAAGAGAATCTGTAACGACTGATTTTTTATGTATGAATTTTATTATAAATATTTATATATTTGGTTGCTTTCCCTTGTTGATATTTCCATTTCCGTCTCCGTAGTTTCATTTTCGTTCGTTTCGTCGTGATTCTTTAGATTCTTCCGTCGGTCGGCGTGTTTGAAGTAAGTCATTCGTGACGGGCTTCATAACGTCGATATCTTAGAGTTAGAACGAGCCTAGGAGACTTAGGAAACCATCCCGGAGCTTCGCGCTCCATTTCGAAACTTTTGGTGCACGTTAGCCGGTATAAGAAGGGGCACCGACCGACTAGATGACGATCCAGTCCGTCGGAAAACCTTCTTGAACCGACTAGCGGGCTTGAAAAGTTATTCAGGAGTTACTGTTTGTCGTTAGTCGGTCTAAGAACGTTGGTTGACCGACTAGGTTGCAAACTAGTTGGTCAGCAATGCTTCTTTAACCGACTAACTCGTTTACTAATTTTATGTAACAGTACTGTTCATTCTTAGTCGGTCTAAGTTCATCTTTCGACCGACTAGTTGTTAAACTAGTCGGTTAAGTTTTGTACTCAGACCGACTAATTCTTAGTTCTTCTGTACAGCCGAGTTACTATTTACTCTTAGTCGGTCTAATAACGTTCATCGACCGACTAGTTGTCAAACTAGTCGGTCAGTAGTTGTGCTTTGACCGACTAACTCTTAGTTCAGGTTTTCGACTGGAGCTACTGTTTACACTTAGTCGGCCTGCGTTGGTCAACCGACCGACTAGTTCTCAAACTAGTCGGTCAACAGTTGTTCTTTAACCGACTAAGCAGTGCAGGAAACCCTAGTTTTGCCCTAGCCGCCACCAAACTCTATAAATACCCCTCCAAACGTTTTCTTCTCCTCCCTCATGACCTAAAACCCTAATTTCTCCTCCATTGAGCCCCCATCTTCCTCAAACCATTAATCCTTCATCCCAAGCTCATCCTTCATCATCCAAACCCTCCCTTGACATAACCCACCTTCCATTTTCCCCAAACCTTCATCAAACCCCCAAAATCCACATCAAAACCCATTTCTCCAGATTTTTCCCCTCATTTCCAGATCTGAGCCGGATCGTTCTTCCGTTGCCGTGGTTGCTCGGCATCGTTCCTTCGCTTCTTCACGGTAATACTCGATTCCTTTAGTTTTAGCATAACCCACATTGACATTGTGAAACCCTAATAAAATGGATTATTAGATGATTAGGGTTCTAATAAGAAACCAATTTAGAATCATTGTGCTAATGATTGTTTTGCCATAACAGTGATCCATTCCGTAGTTAGCTTGTGTGACGCTCTTCATTGCTCGTCAATCCCGGTATCAGGCAAGTGAAACTTGCATCTCTTGGTTTGGGCCATGTCTTAGGCCATTACCTTGCTTTAGCGTAAAAGAGACTAGACGGTGAAAGGATAGCCGTCTAGACACCATTGACCTAGCTTGACAACGAAGCTTGGTCCGTCACCCTCATCATGCTTGTATGTCACGTTTACTTTCCCTAAACGGTACACGTATTAACTGTTCATGTCATCCATGCATCCTTAACTGCTATTGCATTTTAACTGCCATGTTTAATTTCAATTAACGGTACGCGAATATGTTCATGTCATTGCATTTTGCCTGTCACGTTTAAATACAATTAACGATACGCGAATATCTGCTCATGTCATTGCATGCTTGAATACTCATCGTGATTGCGTAGCTTCGCTACATACTTGTACTATTTGTCCCGGCTAGGCACCCACCTTGCGTGGGCACAATCCCTTGCCAAATACACTTTCTGGCTCGTGTTCCAGAAGACGAGCTCATCACAGCCTGCGGGCAATAGGGCACTCGTTGAGTGATCCCTTGTACTTGATACTTGAACACAGCCTGAGGGCAATAGGGCACTCGTTGAGTGATCCCTTGTACTTTACTTGTTACTTGACATTACATGTCATCCCTACCACTTGATACTTGCTACTCGTACTTTACCTTACTCTACTTGTTACCACCTTACTTTACTTGCCAAGCACCATACTTTATCTGCTAGGTTGCTAGTTTACCTTTCTTTTCGTTTCCTTGCACAAGTCTTTCGACTTGCTGACATGTGCCCCTTTTCTCTTTTGGGTGACACATGTTAGAGCCCGAGCCTGAGTTACTTGCTGAGGACGTGGTGTTCGCTGACGCTGAGTTAGAACCCGCGTTGATCGAGGACTTCGTTGACACTGGGGATCAGTCTTAGTGTCTTCGTTTAGCTTCTTTTGTTAGACTGCTTAGTTGTCGGTGCGTGGCACCTAGTTTGATACTCTGTTATGTTTGTGATGCCTTTTGTTTGGCCTTGTTCTGGGCCTTAGACTCTTTCCTGTTAGCCTGGTGGCTTTTCTGTGGTGTTGAATATTTTGGTGGACAAGCTTTGGGATTGGTTATTCCATATCCGTCTCATTTTATTATTATTATTGTTTTTGTTCCTTTTACGTTTACAGGGACCTGCTTATACTAAATTGACGCTTATCAGGCGTGCAGCTTCACATCTCCACGTTTGAGCGGACCTTCTCACGTCTCGCCTCCATTTTAGGGAAGCGGGGCGTGACAGGTTTTAGTGGTGGCCCATGCAGGTCTCTCTGTAACTGCAATTATCAGGGATAACAATAATAATATAAGATTGTCCAACAAATAAATTCGATATCCGAGTCATAATCTATGAGTCTAATCTGCTTCGTTTTCTGTGTCACTAGATGGCAGGAAGGCGATTCACCCGTGGTGGAGGTAGTGGTGCACCCCCTCATGATGAGGAGCCTGAGCGGGAACCCACCAATGGAGAGATGATGCAGATGATGATCCAGATGATGCAAGTGCAGCAGGGCGTGCTCCTGCAAGTCCAGAATGCTCCACTTGCTCGAGCTGCCCGGGCACTTCCGGATGCCCCTCGCTCCGAGCCGGGGGCGAAGCAATTTCGGGAGCTGGGTCCCGCATATTTTGATGGGTCTTAGGGTCCTCTGGCTATCGATGAGTGGATTCGGAACATTAAGGATAACCTGGTGATGGCGAAGATTAACCCGGCTGGATGGGTTGATTTGGCTAAGAGGCAGCTGAAGGACAATGCCAGAAACTGGTGGGATGCTGAAGAGAAGATGCTGGTGGAGCCGATAGTTTGGGCTACCTTCAAGTCCAGATTTGACGGAGAGTTCTTTCCGAAGGCTGCTAGACAGGTGATGCTGCAGCGCTTCATAGATCTGAAGCAGGGGAGCTTGTCGGTGGATCAGTACCACCAGGAGTTCACGAGGCTCAGTCGGTTTGCACCAAAGATGGTGCAAGATGCCGATGAGAAAGCTCAGCGATTTCTTCTGGGACTTGCCTTGGAGCTTCAGAGCTTTGTGACCTCTTCTGACCTGGAGACATATCAGAAGGTTCTGATTGCTGCGAGGCGGCAGGAGTTGAATTTGAACCAGAGGAAGGGACATGTTTCCGGAGCTGGGAAGAGGCCTATGGAGCAGGCCAGGGCGGTGGTTAGGCCTGGTTTCAAGCCTAATCATCCGGTGCAGTTCAAGAGGCCAGGAGGGCCTATTCTGAAGACTTGCCATTTCTGTGGCAAGACTGGACACCTCAGGGATCAGTGTAGGAGGTTTATAGGACAGTGCATTGTCTGCGGAGATCATGCCCACACCATCAGGGAGTGTCCGAAGTCGAAGCAGCCTTGGCGGGCTCCTATTGCAGCACAGCCGTTGCAGCAGCGAGCTCCTGTGCCCGTTGGACGTGGAGCGCCTCTTGTTCCACAGAGACAGGCCTTTCGGCAGGCTGTTCCGCCGAGAGGGCAGGTCTTTCTGATGACTGAGGAGGAGAGCATGGCCGTGGATGAGGTTATTACAGGTAACGCTCATTCTAGCTATTTTTCTTCCTTAGTTTGATTGTTGATTTTGTTGGTTGCTTGCTCATGCTTGTTACTAGAATAGGATTTGATTGTTAGATTGTTTGCTAGGTGTGGTTTTGGTTTGCACATTTCCTGCACGAGTCCTCTTTGACTCAGGTGCGTCGATGTGCATTTTGGCCCGGAGCTTCGTGGAGAAGCATTCCTTGTCGACGTCCTCTCTTCCTAAGAGTTGGAATATCGTCACAGGGAACGGTGTGGTCTCGGTGCATCGTGGGTGCAATTCTTGTCCGTTGGTGGTTTGTGGACGTGAGCTTTGTGCTGATTTCATTGTCCACGACATCATCAACTACGATGCGGTTCTTGGGATGGATTGGCTTGCGAGCTTCTATGCTACGATTGACTGTCGGAGGAAGAAGGTGGTGTTCGAGATTCCCGGACATCCAGTATTTGAGTTCAGTCGTGGTAGCAGTTCGCTGGGTCCGGTCAGATTTCGGGCCAGACCGGTGGATGTTGTGGCTATGCAGATGGAGTTGGAGTGGCCAGCTGTGGTGCGAGAGATTTTGGTGACGTCTTCCCCGAGGAGATGTCTGGATTGCCGCCTGATCGAGCTTTGGAGTTTTCTATTGATCTTATTCCAGGTGCGCAGCCCATTTCGAAGGCAATTTGAGGAGGTGAGTGTTTAATTTTAATTTTAATTCACTCAAGCCCTTGTTCACAAACACTTAACGAGCTTATTCACGAACATCACTTAACGAGATTGTTCACGAACACTTAACGAGCTTGTTCACGAACATCACTTAACGAGCTTGTTCATGAACACTTAGCGAGCTTGTTCACGAGCTTGTTCACGAACACTTAACGAGCTTGTTCATGAACATAAATGAACGAACATAGTTATGTTCAAGCTCTGTTCGTTTACTAACCGAGCTCTAAAAATCTGTTCAAGCTTGTTCATTAAGCTTCCCGAACGAACGTAAACGAACATGTACCGAGCTTGTTCATGAGTAGTTCGTCAAACGTTCTGTTCGTCAACAGCCCTACCCGAGGAGATGTCTGGATTGCCGCCTGATCAAGCTTTGGAGTTTTCTATTGATCTTATTCCGGGTGCGCAGCCCATTTCGAAGGCACCATATCGTATGGCGCCAGCAGAGTTGGAGGAATTGCGTAGGCAGTTGGATGAGCGTATGCAGAAGGGTTACATCAACCCTAGTGTGTCTCCGTGGGGAGCACCGGTGTTGTTGGTGAAGAAGAAGGATGGTTCGCGTCGCATGTGTGTGGACTATCGGGAGCTGAATGCGGTGACTATTAAGAATAAATACCCGTTGCCTCGCATCGATGATAACTTTGATCAGCTGGGAGGATCGAGGGTGTTTTCTAAGTTGGATTTGAGGAGTGGTTACCATCAGTTGAAGGTGAAGAAGGATGATGTGCCGAAGACAGCTTTCAGGACGAAGTATGGACACTATGAGTTTGTGGTTATGCCTTTAGGCGTAACTAACGCACCCGTAGTTTTCATTAATCTGATGAACCCGATTTTCTACGACTTTTTGGATAAGTTTGTCGTTATCTTTATTGACGACATTCTGATCTATTCGAAGTCGGAGGAAGAGCATGCCTCGCACTTGAGGACGGTGCTGGAGATTCTGAGGAAGCATCGGTTGTATGCTAAGTTTTCGAAGTGCGAGTTTTGGCTTGACAGAGTTGCCTTTCTGGGGCATGTGGTGACTGGAGATGGTATTTTAGTGGATCCCGAGAAGATTAGGGCCATCAGAGAGTGGCCTGTTCCGTCGTCGGCGTCTGAGATCCGGAGTTTCCTTGGGCTTGCTGGTTACTATCGACGATTCATTAAGGACTTTTCCCGTATTGCGGAGCCGATGACCAGATTGACGCGGAAGTATGTTCCTTTTGTTTGGTCGGGTGATTGTGAGAATGCTTTTGGTATTCTGAGGGAGAGGTTGACGACTGCCCCTATTCTTGTTGTGCCTGATCGCAGTGGTGGATTTGATATCTTTTGCGATGCTTCTAGCAAGGGTCTCGGTTGCGTGTTGCATCAGCACGGGCATGTTGTGGCTTATGCTTCTCGTCAGCTCAAGGTTCATGAGAAGAATTACCCGACGCATGATTTGGAGTTGGCTGCTGTTGTGTTTGCCCTTAAGATTTGGAGGCACTTCCTGCTGAGTGAGAAAGTGAAGATCTTCACCGATCACAAGAGTTTGAAGTATATTTTTACTCAGAAGGAGCTCAACATGCGACAACGTCGATGGTTGGAGCTCATGGCGGATTATGAGATTGATCTGCAGTATCACCCTGGAAAGGTGAATGTGGTTCCTGATGCGCTAAGTAGGCTTCCAGCGGTGATGATTTTGACCTCGCAGTGGAGATTGCAGCAGGATTTTTACGAGTCTGGTATGGAGATTGTTCTTCCCGGGGAGGCTTCTTCGTTGATGTACATGCAGGTACAGTCGACGATCGTGGATCGGATTAAGGCCGGCCAGGCTGAGGATCCGAAGCTGGTGAAGATTCGGGAGCAGGTGGAAGCCGGTCTGCGGACTGACTTTTTGATTCATGAGGATGGCTCGCTGAGGTTTGGAGCCAGGTTGTGTGTGCCAGCTGGGGATATTAGAGAAGAGTTGATGGTGGAGGCACACAGTTCGCCGTATTCTGTGCATCCTGGTGGGACCAAGATGTACAAGGATCTTCGTCTGAACTATTGGTGGTATGGTATGAAGAGGAGTGTGGCTCGGAGTGTAGCCAAGTGTTTGGTTTGCCAGCAAGTGAAGGCGGAGCATCAGCGTACGGCTGGGTTGCTGCAACCGCTTCCGATCCCGGAGGAAGTGGCAACACATCAATATGGATTTCGTGACTGGACTACCTCGGAGTCCAAAGCAGAATGACGCGATTAGGGTGATCGTAGATCGATTGACCAAATCCGCGCACTTTATTCCGTTTCGAGTGGGACAGTCCACTGAGGCGCTAGCAAGGAGATATATGGAGGTAAATTCTTTTACCCTCCGTTTTTATTTCCTTTTCCTAGTTTGGATAGTGATGTAACGTGAAATCGTGCAGGAGCTCGTGCGAATTCACGGAGTCCCCGTGAGCATCGTGTCAGACAGGGACACGAGGTTCACATCTCAGTTCTGGCAAAGTTTGCAGAAGAGTTTGGGTACGCGTCTGAGTTTCAGCACGGCGTACCATCCGCAGACGGATGGCCAGTCCGAGAGGACAATTCAGATTTTGGAGGACATGCTGAGGGCGTGCATGTTGGATTTCAAGGGTTCGTGGGAGGACCATCTACACTTGGTGGAGTTCTCTTACAACAACAGCTACCAGGCGTCTATTGGCATGGCACCTTTCGCCGCTTTGTATGGGAGGAAATGTCGATCGCCATTGAGTTGGGATGACGTTGGTGATCGGGAGCTGTTGGGACCTGAGATGATTGTGGAGGCTGTGGAGGTTGTCAGGAATATTCGGGAGAGGTTGAGGATTGCTCAGGACCGTTTTAAGCATTGGGCGGATGCTAAACGTCGTCCTTTGGAGTTTCAGCCGGGCGATCATGTGTTTCTGAGGATTTCCCCGAATCGTGGAGTGATTCGTTTTGGGAAGCGAGGGAAGTTGAGCCCGCGATACATTGGACCGTTTGATATTCTGGAGAGAGTTGGCGAGGTAGCTTATCGTTTAGCCTTGCCGCCATCTTTGGAAGGAGTTCACGATGTTTTCCATGTGTCGCAGCTTCGTCGATACATTAGCGATCCATCTCATGCTGTGGATTTCTCGGAGATTACCGTTCGCCCAGATTTGACGTATGACCAGCATCCAGTGCAGATTCTGGACAGGCGTCAGAAGTCACTTCGGAACAAGGTCGTCGATCTTGTGAGGGTGATGTGGCGACACGGCTCGCCTGGAGAGTCTACTTGGGAGAATGAGGATGAGATGCGAGAGCGTTTCCCACTTTTGTTCACGGACACGTGAGTGTTGGGAAATTCCGAGGACGGAATTTTTCTTAAGTTGGGGAGGATGTAACGACTAGTTTTTCATGTATGGATTTTATTATAAATATTTATATATTTGGTTGCTTTCCCTTGTTGAGATTTCCATTTCCGTCTCCGTAGTTTCATTTTCGTTCGTTTCGTCGTGATTCTTTAGATTCTTCCGTCGGTCGGCGTGTTTGAAGTAAGTCATTCGTGACGGGCTTCATAACGTCGATATCTTAGAGTTAGAACGAGCCTAGGAGACTTAGGAAACCATCCCGGAGCTTCGCGCTCCATTTCGGAACTTTTGGTGCACGTTAGCCGGTATAAGAAGGGGCACCGACCGACTAGATGACGATCCAGTCGGTCGGAAAACCTTCTTGAACCGACTAGTGGGCTTTCTAAATTATTCAGGAGTTACTGTTTGTCGTTAGTCGGTCTAAGAACGTTGGTTGACCGACTAGGTTGCAAACTAGTCGGTCAGCAATGCTTCTTTAACCGACTAACTCGTTTACTAATTTTAGGTATCAGTACTGTTCATTCTTAGTCGGTCTAAGTTCATCTTTCGACCGACTAGTTGTTAAACTAGTCGGTTAAGTTTTGTACTCAGACCGACTAATTCTTAGTTCTTCTGTACAGCCGAGTTACTGTTTACTCTTAGTCGGTCTAAGAACGTTCATCGACCGACTAGATGTCAAACTAGTCGGTCAGTAGTTGTGCTTTGACCGACTAACTCTTAGTTCAGGTTTTCGACTGGAGCTACTGTTTACACTTAGTCGGTCTGCGTTGGTCAACCGACCGACTAGTTCTCAAACTAGTCGGTCAACAGTTGTTCTTTGACCGACTAAGCAGTGCAGGAAACCCTAGTTTTGCCCTAGCCGCCACCAAACTCTATAAATACCCCTCCAAACGTTTTCTTCTCCTCCCTCATGACCTAAAACCCTAATTTCTCCCCCATTGAGCCCCCATCTTCCTCAAACCATTAATCCTTCATCCCAAGCTCATCCTTCATCATCCAAACCCTCCCTTGACATAACCCACCTTCCATCTTCCCCAAACCTTCATCAAACCCCCAAAATCCACATCAAAACCCATTTCTCCAGATTTTTCCCCTCATTTCCAGATCTGAGCCGGATCGTTCTTCCGTTGCCGTGGTTGCTCGGCATCGTTCCTTCGCTTCTTCACGGTAATACTCGATTCCTTTAGTTTTAGCATAACCCACATTGACATTGTGAAACCCTAATAAAATGGATTATTAGATGATTAGGGTTCTAATAAGAAACCAATTTAGAATCATTGTGCTAATGATTGTTTTGCCATAACAGTGATCCATTCCGTAGTTAGCTTGTGTGACGATCTTCATTGCTCGTCAATCCCGGTATCAGGCAAGTGAAACTTGCATCTCTTGATTTGGGCCATGTCTTAGGCCATTACCTTGCTTTAGCGTAAAAGAGACTAGACGGTGAAAGGATAGCCGTCTAGATGCCATTGACCTAGCTTGACAACGAAGCTTGGTCCGTCACCCTCATCATGCTTGTATGTCACGTTTACTTTCCCTAAACGGTACGCGTATTAACTGTTCATGTCATCCATGCATCCTTAACTGCTATTGCATTTTAACTGCCATGTTTAATTTCAATTAACGGTACGCGAATATGTTCATGTCATTGCATTTTGCCTGTCACGTTTAAATACAATTAACGGTACGCGAATATCTGCTCATGTCATTGCATGCTTGAATACTCATCGTGATTGCGTAGCTTCGCTACATACTTGTACTATTTGTCCCGGCTAGGCACCCACCTTGCGTGGGCACAATCCTTGCCAAATACACTTTCTGGCTCGTGTTCCAGAAGACGAGCTCATCACAGCCTGCGGGCAATAGGGCACTCGTTGAGTGATCCCTTGTACTTGATACTTGAACACAGCCTGAGGGCAATAGGGCACTCGTTGAGTGATCCCTTGTACTTTACTTGTTACTTGACATTACATGTCACCCCTACCACTTGATACTTGCTACTTGTACTTTACTTTACTCTACTTGTTACCACCTTACTTTACTTGCCATGCACCATACTTTATCTGCTAGGTTGCTAGTTTACCTTTCTTTCGTTTCCTTGCACAAGTCTTTCGACTTGCTGACATGTGCCCCTTTTCTCTTTTGGGTGACACATGTTAGAGCCCGAGCCTGAGTTACTTGCTGAGGACGTGGTGTTCGCTGACGCTGAGTCAGAACCCGCGTTGATCGAGGACTTCGTTGACACTGGGGATCAGTCTTAGTGTCTTCGTTTAGCTTCTTTTGTTAGACTGCTTAGTTGTCGGTGCGTGGCACCTAGTTTGATACTCTGTTATGTTTGTGTGCCTTTTGTTTGGCCTTGTTCTGGGCCTTAGACTCTTTCCTGTTAGCCTGGTGGCTTTTCTGTGATGTTGAATATTTTGTGGACAACCTTTGGGATTGGTATTTCATATCCGTCTCATTTTATTATTATTATTGTTTTTTGTTCCTTTTGCGATTACAGGGACCTGCTTATACTAAATTGACGCTTATCAGGCGTGCAGCTTCACAGCTCCACGTTTGAGCGGACCTTCTCACGTCTCGCCTCCATTTTAGGGAAGCGGGGCGTGACAGGTTTTAGTGGTGGCCCATGCAGGTCTCTCTGTAACTGCAATTATCAGGGATAACAATAATAATATAAGATTGTCCAACAAATAAATTCGATATCCGAGTCATAATCTATGAGTCTAATCTGCTTCGTTTTCTGTGTCACTAGATGGCAGGAAGGCGATTCACCCGTGGTGGAGGTAGTGGTGCACCCCCTCATGATGAGGAGCCTGAGCGGGAACCCACCAATGGAGAGATGATGCAGATGATGATCCAGATGATGCAAGTGCAGCAGGGCGTGCTCCTGCAAGTCCAGAATGCTCCACTTGCTCGAGCTGCCCGGGCACTTCCGGATGCCCCTCGCTCCGAGCCGGGGGCGAAGCAATTTCGGGAGCTGGGTCCCGCATATTTTGATGGGTCTTAGGGTCCTCTGGCTATCGATGAGTGGATTCGGAACATTAAGGATAACCTGGTGATGGCGAAGATTAACCCGGCTGGATGGGTTGATTTGGCTAAGAGGCAGCTGAAGGACAATGCCAGAAACTGGTGGGATGCTGAAGAGAAGATGCTGGTGGAGCCGATAGTTTGGGCTACCTTCAAGTCCAGATTTGACGGAGAGTTCTTTCCGAAGGCTGCTAGACAGGTGATGCTGCAGCGCTTCATAGATCTGAAGCAGGGGAGCTTGTCGGTGGATCAGTACCACCAGGAGTTCACGAGGCTCAGTCGGTTTGCACCAAAGATGGTGCAAGATGCCGATGAGAAAGCTCAGCGATTTCTTCTGGGACTTGCCTTGGAGCTTCAGAGCTTTGTGACCTCTTCTGACCTGGAGACATATCAGAAGGTTCTGATTGCTGCGAGGCGGCAGGAGTTGAATTTGAACCAGAGGAAGGGACATGTTTCCGGAGCTGGGAAGAGGCCTATGGAGCAGGCCAGGGCGGTGGTTAGGCCTGGTTTCAAGCCTAATCATCCGGTGCAGTTCAAGAGGCCAGGAGGGCCTATTCTGAAGACTTGCCATTTCTGTGGCAAGACTGGACACCTCAGGGATCAGTGTAGGAGGTTTATAGGACAGTGCATTGTCTGCGGAGATCATGCCCACACCATCAGGGAGTGTCCGAAGTCGAAGCAGCCTTGGCGGGCTCCTATTGCAGCACAGCCGTTGCAGCAGCGAGCTCCTGTGCCCGTTGGACGTGGAGCGCCTCTTGTTCCACAGAGACATGCCTTTCGGCAGGCTGTTCCGCCGAGAGGGCAGGTCTTTCTGATGACTGAGGAGGAGAGCATGGCCGTGGATGAGGTTATTACAGGTAACGCTCATTCTAGCTATTTTTCTTCCTTAGTTTGATTGTTGATTTTGTTGGTTGCTTGCTCATGCTTGTTACTAGAATAGGATTTGATTGTTAGATTGTTTGCTAGGTGTGGTTTTGGTTTGCACATTTCCTGCACGAGTCCTCTTTGACTCAGGTGCGTCGATGTGCATTTTGGCCCGGAGCTTCGTGGAGAAGCATTCCTTGTCGACGTCCTCTCTTCCTAAGAGTTGGAATATCGTCACAGGGAACGGTGTGGTCTCGGTGCATCGTGGGTGCAATTCTTGTCCGTTGGTGGTTTGTGGACGTGAGCTTTGTGCTGATTTCATTGTCCACGACATCATCAACTACGATGCGGTTCTTGGGATGGATTGGCTTGCGAGCTTCTATGCTACGATTGACTGTCGGAGGAAGAAGGTGGTGTTCGAGATTCCCGGACATCCAGTATTTGAGTTCAGTCGTGGTAGCAGTTCGCTGGGTCCGGTCAGATTTCGGGCCAGACCGGTGGATGTTGTGGCTATGCAGATGGAGTTGGAGTGGCCAGCTGTGGTGCGAGAGATTTTGGTGACGTCTTCCCCGAGGAGATGTCTGGATTGCCGCCTGATCGAGCTTTGGAGTTCTCTTACAACAACAGCTACCAGGCGTCTATTGGCATGGCACCTTTCGCCCCTTTGTATGGGAGGAAATGTCGATCGCCATTGAGTTTGGATGACGTTGGCGATCGGGAGCTGTTGGGACCTGAGATGATTGTGGAGGCTGTGGAGGTTGTCAGGAATATTCGGGAGAGGTTGAGGATTGCTCAGGACCATTTTAAGCATTGGGCGGATGCTAAACGTCGTCCTTTGGAGTTTCAGCCGGGCGATCATGTGTTTCTGAGGATTTCCCCGAATCGTGGAGTGATTCGTTTTGGGAAGAGAGGGAAGTTGAGCCCGCGATACATTGGACCGTTTGATATTCTGGAGAGAGTTGGCGAGGTAGCTTATCGTTTAGCCTTGCCGCCATCTTTGGAAGGAGTTCACGATGTTTTCCATGTGTCGCAGCTTCGTCGATACATTAGCGATCCATCTCATGATGTGGATTTCTCGGAGATTACCGTTCGCCCAGATTTGACGTATGACCAGCATCCGGTGCAGATTCTGGACAGGCGTCAGAAGTCACTTCGGAACAAGGTTGTCAATCTTTTGAGGGTGATGTGGCGACACGGCTCGCCTGGAGAGTCTACTTGGGAGAATGAGGATGAGATGCGAGAGCGTTTCCCACTTTTGTTCACGGACACGTGAGTGTTGGGAAATTCCGAGGACGGAATTTTTCTTAAGTTGGGGAGGATGTAACGACTAGTTTTTCATGTATGGATTTTATTATAAATATTTATATATTTGGTTGCTTTCCCTTGTTGAGATTTCCATTTCCGTTTCCGTAGTTTCATTTTCGTTCGTTTCGTCGTGATTCTTTAGATTCTTCCGTCGGTCGGCGTGTTTGAAGTAAGTCATTCATGACGGGCTTCATACCGTCGATATCTTAGAGTTAGAACGAGCCTAGGAGACTTAGGAAACCATCCCGGAGCTTCGCGCTCCATTTCGGAACTTTTAGTGCACGTTAGCCGGTATAAGAAGGGGCACCGACCGACTAGATGACGATCCAGTCCGTCGGAAAACCTTCTTGAACCGACTAGCGGGCTTGAAAAGTTATTCAGGAGTTACTGTTTGTCGTTAGTCGGTCTAAGAACGTTGGTTGACCGACTAGGTTGCAAACTAGTCGGTCAGCAATGCTTCTTTAACCGACTAACTCGTTTACTAATTTTAGGTATCAGTACTATTCATTCTTAGTCGGTCTAAGTTCATCTTTCGACCGACTAGTTGTTAAACTAGTCGGTTAAGTTTTGTACTCAGACCGACTAATTCTTAGTTCTTATGTACAGCCGAGTTACTGTTTACTCTTAGTCGGTCTAAGAACGTTCATCGACCGACTAGTTGTCAAACTAGTCGGTCAGTAGTTGTGCTTTGACCGACTAACTCTTAGTTCAGGTTTTCGACTGGAGCTACTGTTTACACTTAGTCGGTCTGCGTTGGTCAACCGACCGACTAGTTCTCAAACTAGTCGGTCAACAGTTGTTCTTTGACCGACTAAGCAGTGCAGGAAACCCTAGTTTTGCCCTAGCCGCCACCAAACTCTATAAATACCCCTCCAAACGTTTTCTTCTCCTCCCTCATGACCTAAAACCCTAATTTCTCCTCCATTGAGCCCCCATCTTCCTCAAACCATTAATCCTTCATCCCAAGCTCATCCTTCATCATCCAAACCCTCCCTTGACATAACCCACCTTCCATCTTCCCCAAACCTTCATCAAACCCCCAAAATCCACATCAAAACTCATTTCTCCAGATTTTTTTCCCTCATTTCCAGATCTGAGCCGGATCGTTCTTCCGTTGCCGTGGTTGCTCGGCATCGTTCCTTCGCTTCTTCACGATAATACTCGATTCCTTTAGTTTTAGCATAACCCACATTGACATTGTGAAACCCTAATAAAATGGATTATTAGATGATTAGGGTTCTAATAAGAAACCAATTTAGAATCATTGTGCTAATGATTGTTTTGCCATAACAGTGATCCATTCCGTAGTTAGCTTGTGTGACGCTCTTCATTACTCGTCAATCCCGGTATCAGGCAAGTGAAACTTGCATCTCTTGGTTTGGGCCATGTCTTAGGCCATTACCTTGCTTTAGCGTAAAAGAGACTAGACGGTGAAAGGATAGCCGTCTAGATGCCATTGACCTAGATTGACAACGAAGCTTGGTCCGTCACCCTCATCATGCTTGTATGTCACGTTTACTTTCCCTAAACGGTACGCGTATTAACTGTTCATGTCATCCATGCATCCTTAACTGCTATTGCATTTTAACTGCCATGTTTAATTTCAATTAACGGTACGTGAATATGTTCATGTCATTGCATTTTGCCTGTCACGTTTAAATACAATTAACGGTACGCGAATCTCTGCTCATGTCATTGCATGCTTGAATACTCATCGTGATTGCGTAGCTTCGCTACATACTTGTACTATTTGTCCCGGCTAGGCACCCACCTTGCGTGGGCACAATCCCTTGCCAAATACACTTTCTGGCTCGTGTTCCAGAAGACGAGCTCATCACAGCCTGCGGGCAATAGGGCACACATTGAGTGATCCCTTGTACTTGATACTTGAACACAGCCTAAGGGCAATAGGGCACTCGTTGAGTGATCCCTTGTACTTTACTTGTTAGTTGACATTACATGTCACCCCTACCACTTGATACTTGCTACTCGTACTTTACCTTACTCTACTTGTTACCACCTTACTTTACTTGCCAAGCACCATACTTTATTTGCTAGGTTGATAGTTTACCTTTCTTTTCGTTTCCTTGCACAAGTCTTTCGACTTGCTGACATGTGCCCCTTTTCTCTTTTGGGTGACACATGTTAGAGCCCGAGCCTGAGTTACTTGCTGAGGACGTGGTGTTCGCTGACGCTGAGTTCGAACCCGTGTTGATCGAGGACTTCGTTGACACTGTGGATCAGTCTTAGTGTCTTCGTTTAGCTTCTTTTGTTAGACTGCTTAGTTGTCGGTGCGTGGCACCTAGTTTGATACTCTGTTATGTTTGTGATGCCTTTTGTTTGGCCTTGTTCTGGGCCTTAGACTCTTTCCTGTTAGCCTGGTGGCTTTTCTGTGGTTTTGAATATTTTGGTGGACAAGCTTTGGGATTGGTTATTCCATATCCGTCTCATTTTATTATTATTATTATTATTGTTCCTTTTGCGTTTACAGGGACTTGCTTATACTAAATTGACGCTTATCAGGCGTGCAGCTTCACAGCTCCACGTTTGAGCGGACCTTCTCACGTCTCGCCTCCATTTTAGGGAAGCGGGGCGTGACAGAATATCCAAGTGTTGAGATATGCTTGATAGCACTTGGATGAATTCCCTTAAACTAGACTTCAATGCATGAAGATGAATGAGAGCTCTTGAGAGGGAATTGAGGGAGTTTGAGAGTTGCTTATAGATCTCTTGAGATATTCAATAGCATCCAGAAGTAGTAAGAGATGGCAGCCCACTCATATATATATATGAGCCCTATATCAAACCCCAAAACCCAAGAAAACAGCCAAAGAATCAATTCAGCAACTGCTAGAAACTAGGCGAAAACGACAGGAACAGTCGACTGATGATCAAAAGACAGTCGACTGATCAACGGCTAGAAAATATCCAACGGTTATATTCTGAGCCAGTACGGCCGACTGATGAAGATAGTACAGTTGACTGAGAACAGGACATGCGCTTGTAAATCCTTCAGCAGGCGACTGCTGCAGGGGATGGAATAAAACAGAGAGCTGCACTCTTTCTCCAGTTAATCGCACAGGTGACTGATTTCAATAATACAGTCGACTGTCTATTAGTCAGACGAATGTAAAACCTTAATCAGTCGTCTGCTGAATAAAATGGAGAAAAGACAAAGAGATGCAGAGATTGCACATACGCTAACCAGGCGACTGAAGACCAATCTACAGGCGACTGTAAACTGACCAGTAGCCGACTGTGCGTAAAGCTCAAGTTTGAGTCAATTGAAATGTTGACTTTAGCTATGCATATCAGGCGACTGTAGAAGGATCTACAGGCGACTGGGAATCACCCAGTCGACTGTATTTCCTTCAGTAGGCGACTGATGGAAAGCCAGAGATTCCAAATGTGTCTTTGGATAGAGTGAACCTATTGGGTTGGATTCTAAGATAATCCTAAGGCTCACTAAGATGGTTAAATGCATATGCATGAATGAGTAAACCATCTAACAAGGCATTACATTAATCCTAGACTCAAAAGAGAGAGAAAGCAATAAAGTAAATTACATGGATTACAATGCTTTTTTTAGAGTCTAAATCTTCACTCTAGATGTCTTGATTGCTCTCCATCATCTCCAAGCTTTAGCACTCCTTAGTCCAAGTTTTGGTCCTTCTTCACTTGATGTCCATCCTTGCACCAAGTGATTAGTCTCCAAGAAAGACAATCTTGAAATAAAACGGAGAGACTAAAACATGAGAGTCATTAGCAACAACATAATATGGTGATCATCATCTAAATAAGATTGGTATGAAACACCAATACTCAACATTCTCCCCCTTTTTGATGATGACACACATTATGTAAAATACAAATAATTAAAGCACAATGCTAATGAGCTCCCCCTACTTATATGCACCAATTAAATAATGAGCTACACAATAGTAAATACTCATTATACCAAAAAATATTATGGTGACATATAATAGGCAAGGATTATATAAACCAATTGCAAGATCCAATATCATGCAAACATGAAAGGTTTATCTAATCCCATATATCTATCCCCATAGATATATCTCTCCCCATATGCATATGAATATATCTCCCCATATATATTTACATAATGCATATATCTCTGCCCCTTGACATCGTCAAAAAGGTGGACATCAAATATATTCCCTTTTGTCATCTTCACTAAGATGCGACAATATGCAAGAAAAGAAAGAAGTGTATGATACCAAATTGAAAATTTTTGTGGGTATCAATTCACTATCCCATGCTCCCCCTAGATCATAGAAAAGGTCAACTTTTGACTTCTAGGATCTAATACCAATTATACAATAAATGTAGCCATAGGCCTAAAGTGTATCAAAGCAATAGATATGGAAAAATCAAGCTTCAATGATACACAATGATAATGCCAAAAGAGTTATACCATGAAACAACTTGGCAATATCAAAGAGGTTTAGTTTGAGACCAAAAATAACCAATTGTAAATAATGATCTCAAATAACCTCCGAAATGAGAGTCAAAATATGTTTTAAAATATTTTAAACATATAACGTATTAACTCCCCTATTGACATACACATGGATCAAAAGTGCATGCATGTCAATAAAAACCCCAAGATTCCCGTTTTCATGAAAAATACATACATTAGAAAGTATTTTCAAAATCATGAAACACACACAACCAATGGGTATGCAAAAATATAACATTAAGCATAATACCCATGCAATATGCAAATGTGTGTGGGGAACCTAAACATTAGGGAACCAAACCCAAGAGGAGTTTGATTTCCTAACATAATCACACGAGGTGATCACATCCCTAACTAGAGAGTTGATGTAACTATCCCTCTCTTGCACACTAACCTTAGTGGGAATCCATAATCTCAAGGATTTCCTAGGCACGGATTTTGCATTTGCAAGAGGGAAGGATGTGGCATGCTTAGGTGCAGAAACGAATTTCTTAGCATGCAAAGAATGAGGATTTTGCTTCTTAGCAAAAAAATGTAGATTTTTCATTCTTCCTCATTACCTCGTGGTCTACATGCTTCTTGTTGATGTTATTATTGTACAAGAAAGCATGGTGATTCTTCTTAGGTACTTTAGCAATATTTCTTGTATTTGCACCATAAGATAAATTAGAGGTGGGTTTGGGTACCACATTTTGAATATAACCCAAACCTCCTCTATGATTTACCGGATGTTGTTTTCCCAACAAATCCTGGAGTGAATCCCTAGAATACACACAGCTTTTGAGCTTCCGAGATTCCTCTTCACATTTCAACGTAAGTTGTTGAATGTGAGACTCTAAGCTAAGGTTTTAAGCAACAAGATTTTCATTAGTTAAACTCAATTCCTTAAACTGAGAGAGAAGTGTGCCTCTCTCACTAGTGTCATAAGCATGCATCTCATCATGAATTACACTAGCAATATCTAGTTCATGCAATCTACTCTTAGCAATCTTATATTTTGCTTTTAATCTATTGTAAGAGTTGATGCACTTAGCCTTTTCGGAGACCAAGTCAAAATTGTTCTTGAGCTCCTCGTATGAGATATTTTCTTTATCGATCTCAACATCATCATCATCATTCTTGCAAGAGCATGATGACGACTTCTCCTCCATAGCCATGAGGCACGAATCCTCATAGGAATTGTATGCGTCGAGTCAAGCATCCAACTCTTCTTCATTTAATCCGGAGGGGATTGGTGTAGGACCATCAATGGCTACAAAGCATGCGTGAGCATCCTCCTTTGTATCCACTTCTTTGTTACTCGAAGTGTCCTCACTCGAATCATCAAAGGTCCCGACAAGTCCCTTCTTGTGATTTTTGGACTTGGACCTTCCTTTCCAATGCTTCTTCCCTTTACCCTTGTAAGTTTCTTTGTTGGGTTTGGAAGAGCATTCGGTGGACAAGTGACCTTTTCCACTGCAAGTGTAACAAGTAGGAATCTTGTTAGAATTGGAGGCAAACTTTGACAAAGATTTACCTTGCTTGCATTTGAGGAATGCTTTGAATTGCTCGGCAAGCTCCTCAATTTCTTCTCCACTTGCATCGTCTTGCTCATCTTCTTCACTAGGAGCTTCTCGATGGAATTTCTTCCTCCACTTGATTGGCTCCTCCTTGACATGGAATTCAACCCCCTTTTGCTTCTCCGACTTCTCGGGCTTCGATGGCTGAATCTCCTTCTTGTGTTGAAGCTTCACTTCATACGCCATAAGATTACCAATGCACTCCTCAACGGTGTATTTGGACGTGTCATATGACTCCAAAATTCCGTTGGCCTTTGACTCCCAACGAGGTGTGAGAGAGTCATGAATCTTCTCTACACGATCCTCTTGGAAAATCATCTTCCCGAGTCCCTCCAAAGCGTTCACGATATCAGTGAACCTTGTGAACATCTCTGAAATGCTTTCGCCTTCCTACTTCTTAAACATTTCATATTTAGATCTAAACACAGTTTGTTTAGATTTCTTTACCTTCGTAGTCCCTTCATGACAAATCTCCAAGGTATGCCAAATATCATTGGCCGTTTTGCACATGGATATGCGGTTGAACTCATTTGCTGAGAGAGCGCAATGTAATGCGTTCATAGCCCTCGCATTGAACTTGATCGAGTCCTTCTCCGCCTTTGTCTTAGAAGCCGCATGAGTAGTGGGCTTCTCAAATGGCACCTCCGTAATGTCCCATAGGTCTTGACCCTACATGTAGATCATCATTCTGATCTTCCAACTTGGGTAGTTGGTTCCGTTGAAGAGCGGGGGTCGAACAGTTGAATGACCTTTTTCATGAGACGCTGATGAGGCGTTAAATACCATGGTTGCAGTATGCTATAAGCTCGCTCTGATACCAATTGTAGGGATCGCCTTACCCTTGCATTACTAACAACACATACTAGAGGGGGTGAATAGTGTAATGGTAATAAAATTGTCTAATTAAAATTTAACTTGCAAATGCGGAATTATAAATGCAAGAGGAATTAAAAGGCACAATCAATTCAAACGCAAACACAAAGTTTTACCCTGGTTCCCCAAACTTGGGTACATCCAGCCACACCAATATTCACTATAATCCCACACAAAGAAGTGAATACAAATCTCACAAGGAGATACCCCACAAAGAGGATTTATGCCATACACAAGGACCCAACCAATCCTACACGAGGATCAAGACTCCCACACAGAGAATCACTAACTCCCACTCAGAGAATTAGGCTTAGCCCTACAATAGGACACTAAACTCCTACAAAGAGAGTTACTCCCACAAAGAGAGTTATTCCCACAAAGAGAATATCCTAAGTCCCACAAAGAGACAACCTCCCACAAAGAGAGAAAGTTCTAATTCCCACAAAGAGAATTAGAGACACAAATTCATCAAGTAAAATAAATACTCTTACCCATGCCTTGAGATGCTTACTCATGAATGGATGCAAGGCATGGAAGAGTATCTCCAAGTGTTGAGATATGCTTGATAGCACTTGGATGAATTCCCTTGAGCTAGACTTCAATGCATGAAGATGAATGAGAGCTCTTGAGAGGGAATTGAGGGAGTTTGAGAGTTGCTTATAGATCTCTTGAGATATTCAATAGTATCCAGAAGTAGTAAGAGATGGCATCACACTCATATATATAGGAACCCTATATCAAACCCCAAAACCCAAGAAAACAGCCAAAGAATCAATCTGCAATAGCTAGAAACTGGACGAAAACGACAGGAGCAGTCGACTGATGATCAAAAGACAGTCGACTGATCAACGGCTAGAAAATATCCAACGGCTATTCTGAGCCAGGACAGTCGACTGATGAAGACAGTACAGTCGACTGAGAACAGGACAGGCGCCTGTAAATCCTTCAGCAGGCGACTGCTGCAGTGGATGGAATAAAACAGAGAGCTGCACTCTTTCTCCAGTTAATCGCACAGTCGACTGATGTCAATAATACAGTCGACTGTCTATTAGTCAGGCGACTGTAAAACCTTAATCAGTCGTCTGCTGAATAAGATGGAGAAAAGACAGAGAGATGCAGAGATTGCACATACGCTAACTAGGCGACTGAAGACCAATCTACAGGCGACTGTAAATATATAGGCGACTGTAAACTGACCAATAGTCGACTGTGCGTAAAGCTCAAGTTTGAGTCAATTGAAATGTTGACTTTAGCTGTGCATATCAGGCGACTGTAGAAGGATCTACAGGCGACTGGGAATCACCCAATCGACTGTTTTTCCTTCAGCAGGCGACTGATGGAAAGCCAGAGACTCCAAATGAGTCTTTGGACAGAGTGAACCTATTGTGTTGGATTCTAAGATAATCCTAAGGCTCACTAAGATGGTTAAATGCATATGCATAAATGAGTAAACCATCTAACAAGGCATTACATTAATCCTAGACTCAGAAGAGAGAGAAAACAATAAGGTAAATTACATGGATTACAATGCTTTCCTTAGAGTCTAAGTCTTCACTCTAGATGCCTTGATTGCTCTCCATCATCTCCAAGCTTTGGCACTACTTGAGTCCAAGCTTTGGCCATTCTTCACTTGATGTCCATCCTTGCACCAAGTGATTAGTCTCCAAGAAAGATATTCTTGAAATAAAACTGAGAGACTAAAACTTGAGAGTCATTAGCAACAATATAATGTTGTGATCATCATCAAAATAAGATTGGTATGAAACACCAATACTCAACAGACTTCACAAGCTACAGGAGCAGAAGCAGATTGAAGTACGGTAAATTCAGACTTGAAATACTTTAGCTGAGCTGTTTACTAAGGCATTGCCTAGATGTACTTTTAGAAAGCTTGTACAGGGATGCGACAGGTGAAAGACCTACAAGCCTGAAGCTTGTAAGGATCAGGGGGGGAGTCATTTGTGTATTGTACTCTTTTTCCTTAAGCTGTTGGTTTTTCCTACTGGGTTTTCCACAGCTAAGGTTTTAACGAGGTAAACACGGTAACTCTAGATCCAGCAACATCCACCACATATTAGCATATTGGATCCTGAAGAATTCATATGCTAAGAATGGATGGATGAGGGTGAGTGTTATGAATGGGGGAGACCTTTGGTCTCCCCCACTATCATCCACCATTACACCCACTCTTAGTGGGTGTCCGTTGGGTTCCAAGAGACTTGTAACTCATACACACACACACACACACACACACACACACACATGGCTATGGTTCTCTCCGTGACATGGATACTGATGAGGCTACAGACCAGACCCCCCTTTTCAATTGGGATTTTATTGATGCTGGATAAATTGTACTTTTCTCTTAGGCCAGTTAGATATGGTTTGATACTTTTTGGAACTTCTGTATTACGCTTTTGGTGAATGTATATAGTTGGAGGTAGTTGGTGACGGCGCTAGTGCCATCTGCACTCTCTTCCTTTTATCTACTTAAACCATTAGCGTTTAATTTTTGTATGTATTCTATTATTATTAATAATAAAGATCCTTTTACTTGCAAAAAAAAATATGGCTATGGTGAATACCATATGACTACTTATTCTCTATATTCCAACAATATTGATCTTTTCAATTTTTCAAATCATTTCTTCATTTAAATAAATTTTAAAAATCGTGCATTGCGTTCAAATTTTTCTCCCAGCGATCCAAGGACACAACCTGAATATGGCCCGAGTCCGGCCTGTTTTGATTGGGCCTAGAAATTTAAGCCTGATTCAAAATCAGGCAAAGTTCGGGCTTAAAAAACATTAAACGGAACCGGGCCGAACTTACTGGAATCCACCATCCCTAAAGGAGGAGGCTTGGATGCCAAGTGATGAATGTGCGGCGGATTGAAATTTTTAGGCAAGACACGAAAGGTTGAATTTATGTCAGTTAGCTTTCACCTCTCTTAGTTACAAGTCAACCAACTGGCGGCTTTTATGTATTCTAATCCTTGAAAGTCTTAATCAAAATATTACAGAGACCAAAAAGTTCTTATCGTTGCAACATTAGAATCTAAACTTTGGGCCCTATAACTCATCTCGAACAAGCAAGGGCAGAGAATTCATGAACTTGTTAATCTTAAATTCATTCAAAGACCCTGATCAGTGGAACATCTTGGACAAGATTAAAGAATTTCTAATGCACAAAACACAAGTTTCATTAGCTTAAACGAGCATCATTGCAATAACGAAACCGAAAACATGGCCATGAAATTAAAAAAAGTAAAGAAAAAGTAAAGAAAAATAATAATTAAAGACAACATTATGTAAAGAAGGCATAAATGGTTATCAACAGTATCAGTTAGAGTAGTAGCAAAACATGACAGACAACAAGCAGCTGGTCTCCAAATATTTAACCACATTGAAGTTTTGATTATGGTTCGTCAAAACAAAAATGCATCCAACACAAATATGGTTCCAAATTTAAAATCTCTTTGATGGTTTGATAACAGTCCAAAACACACATCTCCCGAATGCAACTAAAAAAATTGTTGAAGAAGCCAAAAGGAGAAAAAGAAAAAAAAAATGGATATATAAATGCAAATTCCCTATTACATTTGCATTTGTCAACGCTATATTTAACCAAGGCACTTCGCCAAAAAGAAAACAACTAACATTGACAACATAGAGAAGGGACAACAAAAGTTTATTTCCACTCAAAGGGTGTGCTTCCATGCACAATTCATGGAAGAACCACCCACATTTCATTTTCCTTCTGTGAAAAAGAATGATACAATTTACAGTGGGGTAGAACTCTAACCTACCACATGTAGTAATAAATGAACAAAAAAAATTATAAACCAAAATAATACGAAGTGCTCCCTTGTCACAGAAGTTTGCTGGTTCGACGCTTTGACGGACCCCCTGGAAAGAGCTTCATTATCCACCCTAACACCCTCTCGACCACCTAGGAGAGGTAACAGTAAATTAGAGCTCAGAAGAAATGCAGATATACTTTCGAAGCACGAGTGCAAATCTTAGTACATATTGAAGGTAAATTTGTGTTGGTTACATCATTATTCCTTGAAAATAGAAGAAAATAGATACAACATTGGAAGCTGACACCTCAATTTTAGATACAATAAACGAGCTTGTGTGCTGGAACGCCATATGGCGCATCTACTATATACCACTCAGATTTGATTACTGACGTGGGCCTGACAATTCTCTCACAAAAACTCATTTTGGATAACGATCAGGCAAATAACATCCAGCATTCCCTAAGAAAAATCAACGTTCAATTCACAGTAATTGAATTTGCTGATCTGCTGCACAGTAAGTCAGTGGTACAAAATGCGACGTACACATAAACAAGTGATGTAAGGTCAGTTACATATGTGAAATACTTGGTCTCAAAGTGGCCACGGGATAAACTTAAAAGATTAACCACACACGACCGTGCACGCGCGCATGTAGCCATCCAGCGCACACATCCACATATTCACACAGATACATATGTCTACATGTCCATGTGTGCGTGCACACATATGTACACTGTTTTAAAAATACCTGCATAGGCGGGCCTAGGCCGTCATCTAGGGATGGGCGGCCCTCTTAGCCGTGCACTCAATGCTTTCATGTCCCTTCTGGGTGGGCCATCCGTCCAAAAGGAACTTGGCAGGCTAGACACCCCCTTAGGCAGCCTAGGCATCCGATCGGACGACCATTTAACAAATTTATAGTTGGAAACTTAATTATTAAATTATTAATGTAATATTTGCTTTATATGTTTATTGCTCTTCATATAATTTTTTTGAAATTTTATATTTTTAAGTAAAGTTTGAAAGGGCATATAGGCTAGGTTTCAAATAACACACAGGTAACGCCCAAGCCCCGCCATGGCACCCAAGTGCTAGGCCCGGGAATGCCGCCATGCCTCCGCCACCGCTTTTTAGAACATTGCATGCACATATCTAGACTCTTGCAGACACATTCACATACCACACACAAGCTCACAAGCAGTGTACATGGAAAAAAATAGAAATGGACATATAAGCGCCAAAGAAAATGTATTTCCTTTTACAAACAATTGACAACAATAATTCAATGACATACCTCATCTCCCTCATCAGCATAGTCTGTCGTATCTTGCACACTGTGTGTATCTATTGGTCGAGTCAATATACTTTCATTAGCCATCCGCTGGGCAGTCAACAGCTCTAGTCTTTGCGTTTGTGCCTCCAGTTTTTTTGATAGGTCATTGTTCAAGTCCTTTAATTAAAAAATGATTAAATAAAACAAAGAACCAGTTAGCTATTGAAAAAGAAGGGAAAATAATCAGAGAATATCCAAAAACCACATTACTTTTTATATTATGGTGCTTATAACTCAAGACAAAGCTGAAGCACATAATCAATAGCTTTAGATTAAGGATGGTATCAACAATGGCCTTGAAATATATGAAATTTCAATGCATGTAATCAAAAATACAAGAAATAAGCTAAGCAATATATGGAATTTCGCAACCAGCTTGTATTGCAATAATTATGTAATACCTTCAACTTGGCACAATTAGATGACTCAAGTTTCAGTGCTCCAACAAGCTCTTCTTTCTCCAGTGCCAACTATCAGTATCCAAATTAATTTAATTAATTAGTGGCTGTGAGATGGTAGGAATTGTAATCACTAGTGATGGTATTATAAAAACATCAAGATCGCTACCTCAGATATCAAAGAATTGATATTTTCAATCATTCTAAGCTGATCATGTGGAATATCACCAGAAGCATCAAGAAGAGCAAATGGTCTATTTTCAGGCTCCAGAGAGGAAGCAGAAGCATCTGACGTGCTATCTTGAACTGTATTTATGGTACTGATCAGCATCCTGTCTGCAATGCTTGTTTCTCCGTCAACCAGATTGTGAGATTCAACATCTGAGAAATAAAGATGGCGCAACATAAGGTTTCTGAAATCTATAAAGAAAATCCAGATCCCCCCTTCTTTGAAGGAGAAAAAAAGATGGTACATCATAAACCTTCCTCAAATATAAAAGAAAAACATGCACGTTAACACAAAAGATGGTACATCAAAAAGCTCCTGGAAGGCTATAAAAGAAAACCCATTATGCTGACATCACAAAGTTTCTAAAAGCTATAAAAGAACAGGCAAACCATGCACGCACCCACTCCCCTGAAGGAGAAATAAATTTGGCACATTATAGAGTTTCTGAAAGCTATAAAAGGAAAAACAAATTACCCCTCCCAAAAAAATAAAAACAAAACAAAACAAAACAAAAAATAAAATACTCAACCATTGAAGGAGAAATAAAGATGGCACGCCAGAAAGTATCTGAAAACTAAAAAGAAAAACCAGATTACACGCGTGCAAACAAGCACACATGCATGTGTGCGCACGCACACAAATGATTTATCGTGTTTGAACATGCTGGCTTGCAAATTCGTGCATGCACACTTTACTGATTCACCTTGTTTGGACAAACTGATATAATTAACTTAGAACGCACGCACGCACGCACAGAAGCACACACACTCTACTGTTACATATGTTTTGAGCAAGATGCTAGAATTGAGTTAGAAGATATCGAGTGATACATATAAATAATTGAAGAACTATAAGCAGTTCATATCAATTTAGTTGCTGAAAATCACTAACCGATCATCAGAATGAATCTAGTCGGAAAAAGAGAGAGATTGGCATGTACATGGTTGTGCTTACTCTTCACCTATCAAGCATCAGGTTTGATATAGAAGAATTTTTAGCCCACACCGTTAATTTAAGCTTTTGGTTTAAGTGGCTATCTTCCCTGGTTTCAGAGTACCGCATCATGGATTTAAACATTCTCATCTGCAGTTAATTAGTCTAGAATAATATCTATCTTTTACCACCATCCATTCAGCCTTCCTAAGCAAGTCATCTTTTTGCTGGGAGCATACGTGGAGAGTATTAAGTGATAAGTTTGATCCATACGGATTTGGTAGCCGATAAGCCATTAAGCTCTTGGTTGAAGAAGACATCTGATAAAACCATTGTAAGACAACCCACAACCCATAAGAAGACACACATGGGAAATGTTTATAATAACCTTGGCAAAAGTACAATAATCCAACCACATTATATGGCAGTTGACAGACAAATTTCCCTTGTATCTAGAATAAAATCTCTCCTAAAAATGAAAATAATGTTTCTCGCATCTAATCTTTCTTCTAACCTAGACTAGCCGCTTCAGACAGAATATTGTTGTCAATAGAATACTTGAAGTAATAAAGAGCAAAGGAGGAGTATGTTGATGTTTTGTTTCTGTTGAGGAAGCATATACGCTATGTACTCATCAGCAAGTTTGCATTATGCATTCATCTGGAAACTGATATTTTTAGATTAGTAAAAAGCCCATGGTTTTCCCATAATAATTACCGGATAGCTAATACTTCTTTCTTTTATTCCTCCCAAAAAAAATATTTTTTTTTCATCAACACTACTTAATCTAATTTAGTCCTGACCAGCAATGATACTGAAGAAAGCAGCTTCTTGGCACATGGTATCTCAAAATAATTGCCATAAACAATACTGCTCGTTTCCTGTAACTTCTGCCTGTCATAAAAAACACAGTAAATGGTATCACCAGGAGAGCTTGATTCATACCTAAATCCTCTGTTGAGGTAGAAATATCTCTTCTGGTAGAGATCTTCTTCGCATCAACTTTCTCGCCAGTAGAGACTTTCCGCAGCTTCGACTGCAAGAGCTTCTTTTCTGCATGTCAAAAATGATAACAAGAGTAAACTGAGAGAAAATCCATCACGATGTGTAAACCAACAATATTATACAAAATCCAAAACATAGTAGCAAAAATTATCTGTAGATGTTACATGCATTTTTTAGGGAAGGAAATGCTTCAAGATGTAGTTGTCATGGTATAATTACCATAAATATATGTTAAAAACAAATAACCCTTAATTGTGTGATCAATTTTTTACTTATTATTATTGAAACAGAATATATGATAGATTGCAGTAATACAGAAGTAAGTCATATTAAAAAGGTGACATCTAAGGGACAAAGTTAAATTGCTAGGAGAGCTAAGAGATAAAAGGTGCTAGTAGAGCAATACCTTCTTGCATGGCATCGATCATGGATTGAAAATCCTGACGCTCTTTCTCCAGAATGGACACTTTACGTCTGAAAAAAAATTTAAAGATATAAATGTCTGGTTAAATGTTTCTAAAACCCGGGATCACAAATAGTCATTGTTAGTATGTTTAAGACAGTAGGTACCAATTCTGGATGTATGTCATTCTAAAGCATAGCTACATCCAAAATAATTTGAGATAGACATATCGTCTGGCGAAACCACTAACAAAAAATTTAAAATGAATATTGAATTATTGCGCTGAAAAATGAGAACTGCACGTTCCAGCCATAAATTACAGAGTAAACTACATTGGGAAAGGAAAGGAAAAGAACTTGTATTGAACCAGCACAAATGGCAGAGATAAGAACCAAAGGCAAGGTCATCAGGTCATGTTATAGCTGTTTAACAGATTTGTGATGTGCACCATTGGTCAGTCACCGAAGAAATAAGAAAAACCCAACTATTCCAGCAAAACTTGTCGTCTTGGTCATCACCGCCCCTCACCATCCCCTCAAAATAGGGCCTGCTGTTAGAATCCGATAGGGTTTGAAGGATAATAATATAATTTTTATTGAAAATAAGAAAATAAAAATAGTTGGCAATGTTCGAGAGGTGTAAAACTATCCAAGCTTCTATTCGAAGGGAAGCTGCACTCTCCACAAAAGAGGGAATCTCTCAACCTCTAACAAGTTCTCTCAAGATTCAAAATAAATCCCCAATCTCCCTAAGCCACATATAAATACTAATCAGAATTTCCAAAAATGACAGAAACATCCCCTGAACCCCCAATAAGTACGAAAATACCCCCCCCCCCCCCCCCCCCCCCCCCCGAACTCCGAAATTACAGATTTACCCCCAATAGCAATATGCGGTCTCACCAGCTGCGGAGCACAATTCCATCAGGAGAATGCTCCACAAAAGATACGACGAACATTTATGGTGAGAGATCAAACCCATATCATCCCCAAGAGTTTCGGCTGCAAATAATGTGCCAATGAGTTATGACCTTGCCATACAACACAGAATGCTATTGGGCAGCAAGAACAGTTGTCCCCAAACACTGATCAGCATGAAGGGTGTTCCATATTTTTAAAAGAAGATGGTATTGAGGAGATCTTATAAACGTTCCACTGCATGTAAATGAACTGGGCTCCGACAAACTTTCCATGTCCACTCATTGTCTACTTAATCTTAGGGCAAACTGAAGTTGGCTAGAGCATGGTTAGAGATATAGATGTAACAGGCATGATCAGCTTGAAAAGTAATTATGCGCATCAAAGTCCACTTGATTAGGCTTGTTAATCTAACACACTAATCTCTATCATAAAGTCCTAGATTTTTTGCAAAGCAATCTAAATTCTAAACACATTTTCAGCCTGACAGTATTAATTATTCACCCATCCTTGGGAATAGTAAAATGGTATGAGCCTAACTATATAGGCAGAGAAGGGCAAACTAATGAACTTGCCAAGCTTAATGAACTGGTCATAAAAAGTGAATTAGAATTTCATGATAGCTAAACTTGAATACATGGGTACAAAGTCATTGCCAATGTTTCCATTAACAACACATCAATATCCAAAAAGAAGCCCACTCCAAAACGATTCCCGTAACTATTGCGTTCAGAATCCACATAATTACAAATGGATCGTCGAATTTTTTTTAAAAAGGTCATAGATTTTTTATTCCTAAAATTCTTATTCATAAAGTTGAAAGAATTCTGCTCGTATAATACACGAGCTTAACAGGCTTGAACAAGTCATATACAGCATCGATAGAGGTAGGGTTGTCTAATGATCAAACTCAGGGCCATTACAAATCCTTGTTAAGTTAATTAATTCTACATGAAACCTATCCTCCAGTTAAACCGTTCTGTGCATAAGCAGCCTGCTAATAATGGTACCCCTAGTGCAGATTAGACCCAAATTTGACACCCGGTTAATAGCATACAGAATGTAATCATAAATTAGTATAATCTTTTCTAAATTTCCATGCTTTTAACAGTTATTAGATAAGAGCATACTGAACAAATGATTGTATAAAGATAAATTTAGGGCAAAAAGAGAGAATATAAGACATACTTGTATGATGTGATCTCAGAATTCAAGTTCTCCATTTGCTTTTCCAGCCTCAACTCATTTGACCTTAATCTGAGGGCCTATACAATTTAGCCCACAATGAATTAGATCATAAACAGTCATGGACAGAAGAATCATGTCAATAGATACCGCAAAGGTAAATCCAACTAGTTTATGCAATGAAACAATGTGTTAAGACCTTAAATGATGCCAATGCTGAAAAACAAAAACAAAACAAAAGGCAAAACAAAAGGCAAAAAACAAAAACAAAAAACAAAAACTTTTAGCAAAACCCTCTTCTTTACTAGAGTTGAGAGTCTCTAGATTGGATATCAGATACACAAAGCAGGGCTAAGAACAAAACCTGGCCAAACTCATGTACACTAGATAAATGTAGCATGGCTAAGAACAAAAAGCTGGCCAAACTCATGTACCATATGCACGATAAAAACCTAAATATAAAATGAAATGCTTTTGAATTCTACTAAACCACTCTTCGTTACTAGGATTAATTAGGCCCAGGATGAAATAGGCATGCATGCATTGGCTAAGAATAAAACTTGGCCAAACTTAAACAAAGAGCAATGCAATACACTTCTAGATAATACTCATAACCAGGTAAGAATGCTTGTAATAAACAAAGTCATGTAATTAAGATGACAGCAGTAACCCTTTAAAAAAAGAATATGTTACAAACAGTTTCGCATGCCTACATATGATCCGTATATAGCACACATGCAATTAAACGCGAGAGAGAGAGAGAGAGGCAAAAGAAGAAAAACTAATTCTTGAAAATTAACTTGGAACGACGTTTAAATGTAGAAGATTCCAGTAAAATTTTTAATAAATTTTAGTTTAAGTACATGCAGGCTTTCAGACAGCATTATGTATTGCTACTCAAATAAAAAAGCGAAAGTCTCAAGATATCTGAATTGGATTGATCAAGCTGATAATACTGCACAAAGAATGTATAGAACAACTGCAAACAGTCAAAGTATGAAGCAATGAAATTTTTTCAGAAAACACAGAAGATATCCTTCTTTGATATGATCCCCTCGTATAATAAGCTTTCTCAAAAAATAAGCTTTCTCAAGAGAGTATCACTTACAGAGGACTAGCAAGCAGAAGAGTCAAACACAGAAGTCTTGAAATGGTTAGATAAGCTTTATCAAATGAACATTACTTACAGTGAACTAAAAAACAGAAGAGTAAACTACCTTCTCTTCCAAGCCAATTACTTCAGATGTTAGTATTTTTGCCCTTTCATCCGCAGCGTTGCATTCCAGTTGTGCATTCATATACTCTGATCTCATAGATTCAAGAACCGACTGCAAAACGTAACGGCATTTTAAAAGAATGATGTAGATAAAATTATGTTACTGAGGCAATGAAAATGAAATACAACGAAAACATTTTGTTGTGTCCTTGTATAAGACACTTAGATTTAAAAATGATAAAAATGTACAAAAATATTTTTAAATAAGGATATAAACAGATCCAAAAAAATTCAAGAACTGCTCAAGTGCAAGAACAATCAGAGGAAATACTAAGGCTTCTCACTTCATTGCTTATCCTAATGGGCCAACATATTTAACTCACAGTACATGCACAACAGTAAGTATGAATTCACTGTCAATCTCTTTAACTTATCAAGGTTCAATCTGACATTATATATCTTGCTTTCCTAGTGATGCAATGCACTACAAGTCAACATTCAACAAATTTTCGGGTTTCTTGTTGATAAGTTGCTCCAACGTTTAAACTTCCAAATTGATTTTGCCCTTCCGGATCCCCTAATCTCTAGTTATATAAAAATTATTAGGAGGTAACCACATGTCTTGTTCCAAAATGTGGATACTTCCTAAAGTAACAACAACAAGAGATATTCCCTATATTAAAAAATACTGAAACAATTAAAATATAGCCCCATAGGATGTACATCAAGTTTTGTCAATAACAAATAAAGTGCATGGGCTAGAAATTTGCCAAGATGGAATTACTGTTGTGTAAATTATGTGCTATAAATAAAACTAAGTAAACTTGTTGATGGAAAACCCATGTTTCATCCCTGGTTTTAGCAGAATATCAACATCAGCATAACCCGGAAGCAATGCAACAAGAGAAGCATTATCCAAATTGTCAAAGAAAACTAACTTTTTAAACTGCATACAAATGCCAATATACTTGGAGAAATTGTTTTTAAGGTTAATTAGTTTAAGGAAGAATCTTCCGAATTTGAGGACAGCGGTTTTCATGAGATCAGAATGAGAGGCCAACCATCGTTCAATGTTCCAACTGTCAATTACGCAGGCCAATCATTATTTTACAACTAAACCTGGAAATCATATAACCGCTCCTTCAACCAGCAAAAGCACAAACAGAACTCCACAATTTATTTGATTTGAGACCATCTCAAATCAAATCTCAGAGATTATTTGGCTTGAGACCCAAAGACTCCAGAAAGCATACATCCACTCCACCATTAAAGCACAAAAAAGAACTCCAGAATTTAATTGATTTGAGCCCAACATCTCCAGAATGATAATAGAAAAGAAAATTCTGTCAGATTAAGTAGGCGACAGAATTATTCTCTTCGGGCAATAGAGGACCATCTTCCCTCCAATTCAACAATTCACTGAAGCAAGCTTTTCAACACGTCTACAGTGATCAAATCATTTACCCCAATTTCCACCAGAAAGTTAACTAATTCCAGAAGAAACCTCATGCATAATTTAATTTTTTTTGAATCAGATCATGTCTGGTTGAAAGCACTCAAGCTATATCAAGTCATATGGTAGGAGTCTTCAGTGTAAAATTTTATAATAGCATAACTTTGCATATATAGCAGACAATGTATGAAAATTGTGGTTGATGAGGTGAAAACTGACCAGCTGACCCTTGATCTCTTCCTGCAATCCTTCCATGTCAAATTTTAATTGGCTGATTATTTTTCCCTGAGACAAAATGTCATATTTGAATTAAAATGACAAACAACTACATAATATCCATAACCTAAAATTGACATTTATATAAAGATCATTACATTGTTCTCTGCATTAACACAAATTTAAAAAAATGAACAGCTTGATAGTGTATCAGGAGGCCTTATTGCTTTATATAATATTAAATTTTATGGATGCACAAGGTATCATGATTTAACTAGATTAAATTGAAGTAGTCACTGATTGATATTTTTATGCATAGACAATGAAATTTCATTGGTGCTGAAAAAGGACACGAGTCACGACACAGCACGACACGCACACGTGCATGTATATACATGTGTATATACAAGTGTGTGTGTCTGTGTTATAACTTTCAGTGGAAAATATCCAAATATATTTAAAAGGGTACAAGTATTTCTATAGCAAACATTAATTTGTTAACAGATCATCATCATCATCATCATCATCATCATCATCATCATCATCATCATCATCATAACTGTAGATTTTGGGGAAAGTGTGATTAGCCTCCAAAGTGAGGCTATCACTTCTATTTATATGATTTCACACTTTCTTTACACACACACCCAATTTACTCACACACTACTCAATACTCCCCCTCAAGATGAGCAAAAGATATTTATCATGCCCATCTTGTTACAAGCATCCTCCACTCCTTTAGAGCTCAACCCCTTCGTAAGGCAATCTGCTAGTTGCTGTCCAGAGCTAATGTAGGAGATCTCCAACTGTTTCTTGTCCAGTCTCTCTTTAATGAAGAACCTGTCAATCTCTATGTGCTTCGTTCTATCATGTTGCACTGGGTTGTTGGCAATATTAATTGCAGACTTGTTATCACACAACAACTGCAATGGTCCTTCTCTCAGCAGGCGTAGCTCATGTAGAAGTGATCTCAACCAGATCATCTCACAAGTACTAAGCACCATAGCACGATACTCTGCCTCTGCAGTGGAACGAGCCACCAAATCCTGCTTCTTGCTGCGCCAAGAGACCAAGTTGCCCCCAACAAACACACAGTAGCCCGAGGTCGATCTCCTATCATCCAAGCAACTGGCCCAATCTGCATCACAGTAGCCTGTCACATTCATGTGACCATGACTACCAAATAATATGCCTTTTCCTGGACTATTCTTCAGATACCTCAGTATCCTGAAGACTGCCTCCATATGTCCAGTCCTAGGATCATGCATGTACCTACTTACCACACTGATAGCATAGGCAATGTCAGGTCTGGTATGGCATAAGTAGATGAGGCGTCCAACAAGTCTCTGGTACCTCTCTTTGTCCACTGGCTCCCCTGATTGTGAATGCAACCTATGATTCTGATCAATAGGAGTAACTGCTGGACGACACCCCAACATACCTGTCTCAGCCAGAAGATCCAGTGCATACTTTCTCTGTGAGAGAACTATACCCTTCCTGGACCTGGCAATCTCCAGTCCAAGGAAGTATCCCAACTGTCCAAGGTCCTTGACCTCAAACTCTCTCGCCAACCTCACCTTCAAGTGAGAGATTCCCTCTTCATCATCTCCAGTGATAATAATGTCATCAACATACACAGCCAAAAGGGTGATCCGTTGCCCTGAATGTCTATAGAAGACAGTATGATCACCATTACTCTGCTTATAGCCCATGGTGATGACTGCACGCCTGAACCTGTCGAACCATGCCCTTGGAGATTGCTTCAGCCCATACAAAGACTTGTCCAGTCTACACACCTTTCCCACCGTCTGTTGTGTGCCAAAGCCAGGTGGAACCTCCATGTATACCTCCTCATGTAAGTCTCCATGCAAGAAGGCATTCTTTACATCCAACTGATGCAATTTCCATCCAAAATTCGCTGCACAGGATATCAGTACTCTCACAGTACTCATCTTTGCCACTGGGGCAAATGTCTCATCATAATCGATCCCATAAGTCTGACTGTAACCCTTGGCAACCAGCCTCGCCTTGTACCTGTCCACCTTCCCTTCTGCAGTTTGCTTTACTGTGAATACCCACTTGCAGCCCACAGCCTTCTTCCCTGCTGGAAGTGAGACAAGTCTCCATGTCTTGTTCTTCTCCAGTGCCTCAAGTTCTTCGAGCATTGCTTTCTTCCACTGGGGATGTTGCTTTGCCACTCGCCAATCACTTGGTATAGGGATAGACTGTAAGGATGCAATGATAGCCCTATATGCAGGTGTAAGAGAAGCGTAGGAGACATGGTTAGCAATATCAGTCTCATATCCATACCGTACAGGAGGCCTGCCGGCATTGATACGAGGCTCCCTACGAGATGCAAGTGGAAGATCTAAACTAGAGGAAGACAAAGAAAGGTTACCATCCGTGGTAGGAGAGGAAGGCAGTAAGGAGGTCGGGACTCGAGCAGGCGTGATAGACTGATCAACCTCGACATGGGGCAGTGGAGCTAGTGGTTCTTCAGTGGGGAAGATGTCTTCTTGTTGTCCTCCATCGCCATGACTATCCTTCTGTCTCCTGCTATATTTCCTGCCGTACAGCCTGTCTTCCTCCTCTTCCACCAAGGTCCTTCCTTCCTCCCTGCTATCAGGACCAGTATCAGTAGGCCTGACAGGGCATGGTATAAGTCCAACCACTACCCTCCTGTCATCAGTCTCCCCCTCTCGACCAACTCCTCCTGTGCTTGGAGAGGCCCCAGTATCAAATACTGATGTAGAATCTGTCAGTCCTCCATAAAACGGTTCAGTCTCCCTGAACGTCACATCCATGCTCACAAACAGCTTTCTTTCTGAGGGACTCCAACACCTGTAGCCTTTCTGATTTGAAGGATACCCAACAAATATACATTTAATTGCCTGAGCATCCAGCTTCCCCACAGAGGGTCTATGATCCCTCACAAAGCATGTGCATCCGAACACTTTTGGTGGAACTACAAAAGTGTTCTTTCCCATAAGAATCTCACATGGAGACTTCATACCAAGGATCCGTGAAGGCATCCTGTTGATAAGATATGTGGCTGTCATCACTGCTTCACTCCACAATATCTTAGGTACATTCATGGTGAGCATGAGTGACCTAGTTACCTCCAACAAGTGTCTATTTTTCCTTTCAGCAACTCCGTTCTGTTGGGGGGTGTTGGGGCAAGTGGTTTGATGAGTTATCCCACTCTCAGATAGGTAAGATGCAAACTCCCTGTTTACATACTCAGTCCCATTATCCGTTCTCAAGACACGGATCCTGGCCTCATACATGTTCCTGACACTTCTATGGAAGTCCTGAAAACACTTCAGCGCTTCGCCTTTGTTTTTCATCATATAAAGCCATGTCATCCGAGAGTGACAATCTATGAAGGTGATAAACCACCTGAACCCACTCACTGAAGTCACTGGGCAGGGCCCCCAAACATCTGAGTGAATAAGATGAAATTTCTCTACACTCCTCATCCCTACACTAGGATATGACGTCCTAGTGTGTTTCCCAAATTCACATGCATCACATTTCAAATTCATTTCATTCACTCTGTTCAAAATATCGGGATACATTTTACTCAAAATATCAAAGGGCAAGTGTCCCAACTGACAGTGCAACAAAAGTACATCCCTTTCCTTCTCTCCACCAACGACAGCCAGTGCAGCATCCCCACTAGCTCTGTCAAGATACCACAGTCCATCACGCCTGACGCCAGTCCCAAGCCTCCTCCCAGTCTTCCTTTCCTGCAACACACAATGAGTAGAGTCAAAAGTAATGCTACAGTCGAGATCATCAACAATAGAGCCAACAGATAAGAGGTTGACTGGAAATGATGGGACGTGAAGGACAGAAGAGAGGCGTATGGAGGGAGTGCACTGAATAGTACCAGTCCCTCTAATGGGTTGGGATGTGCCATCAGCTGTCTGAACGGTTTCATGAATGGAATGTGGTTTATATGTGGAAAATTGTCTATATGCACCTGACACATGACTAGATGCACCTGAGTCAATAATCCATTCTATATGATCTCTACATGAAAGGGCTAATCGGTTACCTGAGCCTGTGTGAGCGAAGTGGGCAGAGTTACCGAATGGCGAGGCAATATCCCCAGTCTGGTCTGTATGGCTCTCCGAGCTCTCAGTAGTAGACCTGGACTGTCTCCGCTGCTCTAGGTCTGACGCCTCAGCTGGCGTAGCCTCAATCATCACTGTCTCCTGTCGTCCATCAGCGGTAGCAAAGTTGGCCCGTGGGCCACCGCGACCTCGTCCACGGCCTCCATGGCCCCAACGACCTCCTCCTCTGCCTCCAGTGCCACGTCCTCGTCCACTGCCCTTCTGTGGGCAGTTGAAGCTCAGGTGCCCCTTCACCCCACATGTGTAGCACTCTCGATCCTCGCTCACTACTGCCACTGGGGGTACAGCCAGTGCAGCCCGAGTGACCTGAGTACCCTCATCCTTCATAACCCTCAGTCTGGTCTCCTCCTGTGCCATTGCAGCTATGGCCTCCTCCAGGGATGGGATGGAGGATAGGTGGCACATACTCGCCCTCCTGGCCTCAAAGTCTCCATTCAGGTTCCTCAGAAAGTGTGTCACACACCTACGCTCCACCCACTTCCTGTGTATCGCAGCGCTCCTAGGATCAGGCAGGTCAATAGGGTCATAGTGATCTAACTCTGACCAAAGCCTTTTCAACTCCGCAGAGTAGGCTAGAATAGTCATCTCCCCCTGCTTCAAGGTGTCGACCTTGCCCTGAACCTCCATCATGAGCATCACATTTCCTGCTCCAGAGTACATTTTCTCCACCATACTCCAAATCCCCGCAGCACTCTCTATGGCCTCCACCATCCCAGCAATGGGTGGAACCATCGATGTCATCAACCAAGCAGCCACCAGTGAGTTGGTGGTGCTCCAGACTTTCCAATCATCCCCATCCTTGTCCAGCGGTTCCTTGCATGAACCCAGAACGACGCCTTCTAACCCCTTCGACCTCAGAATGAGAAGCACCCTCCTGGACCAACTGAGGTAATTCTTCGTCCCTTCCAATTTCACATCATTGGGCATCAATTCCAGCTTCTGCACGGGGCGTGAAGGCGTCGATCCACTCGAGGATCCCAACTCCTTCGAAGCAAGTAGCTTCGTTATCTCCCCGATGAAGGCCTTCATGTCTGCTGAAGTAAGGTTGTCCCCCATCTCTTCAGATTCGCAGATCTCTCCTTTCTCTCTTCTTAGATCCGCAGATCCACTTCTCCTTCTCCTCTTCTAAGTCATACCCTAACCGTAAACCTATGGAGTCATCTTCATGGTTCGACCATAGATCTAGGGTTAGGGTTTTTTTAGGATTCTCCTTTGTAGCAGAGAATCAGAATCAGCGGCGGCAGCGCGCGGCAAGGCAGCAGCGAATCTCCTTCGGCAGAGGCGGCGGCCTGTGCAGCAGGCGGCAGCAGCGGCTGCGGAAGCCTACACGGCTGCGGAAACCTGCGGAAGCCTGCGCAGCAAGCGGCGTTGGAAGCCTACATGGCAGGCGATGGCGGCTGCTGCAGAAGCCTACGCAGCAGGCGGCGGCGGAAGCCCACCCCTCAGACGACGGCGGCGGGAGCCCACGCCTCAGGCGACGGCGGCGGGAGCCGCGGCGGCGGAAGCCCACCCCTCAGACGACGGCGACGGGAGCCCACGCCTCAGGCGACGGCGGCGGAATCCCACGCCTCAGGCGACGGCGGCGGAATACGCCTCAGGCGACGGCGCAAGCCTACGCCTCAGGCGACGACGGAGACGGCTGCCTTTTGGGTTTTAGGGTTTTTTAGAGCTAGGGTTTTTGATGAACGGCTCTGATACCATGTAGATTTTGGGGAAAGTGTGATTAGCCTCCAAAGTGAGGCTATCACTTCTATTTATATGATTTCACACTTTCTTTACACACACACCCAATTTACTCACACACTACTCAATAATAACCTTCATCCCAAAAATTAGGGTTGGCTTCACGGACTTAATCAAAAGAATGTCGGAATACAGCTCAACGCACCGCTTAGGAAAGGATGTTCCAATAAAATTTCTATATAAATCCATCTTCATACCAGTGTCACAAAATATTGTGCTGGTTATCATAGGCCCGCCACACAACCATTCTTCTTTATCCGCTTGAAACCGACAGCAAAAAGCAGCCCGTGTTTAATCTGTTAATATATATAAATTGCTAAATATCAAATCCAAAGAAATGTGTATTCAGGTGCTCAAAATACATTGAATTCAACAAGAAAAATAGACAAGAATTATCAAATTTCCTTTCCCTTATCATTGATCTTTTCTTCTGTTTTTTAGCTTCTATTCTTCTTCTTCTTCTTCTTCTTCTTCTTCTTCTTCTTTGTATCCTTCTGTCAGCTATCAGTTTTCAGTTTGGTATGCTGTGTTCGTGCACACATGTGCGTGTACATGTGCGTGTTTCAGTGCAGGAGCTGAAAGAAGGGAAGTGGTTAGAAATGATGCCATAAGAATTGTAACTAGATGTTGTTTTCCATCAAGTTGAGATTGACAGAATATGAGTTTACAATACCCCTTTTTTCAGTTGAACAATAAGAACAAGATGGAGGCTAAGGAGGTAGGGGAAGTAGATGGAATGGAGCAATACTGGGAATGGAAGTCCACATTCCACCCCAACCAAAAAAAAGGGAAAGAATAAGAAGAAGCAAAGAAGAGCAATACTGGGAATGGAAGTCCACATTCCACCCCAACCACAAAAAGGGAAAGAAGAAGAAGAAGAAAAGAAGAGATTCCTTGCTCTCAACTCGCACGCGTTTACAGACCCCCCCCCCAAAAAAAAAAAACAAAAAAAAAAATCAAAACAAAAACAAAAACAAAAACGAAAAAAGCAAAAAAGGGAAGAAAAGGAACTGTCCACCCACACCCAGAGAGAGGATATGGAGGCCCCAAGAAAATTTGCTCTTTTCCTGGTAATCACAGTTCACTTTATATCTCAAGTGAGCCATATCCTGGCTAGTGACATACACATCGCCTAAGTCCCTCTCACTGTGCTCATAAGACTGTGGTTGACATGGCACAATTTATCAGCTTGAACATTTGGGTACAATGTTCAGCATAGGAAGGTTCAAGCCTGTATTCAATTGCGGAAATTCGCATCAGGAATAGGGGTTCTTGACTCTTTTGCAATTTTTTCCCAATATTGGGTGAGCATGAAGTACCCCCATGTGATGTGATGTAGCAACCATCAGGTTTTAATTATTCATTGTCATCCCCTTGCCCTTTCTGCATCACTCTCTTTCTCTATGCTTGGGATAAATTCTTGAACCAAACAATGTCACCTGGTGCATGATCCGTTGCGATACGGAAACTTGTTACGTTACGTTTTATGTTACGTTAAGCGGTACATGGTACAAGAGAGTATGGAGAGTTTGAGTTGGTTCGTTATTTCGAGTCAGAGTCAGAGTATGCTCAGTTTTGGAGTTGTGGTTTGCTTAGACCAGTATGTGTGTGTAATATACATGTATGTAAATGTATACATACATACATGCACGTATGTATGATAGATACATATCTTGGTTATGTTTTTTTAAATCTCAATTATTTATGTCCATGTTTCTTCTTCAAATTTTATGATATATAATTTGTTAAGACTAGATCTTTAACTTTCTTTTCCTATATTGCAATACCCCTAACACATCCTTACGGGGTTTTCAAGTAGTAAAATATTTTTATAATGTCGATAAAGTTTTTATGAATTGTGGTGATTTTTTTGTATTTTTTTCTAATTTTTCTGGGATCATTTTCACTCAAACACGTTAATCCGTTTTTATATTGAACCTGCAATCCGTTAACCCATTTAACTAAAAACCCAAAACCCAAATTCTTTTATTTAAAATCTGTTCTCTGTTCTCTCTCATCGGTCCACATCTCTGCTCTCTTTTCTTTTTCTTTTTCTGCTTCTCTTTTTCTCCCATGTGTGCGACTCTAATGGTAAAACCGATGCACACGAGGCGACGTGGGCGGTGGCATGGGCCACACTGCCGTTCCCTCCACACAAACCTCTTACCGGCTCTCCCGTTGTCTTCTTTCCCTTCTATTTACTCTCCCCTCTCCCGAGCAAACCCTAATTTTTCCTCACCAAATTCTTGCAGGATTTTCTATTTGATCTTTGTCGTCAAAGCTCCGATCTCTTTCTTTTGTTTCTGATCCTTATTGAAAAACCCCAAATTCATATCGAGGCAGCTGCAACTGCAGCGTACGACGAGGCAGCGATGCCCGATGAGATTCCCAAACATCCCTTGTCTTGCGTGAATGATAGATCTACTTAACTACATTTTAAGGCTTCAATAAACTCAACCATTTTATGATTTTGAGCACGAGGATCTTTCCCCTTGTCATGTGTTGCAATTAGTCATATGTTTTGTTTCATGTTTAATGTGATGAAAAATTAACTCTTTAACTGAGCATATAAATTAATGTTTGTCGCTTGAGATTTTGATATTTTATGCATTTAGTTTGCTGCGTTGTGATTGATTCCTCGGCTTTTGGTGTTTTCCGTGATATGTGTGTCCTCGAGTGTTTCCCCGCTGCAAGTTCCTCTCGAGTGTCCCCTTGGTGCCTTGCATTCTCGGGTGACCTTCCATTGCTGCCATATGCACTTGGGTGTCCTCCCCCAACTGCCTTGTGCTCTCGAGTTTCTTGTGTGGGTTGCTCTCGGGTGTGTGCTCTCGGGTGTCCTCTGTTGTGTGTGTTACTGTATGCTTTCCCCTACTCTCAAGAATAGCTACATGCTTTCCCTTACTCTCTGGCTCCCTGCTGCTACTCTCAAGTCCCCTGCTTGCATGGCTACTACTTAGTGCTCTCAGGTCCTTGCTGCTTTCTGCTCTCGGGTCTTTGATGGGACACGGGTCTATTCCCGCCGCCGGACCCACGCCCAAGCCCAAACCCGCCGGCCCACCTAGCCCGCACGCGCCCCCTAGATCTAGAAACCCTAATTTCTATTATTTATATGGGGGCTAGCCGTCACTTTGTCATTTATGCTATCCTTTGACAATTGGAGCGATTTCATAGTTTAGACGAGTGCGGACGTCCTCTATTGGCGCCTTGGAAGGAGAATACACCTTTCTTGTATTCAATTATTTTACTATTGTTGTTTTGTTTCGACTTTGATTATCTATTTGTTAGATTCCTCTTTTCGAATCAATCAATTTGGTATCAGAGCACGTGACGATCCATGGCGGCGCCGACAACGAGATCAAAGGATAAATTCGACACTTCGGAGGAAAAATTCGTGGGGAAAATTGAAGGGTGTGAAGAAATCACATGAAGAGACGATGAAGGCGATGAAGTCATTGGCGAATTCCATCAATTTATTGGCGGCTAATCAATCCAAGCAAGGAGAAGAATTGACGAAGCTTCTCTCCCAAGGGCTGACGAGTCACCCGATGGAGGAAACTCTAAGTCGACATCAAAGGCGACACCGTTGAAGAAGGGGAAGGAGAAACACAAGATTTTTGATCCGGATCGTCCTTTTGCGGAGGAGGAATTTGAAGAAGATGAAGGCAAGAAGCCGGAAAGGGTTGATTATCGCGAGGAGGTGCTGCGAAAGGCGGAAGAGGCAAGTAAGGGGCCGATCAACCTAGACGTCGCCCCCACGAGTGGCGCAAGGTAGAGGGGAGGTGCTGCGAAAGGCGGAAGAGGCAAGTAAGGGGCCGATCAACCTAGACGTCGCCCCCCACGAGTGGCGCAAGGTAGAGGGGCTCCTCACGGAGCCCCTGGACGACGGCCAGGGGCGGTTGCCCCCCTCAGTACCGCCAGGGGCCGGCAAACCCACGCCGGCCCCCGTGGGGCCTTCCCCAGGCCGCGGGGGCCCGGACCTGTATCGCCAGGCCTCGGCAGGCCTGGGCGACATCCGCCAGGCCCCCACGGGCCTGGGCGGCTACCGCCAGGCCCCCGTGGGCCTGGTACAGGGCCGCGGGAGCCCTGGGCAGCAGCGCCCAGGTCCCGCGGGCCCCCAGCCCTTTCGAGGACATTTTCCCATGACATGGCGGGCCCCGACGCATCCGACGAGCAGCGCTGGAAACATCAACAGTTCGAGAGGGGATTTCAGCCCTATTTGGAGGACCCGGTGCGTGATTTTGGCGGGGGGTTTGACCCCGGGGAGGTACAGTGGTACTACGAGGACGGTGGAGATTATGTGGCTGAATTTGGAGATAATGCAGTGTAATGCCCTACAAGCTACTGCACAAGTACTAGAGGGGGGGTGAATAGTACTTTAAAAATAACGAGGAGTATAATTCCTAATTATAATGCAAACAACTACCAAATCAATTTGCGGAAGCTTAAATTGAATGACAACACAAAATTAACAACGCTAACAAGAGATGTTACTGGGTTCGGATCCACCCAAGTCTTCCCGACTTGTTCCCGGTGATCCTACGTCCCAACCACCCGGATCCCCTCCGGATACTTGAGTTAGAAACCCTAACTCAAGATTTCCACTATGAAATACTTGTGAAAAACCTCCACAAGTCAAATCATACAAAATGTAACTTGTGACTCCCACAACCCGGGATCACAACCACACTCTCACACCCGAGAGTGAATCTTATAAATCAAATATGAAATGAAATAAGAAAACTTCTTACCGAACAAAATACCTATGCCTTGAGTATTGCTTACGAATTAGGGCAAGGATGATTTTGGGGAAGAAGTGGCACCAAACCCTAGCTCCAAGATGTAGAACAGCGATGGAGAGCTTTGGGGATGTTGGTGACCTAGAATCAAGCACTTGGCTTGGAAGGCTTCACACTCAATCAATCTCTCTTTGGAAGTAAGAGTTAGGAGAGATTAATGAATGGAGGGAATGAGCTTTGAATGAGCTTGGATTGATTTCTCTTGAACTCTAAACTTGCATTAATATCAGCCTTGGCAGCAATGAATGCAGCCCAACAAGTATTTATAGGAATGAAGAGAGAGAGAGAGAAAAACGTTTCAATTAGGGCTCCAATGGCTCTTTTCTGAACCCAACTAGTCGGTCAAAGAACAATCACCGACCGACTAGTTCATCAACTAGTCGGTCGGTCAATTAACGTAAACCGACTAATGGGTGAACAGAGAAAAGATCAAAGCACAGACATATGGAACTCGTCGGTCTAAGAAGAGTCACTGACCGACTAGTTTCACAACTAGTCGGTCGGTTACTCAACGTGGACCGACTAACAGATAAAACTGAAGTCTGAGAAGAATTAGACTTAGTCGGTCCAAGAACAAATGTTGACCGACTAATTCACCAACTAGTCGGTCACCAAATGAACATAGACCGACTAACAATAAACAGTAAGTATGGTGAAAAATTTGGCATGAACAGTAAAATAAACTAGTCGGTCTAAGAATAAAAGTTGACCGACTAGTTCATCAACTAGTCGGTCGATCAATGAGCACAGACCGACTAATGATAAACAGTAGCTCAAGTGAAAATGTGCATGTTCAGGGAAAGCTCAACTAGTCGGTCACAGAAGCATCACTGACCGACTAGTTCACAAACTAGTCGGTCGGTGAGTCAACTTAGACCGACTAACTGTAAACAGTAAAGAGCTAAGAATTAACTGACAGAAACTAGTCGGTCCAAGAAGCTTGGCTGACCGACTAGATCACCATCTAGTCGGTCAGTTCTTCTTCTTGAACCAACTAACATGCACAAGAAGTCCCGAATCGAAGCGCGAAGCTTCGGGAAGAATTGTATGGACTTCTACTAAGATCCTAGAGCTAAGATATGAGCGTTATGAAGATTTAAAACGTAAGACCTACTCAAGGCTTAACATTCTACGAAAGAAGCTTAAAGACTATAAATTAAACTTGACGATACCGTCTTCAATAGCTTCAATCGAATCTTCATGACTTCTAAATAGTTCCATAAGCTTCAACGAAGCTTTAGGCATACGATCACGTGCTTTGAGAAGTCTTGAGACGTCGTAATTGTTATTCATGTGAATTTGGCGACGATCTCCATAACTGCGCTCACAAAGTGTTAGTACATATTATATTTATGTTTGTTCATCATCCAAAACCAAATCCGGGAGTCCAATATCCAACATTCTCCCCCTTTTTGGTGATGACAACCCAACATAAATAATAATCAAAAATAATAATTCAAATGAAATTTACTTACTCCCCCTGCATTGATGACACGTTAATTTCCAATTTAAACAAAAATAATACGCATCAAGCAGACGAGTGAAGTATATTAAATGAGAATCGATTATTGAATTATTGAAATACCAACCTTAGGTTATTGAAATATCGGATTTGAAAATCCATTTATATATCTTAACTCCCCCTGAATCTAACACAACAATTTAGATTCTTGGAGAAATGCTTTAAATTTTCATTTGGCACATCGTTGTTATTATATCTCTCCCCCTTTGGCATAAGCAAAAAGAGCGGGAGGATAACAACGACAACAACAATGGCCTCAAATTAAAAGCACGGGAGTCGAAGAATACGACGACGGCTCAAGTGACACCAAAAAGAAAAATACGAGTAGAATCAAGGCGTGTCAATGATACCAAAGTCGAAAAATCGTAAAACGAAATCATCAAAACTCAAATCTTTTTAACGGATTGAGTTATGGAATATACTATCCAATATCAACATTTCTTGGTTAATTTAGTGCATGGAAAACAATTCTATGTTTCCATAGAAGAAATTTCTATTAAACCAAGTTAATATCGTCGAGCGACGAATTCAAACATCAGAGACATTAAAAATTAGAAATTGCACAATATCATGAAATGTCAACTGCGATGCATATATATATATATAATGAAGCAGAGTACATCACCGACATACAACAAAAATACATCATGATATGACAAAATATCCGAGTGTCAACAAAAAAATACATCATCATCAACTATCAAAAATAGACATCATCAAAAAAATCCAAAATACATAGCCACTCACACTATCCTACCCAACAACTCTCACAACTAGATATATCATCCAATGAGTATCAGGAGAGGCCTCGAAGAAACTCAAGAGGCAGCGGGAGGACCAGAAGCAACTGCAGGCTCAGCAGGAGCAGAAGAGGTGACTGGATCAGCAGAGACGTCCGGAAGATCAGCAGGAGGAACGGCTGAAGTGGCAACCTCTGAAGCAGCAACCGTAGTGGCCTCGGGAGCACCAGTCGGAGTATCCACCACAGGAGTGGCGGCAACAGGTGTGCTCTCGGGGGCACCAGCAGAAGAAGCAGCAACAGCATCACCGGAAGTGGAAGCACCAGCAGCAGTGCCCTCGGGGGCACGAGTCGAAGCACGACAGAGCTCCTCAACGTCCTCCTCAGCCATGTCATCTAACTCCTCATCCTCAGAAACGGAAGGAGGAAGATCAACACCCAGCAGACGAGCTATACGGCAGACTACCTCCTCGGTACGAGCCAAGCGAGACTCGTGACGACGAAGCAACCGTACGACCTCATCCAGGGTGGCAGAGGGAGCAGTAGAGGCACTGGCAGAGGCAGGGGCAGACGCTGAAGGTGTCGTCCTCTGAACGTAACGAAGAGCCGCAAGAGATTTCTTGACGGCCGTCGCATTCAGGGGAGGACCAAGGGGACGCTCATCGTCACGGGGCAACGTGACACGAAAATGACGAAAAACGAGGGTCAACATGCAAGGAAATGGGATATGAGCCGATTTATTGGACTTTCGAATACACTCGAAAGAGTCAATCTTATCGAGTATAATTCGAGCCCAATTAATCGAGCTCCCCATGAAGATCGCATAGATAAGCTTCAAAAATGGCTGGGATGGTAAAGATGAGGAGTCGTACTTGGGAAGCAAGCACGACTTCAGAATCAGATTTAGGACCCACGCATTAGGCTTGAATGATTTAGATGGCACGCCAATCATGGCAGGAGGGATCTGATGGAAAATCTCTGAAAGGATGGTCTGATCAAGAGAAGAAATATCATCTACCGAGATATCAGAGGGAAGAAGGCCAGACGAAGAGATACCCAAAATCTCTCCTAAGATTTCCGCAGTGAGGACTATAGGAGTCCCCAAAACGGTCGTCTCAACAGAGTGGGTCTGATCGTACTGACCCCGGATCCTATTCGCGCAGAAAAGCTTAACTAATCTAGGGTAGTGGTGAGGATTCGCCTTCGGGTCATATCGAAGGTAATCGAGAAGACCCGACGACGACAGAAGATCAGCTAACCCTATAAAGTCGCTAAACTGGACGAAATGCTCCAGAAGCAGCGGGCAATGTTCGATACGGTTATACGCCGCGAGACACAAAGGGTCATCGCGACATAAGGAAATATCGACACCGTCCACCGGCATCGGACCCTTTCCCTTAGGCTTACGGGTAGACGTACGAGGGTGGGTGCTAGACTCGGGATGAATAGGAGGAGTGGGTTCCCTATGAGTCTCGGTCTCGGGGTTATACTCCGTATCGGAATCGGTAGGAGTATGGAACGTAGAGGCAGAGGCAAGAATTTTGGCCTTAGGCTTAGGCTTAGGTTTGGCTTTCGGTTGACCTCTAGGTTTAGCGGTCGTCGTCCTCTTCTTCTTGAGAGGAGGCGAAGACGACGAAGGAAAGGTGGACTTGGCTCTACGCTTCGGAGGGGTTGGATGCTCGGGATCCGAAGAGTTTGGATCAACGGTCATCGGAGAGGGGCTAGTCGGAGTGATCGGAATACGTGTTCTTGCCATAGTCGAAGCAAGACACGGGACAAGGAGATCAAACGAAGAAGCCCTAGCCGAAAAATAGATAAACCCTAAGAACCCTAGAAACCGAGCAAGCCCTAGCTCTAGGAAAGGAAATCTAACCCTAGGAGGAGAGGAGATCACCTAGAACGAGGGGCCGACGGAGGAGATCGACGGAGATGGCCGGAAAATGGCCGGAGATCGATCGGAAGTCGAAGGGTTCTGAGGGGAATCGGGATTTCGAGCTGGAGGAGAAAGAGAATAGACCGATTAGAATGAGAATAGACCGACTAAAATGAGTTTAAGTCGGTCGAGATCGCAAATTACCAAACAGTCCCTGGCACAACTAGTCGGTCACAGTTCAATCACTGACCGACTAGATCACGATCTAGTCGGTCGGTCAATGAGCTTGAACCGACTAGTTGTAAACAGTGGCTGAACCAAGATATACTGACAAGATTTAGTCGGTCTGCGTTCATGTACTGACCGACTAGATCTCAATCTAGTCGGTCGGTCACTGAACATGAACCGACTAAAGAGTCAAAAACTTGAAAAACAAGTTCTCTCCACACTACGCTTGGACGATATATCTCAAAACTCTCAATAATCATCTAAACTACCCCATTAAACATCGAAAACTCAAAGTTTGACGATTACGCACAAATCGAACGAAAAATCAAAAATATCACATAAATTCCGAAAAATCCAATAATTCTAGCATGGATGAGATATTGCCAAATATAATATCATGCAAAATTATTGAATGAAACATGAATCCTATATCTCGGATTCACCCATAATCCCCAATTCTCGACGTAACCGCACAAAGGAGTCCTCCTTTAGGGGTTTCGTGAAAATATCGGCGATTTGCTTTTGGGTTTCAACGTACACTAAAATGATGTCCTTTTTAGCAACATGATCATCTAAAAAGTGGTGTCGGACATCTATGTGTTTCGAACGGGAATGGTGTACCGGGTTCTTGGAAAGACATATTGCACTTTGGTTGTCAACCATGATAAGGCAAGTATCACAATTTATACCAAAGTCTTTAAGTGTGTGTCTCATCCAAAGAACTTGAGCACACGCGGCACCGGCGGCAATGTATTCCGCCTCGGTGGTTGAAAGTGACACGGAATTTTGCTTCTTGGAAAACCAAGAGACAAGGGAATTTCCTATAAAATGGCAAGTGCCACTAGTACTTTTCCTGTCGGATTTGCATCCCGCATAATCGGCATCACTATATGAAATTAACTCATATGTGCTAGATTTCGGATAAAGTAATCCAAAATCTAAAGTGTAACTTAGATAGCGAAAAATACGCTTTACCGCTACTAAGTGAGATTCCTTAGGTTGAGACTAATAACGAGCACATACGCATACGGCGAACATAATATCGAGCCTACTTGCGGTAAGATAAAGCAAACTACCTATCATACCTCGATATAGACGAATGTCTACATCCTTACCGCCCGTATCTTTATCGAGATGCGTTGTCGTGCTCATTGGAGTCTTTTTCCCGGAAGCACTCTCCATTCCAAATCGCTTTAGCAACTCCACCGTGTACTTCGTTTGGTGGATGAAGATTGCATCGTCCATTTGGCGAATTTGGAGACCTAAGAAATACTTGAGCTCACCCATGTGGCTCATCTCAAATTGTTCCTTCATAACATTAGAAAACTCTTCGCAAAGAGCAAAGTTAGTAGCACCGAAAATGATATCATCAACATATATTTGAACTAAAATTATATCATTATTCGCATGCTTAACAAAAAGTGTAGAATCGGCTTCTCCCATTTTAAAATTTAAATCCAAAAGAAAATTCTTTAGGCGATCATACCAAGCTCGAGGAGCTTGTCTTAAGCCGTAAAGCGCTTTCTTTAGTTTAAAAACATGATTTGGAAATTTTTCATTTATGAAGCCCGGAGGTTGAGAAACGTAAACTTCCTCAACAACATCTCCGTTTAAAAATGCACTTTTAACATCCATTTGAAATAATTTAAAAACCTTATGGCATGCAAAAGACAATAATAATCTAATTGATTCTAATCTAGCTACCGGAGCGAAGGATTCTTCGAAATCGATACCTTCCTCTTGGCGATAGCCTTGAGCAACTAACCGAGCTTTGTTCCGGACGACGACTTGGTTTTCGTCGGTTTTGTTCTTGAAGATCCACTTTGTCCCTATGACGGTGTGGTTCTTCGATGGCAATGGAACAAGCTCCCAAACTTCATTTCTCTCGAATTGAATGAGCTCCTCCTCCATGGCTAAGATCCAAGCGCTATCTTCGCATGCTTCATTAATATTCTTTGGCTCTATCGAGGAGGCAAAGGCACAATGAGCGAAGTAGTTCACTTGCGATCTCGTCTTGACACTATCATGGATATTGCCAATGACTTGCTCATGAGGATGGTCACGAACGGTATGAAGCCGTTTGGGAATACCTTGATCACTAGGAACATTCTCAACAACTTCATTAGTTGGGTTAGTCTCAATAGAATCAATAGAGTCATTAGACTTAGAATTATCAAGTGAATCACATAAAACATCCATAGAATCATTTTCATTTGAAATTCTAGTTGGAACAAATCCTTCATTAAATGATACATGAAGCGACTTCTCGATCGTTGAGGTTCGTTTGTTGAATATCCGGTAGGCTTTGCTACGCGAAGAATATCCAACAAAAATCCCCTCATCGGATCTTGGATCGAATTTGTCCAAACTACCATACGTGTTCTTAATAAAACATTTCGAACCAAAAACACGAAAATGTTTAACTTGAGGCAACCTACCAAACAACAATTCATAACAAGTTTGTTTAGTGCCGGGCCTCAAAAGTATTCTATTAAACACATAGCAAGCGGTGTGTACCGCTTCCGCCCAAAATTGATGGCCAAGTTGGCTATCATCAAGCATAGTGCGAGCACACTCCACTAGCGTCCTATTCTTTCTCTCAACTACACCATTTTGAGGAGGTGCACGAGGGAAAGAGAAGGTGTGTGTAATACCAACTTCATCACAAAATGTCTCAAAAGACTCATTCTCAAATTCACCTCCATGATCACTACGAATAGTGACAATGGTGGTTCCTAAGAGATTTTGTACTTTCTTAACAAAAATTGTGAAGTTTTCAAAAGCTTCATTTTTATTACATAATGAAAATACCCATGTAAATCTCGAATAGTCATCTACGATGACAAGTCCATATCTAGCATTTCCTAATGAAGCAACTCTAGTTGGCCCAAATAAATCTAGATGTAATAGCTCTAGTGGCCGTTTAGTAGAAATGCTTTTCTTAGGTTTAAATGAAGATTTAGGAAGCTTGCCACGTTGACAACAATCACAAAAACTTTTCTTTTCAAAAACAAGCTTCGGAAAACCTTTAATGGAATTTAATTTTGAAAGCTTATATAGTGTTCCAAAGTTCACATGTCCAAAGCGTCGATGCCATAAGTGTTGTTCACTTGTGTTGACAACGAGGCATTGTTCATAAGACTTAGGAAGATCCAAAATATAAATGTCTTTATGACGAGTTCCGGAAAATAATAATTTATCATTATCTTTTCTTAAAATATGACACAATCCTTTCGCAAAGCTAACTTTGTAACCTTTGTCACAAAGTTGGCTTATTGAAATAAGATTGTGATTTAAACCACTAACAAGATAAACATCACTAATTAGGGGTTTAGAAGGGTTACCCACTTTACCAACACCTATGATGGTTCCGCTCTCGTTGCCTCCAAATACGACGCGGTTTCCATTTGCTATGGGAACCACTCCGGAGAGCAAACTAGCGTCACCCGTCATGTGTTTTGAACACCCGCTATCGAGTATCCAATTTCCCTTGGAGCTAAATTTAAATTTGTTGCTCCTTTTCTTTTTCTTTTCCTTGAGTACCTAAAGATAGAGAATTTCATATCATGGTACCCAAGGTCATTGGGTCCAAAAGATTAGACCTTTGGAAGCCAAGTCCAATTGGACTTAGACTTCCCCACATAATTTCTACTATGCACAACATCCGAAAAATAAGCATTCATATACAATTGTTTTTCGTCCATGCTTGTGTCCTTTGGGCTCCAAATTGTGAAAATCTTGGGAGCCATCATCCTATTGGGTGCATGCATTCGACGTTGATTTCTACGTGATGCATGTTGTGGATAGGCATAAGGAACATGATGGAATGGTGCACGACGAGAATTATTCATATGATGTTGTGGGTGAACATATGCATGTGAGGGAACACGTGCGTGAGGGTGTCTCACATGGTGTGCACGTGCCCGAGAATGTGTTGCATAAAAATCATCATATGTGTGAGATGGTGGAGTAGGACGTGTGTTCCTACGTGGCATGGTATTGGTGTACATGTAGGCATGCCCCTTCTTTGGAGGTCCACCCAAAGTGGGTTTCTTTCCAAAAGAAGGTGTGGACGAGGTGGAAGCACCATTGGTAGATGAACTACCAATAGAGTGTTTGCTACCACTCGTAGAGTCACCGGAAGTTGGCCTAACAAAAGTAGTGGCCGATTTGGATGGACATCCCATCGTATACCCCAAACCAATGTGGTGATTGGCCGGGAGTAAGTCACTTAGGATTTTATCCAAATGGTCCTTACCCTTATTGAATCTATTGATTCGGCCTAATGTGTTCTCATATTTCTCTTTGAGAGAACGCATAGAAGTATCTAGAGTAGATACTTGCGATGTGAGCACATAAACACGAGATTTAAGATTCTCGTTCTCAATACTCAAAGTCGAGTTTTGAGAAGTTAAATCCGCTATCCTATGTTCTTCCGGATCATCTATGCTAACATGTTCAAGTTTAGATTTGAGATCAATAATCTCATTTCTCAACTCTTCAACAACGGTGTCGTTGTTGGTGATGATAGTCTTAGGCGATGTTTGAATGCTAGCTAGGTCATCTTTTACCTTAGTATATCTATTTACTAATTTAGTGTATTTTGACCATAATTGAGAGTTAGCATTCCTAAGGTCATCCATGGTTACCTCATTGCTTTCTTCATCACTATCATCGGAAGAGGAGGATCCTTGATCGTGCTCCTCTCTTGCCATGAAACACATGTGCGCTTGCTCCACGTGCTCATCGTCCGACTCTCCGCTTGAAGAATCATCGGAGTCGGTGAAGGTAGCTCCGACAAGTCCCTTCTTGTTTCCTTTCGTGTACTTCTTGGACTTGTCATACTTTGGCGCCTTCCACTTCTCCTTGTGCTTATTGAGGGGACACTCCGCTTTCATGTGTCCCGGCTTATTGCACTTGAAACACAAAGGAGAGGAAGAGGCGTTAGTAGAACCAAATTTAGCTTTGTTCTTGAAGTTACCTTTTCGGAAGAAACGGTTGAACTTCTTGGCCATGAGTGCCATGGACTCCAAGTCCAACTCGTTTTCCGAGTCTTCATCATCGGTTGATGTGGATGTGGATGGAGCGGCCTTGAAAGCAATGGCCTTCTTCTTTGGCTCGTCTTGCTTTAGGTAGGACTTCATCTTTTCCTGCAATTTGAGCTTGCTATCCTTGCGTACCTCGTATGACATTAAAGTACCCATTAGTTGAACTACGGTGTACTTGTTCATGTCATTACCTTCCTCGATGGCGAAGGTGCGCTTTTCCCAAGAAGAAGGAAGTCCTTCGATAAGCTTCGAACACTTCTCCTTTTGGGTGTAGGATTTGCCAAGAGACTCTAGCTCGTTTATGATGTCGACGAAGCGAGCGTAATACTCCTTCATCTTCTCGCCCTGTTGCATATGAAACATTTCGTAGTCTTTGTTTACAACTACGAGTTTAGAGTCTCTTACCCGACTCGTCCCTTCATGAAGTATGAGGAGGGAGTTCCAAATTTGATATGCACTCTTACATGTGCATATCTTATTGAAGTCCTCGGGCTCCAATGCGCATTGCAAGGCGTTCATTGCCTTGGCATTGCTTACCTCCGCGGCGACCTCCGCGGTTGTCCATTTCTCAAAGTCTTCTTCTTTGGGCTCGATGTATTCCTTCATTGTGGTCCTCCATAGAGATGCACTCCGGAGGAAGGTTTCCATCCGGCATTTCCAGTACCCGTAGTTGGTACCGTTGAAGAATGGAGGCCTTGTAGAGGAATGTCCTTCCATCACCGAAGATGCTCCTTCACGGTTCCTGAAGGTGTCATAGTTGGAAGGTGGACGCACGGTCTTGTTGTCGTTGGCAGACATAGCTGTGTATCTGGCTCTGATACCAAATGTAACTTGTGACTCCCACAACCCGGGATCACAACCACACTCTCACACCCGAGAGTGAATCTTATAAATCAAATATGAAATGAAATAAGAAAACTTCTTACCGAACAAAATACCTATGCCTTGAGTATTGCTTACGAATTAGGGCAAGGATGATTTTGGGGAAGAAGTGGCACCAAACCCTAGCTCCAAGATGTAGAACAGCGATGGAGAGCTTTGGGGATGTTGGTGACCTAGAATCAAGCACTTGGCTTGGAAGGCTTCACACTCAATCAATCTCTCTTTGGAAGTAAGAGTTAGGAGAGATTAATGAATGGAGGGAATGAGCTTTGAATAAGCTTGGATTGATTTCTCTTGAACTCTAAACTTGCATTAATATCAGCCTTGGCAGCAATGAATGCAGCCCAACAAGTATTTATAGGAATGAAGAGAGAGAGAGAGAAAAACGTTTCAATTAGGGCTCCAACGGCTCTTTTCTGAACCCAACTAGTCGGTCAAAGAACAATCACCGACCGACTAGTTCATCAACTAGTCGGTCGGTCAATTAACGTAAACCGACTAATGGGTGAACAGAGAAAAGATCAAAGCACAGACATATGGAACTCGTCGGTCTAAGAAGAGTCACTGACCGACTAGTTTCACAACTAGTCGGTCGGTTACTCAACGTGGACCGACTAACAGATAAAACTGAAGTCTGAGAAGAATTAGACTTAGTCGGTCCAAGAACAAATGTTGACCGACTAATTCACCAACTAGTCGGTCACCAAATGAACATAGACCGACTAACAATAAACAGTAAGTATGGTGAAAAATTTGGCATGAACAGTAAACTAAACTAGTCGGTCTAAGAATAAAAGTTGACCGACTAGTTCATCAACTAGTCGGTCGATCAATGAGCACAGACCGACTAATGATAAACAGTAGCTCAAGTGAAAATGTGCATGTTCAGGGAAAGCTCAACTAGTCGGTCACAGAAGCATCACTGACCGACTAGTTCACAAACTAGTCGGTCGGTGAGTCAACTTAGACCGACTAACTGTAAACAGTAAAGAGCTAAGAATTAACTGACAGAAACTAGTCGGTCCAAGAAGCTTGGCTGACCGACTAGATCACCATCTAGTCGGTCAGTTCTTCTTCTTGAACCAACTAACATGCACAAGAAGTCCCGAATCGAAGCGCGAAGCTTCGGGAAGAATTGTATGGACTTCTACTAAGATCCTAGAGCTAAGATATGAGCGTTATGAAGATTTAAAACGTAAGACCTACTCAAGGCTTAACATTCTACGAAAGAAGCTTAAAGACTATAAATTAAACTTGACGATACCGTCTTCAATAGCTTCAATCGAATCTTCATGACTTCTAAATAGTTCCATAAGCTTCAACGAAGCTTTAGGCATACGATCACGTGCTTTGAGAAGTCTTGAGACGTCGTAATTGTTATTCATGTGAATTTGGCGACGATCTCCATAACTGCGCTCACAAAGTGTTAGTACATATTATATTTATGTTTGTTCATCATCCAAAACCAAATCCGGGGAGTCCAATATCCAACATGCAGGATGGAACGACTTTGAGGGTAGGCGTGGAGGTCCTCGAGTGGACTATGGTGGTCGCGGAGGAGTGCCACCTAGACAGTACGAGACCCAGAATGAGAGGCAGCAGCACTACCGCCCGCATCATGGGACTGAGGGGAGGGCCAATCAGGGGCACTTTGGAGGAGACTGCAGGATGTTGAAGCTGAAGATGCCATTGTTCGCAGGGGAGGATCTGCATGCCTGGTTGTTCAGCGCAGAGAGATACTTCGCAGTGCACCACATGACCGATGCACAGAAGCTGGGGCGACAGCCATTTGCATGGAGGGAGAGCCTTGCGGTGGTACCAGTGGAAGGAGAGGATGCAACAGATTCGCTGCTGGAAGAAGTTGAAGGACCTCGTGTTGGAGAAGTTCAGAGACCCCGCTTGGAAAACCTTCATGAGCAGTTATATGCCCTCAGGCAGGAGGGACCCGTACGGGAGTACATTGAGAGATTTAAGACCTTATCGGAGAGAGTACATGGCGTCTCAGACGAGTCACTAGATAGCACCTTCCTGAAGGGGCTGAGACCCAGCCTTCGAGCTGCAGTGAGACCTTACAAGCCCAGGGGGCTTTTCGAGGTCATAGAGATGGCGCAGATGGTAGAGGACTCCCAGACTAAGGAGAGGAGAGTCAGGAGCGGCTACAATGGCCAGATACAGAGGGGCACCCTGTTTGGAGCTGGAGGAGCCGGAATCACCACGTGGGTGGGCCAGACGAGCAGGGAGAAGACGGTGGAGATGAGTAGCGCTAGCGCTACCCCAGCAGGAGGGCAGTTCAGGAGGATGACAGATGCTGAGATGAGGGAGAAGCGTCAGAAGGGCTTATGCTTCCGGTGTGACGAGAGGTTCACACCAGGCCACAGATGCGCGGGACGCAAGTTACAGGTTCTGCTGTTGAAGGATGACAACGTGGACGAGGACGAGAGCGCTGAGCAGGAGGAAGAGCCCGATGGCCATCAGCTAGACGTGGCAGAGGTGTCCATTAACTCCGTGGTAGGGTTCACTCCGAACCACACCATGAAGTTGAGGGGGGATCGGCGAGCAGGAGGTAACCGTGCTGATTGACGGTGGGACGACCAACAATTTCATCTCCAGGAGATTGATGGACCAGTAGGGACTGCAGTTGACCGACTGCGAGAGCTTCAATGTGATGATGGGGACGGGGAAGGAGAGTAGTCGGGAAGTCTGCAAGTTGTTGGTGCTGATCCTGCAGGGGATGATGGCAGACTTTCTACCTTTAGACTTGGGGAGCACATATGTCATCCTGGGCATGACATGGCTGCAGACGTTGGGGGAGATGACGGTGAACTGGAAACTTCTGCGGATGGAGTTCCAGGATGAGGGGAGAGCGGTCACTCTACAGGGGGATCCCAGCCTTTGCGGAGTGGTAGTGTCATTGAAGACCATGTTGAGGACCTTACAGGCTGAGGGATGAGGGTACTTGGTTGAGCTGTATACCATGACAGAGGGAGAAGATGTAGAGACCAGTGGAGAGCACACCGTACCAGGGGAGGTGCAGTAGATGTTGGCGCAGCTTGAGGAGATTTTTCAGGAGCCTAGGGGTCTGCCACCGTCGAGGGACCATGAGCACGCCATAGTACTGCGGGAGGGTGCTTCCCCCATCAGTGTCAGGCCCTACCGATACACCCAGCAGCAAAAGGATGAGATTGAGAGGATGGTGGCCGAGATGGTGGAGGCGAAAGTGATTCAGTTTAGTGTGAGCACGTTCTCACGTGCTCCTAATGAAGAAGAATGATGGGAGCTGGCATTTCTGTGTAGACTACCGTACATTGAATAAAGCCAGACCCGCGCACAAGCCCAAACCCGCCGGCCCATCTAGCCCGTGCGCGCGCCCCTAGCCCTAGAAACCATAATTTCTATTATTTATATGGGGGCTAGCTGTCACTGTCTTTTATGCTATCTTTTGACAATTGGAGTGATTTCATAGTTTAGACGAGTGCAGGCGTCCTCTATTGGCGTCTTGGAAGGAGAATACATCTTTCTTGTATTCAATTATCTTACTATTGTTGTTTTGTCTCGATTTTGATTATCTATTTGTTAGATTCCTCTTTTCGGATCTATCAGTCTTGCAGCTTACTAGCTCTCGGGTGCTCTGGCTCCCTGCTGGTTGCTCTCTCTGGCTTCCTGCTGGTTGCTCTTGGGTGCTCTGGCTTCCTGTTGTTTCCTCTCGGGTGATGTTATTCACTGCTTGCTCCTATTGGGTTGCAGTGTTTTGCTGCTCCATTTTGGGTCTCTGGACTGCAGTTTATATAAGGCTCGGCTGTAGTTTTTCCTACAGTCTTGATGACTTGTGTTTGCAGCTTGTGCTGGTGTGGTTTAGGGTTGTTTGCAACTACTACGGTTGCCCGCTCGGAGCTTGAGTTGGGCGTGTTCCTGGCCCAATTACTGCTGACTAGATTGGGGCCTTGTTGGCTGATCATTTGGTCCTATGTTAGGCCTATGATGACACATATTAGGCACATTTTACACAAGGCATTGAACTAGATTATGGGCTTTTGTTATCTTTGCATGAGCTGAATTTATAGATGTCAGATACAAGGACCTGATGATTGGAAACTGAAGTTATGACCCTTAATTATTATAGGAATTACTTATCACGTATAAATGATTATACACATATGATTATTCACTAGACTTAATTTCTTGTCAATCCATATAATCAAGTTTTGGTATATGATTATATACCTGGATTGACTTGTCCTGATCTTGTGGATAATATATTGGTTTGGCATGGATATTGTATGGACATTGACCTGGATTGCAGAAGCCCTTTACTTGATATACGGATGATTCCATGATGTTGCATTTGGGCTTATTTTTGAGACTTAAATCTCTCATTTATACATATAATATGTACCGAGTAAATCCCATAATGAAATCAAGAATAATACATGGAAGCAATTGCTTTCAACTGGTAGTATTAAACAAATACATTATACATCATCCTTTAAATGATATACTTCCATTTACACACAGCTATGAGAGTACACTAGAGACATCTCTAATGACACTTTACATGATTCTGAGCATTACATATTACATATACTATACATGACTATCTAGGTTCACTGAAGATGGGGTGATTTATTGTCTTAGAGAGTGCGGGAGCGATGATATATCATTACGATATCCGTGTTTTTCACCTCCAAGAATGGAGGTGTGTTATTTACTATATCTGTGATTTTCACTTCCAACGATGGAAAAGTAAGCTTAACTATTGAATCCGTGTTTCTGTTTTCCCACAACGTGAGCGGATTTATACTACATGACCGTGTTTTCTGCCTGAGTTACATATTGTACCATCAACATGAGTCACATCACTAATATACATTTACATATCCACCTACATAGTCAAATTGACAATGTTAGTACATCTTGCTAATTTCATGTCATATATTGGAATAATATGTGCTATTTATTGCTCTGTTATTTTACTGTATTAGATATTGTATTAGATATCGTAATACTGCTATTTATTGTGTTCTATTTATCATGTTTTATATGAAGATCTAACCTGACGGTTGTTGTATGCTCCCATTAGGTACTAAAGGCAGTTAAGGAATTAATCCGGGTCTCGAGGATCTAGCACATGTGGAGAGGGGGGGACACAGAATACCAAAATCCAGATAACAAGTTTAATTTACTATTCGATTGCATTCCATCATGTCAGTTAATTGCTTCATATCCATTGTCCTTTCAGTCATTTTTGTTATTTGTTGATCTTAGAACTGTTTAGGCCATTATTTCTGTTACTCATTATTGGTTATAAGCAGACGAAACTGATGCGTCTAGGGCTTTTTGTGGGGATAAAAGGTGGGATTTTTATAGCTTTGGCCTACTAATTATAGGGTTTAAAGACGAAGAACTGATCTGAAATTAATAATTAAACATAGAACAATAGATCTAAAATCACAAACAAGAGAATTACCAAATAGGAATAATCTAGGGTTCTAGGGAAATAAAATTACCTTCACAATTCTTCGATGAAACCCAAGCTAGAGCCGGCCGGCCCTTATTAGGGGAGGGATTAGTTGATGCGGAATTACTAAACGGCACTCTCTTGTGTTTGAGAAATTACAAGTTTGGGACCGGGTCCGTGGTAGACCCAAGGCGCCTCCTCCTTTGATAAATCCGAACCGAACCCGATGCCTCGCTACCGCCATGTGCCCTTTCAGACCCGCGCGCCGCATCAGAAACTTGACTGTTATCTTGTTATCTAGATGTATTTGCATTTAGGTTGAAAGGAGATAATTCTTGATAGGCATAAATGTGTGTGGGTTTGTCACCCTCTATTTCCCTTAGTATTTTGGGAAGTGAGACATGACATATACATTCGGATCGATGAGTTCTGTGATCCAGAACGTGAACACCCTACAAATCAGTGATCGTGCATCCATGGGGATGTAGGGAATGTGTAACACCGATCCAAACTCAGGCCCTCCACCAAACAAGTCTTTTAGACCATTTTTGTTTTCAAATTGCATCAAGCCAAGATCGATAAGCAACATAAGCAACATGTGTAATGGATTGGCTTCCTGTCTATTTACTCAGTATGTATTTATCCCAAATTTTCCGCTTGAGCCCAAAGTGAATTTAGAAAAAAAAAAGATGTGGACAACACTAGAAAACATTATCAGTCAAGCTTCTCATCGAAACGGAATCGTTATGAAGCAAAGCTTGAAGAAGGAAGCTCCAAACAGCTATTCTTTTACAAGCAGCCATCAAACTCACATCAACCCTCTATGAGTTGATATATGACTTCCAAGCCAAGGTAACTACTAGCAAGGGCAAAAGAATAGAGCCTGAAAGGCCATCATGTTTGTTGGACCAACCCATTTTTGGCCATGCAATTTAATATCGCGAGGACATAAGTTTCCAAATTGACAAGAAAAGGTGTAAAGTAAGAGGTGAAGGGAACCGTACCCAAACAAGGTCAATGTGTGTCTTCAATATAAATCGTAGATAAGAAACCAAAGTTCTCATATAAAATAATAGATCATCATATTAACAACTAATCAAGGTCCACATATAAGTGCTGGGATTAAACAAGATCACAAATACAAGACTGAAATGTAGGGAAACTTTAATTGAATAAGAAAAAATGGTTAATACAATGATCCAGCTTCATGGCAACCAAGTAATCACATAACAAACCTGCTGGTTATAGCTCTCCGTCAGAGATGAATTCTCAGAAGCTAAGGATTCTGCCAATGTTCTTGATGTCTCCAGAGCTCTTTGCAATGAGAACTTCTCTTGCGTCAAATCTTCAATGTGCTGCAGGGGAAGGAGACTCGTTAACTAATATAACAGAACCCTATGATATGTCATACATGGAACTAAAGATGAGTATCAATCACATAACCATTATAAGTTGCTAGTATTAATTTATCAAACCAAATCCAGGTAAGATTCACACCGTTCAAAAGTTCCAAATTGCCCACCTAGTGGATTATCTACAAAAGAATTACCACCAACATTTGACCACTAACATAAATATGATAAAGACCTTCATTTCACATATCATTGGCATCAATCTTAGGTTCATATTTGCAACAGTAGGGCAAGAAAACCAATGAGCTCAAACAGACTAATCAGAATCAGCATATCAAATGTTTCCCTTTTTTTAATACAAGATGACCACAAATAACTATATACTAAAAATGAATCAGCATTCTTGATCCCTTGCCACAATGTTGTGGAAAGCATAAAGGTGAAAAGCATAGCAAAGTATCAATGTGCCAATAAGGCTTTTAGGGCTTTAGTAGGGGCTTAAGCGGCAAAAAGAACCAAGTCATTTTTTAAGGCTACGAGGGCAAAAAATAATAACAATGGAGTAAATGAAAGAGGGAAAGGAAGAAATGAAGGGAAAGTTCTAAAATATCATTTTGATGATTAATACCATTAAGTTATCAGATTGATATGCAATAATTTAACATTTTAAGATGGTTCATATCATATGGAAACTATACAAAATCTCGAAGCGGGTCTAAAGTGTTTTGAAAAGCACAAAGCGAAAGCATAGGCTTAAACAGGGGAGTTAGTAGGCTTTTTACAACAGTGCTGGGCCAAGTAATTTTGTTTCCAGGGCTATATAATGCAATAATCACATGCCCCAAATGTTCTCCATAACTTCGACACATGATAACTGTAAACCGCATGGCAAAAAAAAGCTGATTCCCATGCAAGGGTATTCAAATGTAACGTCAAACATTATCTAGTGCATATATGCAGTCAACACTATAGTCCCCAATACTTGATGTTTAAAAACAATAAATATTTTTGATCCGTCACCATACGATTTCACTGCAGGGTGCACTGTATGATGCAACAACCACAATACCCAAAGCTTCTTATGACTTGAACACAAATCTGTGACACAATGGCTAGAAAAATGAGTCCCGTGCAAAGTTATTTAAATGTTGGATCAAATGTCATAAAATGTAAACAAGAGGTTAAATGTATATATAAACAAGTATCATGTGGACCAGCAGACTTCAAAAGAACTCTTTCGATTAAATAGTTAAAATTCAGTGATCAATTTACTTGATAATCATTGCTATTCATAATATGGTATCGTTTATCTGATCTACCTCGAGATTTTTCAAAATTACAAAGAGAATCATTGCTATCAAGTAAATTATAGGAAACACATTCATTATATAAGTAGCATTCAGACCACTGATCATGATTTAGCGCCCGCTGCTATAATCCAATTAGTAAGATAAAATCAAAACAGTTTTAACAATGCATGTCTAGTTATTAAATAAGCTTTGACACCATATGAGTATCTTTTCAAAATTCAAAGTGGGTAAAGTTCCTCAATGCTTGATGTGATTGAATCATTGAGTTCAGTTTTTGGCGGTTTGATTTGTTAAATCTGCAGCATAGTTTACTTCTTACTTAAAAATGAACGCAGTCTGGCATTGGTCCATCAGTGTTTAAAAAGCAATCTGATGTTGTGATGTATAGAGCAACCAATATGTAAAAGAAATATACAAGCATATAGAATACTTTCATATTGTACGTCAAAAACACGAAGAATGATCTAATATTTCAAATTACATGCTTTCAGAACAACAAAATTCTAGTAGGCGCATTAAGAAGAAAATGCAACCATGAAGGCACACCTGCTCCAGAGCTGCAAAATCTTCATCCTTCTTTGAAATGAACAAGTCATTGTTCCTCTGTGCATGATGATCCCCAACAGGCTTCAGCAGACTCCCATCGTTTGGGGAAACAAAAGTATTCATAGATAATTCATTATCACTTTTAAACTCAAGAGTGGTTGATTGTAAAGATTGGCCCACATAGTTCAACTCTGCAAATGGCTGTGGAGAAGCTGATAATGGAATCTCTGTGTTGTGAACCGGTAAGGGATCAAAAGACCCAGGTGTACTAGCTTTCTCAGGCTGGCCATATAGAACATGACCAGCTGAAGAAACTCGAGAAACACCTAGAGAATCAAGAAAAGACGGACGAGATCGGCCAGAACTAGTTCCAAAACCAGTTGAAGCAAAGGGATATTCATATTGTGTGCCTTTATAAGCCAAACTAGGATCTTTATAGGAAGGTTCAGCAGTATGCCATCGTCCACTGTCGTCATGTAGGTTTTGATCAATGAAGTCAACGATCTTCCCTCCTCCAGTACGAATATCGGTGGCACTGTTTTTGTCCAAGATGCTAGCAGGAACCACTCCAGGAGATGATTCTGTTTATAACATGATTATAAAAATAGCAACATGCCTTGAAGGAAATCAACACAAGAAAACAAAACTATATGTAACCAATATCTAGATCTCCAAATACACCTTACCTTTACGTAATCCATGTATGTTAGCTGAAGTGCTAGGATTCCCCAGTCTACTTTGCCAAGAAGACCCATTTAGGCTCTCGGAAGTACTCAAAGAATTAGCAAAAGATGTCTCGGGATGACTCATGATAACTTTTGAGGACGTTTTATCTTCACCAGGTGAACTATTATAAGATGAATGAAAACTTGTATTGGTAATATTCATATCAAGGGAATTTGCCTTGACAGGATTAAATGCATCAAATAGTTCTGTTGCACTAACATCAGGTTGTTCTATATTGGTTTCCTTTTTATGACTAAACTCATTGCTTCCTTTCCACTGATCATAAAACCCATTGACTAGTTCAGGGTAGCCTGAGCTTTCATATGATTTAGATACCTCCTTCCCAGCATTCTGTACTGATTCACCATATGATCCATGAGTACGATCAACCAAGAGGGGAGAGCTACCATGTGACCTATTTGAGGAGTGAGTCTCAGTGGTTTGCGAAGAATTTACTGATTTACTTTCGCCAGCTACATCCAACCCACAGAAATTGGTATCAGTGGTAGATTTAGCTTCATCCCTCACAAGTTCATATTTCTGAGAGACTTTTTCCTGTTGATCTACATCTGATTGTGCCAATTGACCTGTTGATGCAACTTTTTTAGCTCGCCCTTCAGCCTTTTTCTTACGGAACTCCTCCAACTGAGAAACGGAAACAAAATACCTTGTAACAAAACTTTTCTTATCCATTGCTAGGAATAAAAGATATGATACAATTTGATATTAGATTCTGCACAAGAATGCCTCGTATATACAAACTCAGTAGGATTATTAGACAGCAGTTATAGTATCAAAACAGCAACACACTTCACAAAATAAAGATGCACCTCCATAATCAAGTAGCTTTTAAATAAATAGCATCTGAAAACTACTTGCTTGGAATGAAAAGAATTAAACATCCAATAAAAATAATGCCAGTCGCGCCGACTTTAAGTGGAGCTAAGGATCAACATCTTCTGTATGCTAGTACAAGGGATTAACCGTTATCAACTCGCTACTTTTCCCATTTATAAGCATAAGGACAAACTGGCAATTCATGCCCTAATGTGCTGTCCTACCACAGTCAAATGTTGCATTTATGTGCAAATGTGCAGTCATCAAGGTTGTGATAGGCGGTTGCGAAAAAAGCAGCTTCTTGACAGAATGCTTAAATGGGGCTTGATCAGCAAAAAGGGGAGAGAAACGTCAACAAAATAATTTGGGGAGGGGGGATAGGGACTAAAAATCATAACAAAACAAAGGAAAAAGAGCAAGAAATGAAGGAAAAATTATGCTAATATCTTTTTGATGATTTATACTATTGACTTATAAAATTGATACCAATAATTCAACATAAGAAGATGATTCATTTTCAAAATCTTGAAGCAGGGTAAAGCCCTTCGATAAGAGTGAAGTTTAAGTGGTGGCTTAAGTGGCGCTGGACTTTTTACGAAAATGGCAAGCATGCTTGAGTTGTTACTTCATCTTTTCTCCTTGGAGAACATTGCTTGCATCGGATGTTGATACGATCGCATGCAAGCGGTAGCGAAAAAAGGGGAGTCAAGAAGCGGCAACGGCAAATCCTAGAGGCCAATGGCATATCTGTAATTACAGAACAATGACAGTTCTGTAATTTCAATGGCAATCCTGTAAATTTATGCCAGTGGCAGTTTCGTGATTTCTAGTTTCAGCTGCAGAATCGTAATTACAGGACGGCTACTGAAAACCCTATTTCAAGGATATTTTGGTAATTACGGTGAAGCGGCTCTTTGGATGGAACTTATTATAAATAAGGGAGGAAATTAGAGAATGCTTAAGAAGAATATTGTTGGAAAAATTGATAGTAGTATCTAGATCGGGATTAATTTATTGGAAAATTAAGCATTCCTCTCAAATTAAAGCCCAGGCAAGCATCCCTCCTTTCGAATTGAGGGCAACTATCCTTTGTATCCCTAATTTATTAATAAAACCCCGATTTTTATCCCCAAAATCCTATCCGGATCATATCAGATGTACATATGCATATATGCATCTGACTGTGTGGTTGACACAAGAACCCACCTTCAAGGCCTTTCTTTGTGATCTAGTTTCCTTTTGGCATCATTTAAACCAAATCTTTCTGTTTTGCAATTTAAGTTTTGTCCAACCAGCACTAAACATGTTGTATCACAACAAAAGGCAAACTAGATAAGTTAATCTATCATTCGAAAGGCTTAAATAAACTAAAGGATAAACAAAGAAAGGCTAATAACTCGTGCACGCAGTGTACGACACAAAAAACCCCTCACGAACAGGATGTGGTACACATGCGCAACCGCAAAAGAATGAGAAGTGTGGGTGTGTATCGGTATCGTCGGGGGTAAAAAGGGTAAAATTCACAATGGCAATCATGCAAATAATAGGGAATCCATGGAGGGGAAAATGGCAATGGCACACTTGTAAATGAAGGAAAGTTTTTGGGTGGTTTTTGTGTTTGGGAGGGTGATGTTGAGGGGCTCACCTTTGTCCTAGTCATATCTTAGCCTCCACCTAGGACAACTTCACCAACTGTATAAAGGATTACAAAATAGAATGAAATGAATTACGTCAATATCCAAAATAGAATGAAATAAAATGTGTCAATACCCCAATGTTTTGTATGCAAAGTAGTGTGTTTTAATGCATGGCTTTCTTCGTCTTTGTTTGTGGGAGATCTACTCCTATGCTTACCAGAGCTAGACTCATATGCTAAGTGTCTTTATTTATAGTATGTTTTGTTAGTGCATGTAAAGTTGATGTGGCATGCCAATGTTAAGGGACTACAGCAAGGTACTAAGTTTCAGCCGTTTTGTATTGGTCTCGTCAGGAACAGGTACAAAACATGCTACCGAACTCGGTTTAGGCCAACAAACTGATCAAACGGAGGGGTAAATCAAAATTGATCATTAAAATAACAAATCGATAACGATCCAAATAAAATTCGTTTAAAAATTCGTCAAAAAGATCAATAGATCAATCAAAAATCATCAATCAAGTCCAATTTCTTACGGAACTTGCAAAGAAGAAAGCAAGATAGAGAAAGAACTTACCTATCGTCATCTATTGCCGCTAAAGGAGCTGCACCGTCATTGTTGATCATCATCACCGCTAGTTTTTTGAAGCAGCTGTCGTCATCAATGTTGCATTAGATCAGGAGAGATAGCTGAGAATAAGATATGGTTTGGGTGGGGTTTATAAAGATGGATTTGGGTTTGGGTAAAGGGACGGATTTGGCTATGGGTTCGAGGGTTGGTTTTAAATATAGATTTGGGTTTAGATTTTATAAAGATGGTTTGGGTTTGGGTTTGGGTTTGGGTTTAACAAAATACCATGTGGCAAGGCTCATGCAAAATTCAATTCTATTGGGCATCTCTTTGCACATCCCTTTGCCTCCTCCTGATGATACAGCAATGGGCATGACGGAAGTAGTGTAAGATGATAAGGGCATCGACAGACTGTGGCAAAAAGAGGTAGAGAAGGACATGATCTCCATCTTCTATCTTTTCTTTTGGTATCGTCAGTTTTTGAGGATACACACATGATCAAACAAAATCATGTTGAAACTGATCAAACCCTCATTAGTTTCATAAAATTTATTGACCAAATTTTGAGTTGTATCATACATCCCATGTGTTGGATAATGAGCATTCATAATGATATGTTGATGATGATTAACAAATGATTATTACTAATCTCATTCACCAAGTATGTAGGAATTACAAAGTCAAAGAAATGAAGCTCAAAGTCAAAAGTCAACAAAAGTCAATGAAAACCAAGAAACTTATCCAAAGAAAGAAATTCGAGTCAAAAGCTTTAATGGAAGATCAATGAAATTAGGAAAGCTCAAACCAAGACCAAAGCAGATGGAGCCAAGACATGAATATGAAGATATGCAGAGCATCAAAGAATCCAAATTTAGGTATATTTTAATGTATCTACTATTCATGCTCGTAGATCATTTGTAGGCCTTAGGATTGGAGCTACACAGCCAAAAGTTTTTAAAACTTATAAAATGATTTAGAAATATTTTAAAATTATTTTGAAATGATTTCATGAAGATTTTTAGCGCAAAAACCCATGTATCCGTAAAAGAGTCGGCTACTTTAGGATAATAGTCGACTATTTTGAATGTGATGGGAGCTGTGCTCACTGGACCCAAAAGAGTCGACCATATTTCATTTGAGAGTCGACTACCAACATAACGGCGGTCGACTATTTTGAGCTTCTCGACACAGTTCCAGATTTTACGGAATTTTGTTTTTATAACCATTTGAAGGGCTTTTGGTCCACAATTTTAAACGGAAAATGGGCTATAAATGCTAGGAGTTAGCTAGAGATTTTAAGAACTTTAATGATTAAATTTTCAAGTGATTTATAAGCATTCAATTCATTTTTAAAGCTTTCCCTCTCAATTTTTTTAAGCAAGTTGATTTTCAAATTATAAGCTTTTAAGCAACTATTTTCTTGACTCAATTGACGTGTTTTCTCACTGTTTTGATCTTTAAATTTCCGAAAAACAAAATCAAGATTCTTTCTTTGATTTCTTTGTGATTTTACTTTCATTTTCTCAAGAATCAAAGAAGAAGAAGTTTTCTCTTAGCCACTTCAAAAAGCTTCAATCTTTTTGGCTTTAGGAAAATTGTGGGCACCACCATCCATCAAAGAGGTTTGTACCCACTAAGAAAGTGGTGGTAAGTGCTTAAGTGTTTTGATTTAGACTTGTATTCGTTGTGTTGTAAAAATCCTCTTGGATGTCCTCTTGCAGAGAGGTTAATTGTTGTACTTGAAAACCCTAGCAAGAGAGGCTATGCGTATGTTGCAGAAGCCCTCATTGTAAGGCTTTTGCTCTCTTGATTAAGAGAGTTGGATAGTGGAAAATCCCAACAAGAGGTTGTGGACTGGAATAGCCCATGGTGGGTGAACCAGGATAAATCCGATTGTGTTTGCATTGTGATTGTCTCTCCATTCTATTACTTGCATACTTGTGATATTTAAATTCTGATGTGCAACTAACTCTATTTCTTTGCAAGTATCACTTTGTGTTGATTAAGTTCTTGAGTAGATAATTCTCTCAAGCAACTTAAGCTAAATTAGAGAGAGTAATTTTTATGTGTGCTTGAACTTTTAGAAACACTAATAACCTCCCTTTAGTGTTTAGCTTGCTATTTACATGATCCAACACGTGGTATCAGAGCGCACGGTTGAAAGATGGCATCAACATCAGATCTAATGCAAGGATATTCTACTGCCCGACCCCCACTTTTGATGGTACAAACCATCCAAATTGGAAGATACAAATGATGTATCATCTACAACCACTTAACTTGGATATTTGGGCCATTACAAAGAACAGATACAATCATCCTACTACACCCATGGAGATGTGGGAAGGGAAGGGAAGAAAGAAAGGTAATTTAAATACAAAAGCTATGAATGCATATTTTGTGCACTTGTAGGTACCAAATTCACTCGTGTATCTCAATGTGAAACCGCTCACCAAATTTGGCATATGCTTGGAGTAACACACAAGAGAACTGATAAGGTAAAGAAATCCCACATAAATATGTTAAATTCTAAATTTGATTCATTTAGAATGATTGAGAATGAATCAATTACTCAAATGAAAACTCGCTTTTCAGATATTATTAATGATCTTGTTGGATAGGCAAGAAAATTCATATGTATGAACTGGTAATGAAGGTCATTAGGTTACTGAGTCCGGAATGGAAACGGAAGACAACGGCCACACGTGAGGCAAATGACATGAACAACGTGGATTTAGAAGAATTTATGGACAATCTCATGGCACATGAGATTGAGCTAAATGAAGAGGATGAGGAGGCACTGCCTAAGAAGAAGAGCCTTGCATCTAAGGCCAAAGTTAGTGAATCGAAGATGGAGTTCTCAAAACATGAGGAGAAAGAGATGGCACTTCTTTCCAAAAGCTTCAAGAAGTTCCTACGAGATAAGTTCTTTAAACGACGTTCTCGTTTGGCTAATGAAATTATTTGTTTTGGTTGTAACAAGCCAGGACACGTAAGGAGGGATTGTCCCTTGGACAGAAAAAAAAGAAAATTGAAAAATTGAAAGCAACGATGGGAGGAGCAAGGAGACAAAGACAATGAGAGGAGAAAAAGGAGCCATGAGGATGAGAAATTAAAGATGCCTACGAAGAAGGCATTTGCGGCATGGTACCGTAGCAATGGAGAAGAAAACTCAAAAGAGTCATCATCCTCTTCTTCTACATCCTCGGAAGAAGAACCAAAGAAGAGAGCACTTATGTGCTTCATGGCATCCACTTCTAAGGTAAGTAATTCTACTCTTGTTAGTGATGTAGATAGTTGTAACAATAGTGATGATAGTGATGATAATGAATATGATAGTGATAGGTTTGAGTTTGATGTTAATGGCGCTTATGATGAGCTTTGTAATGTGCATGAGAAATTGATTAAGAAGTTCCATGAATTAGAAAAGATCCATAAATGATGTAATGTAAAAGATTTAGAAGAAGAAAATTATTGATTAAAATTGAAATTAAGCAAACTAAAGGAGACCCTCGAAGAGCTAACACCCCTTAATCATGAGTTAAATAATGACAACAAAAGACTTGGGTTTGAGAACCAACATCTAAAACATGAAAATAAAAGTCTTCTCAACAACTCTAAAATATTGAATGCTAGGATAGAAAAACTAGGTAATGAGATAGAATTATCACTAAATAAGTATAATGAATTATATCTTAATGTTCAAAAATTTAATAAAGGCAAAGAGACATTAAATACTTTAATAGGATCTCAAATAGCTAAAACAATAAAATGGGCCTAGGATATAATCATAATGCTAACACTAGTCGTGTTAGGACCCCTAAAAGTCATTATCAAAATTTTATTGGAAAGACAACTCCATCAACTTCAAACCCTAATAAGGGAAAAACTATTAAAATTTGAGTCCATAAATCGTTAAATCAAAATGCATTTAATGATTATGTAACTAATTTTATGCAAGATGTACATAATTCACCTAATTACAAGTTTGTTAAAGACGGAAAATCCAAACCCAAGTGGATTTGGTTTCCAAAATGATTAGATTAGGCTCATAACCTAAGTGGGATACCCCCCAATGAAATCCTTGGTATCTCACAATTTTTAGGAATAGTTAAATGCAAATGTGTGCTTGTTTGATTGTGTGTGTGATAGGTTAAAATCTCTAGTTTTAGTTTGGAGAGACAGAAGTCTCAAATAGAACCTTAGATACAAGTTTCTTTGCAGTAGCCGACTACTGGATACACTTTAATCGACTATCGTATGAACTGGAGCCGACTACTTTTAGAGCTCATGCTCTGTCCCTTTCGGGAGTCGACCGTAGTTCAATCTGTAGTCGAACGTCGTTGTTTCGAAAGCCAACTACCATTGTCGAATATATTTCGATTCTTTTCGACTTCTTGCAAGTTTGTAGGTTTATTTTGAGTCTAATGGATCTTGACCCGACTCTTATTAGGCATGTATGACTCAAACCCACTTGGATGAGTTAATCTAAGCCCTCCATTCTTAGATTTATAGGCTAGATTAAATCTCTTTGGATTAAAGCCCTAAAACTACTTCAACCCCCTTCATTTCTCACTCTAAGCCCTAGCACCCAAAAAGTCTCACATTTTCAGAGATTTCTCTATTTGATCTTGATATTCCAGTGGATTAGGAGGTATTTAGTGAAGATTTTGACCTTGATTAAGTATATTTCTCTCATCTCATCTCATCTCATCTCATTTTCATTTTCATAATATTTGTAGTTGCATTTCACACACATGCATCATCATGAGTGTGAGACCTACCCCTAAGAAGAGAAGATCGCCTTCTCAACCATCTTCATCATCTAGACCTGTTACCAATAGGGAGATCGTTCTTCCACTTTTATATAGACCCCACTTGCCCACCAATTTTCAGAAAATTGCTAGCAATGGCATCCTCATAGAAAGATTTGTAAAAATCAATGATTTGGGAGGATTCAACATTAGGAAAATGTTAGCTTTCCAAAGACTTGAGAATTTGTTCTCAATTGAGAATGCTTGCAAATGCTACCCTAGATTGGTTCATCTCTTTTACACCAACATGACCGTTAGCCCTAGAGCGTCAAGAACCGTGCCAAATATTCTTTGCACCCCATTCGATCGACCGTACCTATCGTTGGGGAGATCTTTGGTATTTCCAGTGAGGGAGCCCATTCGATTGACCGTACCTATCAATGGGAAGATCTTAGGTATTCCTAGTGAGGGAGCATCCCTAAAAGAGATCTTTATGAATGATCGTGATCATTAGGAAAGCTTTCCTGCCCGGGAAGCAATATGCACCCCACATAGGGACTAGTGCATTGCAGCCTTGAACTTATTGTTTTAATCTTGGCATACAACATTTGCCAGAAATCTGGTAGCTATTACATGCTTTCAGCGAGCCAAGCTAAATGTGTTTATGCTCTAACAGTCGAAATTAAATTGAATTGGATAGAGTTGATTTATGACAATCTGCCCCACATGACATCAAAATCTATTCATCGTGGTCATTTTCTCTCTCATTTTTAGGAGTCATAACATCAATTTTAGTTTAGAGACCCACTTCTTTGATCCTGTCACACCATTTGACAAGCATACCCTTAAGAGGATGAAGCTTTACCAAGACCCATACATGAATCATAGCCCCTTAGTTGCTAGAGAGGAAGGTGAGGAGGAAGATGATGAAGATGATGAAGATTCTGAAGAAGAAGCAACTCCCTCCACTCAACCCACTAGGCAAGCTCCACCATTTTTTTGATCCATCCATCTTGCTAACTAAACTTGAAGAGATGAAGGTAGAGCTCAAGCAAGAGGTGAATCAGGCTTTTGAGAAGCCTGATAGGAAGAAGTGTGATGATATAATGGATATTTCCGATGAAAGGATTGATGAGCTTCAACAAGAGATTGCTGAGTTGAAGCATATGCTTAGAGAAGGAGCTCCAGCTAGCTAGATTTCTTTTTTTATTGTGGGTGAGGATGTTTAGATGTTTAATGATTGGATGTGTTTATGTTTGTTTCTATGGATGTTTTATGTTTCATGATGTTCAAACAATGTGGTTGTAATATTTTGTTGCTACTCTTGTGTTATTGATACACAATTTTTGGATATGTAATATTTGGTGTATCAAAGTATGTTGAACATGCATGCCTTATGGTATGCTAATTGTCTATGTTGGCATTGTGTATGATATTATTGAATAAATTAGCTCATTTATGAAAGATGGCTTATTTGTGCAATATGTTAAATCTATGCCATATTGAAAATAGTCACTTCATCGAAGATGTTGCCATATTTACATTCATATAAACTTCGTGACATTTTTATGAAATATTGAATCATGGCTTGGTAAAAACTATCATGATGTATTCATGCCGCTATATTGAAAAAATGTTGAACACATGTATATGGATTTGTGATATCCTTATGGACTTATGCCATATTGGATTTAATGTTTTTTTGGAACTACATGCATATGATTCATGCTTATGATTGGAAAATGGATTACTGAGTTTGAGCTTTAGCTTAAATTTTGTGGATATCCAATGCCTATAATCTTTAAGATTATCTTAATGATATTGCTTTTATGCTCAAAACTCATGTCAATCATATTCATTATTTTGTTGATATCAAGGGGGAATTTATTTTTATTTAAGATTAGTGAGAATCTAGCCATATTGAAACATATGATTTAGTATTCATGGTTAGTTATGATAGCTGAATACTTTTGTGGAAGAGTCGACTACCATTGGATGGTTTTCAAATACTGATTTTTCATTGAAATTTTTTTTGACACATCAATTGTCGATATTGAGGCATACTCTCATTTATTTCTTTACTCTTTTTGATGAGTTAAAGGGGGAGAAATTTGGTAATGCATATAAAACGTCGATGGTGTCACATATGTCTTGATTCATGCTTGATATGCTTTAAATGTTGAACTTCATGAGACAAGGGAAATGTTATTTGTTAGTATGGACCTTATGCTTCAGGCTTAATATTGAAATGTTAAGCTTCTTGAGTGTGATGAATTATATTTGACTTTCATTTTTGGACTTGAGCTTTGAATATCTACACTTTGAGATATAATATGAAATTGTGCTATAAATGCATGTCCGCATGCAAAGATGCAGGTGGAGTTTACAAAAGTTTAGTAAAACAACATGCATCATTGTAAGGGGAGTAAGCAATTCTTTTGAAATTTCAAGTTATTTTGAATTTTATATCATTTGTTGTATTTATCAAAAAAGTGGAGATTGTTGGATATTGAACATCCCTAATGATGTTTTGATGATGAGTAACAAATGATTATTACTAATCTCATTCACCAAGTGTGTAGAACTTACAAAGTCAAAGAAATGAAGCTCAAAGTCAAAAGTCAATAAAAGTCAATGAAAACGAAGAAAATTAGCCAAAGAAAGAAATCCGAGTCAAAAGGTTTAATGGAAGACCAATGAAAGTGTGGCAGCTCAAACCAAGGCCAAAGAACCAAGATGGAGCTAATCCATAGATAAAAATGTGCAAAGCATCAAAGAAGTCAAATTTGGGTATATTTTGATGTATTTACTATTCATGCTCGTAGATCATTTGTAGGCCTTAGGATTGGAGCTACACACACAAAAGTTTTTAAAACTTATAAAATGATTCACAAATGTTTTAAAATTATTTTTGAAATGATTTCATGAAGATTTCTAGCCCAAAGACACATGCATCCGTAAAAGAGTCGGTTACTTTAGGATAATAGTCGACTATTTTGAAGGTGATAGGAGTTGTGCTCACTCGACCCCAAAAGAGTCGACCACAACGTTGCTGATAGTCGACCACAATTCATTTGGGAGTCGACTACAAGCGTTACAACGATCGACTATTTTGAGCTTCTCGACACATTTTCAGATTTTTACGAGATTTTGTTTTATAACTGTTTGAAGGGCTTTTTGGTCCACGATTTTGAACGGAAAATGGGATATAGATGCTGGAAGTTAGCTAGAGATTTCAAGAACTTTAATGATCAAATTTTCAAATGATTTATAAGCATTCAAGTCATTTCTAAAGCTTTCTCTCTCAATTTTCTTAAGCCAAGTTGATTTTCATATTATAAGCTTTTAAACCACTATTTTCTTGACTCAATTGACTTGTTTTCTCACTGTTTTGATCTTCAAATTTTTGAGAAACAAATTAAGATTCTCTTTGATTTCTTAGTGATTTTACTTCCATTTTCTCAAGAATCAAAGAAGTTTTCTCTTAGCCCCTTCAAAAAGCTCCAATCTTTTTGGCTATATGGAAATTGTGATCAACAACATCCATCAGAGAGGTTAGTAAACCCACTAATAAAGTGATGGTAAGTGCTTAAGTGTTTTGATTTACACGTGTATTCATTGTGTTGTAAAAATCCTCTTGGATGTTCTCTTGAAGAGAGGTTAATTTTTGTACTTGGAAACCCGAGCAAGAGAGCATATGCGTATATTATAGAAGCCCTCATTGTAAGGCATTTGCTCTCTTGATTAAGAGAATTGGATAGTGGAAAACCCCAACAAGAGGCTGTGGACTTGTGGACGGGAATAGCCCATGGCGGGTGAACCAGGATAAATCCGATTGTGTTTGTGTTGTGAATGGCTCTCCATTCTATTACTTGCATACTTGTGATATTTAAATTCTGTTGTGCAACTAACTCTATTTCTTTGCAAGTATCACTTTGTGTTGATTAAGTTCTTGAGGAGGTAATTCGCTAAAGTAACTTAGGCTAAATTAGATAGAGTAATTTTTATTTGTGCTTGAATATTTAGAAACACTAATCACTCCCCTCCTACTGTTTAGCTTGCTATCTCCAGGATCCAACACGATGGTATGAAGCTGAAACAGCCAAACCAATAGTTTTCTGGTGAAACTGTGTTCCTTGGTTTTTGTTATTGATGAATAGAATGTAAAACCATGAGATTAAGCATATCATCGCTAATCCCACTATGTGTATTATTGTGGTTATTTCTGGTTTTATTTCAAAATTACGAAAAATTCCTTAAGCACAATAAACAAAGTTATGAGAAAAATCGAAAATGACAATGGAAAATTTAAACCTACATGGCTGTTATTGTCAACGATGCATACAAATATAATATTTTGGTGTTATAAATAAAAACAATAATATCTTTGACTTGTTTTGAAAAAGAGAAAATAGACACTTTGAAATAATACAGTGAGAATAAGTCACCACATATGAAGAGCCTATGAAGATATGTACAAGTAAAAAGTATTTTTATCTATTATTGTTTCCTCTGGACACACAACAATAAGATGATATGAATAAGTAATTAACTCCAGTGGTATAAATGTCTTGCAAAATGCAAGTGCCCGATAAGAATATGTTTTCAAAACCTAATTTATATAGAAACAATCAATAAGATGGCAAGTGCATTGTTAGTAACATTAATCAAGTTGTGGGAACTGCTCTGAATAGTAGGTTGACTGTCAACAATCATTTACAAAGTTTGTTTAAAGAAATTCTCCTCATTCTGTCTGCAACCTTGGAAAGTTTGAGAGAGAAAATAACCGGAGAAGCCCACCACATCAGTTTCATGGAGACATTATCAAAGCATCTTTTGAATAGTGCATATTGAATAGTGCACCGTGTACAATGGATATTTAAACTATTGCACGATAAACATTTTGGTTTTTTATACTATGATCCTTCAAATGTGTATCGACCCATATTTTTGGAATATTTTCCAAAAATTTTACACATATTTTTTTAATAAAATATTTTTTTAATAAAATCTCATCATTTCTTATCCTTTATTCTTTTCGTTCTTTTTAAAATTGCTTTTAAGTTGGCATGTTCCCCTTTCAACAGTCCATGAACTCCTTTTTGCTTTAAACCAAGGCACATTTCGTTTTTTTCAATTAAATCCTAAAGCACAACACAACTAGCCCAAGGCCCACACATCACTAATTTAAACCAAAAACAAACCCAATCAAACCGAAGGCAGGGAAAAATAGGGGCTTCGTTCGCTGCCCTTTTCCCCGAGCGGAAAAGAAAACGGAAGCGCCTCCGTTCCTTTGTGAAATCAACTCATATCCCTCTCCTTGGGTTCAAAACCCCTAGCCGATCAAATCGGCAAGAATTGCAATCCAATATGAACTCCTAAACCACCCGAACGTCTCCATATCCCTCCACGCGCTTTCTTTTCTTTTTATGCCGATGGTTTTCTAGGGTTTGTTTTTTATAAAAAATATTCTTCTCTTTCTCAAAATTCTGATTTCGTTTCGTGTTTTTTGGATCTCTTTCAAGCTTGGATTTTGGGACTTTTGGTCCCTTGGATTTCTACAACGACGAGTTAGATTATTTTCTAACTCTAAGATTTTACGGTTTATGTTTACTTTCTCATTTAATTTTCTGAAATTAATTTGAGAATGAATGGTCGGAAGTTAGTTGAATTTCGATTCGTCTGGGAGACGACGATTCACTTGGAGTTTTATGGGTTTTCCCCAATGAGATTTCTCAGCATCTCTAGGTTCTCATGGCCACTTCGATGTCCCTCTTTCTGCTACACAAGTTTGGTAGGTTTTATGTTTCTCTTGTTCAGATTGAGAGTTGGCCGCCAGGGGGTTTTGGGGTTCATATTGTTGTCGGGGAAGTTGGCTGCCGTCGTTCCTCTTCGCGAGTCTCGCTGCTCTGTGGGATTTCTTTTGGGGCCGATTGTAAGCTATTGTTAGCGGGCCGTTGCTTGGGCTGATTGGCTTGGCCCTGTCTTATTATTTGGGGTCACTGTTTTAGACATGCTCTATTCCTTTTCAATGACGTCTGAGTTGTTAAGTATGCGCGTGTTGATTGTTTCTTTGCTAAATGACAAAACTACCTCCTAGGTTGGTAAAGTATCAATCGGGATGCTGAGTGATGTGGATCTGATCCAAAACATAATTGTTCCTTTTTATTGTTTTCCATTTATTTTCAGATTTGTGTCGACGTCTTTAACTGTTTTATATTGATTTCTGTAATTAAAAGTGCTGGACTAATAAGTGAATTACTTTTAGATGCCTTAGCACTGATATTTGATATTTGGAACAACTGAAGAATTACTTATCATGCATGCCTGGGCTGGAACCATGTAAATGTATCACTTAAGTGCATTGTTAAGATCGTGTGCATATTAGTACTGGAACCGATTGATTAGTCATTTGACATTGACAGTTCATGACATTGAACCAACATCTCGGATGTCATACACTTAACTCACTGTCTTAAGGACGCGGATATGATAATGGTTAATGTATTCGTTTTTCCACTCTCCTGAAGGAAGTGTGGTATAATAAAAAAGTACTCGTTTTTCCTCCTCCTTTTATGGAACGAGTGGTCATATACATTTTTCCTCTTCCTTACAAATTGATGGGCTAATCTATATTCATTTTTTCGTTATTCACACCGATAGCAGGGTTACTGTTATTGAACATCGCCCCTTGAAAATGAGTCACGGCCTAAAATGATTAGTTAAACTTTAACCAACACTTAGTTTACCGTTTCAATTCAGTATATCATTTTCTTGCTTAGTGATATTGCAACTGTATTGGTTTGCATGTATACTACTATTAGCTTGGTTTAGATGTAACCTACTTTTCAATTCTATTGTATATTTTCTTCTTCAGGTTTAATAGGTGATTTTTCAGCATTTGACCGTGCACAACATTTTCTTAGATCCATCGTACAAGTGTGACTCTAAAATTCGATATTATTTTCTACTTTGTCTTATTCTGTTTTTACGGGTATCCAGCACGATCTGCATATTATTGAAAATTGTGAGGACCCCTTAAAAACCGGGTCGTTACAAGTGGTGGCCGAGGCAGGTCCGCGTTGACCACCTCGTGAACAATATAGGTCGAGTAGAATATACCGTAAATCATACCAGTACTTATTCATGGTATTTGTTAAACAGAATGACAAAGGCATACAAACGTCGTGCACGTCCTACTGCAAACAACTCCATCGCTATTGACAAGAACATGACAAGAAATTTAGGCGACGGAAGTGGGTCTGGTATCGTCAACAACATTACCGACAACAATATCATCAACAACAATACCGACAACATTGTCAGCGACAATGTCAACAACATCAACCCCAATCTCAACAATCCCGTCATCCATGGCAATGGCAATAACGACATCGACCACAATCTCCATAGAAACGTCGACAACGGCAACAACAGTGATCACGACGTTAACAACCAACCCAATGACAACGACGACAACGAGAATGTTAACAACGACAACGACAACAGTGAATAGCCTGCAACGAAAATCCAGATTTCAGACCAGACCTTACGAGAGATAATCAAAGCATTGCAATGAGAGCACGAGCACAGGCGTGAAGGATGAGTACGAGAATTCTGATCACTGTGTCCACCAATTTTTAAAGGAACCGAAGACCCCCTTATAGCATAAGAATGACTGCGCTGTACCGTTGACATGCTGAAAGCAGTACGGATCACGCCAGATTCGTGGGTGGACATGGCACAGTTACAATTGGTTCAAGACGCTAGTGCAAGGTGGGATTCGAAAGAGGATCGTCTGGGGCAACCAATTGCATGGAGCACCTTCAAGGCTAACTTTAATGCTCTGTATTTCTTCCAAAGAGGCGAAGAGGACATTTCATGCCCAATTCATGAATCGTGGAACAGTACAATTCTGAGGTAAGGCTCCATGACCGTGGAACAGTACAACCCTGAATTTTCCAGTCTTAGTCGGTTCGCAAATAACATGGTGTCCGACCCATTGGACAGAGCTCAGCATTTTTAAGAATGCTTGAACATCAAAATTCAAGAACTGGCCGACTTGAAGCTGAAGATTCATACAGAAGTACTCTCTGCAACTCGAAACTACAAATACGTGCAACAGAAGAGAGAGCAAGAACGAAAGATGGATATCCATCCACATCAGCAACCACCAGCAGCAGCTACAGTAGAGCAGAACTGACACCCTCCAGCAAACACTCACCCCAGTGAACAAATGAAGCATGCCCTACAAACGTTGCAAACCATGCAATTCAAGAGCGGGACTCCAATGAACACTCAACGACCCGTAGTGTGCCACTATTGCCAACGGCCTGAGCACGTGAAGAAGGATTGTCGTTGTTACAACAAGCTATGTTTGATTTACGACGCATTTGAGTACTTCATTGCGGACTGTCATAGGAAGGTTGGGAATGCAACGGCACGTCAGTCAGCAAGATCAACATCCACCACTACCTCATAGACGCCAGACTTACACCTTGACAGTGACAAAGTCAGATGTCCCTTCCTCTTAGGAGACATTGTCAGTTAACTTAGACTAGGCGTTACTATTCCGTTTATTATTATTATCTTACATTTTGGAAATTCCGAGAATGGAATTTATTGTATGTGGGTGGAGGATGCAACGGCCGATATTTTTGGAATATTTTCTAAAAAATTTCCCACATGTTTTTAATAAAATATTTTTTTATAAAATCTCATCATTTCTTATTTCCTTCCTTTATTCTTTTCTTTCTTTCTTAAATTGCTTTTAAGTTGGCACGTTCCCCTTTCAACGGCCCATCAACTCGTTTTTTGCTTTTAACCCAGGCTCATTTAGTTTTTTTAAATCCTAAAGCACACAACACAACTAACCCACGACCCACTCTTTTAATAGGCCAACTCATCATTAATTTAAACTAAAAACAAAACCCAATCAAATCGAAGACAGAAAAATAGGGGCTTCATTCGCTGCCCTTTCCCCGAGCGAAAAAAGGAAGCGCCTCTCTTCCTCTGCAAAATCAACTCGCCGCCCTCTCCTGGGTTCAAAACCCCTAGCTGATCAAATCGGCAAGAATCGCAATCCGAAACGAACTCCTAAACCGGCCGAACTCCTCTCTATCCTTCCATGCGTTTTCTTCTCTATTTATGTGAATGGTTTTCTAAGGTTTGTTTTTCATATGAAAATATTCTTCTCTTTCTCAAAATTCTGATTTCGTTTCGGGATTTTCGGATCTCTTTCAAGCTTGGATTTTAGGACTTTTGGTCCCTTGGATTTCTTCGACGGCGATGTAGATTATTTTCTAACTCTGAGGTTTTACGGTTTATGTTTACTTTCTTATTTAATTTTCTGAAATTAATTTGAGAATAGATGGTCGAAAGTTTGTTGGATTTCGATTCGTCTGGGAGACGATGATTCACGTGGAGTTTTAGGGGTTTTCCCCAATGAGATTTCTCAGCATCTGGTTCTCATGGCCGCTTCGACGTCCCTCTTTCTGATACACAGGTTCGGTTGGTTTTATGTTTCTCTTGTTCAGATTGAGAGTTGACCACCATGGGGTTTTGGGTTCCTATTGTTGTCGGGGAAGTTGGTCGTTGTTGTTCCTCTTCGTAGGTCTCGCCGCTCTGAGGGATTTCTTTTGGGGCCGATTATAAGCTGTTGTTAGCGGGCCGTTGCATGGGCCGATTGGCTTGGCGCTGTCTTATTATTTGAGGTCACTGCTTTAGACATGCTCTATTCCTTTTCAATGACGTCTGGGTTGGCCTGTTAAGTATATGCATGTTGATTGTTTCTTTGCTAAGTGACTTGCCAAGTTACAAAACTACCCCCTAGGCTGGTAAAGTATCAATCAATGGGATGTTGCGTGATGTGGATCTGATCCAAAACATAATTATTCCTTTTATTGTTTTCCATTTATTTTTAGATTTATATGTGTCGACGTCTTTAACTGTTTTATATTGATTTCTGTAATTAAAAGTGCTAGACTAATAAGTGAATTACTTTAGATGCCTTAGCATTGATATTTGGAACAACTGAAGAATTACTTATCATGCATGCCTGGGCTGGAACCATGTAAATGTATCACTTAAGTGCATTGTTAAAATCATGGGCACATTAGTACTGGAACCGATTGATTAGACATTTGACATTGACAGTTCATGACACTGATCCAACATCTCGGATGTCATACACTTAGCTCACTGTTTAAAGGTTGCGGTTATGATAATGGTTAATGTATTCGTTTTTTCCACTCTCCTGAAGGAAGTGTGGTATACTAAAAAGTACTCGTTTTTCCTCCTTTTATGGAACGAGTGGTCATATACATTTTTCCTCTTCCTTACGGAATGAAGGGCTAATCTATATTCATTTTTTCGCTATTCACACCGATAGCATGATTACTATTACTGAACATCGCCCCTTGGAAATGAGTCACGGCCTAAAATGGTTAGTTAAACTTTAACCAATACTTAGTTTACAGTTTCAATTTAGTATATCATTTTCTTGCTTAGTGATATTGCAACTGTATTGTTTTGCATATATATTGTTAGCTTGATTTAGATGTAACCTACTTTTCAATTCTATTGTATATTTTCTTCTTCAGTTTTAGTAGGTGATTTATCAACATTTGACCGTGCATAACATTTTCTTAGATCGATCGTACAAGTATGACTCTAAAAATCGATATTAATTTTTACTTTGTCCTATTCTGTTTTTACGGGTACCCAGCACGATCTGCATATTATTAAAAATTGTGAGGACCCTTAGAAACCGGGTCATTACAAGTGGTGGCCGATGCAGGTCCGCGCTGACCACCTCGTGAACAGTATAGGTCGAGTAAAATATACCGTAAATCATACCAGTACTTATTCATGGTATTTGTTAAACAGAATGACAAAGGCATACAAACGTCGTGCACGTCCTACTGCAAACAACTCCATCGCTATTGACAGGAACATGACGAGGAATTTACGCAACGGAAGTGGGTCTGGTATCGTCAACAACATTACCGACAACAATATCATCAACTACAATACCGATAACAACATCGTCAGCGACAATGTCAACAACATCAACCTCAATCTCAACGATCCCGTCATCCATGGCAATGGCAATAACAACGACGTCGACCACAATCTCCATGGAAACGTCGACAACGGCAACAACAGTGACCACGACGTTAACGACCAACCCAATGACAACGACAACAACGAGAATGTTAACGACAACAACAACAATGAATAGCCTGCAGCGACAATTCAGATTTCAGACCAGACCTTACGAGCGATAATCAGAGCATTGCAATGAGAGCACGAGCACAGGTGTGAAGGATGAGTACGAGAATTCTGATCAATGCGCCCACCAATTTTTAAAGGAACCGAAGACCCCCTTGTAGCATCAGAATGGCTGTGCTGCACCGCTGACATGCTGAAAGCAGTACGGATCGTGCCAGATTCGTGGGTGGACATGGCGCAGTTACAATTGGTTCAAGACGCTAGTGCATGGTGAGATTCGGAAGAAGATCGTTTGGTACAACCAATTGCATGAAGCACATTTAACTTCAAGGATAACTTTAATGCTCTGTATTTCTTCCCAGAGGCGAAGAGGACATTGCATGCCGAATTCATGAATCTGAGGTAAGGTTCCATGACCGTGGAACAGTACAACCCTGAATTTTCCAGTCTTAGTAGGTTCGCAAAGAACATGGTGTCCGACCCATTGGACAGAGCTCAGCATTTTTAAGAATGCTTGAACATCAAAATTCAAGAACACCTGGCCTAATTGAAGCTGAAGACTCATACAGAAGTACTCTCCACATCTCGAAACTACAAATACGTGCAACAGAAGAGAGAGCAAGAACGAAATATGGATGTCCCTCCACATCAACAACCAGCAGCAGCTACAGTAGAGTAGAACTGACATCCTCCAGCAAACGCTCGCCCCAGTGAACAAAATAAGCATGCCCTACAGACGTCGCAAACCATGCAATTCAAGAAGAGCGGGACTCCAACGAACACTCAACGACCCGTAGTGTGCCACTATTGCCAACGGCATGGGCACGTGAAGAATGATTGTCGTCGTTACAACAAGCTATGTTTGATTTACGGCGCATCTAAGCACTCCATTGCAGACTGTCCTAGAAAGGTTGAGAATGCAACGGCACATGTCAGTCAGCAAGATCAACATCTACCACCATCTCAGAGACGCCAGACTTACACCTTGACAGTGACAGAGTCAGATGTCCCTTCCTCTTAGGAGACATTATCAGTTAACTTAGAATAGGCTTTACTATTGCGTTTATTATTAGTATCTTACATTTTGGAAATTTCGAGGATGGAATTTATTGTAAGTAGGGGAGGATGTAACGACCGATATTTTTAGAATATTTTCCAAAAATTTCCCACATATTTTTTAATAAAATATTTTTATATAAAATCTCATCATTTCTTATTTCCTTCCTTTATTCTTTTTTAAATTGCTTTTAAGTTGGATCGTTCCCCTTTCAACAGCCCATCAACTCGTTTTTTGCTTTTAACCTAGGCTCATTGAGTTTTTTTTAAAATCCTAAAGCACACAAACACAACTAGCCCACGACCCACTCTTTTAATAGGCCCACTCATCACTAATTTAAACCAAAAACAAAACCCAATCAAACCGAAGACAGGAAACATAGGAGCTTCGTTCGCTGCCCTTTCCCCTAGTGGAAAAGAAAATGGAAGCGCCTCTCTTCATCTGCAAAATCAACTCGCCGCCCTCTCCTGGGTTCAAAAGTCCTAGCCGATCAAATCGGCAAGAATCGCAATCCGATACGAACTCCTAAACCACCGGAACTCCTCTCTATCCCTCCACGCGCTTTCTTCTCTATTTATGTCGATGGTTTTCTAGGGTTTGTTTTTCATACGAAAATATTCTTCTTTCTCAAAATTTCTGATTTCGTTTCGGGTTTTTTTGGATCTCTTTCAAGCTTGGATTTGGGACTTTTGGTCCCTTGGATTTCTTCGACGAGGTAGATAATTTTCTAACTCTGAGATTTTACGGTTTATGTTTACTTTCTCATTTAATTTTCTGAAATTAATTTGAGAATGGACGGTCGGAAGTTTGTTGGATTTTGATTCGTCTCGGAGACGATGATTCACTTGGAGTTTTAGGGGTTTTCTCCAATGAGATTTCTCAGTATCTCTAGGTTCTCATGACCACTTCAATGTCCCTCTTTCTGCTACACAGGTTCGATTAGTTTTATATTTCTCTTGTTCAGATTGAGAGTTGGCCGTCGGGGTTTTTTGGGTTCCTAGTGTTGTCGGGGAAGTTGGCTGTCGTAGTTCCTCTTTGCGGGTCTTGCTGCTCTGTGTGATTTCTTTTGGGGCCGATTGTAAGCTGCTGTTAACGGGCCGTTGCTTGGTCCGATTGACTTGGCCCTGTCTTATTATTTGGGGTCACTGCTTTAGACATGCTCTATTCCTTTTCAATGACGTCTGGGTTGGCCTGTTAAGTATGTGCATATTGACTGTTTCTTTGATAAATGACAAAACTATCCCCGGACTGGTAAAGTATCAATCAATAGGATGCTGGGTGATGTGGATCTGATCCAAAGCATAATTGTGCCTTTTATTGTTTTCCATTTATTTTCATATTTATGTGTCGACGTCTTTAACTGTTTCATATTGATTTCTGTAATTAAAAGTTCTAAACTAATAAGTGAATTACGTTTAGATGCCTTAGCACTGATATTTGGAACAATTGAAGAATTACTTATCATGCATGCCTGGGCTGGAACCATGTAAATGTATCACTTAAGTGCATTGTTAAGATCGTGTGCACATTAGTATGGGAACCGATTAATTAGTCATTTGACATTAACAGTTCATGATACTGAACCAACATCTAGGATGTCATACACAGCTCCATGTCTAAAGGGTACGGATGTGATAATGGTTAATGTATTTGTTTTTCCACTCTCCTGAAGAAAGTGGGGTATACTACAAAAGTATTCGTTTTTCTCCTTTCACGGAACGATGTGTCATATACATTTTTCCTCTTCCTTATGGAATGATGGACTAATCTATATTCATATTTTCGCTATTCACACCGAGAGCGGGGTTACACTACAGAACCTGTTACTGAACATCGTCCCTTGGACATGAGTCACGGCCTAAAATGATTAGTTAAACTTTAACCAACACTCAGTTTACAGTTTCAATTTAGTATATCATTTTCTTGCTTAGTGATATTGCAACTGTATTGTTTTGCATATAAACTGTTAGCTTGGTTTATATGTAATCTACTTTTTAATTCGATTGTATATTTCCTTCTCTGGGTTTAGTAGGGGATTTTTCAGTGTTTGACAGTGCGCAACATCTTCTTAGATTGATCGTACATGTATGACTCTAAAATTCGGTATTATTTTACACTTTGTCCTATTCTGTTTTCATTGGTACCCATCAGGATCTGCATATTATTGTAAATTGTGAGAGCCCATAGAAACCGGGTCGTTATAAAATGGGAAACTGGGATTGAGTTAATTGCAACCAATAGTTATAAAATAATTAAAAATAAGACAAACATAATGGGACATGTATTATATATGTAATGGGACATGTGTTCAAGTCATTAGTAAGTTGATGTCAACGAGTATCTCCATATGTAAATAGTTGAGACATTTGAGATTTGATTTATATAAGGAAAATATAACTTTGTGGTTGTCAAACTTCCTTGTTTATGTAATGCAGTAATTCGATCATGTTGTGAATGAAAGTGGAGATTGCTTGACTAAACCATCACAGCATGTCTTATTCAATTTGACTAATCAGTTCGTCCAAAGTTAGTTGCACCTCTAATGCACATGCAAGCAAAGTGAATTGGATCATGGCTATAGTCACATGCTTACAAGAAGACACAATAGTGATTATGTGTTGCCTCACAAGTTCCTCCTTTCACCAAAAGTCACTAATGACTCACCAATGAACTCAAAAAATAAAACAATATCTCTTCAGGTCCATCAGAATCTCCTTGATACACGTGTCAACTCGGTTAGGACTTAGGATTAATTCTTTAGCCCTAAAATGAACAATTTTCTACCCATTTTCCTCTTGCTAAACAAGCTCTATCGTGTGGCCTTAAAGATGTCTCGGTGGCACTTTACATCCTCTCCCCCCATAATCCTAATAACCAAGAAGAACTTCTCTATCATAATCCATCAAAAGGATTGCCTCTCTAAATTATCACTCATATTTTTCGACCTTAAAACCTTACCCAATATTACAGGTGAAGTACAGAGATCAGTGCTTGCATGAAAGCTATGCTGCTTGAATCCCTAAATAGTCTAGACGTGCCCCATTACATAAAAAATTTGCAACACCATTACATGAGTGACCAGAAAATTTACAACCATCCTAATAAAAGAATTGAAGTAATCTTCAGCCAAACCATTCCCTTGCGTTCCAAATAAATATTCCTAAGAAGCTGAGATTCGAAGATAGTATCACGCAACAATCAAATGCTCTAAATTTATACACGTTATTAACTTCAGTTACAAACTACTGCAATAACATCCCGAATTGAAAGACGTACAAAATTTTCTTAAAAACCTTGATTCTACCAAATAAGCTTATAGAAGAAAATTTAAAAACCAATTAAATATAAACTTGCATTCGAACGACTATTTTGGAGGCAAGCACATAACGGATCTTATAAAAAGGAACCCGAAATCGGATTCAAAGATCATACCCTTTTCTTTCCGGCTTCGAGATGCACTGACTTCCTCGAATTTGGCAGGGCCTGTGCCGATGCCATGCGATCCGATTACCAAATCTTTCCTGAATTCCGCTAATTTTACAATTAATTTCGTGGGGTTCCCTAAATTTCGAATCAACAGATAGAAACTGTCGAAAGAACCGGCACGAGATCGAGGAAGAGAGGCTTAACTTGAGAAAAATCTGACGAAATTTGATTGAAAGGAGAGGGATTTAACAAGGAGGCGAGAGAATCTCTTTGCAGATCTTCCCTCTCTCTGTCCCCTCTTTCTTCGTTTTTGTAGCTTTATTTCATCCGTTTTTTTGTTTAGAGGGGACGTTGGCGGAGTCGAATTCAGGATGCCAACCGGACTGTGAGCGTGGGATCCTTTAAATTGGTTTGTCTGACGCGCACCGAGTAAACCCGTTAAAGAGCTTGAAACATGTAACCACTGTGATCCGAATCCGATAGCTTATCGGATCCTCTAAAGAAGTAAATACTATTATATTTGTGATTTTAGAATTGGGTCGGGTTGATTATGCAGGTTTGTGCGCCCAACCCAAGTGATGTAAACTCTTAAACAAAATTGTTTGTTCGAACCATATCGATTATGACACGTATTTACATAATTCACACTTATTATTATTAGTTTAGTATTTGATTAAAATGAAACACGTATGGATGGGAAATTTAAATGAGGACCAATTGGCAGAGCCAAAGGGGGGCATGAGGATAGGGATGGCAGTAATGACCTGACCCGACCCGCCCGACCCGACCCGCCACGGTTTTGACCCGTTCCGTCCCAGCCCGCAGACGGATCGGGGCAAGCTTGGGCTTTGTATGCAACCCGGCCCGCCCCGATAAACTATAGAGGTCCTAAAAAAACCTTACTATTTTGATGTGAATCATGCGATCTGTCCATATCACATAACTCGTACTATGTTCCAATGTTGTTCCAATTAGGCCAATTCCCAATTTCAAATTACCAGTAAATCACAATTCTCCCAAAGCCCAAATAAAACTTTTATTTGGCATTCATATGGATGGCAGTAATTACCTGACCCGACCGACCCGACCGACCCGACCGACCCGACCCGGCCCGACCCGCTTTTGGTAAGAAATTACTCGTCCCGCCCCGGCCCGCAGACGGAGCGGGACAAGCTTGGGTAGTTAAATACCCGCACCGCCCCGCAATATTGCCATTCATACACGAGGAGTCAGTTGCCCCCTAAGATTTTTTTAAAATTAATCCCAAGTATGCTTCATGAAGCTCAAATCTGGTGTGTTAAAATCGTTCAACATGATTGCCTGGAATTTAGTCGTGGGAGATGAATTGCTCCTCCCAAAAAATGCACGCCCACATGAAAACACAAAATTCACAAGAGTTCGTGACTGATGGCCTGTTCTTTTGAGTGTAATGGGTTTGGGGAAAGTGGGGGGAATAAAGGAATCAAGAGAGAGAAAATTTGAGTTTTGTGTTCTTTTGGATGAGAAAGTGGGAGGAGAAAGGGGAGGAGAAAGTCCATTGGGGCCCACGAGGAGGAATTCCTCATGAAATCCCTCATTTTAGAGTTTCTTCAAAAGAGGGGAATAGAGAGGGAAAGATGTTTTGGGAATCCCTTTACGCTGGGAAAGCAAAAGAACGGGTTTAGGGAATCCCAATAGTTTTTCCCCCTAAACACTGTTCACAACAGTGAAAAAAGTGGAATTCCCACCCATTTATACTCAAAAGAACAAGCCCTGAGGGAAATCCCTTCGAAAGACATCGCTGAACAAATTGGAAGCCATGAGTGCCCATAAATTATGGAACTACAACTTGCTACCCTTTTAAATGAACTTGACCCCTCCCTTATCATAGGGTAGAAAATCACTGTATTTTTAAATATGGTTAATTTAACTTTTATCTGCTTTCTGCCCGGGCATAGGTGGCGTAATTCCGTGGGGAGATCTCCTGAGGGCTCCACATGTCGGTCTCTCATTGGCATATTGACAACCGGAGGGGATTTGTCCTCTCACTCCGCCCTCTCTCTCTCCTCTCTCTTCTTTTTCCCCTCTCAATTGCCCTAATTCAGCATCCAGTACGGAGCCAAAGGGTAAGATGTGATGTCTGATTATTTTTCAAATTAATTCTCTCAATTTTTGTTGAATTATTGATAAGATTCTGTGCGTTATTGCCATGTTTTGCCTGTCGATCTTCCACTTGATATATCTAATTAGAAATTGTCTGATGTTTTTTCTCCATTTTATGGTGATGTCATACGTGAATTTTTACTTAATATTAAAGTGAAAATGATTAGGTATTTTTGGAGCAAATTTAACTTCGGATCTCCAAGTTTTGGAGTAGCAAAATTTGAAAAAAATTCGGACATACAAGTAGAAAAAAGAGGAAGAAGAAAATAGATTTTGTATTAGCTTATAATTTGACCCCTAAATAAATTTTTACGGGCTCCGCCACTGTGAGGACCACATGTTTGGTTCACATTTTAAAGTGCCAGATAATATATTTGCGAGAAAATTGGCTAACTAGCATGGGTCAACCCTCTCTTTTAAATTCTACCATCCAATTTAAAATCTTTGCTAGAATACCACACTCCTATGCGAAAAGACTAAAATACCCCCATTAATTATTTTCAACATATACTAGTGTATATTAACGTATATTAACGTATACTAGTGTATGTTAACGTATCTTAGCATCCAGATGTTGGGAGATCGTCTGACCGTGTTGGAGGAGAGGGTGGCATGTTTAGAGAAGGACAGGCTGGATGCCAAAAGGGTTGAGCTCAATGTTGTGAAGCGTGTGCGAGACATGTATTCCTATTAGTTCGGACTGGCTACGTATAAAATGGAAAAGCAATTAATGGCTGAACTAAACCTCCCACCAAGGAAATAAGTATGTGGTAAAGAAAATGTTAAGATACGTTAACATACACTGGTATACGTTAATATACACCAGTATATGTTGAAAATAATTAATGGGTGGTATTTTAGTCTTTTCGCATGGGGGTGTGGTATTCTACCAAAGATTTTAAATTGTGTAGTAGAATTTAAAAGAGATGGTAGACCCATGCTAGTTAGCCAATTTTCTCATATAGCTGCATCATATTATTGCTCACATATATCCAAGTTCTTCCAAAATCAAAAGGTCCTTAATTTTTCCTTTTTTAATTAACGTCTATAATTAAATATATGCTTGTTATGAATAGGCCCATTGGGCCAATTGGGTATCCAACCCACTATTGAAAGCTATAAATACAAGGGTAGGGGGCTCTTAACCCTCTACACCTATTCTCCCTATATTTCCCTTCACAACACGTTATCAGCACGATCATGCTCGTTGGAGGAGACGGCGGCTCGCGGGGAAGGAGATCCATCAATCGCTCAGAGTCAAGAAGATCGCAATCTTCTTAACGGGGAGCGAAAAGGGCATCATTCACCAACCGTCGCCTAGATTCCTCGTCGAATATAAAGGTAAAAATCAAAACTTTTTAGATCTAAACTTGCTTTTCTCATTAGATCTGCATGTTTTAGGACCAAAAAGTTTATAAACACGGTAAAATTCAATTTTTTATTAGATCTGCATGCCTAAAACAATAAAAATATGTTTTTAGCGATCTAAATAGTTGAAAAATCCGTTTTTACCCCCCCCCGCCTTTGATCCAAAAATCCGCACGCCCGTAGGGCGGAACGGCGGCGCCTCCGTAGCGCCACCGGCGGAAATCGCACGCCACGGCCTGCAGGCCGCGGCCCGTCGCCGCCACGGCGGCTGCGTTCTACGCGGCCAGCCGTCGCGGCGACACGCCGCGGGCCCCCCTAGGGTTTCCTGAAACCCTAACCCTAACGGGCCATTTTTCGGGGGAGGCCCAATATTAACCCTAATGGGTTGTTTTCATGGCCCAAAAGGCCAGAAAATTAGCACATTTACATAAATAATTTTTCTTTTTATTTTTGGCCCAAAAAAGCCCAAAATAATTAAAAGAAATTTCAAAAGGGTTTTATAGCGGTAAAATAAAACATTAAAATATGGATCAAAAGGTAAAAGTTTTTCAAAAAAAAGAGTTTTTTGCACGCCGCACACAAATTTAAATTATTTTAAATGCCTGTGTTTTGATTATTTGCGTGGTTGTATGTCTCGAATAAATTATCTGCGTGGATGTGCAATATTAGGCTATGTTTTTCTGTTTATTTCGGTGTCGGCTGGCTGATCCCCATAGTCCTAAGTCATTTTCGTTTTCATTGCTTATGCATTAATTGCGTGGATGTTAATTATTTTAATACCATGTTAATGTTACAATGAAACTGTCAAAAAGCATGCCAAAATCACTTTGATATAGTTTAACGCCTATTGCTAGACTATATACCTGCGATAAGATTTTTTAAAATGCCTGCAGCATATAAATAGCATGTGTACATCATATTTGTTTCAATTCAATTAAACATAATCTTTAGTTTAAAAAGCTTTACATTATATGTATGATGGGCTCATGATATGACGATATTTATGACAATAAGACAATAATGATTTCAAAAAGTTTAATATCATATACACTTTGACAAAATGAACCCGAAGTTCAAAATCAAATCAAAAGTCAACACTCTCTCTCCCTAATAAAATAAATACGATGGTTTATGCGAAAATTATAATTGCTATCTTTATAAAAGATGCACACTTTGCGGTAAACAGATATATAAGATCTATGATCTATATAATCCAATATGGACACCAGAAGTTTTCCATAATACCGCTAAACTCCTTAAAAGAGTAATCTCCTTTATTTTTACAAGGAAAGTTTTTTTCTAGCCTTGAATATAAGCATACGCCTGAAGTCGTGGCTTAATGAATAAGTGAGAAACATATTACGCACCCACGTATTTGTTCCCCTCTGAGCATGGTAAACTATCCACATAAAATTTGAACGACTTAAGTAAAAGGCCTGAAGCTATACTCGAGCATTCAAATAGACTTTTTAAAAGTCCCTTATTAATTAGAAAAGTGGAAGTATAAATAATTTGCTCAAACCCCTGCTTATGTCTCCTTAGCAAGACTAATTTTCATTGTCCTTTATAAATAAGGAATATTGAAATCAGGGGAAGTTCAGGATCAAACATGACCTGAAATAAAAATAAGGAAAACTCAAAACAGGGGAAGTCTTGGATTAAATGGGAAAGGAAAGATACGATATACCTCGACATGGAGTTAGTGTCACGCCCCGCTTCCCAAAAATGTGGAGTCGAGACGTGAGAAGGTCCGCACAAACTTGAAGCAGTGAAGCTCCAAGTCTGATAAGCATATAAAAACACTTCTTATGGCAAGTCATTGCAAAGCGAAACGAAACAACAATAATAATAAGGAAATGAGTCGACATATTATTGAATCTCCAAATGTCCATAAACAAATTACAATATCACAGAAAAGCCACCAGGCTAAAGGAAAAAGAGTATAAGGCCCAACATGGCCTACAAAATATAACATACAGAACAAAGGTGCCACGCACCGACAACTAACAGGAATCCTAAAACAAGGAAGTGAACACGAGCGGTCTTCAAGACAGGCCCCTGGTGTCCACTCACCACCACAGCGTACATCAGCATCAGCAACACCATATCACCTGCAACAAAGCTCTGGCTCTGGGTCTAACATGTGACACCCAAAAGAGAGAGGGGCACATGTCAGCAAGTCTGGAAAGACTTGTGCAAGGAACTGAAAAGAAGGTAAACTAACAGCCTAGCAGTTAAAGTATTAGCAATGATATGACAGTTTAGTTTGATGCAGCAGTTTAAAAGAGAGTGTCACGCACTCACCATGTAGCGAAAGCTACCAATTCACTAATCACTCATCACTTATCACTGTTTATCACTTAGTGCATAGAAGTCCACATGCTGGCCAGCTCGTGGCTCAGGCCGCTTATCTCTTATCACTATTTATCACTTAGTGCATAGAGAGTCCACCTGCTGGCCGGAGTGGCGGATCAGGCCAACTCGGGGCTCAGTCCGCTTATCTCTTATCACTACTTATCACTTGTGCACTAGAGAGTCCACCTGCTGGCCGGAGTGGCGGATCAGGCCAACTCGGGGCTCAGTCCGCTTATCTCTTACCCCACCCATATGTATCGAGCGTTGGGGTTTCCAACTACAGGGCTCGCTTCTGGAACACGAGCCAGGAAGTGTAATATCGTAGCGTGTGCTACGCAATCATGATGAATAATCACTATGCAATGACATGAACAGATATTCGCGTACCGTTAATAGAATTTAAACATGACAGGCAAAGATGCAGGGATGATATGAACAGATAATTGCGTACCGTTAATTGAATTTAAATGTGACATACAAGCATGATGAGGGTGACGGATCTAGCTTCGTTGTCAAGCTAGATCAAAAGCGTCCAGACAGCTATCCTTTCACTGTCTAGTCTCTTTTACGCTAAAATAAGGTAATGGCCTAAGCACGGCCTAAACAACAAGGGTAGCAAGTTTCACTTGCCTGGCACCGAGGAGAACGATCAACGAAGGCAAATCACACAAATTTGTTATCTACATGAATGGATCACTGTCATGGAAAAACAACATTAGAATGGTAACTAATCCGTATTCACAATCGAACCCTACGATTTCTAACGATCCATTTTATTAGGGTTTCACAAATATCAAGTGTGGGTTATGAGATTATTGAAGGAAGAATACTACCCGTGAAGAAGCGGAGGAACGACACCGAGAACTACGGCGACGGAAGAACGATCCAGCTTAGATCTGGAAATGGGAAAAATCTGGAGAAATGGGTTTGGATGAGGCTTTTGGGGATTTGATGAGGGTTTGAGGTTGAGGAGAGGTAGGATATGTGAAATGAGGGTTTGGATGATGATGGATGAGCTTGGGATGAAGGATCAATGGTTTGGGGAAGAAGGGGGCTCAATGGGGGAGAAATTAGGGTTTTGGGTCGTGAGGAAGGAGAAGAAAACGTTTGGGAGGGGTTTTAAATAGGAAGGGCTGACGGCTGCCCAGAAATTAGGGTTTTGGCACTGATTAGTCGGTCAGAGAACAACCACTGACCGACTAGTTTGGGAACTAGTCGGTCAGTTGACCAACGCAGACCGACTAAGTCCAAACAGTAACTCCTGTACAGAAATAGGATTTAGATTTAGTCGGTCAAAGAACAACTACTGACCGACTAGTTTCTCATCTAGTCGGTCGATGAACGTTCTTAGACCGACTAAGAATGAACAGTACTCGACTGCACAGAAAAACTAAGAATTAGTCGGTCTGAGTACAAAACTTAACCGACTAGTTTGACAACTAGTCGGTCGAAAGATGAACTTAGACCGACTAAACAGAAACATTAACTTAAGTAAAATTAATCCAAGGAACTAGTCGGTTTGAGTAGAGTTGCCGACCGACTAGATCTCAATCTAGTCGGTTGGTTCCCCTTCTCGAACCAACTAAGATGCACTAAAAGTGCCGATTCGAATCGCAGAGCTTCGGGAAGATTCCTATGGCTTCTAAGATCACTCTAACTCTAAGATATGAGCGATTTGAAGCTCGTCACGAATGACTTACTCCGAAATCGACGATCGAAGGAAGAAGCTAGAAAATCACGACGAAACGATCGAAAGTGAAAGCTATGGCGACGAAAACCACACATCCAAGGAGAAAATCCACCAAGCATATATTTTAATATAGATAATCCAATTACACGAAAACCAGTCGTTACATCCTACCCACCTTAGAATAAAGTCCGTCCTCGGACTTTCTAACATATCTAGTCGCCCTAGTAACTACCCTCAATCAATATCACATCAAAATTTCAACCAAGTACATTCATTTCAAGTACTTATATATATATACTCTAAGTAGTCCATTATTAACACCACGGAAGTAAATATATATTCACGCACATAGTACACTTATACCTATTATAATCAAACAACTCCATTCACGTATTCAAATCATTCATATAGGCAAGTATATTCTATATAACTATAAAACACTTATTACACACTATATGAAAATAACCAAGTCTCTCTTACTTATATGAAAATAATTTCACACTAGAAAATACCATCGGAATCTACACGTATAGGTAACTACCTATGGACAAGACAATAAGAATACACTAGTCCCTATATCTCCTAGTATACGCCAAACAATCAACATGCGAAATCACACCATACAATTGTTAAAACAAGTTCACTATATCTAATATACATTCACCATCATTATAATTTCACAATTTATAATCATTCAAATGCATGCACACATTTCACCATATTATCACTTCATATATAGTCCTATAGCTATAATCACGACACACCACACATACCATAGTCACCAATTCCTATAACTATCACATACTTACCCGTGCATGGTGCACACCCACACACGCTAATATTTCATTCATATATATACCAATCACACCACTATATGCTTAGCACATCTACGCACCTAGTTTAGCTAGCGCACATATATTCACGCAACCAAGTCCTTAGTGAATAACTATACCACAAGACCAACTCACATAACTATATATTGGTATAGCCACCCACAATCGTGTGCGTAACACAACCAAGCACAAACAACTCAAACATCATACATACATCATCCATCACTATTCACCACCACATACAATTATACCAAAGTACATAGAGTATACCCACTCAAGCTTGAGTGAGACTCAAATCATAGCAGGACATTTATATGCGTAACACAGTATCCATACACATACCAATACCACTCCAAGGCATACACATCCACGAAATCAACATTACGACGACATAACCACTTAACTAATGGGCCCACCAAACTATAATAAGGTTGACACAGGCAACGACAAGCTCTATTGACTAGACAAACGGAAAGAAATCGAAATCAAAAGCGTAACGAATAGAAGGATCGATAAGCATGAAAACGGTCGTGTAATGATGTAATGACGCTCCATTGGGACATATGGAAAATAGTGTAAATAACATATTCTGAAATACGAAAAGTTTGAAAACCGTTATACTTCAAAAGTTGGAGCCCCTTTTCGTATAAAAATATTTAGAGGTCGATAAAACAAATTGTTTGGAATAAGTTTGAGTCGAATATACATAATAGGAGAAAACAGTTTATTTGCTTACATAAAGTCTTTAAAAGGAAGTAAATCATTTAAACGTTTGCAAAGTTTGAAATGAAGTTAAATTAATTGAAAATTTTAAACTCAGGTTGAATGCTTTCAAAATCCTTAAGCCAGGGAAAGTTTAAAGTAATCATTATTGAAGCTACTTTTAGAGGAATCGGGATTTGCCAAAAAGAGACTGTTTTACACAAAGCTCTTAACATACGGGCTAACGAGCATAGCACGGATATATGAAAATATTTGAAATTCTATTTAGTTAGAATATATTCTAAAGTATGTTTGGAGGACGGAAAGATAATAATTCCTTTAGAAATGAAATTATCAAAATTTGTAAATAAGCCTTAAAACCAGATTACGGAGGGTCTAGATCATGAAAAGTTATGAAGACATAATTTTTCTCCAAAAATTGTAATAGAGAAAATGTCGAACATATCCTTGGTTTGTTGAAAGCTAAAATCATGTGCAACTTGGAAGGTATGTTAAGGGAGCGCGGTGAATCATTTGAACGGCATAAACAAGAAAGGAAAAAAAACCTTATAAATCGAATTTGGGGAAAAAGAGAAATACGCTCAGAATTAAAGTGACATATGAAAAGGGACAAGATATTTAAAAAGGTATGAAAAGTATAGGCTGGAAAACATCATAAAACGGTAGTCAAATCTCGTCGAAACTTTCGAAATTCAAAAATAAATTTAAGTCAACGAAAGAGTATGAGGTATAAGTATATATATTAAAGTTCCGAACGAATTTAAACTTAGGAAAAAGGAAGTCGAAAAGATACTTTCAGAAAGTTCAAGATTTGCAACGAAGAGGTTCGAAAACATTATACGGCAGCAGCTTAATATAACATTTCGGCAAGAATTTCGAAATTCAAAGAATGAAATCCGATCAATTATAGTGTGAAAATTTAGGCCCATGCTAAATGCTTCCAAGTTTTAAAACCGAAGAGAAATTCCAAATAAATAACATTTAAAATACTCTTTGGAGGGACCCGGATTCGCCAAACAACTGATTTATACAAGATCTTAATGTACGAGCAAAACGAACGTGGTACCGATATATAAAAATAATTGAAGTCATATTTTAGAAATTATCTTAAAAGTGTGTATGGTGAATGGAAAGATAATATCTTAGTAGTATGGAAAGAGAAAAGGATATTCAAACTCATCAAGTTAGTATTAAAACTTTTAAACCGTTTTATGAAGGGTCTAAGTCAGGAATGATTTCGAAATAGTAATCAATTTTTTTTTCAAAAATCTGAAATATGGAAAATGTTGAGCATAAAATCGACTTGCTAAAAGCCGAAGTCCAAAGGGACTTGAAAAGTTTATTAAGAGTAAGCACGAGGTGTTTTCGAATAAAATTTTAATGGCACAAGTAAGAAAAGAAATTATGAATCGAGTTAGGAAAAATAGAAATACGGTTCAGAATGAAATTGGTATATGAAAAGGGACAAGACATTTATATCGATACGAAAGTATATGCTGAAAATATTATAAACTTCTAATCTAAAAATCTCAACACAAGTTTCGATATTTAAAAACATAAATAATTTAAGTCGGCGAAGGAGCATGAAACCTTACATATATCAAAAGTGTTTCGAACAAATTTAAACTTAACGAAAGAAGAAGATCGAAGATACTTTTAGGGAAATAAGGATTCGTCAAAAGAACGTGTTGGTATAAAAACTTTTGAAGTACGAGTACGACGAACCTATAATTGATATATACAAAAAAATTAGTTGAAGTCCATTCAGTTTGGAAAAATACCCCTAAAGGTATGTAAGATAAGTGGTTAAAATAACTTTTTGTAGTTAGGAAAAAGGACGGTATATCGAACCATCAGGATAGTAATAAAGTTAAAAAATCGAAATGCGAAAGATACATTGTTAGAAAAATAGTACAAGATAGTAATTTTAAAATTACGACCAAAAGTCTTCAAAATTCAAGAACGACTTTTAACTCCATCGAAATTTAGGGAGACATATTTAAAGAAGTTTAGAACAAAATTTAAATTGAGTGAAACTTCAAATAAGGAAAGCATTCGAAAACAACTTTGGAAGAATCAAGATTTGCAACGGAAAACATTTGAAAGATCAAGGATAATTGTAATGAGGTGGTCATGTGAGTTGAGGACAAGGGAAGTGGTTTATGTGAATTGAATGCGCCTAAATCACGATGCAAGAAAACCATGATGAAGATCTATGGTCAGTAACACCAAGGTGTAGTGACCAGGAAAGATTGAATCAGGGGGGGTTCTAATCATCGGGTTAACTAAAGGCCAAGGGAACCTTAACACTAAAGCTTCTAAAGGGTTAGAATATATAGATCTCAGGAAGGTTCTAAGAGAATCAAGATCATGTTCTGTTGGGCCCGAAATCGATGAACCCAAGCGAACGGCTAAAGAAATCCTTGGAGTCTTTCATGGCCAGAGCTAGGCGGGAACCACTAAGGTAACTCTTAAGACAATCAAACAAATCACTAACATGGAGTCTAGCTAACAATCAAGGATTCCTAACTAGCAAGCACAGACGTCTATCTAAGTCTAGCTAGGGTCTTGATCTAATGGGTTCCTACTACGCTGAGACAGATGCCCTAACATGTCTACCAGCTACCTAAGGCATAGGAACGCTAAAAAAACTAGACTCAAGGCTTATAAATTGGATGTTCTAATTTATTTAATGGACATTCCATAATTATTATCATTGTTCCGATAGTTCACATTTGCAAATGGACCTGCATGGGCCACCAATAAAACCTGTCACGCCCCGCTTCCCAAAAATGTGGAGTCGAGACGTAAGAAGGTCCGCACAAACTTGAAGCTGTGAAGCTCCAAGTCTGATAAGCATATAAAAACACTTATTATGGCAAGTCCTTGCAAAGCGAAACGAAACAATAATAATAATAAGGAAATGAGTCGACATATTATTGAATCTCCAAATGTCCATAAACAAATTACAATATCACAGAAAAGCCACCAGGCTAAAGGAAAAAGAGTCTAAGGCCCAACATGGCCTACAAAATATAACATACAGAACAAAGGTGCCACGCACCGACAACTAACAGGAATCCTAAAACAAGGAAGTGAACACGAGCGGTCTTCAAGACAGGCCCCTGGTGTCCACTCACCACCACAGCGTACATCAGCATCAGCAACACCATATCACCTGCAACAAAGCTCTGGCTCTGGGTCTAACATGTGACACCCAAAAGAGAGAGGGGCACATGTCAGCAAGTCTGGAAAGACTTGTGCAAGGAACTGAAAAGAAGGTAAACTAACAGCCTAGCAGTTAAAGTATTAGCAATGATATGACAGTTTAGTTTGATGCAGCAGTTTAAAAGAGAGTGTCACGCACTCACGATGTAGCGAAAGCTACTAATTCACTAATCACTCATCACTTATCACTGTTTATCACTTAGTGCATAGAGAGTCCACCTGCTGGCCAGCTTGTGGCTCAGGCCGCTTATCTCTTATCACTATTTATCACTTAGTGCATAGAGAGTCCACCTGCTGGCCGGAGTGGCGGATCAGGCCAACTCGGGGCTCAGTCCGCTTATCTCTTATCACTACTTATCACTTGTGCACTAGAGAGTCCACCTGCTGGCCGGAGTGGCGGATCAGGCCAACTCGGGGCTCAGTCCGCTTATCTCTTACCCCACCCATGTGTATCGAGCGTTGGGGTTTCCAACTACAGGGCTCGCTTCTGGAACACGAGCCAGGAAGTGTAATATCGTAGCGTGTGCTACGCAATCACGATGAATAATCACTATGCAATGACATGAACAGATATTCGCGTACCGTTAATAGAATTTAAACATGACAGGCAAAGATGCAGGGATGATATGAACAAATAATTGCGTACCGTTAATTGAATTTAAACGTGACATACAAGCATGATGAGGGTGACGGATCTAGCTTCGTTGTCAAGCTAGATCAAAAGCGTCCAGACAACTATCCTTTCACTGTCTAGTCTCTTTTACGCTAAAACAAGGTAATGGCCTAAGCACGGCCTAAACAATAAGGGTAGCAAGTTTCACTTGCCTGGCACCGAGGAGAACGATCAACGAAGGCGCATCACACAAATTTGTTATCTACGGGAATGGATCAATGTCATGGAAAAACAACATCAGAATGGTAACTAATCCGTATTCACAATCGAACCCTACGATTTCTAATGATCCATTTTATTAGGGTTTCACAAATATCAAGTGTGGGTTATGAGATTATTGAAGGAAGAATACTACCCGTGAAGAAGCGGAGGAACGACGCCGAGAACTACGGCGACGAAAGAACGATCCGGCTCAAATCTGGAAATGGGGGAAAATCAGGAGAAATGGGTTTGGATGAGGCTTTTGGGGATTTGATGAGGGTTTGAGGTTGAGGAGAGGTAGGATATGTGAAATGAGGGTTTGGATGATGATGGATGAGCTTGGGATGAAGGATCAATGGTTTGGGGAAGAAGGGGGCTCAATGGGGGAGAAATTAGGGTTTTGGGTCGTGAGGAAGGAGAAGAAAACGTTTGGGAGGGGTTTAAATAGGAAGGGCTGGCGGCTGCCCAGAAATTAGGGTTTTGGCACTGATTAGTCGGTCAGAGAACAACCACTGACCGACTAGTTTGGGAACTAGTCGGTCAGTTGACCAACGCAGACCGACTAAGTCCAAACAGTAACTCCTGTACAGAAATAGGATTTAGATTTAGTCGGTCAAAGAACAACTACTGACCGACTAGTTTCTCATCTAGTCGGTCGATGAACGTTCTTAGACCGACTAAGAATGAACAGTACTCGACTGCACAGACGAACTAAGAATTAGTCGGTCTGAGTACAAAACTTAACCGACTAGTTTGACAACTAGTCGGTCGAAAGATGAACTTAGACCGACTAAACAGAAACAGTAACTTAAGTAAAATTAATCCAAGGAACTAGTCGGTTTGAGTAGAGTTGCCGACCGACTAGATCTCAATCTAGTCGGTTGGTTCCCCTTCTCGAACCAACTAAGATGCACTAAAAGTGCCGATTCGAATCGCAGAGCTTCGGGAAGATTCCTATGGCTTCTAAGATCACTCTAACTCTAAGATATGAGCGATTTGAAGCTCGCCACGAATGACTTACTCCGAAATTGACGATCGAAGGAAGAAGCTAGAAAATCACGACGAACCGATCGAAAGTGAAAGCTATGGCGACGAAAACCACACATCCAAGGAGAAAATCCACCAAGCATATATTTTAATATAGATAATCCAATTACACGAAAACCAGTCGTTACAGTAAGCAATGGCAAGCCAAAATCAGACCAGAAGTTCTGATAAGAGCCATAATGTTTTTGCAAACATGAATGTGCATTAACTTATGCCATATAAAAATACATACATATCTAGTCAAAACGACGAAAGTCTAATTGACCTTATATATATTTTGCTACTCCCCGAGGACAAATAAACTTTGAAATCAAAAATAATCTGTTGTCATAACATAAGTCTTAATGAGCATAATTATTGTTGTATGTTTTCAAGAGCACACATCACACTATGTCACTTGTTGACTTATCATCAGTATTATTCTCTTGTAGTTTTAATACATTTTATTTTACTACGTATGTTTTGCTATCTTGAATACCCCTAAAAATAAAATGAGGATGCCATATACTCTCTGGAACTTATACAGTTTCAAAAAGGATATTCGTCAAAACGAAATCCCTAATGACTCAAGAAAATAAATGAAGACTGAAGCTTTGTCCCAAAATGATCCGCACAATAGTAAAAGTGAAGATGTAATCCTTCACAGTTTGAACACAGTTCAACTATTACCGGACAAAATTAACTTGAGCATTTTAATGGACTTTTCAAAAGTGCCACATAAATTCAAAAGAGCAATTATTTTGGAACACCAGAAGTGTCCAGAATCGACCAAATTTTGGATCGATATCACCCTGGATTGATGATGCAAGACATCATCAACCAGACGAACCCGAAGATTCTTCAAAAAGGGTGAAACTTTCATTGTCCTATTCAAAAGGGAAAAATGATAATGAGATCATCTCCATTCACATGGACATTGACTCTCCCCACTTCCTCAAATGAATTTAAGATGATATACTATCATCATTAAAGATAATGAAGACCTTTAGGTCTATTGAGAGTATTTAAGGGATATAAATAGGCTTCGTCCACTCCCTTAACCGGACTGATGATGTACCCTTGGTGTACTCACCAATATATCCTCTAAATAAATGGTCATTATCCAACCACATTCTTTTATAAAATGGTGGTAACTTTGGATAACACTGGGAAATTTAAATGTTTTACAACTGGAAAAATAACAAACACCCTGAAGCTTGTGTTCACACCCAAATATGGGTAAGATAAATCATTAAAATGATTTAAATGGATTTCTTATCCATTAAAAATCCAGTTGTAGGTGACCACATGGGAACATGCAATTACATTGCAAACCATCAAAACGCATCCTTAGAACCTATTTATATGAGTCTGATCACCTCATATAAACAGTTTCCGAAAACCCCTGACGGGGGAAGCGTTTAGAGCACATCTTATAGATTGTGCCATGATGAGTAGACACCCCCATATCACCACTATAGACCATCAAAATGCAGAACTATTTATCGGAAGTAAAAATCCCAGATAAATAGAGTTTGAGCACTCTGAACAGGGAAAGCATTTAAATTCACTTCTCCTAAGACGTGCATCGATGATCCTATTTTAAAGATTTGATGAGATCCTGAAGATCCCTCACAACTTTAATGTCCCAGAATCAGTTTCAACAGAAATACTACAATCATCCATGAGCCTGAAGCTCAAATGACCATTTAAATCATTAATACCTATGATCTGGTTATCATCAATTGTGATGAGATCCTGAAGATCCACACTAATGAAACTGTTAAAACAATTATCAGACATAGTTACTGATAATATAGATATTGTCAAAACTTTCACATCCCTGCTACTAAAAATCCAGCTAGGATTGACATACCAAATATATTGGATGCAATCCACCAGTAGCAGAAGTGGATATCCTCAATGGATGAGAGGACATACCACTAGGCTCCAAAAAGAGAGATCTACTCCTGGAGACCGAAAAAAACAATACCACCACAGGAAAGTGAGCTCAAATCCAGAACCTTATTGCAACTTGGTTGCTAAGGACCAATTCTGGATCTGTCCATATTCTTTACCCGTCCCAGAACCTTCACTTATTTAACGCGTCGTGAAGGAGACACCTCTGGGAGAAATCAAATGATTATAGTACGTACGGGGTGAGTTTTGGACAAGAAAGAACACATTTTGTCGACAAATTCTCTCATATTTCATTTTGCTAGTTAAATATAAAATATCGTTTCCACAACTCTGCTTTGCCTGAAGCAAAGAGAGAGATTTGGCCAAATTATAATAATGTGGAATGAGGCAATAATAAGGTGAGCTGGACTCACTTATGAAATATGAGGTGTTGGACCTGAAGCCCTGGTATCAAAAATGATATCAAATCCTGTGGGATAACTGAGTATTGAAGGAGAATTAAAATAAAATCGTTAGCTATAAGCATTTTAATTTGCTATAGTTTTTAGAGGTATAAATCGCTCAAACCAGGAAGTAATCAAGTAAGATGAGCTGAACTCACTTACAAGATGAATCTGATGCATCGACTGGTTTATGTCAAGGCGTAACCCAACGAATGGCAAAAAGAGGGAATTTTTTGGTTGATGTTGCTATTGGATGTGACAACATCACCGATATAAAATTTCTTCAACTGCATGTACAAATTTTTTCTTTACTTTCCTTTCTTTTTGGGACACATATTAATAATATGATTAAAGGAAAGACAACCTAGACAAAGATCCTTAAAGGACTCATACTAAAAGGTTGTTGTTTGCACCTCTTGAAAACAGTATTGTTCTTAAGAGAGCAAATTAAAAGAATTGAGATTATTTTAATAACTCAAAATATTATCGGATCTCCTGAAGAGAAATTACCGAAATATCTGTTAAAGTCTATCTATCAGATATGATATGATATGAAAGCCCTGGCTAGGCATAAATTCTAGGCTTACAGAACATTAATCATCCTGAAGATGAACAATCATCCCGAAGATGAACTATTATCCTGGAAATGAACTATCATCCTGAAGATGACGTTAATGTAAACTTCATACAATGATGATTGATGAAGAAACATTAATTTCATTCTCCACCAAATACACATATTTGGTTGTATGGATATACATTAAAAGACCTCTTTCCGTTAGCTGGAAGAGGGGAAGAATATATATGGTCCAGAAGTATCTTAAGTGTCTTTGAAACACTCTTCTACCTGGCCAACTGCATGCGTCTCTTTTGAGCGTTAGCAGTATAGCTATTAGCCATGTACAGTGCAGTGCCCCCAGCGCGCCACTGGACCAGAGATATGTAGCTTCTGCGCTATCTCCAAGGGTCGAGTAAAAATCCTATATGTTAAATGTATTTGCATATGCAGGTTACAGATCATCGCGATGAATGGCATAAAAGGGACGTCCGCCTCCTGAAGATCTACACAGAATCCTTCCAAGTCTACATCCTTCCACCATCCCTAGAAGCTCATCACCCAAGGAGCAGCTCAAGAACATACAATGCCAGGTCCTGAAGTACCTCGCAGACAATGACGATTGAGACGTGGAGCTGTCTACCAAGTTTGCTAGCACTCCTTTAGTTTCTGCTAATGCCTTATATGAGTGAAACTTGTATAGATGAGTGATGCTTGTACTTTACTTTTGCTTTCGGAATGTTGCAGATGAGATGGATGTATAGACACATAGGAGATAAATGTATAGATATATAGGAGATCTGCAAGCCTGAAGCTTGATCAGATTAGGGGGAGTCAACTGTAAAGTTGTACTCTTTTTCCTTGGCTAGTGGTTTTTCCCACATGGTTTTCCATAGTCAAGGTTTTAATGAGGCAACCACATTGACTCTGGATCCAGAAGTATCCACCACTCGACACATCCCCAAATCAGGGGAAGTTATGGAGTGCTGTACTCTTTTCCCTTCGCTATCGGTTTTTCCCACAGGGTTTTCCATAGCTACGGACTATACTTCTCTTTATTTTTCGGTGTCGGCTGGCTGATCCACATAGTCCTAAGTCATTTTTCTGTTTCATGCTTATGCATTAACTACGTGGTTGTTAATTAGCTTAAATACCATGTTTAATGTCATAATGAAACTTCTTAACAGCATGCGTGAATGTTAATCTTTATTAATTAATTATTCACATTATCTGAAAAAAGCATGTATGTTAAAATCACATTAATTAAATTCATGCTATGAAAATGTTTACATTACATGCGTGGATGTCTATCTTACTCAGTTTTAATGATACATGCTGTTTTTTTCTTTACATTTCTAGATCATTAAATGGCCAGACTCGCAAATGTCGACTTTTCGGTCCTGAAGGCCGATGGGTCAAACTACCTGAGTTGGCAGTTGGACCTGAAGTTTCATCTGCGCTCTCATGGTTTCAGTCTCCCACAGACTGAAAAGGCAACAACAAGTACTGCCCCAGCAAACAAGGAGGCTTCAGTGGAAGCACCTCATACAGAGGAAGTTTCCGATATATTAAAGGCGAAAGCCATTATATATATCATGAAACACTTAGACTCGACCTTAAAGGACGAGTACCTCACTGTAGAGGACCCTTACGAGCTGTGGGATGCACTCGAGGAGAGGTACAGACATCAGAGGGATGTCATACTCCCCCGTGCACAGTACGAGTGGACTCACCTCCGCATACAGGATTTCAAATCCGTAGCGGAGTACAACTCAGCTCTCTTCCGCATCACCTCACGCCTGAAGTTGTGTGGTGAACCAGTGACGGAGAAGATGTTGTTGGAAAAGACGTTCACGTCTTTCCACGAAAAGGACATGATCGCAACGTCGCCTAGGCATTTATGTTGGGTTTGACACACCCTCCATAATTAGATTCCTAGAACCCCTTACGAGAGACGTCTTTAAGGCACGTCTAGAAGACTGTGAATTCGATGAAACATCGTTTCCAAGACTAGGCTCACAGACAAAGAAGCCCGAAGCTTCAGAAAGTATCACTTGGGATACAAAAACTTTATGTCACTTTGATCCGCCAACAAGCCAGTGTGAGGAGGAGGTCCTGAAGATTCTCCACATCCAAAACACTATCCATCTCTTGCCGGACAAATTTACTGACAACCAGAAGATTGTCAAATCACACGTCCATGCTGCTAACACTCCAGCTAGGATTGACATACCGTAAAATGGATGCAATCCGCCTGCAGCAGAAATGGTTGGACCTCTCAAAAAGAGAGGACGACCACCGGGATCCAAGGACCAAGTCCCTCGAAAGAGTAGGACCCTTGGCAATGGTAAACAAATACCACCACAGGATGCTAATATAAGCCCTGCTACCCCATCTCTCCCAAACTCTCATGAAGAGGAAAAACCGGGAGAAAATGAAGTATCGATACACTATGTACGAACTGGGGAGTATTGGGACAGAAAAAGCACAACCATAGATGACACATTTGCGTGCAATATTGCCATCAACGTCGCGTACTGCGACGATGATATTGAACCACGCTCTCTGACAGAATGTCAAAGCAGAGTTGATTGGCCAAAGTGGAAAGCGGCAATAGGAGTGGAGTTGGATTCACTCACCAAACACAAGGTCTTCGGACCCATAGTCCAGACACCAAAAGGTGTAAAACCTGTGGGTTATAAATGGGTATTTGTTAGAAAACGAAATGAAAAGGATGAGATCGTTCGCTATAAAGCTAGGCTTGTAGCGCAGGGTTTTACCCAACGTCCTGTGGTGGATTTTGAAGCCACATACTCCCGGGTCATGGACGCGATCACCTTCCGATTCCTCATTGGCTTAACAGCCCAAGAGGGTTTAGATATGCAACTCATGGACGTGGTTACTGCATACCTATATGGCAACCTAGACCGAGACATCTATATGAGATTGCCTGACGGTTATTCTTTGCCTGCATCACTACAAGAGAGAGAACGTGACATCTACTCAGTGAAACTGCAAAGATCATTATATGGTCTAAAACAATCTGGAAGGATGTGGTATAACAGACTGAGCGATTTCCTTGCAAAACAAGGATTTACAAACGACTCAGTCTGTCCTTGCATCTTTATAAGAGCAAAGGCAACAGGATTTGTAATTATAGTCGTCTACGTAGACGACTTAAACCACATCGGATCTCCTGAAGAGATCGCAAAGATTTCTAGAAGCCTGACAGAAACCTTCGAGATGAAAGACCTCGGAAAGTCAAAATTCTGTTTAGGTCTTCAGATAGAGCATCTTAAAGATGGGATCCTGTTACACCAGTCAACTTACACATCGAACTTATTGAAAAAGTTTCAGATGGATAAGTGCCACCCCCTCAGCACTCCGATGGTCGTCAGATCATTGGATGTACACAGAGACCCCTTCCGGCCGCTGGAAGAGGGGGAGGAAGTACTAGGCCCCGAAGTGCCTTATTTAAGTGCTATCGGTGCACTCTTTTACCTGGCTAATTGCACTCGCCCTGACATAGCATTTGCAGTAAACTTACTAGCCAGATATAGTGCTGCACCTACACAGCGGCACTGGGCCGGAGTTAAGCATCTTCTGCGCTACCTCCAAGGGTCCATAGACTTAGGTCTATTCTACAGGAAAGGGGCATCAACCGGTCTAGTTGGTTATGCTGATGTAGGTTACAGGTCCGATCCTCATACAGAGAAGTCTCAGACCGGATACATGTTCACATATGGCGGCACTGCCATATCCTGGAGATCTGTGAAGCAGACCATGACGACCGTCTCATCCACTCACTCAGAACTCCTAGCGATCTTCGAAGCAAGCAAGGAATGCTTCTGGCTACGCTCGGTGATCCAACACATCCTCACCTCCACCGACTTGATGACCGACGTTCTTGCACCTACTACACTCCATGAAGACAACGCAACATGTATAGCCCAGCTACAGGACGGCTACATCAAAGGTGACAAGACGAAGCATATCTCCCCCAAGTTCTTCTGGACGCACTACCTTCAGAAGCAAAAATAGATTGAGGTACAGAAGATCCAATCATGTAATAACTTGGCGGATTTTCTTACCAAATCCCTGCCTACTAGTATCTTTGAGAAACTTGTATGTGGGATTGGGATGAGGAGAGTGAGTAAATGTAAACTGGGTCAGGATGAGAGAACTATGAACTCATAGATACATAGGAGACTGATGTATAGATTCATAGGAAATCTGCAAGCCTGAAGCTTGGTCAGATGAGGGGGAGTCAACTGCAGAGTTGTACTCTTTTCCCTTGGCTACAGGTTTTTTCCCATTGGGTTTTCCGTAGTCAAGGTTTTGACGAGGCAACCTCGTTGACTCTGGATCCTGAAGTATCCACCCCTAGACACATCCCCAAAACAGGGGAAGTTATGGATTAACTGTTCTTTATTTAACAAGGCAGTTATCCTCACTCGGATCCTGAAGAATCCACCTCTTATTCAATGTTGGTTGGATAAGGGGAAGTGTTATGAATAGGCCCATTGGGCCAATTGGGTATCCAACCCACTATTGAAAGCTATAAATACAAGGGTAGGGGGCTCTTAACCCTCTACACCTATTCTCCCTATATTTCCCTTCACAACAATACTATGATTACTATCCGCTAAAACAATTCTTCATCCTGTTTTTCTTTCAAAAATTATTGAGATTTAAAGATGTACGAACAGATAAGATAAGTTGGTTGGCTGGGAAAAAAATCCAAAACAAACCACACCATGTTAAAATTCAACACATCCCGAACTAAACCATTTCTTTCACCGTTCTCTACAGTTTTGTTTAAATGGGTTGGACCCTTAGCCATGAACATTTTAGGTCAAATTTTTGGGTTGAAATTTGTGCTCTTACTATTTAATAGTATTGGTAAAAATTGACTTATACCACCAAAATAAACTAAAATGTGAATAAACTAAAAGGGGATAGCTTGCTTTTACATGGGATCTCCTTTAAAAGGATAGCTTGTTTGAAATGTGAATAAACTAAAATGTAAATTTAGAGATTGGCTAAATGCTTTTAATTAGATTTTATTTTTGAAAATCATGTGTCTAAACTTTAGAAAGCTACGGACCTACGGTTTAGATAGTGTACCTTCAAAGTCAAACATTCCCTTAAAGGTTGATGGACAATAATGTCAGCAAAGAGAATTAAATTAAAACAAAAAGGCCATTTTTGTCTTAAATCAACAATGTTATTTTTTATTATAAAAATTAGCTAATTAAATTTTACGTTTTGAATCGATTACATGACTTGGGACCAACTATTTTCCTTAAAATTTTGGTTGATTTTCATAAAACTAAATTTATTTTCCATGGTTTTCCCATAATAATACTATTAATTCATCAAATTACAGATACCATATAATTTTCCCAAAATATTGCCCTCTATTAAATCTCTAGAATCCTAGATAGCATGTGTAATTACATTATTTTTAATGACATTTTGCATTTTTTGAGGCCATGTAAATGGCATGTGTTGGCTTTAAGGGTGAAAAGTATAACCATGCCATTTCATCGTTGTCGTTGATCAGGCAATTTCCATGGAAGATGATGGGGGATGATGAAGAAGAGATTGAGGAGGGGAAATGAGGACGAGGCAACATAGAGGCTACGGATGTGGAGGAAGCGTTGGAAGGAGACGTGGATATTGTATTACATGGAGAGAAAAAGATGGAACCAGTATTAAAAACAATGGCAAACATATACATAAAATTATAGTGTGCTTAGAAGTTTTTGTATGCTCTAAATCGGAGATACCCTAAAATTATTGAGGGCAATTCTATAAATACAGACCTAATTTCTGTGCACCCAAACAACTTTACACACACCCAAAAAAAAATTTAAACCACTTTTAAAACTTTACATAGATACGTCCTAAAGTATACCTCCTTTTTTTTCTCATCCATCCCTTTTGCCCCAGCAGTGATCCACACACCAACCGGGGGGGGGGGTGTGTGTGTGTGTGTGGTGGCGTAGGTGCAGGAATAAACAGAGGATCGAGGAGGAAGAGATGCTAGGTAATAGAGAAAAAATTTTAAGATACAATTTTTGTAACGGCCGGTATTTTTAGCCGTACCTTAGTTCGTGTGTACCGGTATATTTTTTTCCCTCAGTCGTCTGTTGACTTTTCGTCCGTGCGTTTCTTGTTACGCGTATGCGACTCTGAATTTCCGTATTTACCATATTATCGTTAATTAACCATCGTGTTTTAAAACAAACTTTAATTATTTACTAATTACTTTTATTGTTTTACTAATCGCGTTTAAAACTTAATTAATTAATTAATTAATATCCCTTCTTTCAACAAACACGTTTAGATTGGGAGAGGAGAAGTCGTATACGTTAGGCTAGGCAGATGCATTCCCTCATTTCGTTCAACAGACATCATTTAATTCTATCCTAATCTCAAACCTAAACTCATTAAAGTTGTCTACGACTAATTAGCTTCTTAAGGCTATACATCATCTGCAAACCCCATCACCTTGCAAGAAAATATATGCAACAAATCCTACAGCAAATTCACCATCATTTCCAACCCCAAAATCCTCCATCAAACAACTCCCTGCAACCAAATTCCCCAAACCAAAAATCATCATCTTCCTCCTCCTTGTCGACACCAAGCACCACCACCATCGTCACTTCCACATCAGAAATCAAAACCCACATCTCTTCCGTTCATCATCATCTTCCAACCCAAATCAAATTCAGACATTTTTAAACCCAAATAAAAACACAAATCTGAGATTGTTTCATATTCAAACAAATTGCGATTCAAACCCAAAAGCAAAAAAAACCCAAACCCCAAATTTCTGATCCAAATAGATCTACGAACATTAGAAATCAAAAACAAACTCTTCATCTTCCTTCCAACTACAAAACTCAAATTGAAAGAGGAGAACACCCAAAAAAATCAAACCCAAGAACAAACCTCAGATCTGAAGTCAAGATCAATACCATACAAATCTGAAATATATTTCAGATTCTTTAAAAATCAAAACCCTTCTTTATCCTAAATCTTCATCTTCCTCTCATCTCCCCCTCCCTTCATTGGCCGAACCCCAGCCCAGCAACCCCGCCGGCCGCCTGGACCCGCCGCCGGCCGCCTGGAGCCGTCCACCGCCGCCGCTGCGCTGCCGGAGGCCGCCGCTGCCACCTGAAAACCGCCCATCTTCTTCCTCCCCGAGCGCGCAAGGTGAGATGCTCTTTGCGTTTTCGATGTTTGCTGCAACGTTTGAAATGAAATAAAAAAAACGAAATGAAGAAGAACAAGAACAGAAATGAGAAGACAGAACCTGGGAAAGAAAGAGAGAGAATAGAGATAGGTTAAGAAAGAGAATAAAGAAAGAGATTGTAATATTAAAATAAGAGAGAGAGATAGATTAGTAGGTGGGGGGGTAAATGTTAACATGTTATTTTTCTTAGTAAAAAAAAATAGTGGGTGGAGTTTAACAGATTTAAAAGGGGAATTATGTGGGTGGGTTTATATTGTTTTAATTGTTAGGGTAAGTATGAGTTGGTAGTGCTATTAAATGATTTTAACCATGTCATTAACCATGTTAACCCATGTTATTAGCCTAAGTAAGTTAATTAACTCTAATTTACGTTATTTAATGTTAATTCGTTTGTATCATTTGATTTCAGCATGTTATTACTTGTAAAAGATGTTAGGGTATTAAAAATAGAATAAATAAGTGTGCACTGTTTATATAACCCTGTGTAACCGCCATCCTAGCCAATGAACCCAACAAATTAGACGAACCCAATTTAGTGGTTAACTTAATAGTTGCGTAACTCGCAATAGATTTAATTCGTTAATTCTCGTTTTAAACACTTTTTGTTAATTATAATAAATGTTATTATTTAATGACGCAGATACGTCGCGAACTTTCCTACCGTTACTCGGACAACCTAAACTGTCCCAGTCAGGCAAGCGTGCAGTTATTTTATGTTTTTGTGATATCTGATGTTGTACACTTAATTGCTAACACATACACACTTTTTAGAAATGCTAGAGTTAAACTCGTGTGTGTGTGTGTGTGTGGATCCTTAACCAATCAAAATGTACACACTTTGTGAATGGTAATGTTTCTAGACATGTATGGTTAGTTTTAGAACTGTTGATACTTATAGAATGTTAAATGCCGTAGGCTCCTGTAGTTAAATGCCGTTGGCTCCTGTAGTTAAATGCCGTTGGCTCCCGTAGTTAAATGCCGTTGGCTCCCGTAGTTAAATGCCGTTGGCTACCGATGTTACATGCCGTTGGCTACCGATGTTACATGCCGTTGGCTACCAGTTGCCGTTGGCTATCAGATGTTACTGCCGTTGGCTATTAGTTAATCTCGTCGGTCACATGTGATTACGTCGCATGCGACTAGTCTGGACTCGTGTTTCAGTATATAGCGGATTAGCATCCTGGCACGTGATTCAGGAAATACACTTGGGTGGGGTTGGTTCCCGGGCACTAGCCGGTAGTAAACGAGTCGCCTTCGGGGGCACTTGAAGGTGTATTTATTTACTATTCGTCTAACGGCGGGAATCTTATTCACGGACTTGCACACACAGTTAAATAATCGAAAAAGAAAGTTAATTACAGACTGATGTTACATTGCTCAACTGCCATGATAATTTTTATAACTGAATTACCATGCTCAAGTAACTTGTTGCTTTAACTACCATGCTAGTGTAACTTTTCATAATTGTTTTAACTGCTTCGGTTCATTGAAATACATGCTAGTGTAAATTCTTTTAACTGCTGTAAAACTGCCATATATATAACTTGTTATATATATCTTGCCTTGGGTCGTCTGACATCTACTTACAGACCCTTGCTGACATACATTCATGTTGTTTGAATGTATGTCAGGTTACGAGACAGGTTATCTGGAGGACGAGTTGCTGGATCAGAGTGATCCAATAGACCAGGATTTTGCTGATCCTGAAGTCCATCCTATTGTGTGTTGGGGTTTTGGCGGACCCCCAGAGCTCGGATCCGTATCCGTCCTAAGTCGGACGGACCACGGAGGCACAAAAGCGCAGCGGAAAAACAGAAATCATATTTCTACACTAGCTAAACTATTTAGCTAGGCTCTGGGGAGCCAGAACCTAGCCCGATCTATGCCGACTTGGAGTGGGTCTGACCACCCCAAGAAGGATCTACACTAAGCGACTAATTAAAAATTACGCTAAAAACCGCTTAACCACATACCCGGAATCTTGGCCCTAGAGCAGGCAAGATGTACCGCACCGTCTTGAGAAGATCCTCGTAGCCGAGCCGCGTTGACCCGATCTCCATGAGCTGCCTCGCACCCTCGCACCGATCCGCCCGAGCCGCTTTCGCCTCCGAGCCGATCACACGCGGTAGAAAGTTTCACTTGAGAAGAACCCGCGTCTTAGACGTCCGGATCAGATCCAAACCCCCTTCGTAGTCGTGCTAGGACTACTCCGGAGAATAGGAAAATTAGAGAGAGAGATTTAGTCGCCGATCGAGCCTGCTCTAAAATTCTGGAGCTACTCGATCGTTGACTGGTGTGTTTTTTAACGAGGAGAGTGCACCCCTATTTATATAGGGAGTGAGCACTCAACTTCTCGTTGCGGGCAATGTGGGACAATCCCCATGAAGAGAAAAACAAATTAAGTCATTTGGCTTAATTTCAACTTTAAAGTTAGGCTTTCACAAAGTCAAATTTTAACGAATTAATTCTCCTCACATACTAAACTTCAGACACCAAACAAGCTATCAATCAGAAAAGCTTGGAATGGTGAACGCGTAGGAACTGACGGTGACGAATTTCGACTTCGTTTGACCCCTCAAACAATTGCTCAAAGTTTAGCAATTTACACAAAATTCGTAGCCGTCATTAGGGTTTACAAAAACCCTAATTTGACTTAAGTTGCGGGCGCGCCCGCCCAAGGGGGCAAGGGCGGGCGCTGGCCCGCTGCGTGCAGCGGGCGCTGGCCCGCTGCGTGCAGCGGGCGCTGGCCCGCTGCGTGCAGCGGGCCGTGCCCGCTGCATCAGCGGGCGCTGGCCCGCTGTGCAGCGGGCGCCCGCCCGCTGCACACAGCGGGCCATGCCCGCTGCTGCAGCGGGTCACGCCCGTTTGCCTTTGCACATGGGCCTTTTGGCCCAGTGGGTCTAACCCACTTCCCCTTGAACTCTTTCTGCGTTTCTGGGCTCGTTTGAGCTCCGATTTGGACGCGGTTTGAACCTGTGTTTAGACCGGGACGATCCCGTCATCCAGGTAACCTTTTCCAACAAGTTTGTTCCTACTAAATTCGTTGTAACTAATTTACAACACGTTTAGTCAAAGTTAGCATCTAATGCAACGTTGTGTCCCTATTGCTAATGCGACTAACTTTCACAACTTAACTTGTGAATATCATCAAATGACATTTCTCTCTATTCTATATTCCTATTACTAAGAGACGAGCACTACTCGGTGTGAGACCCTACAGCCTGACCTTACTACAGGTTGGGGCTCGAAACCCCTAGACGACGGTCACTACGAGCAGTAGCTGTCGTCCCTGTTTCAGAGTCATCATAACGTGATCGACCCTTTGACAAAAGTGTCATAGGGTTTGCATTGGCCGTGTCAGTGATGAATTCCGTTAGCTAAAATCCCTTCGTCAAGACTGTGTTATTGTTGGCCTAGGGTATGGTTTACTGTCAACCCTATTAGACAACAATGGTCAGTATACGGCGGTCTTTATTGTATACACGTTGTACTACTTGCAACGTACCCCGGCCGAGGATTAACATAAAGACCGTACTGAGCCTATAACACTAACTTCCCTTTAATGGAAGTGACGAATCCCATCTTAGTCACTTACTCACCTTGTGAGCTTCAGGTGCAACCCAACCTAAGATCTTTCATCAGGACTGGTCCTCGAAGCTAGATCATGGGTCTAAGCTACACCGTCCGCTCACAGGTTGGTACAGATGACTTCAGGTCTTAAGGATCAACTAACCTATCATCACCCTAGAGTTATTAAAGACAGATCATTAAAGTTAACCATTTAATAACTCTAACTTGGTCGTTCAGTGAACTCATTCTCTAATGAGCACCTGTGTCTTGTCTCCGACTTCGCTAAGTCGAATGACTATGAGATCATCATTACCCGAAGGCAAGACGAAGACACAGTGATCTATCCGATGTGTCGATATCCAGTTCTCGACACATCTATGATCACGAACCGTTTAAGACTTACGTTTCTATTCGGTCACTTACTTACTCATAATCGAGATCTCATCTAGATATGTAAGGACCTAACTATAAGTCTATGGATATTATCTAAGTATATTAATACAAATCTTTTTATACCTAGAATAATACGTACCATATACGGTATGAACAAGACGTATAATCAAGATAAATTGCCTTATGGGCATATATCTTCCTACACTGTGGACTAGAACTGATTATCACCGCTGCAGCTATTTACTTTTCACCGTTGTTGTTTGTAGGGTGTGTACCCACTTTATCTGTATCGCTATCGTTGTAGGCCATGCTTGGGGCCCTTTTATTATTGTGTACTTTATCTGGATGATGGCTTTAATATTTCTGTTGTTCTGAGTTGCATGCAAGTTCCTGCGAAAGGTGTTTTCACAGACGCTTATTGGGTTCGAGCTTCACCGCTCCAACCTAAGCGGGCCCGCTCACGTCCTCGCCCCAAGTATAATGGGAAGCGGGGCGTGACAGGTTTTTGTGGTGGCCCATGCTGGTCTTGCATTAGCGAAACTTCAGTACAATGGAAATACTATCAATGGCCAAAAACATCTAGATTTATCTCGTACACAACTTAACCAAGTTCGTTTCTCAGCATGGTAGGAGGACACCACACCAGGAATGGAAATGGGACCGATAATGCAGCTAACGGAAGTGCTGATATCAATGTAGTCCTCGGAGTTATCAGGGGAATGCTGGAAGTTCAGCAACAGCTGATTCAGCAAGGGCAGCAACCTGCTCAGAATGCACCACCGCCACCCCCTCGAGCTGAACCAGGAGTCAGACAATTTCATGAATTGCAGCCCAAGAGCTTCTCTGGAAAAGAAGGGCCTCTAGGAGCTGATGAATGGGTTCAAGCGACGGAAGATAAGCTGAGTGCTGCACGTATCCCACAGGCTGGATGGGTTGATGTGGCGAAACTACAGCTGACAGACAATGCCAGGAGCTGGTGGCAACTGGAGGAGAAACGACTGATCAGACCGATCTCTTGGGGTATGTTTAGGGAAAGGTTCGATGCTAAATACTTTCCCAAGGCAGCCAAGAGAGAGCTTCAACAACGTTTCGCTAACTTGGTCCAAGGAGATATGACTGTGGATGAGTATGAGGCTGAGTTTGCCATGCTTAGCCGTTTTGCACATCATATGGTAGAAGACCCTGAAGATTGTGCATTTCAGTTTCGCAAGGGCCTGAATCGCAAGGTTCAAGCCTCGATGACCTCGGCGAGACCGACGACACTTCAGGATGTTCTGGATTGTGCACGTGAACATGAGCTTGTAGAGAAACTCCCCGAGGGACCTTCAACCGGAGGAGGCAAGCGTCCCATGGAGCCGCCTAGGATGGTGCCTAGAGGAAACTTCCGACCTCCGCAGACTACACCGTTTAAGAGGCCATCTACTTTTGTCGATCGATCGCATCTGACTTGCTACTTCTGTGGCAGGACTGGACACCAGAAGAAAGATTGCAGGAGGATGTTGAACCAGTGTCTAGTATGCGGCTCACCCGCACATGCTGCGAGAGACTGCCCTCACGGCAAGGACCGTCGACCACCCACTGGAGTACCTACACCTGTTCAGCGTGCAGTGCCTGCACCTGTTCAGCGAGGAGCACCCGGACCTGCTCAGCGTGGACCACCTCTGATCCCTCAGGATCGAGCTTATCAGCAGGTCCATCAGCCGAAGCGCCAGGCGTTCACGATGACAGCTGCGGAAGCTGAGACTGAGGATGACGTGATCACAGGTAACGTTTATACCTAGCATTTATCTTTTACCAGATATTATTGCTTGTTAGTTAGGTTCTTTTGCTAAGTTTATTATTTTCGTCTTAGGTATTATCTTAGTGGCCTCCCACCCAGCTCTGACTTTATTTGATTCCGGAGCTTCCCTGTGTGTTATATCCCAGAAGTTTGTAGATAAACACTCGATCCCTACTTACCCACTTCCCAAGAGATGGAATATCACAACCGGAGGTGGCGTAGTGAGTGTTACCTTGGGATGCAAATCTTGCCCCTTAGTGATTTGCGGACATGAACTTTATGCAGACTTCATGGTCCTGGATACATCCAACTTTGATGCTATTCTCGGCATGGATTGGTTAGGGACTTTCTATGCTACTATCGACTGTCACAAAAAGAAAGTAGTATTCGAAATTCCCGACCATCCTGTGTTCGAATTTATCAGCGGTAGTCGTTCGCTCGAGCCTATCAGATTTCGGGCTCAGCCGAACGAAGCCATCCTCGCATCTATACAAGTCGAACCGGAGAAGCCTGCAGTGGTTCGAGACTTCGAAGATGTATTTCCAGAAGATATTTCTGGATTGCCGCCTGATCGAGCTTTGGAGTTCAGTATTGATCTGATGCCAAATACTCAACCAATCTCGAAAGCGCCTTACCGTATGGCTCCAGCAAAACTCGAAGAGCTACGGAAGCAGTTGGATGATCTGTTGCAGAAAGGATTCATTCATCCCAGCGTGTCTCCCTGGGGTGAACCCATACTGCTGGTCAAGAAGAAGGACGGATCGAGAAGGATGTGCATGGATTATCGGGAGCTGAACAATGTCACCGTGAAGAATAAGTACCCGTTACCTCGCATAGATGACATCTTCGATCAACTCGGTGGATCACGAGTTTTCTCGAAGTTGGACCTCAGGAGTGGATATCATCAGTTGAAGGTCAAGAATGAGGATGTCTACAAGACAGCTTTTCGGACCAAGTATGGACACTACGAGTTCGTTGTCATGCCATTCGGTGTGACCAATGCTCCTGCAGTATTCATGAATCTCATGAATCTCATATTCTATGATTTTCTTGATAAATTCGTAGTGATATTCATTGATGACATATTGGTCTATTCGAAGAGCGAGGAAGAGCATGCCGAGCATCTACGAATGGTTTTGGAGACACTTCGCCGTCATCAGTTGTATGCCAAGTACAGTAAGTGCGAGTTCTGGTTAGACCGGATCGCATTTCTGGGACATGTGGTATCAGGCGAAGGTATCTCGGTTGACCCAGAGAAGGTTACATCAGTCAGGAATTGGCCTACCCCTCGGTCAGCATCAGATATCCGGAGTTTCCTAGGATTGGCGGGATACTACCGTCGATTCATTCAGGATTTCTCGAGGATAGGAGAGCCCATGACTCGACTGACGAGGAAGGACGTCAAGTATGTTTGGTCAGACACTTGCGAGCAAGCATTTGGGACTTTGAAAGCAAAGCTGACATCTGCACCAGTTCTGGCTATTCCAGATAGGACTGGAGGATTCGAGATCTTTTGTGATGCCTCGGGCAAAGGTCTTGGATGTGTTCTACATCAGCACGGTCATGTAGTCGCATACGCTTCTCGGCAGTTGAAGATTCACGAGAAGAATTACCCGACTCACGACTTGGAATTAGCCGCTGTTATCTTCGCTTTGAAGATTTGGAGACATTTCTTACTGAGTGAGAAAGTGAAGATTTTCACTGATCACAAGAGTTTGAAATATATTTTCACTCAGAAGGAGTTGAATATGCGACAGCGCAGATGGTTAGAACTGATGGCTGATTACGACATCGATCTTCAGTATCATCCAGGAAAGGTTAATGTTGTACCTGATGCTTTGAGCAGACTTCCAGCGGTCATGACTCTCACAGTTCAGTGGAGATTACAACAGGATCTGTGTAGGATGAGCACAGAGATTGTGTTACCTGGAGTCACATCATCGTTGATGAATATGCAGATTCAGTCGACGATAGTGGATCGGATCAAAGCTGCACAGTCTGGAGATGCTAAACTGCAGAAGATTCGAGTACAAGTTGAAGCTGGACTTCGGACGGATTTTATCATTCATGAGGATGGTTCCTTGAGATGCGGCAGTAGGATCTGCGTACCTTCTGGAGATATCAGAGATGAGCTGATGAATGAAGCTCATAGCTCTCCCTATTCCATTCATCCTGGCGGTACCAAGATGTACAAGGATCTCCGTCTGAATTTTTGGTGGCATGGTATGAAGAGAAGCGTAGCTCGTAGCGTCGCCAAATGTCTTGTGTGTCAGCAGGTGAAGGCTGAACATCATCGCGTTTCCGGATTACTTCAACCTCTACCGATTCCGGAGTGGAAGTGGCAGCACATCACCATGGATTTTGTAACTGGCCTACCTCGGAGCACCAAGCAAAATGACGCGATTTGGGTTATCGTTGACCGATTGACCAAGTCTGCGCATTTCATACCTTTCCGAGTAGGACAAGCTACGGAGATACTTGCGAAGAAGTATATGGAGGTAAATATCTTTCTTATACTTTTATAGCTTCTTTCTAGTATACGTCGTGATGTGAACGATAATCGTGCAGGAGATTGTACGATTACATGGAGTTCCTGTGAGTATCGTTTCCGACCGGGACACGAGATTTACATCTCAATTCTGGAAGAGTTTGCAGACGAATTTGGGTACCAGTCTGAAATTCAGTACTGCGTATCACCCGCAAACTGACGGACAGTCGGAGCGCACTATCCAGATATTGGAGGACATGTTGAGAGCTTGCATTTTGGATCTCAAGGGTTCGTGGGAGGATCATCTGCATCTGGTGGAATTCTCCTACAACAACAGCTACCAGGTGAGCATCGGCATGGCGCCATTTGCTGCTCTTTATGGAAGGAAATGTCGATCCCCGCTGAGTTGGGATGACGTTGGTGATAGAGAGCTGTTGGGACCAGAGATGATAGTTGAGGCTGTGGATGTTGTGCGTGATATCAGAGACAAGCTTCGGATCGCTCAGGACCGTTATAAGCATTGGGCTGATGCTAAACGACGTCCACTAGAGTTTCAGCCAGGAGATCATGTGTTCCTGAAAATCTCACCGAATCGAGGAGTGATTCGCTTTGGGAAGCGAGGCAAGCTTAGTCCGAGATATATTGGACCTTTCGATGTGCTAGAGCGAGTTGGAGAGGTAGCTTATCGCTTAGCACTACCACCGTCATTAGTGGGAGTACATGACGTTTTTCATGTGTCCCAGCAGCGTCGTTATATCAGCGACCCCTCACACGCTGTGGACTACTCAGAGATCACAGTTCGACCAGATTTGACGTACGAACAGCAACCAGTGGAGATTTTAGATCGACGTCAGAAAGTCTTCAGGACCAAGACTGTGGATCTAGTCAGAGTGATGTGGCGTCGCGACTCGCCAGGAGAATCTACTTGGGAACGGGAAGATGAGATACGCGAGCGTTATCCATATTTATTTCATGTTCCTTAGTTGATAAGAATTCCGAGGACGGAATTTTCTTAAGGTGGGTAGAATGTAACGGCCGGTATTTTTAGCCGTACCTTAGTTCGTGTGTACCGGTATATTTTTTTCCCTCAGTCGTCTGTTGACTTTTCGTCCGTGCGTTTCTTGTTACGCGTATGCGACTCTGAATTTCCGTATTTACCATATTATCGTTAATTAACCATCGTGTTTTAAAACAAACTTTAATTATTTACTAATTACTTTTATTGTTTTACTAATCGCGTTTAAAACTTAATTAATTAATTAATTAATATCCCTTCTTTCAACAAACACGTTTAGATTGGGAGAGTAGAAGTCGTATACGTTAGGCTAGGCAGATGCATTCCCTCATTTCGTTCAACAGACATCATTTAATTCTATCCTAATCTCAAACCTAAACTCATTAAAGTTGTCTACGACTAATTAGCTTCTTAAGGCTATACATCATCTGCAAACCCCATCACCTTGCAAGAAAATCTATGCAACAAATCCTACAGCAAATTCACCATCATTTCCAACCCCAAAATCCTCCATCAAACAACTCCCTGCAACCAAATTCCCCAAACCAAAAATCATCATCTTCCTCCTCCTTGTCGACACCAAGCACCACCACCATCGTCACTCCCACATCAGAAATCAAAACCCACATCTCTTCCGTTCATCATCATCTTCCAACCCAAATCAAATTCAGACATTTTTAAACCCAAATAAAAACACAAATCTGAGATTGTTTCATATTCAAACAAATTGCGATTCAAACCCAAAAGCAAAAAAAACCCAAACCCCAAATTTCTGATCCAAATAGATCTACGAACATTAGAAATCAAAAACAAACTCTTCATCTTCCTTCCAACTACAAAACTCAAATTGAAAGAGGAGAACACCCAAAAAAATCAAACCCAAGAACAAACCTCAGATCTGAAGTCAAGATCAATACCATACAAATCTGAAATATATTTCAGATTCTTTAAAAATCAAAACCCTTCTTTATCCTAAATCTTCATCTTCCTCTCATCTCCCCCTCCCTTCATTGGCCGAACCCCAGCCCAGCAACCCCGCCGGCCGCCTGGACCCGCCGCCGGCCGCCTGGAGCCGTCCACCGCCACCGCTGCGCTGCCGGAGGCCGCCGCTGCCACCTGAAAACCGCCCATCTTCTTCCTCCCCGAGCGCGCAAGGTGAGATGCTCTTTGTGTTTTCGATGTTTGCTGCAACGTTTGAAATGAAATCAAAAAAAAACGAAATGAAGAAGAACAAGAACAGAAATGAGAAGACAGAACCTGGGAAAGAAAGAGAGAGAATAGAGATAGGTTAAGAAAGAGAATAAAGAAAGAGATTGTAATATTAAAATAAGAGAGAGAGATAGATTAGTAGGGGGGGGGGGTAAATGTTAACATGTTATTTTTCTTAGTAAAAAAAATAGTGGGTGGAGTTTAACAGATTTAAAAGGGGAATTATGTGGGTGGGTTTATATTGTTTTAATTGTTAGGGTAGGTATGAGTTGGTAGTGCTATTAAATGATTTTAACCATGTCATTAACCATGTTAACCCATGTCATTAGCCTAAGTAAGTTAATTAACTCTAATTTACGTTATTTAATGTTAATTCGTTTGTATCATTTGATTTCAGCATGTTATTACTTGTAAAAGATGTTAGGGTATTAAAAATAGAATAAATAAGTGTGCACTGTTTATATAACCCTGTGTAACCGCCATCCTAGCCAGTGAACCCAACAAATTAGACGAACCCAATTTAGTGGTTAACTTAATAGTTGCGTAACTCGCAATAGATTTAATTCGTTAATTCTCGTTTTAAACACTTTTTGTTAATTATAATAAATGTTATTATTTAATGACGCAGATACGTCGCGAACTTTCCTACCGTTACTCGGACAACCTAAACTGTCCCAGTCAGGCAAGCGTGCAGTTATTTTATGTTTTTGTGATATCTGATGTTGTACACTTAATTGCTAACACATACACACTTTTTAGAAATGCTAGAGTTAAACTCGTGTGTGTGTGTGTGGATCCTTAAACAATCAAAATGTACACACTTTGTGAATGGTAACGTTTCTAGACATGTATGGTTAATTTTAGAACTGTTGATACTTATAGAATGTTAAATGCCGTAGGCTCCTGTAGTTAAATGCCGTTGGCTCCCGTAGTTAAATGCCGTTGGCTCCCGTAGTTAAATGCCGTTGGCTCCCGTAGTTAAATGCCGTTGGCTACCGATGTTACATGCCGTTGGCTACCGATGTTACATGCCGTTGGCTACCAGTTGTCGTTGGCTATCAGATGTTATTGCCGTTGGCTATTAGTTAATCTCGTCGGTCACATGTGATTACGTCGCATGCGACTAGTCTGGACTCGTGTTTCAGTATATGGCGGATTAGCATCCTGGCACGTGATTCAGGAAATACACTTGGGTGGGGTTGGTTCCCGGGCACTAGCCGGTAGTAAACGAGTCGCCTTCGGGGGCACTTGAAGGTGTATTTATTTACTATTCGTCTAACGGCGGGAATCTTATTCACGGACTTGCACACACAGTTAAATAATCGAAAAAGAAAGTTAATTACAGACTGATGTTACATTGCTCAACTGCCATGATAATTTTTATAACTGAACTACCATGCTCAAGTAACTTGTTGCTTTAACTACCATGCTAGTGTAACTTTTCATAATTGTTTTAACTGCTTCGGTTCATTGAAATACATGCTAGTGTAAATTCTTTTAACTGCTGTAAAACTGCCATATATATAACTTGTTATATATATCTTGCCTTGGGTCGTCTGACATCTACTTGCAGACCCTTGCTGACATACATTCATGTTGTTTGAATGTATGTCAGGTTACGAGACAGGTTATCTGGAGGACGAGTTGCTGGATCAGAGTGATCCAATAGACCGGGATTCTGCTGATCCTGAAGTCCATCCTACTGTGGACTAGAGCTGATTATCATCGCTGCAGCTATTTACTTTTCACCGTTGTTGTTTGTAGGGTGTGTACCCACTTTATCTGTATCGCTATCGTTGTAGGCCATGCTTGGGGCCCTTTTATTATTGTGTACTTTATCTGGATGATGGCTTTAATATTTCTGTTGTTCTGAGTTGCATGCAAGTTCCTACGAAAGGTGTTTTCACAGACGCTTATTGGGTTCGAGCTTCACCGCTCCAACCTAAGCGGGCCCGCTCACGTCCTCGCCCCAAGTATAATGGGAAGCGGGGCGTGACAGTTTTACTCCGCGCACATACTAAATATTTACAAGTTTGCCACACGCATGCGCACATGCTTGCCGTTTTATTCCGCCACCGTCGCCCGACCGTCCGACTCCGACGACAACTCTGACGATACAAATTCTTCTTCTTTCGCACATTTTGATTGGCATTCTTGCTATCTCTTGCTGATGACGACGAGGACTCAAGCAATTTTGTTTCTTCTTGCTATACCGTCTCTCTCTCCCCCTCCCTCCCTACTCCTCCCAATGGCGAGCAAGAATACCTAAAGATTTGGCATTGGTGTCACGTCCCGTTCCCTAGAATACCCGGCATTTAATTTTTTTCCCCAAGTATCCTGAAGAATGAGGGTGAAGAGAGAGGAAAGGGAGAGAGAAAGGAGTAACTGAATAAGCAGGCCACTGCGCACATGCTGAGATAGTACAAGTGCAGCTTCATTAAAATATCAAACAACTCCTAGATAACATAAAACAACAACAACAAATCTATATAACAACTTTCATTTACACACATAGTCCAAGTGCATCACTACACATACACCGCCACTCTCCACCTCCCAAGACAACAATGTCACACTATATAGCTACAGCTTATATCAAATTCTACTCCTGAAACCCAACTACAAGTCGCCACCAACTGCGATGTCCCTGCTACCTAAAAAATAGGGAGGAGCACGTCAACGCGTGTCCCAGTAGGAACCAACTTGGATTTGGAACACTAATTTAAGGGTATCAACCACGAAGCAAGGTAAGATAAATAATACGTGCAAACTAAATAATGTGACGAAAAGTAAACAGCTAAGTGAGGAATCATACACGCGGTTTGCTGTCGATCTACTGCAAGAAAAGAAGTCAGCACGAATAATAATACAAGTGTTCACACAACATATACTAAAAGAGGAATCACAAGTGCCATGTGTAACCACAGTGTCACAAGCAAGCAGGCAAATGGAAAGGGAGGCGTTGCAAACAGAAGAAGCAACATATAGAACACTTGTCTGTTAATTTATTTAGTTGAGAACTTGGATAAACTGTGTGATACCAGGACATGGACTTCACCCCAAATTTGGGGTGAATATAGCACACGACGCAGTGGACACGGGCACTGTACGACACCGGGCCTCTCAGCTCCACCGTCCTTGACAGGAGTGAGGATCTCCGCATAATAACACAACCTCCATATGTCTCCTCCACTCCCGGTAAAGGCGAGTGGGTATAAATATCCCCTCCACTCCCAGTAAAGGCGAGTGTGTATAAATATCCTATCCACTCCCGATAAAGGTGAGTTGGTAAAAACATCACATATCACATAATCATTTCCCCCAACATCTCAGTCCAGGCCTCATATCCACAATTTACTCAAATCCCACCTAAAACCCGAGGTTTTCTAACTCACACTCATTAGAGAGGACTGAGACATTTAAGAATTTCATTTTATCATTTTAGTAATGAAGGAGTCATGTTGCATGACATCACATTCCATATTCTTATTAACATGGGTCATGCACCGAAGTGTCATGCCCTCCATCGTAGTCATATCAACCCATCATCACATCACATATTGTATCATGCATGACATGCTCCCAACATTACATGCTCATATCAAATCTCATTTCATAACCATATGATTGAGTATTCCTCATATTTCTAGCATTTGCCTTCACTTAGGCATTTTCATAAACATGTGGTGAGCGTGACGTATATGTCTATAACCACATTAGTAAACCATTAACAAAACATATTATTAGCATATCTTCCATGTAAAAATAATAGTCATGTGTCATAGAGGGTGGATTAGCAACAATGCACAATTCATCACACCACTTATCCATTTAGCTTGCAGGAAATACACATGCAGTCATAAACGATGGCTCATATCACCCAATTATGTTAAGGATTTAGCAACACTTCCTAAATGAAAGTTATAGATATGTTAGTCATGGATTCACATATAAAATTTCAAGCAAAAACATTAAGTATATGATTTATAGTGAATTATTTGGTAAAGTGTGTCAAATCTGTTTTTCAGCCAGATTTCAGGTTCTGTATTGAAAGCCAATCTTGGGCATGTTGCAGCCAGAAATTCGACATATAAGCACTGTGATGAAATTTCAGAAAAACTTGTTAACGTTCCAACAAGACCAAGAACATAAAATTCCATTGTGTGTGCATGTGCTGAGGTCAATTTTACCGAACTGTGTCAATACTGCAGATCATACAGACATGTTGTAAAGATGGAATTGCTCCTAATTTCTGAATCAAACATATATCAAAATTTATATGATTTTGGGGTAAAACTTCAATATCTACAAGTATATAATTTTTTTGAAACTAAATTCGAGCTACAGTAAACATAATCAAGGCAACAACAGACATCATGATTTCAGAATTTCAAAGGGGCTAATTTTGCTAAGAATTTTAAGGGGAAATTCATGAAAATCGAATATTGGCACATTAATTTGATTACCACTACTTCATATTGATAAAACATGATAGAATGAAAGACTAATTAAATTTCCAAATCCAAGTTTGATTCATACATCAAGAGAACTCTTTCTTCTTTCTTCTCTTTCACCTCTTCCTCCTCCTCTTCTTCCCTTCTTTTTTTGTTGTTGAAGAATTTCGGCCATGGGGTTATGGGGTTAGGGGTTGGCTGGCCAACATGGAGGGGAGAGGGGAGAGAGAAGGTGGGGAGAAAAAATGAGAGGAAGTGTGAGAAATCACTAGATTTCTCTCTGTTTTTCTTCCTTTTTCTTATTCCTTTCTATTGGCGAGCAAGAATACCTAAAGGTTTGCCATTGGTGTCTATTTCTGACGACGAGAATACTTGCGCACATACTGATTCGTCGTCGTCGTCTGATTTAGGACTCCAGTTTCATCCAACGAGGATTCCGACTCCAATTTTCCTCGCCCCCAATCATTTATTTTCAGATTCAAACCCCAACATCAGGATGAAAGGGATTTTTTGAAAGTCCAACACGAAGTGATGCTTCTTCTTTTGTTCCGATCCAAAACCCAAACCCGAACAGGCCAGATGAGGGCGACGACAAGGACAGATTCACGATGTAGGAATCTGATCCAAAACCCTAACACTAAATCGAGCACGAGGTCGTGATGTTCAGCATTTTTTCGCCTCCCGTCGTTGTTTCTGTTTCTTTCCGACGGCGGGGCGACACCAGGGAGTAATGGCAAACTTGTAAGTAAACGTATGTGCTTTTTCGTAAATAAACGGGTTGGTGTGTGCGCAAGAATAATTTCAATGGCAAACTTGTAATTAAGTGGGATGTGGACGGGATTAATAGCAAACTTGTAAATAAATAAGTGGCACGTGTGAGGAGTAAAGCGGTGGGTGCGAAAATCAATTCCCAAAATTTAAACGTAAGCCACGTAAATTTTAAATGGCAAACTTGTATATAAATGGTCTGTGGGTTCAGCAATCAGATGTGTGTATAGGAACTCCCAATTGTTGAACGCCCTCAAGTGCGCTGGACGTGATACCGAAACGCGCTGACCCTGGTTCACTTTCGCTGTCATCGAACGATCTCCTCTCTTGCCAACGGTCCATGGCCCCGCGAGACACCGTAAGGCGCCGCTCCTTCACGTTTCCGTACTTCGCCGCGGTCCTGTTTCTTTCTTTCATCCTCATCCGATCGCTTCTCCGCTCTCCCGCTGCTCCGGCGGCACAACGAACTGCAACTTCCCCTGCCCACGTACAGCGCTGCAACTACTCGTCCGGCAGCGGTAACTGGATCAGATCCCTAGATTCCGTCACCCCCAGGTACGATCACACCTGTAAGGAGATCTACAAAGGCTGGAGCTGCGCCGGGAAGTCCAACCGCGGTCGCTGGAACTGGAAACCCTCCGACTGTCCTCACCCGCTCCCGCAGCTCGATCCACATCGCTTCCTCGCCCGCTTCAAAAACACCAAGATAGGCAAGTTCTGAGATTTTTGCAATTTGAGAAATTTGCTGTTCATTGTGTGATTTTTGGTGTTTTTTTGGGGGCATGTGCAGGGTTTGTTGGGGATTCGTTGAATCGCAACATGTTTGTGTCGTTGGTGTGTACGCTGAGACACGTGGCGGACGGGGGAGTAAAGAAGTGGCGGCCGGCGGGGGCTGATCGTGGGTTTACGTTCTTGGGGTATAATTTAACGGTGGCGTACCATCGGACGAATTTATTGGCTCGTTACGGTAGGTAAGATGTGTAATTTTCATAGAGGGAAAATTAATTTTTTTTGACATGGGTCCATATATTCATGCATGTTTTGAAAATATTTCTCAAATCATTGAAGTATAAATTCAATCCCAGAATTTGAATAATCTTCATGAAATTAGTATCCTAGTTTGACTTTCATCACAAATTGAAGGATGTTCCATTGAAGTGAAAGGAATATCAGTCTCTTACCATCACAAAAATTAAAAACAAAACAAAACAAAAAAGAAAAAACACGGAAGAAGATGAAGAGGCTTTTCTATCTCTTCAATGCCATCAGGCTCCACATCATCATTCTAAAAACATACAACTCCCTTGCTTGGTTTCCGTCTCCATCCCTCCACTACCTAGAACCAGCCATCATCATGGCTAGCATCTCCCGTTCCATCACCAAGTAGAGGGAGAGGTTGATGCATTGTTCTAAATATTGGACCCATATCCGATATATCGGTCGTAATATCGGTTTTATCACTAGGCCGATACGATATAGGCTTATATATCGCGGTTTCCAATATTTGGGGAAATATCACCGTAATATCGGGTTGTGGCCGATATATCCCTTTGAAATATCGGCCGCAATTCACTGTTTTTGTAAAATAAAGTTAGCAGGTCGGTCCACTTAAAAGTGGATCCGACCTGAGTCACTTGACTCGAATCATTTACTTAAAACGATAAGTCATCGGGATTTTTTGAGTGAAAATCGCTGCTTTGCCCTAAATCTAATCACGCCGCTCCACTCCTCCCGACACTCCGATCCTCATGCCGCTCCGCTCAGCTCCGTTCGGTGAAAATTTTCGACGACTATCAATTGAGCTTCGAAGTCCGGCATTCAATCTTTGCAAGGGAGTGTTTTCCGATCAAGGTGAGTAATCGAGCCCTTTTTTCCATTTTTTTTTTCATTTTTTTGATTTTTGTCCTAGTTTATGGTTTATTTGACTTCATTTTTAGCCTCTGATATGTCACTCTGATATTTAGTCAATATCTTCGATGTTCATGTTTAACGAGAGAAGTATAACAAAAACATATTTTTATTTGAGTTAGTATAGTTTATATCTTCTTAGATACATCTATGCTTGCATGTCATCATTTTAGCCTCTGATATGACACTTCGATATTTAGTCAATATCCCCAATATATTCCCGATATCCGCAATCCGTTATCAAATTTCATAGGTCGATACGCGACTGATATCCGATATTTAGAACACTGGGTTGATGTGGTTGTTGCTGGTGTTGTTGGCATGGATCTTGATGCAACGTCTGATGAGGGTTGTCTTCCTTATCAGCAATACCAAGTCCCCTCTTTATTACTTACTAGTCATAACACGTGCTCGCAGACACGGTTCATTTAAGATTTTTTCCGCGAAATCTTTGTTCCAAAAAATTATTTTCACAGCCAAAATTGCGCGGAACAACAAATTAGCGTAAAAATATTTAGCGGCGCAGACGCCTTTGACGCGGAACAACAAATTCGACGCAGGTGCCTTCGACACACAACAACAAATTCGGCGCGGGCGCCTTCGGTGCGGAACAACAATTTTGACGTAGAATAACAAATTCGACGCGGACGCTTTCGGCGCGGAATAACAAATTAACGTAAAAACATTTAGCGGGTACTTTCAACGCGGAACAACAATTTCGGCGCAGATATCTTCGGCGTAAAACAACAAATTCGGCGCGGTCGCCTTCAGTACGGAACAAATTCGGCGCAGAAAATTATTCTATCTTGTTGTCCCATGCGTCGAAGAGACGGTGGGCCCCACGTTGAGGGAGAGATCATTCGATCTGCGACATCATTCGATTTGCAGTATTAAGTGAAAGTTAAAGTTTTTTCCAAATGCATTAATTATGTGCACTCTGCTATTCCCCAGAAACTTTCATTCCCCAAAAATTTTCATTTCTCCAGAAACTTTCATTTCCCGAGAAATGTTTTTCCCTTTAAAACTTTCCACAAAATCTCATCTCAACCATTTATTTCTCAAGATTAAATCTGAGCCGTTCTTCTATCAACCATTTTGTCCTAGTCAGCTTGTCCTAGTCAGCCCTAGAATTCAAAAAAGGTTGTCAAATGTATAATAGGTGTTCTACAGCTGATTGAACTACACATTGACAACAACCACAATTAACACCTGGATGTACTCGTCCAATAGCATGCATGGCTTCATGTCATGTTGTTGCTTCTCCGCCTTTGCCACTCTGCTCAACATCGAGCACTCCTTAACTTTGAGCACTCCTTCATCTCCATAATGTTCTTCATCTATGCAATTTTTGTAGTCTCCTTCAACCGAAACCGAATGCTCATGCGCCTCCTTGCCTGCTCCTTTCCAATTATTGGAGGGGCCGCTCGGGAAGGCATGCTCCAACATTCATCTCCGGTTCCCATCAACGTCAACCCCATTGCCTTACATGCATTCAACTTATCATCCACAATAACAAAACTACAACAGACAATTGCACATCAATTGTTTGACCAAATGCTCAACTAAGAATCCTCAACTTGCATGTCCTTTGACACCCTAAACATGTCCCTCCAGGGAATAATATAGCAGTGGATCCATGCTTTAACAAGAAATTAACGTCCCTTGATCAAGTCCTTTCCTTTGATCATAACAATCAGCTTGTTCCTAAATATCGGCACTGCCTTCCATTCCTCCACCAAGCACCAGCACCACATTCAGCTTGGGCCTCCTCATCCCCCAAGAGATCAACCTCTTCTTTTTGCCATTGCCAAACCCCCTTCATCTCCTTCAATACCACTCGATCTCTCCTTCCTCAAGCTCATCGCTATCTCCACAATAAGTGAATAGTTGTGGTTTTTAAGGAATAAATGAGAAATAGAGAGAAGAATTGGGGTGAGTTTTTAACGAGTATACTAACCCTTTAATTTGGTCTGGTTAGTACTTAACCGCACCCGAGTCAATTTCTTGACAAAATGTGAAGATGGACTAATGTGAAATAAATCATTCAAATCCAATTATTAAATTGGTATTCCAAAGACTCTTTTTAAAATATACATCAAAACCCTCGTTTTTTGCTGAATTTGGAGAATTGGACTGTAATATGAACTTTCTTGTTTAAAATATGTCAAATATCTGTCACTTTTCGTCGCTAGAACTGAGTACTGTGTTTCATTATGTAAACAGTTAATCCTTGTTACAAACTTAGACCATTGTGGTCTTGCCATTGTAGTAGTGTGCAATTTTCCTGGCATTCATTACCTCGAGAAACCCGTCTTCATTTTAAAAGTTAGAAGCGTGGCTATTCAGATCAAAGTTTGCATGGGCATATCCTGGGCATTACACTGAATGTGATACTTCTAATGATACAAGCATCATGATCGTTTCTATTGGCTTGCACTCTTTTGTATTCACTACACATTCTATAAGCTAATAAAAAATGGGTGTCTTATTGAAGTTGATATGCATGATTTTTATTGTTTTTTAATCAGTCAGCCGAGTCTTTAGTATATGGTGGTTCATTTTGCTGTTTTTATTAATACTTGATTCGTGTATATATGTATATTGAGCATCAATTCTTTTATATAAAAATATTTTCAGCATGGCCTGCATTTAATGCATCATTTCTTATTTGATGTAGGTGGTCAGCTAGCACCAATGGAGGTGATTTAGAATCTCTTGGATATAAACAAGGTTATAGAGTGGATGTTGATGTTCCGGAGCACACGTGGGCAGAGGCACCCAGTTTCCATGACATTCTCATCTTTAATACAGGCCACTGGTAACCAATTTTATAAATAAAAAGTATTATAATGTCATTCTTAATTTTGGTCTTCTAAAATGTGCATTTAGTTTTAACACTATTGGAAATGAATACATGGATCTTTAAAAAAAAGGAAAATTTCTGGTTTACTTTATATGGCATAAATTATGTATGTGTTGAAGCATGTGTTTGGTTTTAGGATTAAGTTAGATTGTAACAATGGGTAGTAAGTAGAATAATGCTCTTTATATGCTGACTAGGGAGCATATTGTATATTATGATGTTGCAGTAGAAGGTCTAGGGCCTATTTAATTTGGATAGCTTATTATTGCTAGAAATAAAATAAATCATTCAATGCAACTTGAATTTGATTTATTCCATGTTTTCCGACGTGTCTGATAGAAGGACCTTCTATCATGAAGTCATGTCACGCAAGACTATCATTAAGTCATGCCATGCAGGACTAGTTGGACGCTTATGTTGAGATATTGAGTCACACCCTGTGTAGTTTTGATGAGCAAACATGTCATTTAACATATATGAGTGTAGGTATAAGAACTTAAGGCAAATCAAGAGGTACTTTAGGTCAGGAGCGAGTTCAACAAGGTCAAAGGTTAAAGATCAAAGGAAGCTAGACAATGAGCTTAAAATGTCGAGCTTACATCAAGGGACTTCTATGTAAAAGTTTACTTTTTGATGTATCCTTTTATTTCTGGTTATAGCTTGTTAAAGTCTTGCCTGAAGCTCACATACACACTTGGGAACTCTTCAAAAATATTTTAAAATGTTTTAATATAAATTAGATAATGTATCCTAATCTTTTCTGATACAAATCTACGTATTAGAAAAGGAGTCAACTCCCAGATGTATAAGAGTCGACTATTGAGCATATAAAGGCTCAAAAGACTTACTGGAAGTTGCCAATAGTCGACTCCTGTTGACATGATAGTTGACTACTAAATGAACATGAGTCGACCACCAGACTCCCAACGATCATATTTGACTCTCTTTGATCGACACGATTGTGTCTTTGTAGAACCGTTGGGAAGCGATTTGGGGAGCTGTTTTGTGCAATATTCATCTCTATATATAGGGGGATTATTCAGATGTTTATTCATGATTCTAAAGCTTAATTGTCAAAGAGAAAAATTGTTTTAATCTCCAAAGTTTTAGAAAAGTTCTTTTCTTCTTGGCCAACGTTTTCTAAGTCCTCAATCCATTTTATATGCGAAAACCCCCGATCTTCCTGAGCCAAAATATTAATAGTTTGAGATCAAGCTCTCTCATATTTATACACTATCACACAAGGGTTTGAAGCAAGACTATAAGTAAATGTATCTTCAAACATTATAAGTTTTCTCTCATTTGTGTTGTGTAAGAGGAAAATCCTTATTGTAGGTGGGGCGGTGTGAAATCCTTGTTGTAGGTAAGATGTATTGTAAATCCTCATTGGAGATGAGATGGTTATACTATTTGTTATAGTAGTAGATTAAAACTCAACCGAGATTTGAGGACTGTATTAGCCCTGGAAGAGTAAACCAAGATAAGATTGTGTGTTTGCGATTATGATCTGTTTGCTTGTCTACTAGTGTACTCTTTGTTTTCGTTGTGCTTATCGATATTATTGCAAGTTTGGTAGTTGATTAAGATTAAAATCATGTTACTTTATTTTAATATTAGAGAGAATTTTAGAGACATATTTTAATTTGTATAAACACTATTCAACCTATTCTAATGTTTCTCCTTGCCATCATAGTCTCAATGCTTGGTATCAGAGCCTGGTACACGATGTCATTACCATATCAAGATCCCGAAGGTCAATCCACCCTTCGCCTACTATTTCTCATCAAATCCAGCTACGTGAGTTGGAAGAGTAGGATGCGGATGTACTTCAAACATTATAAGTTTTCTCTGTAGGTGGGGCGGTGTGAAATCCTTGTTGTAGGTAAGATGTATTGTAAATCCTCATTGTAGGTAAGACTATAAGTAAATGTATCTTCAAACATTATAAGTTTTCTCTCATTTGTGTTGTGTAAGAGGAAAATCCTTATTGTAGGTGGGGCGGTGTGAAATCCTTGTTGTAGGTAAGATGTATTGTAAATCCTCATTGGAGATGAGATGGTTATACTATTTGTTATAGTAGTAGATTAAAACTCAACCGAGATTTGAGGACTGTATTAGCCCTGGAAGAGTAAACCAAGATAAGATTGTGTGTTTGCGATTATGATCTCTTTGCTTGTCTACTAGTGTACTCTTTGTTTTCGTTGTGCTTATCGATATTATTGCAAGTTTGGTAGTTGATTAAGATTAAAATCATGTTACTTTATTTTAATATTAGAGAGAATTTTAGAGACATATTTTAATTTGTATAAACACTATTCAACCTATTCTAATGTTTCTCCTTGCCATCATAGTCTCAATGCTTGGTATCAGAGCCTGGTACACGATGTCATTACCATATCAAGATCCCGAAGGTCAATCCACCCTTCGCCTACTATTTCTCATCAAATCCAGCTACGTGAGTTGGAAGAGTAGGATGCGGATGTACTTCCTATCCATATTCTATGATCTTTGGAAAATGGTGGAGAACCCCGACGTAGAGTCAACCATGGAGGATGGTAAATGGACCTAGAAGACTAAGGGCGTGATTGTGCTCAATGCCAAAGCGATGTCAAAACTCTATTGCACACACGATACAACGGTGTAGAACCGGATCTCCATGGCTACCTTCGCACATCAAATATGGAAAATACTTGAGGTAATACATGAAGATAACAATAAATTAAAAACTTCAAAAATCTTCTCTCTATGCTAGCAGACATGAAAAATTCACAATGGAGAATGGTGAATTCATAACGAACATGTATATGAGGTTCACCGAGATCATCAACACGCTTGCAAGGCTACAGAAGTACACGCAAGAAGATCATGTGTGCAAGATCCTTCGATTTCTCACACCCAAATGGAAATCAAATGCATCGGCAATAGAAGACGGTAATGATCTTTCCAAACTCACCTTGTAAGAGCTTATCAGCAACCTCATGGCATATAAGCTCCAGATGATGCAAGAAAGAAAAGAAAAAAGCAAAGCAAGAAGAAGACTCTTATTATCCAAGCCAGTCCAGAATTTGAGGATTCAGACGATGGAGTTGAAGACCAGCTTGCTCGCATAACAAACGGCTTCAAAAAATATTCTTAAATCACGTAAAAACTCAAACTCAATGAACGGAGATTATCTGACAAAACTCCTGTGTGTTATGATTACAACAAGCCAGGTCATATGAAAAAGAGTGTTCACTGAGGAAGAACAAGGGAATGCGAAGATGAAATGGGAGAAGCCAAAGAAGGTGGCCTTAGCCCGCTTGGGATCGAAACTCAGATGATTCATCTGATGACCCATCATCAGAGAAAGAAGAAAGAAAGAAGATTGGAAGCCTACTTGTGCTTCATGGATTTGGAAGACAAAAAGGTAAGATTTGACTCAGACTCTAGCAGCGATAGTGATGATGAATTTGATTTGGAGGAAGAGTTCCACAAGTTGTATGAGAAATATGAGACGACCTTAAGAGAGCTTCTAACTCTTAAGAAGAATGATATAGCTTGTGAATCTAATTCTTACAATCTTGAGTTAAAAAAGGAAGAAAATGTAAATTAATTAGCAAGAATAATAAGTTAATCAAAAGGAATAGACTACTTAGTATTGAGCATAAAGACCTATGTGATTGGTTTAGTAACCTAGAGAAAGTCATGACCGTCATTAATGCAAAGTACGATGATTTATGTAGAAATATTGCTAGGTTTAACAAAGATCAAGAAAAATTAGATGATCTAATTAGCTCACAAATACACTCGAGTAGGCATAGGATATAATTTATTGACCAATCAAAAAACTAGGGTCACTCATCATCATGATAGAGTTCCAAAAAAAATAAAAATAGATAGATTTGTCAAAGTTTAGATACCAAAGAAAGGAACCGTCCAAATGAAAGATAAATACATTTCTAGTTTCATGAAAAACATTCATTATAGTATGGACTGTAGATTCTCTTTTGATGGGAAATCTAAATCTAAATGTGTTTGGTTTCCCGTTGATTGATACCATTTTGAATGTCTAATCCCGTGGACCCAAATGTAAAAAGGGTATCAAGATAATTTGATTTTCCAGGTAATCGCATATAAAGGGTTTAGAAGCAACCCTTAATTGTACTTCAAAAGATTAGACGTACCTTTAGGTTTAGATTCAAAATGATGAGCAAATTTGCAGGTAGTGCCAAGCAATTTTGGTATTATTTTAGTTTTAGCACTTAGTAAATTCTTCATTACATGGTATTTATTTCTTTAATATTGCAATACTTGGTACTATGTATTTCCCATTGTTAGAACACTTGCTTTGATATTGAGTCATAAACAGTCACTTTAGACTCATGATTGCTTGTCTATGGAGAGAGAAATTCTCATATGGGGAGAGAGTGTATTTTATGTATGTGGTATTTATTTGAGCACATTTTTAATGATAACAAAAGGGGGAGAAAAATTAGATGCCCATGCATAATATTTAACGTGATTTTTGCAACACTCAGTGCTTGTATGAATTTGCCAACATGTGTTGTAGGATGTGTAAGTATGTATATCTATGTTATTATACATGCATATTTGTCATCATTAAAAAGGAAAGACTATTAAGATATTGAGTCACATCCAGTGTAGATGAGCAAACATGTCATCAAACATTTATGAGCGTATGTATAAGAACTTACGGCAAATCAAGAGACACTCAAGGCTAGGAGTGAGTTCAACAACGCCAAAGATCAAGGGAAGCTAGACAATGTGCTTATGTGTCGAGCCTACATCAGGGGACTTTTATGTAAACGTTTACTTTTTGATGTATCTTTTTATTTCTCGTCATAGCTTGTTAGAGTCTTGCCTAAGCTCACACACGTGCACGCACGTAGAAACTCTTTGAAAATGTTTTAATATAAATTAGATACCATATCCTACTCTTTTCTGATACAAATCTGTGTATTAGAGGAGTCAACTCTCAGATGTATAGGATTCGACTACTGAGCATATAGAGTCTCAAAAGATTTACTGGAAGTCGACTCCTGTTGACAGAATAGTCACCTACCAACCCAATAATTGACTACCAAATGAACAAGAGTCGATCACCAGACCCCCAACGGTCATATTTGACTTTCTTCTTGATTGACGTTATTGTCTTTTAGAACCGTTGGAAAGCGATTTGGGAAAGCTATTTTGTGCAGTATTTATCTCTATATATGTGGAGATTATTCAGATGCTTAGTCATGATTCTTAAGCTTAATTTTCAAAGAGAAATCTTTAAAGTTTTAGAGAAGTTCTTTTTCTCTTGGCCAACATTTTCTAAGTCCTCGATTCTTTTCATAGGCCAAAACCCTTGATCTTCCTGAGCTTAAATTTCCATATTTTAAGATCAAGTTTTCTCCTATAGCTACGCCATCACACAAGGGCTTCAAGCAAGACTATATGTAAATGTATATTGAAGCATGGTAAGTATTATCTCATTTGTTTTGTCTGAGAGGAAAATCCTTATTATAGGTGAGGTGGTGTGAAATCCTTGTTGTTGGCAATGTGTGGTGTGAATCCTCATTGGAGGTGAAGTGGTTGTACTATTTGTTATAATAATGTATTAAAGCCCAACGGAAATTCGAAGACTAGAGTAGCTCTGGATGGGTGAATCAAGATAAGATTGTGTTTGCGATTGTAATATCTTTACTTGTCTACTCGTTGCATACTCTTTATTGTCGTTGTGCTTATTGATATTATTGCAAGTTTGATAATTGATTAAGATTAAAATTAGGTTATTCTATTTTAATCTTAAGGAAAATTTTAGAGGAATATATTAATCTGCATAAACACTATTCACCCACATATTGTGTTTCTCCTTGCCATCACAGATCCCAACAGCTTGTACATATTCCCATCTGTTATTGCTGTTTGGTCTGTAATATTTAGAATTTGTCATGTGGTGTAATGCTTTGTGTCTATGTTGGGTTGTCCTTCTCCATGCTTCTTGATGATAACTAAATTGTGTTGACACAATGATAATGACCGACTGGAAAAGTTAAGTTGCTAGAAGGAAGATGCGGGTGATAAGGGTCTAATTTAAGCGATACACCTTTGCGTACTGCACTATGGTATATTTCATGAAGAAAGTAAGGGAGACCAGGCTAATGGCATGCCTATTTTCAACCGAGATTGTTGGTTGAGGGAGCGGAGTCCCATTGTGCAAACCATCGATGCAAACCATCGATGAGGTAGGAGGTAACATTATTTCCTTGATCTTTATAGCTAACATAAAAGATCGGAGAAAGAAAGTAGTTATTGAACATGTCTAAGTTGGTTATTCATTACATACGTGAGGTTAACTAACAGACTACATATGCGAAGTTATTCTGCTTAGGGGCGAGCAAGAAATATCGAAAAATTGATCCGACCAAAAAACCAAACCACACCACACATGAAACTGAACTGAACCCATTGAAAATGGGCGGGCCGGTTCGGTTCTGAGGAGTAAATGGTTGGTTTAGATTTGGTTTTTGTTCGGTTTTCGGTTTGGTTCAACTAACCAAACCGAACCGAAATACGCAAGAATTCCTACCAAAACAGAGTGAAAATCAAAATTTTCATTGATTAGTTGATTAAAGCTAATGCTTAAAGTAGTCGACTAATGCTAATTGGCCCGGTTTCGGTCCAACATAGTATATCGGTCGGTTCTGTCGGTTTTATCATGTGCTCGGTTTAGTTTCGGTCTTGACGACTTGTCAACAACCGAATCGATGGATTCTCTCCCTTAATTGCTGTAAGTAGGTAACTTGAGTAACTTATCTGAAACATTCATTTTGTAGTTATTGATGAGCTTTTGCCTCTAGTTCTGCCCTTGTGTAAATGGTCTCAATATGACAGTTGGCTTACTATTTCTTCATTTTGATGTCTATGCTATTTTGAGGGTAGATGACATAATTAAACATGGAATATTGTGTTACATGATGGGTTTTGAAGTTATCCTGCAGGTCTTGCTCAGGTTACCTAGGCAAGCCAAGTGTTCAGGTGAACATTGATCTTGATCCCCTTTAGTTGAAAGGTGATCTGACCTCATCAACACCAGTCTCATTTTACAACCACATGTGTCTTACCTCCCATCTGCTACTCTTTTCTTTATCCTGAACTAGTCAACATGAAAATTCAACCTCAATTTTCTCTTAAAAAAGACTTCCCACTTTGACCCTGGGAATTTTTAAAGATCACATATGTAACAGTTACCTGAACAATCATACTTTCTTTGTAAGAAAGTCCCAATAATACGCGTCCATCTAAAATCAAATGAAACCATGAACTCTATTGTTCATGCATTAGTTTTCTTTTACTTAGTCCCATATATATCTCCTATACATGGGAGATGCTTACATCAGAGTCGCTAACTCATATCTAATCTACCAAATATTTGGCTTGAATCTTATACTATTACATCGATCTCCTCAAATAGTGGTAGATATATATGCTATTTAGAAGCCTTATCATCTTCCTTATTACGGGACCTTATTCTTTTCATTAAGTAAAATTTTATGCGAAGGATGTTGATAAATCTACAATTTTGGCCCATTAGGGGCATTTTCGTAATTTTCGGATTTTTAGGGGTTTTTTTCGTAATTTTCAATTAGCATGTATATGGGGCATACTGGGATTATAGGGTTTCATGCTTATTTTGTGAGAACTTTTCGAAGAGGTTGAGAATTTCCTCTATATGCAGAAGAGTGCGATCGTCCTCTAAAATTAACGACTTGGGAGAACGGTACACCTCTTTAATGTTGGCCAACTATCTTTATATTTTCGGTTTTATTTTAATTAAAGTCCGAACTCTTTTAAGTCCAATCAATTTGATATCAGAGCAACGATATTGGCATCAATGTCGACAATTTGAAGAAATCTATGGAGGAATTCAGATCTGAGGTCAAGGCGTCAATGGAAGGGCTTGAGGTACGGATGAATGTAAAATTTAAAATCTTGATGCAAATCATGATGCAGCAATTCGTGAATCTAAATGTAAGAGGAGAAGAACGAATAATCCGACTAAAAAGCCCTTCCAGACACGGAGAAGGATTCAGAAGAAGCCAAAGAGGACACCACGAGGGGCGAGGACCCTAGCCACACTCACCAGGGCCCCACACCTCGTTGCAGGGGGCTGTTGCGCCCCTGTCGGGTACCGTTGCATCCCTGCGGGGCCTACCGAGGCTACTGTGCCCCTACCGTGGGCTACTGGGGGCCGCCGGTCCCACTGCGAGGCCCGCCTTGGCCCAACGACATCTTTCATGACCCGCCTTGGCCCGATGACGACTTTAGGATCCCGCCATGGCGCGACGACACTATCGCGGGGCCCCAAGGCCCATTGTTTGCACTTGGACGACCTCCTGAGCATCGACATCCATTTTTTGGATGCGAGGAACCTTCAGACGCGTTGCGTAATCACCGTGACATTTGTCCGGGCATCGTTGAGAGCGGAAGAGAACAATTCTATCCTTTTGACCCAAGAGGATGCAGACAACTCACTTGGAGCTGATGGCCTATGCACTTCATGCATCACCTTGAGAATAATGTGGGTTTTCGGGGGCGGCGTAATGATAGAGCTGCAAGTTTCGCTCATTAGGGACGTTTTCGTAATTTTCGGATTTTTAGGGGGTTTATTTCATAATTTTCAGCTTTAAGGTTCTTTTTGTAATTTTCGTATTTTCAGTTTAGTATTTATATGGTACATAGTGGTATTAGGGATTTTCATGCTTATTTTGTGAGAACTTTTGGGGGAGGTTGAGAATTTCCTCTGTCTGTAGGAGAGTGCGGTCATCCTTTAGAATCGGCAACTTGGGAGAGCGGTCCACCTCTTTAACGTGTCCAACTATCTTTATATTTTCAGTTTTATTTAACAAAAATCCGAACATTCTTTCAAGTCCTATCAGATGCATGTGTTCTTAATTTGAATTTATGAATCTTATGATCAGATCTAACATGCCACACATGTTGACTTTGCTATCTGAACTGCGATAGTTCTGAAAGACACTGAGTGAAATTGTTTGAACAACTTTATAGTTTTCGCGTTGTCATATTCCAAAAGCATATTATCTTGCCACATAACTTGCGTTGTCATATTCCAAAAGCATATTATCTTGCCACATAACCTTTTCTGTTGTTTTATTAAGATGAATGACTCTTTCACGTTGCCGTGAGTATTTATAGCATTAACTTTTCATTTGTTTAATTCTAGGTGGTGGGCTCCTTCGAAGTTTGATCCTGTTGAGTCACCAATGCTCTTTTTTGAGAACGGCATACCAGTGCTTCCTCCAGTACATCCAGAACTTGGTTTAGATATGACACTAAAGAATATGGTATGTGGATAAATTTTTTTATTTACTCGTCCTTTCTTGATAAATCATTTCTAGACATGTGAATTATGGCAAATCTGAGCTTATCAATTGGATAATCAATTGAATTTTGGTCTAGTGATGCCGATAATTCATGATTTCTATGATGGAACACTTACTACAAAGTATAAACTATGTAGCATGGACACTTCAACTAAGAAACTGAATCCGTAGACATGCCGGCACCCGTATCAGACATGAAAACTTCTTGGATAAATCTTGCATACATGCATTTTTCAAACATTTATTTTAATAATAGACTCTATGTTCTAGTTTAGAACATTTTTCAAAAAAGAACTAGATGCATGCCATAAATGATTTGTACACTTTTTTCACATGACAGGTTCTGATATGTTTGAAATATTTATTAATTTTTATTTTATATGTTATGTTGTAATTATTTCATATATTACATGGTTAGAAATGTGTTTAAATTTGGATGCATGGGCATGTTTACATATGACCTACAATTGTAAAGAATTTGGGGGTGGATATTGTAATTTCTGTACCCGAATCTGATTTTTTAGCAGTATCCGAATCCGATCTGATACCCAATCAAGTATTGCATATGATATCCGTATCTAAAGCTGCCAGATACTATTCGGATTCGGGCATTATCCAACTCCATTGCTTCAAATGTGAAGAGTCAGAATTGTTAAGTAAAATAAATAACGGTTAGAGAAAGAGTTTATCAGAATTTATTTATAATCAATGATTGTGTTAATTTAGAAACTGATATAACACACGTGCTAATATTTTAAATTCTTTTTATAATTATAGTTGCAAGATATATTTATTCCTCGTTATGCACACACCCGCCCCCTTACGCACATCAACACAACTCAGATCAGATAATAAAAAGAGCATGTACCATACTATTCGAAATCTGCTCCGTTTGTACGTGATATCCATTTAAATATCCGATTCATATATGGACCATATATGCAGATATCCTGCTTAAATGAAAGTGAATACGGAGCGGATTTGGATATTTCGGATATCCATCTATACTCTTTAGTGTGAACACATGTTACGACCTGCGTAAGAGTCCGACTCCCACCTGGATCCGCTGACATACCCCATTAACTCTCCCCTTCGTGAAAGGGCCTCCACCCCGGAAGACCGAAGCTGCGCGGGAACGGGCGCGCCTCGCAGCACTCCCCCCACCCGGCCGAGGCACGCAACCGCAGTTGCTCGGCCCGCCAGGGGCAAGGCGCTTGGGGAGCCCCCGGACAATACCGTCGGACATGCTGACATAGTCATGTGCGTATCCTTCCGTTCCAGCGGCCCACAACCCACGACCGACAAGGAGGCGCGGCCGGGCCGAACAGCCCCCGAGCCGGTCGACCCGGCCGGCCCCCATGCACCACGACGCCAGGGATAGCATAGCTCGACCTTTAGTTCGTCACCAACGACAAACAACCTAGGATAAGGACACGACTGACACATACGCCACCCGACCGTCTGACAAAGCACCCCCTGGCGGTTGAGCCGACTGACAGTTAATGCTTTCGGCCCTGACATCCCGACAAAGGCACCCCCTGGCCGTCGCGCCGTCTGACAAAAGCAGGTCAGGCACTCATGTCCCTGACGTCCTTGTCCGAAGCTTCCGCTGACAACCGAGCCAGCTCAGCACGTCTAGTCAGCATGCCAGGTCAGCCCCGTCTAGTCATCTCCCGTCAGGTATAAATACCACCTCTCCTCTTACGGTGAGGGGGTTGGCAAATTCTCTCTCAATCTATCATTCACACACGAGAGCAAAGGTCGTCCATATCTTTGTTCTCCCACCTATAGCTCGCCACGTACGGTCGACACACCGTTAGTCCGACCGGCGTGCCTAGCCCCCGTTTTAAGTCCTATTACTGACTTAGGCATCGGAGGGGCTAAGGGTTGGACCCCAACCCCGCCCTTCTGACGAGTTGCTCGTGCTGCAGGAAAGTTCGCCCCTTGGTCGACATCAACTTCAGCCTCCTGCCATCCAACCTTCCTCCGCCGCGTCTGGTGAGATTCGACTCCGTGGCCACCCCCGGCGGCAAGTCCAACCTCTTCACCCCACTAATCACTTGTAAAACAGCCCACCTAAACCCTCTTCTCAACATAACCACCGTGCCCTTGGTTCTCCACAATACAAATTCATTGTACGCGAGTTCCACCTCGTAACAACACATATGCGCACTCTTTCGTGATTATGTTTTTTTCCTCTTGTCGACATGTCATCGTGTCCTACATTGTAAGGAATTATCATGTCATGTACTTGTGTTCGTGTCGTGGCCATACCATGTGTCTGTGTCCATGCTCCCCAGCCTATAGTCATCCTTAATATTTTCATGCTATTGGTACACATAACTTATTTGCACTTCTACTTCATAGTCTATATGTATTTAAATAGTTATGCATGTATATCATTTGCCTTTCCACCCCCACTGCATGATCAACTTGTAAATGTATATTTTGGAACATATATGCCCCCCTTTATTCTTTCATCTATCAACTTGTAAATTGTTTATTTTGGAACATATATTATATGTTGACCAAAATATTTGGCGTGGCCCTTATTCTTTTAGGCTATATTTGGCAATGGGTTAAACCAGCGATTATAATGATTTAATCCGGGTTAAATTTACCAAATAATTTTTAAGATGCACGGTTTAAGTAATTCATGTAAAGATTAGGATGTTTAATTTGTGTTATATCTAATCCTTGTATATATGAGTAGATTATCGGCTAAACTGGGTTTTATTATTAAAGACTTGGATTGATATAATCATACGTTAGATAAAAAATAACTGTATTTTTATCTCTAGAAAAGCACTTAACCTTTTTCACGTCGCCAAACATAAATGTGTATTAGACATATTGCAAGACATGTTATCCAAATGCTAAAAATGCATAAATTTAAATTTAATTTGGATAAAGTCAACTCCTTTATCAATCAGTGTTTGCTTTCAGCCTTAGCCCATTACCAAATTGCATCTTACACTTCAGCTCCAAAATGTTTATTTTGGAACAGATATCATATGTTGACAAAAATATGAGGGCTGGTGCAATTAAATTCTTTCGAACACAATCTCCAAGGCATTTTGAAGGAGGTGATTGGAACCAAGGTGGTTCATGTAGGCGTGAACATCCACTGTCATTTGATCAGGTATATTTATTCTTTTCTTGTAGAAACATCATCTAGTTGATTTTACTATCGATGTAAAAGCACTAGAGATGTTTATTTGTCCGTGGAAGTAAGTTTCCCAGTGTTGTGTTCCATCTTGCAACACTTAAACGTATATTTAGCATTGAACTAGCTCATGGTTATGGAGAGTTCTTTTAATCAGCTCTACAGTGACATGGCACAGGGGTGTTAAGTGTCCTGGTGTCCACAAGTATTTGATACATGACAGAACTTTATTTTTGTTATGTTGAACGCAGCTTTGTGTACTGGCATGTCTGTAATATGAAATGAAAAGCTAACCCAACAATTACCTTGGATATTTAACTAATGCAATGTAGTGCTGATATGATATATTGCATATGAAAGGTCCAAGATTGCAACAAAGTTGGGATATCGGCATAGTTCTATTACTTCGCAGTTGAGAAAAGCTATAATTTATGGCTTCTCTAACAGTGCCTTACAGGCTCCACTCTTTAATGAATCAGCTTTCGAGGTTTGATATCAAAATCTAAATTGGCAGAAACAGTTGTATGTTTCTCTGGAATTAGGAGGTCTCATTGTCAAATATTACGTGCGTCAATGATTGGAATGTTTGATAATGACTGCAGCATTCTTCCAATTTATCATTGTTCTTGACTCAATACACACCTGGAAATATCATGGAATTCTCTCATCTGTTACATCGTTTTCTTGGGCGGAGATTTCATTCATTTTCAGTGCAAATCTGCTTTGCTTGGGTGTTCTCTGTAAGCTATTCTGAATTAAACTGAGTGCAGTAGGCAGTCCCGCTGGAGCGGCTTTGTAAAATCAAAATCTAGTATGGTCAGAAATAGGTCTATGATGGTTGAATTATATTTTCTTTTTTCGGATAATGATTTTCCCGTTGTAGAACAGAATGACACTAGCATATGCTGATTTAATACAGAGATGGAAAGAGACGATAATGACAGGGTGTGCAATCTGTTTGTTATGCAATTTTTTCTGTTGTACACTAGGTTTTTCTGGCGTATGCAACTGTTACAATTCAGAATAATACATGCATTAATCATGTTTTTCCCCCCTTCTTTTCAGGTGGAAGAGCTCTTCTCTATAGAGAACAATGGGACCAATGCGGAGGCACGGCTGGTGAATCAGCACCTGTACAAGGTGCTGAAGGGATCAAGTTTCAGGGTGCTGGACATCACTCATATGAGCGAGTTCAGAGCCGATGCCCATCCCTCAACCACAGGTGGGAAGAAGCATGAGGATTGCATGCACTGGTGTCTGCCGGGATTGCCAGACACGTGGAACGATCTGCTGGTTGCACATCTAGATAACATGTAGGTTAACCACATAGATCAGTCTTCGTTGTTTGGTTGCACGATTCAACCCCATTCTTTCTTGATTCTTTGGCCACCCTGGGTGAAGGTCTTATACTACCCATCGAGTGATTCTGAGCGAAGTATATATGGTACATCTGGGAACTGACCCCATGGCATAGGGCCGAGCAGTATTGCAGCAAGTTTTATCACTGACATGGTTCATATGGCAGCATTTCAATTTATACTAGCGGAAGTCTATTTTTTTTTGTAGCAATGGCTGTTGCACGAAAGTCGATATGTAATTACTACCGCTTGCTTGATGTTAAGCAGGTGGCTTGGTTAAATTTGACAAAGATTGAGGACCAGTTTAAGATTCATATGGCTTGGTTCTTGTATTGGCCGAAGGTCATGTTGAGTTCATGATTGTATGCAACTAGACATATTAGAATAGAACCATGTGACGGCATTCTTACTGATGCTTTATATTTTGAATGCTTATGCAACAAACTGATCATTATAAGAATCAAGGCATGTAATGCATGCACAGTAACAATTGTGAGTCGGATACTGATTCAATTAAATGTTGACATGCAAGAAAAGATGCATAACATATAAAATTCTAATGGTTTTAATTCGCAATCGTGCTCCTATTAAAATAAAGATGCATAAATCAGAACATTTATCTTGTCTCAACGTTGGTTTCGAGTTAAATTCCTTCGTATTGCTATTTTTGTCTCTGTAAATTTCATAAGGGCTTCCTTTAATGTGCAAGCATGTTGTAAGTGCACTTCATGGACTGCACGTAGTCCTTCAATACTTGGACCAAATAATCAAACGAAATCATGGCATTTTCTCCGTTCGTGCATGCAAGTAAGCACACAATCACGCCAATAAAAGGATGCCTCCATGTTCACACAACAATCAACCTCTCCCGCATCCAATCATCGCTAGCTTGGTCTTCATTCGCGATGGATCTCTCCCTCTCTTTCAAACTTCTCATCCTCTTCCTGCTCCATTTCGCCGTAGCAATGGGAGGAGTCCTTCCTCTCAAGAAGCCGGGGTCGCCAAAGCCCATAGCAGAAGCCGATGATCTGACCTTCCAACATTATGCAAGAACCTGCCCCAACTTCGAAGCCATTGTGCACAACAAGGTCAAGGATTGGGTTGCCAAGGACTACACCCTTGCTGCAGGCCTCATCAGGCTTCACTTCCATGATTGTGCCATTAGGGTGCCTCTCTTTCAATCCATTTTCACTTCTTCTTAATTTTGAATGAGTTGGGTATATTTTACTTCAACACCATGGTTTTTGTTGCAGGGCTGCGACGCTTCAGTCTTGTTAAACCATCAGGGCAGCGAGAGGCAGGCGAAGGGAAGCCAGACTCTGAGGGGCTTCCAGGTGATCGACGACATCAAAGCAGAGCTAGAGAAGAAGTGCCCAAAGACAGTCTCATGCGCCGATATACTGACAGCAGCTGCTAGGGATGCAACCGTCAAGGTTACACTCTACTCCAAAAAAAATATTCATGTGTGTTGTGTTCTTCGTAATCATAATCGATGTTTGTTAGTGAATCATCAGATTGGAGGGCCATTTTGGGAAGTAGCATACGGGAGGAGAGATGGAGTCGTATCGCTGGCACATGAGGCTGAACTTGTGCCCATGGGACATGAGAATGTTACACATCTCATTGAGTTCTTCCAGTCCAATGGCTTAAATTTGCTTGATTTGGTTGTCCTCTCAGGTGCAAACTTCAGAGTAATTTCCATAACAAAAAAAAAGGTTTTCTTGTTTGATCCTTGAATTATGATGCGTTGTTGAAACACAGGAGCTCACACCATTGGAAGAAGCCAGTGTGGAGTGATTCAGGACAGGCTATACAACTTTAAGGGAACTGGCAAGCCTGATCCCAGCATAGATGGCAAGTATCTCAACTTCTTGAGGAGAAAGTGCAGATGGGCGTCCGAATACGTGGAATTCGACGCCACGACGCCAACAAAGTTCGACTCGGTGTACTACACGAATCTCCAGAAGAAGATGGGGCTGCTGTCCACTGACCAGCTGCTCTACTCTGACTCGAGGACTGCTCCGATCGTCGCAGCGCTCGCCTCACAGCCGATGCTCTTCTACCAGCAGTTTGCAGTGTCCATGGTGAACCTGGGGAATGCTCAGGTGCTGACAGGTTATGATGAAGGGGAGATCAGAGCTAACTGCAATTTTGTCAACCATTGATCAACCTGCATCCTGATTTCGTTTTTCGTCTCTCTGTCATGTTGAATTGATGAAGATGGTATCGTGTGGTTTTATTTATTCTTGATGATGAGTTTGCATGATGAAAATGGTTTTATCAACCTGTTTTGTTTAGCTTGACGTCCAGATATTCAGTAATGAAGAAGAAGATGCAATACATAGCCAATTTTTTGTAAATGAAGAATGTGGAAAATGAAAAGAATGAAATATTATTCATTTCCTTGAGAGCATCAGCTCAGCATGCCATTGATTACAATGACCTCTGCAGAAGAGAAATTTTGCTTAATTTCTCTTCGCGAACAATAGCTAAAAGATTACATGTGGTATAGAATCGGTGCAGATGAATTGAGACCTTTCAAGGTATGCAATAGCCTGAGTATTTGAAGAAAAAAGAAAAGCTGGTTCCCTCTTCGAAGTCCAGTCATTAAGTGTTAGGATAAGCCCGAACAACGTCAATGATTGGGGTCTGACAGATTGGACATCTACCGCTACTCCATTGCAACTCCTGTGCACACTTGAAACAGGCACACATATGTCCACACCTACAGTATCGCAAGCATACGATTATAAAGAAAATATCCAATCCAAAGCAATAACTCGGTTAACAAGTGAGGTATCCTATTATGTAAATTGAAGCTACTAGAAGATAAAGAGAAGGATGGAGCACATGAAATTTTTACCTGTAGAGCAACGAATCAACCTGCATTTCATGGCAGACACAGCAACTACCTTTCTGGCCTGAAGTCGTCTTGGAGTCCTCTGATGATTTTGCAGCCGAAACTGTCATCACAAGATGAAGATTCTTGTAAAGGTTGTTTCCAAAGGGTTTCGAAATGACAAAGGAAATTGGATATCAAAGGGTAATACAGCAAGAAATGCGGAGTTTGCACTAGAGATGTATGTTCAAAAATCCGTCAATCTGACTGTATATAGACCTTATTTTTATACATTAAGTCAGAATTTACAAAAAAAATGTAATGCATTAACTAAGTTAACAAGCATAAATCTCAATGTTTCACCAAAAGGAGTTACAGAAATCATAATAAATGAAAGTCTAAAAAGCGTAATTGGAACATATTTAATGGTAATAACTAAAACTATAGTATTTTTACTTCCATAAAAGAATTGATGGAAAACCAAAGTCTTCCACCTAATTCCCTACGGTCTTTGAATTGAGTTGCATATGGCCACAGACCAAGAGTAGACTGTGGCACTACTAACAGAACCCAGAGGGACGCACTTAATTATCGAGTTATACAGCTGAGCACATGCGGCTCATAGTGTTGTGTACAAGTGATATAGGTTTTGTTAACATAATACCATCTTAGTTAAGATGATCTATATATTCAAATACATGTGGCTCTAAAGTGTCCAAACGTGACATTGTGGTCTTATTTAAATGTGAGACGTGTCTGACACGTAACTTTTTGGCTTTTGAAATCAGATACAGATTCGGAGTGAGTGTCATATATGTGTTCGGCAAGTATCGATATATGACATGTGTCCGAAACCAACACAGCAACCATTTTGAAGTGTCCGTGTTTCATAGATGATTTCTTGTTTTGATAACTGATGACAACCGATCATTTAACAAGGATTTCTTAACATTTGCAACTGTATATGTCCAATTTTATAAGTCTCCACACAGACTTCAGTGTAATACAAGTCCTGTTGTTTTCTTCTTTAATTTCATAGCTTTAAGACGTAGACCTATCATTCAGTTGGAAAATATGTAATATTGTAGTTATTGCTATTAATGGGAGGGCCACTTTCAGTGCCGAATATGCTTTTCTGATTGACTTGCTCATTGTTTTACTATCTCTTTCTAATTAAGGCACTAAATCTCTTTAGACTGACACCCAACATATATTGAATTCTTGGTATGATGGCCGTAAAAAATGATTTTTGCTCCTTCAGTATCGTTGCACTTCTATGCTAACGGCTTAATCTCCAAGTTCATTTCACAAATATTTTTCTTATTGTTAAAAGAATTTAATGTAGAAAAGGTGGCACCTGAATAGATCAAATACCAAGACACAAAAAGGTGAAAACTACAAGCTCCACATGGGTTTATACTCGTTGGGGCCCACTTTTTTGTGTATTGCACCTGATCTATTAGATCAGGTGCCACCTGATCTACATGAATCACTTGTTAAAAACTAACATTATGATGTATATCAGATGACTTGTACTTTTAATAAATATACAAAAAAAGTACTCAGTCTCAGATTATTTTTTAATAAAAATAATTATGGTTCAATCCAAAATCGAACTTTTTTCATGCCTAGTATAGATTATATATGAACCTTGGTATGGCATATAAATAACCTCAAATGCTCACCTGATTGACGAATTGCAGAAGAAACCTCATCCTTGATAGAATCATGTAATTTTGCCTGCCACTTGATGCAACTCTCAACCAACTTCTTTAGATCACTAATTTCTTGATGCATTTGCACCATTTCATTCTTCAGATCATGCACACTTTCCAGCTCCTGCAACAATGGCAAACTTGTTGACATGTGGACAACAAACATTACTCTATGTTTCTGAGAATTTACAGTAAGATACTGATACTTACTTGCAAACCATGAGAGGAATGAGGGGTGCAGGAAGTATGTTGCCAACTCTCTGGGTAGTGCACTCTCTGGTATGGCGAACGTACCAAAGAAGAGTCTGATACAGCTCTATCAGCATCGTTGAATCCATAATTAGTTCTCCAGGTAGGCTGCTCCCCATACTCAAAAATGTCGTCGGTATATTGTTCTCCTTGCCTTTGTAAAAGTTTCATGATCATTTGATTCATTTTATGACAGAAGTCACTTTCCAGGGAGGTCGTAACCACTCTCCTACACAAAGAAGAAAAATTTGAACCAAGAATGCTATCAATTCTTTTTAAAAACTGCTAAATGGCCGGAACCAAATTGGCAAACAAATTTTGAGTAAATATATCACACAATGCAAGCATAAGAACTTTCGGTAAAGGGTGCGCTTAAAAGAGTGAGAACAGAAAATGTTAATACCTCTCCAGAAGCCCACGAACTTCCACATTGTCAGGGAATGACTCAAAATAGTCATGGTCTTCCTCACGGCTCCTCCATGATATATAAGAATCACCCATCCAGGTATAACCATTGCTTACGATGCCCTGCTGCCTATAAGGTTCAACTTCCTCTGATACAACCTCTCTTTCGCTTTGCCAACAATGCACATTTTGGGATTCCATAGTTGGCCAATCAAGATTGCTTGCCCACAAGTTTCTTTCGTCCCATGAAGCCTCAAGACCATGGCTTCCATCATTTAGATCTTCACTTCTAAAATGAAGTAAACTGAGTCCAGGACTCTGGCAACCTTCTTGAAGATGTTCGCTATCAGAATTCAGTGAGCTGGGTTCTAGACATTGTCTTCTTTTGTGAAGCCCTTTATTTATGGAATCAAGTGTATCAAATGCTTGACCCCGGCTTGCCTCATGTAGTTCCTCGATCCTAGAATGCAGTGATCTGATATCAGCGCTATGACATCCATCCTGTAGGTCTTCACTTCTAGACTGTGGTGAGGTGGATTCAGGTGGTAAGCTTTCTGGACCTTCTATGGATATTACTTCCTGGTATTGATTGTTGTCAGTGCTGTGCAAATCTGAAGAATGCGACGAACGTGGATCTTGAGAGTCGATGGGTAATTGAACATCAACAATGCTTGATCTCTCCGCATCTTGGATGCCACTGTCATTCTGGTTTCGGTTATCAAATTTCTCCCTGAAGTTCATCAAGGCAATATAACAGCTCAAACTTAGATTAGTCACATAAGGAATTCATTCATTGCTCTCATTCGATAGGATACCTTAGGTACACAATAGTAGCTTTGCTTTGGGACCGTTCCGGTGCTCTTTTTCTTGAAGCTGGTGCTGCGTGGTACTGAATCGATAAATCTTTCCCCACAAACCTGAATTTAAGCATTGCCTGAAGACAAAACAAAAAAATCTTCACCTTTGGAAACTTTTAGCTTATCATATCACACTATGTAATTCATCTGAATGCACTACTAAATTTAGATATGGCATTTTGACATGTAAAAAATTCTGTATTCTATAAAACAATAAATAAATTATATAGAATATAGAAACAAATAACCAATAAGGAAAATAATTCATTGGCAAGGAGAACATAGAAACAAGCAAGAGTTGAACTTGATTCACTAAACATTGAACACCAAGAGTCGGCGCAATGTGCAATAAAAACGCACATCTTTAGCTAGTTTTGCATTTAAACTTGGTCATATAAGTTTAATTCTTGACATGATTAAAACAATATATCAGTTGTATCCTCGGAATGAATTAATATGGATAATTTGATCATGAACTTTCCGCAATAAACCCACGTGAAATTCTTGAGTATGACTTCATCGTATTAAGTTCAAGAAATGTTTGCCACCAAAATTTCTCTCCAAATGTAAATCACAGCAAACAACAGGAACCCTCACCTGAATCCGTCCTCGATGGGAGAACCTCGAGACACGCCTCATCTGTGCCAGGGCGCTGATCTCCCTCTGCCTCTCCTTCTGCATCCTCTCCACCATCTCCTCCGTCTCTCTCCTGCACCTCACCCTCAGCAAGTTCCCCTTCTCCGATGTGCCCGGCCTCCTCTCGTTCTCCCCCACCCTCGGCGTCGCGGTGGCCCCGCCTCCGCCGTCGGCCTCCATCTCCCTCCACATCTGGATCAGCGACGACGCCCTCCCGTTGGGCATCAGATCAACGATCTCCGACGCCGCCGAACAGGACGAACTCTCCGACAGCGACGGCGACGCCTCTCGAGCCTCCGCGCGGGCAGACATGGGGCCGTGGGCCTGGTGGTCGGCCCATCGGGGACGACGAGGATGCTGAGGTTGCTTGTCGCGGGTGATGATTCTCTTGAGGTTGAAGGAGGCGGGGGAGCCGAAGGGGCCCACATCGGCGGCGGGCATTCGGCTGGCTACGGATGATGCCATTCGGTGAATTGGGGGATTTGTGAATTTTTTTTGGGGGGGGGGGATAAAAGATGGGAAAATGTTGTTAGAGGTCGGGCGTGATTTTTGCTATAAAAAAAATTGTGAGGAATTGAAGGAGTAACGGTAAGTAGAATTTTTGCTAAATTTAGGGGGAGGGGGAAGCAATGAAGGAGGAGAAAGAAGCAACGGAAAATAGTTGGGAGACGGAGCTGCGGCATTGATTCCCGCCCTTAAGGCCGTTGTTAAATTTTGCATTAAAATCCGCTATTTATTTATTCTGTTTCGACAGTAAAGCGGAGTTTGTTGCAATGAAGCGCCTTAAAATGCAGATATTTGCATATATGAACCAAATAAATAGTAAGGCACGCGAGATGTTTGGAGGAGAAAACGTCGGATTTTAGCCGTTGAAAGACTCCATTTTCGGCGTTAACCCGGCGCGAAATTTTGTTTCTATTCAGCTGTGGACTTCTGAATTGGAGGCCCACCACCTGACTCGGCCCACAAGCCCGTGAGATTATTTAGTGCCGTCATGCTTGAGGCGTGACTGCGATAAAAAAGCCCAGCTCACGTCTTCATTCAATCTACTGACACTTCGATCTGCAGCAAATTTGAAATCTGAGTTCCCTGAGGTTCAAATTTGATGAGATTTGGATTTGCGAATCTCATGGCTCTGTGTTACCTGATCAGTCCGGGGATAGACGTGGTTATAATTATGCAGCAAGATTGTTGGGATTTTGAATCGAAGGGGAGAATTAGTTGGAAATAATGAGCCTGAGGTGTCAACATAAACTCTGTTGTAAACTTAGCGGCTATGGAGACCATAGCCCTATATTTATAGTGGTAGGGTTACACTCAAATTAATCGTAATAATTAGATGGAAATAATGAGCATGGGGTGACCACTCATGGAGCTAAATAATCTTGCGGGTAGAGAAGTGAGGTTTCTCTATTTATGTTAAGTACTAGCATTTCATGGCATCATCTCGTTAGGATCATAGACAACGATGTTATATACAGCGAGACTAATCTGTTCTTTATTTCTTTCATGTTCTCTCTCCTCCCTTTTTTTATACAGCAGAAAGCATCTCTCTCCTCCCTTGATTCCTCGCTCGAGCTCTCAAAAATACCCAAAACCTCTCATTTCTCTTTCTTCAATTCCCTTCCGATTTCAAACTTTAACCTTAAACTCTATCCAAAAGATCCTGATACAAACCTTTCAAGAAAGAAACCTGAACATGTCACCCTTCTATCCCTAAATTCTCCCACCTAAACCTTAATTCCATTCCCAAATGGACCTGTTACGACCTGATGGCCGGTCTTGAAAATAAAGGTCCAAATAGTTGAAGCCCAAGCAATACCTCATCGACCTGTCGGAACGAGAGCGAGCCCAAATAAGAAGCCTGCCCGCTAGCAAGAAGCTCGTCCAACCGAGCGAAAAGCCAGTCCGGCAAATCGAGAGAGAGGCTCGACCAACTTGTCAAGTGTAAAGATCGTCCAGTAACGACGAAGCTCGCTCTGCCGACCAAAACAAGAAGGTCGGACGGAGGAAGCTTGGGACACCGAGCTCAGACGCCAAGCACAATTCTCTCCAAGGGCGACACTCGGCGACCTGGCATGTATAAACATCTCTCCGATTGAATGATGTATGTCCACCTATGTCTCCAATTAATGCCTAAGGTTAAAGACGATAACTGATGGCCGCCTATCGCGGCCCCATTAATGCACAAAAATCTCTGACATAGTGACGTATAGCCACCTATGCCTTCAATTAGTGCTCGATTAAGGCGGTACGAGAATATCTCTGACATTCTCGTCGACCCGTCGCATCTCCATTAATGCGCCAGCTAAGCGCCATCCGGGCTACAACTAAGCAGAAGCGACAACTGATTGGACGTCTATCAATCGACTCTCACCACCATAAATACCCTCCCTCCAGTCCAGCCATCAATTATGGGGTTGGTTAGTAGAATAAAAACTCTTATTTATACACAAGGCTGAATAACAGCCACATATCTGTGCCTTCCACGCAAGCTCGTCACGTTAGTCGCTCTACACTTAGATCGGCCAACGTGTCCCGCCTCATTTTAACAAGTCACTTACTGACTTTACCATCGCAAAGGCCCCGGATTGACAGCCAACCCAGCCTTTCTGACGAGCTGTTTGTCGTGCAGAAAGCTCGGCCATTCTCTCAAGCGGTCGGCGACCTTCGAACGATCTTGAATTCGGCGTTTTAGCATCTACTAAAACCCAATTAACCTGTAATCACCGTACCCATGATTTCACTTTGTATAAATCGCATTGTTAAGCAAATTTGACCAGCAACCGGCGTAATGAGTATCCATCAACACTGTAATCACCGTACCCTTAATTTCACTTTGTATAAATCTCATTGTTAAGCAGACCAGCAAATGAGTATCCATCAACATTGTATCCAATAAGAAGTATATATACGAGTCTAGTGTTTCCTGACCTTTAACCATTCACAACAGTTCTGTCTCGTTTTCTTCTGGCTATTCGTTCTTCGGTGTTCACAACAAATTCGTGGTTGTATTTAAACAATAAATTATCGGTGATATTTTTAGCTAATAATTGCACACCAGATAAATAAAGTAATATATACTAATAGCCACACCCATCATTAAAAGTCAAAACGTTTCATCTTTCTCCTCATCCGATCCCCAGGTCAGAAACATTCAAAATCCCGGAGACAACAAAAAGACAATCAAATCATCAAAATTCATTCAGATCAAAAATCGATGGGGAAGAAAGCACTGCTGATTGGCTGCAACTACCCCGGCACCAAGGCCGAGCTCAAGGGCTGCATCAACGACGTCCGCCGCATGCACCGCTGCCTCGTCGACCGCTTCGGATTCGAAGAGTCCGACATCACCGTACTCATCGACACCGACAGCTCCTACACCCAGCCCACCGGCGCCAACGTGCGCCGGGCCATCAAGAACCTGATCCACTCCGCCAAGCCCGGGGACTACCTCTTCATCCACTACAGCGGCCACGGCACGAGGCTGCCGGCGGAGACCGGCGAGGACGACGACACAGGCTACGATGAGTGCATCGTCCCCTGCGATATGAATCTCATCACAGGTATTGTTGATCTTTGTGCTTGATCGTGATCTGAAGTTTGTTTTGTTGGTTGTTCTGAGATGTGATTTCTTTGCAATTCATCGGATCTAGGAAAGTGCGAAATTAGGAATTGATTAAGGATTAGATCTAATGTTGGAAGGTTTACGCATTAAAAATTCGAAATTTTCCCACTTGGAGTTAAGAATGTTGAGGATGATGACTTAGGCCATGGAATTGAATCCGTGCTGACGTACGGAGGCTTTACGCTTTAGTCAACTGTGACTAAATTGATGTGATTGGGCACAAGCTAAACGAGAAGAAATGTGTTATTAGCTAGAATTCCATATTTCAACTAAATGGTTTGAATGCATAATTTGAGAAGTGGGGTTTCTAAGAATATTACGAGACAAAAAGATTACATTGCTAAGAAAAACAATGTTAATGGAATGTAGTTCAGGGTCAGATTAACCAGAAAAACAAGAAGAAGAATTAAACATTATCCTGATATCTCTGGGGCTGACGGCATGAAACAGAATTTCTCGATTAGCTAGTTCAAGTGTCATCTCCATGCGACAATATGTCTTCTTTAGGATTTATTTCATAGAGATCCCACCACGCTTTGTGCTGGCTGTCAGCTACCTAATGCAAGACTAGTTTATTGGGCTTGAGACAAACAGTCAAAAAATAACTTATCACATGCAATAGAGAGACAAGCAGCGGTGTTTCTGACCTCTTCCAGAATTTGCGCGTGCACGCTGTCACGGTTCATTTCTTCTCCAAGTCAACTTGTCATTGAAGGTCTAAAGGGAGGCTCAAGCCCAACTTATTCTACAAGGCCCAAGAAAGATTTAAGGCCATGGAAGTCCAATTTAAGATGTAGAAATGGGTGGAAGACTCTAAAAGTGGGTTTTATGCTGGATGAATGTTTCATGGAAGGCCCAAAATCAAGAGAGATGAACGCCCTTTTAAGAGTTAGGTAGAAGATTCTAGAAAAGGTAGGAAGCTTAATGGATAAGACTTAGTAGATTTCTAGATAAGTTTTGTATTTAATGATGTAGTGGAAAAATGTGGGAAACATTCTTGAAACTCATTTGTAATCATTAGACTGAAACAATATTGACCATCCATTTAGGTAAAGGAGGGCTATAGATAGTGGTTCTTGTATCATTTACAAACCATCCAAAGAGTGGATCAATCATTTGAGTAGTAAAGAGAGTTCTCCCAGGTCCTCCTAAATATCCAAAGTGTTCTTTGATTAATCTTCCTGTTCGAGTGAGTTCTTCGGTGTTCTAAGCAATCTTTGGCTTAGACATCACTTTGATCTTTCAGAATTCGTCGGAAAGGCTGAACTAGCCTCTCAAGGGGATCGGTCGTCGGTAGTGCGAAGTCTGAGCCCGTGACAGCACACGCGCATACACAGAGGGAGGGAGGGAGGGCGCAAAGAAACTAAATATAAGAAATTCCACATAATCAACGGTGTGAATTATATAACAATTTAGAAATGATGGTGAATAAGATATTGACCGGAATGAGACTCCATTTGGATGCTTGCACTTGTTATGTCTTACAAATGAATGTAGAAGTTATCTCTTTGTCTAGTTTCTATCCAAATCTTGCTAAATTTAAGGCTGTAAATGATACCAGGGAATTTAATAACTTTATTTCATCATTTAGAGGCTTATAATGTATCCCTGGTAGGATCTAATTTGCATCTATTCAATCCTGTACTTTATATCTGATAATAAAATGGATTTATTAAGAACATCATAGAATGCCACTGGATTTAAATTGCCTTATCAAATTTTAAAAGATTACCGAGTAAAACAAAGAAATAGCCAAAAGCTTCTCTATCAACTATAGCATCCTTGTAATAGAAAAGCTAAGAAGGTTGTCAAGGAACAGAAGGAAAAATGGGAGCTTTTGTTCCTTGTTTCCTCCTACATCTTGTTGTTTTATTCTTAGGGACAAAATTAAGTCTCAGATGAACATTATCAGAATCCAATTGTTTAAGGTATCCAAGAGTTACATGACACATTCTTGCACTGTGCTCCACGTGCACATTTCTGATCTATGAACCTTCACATATGCCTTTTTGCAGAAAAACATGAAACAAAACTGACCAATGCCATGTGCTAATCCATGGCCAGCATAATTGGTGCTGGGATAATATGTTTGCAGAAGGCTATGACAAGTCCAAAAGCAAATTGGATAGTCCAATCCTTTTTGAACTATTTTAAAGCTTTCTTATCCCTTCTAGTAAATAAGAAAAAAAAGGGAAATTATTACAAACTCTTACACACACTCGTTGTAGCCCGATCTTGAATGTGGGACCCCCCATATCCTAACACATCTTTTTAACCAGTAAGCCCGGCCTCACTAGCTAAACAAAACAATATTAAAAGCATTGGTTAGGAATAGGCTTAGATTTCTTTTCAGAGAAATCCACATGAATTACTATATACTTGTGAATTTGTTGGTTGGTTTGATGGTTATGAAGCATGTACACTTTAAAAGGGATGCCATGTTCGTGTCTGGCATGTATATGATAACAACAATTGCAGGATACTTGCCTGATATGGATCAGATATTCTAAAATCATACCATGTCCCGTCTTAAAAAAACCAAAAAAATTATATATGCTGCGTGCCAGCTCTAAACAAAACATGAAGATTGTATTTTGGACACTTCAGAGTTACACATCTATTTAAAAAATATAAAAATGATATTCACTAAATGGATACTATATCAACTAAGCTTTTACATGAACTAGATTATATATCGACTAGAATTATTTTTAGGTTTTTTGAATGATTCAGTCACTCCATTAAAAGCTATGGATTTTTGTCCTTGAAATTTTATATTATTTCGTTTTTAATTTTTAATAGAATACATCCTAATCAATGTATGTTCTGATGTGTATTACATATAGATTCATTTGATGCATATATGCATTGGATCCCGTGGATGGTCAAATATACACTAGAGGAGGGAATAATATCTTTAAAATAAAATGAACATGATTACTAAAAAGAGTTATCAATTATAATCTTTTACAACAACCAATTCTCGAAAAACAATTGTAGCGAAAATAAAACATAGATTATAAGGGAATAGTCGCAATAATAAATAAAGAGTAAACAATCAAACCAGACAAATGCAAACACAAAACACCAAGATGATTCGATTTTCCTGACATACTCCAGGCCATAAGCACTTCGCTCGAGATTTTTCACTAACACATTGCAAACCACAAGAGTTACAATCATGCAACTTGACAAACACCTTTATCAATTGCACACCACAATCTCAATACCCTAAGATTAGAAAGCATCACTCTCTAATCAAGAGCAACGACACTTCAAAACACCGAGGCAAAGCTTGAAATGAAAAGGCTTACAATTCTCCTATAGCCTTTGAAGATTTGTGCTTGAAGGTAGGAGTTGCTAAGGTAGAAGATTTCTATTCTATAAGATCTGGAATTGGGGTATAGAAATTAGAGCTTTTTGGCTCATAGAGGTTATGAACTTAAAGCATAAGCATAATGACAAGATATGATTTTTCTATTGTTTTCTTCTATCTATTCTTATCCAAAGAAATATTCCTTATTTATGGAGGAAAAATTCTATAAAAAGAGTTTACTAAAAACTCCTTCCAACGGTTACTTAGCGGCTAATTTATGAAGGTCAAGATAGCCAACGGTAACTTGATTAGTCGAATAGCAAGTCGTATTGGTCGATTAATGGTTCACATGTGAACTGGGGTGGAAGACACTCGATGGAAATTACAATAAAAAGCAGATTTTATGGTGAAAAAGAGAAAAGTTAGGATTTTTATTGGTTTAGAAAGAAGAACTATAAGATAAGTTGACCCCTTTCGAGAGTAGACCGCTCTCCAAGCTTTATATTCGATATCAAATCCTAAATATTCTAATATAGCATTTTATGAATGCCTAGAGTAATTCTCACACAATATTCAATATATCCCCCTTCATATCCTAGCCAGTCATAATAAAACATGACAAAAATCCAGAAAATTACGAAAATGTCCTTAGCAGTTGAAAATGACAAAAATGTTTCCTGGTCAAGCCGCACGTCTCCTCCTTTACTGATAAGTTATGATCGCATTATTACTCCTCCCAAGAGAGCCACATTGTCCTTAAGGTGGAAATTAAGAAACTGTTGCCGAATTGTTTTAAAGGATTTCCAAGTAGTGTCATAATCAGGTACCCCATACTAATGAATCAACACATCTCTGTCCTCATCATTTCCTTGACGGACCGACCCTCTTTAACTCCAGCAGCTTTAAAATTAACTTCATCTTGTCCATCAATATATGTGGTAGCATCGATTAGGGGGTGCAATCTTTAATCGCTTGGCGCAACCGTGACACATGGAAATAGGGTGTATATTGGATGTCGGCGGTAGCTTCAACCTGTAAGCCACATGCCTAATCTTGGCCTCGACCTCATAAGGTCTAAAGCAACGAGCAACAAGCTTTTCGTTGCGCCGGTGTGCTAATAACCTCTGGCGATACGGCCTCAGCTTCAGATATATCGTGTCCAATACTGCAAACTGCACATTTCGACGGTGCCTATCTGTTTTGGACTTCATGATCTGCTGCTCTCTAATCAAATGCCGCTTGAGCTCTTTCAGGACTATATCTCTCCTCAAGGTAATGCTTCACCTGAGTCACCGTGATTGAACTGTGGCTGTAGTGAATCAAGTGCGGAGGATCTCGCCCATATAGAACTTTGAAAGGTGTAGTTTGTGCTGAAGTATGATAGGACGTATTCTACCTCAACTCAGCCCACGATAGCCACCTAGCCCACTGCTTGGGTGTCTTCGAAATAAAGCAGCACAAGTACGTCTCGATGCTGTTGTTGACGACCTTCGTCTGGCCATCGGTCTGTGGATGATAAGCTATACCCCTCTTGAGGGTCATACCATGCACCCTGAATAACTCTATTCAGAAATGGCTCATGAACATTCGATCCTTGTTAGAAACAATTGAAAGTAGAAAACCATGCAAGCGTACTATCTCTCTCATGATAGCCGTCGCCACTGTTATCGCTGTATAGGAATGTCTAAAACCACAAAATGGGCATACTTACTGAGATGATCCACAACATGTACGATTGAAAACCCATTCGACCTCTGTAGCCCTACTATGAAATCCATGGTGATATTCTTCCAGACCCTGTTGAAAAGAGATAGCTGTTGTAGTAATCCGACAGGAGTCATCGTCATGTATTTGTGATGCTGGCAGACATTACAATTTGCCACCTTCTAGGCAATATTTCTCCTCATCCTGGTCCAATAGATCTTTATGGCCATTTGCATGTAGGTTTGTAGCATCCCTGAATGTCTGCCGATCGCGCTGCCATGGAATGTCTGAAAAAGTGATGAAATATATGCAGAGGTCCGTGGTAACACCAACTGCCCATGATATAACAATCTCTGTCTTTCCAAAGTAAAGAATATGTGTTTTGTCAATCCCCGCAGCAATGCCGTCCTAATTTGTGGCAATCCCTCATCAGCCTCAACCCCTTGCAACAAGGGCTCCCAGTCTAACAACATTAATATAGACAAAGCCATCAACTGTATTCCATCCCCCCCGACGGGACATGATGCCGCCTTCATTTCCAACCTTGGTCTGTATTTGATCTTGAAATTGTATCACATGAACTTGGACAATCACCTCAGGCACTCCTATATAACCATGCGTTGCTCCAGTAAGTACTTAAGACTTTGTTGATCGATGCACGCTATGATCTCCTGCCAAATAGGTACGACTGTCACTTCTGTACGGTTAGCACGATCACTATCAATTTCCGCTCATACATTGATTTGAATCTTGCTCGTGCTGTCAAAGACCCGGCTAAAATATGCCACATGTCTTTGATCCTGCATCAATATCGGACCTAACTCGTAACCAGAAGTATCAGTGTCCACTACAAATGGTCTGCTAAAATTAAGTTAGGCAAGTATAGGCACCATAGACATGGCATGCTTCAGGGCCTCCTCAAAGGCTCTGGGCGCTTCATCTTCGCACCGAAAGCTCTCTTTCTTTAGTTGCTCAGTAAGAGGCAATGCTATGGAGCTGTATCCTTTGACAAACTTTCGGTAGTAACATGTCAGCCCCAAGAATCCTAGTAAAGCCCGCAAGGTGGTGGGTCATGGCTACTTCAACATAGCTGCGATCTTCGACCCGTTTGCAGCCAACCCTTCTGCAGATACGACATGTCTCAAGTACTTCACTTACACATGCGCAAAAAACACTTCTTTCTGGTAGCATACAAATGATGATCCTACAGCTCTTCCAAAACTATTTTCAGGTGCCCCATATGCTCCTCCATGGAACTGTGTTCCATGTATATCCGTATGTCATCAAAAAACAGTAGGACGATCCTCCTCAAGTATGGGCAAAAGACTGTGGTCATTAAGGCAAGAAATATGACCAGGGCATTAGTTAAGCCGGATGGCATGACTAGAAACTCTGTCCCTTGTATGTCCTGAAAGAAGTTTTCGGAACATTAGCAGCTCACATCCTTATCTAATGGTAAATCAACTTCAAATTATCTTCGAGAAAACTGCTGCACCATGTAACTCATCTAATAGCACGTTGATAGATCCGAAATAAATTTGAAAATTTATTCAAGAAATAGCAATAAAAAGATAACTTTTGGCTACAATTAATAGGGACAACCACCCTCCCAAGACACCAATAGAGAGGGCGTCTGCACTTTTCCATAGAATTTCCACATAAAATCAATAATCAAGCATAGCATGGCCAGCGGCTAGACCTAGCTTATGTTAATCCCCCTCTTTCCTAATTACAAGTTTGCCATTATTAATAATAGATAATAGAAAAGGAATATAGAGAATTGCGAAAATGCCCCTTTAAGTACATGCCTGCCGATCCCCTTCTTGGTGTGCCGCGAGTATACAAGGAGCCCATCACTACTCCCTCCCCAAAGAGCCACCTTGTCCTTACGGTGGAAGTCAGAAAACTGCTGCGCCATGACGTCCAGTGACTCCCACGTGCTCTCATGCTTCCGTTAGCCCTTCCACTGCAACAATACATTCCGCTCTCCAGTGCTCCCTCTGCATACTTCCTTCAGCTCTTCGGGCTACATGATCACCTCCATATCATCTGTCAACGTCTCTGGGAGTGATGGCGACGGTGTGTGGTCCCCAATAGCTTGGCGAAGCTGGGACACATGAAATACCGGATGAATCACTGATCCTGGGGGTAACATCAATCTGTAAGCAACTGGTCATACCCTAGCCTCGACCTTGTAAGGCTCAAAATATCTGGGGGCCAACTTCTCGTTCCTCCTGTAGGCCAAGGATCTCTATCTGTAGGGTCTAAGTTTTAAGTACACCATGTCACCCACCGCGAACTGCACATCTCTGCAATGAAGGTTAGCCCTCGTCTTCATGATATGCTGAGCTCTAGCCAGATGGAGCTTTAGCTCCTCCAAAATCCGATCCCTCTCGGCCAGGTACTGCTCTACATCTGATACTGGTGTCGTCTCCTGCCTATAATGTAATAAATACGGAGGATCACGGCCATATAAGATCCTGAAGGGTGTCGTCTGGGCTACAGTGTGAATGACGTATTGTACCAATACGCCGTCCATGCTAGCCAACAGACCCACTCCTTGGGGCTCTTTGAAATAAAGCACCTTAGGTACGTCTTGATACTCATGTTGACGACCTTGGTCTGGCCGTCTGTCTGGGGGTGGTCGGTTGTGCTCCGCCTCAATGTTATACCATGCAGCCTGAAAAGCCCCTGCCAAAATTTGCTCAAGAAAACCTTGTCCCTATCAGAGACAATGGACTTTGGAGGCCTGTTGTAATGACCAGCTCTCCAGGATACCCAGAAAGTACGAATCCATTCCAGATATTCCTAGATCAATGAGTGTTACGTAGAAAGAGAGAAAGGAAGAGAGTAAAAAAGAAATCTACGGGTCACTGCACACATGCTGGAAAGTACAAGTAAAGCTCCATCACAGACATGACATAGAGAACTAAACAAAAGTATCAACATTTCATTTTATTAATAGAATGATACATCCTTTACATACATCATTTATGTACAAGGGTACAATGGTAAAACCCAAAAGATACTCCCAAAACCCACAAGGTACAAATACTCCACTCTGTACAAGTACAATTCACTCCATAACTACCCCTGGAAGTATAACTGGACCAGACTACCCTTTGAGGCTCCATCTCTGAGTAGACTCCAGAGTCTAGCTCTGCTCTAACATTCCTGCTTCTAGACTTGGAAGAGTAAATGAGACACGTCAACGCGTGACCGAGTAGGATTCCTAACTGAGCTAGGTAGGACCCAGTTTTAGAACCGGACTACCTACCTAAGAAGGATGATTTGAAAATATAAGGTCACAGTACATATAAAAGTATTCACAACATTTCATGCAAGCATTAAAGGGGAACTTGGAAACATGCATAAATAATCATATTATGACATGCAAGTGCTGAAAGTAAGCAGAAGAACATGTTAACATGCAGTAGTAACTTTAAAGTAAACAATGGAATAGCTCAGCATGAATTAAAGTAACAGAGGAACAAGTAAACATGAAATAACAGCATTTACAATTTGAAAGGTAATTAATTTAAGTTATCACTTTACATGTTTGGAAACCCGTGTAAACAATATGATACTTAAGGAGCTGGACTTCACCTAGGGTAGGTGAAAATTAGTACCTCAATCAGCGACACGAGCACTGGAGTGGCCTCTCGTAACTCCTCTGTCGGGAGTGAGATCTCGGTTTTTCTATGGAAAATGGAGCAAACCATCATTTACCGTCATGGTGCATCACGAGTACACCGGCCTCTCCAAACCTGTCTACTCCCCCTGCCGGCTGTCGGGAGCGTGGGTGAGAAATCATCATCAGTGTCCACTCCTTAAAAGCCTGCTTTTACACGTTTTTCCCAACCCAAACCTAGAGCTTCACCTACTTTAGAATAGATTGAAGACTCCAGAACTTTCTCTCATTTCACTCTTTCTTTCATATTTCATGTTACTTTACTTTGATGGGTTTTACACCACTTTTACATCTCATATGGATATCCTTGCATATCCATTCATTCTCATTGTGTACTTTTTTTCTTCTAATTCCATGTGAAAGCTAATAGGAATTTCAACATGCTTTATCTTTCATGATAATAATATGAAGTCCACAATTCAACATGATTTCTTAATAAACAAACTGAAATAATAGTTCACAAGATATTCATCCTTCTACATGGATTTATTGATTTATAAACCATCTTTCATAACAAGATGATCATAACTGCAACATCAGGGGAACAACACTTTAACATGGTTTGTCAAGCGAGTAGACAGAATCAAGATTTATCATGTATTTAATACTTACATCGTGGCAATTATAGGAAGAATAACAATCAGATAAATAACTTAAAGTTCTGGTAGAACTAGAACTCGGAAGACATGGCCACAAGACCGTATGAAGATTTCATACTATGGCAGTGTGGAAAGCTCAAGGGAATCCTCACGGCCGTATGGCCAAATCCACATGGCTGTATGGATTCGAGTTGGCTGTGAAGGAATGAGCACACAGCCGTATGGTTTAGGCCATACAGCCGTATGGAATTTAATGACACGGTCGTATGAGTTTTGGTGAAACGACCATATGGATTTTAGAGTGCGACCATACGGTCGTATCTAAGTCTCAAAGCTTCAAAGTGTGACACGACCGTATGGTTTTAGCCATACGGTCGTATGAAGTCTAATTTTTATATACGGTCATTTCTAACGACCATATGACTACTCTAGACACCATACGGTCGTATGGAAAGGACCACACGGTCATACGGTTTCGTGTGCTGTCAAGTTCGACAGCGGCGCGAGTAAAATCTTACGCGATTCTAAATACATCCTATCTAACCAAGTTAGTATCCTACCTCAACAGTTCTCCTAGAATTCTTCCTTCTTCAAGTTAGTATCCCACCTCAGCAGTTCTCCTATAATTCTCCCTTCTTCTTCATGATGACCCTCTGAAAGCTTCGCCTCCTCCTTTCTTCTTCGCCAATGGACAAAGAGCTAGGGTGGGGGGGGGGGGGGGGGGAGGGAGCGGTTTCTCGAGAAAATCGACAGAGAAGGAGAAATTTGCTGCGAGGGCGAGTGAGAGAGCTGAGGGTTTTCCTTTTCTAATTCTTTCTTTCTTATGATTTCTTTTCATTCTCTTTTGATTTCCCTCTAGCCCACCTCCTACTTCCCCAAAACAAGCTAAGCCTGCCACCTAAATTAGAGTTAGGTGAGGGTGATTTGAGTGATGCCACCTCCTAAGTAGGAGGTGGCTAATGGAAATTAATTAGGGATTTTTGATTTAAATTAAATAGGAATACATAGACAAATACTTAACATACCATTATACAAAACATACCCATTATATTAGTATTTAATTATGTATACTTCCATTTAATAATTAAAAGGGATGCCATAAAATTCATTTAAAATTAATTTGATATCACAAAAATTTAAGAAAATTATACAAAGCCTCCCAAACTTCATACGCACATATATACGCCCAAAATACGTATATAATACCCGTATTCGTGAATACGTGGTATTACACCCGTGTAGACGAATAACCTCCCTTAGAAATACATCCGCCACCGACACTGTGTTGTAGAGATGCCTAAGTGGTATAAAGTGTGCTTACTTACTGAGGCGGTCTACCACAACAAATATGATTGTGTACCCTCCTGACTTAGGCAAGCCATCAATAAAATCCATGGAGAGATCCTTCCAGACCCGCTCTGGTAATGACAATGGTTGAAACAACCCATTGGAGCCATTGCTTGATACTTGTGACACTGGCAAACGTCACACTCTGCAACCATCCTTGCGACATCCTTCTTCATCTCCTTCTAGTAGACCTCCCTCGCCAGTCTCTGGTAGGTCTTGAGGACCCCTGAATGTCCTCCCACTGCAATGCTGTGAAAGTCCTGTAGTATGGCTGAGATGTGTTTAGAGGTCTTCGGTAATGCCAAGCGCCTCCAATACAATATCCGATCGTCCTGGATAGCATAGACTGGATGCTCTGTAGACCCCTGCAAAAGTGTTGCCCATATGTCTGCCAACTCCTCATCCTGCTCAACCTCCTACTGTAGCGGTACCCAATCCTGTAGCACAGAAACTGACAGTGATGCCAACTGTATGTCCTCCCGTCGTTAAAGTGCGTCGGCCGCCTTGTTTTCTAATCCTGGGCGATACTCAATCTCAAACATGTATCCCATCAGCTTCCGCAGCCACTTTTAATGCTCCTCTGCCACCTTGCACTGCTCTAAAAGGTATTTAAGACTCCTCTGATCCGTGCGCACCAGGAAACACATTCCCAACAAATATGGCCTCCACTTCTGGATGGATAGGACAATGGCCATTAGCTTCCTCTCGTAAATCGACTACAGTCTGGCTCTAGCCGTCAACACCTGACTGTAATATGCTATGTGCCGCTGATTCTGCATCAAAACCACCCCAATCTGTGCCCCGAAGCGTCTGCTTCCATAATGAATGGTCTGGAAAAGTCTGGCAACGTCAGGACTGGCACAGTAGTCATGGACTTCTTCAAGGCCTTAAAAGTTGTCATCGCCTCCTCACTCCAAATGAACTGGTCCTTCTTAAGTAGCTCCGTGAGCGGCTAGGCGATCACATCATATCCATGCACAAATCTGCGATAATAGCCCGTCAAACCCAGAAATCCCCTCTGCCCCCAGAGAGTGGTGGGGCACGGCCAGTCTAGCATCACCGCAATCTTTGCTCTGTCATCTACCATCCCATCTGTAGATACAACAAGCCCCAAATACTCCACCTGTGACTGTGCAAATAAGCAGTTCGTTTTGTTTGCGAACAGCTAGTGGTACTGCAACACCTGAAAAACGACCTGCAGGTGGTCCTAGTGCTCCTCCATGGTACGACTGTACACCAAGATGTTATCGAAAAATACTAGTATAAATCGTCGAAGGTAAGGACGGAATACCTTGTTAATCAGAGCCTGAAAAGTAGAAGGTGCGTTAGCCAAGCCAAATGGTATGACTAAAAAATCATAGTGGCCCTCATGCGTCCTGAACCCCATCTTGGGCACATCGTCCCCTCACATCCTGATCTGGTGGTAGCCTGATTTGAGATTGATCTTCGTGAAAATGGCTACCCCGTGCAACTCATCCAACAGCTTGTTGATCACTGGTATGAGAAACTTATCTGGCACGGTCTCCTTGTTTAATGCCATGTAGTCCACATAGAAGCGCCATCGCCTATCATTCTTCTTCACTAGTAGCACATAACTGGAAAAAGGGCTCACATTGGGCTGGATAACACCAGGCATGCACCATCTCCGCCACCATACTCTCAATCTCGTCCTTCTGCGCCTGTGGGTAGCGGTAGGGCCTCACACTGATGTGGGACACGCCCTCCCGCAGAACTATGGCATGCTCATGATCCCTTGGCGGTGGGAGGCCCCGAGGCTCCTGAAAGACCTCATCGAACTGCTCCATCAGCTGATGTACCTCTCCCAAAATGGGCAGATTCTCGCTGGCCTCAGCGCCACCATCTCTTGCCAACACATATAACTCCACCAAGTATCCACCGCCATCTATCTGGATGGTCCTCACCATGGTCTTCAGCAAGACCAGTACCCTGCATAGGCTGGGGTCCCCCTGCAGGACTACTGCCCTCCCATCCTCATGGAACTCCATCTTGAATAGCTTCCAGTTCATGGTCATCTCCCCAAGCGTCTGTAACCAAGTCATGCCTAGGATGATATCTGTACTCCCCTAGTCTAGAGGCAGGAAGATAGTTAGCACCTGCACCGCCTGTAGTGTCAGCACCAGCCCTCTACAGACTCTACAGCTGCTCTCCGTCTTCCCCGTCCCCATCACGACACGAAGCTGCCACAGTTTGTCAGCTGGAGCTCTGCCGGGCCACTGCTCTCCTAAAAATGAAATTATGGGTCGTCCCACCATCGATAAGCACTGTCACCTCTTGGTCGTCGATATGCCCTCTCAATTTCATGGTATGGTTCGGTGTGAACCCTACAACAGAATTAAGGAAAACCTCCGCTACATCTAGCTGATGGTGCTAAGACTCCTCCTCCACCTCATCGGTCTCATCCTCCACATCAGCCTCGTCCTCATCCTCAAATAGTAGCAACTGGAGTTTGCACCCTGTACACCTGTGGCCTGACGTGAACCGCTCGTCACACCTGAAACATTGGCCCCTTCTGATGCTTTTTCCTCGTCTCTGCATCAGTCATGAGCTGCCCTCCAGCCTGCGGTGCACTACTCTTCTCATTGGTGGCAGGATCCGCCCCCGTAGTGACCCTCTGATGCCCTCTTGTCACTATCTGGCTATAGAAAACTGTCCCACTCCACCCACCCCTCGCCTTCCGCTCCTTAAACTGACAGTCCTTCGCCATTTGAGCGTACTTCATGGCCTCCATCAGGCTCTGAGACTTCTGCATGCGGACCGCTGCTCGAATAGTGGCCTTCAACCCCTTTATGAAGGTGCTCTCCATCGCCTCGTCGGACACCCTTTGCGCCAGTCTTGATAAGGTCTCGAACCTCTCTAGATAATCTCTCACGGTGTCATCCTGCCTGAGTGGCAGTAGCTGGTCCCTCACATTCTCCAGATGTGGTCTCTGAACCTCTTTACCATCTGATCCCTGATGTCCTCCCATGAGCGAAAAGTACGCCTTACATCCTTCCACTAAAACCAAGCGATGGCATTCCCTTCCAGACAAATTGCCATTGCCTCCAGCTTCTGCTCCTCTGTCATGCGAGAGATTCTAAAAATCTCTCTGCCCTGTAGATCCACGAAACTGGGTCCTCTCTCTCGAAGACATGCATCTTCAGTTTCCGCAGCCTGTCCATATTGAAAGTCCCTTGGTCTACTCATCTTCCACCGTGTCTAGGCTGATGGTAGTGCTACCACCTCTTATGGTGCCGCTCAAAGCCTCCTCGTGGGCCTCCTCCTCGGCCACCATGTCCTCCCCCGCTGTCGCCTCCAAACCTGCCATCGTGCTCCTCCGAAAGTCTCTATAACCTCCCCATGGTCTCCAGGACGTCCCTCATGGGTGTGGGGTGGAGGTCGTCATCTATCTTCACCAAAGCGAGGGTTGGGAGGGTCCCAATACCATCCTCCATCATCCCCATACTCCTAAAAAACTCCCGGGGTCAAATCCCTCGTCGAAACTACGTGCCGGGTCCTCCGAATAAGGCTAATAATCACCGTGATGCTGGAATCCGTCCGGTCGTGCACCAAAACCCCTGTGGGGGTCCCTTGTGGTCGGCGGGGCCTCGGTGGCCCTGGAAAGGGGTCACCGGGCCCTGTCGATAGTCTTCGGGGTGCCAGCGGCTCTGCCGCAGCTCGGCAGGGCCCGCTGGGGCCTGCTGAGGCTTCGTCGGGCCCCAGGGCCCCGTGGGAGGGGCCCACGGCCCTGTCGAGGCTCATAAGAGCCGGCGGTGTCATGGGAGGATGCCGCCGGCCCTAATTCTTGCTGCCGCAGCCGTCAGAAACCCTTGCTGGGCCCTTCGACCTCCTGGTGAAGTTCCTCCAACTCTGAATCGCTGTCCTCTGGATCCGTGTACCTCCAATCCTCTGAATCCTTCATCACGTGCTTCCCCTTATCCAAAGGTGGCAACTTTGTCGCGGTTTTATGGTTCGCGTCACATTTTCCCTCCTTTCCCGTGAGAATTGATAGCTGAAAAATATTTTGTACGAGCGCCTCCTTTTGTTTATCTTGCTTAGTCGTCAACCGTTCAACGGAAGTCGTCAACTTCGCCTTTGATTCATCGTTCTCCGCTAAGATTTCTTCACAACTTCGATCTCGCTTCGCCTCCAAAGTCTCGAACTTGTCATGTGATCTTGTCGATGCCGTCATGGATTCTTAAGCGCTTTGATACCAAAATGATAGATTCGAAATAAATCTGAAAATTTATTGAAGAAATAGCAATAAAAAGAAAACTTTTGGCTACAATTAATAGGGGCAATCACCCTCCCAAGACGCCAATAGAGAGGACATCCGCACACTTCCCTAGAATTCCCACACAAAATCAATAATCAAGCATAGCTTTGGCCGACGGCTAGAATTAGCTTATGTTAATCTCCCCTCCTTCCTAATTACAAGTTTGCCATTATTAATAATAGATAATAGAAAAGGAATATAGAGAATTGCGAAAATGCCCCTTTGAGTCACGTGCCCGCCAGTCCCCTTCTTGGTGCGCCACGAGTATACAAGGAGCCCATCACACGTCTACCATATGAATTGGAAACTTGTTCAGTACTGTCTCCCTGTTTAAAGCTCCGTAATCGATGTAGAATTGCCAGCTTTCATCATTCTTCACCAACAGGACCAGACTGGAGGAAGGACTTACGCTAGGCTGGATCACGTCAGCCGATAACATCACACACACCATCCTTTCGATCTCATCCTTCTGTACCCGGGGTAGTGGTATGGTCTCACACTAATAGGAAAAACCCCATTGCGCAAAACAATAGTATGATCGTGGTCCCGTAGGGTGGATGACCATGAGATGTCTGAAATATCCACTCGAATCGTTTTAGAATATGCTCCATCTCGGCTGGAATGTCATGCGTCTCCTCCACCACATCCTCTGCTAATCCCTGAAACTCCACCAAAAAGCTTCCTGCCTTTTCCATCTGATGGGCCATTGCCATGGTTTTGAATGAAACCATGGAATGATATAAACTAGGGTCACATTGCAGTGACGATCTTCATCCTTCCTGAAACTCTACCGTCAGCAGCTTCCAGTTGATTTTAGTCTCCCCAAAGACGGTAACCATCACATGCCTAAGATAACATCTGTGCTCCCCAAGTCCAAAGGTAGGAAGCCCTCTATATTCTGAACACCCTGGATCACGAGTATAAGTCTACGTCACACTCACATACTTCGCTCCATCTTGCCAGTTCCCAACATAACCCCAAATCTTCCCATGTCATTGAGCTGTAGCCACTACTGATTCACCATTCTGTTTGAGATGAAGTTGTAGGTGATCCCCACTATTAATCAAGACCGTGACTATCTACTCGGCTATCTTTTTCGTCAACTTCATGTTGTGATTTGGTGTGAACCCCACTACAGACTTAAGCGACAACTTTGGCACATCGAGATGGAGATGCTTTTGATCTGCTTCCCGCCCGTGACTTGAGCTCCATAACTGCAGTTATCCTCATCGTTCACGATTATCAATTGAAAAGTGCAGTCGTCACAACGATCCCGGTGTGAACTTCTCGTCGCACTTGAAACATAGGCCTTTGACGTGCTTGTCCATCATCTCGGTCTCTGTTATGCAATTAAACTGCATCTCTAGCCATGCCTCATTACCCTTTTATTTAGTAGCTGGAGTCCCAGTGTATTGCCTTCTGCCCTCCTGCCAGTGCCTGACTACGGAAAGTAGATCCGCTCCATGCTCAACTGGTGCCCCGCTTATCTACATGTTTGTCCTCTATTCGATCTAAACACATCATGTCTAACAGCTCTCTGGGTCTCTGTATGCATAGTTCCGTCCATATGCTTGGCTTGAGTCTGTTCATAAAACACCCCCCAAGGACTCCCTTAACACTCCACGAATATGACCCGTCTGCATCTCAAACTTCTTGATATACTCCCTGATCGTATCCTACTGCATCAGTGCGTATAGCTGCTCATATAGGTCTCCCTACTGCGTCTCACAGAATCGGTCTAATATGCGTTCTTTGAATTTCTCTTATGAGCGAACAAGGCGATGTTGCTGTCTCCATTGGTATCACAATAAAGTTTCTCCCTCTAAGCATACTCACACCGCTTTCAATCTCTATGCCTCCATGAGTTGCGTCACCTTAAAGTATCTCTTTGCTCTATATATCCATCCATCTAGGTCATCTCGCTCAAAGATTGGTACCTAACTTCATGACACTGCTATCAGGGTTGAAATTCTCATGCACTGCTCTCCCTCGGTGCCTATCATAATGACGTTGCTGGTACGGGTCATATGTACCATAGTAGTCTCCATATCGGGCCCTCTCTTCTTCCTTGTCATACTCTCCGTCAATATCTTTTTAATCCGATCTTCCTCCATCTCCCACATCCACGTGGGCATCATCCTGGTACCGGTTGATCTCCTCTATTCCAGGTCGAGCTGTTAGGGTCTCTCTCCTCTAAAATCTGCCTCGCGGTCCTCCCGAACATCCTCTAAGCTCTCGTCGGTGCCCCAACGAGGTCGCAGAAGATCCCAGGCATCCAATGACCCAACAAGGGTTCATGTAGCCCCTGGCGAGTCCCCTGCTGCTGACCGAAGCCCTGGTGGGCCGCCAGGGGACGTGATGACCCTGGCGGCCCAACCGGGGCTCGACTGGGCTTGATGGATTTCTAGTGGGCCGCGAGGCCCTTGGCATGTGTACCCAGGCTAGACGAAGCCCTAGCGGGCTGCCAGGGACCCGATAGAGCCCCGACGAATCGCAAGGGGGCGACGAGGCCCTAGCGAGTCACCAGAAAGCCGCGAGGCTCATGGTACCATTGCTGAGGATTTTCGGCCTCCGATGCTCTTCCTGGGGATCGTGGGTCCCCGCTTGTCGATGTGGCACGTTTTCGCCTTCATTGTTGATGTCTACTTCTTCCTCAGACACCTGCTCGGCATCAGACAAAAGCACTTTGCGAAAATACTCGATCTTTTTCTTCCCTTTCACTGAAGACTTTGCCTTTTGCGCTAGATCTGAATTGTCATTCAGATCTGAAACATTGGTCGCCTTTGGATATGAATTCACTGCGAGATGTGTTGTGCTAGGGCTTGCATGAAGAACTCCATCATCCTTGCCTCCAATGCCTTTGACCCATTTTTGATCGCTGCCCTAATATTAGATATAACTTCAGATTTGAATTCCTTCGTTGATTTCTTTCAATCTGTCACTCAGCTTTGAATTTCTCCTCTAAGACTTTATACTTCTACTTTGATCTTGTGGTCGCCACGAGGATTGGAGGATCTGATAGCACTTTTATACGATGTTCGATGGAAATTACGATAAAACGAGGATTTTTATGGAGGAAAAGAGAAAAGTTGGGATTTTTATTGATTTAGAAAGAAGAACTACAGGATAAGCTAACCCCTTTTGAGGAAAGGCTGCTCTTCAAGCTTTGTATTCGAGATCAAAGCCTAAATATTCCAATCTAAAGATCTATGGATACTTAGAGTAATTATCACGTAATATTCAACATTCCCCCCTCCATACCCTAGCTAGCCCTAATAAAACATGACAGAAATTTAGAATTTTCAGAAAGCACATGCCCCTAATAGATGAAAATGACAAAAATGACACTGGTCAAGCCCACGCCTCCTCCTTCGCTTATAAATGTTGACCGCATCACATTGTTAATCGACTTGTGAAGTTTATTAGTCGATTCATAAATATTATTGATAGACTAATGACTTCTATTAATCGATTAAGCTGAGTTAGCCTAAGTTGCTAGATCTATTAGTCGACTAATGGTTCATTTTTCTGGGGTGAGATACGCTGCCACTCTAGTCGACTAGTCTATTATGTTGGTCGACTAGTATCCTTTATAAAATCACAGTTTTAAATAAGAAACTTATGGTTTTGATAAGGATTAAGTTTGATATTATTCTAAATTTTTTATCCCAAGCTTTCATGTGTGTATAGGTGCATCTTCAAGGCTTTAACAATTTATAATAAGAAAGGAACAAAATTACATCAAGTAAAATAATTCACAATCTTGAACTTGATTGATATTGTCTTTTGTTTCATGTCTTTTGTTACAGATGCCGTCATTCATTCTTGTTACCTTGACACCTTGTCACTTTGCTTCTTTGCTTTCTAGTGATTTCATAATACTTGCACAAAATACATTAGTGCAAGTATAAAGTTTGATCATTATCGAAACATATATAAGGAGACTTCAATATCCAACAATATGCACTTTAATCACCATGCCCTTCTCCAATTTTCTAGGAACATGTCAAGTCCTTGTGACTGCGCCATGTAGTATTCATGTCTAGTATTTTTGTGTACGTGCTTCATAGGTTGACGGAAAAAGGTAGATCACTAGTTGAATGAGGCTAATATGGCTGTGCTACTCCTAGGTTTAGGATTGGGATCAGGTGGCATTTTGTTATGCGGATGTTAAATGTTTAAGCTATCTTCCAAACCCCAAGAAATTGCTATATTATTCCTAGGTTTAGGACCAGCATTTGAGTGGTGTTTTGTGAAGTGGATGTTTAAGTATCTGGGCTGTCTTCCAAATCCCATGAACATGTTGTCCAAATAGCTTTATTGGGGAAATGGACATTTTTGACATCCGATTTAGTTCTTGACATGTATCAACTTTGTTGATAATTGAGGTTTAATATGATAACAGTCATCATCGGTGTACATCGTTAACTTTTGTAATATTTAACTTTTTCAATATTCAACTTTTCCCCCTTGTTTATCATTATGTGTGGCTCTGATCCCAGCGGCATAATCCATAAACCAAATGAACCATATTACCTTTAGATGGGACATGTGCTTCAAGTGTTTGAGTGGCGAGTGTCCTAAAGTGTCTACCATGACAAACATTAAAACTTTGCATACGAAGACATGCGCGCACATGAGTGTAAAAATGATCATACATTAGTATTTCAGTAAGTTGCCTTTTTCACAAGTTATTTGCATAACATGATGTTGGTTTGTATGAAAACAAAGTTAAAAGAATGTATGACTCTGTAAACACTGGACACTCTTGTTTGTTTTCTTTCCTTGTGGATGTCTTCTAGATTTTTCTTTCAATCCTTTCCCTTTTTAATTCAGAAATATTCTATTTCTTTTCTAACCTGAGCAATGTCTAAATAACAATTTGTGTTGTCTCCTTGTGTCTATTGTCTAATACAAAAGCTTCCGCTAAAATGAAAAGTCTGGTGATACTAATAGTGCAATTTATCATGTATAGAAACCAGCCTGCAGATGTTAATTATGAGTTGGGAATTTCCAGTGAGTTGTTGGTGTAATATAACATATGGGACTGACAAGAACGTTGATAGCCTCTGAGAGTTTGTATCCAGGTAACTGTGTTTGGCCTAGGTGCATGCTGGCATTCGAGTAACCGCCTTGGGCTAAGGAAGATAAAGGCAAGATGCGGATAAGGTGGTGGCATTGAAGGCGGAACTATGCTTGGAATAAGATATTTAAATATTCAATTGACGTAGTATACTATTCAAGATAGGGGATTGCAAGCTTGGGTCGTCAAGCTTGGACTCTAGTCGTGGGAAGAAGATATCATACATGGAGCTCCGTCTAGAAGAACCTATTAAGAGAAACTAAGAGTTGACGCATGGCACCACATGGTTTCAATGCAAAACCTCATACATCTGTTTGAGAAAGAAGCTAGTATAATGCATGGTGCACTCCTTTCTGTTATTGAGATGATGCATGTCACCACATGGTTTCAATGCAAAGCCTAATACATCTGGTTGAGAAAGATGCAAACAGTTGCATTTTAAGTTTCTAACCTGCTAACATGCTATTCCAGACAAAAAGCTTTGCTTCTGTCTCAGAGAGAGAGAGAGAGAGAGAGAGAGAGAGAGAGAGAGAGAGAGAGAGAGAGAGAGAGAGAGAGAGAGAGAGAGAGTGATGATGATGATGATGCATGGCACCACATGGTTTCAATGCAAAAACCTGCTATTCCAGACACACAGCTTTGCTTCTGTCTCTGAGAGAGAGAGAGAGAGAGAGAGAGAGAGAGAGAGAGTGTGTGTGTGTGTGTGTGTGAGAGTGAGTGAGTGAGTGAGTGATGATGATGATGCATGGCACCACATGGTTTCAATGCAAAAACCTGCTATTCCAGACACAAAGCTTTGCTTCTTTCTCTTTCTCTTACAAACCTTAGATATAGAAAGAGAGTATGCATGTCACCACATGGTTTCAATGCAAAGCCTAATATATCTATTTGAGAAAGATGCAAACAGTTGCATTTTAAGTTTCTAACCTGCTAACCTGCTATTCGAGACAAAAAGCTTTGCTCCTTTCTCTCTCTTACAAACCTTAAACCCTTTATTCCATTGTTCTCTCGTTCTCATTCACTTCAATCCAAATCTCATCAATACTTTTGATGCAGACCTGAACTATAGAAACGAGGATATTAAGCGATGACAGAAACACTCAATTGAATGAGATGCAACTCAGTTTCTAACTCAAATGTACTTCAAATAAAAACACTTTAGTTTTCAATCTAACCGTGCTAAGTACTAAGAGAATAAGATATGCCAGTGATGCATAATAAATCTACTAATATGTTTGCAACACAAATCTCGTAAGAGTTAACATTCAGTCAACAAGTTACAACAACCAAAAGACTAAAACTTGTGGAAAATAGATGCGAAAATTATAATGGTTTGCTTTAAGAATGTCAAAAAATCAATTGCTTGAAGTTATTATCCAAATACAACAGAAGGACTGAAAATCAAACCAATATCATGTTTTTATTCAAAACTGACCAGGAAAGTTTTAGGGTTTTCTTTTATGTTTGAGGGTGAGTGAAAGGGCGGTTGATATATCATGGGGTAGGGACTTTGTAGGGCTTGTTTGGAGGTGGATCTATGGACTTGGATACAGTGCAGGTTCTTATGTAAAGGCCTTCCATAAGCAGTTGTTATGCAACAAATCTAGACAGAGGCAGAACAGGTACAGAACAATAATCGCTGCAATCGTTCACAACAACAACAATATCAAGCATGTAGATTTTGGCATGGATACATGTTTCAAGGGAAAATAGAGGGAGCTTCGGTTTGGTTTAACATTCAAATCACAATCTTTGAAGGGTTACGTTGTAGAGACAGAGAAAAGAGAAACAACAGAAATAGGTAGAAGACAACCAGGATTATACAATTTGTTGTTGAACTGGACATCCAGAATTCAATCAGTCATAGGTTTAACGATGATGTAATCAATTTCTTTCCAGATTTAAATGTTGATTGTAGCATATTCTTCTTGAAAAGATCATAACTCTAGTTGCAAGATGTTTATATATGACTTTATTCAAATTTGCAATTAATTTCCTGAATCAATACATAATTACTATTCATCCTGAGACTATTATTTGTCTAAAACAGAATTGGATTAATACAATTACAGCCTAATCTAATAATACAAGGCATGAGTGAGGCCTTGCTCACTGTTCAAAGAGATGAGTTGGGTTGGAAAATGGGAGGTCCTAGGCTCAAGACCTGGCTATGGCTATGTTTCGCAAAAAAATTACTAGAAAGCATCAAATGTAACCATGAAAGCTCTCTTTTTGCTCGTGTACACTATGAAGGCTTCATGATCACCATTCACTTTTCTTCCCAGTGAAGAAACTCAACTACTACTTGACCTCTCAATCAAAATCTTTGAAGTACACTTTTTTGTTGGCCAGTTGGGAAAGCAAAATCAAGCAAACTGAAAGTTGGACTTTAATATTGGTTAGTGCACACTTGTTTTTATTCTTTTACTTTTATATGTATACATACAGATGTACAAAATGCATATGCGTACATATGACTTTATGATAATTGCATAATTGGACTATTTTTGCGAATACTGATTTGTTGGACTTGGGTTCCGCCAACCCCGAGTCTTGATTGGTCGGAGTATTAAAAAATGTACAGCGTTTCAGTCCCCTCTTTATCCACGTCACCAATGGTGCCAGATCATCTGGGTGTGATGACCCGGTGATCAAGTATCTCTACTCTTTTTTGACTGATTTTTTGTTCAAATTCTCTACTATTAGTAATATCTTCTTTATAACTACACCTTGCTCTTAGTGAGTAATGCTTTGCACATGAAGTTACCTCTTTTTTTCGCTTTTTAACTTGAGCTTGGTTCACTATGTAATATGTATATGTATTCATCGACACTTTCAAAATAAAACTTATGTTCATCTCTACAAAGATCCATGCTTTCATAAAAGTTTGTTAATACATCATAGTACCAATAATTTCATTGTTGTATCTCTTTCTTCTTTATGTGATTTTTAAGAACTAAGATCATACATTTGATAGTAACCAAAAGAAAATCCGTAATTTTATTAGAATAAACTGAAAATAAATGGATAAGTGATTACAATTGCAGGGATAATCGCCCTCCCAAGGCGCCAATTGATAAGTGACGTCCGCACCTTTCCGAGGGACGAGGAACTAGGACATCTATCCTCTCAATCACAAATTATCAAAAATAAGCATACATAGGGCCGGCCGGCCTCCCCTCCTATTTATAATCATTTAACTAATAGTCTAATTACCCAAATACACATACAATCTTAAAAATCACAAAAATACCCAAAGTCCCCCATAATGGACCGGATCTAACATTACTCCGCCTCCGAAAACCACCTTGTCCTCAAGGTGGTGCATGAAATCTGTAACAGTCCTACTCCAAGTGATGGTCGTCACCCACTCTGGGCTCTTCCTCCTCCACGTCATCCTCTACGCCATCCCGGCAATCAACACTTACAGCTTGCGCATCACCACAATGGTGCCTTGGGGTGAACCTCTCATCGCATCTGAAACACAGACTTTTCTGCCTCTTCTCCTTCATCTCAGTGTCAATTATCCTCCTGAACTGACCTCCCGCCAGCGGTGCACTGCTCTTCTTCTCAACCTTCTCACTACTCGCCTGATCTGTCCTTGTAGCTGCATTCTGTTTTCCTGTTGTTGTCGAAACACTGCGGAAAACATGTCCACTCCAACCACCTCTCGCCCTCCTATCCTCCATCTGGTGGTCCACCATCTGAGCATACTCCATGGCTGCCATTAAGTCCTGAGGCTTTTGAATGCGGACCTCTGCACGAACAATAGGCTTTAGTCCATTCATGAAGGTGCTCTCCATCATTTCATCAGACACATCATGCATCCATCCTGACAGTGCCTCAATCCTCTCTAGGTAATTCCTCACGGTGCCATCCTGCCTGAGTGTCAGTAGCTGCTTCCTCAAATTTTCCAGATGAGGATCTCTGAATCTGTCCACCAGCCCATCCCTGATCTCTTCCCACGAACAAAACGGTTGCTTCTCATCCCTCCATTGGAACCAAGTAAGGGCCTTTCCATCTAGACATATAGCAGCCTCCTCCAACTTCTGTTCCTCTGTCATGTGAGAGACTCTAAAAAATCTCTCCGCCTTGTAAATCCAAGTCACCGGGTTCTCTCCTTCTAACACAGGCATCTTCAGCTTTCGTAGACTGTTTATCGTGTATGCCCCCTGGTCTCCTCGACCTTCTGTGTGCCTTGGCTGATGATAGTGCTACCACCTCTCCTGATGGGTCTCATAGTCCATTTGTGGGCCCCTCTCGTGATCTCCTTGGCCCCCACGTAGGCCTCCTCCTCGGCCTCCATAGTCTCCCCGGCCGTCACCCCCATTCCCACCACCATGCCCCTTCTCAACATCTCTGTAGTCGCCTCTAGTCTCTACAGGGTGCCCCTCATAGGTGTGGGGTATGAGTCGTTATCTGTCGTCGTCATACTGGGGGGTCTGGAGGGTCCTGAAACCCGTCTCCATCATCACCGTACTCTTGAAACTACCTCGGATAGAAATCATCGTTGAAACCACGTGACGGGGTGTCCAGAAGCGCAGAATAGCCTCTGTCGGGGTCATAATACCCCCGCCGCGGCCCGAAGGACCGTGGGGGCTGTCGGGGCACGGCATGGCCCTGACAGCCCCCGGGAAGGGGCCGTAGGGGACTGTCGGGCCTTGTCGCGTCCCAGTGGCCCTGCCGAGGGTTGGTGGGGCCCACCGTGGTGTTCGGTGGCCGGCGGGGCCCTGGCAGCCCTGGGAAAGGGTCGTTGGGACCTCTTGGTCCTCCTCTAGGCACGCACAGCCCTGGGGGAAGCCTCGGGGGCCCGCGCGGGTTGTCTGATTCAGCCGATAGCCGCGGCTTGGGCCGCCGGCCCTCTGGCGCTCCATCTCTGCTTCTGGATCACTGCTGTCGAGATCCGTGAGCCTCCCGCCCTCCAAATCTTGCGCTATGTGCTTTCCATTGTCCAAAGGAGCCACCTTTATCGCTATTTTAGCGTTCGCCTCTCCGCCGTTCAATTTTGACGAGATCTCCACAAGTTGAAAATCATAGGGCTTCCGTGTGTTGATTCATCGTCTCGTCGAACTTCGTCAATCGTTCATCATGCACCGCTAGGGTTTCCTTCATGCCCACGATCTCCCCATTAAAATTTTCCTCAAAGCTTTATACTTATCCTTAGATCTCGTCGCCGCCGCCATGGCTCGTGATGCTCGGATACCAAATTGATAGGAACCAAAAGGAAATATGCAATTTTATTAGAATAAACTGAAAATAAATGGATAAGTGATTGCAATTGTAAGGGTAATCGCCCTCCCAAGATGCCAATTGATAAGTGACGTCTGTGCCTTTCCAAGGAACCAGGAGATCTCTCCTCTCAATCACAAATTATCAAAAATAAGCATACCTAGGGCCGGCCGGCCTCCCCTCCTAATTATATAATCCTTTAACTAATAGTCTAATTACCCAAATACCCGTACAATCATTAAAATCACAAAAACCCCAAAAGTCCTCCCCCCATAATGGACCGGATCTAACAACATTCTGCTCATACATCTTATAAAGTATCAAGGAACTGAATTCTTATTTATTAAGCGTGGTTTGGTAACAAAGTTTGGAAATTGTTTTATAACAGAACCAGTTTTCTCTCAGTTAAAGTGAGTTCATGTTTTTATTCTTAGATGACATTGGAAACTTATATCAATCAATTTACAATAAATTCTAGTTGTCTTCATGTTTCTAGGTTTTTCTGCTGCTGCTGCTGCTGCTTTTTTCACAAATCCTGTAATATGGTCTTGAACATGGGAGCTCCTATTTCCCAATCCAACCTCTTTTCCAGTAAACATGGCATTTCCAGGCCTCACTGGTGGTTCCAACAATTTGTCTATCACAATCAAATAGGTTGACTTAAACATTGGAAGATAACCACCAAAAAAACTCTTTAAAAGAAAATTAGTTTATCAAAAATAGAGCTAGATCTAGTTGTGTGGCCATCGATACGTTGATGGTTGGGGAGGCCATGGCCTGTGGTGGCCACACAAATTATTTTCCGAGTGGTCATAAGTGAATAAGAGTAGGCTTTGTTAAATGCACTACACGTTTAAGTAAAGTTTAACTAAGAATTTATGTGCTAAATTGTGAGCACTAAACTATATTTTTGTAGATTAATATGGTTATAGATTTTGCAATTAATATCATAATATGCGTTGAAACCGAAATCACAAATATATGTTTCTTTTTTCTACCATTGTTAAAGTCGGTTTCAAATGTTCTCCCATACACAACAAGGATATTAGAATGTGATATATATAATCTCTACTTGTTTTGTGTATTGATAAGCAAAAAAATATAGGCTGAGTTACATGCCGTTCACATTTAGGTAAAATTTAACTAAGAATTTCTACCCTACAATCTAAATTGTGAATGCTAAATTATATTTTTGTACATTTATATGGCTATAGATTTAACAAAATAATATCATAATGTGTTGAAATGCTAACGAAAAATCACAAATATATGTTTCCTTTGTTACACCATCATTAAAATCTGTCTGTGATGTTCTCCCGTATTGCACAATGAAAATCTTAACTAAAATGTGAGAAAAGTTTTAGTTATTTTGTATATTGATATGGGAAAAAATATCCTAAAATAGAAGAATGCTATAAGTGAAGTCTTGAATCTTGGACATCTTCCAGCCAATTCTCAAACCTAACACTTGAGCTACTCTCATTGTCACAGTTATTTAATTTTATGTAGCAAATATACTTGAGAAAATATTGTGGAAAAACTTGAAGATTTTATACAGGCTTTGAAATTTTTTGCAAAATTCAGTGTGTACGTGTTAGGATCCAAGATAAAAAGACAATTTTTATAGATAAAAGTAGCCAAGAACTAGATAATTGAATACAAAAAGGTGTATTCTCCTCCCAAGACGCCGAAGAGGACGTCTGCACTCGTTTAATCTAAGAACTACTCTTAGGACGCTCAATAGAGAATATCTCAAATATCAAGCATCAAAATCCTAATGACGGCTAGCCCTTATTTATAAAAGAAACTAGGGTTTTCTTAGGCTAATGAGCGCGCGCATAAGCACAAGGGAAAGGGGGGCCGGCGGCTCACATGGGCCGGCCCATGCTTGGCGGAAATAGACCTGCGGGTCTATCAATACTCCCCCCAAAGAACCACCTTGTCCTCAAGGTAGTGTAAGTACCGGCGGTGCTACTCCGAGTGGGAGTCGTCCTCCCCTCCGATGCCTTCGTCCTCCAGGTCATCATCCTCGTCAGCTTCCGCTATCAATACCTACAGCTTCCGATCCACACAACGGTGTCCGGGAGAGAAGCGCTCGTCGCATTTGAAACAAAGCCCCTTTTGCTGCTTCTCCCTCATCTCTGCATCGGTCATTCGTCGGAATGGGCCCCGACCGGTAGTGGGTTCTGCTCACCCGTCTTCTCAAGCCCTACCGGAACTGTCTCAGTAATGCCCCCTGCTCCGCCTGCTCCAGTCGCGGTGCCTCGCTGTATCTGCCCACTATAGCCGCTCCCGCCTCGCCTATCCTCAGCTCGGGAGTCCTCCACCATTTGTGCCATCTCGACGACCTCCGAAAGCCCTCGAGGCTTGTATGGCCTCACCGCAGCTCGAAGGCTAGGTCGCAGCCTTTTCAAAAAGATGCCCTCCAGCGACTCGTCCGACACCCTATGAACTTGTCCCGCCAGCGTCTCAAATTTTTCAATATACTCCCGCACCGGTCCCTCCTGCCTGAGGGCAAATAGCTGCTTATGTAGGTTCCCCAAGCGGGGGTCTCGAAACTTCTCCAGAACTATGTCCTTCAGCTCCTCCCAGCTCCGTATCTGCTGCCTCCTCTCTTTCCACTGGAACCACCCCAAAGCACGCCCCTCCATGCATATGGCTGCCGCCTCCAGCTTCTGGGCCTCGGTTATGTGATGTGTCGCGAAGTATCGCTCTGCTGTAAACAACCAGGCGTGTGGATCCTCCCTAGAAAATACAGGCATCTTCAGCTTCCCGACTCTGCAATGCCCTCCAAAGTGCCCCTGCTCGAGCCTTCCCTCCTCTCGGTGATGTGGACGGTGGTGCTGCCTCCTCTCGTCCTGAGTCTCGTATCGCCTAGGTGGCACTCCTCCGTGGCCCCCATAGTCTCCTCGGTAATCCTCTCGACGGCCCTCGAAATCGTCCCAACCTGCGTCATCGCCGCACTCCGCCTCGTAGCCACCCCCGTCGTCGTAATAATGGCCTCTCCCGCCTCCGTCCCCGTACAAGGGGTCCTCCGCTACTGGGCGCCATCCCGAAGGGTCGAAGAACCCTCCCAAAAACTGTCCACGACCATCCTCTACTGTTGTCCGTTGTCCGTGGGGCTCCGAAAACCCACCTGGAGGCTGGCCCTATGCGCCCTCCCCCCCTGGCGGCTGCCAGGGGGGCTCCAGCCCCCTATATGCTGCAGGCGGGGCCGGCCGGCCCTCTTACAGGGCCGGCGGGCCCTGTCGATCACCCAGCAGGGCCGGCGGGCCCTGCCGGAGGTCCGGCAGGGTCGCTGGACCCGGGCGGGGGCCGGCAGGGCCTGGCCAGCCCTGCCGTGTCCCGCGCTGGGCGGGGGGCCTCCCCTGCCTCCGTCGCGTGGCGGCCGCCCCTCGAAAGGGTTTTGGGGGGCCGGCCGCCCCTCCTCGCCTTCGTGCGTTGTCCGAAAGGGGCCGCTGGGGCCGCCGTTCCCTCTTTGGTACTCCACCGCGTTGCGCCACACCTCCTCGCGATAATCCACCTTCCATGGCTCTTCGTCTTCGTCGTCATCCAATTCTTCCACCAAAAAATCACTTTTTGGGTCAAAGCATTCAACTTTCTCCTTCTCCTTCTTCAAAGGTGCCGCCTTTTTCCCCGATTTAGGGTTTTCTTCCCCCTTATTGTTCGCCGCCAATTGCTTTAGGGTTGCCATCATTTGCACGAATTGGTCGTCGTGCTTCGCTTGATTTGCTGTCAATTGGTCGATGGAAGCCATCAATTTTGCCATGGATTCGTCGTTGGCCGCCAATGATTTTTTGACCCCGTCGATTTCGGTCGTGACTTTGGCCTCCAAAGCTTCAATTTTGTCGTGGGATTTTGATGCCATGGATCGTCACGTGCTCTGATACCAAATTGTTAGGATCCAAGATAAAAAGACAATTTTTATAGATAAAAGTAGCCAAGAACTAAATAATTGAATACAAAAAGGTGTATTCTCCTCCCAAGACGCCGAAGAGGACGTCCGCACTCGTTTAATCTAAGAACTACTCCTAGGATGCTCAATAGAGAATATCTCAAATATTAAGCATCAAAATCCTAATGACGGCTAGCCCTTATTTATAAAAGAAAGTAGGGGTTTCTTAGGCTAATGGGCGCGCGCATCAGCACAAGGGAAAGGGGGGCCGGCGGCCCACATGGGCCGGCCCATGCTTGGCGGAAATAGACATGCGGGTCTATCAGTACGTCTGCCCACCCTCGGCTGTATGCACGTGGCCATAGTCCTGCAAAAAATTCTGAATAAAAATAGTTTATGGTTGGCACCAAAAGAAATTGCCCAATAATGTTTTCCTTAATCGATCCCCTCCTAAATCAAGTTGGTTTTCTTTTTCCTTAATTGTTCCCCTCCTAAATTAAGTTGTTTTTCTGTTCTTATCTCATAACAGCCCACTATCCTATCTCTTCTAATAACCAACCCAGAATTATCTCTTCAGGTGTTAGATCTTAATTAGATTTACTACTTAATATATAAGATTTAAAATCAAATAGACAAATGATTGGACTGTTGTATAAGATCCATATACTGAAATGATTTTTTTCATTTCGAATAAATAGATTTGAAACATACTGTATTTCATAAATTGATTAGATTGTATTTCTATATGTTACTACTTATTTGATAATAAAAATTGTTTTGCCATTTAGAATTTAGAATTTAGGTTACATTTACCATTTTCCTCCTAAAATGTAGCCTAGTCAATTGTTCTGTGATTTTAGTTCTATAAAGAGGATTTATGACCTGATTGGGTTGTGTATTACTAACTAGTTTAATGTATATATTTTCATAGCGTCCCAACCCAAAAACAAAACAAAACAAAACAAAACAAAACAAAACAAAAGGCGGCCCCAACTCCCAAAAAAGCTCCACCCCCAGCAAAAAGAAACAACCATGAATCTCTGGCCACATCCCTGTCTAATTGGGTGCAATTGTTTAAATCTTAAAATAGTAAAAAAGAGATGAAAAATTAGCCGCCTACTGCACTTCTCATGTTTTGAACTGTGCCAGTGACCTAGATAAGTTAACTGTCATGTACATGGAGCCTAGTACACTTTAAGCTGACATATGCCAAATCTGTTTGAGCTATTTAGACATGAAATCATGGACAAATCAGGGAAAATGGGCTTTGAAAGATTGGAAAAAATAATTCCAAATTGAAATGCATTGCAATTAACCATGTTATGTAGGACTCTTCTCCCAATCAAGTTTGCTACTCGCAGACATGACACACGCATCGACCTGTGCCCGACACTTAACATACATATATTGTTGTTCACCTTAAAGACATGTACCGCATGAATTATAGTGCGGTCTCTTTTGATAAAAAGCTATTGTTTTAAAAAGCATTCTACTAATAGTAAGCGCAATTTTATATTAATATAAACCCGATATGTTTGTTTATATGAGTCAAATATTCATTATATGCGAAGAAATATACATATATAACCGTGTCTTTTTGTCTATAGTTTGGACAATTACTGTGTTCGACACTAGCGAAGCGCGACACGTGTCCGTGTCTCCTAATCATAGGCTATTAATCATTAACCATAATGCTCCATTTTTTCTTCTCTTTAGGATGAGAACACATTTTCCATGAATGTTATTGTTTCCTTCCAAAATGTTCAACCTTTTAATTTTGAACCTTTTAACTTTCTCTTGCATTTTCGTAGCTATGCTTCACCTTTTCATTTTCCTTGTACATACCCAATCAAACCTGAAGTCAAGGGCATCATGCTTTATTATTTTTCTAATTTTTAGTTATTTATGTATTTATTAGCACTTCAATCAAATCCTTGGCAATTCAATTCAATCAGGTCGTATGGTCTTCCATAGTTCATACTTATCTTAGACTCATACTTAATTGGCTGCTGATTTACTTGTAAAATGGATTTGCTCATACCAACTCTTTTCTTGTTCATGTTGGTTGATAGTGTTTTCTTGGGTGCAGATGATGATTTTAGAGATTTTGTTGACGAAGTCCCACGTGGATGTCAAATTACAATTGTCTCTGATTCTTGCCATAGTGGTGGTCTGATCGATAAAATGAAGGAACAGATTGGAGAAAGCACCAAAGGTGATGACGACGAAGATGAAGAATCAACAGGCTCCAAGTTTGGTTTCAAATCCTTCTTGAAACAGCAAGTCCGTGATGCATTCGATTCACGAGGTATCCACGCTTCCCATGAAGGACACCACCACCGCCATCACCAGCCAGAAGTTGAGCAAGATGATGACGGTGACAATTCTGAGCGTGGTCACATGAAGAACCGCTCCCTTCCCCTCTCCACACTGATAGAAATACTGAAGCAGAAGACTGGAAAAGAAGATATTGACGTGGGGAAGATAAGGCCTACCTTGTTTGACATGTTTGGTGATGATGCTAGTCCTAAGGTGAAGAAGTTCATGAAGGTCATCCTGGACAAGCTCCAGCATGGGGGCAGTAGTGAAGGCAGTGGTGGGGGATTCCTGAGCATGGTTGGGGGTTTGGCACAAGAATTTCTTCAGCAGAAGCTAGATTCGAATGATGAAGATTATGTGAAGCCAGCTTTAAAAACCGAAGTCCATAGCAAACAAGAAGTTTATGCAGGAGCAAATAATAGGTCTCTTCCAGACAGTGGCATACTGATTAGTGGTTGCCAGACTGATCAGACATCTGCGGATGCTAATCCTCCTACTGGTGGAGCTTATGGGGCACTTAGCAATGCTATCCAGACTATCCTTGCAGAGACTGATGGGGAAATTAGTAACAAAGAACTTGTGCAGAAAGCTCGGAAGATGCTGGCCAGGCAAGGATTCTCACAGCGTCCAGGTCTTTACTGCAGCGATAATCTTGCGGGTGATACCTTTATATGCTAATAGAGGAATGGTGCTTGTTATGCTTCCTCAATTATCATCTGTGGGAGTTTATGATCTGCCAGTATTTTGCACTAGTATGGGTGTGTGAGGAGAGTGGATACTTGTTGTTTTTCCCATGCTTTTGTTACAAATAAAGTTGATTGAGGATGTGATCTTGAACTTCTACTAGGTATTGGTGTGGTGAGGTATTTGTGGCTTTCTCATTATCAATTAATCAATGGCGATGTTTTCGAAACAAATTATTGATGTGTGTATAATGGATAGTGTCGGGTAACTAGTCAAGGGAAACAGTTTGTAAGCAAATTATCAGATGCTACATTCATCAATTTGATTTCACCTGGTTTGAGTTTTTATGATGTACATGTGGTAATATTTGTTCCTGTGTACTCAATGGGTAGATCGTCATAATCAAGTTAATCATGTATCAGTGATCTACACGAGGAAGGCGCTAAAGACTGAACTATATGCTCTGGAAGACGATGGACATCTATTCAACTGTCGAGCTCTTGTTATTGTCACAAACGGAGGGAAGTTTCTCTTATCAGAAACTTCAGTTTGATCTGTTATTATATATGCATCCAATTGCTTAGTTTAAATCTCCAGTTTATTCCTGATATTGATGCAATATGGCAATAACAGGTATGATGCTAAGTGGATCTTGATCTTCAGATACTTGCTGCGCAATGAGATATGGGAAGCAAGCTCGAGTCGGCCTATTTGCTATATCCTGGGAAAAATCTTACAGTTACGGTGTCTTCTCGAGTCATCGGTATATTGTCCAGGTATGCATTCTATGCTTATTTGCTATAGTTTCCATCCTGGAGTTCTCTGCAATGCTTGTGTTTCTGATTTTATTTCCAAAGTACCGGAATCTTACTTAAACATGAAGTAATATTAGCCTCTTACTGTATCATTGCATGCTATAGCATTGTGCGTCCATTTTCTCATTCCATTGTAGACGAGTCATTTTACTGATTCTGCGATTGCTCATTATAATATTGATATCTTGGTTTATACAAGGAGCGGAGTTGTCTGTTCACATCCATGTTTCTATATTTATTCTCTTTGGAGTCTCGTCTGCAAAAATAAGGATAGCTCTCTCAGCCTCTGCTACATGGGGGAATTTTTTTATAGACCTGGTTTGCTATCAGTTGTAGATCTAGAATTCCTACACAAGCGATCTATGTGTTTTCCATTTCTAAATTTGGCAATTCTCAAGTATCCTTATCTGTCTAGGGTTTTTACATTCCCTAGGCCTGAAAGGGCAAAAAATATATCCTTATGAATGATAGTTGATCCACTTGTTTGCTATGTAGATGGAGGAAACAATGACAAGACTTAGAAATGAAGTAGTTGGTTGGTGATTTGAAGTAGAAGGAACAGCAGAGCTGAAGGGCTATATGTTAGCCTAAAAAGCTTAGATTCCATCTTCGTCATTTCCAATCCTCCTTTAATTTAGCTTTCCTATGTGAAATCCTCTTCCATGAATGAATATTTACCATAAAACTAAATTGTTGCTGGAAAGTCGTAGTCAAGTCTCAGTCGAGTTTTCTTCAAAGAGTAGCATGAAGATCAAAAAAAATTCACCCTTCTCCCTTTAGCTTTGTAGAGAAAGAATAGATATAATCTGTTATAATCGAGGAACTAACAAAAGAGTAGGTAAGACTCGTGGATTCGCCAATCGAAGCCATCGCATCGAGTTTTTCTTTCAACCTTGTCGTTCAAATTCAGTAGTGGAAATGTTCTAATCCTGAGCTAATTCGTATACATATGCCTATGCATTGGTTTATTACGTGACACCTTAAGTATACCACACACTATTATAATCATAATATAAGTAAATGTTTGCCAAACTATTTTAAATTTGCGAAATCTCGCCTTGCCAATTGACAACGATTCTGCGTTATTAGGTAGCTACACCAACAGAGCATGTGCTAGTCCAGCTAACAGACTGATTATTAACCACCACATCACAAACACAACATAAAACACAGGCATAAAGAAAGAGGAAGAAGCACATGCATCAGATTCTTGTACACATTATCAGCATCAATCAAACTCCAGAGAGAAATGAAGATAAAGTGGTATACACTATCTGTTAAGCAAACTGCACACCCCATGTGACAATGTATCAAACCCACACACACACTCAACTTTTCCTCAGGGACCCACATCTCCCCACTTGTGAGGATAATGAGCACATTCCCTTTCTGAACTAATTGATTAAAAATACCCATAAAATTAAAAATAAAAATTACAAAGCACCAGCCAAGCAAGAACAACAATACTGTAGGATGGGGGATTTTGTGTAAATGGTGGAGCCCCGAGGTACAATATTCCCCCTACTATCCTCCCACCACCACCACCACCACCACCACCACCACCACCAGGATGTTAAAGGGATTCATCAGATTTAGACCCAAGTAGAAGAAGAATTATGAAGCATGCTCAGATCACATGGCCCAGAGAGAAAAAGGAAAGTAGTAAGAGAAATGGCATCCCTGACATGCACATGCATTTGCCTGCCAGCCCATGTTCTCCATGTCCCCCCTCCACACTCATTCTCATCTCATCTACCATCTATCATAGCCAATCTCTATCCATTAGAAATCGTTCTCACACAAAAAGAAACACAAAACAAAAAAAGAAACTATACAGCCTAAAAGTCTAAATAGCAAGCCCTTAGCTTAAACATATAAGGTGGTTTTGGTTATATTAGGAGGGGTCAATCAGTTGAGGGAGGAGCAATGGAGGTGGTGAGGGCAGGAGACGAGGTGGTCGTTGGTCAGGCCGGCGGCCTGCATGAAGGAATGGATGACCGTCGGGCCGACGAAGCGGAACCCTCGGCGGACCATGTCCTTGCTGATGGTCTCAGACTTGGATGTCTTCACTGGGATCTTTCGACACGACTTGTAGTTGGTTGTGATGGGCTTGTGGTTCACAAAAGCCCATATGTACTTGTCCAGTGACCCAAATTCCTTCTTAACCTGCAACACAAGTTAAACCAAGCTTTTTAAGTCACATGTAAAAGCCATGCATCACCAAATTTAAAGTTGCTTGCAAGAAATTTCATCCAAAACCCTGAAGCTTAAAAGATCAAATACGTGTTTTGTTTACAGGCCAGAAGTAAAGAGAATTAGTTCTTGCCGGTATTTGGCATGGCTTGAAAGGCTCAATGATTAGGGTTGTTGTACAGAGATCATGACAGCAAGCAATGTGATTGAAAAAGATGCTTTCTTTCTTTTTTTCTCTCTTGAATCCAACTGTATTACAACTTGGATGTACCGTGCATGTGCTTTGCTCAGAGCTATTCTTGTTCTTCTTATTCTTATTCCTGTTCCTATTAAATAATATATTTTGATTTGATACCTTTCTTATTTCAAGTCTTTCCTATTGAAAAGTCATTTTATGACAATTTTTTATTAGTACAATGAGGCTTAAGCATGTGGACTCATACACATATAAAGAATTGTAAACCCCAAAAAAATACTTAAAAAGTGGGGTTGTTTGACAATTAGGAACGAGGCCAAGGAACAATCAAATCATAAGAAAGTAATGATTTTATATTTATCAAAAATTGTGAAATTTCCTTTCAAAGAGGAACCAAAATTTGACAAGCTAGTTAGCTGTACCTCAAGAATTCTGTTAGAATTGTCCACAACTCCTCGAACCCTCCCCAAATCTAGCACATACTCTGAGCTGATTGATGCAATTTGCTTCTCTGTGAACTTGGCAACAACTTCTGCATCAAATCCAGCGAAAGCTGACCTAAAAAAAACAAAAAAAACATCCAGAAACAAACAAATTAGTCTTCTTGCTTGCATCTTTCGAAATTTGTCACAAAATCTGAGTAAAAATAAATGAATACCTGAAGTCATCCCTTTTCTTCAAGATGGTGGTCCAATCCAGGCCAACTTGAGCTCCAGATAACACCAATAACTCAAACAGCATCCTGCAGTAAAATCATTGGCCAGTTAGAGAGAGAGAGAGAGAGAGAGAGAGAGAGAGAGATCTCAGAAACTCACTTGTCATCATGGACGGGAACTCCCCACTCCTCATCGTGGTAGGCAACATACAGAGGATCTATCATCATAACAAACAAGAAAAAAACAGGTCAATACATGAATCCAAAAAAAATACAAAATAACCAACTGCATCTATCAGAGAAAATAATCGTACCTGAATTTGCTGTAATGAAACTGCATCGCTTCTCCTCTTGGCTAGCAGCAGCCGTAGCATTCGGTGTATCTATGGGAGCAACCTTTTCGAGTTTCTCTGGTGTCCTGCCGTAGTGAGCGATCTTCATCTTGCGCTGCGCTTGCATAAGGGAAGCCTGCTCTCTTTGCGCAGCTGCAATACTTCCTGGGGCTCTGTCCACCAACAATGACTCATACGCGTAAGAGCCCTTGAAGCTCAAGGATTGCTCGAGCGAAGGTCCACTGGACTTTTTGGATTTTTTCCTAACCACTGGGGCGAGCTTCACGGTCGGTTTCGGCATGATCGGCCTCTCGGTGCTTGAATTAGGACTGTAGGGATCGTTTCCTCGCTTGGTAGGCTTTGGCTTGGGGGAGATTGGTGGAGTCATGGCCTTCTTATCATGATAAGAAGCGTTGGTGGTCTTACCGACGTTAAGGGACATAGGAGAGGATAAGGATCTCTGGAGAGATTTCTTGATGGGCTTGTTGTCCGTTGTCTCCGGCGCCGCTGCGACTCGGTTGCATGCAGGCTGGAGGACTGGCCTGCCATCGATCTTGGCCACCTCGGCCAGGCCGATGGCAGGGCCTGATTTCATCTTGGAGTTGCACATTTTGCCTAGAAAGCGTGGAATATTTGGCTTGTTGAAGGGATGAGGAGGTTTGAGCTGTGATGAAAGAGAGGAAGGGGGCTGGGGGTGTATAAATATAGGAAGGAGAGGGGAGATATTAGGATAGGAAAGAGGATGGAAGGTAGGGACATAGCTTAACCAAGTTGTGAGATGGGTTTAGTTCAATTTGGAATTTGGATCACACTGGCATGCGATGGACGAGACTTGGTCAAGTTCAAGCTCAAAGGTTAACTGCATTTGGCTTGATGTGGAGTGAGAAATTTGGGAGGGACCAATCATCTAACACTTTTCTTTTCTTTTTCAAGCTGGCAGGAATCTGTTCCATGCTATCATCTTCTATCTTGATCGTGTGTGTGTGTGTGTTTGGGTGAGTGGGGGGGTGTGTGTGTGTGTGAAGGCTCAGAGTAATTAATGGGTAATATCTGAGATACCTCACATGAGATTGAGTTGGCATGTATTGCTGGCATTCCATCATACCAATCAGAAAATGGTATTTGTGGGATGATGTACGTCCAATAGGAGAGAGAGAGGTACTTCGACGCGTGGGGGACTAATTTTTGTTTATGTGCTAGTTACAGAGTTACAGGTCAATGATTCTGATTGTCCTAATAAAGGGTTTGCAATATTAGTTAATTATATCGATTAGGTTACTAATCTGTCTGATTACTTTTGTCGCTCACTTTCATCTAAACCTACTATGACAGGCAGCATGCAACCTATTCTTGCTTGCTTCACTACCAGGCCTATTAGGTATCAATTATTCATTCATTCTTGACATCGTCGTTAACTCAATAATCTTTCAATTTGACCTGCCGATGGATATGAAATGCACATACATTTTTACTATGAAGGCAATGAACATGTCAAACACACCAATTCTACTTTGTCATGGTCGTTTGTAATGTTTTGCTTTTTAGAATTTGTTGCAAATAGTATTGTATGGTGGCGTGATTTGTGTTTATGTGTATTCTTCTGAGATGTTTCTATATCAATACATGTAGCTAGGGAAGCATTCATCTCTAGGCTCCAACCTCATTCAAGAAGGGTAGATATTATGTAAATAAATACAGCATCGAGAATACATCATCCTCATCATCATCCTAGCCTTCATCCCAAAAGTTGGGTTCGGCAATTCATGGTGACCAGACCCAATCCACTTGTAGTCTTGGCAAGCGTAGTCTCAGGCTTAAATCACATTGTGTCTACTGTTTGATCATACCGAGATGGCTCAAAATCTGCAGGGTCTTATGACTGTATTTAACAAATTTATTCGTAATAACCCTTCTAAATACCCTCTGATTGTTTTTGACACGAAGAATCGTGACATATTTGATGGACACTTATTAATTAGTATGACACTCTTTCACATTAGGTTGGATATAGAAAGGAGGGTTCAGTTAAGACTCAAATCAATGAAATTAAGATGATATCAATGGCTTAAAACTTAAATTGGTATGATTGGATGCGGAAATGAAATATGAATATTACTCTCCTAATAAATGTGATTTAATGCAGAAATGTGAAGCCAGATGGGGAAAACCAAACAAAGAACTTTCAAGCCAGGGTCCTACTTTTCTTGTGCCAATGGAGTAGGAGACCAAACCCAGAATTTTTTTTCTGGCCCTACTCTCTTGAAGTTTAACTGTGGTGGATGGCTGCCTGTCTATCTCTGCCCCCAGGGCTAGCTAGCCATCCATGTAGATTCCAGAATTCATGGTCCATGCCTATGTGATCAGCTCACAGTGGAGTTTTCCAGCATTAAAAGCTATCTTTAGTATTTATCAGACCAGTCTTTTAAACTCCCTCAAAATTGTCTCCTTGTCTCCTAACCCTTGAGGACCCTGTGGCTAATCTCAAATTTGTTGTCACATATTACTTGCCAATTCAACTCATCAGTCATCAAAATCCAATTTAACATAGCTGGGACTCGTTAAATCCGTCAAGTTTTTCTAATAAACATTGGCAGAAAGCTTTAGCTTTCGGTTGAATGCAATGAATGCCAGGGTTTCTCAACCCTAGACCTGCCTACTTGGATGCTGCATCAAAGACAAAGCCTAAAGCTGGGTGATCTCTTACCACTCCAAGCAGTAAATCCTCAAGATTTTGTTACCATGGTTAGAAACATCCAAAGAGAGAGCCTTGCACCACGTTCAAGTAGAAACCTCACCTACCTCTTTCTACCTGGATAATGGAGGATGCGAGGCTCGGAGAAAAACTCTCGTTTTCAGCAAGAGGGTCCCCAACAATGGAAAAGATCCGTTTTGCGAGAGGCAAAAAGGCTAGGGGTTAACAATCAAGTTAATTGAGACATGAGAACTCAACTGTCTTTTCCCTGAAGCCCTCCCTGCTATCAAAAGGCTCCTCCACGGTCAATGACAAGTTATTCTCAGAGGCATCCCTCGGGAGGCTAATATGGTTGCAGATTCCCTAGCAAAGCATGGTCTAGATTTCATACAGGATACATATCATGTGTTTAATAATTGTCCAGACCTTTGTTCCGTACAGCTGGATATTGATTTACATCATTAAGGTCCTTGTCCTAGGTGCTTGTTAGCACCTCCCATGCAAAAAAAAAAGGCTAGTGTTTAAGTTCTGCTTGGACCAGTTTATGGTTTACTTTTAAAAAATAATAAATTAAAATGAATTATATATATATATATATTTGTCAAAAAGGAAGCATGGAATATGGTCCTAGGGTTAGGCCCATATTGCAGGGCCTCCAAGATAATAGCAACCTCTCAATATACAACATCCTACTCTATGAACCACATGTGTGAGCAACAAATACCGAAAACCCAACCGACTGAAAAATCAAACCGAATTGCACACGAAACCTAACCGAACCTATTGGATATAGTTGGTTCGGTTCGGTTTGGTTTTGAGAGGCAAATCATCGGTTTCGGTTCGTTTTTCGGTCTGGTTCGCCCAACCGAACCGAACATATGCATGGGTTGAGAGGGATTAATCGACTAATGCCTACAGAAACAGAGTGAAAATCAACATTTTCATTGACTAGTCGACTAGTTCTTAAGCAGTACTCGACTAGTATTTGCCGATTCAGAAAGGTCAACCAGCATCAAAACCGAACTGAAGTTCGATTTCGGCCCAGCACGTCGGTTCGGTTCTGAAAGTTTTGCCAAAACCCGAACCAAATCGAACCGCCTGATGCTCACCCATGTGGACCAGGAGGATACCATGGGACTGCGCCTGAACACTTTACTATTGAGCCATCCACACACCCAAATAAAAAAAGACCTCTCATATTAACATCTAAACAGCCAAATGCATAGGAACGCAACACGCAGGGAGACAAGGGCATGTGCCCTTTAACATCTCAATAATTAGATACCAGTCCTTACTGGGAGGACATGCCCCCCAAACCCTAAGGGGCCCCACCCAACTAAATCATGGAAGAGACGGTCATGAATTGGTTGCCCTACCATTACCGTAGGGGGGTTCGCATGTGATATTGAGATATGATACACATGATCAGCGATGGATGTGTGCTTTCTTCGTTGGAGCACATTTTGGATATATATTGAAGGAGTGTCTGCTAACTCTAACAGTCCAAGTCCGGCAAAATTCAAGAAAAATTAAAGAAAAGGGGTTGCAATTGTTGGGTTTGATGTAGAAGGTGGTTTGGTTAATTAAAACCATTGTTACCCGAAAATGCCACATTCCACTGTTCGTGATCTGGGTCACACGCTTCAGATTGTGATGCCTTACCGATTGGGAACTGTAAAATCAAAGTTCTGAGTTTTTATTAACTTTTTATATCAAGTAAAAACAATCCTTGTCGCCAAGTTACGGTGCATAGCTTTGCTGCTGAGCTGTAAATGACAAAGTACCAGAAATAACTTTTGCACACATTGCACGACGAAAAAAAACCCAAAAAAATCCACCATGAACAGTATGTGGTGCACGCGCAACCGAAAAGGATTGAGAAGTGTGGATTTGTGTGTCGGTATCGTCGGAGGGTAAAATGGATATAAATCGAAATGGCAAACATATAAATAAGAGGGGTTCAAAGTAGGGGAAATTGCCAATGACAACCATGTAAATAGTGGGGAACCAATGTGTAAAATTGGGCAAATGGCAACCTTGTAAATAGAGGGGGGCCAATGGTTTTTTTGGTTGTATTTAAAAGCAATGGCAACCTTGTAATTCATGGGAAGAGGATGAGGCTTATATTTGGGTGCATAACAAAAACCACAAACTACACCTAAGCCTCCACTCATCTCCAAGTGGGCCCCACCTGGATGATGTGGCCAAACCACGACCACATCTCTACCCACCATTTTGTCATAGTAGGACAATGGAAAACATGTAAATCCCTATTTTATTAGATAGACTAGTCATATCTCGTGCCCGCAGGCACGGTTCATTTAAGATTTATCCCCGCGAAATCTTTATTCTACAAAAAATTATTTCCACAGCCAAAATTTAAAACAACAACAAATTTGCGTAAAAATATTTAGCGGCATGGGCACCTTCGGCGTGGGCGACTTCGGTGCGGAACAACAAATACGACACGGGCGTCTTCGACGGGAAACCACAAATTCGGCGCGGACGCCTTTGACGCAGAACAACGAACATGCGCATTCAGCGCGGAACAACAAATTCGGCGCAGGCGCCTAAGGCACGTAATAATAAATTAGCGTAAAAAATTTAGCGGAACAACGCGTGAGCTCATTCGACACCGAACAACAAATTCGACGCGGACGCATTCGACGCCGAACAACAAATTAGCGTAAAAGAATTCGCGGGTGTCTTCGACGCGTGGTGTCATTTGTTGGTGCGGAACAACGCGCGAGCGCATTCGGTGCGGAACAACAAATTTGGCGTGGACGCCTTTGATGCAGAACAACAAAATAGCGTACAAAAATTTAGCTGGGCACCTTTGGTACGAAACAACAAATTCGGAGCGGGCGCCTTCGGCGCGGAACAACAAATTCGCACGGGCGCCTTCGGCGGGAACAACAAATTCAGCATAAAAAATTTAGCGGAACAACAAATTCGGCGCGGGCACCTTTGGTGTGGAACAACAAATTAGCGTAAAAAAATTGCACGGGCGCCGTTTATTTGCACGGAACAACGTGCGATCGTATTCGGCGCGGAACAACAAAATAGCTTAAAAAAATTTGGCGTCAGCGCGGAACAACAAAGCTCAGGGTATTTTTCGGTGACGGCATTAACTTACTTTTTTTACGCTAGTTTTTTTTAATTTGTTTAATTTAATGGATCATGTTTCTTCGTAATTTTTCCCAATGCAATGCACATTTAATTTCAAAGTTTTGGTTCACAATACACTTTTCCCCCCAAAATTTAAGTTTTCACACTAAAATTTTCGTAAAATCCAATCTCAACCATTGATTTACCAAGATCAAATCACAGCCACTCTTTATATTGTCCTAGTCAGCCCTAAAATTCAAAAAAGGTTTTCGAATGTATAATAGATTATACACATACATAGCCATAAGTAGAGTAAGACTAGGCTTCATTTGGATGAACCAAGCACGTGAATCCATCCAAGTCAATTTTAAAATTTATACAATTCAATGGAAAATTTTGGTTGATTGTGATCGACCATGTCTAAACTACACACATACTCATACAAAATTTCAATTGATTTAGACATGTTTTACACAAGAATGAAGTGGTTGCAAAATTAGTCGATTTTATTACTATTTTAAAACATTTAGTTTGTGTTAAGTCCGAGACTTAGACGGAAATGACGAGGAAGTTTTGCGACTACAAAGCGAAAGAAGTGTACTGTTGGATAAAAGTATGAAAAAAATAGTAATAAAAAAACAGAGGTCATAGCACAATATATCAACCTGGGGGTAAAAAAAGAGTACCGATGAACACTGACAAATAGAAAGCCAATGAAACATTAAGAATGCAATTGACCCATGCTTTCCCTCAAATTCGACGTGTCGTTATTAACCTGAAATAGTAAAGATGAATGATTATTTGGACTACATAATCATATATCCATGAGATATGCCGCAGGGATAACGCTATCCTTCCTCATTAGTCCCTCTCTCTCGTATGGCTAGTGGGTCCACCCGAATGGTCCCATTGTAGCTTCTCCTGTTTCTTGTCTTTACGATTTGAACACAATTTATCCGTTAATTATCTGTCTATAGTTTCGATCGAGCCATGTCGCCCATGGTCTGCTTTGGTTGATCAGAAACATCGAACCCGTTCAAAGACAAACACGAAGAAGGCCGGGCGTGATTCTGTTGGTTTCTCCAAAAACACAAAAAGAGGAACACAGTGGCAAGTTCGCATGATGTAATTGGATGGCAGACTTGTAAATAAGTGGTATGTGTGCATGAGTAAAAGCAGCTCCCTTGTATTGCTCTGGTGCTTCATTTATCTGTTTAAAAAAAGAACAATCTTAAAAAGCTTTTAAGATGAGCATCAACTGAAAATGACCCATCACGCAATTTTGATAGGCGAGCAAGCATGAAAGGTTCAATGGTCTTATTAATTATTGATGATATTTGTGGGGGGATGATTGAATCAATCTGATCCATTGTCTTAATGCTTGGACCTGCGTTTGCTAATTAGTCAAGCTTTTAGAACATTATCCTATTAATCACATAGGAAGGAATTTGCAGGGAACAAGGCCCACCTCTATTTTATTTATTATTGTTATTTTCTTGTATGTGACCTCAAAGATCAAAATATTAGACCGTCGCCATCTCTCACCCAGTTAATTCCTGACTCATGTTTTCAGCCTCTCTGTTTTAGGAGGCCCATCTCCACTGATGCTGCTTCAATTTTCATAGAAGATCGAGCCTCCCTCGGTCATCAACGCAGCGTCATTGTCCGGCCAATCAACAACTACTTGTATTGCAATCGAGGAGGAGGCCAACGCAGGTGTCATGTGACAGCAATGAGCTGCAAAACTTAAAGTCTACAGTCAGAGGAAAGTGCGTGAAAAAAAATTCTAATTGAAAGGAGGAATCCAATGCTTCGATTTTTTCTGTTAAGTACTGCGCCCCTGGTCACAAAATCCCAATATGTTTAAATGGTTTCAAAACTTCCAGTTCCTGGAGAACCCTCATTTTCAATTAATCTCCAGTGTAGAATTTGATCTCTCTCCCTCTCTCTCAACTCTTAGAAACCCTCAAAAGTTTATATATATTTCTGTTGACGGGTAAATCCGTCAACAATGAGTAGGGTGCTGAAGAGGACGGATCCGGTGACGTGGCGCTCAGTCAGCTGATGAGTGTGACCCGAGGAAGGACGGCTCCTGGTCAGTGAGAGCGTCGGATCGAAGCCCGATGGGCAGATCCCCTCTGATGCTTAAGTCAGTTGATGACTAGAAAAGGCACGGTGCAGCTAGATCCGACCAATTGGAAGGTCATCCGATTACTGTCTCGTTGAGACATGTCGGAAATATAAAGTGCAATCAGATATCTGAGTGTCAGAATACCTGAGTTTTTAGTATGTCTTGAGAGAGGTCCACCATCCCTCATTGCCTAGGCGGGGTGTTGCCTGCGTCCATGCCAATAAAGTTGCTTTATTGTCGATATTGATGAGGATGTATTAATGAGGGGTAACGGTCGCCATGAATGTCGCGATACTTGTTGTATAGAGTAACGGTCGCCATGAATGTCGCTAGAATTGTTGATTTTGTTTTCTCACTGTTTTAATCTTCATATTTCAAAAAAAAAATCAATCTCAAATCCTTTGGATCTCTCTAAGCTAAGTTAATCTTATTAGAGATCAAATGATGGTTTTTCTTTCCATAGCCACTTCACAAGCTCCAATTCTTTAGTGGCTACAGGGAAGTTGTTGCACCACCATCCATCAAAAGAGGTTTGTAAATCCACCAGAAGAGTGGTGGGAAGTGCCTAAGTGTTTGCATTACACTTGTTGTAATTGGGTTGTAAAAAGCATCTTTGAGGTCCTCTTTTTTGGAAACCCTAGCAAAAGAAGCTAGGTGTCATTTATCATTGGAATGCGTAGTCAATTCAGAGGAGCTTGAAGAATGGTGCATGATGCGGTGTTTATCAATTCATTCATTCATTCATGCTGATAGATGAGACCAAACTTCAAATTTGTGAACACAAAACAGCAACGCGTCACAAACATGAAAGAGTCAATGATCTTATTAATTACTTATTGATATTTCCATTGTCTAAATGCTTAGACATGCGTTTACTAATTAGTCAAACCTTTAGAACATTATCCTATTAATCACATAGAATTTGCAAAGAACGAGGCCCTACTTGTCTGTGCTTGTTGCCAAGGGAGTGGGAAACCAAATTCATGGACATGTTAGCTCCAATGGCTAAGCATGTTCTTGGAAGCAAATGTGTCTCCAATCCCATTGGCCTAGAACAGTATTACAATCCCTACCCACGAGCAAGTTGGGATTGCCCATCCACGTTTCTACAATGCAATCTATGTGGACATCCCATGATGCTTATATGTTGGATGGTTGGAAGCCCCCTCTTGTTGCCCGTCTCCTTGTCAAAACAATCTATTAATGACATTCATCTGTGCCCATTGCCATTTTGATCAAATCTTCATCGATCAACATCCATATTGTTTGGATTGGTCTATATATTATACACCCCCCTAAAGAGAGTGTGTATGCAATGATTGTTTTCCAAAAATGGATGTATATAGCACACACCTATTGTGCACAGTTTGAATGACCATTGTTACATGTTTTTTCTTGTGAATGAGTGATTTGTTATCAAGTAGGTTATGTTTTGGACATGATTTTTTTTCTTTAAAAAAAACCTAGCCTGCAATTAAATTTTTTTTTTAAATTCTTCGGTGCAAAACCAAAGACATCCCAAGTTGCAAATGTTGGACGGTTGGCAACCCTCTCTCGTCGCATGGTTCTTTTTCGCGTTAAAACTCAGGCATCACTGGGAATTTTCTAGAAATGAGATGTAGAGAGGAGTAGACCACGTCATGTGGCTTTTAATTAGCTGCCAGCCCTTTTACAAGACATTGACCCTACATTTCTCAATTTCTCAGTACGAACTTGGTGCGATCAAGCTGAGTTGCCAGTGCTTTGGTGATCAAGACTAATTGGCTACCACATGGAATTTGTCCAAACAAAGCAGCGCACATGAGATGATGCATCACGGGCAGCACTGTCTTGATGAGGTGTTTGTCCAAGAAAGCTGGATTTGATGGGCTAATGATGCGATTACTTTGGAGCTTAACACAGTCTGTTGAACATAACGTGCTCATTTACATGTTCAATTGTCTGCAAGCAGCAGCTTGTTTGGTGGTCAAGTACCATCATTTTTGAACATGGAGATCACGAGGAGTGTATTGCAGAGAGAGTGAAAAACAAGGACATTTCAGCTCATCTTGCCTAATTATGTTTGCTCTCAAAGCAAAAAAAAAATTGCTGGCCCCATCTTCTCTGATGCTGCTTCAATTTTTCGTTGAAGTTCGAGTCTCAGTCATCAGCACAGTGTTGTTGTCCTTTATAAAGCTATGTAAAGTCTCAACAATGAACTCGCGTTCTATGACACCAATGCGCTGCATGATGCATGAGAAGTCTGTAAGTGTCAGGGGAATCCAATGCTGCGCTCTTCAGGTACCCTTTTGATCCTGCAACTCCCCAAAAAATAAGAACCCTGTATATGTCACCAAATTAGAGCTCTTTTATCCCCGCTTGGACTTGGAGTACTTGGTTTTCGTGATCAAACGATATGCTCGAAACTTCATGCAGCTAGGCCCAGCCGATGGCCCAATGGTCCAAAGGATAAGCAGCGGGTTTACTAAGTGACGCATTTGGATGAAGCCCAGAAGCAGACAAGGCCACAATCAGGCCAAGCCGACAAGCATGACAGGCCCATTGGGGCCTAATTTTACAGGCTGACCTTTGGAGGGACATGTTTGTACAGGCAACCCCGCCGGAAATGAGAATGGGCCTTGCCCTCGACAACAAGTTTTCCCAGGAATGGCAGCAGAGACCGAAAGCCTGCTGATCGGATCCAAACCCGATTCACAATGTCGAGGTTAAGATTGTTGCTAATGACCCCATTGCCATCGTTTTTTCGCTTTTGGTTAAGTTTGGTTGTGGTGTATTTGGTTTGTTAACCCATTATTTTTTTTTGGCAAGCCCAACTAGTTTGAAAGAGGCTCAAGACTGCTGCATGCATCCCAGGATGGTGTCAGCTCAACCATTTTGATCATTAAATCACCCCTCTGTAGACAGTCAGATTAGAGCCGGATAAATCTAAAAGATTTCTCTAGGAGACTCTTGTAGATCTGGAAGGCCAACCACGTAGATCAAAAGATCTATGCGTTATGAATTCAGGTATGCTTCCGCTTTCAGTTTTAGTTTAATTTCTCGTATATCTGGCATTATAATACTATATTGTTTAATAGATGGTTTTCTTAGAATAATCTGGATCTCGACCCCAACAATATGAGCGTCGGGGGTACATAGGAATCTAGAGCACATGTGGTCATGACAACCTTAACTCCATGACTTTGTGGTGATGTGTGCGCATCGTGCTAGCATATCATACTTGAGATATCACACACGTTACAAAAGAGACATGCTAAATACACTGTAGAAATGCGGTGTATTTACTTTTCATCCCCAAAATTTTCCTTAAAAAAGAAGAGAGTGTGTGTGATGGTGGTACATGTGGCTTGACATATTTTCCTTTTTTAGGAGAATGAACAGTAAATGCACTGAATTTCAGTGGTGTATTTAACGTGGCTCTTACAATGTTGACAGTTGTGTGATAGAATAGAATCAATGAACTATTAATATTGGGTATGATCACTTGTAAGTTGTTTTGCATTCAAATCGAATTTGAGGATTTTTTTTTGATTCAAACGGAAAGCGATAAAGCACGTGCATGGGCTCAATCCTGTGGCTTCGAGGAAGGAGCGAGGAGAGACACTGCTAGAGCAATTGCTCCTTGGTGGGTTTGGGGATTGCATGCGTTCAAACTGGATTTGAGGATTGTTTCAGGGTGTTTTCTCACCGCTGATTAGTAGTACGGAGATCCGAAGGTCCGTGCTGACGTAAAGGGCGTGGGCGACCTTCAGAATCGATCGGACGGGCAAGCTCTGGGGCGAGAATGCGGATCCGAGCAACATCGCACCAAATGGAAGCTTCAACGCATAGCAATCTCCAGGGTGAATCAGCCGAGTGGACTCTAGGTCGAGGACGCTCGAGGCCAATCGATCGGATGCCGAAGGGAAGCGTCTCCTCCGATCTACAAAACGAGTAAGCTCGTTAGGGGGTTCGGACCTTGGTTCCGACCAAGTCCCCTCCGATGCCTAAGTCAGATTTTGACTGAGAAGTGCTTCAGTGGAATCGAGCTTGGTTTACGGAGATACCAAGCGCGATTTCTCAGGCCGAGCTATGGAGGAGAAATGTAAGGTGGAAGAAATGTGTGTGGAAATGATATACATGGGTCTAAAGTATTCAGGGTTCGGTCTTTTGTGTTCTATTCTTCGGGTCTCTTATAGGAGTACTGCATGTCAACGCATTCATGGCGTTCGTCATTCCTCCCTCCGTGCCCGCCCGCATTGATGGTCTCTTGAATGGCGATTAAGGTGGTTGTAATGGTGGCTTCAATGGTGATCAAGACAGTATGATCTGGGGAGCGGTTTCCCTCTTCGAACAAGGTCAACCATCTGTCGGATGGCAGTCTTGGGCCGCTGCACTCTGGCCCGCTCCTGGGCCCTCTTGGGCCAGAGCCCGGTGCAGTTTTGGGCCTTGCGATCGGTTTGCCTATCTCTGACCTATTTGGAGGTTGTATCAAGGATGAACAGAGACTGAAAGCTGCATTGTCCATGTTGGAATTCTCTGAGCAACATGATGCCAATCAAAGCGTATAGCGGTTTGGTTCTTTTCTTTGTGCTTCGAGATTTTTCAAAGGCCCCCTTTTGACAGCTGTTTATATAAATCTTTCTCACTAAATAATATTTAGTTTCTCATTATCCTTTCTCGATCATTTTTCTTCCTGCTGCTGAAACGGCACGTGCCTGGCATTAAGAAGGATTTATTGATTTATCACTTGCTATTCAAATTATTTGTTGTTGTGAATGTGTATTTACTGGGTTGATGAGTTATTGGGCCAACCCAAGTGGTTGGGCCCATACCCACTTGTATTCTCCCCTTTGGCTATAAATATAGATTTGAGGGCTCTCCCCTCAGTAGTTGATTTATAACACGTTATCAACACGAGCCTCTAAAATTTTTTGTTTTCCACAAATTTTTTTTCCGTTCGTTGCAAAGGCGAAGGCGAAGGCGAGACGGGAGATTGACGAGCGCGGTGCAAGGCTTCCTCCATCAAGGGTCGTCATCCGCGTAGGGCTTCGAGCAACCGTCGCTATATCCGGAGGACGGATATAGAGGTAAAAACTCTAAAAACAAGATTTTTAATCATACGTATGATTACCCCTCCCCTAGATCTCACAAGATCGTCATGGGGATTCATCGTCGCCTTGAAAACGACGGATTTTTCATCTCAAAAACCCAATTTTTAGCGTAAAAACCCAATTTTTAGGGTAAAAACCCAAATTTTTAGGGCAAAAACTCAATTTTTAGGGACAAAACCCTAATTTTGATCTCTCCGACGGCTAGCCGTCGCCGGAAACCCCCCCTCGCCGGAAACCCTCCCCCCCCCCCCTCGCCGGAAAACCCCCCCCTCCCTGGCCGCCTCCCCCTGCAGGGGGGGCGGCCCCCGCCGCCTCCCCTGCAGGGGGCGGCGGCCCCCGTGGCCGCCTCCCCCTGCAGGGGGCGGCCCCCGCGGCCGCGCCCCCCTGCAGGGGGGCGGCCCCCGCGGCCGCGCCCCCCTGCAGGGGGCGGCGGCGGCGCCGGCCCCCCCCCAAACCAGCAAGCCCTAATTAAAAAAAACAGATAAAAACCTGTGGGCCTGAAGCCCACAGGTAGCCTGTGGGCTTCAGGCCCACATGCCAATTTTTCTTTATAAAAAAACAGATCTGTGGGCCTGAAGCCCACAGCAGATCTGTGGGCTTCAGGCCCACAGATTTCCCAAAAAAAAAGAGACATATGGGCCTGAAGCCCATAGGTCGACTGCGGGCTTCAGGCCCGCAGGCTGGTTTATCTGAAAGAAAAAAAAATTGAGGGGAGGCAAAGGGCTATAAACTCGCCTCAAAAGGCAATTTATTAGCCTAAATATTAATTCAAAAGGGGGATTTAAGTGCAAAATATTCGTGAAAAATCACGGTATATTACGGGACAAATATCGGGCAGGCGAGGACTTTTTGGGGATTCTTGGGGGGGGGGGGGGCTTTTGGGATGATGAGGGAAACTTTCCCCTCTGACAAAGAAAATGTTTATTTTGGGCTCTTAATCAATTTAATTGATTAAACCTCATTCGGATTACAACCTTTGCATTGTAATGATGTTTTCTGTAAATATCATATTTACATGCTTTGCATCTCCGGTATATTCTGTTGGATATTATATGCGTGGTTGTGCATTGTATTTAAAACATAATAATTAGGAAGATCCTGCGACCGCTTTGCCGTTAGTAACCTAACGGTGTATGACGTTGCCCAGTGGTCCAATAATTATTAAGTGTTTAAATTATTTATCCATCTCTGCGAATATTAAATGCCTGTGATGCCTGTGATGAAAATGTTGATGAGCACAATATTTTTGCATGAATTGCTAAATGTGGTTTTTGGATCGGCCGTTTAGTCCCACAGTTTATTTCCTGCACTTTTCTTTTATTTTTGAGAGAAATTGTAGTGAGGAATTTATGTAAATGTCAAAGAAAGAAGACCAACTTCCATGAAGACGGAGGCCACGCTTGAAGATGGAGATATCATATGGGACCCACGGGGTTTCCAAAGTTGTATTTTCATTTTTAAAGCTGCAAATTTGTATAATTTGGACTGTGGACTTTTGGACTCTTTCTTGTGGGACTGGCCGATCCACACATTTAGTTTTTCGTTAAATATTGCCCCCGCATGAAAATGTTTTCTCTGATTAATTATTAATTCATGCATGTTTGTGCTCTGCTAGATAAATGGCTAATATTGCAAGCGTTAATTTCGAAGTACTGGAAGCATCAGGTAGAAACTATCTAAGCTGGCAGCTAGATGTAAAGTTTCACCTGCGGGCAAAAGACCCTCATCGCTGCTGTGAATGAAAAAGAAAATATTAGCGATATAGAGATGGCGCAAGCCATCATCTATATTCGCCGCCATGTGGACAAGACCTTAAAGGCTGAATACCTTACGGTCGAAGATCCACTTGAGCTATGGACTGCCCTTGAGGACAGGTATAAACATCAGAAAGATGTTATACTCCCAAGGGCACGATACGAGTGGGAGAACCTGAGACTGCAGGACTTAAAGTCCGTCGCTGAGTACAACTCAGCACTTTTTAGCATCACCGCACGCCTGAAGTTGTGTGGTGAAAAAGTCTCAGAAAATCGCATGCTGGAAAAGACGTATACGTCCTTCCATGAAAAAGATGCGATACTCATGCAGCAATACCGTGAACGCAAGTTCACCAAGTATTCCGAGCTGCTGTCGTGTTTACTCATGGCTGAGCAAAACAGAGAGCTTCTCCTCTCCACTCACAATCTACGCTCCCCGGCACTGCCCCCCACCAGAAGCTCACTATTCCTCTTCCTTCAAAAAGAAGAGAGATAATAAAAAGAAAAGAAAGACCACAGAAGGGGGGTCAACAGAAAATGCCAAGGGCCATGTACAGCAGCAGCGAAATAAGCGGAAGTTCACGTGGCACAGAAATGACAAAAATAATTCACCCCCACCCAAGAGGGAATGGGAAGACTAGTGTCACAATTGTGGCTTGAAAAGCCACTGGTCCAGAGTGTGCCGAACTCCGCATCATCTCCAGGATTTGTATAAAAAGAACAAGAAAAATAAAGTTGAAACAAACCTGATGACATCTGATGCTCCAGTCAAGTTTTCAGCTGACAACTTCGAAAATGATGACTTGCTTGATTAGCCCTTATTTTTATCTTAGCAATTTGTTTTGAGAATAATTTATGAGAGCATTATTTATGAAATTTGTTCTGAATGAAAATGTTTAGTAGACAATAAATGAAAATGTTTATCTAAATATGCATGTGCCGATACGTTTCATCTTTTGAAACTGCTCTCATAAATGCTTAGTAGACAATAAACACGTACGATTTCTATCAATACAAAGCCCAATATCAGGGCTATATTGAAGATCCAGGGAATGCAACACAATTGCCCCCAAACGACACAAAAATAATGGATGCACTAATCACTCCGAATTCCAAAAAGAAACTTTCTAAGTTTCAAGGACATCCGTTTCAACGGATCCCATTTGGAAACAGCAAATGTAAAAGAAAAATTACCGTATGCAACGTCTCAAGAAAAAGGAGTAAAATCCACACTTGAACGTTTTGAGAGCCTTATAGGCCTCTACCATACGAAGATTCGGAGAAAGGAAGCAGAATTAAACGGAGCACCTGAAGTGCCCTACATCAGCCGAGTTTTCACTCTGGCATGTTGGACTTGGCCACCCTGGATTTGTGATGCACAGCATCTTATCCTATGGGTATGACTTGAAGAACCAGAAGATTCTTCAGAAGGGAAAATTCCCTCGCATCCCTTACTATAAGGGAAGACTAATTGCAAGGCCATCTCCACAATAAGTTGAAAAAGAATCTCCACGCTTCCTCAAAAAGAATACAAGGAGACAGATGTGGATAAAATCCACCACCCCTAGTGGGCTATTTTGGTACTTCATTGTACTGATAAATGCATCCTCAGAATATTCGTACGTATGTCTACTACAAGACCCGCAACTTAGCTTTTCCAAAAGCTATTGGCACAAGAATAAAAATGTTGCGGGCACATTTCCCAGACAATAAAATATTGTAAATAAGTCTGGTTAATGTTGGGAAATATACCTCCCAGTCTTTTCAAGAGTACTGCAAATCAACGGGAATTGAAAATGAACATACAAGTGCCGCATGTTCATACCCAAAATGGGTCGGCAGAGTTACTGAAAAGTAGACTCCAATGGACTAAACGTCCATTAAATCCCGATTGCCTATGGATGCATGGGGACATGCAAACTCTGCATGCTGCATCGTAAATGAAAATAAGACCATCTGGAGGTCAGAGTCTCCAATGCAATTTGCATATGGAATGCCACTGAACATCTCTCATCTGAGAATCTCCGGTCGCGCAGTCTTAAATCCCCATCGCACCACCAAAGAGGACCAAAACGGTACTCAACGTCGCCTAGGTATCCATGCAGGGTTTTGACTCACCCTCACTTATAAGATACCTAGAACCCCAAACGGGGGACGCATTTAAGGCACATCTTGAAGACTGTGATTTCGATGAGACAAGTTTCCCAAATATATGCACAGATACTAGAAAATCTTGTGCGAAGAAAATTATAACGTGGGATACAAAAAGTTTGACCCACCATGATCCGGTAACAATACAATGTGTAGAAGAGATCCCGAAGATCCTCCACATACAGAACACTGTCTACCAACTACCGGAATCATTTATTGACAACCAGAAGATTGTCAGATCACACATCCCTGCTACAAAAACTCCAGCTAGGATTGACATCCCCGAGAATGGATGCAATCCACCAGCAGCAGAAGTGGCTGATCCTCAACAGAAAAGAGGCAGACCACCAGGCTCCAAGGACAGAAACTCCTGGAGACCTTAAGACAATACTACCACAGGACAATGAGCTCCTGTCCACACCATCACCCTTCCCGGAATCCACTGCAGAGGAATTGCCAGGAAAAAGTGAAATTAAGTAAATGTTGTACGTACTGGGGAGGTGTTGGACAGATAGAACAAAAATTGTCGACAATGTATTCACGTATCATATTGCCATATACATCGCAATGGCGATGATGTTTATAAATTATCGTTCCACACTCCGTTGCTAGAAGGCAAACGTAGAGATTGGCCAAACGTGGAACGTGGCAATAAAAGATGAGCTGGACTCACTTATGAAACGTGAAATGTTCGGACCTGAAGTCCAGACACCAAAAGGTGTCAAACCTGTGGATAAAACAAAGTATTGCTAACATAAGAAAAATAAATACAAAATCGTATGTTATACGGTACAACCTATAGCCCAAGGAAAATTTCGCTGAAACTAGGGATCGAAACAAATTCAAATGAGCATGTCTCATAAATGATGCATCAGTCTCCCTAAGTTATCAAAAGCGAATACCTTACGATTTGGCGAAGGAAAATTTTGGATATGCTGTTATTGGATGTTGTGACGGCATACCTTCGTGGATATCTTGTAAAGATAATTTCCACATCTCCTTAAATTGCCTGAATAGACTTCGGGACGTCTATTCAAGAAAAACAATAAGTATAAATAAATGTACAACCAAGAGAATCACTTGACAAGTCAATGATTCCTTCTGAAGGTTGTCTTTGCATCTATGCAAAGAACAGGATTAGAGATCTTAGTTGTAGACAACTAACATCTCATCGTATCTCCTGAAGAGAAAACCGAAATAAATGTACAAGCCTGACTTTTAAAACATGAAATAAAAAAGACCTAGGCAAATATAAAGTCATGGCTCATAGAATCCTGTTACAAACGCCCAGAAGTGCGTGTGAGATATTAACAGGACCATTGTCATCCAAAGAACACCTACGGTGGTACACTTACTGGATGAACAAAAAGAACCCTTCCGATCGCTGGAAGAGGGGGAGGATATAACTGGTCCTAAAGTCCCTTATCTTAGTGCAATCATGCACTCCTGGCTAACTGCATGTGTCCCGGTATAACAATTGCAGTAAACTCATTAGCCAGAGATAGTTGGCACCTAAAAAGGGCCATTAGACCTGAGTTAAGCCTTCTGCGCTTACTCCAAGGGTCGAAATATTCGGACTTACAAAATGTAGTATCATCCTCCAATGTTTATGCAAATGCAGGTTTCAGGTCCAGTCCCTATGCTGTGAAATCACAGAACAGGTACCAACAGTGGGATGACCATCTACTGCAAATATGCAAAGCAACTTATGAAGGCAACATCATCCTATAATTCCGAGATCCTCACCATTCCAGAATCACACCAATGGTGTATTTAAGGGCGCCTGGTGGTACATCACATCCCAGTGACGATTGGGATAGAGGCTGGTTCCGTGGAGCTGACCATATAGTCTGAAGACCACATCAGAGGCGACGAAACTTAGCACACCTCTCCATAGTTTCTGGATTCAGCAGCTGCTTGATGGTGACAAAATTTGTAATCTGTGTACATTTTCGGAATATTGTAAATAGGAGTGATGAGATAAGCCTAAGAGATCTGAAAGCTTAAGAGCTTTTACAGATCAGGGGGAGTTGACAGAATTTGTACTCTTTTCCCTTAGCTATGGTTTTTCCCACTGGGTTTTCCATAGCCAAATGTTTTAACGAGGCAAATCACATCAACTCTGGATCCTGAAGTATCCACCCCTCAGTGACGCTCAGAATCCAGAAGTATTCATGAGCAGAGTCACTTGTACAAATCAGGGGGAGTCAAAGAGCGTTTGCACTCTTTTTCCTTAACTATGGTTTTTCCCACTGGGTTTTCCATAGCCAAAGGTTTTAACGAGGCAAATCTCACCAACTCAGGATCCTGAAGTATCCACCCCATGTGAGACCCATACAGGCTCAGAATCCTGAAGTATTCATGAGCGGGGTCCACGACCATGTCTGGATAAGGGGGAGTGTTGTGAATGTGTATTTACTGGGTTGATGAGTTATTGGGCCAACCCAAGTGGTTGGGCCCATACCCACTTGTATTCTCCCCTTTGGCTATAAATATAGACTTGAGGGCTCTCCCCTCAGTAGTTGATTTATAACATTTGTTTCAAAGTAATTATGCTGCTATATATTTGAAGGGAATGATTATACACTGAACATACCAAACTGAAAAAAACGAACAAAGGCGGCTCTCTTTTCCTTTTTCTATTTTATTGGAAAAGGTGAATAAAGGGATAGGCTTTTTTTTGATACATCGGAAAGCTGGTTACAGATGCGTGCGTTTCGCATCTACCAGGAATCGATTCCTAGTAGCCCCATAGAGAAGCGGAGGTAAATGCCCCAGACTACATTCCGTTGGCAAAGGACAGGCTTTTTGAAAGCTGAAATTGGTTATTATACCATTCTTAATGATAATCGGCATTTGGTATTTTAGCTTATTGCTTCAGCTATTTCAATGCCTTATAGCGAAATAACTTTTGAGTAAGGTGTTCTGTTAGTCACTTAGGATGCGCGTATTACATCCACATCTCATAGTCTACATATTCTTCACTCACGAGTTTATATTGATATCAATCTTGCAGAATATACAGGCTGAAGCCTCGTTCTTGAGAGAAATATAGAACGAAAAGATATTTTGTTGTTGGGGATTCCAGATATGGCTGAGAGTATTTGATGATGATCTAGAAGAGAAACTCCATCCTCTTATATATGGGCCACCGCCATATCTTCCATCCCTCAACCGCCCCTGATTTTGCTCAACCGCCCACGATTTCCTCAACGGCCATGTGAGACTTGGTCTCTCTCGGTTGAGGAAAATCCTCAACCGAGTATCGGGTCGGTTACTAGCAGATTTGGCCATATCAGGCCATAACCAACTTACATCTCCCACTTGGCCTGAAATGGCCAAGTGCATTCCGGTCATACTCTCACTATCCGTGAGATATAACACATGATGTAATTTCACATACTCCCACTATCCGTGAGATATGCACATTTTATTTACCGAGTACAATCATTATATATGATTGTATCCTTTCATTATTCATGAAAGTTTCCTTGACTTAGATATTTCTAAGTCCCATCAAACCAACATGTTTGATGAATGTACCTGCTGGAATACCCTTCGTCAAGGGATCAGCAATCATATCACTTGTTGGAATATAAGTCACATTGACTTCTTTCTTTTCCACCATATCATGTACGTAATGATATTGTATTTCAATATGTCTTCCTTTGGAACTGTTTGCACCACTGTGGATCAAGCTGATGGCTGCTTGATTATCACAGTACATCTCAATTGGTCTATCCACCAAATTGAGATTCAAGTCCAATAGGAACCGTCTGATCCAGACCGCATGAGTAGCTGCCATACTACAGGCTATATACTCAGCTTCTTGTGTGTATCTCGCTACACAACCATGTTTCTTGCTACCCCAAGAAACAGCTGCACCACCAAAGATGAACACATGTCCTGCAGTTGACTTCCTGTCATCTTTGTCCCCTCCGAAATCTGCATCGGAGTAACCAAGAACTTCAAGCGAATCTGCTTGATAAACTAACTTGTGGTGCACCGTACCCTTTATGTATTTCATAATCCTCTTAACAGCTTCCCAATGAGCTGGACCAGGATTACTTTGATATCTACTAACCAGACTAACTGGGTACGCCAAGTCTGGTCTAGTACATAGCATTGCATACATCAAACTTCCAATAGCCTGAGCATATGGAACATTCAGCCGACTTTGTCCCTCTCCAGGACATTGTCCTTTACTTAACGGCTTCCCCATAACCAATGGTGTAGGGGGCCGGATTTGAATTGTACATTCCAAATCTCCTCAATATTGTATGCAAATACTTTTCTTGGTTTAAACTTAACATTCTAGACTTCCGATCTCTAAGGATTTGTATTCCAAGAACATAGGATGCATCACCCATGTCCTTCATCTCAAATTCACTACAAAGTGCTGATTTGATTCCTTTCAACACTTCAATGTCATTTCCAGCGAGCAAAATATCATCCACATACAGGGATAATATCGTAAAACTGCTCCCACTTTTCAAGACATACACACACCAATGAGAGAAATATAGAACGAAAAGATATTTTGTTGTTGGGGATTCCAGATATGGCTGAGAGTATTTGATGATGATCTAGAAGAGAAACTCCATCTATATTACAATTGAGAGCTGTTTTTGAACTTTGTCCTATGTGGCAATGTCACATCAAGTTTTGGGGGGAAAATTTTTTGGGTTGGGAGAAAATTTGTTGGGAGAATACAAAAACATTGAAATTAGGAATTTCCTTTTAATATTAGTTATGAAAAAAAATGCTGTGCACACACACAATCTCATCTTGGGAATGAACGCGAGCTGTGGGAGAATAAACGCGGGAGATGCTGCCCACTCATTGATCCGCGTTGCAAAACCCTGTAAAATTTCGATCCCATCTGCTGATATTTCAGGGGAAACTAAATTTTTGCGAACTAAGATTTTGAGGGGACCTAATAATTATTGATGTTTGTTTAAAATTAGTGGGTCCAAGATCTTTAAATGAACAGTGTCCCAATGACACATGTTATATGTATATGAAGCCCGCGTCAAAGGCGCCCGCGCTAAAATTTTTAATACTGATTTGTTGTTCCGAGTCGAAGGCACCAGCGTCGAAATTGTTGTTTTACGTCGAATTTGTTGTTCTGCGCCTGTAACGACTGCTTTTCATGTATCTGGATTTATTATAATATAATATATGTTTTGGTGGATTTTCTCCTCTTGTGTGGTTTTCGTCTCCGTAGATTTCATTTTCGATCGATTCGTCGTATTTTCTCGTTTATTCCTTAGGATTGTCGATTTCGAAGTATGTCACTCGTGACGGACTTCATAACGGTCGTATCTAACTGTTAAATCAAGCCTAGGAGTCACAGGAATCGATCCCGGGGCCCCGCGCTCCGTATCGGTACTTTCTGTGCTCATTAGCCGGTGTAAGAAGGGCCACCGACCGACTAGATGACGATCCAGTCGGTCGGCAATCCTTCTTGGACCGACTAGTTAGCTTTCTAAATTTCTCAGGAGTTACTGTTTATCGTTAGTCGGTCTAAGAACGTTGGTTGACCGACTAGGTTGCAAACTAGTCGGTCAGCAATGCTTTTGAACCGACTAACTCATCAAATTATTTTTGTATCAGTTACTGTTTACTCTTAGTCGGTCTAAGAACGTTCATCGACCGACTAGATGCTAAACTAGTCGGTCAGTACTTGTTCATGGACCGACTAACTCTAAAATCCTATTTTCGTTCAGGAGTTACTGTTTGCACTTAGTCGGTCTGCGTTGGTCGACCGACCGACTAGTTGCCAAACTAGTCGGTCAGTGGTTGCTCTTTGACCGACTAACCAGTGTTAAAACCCTAATTTCTGGGCAGCCGCCAGCTCAACCTATTTATACCCAACCCAAACGACTTCTTCTTCTCCAACACGACCCAAAACCCTAAAAACTTCCCTCTTCAGCCCCCATCTTCCTCCAAGCTCCATTTCTCCATTCCAAGCCCTAGAATCATCATCCAATCCAACCATTCACTCCATCCACCTCTCATCTTCCCCAAAATCTCACCCAAACCCATCAAAATCCCCAAATCCCCCAAAACCCTAGTTTCCCCAAACTTCTCCATTTGCTTCCAGATCTGATCCTAGGGTTCCTCGGAGTGTTTCTTCCGTCTCCTCTTGCGATTTTCCCATAGATAGCATCCGTGTGACGAAGTGGTCGACATCCCCGGTGCTAGGCAAGTGAAACTTGCCACCTAGGGTTTAGGCCATGTTTTAGGCCAATTGCTTAATGTAGGCGTAAAAGAGACTAGGCGACGAAATGATACTCGCCTAGGCGCAAATTGGGGAACTAGCTTGACAACGAAGCTAGTCTCGACATTTAGCATGTTGCACAATTTCCATGTCATGTTTACTTTCAATTAACGGTACGTGAATATGTTCATGTCATTGCATCTTGCCTGTCACGTTTGAATTCAATTAACGGTACGCAAATATCTGTTCCTAGCATTGCATTTTGATTGTCGTCGTGATTGTGTAGCACACGCTACAATGCTATTATTTTCCTGGCTCGTGTTCCAGAAGCGAGCCCTGTAATTGGAAACCTCAACGCTCGACACACATGGGTGGGGTAAGAGATAAGCGGACTGAGCCGAGTGGCCTGATCCGCCACTCCGGCCAGCAGGTGAAATCTCTAGTGTTCAAGTGATTAATAGTGATAGAGATAAGCGGACTGAGCCACGAGCTGGCCAGCAGGTGGACTCTCTATGCACTAAGTGATAAACAGTGATAAATGAATAATAGTGATAGAGATAAGCGGACTGAGCCACGAGCTGGCCAGCAGGTGGACTCTCTATGCACTAAGTGATAAGTGATAAGTGATACGTGTTAAGTGATAAGTGTTAAATGATAAGTGATTAGTGATTTGGTAGCTTTTGCTACATTGTGCATGCTTGCCTCTCTTTTAAACTGTTGCATCATACTTAACTGCCATGTCATGCATACTAAACTGCTAGGTTGCTAGTTGCATACTTTCAGTTTCCTTGCCCAAGTCTTTTAGACTTGCTGACATGTGCCCCTTTACTCTTTTGGGTGACACATGTTAGATCCTGAGCCCGAGTACCTCGTTGAGGACGAGGTGTTTGCTGACGCCGAGCCCGAGCTTGTGTTTGACGGGGAGTACGTGGACACTGGGGACCAGTCCTAGTGTCTTCGTTGTGTTTTACTTTTGTTAGACAGTTGTTTGTTATCGGTGCGTAGCACCTATACTTTGTTGTTGTCGTTGCTTTTGTTGGCCTTGTTCTGGGCCTTTAGACTCTTTTCTTTTAGCCGGGTGGCTTTTCTGGATGTTGAACTCTTTGTTGATGTTGGACAATTTGTGAGATGTTGAATTTTATTTCAGTCTCGCCTTGTGTTATTATTGTTATTCCGTTGTGGTTACAGGGACCTGTTTATGTATTGTGGACGCTTATCGGGTTTGGGACTTCACAGCTCCACTCCCGTGCGGACCTTTTCACGTCTCGCCTCCATTTCAGGGAAGCGGGTCGTGACAGGTTTTAGTGGTGGCCCATGCAGGTCCTCCTTCTGTAACTGCGATTTTTGGAATAGCGATAATAATATTTGAATGTCCAATAAACTGAGTTCGACGTCCAAGTCATAAGCTATGAGTCTAACCTGATTTGTTCTCCGTGTCACTAGATGGCAGGAAGGCGTTTCACCCGTGGTGGGGGTAGTGGCGCGGTCCCTCATGATGAGGAGCCTGAGCGGGAACCCACCAGCGGTGAGATGATGCGGATGATGCTCCAGATGATGCAAGTGCAGCAGGGCGTGCATTGCGGCCATGTTCGTTGGTGGTTATTTTTGCTCCGTGCACTTGGTACACGGGCAATTTCTAGTCCTCTTATATAGGGGCCACCGCCATATCTTCCATCCCTCAACCGCCCCGGATTTTGCTCAACCGCCCACGATTTCCTCAACGGCCATGTGAGACTTGGTCTCTCTCGGTTGAGGAAAATCCTCAACCGAGTATCGGGTCGGTTACTAGCAGATTTGGCGATATCAGGCCATAACCAACTTACAGTTCTTAGGAATTATGTTCACATATCTTGGTTAATCTTGATATGCACTCCTCTCACTAATCTTGCTAATGTGGTTTACTACGCCGCATTAAGCCTATGTTCGGTTTTTAAGGTAAAATAAAAGAACGAAAACGAAAACGGAAAAGAAATAGAAAGAAAATGAAAGTGAAAGTGAAAAAGAAAAGCAATTTTGATGTTTGTTTGCTCGAAATCGTTATATAAAAAATTTTAATGAGAAAAATAATACTTTTGAGCTGCTTGATGCTTTGAAAACTTTTTAGTCTTTAAAGAGGTCTCTATTTTAAATTAAGATGCTGTGGTTTTTTTTTTGTTAAAAAGAAAATTGTAATATATGGGTTTCACTCGTGCTCCCTTCCATTTTTCTTTCTAACCAAACAAGTGAAAATTAACTCCTTTCTTTCATTCATTTTCTTCGCTTTTCTTCTAAAACAAACACAATCTAAAAATCAAAGCATAGATAAAGATGTTGATATTAAAAAAATTACAACCTGGGTTAAATTTTTTAAATAAAATATTCCCCTTTTGGTGTGCTGGGAGAGTATACGTCATGAGAACTTTGGTCAATACTTGTCAAGTAGACATTTACCTTGCGGAAATTTAAGCATCGTTTGGAACAACGAACAAAGCTAACGATAATCTCTACAAAACCCGCAAATAAGTAATTTAAAGAAATAAATGCAAAACTTAGATTTGTGTGCGCCTGTTGCTAGCTGGGCCATCCGTTCGGCTGGGCCGCCCGCCCGCTGCTGGGCTGGTCTCACGTTTATCGCGCGCGTGCGTTGGCACCATGAGCCGCAACTCTCTAGACGCACTTGTCACGGTTGCAACAATCGTACCATGGCCCATGGCACACTGTTCATCTAACCGGGCCGAAGCCATTCCTGCTTTTGGACCACAAATAATTGTTGTTTTAGACTGGAAAAATTCTCCAAAGATTCCACACAAAAATCTTGAGTTTAACTTGTATTATTTTGAATTGTTTTTATCACATATTTAATTATACACATGCACAAAGGTCTAATCGTTGGATTCGGATTAAGTTCTTGATGCGAGGAACGACCTGCCTATATGAGTTCCTAGATGGATGGTACGTGTCTGAGATGTCAGGTTCAATGGTTAGGACGTATGTGATTTGCTTTAGGAAAGAAGGGGATTATATACACCACCAAACTTTGTCATGTCACACATCCTTCCACTCCCTTTTTTTGCCATTTTTAGAAGTTGATCGTTACATACACCTCCTTCGAACTGTATTAGTCCAACCCATAATATGGCAAATTTAGTAAACCATAAATGGTTAACGATTGAGCGCTAAAACTTAGGATACATCCAGGCGTCCGTATAGCCGGCCGTCGCTTCATTGGGTTTTCTGGTCATGATTTGAGTCGAATTCATTTGACAATTAATCTTCGTCCTCATTGTAGTAAGAGAATTGCTATATGCACCCCTATAAATAAGGGTGTAGTGATGCATATTGTATTTTGTGCAAAAATTAACTTTAAATGAACAAATTAGGTTAAGAAGAGAGGAAGAAAGTACACAAGGTTTTCAATTTGAGCATTGCTAAATACACCGAAAAACCGGTGTATAGAGGTGACAAAATCCCCAATTTGACAAAAAACATTCAAATAAAAGGTTACATCAATCACACTCTCTCTTATTTGCTATCTTTTTCAGGAAAGGAGTCACCTCGTTGCACAGAAGGTATCGGTATAGACAGCCCGTGCCATAAATTTTAGATAAAAAAAGGTAATGCACTCTTACTCATAAGGGTGCAGATAATTGTTTCCTCGTAGTAATGGACTAAATTTGCATTAATGTTATAATAAGGTAAATAAAAAAAGAATTAATATTAGTCTACATCACATACCGTTAACGTCATCTGTCCTGTTGGATTCAACGGACGCGACCCAACGCACACATGTGGGGCCCACCGTCCCCATCAAACTTGGACCTTTGTTTTGGGTTTGCCGATATACACTCCCTCGTGGTCCAAAATCTATGATACACACACTCAAATTAAATCACCATTGCACAATAATAAAAAAGGCAGCTAACTGATTACAGCCTGCTGCCACCTCGCCGCCTCATTTGAATCCCGCGAGACACTGCACCGTATCATATTAGATCATTAGATTCCCAAAAAGTATCATTAGTCCATTAATACCTCATATTATTATTAATCCCCCTTCCCACCGACCGATCATTTTGGTCATAAATCTCGGCCAAATCAGGCGACAGCCGTCGTCTCGTTTGGCACCTCCTCTCGGCTCCTTCCACATGTTCTTTTTTTCTCCTTTCTATATTATAAAATGAAAAATAAAGTTAAAATACATTAAAAAGACAATAATTCTCACATTCCTTCGTCTTTATTCTTTTTCCCTTCAAATACTAGAAGCAGCAGCTCTCTCTCTTCCCACTTCCATCCTCCCAATTTCCAATCGATTTTTGTGTGGAAAAAAAATGGTAAAGGAGAAGGGGAGAGATCTTCCCCCACAAAAAGATGACATTTTTATTCAGAAGAAAAGAATGGAGATCCTCATTCGCGTCTTCACCGACGTCAAGTTTATGCTCGCCGGTATTTTGGTCCTATGCTTCCTCTTTGCCACCGCCTTCCCCTTCCTCCCTTATAAGTACTCCATCTTCTCCCCCTCCGATCTCCGCTCCTGCATCACCAAGCTCTCTGCAGCCACCACCGCCTGGACGCCGCCGGTCCCACCGCCGTCGGACAATTCCTCTTCCAGAGTGGTCGTCAAGAGGGGCTTCAGTTCGGTGGGGTCCGCCGCCTACCTCTTCGTCCAGATGGGGGCCTACCGCGGCGGCCTCAACTCCTTCGCCGCCGTCGGCCTCGCCTCCAAGCCCGTCCACGTATACTCCAAGCCAGGCTTCCGATGCGACTGGGTCCCGCACAATAACCGCAGCGCCGCGGTCTCCGCCACGTCATCGAAGATCATCCTTCCCGACTGGGGCTACGGCCGAATCTACACCGTCGTGGTCGTCAACTGCACGTTCGCATCCGACGTTGGCGCCGACGCCTCCGGGGGGGAGCTCGTGATCACGGCAACAAGCGGAGGCGGCGATGATTCCGCAATAAACAACGAGGAGAAGTTTGTTGCCATTCAAGAGTTGCCGGGAGCTGTGAACGCCAGCCTGTTCACGTCGCCGCCCAAGTACGATTACTTGTACTGCGGGTCGCCGTTGTACGGCAACCTGAGCCCGCAGAGAGTGAGGGAGTGGATGGCTTATCACGCCAATCTCTTCGGCAAAATGTCCCACTTCGTGATCTACGACGCCGGCGGCGTCCACCCGGAGGTGATGGAGGTGCTGGGGCCGTGGATCGAGAAGGGGATCGTGACCCTGCACGACGTTAAGGAGGAGGAGCGGTTCGACGGGTACTATCACAATCAGTTCTTGATTGTGAACGATTGCCTGCACAGGTACCGGTTCCAGGCGAAGTGGATGTTCTTCTTCGACGTCGACGAGTTCATATACGTCGAGCCGAGGACGAGTTTCGATGGATTGATGAGCTCGATGTCGGGATTCACGCAGTTCACGATTGAGCAGATGCCCATGTCGAGCAAGCTCTGCCTCTCTGAGGATAAGGGCAAGAATGCGAGGTGAGCATGTAATTAGATGCCCTAATTCTTGATTGATGAACATAATTGCATTTTATACCACACGAAGCATTAATCTTATATGAATAATTTACTTTTGCTGTTCTACTCGTTTAGTGTTCACTTGAATCATTTTCCTTTGTATATCATTAGCTGATTATTAATGATCACAACCACAAACAAATTGGTCAATTACAGTCATCAACATATAATCGAGGAACCCTGTTTCTTATAGTGTTTATTTGTTGACTTGTCCCGTTGCTTGTTCCTTTCAATTAAGTAGGGCTTCGGCAGTGTGTGATTACATACATCATAATTCTCTATTGAATCCGTCAATCGCGGTTGGCGTGTTTAGTACGTTGTTTATTTATAGATTATTGTCACTAGTTATCTACTAATGGCATGAATCTCACCAATTATCTATTTATGGCGTGAATTCGTGGCTAATTTGGTTGTGATTTGGTGTTGATTGATTATGATGCGGTTTTATTTTATTTAGGCGCGCTTTCAGAACCCATTTTCTTATATTTTTGGAAAGCTCATAATTCCAATGCATTTCTTTAAAAAGAACATTTCCGCCGTTTGTTTCCAAAGTTTTTCAGAAAACATGTTTCCAAAAATTTCATCTTTGTTTTGCAGGAAAACGAAAGCAAAAATTTTTCATAAAACACATGAAATCCAAATTCGTTTTTCTAAAGAAGCTGGTGTGGTTTCTAAAAAAGTCCTCTTTTCATAATCCTTGTGATTTACTAAGTGCACCGCATAAAATGCATCACTTTGTCCTTGTTTTTGTCATTTTTGGAAAATAATGTCATATCAGTGTCTTGTGACTTATCTTTTCATTTTTGAAAAAAATAAGTCACATAAGTGTCCCATCACAGGACACTGATGTATCGTTTAAGATCTTTAAGAGGAATATCTTAGAGAATTTTTAAATGGAGTTGGTAGTTTGATCGAAATGCTTCTCCAGTTAAAATTGGAAAGCATCCCAATGTTCTATGTTTGTTTCATTCCTTCTCAATTACATTTGTGCAATTGGGGTATATGATGCATCGTTTGCGCTCACTGATAAGCACTTCAGGCATGAGATAGTGGTTGTATGATTGTGGTTGCTAGCTTGTATGCCATTGTATGCTTAATCCTTTCAGCTAGCCTTACCTGAACCTCATGTGGCTAGATACCAACGCTTTCTGCTGATTCATTGTCTCCGGGCTAAATTTTCTGTAGGATGTGGGGCATCGAGAAGTTGGTGTACAGAGATGTAAAGCGAGGGAGGCGTGACCGAAAGTACGCGATCCAGCCGCGCAATGCCCTCTCCGTCGGCGTCCACCTGTCTCAAAACTTTACGGGCAGGACGACCCACAAGACCGAGGGAAGGATCAAGTATTTCCACTATCACGGCACCATCGCCAACCGTCAGGAACCCTGCCAGGAGTTTGTGAACTCGACGGATTTGAGCTACGAAGGCACGCCGTATTACAGGGACGAGACTCTTCGTAGGATGGCTGATTCGGTCAAGAGGTTCGAGCTGAGGAGCATCGGGAAGCGACTGGTAAGAACAAGGCAATGACAATGCCATGGAGGTTAGAAACATAGGATCGATTCTTTTCTTGCTTATAAATATTGTCATGAAAATAATTGGTTGTTCTTTAGAATTTTGGCTCTTTTTGAAGTAGGGGGGGATGGTATAGAACGGCATGCTTGCATGTGCTGCCTTGTTTAGGGTGTTGGGAGATGTCTATAAGAAAATTTATGTTGAGAAGTTTTATTCAGTGCACATGAGAGAATTCTTGGAATCCGGCAGCATCTGCTGTATATAGAGCTGAATGGTGAGATATGTTGGACATGCAGTAATCGAAGATGCTCAATTAGAATTTAGGAACCTGCAAATTGCAAGTTAAAGATGATATGATGAGCGAGCATTGGTTACTTACGGTAACACTAGCATAAGCAGTGCCATGCTAGTGACTGCCAGGATCGACAAGAAATGTTGAGTTTCGAGTTTCCTAGTGGAGATGACATGGTTACGGAGAGGTGGCGGACAGGGTGATTGAACTTGGTGGTCCATATCCTCTCAACTTGCAACGCATTCTTCTTCGTCCTTCCTTTCATTTCTTTATCATTCTTTATAATGATAACATACTATGAATCAAGTGGTGCAAGGCCGACGAATGATGTGACCACTGGACCTAAAAGTTTTGGATTCTAGCGCTGTTGCGTGCTTGCTTTTGATTAATTGGGTTGTTGTTGGCATAGCTTGGATTGCTTGCTTGATGCTGCAATTAAGGGATGAGTGTGCTTGAAGCATGTCATGTGCTTGTTCATCTCAAGCTTTTGCTATATGGGCTCTTTGGGCCCCGACTATTTTAAGCTTGTTAATATCTCGTGTGTGTAATTAGGACTTGTTGACTCTCTCGTTTGACCTTTGTAACAAAATCCATTACGGGCTATATATCCTTGCTCCTTGGACTTTGGACTGTGGAATTAGTTTATTGCAATAAGATGTTCTACAGTAAACATTGTCTGAAAATGTGCCCAAGTGTGTGAATGATTGACTAGATTTTGCGACCAAATAGCAACCAAACCCGACCATTGTCTTGTGCACTTGGAAATTTTTAAGTTTAAGAAGAGGAGATGTGTAACCTAGGAATATGGTGTTCTATGCAAAGTTAAGAAAACGAGTTTTAAATTTGTTGTGGGGGTGTAAAGTGGGTTGTGCGCATAGCAACTCTGGGTAATCACAGGCTCAGCGTTGCCGCCGCGTAGGGCCAAAATTATGCCGACACATTTTTTGTGAAATATTTATTTTATTGTATTGCTTTGGGTGGGCCCCACAGGGAGACACGGCATCAACACAGGCACAGTGAAGTTTCTGATAAGGTATTTTAAAACGCAGTGGTGGTATATCATTATGTCAATGCTGCGCCTGCGTGTTTGAGTTAATTGGAACAATCTGAAAACAGACCACCCTGGCCCTGGCTTCATATTAAGCGGCCGGTTATTCTGATCATTGCCTAGATTTAAATATGTAAAGTTCCTGCCATCGCTTCTTCTTTGAGCCTTAAGTAATGTGTTAATTAACTATAAGTAATTTAGATATAGGTTGTTATATTGGTGCATGTTGATGATTATCCCAAAATAAAGTGAAGATTTTTCCTAATCCCCTTCTTATGAGTGTACTTAGGCTTACTTAGATCATCTGTTTGATCTACATGTATGTGAATCGTCATCTACCATTTTACTTGAATATGGTATATGATTACATTTCACTCACCCGCTTCACCTTCGGAGTTCGACTGCACTTTAGCCTCATAATTGGCAGCTGTGCAAAAAGTCATGTAATCATAGGCTAATGTTGATGCCTAGAATCTCGTGGATATCGGATGCGGTTACTGGGGTGAGCATTCACGCATCAACGAGCTTGGACAGGGTTTCGCCGAGTCGAGAAAGGATCCTTCAACGTTGCCTAAAATAGGAAGAAAGCACGCACCTCAAAGAAAACGGTGGCCCTCCGATTCGCATGCGATGCTTAAGTCAGTATATACTGCTAATGGAGCATGGACTTAAGAACATGAAGCAATGATTCTCAAATCCCGATTTCGAGTTCTAATTGGCTGACCTGTTGTTAAGATATTCAAAATAATACTACTTGAAAAATACTATACCCTACAATTATAAGCCCATTAACCAGTGGCCCGGACGCAAGACACAGCACATGAATGTCTCGTGCATTAATATGAGAATTTAGGAGAAGCTGATCAGAATGCATTTCCTGCCATAATGCTCACTACCGAGTACACGAACCGAAACGAACGACGCCAATCAACCAGCAACATCATTTCGGTCCCTTACCGCAAGGCGCAAAATTTTATTTATGAAGTAGGATTTAGAAAGACGCGGTTGATTATAGCAACCCAGCATAGTGTGCACACTACATGCCATCAAATGAACGCAATTACGAGCAACGCTAGAAATTTATGCTTGCATTCTGCGCCTCCAACAGAGCAGCGTTGAACTCCTCCCTCGCCTGAAACAGCCTCGGCGTCACGCAGCCGGAATTTGGCGACGTAGGATACGGCGCCAGCTGTTGCGACGTGGAGAACCTGACGTGCCGACCGTCATGCGATTTCCTCGGCCCCGACTTGGGCGAGCTCTTCTTCAGCACCCCCTTCCGCTCCCTCTCGAACATGAACGCAGTCCTGACCGGCGACTGCGTGTCGTCGTTGTTCCCTCGGATGAGCTCCAGCGGCAAATCGAAGTAGGCACTGACGCCGTCGTCTTCGATGTCGTCCAATATGGCAGCCGAAGACCAGGATGCACACTCGAATCTCTCGAGGGAGGCGACCCTTGATGCCACTCTTTTGCTCCCTTCTTTCTCCTCATCGTCATCGTCGTCATCTTCTTCTTCTTTCATTTGTCGACCGCCTCGTCGTGGTTGTTTCTTCCTCACAAAAGCAGGCAAAAACAAGCACATCGCCCCGCACTTGAATTCCTCCTCCTCGCATTGGGCAGGGACATGCGCGTCTTCTTGAATATCAGCCCCGCTTTCAGATATCGTCGGCTGGCCGGTGCGTTCCTGGTGTCTTACGGACAAGATGTCAAACTCGTCGGAGGGCTGAGACGACCAGGATGCACACTCGAATCTCTCCAGGGAGGCCACCCTTGATGCCACGCTTTTGCTCCCTTCTTTCTCCTCATCGTCATCATCATCATCTTCTTCTTTCATTTGTCGACCGCCTCGTCGTTGTTGTAGGTGAACTTGTTTTTGTTTCTTCTTCGCAAAAGCTGCAGGCAAAAACAAGCACATCGCCCCGCACTTGAATTCCTCCTCCTCGCATTGAGCTGCAGGGACATGCGCGTCTTCTTGAAGACTAGCCCTGCTTTCAGATGTCGTCGGCTGGCCCGTACGTTGCTGGTGTCTTACGGACAGGATGTCAAACTCGTCGGAGGGCTGAGACGACCTCCCGTCGCCGCACGACTTGCTTCGAGGAAGAAGCACCCCCGTCTTGTGCTGCGAGGGCTGCCACGTGGAATGGTGGTGGAAGGCTGGATGCGGCTTCTCGATCGGACTGCTCCACTTTCTGAAGCTCTCGGGTGACGAGGTTGCAGAGGATGGGAGGCTGGCGCTCGCGAACTTGGGCTTTGCTAGCTGTGGAAGCGCCGGTGGCTGCTTCCAGGACATAGGATCGATCGATATTTGCCTCTCGTTGTCCTGTTGACCTCCTCCATCGTCGTCTGTTTCGTTACGGGCTTCTTCCCTGCAGAACTCATATGAGAGAGCCATTTGCATTGGCAACAGGAAGCAAAGGCTAGTTCAAAGTATTTGAAGGAATGATAGTTGACTTAGAGAAGAAGGTGGATAGCATGATATGTCATAGTGTGCCGCATGTAGTTAGATAACGTTAAGAAGACATTAGCCAACAAAAAAAGATTATGAGGATCAAGTTAGAGCCTGGCTTTAATTGAGCTGATTTGATCCTTTGGAGAGATACATTGAGACCTCGAAGAGGATCCAAGGGGTGACGGGCCCACAACTCAGGCGAAAAAAGCGAAAAATATGGCTGGTTCGCTGTTGCACTGCAACTGGGCCGAAGAAGGATGAAGGGCGCAGCGGCCCGTTGTCCTTACACGGCCGAGAGCGGGAGGTTTTCGCTGCTCTGTCAAACCAGTCTGACGCGGTGCCCTCCCCTGTAGGAAACACGTAGAACTGGCCTCCACCACACCTCATGAATCACTGCCCAACTTGGAACGGGCGGGCCAGCTAACAGCGCTCCCACACCCAAAGCCCAGATGCAAGGCCCCGCATTCCAGCCACTTAATGCCCCGCTAGGTTACAAGCTCCCGCTACCGAGCTCGGCGATAAAGCGTGCGATGGCTCTCTAACTTATAGTCCAATCCTCTCCTAATTCTGCCCAATGTGGGACTATGTGAATCCCCCTCATCCAACTTTTCTTCTTTCCCCCAAGCAAACCGCAATTCAATGAGAACACTGTCGGGAAGTCAATCCTCTCAAGTTCCTTAAAGAAGGGGATGGAATGACTAGGATAGAAAAAGAAGGGGCCAACATTATGCCATGGTGCAAAAAAGAACACTCAACTAGCTACCAAGTACTGAAAGAACTTGGGAGGTGAGTTTTATAAATTACAGAATAAGAATACGAAGGCAATGAGCCAACATTTTCTACACTGAATCATGTCTTCGGTTAAAATTTTACATTTACCAGATCCAATACACGTAGTGCTACCACTACTACCTGAGCAAGTTTCTGTGAGCAATTTGCAAATGACATCGAAATAATAGTCGGAATAGCTAATTCGAGATTATCACGAAGAATCCCCTCCAAAAGATGGAGAAAGCCACCAAGCATTCCCCACATTAAGGAACTAATGCTTCAACTAATTCAGACAACTTAATATGCACTTTGCTGACAACAAGACAGAAAAAGGGAAAATGACATCGTTCACAGTCAATCATAATAAAGTAATCAAGAAGAATAGTTAAGATTACACCATTCAATAACAGGTTTCGGAATGCCTTGAGAAGAGCCATGGAATGAAAAGCACTTAACCAACCACTATTGCAACAATTCCAAATTCAGCCCTACGATTTGGGGAATAGAGAAGCACACGTCAAATGATTTGATATTCTGACCAAAATTAAATTACGGTAGTGTTCTGCATCCTTTAATTCAACTAGAATTATCATTACTAGGAGAAGCCAGAGTATTAAGAAAGGTAATGGTGAATTACACTACGAATATAGTCTTATGTACAAATATATGGTTTCAACTATAAAGATTCGTACTATGGGTACAATGATACATAAAGAAGGTTCTTGCCTTTGGATATATACCATGTATCATTACAAAAATTGAGGCAAAAGCCTATCTGAGCATCTACTGCGCCAATTAAAAGGAACAATTTATCCATAAAGGACACCTAGTCTCCGATTTCTACTGTAGAGAATTGTAGAAAAGAATCAGTACGACAGATACACCAATTATGATAGGCAAACCAGTCACCAAGTAGAGAGCACTGTATCCCTGCACACGGTGATATTTGCAGAGCATCAGATATCCATAAAGCACAAGATGCAGAACACAACGAACGAAGAAATTTTGTTTGCTAGGACTTACCACAGCTGGAGGCACTTCCATCTCATCGCTGTCGACTTCTTCGATGTCAGCAGCGGTATCCCAGTCGATGTTTAGTCTCCTGGCAGCTTCTCGGGGATCAATTCCAGTGTCCGTAGCTTTTGCATAAAGAGATTTGCGGGGTTTGCTCTTGGGTGCTGCAACCTGTGCAATGGCCGTTGGGAATGATTACTACAGTTTCCAACCTTCCATAGCACTGGAGGAAAAATTGCAGTAAACGATATCCAATCCCAAGGATCCTGCTATTTTGGTCTATTCCAGTAGCATTAAAACCCTATTCAGGCATGAGCACAGAAGGAATGCAAGTAATATGTACAAGAGGGGAGCCTGAAGTTTCAAGCTACGATATGCAAGGCACTTCCTGACTGGCATGTCCAACATGGTTGGGCATGACACCCATGACCATGTCAGACACTTTCATATCCATAAACCTTTATTCAAGGGAGGGAGAGAGTGGGCGCGTGCGGACATGCATCCAGGCATGTATATACGTACACATGCATGCATGCATGCATGCATGATTGTATGAATGTATGTATAGGAGAATAAAATATATGAGCAACCTTTATGGAAAATTTCCTCAACCGGCCCTCAAAAACACTTCTTCGATGATCAATAACGTTCATGCTGATCTACAGGTCTTAATATATAGGTGAGACGACAACTCAATGGTTTTCATGTTGATTGCACATGTACCATATCGTTAGAATTGAACGATTTTAGGGTAATAAAAATTTTTTCTCCTCAAGATCAACAAGAAAGAAGCATTGGGTTTAATACATTGTTGATGTATTTGGGTTTTAACATAAAAATGTCAATGTAAACGATGCTAATATCAAAGAATGAAGCGGGAAGCAGAGTTTTTAAGGACAGTTGAAGGAAATTTCCTATATCTGCTACTTTCCTATCTTATTCTCATATATGCATGCACATACATATTTATATTTAGAGAATAATGGGTACCATATGCCATATGGCAAATCTTTGCACTCTCACATAAAGCAACCAAGTACAAGCCTTATGCCATCTCACATAAAGTAACCACGTGGGCTTGTACTTGTACCTGCTTGTACCATATGCCATCTCACATAAAGTAACCAAGTACAAGCTCACGTGGGCTTGTACTTGCTTGTACTTGGCTGCTTTATGTTAGAGGGGGAATGCGGCTTTGCCTCATGACGTATGATACCCATTATTCTCTTATATTTATGTATGGACATGCATGCTATTTAAACTTTCATTAGCTCTATTATTGAATAATAGTAAGGGGACTATTACCTTTGAGGTGAAAAGTGAATAGCATAGGTCCCCAATTCAGTTAAATAGCTCATGAAAGTCTTAATAGGTCGTCAACTCGGTCCATTTTTCCTATTCATATATTTACATATGCATGCATATCCATATACATTTGCATACATGCAATTATGAACATACATATATACATATAATATATGAGAATAATGAGTATCATACGCCATATGAGGCATTGCCTCATACTCCCTCTCACATAAAGCAACTAAGTACAACCAAGTACAAGCCCATGTGGGCTTGTCCTTGGTTGCTTTATGTGAGAGGGAGTATGAGGCAAAGCCTCATATGGCGTATGATACCCATTAATCCCATAATATATACATATACGTGTACATATATATACATAAGATTAAAGTAAATGAGTTGCCGTGTAGGAAAATTTCCTACGCTAGCACTAAAATATACTTTTCAGTTTTCACTTTTTTTTTGATGAACGGTGTTGTTGACGTTGATATGCACACATCCTAAAACATGGATATACAAAAACTCTTGTGATTTCTGTATTGCTTTCTCATGCATCAAGTTATTGAAAATTTAATGGGTTCATTGAATAGTATTTTTTTAATCTCGGTAAAAGGCTTAGTTTTCGTTAGATCATTAGTGTTTTCAGATTTTAGAAAATCAACTTCAACATGAATGATGAAAAAGCAATTATTTTAATGCTGATCTATGACATTTTCTGCATGTCAGTTCGTCCCCCCTTAGCCTCGTATGCGCACGTAGAGATGGGCGTTAGCTACCCAAGGAGAGTTTCCTCGTATGTACTAATTAAAAAGTCTACTCATTTTAATCTAAATAATTTAAAACTCCAATGTACCAAACATCTAGTGAAACCAATGTGTTCTGCTAATTGATCACGTCATTACAAAAAGTTAAATTATTGCAAAGTCATTACATTTGCAATGACTATATCAACGCGCGAAACATCATAAGTTCATTATATCTTTGGTGTATTAGGATTTTAGAATATAAAGATCAAAATGAAAAGCATTAATTATCCAAAAATATTGTAGAGTAAACTTCTTTTTACGAATGCATAGGATATTCATCCTAGGGTAGATAATGCCCATATTACACATATTTACATATCCAGATACACACATATTTACATATCTAGATACACAGCGAAATACATATATGTGTATACAGGTATGTGTGTCCATATAGAAACATACGTACACATTCATTCATTCATTCATTCATCCATCCATTCATACAAATATAACATCGATGGGTATCAGATGGGATCCAAGGCGTTACACTGGATGATCTCTGATTAGATAGAATAAAAAACACAGTAGTTGTACCTTTTCTTCTCTTTGGCTCCATTCAATGAGAGGGCTCCATGTCACTAAGTTATCACCATCTTGATGCATATAAACAATAATCCCCTCGCCTAATCGCTGTTAGGGACTAAAAGAATATGCTCTGGCTATATAACTACTTTCGTACATACCTACCTACATACACACACATTTGTATGTATATATACTTACATATACATATACACACAAAAACACACGTATGCATATATACGCATTATACATAAACACACGTATGCATTATACATATACATTATGCATAAACACAGGCATGCATGTATATGTATATATGTATACATGTATGTAATATGTATATACTGAAATGCTGGGCGAAAGCACAGAATGAATCAAACACTATCACTTCTTGCCGCAATCAACTAGAGATCATCCGAAGCAATGCTAATCTCCATACCTCTCCTACCTTACAGCGAACTGAACAGGAACTCTCACAGAAATTTGCCCAGCTCATGGGGTTAGAGGAGGATAAGTTGCGCCAGAAGAGTAGAATTGATTGGCTTAGTCTGGGAGACAAAAACACAAGATTTTTCTATACAGCAATGAAGGCGAGGCAGAGCCACAATAACTTGGGGCATTTAATGGAGGCTAATGGAAGTCAGAACAACTCATGGGAAGAGCTCAGAAACAGTGCCCCTGGGTATTTTGAGGCACTTTATACGCAAACCAACTACTGGACCGTATTTCCAAATATTATCTCCAAGCGAAAAGTCACCCCTGAAGCTGTGAACTGGCTGGAGAGAAGGGTTTGTAGGGAAGAAGTAAAAGAGGCGGCTTTCCAAATATGGGTGGATAAATCCCCTGGGCCTGATGGCTACAATGGTTATTTTTTTCAACAATGCTGGAGCACAATAGGTAAAGATGTAACTGACGATGTCCCCTATTTCTTCCGCTCAAGTTCTTTGATGCATCCCATAAACCACACAACCTAACATTAGTCCCCAAGAGCTCGAAGGCATCTGGACTCAATGACTATAGACCCATAGCGTGTTGCAATGTCCTATATAAGGTGATTAGCAAAGTTATCTGTAACCAAAGTTTTAAAACGCGAAGGCGTGACGCGAGGCGTATTTTCGACCCGTGACGCGAGGTGTAAGCTTCAACGCGTAAGGCAGGCTACTAACATCATCTTCATCTAGGGCGACGAATCAAGGCGGCGGCGAGTCGTTTCTCTCTTTCTCTCTCTCTCTCTCTCAGGCCTTCGAACTGAGGCGTAAGCCTTTGGGCGCCTTCGAACTGAGGCGTAAGCCTTTGGGCGCCTTCGACGAGTGAAAGCCTCTTCCCTCGCGCCTCAGGGCGCTGGAGGTGAGCCTCGCCCTGAGGCGAGCCTTGAGGCGTAAGCCTTTGCCGCCTTTCAAAACATTGTCTGTAACAGACTGAAAGTGGTTATCCATGAATTAATTTCCCCTAACCAATCTGCTTTTCTGAAAGGTAGACTCCTATTTGACTGTGCTCGATTAGCACATAAGCAAATTAGAGACTTTAGCAACCCCATGGGAGCCAGAGCCTGCATTAAACTAGATTTAGAAAAGGCTTTTGATAGTGTCAACCGTGAATTTATAATATTCATGCTTCACCAAATGGGAGTTAGTGGAAAATTTGTGGACTGGATTAAAGAATGTATTATGACCCCAACCTACTCCGTTATGATTAATGGATCCCCTGTGGGATACTTTGGAGGGAATAGAGGCTTAAGGCAGGGTGACCCTCTTTCCCCGTACTTATTTGTAACCATTATGGAAGCATTTTCATTATTGGTGGATAAAGCTATCAACACTCGTACCATTCACCAAATGAGGAGAACTGGAGCTATCTCCCACCTGTTTGCAGATGATTTATTACTTTTCTGTCGTGCCAATACATTCTCGTTTGGGGGGCTTAAATCTTTACAATCTGACTTCACAAATCTCACGGGGCTACAGATAAATTGGGACAAGAGCACATCTATTTTTAGTAAGGGCACCAAAAACTCGGCAAATTTGGCTAACTTGCTTGGTATTAAATTGGGTATTTCCATCACTACTTATTTGGGTCTACCATTGGCTACAAGATATCCAAATCCTACAATGTATAATAGGCTTGTAGACAAGTGCAAAAAGAGGCTAGTTGGTTAGTCATCTTCACTACTATCAATTGCAGGCCGTATTGAATTGGTCTACTCAGTTATATATGGAATGGTAAATTTTTGGATGCAGGCTTATAGAAATCCAAAAAGTGTATTACGCACTATTACATCTTCTTGTAGGAAATTTATATGGGTTTCTTTACATACATGGGCGTGGAAGGATGTATGCACCCCTAAAGAGGAGGGTGGTGTGGGAATGAGGTTACTATCTGACCTCAACTTGGCAGCATGTGTGGGCCTGACTTGGCGAATGCTATCATCACAAGGATTATGGGCAAATTATATGAAGAACAACTATAGAAACAGTGACTCTTTCTATGCAGCGAAAAGCAAACCAATTCATTCTGGTACTTGGAAATTTATGTTACACTGCAGGAGATACTCAAAGAAACTTATCAAAAGGGAGGTCCGGGATGGGAGATCGACTCTATTTTGGTTTGACCATTGGTTGGCATGCGGACCCCTTTGTGACATTTATGATGCTCCAGCAGAAGCGAAGGATAAAATGGTAAGAGATTATTGGAATGCCATGGGCTGGTCCAATGATCTAGAAATCAGTCAAATTCGGCCTATGCTTCAAGGCATTTCTCTTCGCCAGGGTAGCGACGCTTGGGCATGGGCTCCTGGGCCGATATATACATTCAAATCTGCTTGGGACGGTACGAGGCGACAAGGTACACTCTTTCCATACTACCGGATAGTTTGGTTCAAAAACCATATACCTAAAATGTCACTAACTCTCTTGCGAGCATTTCATGGCAAACTATTCACCAGGGATCTGCTTATTAAGTGGGGGATTAACTCTCCTTCTCACTGTGTATTATGTGATAGTGGGGTGGAGGAGAGTGTAAAGTGTCTATATTTCGAATGTAGTTATTCATGCTACATCTTGAGTAGAAGTCTACTTAAATTGGGAGTAACGGTACCCATTATGCTTGTGCTAGCGGAAGTTGAGGACTACTTCCTTGCCTATTATGTCAAGAAAGATACAATGAGTATGTTAGCCAAAACCACCCTGGCCGTGATGGTCTGGCATATCTGGAAAGAAAGAAATAGGAGGATATTTGACAAAGTCACAAAAACCAAAATTCTATTATTTGAAGACATTGCGGCAGACATTCGAATTTCTCTCAAGGACCACGATCCGTCTGCACCTGATGCAAGCGATGCAATGGCAAATTGGGAGTTTAGATATGATGGATAATTAGCATCTTCTTGTACATTTGGTATGGAGGGGGATTGTTAGTGGAGAGTGACGGTGCTTGTGCCCTCTCCTCTCTCTAATATTACCTCTTTCCTCAAATACCACAATGAATGTTTTTGTACATATTTTGACATAAATAAAGACTCATTAATTCTTCAAAAAAATGTAATATGTATATGAGTGTATCTGTATATAAGCATGTGTATACGGAAAAAATAAAAATGGGTTGTGCCTTATTTTGGGCAAAATGGGTTAAAAGAGTGAATATGGCCACTTTTCCATTTCCATGTCAAAATTGGTGGGGGGGGGGCCTCACAACTATTGGCTCCCATAACATATTTCGAACAAAGTAGGTTGATAGCCCACAGTGAGTGCGTGCGGTCTCTCATTTCGGATAGCTCAAGATGATTGGCATCGTTCATTTTTATCTTTATATTTTAAATCCCAACTACACCAAAGGTCTAGTGAACTAAAGGTGTTTTGCTCATGAATCGAATCATTGAAAAAAATTTATTACAACAAAACTATTAAAGTTATCACTAGACAGCGTGCAACACATTGGTTTCACTAGATTTTTTATATATTAGGATTTTAGAATATGATGATCAAAATGAATAATGATTATCATCTAAAAGTATTATGAACAATGAATTTTTTGTTTGAGCATAGAAGGAAATTCCTCTTTGGATAAATGATACCTAGATCTCTCATATACATCAGGTTGAAAAGTACACACTCCCCTTTTTAATGAATGGCACCATTTGAGCTACTCTTCTTGTTCTTAAACCTAAATAGATAACACATTGAATGAACACCAAGAGTTTTGGTTGATGATCTATAAGTGACAAAAGTTCTATTATGGTAAAATCATTAAATTTTGTAAAACTCTAGATCAATGATTAAAACTTTTATTGTTCACTTGTTATGCCATCTATTTAGGTTTTACAATATATAGATCAATTGGACCAATGTCAGTGATTAAAAATAGAAGAGATTGCACTTTTTAATAGCTCAGAAAAAAATCTATATTGGACAACTGATATACATTATTCTTATACATACAGTCATGCATATATATGCATGCATGCATGAATGCATATGCATATAAATATGCATACATGCATGCATATACATACATACCTATGTATACAAACACATGTATCGTATATGTATACACATATGCATGTATGTATAAATTCATGTGTATAAGAATACATATGTATGTATGCATATATGCATGTATAAGAATTAATTATATTAAGCCACTTTCCAACAAAAGCTAGTAGGTGCTTCTATATGTAAATAATAACCATGTATATTTATCAGTTAAATATACACCAACTAGTGTTGTTCAAGGTACCATGTACATGCCTAGGCTTTATATTTTGCAGCAACAGTGTAACAACCTTAACCCATTTTAATCCTTTTCTTATAATAAAATGTTTTTTAAAATATCACTGAGCCTATTTTAACCCTCCCAAACCCATTAACCCATAACTAGTTTTAATTAAACCCATTAACCAACTAAACCCGATCCATTTTACCTTTACAAAATATCTCTCTTTTCTTTTCTTTCCCTACAAGCAAAGGGGGGCGGCGACCATTTTACATAACGATCTCCACGATCATGACCGATGATGTAACCACCGGTCACTTTCCCTCTCTCCCGCCTCTTCCTCTACCAATTCCCCATGATATTTCATCATAACTCTCCTCTCTCCTTTTCCCTTTTTAGACTCTCAAAACCATAACCTGATTATAAAACTCTTGGATCTCTCTACTCCGATTCGAGCTCTCTCCTGATCTATCCTCTCTTTTTTCCGATGCAAGTAGCCGCAGCCGCAGCCTCGATGAGGCAACACAACTTTTCGATAGTGGTCTTACATATTACTTCTTTCTATTACTTTATGGTGACAAGAATGTTCCATTAATCTCTTTTAGGGTCTTGATAAACTTGATCCAAGTTTGCTTTGCGTGATTTTCTAAGAATTTGTCAATTGATTGGACCGGATATGCTCTTGTTCTTGTTGTTTTGGGTTTTCAGTTGTGTTCAATGGAAGTCGATGCCTCTGATTAAATTTTCTTTCTAGGGTAATGTTTGCCTTTGACCACCCTGCTTGGGGTTCGACTATTTTGATTTGAGGTTGTTTTACCTTTGACGCCAATGTTGGGTTTCTGCTTAATCTTATGTCTTTGATTTATCTACCACCTGTTCAGTTGTTGGTGTGCTAGAAATGACTCTGTTTTGCCATAATTCCTTGTGATGCCCTTGAATTTGTTATAGCCCTAAGACCCTGTTTGGGTTCTGTTTTCACCCTAAGGGAATGATCACCTTCTATTTAATCGTGATGATCGTGCTTGGATTCTTCCTTGGCACTGAGATACATGTTTGAGGTTAGGATTATTAGGATGTATGATATTGAGGATATTTAACCCATATTTGGTGATGCCACAATGATTTTATACCTAAGAATACAACTCACTTGTTGGTAGAAAACATGGAACCATATTAGAATATATTTAAATTATGGGATACATGCATAGATGATTACAATTGTATATTGACCACCAGGTTATCTCATTATAGTTGTGCTTTTGGGTCATACTAATGTAGTCTCACTGACTTTGCTAGTTATATTAATAATTCAGTTATATTCTTGACATTGATGATGGATGCTGATTTTGGCTAATATTATGAGTTAGTATATTATTTCTAGTTACAATCTCTTAAGCATAGGCCTAATTCACAACCATAAGGATTATTACATGATTTATACACATCTTCAGTTAGACATTGAGACTGTCTCTTCTATCTCATATTTGCAGTCTTGTTATCAACTTATCAACTATTTAACTAATGGATTAACTGTCAGTTAAGTTATATGCCAATGTATGGTGCTTACTCATGCATTTTTGTTCATGCCATGCTCATTTTACAATATAAACACCTTATGGTACTTGTCATATGATTTGCACTGTACATGTCCATTATTCTATTACAGTCACTATTCATGATCATTGTACATGTCACAATACTCACTATACCCAATTACATGTTCATGATATTGTACCTAATACTATTCTCGATTACTATACTTGATCACATGATATCGTACCTACTATCCTACATGACAGCATCTAATATAAAACATATGGAGATGAGACACTCATTGTCTCATAGGATCGAGGGCGAAAATGGTCATTATTGTATCTGTAATTTTTATCTTCCATAATGGAGATGGTGTTATATTTCAGTATTTGTGTTCCAACAATGAAAGTTGGTTTTAATATTGTCTGTGATTCTCCAGCAACGGAAGCATAGTCATTTATTATTGATACCCTTGTGTGTGCAATCACAGGACTAGTGTCCCTAATTTTACATAAGTTAGTCATCATACCATTGGACATAAGCTTAGCACTAAATTAAAGACCCGACATTGTTCATGTTACCAATAAATTACTCAGCATAGTCACGATTTATATGATGATTACCATGTATCATTATTCATATTCATGCTACTATTACTATTACCGTGTTACATTTTAGATGTTCATCTTATCCATATTGTATTTTGACAAACCTTTATTACCTTTTATTTTTTAAAGAAAGTCTACGTGAGAATGTCCTACTGATGAATATTCTCTATTGTTTTGTTTCTTGTTTTTAGAAATATTTGTCAGGAGATTTTCCTTAGAATCTTCCTTCTGATCCTGGACACATTTTCTAGACTATCTTACTATTACTCTGTAATTAGGTGTCTATTACTAGCCGTTATGCCTTTGTTTCACTATATCCACCATCATGCTATCCACTTAGCCTTTTTCTTATTTTTCATGCTATCAATTAATATATCCATTGATCTTAGAGTATATTGGTCATTATTGATCGTTGCTCATTATTAGTTAAAAGCTGACGAACCCGTAATTTTATCAGAGACATGTTAGTATTTAGGTTGAAAGGGATAATCCTGAGTATTTAGGCTTAAGTATGCACTGGCTTGTCACCTTCCGATTTCCATTGCAATCCAGGAAGCAGTGCATGATAAGCATCAATAATGGAAAGAAGAATGGAAGAAGAATACTGGAGAGAAGAATAGAAAATTTTGTTGATGAAGAAAAGAAGGCTAAGAAAGAGGAATGGAAGAATAAGATTGAGAAAATTAGGTTAGATAAGAAAAGGAAAGAAGATAAGGGTACAAAGAAGAAAAAGAAGAAGAAGAAGAAAAGAAAGCGCTTCCTTTACCCGCCTAAACTCCCATGATCGACTAACCTGCTTAAGAGGGCCATTCAAGCCCTAAAAGGATGGCCAAAAGGGCCACCTGCACCTACACGACTGTTTTTTAAAACAATGACAACAACCCAAGAAACATAAATACAAAACGGTGGCAATGTGCATTTTTGTAGGATCTTGTGTACGGCAATTTGTTCCATTGCCTAGGTCTACAAAGTATATACATCATGTGGCATGAGTACTTTGTCAAAGAATCATAACTGAAGATGCTTGCAACAAAACTCCTTAAAGAAAAATAAACAAATCATACAAATATTATTTTTTATCTTTGTAATCCTGATTCATATAGCACTTTCTTTTTTACTATTGTCTTCAGTAAGAAAAGAAAAAATATAGAAGAGAAAGAGGTAGAGCTTGATTAGCCCTCTACTTATGTCTTATTTATAATAATAAAACTATACGTGTTACAAATATTGATAATTCTATATCCACCATTCAAGGCACCAAATAAGGATATATACACATGATACGGTGTATCTAGACACTACACTAATTAAGCATACGTTTGACTCATATTCAATATACATTATAATTCTAACTCCCCCCTACGCTAGAGCATAGATATCCATCATACCCGTCTTGTTACAAAGAGATAAGAGAACAATAGCTGAACCTGAGTTGGCAAAGATGTCAGCTAGTTGATTTGTTGAGAAAATGAAAGGTGTACAAATCAGCTTTTATGTAATGGTATCTCTGATAAAATAACAATTCACCTCGTAATGGCATCTCCTATATGATGAAATATCATCTAATATATGATTAGAAATATCCGACAATTCTACATCCGTTTCCATGTGAGTATTGCGGGTTTGCAACCTAGCAATCCATTATCCTCCATTACCCTATAATAGGTTCGTAGCATACTTCCTTTAAGATAGAACTACACTAGTCTTGTTATATGCAATTTCTATCCCTAAAAATATCATGACCTTCACACATCCGTGATCACAAGATAAATCTTTAATTACTCCTTTGTCTCCTCAATCCCATGACAATCGCTACTATGCAGTTGAATAAGATCAATATGTAATGCTAGAATGATCAAACCTAAGGTAATCTGTCAATAGTAATATCTGAATGGCCACACATGTAGATAACGCTTCTAACCATATGATTAAACTTTTCAAACCAAGCTAGAGAACTTTGTTTCAACTCATATATCATTTTTTTCAGCTTGCATATAATATTTTTCTCCTGAACAACATACCCAGAAGGTTGCTTCATAAAAACTATCTTCTTAAGCTCATCATAGATAAATATATTTTTTACGTCTAGCTGAAACATGAAATAGTCTTAATTCACAGCCAATGAGAAAATAACATGAATGAAATTCAAACAAGCAACCAGAGTGAACTTCTTAAAACAGTCCACATCATGTCTGATTGAATCCTTTTACCATAGCTTTATGCATATTTGATGTCCTAAATGATCGATATTAAACTGTATCACCCCCTCAGCAGCCAATAATATCAGCTCATGTACAAGCAGGAACCAACTACCACATCTGACCAGTTACCTGAGCATCCATCTCATCATCTATAGATGAATGCTTGATTCTGGGTGTTCATATATATTTTTTCTCATTGTGATTGGTTCACCATTTGTAAGAAGATTGATGGTAAGGTTGTCTTGACAGGAGATAACATGTCATGTAAGATAGTCGGTATTAGGAGTATCAACCATATAAACCAAGGTGCAGTATGATCTCTTGGTAAACTTCGGCACATGCTGAAGCTGAAGAAAAATGCAATCTTTATGAATGCTGATCTAAAGGTGGAGCTTTGAAGGTTGTCAATGATATACTAGTGATAATGAAAGGTATCTATAGTTTGTATATTCTTCAAGGCACCATAGTATCTGATGTAGCTGTTGTATCATCAGGACAGTCCAAACCAAGCACTATCAGATTGTGACATGTGTTTGGAGCTGTTAGACCCAAGAGGCCGACGCACACAAGGGGGGGACGCGCGTAAGGGGCGAGGAGCCGACTTAAGGGCATTTTGGTCTTTCCATATTTTCTATTGTTTAGGAGAGGGTTTTCCTATTTAAGCTAAGGCTAGCCGTCATTTGTATCCATGCTTGATGAATGAAATTTCTCTTGAGCATCCTTAGGTAGATCTAGGTTAAAGAGTGCAGATGTCCTCGTATTTGCGTCTTGGAAGGAGGATACACCTTTCTTGTATCCAATTATCTTTATTCGACGTCTTTTATCAATAAAGTTGGGATCTTTCTTCATTTTAATTTCAGATCTTGCTAGTTCCTAACAATTTGGTATCAGAGCGACACCGATCCATGATGGCGACAACGAGAAACAAGGATCGAAGCGAAGCGGCGGAGGAGAAAAACAATGGAGAAATTGAAGAGATTAAGAAGTCGGTGGCGGCCAATAGCGAGGCAATCGCTAATTTGACGAAGATCATGGGGGAGATCACGACGCGGCAAGGCAAAACAGAGGAGGCCATGACTCATTTGGCGTTTCAATTTGCGGCCTTCAACGAAAAGATGGGATCGATGGACATAAACCCTAGTTCTTCCAAAAAGGTCCCACCTTTGGTGAAGGGAAGGAAAAGTTGAAGGCTTTCGAAGGAGGGGATGGTGTCTTCCACAAGACGGGGTAAGTCATAGAAGATGAAGACGAGCAGCCGGAAAGGGAGGATTATCGCGAGGAGGTGCAGCGAATGGCGGAAGAGGCCAGAAAGGGGGCCGGCTAACCGAGCCGTCGCCTCCAAGACTGGCGCAAGGCGGAGGGGCTCCCCACGGAGCACATGGACATCGGAAAGGGGGGCGGCGGCCCCCCTCAGTATCGCCAGGGGCCGACGAACCCTCGCCGGCCCCCGACGGGCCACGACGGCCCCCCAAGGTCGCGGGGGGCGGAGGAGACTCGCCAGGCCCCCGCGAGCCTGGGCGAGCACCGCCAGGCCCCCGCGGGCCTGGTACAAGGCCGCGGGGGCCCTGGGCAGCATCGCCCAGGTCCCGCGGCCCATCAGGCCTTCCGAGCCCCTTTTCTCGAGCCATGGTGAGCCCCCGACGCGATCGACGAGCAGCGCGAACGACGACAGCAACTCGAGAGGGATTTTCAGCCCTATTTGGAGGACCCTGCACGTAACTTTGGAGGTGGATTTGACCCCGGGAAGGGACATGGGTACTACGATGACGGGGGAGGCTATGGGGCTGAGTTTGGGGATGACGTAGGATGGGATGACTTTGAGGGATGGCGTGGAGGCCCTCGTGGGAGGCATTACGAGACGCAGGATGAGAGGTGGCAGCACTATCACCAGCCTCGCCGTGTAGAGGGGATCCCCGATCAGGGGCACTTTGGAGGAGACTGCAGGGTGCGGAAGCTGAAAATTCCACTGATCGGAGGGGAGGATCCGCATGCCTGATTGTTCACCGCGAAGAGATATTTCGCATTGCACCACATGACAGATGCACAGAAACTAGAGGTGGCAGCTATTTGCATGGAGGGAAGAGTATTAGGGTGGTATCAGTAGACGGAGAGGAGGCAACAGATTCGATGCTGGGAGGAGCTGAAGGACCTTATCCTAGAGAAGTTCAAGGATCCCCGCCTGGGAAATTTGCACGAGCAGTTATACGCTCTCAGGCAAGAGGGACCGGTGAGAGAGTAAATTGAGAGGTTTGAGACCTTATCCGGGAGAGTACACGACGTGTCAGATGAATCTCTAGAGGGCACTTTCCTGAAGGGGCTGAGGCTCAGCCCCCGAGCTGCAGTGAGACCCTACAAGCCCAGGGGGCTTTCTGAGGTCATCGAGATGGCACAACTGGTATAGGACTCACGAGAGGAGGACAAGAGAGCCAAGAACGGCTACAGTGGCCAGGTACAAACCGGCACCTCTGGAGCCGACGGGGCCGAGGTCACCACTGAGGCACATCAGACTAGTTTCGAGAAGACAATAGAGCAGATTAGCACACCATCGGTTGGGGGCCAATTCCGGAGGATGTCCGATGCGGAGATGGGAGAGAAGCGGTAAAAGGGGATCTGTTTCAGATGCGATGAGCGCTTCACCCCTGGACACCGTTGTGCAGGTCGCAAGCTGCAAGTGTTGATCGCAGAGGCAGGCGATGATGATTATGTGGAGAACGAAAGGATCGGAGGAGATGACGACTCCCCCTCGGAGTAGCACCGCCAGTGATGTCATGCACCACCTTGAGAACAAGGTGGATTTTCAGGGGCGGAGTAGTGTTAGACCCAAGGGGCCGACGCACACAAGGGGGGACGCGCGCAAGGGGGGAGGAACCGACTTAAGGGCATTTTGGTCTTTCCATATTTTCTATTGTTTAGGAGAGGGTTTTCTTATTTAAACTAGGGCTAGCCGTCATTTGTATCCATGCTTGATGATTGAAATTTCTCTTAAGCATCCTTAGATAGATCTAGGTTAAAGAGTGCGGACGTCCTCTTATTGGCGTCTTGGAAGGAGGATACACCTTTCTTGCATCCAATTATCTTTATTCGGCTTCTTTTATCAATAAAGTTGGGATCTTTCTTCATTTTAATTTCAGATCTTGCTAATTCTTAACAGGAGCCTATGAGCAAGAGGGTGATGATGGTCTTGAGCAAACTAGATTTGCTTAAAAGCCATAATGTGGAGCAATTTGATTTCTGTGAACATTGCATCTTTGACAAGCAAAAAATCCTGTTCAGAGTTGTTATCCACATGATGAAGTCTACCTTGAACTACATCTATTCAGATGTATATGAACCTTCTCAAGTTCCTTCTAAAGGCAATGCCAGGTATATGTGAATTCTCATAGATGATTATTACAGAATGGTATAGATATATCCATTAAAGAAAAACGGTGATGTCTTCAACTTGTTCCAAAATTGGAAATGTTTGGCTAAGAACCAAACCGAAAAGAATATCATGTCTGTATGTAGATAATGGCATACAGTTCTATTTCAAAGAGTTTGATGAGTTCTACCAGAAAAGGGGAGTGTGATGCATTGCGCAGTGAAGGAAACTTCGCTGTAAAATAGAGTTATAGAACATATGAACAGAACAATTCTGGAAATTCCCCTCTTAACGAAACCCTTGTTTTCTGATCCCGGTGAGGAAGAAGTCTATCATGTTCCCGTCACTATTCAGGACTGGTTTTGGCATCTACGTAGGACTGTGCGTAAATTGGATCTCTCGGGGTTAGATCTTTCTGGAGTTCGTGTTGACCAGCTTATTCATAAAAAGGTTCGTGGCAAGTTGATTAGTGTGGAAGTGCTTGAGGATGACAAAATCATTCTTCATACCTAGAATCCAAGAAGATCTTCTGTGAAAATTTCTGAAATTATTGTGTTGGAGATCTTTGATTTAGAATCATCCATCTCTGCTGAGAAGTCTAGAACAGATATTGATGGTGAAGCTTCTTCAAATCCAGTGAATGCTGAGGATTCTGGTGTCCATGTTGAACCCAAGGGTAGTGTTGGATATAATGGAGATGTTGTTCGAGATGATCCACTTCTGGATGGCGAGCAACCTTCACAGTCTCCTATGCATGTGAATGTAGCTACCGAGACTAATCCTGAGATCGTTGAAGGTCCTATTGGTGTTTCTGATGTCAATGTTTGTGCTCAAGATGTCTGTCTTGGAGAGAGTACCCCGATGGAAGAAGAGTGCCCTCTTTTGAATGATTCTTCCGTGGTGGCAGAGGATGAAGTCCCTCCTGAGACTCATCTGTCTCAAGTTCCTGAAGGTCTGGCTCAGGACTCTGCAGTTATGGCAGAGGATGGTAGTGCTCAGGACTCTCTTTCTCTACCTGTTGATGGTGAAGGATTTATGCCACCAGTTGATACTACTATTGAGCCTAGCCTAGCTGAGGTCATTGCTGAAGTTGGCGTTGCACGTGGTTCATGTACACCACAAGAAGTGGATGCTCCTTGTAATGTTGCACAAAATGTTGCAACATTTGATGCAACGGGAGAGCTAGGTGAATAAGATAGAACTGATCCTGTCTCCCAGCCTACTCCAGAAGATGGTTTGTTTCCCTCTCATGCATGAAAGGCCAAATCTGCTTCAAGAAAACGTGCTGCTTCAACCAGTCATGCCTCTTCTTCTCCTTCTAAGAGGTCAAGTATCTTTTGCGTCAGGTTCTTCTCGTTCCCCTTCATTCACTGCATTTGATGCTATGAGCAGATTGTTTTTTGATAAAGCCTGTAAAAAGAGATGGGTAACCTACTCTGAGCGATCTATTCTTCCTGAGAAATCATTGAATGTCTCCTCTTTTGCCAAAACTCAATTTGTTGCCATCCTGAAAGATCTGGCTCTATTTTATGCTGCCACATGTCTTAAATCCTTTTATCCTGTCTTGGTACCTGAGTTTTACTGCAATCTATCCAAGACCTCTGATGATGCTGCTTCTCGTTGGGCGTTCAGTTGTTATATTAGAGGGAAGATTCTCATTTTCTCCCTCAGTGTTGAACAAGCTGCTGAAGTGGTCTTGCCCTCGTTCCTTGCATGCTTTTGGGGAGTCCATAGGAGATGATTTCAACAAATTTTTAAATGTGGTCATAGCAGGGAAGCTGAAGTGTTGGCCCAGGTCCTCCTCATTTCCTTTCTCGTCTCTATCTACAAAGTATTTTTTGCTATATAGGATTGCCACCAGGAACTGGCTTCCGACTTCTAATATTTCTGTGGTAACTAAGGATATGTGCAAACTTCTATACTCCGCTGGTACTAAGCAGCCCTTCAATTTAGAGAGAATTATCTTTGACTCCATACTATCTCTATCGGAATCATCTCCCCGGCCTCTTCTTTGCCTCATGACTGTCTCATCACTATGATGCTCCTGGCTCAAAAAGTTTCCCTTTCAGCATCTGAATTATCTATCTCATGTGATGTCATATCTTATACAGCCAAGTCTGTTGTGGGAAAATGTGATGATATATCCTTGCTGACCTCTCCTATATCTGGTTTATCTCCATCTCCACCTCATACGGTTGTTGGTCCTGCCACTGCTGTTCGTCAGTCTTCGTCTGTTCATGCTTCCTCTGATTTTCCATGTCCTGAGGAATCTCAATCCCTTCTCTTGGGAGACATTCAGGTGTTTGAAAATGTTGTGAAGAATGTAGATGATCAGTTGCTTCTCCTTCAAAGTCAAATAGTTCTGCTTGAGGCTCACAAAATCTTGCTAAAGGACAGATTAGCTGTGCTGAAGTCCAAACTCGCTTCTGTCTCTTCAGAATCCTTGGATGCAGCCTCTGGAGGTAGACCCGAATAAGGTATGTTGCTTGCTTTTAGTGGCTCAAAGGGGGAGAACTGTAATTTGTTTGAAGTTGGATGTTGATGTTGGATATCGCATGTTGATGTAGGATGTTGCTGTTTGGGGATATTTTTTGCTACTTGCTGTTTTTGGTGTTGGATCTTTATAATAACTGTATGTAGGGGCTCCAACATTAATGATCATTGATCTTCTGCTATTTCTGTCATTCCTCCCGTCTCGTGTATGGTATTGTTATATTGTGCCACTAAATGCCAAAAGAGGATATTGTTAGGTCATGTGTACATGACTGTGTTGTCATAAGTGGCACCAAATATTCTTGGCTGCTCTTAATTATCTTGGAGAAGAGAATCTTCAGCTCTATGCTGCGTTGAAAGTAATGTCAAACATTTTGTTGCAACATAACATTCAACATGTTGTGTCGGGATGCTGTCATATGTATGTCAAGTATGGGATCGCCGTAAATGGAAGCTTGTGGACTTTGTTTAGGATCTGCAACACCATGTGGTATATTCTGATGGTTGAATATTGTTGAAGATATTTTTGGAAGTTGCAATCTCTCGATTTTATTGTTGAGACGGTTAGAGAGATTCTTGCTCGCGCTATTGTACTCATCGGATCCTTGGGGATTCGCGGAACCACCTGTCCAAAGTAGTTTCGGATATTGTGGGTTGCCAATCCGCATTTGATTTGATTGATCATCGTTTCCTATTGGCACGCTTTTTGAAGGGGAGCGGGATTTATAAGGGTTGTGGCTTCGACGGCTAAGGTTAAGATTTTTGAGAAAGTTTGAAAGAACTCCGGGAGGGAGGCCGACGGCTACGCACGTAGAGATCAAGGGAGTTGATCTAGTCGGTTGTGTAAGGGGAGCTTGCATACAAGGGAAGCTTGCTTAGAATACTTCATGGGTTGGTAGAAACCATCCATTACGGTTTGTATGGAGGGGGGGTTGTTATTCCTAATAGAAATGTGATATTAGTGATTGTACTCATTGATATTTTTAGTGGAGTATTCTGATTTTCTGAGCGTGGCCCCGCAGATGTAGGTGTGCGCACCGAACTGCGTTACCAAGTCTTGTGTGTCATTACTTGGCTTGTGTTTATCATTCGGGTTTATTGATTATTAACTGCATGCTGAATTTCAGTGGTGTTAAGTGTAGGAGTGAGAAGATTTGAGGTTGATTATTTATCTCTTCTTGTATAAGAGACTCGAAGATTTTTTCTATAATTTCAAGTTGTGAGCTTGGGTTTTGTGAGAACAATGAGAACTCGATGTATTTCATAGTAATACATCGATTTATCGCTGCTTATAGATGTAGGTCATAGTATCAAATCAGGTAAATCTGTGTTTTTTGTATTATTATTATTTCTTATTTTTTCATGTACAATTACGACTTGCTTCTTGCTTCTGTAGTATATTTTCTTTTCTTATTCGTAACAGCCTGCAAATAATATTCCACGTGAAGTGGTTGTGGTCCATGAGCACCTTTCATTGTAGACTAAAGGAAGGGGTGAAGCAACACAGAAGCATGTTCAGGGTGTTTTATCTTTGTTATTTTATCCAAGTCATATTGATTATCGGTTGACTAAAATGAGGCACATATCTTTCCCTTTCACCAAAGAGAGACGACAGTATTTTATTTGAAATCCATCCTCCAGAATCATTCTCTTGAGATGTACAATGAAAACGAGTTCAGAAAGCAACTGGCTACAATAGCAGGCTTCTAGCATACAATGGATGCAAGATGCTGTTTCACTCTTCTAGCAAAAGAAAACGTAACTGGTCAGGTAAGAAAGATGCTTTGAGCAAGTGCAGGTATAAGATGTCTAGTGATATAATCATCTGAAAGTTTGAAATTAAATTGGGAACACAGTTAAATGCATAAGAGACCATTTTATAAATTGTAATGTCAATCAACAGACACTACATATACGAGGATGCTCAAGCTGTAAAGATTAAAAGAGAAACTTATTGACTGATTTTAGAGTAGGGTACCCCATTCAAAAAAGAGAAGGTGCATCAAACTTCATGGTGCTGAAATTTCAAAAGAAGAGAGCTAGGCCTTGGAACGTATACTCCCTAGATTGGCCCAAAGCAATTAATTACCTAAAAAGAAATTGTCATAAAATGAGATGCAGAAACAGAATTCAGTAATTTCATTCATAGCGTAATCAATAAATACAGAAAGAGTCCACACACATCAACAGAATGGTGAATGGAAGCTTTATATTATAAGAAAGTTGCATGACTGTACATAATAAAGACCCCTAATCAATGGACCTTCTATAGGACATTAAACATAAGGTTCGGTAACATAAATAATACTCTTGCAAAACATATGAACATAAAAGATTATATCAATACCTCAAGATCAGGCCACTCGTTCATCTCCTCAGCAAGCAAACGAAGAGTAACACGATTTTTTGGAATTATACCTTCGTGCACCTACCAGATCATGATGAATAAAATAAGAATTAATTTGCAGTATGCATTGAATTATACCTCCCAGAAACCAGTGATATGCAATTACAGTTACTTAGTACTTCCATTGTATATGCATACCAAAATGGAAACGGGTGTTAATTATGGAAAGAACAAGGAAAGTGAAAAGAGAAAGATGATAAATGCCAGTCAATCAGCTAGAGATCCCTAGCAGGGTAATTTTAACCAAAATGCTAAAGTGAAAAGAGAATCTTTATAAGAAACGAAGTGCAATATAGGATTTCTATATGATAATAGAAGTTAACATGCACTGAAATTCATGGAAAGAAATTTATTTATTGCATACAAACTCTGACCTTAAGCAACCATCCAATAGTTTCATGAACTTTCCATTCCATATGGATCAAAAACTTCCATTTTTCTCTCTTCATAAGTTTCTTGTCTTTTTTGTACGCCTTCAACGTAGCAACAAAATCTTCAAAGTTAGCTATCTAAATCCACTTGTTTTATAATTTGGTTTATATCTCAATGGTCAAGAGTCAATTTCTCACATTTAAGTAATCTCTACCCGATAAGACATTTAGTAATCCAGGAAATATATAAAACTGTCAGATTTTGAAGGAACGGATAGCTTTTACACTGTTGTCCAGTCCTGTACACATATGAGATTGAAACGAAAATATGGCAATAATATAAGAACATTTTTACTAATAATAAACTGAAAATCTAAAATAAAGAGGAAACTATATGAGACTAGCAAAGCATTAGACATTAAGTAGTGTTCAAATCAGTCAATTTATCATGCATAAATGTAGGGGTGGCCATTAGGTCTGACCTGATGAGTCAAACCCGAACCCGAAGCCAAGCCGAATTTTTTAGGTACGTGTGAGGGCTAACACGGGTCAATCCGAATTACCCGTTATTTAACTAGGTCGGGTTCGGTTTTGATGACTCAACTCAATTTGACCCATATTCGACCGGATTAAATATGTATGTGTATTAATGTACACTTGACCACAAGAGCAAGATAGTGCAATGGTTGGTTTTAGGAAATATGTAGCTTGGGTTCAAGTCATATGTCTACTGTAATGACACGTAAGTTATATGTATATATTTTAATTTTTCTTATATTTTTACCTTCATTTATTTTATCTCTTCCTTTTCTCCCTTTCTTTTTTCTTCTCTTTCCCTTTTGCTTGTAAACCAACCACGGTCCAAGCCCACATGTCTCTCTCTCCTTCTTTCTCTTTTCTTTTCTTTTCCTTCTTTCCTACGGTCGGCCCACCAAACCGGCCCAGCATCCCCTCTTATTTCCCAATCAAAGCCCAATTCCCTACCTCTATTCATGTGGCCCACACACCAATCAACTAAACCCTGAACTCCTGAGCTTCAGCCACCGCCCCCTTCTCTCGCTTTTTTCGAAACCAAGGGGAAACCAAACCGATGACCGCTCGCTTCAGTTACGCACACGATCCACCACGACTTCGCCCACGACTTCTCCCAACGGACTTCTACGATTTCTATATCTTCTCTATTTTCTACTTCGAGTTTTATGCAAAAATTCTTAAGTTTTTCCTCTAAAATTTCCGAGTCTTCGATTTTGATTTCTTCGAATTTTGGTGTTATTTTTTCCGTGGAGATTGATCAGATCTTACTAGGGCTTTCGGTTTTTCTTGGATTCTTTGACATCGCTGGTGAAAGGTAGACTTTATCTTCCCAAAGTTCTTGGTTTAATTCTATATTTTAATTTCTGAATTGAACATGAAACTGGTGGAAACTTGTTGGGATTTTTTTGGGATTAAAGATGATGATGATTCCCGCAAAAATTGTCAAAGGGATACTTCATGTGATGACTTGAATTTTCGACACCCTATCCCGTTTCCGACGACCCTCGTTACTCCCTTGTATGAACTCTTTGTTTTCAGCCAATTACTGTTATTGTAGCCACCAAAGGGTGGAAGGTTTTCCCGTGGAGCCTTTACACTTTGGGGTTCGCTGGATTGTAGTCAATTGTGGTTGTCTTGTCGTTCTTATTGATTGGGGTGTTTGTGGACTTTGGTTACTGGTGATTTTTGGGGCTGCTCTGTGGTTCTTAGGCTTAACCGTGGCCTTCTTTGGGTTTGCTGACACTGTCGTTGGATTCTAGTTGATGTTGTTCCGTTGCCTTGGGCTGTGTATCGTCTTTTGTTGTTGTTTGGTGTGTCCATTGGGTTGGCCATGACCTGTATGTTGGTCTTGTTGTTCTGTTGCGTGACATGTATGTTGGTCTTGATGTTGTTATGTTGTTGGTCGTGAGTTGATGGCCGTGACATGTATGTTGGTCTTGTTGTTGTTATGTTGCCCGTCGTGCCTTGTAAGGTTGATACTATTGTTTTGTTACCTCTGGGCTTGGTTCGAATGATTCGTTTTGAGCGAAGGTCTGTTGTGTTTGGATCCTGGGACTTGTTATAGGTTCATTGTTTGAAGCAACCCCCTCTAGGCTAGTAAAACAGTAAGGTTACACTACAATACCAATGTGAATCTAATCCTGCTTGGTTATTTCTATGTTTTCCTTCATCAAAACTCTTTTCAACAGATTTTAAAATGATAATGTTTCATTCATATGAACTTTCCTTGGTATGTCATGATTAGTGATCTTGCGAATTTAATTCATACCATAGTCTTCATAGAATATCCAGTATAATTGACATGATTATTCAAATCGTTGCAGTTGTTGAAATATTTTTAATCATAAGATTAAGGGTGTTATTCGGTACTTAGATGTTAATCAAATAAACAATCATGAACATGCGGTAAATCCAAAATAAAAGACACGCAAAAACTTGGTAATACAGTTCGGTGTGCACACCTACATCTGTGAGGCCACGCCCAGAAAATCAGATTATTCCACTATAATAAAAATGATTACAATCACTAATATCAGATCTCTATTAGGAGGAGCATACTCTCCCTCAATACAAACCGCGAGGGATGATCTTAATCAACCCCATGGAGTAATCTATGCAAGCTCCCCTTGCATGCAAGCTCCCCTTGCACAACCGACTAAATCAACTCCCTTGATCCCTACCTCAAGTAGACGTCGGCCTCCTTCCTAGAATATACGATCACCAATCTTCAAAAGGACAAACCCTAGAAAATTCTGTCGCGACCTTATATAGGTCGACTTCCTTCAATCTAGGTGATGTTAAGGAAAACAACCCAATTAGTATCTCATGCAGAATATTCCGCCTGCAAATCTAGGAACCACTTAGGGCACGTGATCCCTCACATCTCGAAGCCATTCAACGATTGCGGGTAAATCGCTTTAGTAAAATCTTCAGCAGATCTCCTACCAGAATAGCAGGCAACAAAATATCTAGATAGAATATAAACAATAATTATACAAGATCTGAAACCGTTTACAATAAAAGATCTTCAATACCAGAAGTCTGAACTCCTCCTCTCGGAATCAAAGCAGCATGTTGCAAACAATATTGCAACATGACTTACAACATAAACTTCAGAATTCGCATGTAGTGACATGAACCAATTGCCAACAATACCCAAAATAACACTGAAATTACCAAGTGCCACTAATGACAATAATGAACCGCACCGCGTGTGACCTAACAAACTCCCCCTTTGGCATTTAGTGGCACAATCAGCACAAGAGAGATGTACTTCGTAGAATAACTACCAGGCAGAAACTGGGAAGACCACCAACATAAATCTAGAGACCAGATATTAAGTTTCCAACAGAAAGCAATTGATCCACAAAAATATTCACTCATACAGGCATCATATAGAACTTGTCACAACAAAACTATCACAGCATAACAGCATAACTACCAAACATCAAACGGCCAACATATAACATATAATGCATAGCACCCTAATTAAGTAGTTTAAGATGCCATGCAACATAAGCATTTTTAAAACAACCTGACAATTAGAACCAGTCATCATACTTTGATACGACACCAGACATAGAACTCTAAACAAAACAACTTCACATTGACTCACTGGGATTTGGAAAACTCATAATATAGAGTGCGGGAGCGACTGGAGCCATCTTTATCACATATTACAGTTTCATAGAAGTTCTATTATAGTTTCTCAACTGAGTCCGTTCACAGTTTCAAGTTTTGGACTCAACCCGGGGTTGCACCATGTGGTCCTAGGTGGTCTTCGGGTTGCACACTGTGCTCTCCATTATGAGTCATAGCTTAAGGAGGTTAACAAAACTTTTTAGTGACACTTTAGAAATTCATAATCGGCCACTTTAGTTTAGTAGATTACTTTTCCTGCTTTTGTTTAAACTTAACACATCCTGTTACTTTTCCGAATATGGTATATTGTCGCATGCAAGTTCCATTTTTGTGCATGACTGAATGATTCGTTTAGATATTGTCTATTTTACTAAGTAATGATACAATTCATGTTGTCTCCGATAGGTAACGAATAGGAATACGCAGAGACATCTGAATACGAGAAGACGAAGTTTCTAGTTTAGAACGCTGAGTTTTAAGAGCTGGCTGAGTGTAAAGGCCCGTTTCTTTAAAAACCTAGGCCCATTTTTGTTTCTTTTTTCACTTAAAATAAAACCCCACTCAGCTCTCTCTCACTCGACCACTCACGCACGCACCCATTTTCTCTTTCTCTCACGCGACAAACCCAAACCCCCCAGCCTGTTCTTTTCTTTCTTTTCCCTCGCTCGAGCCAGCGACTCGCTCCCTCACACGAGTAGCAGCGACGGCGGCAAAATCTTAAGGTTTTCAAAACCCTAACCCTATCGACGACGCGCAAACTTCTCGTGAAGAGATCCCGATGATTTTGGGTCCACGATTCCTTGTGCGATAAGATCTTCCACCTCTCCTCTCTTATTTATATGAGCTGTTTCTAGGGTTTTGATATGCGGAAAATTATCTTCTCCCTTTAAGAAAGTTTTTGATTTCTTACTTTTGGGGTTTCGATCTTGCTATTGGAGCTTCGATTTTGCTCCTAAGGGTTCTGTTTGCTTCTGGGGGCTTCGGCTTGCTCCTAGGCTTTCGGATTTGCTCTGTTGGCTTTGGATCTATTATTTTTTCTTTCGCAGATTTCGGTTCAGGTAGATTCAACCCCTATTAAACTCTTAATTGTTTATTTTAAAAGATGGACATAATGATTCATGTGTTTTTAGAGAGGATTTCTCCTCCAATGAAACTCTTTGGCACCTAGATTAGATTCACGACGTTTTGTCATTGTTCACTATTTTCGTTAAACCCTTGCATCAATTTATTAGTTGTGGTAGGCCACTGAGGAGGAATGCATGGCTTGAGGTTTGCTATCGGTTTATGTTGACGGGTCTTACCGCATGACGTTTAGTTTCGTGGGTGGTCTGTGGTTTCCTGGGCTTGCAGAGTTTATTTGTCTTCTTTTATTACTTGAATAATGTATAAACCTTGCTTGTTTTCTTTAGGCTCAGTTCTGATCCTTTACAAATTCGGTTATAATCCTTTATAAATTCGGTTCAGTTCCATTTAAATATTCAGTTCAGTTCCATTTACGTATTCAATCATGACTCCTTTATAAATTCGGTTCTGTTCCATTTAAATATTCAGTTCAGTTCCATTTACGTATTCAATCATGTTCCGTTACAAATTCAGTTTCTGTTCTTTTAAATATTCAGTTTCCCTTACAAATTCAGTTTTTGTTCCTTTGCAGAATCAGTTTTGTTTCTTTAAATATACACTTATGTTCTTTAAAAATACACTTCTGCTACTTTGTAAACGCGGTTCTGGTTTTTTTATAAATACAGTTCTGATTTCTTATAGGCTTCAATTCTGTTTTTTCCTTATAAGTTTCAGTTTCAATTTCAGTTTCCTTTATAGGTTCAGTTTCAGTTTTACTTTTATAAGTTCAGTTTAATAGCTAGAACATGTACGCCCTTTATTACAATGATTTTTGACCTAAAATGGTATCCCTTTTAAAGCAAATTTTGGTCCGAGCAACCCCTCTAGGCAGGTAGACCACACCACATTAAGGTGCCAAAACATGAATCTGATCCATTAAGGCTTTTTCCATAATTTTCATCATTTTCGTTGTTTTTCTTATTTTTTTCTTATGCTTTAAATATCTTTTCCAAAATTGTGAACTTTAATTGTTAACTATTGTGTTCCTGCTTATGAGATTCGACATGCGAAAGATTGAAAGTTTGGTTTCTGGCTTATACTAAATTACATGATTAGAGATTATGCAACGTGATTATACAATGCTATTGGTATGCCCGATAACACAAGACCTGACAGTCAGGAACATAGTTTGCATCTCTCTTAATTATGTAAGTTAGGTATCAAAACCATGAACGTGATACTTAACACCCTATAACTAGAATAACTTCACTTGACATCATGGGTATGTGGTAACTTATAATTGAGAGGGTACGAGAGCGATTGAAGCCATGCTTATGTCCCCTATCTGGGAGGATTTCCTTTTATGGATCCTGAGTTTTCGGTACAGTTTGACCTTTATACTCGGCCCGGATTAGCACCCAGCGGTCCAATGTGGACTTTATGTTGCACATCGTGATCTCCTCTTATAAGTCACAACACTAATTTCTCTTAGTTATTACTATAATCTTATTGCTATCAACATTGTTGCCATGTCAGTAATTTCTTTTACAGTTCTCTTTTGTGCCTGTTAATTTCCTGCAAAATAAATCAATTAAATGTTTAATATGGATTCCAGTCTACTTTATTAATGGTGGTTCAATTTCATCATGTGATACTCAGCTTGAAGCGGAGGCTTCACAGTACGAGGAGTCCGATTTTCCTGTTGAGTGCACTGATTTCTGATCCTTGGTGTTACCAGGAGAGTTTTTACCTTACTTTTAGTCGTTTTCTTTCAGTATTGTTTTTAGTTTAAGCTGTAGATTCTCTTTTGCCTAGACAATGCAATTCTCTTGAAGGTTAAATAAAATAAGTATTTTTCTTTATTCTTGTCTTAAATATTTCCTGTTTAATTATATTGACTTCACTGGTACCTGTAAAAACCTGCAAAACTCTTGAGAGTGTGACGACACCCGTTTCTGGGGCGTTACACTGAGAGTGAGTGTTGCTTGTAGTTTCCTTTTATGTACTTCATTTCTGTAGAGAGATTGTATTTTTTTCCTTTTTGTATTAGTTTTGTTTTCCTCGACTTGAATGAAAATGGAATAAATGAGTATCTTCATTTCAGTTATTTTTTGTTCTGCTCTACGGTATTTTCACTGGTATCTGCAGGACCTGCATTTATTTGAACAAATGTGACGGCAATCGAACATGGGACGTTACATCTGCAATATGAATTTCTTAATTTTTTTTCATTAACTATGTATCGTTAATCAATATAGTTTCTTTGGTAAACTGGTTAGCACTTCTGAGTCCTATTATAAGGTCACAAGATCAAATCTTTATGATAGTATTTTTCGGCAAAAAACATAAAATTTTAGACCCGAAAACGTCCAGGACCTGACCCGATTCTGTAAACTAGGTCGGATACTGGTTACTCAAATTTTTACTGGGTTGGGTACTGCTTTATTGCATCTGGCCCAGATTAAGGGGGGATTGGGTATGCCCTAATCCAGGTCGGATCAAACTTGACTCAACCTGGACCAGAACCAACCAGTTTGCAACCCCTACATAAATGCAATTGACAAAGGATCTGAAGCAATGCATGTTAAGGACAGCAGCATTTACAGCTTCTTAGGCAACCAGTAAACTAGTGGTATGAAAACAAAATAGCTTAATGAAACATTAGATAGTATACAGTGCTTATCATTGGACACGGATGCATGTGATAAAGATATGAAGTTACATCTTACAGAACGGCAGCACATACGTCTTCCAACGCAGCAGCCAAGTCATCTCTAGTCACATCGTCAGGATCCTCAATGCCAAGCAATCTCTTGCGTTCAATATCTCTAGGGTCCTCGATCATGATAGTCAACTTTACCTGAAAAGGAAGGGGGGAAATGAAAGTTACATATTTGCTCTTGCAATAACAAAGAGCATTTCAAGTATCCCTTAAGAAATAATGTTTTAACAAATGATAACTATTCAACAAAAACATTGTTGCACCTCAAAAAGATGCCAACTCTTTAATCATGCTAACATCCACCAGCTTGAAAAGATCTTTAATCAACTAAAACACCCATCATATAACTTGAATTTATAAGCAGTAGGATTATTGATGCTCAGCATATAAGCTATCACGAAATAATTCATGAATGAATTCAGAGTTCTCTGCCATGATCAGAAGTTCATATAGAACCTTAAAATAAGAAAATCAATATGACAATTAAGTTTATTGAATAGTTACATCATATCTATGTTCAATTTATAGCCTTTAGTGTTTCATATATGCTAGCTAATACTGCTAGCTAATGCTATAAAACATGAAATTTAATGAAACTGTCAAAATACTCGTATGTCTCACAATTTCAGGATTTGGTGATTCATCATATAATGAAGAATGTGGGTAGCAGATAAACATGTATGGACATATCTTCCAAAGTTCCAACATAATCAGCAAAAAGTGGATATGTAAATACTGTCAAGGAATATCACAGAATGAAGAGAATTAAACATAAGTTAGAGCAGTTGTTTGCCTATTTTAAATTAAAATAGCATCTACTGAGAAAAGCAAGCATTACTAACACCATTAATAATTGAAGTATCAGCACAAAGCTACCTCACTGAAAGTTCAAACAATACGACACCCCCAATATTTCTAGTTTATTTGTATATTTTTGTGGTATTGACGTTTTCCATAGGCTTTCTATCAAAATGCATCAAACATTCTGTAGTCAAGGTGGGCACTGAAGTATCCCACAGGTTAGATAAAGCATAGTGAGATCCCTTCAGCTAACTGCTATTTACTATAATGGTCCTAACCTATTACTATGATTTTTCATGTAACAAAAATATTTTTAAAAAATCAATTATGTTTCAAAATAATTATTTTAGTTTTTGATCATTTTTCGATATTTTTCAACTTTTTCTAAGCTCCCTCTCTCTCATCTCTCCCGATAATCATCCCCATCATCATCACGACCATCATCATCTCCGTCTTCTTCCCCGTTCAACTTTGAGCCTCCGACTGTCACTGCTACCCCCTCGTCACCGCAACTTCGCATTCAATAGATAGGTTACCTTGATATTTGTTTTATAATCTCGATAAACTAGATCAAATATTTAATCAGAATAATTGTTGGGTTCCTTGGAGCTTTGGCTGTTGAATGGTGCTATTAAGCCATGTGGTTGCCATTTGGGGTGTCGGTTTGTTTTCCCTGCGGTTGTTCTACCATTTGGTTGTTGTTTAGGGTGTTGGTTTGTTTTCCTACGGATGTTCTACCATTCACTTATTGTTAGGAGATTTGGTTTGTTTTCTGGGACTGTTTTTGTTGTGCGGCGCAGCGTAGCTCTACCAACACAAACACAGCAGAAGACTCATGATCATGGAGATCGATAACGAAAGATCGGCAACGAACAAATAGAGCACAAAACAAGATTGCTTTTAGGCCGTGGACGGCCAAGGGGGAACACCGATGAGCTTTATTACGAAAGAGAACAATACAAATCTTCTCTTCGTCCAACGAAGAAGAAGCACACAAGATCTCTCCAAAAGCTCACAATACAATCTCTCAAAGTTGGCTCTCACATATGACGGTTCTCTCAAAGGATACAAAAGTGTTCCACATGAAACCCTAACCTTAAAACCCCTATTTATAACCCTACGTAACAATAGGTGTCATCGTTGGCTAGGAATTCCTAAAGATACTGATTCCGACAATTACGGCATCCGATCCAATCGCCGCTCTACGTAATTAATGCTGACGCACCCTAGTGGGCCCATCACTGCTTCCTAGTGGGCTGCATCCCAATGGGCTCCCTTCGACCCATCGACCTTCCTTCTGTGTCGAACGACCCAAGTGCCAAGCCGCGCGTAAGAGCCTTCATCCTTCGAGCCTCCAAGCAACCGATCGATCGAACACTGACTCTAACCGCGTTACGACCCATCGACCCAATGTCATGCGTTCGACCCTCAGAATCAAACTGACGACCAAACGACCGAATGCGTTGTAGAAGCCACTTGCCCAGCATCCTCGTACCTGACTTGTGCAGAGTCAGATATGTCGTATCCAGGCGCAGACGAGTTACCTCTGCACAAGATAACTCGTCTGCCAAACAACTGCTTCTCTTGCACTGAATCGAGCCAACTTCTCCACAAATCTTCACCTTGACGAGATTCGAGCCTCTGTCCAACAGAGACCCTCACTGACCTTGGTTGAGCATCGAATGGTGTACCCCCATTTTGTTCCGAAGAACCAAATGCTTCGCCAGAGCTACGACTATCTCCTCATGAGACTGGTTGACTTTCTCGAGTCTCAAATTGCTCCATCGAGCCTTACTGCCCCCACCCGGAGCCGACGTCAACTTCTTTGAGAAACCACATTGAGTAAGTCCAAACAATTCTTGAACTTGACTACTGATACAACCTTCGTTAGCATGTCTGTCGGGTTGTCATTTGTTCCGATCTTCAACAAGTTGATGTCGTCGTCTTCTTCTCCATAGTCACTGACAAAGTGGAATCTAACGTCGATATGCTTCGTACGGGCATGGAAGACCTGATTCTTAGCCAAGTGCACTGCACTCTGGCTATCACAATGGACATCATACCTCTCTTGGTAGACTCACAGATCATCCATCAGACCCATCAACTATATCGTCTCCTTCACCGCTTCAGTCAATGCTATATACTCTGCCTCCGTAGTAAACAAGGCCACCGTAGACTGAAGGATACTCCGCCAACATATTGGAGCGCCAGACAGGGTGAAGACGTAGCTTGTCATCGATCGCCTCCCATCCAAGTCGCCTGCATAGTCAGAGTCGACATACCCGACAGTGTACAGACCATGTACACTTAGGCTGTATGTCAGTCCGACGTCGACTGTGACATTGATGTAACACAGGATCCACTGCACGGCTCGCCAGTGCTCTCTTCCTGGGTTGTGCATGTATCTACTTACCATGCTGACCGCATGTGATAGATCAAGTCGAGTACATACCATTGCATACATCAAGTCCCCTACCGCATTGGCATACGGTACGCTCGTTATAAGCTTCTTCTCTTCTTCGTTCTTCGGACACTGCTCGGTACTGAGCTTGAAGTGAGGTGCAAGCGGAGTAACTAAGGTCTCATCTTCTCACAGCCAAACTTCTGTATAAGAGACTTCAAATAGCGACTCTGTGAAAGATGAACAGTACCTCCACTTCGATCTCTTGTGATCTCCATCCCAAGAATCCTCCGTGCCTCGCCCAGATCCTTCATCTCAAATGCAAAACTCAATTGAGACTTCAATCTCCGAATCTCCTCTTTATTCGTGAAGCAATGAACATATCATCGACATAAAGCAGAATGTAGATAACGGACCCGTCAACCAACTTCCAATAGAACATGCAATGATCGTAGGGACTACAAACATACCCTTGATCATCCGTCATAAAGCGTTCAAAATGCTTATACCACTGTCGTGGTGATTGCTTCAACCCGTAGAGTGACTTCTTCAATCGACATGCACGATCATCATCACTCCCATAGCCATCGGGCTGAGCCATATAGATCTTCTCTTCGAGCTCTCCATGCAAGAATGGCGTCTTGACATCCAACTCCACCAATTCAAGATCAAACTGTGCAACCAATGCCAACAGGATCCGAATCGAGCAATGCTTCACCACAGGAGAGAACACTTCATTGTAATCTATACATTCTCTCTGTGCGAAGCCCTTCACTACGAGTCGAGCTTTGTAGCAAACATCTCCTGATTCGACCCCATGCTTCTTGGTTACACCCATTTAAACCTAATTGCCTTCTTGCCCTTCAGGAGCTCCACGAGATCCCATGTATCGTTTTTCGCCAACGATTCCATCTCTTCATCCATTGCACTTCTCCACCGCTTCGGGTCTTCGGATTGCGCCACCTCATCGAATGAGTTGGGAACATCGATACATACTGCGGGAAAGGCAAATGAGACCAACTCCGAGTACCTCGCATGTTTTCTTATCTCACGAATCGGCCTCAATACTACTATAGAATCCTTCGGCTTAACGACCCTCGGAGACGAGCTATCTCCACCAACTGAGCTTGAGCCAACAACATCACCATCGATGGCCTGGAGCCCACCTTCTGCTACATCTGGTGTGGGTCAATCTGAGTCGTCGATCGACCGTTGTGGAGTATCAGACACGTTGTCGAAAACCTGCTTCAATTGTGTCTGTTCGACCTACACCTTTCGCTCATTCTCCTTCTCCAGTAACACTGACTCATCAAACGTTACGTCTCTGCTCAGGATCACCTTCCTCTATATCAGACACCATAGTCGATATCCCTTGACACCACTGCTGAAGCCCAAGAAGATGGCTTTCTTGGCTCGAGCATCGATTTTGTCTTCCTTCACGGCATAGTAACCAGGACAGCCCCAAACTTGAAGTGATCCATAGTCTGAAACTGGCTTTCTCGACCATAACTCCAAAGGAGGTCTTCTATCCAATGTAGCAGATGGTAACCGATTGACAAATGGTCGCATACGTCAGGGCCTCTGCCCAAAACTCCTTCGATAGGTCAGCAGTTGACAGCATGCATCGAACTTTCTCCAGCAAAGTCTGATTCATCCTATCTGCTACCACATTCTGCTGCGGTGTACCAGCAACGGTGAAGTGTCTTTGTATCACTTCCGATCTGCAGAACTTCTCGAAGAGATCTGACATATACTCAGCATCGTTGTCACTTTGCAGACGCTTGATTTACGGACCAGTCTGAGTCTCGACCAGCTTCTTCCACTTGATGAAAGTGCTAAGAACTTGGTCCTTTGACTTTGGCGGAAACACCCACACCATGCGTGAGAAATCATCGATAAACGACAGAAAGTAGTGTTTTCCTCCCATGAGGCCGTCCTACACGGACCCATACGTCAGTGTGTACATAGTCGAGCGCTGCCTTCATATCGTGGATGGCCGTCCCAAATTAAGCACGTGTCTGTTTCCCAAACACACAGTGTTCGCAGAACTCGATCTCCCAGTCTTAGCTCCCTTTAGACGACTCCAAACAATAAGTTTCTGCAATGCTTTCTCACCCACATGACCTAATCGCATGTGCCATAACATTGACCTAACCGCTGACCAGTGTGTCCCAACTTCGCCCATGGGTCCAGGCCCGATGGGCCCTATGAAAAGAGTCGCATCTTCGTCCGAAGGAGGGGGCCAGAAGAAAAGAAGTTGGAGAGACGAGGTTATAGTCCAGAGCCAGCAGTTGTCGAGGGGAGGGGGCAGCAAAGCATGTCCCCTCCCATTTGAGCCGAGGGAGCCGGAGTCGTCGCCAAGTGGTCCCCGGGACACTTGGCCTTGGGGCGGTCCGGTTCCGCCGGGTCCCATCCCTCCCGAATATGAGGAGATTTTGATGTTGAACATGTGGCCATCTGATCCTCTGTTGGGTCCTAGAGGGAGCGTCATCAACCTACCTTCCATGTTTGGGATGAAGAATCGGCCCTCTTAGATCATGGGATAGCGGCCCGGTTGGTGGAGAATTCCTTCCTACCTCGGGATCAGAACGTCCTCCGGCAAATTGATAGCAAGAGACTAGCTAATTTCATAATCTACTGTAGCTATCAGATTGGATGTTGTTTCCTTTCTTTGTTGTAGCACACCTCTGATATGCTAATTCTTGACTCCTCGCAGATATCTATAACTGGCACAGAACTGGGTCGCCAAGTTGTAGGGATGATGGGAGCTGAGTCCCAATAGGCCGTCGAGCATCAGAGAGTAGCCACATTTGAATAGTGAATCAAGGAGCTGGAGGAGCAGCTGAGTAAAGAAAAGGACCTTAGGTCTCAAGCTGAGTGGGAAGTAATGAAGGCCAAATAAAGCATTGCATCATCGTCTACTGTGCAGAAGGAGTCCGAAGAGCGTTGGAAAAGAGAGAAGGTCAAATGCTTGGCTCGTATAGCCGAGTTAAAGAAAACCGCTCTTCCTCCAATCTCCATCGAAGACGTGAGGCAGGAGGTTGCTGCCGAGTTCACTAATATGCTTAAGGACTCCATCTCCCAAGTACAAGAGAAGATCCTGAGTAAGCGTCAGTGGCCTGGGTGAGAGTTCGGCAGGGGATCGTCCCAAACTCCTACCGAGGCTGCTCCCGAACGAGCCATCTGGTGATGGCCCTTAATGAACTTGTGTTGTGGTAAACCCCCTTTTTGTGTAGACATGGTTACCCTTTTGTAACAGTTGTCTTGGTTGTCTGTTACTGTTGAATGAACACTTCTTTTTAGTTTTCGCGAGTGTCGTGAATATAGCCATTCATAAATATAGTCGTTCATGCCCCCTCAACGATCTGAGTACGTAAATAAGAATTGTATGAAACTCTGATCGTTGAAACTTTGAGGCGGACGTAGTGGGCAGAGTCGCCGAGAGAAATAATCCTTTCCGAGCGGCGTGGTTCGGCCGGTCTTATGAAAGTTAAGTCATTCTCGGTCGTGTAGCTCGATCGACCCGCGAAGAGATGGTCCCTCCGATCAGTAGCCGAGCAGCCTGCGATGATGGAGAGAATTCCGTAGCTTTGGATTGCAGCCAGGAGATAGAAAAGGCTTGCCCCCGATCGTGTAGCTCGGTCGGCAGCCTGGTTGGCTCAGGAAGGAGAGAAAGTTGGCCCCGATCGTGTAGCTCGATCGACCCACGAAGGGATGGCCCCTTCGATCGTGTAGCCAAGCAGCCCGACCGCGTAGCCTGGTTGGCTCGGGAAGGAGAGAAAGTTGGTCCCCGATCGTGTAGCTCGGTCGGCCCGCGAAGGGGTGGTTCCTCCGATCGTGTAGCCGAGCGACCCGCGAGGGCAAAGTTGTCTCTGACTGCGTAGCCTGGTTGGCTCAGGAAGGAGAGAAAGTTGGACCCGATCGTGTAGCTCGGTCGGCCCGCGAAGGGGTGGCCCCTCCCATCGTGTAGCCGAGCGACCCGCGAGGGCGGAGTTGTCTCCGGCCACGTAGCCTGGTTGGCTCGGGAAGGAGAGAAAGTTGCCTCGATCGTGTAGCTCGGTCGGCCCGCGAAGGGATGGCCCCTCCGATCGTGTAGCTGAGCGGCCCGCGAGGATGGAGTTGTCTCCACCGCGTAACCAAGTTGGCTCAGGAAGGAGAGAAAGTTGGTCACCGATCGTGTAGCTCGGTCGGCCCGCGAAGGGATGGCCCTCCAATCGTATAGCCGAGCGGCCCGCGATGGTGGAAATAAATCAAGGGGAGATACTCCAAAGTAATGCGATGAATTAAATGAAGCAGCATGTGTTTCATATTCAAAAGATCTTGGAAAAGTACAGTCGAAAAGACGGAGTGTGACTGTGAGACATTAGTCATTCGCTCCGCTCACACAGTTACTGGTAGTACTGTTGCAGGTGTTCCGTGTTCCAAGGGTGGGAGAGATCCTTGTCGTCAGTGGTGGAAAGCCGATATGTCGCTGGGCCAAGGATATCGATCACCTTGTAGGGACCTGACTCTACCCAAAAGGTGATACTCGCAAGTGTATAAGGTCGGCAAATAATATACCATGTGACTAGGGGATCGCATCCACAGAGACGGAGTTAATCTGCAAATTCAAACAAATAGTCAGAGTGTGTAAAGAAATAGTGAGGGTTTTAACCACCCTTTGAGGGTGAATGATTGTTTGTAGAGATGAATTATCTAAATACCCTGGAGCTAGGGTAAAGTCCTAAGATTTGGATGCAAGGGAAAAAAGAGTGTGGGTGTTTAGGACATCAATAGAATAACTCAATTGCTTAGCTAAATGTTTATTCCAAGATAACTCAATCACTCATCCATGTCAATGTACGAGGATCGGGAAATAAATCAATTAAGCACACGTGGAGTGCACCAAAGGTAATTGCTAAGTAGGTTCTTCTCCTAATTAAAGCTCATGAATCAGCTCTCACACCCATTTCAAGGTATGAGAATAGTGCATATAGGTTGTGTTGCACATCACACAACCACCGTTCTGCGACCCCTTTCAGATAATACACGATTCAATAAACGGATTACAACCCAATTAACAATATGGGTTATTGGATAAATTAAGCTTCTAAAATATGAAATATGGATGGGGAGTTCTTGCATTCATTTCAACATATGCAATATCCATTGAATACATATGTGCAACAATTACAATACACCATCGTTCTTCGGTTCCTCTAAGGATATTATTAAATCCAATAAAACATAAGCTTAATTCACCCAACAACATGGATTAACAAGGAGTGCTGGAAATTAACATTAGCAAGACAATCTAAACTTCCTACATTAATCCACAACACCCACGCAATGAATTTAGCCTACCATATTAACAATAAACAAAGCATTCATTGAGACAAGCATGGTTTCAATACAAGAGTGAAAGTAATTGAATAAGAGTAAGAGAGTTTGAAGAATATCACCAATTACAAGCTTCTCCAATCTTGGAGCAATCGCGGCAACAGCAAGAAACGAAATCAAAACTCCAAAACCCCTAAAACCCTAATCTCACTCTTGAGGAAGAAGATGACCTAAAATAGTAAAGTATATCAACTCCCCCTTAATTGCAGCTGAATAGTAGAGTTTTATACTCCCTGGGGGTTAAATCTCATCCATCAAAACCCGCATTCAAGGGCTCACAGCAAACAGAGAGAAATCGGGTTGAGAAAAACCCATTTCTCGCAGCCCAAATTCTGGGCAAAATCTCCTGCACAGGCGACTGTCGACTAACGACCAATCGCCTGCTGACAGGCGACTGCCGTTGTCCGGACAGGTGCCTATGTGGTCCTTGCGAAACATTGCAAAATCTAGGGGCTCTCCAGGCAGGCGACTGTCTTGAAGATCGCATGCGCCTGTTAGGTCTACAGACACCTGTCTTTTGTGCTTCAGGCACCTGCTGCAGAAGTGGCCAAACAAGCAGTAAGTTGGTTATTTGTCAACTCTCTGAGGTGGGAAGAAACAGGCAACTGCTGTTGAAATGGCAGGTGCCTGCCAATTCGTCTGCAGGCGCCTGTCATTGTGCTCCATTTTTTCCAGCTCCAGCCCTTGTGAGGCAGGCGACTGTTGTTGTTCAGACAGTCACCTGCCTAGTTGCCCAGGAGCATGTCAATTCTTGTGCAGGCGCCTGTTATGCACTCTCCTTTGCTCCACGCTGGGCTTCCAAAGGGCAGGCAACTGTCGTTGTAAGGACAGTCGCATGTCCTAGCTCCAGATCCACTTCTCCAATTAGTTGATTTTTGTCCCCTTTTGGGACCCTTAAAAATCCAGAAAATCCCTAAAAATATAGTAGACATGTATAAAGCTTTGGGAAGTGAAATTGTGCCGAAATAAAATCTTATGCTTACAAATGATGAATTCATGCAATTATAGTTAAGAGAGCATGATTCCATGGATTATATGCACAAGAGGAGATGATTATGATGTTAGGATATGCAATATCCAGTCATTATCAGGACCCTCCCATTTGGCGGCTAGCTTTCCTTGCCGAAGGATATCCGGAGAGAAGATTGCCTTCCGAAGCACTAGATCACCTATACGGAAGCTTCTTGCTTTGAATTTGGAGGTGTAATAGCGGGCCAGGCGTTCCTTCTATCTGATCAGAGTGATCAATGCTCGGTCCCTCGCCTCATTGAGCAAGTGGGAACTTATCCCAAGGCCCTCTGAATTCCTTTCCTCGTCGAAGTATTCGAGGCGGAGCGTCTTCTCCCCACTTCGACAGGAACAACGGCGTCATGTCCGTATGCGAGCATAAAGGGAGTCTCTCCTGTCGCGTCCTTTCGAGTGGTTCTATATGACCATAGTATCCCCGAAAGTTCTTCTGGCCATGCGCCTTTAGCCTTCCCGACTTTCTTTCGCAGAGGTTCCAAGATGCACTCGTTAGCCGCTTCGGCCAACCCGTTAGCTTGTCGATGCACTACAGAGGCAGAGACAAAATGTAGTTTGATCTTCCAACTCGAGCAGAACTCCTTAAATCATGCGCTATCGAACTGGGTCCCGTTATCCGTGACAAGGGAGCAAGGGACGCCAAACCTATAAATGATGATTGCCATACAAAGCTCTTGACATTCTTCCAAGTGATGCGCGCCAAGGGCTCTGTCTCGATCCACTTAGTGAAGTAGTCAATGGTCACGATCAGAAACTTCCGTTGGCCGCTCGCCGGAGTGAAGGGCCCAAGAATATCCAGTCCCCACTTGGCGAAGGGAACAGGACTGATGATCGGAATCAGATCGGCTGGCTGGCCGAGTCATGCTTCACGAACTTTTGGCATGTTGGACACCTCCTGACATAGTCAATCGCCTCCTTATGCATTATTGACCAGTAATAGCCATGTTTCAATGCTTTCAAAGTTAGTGATTTCCCTCTACAATGGTTCCCACAAAAACCCTCGTAGATCTCCCTAAGCATGTAATCGGCCTCATGCAGGTTCAGACATTTAAGTTAAGGAAGCGCATCATACATGCTGCACTGCCTCCTGTAGAGTGACTCGTTGTGTAGGACGAATTGGAAGACTTGCCTTTTCCAATTTCCGGGCTTTGGTCGGGTTAGTCGGCTTTTCTCCGGTCTTGATGTACTTGAATATGGTGCTTACCCAATCCAATGCTTGATCGACTTTGAATGATTCCTCCATTCGCAAGCTTGGTTGCAGAAGGTTCTCCACGTACACGGCTCGTCCTAGTTCCATAGGGGAGGAGGCGAGTTTCGACAAGGCATCCGCTCGAAGGTTCTCCGATCGAGGCATGTGGAAGACCCCAGCTTGTTCGAAGAGATTTAACTCGGATCGAGTGAGTCGTAGGTAGCTCTGCATCGTCTTATCGCGGGCCTCGTATTCCCTACTAAGTTGTCGGACGACAAAGTTGGTGTCTGTATACAGGTTGATGATTCGTGCAGCCAACGCCCGAGTCGGCCGAAGACCGTTAATGGTAGCCTCGTATTCTTCTACATTGTTTGTGGTCGGAAAGTTGAGGCATAAGGCATACTCAAGGATGTTGCTCGCAGGTGTTTGGATGAATATCCCTGCGTCGCTCCCGGCCTTGGTAGCCGACCCATCCATCTGGACCATCCACGTTCCCAATCCCTCCAAGGTGGCCACCGTCGAACCATTACCTGCTGGGGAAGTAGCGGAAAGGTGGGTTACTGAATTGACCGAGGGTACCTCTGTTGGCGTGTCGTCGTCGGAGGTAAGCTCGACGATAAAGTTTGTCAGTGCCTACCCTTTTGATGGTAGTTCTTGGTTTGTAATAAATGTTGAATTCACTTAGCTCGATTCCCCATTTTAGCATCCTTCCTGATTGATCCAGCCCTTTCAAGGTCTGCTCCAGAGGTGTGTCCATGAAGACACAGATGGTGTGTGTTTGAAAGTAGGGCCGTAGCTGTCTTGCCGACTGGATCAGGACAAACGCCAACTTCTCTATTCTGCTATAATTGATTTCTGCACCTCGAAAAACTTGGCTTACATATTAAATTGATCGTTAGACCCCCGAGTCCTCCTTTACTAGGGCTGGGCTTACAACTTCTACAGTAGCAGCAGCCAAATAGAGGATCAACTGGCCTCCGTCTTCTGGCTTCGTTAGAAGTGGCGGACTGCGAAGATATTCCTTTAACTTGGAGAAAGCTCGTTTACAGTCTATGTTCCACTCAGTGGTCTTCCCGTCCTTCTTAGGGGAGCGATCGCTTTCCTTAAGACTTTAAAGAATGGAAGCGATTTCTCTGTCGACTTAGACATGAAGTGCCCAAGTGCGCGATTTTCCATTCAGCCTCTGAAGTTTCCTTATAGTGGTCAGCTCTTTCATGCTCATTATCGCCGCCACTTTATCGGGATTAGCCTCTATTCCTCGGTTTGTAAACATAAACCCGAGGAACTTTTCCGACCGAACCTCAAAGGAGCTCTTCGTGGGATTCAATCGGAGGTGGTACCGCCGAATCTCTGCAAAGGTTTCTGTGAGATCGACGATAAGGTCAGATGGGCTCCTTGATTTGACTAGCATGTCATCCACGTAGACCTCAAGGTTCCGTCCAATTTGCCTTTTGAAGACCTGTCGACCATGCGCTGGTAGGTCGCCCCAGCATTATTCAACCCAAACGACATCTTTCTATAGCAGAAGATCACTCGGTCCGTGATGAAGAAGTCTTTTTCTCATCCTCGGACGCTATCTAGATTTGATTGTACCCGGAGAAGGCGTCCATGAAACTGAGGAGATGATATCCGAACCGTTGTCCACCAGATGGTCAATCCGAGGCAGTGGGTAGCTATCCTTCGGGCACGCCTTATTCAAGTTCGTGAAGTCCACGCACATTCTTCACTTGCCATTGGCCTTCTTCATCATAACAACATTAGAGAGCCACTCAAGATAGTGGATTTTTCTAATGAAGCCAACCTCTAGCAGCCGTTCGACCTCTTCGGTGGCCGCCTTCATCTTATCACCGCCGATGTTCCGCTTCTTTTGTTTCACCAGCTGGTAGGTTGAGTCGACATGCAGTTTGTGGTAGATGACTGGAGGTTCTACTCCAGGCATGACGTCGGGCGACCAGGCGAACACGTCTGTGTTGCCCATTAAGAAGTCTATTAGCTGCTCTCTTAGGTCGGGGGAATTCAGGACCCGATGGTGACGGTTCTCCCCTCTCCGTCAAGCAACGATATTGACTTTGTTTCCTCGACTGGGGCCGGCCTTTGGTTCTCCAAATCCCTAGTGTCATCAACGAGGTCGTTTGAGTACGCTTGTTCTGCCCTTGTTATCGCAGGGAACATGAGGTAGTACGATCTGGCGTGTAGTTGATTTCCTCTTACCTGCCTGACCCCTTCAGGGGTTTGGAATTTGACCATCTAGTGAAAAGTGGAAACTACCGCTTCTACTGAGATGAGAACGGCCGACTAATAATCCCGTTATAGGCCGAGTTGATTTTGACCACCATGAATGACGTCATTCGGGTCACTTGATGGGAGGTTGGTCGAGTGTGACCAGCAGAACGAGCATACCTGCAATAGGAGCAGAATGGCCAGTAAAGCCGACGATAGGTCCAGGGCATTCCCTCAGCTCATATGAGGCCAGACCCATCTTCCCAAGTGTGGTCCAGAAAAGGTCGTCATACGAGCTTCCTGTGTTAACAATTTGTCGACGGACTTCGACTGTGTTGATGACAGCGCTGATGACGACGGCGTCATCGTGCGGCAGCTCCACACCCTCCAAATCCTCATCTGAAAACGATATCAGGTGTGTTGACGTCATTGGTCGCTTCAGCCCGACGTCCGCTATAATCACTCACTCGTCGCAGTGACTTTGCAGTGTGGCAGAGAAATCGTGGGGAGAGGGTCCACCAAATATCATATTTGACAGATTGAACTTTGGAGGAATTAAGGGGTCGTTTATGGAGGGATCAAGGCTCTTTGTGTTGTGATCGATGGGATGAGTCGACATGGTCTTTTTGCTTGGTGGAGATAGGAATGCAGACTCTTGTTTCCCACATACGGCACCAACTGTTGACGGTAAGGTTCCGGTCAACAATAAGTAGGTTGCCTTTGACGCTTGTGGATAATGTGTGCCTTCGTCAGCCGGGGTGATCAGGCTCTCCATCTAGGTAGCTCTGGTCTGCGAGGTGACAGTTGAGCTACATGGAAGAAGTCCGATCTAACTCGGATAAGCTCCAAGCTTGTTGAGCATCACCTGTCGAAGTATCTGCATCACAAGGAACAATGAATATGGGTCGGATTTGGACCCGATCTAAATCACCTACGATGTTTAAGTTAGTAATGAACTTAAGAGAGTCTCGGAACAGCAAAACCGATCTAGCAGATCGTCTGTGGGGCCCGTCGATCGAGTTAAGGATGAAGAAATATGTAGAATGGAGGAAAGGCAAGTGTTGTCAGAGTACCTAGCCAGTAGTCTCTTGTTTGACCTCTGGGGTTTGGCCCATTTATAGGAGCGGCATCTCCTCGCTTCGTCTCAGACGTAGTGGGCGAATGACCACTACGTCATTATCGAGCCCATCCCCCCACTTTTCCTCAGAGACGTGGGGGCTTGGTCAGCGTGATTCGAGCCATCTTTGACCGAGTAAACGGCCCAGTATCTGCATAAGCTTGGTGGGTTAGACAGGCCTGATAGACCGCTTGGTCTTCCCCATCGGGCTTAGCCCGGTCGGATGTTAATGATTGTTCGCATATTTGTATATGGGGCCGGCCCATCGACGCCAACTAGTGTCGGCCCAATGGCGCTAATAAGAGCCGGCTCAATGATGTAACAGTAGTCCATGTACAAATTGAAACAAAATGGTTCTGTATTCTTTGCCCTGACCATAAAATCACCTCTCCCCGTAAAGACATTCTCTCTATGTTCCAATCTATAAACTCGCCTCTAGCAAACATTTAATCCATGCCATCTTTAAACCCATTTTTGTGTCTTCCGTTTTCCTTCATGAGGTTCAAAAGTTATGACCTTACCCCCTTTTAACGAAATAATATCGTGCTTCCTATCAACAGTTTAATTCCTAATCCATTTATCCTCGATTAATGAATTGATATCAAAATTCTCAAACCATCGCCTCTCAGAAGAAAATGCAAGATAGGCTATTCTAAAGCAGCCAAAAATAATTACGGCAGTAGGTGTAGGGGATCATATGTGAATCACACTAGGGTTTTATATTGGAATTTGACATTTTATACATTACCTGTGAAACCACACTCCAAGTAAATTGCCATCAATATCAACCACAAACCCTCGTAAATTATGAAACAACACTTGTTTGACTCGAGTTTCTATACACTATCATCGTAATAAATGACAGAGCAAGGAATGGTGATCGGCGATCTCACCTCGCCAAAAGTCATGTCCCTATTCTTTCTGAGAAGCTCCAACACCTTCAAAAGAAAAATAAAAAGGGTTACTTCCAAATTATGGGCAAGATTCACTTTTGCCTCAAAATTTTGTTGAGAAACTCACTCGCTTGATTTGTTCGACGTATTCCAAGTCCTGAGGACTAGCTGGGACTTCTTCTTCTTCTTCTTCTTCTTCTTCTTTTTCTTGTTTCTCGAGACGCTCGTTGCCCGAGTCGCGGAGGTCGGTTGCATCCTGGCCAACGGAGAAGAGAGGGCCGGGCCCAGGCCGATGGCGGAGTCTGGGCCTGGCCGGAGCGGGCCTAAGGTGAGCGATTGAGAGGCGGGAGAATGATCTTGGCGAAGACGTTTGAATAGTGGATGGGAATGGGAGATGAAGATGAACTGTAGCCATGAAGAAGGATGATGATGATGATGATGGCAATCAATGGAGGGAAACCAAACAGGCGGTTTCAGCTTCTTTATCCGCAGACTGCCTCACTTTGCGTTTCACACTTCAACCCCTGGAATTTTCAAGAATTGCAAATGGAAAACTGAAGATTTGCTTATTTATAACTCTTTATATGGGCTAAGCCTGGGTCGACGGCACAGAACAAGATGGAACTAATCATCGACCCAAGGCCCAACCAACTTATTATCGAGACATAGTGATGATATATGGCCCAGATCCAATGGGAAGAGTTGTGAGCCCAGGCTGCAGACCGATGCCCATCTACACACCTAAGCCAGCCCATTGCGGCACCAACCTACTCTAAATCCACCGGAACAATATTTGCACCAGTGTGGAGGCCCTTTGTTGTTAGAACTTCTAGGAGTAAAATTAACATATTTTATGATTTTCTTGCATTGCCACTTTTTTTAATCATTTCAAGTTGCGTTTTGTATGCAAAAAAATACCAGGGAATTCAAAATTCCCACATAAATAAGCTAGAATTTATATTTTTAAGAAAAATGAAATATCAATAAAATCATGTTTCAATGTTTCATGGAAACATGACTTCCTCCTCCCATGTTACAAAAATTCATAATAACATTGGTTATTGAGTAACATGTTATTTTCATTCTCTTACCAAGCTTTCGCTATCACCATCGCCATTGTATAACCGTCGTCGTCGATGTCACCTTTGGAGCATCGTTATCGGTTATTATCATTGTCGAACTGACTCCGCTGACACGGTCATCGTGGAACCATCGCCATTGTCAAATCACTATTTTCTATCAGACCATCGCCGTCGTCGTTGTCATCATCAAAACTCACAGATGTTGTTGCCATCATCGTCACATCTGCCAAAGTCACGCCGTCGCCGCCGCCGTTGCTGATGCCACCATCAAATTATCAGACAGCAACCATAGTCATCAACAGATAACCATTATTGCTGTCATCGTCATCTTTGTTGTAAACACAGTGTCGTTGCAACACCATTGCCAGTACATCGTCGGGACCATCGCCACAGTCGATATTGCCCTTAATCCAATGTTGTCGCTGCTATCACCTTTAGACCACCATCATCATTATCACTACCATCATTATAGCCATTGCCGCTACGGCCTTCCCACCAACACGTACGGCTGCCATTGTCGCAACCACTGCAACAGTCATAGTCAAATCGTCACCACGGCCAATGACGTCGCTAGGTCATTGCTTCCATTGTCATCAACCCATTGCCACCATACTAATATTGGGTCATCGCCATCGTCATCGTCACCATCATCAATTGATCACCTCCATCGTCGATGCCATCAGACCACTAATAGTGCAATTGATATCATCGGACTATAGCCATCATTGTTATTACAGCTATCAATGTCAGACACCATCATCATCGCCACCGTCGAGACTGTCACCATAACTGATTGACGTCGTTACCGTCATCATCGCCATTGCCGTCGATGCATTTCCATAGTAACATGATCGATGTATCCCTCGTTCACCGCTATTGCTCAACTTGGTCAGATTACCACCATCACCACCATCACCGTCAACCCATTGATGCCACTATCGGACTAGCATCGTCACCACTATTGTGAGAGCGTAGCCACCATCAAACCATTGCTGCTATCAGAACATCGATATCAACACCATCTCACTCGGACAATTTCCACAGCCATTATCAACGGACCATTGTTGACGGGGGCGGAACTAGGAAGGCTATTATGGGGGCATGGGTCCCCACAAAAATTTGATAAAAATATATGTATATATTTATGTATGTATATGTATATATACTTGTTTGTATACATGCCTACGTATTAGGCCACCACAAAAAATATTTATATATGCATGAGTGCCCCCAACTAACCAAAGGCCTCGCCACTGATGGTAGCTACGCCGGTTTTTACTTATTCCTAAAAATTTATTATACGCACTAAACACAAAAATAGTATGTTTCTAAGAATTTTTTTAAATGCACCAAATAAGATATATAGTGCAATATTTTGTGAAGTTTGATGCCGAAGAATGATATTCTCAGAAAGAAACACTGAATTTTGCATGCGCACGAAAGTAGTACAATTCTGCACAACTATTTTGATCTAAAAAGGCCAAGTTCATATGAACTCTATACTGCCACACACTTGCAAATCCCAATCTTGTTTAAATGAAGGGAATTTGACACACTTGCAAATCCCTCTCACGTGATCTGCAGGTGCAAGAGGTTCTAACGAAAATTAATACAGTGTGGCGTACGCTGTAGCAACTTGCGAGTCGAGAAAATTTAAAGTTGCTGTTATCATTATATATAAATATCTTTTCTTTAAATAATAGATTTGCATACTAAATCATATATAATCCTTCGTATTTTTGCTCTTTGAATAACAGTCCAATTCAAAGGGATTCTTATTTTAAGATGATAAAATGTAGATTTTATTCTAACCATCCAAACAAGCCATGTATTTAATAACAATCTCCAAGCGAGCAACCAAAGATGTTAGCAAAAGAAGCAATAACAAAATCTGAGGTCTAAAAAATATTAGGCGACAAACTCATCGTGATTCTACAAACCTTGGCACGTGCATGTGTGCTTCCATCGACGCCTGGTTTGAATAATACAGTGCGACAAATTGACTGGAACAACTTTGAGTTTGAGCCAGTGCCAACTCATCACTATTCATTGCTTAATGCATGAATCCCAATGCATCTCCCTTTTGATCAAAAGATTAAACCAACATATAATAACACTGATGATCCAACTAAGAATAATTAATTTTAATCAAACCACTTATTAATTAATCTCCCTACCTGTCCGATTTGACCATAATTTAAGAACCTAAAGACTCTCTAATAACAAGAAAAGAGAAGCAAATTAATTTTCAAGTAGATCTCATGTGCAAGCAATCAATCAGGGTCAAGCGTGGGCAATTAAGATAGAGATCATAATACTTGATTAAAGCTAAGATCACATTACAAATTATTCCATCCTCCTCTCTATTTCTCACTCCCATAACTAGCAACAGTAGTCGGTTCATTGATTGGTTCCACGCTACTCCAAGAAAGTCTCCATGATATCAGAGTAAATCCCAGCCTCGGAGCTCCTGTACTCCATCCCTTGAGGCGGCGGCGGCGGCGGCGTCCCATGATGCTGATGCTGATGCTGATCCAACGACGACGACGACGACGAGGTCGAAATTCTCGGCGGCATCGTGAAGCTCCTCTTGAACTTGCCGCTGTTATTGTTGACAACCTTCCTCGCTTTGTTCGAATGGCCCTCTGACCCCAAGTAGTCCTCAGTGCTGTTGTTAATATTCCCTTCGTTATTCCCCTCCTCCGAGGTCCCACACAGATTCATCTGCGAGCTCGAATGCTGCATGCTCTTGATCCCTTCGTGGCCAAACAGAAGCTTGTTGGCATCGTCGGTCCGGCCCGTGAGGGCGGTGAAGAAGGACAGCCCGTTGGGCCACTTGAGATCGGCCGGCTCCTGCTGATCGGTGGCCATCATTCCATCCATCTGCCCACCACCATGATGATGATGATGATCGGAGGAGTGATGGTGAGGCATGAGGAAGAGGTGAGTGTTGTCCTTGACGGTCTGAGGCGGATGTAGAAAACTTGGGGGTGGGTGGATTTGGGCGGCGGAATGGAGGGGCGGGCCGTGAGCCCAGTTGAAGAGCGGCGGCGGCGGCCGGGTCGGAGTCTGCTTCATGGGAGGAGCAGAGGATGATGGTGAGATGTTAGGGGAGTTGGTTCTTGTAGAGGAGAAGAGCTGCGAGAGGAAGAAGCCTGACTGGTATCCTAGCGACTCGAACATGTGCCTCATCCTCAGTACAAAGTGAAGGTCTTCTGGTATCTGAATACAAAAATCATACAAAACTTGAAGTACGTAGCAAGAAGAAGAACGAAAGGTTGGAGGATAATGAGATGAGGGTTAGCTTACAATCTTGCAGGAGCCCAGTTGCAGGAGGCCATGGCCGGCTTGAATCACAGCTATAGTCTAAACAAAAAGAAAGAAATACTGTATTATTACATACATGAATTAATAAATTTTTGAGCACGAAAATAACCAAAGAAAAACAAAGTTATTTGCCTGAATGCCAGAAGCAAACTGATCAGTCCACTCAGGGGGAACCTGCAAAAGGTAGTTAATGCTGCTCAGTGATAAAATACGGAAAGAGAGAGAGAACTCAAGAGGTCCATCCTTGCATTGCATTGCTGCTGCTCGCTGGCAGGACTTAGCAGTAGAGTGTTGTAGGTCAGTGGATAAATGATGATAAAAGGAGTGAAAGCATCCAATTCCTCTTTTTCCTTTTTTTCACAGGGCACAGATCATCTCTGATGCAACAACAAAAGACTGTAAAAGGCTGCTGCTGCTCGCTAGAATCTCTTGCTTTCGATAAGGCGGTAAAAAAAAAGCGAAAGGTGACGGAGTATAGTAAACAGTAACGACACATACGGCATCAAAGGAGCTCTGCCAGTAGTTGGAGATGTTGGTCTCGCATTCAGAAGGTTCTTTGAACACCCATTTGTGACACTTATCCGATGCCACCTTCCCCATCAACCTGCCATCCATCCATCCACCAAAATAACAAGCTCAGGGTAATAATAATAACAAGCTCTATTAATCCTATCTTAATTATTAGATTTTGTTCCTTAATTTTTTTTTGCTAATTCTTTTTTAAATTAAAAAAAAGGACCTACCAAGCACCCACCCTTCTCCGTAATTATACAGCTGGATGGACATCTTGCTGAACGCCTTCCTCACCGGATCCTCACCGTCGATCTCTTCCAGGCACTCCGCCATCCTCGTCCGGCAAAATCCGTCCTCCCACATCAACATCCTATTTCCAGCGTACAGCCTGTCGTAAAACTTGCCCAAAAAAGGAGTGCATAAATCAAGAGAGAGAACTTACAGGCTGCCATTGTCGTCGCCAACCTTGCAACCGTTTCCTCCCCTGCACCTCCTGCACAAAAACAGTATATATTGAAGCGTGCGCTTAACTGGTTAATTGGGAGAATTAATTTTAAGGGTAATAAATTTACGGGCGAGGGCGAATAGTCCAGAAGACGGAGTAAGTCCAGTCTGAGTTGAGGCAAACGTTTCGGAGGGCCTCATGGAGTGCCATCATGCCCACTGCCTCCTTGCTCCTACTATCCCCCCCTCCTCCTGAGCTCCCCATCTCTGATCTCTAGCTCAAGCTTTACTTGGTCTCGCCCGCTCTTGTTGTTTTTTTGACTTTAAGCTACGATGAGGGGTTAATAATAACTCTCGCACTCCTGTCTCTTTACAGCAAGAGCTTACATCTGCACTGATGCTTTTTGGTGGGGAGTGAGGAGGAGAGAGAGAGGAAGAGGAGGAGGAAGAAGCAAGAGAGGGGCATTTTGGGTGGAACTCGGCGGTGCTCTTCTTGGTAGTTTTTGGCAATTACTACTTTCTGCCCCGAAAAATATAAAAATATGAAGAAAATAAAATATATATAATGGGCAATTTGCGGGGTTGGCTTTTTTTATCCTTTTTTTAATAGGCCAGTGGCCTTAGTTCCTTGCCAATTACGGGCGGGACCATGGTTTAGAGGACAAGATTAAGGAAAGTGGGAAGGGTGTTTTGGGAAATTGGAGGGAGCAGGGTCTCTGCGTGCCCTGACGGGCTGACGGCTAGGGGTTAAAGAAAGAAAAATACACGACATTATAAAAGAGAAAAAAATGGGAGGTTGGAAAGAGGGTCGGGCTCACGTGCTCACGTGCGGTGGCAGTGGGGCGGTGCCTCGTTAGGCATAAACAAAGAAGAAATCAAAAAGAAAAGGGGGATAAAAAGAGAGGAGAAGCAGCAGCAGATTTCGGGAGGGTTGAGCTTGAACACAGACTTTCGTTCGAGTTGAGAGAGAGAGAGAGGAGAAAATGAGTGTTTTTAGGCGATGAGAGAGAGAGAGAAGAGCGCAAGAATTGCGGGTTGTTGCGCCCCGAGGTCGAGACATCCTCCGCCTAAAACAAATCTTCTGCCTTCCGCATTGACCGCCTGCCCTCTCTAACTCTCCTATGCCGTGCCCTTACGTATCTGTGGACTTCTGGGCCCACCAGCCACCTCACTCGTGGGCCCAGCAGTCCCGATCGCATTGGGCTGTCCTAATTGGACCTGTACTCAGCCACTTTAAAAACTTGTGGTCTAAACTCTTGCTTAGCCCAAATGTAATGCGGAGCCCGCGGTAGGGCGTGCCCAAATAATCACATGCTGTATGAAAGATGTACTCGTTTTTTGTTACGTACGGTAAAAAAATGCATTTCAAGCTATCAATGATACTCTGTGGAAAAAAGACATACGTTAGAGATACCTCTTATACGTTATATGATGCTATTTTTGGTCTAATAGTAAATTTAGTATTATATGATGTAATAGTTTTGACTAAAATGGCATCAAGCTCATCCGATACATAATTTCAACTTTTCTTTAGGAGTTTAACTCAATGACGTATTATGCAAAATTTGTAGGTATGTAACGTATGTTGAGAGTATATTTTGACTGTCACGAGTAAGAATTGAGTCGCGAGCTTTCACACCACGAACGCTTTCTTGCCTACATTTCATCTCTTTGCTCTCCAAACCCCGAGAAAAGAGAATCCATATGATTAGCCCTACACAGTTGACTGGCTGGCCTGCTCAATTCCATGATCCCCTGACACCAGCGTGAAAACACAAAGCAACACATCCTTGCCGTCCGATGACTTGTGCTTTGTAGATAACTAATAAATGCCAATTCGTGATTAAGGGTCCAAAGGGGCCTTTTTAGTCTGTTTAAATTGTTTTTTTTTTTGGTTTGGGGGCGGGGAGGGGGTCTTCTGACGGTGTGAGACGGTGTCCTGCTAGTCGCATTACACCTTTTTTTAAGCCTATTAAATTGTCGAGGGTGACCGTGCCTCTAAATTTTTTTACGTTAATTTGTTGTTCTTTTAAATTTTGACTATAAGAATATTTTTGGGGGACAAAGATTTTGCAGAAAAAGATCTTAAATCCACCATACCTGCAAACACGGATTATGTCTGGTATCTAACATTTTGTGTAATGCGGCTAGCAAGCACTCTCGTCAGACTCCCACCATGGAAGTCAGTGACTCCTCTTTTCCGGGTAGACTCTACATTAATAAAAAGCAAGCATTGATGCGTTCCTGTCTGCCTCTGCACCCACCTAGAAGGTGCTCAAACTGTAGCACAACCTTTTGGTACAAACTGCTCCAGAGCCTGACGCGTGGAGATACGGCTTAGGTATGAAGAAGACGTGGCATTCCGTCGTTTTGGAAGGTTCTGGAGCGCCGTACAATGACCCGAAATACGTTGCTTAAATATCGTTTCACAAGCGTATTAACATAAGAAAATTAGAGGAGAAATATGGGGCGTTAGCTGCCTTTGGCTAGCCTCAAAAGTCTTCTCCTTCAATGTTTATTTTGATCATAATTTTTAAAACTTTAAAACATCAATCCAAGTAACGCAAATTTAATGCTTTCACAGTAGCCGCACTTCTCAATATTTATTTATTTTTGGGGAATTTCTCTAATCTCGCCTACATCTTGACTTCGAATATTTGCCTGTCAAGCCTCAGAATCCCTCGCTAATTTTCAGGGTGTCAAACCGGCCCGGGCCCGGCCCGGGCCCCTCCAAAATCCGGGCCGGGCCGGCCCGGCCCGGTCGGGGAGAACCCCGGCCCAGCCCGGCCCGTCGGCCCGGGGCCGGCCGTTGGCCCGGGGCCGGCCCGGCCCGGCTCCCCCACCCCCAATTTAAGCCTCACAGAGACTTTTCTTCAAAAAAACCCCGGGCCGGGCCAGTGGGCCGGTGGGCCTCTGGACCGTTTTGACACCCTAATCTAATTTGGCGAAGTCATTATCAAGGTTATCAGATGTGAAATGAGTTGCCAACAACATTTACAAACAGGTCCCTAGCCATTAAATTCTGGGTTAAGTCACTGCACGTAAATGCACGTGACATCAAAGCAGAGTAATCTTATCCCAGTTTGAACCAAACAATGAGGTCTATGGCTAAGATCTTGTTTGTATTAATTATTGATGCATTAGTTGCAGAAGATTGACCACAAGCATCTCTTAGCCGTAGAATTGGCCTACACAACAACAATCCATTGGAGCAAATCTGGGGCCAGTGCTCGTAGACCTAACGTAGCTATAGACAAGCTTTATGTTCAAATCTTTTTCTTACATGAAAATTGTGTTAATATACAGCGGCTAAGCTTGGCACTAGCTTAAAAAGTTCAGTGCGCCGACTTGAGACGCTTCTCCTGCTTCACTTATTGTGAAGATAAAAAGATGACGAGCCACATCGATCACGTGACCACAAAACAAGCTTGACTTGAGAAAACTCGGCCATCTTCTTTGGATTTGTTGCAATCTGGGGGGTACAAGGGATGAATGAGATTGGGTCCTTTCAGCAAAAAAACGGCAGCTATATTCATGCTACGTGTCCTGTTTTTTTGTCTTCAAATATTTTGTGCATGTGTATGTCTCTGTCCTCCCTTCAATTGCGTCCACCTTCGCATCTTCATGAATTAATGGCTACTTCTTCCATGAGTGGAATTTTCTTTTCTACCCCCAAATGTGTGACATAATTCAAAGTGAACATTGCTGTGGAAACCAACAAGAACAAGAATAGAAGGAAGAGGAGTAGAGAGAATACTATTGACGATGGAACAATATCGAGATGTTTACAAGCAAGGTAGAGAGCCTCTATTTATACTAAAACATCATATGTGAGTGTAGACAAAAACTCTTCATCTTAACATGTCCACTAAACAATGGTCTTTCCATCTCCTTGTAACATTTCCATTAATTACAATGATTTACTGGCTATAAATATGAGTGTCTCTACCAATCTCTCTCCATGTCATCAAATGCATGAATGTAGAAATGATGTGCAAGTCTATTCATTTGTAACAAAGAAGTTGGAATGTCTCTACCCGTTTTTCTTCGCGTAACAAACGTCAAATGGTGTGAATGTCCATTATTTCATTACAGCAGTCTTCCTTGGATGAAAAACCATGCGGATGGTCAAGTTTTAGATATTCTACTACTGCCTCAGTAGACACCTTAAGTTGGAAAAACACAGTGGGGCAAAAAATAAACAAAAGAAAAAAAGAGTAATGTACATATAAGTCCGTAATCACTCCCACTAAAATAAATAAAACTATCACTTCAGGGACATTCGAATACATTCACTTCTACAGAATTCAACCTTGCATCTTATTGGCTCGTCGTATACCAATGCCATAAACTAATTTCTCAAATGTTGATATTGGTAAAGACTTGGTAAATAGATCTGCAAGATTGTTTGAGTAGTGAATTTTTTTAGTATCAACGTGTCGACTTACTTCGAGTTCATGAGTATGGAAAAATTTCGACGATATATATTTGGTCTTATCACCCTTAATATATCATCCACTGACTTGTGCAATGCAAGCAGCATTGTCCTCATAAATTATAGGGGAAAAATCAGCAATCGGTTTCAATCCAAAAGAATTTTGGATATGTGCAATAACAAATCTTAATCAAACACACACTCGTTGGGTCTTATAAAGAGAAGTTGTTTCTGAGTGGATGGAAGATATGGCTACTAGCGTTTGCTTAGTAAGACGTCATTAAATGACTGTTGTTAAGGCCAAAATGGACCAAAACAATTGAGTTGCTAATGTGGACCCTTCGTGCTGAGTCGGAGCCTCGTCAGCGAGTTGAGTGGGACCCTAGGTTGGAGGAACAAGGGTCGGTTGATGGATATTGATTAGCTGCGGTGCTTGATCGACCCTCGAGCAGCTTGTACGTCGACGGATCGAGGTTGGGAAGCTCTGAAGCGGCCCTCACAGGAGGACCGAGGCTCGACGATCTACACCACAAAGAAAGGTCAGGGGGTCGGGTCTGGGTACCGACCCAAATCCACTCCGATGCTTAAGTTAGTACATGAACTTAAGAAAGAGAGAGAGCTTGGAGCAGCTGAGATCGACCCACGGAGGTTCGTCTCAAATCTGTCTTCGCAAGCTCTTTTGTGGAAGAATTATATGCTGAAAGAGTAGAGTCTATTTATTAGATCTCGTACATTGGGAATTGAAGCCTTTTGGTATTTATAGACCTCCTGTGTCCTTTCAGTGACATTGGAGAGATAACGGTCACCCATTATGATGCCATGATCTTACCTCTTTAATAGGAGAGAACGTTGCCCACGTTTCCGCTATTTATAAGGCCGCCTTCAATCACACGTTCGAGTAATGGGAGTGCAACGGGCGACTGGCTGGTGGGCTTTGACCGAGTCGATATCGGGCTTCTTTCAGGGACTCTGTGGGTCTCAACCTTCGCTGATCGATTTGTCTCGAGTGCCGTGCCAATGATTCAACAACTGTGTAATTATAACAAAATAGATAACTAGTTTAAGAACGATTTTTGTGTGAATCATATTTATATCCCACATCAACATATCCTAATCAGCCATTGTTAGTAGTTTGCTTAGAGTAAATAACCCCAAATCTATGGTCATTCGGAGATAACGAAAGCTATGCTTAAATCCATTCCAATGTCTTCGAGTTGGCTCAAAACTAAAACGTGCCAATAGATTTACTACGAAGGCTATGTCATATCTTATGCAATGTGCCAAGTATATCGGTCCCCCGATCGCAGTGAGGTAAGGTACTTCATGATCAAGTACATCCTCATTAGGCTCCTTAAGAGGAAATGAGTCCTTTTAGGGATCAAGAAACCTTACAACCATTGGGGTGCTCAAAGGATGAGCACTGTCCATATTAAAACATTTAATTAGCAGTCGTTCTATTTGCTTCTTGCGCTCCTCGGCGAGCAATCTTCCTCCACTAGCTAAATTGGGCCCCAGCAACGTAACTCCCAACATCTCTATAAAGTGTTTAACTATATCCTGCAAGAGATGAGTCACGTCAATCCAATTTAGTCTTAAATTCTTTTCAATAAAAATATTCCAAATGTAGTCATCAAAGTAAGTAAAATAAAATAAAGCATGTTGATGACAACTCCTTGAAAAAATTGTACTGCTCTTAGTATGATGCTTAGTCATTAGGGAGAGGGATGAATGACTTTGGGAAAAAACTGGGTGGACAGAGTGGTTCGGGCTGCATAACGATAATCTCTAAACCCATGTCTCTAGCTGTCTCCTCCTCCTGTTCATCCAAAATTGCTAGCTCATCCTATCCTTTGCACACACTTCCTGCCATGTTGATGTTCTAAATTGTGCTTTCATCGTGACATGGCTCGCTAGATATCCCTGTAATAGAAGATGAACTCATATTAGATTCTTGAAATTGAATTTCAATATAATTACTTTCTTCTAAGCAAGTGGCAATCAGAGTAAGATTTTCAATGGATTGCTGGATTTGCCGACTCCGAGTGTGATGACCTGTATTCATCTGTACTCATTTTCTACGTATTTTCTTAATTGAAAGTATTTTGTAATGGTTGATCATGAGTTTTATATCAAAATAGTTTCTAAATCTTTTATAAAAAAATATTTTGTAGAACCAATATAGTTATAGCCTATTTTAGGGTATACGAGTACCATCCTAAACCTCTAGATAATTTATATAATTATTTAAACTCAATTATTAACGATATATCCGTAACAATTATTTTTATATAAACGTGATCAAAATGATTTCAAACTTCTACCATGTTATTCTAGGATGATTTAGTGCTCTCCATATTAATTTCGTAATTTTCTGAAGTTAAATCGATATAAAACCCGCGAACCCGCATTCTAAACGTTTTGGCCCAAAACTCGTATCTCTGTAGCTCAGATTACAAAATTGACCCCGTAGTGACGATACAAACCTGTGTCTATATTTTCGTAATTTTTCGGATCGTTTAATTTCAGGGGCAAAATTGTAATTTCACTAATTACATTCATTAATCACTTTTATGTTACCCTAATTACTATCCTAATTAACCTCACTCTTGTCGACAAATGACTCCAAACTATCTCCTAACCCAGCAGCTCATGTGTTAGCTTTAGCCCTAAAGTTCCACACTTAGTCTAAAAGCTAATCTATTGCATTATTTACATTGACTAAACATTAGTTACGTTTATATTTAACTAATTTTCATTAACTTATTTAAACGCCCCCCAAATCTCCTCTTCCTCACAAAGCTACAGGCCGAACCCCTCTTCGAATCCACCCACGCAAAACACCCCTCTCCCTCACTCACGCTAATGGCAAACCAATCTCTCCCTGCTCATTTCGTCCGACTCCTCCCATACGTCACCCTCCCCCGCCCACTTCCCTCGCCTGAATACCCTGTCGCTGCCGTGCCCACGGCGTCGCCACCCTCACAACGCCCTTCCCTTACCCCGATGTTCGACCACCGCCTTGACCGCCACCCACTTGCCCGTCGTTCCTCACCGCCCACAGGCGACGACACCGTCAGCTCGACGCCGCCTCGCACTGCACGGCTCTTCTCCGCCGCTCGAAGCGCCGCTGCCCTCAGACGTCCCACCGCTCCCCTCCTCTGTTCCCGCTTCAAAACAGAGCACCCCCGCCACCGGAGCTCCTCAAGCGCCGCCCAGCCCCGCTCGCCTCTCTGCTGCCGTTCCTCCGCTCCGAGTGCAGCACCGCCGCCCCCTGAACTCTAACGAGTCCTCGTGGCGACACTACGAACCCCGAAGCCCCCAGCTGCCTCCCCTTCCCCTGCTCGTTACCGCCGTCCTCCGCCGCAGCGGGCACCGTTGTCGTCGCCCCTCCGGTCCGCCGCCGCCCCGTGCGTCCACCGCCACCAACTGTGGCCCCTCGACGCTGCAGTCAGCAGTCGCCGTCGGACGAAAGCAACCACGCGTGCGTTGCTTTAGAAATCGCATGCACAGTAGTGGGTGAGAGGGATATGTTGGTAATTACGTATCGTATATATTAATAATATTTTGATGATTGATTCGTTTTAAATTTATAATAAATTGTATAGGTATCAGAAATTTACGAGCCCAGTCTCAGAAAATCAGAAACATCAAAACGGACTCATTGGCGCTAGTTTCTTCGCCAAAAGGCAAGTATATTTCTCACAGTGAATTTTCAAAGGCAAAACTTAAATAAGCTAAATTCCTTTTAAAAATTCGTATCTTGTGATTTTCACGTACACTGACGTACGAAAAAAAAAATGTTGTAGTACTAGTAAAAACGATCGTTTTGACATCTGTTCAAAGAATTCTGACGTATGGTTTGCTCTAAACAATTCTTGGACCATTTGTCTTAAGAATGATTTCTTGATTTAAAAATTGTTTTTGGCACTTTAAAATTGTTTAAAATTGCTTAAAAATTATTTAACAATCTTGAAAAATAGTTACTAGCCTTAGAAAATATTTTAAGCTAATTTAAACCCATTTTCTTAGTTAAACTCATTTCTTGCTCATTCTCTTATCTGTTTAAGTGATTTTTTACGTTTTCGTTTAATTGCTAAATCGAGTCGTGAAGTCGTGAACTTTTGTGAAACTATTGTACGGACTATTGAAACACCAAGACTGAATTGACTGAATGGAAGATGGAACTTCAACAATACTGAATGGAAGATGGAACTTCAACAGTAATGAATGGATGATGGAACTTTAATATAATGAAAGATGGAATTTCAACAATAAATAGATAGTACACGTTCTCTTGACCCGACACTTGCCTTGACATGGGATTGGGGTAGTCTATGATAACAAGTTTTACAGAGTGGCTGGATGCACCCATACTAAATTACCTCCAACATATTACGGGGGTTAGATCCTTGACCGTTGCCACATCAGAACGGTTGGTACTGCCTCGGAGTTGCTCCCGTCGCAGGATGCATGTTGGTTATCTCTAGTACTCTTGGACATGGACTTATCACTATGATAGACTGGTTATTGAATATTGTTCTAACCTCTTTTTCTACAGGTTGCTACAGTATTGCCATTAAATGCTAAATTGTCACAGGTTGCTGATAGTATTGCAAATTGTTATTAAATAATGAAATTGCTGCAGGTTGCAATTGCTGAAAATACTAAAACTGCCATAACTCTTTCCTATTTAATTTATCACTTGTCTTCAACTCTTTTAAAGTTTAAACTTATTGCTTCTCTTTAACTCTTTTAAAGTTAAATTTATTGCTTGTCTTTAACTCTTTTAAGTTAAACTATTTGCTTGTCTTTAAACTCTTTCAAATTAAATTTATTGCATGTTTTTAACTCTTTTAATAAACGTGTTGCTCCTCTTTAGAGTTCATCTTTGTTTAATTTTAAAATGTCTAACGTTTTGATTTTGAGATTATCTTGCCGAATAAACCTCGTTGACGGACATTTCACTTTGTTGTTTTACGAAATGTCTGTCAGGTATCGTTAGTATGTTCTCTGAAGACACTACTGTAGAAGCTGAGCCAGCACTTGACTAGTACGTGGAGTACCTACCCGATGAAGACTAGACGTTTACCTTTGCGATTGCACTTTTAATATTTGAAATAATGTAATTTGTGTACTTTGTTTGTAATGGCCATGGTAGGCCCAAGATGTATCTTAATTATTGTACGATGGATATGTAATAATGTTGTTTGAGCTATTTCTTAAATTTACATGCAAGGATCTGCAATTTCTACACAGACGCTTAGTGTATTTAAGCCAAGGAGGAAGAAAAGAAAAGAAAAGAAAAAGATTTCAAAAAGAAAAGAAAAAAAGTACTCCTTGTTTTAAGCACATCGCGGACCCGCTCGCGTCTTCGCTCCCGGTAGAATGGAAAGCGGGGCGTGACACCGAGCAACTCAATTTTCTTGGAATTGATGGGATTTAGCCTCATGTGTCTGAATGAACAATTGAACTTCCTCTTTTAAGGGTTGCAATGGTACGTCTACGCTTTGCTCTCCTTGGCATGAAGGCTCAGTTGAATCACGCTAAAAGGCTCTTTCATGATTTGTTCGTTCTCTTGTAAAGACTCCATGTACTTCCACGTCTCTATCGGCGTCATGACTCCCAAAAATTCCTGCAGCTGTGGTCGTAGTCCAAATAAGAAGGACTCCATAAGCTCTTTCTTTGTGTACCCATGCTGCAAATAGCTCGATACTATGTCTGTGAACCTCCTCCATGCATGAAAGAAAGTTTCACAATATCTCCGATTAAAATTATCGATCTTAAGCTTCTTCATTCTATGCTTGTGTGCAATGTCATGCCCTATTTTGCACCATACGTGTATTATACTGAACACACGTGGTATTTCCACCTACGGGGTATACGTATGTATGAATTAAGCCTAGGTATCGATGTATTTAGCGTAGTGCACGGGAGATTAGGCCGTAACACGTGTTTAAGAGACGAGAAGGCAAGGAAGAGTGTGGGAGAAGTGCGAATGACGTCGTTGGTGTAAAACAACAGTGATGTGTTAGTCGTGTGTGTGAAGCATGTATGCATGCATGGATGTGTGTGGATGTGCGTGGGAAGAGCCATGCAAGTGTGAAAGGGGTTAGGGGTCAATGGCAACCCCCGTAAATTTTTAGAAAGGCCTGGGACAAAACGGTCTTTTTGACTAAATTTGCTGGACGTACATACTTAAGTGGTCGGTGTATAAATTAATGGCAAACTTGTAAATACCTAGAATATGGAGGGGTATTTTAGTCATTTAAAATGATGCATGCTTATCTTTTGGAGGATTCTAGAGATAGATATTTTGGGTGAACATTCTCTCCTCTTCTTTATTCTTCCTTTTCCATTCTCTTCCATTCTTTTCCATTTCTTCCCTTTCTTTCCTAATTTGGCCAGCCACCCTCCCCCATTTTTCTCCTCCTCCAATAATTGAAACCCTAATTCTCCCTCTCCAAAAATCAAGAATACCAATTGGTTGCAAGTGTTGAGTATTGATTCCCCGGATTTGGTTTTGATGATGAACAAATATAAATATCGTGAATTAACTCTTTGTGAGCGCCGTTATGGAGATCGTCGCCAAAATTCTACGTACATCAAAAGCGAAGTCTCAAGACTTCTCAAAGTGCATATCGTGTGCCTGAAGCTTCGTTGAAGCTCTAGGAGCATTATTGAAGTCAAGAGATTCAGATTGAAGCTTTGAAGACGGTTCGTCTAGTTTATTTTATAGTTTTCTAGCTTCTATTCGTAGAATGTTAAGCCTTGAGTAAGTCTTACATTATAATCTTCATACTCTAGCAAAAAAGAGCGATTAATACGGATGATTAATAAAACAATAAATTCTATCAATCGCTTATGGCATGGCTCAATAATACGCATTCCAACATGATCTTGACCATCAATATACACAATCCATGACTATGATCAATCACACGATATTTTCTCTAATTTAATTTGAATAAATAGCATGCAAGCATCGTTTTACGCAAGCGAAAGTATAACACGTCGTTATATACTAGTTTTCGTGTTTCCAAAGAATTGGCCTATCAAAACAATCATTAAAGATATGAGTATTGAAGTTGCTTAGTATATTCACCATTTCTTTTCTTTTATTCGTTCCGCGTAACGCGCATCAAGCAACATTCGCAGAAAAAAGTATAACTTGGATCGCTCCATCAAATGAGTGAGTTTCCTGTCAATAGCTCCCAAATCAGACGATAATATCAGACGATAATAGGGCATTAGGCCAAAAAGGACCCCTCGGACTGTACTACTCGAGCCAACCAAGTTATTTATTTAGTGACAAACTTCTTCGTTCATTTTTCATCATTCATTTTTCATTCATTTTTCTTTTCTTTTCTTTCTTCCTTTTTTTAAGCAACTCAACACCCATTTTTTCGAACATACACATTAATAACCATGGCCACATTCCTCTTCAACTTGAAGACTATTCCAATAAATCGTGTATACTTAAGCTTTTTCATCACATTAGCATGCATGAAATAAATTCAAACTATTTCAAGATATTAATCATGGCAATTGAAAATTTTCATGAATAGCATATTAACAGTAATTCTGTAACGACCCGTTCTCGAGGGCCCGTTACTTATTTGATATTTGCGCAGGTTCTGCAGTTAACCAGTGAAATCAAAATAGCCACGATGTAGAGATGTACAAAAATACCCAAATAGTGTCCAATTATTACAATCCGTACCGTACAAATTATTCCAACAATGATACAAGAAAGAAAGAAAGTACACGACTGAAAATAGCTCTGGAAGCTGCGGTCTCATGGTCGAAGTCTGGCGCTATTAACTCAAGAGCATCTGCTTCCATATGTACGTCGGCTGCGGTGCCACGAAGATGGAACCGTAGGTAAGTCACAACAATTCTAAATAAAGAAAGAGAGGTACTGTACAAGTATGAAAAAGCAGACCAAAGTGAAAGTAAAGTACGGTGCAGTGACTGTACAAGTGTTGAAAGTAAAAGTACGGCAAGTAAAGTGCGGTGACTGTACTGGCAAGGAAAGTAAAGTGCATGTACTGTCAAGAAAGTAACTGTGCAAGTTACACTAGAACTACGTGACTCAAGTCGGAGAGTACAATATGTGACCGTTCAGTTCGTCTCTTGCCTGGGTGCTACCCAGACGAATACCGGTACCCAGGCAGCAGGATGGTTTGTCAAAACACAGGCAGCTAGACAGGAGGCCGAAACACAGGCAGCTAGACATGTAGATCGAACTCTAGTCACTCCCGTACTCTCGCAACTGTGAGTTACCCCGAAACCCCGGTGACATGTCAATTACAAGTTCTATACAGGATTGTTCCACAGGATGTTCCACATGTTAGTCACACCAGGTCTACTGGTTGACTTCCTCATTGAAAACCAGCAAGTAGGATAAAGACAAGTCCAACACCAAAAGTTGTTACTTCCGTGCTTTGAGCACGTGGTAGTGTGGCTAGCACACAATTTACCCACGTTGGTAGTTGTGTGCTACAACCACCAAAGTTGAAAGTTGGCAAAGTAATCTTTGGTAGATTACTTTCATTTAAGTTCTCTAGTTTGGTTCAAGTCAAATAGCCGTTCGAGGCTATAAGTGGTGAAGTGTCACAAGTTCATACAAGCACAGAAGTCTAGTTTTCTAAAGTTAGAATATGTCGTGACTTACGATATTCGAGCTCGTCGTGGCAAGACGAGGTTGGAGCTAGAAGAGCTGGTGCACGAAGATTGGTACCTGAAATCACAAAAATACTTGGTTAATGAATACACTCATTTTCTATTTAATTAACTCGATCGTTCTGATTTTAAAAACTAATTAAAACGTTGTCAGAAAGAGTTCTAAAATTTCATATAGACTATATATGATAAAAATAGTTTTACTGCAAGAGGGAATATTTTTCTGAGGCTTATAGTAATTTTTAGAATTTTTAAAAGCTCAAAAACAATTTAAAATCTGTTTTCCAATTAGTAACATATTTATTCCACAATTTATTCTGGGTGCAATCTACATCGAAAAGTTGCAAATGAGGTGTCAAAATGACCGTCTCGAAGAGTTCTTTAACATATATTTTTCTCACATATTAGTTTACGTGAAAATAAGAAGATACGGATTTTTGAACGAAAATAACGGATTTAACTTATAGGCTTAAAAATTAATTCTGGAAAAACTAAGCGTCGGATTGAGATGAAACTAGTGCCATTAGGTCCAGAATGTTATTTCTGATTTTCTGAAGCTAGCCTCACATTTTTCTTGGGCTTATATAATTACTTATCAATTTAAAACCAATAAACCCTATTTAATAATTAATTAAAAATACGAATTTACGAAATATTACGATATTTACAAGTTTGCCATTTCGAATGTTAACGCATCACCTCCGTTCGTCGTTGCAGGGGAGCGGCGGGGCTTGCGCTCGCGTCGTCGCCGGCGGCGACCGATGGGCGGCGACGACCACGGAGACGGCGACAGTCGGAGGAGCACGGCGGGGGCGAAGCTTCGGTGGGGTTCTTCGTCGAGGAGTGGGCGTCTGGGGGCTGCAGCGAGGTGAACGGCGATCGGGGGTGTCTGCGGGGCTTCGAAGCGGCGGATCGTCGCTGCAGCGGTGGCGGCGGTCGGAGTGGAGGGCTTCTCCAGCATCGGAGGCGGTGGCAACTGCGGTGGGGCTTCGGGGGACGTTGTGGGAGCTCGTCGGAGAACAGGGGATGGCGGAGGTTGCGGCGTCGAGCTTCGGAGCTCGGAGTAAGCTGTGCATCGTGGTCGGAGCTCCGGCGTGGGTCCACCGTGGAAGAAGAGAGATGGAGAGGGAGTGAGACGGCGTACGAAAGAGAGAGGGATAGAGAAAGCGGGCGGGGTTTGGGTTTGAATGCGGGGTTGGCGTGAGTTGAGCCTGGGTTTTGAAATGTAAAGAGAGAGATAGGGTTAATCTGAGAGAGATGAGAGCTTTTGGCCTGGGGGAGAGTCTGAGAAAATATTTATAGGGCTAGATAATAGTAGTTGGGGGGAAATGCATGGGTTAGCTGAGGGAAATGTGGGTAGCTGCGGGTTAGGTTAGGTGGTGGGATTAGGTAGGGTAATTAGGGGTTTAGAAAATCATTTGTGAAAGTCATTAGTGAAAATACAAAAACGAAATTACGAAAATGCCCCTACTAGTAAACATGTCCAAAAAATTACGAAAACATACCCACGGGATTGTATCGTCGCGAGGATGGCGAATACGATGACCGTTTCAGGGTTTGGACTACAAAAATACTAGATTTTGGCCAAAACGTTTAGAAAGCGGGTTTGCGGGTTCTCTACTGAAATGATATCAGAAAATTACGAAATTAATGTGGGGAGCCCTAAATGATCATAGGATGCTACTACGGAAGTTTGAAAACGTTTTGAAGACGTTTGGATAGAAAATAAATTCATTGAGCCAAAACAGCAATATCTGAAACTGAATTTTTAACAGATCTTTTAAAGGTATTTGATGAAATCCGATTTTACTAAAATACTCCATAACTAGTCTGGTACTCCAAAATATTTTATAGGAAATTTTTGAAATCAGTTAAAACTCCTAACAAACCATTATAAAATAGTTCAAAAAAATTGGAAATAGGTTAAACACGCAAATAGTTGTGTTGAAGAAAACATGCCGTTACATCCTACCCTCCTTAAAAATAATTCCGTCCTCGGAATTTAAAAATCTCTGTTGAAAATAATGATTTTACGAAGAAGCTCAAACAAATAAATGATAGGAAAGATAGTAATCTAGTAAATCAGGTTGTAAAATGAAATATAATGTGATAAGAAATAAGTGATGTGACTAATATATATTATCACCATAGCTACTTCAGATCTATCAAGTAGCCAAAATATGAGATAATGGCATTACATGAAAATGAGAGCTATTATGAAGAGGGCATCTGTTCAAACTGGGAACCCGAGGTGAAAAGTCAGTAGCAAGCTATTTAAACCACATAAAACGGAAGACCATAAAGTTTATTCGTGCTACTGGTGACTAACTGTGTCACGACCCGCTTCCCTAAAATGGAGGCGAGACGTGAAAAGGTCCGCACGGGAGTGGAGCTGTGAAGCCCCAAACCCGATAAGCGTCAATAAACATAAGCAGGTCCCTGTAACCACAAACGGAACAACAATAATAGCACAAGGAGAGATAGAAATAAAATTCTCATATCTCATAATGTCCAACACAGAAATAAGTCCAACATCCAGAAAAGCCACCAGGCTAAAAGAAAGAGTCTAAAGGCCCATAACAAGGCCAACAAAAGCAACAACGTAACAAAGTATAGGTGCTGCGCACCGACAACAAAACAGCAGTCTAAACAAAAGGAAAACACAACGAAGACACTAGGACTGGTCTCCAGTGTCCACGTACTCCTCGCCAAACACAGGCTCGGGCACGAACTCCACGAACTCGACGCCCTCAACAACAATCTCAGGCTCGGCAACTAACATGCGACACCCAAAGAGAAAGGAGCACATGTCAGCAAGTCTAAAAAGACTTGGGCAAGGAAACTGAAGGGAAAGTAATCTAGCAGTTCTAAAAGCATGCATGACATGGCAGTTTTAGTATGAGTGCACAAGTAAGACGTGGTGTAATAATAAGTGCGAGAGAACATTTATCACGGCATGTCAAGAGTAGCCAAGCTACTAACAATCTCAATCTTTTCACTAGTCATGTTTCAAGTTGTTTGTAGATGTTTACGCCTTACAGCTGAACGGTTTGGCATTCACGCTGAGTGGCCGCTTAACAACTACCCCAAAACCCAGAGTTTACGCCTTACAACTGCAGTTGCTGATCAGGCAGACTCCCAGTTGAATGACCGCTTAACTCTTACCCCATCCCACACGTAAACAAGCCAGGGTCCCTGTACATGAGCCCAGCAAGTGAGCCAGGGTTGCCCCGCACGGGAGCTTGTTTTCTTAGTTCACAATTCAATATCGAGCGTTGGGGTTAGCAACTCATTATGCTCGCTTCTGGTCACGAGCCAGGAAACACAAGTATTGTCGCGATGCTACGCAATCACGGGATCACTTAAAGAATGCAATGACATGACAATTAATTTGCGTACCGTTAATGGAATTTAATCATGACATGGTAATTGTGCAACATGATAAATGTCGGATCTAGCTTCGTTGTCAAGCTAGTTCCTAAATTTGCACCTAGGCGAGTATAATTTCGTCGCCTAGCCTCTTTTACGCCTACAACAAGCAAATGGCCTAAAACATGGCCTAAACCCTAAGTGGCAAGTTTCACTTGCCTAGCACCGGGGATGACGATCACGAAGGTTCGTCTCACGGATGCTAGTCTACGAGGAAGTCGTTGTTATGGAGAAACAATCATCAAAACACAAGTATTTTCATTAGGGTTCCACAAAACACAACGGGTTATGAAAACATCAAGAGATCGATTTCTTACCGTGAGGAGGCGGAAGAAACACTCCGGAGAACCTAGGGACCAGATCTGGAAACGAATGGGGAAGTTTGGAGAACTAGGGTTTTTGGGGGATTTTGGGGGTTGGATGAAGATTTGTAGAAGATGAGAGGTAGAATGCAATAAGGGAGAGTTTAGATGATGGAGGATGAGCTTAGGAGGGAGGAATAAGGGTTTGAGGTAGAAGGGGGCTCATGGGGGAGAAACTAGGGTTTTTGGGTCGAGTGGAGGAAGAAGAAAACGTTTGGGAGGGGTTTAAATAGGATGGGCTGGCGGCTGCCCAGAAATTAGGGTTTTAACACAGATTAGTCGGTCAAAGAGCAACCACTGACCGACTAGTTTGGGAACTAGTCGGTCGGTTGACCAACGCAGACCGACTAAGTGTAAACAGTAACTCCTGTACAGAATTAGGATTTAGATTTAGTCAGTCAATGAACAACTGCTGACCGACTAGTTTGACATATAGTCGGTCGATGATCGTTCTTAGACCGACTAAGAGTGAACAGTACTGATACCAAAATTTAGATGATGTGTTAGTCGGTTAAAGAAGCATTGCCGACCGACTAGTTTGCAACCTAGTCGGTCAACCAACGTTCTTAGACCGACTAACGATAAACAGTAACTCCTGAGAAATTTAGAAAGCCAACTAGTCGGTTCAAGAAGGATTGCCGACCGACTGGATCGTCATCTAGTCGGTCGGTGCCCCTTCTTACACCGGCTAACGTGCACCAAAAGTTCCGAAATGGAGCGCGGAGCTCCGGGATCGATTCCTAAGACCCCTAGGCTTGATCTATCAATAAGATATGACTGATACGAAGCTCGTCACGAATGACTTACTCCAAAATCGACGATCCTAAGGAAGAAACGAGAAAACACGACGAAACGATCGAAAATGAAAATTACGGAGACGATAACCGCACATGAGGAGAAAATCCACCAAAACATATATTATAATATAATAAATCCGGATACATGAAAACCAGTCGTTACAAACTGGGTCTAGCAAAAGATGTCGTTCATAATATAGCAGGTAACGACTAATCCACGGGTACTCGTGCTTTCCAACCAAGCACCAACAGCATCATTCTCCATAATGCCCAACCACATGCTAACGTCCAGATCAATGCCCAAAGGTACGTAAAAGGCCAACACCCAAAGTCAGTACTCACTGCCAGTATTCCTTCCATCAATCTCCATAATATCCCGCAATAAGGCAAGATCCAAGCTCTCATCCAGAACCAAGCACAAGACCTACATCCAACTTCAACACCCAAGGCCAATATCATGCCAGTAACCATCGCCATCACTCCTTCTGTAGACCAATACTTGACATTCGCAACACCCAACATCACCCAACAAGTAAACAACCAAAAACACACTTTTCCGCAAACCAAAAGGAGTAGACGCAAGAGGAAGCCTACACGGGATCTTAGCCCAAGTGAGACCCATGGCAGAGAGCTCAAGAGAAGCCCAAAGATCACGGCTTCCCAAGATCTCAACCACACGGTGGTAGCGAGGGTGGCGACGAGGGTTGCTGCTAAGCCCAACAGACCCCAAGGTCGTTGGTGGGCCATTGGCGGCTGGCGATCCACGGCGGCGAGCGCTGCGACTGGCTGTCGATCCATGGTGGGGAGGGCCTCCGGGATGGAGCGAAGCGGAAGCTGGCGGATCTTCGGGTGAGGCCGGCGGATCGGAGATCGGAGCGGCGATGCGAGGTCCGATCGAGTTCGCTTGGGGAAGAGGCCGGGAGGAGGAGCGAAGGGGAACCACGGGGTGGCTTGGAGAGGAAGGAGAGGGGTCAAAAAGAAGAGGGGGGCACCGAAGTCGTCGGTGTTAGGCGGGAACGGGGCTCGAGGTGGGAAGCGGACAAACGAATTAAAGAGGGGGGGAAAGGTGGTCGATGGGAAGGGAAATCAAACCCTTGGAGAGAAAAAGACGGGTACAAGATACAAGTAGGGGCTAGAAGAGAAATACGAGTTCAAGAAGGATGAAAAGACGCGAACAGCCTACACTTGCACGTCAGGTTTGGCTTGTCTCAAATTCTTCAGCAATATCCTCCAATACTTCTGAGCGTCCTTCGATTCGCTTCTGTTGTCGAATTCGAACTCCTGGTGATCGAAAATCGAATGCTACCCTCCTTAGAATAAACGTAGCTAGAGTTCAGGCGAACTAAAAGCGATTAAGAAGAATTATAAGAATTAGTAGAATGATCAGAAGGCCATCACTAGCTAAAGAAAGGGGTGCTAGTGATGAAGATCGATGGCGTTACATAATCATGATTCACGTCCTTGCTGTCCAGCGGACACGGTCAGGGAAGTGACTAAGCCAGGATCACTTACGCCCAGTCTAGCCAGGTTGATCCAACAGACTTTAGCCAAGCACATTGACCGGTATCATGGTCCATTGAAGGAAGATCATCATTCATATGAGTGCCATTATCAATTGAAGGAAAGGTGATGAAGTGGGTAGATGGTTCAACCTATGAAAATTCATGATAACTATTAGCAAAAGAGGTTACTACGAAGGGTATAACCAAGAATGGAACACGAGTTCTTAAGCAAGGGTTAAGAGTTCAAAGGAAGATGATGGGAATCAAGGAAGATCAAGGAATCTGGGTAATAAGAACACTTCACCCGTATATCCAATACAGGTGAACACTCGAGACATCCTGTACTCGAGGTTAATTTGAGTATTGTATATTGCACATCCTGATCTTGTTATATTGTTCACGAGGTAGTTAGCGAGGACCTGTGTAGGGCCACCAAACTTGTAACGACCCGCCCTTGGGGGCCCATTACTTATTTGATTTACTCGCAGGTTCTGCAGTTCACCAGTGAAATCAGCATAGCCACAACACAGAGATGTACCAACAACACTCAAACCAGCGTTCAGACATTATTACAGACAATATTAAGGTGCAACAACAACCAGCACTCTCTCACACAGATACATGAAAGGAAATACGGAAAGAAAATGCGGAAAAAGAAATACATCTCACAACACACACTCAAGCACAAAACAGCTAAAACTCCGCAGCTTCTGGGTCATACGCAGGCTCCTCGTACTCTGGAGCAATCTCCTCGATCAGGGCGTCGTCTGCCGGTGCCAGAAGTGGAACCGAATGTAAGTCACAACGATTCTAAACAACGAAAAGGAGTACTGTACAAGTATGACAAGCGGAAGTAAAGTAAAGTACGGTGTAGTGTCTGTACAAGTGCAGAAAGTAAAGTGCAGGAATGTAAAGAAGTAACCGTGCAAGCTCCACAAGAACTACGTGACTCAAGTCGGAGAGTACAATATGTGACCGTTCAGTTCGTCTCTTGGCTGGGTGCTACCCAGACGAATGCCGGTACCCAGGCAGCAGGATGGTTTGCCGAAACACAGGCAGCTAGATGGTGGGACCGAAAAGGTGCTCTCTCTCAAGTGCAAGAGTCCGTACAAGTAGTAAAATCTGGGAGTCCAGATGTCGAATCCACGGGAAGAAATCTGTTGCAACCACAATTCAAATCAAATAGAAATCCTACGAAAAGAAACTAACCACTTCAGCAACGGTGACGGTGATGGTGATGTGAACACGTGAACAATATAAACATAGAAATACGTGTATGAAAATACCTATAAAGAGTATGCGCATGGTATGGGTTCGTTAGGATCAACGATTCGTATTAATTTGGTTGATGAATATATCACAATGAATTCTCTTTTTGAGAGCAATTCACCGGGGAAAAATATCCAATATAACTCAATGAATTCTCCTTTTGGGAGCAATTCATCGGAAGATGCCCTTTTGGGGGTTCAAACAGAATATTCAATGAGATCGTCGCTAAAGCTATAATACGATATGAAACTCTCTTTTGGAGAGATCAAAACTACGGTATGAAACTCCCTTTTGAGGAGATCAAAACTCGCCCTTTTGGGGCGATCATCAACTAAATTAATTCTTTTGGAATCTAAAAAAGTCGATTTACGAACAACGATTACAATTTTAGCGACGTTTAACGATTTAGCACATGGAATACAACCAAACTAACACGAATAATATCCCCTAACTACTCCATATCATGCACAACAGAGATTTAGCTACTCATAATTTCAGACTAAACAAGTTCCATAGCCCAATACATCAAGAATATAGCAAAATACGGTAGAAAAAGCATTAAATACGGAGTTTAAGTTAAGAATTCATCACCAAATATCCTTGAAAATACATCAAAACTCTCTGGAAATAAGAAAATAGCCTCTGGAATTTTACAGAATTTTTCAGAGGGGAAATACGGCTTCTAGAGCCTCCAATACGCCCAAAATACGCCCCAAATCTGCTTCAATACGCTCAAAAAACCCTAAATACGCTTATATAATAGGCATTGCGGGTTTGGGTTGTGTTATCGGGTCCAAACCCGCACCAAAACTTACCCGAATAGATACTGACCGCACATCTAAAGCGGGGCAAACCACGACCGTTGATCGCAGCGGGATTTTCCGAGCGCTCGCCACGTGTGCTATAGAAATCGTGCAAACCCGCTTCGTTCGCTCCGGGTTGCTTCTCCACCGTTAGATTGCGATCGAACGCACGTAACTACGCCACGTCGCCTGCGAGGGATGCCGCTTCGTTTCATATTTGCGGGGGCTCTGTCCGCCGTCGGATCGCGATCGGAGGCTCTGGAAGCTGCCACGTCGCCTCCGTGAATTCGAATGCGAATTCGAATCAGCCCGGATCTGGGCCGTCCGATCAAGCGTAGCTCCGCTGAGATGGCGACGCGTGTACAAGTCAATCTCCCGCCTTCGATCCGCTCGCGTATCGCGTGGGATAGATGCTGGCCGTTAGATCCGGGATCGTGCGGACTCGAACACGCCACGTCGCCCACTAGGTTAGATGCGCCAGCTGCCGTCCGATTGAGCGGGGACAGACAGATTGATGCCACGTGTCGTATTCTGATTGGTCGATGTCCGTATTTTCGTATTTTCTTGCGTATTTCCTCATTTAATTGGTATTCTGCATTCAAAAATTCATAGAAATTAGCACAGGTCTCAGAAAAATACAAATAAATAGTCGTTGGAATCATGAGATCGAGACGGTACTAGGAAAAATGTAAAAAGTGCAGAAATACGTCGTTAAATGCTGTTTTGTGCTCAAATAGTGTGTTTTCTCTAATAAATGAATGTGTAGAAAATACGTATGAATTAGAGATAAATTTAGCATCATATGAGCACAAAATAGGGCTAAATGGGGGGTTAAATATGTAATATTGAACCCGAATCACTAGACAGGAGGCCGAAACACAGGCAGCTAGACATGTAGATCGAACTCTAGTCACTCCCGTACTCTCGCAACTGTGAGTTACCCCGAAACCCCGGTGACGTGTCAATTACAAGTTCTATACAGGATTGTTCCACAGGATGTTCCACATGTTAGTCACACCAGGTCTACTGGTTGACTTCCCCATTGAAAACCAGCAAGTAGGATAAAGACAAGTCCAACACCAAAAGCTGTTACTTCCGTGCTTTGAGCACGTGGTAGTGTGGCTAGCACACAATTTACCCACGTTGGTAGTTGTGTGCTACAACCACCAAAGTTGAAAGTTGGCAAAGTAATCTTTGGTAGATTACTTTCATTTTAGTTCTCTAATTTGGTTCAAGTCAAATAGCCGTTCGAGGCTATAAGTGGTGAAGTGTCACAAGTTCATACAAGCACAGAAGTCTAGTTTTCTAAAGTTAGAATATGTCGTGACTTACGATATTCGAGCTCGTCGTGGCAAGACGAGGTTGGAGCTAGAAGAGCTGGTGCACGAAGATTGGTACCTGAAATCACAAAAATACTTGGTTAATGAATACACTCATTTTCTATTTAATTAACTCGATCGTTCTGATTTTATAAACCGATTAAAACGTTGTCAGAAAAAGTTCTAAATTTTCATATAGACTATATATGATAAAAATAGTTTTACTGCAAGAGGGAATATTTTTCTGAGGCTTATAATAATTTTTAGAATTTTTAAAAGCTCAAAAACAATTTAAAATCTGTTTTCCAATTAGTAACATATTTATTCCACAATTTATTCTGGGTGCAATCTACATCGGAAAGTTGCAAATGAGGTGTCAAAATGACCGTCTCGAAGAGTTCTTTAACATATATTTTTCTCACATATTAGTTTACGTGAAAATAAGAAGATACGGATTTTTGAACGAAAATAACGGATTTACCTTATAGGCTTAAAAATTAATTCTGGAAAAACTAAGCGTCGGATTGAGATGAAACTAGCGCCATTGGGTCCAGAATGTTATTTCTGATTTTCTGGAGCTAGCCTCACATTTTTCTTGGGCTTATATAATTACTTATCAATTTAAAACCAATAAACCATATTTAATAATTAATTAAAAATACGAATTTACGAAATATTACGATATTTACAAGTTTGCCATTTCGAATGTTAACGCATCACCTCCGTTCGTCGTTGCAGGGGAGCGGCGGGGCTTGCGCTCGCGTCGTCGCCGGCGGCGACCGAGGGGCGGCGACGACCACGGAGACGACGACGGTCGGAGGAGCACGACGGGGGCAAAGCTTCGGTGGGGTTCTTCGTCGAGGAGGGGGCGTCTGGGGGCTGCAGCGAGGTGAACGGCGATCGGGGGTGTCTGCGGGGCTTCGAAGCGGCGGATCGTCGTTGCAGCGGTGGCGGCGGTCGGAGTGGAGGGCTTCTCCAGCAGCGGAGGCGGTGGCGACTGCGGTGGGGCTTCGGGGGACGTTGTGGGAGCTCGTCGGAGAACAGGGGATGGCGGAGGCTGCGGCGTCGAGCTTCGGAGCTCGGAGGAAGCTGTGCATCGTGGTCGGAGCTCCGGCGTGGGTCCACCGTGGAAGAAGAGAGAGGGAGAGGGAGTGAGACGGCGTACGAAAGAGAGAGGGATAGAGAAAGCGGGCGGGGTTTGGGTTTGAATGCGGGGTTTGCGTGAGTTGAGCCTGGGTTTTGAAATGGAAAGAGAGAGATATGGTTAATCTGAGAGAGATGAGAACTTTTGGCCTGGGGGAGAGTCTGAGAAAATATTTATAGGGCTAGATAATAGTAGTTGGGGGGAATGCATGGGTTAGCTGAGGGAAATGTGGGTAGCTGCGGGTTAGGTTAGGTGGTGGGATTAGGTAGGGTAATTAGGGGTTTAGAAAATCATTTGTGAAAGTCATTAGTGAAAATACAAAAACGAAATTACGAAAATGCCCCTACTAGTAAACATTTCCGAAAAATTACGAAAACATACCCACGGGATCGTATCGTCGCGAGGATGGCGAATACGATGACCGTTTCAGGGTTTGGACTACGAAAATACTAGATTTTGGCCAAAACATTTAGAAAGCGGGTTTGCGGGTTCTCTACTGAAATGATATCAGAAAATTACGAAATTAATGTGGGGAGCCCTAAATGATCATAGGATGCTACTACGGAAGTTTGAAAACATTTTGAAGACGTTTGGATAGAAAATAAATTCATTAAGCCAAAACAGCAATATCTGAAACTGAATTTTTAACAGATCTTTTAAAGGTATTTGATGAAATCCGATTTTACTAAAATACTCCATAACTAGTCTGGTACTCCAAAATATTTTTATAGGAAATTTTTGAAATCAGTTAAAACTCCTAACAAACCATTATAAAATAGTTCAAAAAAATTGGAAATAGGTTAAACACGCAAATAGTTGTGTTGAAGAAAACAGGCCGTTACAAATTCCATGAAGGAAAATAATTAACTCAAGCCATAAATAATTTTTAGAACACAATCAATGTATAATCATCCGCATGTGAGGCATATGAGAGAGTTTTAAAAGATGAGATTTGGTGATTTATTCTTATCTTAACCTTATTTTTGAAAAAAAATCCTAAGGTCTCATACACACCCCCCAACTAAAGATGGACATTGTCCTCAATGTTGGAAGGGGTACGAGTTTATTCAAGCAAGCAACCTAGAAAGCATTTAAAAACTACACTACTGAAAAGAACACACCGTGATCAAATGGCGGATCCCGAATCTTTAATTGTGGAGGAAGTTGTTCAATTTGCTCCTTGCGCTCCTCGGCAATTATTTTTCTTCCAAAAACTAATTTGGACCCCAGCAACACAACTCCAAGCATCTCTATAAGCTGTTTACCAGTTTCCTGCAAGAGGTGAGTTATGTCAGTCCAAATTAATTTAAAGTTCCTTTCAACAAAAACGTTCCAAATGTAGTCATCAAAATAAGTGAAAGAAATTAAAGCAAGTTGACGACTACTCCCTGAAAGATATGCACTACTCTCTGTACGATGCTCGATCAAAGGGGATAGGGGTAAATGATTTTGGGACAAAACTGGAGGAGGGCATGGTTCTGACTCCATGGCGATAATCTCAAAACCCTTGTCCCTAGCTGTCTCCTCCTCTCGTTCATCCAAAATTGCTAGCTCGTCCTCTCTTTTGCACACACTTTCTGCCATGTGTATATTTATATTCGTGTCCTCAACGTGACATGGCACGCTCGATGTACCTGCAATAGAAGATAAATTCGTATTAGATTCTTGAAGTTGAATTCTAAAATAATTATTTTCGTCTAAGCAAGCGTCAATCAAATTAAGATTTTCAATGGAATTTTGAATCTGCCGGCTCCGAGCAAGGAAATTCTCCTGGAATTGAAGGGATGTGGCCTCCTGTTTCTGAATAATCAGGTAAGCGTCCTCTTTCAAGGATTGCAAAGGTACGTCTACGCTTTGCTCTCCTTGATCAAGGCACGAAGGCTCCGTTGAATCGCTCTCTGAAGTCTCTTCTATAGTTTCTTCATTTTATTGCAGAGACTCCATGTATTCCCACGCCACTGTTGGCGTCATGCCTCCGAATAATTCCTGTAACTGTGGTTGTAGTCCATCTAGGAAGAACGCCATAAACTCTTCATTTGTGTACCCATGCTGCGGATAGCTCGATATTAGGTCTGTGAACCTCCTCCATGCCTGAAAGAAAGTTTCACAGTCAATTTGATTAAAATTAACGATCTTGAGCTTCTCCATCCTATGTTTGTGTGCATTAGCATACCTTGCATCATACAGATTGTTTGTGCAATAGAAGTTCATATATTCCATTTTTTAAAAACTAAAATAAAATAATAATAAAAAAGTTTATGTACAGTAAAGTGGAAAGATCTCACCGAAGGTCCTCTAAATGTAATAAGCTGTGGTAACAAACCATTCCTCCCCGGCAACGGCGCCAAAAACTTGGTGGGCTCCGAAAAGGTACTCTCTCTCAAGCGCAAGAGTCCGTACAAGTAGTAAAATCTGGGAGTCCAGATGTCGAATCCACGGGAAGAAATCTGTTGCAACCACAATTCAAATCAAATAGAAAGCCTACGAAAAGAAACTAACCACTTCAATAATGATGGCGATGTGATGATTTTAATGGTGGTGAACAATGCAAACAAAGAAATTCGTGTATGAAAATACCTATAAAAAAGTATGCACATGGTATGGGTTCGTTAGGATCAATGATTCGTATTAATTTGGTTGACGGATATAACACAATGAATTCTCCTTTTGAGAGCAATTCACCGGAAAATACCCAATATAACTCAATGAATTCTCCTTTTGGGAGCAATTCATCGGAAGATGCCCTTTTGGGGGTTCAAGCAAAATATTCAATATGATCGTCGCTAAAGTTATAATACGATATGGAACTCTCTTTTGGAGAGATCAAAACTACGGTATGAAACTCCCTTTTGGGGAGATCAAAACTCACCCTTTTGGGGCGATCATCAACCTAATCACTTCTTTTGGAAGATGAAAAAGAGGATTTACGACCAAAGATTACAACTTTAACGACGTTTAACGATTTAGCATAAGGAATTTCAATCATACTAACACAAATTACATCCCCTAACTACGCCATACCATGCAAAATAACAATTTAGCTACTCATTGTGCAAGAATAAACAAGATTCGTAGCAAAATACTTCACGTTCATAGCAAAATACGATGAAAAACACTAAAATACGAGGTAGAAGTTTAGGAATTCATCACCAAAACTCCAAGATATACACCAAAACTATCTGGAAATAAGAAGAATGGCCTCTGGAATTTTACAGAATTTTTCAGGGGGGAAATACGGCTCCTAGAGCCTCCAATACGCCCAAAATACGCCCCAAATCTGCTTGTATCCCCTCAAAAACCCTAAAAATACCTTATATACGCTCATTGCGGGTTTAGTGTGTGTTAACGGGTCTAAACCCGTGCCCGCATCTCGTTTAAACCCGCATCCACGGTCGGCGTGAATATCATCCGCTCAATCAATGCGGGATCGCATAATAGAGTGACACGTGTCTTTCGGGTTGGATTATTACTCTCTCTCGCCCGCATTTATTCCGAGTTCAGCTCGGAGATGTTGTTGTCCGTCCGATCATAGGATCGAACGGCTCCTAACTTTCCCGCTCAACGTCAATCCGCTTCTGCCCTCGATCCAGGCCGTTGATGGAGATGCGGGATCGTTTCCGCTTCCGCCACGTGGCCCGCAGTTGATTCATATTCCTTTCGTTCTGCTCGGCAGCAAGCCGTTGGATCGAAATCTGATGTCCCACAATGCTCCACGTCGACAGGTATTTGTAAATCGAAAGCCTCGCCTGCGAACCGTTGGATCGAGATCCAACGACCAGTAAATTGCCGCGTCGCCCTCTTGGATCTGTGCCGTTCGATTGAGCGGGGGCCGCTGGATAGAGGCCACGTGTGCGCCAAGATGCGCGCGAATCCGTATTTTCGTATTTTAATCCGTATTTCTCATTTAAATTGGTATTGTGCATTCAAAAATTCACAGTAATTAGCACAGATCTCAGAAAAATACAAATAAATAGTCGTTGGAATCGTGAGATCGAGACCAAGCTAGGAAAAATATAAAAAGTGCAGAAATACTCCATTAATTACTGTTTTGTGCTCAAATAAGGTGTTTTTTCTAATAAATGAAAATGTACAAAATACGAATGAATTAGAGAACAATATAGCATCACATGAGCATAAAATAGGGCTAAATGGGGGGTTAAGTATGTAATATTCAACCCGAATCAATATCTTATAGCTAGGATTATCTTAGAAGCACATAGAACCTTTCCCGAAGCTTCACGCTTCATTTCGCGGCTTCTAGTGCATCTTAGTTGGTTCAATAAGAAGAACCGACCGACTAGATTGTCATCTAGTCAGTTAAGAATCCTGCTTGAACCGACTAGATTTCCTTGCTCAATTCAGCTTCTTCACTGTTGACCAATTAGTCGGTCCAAGAAGGTTCACCGACTGACTAGTTGTCAAACTAGTCGGTTTGGAATCCTTCTTAGACCGACTAGTTATACTTTCATTTCACAGCCCAGCTACTGTTGACTCGTTATTCGGTCCAAGAACATTTATCGATCGACTAGTTGTGAAACTAGTCGGTTGGAATTTGTTCTTAGACCGACTAGTTATCCTTGTTATCAGCCTATTGAATATCAACTCTTAGTCGGTCAAAGAACACTCACCGACCGACTAGTTGTCAAACTAGTCGGTTGGCAAGTCTTCTTAGACCGACTAGTTCTATATCTCCTGTATTCTCTATTTTGGCTGTCTGCCTTTTAGTCGGTCCAAGAAGAATCACCGACCGACTAGTTGTAAAACTAATCGGTCGGTGATCCTTCTTAGACCGATTAGACAGCTTCAGAAATAGATCTGTTGGGCATTTAATGCCACAAATTTGCTTCTCTCTTCTCTCACTCCAATATAATCTTGATGTGCTTCTAACCTAGCATTCAAGGCTGCCATTATTGAGTTTTAGAGAATCAAAGAGAAAGCATTCAACTCTCATTTCCAAGCTTCCTCTTCTCACAAAGAATCTCTCCAAACTCATTGAGCCCCTATTTCCTCAAGAGAGATTCTCTTCATTGTGAGCCACTCAAGCCAAGAGCTTGATTCAAAGTCACCAACTCCATCCTAGCCTTCGATCGCTGTTCATCGTGGTGAAGCTAGGATTTGGTGACATTCTCTCCTTCAAAATCATCATTGTCCTAAAATCAGTAAGTTTACCCAAGGCATAGGATTTTGTTGGTAAGTATTTCATTGTTTAATTTACATTGATATTTCAGTTTTTCTCTCGGTTTGTGAGAGAAGTTTGTGATCCCGGTTTGTGGGAGTCACATTTCGTTTTGTGTATGATTTGATCTTGTAGAGGTTTTCTACAAGTATTTCATAGTGCAAAACTTGGGTTAGAGGATTCTAACTCAAGTAGCCGGAGGGGATCCGGGTGTTTGGGACGTAGGATCACCAGGAACAAGTCGGTGAGACTTGGGTGGATCCGAACCCGTTACATCGTTTGTTTGCATTGCTTAATTCTTGTTTGTCATATTTTCATTCCGCATTGTTGGTTGAGTTTGCACAATAATTAGGAATAATTATCTTGATTATTTTAAAGTACTATTCATCCCCCCTCTAGTACTTGTGCAGTAGCTATCCGGGCATTACAGCAAGTGGGAAGAAAGAAGAGAAGAAATAAAGAGAAGGATATGAAGAAAAACAAGCTTTTGAGGTAGGATACTAATTTGGACTTGGAAATCCATTTAGGGTTTTATTCTATTATGTTTTGATATCATGTTAACTCAATTTGTATTAGGGGTGATTGAAATTTCATGTGCCATGTAACAATTTCACTAATTACACTTGAAATTCTACACAAAATTCGCCTCCTTGAAATTTCAGAAATCTTGATGTCTGGTTTTACCTCAATTCTGGTTACTGTAGCTCGAATTAGAGTTCGGAAAAAATATGAGCTTGTAGATCTTGAAGTTCTACCCCAAAATCATATAAATTTTGATGTAGTTTCAATTCAGAAATTGGAAGAAATAAATCCATCTTCACAACATGTCTGTTTGATTTTCAGTGTTGATACTGTTTATTAAAATTGGCCTAGAGACTTGCACACATCATGGAATTTTGTGTTCTTGGTTTTGTTGGAAATTTAACAAGTTTTGCTAAAAATTCATCAGAGTGATTATATATCAAAATTCTGCCTCCAACATGCCCAAAATTGGATTTCAATACAGTCTCTGAAATCTGTCTGAAAAAACAGATTTGACACACTTCACAAATTAATTCATCATAAATCATATAGTTCATATTTTTACATGAAATTTTATCTGCAAATCCAAAACTGTCATATATTCAACTTTTATTTATAAAGTTTTGTCAAATTCCCAAGAGAAATGAATCAAAAGTGTTGATCGTTATGGATGTTCTTACAAATTCAGCAAGCTGAATTCATTAAGTATTGTTCTTATTCATTAATTATGGTTAATTGGCCATTAGTATTCTAGCTTATTATGGTTGTGTGGTGGAATAAATGTTCATGCCCTTGGCACATGTAAATTTTATTGTGTTGCCATGATATGAATGACGCCTGCCATGTGTTCGATGAAATGCCTCAATGAAGGCAATAACCAGTAATTTGAGAAACGTGTATGTGTTAGTGTTGGCCTTGAGCCACATTGATAATTGGTAAAGTTAAAGGCTTGAATGGCATGGATACATTGAAATTGTGAGTGGACGATTTGTTGTGATAGGGGGCATGTCACGTGAGTGCATGACCCTATGTTTGATGATGGACAGTTGAAGTGATATGTGCATACCCATGCCATCAAGACCCCTAACGTGTCACTTGTGATGTTAACTTATAAACTTGAATAAATCTCAATCCTCTCTAATGAGGGTGAGTTAGCAAAGCCCGGGTTTTAGGTGGGATTTGAGTAAATTGTGGATATGAGACCTGGACTGTGAAGTTGGGAGATGATTATGTGATGTGTGGAGTTTACACCCACTCGCCTTTACCGGGAGTGGAGAGGATTTTCATACCCACTCGACTTTACCAGGAGTGGAGGTGTAAGGGGGTTGTAGATGTTGTGATATGATTCCCCGGATTTGGTTTTGGATGATGAGCAAACATAAATAATGTATACTAACTTATTTGTGAGCGCAGTTATGGAGATCGTCGCCAAAATACCACGTACATCGAAAGCGACGTATCAAGAATTCTCAATACGCGTGATCGTGTGCCTGGAGCTTCGTTGAAGCTCAAGGAGCAATATTGAAGTCAAGAGGAATGAAGATTGAAGCTTTGAAGACGGCTCGTACGGTTTATTTTATAGTCTTCTAGCTTCATAGATTAGAATGTTAAGCCTTGAGTAGGACTTACTTTATAATCTTCATTTCGCTCATATCTTAGAGCTAGGATTATCATAGAAGCCATTAGAAACATTCCTGAAGCCTATCGCTTCTTCCCTCGGCTTCTTGTGCATGTTAGTTGGTTCAAGAAGAGTCACCAACCGACTAGATGACGATCTAGTCGGTCGGCAACTCTACTTGAACCGACTAGTTTGCCTTCTCTAATTCAGCTCTTTCTATGACTACAGTTAGTCGGTCAAAGAAGAGTCACCGACCGACTAGATGACGATCTAGTCGGTCAGTAATCCTTCTTTGACCGACTAGTTGTGTACAGTCATTTTCTGCCTGAGCTACTGTTTCGAGTTAGTCGGTCAAAGAATGTTTACCGACCGACTAGTTGAGAAACTAGTCGGTCGGTCAATTGTTCTTAAACCGACTAAGTCATCTTGAAGTCAACCTATTCTATTTCGACGTTAGTCGGTCAAAGATCATTCACCGATCGACTAGTTGTGAAACTAGTCGGTCGGCAAGTCTTCTTAGACCGACTAGTTGTCTTTGCCTGTACTACGACTTCTTGGCTGTTCTTCCATTAGTCGGTCTACATTGATTGACTGACCGACTAGTTGATGAACTAGTCGGTCGGTGGTTGTTCTTTGACCGACTAGTTGGGTTCAGAAAAGAGCCGTTGGAGTTTCTCTTCAAACGTTTTTCTCTCTCTCTCTCCTCTATCCTATATATAGTTGGAGTGGCTCTTTCATAAGATCCAAGGCTGCCATTTTAGAGATTTGGAGAAATCTAAGAGAAGCTATTCAACTCCATTCTAAAGCTTTCTCTTCCTCACACGAATCTCTCCCTCAACTCTTTGAGCCATTTCCTCAAGAGAGATTCTCTCCATTGTGAGCCTTCCAAGCCAAGAGCTTGATCCAAAGTCACCATCCTCCATCCTAGCCTTCCATTGCTGGTCATCTTCTTGAAGCTAGGGTTTGGTGGCATCATCTTCCTCAAAATCCCTCCTTGCCCTAATTTGGTAAGTATACTCAAGGCATAGGATTTTGTAAGGTAAGAGTTTATTTCATTTCATATTTGAATTGTAAGTTTCACTCTCGGTTGTGAGAGTGTGGTTGTGATCCCGGGTTGTGGGAGTCACAAATTACTTTGTGTATGATTTGACTTGTGAAGGTTTTTCACAAGTACTTCATAGTGGAAATCTTGAGTTATGGTTGCTAACTCAAGTATCCGGAGGGGATCCGGGTGGTTGGGACGTAGGATCACCGGGAACAAGTCGGGAAGACTTGGGTGGATCCGAACCCAGTAATATTGTTTGTTTGCGTATGTTTTAATTCTTGTTGATAGTTGTTTAATTCTGCATTGTCATTTGTTTCTTGCACAATAATTAGGAATAACCATCTTGATTATTTTAAGTACTATTCACCCCCCCCTCTAGTACGTGTGCAGTAGCTACCACAGGGCACTACAATTGGTATCAGAGCCAAGGTTAAAGCTACAAGTTCAAAGATATGACGAACAACGACTACAACGTCTTCAAGAACCGCGATGGAGCTTATTCAGTTATGGAAGGACTATCATCCGTCAGGCATCCACACTTCAACGGTACCAACTACGGGTACTGGAAATGCCGGATGCAAATTTTCCTCCGGAGCGCTTCACTATGGAGAGCCACCATGACGGAGTATGTCGAGCCTTCCGAAAAATATTTCGCAAAGTGGACCCCCGTGGAGGTCGCCGCGGAAGTAGCCAATGCCAAGGCAATGAATGCCTTGAATTGTGCGTTGGAGCCCGAGGACTTCAACAAGATATGCACATGTAAGAGTGCATATCAAATATGGAACCAACTCCTCATATTGCACGAAGGATCGAGTACGGTAAAAGATTCTAAACTCGTCGTTGCTAATAAAGAATTTGAGTTGTTTCATATGGAGCAGAGCGAAACCATGAAAGATTATTACGCTCGCTTCGTGGATATATCAAACGACTTGGAAGCTCTTGGGAAGACCTACACCCAAAAGGAGAAAGTCTCGAAGATAATCGATGGACTTCCTTCTTGTTGGGAGAAGCGTACCTTCGCCATCAAGGAAGGTAATGACATGAATAAATATACCGTCGTACAATTAATGGGTACCTTGTTGTCTTATGAGGTACGCAAGGATAGTAAGATCCGGATGAGGGAAAAGATGAAGGCGTACTTGAAGCAAGACGAGCCAAAGAAAAAGGCAATTGCATTCAAGGCCGCTCCATCTACCGATGATGAAGATTCGGAAGAAGAAGAGGACGAAGAATTGGACATGGAAGCATTGGCCAATATGGCAAAGAAATTCATCCGATTCATCCGACAAGGTAAGTTGAATCGTAAATCAAAATTTATTTCGACTAATGCTTCTACTCCCGTGTGTTATAAATGCAATAAGCCAGGACATATCAAGCCGGATTGTCCTCTCTACAAACATAAGGGGAAGTGGAAGGCATCCAAGCACGACAAGTCGAGAAAGCACAAGAAAGGACTTGTAGGTACCTTCACCGACTCCGACTCCTCAAGTGGAGAGTCGGACGATGAAAGAATGGAGAATGCACACACGTGCTTCATGGGAAAAGAGGATTGTGATGAAGAGACTTCCTCCGATGAAAGCGAGGATGGAAGCGAGGATGAAGACGAAGAGGTAACCAATGATGAACTTAGAATAGCCAATGAACAACTATGAAATAAGTTTTCTAATATGGCTACTAAGTTTATGAAGACTAAAAATGAATTAGATAGTCTTAAAAACTCGCCTAAGCCTTTCATCGTCAACAACGACACCGTTGTTGATGCGTTGAGAAATGAGATTGAAAATCTCAAGTCTCAACTTGAGCATGTTCATATCGAAGATTCGGATGAACATGTGATAGCAGATTTGACGTCTCAAATCTCAACTTTGAGTATTGAGAATAAAAATCTCAAGTCACGTGTTTGTGCACTCGCATCGCAAGTGTCCACTTTGGATGCTTCTTTGCATTCTCTCACCGAGAAGCATGAGAGCACATTAGGCCGAATTCATGAATTCAACAAAGGTAAAGGCAAGTTGGATGATATCCTAAATGACTTATCTCCGGCCAATCATCACATTGGTTTGGGGTATAAGATGGGAGAGTCATCTAAATCGTCCGCCACCTTTGTTAGGCCATCTTCCGATGCTTCTACGAGTGGAAGTAAACACGTCATGGGTAGATCTTCTACCAATGGTGCTTCCGCTAGGAACACGCCCCCATTTGGAAAGAAACCCACTTTGGGTGGACCTCCTAAGAAGGGTCATGCTTACATGTATACCATGCCTCGTAGGAACACACATCCTACCCCACATGTTAGCACATATACCGATTTCTATGCTCCGCATCCACGAGCACGTGCACACCTTGTGACACACACTCATGCACGTGTTCCTCCACATTCATATGTTCATCCTCATTCTCATATGAATAATTATCGTCATGCACCATTGCATCGCATGCCATATGCTTACCCACGACATGCATCACATAGAAATCAACAACGTATGCATGTTCCCTATAGGATTAGGACTCCCAAGACATACACTATTTGGGGTCCGAAGAACACAAGCATGCACAATAAGAATTTGTATGTGCAATCTTTTATTAATGATGTTATTTTGAATGATGATTATTTTGGGAAATCAAGTTCCTCTTGGACTTGGTTTCCGAAGGGTTAGTTTCCTTTGACCCTTCATTGCTTGGTACCATAAGTTTAATTTCATTTTTATGGGTACCAAAGCAATTGTGGTATGTATGGGTTACATTTAATTTTAATTTAGTTAGCTAAATTTATTGCCTAACCCATAGGATCCAAAAGGATTTTTGGATACCAAAATGATATTCTCTAGGTTAAATCCACCATGAGATACCAACCCTACCAACTCCGTGATTTGCAAGGATTTTCGTTCAATTGGAGTTGTTGGTGCTTAAGTGATGCACCAAAGTAGGGGGAGCTTAATGTTGTAAGTATGTTCATACTTTTGATTCATATTGGTATCCATTGGTAGAATATATTACAATTGGTATCATTTTGCTTCATTTGGTATGCTAGATTTGTGTATGCCATTGTTATATGATGTTCTATCTATTTTTTGGCATAACATTCTTGCATGCAACATTTAGTATGCACATCGGATTATTTTTGTCTCTGCTGTTGATTTCGTCGTTCGACGATTTTATGGATTTAATAGAATTCTTTCTATGGAAACATAGAATTGTTTTCCATGCATTCTATTGATTTTGGAGAGTATGTTCCAAAACTCAATAAATGAAATTGATTTGAGTTTTGATGATTTCGGATTTCGTTTTTCGCCTATGGCTTGATGATTTCGTATTTCGATTTTCGCCTATGGCTTGGTGATTTCGTTTTCCGATTTTCGCCGATGATTTTATGATTTCGGTTTTCGAGTTTCACCTATGGCTAGATGATTTCGTATTTCGTATTTCGCCTATGGCTTGATGATTTCGTATTTCGATTTTCGCCTATGGCTTGGTGATTTCGTTTTCCGATTTTCGCCTATGGCTTGGTGATTTCGTTTTCCGATTTTCGCCGATGATTTTATGATTTCGGTTTTCGAGTTTCACCTATGGCTAGATGATTTCGTATTTCGTATTTCGCCTATGGTTTGATGATTTCGGTTTCCGATTTTCGACTTTGGTCTCCTTGACACGCTTTGCTTTTATTCGGTATTTTACATTTGATATTTTGCATTGGTGTTATTTTGGACCTTGGTCGTATTCTTCGACTCCCATGCATTATTTTTAGCCATTGGTTGTGTTGTTGTTCTCCTCCCGCTCTTTTTACTAATGCCAAAGGGGGAGAGATATAATAATGACAATGCGCTAACTAATAATTCAAAGGAATTTACCATGAATCTAATTTGATGTGTTAGATTCAGGGGGAGTGAAGATATAAAATGGATTGAGATCCTATATGTCAATATGTGGTTCATATTTCATTTCTTCCTCATCTGCATGATGCGAATGAATTTTATTGAATATGGAACTAACGTGTCATTAATGCAGGGAGAGTAAGTAAATTTCTATTGAATCATTATTATTGATTATTATTTATGTTGGTTTGTCATCACCAAAAAGGGGGAGAATGTTGTGATATGATTCCCCGGATTTGGTTTTGGATGATGAGCAAACATAAATAATGTATACTAACTTATTTGTGAGCGCAGTTATGGAGATCGTCGCCAAAATACCACGTACATCGAAAGCGACGTCTCAAGAATTCTCAATACGCGTGATCGTGTGCCTGGAGCTTCGTTGAAGCTCAAGGAGCAATATTGAAGTCAAGAGGAATGAAGATTGAAGCTTTGAAGACGGCTCGTAAGGTTTATTTTATAGTCTTCTAGCTTCATAGATTAGAATGTTAAGCCTTGAGTAGGACTTACTTTATAATCTTCATTTCGCTCATATCTTAGAGTTAGGATTATCATAGAAGCCATTAGAAACATTCCTGAAGCCTATCGCTTCTTCCCTCGGCTTCTTGTGCATGTTAGTTGGTTCAAGTAGAGTTGCCGACCGACTAGATCGTCATCTAGTCGGTTGGTGACTCTTCTTGAACCGACTAGTATGCCTTCTCTAATTCAGCTCTTTCTATGACTACAGTTAGTCGGTCAAAGAAGAGTCACCGACCGACTAGATGACGATCTAGTCGGTCAGTAATCCTTCTTTGACCGACTAGTTGTGTACAGTCATTTTCTGCCTGAGCTACTGTTTCGAGTTAGTCGGTCAAAGAACGTTTACCGACCGACTAGTTGAGAAACTAGTCGGTCGGTCAATTGTTCTTAAACCGACTAAGTCATCTTGAAGTCAACCTATTCCATTTCGACGTTAGTCGGTCAAAGATCATTCACCGACCGACTAGTTGTGAAACTAGTCGGTCGGCAAGTCTTCTTAGACCGACTAGTTGTCTTTGCCTGTACTACGACTTCTTGGCTGTTCTTCCATTAGTCGGTCTACATTGATTGACCGACCGACTAGTTGATGAACTAGTCGGTCGGTGGTTGTTCTTTGACCGACTAGTTGGGTTCAGAAAAGACCCGTTGGAGTTTCTCTTCAAACGTTTTTCTCTCTCTCTCTCCTCTATCCTATATATAGTTGGAGTGGCTCTTTCATAAGATCCAAGGCTGCCATTTTAGAGATTTGGAGAAATCTAAGAGAAGCTATTCAACTCCATTCTAAAGCTTTCTCTTCCTCACAAGAATCTCTCCCTCAACTCTTTGAGCCATTTCCTCAAGAGAGATTCTCTCCATTGTGAGCCTTCCAAGCCAAGAGCTTGATCCAAAGTCACCATCCTCCATCCTAGCCTTCCATTGCTGGTCATCTTCTTGAAGCTAGGGTTTGGTGGCATCATCTTCCTCAAAATCCCTCCTTGCCCTAATTTGGTAAGTATACTCAAGGCATAGGATTTTGTAAGGTAAGAGTTTATTTCATTTCATATTTGAATTGTAAGTTTCACTCTCGGTTGTGAGAGTGTGGTTGTGATCCCGGGTTGTGGGAGTCACAAATTACTTTGTGTATGATTTGACTTGTGAAGGTTTTTCACAAGTACTTCATAGTGGAAATCTTGAGTTATGGTTGCTAACTCAAGTATCCGGAGGGGATCCGGGTGGTTGGGACGTAGGATCACCGGGAACAAGTCGGGAAGACTTGGGTGGATCCGAACCCAGTAATATTGTTTGTTTGCGTATGTTTTAATTCTTGTTGATAATTGTTTAATTCCGCATTGTCGTTTGTTTCTTGCACAATAATTAGGAATAACCATCTTGATTATTTTAAGTACTATTCACCCCCCCTCTAGTACGTGTGCAGTAGCTACCACAGGGCACTACAGTAGAGCCTCACTCCTGCCAGGGACGGGGAGCTGAAAGGCCCGGCGTATAGTGCCCGTGTCCTCTGCGTCGTGTGCTAGTTCACCCCAAATTTGGGGTAAAGTCTAGGACCTGGTATCACACAGTTTACCCAAATTCCAATTAACTCAATTATGAAATAATAAAATAAGATTTGTGTGTTACTTCTACTGCTGGCAGCACTTCCCCTTCCCCTTTGCTCGTACTTTGTAGCTCTGTGTCATGCCTCAGGCACTTGCACTTATCTTATTTGATATTGGTTGCTTGAACCCTCATGTTACTAGTATTGTTATTACTATTATTATTCGTGCTAACCCCTATCTTGCAACAGCTCTACATTGGATCACATGTATGATCTCCTTATCTAGCTATTTACTTTTGATTACGTTATTTAGTTTGCATGCATTAGTTTCCTTGTCTTGTTTGGTGGATTAATAACTTTAGAACTGTGTTCCAAGTCCAAGTTGGTTCCTACTGGGGCACGCATTGCCGTGCTCCTCCCTATTTTTCAGGTACATGGTCAGTTTGGTTGGAGAGGACTTGGAGTTGGGTTTCAGGGGTAATACTCGGTGTGAGCTGTAGTTGTGGTGTGACATGGGTGTGTTGGGAGGTGGAGAGTGATGTGTACGTATATGTAGAGGTGTACTTGGAGTATGTATATTAATGAGAGTTGTTATATATATTTGATGTGTGGTTGTTGATCTATGTTATTTATGAGATTGTTCTGATGTTTCTGCGAAGCTTCACCTGTACTATCCTAGCATGTGCACAGTGGCCTGCTTGTTTAGTTTCTCATTTCTCTTTCTTTTCATCTCTCATCACCCTCACTCTACAGAATACTTGGAAAAAAAATTAAGTATCGGGTATTTTGGAGAATGGGACGTGACATGCAACATCGTACTCTGCATCACGCCAATAATCTGTGCCATAGAATTTCATATACTCCATTTTTTGAAATTTTTTTAAAAGAGAAAAGAAAACAAAATAAAAACTAATAAAATCCTAAACTATAAGGTGGAAGATCTCACCGAATGTTCCTCCCTGCGAACTGAAATCGTAGATCACAAGTACTGTTATCCCCGGCAACGGCGCCAAAAACTTGACTCGTCTCAAAATGTGTGAGCGCTATTCCCAAGTGTAGGAGATGGAACAAGTAATTATCCTGGTGAGTCCAGGTATCGTACCCGTGGGATAACTGACCTGAAAAACCACGAATCTCAGTCTATAAAGAGTACTAAAACAACAATAAACAACCACCTATCAGATATAAAAGTAAGGGAGTCGATTATTTAAACTACAAAAACAAATTATACGATAGTTACGATGAATTCGACACTATGGTACTAATATGGAGAGTATGTGTTGGTTATGATTTCGTAAGGGTATATGCAATCAATGATTATTAATATCTTTTCTATAACTCAACGTTTCACCCCGCACGGGTATGAGGACGTCGGAAAGTGTGGCGATAAAGCGCATAAAAATGGTGCCAAAAAGTAATCACGTATATGATCGATTTCATGAAGAAAATACGCACAAATGCCCTCTCGGGTCACGATACATCCTCTCGGATCGCATCACGAATAAGTTCGCAAAAATCATATTCGATTCAAGCATGCCCACGTCTCCGTATAACATACCCAAATAACATATATGTAGAAATTAATGAAATACCCAATATAACGTGAATATAGGATGAAAAGATATCAAAATCAATGATCACAACACCCTAACTACATCAACACCAACACATATATAGATCAACCACGCATGAAGAGAAAAGATTCAGAATTCATAGACAAATACACGTTCTAAAGCTCAAAATACGTGAAGAATACTCCAAATACAAGCCAAATATGTGCCAAATACAAGCCAAATACGTGAAGAATACTCAATATATTGCTGTTTTATGCTTAAATCAAGTGATTGCTCTAATAAATGACGATATTCAAAATACGATTGTATTAGAGACCAAATACGTATCATATATGCCCAAAATGGGGTTAATTGAGGTGCTAAATATGCAGTATTCAACCCGAATCAATGCCAACTTCTGGTGTCAATGCCACTTTTAAGAAATTAATCAACAATTTCTTATTCAAATAGATCTATCCTCAATTTGCTTCAATTGTCAAAACTAATTTAAAGTGGTGATTTCGATATGACAACTTGTGGTGACAATAAAAAGTATAAAACGAAAATGAAGTAGAAGAAGAATAATTTCAACAATAGAATTTAAACTTACAAGAAAATCAAAGCTTACTAACTTGACAACCTTAGAGGAGAAGATCAAGACTTAGACTTCGTAGCGCCTTCGTGATGATACCATGTCGTGGAACAACGCAGAACAAAGCACAATTTGTAATAAAAAAAACTACCAAGAACAAGAATAGACGGAAGAGGAGTAGCGAGAATGTTATTGATGCAGATAACAATATTGGGATGTTTATCCAAGTGATGTAGAGAACATCTATTCATTCTACAATCTCAGATGTGAGGGTAGACAAACTCTTCCTCTCATTGTAACATATCCATTAAACAACGGTCTCTTCGTCTCCTTATAACATTCCCATTCAACATAGTTTAATGGTTATAAGTATGCGTGTCTCTGCAAAATAACAGCCTTGTAAATATTTGTTTATATATTTCATGAACACATGCACATGTGAACGGGTTAACAATTGGACAGAGAATTAAACAGCTCTAGACCAACCTCTAAAAAGCGGTGACATGATTGCATATCAGGAAGGAGCGAGCCAAGACAGTTGTTTTGGTGAGCTGTGTCTATCTTGACTTGATCTAATTGACTTCAATTGTAGTCGCGTTAAATATCGATTCAGGGTGGTACGGCATAGGACAAAATTGCCACGTACAATCAAGAACCCAGATGTCGTGACGAGGCCGAACACTCGATGACAGCGATATCCCCTTTATTTTTTGTTTTTCTTGCATGCATAAGGGACAGCTGGATTTTTCCAGTCTCATCAATTCAAACAGCTAATCCTACCCTAAACAGCCCGTCATCAAGCAACGACCCAAAAGGCTTCGACATTGATTACACGCCCTAAAAAGATGGATAGAAAACTTGTGGCAAATTTGATCTGGTCTGCACGTAATTTTTGTAAATGGTATTGATGGCAAGAATGTCGGAACGATTTGTCGTTTTCAGGGCTCATTAAGTGACAGGATCGCGTGCAAGAGATGATAACCGCGTGATAATTAAGTTTTCCTTCAACAAGAACCGTGTGACAATAAATGCATCCAACTTCTGAATGAAATGGATAATAATTTGATTGCGGTGCATGCATCATTGTTCCAGTTAAGTTGGCAAATTAATGGCAGTGGGTACACCTTTGTATTAAAGCCCATCTAATGGCCTATGGGTCGGATTTCATGAGATTGCTAGGATCATCTAAGCCCATCTAAAGCCCATTGTACAAGCTGAACCGATTCGGCGCAATGAGTTGCTGAACCGGTTTATATTTTGTAAGGGGCAGCGCACAAGCGCGGAAACATCGGTAACTAAAACCCTAAAAAAGTCGCCCACAACAACCAACGACAATGGAAATAATGGAGAATGGGAACAGTTTACGCAAAAGAAAATTTGGACGAGGGGTGAAAAGGGGTAGAAGAAAAATCGACAGGGGAGACTAATTAAATTAAAGAATCGATCGATTGGTTGATTGATTAATTAATTAAAGAATAAGTAAAAGGAGAGGGGGGCAAAATGTCGAAGTCGACGAAAGGATCGATGGCGGAGCTGCTGGGGCTGTTGAAGGTGCGGGTGGTGAGAGGGATTAACCTCGCCTTTCGTGATGCCCGGGGCAGCGATCCTTACGTCGTCCTTCGCATGGGCAATCAGGTCATTTTCTATATCCTCAATTTTGTTTTTGTGTGTGTGCATATGTGCATAATTTTCATGGGAATTTGTGTAAATATGATAAGAATCGATTTTATCTTGTCGATGATAGTCGATTTCGATGTGGCGCAATACAAGAAGATCAAGAAGCGACATGGGGAAAAAAATTATTGATTCACCTCAAATGGATCCAAAATCCAGAACTAAACCCTTCGCAATCTGTTGAGAGTAGGCAATCGATACTTAAAAATCCGTTACTTCTGGTATGTAACCGATACTACGAAAATATGACCAATACGAATACCACAATCAAGATTTCAAGGCTTGTTATCCTTGACATGACCAAATCCTGCAAGGTATTCTAAAATTTGGGGATCCATTTGATAAGAATTTGCCATCTGTTTAATATCTGTGCAAAGAAGCATGAGCGTTAAAAGTGAGACGATCCTGGCGCTTCCAAGTTGTGTATGCTGGATTCGAGGATGCAACACCAGTTTGGTGACGGTGTGGTGGGGGAGGGTGAGTGCCATTAATGTAGTGATGAAGATCATAAACTTCAAAAGAAAAGATTGGATTTGAAGGCTCCATATGAGACATGTGGATGGCAATTTGGTTATATTGAAGAGATTGTTTGTAAGGCGGGGATGTTTGTTGTGATTCACTGATCATTATAAGAATTACTAACAGTAATGTAGTGATGAAGATCATTATAAGAATTACTAACAGTAAAACAATAAAAATGGAGAGTAAAAAAGGATTTTACTATTTCTAACTGGAAATAATTTTACACATTTTAGGGTAAACACCACTACAAAAAACACACACTTACAACTTTTACCCCTCTGGGTTAACTTCACTCGCCAGGTAATTTTTTCTCACTGGAGAAATCTCTCACTTTTACCTCTCTAGTGTACCTACTCACTCTTTACAACTTCTCTGAATTTGTTTGGCCGAGGGCATATGCGTCCGCCTCCTGCGCAACATGGTGGAAGATGATGTGATCGATATGCGTACCTCTTTAGGGTAGCTTTTGACAGAGTGCATATGTGTCCGTCTCCTACGCAATATGGTGGAAGACGCTGTGATCGATCCATTGTCGGATTTGACTGACCATCTTTCGATTCATCTTCTTTCAGACAGCTTCTTTGGTGGATTCTGGCTTTACTCCTTTGACCTCCCATGGGTCAAATAAATCTTTACACCTAAAGAGATCATCCGTTTGAGGTCTTCATATTGTGTCATTTGTGGTCGTCAACTTGATCATAGCTCCCGATGACTCTTCCATTGCCATTTTGAAGATGAAAATTCAAATGGGCCTTTCAATGTCGAGGATCCTGGGAGTTTTGAATGTGGATATGGTTGTTGGTGGAGTCGGAGATTGTACGTCGTGAGGCTTAATAGACAAAGAAAACGATATAGACTTCTGGGTATAAGATAAGGCGTTGTTAAGCCCTCCTTGGAGATGGGATTGCACATGTTTATGGATTGAACGAGATTCAAGCTGGAAAAATGGTTGAATTTGCCAGCGGTGTGAAAGAAATAGCCGAAGCATTTGAGGAGATCGAGGGGAAAAAAAGAAGAGAATACGCTCAAGAAGATTAGGCTCTTGATAGCATGTTGAGATAGAGAGAGGAATATTGAGAAACAATGGCTTGATTTTCATTGAATAAATGTGAGTTATATATACACGTAGAAGATGAGAGTTAGTTGTTTTCCAAATCTCAACAAGATGAGATTGATTTGTTTTTCAAATCTCAACTAATAGCCAATCAAATATTTACAACACCTAAATATGAAACTAATGAGATAAGTATAGAAATACATAATTAAATAATAATAAATTAATTCCTCCAATACTAATGACCCCAATTGCAGAGACGGTCTCAAGATAGGAGTGTCCGTGTTATGTAGTTATGGTCAATTTGTTATTAATTTAAATCTTGCACTTTATATCCAGCTGATTATTTTCTGTAAGAAATCTTATGCCACAGAGCACATCTTCCTAGTCTTCTCCAAGATAGCACTTTTCTCTGTTTTCAATTGGCAGTGACGGAACTTGAGTATCTAACTTTGATTGAATTTCTTAGCGCGGATAATTGGTTTATCTTTCTTTCTTCCTTTTGCAGTCTTTCAACAATCTTAAGTGCCATGTATGGTGCATCATCGATTGCTACCATATATCTTTAAGTGTCATGCATTCTTTTGACTTCAGCTTTCGTACGAACTCTAAAGCATACGTAGGCATCGACTCTAGATTAATTTCATGAACATTTATATATCTAACTTTTATTGGGTTATGTTTTACCCCGTTAAATTTAATCAAGAGTTGGACATGTTATATAATGCATTTGTTATTATCATCTCGAAATTGTCGGCCAGAAGTAACTGTCAAATAAATTTTATTCTGAATTTAGCCTTTATGGATATAGTGATGGAACCTAACATCAATATCTATATGCACTAGTTCATTGCGTCTGGGGGATTGTTGGTCATATGTTTACTTTATTTCGATTGCTTTCAATGGTAATGCACCAAGGTATCTTAGTTTAGTTCTTGTTGTTATTCTTGTATATCAAATTTGTTATTTTATGTCCTTTTTGTTTGGCAGAAGGTGAAGACCAGTGTAAAAAAGAAGAATGTCAATCCTGAATGGAATGAAGATCTAACTCTCTCTATTTCGCAACCTATTTTACCAGTCAGAATTGTAAGTGTGAATCGTTATTATTTTTTTACCAGTTAGAATTGTAAGTGTGAATCGTTATTATTTTTATAAGCTATTATGCAAGCCTCACAGAATTTTTGAGCTATTTGATGAATGACATTATTATTTACTGTCGTATTCGTATTCAGTTATTTTGGCAAGAATTTCCCTATGATTTGTAACTTGTAAGACAAAGCTATAACTCCCGGGGAAGTGATTTTGATGGAAGAGCAGATATTACATAGGATCATTATGTTTGTGTGTGCATCCACATGATTCACATCTAGGTCTATCAGATCAAAACATAAATGACATGGATTCTCTTATACCATTAAAGCCTTTTGTTTTATGATTTTATATGAACATCTAGATTAGCAATGTAAATTTTCTAGTGAGATTCTATTCATCAACTTTTTTTTCTCTTAGTTTGGCCTTTTCACAGTAGCCACAATTCTTTTCAGTATGTACTATGAAGATGCATCTCAGCCTTCATATGTAGCATACACACTGTTTAGCCATTCGAACTTGAAAAAAACTGGGTGAAACTGTCTAAACTAGAAAATGTCTCAACTTTATGACTGTCTTAATTAGGCAGAAGATTATTTTAAATGTCTCTCCATACATGTTGCTTTATGATATGATATCCTCCGTCATATATAGGAAGTATTTGACAAGGACACATTCAGCCGAGATGATGAAATGGGCGACGCGGTGTTGGACATCGAACCTTTCATGGATGCTCTAAAAATGGTTTGGGACGGAATCCCAGAAGGGGCCCTGTTGAAGTCCATAGAACCAACGAGTGAAAACTACCTTGCCGCTGAGAGCAACATCATGTACAAGAATCGCAAGGTCGTTCAAGATGCCATTCTCAGGCTAAGAAATGTGGAGAGCGGCGAAGTTGAAGTGCAAATACAATGGGTTAACATCAGTTCTTCATGGTACTAAAGGTTGTGTTGTTTTGTAGTTTGAGCTAAATGAGTTGCTATGGTGATGGCCAGCCGCCCTCTTGTTTGAGGTGTAGTTAATATATCTCTGCAAATATTGTGTGAACCTTACCTATATGTTCTGTATGTTATATCTGAGCTTAGAGGAGTTCCTGTATGTTATTGCACCTCAGGCATGTAATGAAATAAATTTGATACCGTTTAAATTTGTGCAAATTTGTAGTCTTAGCTTTAATATTTTGTTGCTTCATGTTTTCTTAGTAACGTTCCTCTTTGTCAACCGTTGTTGTTATGGTTGTTTACAGCTTGGCCTGTGATACTGAACCTACAAATCTTTTTGGTTAACTGTTTGCGAACGATAATGGGTTGGACCCCGATCGGATTCATGTGAGATCCAAACCCAAACCCAAACACGATAAGAAATTCGGATCTGGATTTGGGTTAATGTACGAATCTCTTCTTTCTTAGCGGCGTTGGATTTCATTTGGGTGTGAGCCAATCTAATATAAGCTCTAGTTGTTTTTTTTCTAAGTGACATTTCTTTTTTATATGAGAAAAATGTATATGTGATGTCAGCACTGATTTTTTAATTAATTAATTTTTTTTGAAAATAAAATATCACGGTTCACAGTAAACTAGTCGAGTTCAGTCACAATCGCTCACCGCGCATCAAGACCTTGGATGATGACGTCACGGCCCACCTAGGACTGTCTGGAAACATCCTAATCCGAGAGCTACAGCCCACGGGTTGGCACCATCTGAAAGTAACTCGCTTGAACCTGCAAGAGAAAAAATAAAAGACCCAAAAAAAGGTGGCCCAAACACAGGTTCATTCAGCCCATCTGGGCCCACTGTCATCATTCTTGAGTCCTGACACCGAGCATACAAGATAAGGACAGCTGGCGCCAAAGCCCGGGCCCCCCGCGTGCCCCTTTGCTATTTGTAGTGTATTTTGATTTCTTTTTTATTTTCTCGTTACATTTTGTGGTTCTGAAAAAGGGTCTGATCTCCGCATCGCATCATGGGGCGGATTTTTACGGTAGAGTTGGATGGCAGGATCTATAGATGCCGATCCTGTCAGACTCATTTGGCTCTCGCTGAAGATCTCATCTCCAAAGTATGTTCTTGTATATTTTTAGAACCCCCCACTCTTCAGAATTCTTTTTAAATTTAATTATGTAATTTGGCACTGCAAAGTTTCTGCAAACCCAATTGAAATTTTGTTGTTTGTGTCATATGGTTTAAATTTTTTGTTAAGAGTTGGTTTGTAAAGAAAATTTGATCTTTTAGCCTCACTTAAGCCGCAAAAATGGCTAGAATTTACATACATGAACTCATTTGGTATATTTGAGGGCAATTTAAGCTTGGTTTGATGAACTGAACTAATGAAACATTATTAATTTGTTCATCTGCCAGTGAGCTCGATGATTCTACCTTCCAATACAAATATTTCCTTCTTTTAGATATATTTCCATGGTTTAGTTTTAAAAAACCCATCGAATTTGATATCACCTTGCATTTTTCAACCGAGTTCAAGAGACGGATGCAATTTTCGTGAAGAGCACATGCACATAAAATCAACGTGTGACCAAAGATTACAGTGTGAGAGGTGATGATAAGAACATTCTTAGCCCTCATCCTAGCTCACACTTTTAACTGATTTACGTTTATGTTGCGGATGAAAAATCACCATTTTCTTATTTTTGTTGGTGTTCTGTATATTATATATATTCTCGTGTGAACTTTATTGACAGCTTCGTCTCATTTTGTTACAAATTGCTCATTATTGTGAGGTTGTTTGCGTTTGTCTAATTTACTCCTGTGTCATATGAACCAGTCCTTTCACAGTCGTCAAGGGAAGGCATACCTTTTCAACAATGTGTAAGTTTCCTATGATATCTTTGTGGTATTATTGAGCATTGTTTTATCTAAATTTTCATATAGACTCGTTTGTTGGATGTTAACCAGAATTTTGCCGGCTGGTCTTTTATTCTATTGTTGTAAATTAAATCATCTTAAAGCATTGTCATTCTTATTGATGACAGATGAAATCCATGTTTTTTTTGCTTAAACAAGTTTTCACTAATGAGATTTGATCTAAATTGAGCACCCAAAATTTCATAGTTCCGCAGCATATAGGATTTGACGGAGATAAATATATTTTTAAAATATGACTTGCGGATGCCTGTGTTTTTGGTAAACCGTTGCCTGGCATGGTCACTGTCACCCCCTGAAGCTTGGACACAACACATGATAATGCCGCTACTCTACTCATGTACGAGTATGCGACACACAATTCTGTAAATAATTAGGACACATGAAAACAATGACATAGAAATGTCTAAAAATGTCAGACATATAAACATGTATGACGGAAGTTTATTGAGTTGTATATGACATGTCCAGTGGGGTTTCAAAAGGAATTCTAAATCATATATAATTTATATAATCGAGGATACATGTCAATAGTGTTCTGTCACGTGTTTGGGTAGTGTGGAAGAAATTTTGTTGTGTCAGCATGATGGACATGGGTATGACTTCATGAAAGAACCGTGCTACATAGTGATCCCTATGAGGAGAAGCTTCAAAAGTTATGTGATTGTAGATTATACACTTGTATGCTTGATTGTGTTATATACGGAAAGTGGAATTGAATGTTGTTCAACTACTATTGCATTCCTATAACGTAAAAAAGAATCAGGCAGGTTATATAAAATTAGGCACTTTGATGTCTCTTATTGTCTTGTTCGATTGAAATTTTTTCAGTAGATATCCATTCATGTATAGTTGTTAAATAATAAATGTGGATCATTCATAAGGATAAGATCATTTTAAATTTGCATCAGTAGAAATTCATTCTTCTTTAACAGTCACAAAATGATTTTTATGTTTTCAAAAATACTAACTTATGTATTGTACTTGTATGACTTTGACTATCAATATTATGTTTATGGTTTGGAGTCTTTGTACGTATTAGCTGTTTAGTATCAATCCAATTTTGTGCAACATGATTGACTCTTGATCCGACTTCAATATAAGATTTGACAATGTTGATAGTAGAAAATGTCAAATTGGATTGATTCTAGATATGACTTGGACTGTCAATATTAGGTAAACCTTTCATGGTTTGGAGTCTGAAAAGGGAAGCCTTCCCTGGGCATGCAAAAGGCCAACAATAGTAAAAGAAGCCCGCCTTGGGCTTGATAAGGCACATAACAGTATACTTCGAACTTGCTCAATGTAGCCAACACATCCCTCTTACAGTCCAAAATAGACTGTCTTGTAGGGAAATGATCATTGTACCTATCAAAGGTAATTTAATATGATGCCCCGCCGGACATTATAAAAAGGTATAGCTTTTTAAATGGAAGGCTTGCTTTGCCCACTCATTGTCTGCTTAGTATTTTACTTCACTTGGAGCAAACTTGGTCATCGTAGGAGACAAATCAAGGTTCTTGCCCTGATTTGTCTTTAGATAATATTCTCGTTTGTTCTTGTGCGGTGGTACCTGAGGGCACCAATATGGAGTCCCCTTTGAGTAATCAAATCCTTTCGAATACCACCTAGTTAGCCTTATCATTCTCAGTCCGCCCACCTCAGTTAGGCAATCACACTTGCACTCTTAGGCCTCTGAACATGCCCATTTAGCTCAAGTCGTCACACTTCATCACTGATGTCATCTTTGGGAATTCGCAAACATGACCACGATGTCCACATGCATCATCTTTGGGAATTCGCAAACATGTCCACATGCAGTAGAAGCCTTTTTGACATCCGAAGCAACAATCCCACACCGACCATGTCCCCAACCACTCATACATCAGCATCTCTGATCATTACCACATCGGCCCCTTCAACCACAACTTATATCGTCCCTTTGATAGATGCATCAACGGCCCAACCAACTACCATACTGCCTCTCAGTCAACATTTCAACAGTTCTCCTGATTACATCCATAATTACATAATTAACACATGCATGTCTTTACCCAGTAAGAGTACCATATGCGACGATCAACCCAATACTCATCTTGATGGACCAACTTTGGTAATTTTAGGCCTAGATGCAATCTTATGTTCAATCCTAGGTTCAATCTCAAGTGCAACAATAAATGCAAGTGATGCAAGAAATGTTTAATGACATGCTATAGCAGTAACAACCCTTCCAACCACAGCCCAGAGGTCCTTCTCTGAATTAGCATCCCACTAAGCAAAGGCATCCTTTATCACTACTATAGTCACCACTAAGTCTCCAAAATTTTAAAATGAACAATATTGGGAGAGGATTGTTGGGATTCTCAAGCAAACACTAGAGAGAGTGAATAGTGTTTCTCGAAATCACAAATTAAAACTTAATCCCTTATGCCTATGATTCCAGCTAGAGTTAACTAACTTGGATCTTAATCAACAAACTCAAATATTTGTAAGAAATAGATGATAGCGGAAATGTAAACCAAGTACGCAAATATAGAGCAAAAGTGAGAGAGAAGAGATCAAACGTAAACACACAAGATTTTTTATCCTTGTTCGGTCACTCCTTGATCTACTCCAGCATACACTAACTCTCAACAAGAGAGCAACTTGCTCAACAACAATGCAGACTTCTACTACTTTGCCGCTTCGTCACTGAGAGGACTTTTCAAATACATCGATCAACCTTTCTTCGGGAGGATCTCACTCTAGAGGCTTTCTACCAATTTTCAACAACTAACACAAATCATCAAGCAATTTACAACAATAAACTCATTACTATTGTTACAAGAGGAGTTTGCAATACCTTTGCTTGGATGAAGAACAAGATTTCTATAGCCAATTGATTGAAGATTTTGTGTGAATTGTGGCTAAGAAAAACACTAATTGTGATCTCAAGAAAATCAAGATTAAGCTAGAGGAGTTCACAATTTTATAGCCAAGAAATTGATTGCTTAAATTTTTTTGAAAGAGATTAAAACTTTTGGCAAAGATAAAATCTTTTTGAAGGCTCGAGAGCTTGAAAAATCACTTTAAATTCCTTAAAATTGATCAATAATTTTTTGTGTTACTTTTATCGCAACTATATATATATATATATATAGGAAAAATCTGACTAAATCAGACTTCCAATTTTGTCATCTAATGTCTCTTCAATGGATAGTCAAAAATCAAGTTAAATTAGACCATTGTGGACTGTGAGTCGACAAGTCGACTCCTAGCTCACAAATCGACTTCCTGAACAACAGGAGTCGACTGCTTACAAGAGCCAAAAATTTCGAGAGCAACCAAAGCTCACTAGTCTACTCATGTATATCCTTAAGTCGATCAGTTTTCTGATACATAGAAATGTATCAGAAAACTAAGGAATTTTCTTTTCAAAATCATTTTCAAAACATTTCTAAGACACTAAAAATATTTGTATGTGATCCAATGTGTGTGAAGCCTCAATCACAAGGCCTTGCATTGAATCTAAAGATATGAAATAAAATACATTAAAATTACCCAAAAACTTTGACGTGATGTAGCTTTGAATCTTCATCTTCATGTCTTTGACTCTTGAGCTTAAATTGCTTTGATTGAGCTTCTTCCACTTCTCCATCTTGACTAGTACACTCCAATTTGAATTTCTTCATAGTTTTGGGTGAGCTCTATTAGTCTTGATGTGAGTCTTTCTTTCATAGCTTTGAACCCATTGTTTTGTAATAAACTTTTCAACGTACACTTATAATCATGATTAGCACACTTCACTTATTTAATCATCATCAAAATCCTAGTTGGTGTGTCTCAATATCTAATAAGGACGTCCCACTCTACTCATTATTAAGCTCATTGTCACCCTTCGGTGGTATATTAAAATGTAGTCATTAATGATGAGGAAGTCTAAGGGGACAAGAAATGTTGAATACATGAGAAATTCGGTGATAATAATATTCATATAATGACATATCCAACGCAAAGTAAAGCCGAGTCGATTATTTATACTTTTAGGGACAACTTGTTTCGGAGCGACCCGATAATATAGATGAAAGAAATCGAGACTATGTGAGGCTCAACAAAGATGTCTGAACCGCCTTTCATCTGAGAAATCTTAGGGGCCACTTTCGAGAGACTTTCGCCTTCCAAAGCTCAAGAAGTGTGACGAAATTGAAGACCCTCTCGACCATGTCCGATATTACCAACATATGATGAATCTCAACGGATGCATGGTGCTATAACGTGCAAGGCCTTGTCCACCATCTTGAGGATAGCTGATTAAGATTGGTTTAACGACCTAAAGCCAATTCTATGTTACTTTTTTTTTACAATTATCTATTAGAATGTAATCCCCAATATTCTATTTACTATTATTATCGATGCAATTTATAAAGAAACTTGTTGTAACCAGAAAAAAAATCCTTGCATTCAGATGATGGAAGCAAAGCAAGAGGAAAGGTCCAGAAGTATCTCAAAAGATACAGTGGGGAAATTTTGAATGATAAGAAAGTTAGTATGGATATCATGGTGGCTTCATTAATGGTAGGATGTTGAAATAATGACATCATTCATGACTTAACAGGGCACGTACTAGAGGACTTATATAGACTACATATATGAACTTAGGACCCTAGGCTATGCCTACATCAATGCCGAAGAAATACTCGTGATGCAGAAGAAAACCATTGACTAAGAAGGGGATATAAAGTTTAAAGAAGAAAGGGATAATAAGTGGGGGAAAGATTACAAAACGGGAAGATAATATGAGGCAAACTCTGCCTCCTCGGAGTTTTGAGTAGTTCAAACCAATTTTCGAGCGATTCGAGCCCATATTTGAACAATATACCCATTAAACATTCCACGAGTAGACATCTTGATGTAAATCTAAAGAGCTGGGTACCTACAAAGGAATCTAACATGACAGCAGACGCAGATAGAAGAGATGCTTGGTGGTAATGTGATGTCCATTAATGTTAGGATTTGGCTCAAGTTAAATCCTAATTGAGTTAGATTTTCCTTTTAAGTTTTTATTTTTGGGTGACTTTCATATAGTTTGGATTCTAATGTAGACTACAATTATGGATAATAGTTCAATTTGTATTAGTAGCTTATAGATTAATATAAATAAGTGGTCTTTGATTCAATTGTATTAATGAATTTTGGAGATTTGTGAGAATCTATTGTGGGGTTTATTACAGTTTTTTTCTTGAGAGATTGAGTTTTTTGTGAAAATTTGGTTTGTTATGGGGTGAAATAAAAATAAATAATTCTTCAATTTTCCGCTTTCGTCTTAATAAACTAGTATCAGAGCTAAAATTAGTTCAGTCAGGCTATTATGGTAACCGAGACAACGACTACAATGATGAAATTTGAGGTTACTACAACAATGAAATTTAAGGTGAAAAAATTTGATCGAAGAAATACTTTTGAATTTTGTTAAGTAAAAGTTCACAATATTCTCATTCAATAAGATTTGCACAAAACACTTAAAGGAAAATCGGTAAAAGATACGTCAATAAAAGAAGAAAATTGGATAAAGTTCGATTTGTAAATTGTATTGTACACGTGTGGATATGGTGTGATTGAGATGTGTTGGGCTCTGTGGATATTAAATCTCTTGCATCTCTTATTGATTATGTTGGATGGATCATCATTTCATACTTTTGTTTGCTAAGACTTAAGAGTGCAAATTCTTAGAGGGGCGAGAATCCGAGATGATATCATTGTGCTACCATGTTTAATGTCTTAATGATTCATTTACTACATTTTGCACCCATATAAGTATGTGAATGTCATATCTCCCTATTTATCATGCCCTGGCCGTATGATTAATTGAGTTAAATCTCGAGATGAAATCGACATGCCTCACTTCCTCAATGACTCATATACTACATAGGCCTTTCCCTCTGAGATAACTTCTATCCAACTCCTATCTCTTTGACAATTTTATGTTTTTGATAGAAATCATTCATCCTCAAAAGGTGTGTATTCTCACATTGACCAAATTCCCTTTAGTCAACCATTGTTGCAATCATAGAACAAGTTTGTCCATGTGATTGACCCTATGCTCATTAGGAATTTATTACTTGGCGACCTGCTATACTTGGGAGTTAGCACGCAATCCTTTGCGCAAGCTAGCCGTAATGGCTTGGATCGAAACGGATAAGAATTAGGATCAAACGACATAGTGTTAGGATCGAGATTTTCCTTCGGGAATCAAGGAGTCATTTGCTTCTGAAATGAGGTAGGGGTCAGTGCTAGGGTTTCTTTTCACTGGTGATACACGCGTGCCTGAGTGTGGGCTGCGGGAGAAATAAGAAGAGGGGGGATAGAATTGAGCTGGAAAAGATTACAAGTAAATTGGACCGGGCTGTTCTTGGGCTAAGGAAGAAAAGGAAGGAGGCCTTCCAAAATGGGAGGCCTTAAGCGATCGTTTTACTGGCTTCATGGTAGAGCCGGCCCTAATGAAGTCTTATGATCCATGACTGAAATTCACTCATCTAGTTGCTGGATTTTGAATTTAGATGCTCGATAGCATGTGTCCTAACAGAAAGTTATTTTGACTTATCGATTCATAAGAATTCAATGCTTGTATCGAGAGATGAGTCTTGAAAGGTTATCGATGTTGGGGCAATTAAAATCAAGATGTTATAGAACCATAAGAACAAGATCATGTGTATATCATGTACATGATTTAAAGATGAACATCACATCTTTAAGTATTTCGAAGTCTAATGGTTGTAAGAATTCAGCTGAAAATTAAGAATTCAGCTGAAAATAGAATTATCACTGTTCAAAAGGGTAAACACATAGTTATCAATTGTAAAATAACAGAAAGAAACTTGGACAGGATTCAAGAATAGATGATGATACTGTGTCAACCGTTTTAATTGTGACAACATATGCGTTGAATTTAGAGATTTCATCAACATGCTTCAAAAATTGAATGAGTTTCCGATCAAGGTGGAGTTAATGATTTTTTGAAGGCCTCAACACAGATAATTTAAGTTTGTGACATTGATTGTTTAGGAAAATGATGGAGATTGTAGGATTTGATTTAAAATCTAATCTGAGTACTAATTGAGTTAGGGTTTCTTTTTATGTTTTTCATTTTAGGTGAGTTTGATATTATTTAGGATTCTAACTTGGACTACTATAGTAGTGCAAGTTGGTTTAGGAGTTTATGGGTTAGTATAAATAAGTGGTCTTGAATCCAATTATGTCAATGAGTTTTAGAGATTTGTAAGAATTTATTATGAAGTTAATGATAGTTTTTTCTTAAGAGATTTTAAGAAGTTTTTAATGAAATTTTACTTGTTTGAGGGGCGAAATAAAAATAAAAACAAAAAATTTCTTTAGTTTTTTTTTCATATTTGTTGTAACAACCGAGATCATAACCATGATACTAAATATTGTTGATAGGAAAGGAAGAAATCAATGCTCTTATTTGATGGTGACAACTGAATAGATTAGATGAAGAATGAAGAAGTGGAAAGAGCATATCCCCCTGGATCTATGTCCGAACACAAGCCCCATTTGTCAAACAAAATCATTTACGCAATCACTTGGGGAAGAAAAGTTTTGGAAAAAAGAGCGGACCTAAACAATATTAACATAGCATATGTCTCCCAGAAGAGAATCCAAGTTTCACCTTCAATATGATCCTCAAATCAAGATTTGACTAGACTTAATACATACTGCGGTGGCTCGATCGTTATCAAGACCGAGATTATGGGCTACAATGTCTATTCGATCTTGATCGACACAGATAATTCAGCAAAAATCTTCTTTTATGATGCCTTTCTAAAGATGAATATAGATCCAAGCAGCTAATGCCGTGGATGCTGACGCTGCATGGGTTCATTGGTCATCAAGCTGAAGTAAAAGGAAAGGTGACACAATCAGTAGTATTAAGGGATGGGGACCGTAGCCGGGTCATTATAGATAAAGAATTTTTGGTCGTAAGATGTCTTTTTTTACCTACAATGGCATCCTGAGAAGATATCCGCTTGGAATCCTTAAAGTAGTAGTTGCACCTTTCTATTAATGCATAAAGTCTCCATCCAGTTCAAAGAGGGTCAATTTCACGGCGACAGAGAAGCAGCTAAACTGATGATGATCAAGTTGATAAGTTCATATTGGTTAGAGTTTTATTTGTTAGAATTTTAGTTAGGATTTTAATTTTTTATTTGAGCTATCTGTTAAGATTTTATTTGATATTTTAGTAATTTGGCTTAGTCTCATATCGAATGGGAGAGGATTTGTTTCTAGTTGTAAGCTTATAAATAAGCTCCAAAACTTATTGTATTTCACAATCAATGTATGAATGAATAAAAAATTGATTTGAGAAAAGATTTCTCTTTTAAATCTTTCTTGTGAGATGCGAAGGAGTGAGCACACGAGACCCTTGGCGTGAAGCTTAGATCTTTAAATCTCTGGCATATGATTTGGAGGATGGCCTGGGTGAGAAACTCCCAATATTCCTTATTTATGTATAGTCCCCAATTTTCTCAATAGGTTCTTCCCTAATTTCCCAAAATTTCCACTTTAAAACTCCTAGATCTATTAGTTTTTTATTGTTCCTCTTTAGATCTTTCATCATACATCAAATTTGGTATTAGAGCTAAAACCTGGGTTGTCTTCTTTTTTCTTTTTTCCTTATAAAAATATCTTTTTTCTGTTAGTTAGGCGTTATGAAAGATAAAAGAAATCTTACATTTTCGTTTCTTTTTTTGTTTTCATCGTTATCTTCTTAACTTTAAGATTTTAAGAAAAAACCATAACTTTTTCGTCATCTTTTCCCTCGTAAAAAAGACCTCATTTTTCTTTTTCTTTTTCTTTTTCTTTTCTTCCCGTTAGATTTAGAATTTTTGAAAAAAGTGATGAAAAATAATAAGAAGAAGAAATGGAAAAAATTGAAAAAAGAGAGAAAAAATTCAAAATGAGAGGAAAAAATTAAAAAAGAGAGAATTTCAAAATAGAATCTGCACACCCGTCTGTGCTTTGCTCGTGAATTCCCTTATGAGGTTATCAATAATGAATTTGTTGCTCCTGTTAGGAATAAACTCTCTTGTATTATTCCAAGGGCAATAGCCCGATATATATAGAGTACATGGAATGGTAAATAAGCACAAAAGACCCTATACAAAGGAACATATACATCTAACACCCCCCTCAAACTCATGGTGGATCAACAGCACTGAATTTGGAGAGATAAAAACTGTGCTGTGCTCTGGTCTGGGCCTTTGTGAAGAAATCCGCGAGCTGATACTCAGAAGGCACATACTGTAGAGCAATAACCCCATCCCGTACATGTGAACGCGTAAAAGAGGCGTCCACACCAATGTGCTTGGTGAGCTCATGCTTCACCGGGTCACGAGCAATACTGATGGCACCTGTACTGTCAGACAACAAAGGAGTAGGTGTGGAAATAGACACGCCAAAATCCTCAAGTAACCAACGTAGCCAAATAACCTCTGCTGTCAACAAGGCCATAACACGCAACTCAGCCTCTGCACTCGATCGAGAAACCGCCTGCTGCTTCTTGGTCTTCCAAGTGATGAGAGAGCCACCCAGGAAGACGCAATAGGCAGATAGAGACCGACGATCAGAAGGATCACTGGCCCAAGTCGCATCAGAGTAAGCATGGAGCTGTAAAGGGCCAGAGCGGGGAAAGAATAATCGACGGTGGCTGGTCCCGCGCAGGTAACGCAGGACACGAAGAAGGTGGCTGTAGTGAAGCTGAGTAGGTGCAGAAACAAACTGGCTCAGGATGTGCACGGAATATGAAATATCCGGCCGAGTGATCCCAAGATAGACCAGACTTGATAACGAGTGGGGTCCGGAAGAAGCTCACCGTCAGTAGAGCAAAGATGGACATTCAGCTCCATCGGTGTATTAGCGGTACGCTGATTAACAAGAGAAGCCCGATCAAGAAGATCCTGAATATACTTCTCCTGAGAGAGATAGTAGCCATTAGGTGTGGAGGAAAACTCAATCCACAGAAAGTAACGAAGAGGGCCAAGATCCGTCATAAGAAACTGCTCACTCAGCCGTGCTTTCACAAAAGCAATAAACTGGGGATCATCTCCAGTGATAATCATATCATCCACATACAAAAGGAGAAGCGTCCGACCACGAGATGAAGTATGAACAAAGAGAGCAGGATCATGATCACTCGCAATAGAACCAGCAGCAGTGACGACAGAAGAGAACCGCTAAAACCAAGCACAGGGAGCCTGCCGAAGACCATATAGAGAGCGACGAAGGCGACAAACCATGCCCTCGGGGACAGAATAACCAGGTGGTGGTCGCATATAAACCTCCTCATCAAGAACGCCATTGAGAAAAGCATTCTTGACATCAAGCTGGGAAATAGTCCATGAACGAACAGCAGCAACAGCAATAAGACTGCGAACAGTAGTCATATGAGCAACAGGGGCAAATGTCTCCTCAAAATCTATCCCATGCTCCTGCTGAAAACCGCGCGCTACAAGACGAGCCTTGTAGCGCTCCAGAGTACCATCAGATCTGGTCTTGACCTTGTAAACCCACTTGCACGTGATAGGACGAACACGGGCAGGCAGGGGTACAAGATCCCACGTACCAGTACGCTCAAGCGCAGCAATCTCCTCTGCCATAGCATGCTGCCACTCCTGGTGAGCAGCGGCATCTCGATAAGTGGTCGGCTCGGCAAGAATAGCACCCAGAGAAGTAAACCGACCAGGAGGGCGTAGTGACTCACGATCACGAAGGTGGTAACGAGGAGGGTCACTGGAGGAAGAGGGCAACTCAGGAGGGTCACTGGTGATGGAGGGCATCTCATGAGAAGGTACTGCAGGAGGATCCTCGACTCGCTGACGACGAGTGTAGTGAAGAGGAAAGGGAGAAACAAGTCCTGGGGTAGGTGCAGAGGTGACCGGAGGCACTGGTGGTGGAGGCGAGGGCACAGGTGATGGAGGTATGGGTGGTGGAATGGTGGATAGTGGACTATCAGGAAAAGTGAGAAACAAAAGAGGCTCAACAATAGAAGCCGGACTGGGAGATGAAGAAGGACGAGGGAAGAAGGGACGAGACTCACAGAAAAAGTGAGAAACAAAAGAGTCTCCTTTTTCTTGGCAGCAGCCTGATCCCTCCGCTTCTTGTTACAATGCGCCTCCACATGTCTGTCTCGGTGGCAGTATGTGCAGCGTCTGGTGTCACCTTGCACGGGTGCTGTAGCTGAAGGCAGATCTGGTGTGATAGGAGCAGAAGAGGCAGGAGCACGGGTCGCCAAAACAGAAGCAGAAGGTGCCAAAAGGCCAGCAGTACGAAGACGAGTCTCCTCAGTACGAATAGCAGTAAGAACCTCCAAGAACGTCACGCGTGGGTGACGGGCAAGCAGCTGGGCACGTATCTGCTCGAACTCAGGCCGAAGTCGGGTCAAAAAGTCATAGACCCGACGAAGCTGCAGGTGGGAGTGCTGATGCTGGCAACACTGGCAGATACGACAGATCGTTGGTCCCAAAGAGTCGAGCTGACGCCAGATAGCAGATATCTGTGCATAAAACTCATCGATCGTGGCATCACCCTGCTGAAGAGCCTGCTCCTGTCTGACGACAGCAAGGTAGAGGGAGTCACCGGTCGGCTCATAGTGAGAGCGAAGATGATCCCACATCAGCTGAGACGTCGCCACTCACAATGTCGCCAGTCATGGACACATCAATGCTAGCAATGAGGATGTTGGCGGCACAAGCATCGTCATCACACCACCGCCGATAGAGAACATCCTGAGAGGAATAAGCAGCAACAGCAGACGCATACGCATCTGTTGCCGCCTTCTTGGCGGTGTCATCAGCGGTGGGGGGGAGTGGTGTCTCGCTGGGAAACACCGGTCGCGGTGAGCAAGGACGATCGTCGGTGAGAAGGTCCCAAAGGCGTTGACCGCGCATATGGAGACGAATGTGCGGGACCCACTCCTTATAATTAAGGCCATCAAAAATCAACGAACACCGAGGGATAGCAACATGATGATGATGAAGAGGTAGATCTGTAGGAGACGCCATATGTAGAGGTAGATCCGTAGGAGGCGGAGGCTAGATTCCGGGCCAGAGATAGGCGACGCGCAGGCGGCGCGCAGGCAGGCGGGCGGCAATGCTGGGCGTGCGCAAGGAGCTGCGCCTGCAAGCGGAGCGAGGCGCTGTCTGTGCTCGGGCGTCGCACGGAGAGCAGTAGATCGCCGGAGAGCAGGCGGGCGCAGGCGTCGCACGGAAGGCAGCTTCGGGCGAAGGCGGCTAGGGCAATTGGCGGCGAAGCTGGGCGTGCGCAAGGAGCTGCGCCTGAGGCGGCTGGGGCAATCGCACGCAGGCGTCGCACGAAAGACGGCTCGGGCGAAGGCGGCTAGGGCAATCGCGCGCAGGCGTCTAGGGCGAGGACCCCCTTGCGCAGGCGAAGGAGGCTTCCAGGCTCGCGAGGTACAACAAGAAGCCCACGATCACGTCGAGGGAGATCCAGACGTCGGTGAGGCTCGTCTTGCCCGGGGAGCTCGCCAAGCACGCGGTCTCCGAGGGAACCAAGGCGCGCGCAGGCGTCTAGGGCGAGGACCCCCTTGCGCAGGCGAATGCGGTTCAGGCGTAGGACCCCCTTGCGAGGACCCCCTTGCGTCGCACGGAGAGCAGGCTAGCGGGCCGGCAGGCGCAGGCGGGCGCGCAAACAGGCGGGCGGCGCAGGCGTGCTGGCGGCGCAGGCGGGCAGGCGCGGCTGGGGTTATTGGATTTTGTGGGAGGAAAAAAAATACAGCTAGGGTTTATTCCAAGGGCTCTGATACTATGTTAGGAATAAACTCTCTTGTATTATTCCAAGGGCAATAGCCCGATATATATACAGTACATGGAATGGTAAATAAGCATAAAAGACCCTATACAAAGGAACATATACATCTAACAGCTCCATCATTTCTTCGATATCAGTTTGATTAGTCTCCTTCCTGGTCTGGGATACATTTTTGGACATGATTCGTGTGATTGTCACATATTGGAAGTTGTCGGATACTATTGCAGGAATGTTGACATCAAATTCCGCCATCATGTCCTTCTTCAAATGGGAATAGTATGCCAATGTGTGGCCCCTATATGAGATGTTTGTCTGAATCTGCATTTCCTCCAGAACTCCGACACCCTCAGCAAATCTACCCCTATCAGACTTCCCAAAAGCTCTTATGCACCAAGCGGCTCCTGATTCACATTCTCTTTCCTTTGTGATCTCTTTTCCTATCATGGAAACCTAAGCACTAATGATGTTTGAGGTTTTCTTGCCAACGGAACTTAAACTTCAGGAAATTCCCTGTTGGGATGAAATTCTTATCACTACACAATCCTCCACGATCAAACGAAAGAGTCTCCTTGAGGCTATTTGTGTTTTCTAATCTTGTTACCATCCATCTAGCTGAGAATTGAAGGCAATTGAGTATATGTATATCAACCTGGTAAGATGTCCACTTCTTTCTTTTCTTTTTTTCTCTTCTTCCTAGCTGTATTTCTGGAATTTAGAAATAACATGATATTCTTCCCACTACTGAAGTTCTTCAAATTATTTGACAATTTCCTCTGAAGGGGTAAAACTTTTTTAGCTGTTGCTAGAGTATCAATGTGATAAGTTGACCAATTCTTCCTTCTTCCTGTTTTTTTTCCTCACTGTGTGTCTGGATTTTAGGAGTAGTCTGCTCCTCTTCCTATTATTGATCTCTTCAAGGCTTCTTTAGCTTTTGCTAGAGTATCCAAAGGTATTTTATCAATTTTGCCATTCACTGAATACATAATTCCCATTGTGTTGGAACTCTCAAAAACCCCACCAACTCTGGAAGCAGTTGTGTTGGGCTTTCTAAAAACCCCATCAACTCTGGAAGTATTGATCCCTCAACCTTGGTTGGCGAAAATAGGTTAGGAGTATGGCCAAATGTTGTAGATGATACAGAAACAAGTGGTTTAATATTCTCCTTGCAATTAGGTTGAGGAAGAGGAGATTTAAATCTATATGGCAATATAGAGTCGGGTTCGATACCTTCCAGGGCCTCATCATCTTGAAAGAAACCCACAACTACACTGCCTTTCTTTACTTCTCCTTTCTTCTTCACATGAACACCCCCTTCTCATCCATCTTCTTCATTAGTTTCTTCTTCCTCTTCTTAATCGTATTGATCTTCTTGATACATATCTACCGCCTCAGCGGGCGGCTTTGGTAGTTCCCCTTGAAACACCATTGAGGGATCATGTGGGTTTTGCTGGCAAGGAGCTTTTCCTTCACACTCACAACCAATATCTATGTCCTCTGTCATTTCTTGAGTTTCAACACCAATTTCTTTATGTTTAGACTCTTCTTTTTCTGTTTCAGGCCCTCCCCCTTCTACCTCATCTTCAGGAAAAATTCCGTGAGATTTCAACTTCTCGGAGTCCACAGCTTCATGGAAACCTAATGCCATATAGACTTATTCTCTATAGACAAAAACTGTAAGATTCTTTGAATCATAACCCAAGATTTCTAGACCCAATTCTATGCAGCTTTGATAGTGTCGAAGCACCAAATAACAACAGATCAAATGTTCTAGGCAATGCAAGTGTTGAGCTCTCCTCTAAACTGTGGGATTGCGGTCGAAGTGAACGTTTGTAGGAATATATTTGCTAGTCACCTCAAAGAAGGTATAGATTGTTCCCTTCTTGCCATCAAGATTTCTAAACCCAATTCTATGCAGCTTTGATAGTGTCCAAGCACCAAATAACAACCCATCAAATGTTCTAGGCAATGCAAGTGTTGAGCTCTTCTTTTAATTGTGGGATTGCGATCGAAGTGAACTTTTGTAGGAATATATTTGCTAGCCACCGCAAAGAATCTTTCATTTCGGTATATAGATTGTTCCCTTCTTGCCACCGAACCCGAGATTGTTGTAGCAAATCACCCATGGCTTGTAACTGCTCTGATACCAATTATTGAGGTGCAAACTAACCTCAACTTGATTTTCCATATTTCTCCGAGAATCAACTCTTCAAGTCTGAAGAAACTCAATTTCAGGATCAAAAAACAAATGAAAAGGAAATGCATTAGCAAGAAAATGAAAACAAGGACAAGCTAAAGGCAAATAGAAGAACTCAAGATTGAGTTCATTGCATTGATCTTCAGGATTTTTTCAGGACAATTGAAAGCTCAAAAGAAAAGAAAATTAACAGGAAGGAAAATGATTCAACTTCACGATATCTTTTCTCTTACATTCCTCAACTTTAGATAATAGATGAACCTAACTAAACCATTACAACCATTGAGAGAATGGTTCTAACAAACACCTAATTTAACGACCTAACGAGCTAATCATCGGTAGTTAAGCCAAGCTGGAGATCGCTGGAGATAACTACCACGAACAATGGATGTGTCTGATCCAGGGGGCGATACTACATTGAAGCTGCCCAGGGCAAGACGATAAAATATTTATTATTATTACCCTTCTCTAGTAGCTGTTTCCAGCGCAATAAACAAGGAGTCGTTGTCTCAAACCAACGTCCCGTGTTCGATTCCCATCAGAATCATTTTAAATTTGCTACTTTTACTACTTTTTACTATCTAAATTCTTTTTGTTTATTGAAAAAAATTCAAATATTGGTGCGTGCTCTTTATGAGCCCGGGGATAATGCATTGTTTTAAAAAACTTCAGTATTTGGGATTGATCCCAAGTGAAGTCTTTTATTATTTATTACTGATTCTTATGTTTTACATGATGTATATATATTTTTTGCATGTTTTTTATTTGTTACTTATTATAATTTGTATTTTAAAGTACGATTTGTATTTCGACTCCTAAAAGTGTTACTGTTCTTCCTTTCTTTTTATTTTGATTTTGATTCATGTGATATTACAACACACAAGGACGGAACTATATAAACTTGTCTTCAGCAGCTCAGGGCAAGAAAACAATAAATTTTTTATTTTGTATAATTACCATCTCTCTGACTTTCTCCTCTCTCTAGCTCTCTATCACATTACATCTTACTTCTCTACATTCTCTCTCTCTCTAAGTCTCACTCTCATCTATCTCTAAATTAATGTAAAAAAATCTATATCAATTATTATTTACTTATTTACTTATGTTGTGTGTGTATATGTATTAATGTAAAAAGTTACTTTTTAATTATTACTTTGTTTGTCAAATATTATTTTCGTAGGGATGCATGTCTATACGTATGATACTATTTTTTCAACTTAAATAGACATTTTATATGTTATATATTATATTTGTAGCTACTATAAATAAATAAGTAAAGCATGTTAACATTTATTTTTTTATATTTAAAAAAAATTCTTTACAACATTTTTATTTTCGCCCAGGGCAAAAAAAATTCCTTGTTACGCCACTGGTCGGATCACCTCGCCTGTAGAATCGAACGCAGTTGGAAGAAGAAGACGAGCCAGGGGATGTCTTGAGTCTAGACGGTGATGATTGATTCACTTGAAAGAATCAACGGCCACGACTTAATCGCATGAATCATCGTCTTCGATCCAACAGCTCCCTTTTAAACATATCGATATTCAGATATGCACGAATACACGCTGGCTGAGAGCTGAAGCTGAGGGTGCTTGCTTCCATGCAATGATGTGGTGCACCTCCACCTTCTCCGGCGGCTTCTCCACCTTCCTCGACGGCTCTTTACTATCCTCTGGTCTCACGATGGCTGAATCTCGGTAAATGATGATTGACATATGTTGGGTCTCCAACATAAATTGATTAAAAGGAGAAATTTTTAGGTATCTATGTACCATGAAATTTTATTTTTAAAGGAGTCATGCTAATGAAATATGAGCATGATCAATTAGAAATTCTTATGATTTATGTATCTGAATGTAATGCCCCAGACACGGGTGCCGTCACACTCTCTATAATTTTGCAGGTCCTGCTGGGTGGGTACCCGTGAAGTCAATATAGGATGAATAGAAATATACCGAAAACATACCTCAATGGGAGGACCCAGAATAGCTCAAGAGAAAGAAAGATCTGTGAAACTCAGTATAAGACATGTGGAACACCTGAGATATATATGATTGGGTTATACAGTAGATTATACCTATATCCAAGATTTCAGTTTATATAAAAAGTACAAGCATGCAAAAGAGGTGTAACACGTGTATGAAAATGTCAGGTTGTGAATAAAATAGCATTTAAAAAGATATAATGTTGACATTTAAACAATGAGGCAACAGTGACATATTGATAAACAAAAGGATAGGAAAACAACTCACTAGCATGCATCCATAACATAAATTATTACTATGTTTAAACAAGCAAGACAAATAAGGAACTGGAGCAACACGCCTTGCATGAGACAGCCTTTTCTACAAGAACTATTGTACACTAAACTGAGGTGCCCTATACTAGTGATGTGACTAATATTTGAAGAGCACGATGTGCAACGTGAAGTCCACCTTGGACCGCGGAGTGCTACCTCGGGCCGAGTATAAAGGTCAACTGTACCAAGAACTCAAGATCCATAAAAGGACATCCTCCCAGATAGGGACCAAAAGCATGGCTTCAATCGTGCTGTTTTGGGACAATTGCATGCTTGGTGTACAATTATTTTGATGTTCAATGTGTTTTCTTTGAGGCTGATCTGAGGCTGATCTTGGGGCTGATCTGGGTATTCTGCTGGGGGCTGTTCTGGGGTTTTTCTTTGAGTCTGTTTGGGTGCAATTTTGGACCATGTTTGGGTGCAGTTTGGGTTACTATTTGGGTACAGTTTTGGACCATGTTTGGGTGCAATTTGGGTTACTATTTGGGTACAGTTTTGGACCATGTTTGGGTGCAGTTTGGGTTACTATTTGGGTACAGTTTTGGTCCATGTTTGGGTGCAGTTTTGGTTTAGTTTTGGGTGCAGTTCTTGGGTATTTCTGGTTGCTTTTTGGGTGCAGTTTTGTGTCTGTTAAATTTTTCTTGATTGATACTTTCAAATGTTGAGATACACGAAGTAAATAAATAAACAAATACTATCTGCTACCATTCAATAAACTACTTATGGTTGTTTACATGTACACAATGTCTCTGCATTATCATTCATCACATTAATACGATTACCTTTGATTAGAATTAGGTGTATCCGCTCCACCCATGATCAACCACAATATTGTTCAGTACTTGACATTTTATGCTAACATGATAGTACATGACATTCTATGCGAACATGATAGGAATTTGACTATGATGTCTGTGTTTTTGTTGGAGATCATGTATGCATTATATCTTTTCTTTTATTCGCAAAATATATAAATATCAATTATCCAGATTTAAATGTTATGCAACCGATAACTAATTTATGCATCGACACTGATATTCCAACACATGCCATGCTACACATGTTGATAACAATGTTGTGCACTGAAATACATGTTCTTACATGCCATTGATATTGTTCGTTAAATAGTGTGTAAGCCTGAACTTTGTGCATGATCGTTGACTATTATACGCTGACTGTGTATGTCTTGTCTGAACATGTGAGAACTAAGTGCTATATGGGACAAAGTGCCACGGTACGTCGGCGGTCACCTCTTGAACCCATGAGAGTTATATCTAGAATCTCCTCCACATGACAATACCTACAACCAATACAATGTCAGACACAATAATAGTAATAACATAAACACATGGCATGCAAACAGTACAATAAGTCATAGTATCATGACACTACACTTGACTAACAGGTTTTGCGGTAACTCATATTAGAATATTAGAGAGAGTGTTCTCAAGTTTATATGATTTTAAAAACAATTAAAACAAGAAAACAAAACATAAACTGAGAACTTAGACAGAGATAATCTACCTCCACAGTTGATCAAAACTTCAAGAGATCGAAGCCCAGAATAAGCTGTGAAATAGGAGTTCAGATCGGAGAGGAAAGACGCGTGAGAGGATGTCAAAATCGTTCAGAACTCTTGTCGAGTGGAGGAGTTCGACTCGAACTGAAATCCTGCGAGATCCAGTAGGTTAGGTTTTCGAAATAAAGAGGCGACTGGAGCTCCGTGTCGAAGGGGAAGGAGAATAGGGTTTAATAAGTTATGGTGGGGGTTTAAAAGAGATTGGGCCTGGGCTTGTGCCTTGCTGGGTTGTTAAGAGGAAGAAAAAGAAAAAGTGAGGGGAATAAGAAAGAAAAGAAAAGAAAAGGGAGTGGGCCAATAAAAAAGGAGAAAGGGAAAGGAAAAGAGAAGAGGAAGAGTGGTCAATGGGCTAGGTGTTTGGGCCAAGCAAAAATAAATAGAAAAGAAATAGAAGATCAAAAGAAAAGAATAATAATAATAATAATAATTTGGAATAGGAAAAAAATATGGGGAAAATCTTAAAAATTTTCAGAAAACCCTTGGTGAAACTACGGGCCATTACACTGAATATGTAAACTGATGCATGACCTTATGTTCATGATAAGATGTGAAGAAAGGATGTTGCTAATTGGGGTGTGCTGAGGTACATATTGTACAGAAAATAGGAAACTGGACACATTTGGTACCTAAAAGGAAAAGAAAAGATTAGCTTTGCATGATTGCAAAATAGATCCACATGTCATTCCCGCATTTTATTTGCAGTTCTCCCATTAGTTGTCCATCATCAGTAACTAGGTAATCATTTGTGATGTGAAGAGATTGGCACTTACACCCTAATTGGAAGGAGTATGTGGGAGATCTTGCAGTTTTCCTATATCTAATAATATTGTGTGCTTCAATGGACTTTCAGTTCTGACAAATGGTGGGTACTGGCTACTGCAATGTTCTTACAGTGTCTCATAATCAAAACAAGAGGCTTCCCTCACGGGCCACCATATTTCGGGTGTGCATAAATTTTGTAGACAATTACTATACCTGTATTTCTAAGTTTGCCCATTCTGTTCAGTAATCTATGAACTTTCTTGAAGTCAAGTATGATCAGCTTAATCATCCAGAATCCACTAGTAAATTCTGTCTTTTGGTTTGGTAACCATGAAGTTGTTCACCCTTATACAACACATACTATAATCGCAGTCTTGATCATAAAAAACAAAGTGATGTCCTAAAAGGTTGATCGGAACAATTGATAGTTGAAAAAGATCGGTAACCATGGATGAAGTGTGTTCAACTTTTCCATACGTACTTGCGTCCCTGTCATTTATTTAATTCGACTGTAAAAATAGGAATCAGTTAATCCAGTATTCTGACCTTAAGATGGTTGGGAAAAGCCATGGTTATGGGTATAGTGGTTCTAAAACAGTCATATGCTAGCTGATTTATGAGCTTGAATACCTGTTAAACTTCATGACACTGTTGATCGAGGACCACATAGTCCTTTCGTATAAAATACATTTGCATCCAAAGTGACTGTATTCTGTGTTTTGGCATGCTGTCACAACAATCATGTGCATGGGATAAGATTTAGTCCAAACCCTTTGTCAGCGCAGATCATGGAGTTTAACAGGCAAGGTGAATATTGTAAAGCATGCATCGATCTGGTTCCTATGCAACAAAGTATTTGAGATGTTTTTTTGAGAATAGTACTTGAGACACACTAGAATAACTCTGTAACGCGTGCACTATAATTAGCAATGTCAATATAAATTAATGAGCATGCATCGGTTAAAATAACTCTATGGACGTGCTTTTCTATATTCTACCCCTAAGTTTATCGCTACAAATTTATTTACTGTGAATGTAATTGTGGTCCTTTCCCATTTAGTTGATTAATTCAGAACTTATTAACTTCAATTAGTAGCAGCCGTGTTGAGAAACAAAATGGATGTCATTTCACTATTCCAGTAATTTCATTCTCTTTTGGTCTTACTTTGTGGTTATTGCGCATTTCAGTGCAAACGTGTCAGTTGGAAGTTTGGAGGAGAGAATGATGCTTTCTGGTATGCATACCGTAGCAGACATATTCTGCTGCTTCTGTGGGCAAAATGTGGGTTGGAAATACGTAAGAACCTTCATCTAAATCTGAGTCCATCACCAGCTGTTTTTTTATTGCTGCTGCGTACTAATCATGGTTGTACATTGCATTTCTACTTAGACGATTGGTTTATCATATAGCTATAATATGACTGAACTTCCAATGATGTGACAACTTCATTCCAGCTTCTTTTCCTTCATATGGTTCTATGTTTTCATTAATACGCCTGAGACCAACTGTGCATGTTCTCTCCATCATCAAAAATTGAACCTAACAAGGTTTTTCCAACGGGTGCCTCAAGGGTAATGGCTTGTTACATTTTTCTGTCTAGTTTTCTGTTCTTCCTCACCATATCAGATGAAAAAATAATACCTGCTGTAAATTCCAAAAATGTCATTGATCATCCATCCTTCATTTAGAATAAACTCGAGATAAAGCAAAATGTCGGTAATCATGTGCATTTAATGCTTGTTTAGCTAATGCCATCCTAGAAAACCCCATTTTTACAAATCTGTTGTGATGATTAAAGTAACGTTATGAAATGGAAGCCAGAATAAATTTGCATTTAACCGTTTTAGGACTACTAGCAGTTACCTGAGAAAATTGGCTAACTAGCATGGGTCAACCCTCTCTTTTATCTTCTACCACCCAATTTAAAATCTTTGCTAGAATATCACACACACACACACACACACACACACACACACACACACACCCCCCCCCCCCCCCCCCCCCCCCCCCGAAAAAACTAAAATACCTCCCATTAATTCTTTTCAACATATATTAACGTATATTAACGTATATTAGTGTATGTTAATGTATCTTAGCATTTTCTTTACCACATACTTATTAGTTCGTATGAAAATGGCCCAATATCCGCATCAACATCAACAAACTTCCCAGCATCATTGAGCTCAATGAACCCCTTAAACTTCCCAGCAAAACAGCCACCAGATCCATCGAGATACAAGACTTTCTCCTTTCTAATAGTTCTAGTGTCATGTCTCCTTGAAGAAATTCTATGCCGATGCTTAAAGATGATTAATATCAACTGGCGTGTTAATTTCAGGAAGCCGCACACCTGAAGAGCCAAAAGTACAAAGAAGGAAAATTTGTCTTAGAAAGGTCAGTTTGTCATGAATCTTTCATTTGTCTTTAAGAATCTCTCACTGGCTTGCTTGTCATTTGGCAGGAAAAGAATAGTTGATGGTGCTGACTCGGAATTCTACATCGATGCCAATCTTAATGGAAGTGATCCTGATGATAATTAGTGGGCCTTCAGAATTTTGTGTAAAGAAATGGTTATTTTGTAATCTAAGTCTCGCTGAGAACATCAATTGAGTCGAATCTGGCAAGGTCTGCTTTCTTGTTTGTAAAGTGTAATAACATACTCTGCAGCCCAGAAGGCATCAGAATAAGATGTTTCAATTGGTTTCCAGTTATTTGCAGCCAGACATGAGACATGATCTCATGTGTCTCGGTGTCGTGAGCATACACTGAACTCTGCCTCATCGTCTTACTTTATGCCCTTTGCTTGTCATGCATACACCTTTTGCGGTATACGGTACTGGATCCTGGTTGATGAAGTCCAGGGAACTTGTATGAGCCGAACATAGAAAGGAGATCCACTTGGATCAAACTGTTAAGATGCATCAACACTGTGACGATACTCGAGGGATTCGTTCCGTGGGCGATCAAAGCCCACAAAGTTCATGAAAGAAGTCCGAAGCAGAATCAGTCAAAACCCACGTGTCTTTCGTCTGTTGCATTTTTATCCATCGAACGTGGGATTGATGGAAGCTCATGAATATCGGGGACGTGGACAACTGTTACCCCTATTGGGGGGTTGGGGGGTGGGCGGTGGGATCGGGGCGTCATAATTGGTGACTGTTATCTTTCCAACATCACTGAAGAGGCCTCGGATGTCTATAAATATACTGGAGCTGAATAGAACAATGGAGGTACGAGACTCGATATTCTGACATTCTATTCTACACTTAATATTTCTTCCTTCAAATACCTTGTGACGTCAGACTCGAGACAAGCCTCTGTGGGTCGATCTCGACAGCTCCAAGCTCTCTCATTCTTGAGTTTTCATAATAACTTAAGTATCGGAGGGGATTTGGGTCAGGACCTAGATCCGACCCTCTAACGTTCCTTTGTGATACAGCAAGTAGTGTGATTCAACAAGAGGGTCATATTTTCTATCAACGGTCGTTTAAGACTCGACCTGCTCACAAACGATCGTCATCTACTAATTTCTGACACTAACGACCCCGGTTCTACTAACCAGGGTCTCACGCAATCAGCTGACGATGCTCCACCTCGACAGAAGAGTTCACGTCAGCGTCGACACTGTTAACGTCATTTTTGGCCTTAACAAACACCAAAAACAATCATTCTCAGACCAATGACTGCTCTAAACCGAGTTCTTTGTGGACTGTCACATGCAATGCAGCTCGTCAATGTTGCTCATTTGTATTGTTGTTGACAGGGGTGAGCGGGTCCAGGTATCCTGTTTTTTATAGTACTCGGACTCTATCCTGGACTCTGTAAGTGACCGGTTCCTAAAATTTGAAACCGGAATATACTATTGTATCCAAAACTTATCCGGACCATATGGTTCTAAGTAGGTTCCAGGTACCCCGATAAAAAACTTGAAATCAACACGCTCAATGCAATACAGGGCTATTAATCAGTGACGTTTCTATAAATGGTTTGCGATATACCACAAAATTCTGAAGTCTTTCAAGGCAAAGGCACAACAGAGAAGGGAACTTCCTAACCCATCATCAAACGGAGTCTTAAACTACAGAGCCTTCAAGCTAAGACAACTCATTCCAGTTGGTAGCAACGATCAGCAACCTATGTTGATCAATTTACAAACAACATTGCTTAGCAACATAGATATATGTTGCTTAAAAACGACCAAAATAAAAACAAACCCCCAAAAACAAACCCTCAATCAAAAAAACAACTCAAAAACTCACCCTCAATCAAAAAAAAACTCAAAATCCCCAAGACAATATCCACTCTCACACCCACCCTTCCCCTTTTGTCGCTTTTTGCACCCACCTAAACATCCATGTGGGTCCCGCGTCATGAGTGTGTGGATTGGTTTTTTGGTTGGCGTGCACTTTGTGCACATGTTATTTCTAATATATTATATATTTGAGGTTATTTGTCCTAGGTGGAGGGGTTTGTCACATGTGGCACCCCTTTGTTTCATATGGCAACAAGGGAGGAGTGCCACATGAAATCCCTACATGGGGTTCTTCCCCCGCACCCCTACCCCAAAGGAAAAGCCATACATGCACATTATTTACAAGTTTGTCATTATCCTTTCATACCAATCTAAGGGTTTTGCCAAGTTTGCCATCCCATTGTTTGTTGCACTTAAACCATCTATTTTCCCCACTTTTATCTCTATTATACAATTGAGTGTGTTTGTCCTAGGTGGATAAGTTCGGCCTACGTGTCACCCCTTTGTCCCCCGTGGCAACAAGGGAGAAGCCCCCCCCCCCCCCCCCCCCCCCCAAACCACCACCACCACCACACACAACAAGGGGTTCCACCTCATCCCCCAAAGAAAAACCAACATGCTCCATAACCCCAAGGAACAGAGAGCATACACTGAACCTGCCTCATCGTCTTACGCCCTTTGCTTGTCATGCACCTTTTGCGGTATACATCCTGGTTGATGAAGTTGAACTTGTATGAGCCGATAGAAAGGAGATCCACCAAACTGTTAAGATGCAACTGTGACGATACTCGAATTCGTTCCGTGGGCGACAAAGCCCACAAAGTTCGAATCAGTCAAAACCCACGTGTCTTTCGTCTGTTGCATTTTTATCCATCGAACGTGGGATTGATGGAAGCTCATGAATATCGGGGACGTGGACAACTATTGGGGGGTTGGGGGTTGGGATCGGGGCGCCATAATTGGTGACTGTTATCCTTCCAACATCACTGAAGAGGCCTCGGATGTCTATAAATATACTGGAGCTGAATAGAACAATGGAGGTACGAGACTTGATATTCTGACATTCTATTCTACACTTAATAGTCAGACTCGAGACGAGCATTCTTGAGTTTTCATAATAACTTAAGTATCGGAGGGGATTTGGGTCAGGACTTAGATCCGACCCTCTAACGTTCCTTTGTGATACAGCAAGTAGTGTGATTCAACAAGAGGGTCATATTTTCTATCAACGGTCGTTTAAAACTCGACCTGCTCAAGAACGATCGTCATCATTTCTGACACTAACGAAGGGTCTCACGCAATCACGACACTGTTAACGTCATTTTTGGCCTTAACAAACACCAAAAACAATCATTCTCAGACCAATGACTACTCTAAACCGAGTTCTTTGTGGACTGTCACCTGCAATGCAGCTCGTCAATGTTGCTCATTTGTATTGTTGGACAGGGGTGAGCGGGTTCCTGTTTTTTATAGTACTCGAACTCTATCCTCTGTAAGTGACTAGTTCCTAAAATTTGAAACCGGAATCTACTATTGTATCCAAAACTTATCCGGACCATATGGTTCTAAGTAGGTTCCAGGTACCCGATAAAAAACTTGAAATCAACACGCTCAATGCAATACAGGGCTATTAATCAGTGACGTTTCTATAAATGGTTTGCGATATACCACAAAATTCTGAAGTCTTTCAAGGCAAAGGCACAACAGAGAAGGGAACTTCCTAACCCATCATCAAACGGAGTCTTAAACTACAGAGCCTTCAAGCTAAGACAACTCATTCCAGTTGGTAGCAACGATCAGCAACCTATGTTGATCAATTTACAAACAACATTGCTTAGCAACATAGATATATGCTCAAAAACTCACCCTCAATCAAAAAAAAACTCAAAATCCCCAAGACAATATCCACTCTCACACCCACCCTTCCCCTTTTGTCTCCATGTGGGTCCCGCGTCCTGAGTGTGTGAATTGGTTTTTTGGTTGGCGTGCACTTTGTGCACGTGTTATTTCTAGTCTATTATATATTTGAGGTTATTTGTCCTAGGTGGAGGGGTTTGTCACATGTGGCACCCCTTTGTTTCATATGGCAACAAGGGAGGAGTGCCACATGAAATCCCTACATGGGGTTCTTCCCCCGCACCCCTAGCCATACATGCACATTATTTACAAGTTTGTCATTATCCTTTCATACCAATCTAAGGGTTTTGCCAAGTTTGCCATCCCATTGTTTGTTGCACTTAAACCATCTAGTTTCCCCACTTTTATCTCTATTATACAATTGAGTGTGTTTGTCCTAGGTGGATAAGTTCGGCCTACGTGTCACCCCTTTGTCCCCCGTGGCAACAAGGGAGAAGCCCCCCCCCCCCCCCCCCCCCCCCCCCCCCCCCCCCCCCCCAAACCACCACCACCACCACACACAACAAGGGGTTCCACCTCATCCCCCAAAGAAAAACCAACATGCTCATTATTTACATGTTTGTCATTGTCCTTTCATAACCCCAAGGAACACCCCTCCAAAAACACCCTACATCTTCCATATATTTATGTGTTTGCCATTGGATTTTTTTCAGTTTGCACCCCCCCCCCCCCTCAACCCCCTGCTTTTACCCCAGACAATGCTCACACACACACACTCTCTCTCTCTTCTATCTCCTTTGCCCCACACGTGGATCCTGCATCCTATCGGTGGGTTATTTTGATTCACATGATACCACATGATCTCCCCAACACCCAAAAACAACCAAAAAAGGACCCAAACATACACACCAAGCTCAAACATAACACAAAAACGAACCCTATTTCACACCCTCCAATCAAAAAACCCCAAGACGATACCCACACTCGCACTTATTCTTTCCATTTGAACCGGTTTGGATCCCGTATCCTTCTTGTGTGGTGGGTGCACATGTATTTTGTGCACTTCTTATTTCTACGATCAAAAAAGGTACCATATGAATCTCATGCCCGACGCTTTGGAGACATGAGAAGAATAATCAAGATTGAGCATTAAGAGTTTGAGACTTGAGAAATGAGAAGCAACCCAAATAAACAAAACCCTAAAACTATCAATAAAGCCTTCCAATTTTTTTAGTTTTTTAATTTAAAAGATGACAAACTGATGTTGTATATAAACTAGCAAATAATTTATACAAAGACTATTAATTAAAAAATAAACTATATATAATTGAGAACCTGTTCGAGGTATCAGTTCTCTATACATGAGATCCGAAACCGGCTAACATCTGTTCTTAATTTTCCTACCCGAACCTACCCAAACTAACGGGCATCTACCCAGAACATACCCATTCGGATAGGTTCCAATCCTGTATCAAAATACCCTATGCATGCACACCCATAGCTGTCGAGCTATTATTCAAGGCTTGTATGATAGTGAGACATCAATTATTCAACCAACCATTAATCTAGAAATTCAACATAAGTGCGGTTGCATATCTACAGTTTACTGCAAATTTGTGACAGAACAAGAAGGATGATTTTGGAGCGATGCTGTCCCGCAAAGCATACAGGATCAGCCTTTAAATTCGACACCAAACAAATCAAACCAATCTCTGTTTCCACTCAATCTCTTCAAATCAGGCACCAAAAACGAATGGCGTACCGAAGCAACCAAACCACGTTACTCTCATCAGTAGACTACAAGCCCATCACCAAAAAGGGCTGGCTACATGAGGCACATTCAAGCATAGTAACCTAAATTAAATCACGACATAAAGAAGTCCAGCATTTTGCAACAACGTGAAGGAATTCAGCACACTAATCAATTACCATTCTGAGTCTTAAAATTTCTGTAAATATATCTAATCCACACACAAACATTAGTTTATCACTTCAAAACATCTGAACTCAAAAATAACTAACAATAAAAGTCGCATGATAGTCAATGGTCTAATGGAACCGGCTGAGAGAAGCAACACAACACAATAGGCCCCCACAAAATTGTAAACACAGTCATCAAGAGGAGAATCTGGAGCCCAGTAAGCCTGAGACGAGCAGAAAATGTACCGACTTGGAATAGAAGCTACATCGTCCTCGACTTCAAGACGGACCATGAGAGATAAAGATGCCTATTTGAAGCACTTGGCATCAAGTAGAGCCTCACCCTCGAAAGGCTCCTGGTCCTCGATCATGGCATTCACCCGCTCCTTCTGTGCCTCGTCGCTGATGTCTACCTTGGTCCACGCGTACAGCTCCATGTCATAGCACTCTTCCATAACAAACGGAGGAATCTCATTCCCACGGAAAAGCCACAACCCCTTGACCTTGTACGGAGGCTCTGAGCCTATCACAAGCATCTTGCCAAAAGCATACTTGCGAGCCAGGTCCATCCGCTGCAAGAACCCACCCACCTTGTTCAAGGTTACAAAAGAAACGGTATTCTCATCGTTATATTTGTACTCACAGAACCATAGGGAGTAGCCCTCGGGATCATACATATCCCAGAATCCTGAAACAGCAGAAGTCGAAAATATTGGATTATGCATTTGGTACGAATGTTGCTCAAAACTCAAACAACCAGGAGTGAAAAAGTGCAAGCCATCATAAAGCCAGAACGAAGAAATACAGTGTTTTCAACTGTGAAAAGGTAGTATCTTTTTAACAATATTATATGCTAGTTCCCAAGTCATCAAAAACTAGTTAGGAATTTTGATTCTATCAAAACTCAATTTATTAAAAACTAACAGTGAAAAAATAGAGGAAAATAAGTACCTTTAATGGCAACTTCACGGAAGTTGGTCTTAGTATTTGAGTACAACCTCTTCCACTCATCCAGGATCATCTTGCTTGGAGGCAACAGGTCAAGTGCATTTTTTGGCTTGGGTTTGGGTGCCTCTTCTTCCTCCAATGCAGCCTCCTCTACCTTAGGCTTTGCAGTTTCCTTCTTAACCTCTTTCTTCGCTTCCTTGGGCTTTGATGACTCCTTGGGTTGTGCAGGCTTCTTTGAGGGAACAGAAGGAATGGACTCTGCTTGCTTTACCTCGCCAATTATCTTGCGGAAGTTGGGTTGATTAACTAGAGTCCAGAAGTACCTTTCAACATGAGGATATTGAGAAGTGAAGCTCTTAGTCAGGACCCCGGTAAATCCTGCATATAAGTTGCATGTCATGATGATATCAGCCAAAGTCACTGTATGTCCCACAAGGTAGGTGTTTGAAGCCAGATGAGTGTTCAAAGCCTCCAGTGCCCTCTTCAAATTAGAAATGGCAAATTCCTCAGCCTGCAAAAGCAGTCTTGTAAGCATAAACATCAACCGATAATGACAAATAAACATAATGAGCTGAGCCACACCTGCGGTATAAATGGCCTATATCCAAGTCTCGGATAAAGCCACGCAGATATATTTGGATCAACTTCAGTTGCCGCAAAGTCAATCCATTGTTCAACATGACCCTATAACCAATTGCCCAAGCATATGATCCACACGATTTTTAAAGCAAAATGATAAACTTAACAAGTTTTATTATGTTGAGCAAAATATCTTACATATTCAATCATTGAAGATCCAAAAATAGGGTTGCCTTTCTTCAAGCAAGTAACTGAAAACAAAAATAATGTGAGTATTGAATGCAAGTTTGATGTGTACAGAAGGAAATATGATAAGGTAGTACCATAGCGTGCAATTGCGTTGCTTTCAAAAATGGCCCCATCAGGTGTCTCTAGAACAGGTACCTTTATGCACAAGAGGTTTAGCACTAGACAGAAGCGTCAGAAAATTTTATATTATTAATTAAAATGAAATTTGGATCATACCTTCCCAATAGGATTCATCTTAAGAAATTCAGGAGTCTTATTTGAAACGCCCATCTGAAAATTTTTCACTAGTTCAACCTGTACCCCACTATATTCTGCAGCAATAAGTGATTTCCAAGCATTTCTGTTGTTGCTGGCAGCATGGAGTACCTACAAAAGACATAAAAAAATCAATAAACTACTGGGTGGGGATGATATCCACATCCAATTTTAAGATGTACAAAATTCAGGTGATCGCGAAAAGATCAGTAAATCCGTTATCAAAACTAAAAATGAAACAAAATCCATACAGCAAACATTTAAAAATCATAACCATATATCAGGTGGAACTAGAGGAAAATATCTGCAGCACTAGCAGGTAGCTTATATAACAAACCACAGAGGCAATGCCATATGAGTTCTGTTCCAATTACAAAAGACTCGTAAACAAATTCACATATAATTTCTATTCCTGTGTCAAGCATTGGCATACAAAGCATGGGTCGTCCAGTTACAAACAGTAATAAGAAGACAATTAACATGTTATGTTGTGCTGATCTACCGTTTATATCATTCTTCTTATTTTAGGCATCACCAAACAGACCCCTTATATAATTCACAATTTATATAAAGGGTCTGTTTGCTGATGCCTAAAATAAATGATGTTATGGCTTTTTAAAAACTAAGTATTTTTTTAAAATAGATGTTTAGTAACCAGTTCAGGAAAAAGGAGTTTTGATGTAAGCCGCTTCTTTGAGAAGCTATTTTGGCATCTTCAACAAAAGCCAAAGTTACACATCACTATTCTCCCCTATTCCTTTTCTCATCCATGACATCTCCTATCTTTAAATTTAAAATTTTCCATTTTCCTATTTTATTTCACAAACTATTTTCGAAAACCTTGTTTAAACTTTCACATGATTAATAGAATAATATTCAAATATTTTTAACTTAATTATCTATTTCTACCATGGATCACTTAATTTTAAATTTATCGAACACTTAATTTATCTGAAAGATCTCCTTGGAAAAGGACTTTTTGTTTAAGTTCTTTTTAAGAGGACTTATCTAAAAGCAAACGAAACACTAAACGCGCCCTAAGATCATCTCTATTGGAACCAACATAATCAAACACCTGACATGCATCTCATATACGTTTAGGGATGATTAAAACATGTTTGGACACGCCAACACTTCATGGACATTTATCAAACGTGCTGGACGTGTTGCTGGACGTGTTAGGTACGGTTACATCTACTTGTATTTTGCAAGGGATATGCTCATATTTTTGTGGGACATGTTTTGTGTATGCTTAAGACGGTAATTACAAGATGAAATAATGAGCTTATTTAAAATTTTAAATCATGCAACTGAAATCATATCGTTTAATGTCACCTTTTATATTCTGTTGTGTACATTAACATACATAATCTAAGATATTACATTCTATGAATTTGGTGTCACATACCCGTAACAGCTGCTCAAGGTGTCCAACGGGCCAGCCTGGGCCTTGGCTGGGCCACGGGCTGGGCCGACCCGTGTGACTTTTTGACCGGGCCGGTCCAGCAAGGCCAAGGCCCAGCCCGGCCCTGGGCCCAGCCATAGTGGGCCAGTCCCGGTGGCCTGGCAAACCTGCTCAAGTAATTGATGGGCTGTTTTTTATAAAAAAATTCTTAAAAATTAAAAAAGAAAAAATTATTTATACATATAAAAATGAAGTATATTAAATTTTACTTTATAAAAAATTAAAAGGTTAAATCATTAGTATTTTATTAATAGGTAGTATTTTTTTAAAAATTAAAATAGATAGTCTTTTAAAAAAATAGTATTTTAAGAAAAATTTAAAAATAGATAATATTTAATAAGTAGATAGTATTTTTAAGAATTACCTTCTTTTATTCCTAAATAGATACTATTTAAAAGAAAAGTATTTAATCCTGAAATTCTCGAAGGTCCTGAGGTGAACCTTTAAATTTTATTAATTAAAAATTTTTGAAAGGGGCCTTAGGTCAGCCAGCCTTAACCCTCATACAATGGCCATACAAATAAAAAAGAAATCTAATGCAATACAAATACAAGTAAAAAAATGCTAATACAAGTAAGAAATGAAAATCAATCGGCTTGTCTCTTCTTCATCTGAGTCTTCAGAAAGATTCTATCTTACGCGCGGTTTTCAGCATAAAATCAATCCTTCGCACAAACAACCACATCAACTATATCTTCCTTCGACCTTGATCTCTTGTCGCTCAGAATGCGACTACCTACACTAAAAGCAGACTCCAAAGTAACAGTAAATCTAGGGGTTGCTAACAAATCACGAGTCATGATGGTAAGAATTGGATACCGAGTTTCATATCCTTTCCACCAGGCCAAAGCATCAAACTCTCACCATCTAATTCTTCATCGATAAGAAGAAACGGATTTGCTAAATACTTAAAAAGTTCACTAAAAGAACTATCAGTCTCCATTGTTTTTTAGTTTCTTCTCTAAAATCTGTCGAATCCGACTTGAGTGGATACTTACAGGAACAGAATAAGTATTTGAATACCTACCGAATTTAGCATCATATGTTGCAAAAAAAGTTTCTTAAGCGATAAATTCATCTATGTCAAATCTCATATTTTCATAATACGTTTCTAATACATCGACACCTACACCATCATCCGTGGATCGAAAGACTTAGCTAAACAATAAAGCATAGGAACATGATTTTAATATTTCTCTAGTTTTTTTCATGCATTCTATCATAAGAAGAATAGCAGTATTAATGTCATCAAGGTCTCTATACTTCGCTAAAACTTCTAAAATAAAAACTAATTATTCTAAGCCTAAAATTGTTGTTGGGTAATACACACACCGAAAAATTTATTTGTAGCAGTATAAAAAACTTTAAAATTTTTTAATAAAGATGTCCCATAATCATCCACTCATGGCCACTAATTTGCCGAATGTTTGCACTTGCAAAATCATTAAATTGCTATCTATATTTAAGCATGGAATGCATCTTAAGATCGTTGAATTTCATATATGTTGAACATATTTTGAACGCCAAAGGTAAAGGCTCGGTAAGGTTTTTGGCTATTACAACAAATTTGTTTGAATTGTTGTCTCCTAGGGCCGGAAGTATGGATTAATAACATAATGTTTCTTACTTTTTCCAGATAATCAGACGCAGCCTTAAGTCCATCCTGAACTATTAAGTTCAAGACATGACAAACACATCGTTAATAGAATAACATGACATCCAGCTCCGGGTTCAATAGTCTTTTTAAATATGAAATTGCACTATTGTAGTTAGGAGCATTATCAAAAGTAAATGTAAAACTTTTTTGGATATATCAAAATCACGAATAATAAACATTATAAAATTGGTGATAGCACCACCAGTATGAGCATGTTCTAACATTCTAAATTTTATAATCATTTTATTAAGAGTGTAGTCATCTTCTATGTAATAGGACGCAACACATAAATAGGAAGCACCACATTTAGTTGTCCATATGCTGATACTAATGCAATTCTAGATTTTATGGTAGCAAAAGATTGTATCGATTTTGCTTTTCCATCGAGAAATGCTGACATAGCATCTCTTCTAACAGAGTTTTTAGACACGCTTCTAAACTCAGGGTTAAGTGCCACTTGGTTAAATCTCTCTAATTCAAAGCTTTCTCCATAGCTAAATGGTAATTCTTGGTATAAAGCAAATCTAGTCATCTCTTTCCTCATTGTATAAACTGAATATGAGAAATTGGTTAGAGATTAAAGAAGCAAATAAGTACAATAGTCTGTCTTGCATCTCTTTTATTGTGAGATTCTATGTCCCTTAAGATGTGTTGTGCTATCGACGCGTCTGCAATTCAAATCTAATCTACATATATCACAAACTGCTCACTCGCTAGTTTTACCAGTGACAGTTTCAAGGGTAAAGTGCTTTCAAACCTCGTATTTTCGTGATCTGGGTTGGGGTGCTTGGTAGAAGTATATGCATCATGAGTAAAAGCTTATACTGGAGTAGAAGTGTGTGCATCAACAACATATGTATTAGTACCCAATAAGACTAAACTAGGATTATTGCTATCGATATAATCATTTGTTTCAAATTGTGAAAAATCCGTAAAGTCTGGTGTTTATATTAGGTTGCGGAGCATATTCATAAAATTTCATAGTCTGCATTGTCATTAAAATTCATATTAACATTTCTATGATCGGACGGTCCGATCATTATGCTTGTATATATATATATGTATATATATATATATATACACACACAAGCATATATAAACTAACAAGAACCTGATTGCAGGGTTGAAGCAGAGAGCAGACGGAGCTTAAGAGCACACGGAGATTGAGAGTAGACGGAGCTTTTATTGCTAGATGCTATTTGCTAGCGAGTTAAGAGCTTGAACCCGGTATTCAGAATTTTGCTAAAAAGTTCAGAGTAGAGTGTATGAGAGTTGTGTAGAATATGAGGGGGTGAAAGTATTAAAAAGAATAATTGGGGTTTAAAAGACCAAAACCAACACATGGTCGGTCCACGGGCCGGCCCGACAAGGCGGGCCCCAACCCATCCCAACCCTGGATACCGATCAAGTTGGGTCCTGGCCCGGTTAAAGGTGTCGAGCCATTTGGCCATCTTGAAATACTAGTATGCTAGAAAGCATATATATGGGTATGGTAGCTGGTCAAGGTGAACAAATGGCCCACCAGCCCAGTCAACTATTTAGTAAAAAATTTGAATATCATGTTCAAGCGCTCAACTTGCTAGCAATTAACAACTAACAATCAAAAAACCCAAGCTTCGTCTACTCTCAATATCTGTGCGCTCTCGAGCTCCGTTTGCTCTCCACTCTACTAGCAATCAAATTCATGTTATTTTAATTGTATTTATAAATTAGCATAATAGCCAGATCATCCGACCATCGGAATGTTGATATAAATTTTAATTACATTGAGAACTATGGTTATTTTATGAATATGCTCCGCAACCCAATAAATAAACCAGACTTTACGAATTTTTCAAAATCTTAAACACAAAATTATATCGATAGTAATAATCCTAACCCAGTCGTATTGGGTACTAATACAATTGCTTCTACAGCATCACACACTTCTACTCCTGCACAAGCTTCTACTCTTGCACAAGTTTCTGCTCCTAATGCACACACTTCAAAACAAGCACCCAAACCCAGATCACAAAAATTTGAGGTTTGAAAACACTTAAACCAGAAAACTGACACTAGCAAAACTGGCGAGCGGACAGTTTATAAAATATGTAGATTAGATTTTAATTGCAGACATGTCAAAGGCACAATGCAACTTAAGAGACATAGAATCTCACAACAAAAAAGATGCAAGACATACTACTTTGAACTTATCTGATTCTTCTACCTCTCTAATTTCTCATATTCAGCTGATACTTGATACAATAAGAAAAAAGATGGCTATATTTTTTATACCAAGAACTACCATTTAGCTATGAAAACCCCCATGAATTCAACATCTGTGATGGCATCATTTTTAATGGATGTTGTGGCTCTTCAACTAACACATAAATGATAGAAGGATGCTGACAATCTATAAAGTCAGTAGCATATTGCTTGATCCCCAAAAAGGTCATAGTTACTGTTTGGCGTTTGTAATTCTTTGTATGATTCTGAATGGTACAATGAAATAATGCTAACCAGTTCCAAACAGAGAAATGCTTGCAAATTCCCTGAGAGCACTCACTTAAGCACTACTTAGTGCTAGACAAGTTGTCCACTATTGAGATAAAAGAGATCCAGGCTAGGCCAACCCTTTGATACAACATAAATTGAGAGGGAACTCAAATAGGAACTGGCCTATGTTGGATTAAATGTGTGTTTAAATTCAAACTCGGCCTCCAAGGAGCCTGCCGAATGACATGTGGACACTTAATAAATCACCTAGTAAGATCAACAAGAAAACTAAACTATACAAAAATTATTATTTTTTTTAAAATGTAACTAATACAGAAAAGGGTTGTATTTGAAGGTCATTGATACAAAGAGGCAGCTTATTACTGTTCCTCTATAAAGATTTATGAACAAATAAATCCATTGGAAAGGAAAGTGCAGTTCAGTCCAACGCGACCAATCATAATAAGTACCAATTTACAGAAAAACAATCCTCAGAATGATGGATAAATCAATACTCAGACATAGAGCTTGTCCAAATCAAAAATGCCCGATGTAAACTAGCATAAGAGATTGGATGAACCACTTTAAGATCCAAAATGAGAAGCATATAACCAGATGGTAGTATAAAGTACGTTTGTTGTACTAGACTTTCGATCACAAAATTTTAGAAACAATTCACAGATTAACCACAAGAGTATCAACAATAACAAATGAAAACAATAGAACAAACTGAATCAAGCATGAAATTTTGCGGATTTCATCAATTAACTCACCAAAGCCATTGTTTTGACTGTCTTTTACTGCCGCGATCCGAGATCTAAGAATCGATAAACAAATGAATGAATAAACTTGAATACGTTTGGCACGAAAGCCGAGCAAACTAAAAGATATACAAGTGGAAATTCTGGAGACAAAAAAGTTTGCAATTCTAAGGGGCGATTATTTACTGCGGAGATCGAGGAATGAAAGAGAGACCGAGAATGGTCCACTTGTTCTCCGCCTCTCTTCGCTTAAAACCCTAGTCTCGCACTTTTCTACCCTAGGGCAGAAAATGGGTTGGCTTGGCGTTTATATTGATCGGTATAATTCGAAGTTACGTTATTGCCCTTACCTTGCTGGTTTCAAAGCCCACTGGACTGGCCCAAATTAAGCAGAATGGGCTAATTAACCTTTTTGCGTAAAGAAGTTATAAGAGGTAATCTGTCCCTAGTTAAATATGCCCAAAATGTCTAAACTTAGGCCTGAACAACATCGAGGTAATGTGAAGTTATTTAGAGTGAGAGAACAATGGGTATACTACGACATGAGTTATCTCGCTGATGACATGGTGAGTTTTTCTCTACGAAAGTTATGGGGATGAGTAGTAATTTATATGAAGAATAATGTGACATGTTATCGTATATGATAAAGATCCGTCGTATTATACATACTATTCTCGTACGGGTAATTATGTTTTTAAGTCTATCAATAAAAAGTATAATATGGGAAACTCTCTAAATAATAACAACGCGCATATGGCTACCCTATAAATTAATTTGTTCCACGCTTGCTGTATTTTTATATGCCATGTCCTTGCCCGGCCCATATTACGTGCACATTCAGAATACCGGGAGACGGCTTAATATGGGCCGAACCAACAGTTGAAGCCCAAATCGCACAGCTGGTCCCAAAAAAGCCCAATCCATTCACTTGCGATGCACTTCGGGTTCAAGTAGATATAAATTCGAGTACAACAATATACGGTTCGCTTCTCTCTTATCTGGTTCATTCACATGTGATAAATATTTCAAGCTTTCATTTTTATAAGAGCATGCTTGAATTAGCAAGAAAATGATCCTACCTAATTTGCTTCGGTAAATCAATAGTTTTGCCAGCCCATTAAGCAACCCCAATGGAGCACATGCTTGTGTTTTGGCATGGCTTTTATAATAAGCACTTTTTTAATGATATTTGCTTGTTTTAAAAATATTGTGACGATGAAAAAGAATTAATGAAGAATTTGTAGGACTGAAGACGTGGCATGCCCAATTGGAAGACCAATCAGGCTTTGGACATGCCCATTTTCATCCCTATTCACTAGGCATAACAGCTTTCATTGTTTTTAAAGTGAAAAAAAATGATTTTTCCCCCAAAATTATATATTTTGTAATCGCTTTAAAAAAGCATATTTATGGAAAAAAAAACACTAAAAACTTAGATATGGATCAGCCCGATTTTTTCTCCTTTGTCTCATGATGTCCAACACAATTAACTGGTATCTGAATCATTATTTTTGCTCTCAATTTCCTAAACTATTTATCTAACAAATTCATTACTATTAAAACTACTCTTCATAGAATCTGTTGTAGTTATTAACATTTTTTATAACCACCAAAAATATTTTAACTTACCATTAATGTCATAAAAGTTTAAAAACGTCTTTGGTAAAATCCTTTTCTAAAATTGCTTATTTGAAAATGAGTGTTGTTATTTACACCACATTGTTTTATGAATACACCACAAAACTTTTAACTTTCCAATTTTAACCTCAACATCTCTCATTTCACCACACGTCGACCACAGCACTCCATTACACTTATTTTTTTCTTTTTCTTTTTTTCCCCCTTCTTTGTACGAACGGCCCCCAATTTTTTGCTACTACAACACTTTGGCCACCGGCGGCAAAGTGATCGGCCAAATTCTCGACGCACAGGAACTCCTCGCTGCAAACCCTCTCGACTTCCCTCTCGAAATCGTGAACCAAGACCGTCTTCGTCTTCCCTTTGCCCGCCGACCTCGCCATCACCGACGCCATGAAGATCGTTGACATCCTCTCCGGCGACGACGGCGAAACCCCCCTCGGCCCGTCAACCACGATCACGTCCTAAGCCACGTCGTACATATGGTTCGGCAGATCGTTGATCCCGAAGCGGCAATCGGAGAAGAGCAAGTTCTGCACAGGTCGACAGTCCCCCTCGATCTGATCCTTGGCGGCGGCGAGAAGATCCCGGAGCTCGCTGACTTTTTGGTGACGTAGGAGACGTTGTAGGCCTCGAGGCCCAGGTGGTGGTCCTCGAAGTGCTTGATGTAGTACTCGTTCTCGTCGAGGATGACGGTGCGGCTGCCGTGGTTGAGGGTTCTCCAGAGGAGGGTCTCGAACCTGAGGCCAAAGATAGTCTTTTGGTGTTACAAAAGCCAAATGCTTGGGTCTAGTGCTAAAATAGAGAGATCGGTACCTGGTGTTATTGTGGTTTAGCATGAAAAGCATAATACGGTATAATTTGTTTTGTTAAATATAAGTCCATTCTTGTTAAGGATGCTGAAGCTTTCTTTCTCAGGTGCAATTTTTATTAGGAATGTATCAAGTGAATCTCTGTAACCTCGTTTTTCTGTTTTTCTTCCTGTTTGTCGATGCCATGTCTTCTTGCTTGGGAGCAAAACATGTGAGAATGTGTTTTTTCCCCAGAGAGGCTACCCGCTCGATCTTGATTAGGTTGCAATGGGAGCGACGGTTGATGACAGATGCAATGGCACGGAAGGTCGGTGTCAGACATCCGGCCTTTGGCGGTGGCCACGAGGTGGCGTAGTGGAGGAGGGCGTCGTAAATGTTGGCCGGGAGATGGGAAGAGATCGATGGAACAACGATGAAGAGGAGAATGATAGATGGGTGTTGACGTTGTGTGGTGAAATTAGATATGTTGGGGATAAAATTGGAAAGAAAAAAATTTTGTGGTGTATTCATAAAACAGCGTGGTGCAAATAACAGCACTCTTTGAAAATATGGGCAACACTTTTAAAGGGTTTTTTTTAGTTATTAATTTAATATTAAATAGTGTTATGAATGAGGGAGGCCTTTGGCCTCCCCTCCTTCATTACCCATTCATTAGGCCCCCCATTACTTAGAGTAATGGGGACCCTTGGTCTCTTAGAGGCTTTTGGCCTCCCCCATTAGATATATAAATAGAGCACCATGGCTCTTAGCCATGGTGACTTATTCTTAGCAATCAAATTCTCTATCTCTCTCTCTTGAGTTCATTGTCATACAACACGTTATCAGCACGTGTTCTTCCTTGAGCAAGAAACCAATCCTAAAATTCCCACCGAATTGATCCCATACGCGTAAGGAATCTTTGGTTGCTGCGGCGATTTGTCGGAGCATTGCGGCATTCTCGACGTTTTCGGGAGCTCGGATTCTTTTTATTTCTACGGTTCTATTCTATGGTCGTCCCTAGATCATCGATCTAGAGGTATATTTTCTATTCCCGTAGATAAACAATTTTTTTTTAGCCATGATAATTTTTTTTTAACAACCTCGAATTGGGTTGGTTAAAAAAAAACCGCTAAAAATACATTTCCTTGCCTTGATAAAAATACACTAAAAATAAAAAAGAATATGTATCTCATGTTCTAATGTGGATAGATGCCACTGAAAAAGGGTGTCAAGCCTCATGATTTCTTTCTCGCATGTATTATCAGGCATCAGGCACAAAAACTGATATGTTCTCTAAACATATAAAGACCATAAAGAAACATAGAAGGAAACATAAATCACACTTATGAAGAGACATTGTAGGAGGACAGAAACAGAGACAAATGAAAAATGATACGACTATAGAGAGGAAACAACATTTGTAACCCAAAGCGGAACGACTCTTCATCTAAACACTAAAACGCATGTTATCCCGTCATGTCATGCTGTAACAACATTTGAAGAGAAGAAAGACATGTTTGTATCAAATAGGGGGGACAGAACCTATGCAACAACAAAAACCTTCCTGTCACATGGAATCGAACGTTATAAAATTAATAATTTTGTATCTGTTATGAATGAATTTGGCCCGAAGCCAAAATTTAGAGGCAAATGATTATGCGTAACTGCGGAATGGGCCACAAGCCCATATAATTAAAACTATTTTTTGGCCCGAAGCCACAAAATAATTTATAAATTCGGCATTTGAAATATGAGAAATGTTTGTATTTTTTTTACCGGGATATAAAATTGTCATATTTAAACTCGGAGAAAACTTTGTAAAATCACAAATAATTTCTATAGTCCATGTTGACAAATTGATTTAAACATCGCTCTTGCATACTTTTATCTATGGTTTACTAGGACTCGATTTTTCAAAATATAACTATCTTAAAGATCCTGAGACCGCTCTGCCGTTAGTCAACTAACCTAACGGTGTATGACGTTTCCACGTGGTCTACGAGATAATTATATTTTCTAGTTTCCTTTACCATATGTTTTGCTTGAGATATATGCGTGGTTGTTTACTTTTATGCCCGTAGCATATTTAGAACTGCGTGGATGTTTAAATCAGTAAAAATGTGTTTTTCGGGATCGGCCATTGTATACCTATTTACTTTCCTTGCACTTTTATTTTCTTTTGAGAGAATTTGTAAGTGAGGAAATTTGTATTTTAAAGCCAAAGCTCGATGCAACAGCACATAGAATTGATGAAAACTCCTTCAATGGATCATGATGTCGGTCAATGTGCTTGGCTAAGTTTGCTGGACCAACCTAGCTTGACTGGGTAACAAGTGGTCATGGCTTAGTCAATTCCCTGGCCGCGTCCGCTGGACCGCAAGGAGTCGATTCATGACTGTGTAAGCCAAAGCTCGATGCAACAGCTTATGAAGACGGAGATATATGGACCCAGTTCAGTTTGGGTTTCCGCAGTTGTATTTTTATTTCCTTTTATGGACTGTAAACGAACTTTGGACTGTTTATTTTTGGGTATCTGGCCGATCCCCGCATTTTTACTTGTTTATTTCTTTATGCATGAATTTTGAATTTTAATTAATTCATGCTCATTTTAAATTGCGTAGATAAATGGCAAAATTGGCAAGCGTCGATTTCGAAGTCCTTGACTCTGCAGGGACAAATTACCTGAGTTGGCGAGTGGACCTGAAGTTCCACTTGCGTTCTATGGCCCTCCTTGGGTCCATTTTGGCTCCTTCCTCGGCCCCAGCAGCGGCCGAAGCCTCTGCTACAACTAGCAGCAGCCCTACAACCACTGTATCCGATGTAGATAAGGCGAAAGCCATAATCTACATTAGGAAACATATAGATCGGACCTTAAAGGCCGAATACTTAACGGTTGAGGATCTAAAGGACCTGTGGACAGCGCTGGAAGCTCGGTATAAACATCAAATTGATGTTATATTACCGCGTGCCAGTTATGAGTGGGAAAACCTCAGACTTCAGGACTATAAGTCCGTCGCTGAGTACAATTCTGCACTTCATAACATCACCTCACGCCTGAAGTTGTGCGGTGAAGAAGTGACAGAACAACGCATGTTGAAAAAGACATTTACCTCGTTTCACGAGAAAGATGCAATCCTCATGCAGCAGTATCGTGAACGCAATTTCACGAAATTCTCCGATCTGATCTCATGCCTACTTAGGGCAGAGCAGAATCGAGACTTACTGCTTGCAACTCATAACTTACGTCCAGCTGGCACTGCCCCTATCCCTGAAGCCCATCACGTTTCTCCCCAGAAGTGGAAAAACAAGAGGAAGGCTAAAAACACTAAAGGGAAAGCTGTAATGAAGCAACCAAGAGGTGCAGCTCCCCAGACAAACAAAAACAATAAGGGAAAAAGAAACTTCACTTGGAAACGAAAGAACACCGAGCAAGTGTCACTTCCAAAGAAGAACTGGGAGGATAAATGCCATAGATGCGGCATGACTGGCCATTGGTCCAGAAACTGCCGCACTCCTCGCCACCTCCAGGAACTATACCAGGCGAGCCAGAAGTCTCTACCTGATACAAACTTGGCGGCTGTTCAGCCGCCAACAATGTTTACTGCAAAAGACTTCGAAAACGACGACCTTCTCGATTGAGCATCATCTTTTATTTATGCTTTTAGAATTCAATGTATCTTCATCTTTATTTGCTTAAGTACGAACTTTTATTTTCGAATGAATGTTTACATTTTCGCTCAAATAAAATTTCGTTTTTGCTTATATAGATGATGTCTGAGTGCCTAGTGGACAGTGCCTCAACGCACACAATCCTTCGCGATCATTGCTATTTTAATAGCGTAAATAAATATGACGGTCCTGTTATCACAATTTCAGGACTGTCCCAAATAATCGAAGGATCTGGTGAAGCAATTATATTGCTCCCAAATAACACAAGACTTCAAATAAAAAATGCATTATTCTCTCCTAAATCAAATATGAATCTCGTAAGTTTCAAAGATTTCCGTTTAAACGGATATCACTTAGAAACCAGAGATGAAAATACGGTTGAATATCTGTATGTAACTCGTCAGAAAGATGACCGGAAGATCATCTGCGAACGATTCAAGGGACTCCCGTCGGGTCTCTACCAAACATACATTCAACCAATAGAAGCCAATATGACTGAGCACCAGACGTGCCAATCCTTGCCAGAGTTCGAACTCTGGCACAATAGACTTGGTCACCCTGGAACAGCAATGATGCGACGCATCATCTCTGAATCTCGTGGACACAAATTGAAGAACCTGAAGATTCTTCAAAAGGGTGAATTTCCATGTCTCCCTTGTTTCAAGGGAAAACTTATAACGAGACCATCCCTCCTGAAAGTGGGATTAGAGTCTCCTGGTTTCCTTGAGAGAATTCATGGTGACATTTGCGGGCCTATTCACCCCTCAAGTGGCCCATTTCGGTACTTCATGGTACTGATTGATGCATCAACCAAATGGTCTTATGTGTGCCTCTTGTCCACCCGCAACCTAGCTTTTCCAAAGCTATTGGCACAAATAATAAGGTTGCGTGCTCATTTCCCCGATAACCAAATCAAGAAACTACGTCTTGATAATGCGGGAGAATTTACTTCACAAGTCTTCGAAGACTATTGCCGGGCAACGGGTATTGAAGTTGAACATCCTGTAGCACATGTTCACACCCAAAACGGATTAGCTGAGTCCCTTATAAAGAGACTCCAATGGATTGCACGTCCATTGCTTATGCAGTCCCAGTTGCATGTGGATGCTTGGGGGCATGCTATTTTACATGCCGCATCACTTATTAGGATAAGACCCTCTGGAGGTCACACTTTATCCCCGATACAACTAGCATACGGCGCACCTCCGGATATCTCTCATTTGAGAGTGTTTGGTTGTGCGGTATATGTCCCAATAGCACCACCGCAGAGGACCAAAATGGGTCCTCAGCGTCGTCTAGGTATATATATTGGGTTTGATTCACCCTCTATTATCAGATACCTTGAACCCCTGACGGGTGACGCATTCAAGGCACGTTTTGCAGACTGTGAATTTAATGAGAAATTTTTTCCAAAACTGGGCACACAGTCTAAGAAGCCAGAAGCTTCTGAGACCATTAGTTGGGACCAGAAGTCTTTGTCCCTATATGATCCGCGTACTAATCTGTGTGAAGATGAGATCCTGAAGATCCTTCACATCCAGAATACAGTACATCTTTTACCGGATAAATTCACGGACAACCAGAAGATTGTCCGTTCACACGTCCCTGCTGCCAATACGCCAGCTAGGATTGACATCCCCATAGATGGATGCAGCCCACCGGCAGCAGAATTGGTTGTACCTCAAATGAAAAGAGGACGCCCACCAGGTTCAAAAGATAAAGTTCCTCGAAAGAGGAAGACTCCTGGCGATACTAAGCTTATCCCTCCACAGGATGCTGAGCTCAGACCCGCTACTTCTCCCCTCCTGATTTCCCCAGCAGAGGAAACAATAGGAGAAACATCATTAAATTTTGTACGTACTGGAGAAGTACTGGACAGAAATAGCATAGTCGTCGACGACAATTTTGCGTTCGATATTGCCGTTCACGTCACTGAATATGACGATGACGTCGAACCACGATCTCTAGCGGAATGTAAACGCAGAGATGATTGGCCAAAGTGGGACGAGGCAATAGGAGTAGAGCTGGACTCACTCTTGAAACGCAAAGTCTTTGGACCAGTAGTCCAAACACCAGTAGGTGTAAAACCTGTGGGATATAAGTGGGTTTTCATAAGAAAAAGAGATGAAAATAATGTGATCGTTCGCTATAAGGCACGCCTTGTAGCCCAGGGATTTTCCCAAAGACCGGGGATTGATTACGAAGATACGTATTCCCCGGTCATGGATTCGATCACCTTCCGATTTTTAATCAGCCTAACTTCTCTGGAAAGCCTAGAAATGCAGCTCATGGACGTTGTGACTGCATATCTATATGGCGATATAGATAAAAATATCTATATGAGACTTCCTGATGGGTTTAATCTACCCCCAGAGATGAAAGAGATACATCGGGACGTATTCTCTGTAAGGCTACATAGATCATAATATGGTCTAAAACAATCGGGCAAGATGTGGTATAACAGACTAAGTGATTTTCTTGCACAGCAAGGATTCACGAATAACGAAGTCTGCCCGTGTATCTTTATCAAAAGAACGGGAACAGGATTTGTCATCATAGCTGTATATGTAGATGACTTAAATCTCATAGGATCTCCTGCAGAGATCAAAGAGATATCTGAAAGCCTTAAACATACTTTTGAAATGAAAGACCTAGGCAAAACAAAGTATTGTCTTGGCTTACAGATAGAACACCTAAGAGGTGGAATCCTATTACACCAATCTAATTATACAAAGAAACTTCTACGCAAGTTTCATATGGATAAATGTCATCCTTTAGGTACTCCTATGGTCGTAAGATCACTAGATGTAAATAAGGACCCCTTCCGGCCACTGGAAGAGGGGGAGGAGATACTGGGTCCTGAAGTACCCTACCTCAGTGTCATTGGAGCACTTCTATATCTGGCTAACTGTACGCGTCCCGATATAGCGTTTACAGTTAATCTACTAGCCAGACACAGTGCTGCGCCCACAAAGCGCCACTGGAACGGAGTAAAGCATCTTCTGCGATACCTTCAGGGTTCCATTGATCTTGGACTTTACTACCAGAGAGGTGCCTCCCCCAAATTGTTTGGTTATGCTGACGCAGGTTATCTCTCTAATCCGCACACGGCAAAATCTCAAACAGGTTTTGTATTTACCTACGGAGGTACTGCTATCTCTTGGAGATCGGTAAAACAAACCACTACTGCTACATCTTCCAACCATGCAGAGCTCATCGCGATCCATGAGGCGAGCAGAGAATGTTTTTGGCTACGCTCCGTCGTCCAACACATCCTCCAATCCACTGGCCTGAAGACCAGTTATCTGGAGCCTACTGCCCTATTCGAAGACAACGCCGCATGCATTGCTCAGCTTCAGAAGGGCTACATCAAAGGCGACAGGACAAAACACATTTCTCCCAAGTTTTTCTGGACGCACGAGCAGAAGAACGACAAGCAGATTGAAGTTCGACAGATCCAGTCATGCAACAACTTAGCTGATCTTTTTACTAAGGCATTGCCTAAATGTACTTTTGTAACGCTTGTAAAGAACATTGGTATGCGACAGTTGAAAGACCTGCAAGCCTGAAGCTTGTACGGAACAGGGGGAGTAACATGTGGGTTGCACTCTTTTTCCTTAAGCTGTTGGGTTTTCCCACTGGGTTTTCCACAGCTAAGGTTTTAACGAGGCAAACACACTTACTCTGGATCCAGAAGTATCCACCCCTTGCCTCAGTAGCTGAGACCGAAGTGATGAATGTGTAAGGGGGAGTGTTATGAATGAGGGAGGCCTTTGGCCTCCCCTCCTTCATTACCCATTCATTAGGCCCCCCATTACTTAGAGTAATGGGGACCCTTGGTCTCTTAGAGGCTTTTGGCCTCCCCCATGAGATATATAAATAGAGCACCATGGCTCTTAGCCATGGTGACTTATTCTTAGCAATCAAATTCTCTATCTCTCTCTCTTGAGTTCATTGTCATACAACAAATAGGTCAATGTATTAATTAGGGGTAATTAATAGTTAGGTTGGATGATAAAGACTAATTAGGGGGGAGTTTGACTAAGGGGGTTAGGGGATGTATCTGACGAGGGGAAAGGAAAAACGTGTGTACACGTTTATCATGAGATGCCACGTTTAGGTCTAGGGTTAAGGTTAATTAGCGTAGGTTAAAAATTAAAAGTAATTAGTAGGCTTAAGTAGTAAAAATAATTATGCGAAATTACGATTTTGCCCCTGAGACTAAATGTATCCGAAAAATTACAAAAACATAAAGACGGGTTCGTATCGTCGCGAGGATAGCGAATACGAAGTCCGTTTTGGGGTTTGAGCTATGGAGATACTAGTTTCAGACCAAAACGTTTAGGATGTGGGTTTGCGGGTTCTCTATCGATTTGACTTCAGAAAATTACAAAATTAATATGGGAAGCCCTAAATGATCATAGAATGATACCGTAAAAGTTTGAAATCGTTTTGATGATGTTTGTATAGAAAATTAATTCATGAAGCCAAAATAGTAATAATTGAAAATGAATTTTTATCAAATTGTTTAGAGGTATTTGGTGAAACCCGAACTTACTAAAATACTCCATAACTATTTTGATACTTCAAAATATTTTTATAAGAAAATTTTGAAAGCGTAAAACTCCTAACGAACCAGTATAAAATAGTTTTAAAAATGAAAATACGTGAATTACGTAAATAGATGTATTGAAAATACGGATCGTTACAGCAGCGCTGCTTTCATTTTTTTCGTTTACAACATGAAACAGATGGGAATTGCTATATGCACTCATGATTAGAAATTTCGTACCAAATTCATTAATTTAAGTATTAATTAGAAACTATATTAATTAATTAATTTAGTTTTAAGTATTTAGTTTAGTTTTAAATAGTAAAAATTAAATTTGAGTAGACCACACACCACTTTCTTCATCCAACTTTTTAAACCAAAAGAACACACTACAGGGAGTGGGACTCACATCAATCTTCCAACTCCACAATCCAACCCTACGTTCTAACAAAAGAACACATTACACACAAATTTCTCTCTCATCAAATTCCACACTTCTCAACTTTCCCAATTATACTTTCATACAAAAGAACATGCCCTTAGTCTCATATAGTATATGAGATAAATGAGAATCATGTGACCAATGAGAGAATTCCCTCCTTGGTCACCATCCAGGTTGCCGATCACCCATCAGAGTGGTGGGATACACACCCTCACATATGGTTCATGGTGTCAAAACGGCCCGACGGTCCGGCCCGGGCCCGGAGGTTGATCAACGGGCCGTTGACCGGTCCGGGCCCCGCGCCAGGGCTGGGCTGGGCTGGGGTGCCAGGCCCAGCCCGGGTTTTAGCCCGCATGCTAGAAAAACCCCCCATGAGGCTTTAAAAAGCCACCCACATGCTAAAAAAGCCGGGCTGGGCTAGGGTCCTCCCCGTCCGGGCCGGGCCGGCCCGGGTTTTGAATGAGCCCGAGTCGGCCCGGTCTGACTGTTTTGAAACCATGACATATGATGTGGTCGGCCTTGATTGTAGCCACGTCACCTACCATTTATCTCATGTTATATGTATGTGTGTTAAAGCTATGTATGTATGTATGTGGTACACATTATTCTCTCCATCATATATTGGACGCTGCACGGAAATTGGGTGCAAAGTAGACCCGACCACGGTTCGGTTCGAACCGTGGAACCGAACCGGAACCGAACCGGTTTGGAACCGAACCGAACCGGAACCGGTCGACCGGTTCCGAGAACCGGAACCGGAACCGGGCTAAGCCGGTTCGGTTCCGGTTCGCACTTCTGCAGAACCGAACCGGAACCGACGGTTCCGGTTCCCCGGTTTCCCGGTTCGGTTCTCCGGTTCTGGCTCCTTTCATTGGTCGTGAGGTCATGCTCTAGGCCATTGAGGACCAAAACACAGTCATGGCCTTAGGGTGGTTCACGTCATTATAGATGATTTGGGGCTTAACACAACGTGAACAATATGATTACACACAACCATTGGTGGTGATGCAAACCTAGGTAACTGCTCCCCAAAGTACTTAACCAAGTAGCTCCTCTACATGGAATCATGTTGCAATTCACGTGATAAACAATTTAATTATTTTGTAAGATGCATATTACTTCATTTTTCAATCCTTATGTACAATTTAAAAGAACATAAAAATGTTACTGTATTTCTCAATGTATTCTATGAACAGAAAATATATGGGAACCGGAACCGAACCGGAACCGGAACCGGACCGGAACCGGAACCGGACTCGAACTGGAACCGGAACCGAAACCGGAACCGGCCGGGAACCGGAACCGGAACCGAACCGTCCCTAAAGCGGTTCGGTTCCGGTTCCGGGTTCGGCCGGAACCGGAACCGACGGTTCAGAACCGGAACCGAACCGCGGTCGGGTCTAGACTGCAAAGTCATACCGTAACCGACCACATGTGATTCATATATGCAAATATATCGTGCATTATCTCGACCCTCATTTCGCAATCCCATCTCGGTATGCATTCACATCTCATCGTCTCATTTGATGCGAACACGAACGTCTCGCCATCTCGTTTTCATTATATCATGTGTGTTTACGATGAGGATGATGGCGTGTGGGAATGGGACGAAAGCGACGTGTCCACGGGCCGCATTGTCTGGGCTTTATTTTGAAAGGTGAAGACTACATACACCCCTATGCATAGGGGTGTATGTAATCATTATAGGCAAAAAACGGGAAAAATCAAGGGAGGGAGAGTGTGAATGACTTGGGATTTGAAATAATTTGCTTTTTTAGCATATAATGATTACATACACCCCTAAGTATAGGGGTGTATTTAGCAATTCTCTTTTGAAAATATTAAAATTTCAATTATTAATTTCTGACCCGTCTTGTCGAGTCATTTTCGATTCTCGAGATGATCAGAAAAAGGGTGGAACCTGCAAAGTCACAAATCCCTGATATCACGGACTCCACTCCCATTGCAGCTCCCGCAGTCATTCTGACCACCTCGAAACCCTACACCATCATTTTCTATTCTTAATCATAGTATTTGGCCATGTATCTTCTCTTTATTTTGAGCTGGACTCTATGCACCGATCGTTCGGTGCATAGAGGTGACATTTCACTAAAAACAGATAGAATTAAGGAGAGAGGGGATGAGTTGATGGGTTTTTTGATTATTTTTTTTTCTAAATCTGGAAACATTTTCTATCCCTACACCGGATTACCGGTGTAGGTAGCAATTCTCTTTATTTTTCTTCTTCAACACCTTTTTTTTTATTCCCAAAAAAATAAAGGACATATAACTTCACAATAGTTCCACTCACCCAGGCCTCAATAATTTGATCCAACTGTATAGGATGACACGCGTATATGTATAATGCGCTGTCTTGAAGGTGACAAGAGTTCGAGGGGAGGGAAGATACTAGGCAGCGATGTATACTTGCATGGTTTGGGCTACAGTTCAATGGGTGATTGATATGGATCAAATATAATGTTGATCGTCACTGTATGTTACCCAACTTTGCTCTGCTTTTTAGCCTGCGGATATATACATTTCCAAGTTTGTTGTCAGGGACTCCGGCCCGCTTCTGTTCCAAGCCAATGTGTGTCTTGGAGCCCAAAAAGTGGTTTATGACCAAGGTATACAACAAGTCCAAGAAGATGCTTAAGTTACACCAAGCACAAAAGAAATGCAAGCACAAGATTCAAGACCAAAATGTAAACATTATTATAGTGAAGATTGGAAGACTGCACGAGTGGATCCATCATTTGAGTGGTAAAAAGAGTTCTCCAAGCCCCTATCAAATATCCAAAGTGTTCTTTGATTGTTGTTCCTATCCGAGAGAGTTCTTCGACGTTATAAGCAATCTTTGGTAAGGGCGGAGCCAAGAATTCAAACCTAGGCTGTACTGGTTAACAAAACTAAACCCTAGCTGAAAGGTTTACGGGGAGTACTGGTTGCGAGGACTCGGGCCTGCAAGGGTTGCTGGGAGTACGGGCGGAGCCCGGGCTGCATCCCGCCGCAGTCCATGCTTGATTCAGTCATTGATCTTTGGCTTAAACATCACTTTGATCTTTTGGAGTTATTAAAACTTTCATTAGAGTGGTTTGTGGGAAAGACTGAACGGTCTCTTAAAATTAAAAGGAGTGAGAACCTAGTGCCGCACGACCGTTGGAATACAGAAGACCACGCCGGTGACATTGTGCATGGGGAAATTTCGGCGATCCATACTTTGCATTATCGTGACTTATACCAGCGTTTACGTCACTCAAATTGAAACGCGCGCGTGGCATTGTCATTGTCTTCTTTATTTTTTGATTCCGTTTGTAACGAAGAGGAAACAAATCTTATCTGACCCCTATAATTTTCTTTAAATCATATTAAGGTGAGGAGTCGCAGATAAGGTGAGGAGTCAGAGGCACAGATAAGGTGAGGTGTCGCCTGCTAAAACGAAGCAAGCGTGTCAGAGAAGCAAAGTCAATAGTGGCGACATTAGCGGCTCATACATACGAGTGACGTTAACGGGATGGCAGGACGTCGTGCGTGTCACGTGAAGGAGACAGCTACTCACCGAGGCTGGTTCCCAAATACCTGCGCGCTGCGTCATCGAGTCACGCTACTTACTGTTGCGACTGCGGGCGCTGCAGTCGTCGTCGCCGTCCCCGTCGTCATCGTGGGGGCGGGGAGCTGTCGCCCACAGACCCAACGGCATTGTATCCCAGAAACTCATTAAAGCCTTCTCTTTATTTCCTTTATTCTATGTTATCATCCCCACCCCAGGTATTTTTATAATAATTAATTCGGCCGACGGCGACTTGTGGCCCTCACGCTTAGCCGGAAACAGAAGCGGCCGGCTGTAACTTTTTCAATCAATTGATATTTTTATTTTAAAATAGAATTAAAAAATTGGCAGCAAAGCGCCGTTAACTTGGACTAATGGCTCCTCAGAAGGATAATAAAGCAGCGACTCCACGTGACGCCTGACCGACACCTTATCCGCTGCAGATTCTCATCCACTCCCCCACTGTTTTAATTATTATAATTCTGCCCCTCAAATTGAAATGATAATAATAATAATAATTACATCGCCTGCCCCTTTTAAGACCTGCAGTTTTGCTTACTACCCCTCGTTGTTCGAAAACAAATGCTCGAACAAATTACTTATATAATCAACACCTCAAAGAGAAGTTAATCCCTTCCTTTTTTTTTCTGACTCCCGATTTCGATCCGTTGGTCACAAATTTAACGATATGCAAAATAATAGAATTTTTTGTAATGAGCCACCGCAGATCAAGCAGTCTAAATTTCATCATATTTTAATTTTTTGCGTTTTTAAAATGAATATAACAATTCCAAAAAGAATCTGATTAAAAAAATTAAACGATCTGTTTCTGTGCTGCAGCGAATGAAAATTTCATTCGCCATCATGACAGAATCCGTGACCTCTCTCTTTGATAAAGGGACCATATACAATGATATCCAAGTACCAGTTTATTTAAAAAAATCCTAGATACCGATTTTTAAAAATACATTTAATAACCCACATCATGTTTTCCGCCAAGCAAATCGAGCTTTGCTAAGACCTCCTCATGTACCATTAGCTCATAATTCATTATTAGCACGAAGCCATCTTTAACATTTTCCGGAGGCAAAATGCTCTTATTATAACTTACCACTACCGGGTATAAAACCTACTGGCCGTCCTTTAAAATATACAAGTCACTATATGAAAATCACAGCCTTATATAACAAATCAAACATTGGAGCATCACACGTAAAAGATAAGAAATCATGTAGCACACTTGATATACATCAAGGGCTTTTGCATCGATAGACACCATACAATGAGACGTTTCATTCAGAAACAGATAGTTTCGTACACAGCGAAAGGGAAGAAGGTGAAGAAACCAGTTATGATCCTAATACGACTGATTTCCTAGGCAATATCCATTACATGCATGGGGTGATCTATACTCACGGTCGTAAAAACTATGTTCGGCATGGTTTGATAAAACGGTGCGACCGCACAGACGATGTCTGTTGTTGTTTGCTTGACGGGCACTTTGCACAGGCTTCATCATATTCTTTGGCAATGGAAGCTTACATTCTGGAATACCCCCTTGTAGTCTTCGTGCTGCTCCATGAACTCGTCATTGGACTTCTTGAAGCTTGCCATGATAGCAGGCATGTCTTCCTCTGCCGGCAAGATGGTTGTTCTTAAATGGAAGAACCTGTTGGAAGGAAATATTCAGTCGAGTCATCATTGCAATTTTTCTCTATAATGATTTGAAATTAAAATGATGCAAAAAGATTTGGGGTGCAAACCGATTGGGTACAGATATCTATTGTTAAGGCCAAAATTGGCGATAACTGTATTTGGGTTGACGTGGACTTCTTTGTCGAGGTAGAGCCTCGTCAGCTGTTGGAATGGTACCCTCGGTTAGTAGAAACGTGATCGATGTGGTAGGGTCGCTGAGGCAGGGTCGCTGAGGCAATGCAGAAGCTCGCTCGACCCCATAGATGGTTTTTCGACCCTTTGCCTAGGACGATGCTTGAGTAGCTGACAATGGGAGCGGTCGTTCGACCATCTAACTGGGCCGTATCTGGATCTCATGCACCACAAATTAACATCAGGCGGGTCGGATCTGGGTTCCGACCCAAATCCACTCCGATGCTTAAGTTAGAACAGGAACTTAAGGAGAGGTTTGGGGCTGTCGAGATCGACCCACGGAGATTTGTCTCAAGTCAATCGCCGCAAGTTATTTGGAGGAATGATTATAAAGTGGGAAGCATAATGTAAGTGTGTTAGGTCTCTTGTACCTTGGGATCCACTTATTCTGTTCATCTTCAGTGAATTTATAGACATTGGAAGTCTCTTCAGTGACGTTGGGAGGATAACGGTCATCAACTATGGCGACACGATCCTCTCCCCATAATAAGGGTAACCGTCGCCCACGGCTCATGTATTTATGAGCACACCTTCAATCGCACGTTTGATAGACGGAAGTGCAACTGGCAAATGACACGTGAGCTTTGACTGAGTCAGCTTCAGGCTTTTCTCATGGGCCTTGTGGGCTTTGATGTCATTCGAGCGAATCCCTCGAGCGCTGGTCCAAGGGTTTAACAATGGCCACCGTTACTCGAACTCAGACAGTTCGTCTGTTGGGGTCAAGTGACGTTACATCTTATTAATGAGGCACGCCAGTCGAGGAAAAAGTACTCGAGTTTAAGCGCCAAAATGCCTATTCTTCTGATATGGCATTGAGTCGGTTCGAAATTCTAGATACTAGGATGCCCTGATTACCAACATTTATCCACTATGATGAGATCGCATCGCCTTAATGGGGCAGTTTTGGAGGGAGATCGAAATCATCATCTTTGGCATTTTTGACCCAAGTTTCCTTCTTCGCTAATGGCTTCCTCATCTGCTCACACCATTGGTAAGGCCTCAACCTCCGTCCCTCAGAAGGATAAGAGAGAGGCCACTGTGCCTAGTCTGATCGCCAATCAAATCTCGCAAGTGGGAGCGGATTAAATTCCTGATTTCCAAGAGAAATATGTCCGAGGCGACTATCATATCCGATTGTCCCAGAGGGATGAAAGGATTCATCTCCCTGGTGATCGAGAGGTTGAAGTATATGTCAAGGCTTTCCATCGGAGACTCCAATTGTCCAAGCATCCCTTCATGTTCTTCCTGCTGAGGACGTTGGGTCTTTCCCTTTGTCAACTGATGCCGAATGCCATTTGTGTCTTAGTCAACTTCATCGCGTTGTGTGTGATGAATGGGATTGAACCAACCATGGAGTTGTTCAATTACTTTTTCGTGATTCCTCCTCTCAAGACACTGGGCCGGTATATGATAACCGCTCGCCGTGGTAGGAAATTATTTGTTGATCTTACTATCTTGAATCCAAAATGATAAGACCAATTCGTATTTGTGGTATTTCATGGCGAGGCGAGTTTCTGCACTCGATGGGGGACTCCTGATTTGGACATGACTGATGATAAGCCTCTTTCTGACGAGGAGGAAAACGTTGCACGTTCGTTGATGAAGCTGCCTGAGAGGACCATGTCGACAAAGTGGCTGTTGACTGACCCAGTGCTGCACAGTAACGTATGGACAAAAGGTTGATTCGACCTTGCCCATCTCTAATTTGCCCTTCGTTTTCTTGAATTTTGCCTCCTTGTAGGCATGGTCGCCCTGAAATATCAGGTAGACCATGGGATGCGGGAAGCATTTGAAGCTTCCATTAGGGAGGCTGAGGAAGATATGTCTTCTTCTCAAGTGTATCCTCTGGAGGGTGGGACGGTCGGGACTTCCAAGGCTTTACCCATGGTGGTTCATGAAGCCTCGCAGTTTATTCGTCCTCAGCAGGGGAAAAAAGAACCCCCCGAATTTGAGGCGGTTGCTATTGAGAAGATGAAGAGATCGAGGCGGCAGCTTCGTATCGTCAACTCAGACTTGATTGGATCGGATGACGCCATTGACCTGCCTGCCTCTCTGGACGCGAATCAATCGCATGGTGAGGTCCAATCCCTCGAACAACATGGGCCCTGTTTTAGAGAAGGATTCGGGGGAATCACCTTCTCCTCAAAAGCCAATTCTGCAACAGGATTCTTGGCCTTGGGGAGGTCTGTTTCCTCTTGAATTGCTGGCCGAGGATATTTCTTCGGATTTTAGATTGATCTTGCTAGAAGATTGATCGCCTCAAGCCCCATTTGATTGTGCTGAGGAGGAGCTCCTTTAGCCGAGCTTTCCAATTAGGAAAGACGAGTCATCTCTTTTGGATCGTGAGACCGCCTCACGAATTGCTTAGAATTCGACCCTTCCTAGGGAAAAAGCCGTACTAGAGAGGGTCGATCACGAGAGGCTGTCCTCACTTGCTGTTCACGCGAACGTTTAGGTAATAAACATGCTTGTCTTTATTATGAATGAAGCAATTGAGATTGACAATTTTTTGCTTGTCTGTAGGCTCTTGTGGCTAACGTTGTGTTATGCTGCCACTTGTTGGCGGTAGCTAATCATGAAGCCACATTGACGGAGGCCAGTATGGCCGTTGAGAAGGCCGAAGCGAAACTGGCCAGATGAAAGCTTCTCAATAAAATGATCCAGTCTCAAGTGCGCCAACTCGAACATGAGTTAGGCGAGTCTCGTAAGAGGGAGGCTGGTCAAATTGTTTCGAGGGAGCAAGCAGAAAAGATGTTGCTTGAGAAAAGGGTCAAGTGGGAGGCCAGAGAGAGAGAGAACTTCAAGCTCGTCTGCTTGACGGCTCTCGGGAAGTCAACGCGCGAGAGATCGCGTAAAGGGCAGTCCAAGAATGAATGGACAACTTGCCAAGGCTTCGATGAGCTGTATACACAAGGATACGAGCGGTGTCGATTCCCCGATTTTGCGGTTGAGATCGACAAAATCCCTGTCATTTTCTCGATCGACGATGGCGATGATCAAAGCAAAATCATGGATGCTGCTATCTTCGTCTACGAGATTGCAAATGTTGGTGCTCCCAGAGATCAAGAGCATACGTCTTCGATCGACGGAGACCAAGCGCACACCGATCCGGCTGAGGGATCTTGATAGTTCCTTATCCCTCCAAGTTTTTGAATGTATATGGGGTGTAGATTTTGTAGGAACACAACAATTTTGTAACTCAATAAAGATATTGCCAAAAGTTGACATATCCTCTTTGTTCGCCACAAATTGATACTTGTTTTAAGGAGCGTGTATGATCGTCTGTGTCGCCATTTGGCCCCATTCAACGAGTTAAGCAACTGCCCAAGGTGGTAGGGGTTGGATCGTTGAATCATACCCTTATTAATCATCATAGTAAGGTGCAGGTCTTGAAGTTGTGTAAGAGATGAACTTTCAGCTTGTGGTCGACGACCAAGTCGTGTTGTTCGGTAGCAAGGGGGTGTCCCCTGTCTTACTACCGATGACTAAGTAAGGTCGTCCAGTCGCGAGTGGATGGCCCCTCGGCTTACGGCTTACGGTTTACGGCTTACGGTCAAGTAGAGTTGTTTGGTAGCGAGGGGGATGGCACATTCGTCTTACAATCGACGACAAAGTAGGATCATTCAGTAGCGAGGGGGTGGCCCTTCGGCTTACGGCTGTCGACCAAGTAGAGTCGTTCGGTAGCGAGGGGCCTGGCCCCTTCGTCTTACGGCCGATGACGAAGCAGGGGTGTTTAGTTACGAGGAGGTGGCCCATTGGCTTATGACCGACGACCAAGTAGAGTTGTTCGGTAGGGAGGGGGCCCCTTCGTCTTACGGTCGACGATGTCGGTTCGTTTGGTAGCGAGTGGCATGGCTCCTTCGGCTTACGACTGACGACGAAGTAGGGTCGTTCGGTAGCGAGGGGATGTTCCTTCGGCTTACGGCCAACGAAGCAGGGTCGTTCGGTTACGAGGGCGTGGCTCATTCGTCTTACGGCCGACGACAAAATAAGGTCGTTCAGTTGCGAGAGGGTGGGTCCTTTGGCTTTCGACAGACGACTAAGTATACTCGTTCGGTAGCGAAGGATGTGGCCCCTTCGTCTTACGGCTGACGACGAAGTAGGGTCGTTCAGTTGTGAGGGGGTGGCTCCTTCGGCTTATGGCTGCCGACGAAATAGGGTCATTCGGTAGCGAAAGGCGTGGCCCCTTCGTCTTACCGCCAACGACAAAGTAGGGTCGTTCAGTTACGAGGAGGTGGCCCCTTCGGCTTACGGCTGACGACGAAGTAGGGTCGTTTGGTAGCGATGGGTGTGGTCCCTTCGTCTTACGGCCGACGACGAAGTAGGGTCGTTCGGTAGCGGGGGTGTGGCTCCTTCGTCTTACGACCGACGACGAAGTAGGGTCGTTCGGTTGCGAGGGGGTGGCCCATTCGGCTTACGATCGACGACTAAGTATGGTCGTTCGGTTGCAAAGGGTTGGCCCCTCGGCTTACGGCCGACGACGAAATATGATCGTTCAGTTGCGAGGGGGTGGTCCCATTCGGCTTACAGTTGACGACCGGGTAGAGTCATTCGGTTGCGAGGGGCGTGGCCACTTCGTCTAACGGCCGACGACAAAGTAGGATCGGTCAGTTGCGAGGGGGTGGCCACATCGGCTTACGACTGGCGACTGGATAGAGTCGTTCAGTAGCAAGGAGCGTGGCCCCTTCGTCTAACGGCAGACGACGAAGTAGGGTCGTTCAATTGCGAGGGGGTGGCCCCTCGACTTACGGCTGATAACCGGATAGAGTCGTTCAGTAGCGAGGGACGTGGCCTTTTCGTCTTACGGCCGACGACGAAGTAGGGTCGTTCAGTTGCGAGAGGTGGCCCCTTCTGCTTACGGCTAAAGATAGTCGTTCGGTAGCGAAGGGCGTGGCCCCTTTGTCGTACGGCCGACGACGAAGTATGGTCGTTCAGTTGTGAGGGGGCCGCCCATTCGTCTTACGACTGATGACCCAGTATTTTCTAGGTCCGTTTTCATGAAGACATTGTGAATTGAAATGAGCATGGTCAATCTAGATTTATCCTAAGGATTGGATCCTTGCGAGTTGCACGCTTGTCGAAGATTAATTAAGCATTAGACGGAATGATTCTCACAAAATTCATAAGTGCCATGTTGAGAAAATGTGTTTTGTAGGAAAACAGACATAATTAATATAAAAAGCTTTGACATTCTGATGAAAGAAAAAGCATACATGCGTTTTGATCCTGTTCGGGGCTGTTTCTGTGTGGCCTTTATTTGATCCTTGCCTAGAAGCTTTCTAATCGACCACCTTGGTGACGGGTGACCCGATCATTGGTCCTTTGCTTTTCTGCTTCGAAGTCCCCTCTTTATTTGGTTGGTTGTCATCTGGCTTCTTGGGATGACCTCGTTTGATTAGTGCGTCAATCTCTTTCTTAAGTGTCCAGCAATCATAGGTGCCATGCCCGTAGTCATTGTGGTACTTGCAGAATTTGAGATCATCCCATTTTTCGTACATGTTCTTCTTGACAGGCTCGTTGATGATTCATTCCCGTTGGGCGTATGCCAGGACTTCTGCTTTCGGAGCGCTCGGCCGAGTGCTCGGCCGAGTGCTCGGCCTGACGTACGCATCTTTGGCAGGATGCTCCTTGCTCTGGGGACTTGTCTCTTTGCCGTTGATCTCGCAGCTCTGATCAAGAATCCCTCGGGGTCGTGCATCAGCTTTGTTTCCTCCAGACGCTTGGGAGTGTCATTCTTCGCAACGGCGAGTGCTTGCTCCGAGGTCATGAATCGATCCGTCGTACTGAACATTTCCACGAGAGTGCTCGGTGGGAATTCATGCAAGGACCTTAGCAGATGTTTATTTCTGACTGCTTGGGTGAGGGCTTCAATGATAGTAGAGTCCGAAACGTCATCGACCTCCGGTCTTTCTTTGTTGAAACGTTTGATGAAGTCCTAAATTTATTCTCACCTTACTTCAAAGCGAAAAGATGGGACGATTTTCGCTTCGGGCGTCTCCCAGCTACAAACTGCATGCAGAAAAGGTCGGACAAATCGTCAAATGACCCGATGCTATTATTGGGCAGCCTGTGGTACCAGCCGTCCGCCGCATTTGTAAGCGTGGTCTACAAGGCTCGGCAGATGTATGGCTCATCAATCCCGTGAAGCTCATCACGTTCTAATATCTTCGGACGTGCTCCCACAGGTCTACAGTACTGTCATACATCTGCAAGGTTGGGATCTTGAACTTGGAGAGCAGTGGGGCGGACATGATGCTCTCCTTCAGCGGAGTCCGCCGATTGGTATGAAGCATGATTGGTGCACGTTCCTCACGTCGCTAGTGAGTGGCACTCGAAGAGTGGTTGGGGCTTGCTTTTCTCTCCTTCTTCGCACCAGCTGCAGGGTTAGGTGGATTGCGACCTTGGATGAGATTATCTCTCACCTGTTCTAAATTGTTGTGGTTGGTCCGTCCATTATTCCACATCTCTCCGTTCTGTTAAGATGGAGGAATGGTATTCGGTTGCAAGTTCTCTTGTTGCTCGAGTCCTTGCTCGTCTAACCCCTGGTTTGCTCGGATAGCCTACCCTCTTGGTTGGGACGCTCGATGTCCCGTTGAACATCGGTGGCCAGTACGATCAGGCTCTTTTCCATCTTCTCAGTGAACTTGTTAAATTGTTCCTGAGTCATCACTTGAGCATTGGGTGGGACTCCTTGGTCTTCAAGATTCGCATCTGGAATACCCTCGTTCAGTATGTTCTCCACTAGATCGTATAGTGATCCAGTGTAGTCGGGTCCAGTCGACATAGGGCTTTGTTTGCTTTGGGATGTCAACTGGAGTGTTTCCACAGACGGTGCCAACTGTTAATACCAAAATTGGCGATAACTGTATTTGGGCTGACATGGATTTCTCTGTCGAGGTGGAGCCTCGTCAGCTGTTGGAATGGGACCCTCGGTTAGTAGAACCAGGATTGATGGTGGTAGGGTCGATGAGGCAATGCAGAAGCTCGCTCGATCCCATAGATGGTTGTTCGACCCTTTGGCTAGGACGATACTTGAGTAGCTGACAATGGGAGTGGTCGTTCGACCCTCTAACTGGGTCATATCTCGATCTTCTGCACCACAAATTAACATCAGGGGGTCGGTTCTGAGTTCCGACCAAAATCTCCTTCGATGCTTAAGTTAGAACGGGAACCTAAGGAGATGCTTAGGGCTGTCGAGATCGACCCACGGAGGTTCGTCTCGAGTCAGTCGCCGCAAGCTATTTGGAGGAAAGATAATAAAGTGGAAAGCAGAATGTAAGTGTGTTAGGTCTCTCGTACCTTGGGATCTCCTTATTCTGTTCATCTTTAGTGTATTCATAGACCTCAAAAGTCTCTTCAATGATGTTGGGAGGATAACGGTCACCAATTATGCCGCCACGATCCTCCCCCCTTAATAGGGGTAACCGTCACTGACGCCTCAGCTATTTATGAGCTCACCTTCAATCGCACGCTTGATAGGCGGTAGTGCAACGGGTAAATGACACGTGTGCTTTGACTGAGTCAGCTTCAGGCTTTCCTCATGGGCCTTTGTGGGCTTTGACGTCATTCAAGCGAATCCCTCGAGCGCCGGCCCAAAGGTTTAACAAGTATAATACATAATACATATTCGTTTTTTAAAGCAGATATGTATATTTAAGTCACTAATTATATCAGTCACATATGGATTCAGATTTGTATATTAATCGGGCACAAGCATACATACTAAAAATCCTGATAGAAAGATTTAGTTGTACCCTTAATGTCAGCATTTTTATATGTAAAATGTCCAAAACTACTTAAGGCATACGATCCTATCATTTCCTAAGTAAGATACCACACAATGCAGTACTTAATATGTTCGACATATATATGCATTGAGCCATATTCGATATATTTAAATAAGAATAATAGGAAAAAAGTGGCACATGATCACTGTTGATCGGTGACAGTTATTTATTGGATGCCCAAAAAGTAAGAGGTGGACTATATACACAGCAAGAGATTGCGGTGTATACTTCTTTTTTCAAAAAGAAAAAGAAAAAAAAAATGTCACCTCAGTGTCCCATCACTGTCCTGATGTGACTTTTTTTCTTTTTTGGAAAAAAAAAATAACATAGACCGCAATTTTTGCGATATATTTAGCAATCACCAAAAGTAACCCATATGGGCTGCTTTGAGTCAATCCATGACAGCACATCTGCACTACTGATTAAAAAATGATAATGTATCACATAATCCACATTAGTCCCGATTTAAATATGTATTTGAATACATCAGACATTTTACCATTATTAGTATTTGTATTTTAAACACGGTACGGATACGAATATCGAAAATCTAATATGAAGAAGATATTCCACATTCGTTTGCACCCCTAAAACGATGCATGCATAGGACTCTACATCAATGAAGCTCAGAATCATATATGCAATCTGGGCATTACATCCTAAGACCACAATAATGTCGCAAAAAAAAATGGTTCAAGACATGTTTAATCGCAAGAAGGCACTCGGGAAACAGAAATTCTGTACACTCCACACACACACACAAATTCTGGATATCACCCCCCCCCCCCCCCCCCCCCCCCCCCCCCCCAAACAAAAAAAAAAAACAAACAAACAAACAAACAAACAAACGCATGTTTTCGGTGTCTGTCCAAGTAAAAACTAGTGTTGCAATGATGCAGAGATAGAAGAAGCCCTTTAAACAATCAAATACGCATATAGAAGTGAAAGAAATCAGACCCATCTGATTGACTGTCACAAAAAAAATTCAGAATTTCCACAGACATGATTAGAAAGAAGTGATAATGTTTGATTTGTGGTATTTGGGGATCCCCAACTATGTTATAATCTAGAATTCAAAATTTTCTACTGAATCAGAATTCACCATAGAAAGTGTGAATTCAAGTTTCAGTGTTTCTCCTATAATTCTAAGATTTCCTCATTGAGGTTGCATTTATTAAGAAACTTAAATAGCATAAGCTGATTCCAACATACACCCAAAAACATTACACAAAAATAGGGTCTCCATAAAAACATAACAATTAACAATTGCAAGTAACCACATAGATTGCATTGGATTTCTGGTTCAGTGACGCCCATATTCATATATTTCAAAACCACCTGAAATTTAAACTGAAACCAAAGAGGTATATTTGTGTACGGTGATATTGGCTAAAGCTAGAAAAGAACAATCTTTTGAGTACATTCAAATTAGGCTCTAGAGAGTGATGAAGGAAAAACTCTAGGCATGACAACCTTAAATAAGCAAGGGGGTCCACTGCTTCAAATATACAACATGCAGTGTCACCTTGAATCTTAAACGAGCAGATTATAGCTGCAGATAGTGAAAAGCACTTACCCTTCTTTCTGACCAAAACCTGAGCCTGGAACAGTGGATATGCCAGTTGCCTCCAAGAGCTTGAGGCAGTAGAAAACATCAGGAACCTTGCCAGCCTGCTTGACAGCTTCTATTGCTTTTGCCGGCAATCGAATTTGTGGGAATGAATACATGGCTCCTGCAACCATTTTTCACATTAGATTTTAGAGTAAGTATATTACGAATACTATTGAGTGTCATTGTATTGGGTGTGTGTGTAAAGAAAAGCAAGGGATAATATAAATACATGAAGGGTTAGCTCATTTGGGGCTAATCTCTATTTTCCCAAAAGCCTACATGGTATCAGAGCCTTTCATCAAAAACCCTAGCCCTAAAAAACCCTAAAACCCAAAAGACAGCCGTCACCCCGCCGTCGCCTGAGGCGTAGGCTTCCGTCGTCGCCTGAGGCGTAGGCTTGCACCGTCGCCTGAGGCGTAGGCTTCCGCCGCCGCCTGCTGCGCAGGCTTTCGCAGCAACAGCCACCGCCGTCGCCTGAGGCGTGGGCTTCCGCCGCCGCCTGCTGCGCAGGCTTCCGCAGCAGCCGCCACCCGCCTGCCGTGCAGGCTTCCGCCGCCGCTGCCGCCTGCTGCACAGGCCGCCGCCTCTGCCGAAGGAGATTCGCTGCTGCCTTCCCGCGCGCTGCCGCCGCTGATTCTGATTCTCTGCTACAAAGGAGAATCCTAAAAAAACCCTAACCCTAGATCTATGGTCGAACCATGAAGATGACTCCATAGATTTACGGTTAGGGTATGACTTAGAAGAGGAGAAGGAGAAGTGGATCTGCGGATCTAAGAAGGGAGAAAGGAGAGATCTGCGGATCTGGAGAGATGTGGGACAATCTTACCTCAGCTGACATGAAGGCCTTCATTGGGGAGATAACGAAGCTGCTTGCTTCAAAGGAGTTGGGATCCTCGAGTGGATCGATGCCTTCACGACCTGTGCAGAAGCTGGAATTGATGCCCAATGATGTGAAATTGGAAAGGACGAAGAATTACCTCAGTTGGTCCAGGAGAGTGCTTCTCATCCTGAAGTCCAAGGGGTTAGAAGGCGTTGTTCTGGGTTCATGCAAGGAACCGGCAGATAAGGATGGGGATGATTGGAAAGTCTGGAGCACCACCAACTCACTGGTGGCTGCTTGGTTGATGACATCGATGGTCCCACCCATTGCTGGGATGGTGGAGGCCATAGAGAGTGCTGCTGAGATATGGAGTATGGTGGAGAAAATGTATTCTGGAGCAGGGAATGTGATGCTCATGATGGAGGTGCAGGGCAAGGTCGACACCTTGAAGCAGGGGGAGATGTCTATTCTAGCCTACTCTGCGGAGTTGAAAATGCTGTGGTCAGAGTTAGACCACTATGACCCTATTGATCTGCCTGATCCTAGGAGTGCGGCGATACACAGGAAGTGGGTGGAGCGTAGGCGTGTGACACATTTCCTGAGGAACCTGAGTGGAGACTTTGAGGTCAGGAGGGCGAGTATGTGTCACTTATCCTCCATCCCATCTCTGGAGGAGGCCATAGCTGCAATGGCACAGGAGGAGACCAGACTGAGAGTTATGAAGGATGAGGGTACTCAGGTCACTCGGGCTGCACTGGCTGTACCGGCAGTAGCAGCAGTGAGCGAGGATCGAGAGTGCTACACCTGTGGGGTGAAGGGGCACCTGAGCTTTAACTGCCCTCAGAAGGGTAGTGGACGAGGACGTGGCACTGGAGGCAGAGGAGGAGGTCGTTGGGGCCGTGGAGGCTGTGGACGAGGTCGCGGCGGCCCACGGGCCAACTTTGCTACCGCTGATGGACGACAGGAGACAGTGATGATTGAGGCTACGCCAGCTGAGGCGTCAGACCTAGAGCAGCGGAGACAGTCCAGGTCTACTACTGAGAGCTCGGAGAGTCATGCAGACCAGACTGGGGATATTGCCTCGCCATTCGGTAACTTTGCCCACTTCGTTCACACAGGCTCAGGTAACCGATTAGCCCTTTCATGTAGAGATCATATAGAGTGGATTATTGACTCAGGTGCATCTAGTCATGTGTCAGGAGCATATAGACAGTTTTCCACTTATAAACCACATACCATTCATGAAACTGTTCAGACAGCTGATGGCACATCCCAACCCATTAGAGGGATTGGTACTATTCAGTGCACTCCCTCCATACGCCTCTCTTCAGTTCTTCACGTCCCATCTTTTCCAGTCAACCTCTTATCTGTTGGCTCTATTGTTGATGACCTCGACTGTAGCATTACTTTTGATCATTGTGTGTTACAGGAAAGGAAGACTGGGAGGAGGCTTGGGACTGGCGTCAGGCGTGATGGACTGTGGTATCTTGACAGAGCTAGTGGAGATGCTGCACTGGCTGTCGTTGGTGGAGAGAAGGAAATGGATGTACTTTTGTTACATTGTCAATTGGGACACTTGCCTTTTGATATTTTGAGTAAAATGTATCCCGATGTTTTGAATAGAGTGAATGAAATGAATTTGAAATGTGATGCATGTGAATTTGGGAAACACACTAGGACGTCATATCCTAGTGTGGGGATGAGGAGTGTAGAGAGATTTCATCTTATTCACTCAGATGTTTGGGGGCCCTGCCCAGTGACTTCAGTAAGTGGGTTCAGGTGGTTTATCACCTTCATAGATTGTCATTCTCGGATGACATGGCTTTATATGATGAAAAACAAAGGCGAAGCGTTGAAGTGTTTTCAGGACTTCCATAGAAGTGTTAGAAATGTGTATGAGGCCAAGATCCGTGTCTTGAGAACGGATAATGGGACAGAGTATGTAAACAGGGAGTTTGCATCTTACCTATCTGAGAGTGGGATAACTCATCAAACCACTTGTCCCAACACCCCCCAACAGAACGGAGTTGCTGAAAGGAAAAATAGACACTTGTTGGAGGTAACTAGGTCACTTATGCTCACCATGAATGTACCTAAGATATTGTGGAGTGAAGCAGTGATGACAGCCACATATCTTATCAACAGAATGCCTTCACGGATCCTTGGTATGAAGTCTCCATGTGAGATTCTTATGGGAAAGAACACTTTTGTAGTTCCACCAAAAGTGTTTGGATGCACATGCTTTGTGAGGGATCATAGACCTTCTGTGGGGAAGCTAGATGCTCAGGCAATTAAATGCATATTTGTTGGGTATCCTTCAAATCAGAAAGGCTATAGGTGTTGGAGTCCCTCAGAAAGAAGGCTATTTGTGAGCATGGATGTGACGTTCAGGGAGACTGAGCCTTTTTATGGAGGACTGACAGATTCTACATCAGTATTTGATACTGGTGCCTCTCCAAACACAGGAGGAGCTGGTCGAGAGGGGGAGACTGATGACAGGAGGGTAGTGGTTGGACTTATACCGTGTCCTGTCAGGCCTACTGGTACTGGTCCTGATAGCAGGGATGAGGAAAGGACCTTGGTGGGAGAGGAGGAAGACAGGTTGTACGGCAGGAAATATAGCAGGAGATAGAAGGATAGTCATGGCGATGGAGAACAACATGAAGACATCTTCCCCACTGAAGAACCACTAGCTCCACAGCCACATGTCGAGATTGATCAGTCTATCACGCCTGCTCGAGTCCCGACTTCCTTACTGCCTTCCTCTCCTATCACGGATGGTAACCTTTCTTTGCCTTCCTCTAGTTTAGATCTTCCACTTGCATCTAGTAGGGAGCCTCGTATCAATGCCGGCAGGCCTCCTGTACGGTATGGATATGAGACTGATATTGCTAATCATGTCTCCTATGCATCTCTTACACCTGCATATAGGGCTATCATTGCATCCTTACAGTTTATCCCTATACCAAGTGATTGGCGAGTGGCAAAGCAACATCCCCAGTGGAAGAAAGCAATGCTCGAAGAACTTGAGGCACTGGAGAAGAACAAGACATGGAGACTTGTCTCACTTCCAGCAGGGAAGAAAGCTGTGGGCTGCAAGTGGGTATTCACAATAAAGCAAACTGCAGAAGGGAAGGTGGACAGGTACAAGGCGAGGCTGGTTGCCAAGGGCTACAGTCAGACTTATGGGATTGATTATGATGAGACATTTGCCCCAGTGGCAAAGATGAGTACTGTGAGAGTACTGATATCCTGTGCAGCGAATTTTGGATGGAAATTGCATCAGTTGGATGTAAAAAATGCCTTCTTACATGGAGACTTACAGGAGGAGGTATACATGGAGATTCCACCTGGCTTTAGTACACAACAGACGATGGGAAAGGTGTGTAGACTGGACAAGTCTTTGTATGGGCTGAAGCAATCTCCCAGGGCATGGTTCGACAGATTCAGGCGTGCAGTCATCACTATGGGCTATAAGCAGAGTAATGGTGATCATACTGTATTCTATAGACATTCAGGACAGCGGATTACTCTTTTGGCTGTATATGTGGATGATATCATTATCACTGGAGATGATGAAGAGGGAATCTCTCACTTGAAGGTAAGGTTGGCGAGAGAATTTGAGGTCAAGGACCTTGGACAGTTGGGGTATTTCCTTGGACTGGAGATTGCCAGGTCAAGAAAGGGCATAGTTCTCTCACAAAGGAAGTATGCCCTGGATTTACTGGCTGAGACTGGTATGTTGTGGTGTCGTCCAGCAGTTACTCCTATTGATCAGAATCATAGGTTGCATTCACAATCAGGGGAGCCAGTAGACAAAGAAAGGTACCAGAGACTTGTTGGACGCCTTATCTACTTGTGCCATACCAGACCTGACATTGGCTATGCTATCAGTGTGGTAAGTAGATACATGCATGATCCTAGGACTGGACATATGGAGGCAGTCTTCAGGATACTGAGGTATCTGAAGAATAGTCCAGGAAAAGGCATATTATTTGGTAGTCATGGTCACATGAATGTGACAGGCTACTGTGATGCGGATTGGGCCAGTTGCCTAGATGATAGAAGATCGACCACGGGCTACTGTGTGTTTGTTGGGGGCAACTTGGTCTCTTGGCGCAGTAAGAAGCAGGATTTAGTGGCTCGTTCCACTGCAGAGGCAGAGTATCGTGCTATGGTGCTTAGTACCTGTGAGATGATCTGGCTGAGATCACTCCTACATGAGCTACGCCTGCTGAGAGAAGGACCATTGCGGTTGTTGTGTGATAACAAGTCAGCAATTAATATTGCCAACAACCCAGTGCAACATGATAGAACGAAGCACATAGAGATTGACAGGTTCTTCATTAAAGAGAGACTGGACAAGAAACAGTTGGAGATCTCCTATATTACATCTGGACAGCAACTAGCAGATTGCCTTACAAAGGGGTTGAACTCTAAAGGAGTAGAGGATGCTTGTAACAAGATGGGCATGATAAATATCTTTTGCTCATCTTGAGGGGGAGTATTGAGTGTCATTGTATTGGGTGTGTGTGTAAAGAAAAGCAAGGGATAATATAAATACATGAAGGGTTAGCTCATTTGGGGCTAATCTCTATTTTCCCAAAAGCCTACAAATACTAAAAGAAGTTAGAATAGAAATAAAGAGAACTTAGAGAAGGATAAATTTTGTACCTTCAGTAAAGTGACAAACTACATTTCTGCAACTGTTAAATCCATCAGTCATTATTCTAGCCCGTCTCCTTAGAGAATCAAGGACTGCCTTGCTGCATAGGATTAACACATCATACATTTAGAGGTAACATCAATCGGTTAGTAACCCCAAAAACCCCAAAACATCCTGAAAAATCGCCTGGTGATAAAGCATTTCTCAGTAATCATTTTCCATTTAGTTGTAATCAATAAAAGAGATATATAAGATTCTAAGAACCCTTGAGCAATTCTATGTAAACATTTTTTGCACACCTGAGTGATTTATTAAAGATGACAAGGTTTCTTAGAAAAGAATACGAAGGAACATTTTTAAATTTAGATTTACATGGTATTTGAAGAAAAGAAACAATCAGAGCCTAAAGTTGAAATAGACCGTCCTTACCTCTCCTGTGTGAACTTCAAGTAAGAGATATCTCCGGGCTAGGGAGGATTAACCATCAGACCCAACTGCAAAGTAAACAGTTTTGTGCCTCACATAACTATTTTAGGGTCAATTTTGAGCAAAACTACAGCCATGAAATCCCAAGATTTGCCCAGGTTACAAGAACATGTTAGAATCCAATTAAGGTCATAATGTAAGCGGAAGCGCATCTACTTACAAAAATTTGCCATGGGACATTTGGACAGAGTGAAACAGATGTCACCTTATAAATCTCATCTACAGTCTGCATCATATCCAAATCAAGGAACATTTGGCGTTAATACATTTAGATACGTATGTTAAAAAAACTTTCAGATACTAGTATCCATACACTCAAAGAGAATAATGGGTATCATATGACATATAAGCGCTCATGTCATATATCGACTCAAAAAATCCACTCTCCACAATGTTTGTACTATGTACAATATAAATTGCTCAGTTTGATCTTCGTATTCTAAAACCCAAAAACATCAAAAGATCTAGTGAATCCAAAGATTTTTGCTTGATACTCTAGTTGTGGGAAAATTAACAGTATGTTTTACAGAAAAATGACTTTTTCCCCCACTAATCAATGATCAAAAAAATTTGGGTTCCAGATACAGTAGGTATCTGAATTTTAGATTGTGAAGAACAAAATGAACGGTGACAAAAGTGGTCATATGTCATATTTTAATATTTCATATAACATTTGATGACAATGCATATCCATTGCAACTTTTCTGAGACACATGTTCAAGGTGCAACTGCCATACAAAATACGAACAGTAGTATATAATAATTTATATCTGCTAGAATATGAACTTTGTGATAATCGATCTATATTTCACCAACCACGTTTCCCAGATCCAGACCATGATAGTTCCTTTATTAGCATTTATCAGATTACCCATACAAACATTTAGCAGAGCATAATTCTAACCACCCTGGCTTCAACTGCTATCACGAAGATGAAGGTAAAATGGTATCCTGTTATATTTAACCTCTTAATTAGATTTCATGCAACTCTCTCCATAAAGTTAATCCATGAATGTAAGCAATGTGGCTATGCAAATAGTTAAACAAAAGCTTAGATTTTAAACTACTTTCTGCAACCTTGTTTAGATTGCTACATTTAACAGATCATATAACATAATATGATTAGAGTATAACTATCTTATTAAAGTAGGCACATTATGCAATTCTTTTTTCTTATACGAATAAATTCATAATTAAAACCCCAGCTACATAAAGATAATACCAGAAAGTACCCATCTGATAATGCCAGTCAATTTTGTCGGATAGTCAATTATACTTTCTATCCATGATCATTATTAGACTCTATATGAAACTACAAAAAGTAGTCATCAACCTACAAAAATATTAGGTGCTAGGTAAATTTTAGATTTACAATCATTTTCACAGTTAGTGATACACCAAGAAGAATCCATACCAATATGCAAGTTCAGACAAAATCCAGAAAATTCTTAAGACTTGCAAATATTAGTATAAAAATGCATAGTATATGTAACAAACCTAAGGATGACTGTTAGTCATCTCGAACTACCCTCCACACCCCAGTAACCTTTTGAGACTGTATGAAAAGACACGAGCTGGACCTATTTGCTTATAGGTGGACCCATGTCCAACAATATCTTGCAAAATTGAAACAAAAGATATTTTTAGATTTAGATCCACAGTTTATGGGGAAACATCTGATTGGATTATTGTTTGGTTAAGATATTTACCTTTCTTGCACTTACAAAAGGTCGTTCATCCTGATAAATATTTTGCTGATAAACTTCATCTGCTAGGAGGACAAGGTTTTCGTGGAAACAGAATTTCAACAACTCCCTTAAATTGGCTTCACTAAGACATTGGTCATTAGGGTTGCCAGGGTTTATAATCACCATAGCTCGAACCTGATCCCATCATAGGATGATTACCAATCAAATCGGTGAACATTGCATATAATTGCTTGCATAGTATCTGATGCGGACGCCCCCTAGCCGCCGCCCCGCTTGCCGCAAGCTGCAGAGGATCGTATCAAATTGGTATCAGAGCATTGAGATCCGATGGCGACAAGCACGCGATCAAAGACGGATGGCGTGGATGAGAAGGTGCAAGGGCTTCGAGAGGAGTTCAATCGGGAGATCGAGAGATTGAAGAAAACCCTAGGGGAGTCCATCAAGGATCACGCCCATTCGCAGGAGGACATCCAAATCGAGCTATGAGAAGGGACGCCGCACAAACGGGACGAGATATTCAAGGGCTAAAGGAGGCAACCGCAGATCTGAAATTTTTGAGGGAGGCCACTTCGTCGATTCCGGAAATAAAATCCATGCTTCAAGCCCTAACGACAGAGAGAGGAGGAGATTGGGGCAAGAAGATTCAAGGGGACGAAAATCAAGACGAATCGACACTTGAATCATCAAATCAAGGACTTCCTGAGGGGGCGACGGCTGCGAGAAACCCTCTAGGGTTAGCCGCAGCCCCTACCAGCCAAAACAGGCCCGGATCGGCAGGCCCATATGGGCCTGCAGAAGCAGCCGCAGGCCCTTCTGGGCCTGCGTTCTGCTCGGCAGGCCCTCTGGGCCCTGCCGAGCAGCCGACAGGCCCATCCAGGCCTGCCGCAGCTGCGGCAGACCCATACTGAGCCGCAGCAGGCACAAGATGGCCTGCTGCGGCCACTGCAGGCCCACACGGGCCTGCAGCAGCCGTAGCGGGCCCAATCAAGGCCGCAGCAGCCACTACAGGCCCGTGGGTGCCCGCAGCAGCACAGACAGCCCCCTGGGGCCCGCAGCGGCACAGGCAGCCCCCTGGGGGCATGACGGATGAGGACGGGGTCGAGACACGCCGATTGGGGCCCCATCGGCCCAATTTTGGAGACCAGAGGCTTATCCACATGCACCGGGACCGCAGGTTGATCCCAGGCAGACTTTTGAGGGCTTTCCGGGGCGGAGACAAGGCCAGGAAGTCTACTTTGGGGAGCGGACAGCACATGTACAGCCACACAGAGGAGCAGGAGGACCTGTGTTGGCGCGACATCAGGAGTTTCCAGGGTACCATTACCAGCCGGAGGCATGGGAGAGACCTGTTTGGCCTGAGGAGCTGTACGGGGTTGACGGGGAGGACCCGTTGAGGCAGTTGGTGGAGGATTCGGTCGTGGAGGTGACCGCGGCAGAGATGTGGGACCACAGGGGGACATCAATGCAGACCGCCGACTGATGAGGCTGAAGATGCCGATTTTTGACGGTACGGATCCGGACGAATGGATCTATCGGGCGGAGCGCTACTTCCAGGTGATGAGGTTAACGGAGAAGGAGGTTCTGAGTGCCATCGGAATCTATTTCGAGGGCAAGGCGTTGGCGTGGTACAGATGGAAGGTAGCGCGGACCCCTTTTCGCACTTGGGAGGAGCTGTCAGCACCGATACTAGATCGATTCCTGGAGACCTCAGGGGGAGATTTCTATGAGCAGTTATCTGCTTTGCTTTGAGGCAGGAGGGAACGGTGAGAGATTATGTGGAGAGGTTCGAGATGCTGAACAGTAGGGTGAAGGGGGTGACAGATGAGGTGATCGGGAACTTCATGAGGGGGTTGAAGCCCTCTATACGAGTGGAGTTGCGGATGCAGAGCCCGGAGATATTGGAGGATGTCCTTCGCCTGGCCCACAAGGCGGAGGAGAAGCATGCAGAGGAGAGACACATTCGAGGGACTTGTGGAACCCAGGGCCAGCGTAGTCAGACAGCACCGGCCCCACTTCCGGGGGTTACAGTAGCACCAGTAGACACGGAAATGAAGAGTGAGGAAACCCGACCAGTGATCCCTGGTAAACGGATGACTGAGGCTGATATGAGGGCGAGGCGTGCTGCAAGCCTCTGTTTCAGATGCGATGAGAAGTTCAGTCCCGGTCATCAATGTGTGAGCAGGCTGATGTAGATTGTGATAGTACCGGACGAGGGGGAGTATGCAGATGATGGGGAGCCAGTGATGACGGAAGAGAGCGAGGTTGAGCACACACATCTGGATGTAGCGGAGGTGTCCTTGAACTCCTTGGTAGGGGTAACCAAGAAGCATACCATGAAGTTGTTAATACGATGAGACGACGCGTCGATGACGGTACTCATAGACAGTGGGGCTATCCACAACTTCATCTCTCGACATTTGGTGGACCGTCATAGGTTGCAGGTGAGCACCTTGGAGATGTTTACGGTCCTCTCAGGGGCAGTGAGGAGGGAGGAGAGCAGTGGGATGTGCAAGGGGCTGAGTCTGACCTTACAAGGGGTGCAGATCATGGAGGACTTCTTGCCCCTAGAGTTGGACAATATCGATGTGATTTTGGGCGTGCAGTGGCTGAGGTGGTTGGGCGAGGTGAAGATGAATTGGAAGCAGCTTAGGATGGAATTCCAGGAGGGGGTCGCACGGTGGTTCTGACAGGTGACCCTAGCCTCTGTTTTCCCTCGGGGGCCTTCAAAGCCAGATCTCCACATTGAGGACAAGGTGGCTCTTTTAGGGGGAGGTATTGATGCGGACGCCCCCTAGCCGTCGACCCGCTTGCCGCAAGCCGCACCCGGGTCCCACTTGATGCTTATTTGTGAAGAACAACTAGGTATCAATTGTGAGGGTTCTTAGTCTTTGATCCGTTCATTCAAAGCTAGGAGATAGGGCTTCGTCTCGAAAGAGGCCCAATTTATCTATTGTTCTTCGCTGAAATTTCTATAAAAATTCCTTTTTTAATATATTTTTCCTCTTTTAAATCTGAAATTAATTGATCGATCCTCTAGATTGTATCAGTATCCCATCTAAAGTTTGAACTGGATCAACAAGCACCACATCCACTGTTTTAACTAGATCAATGACAATATTGATGGGTTATTCAAGCAAGTTTCCAACGAATTGCAGTAATAAATTTTTCATGTACATTGTTGACATCAGTAATCTATTCATGGCATTAAAATTTGACAGATGGCAAAAAACTAACCTTTGAAGGAGCAAATTACAATTTTAGCTAAATGGATGGGCAGTTCCCTTGAATTGACTCAACTGTAATAGAAACCCGCAAATATATCAAGATGATTTTTTTCACGTATGGACAGTTTTTTATTTAAAAGATGATGCTACAATCTAATCCAATTTTGAGCATTTACTAAATCTACTTAAAACTTTCAATGCAGAACCCTATTCTGTTGTCATATACTTTGTATGTCTATCATCTACACACGAACACGACGACGAGTGTGTGTGCACAAAGGTCAGAATTACAACTAACCTTTTCACATGCTCACAAAAAACCATGCAGAGAGAGAGAGAGAACGTGATATAGAAAAGCACTTACAGTTATCCCTTTTAGACCTTGCTTCTGCAATTGATTGCCGCACATTGTTCAAATCAAGGCCCCAGTTTGCTTCGTCATCCAAATAATATGAAACAAGAGAACCACCGAATAATTGGATTGCCGCTGAATATAGGGGATACTGTGGAACTGGAACTAAGATCTGCCAATTGATGAGCATCAGATTATATGCTGTCGTCGTATCATAAAACATAAAAGAGTATAAGTACAAATTTAAGCAAGTCTTTATTTTGACTTTTCACTAAAATTAAAATATTTGAGTCAGTTCTGGATCACCAGACCCCATCCTTCTCATTTCTGATAATGGTATTTAAACTCTGCATAACACCTTTGCTTGCACCATCAGTGAGAAATATAAGACCTGGATTACTGTGGTCAATCAGAGTGCAAATAATCAGTGGTTAAGACATGGTAAGTTCTATGTAGTACAATGTCTCAGTTACTCAAAAAGTTCCCAAGACTAATCCAATTACCTGGCGTAGGGTACCCATTACGTCTTTCAATAAATTCAGCAATTTCCTTCCTTATTCCCGGAAGACTTCGAGAATCACTATAAGCACCAGATTGTTAAAGAGGGAATCAGGTTGAATCAATTTACAAGTTTTTACTCTGAATAGATTGAGATTTGAATAGAAAATAGCTAGGTGTGCCATCTTGGATCATTCGCCTGCCAATAATTCACATAACAAAATTGAAAAACATGTTTAGGGAACGACTGCATCATTAAAGAGTTTACATTATATGCCTTGTTGTGGAGCATGACAAGTCATTAATGAATTCATATTCTATGCCTTGTTGTAGAGCATATCACTTGGCATGCAAATGGATACAGCCACGTTGTTGCAAGGATACTGTCTTTTGTCTTTCACTAAATGCCAATTCTCAAAAGGTTGTACAAGAAATTGTGGGATAAACTGATGGACTACACTAAAAATAAAATTGGTACAAGTTTATCTAAGCTTATGTTTCACACATAAACCACCACCATAACTTCTTGCATGTTAATGGGAAAAAATAAAATTGAAGCCGACTAATTGGATAGCAGCAAAAAAGCAGAAAAACAATAAAATTTATAGATAACACAACTCAATAGGATAAGTTTTCTATGTGTATTGATGCAAGAAATATCAGGAAAAGAGGATATCAAGAAACTACAAGGGGTATATTTACCAATGTTTGATAACTTGATTTCGGTTTCGGTTCCAACCGTTTGGAAAATTTCAATTTGAGGATTCAAACAGTTCGCCTGTTCCATAGATTTAGTATTGAATTTTGATTTTGGATTTATATGTATATATTTCTAAAACAATGTATTTATAATAAAATTTTCAAAATTTTTAATGGATATTAAGGATTTTTATAATATATTTATAAAATTTTAGAATTTTTATAACTTTAAAAAATTTAATAAATTTTTTTATGTATAGAGTTCAAATAGGTTCGTATTCAAACTTAAACACATATTACTATAAGAAGTGAGGTTTCAGCTGAAACCGGCCAAAACCGAGCGAAACGGGTCAAAACCGAGTGTCAACACCCGTTTCGTCTCGTCCCCTCTAGAAACTAAAACGTAACGGTCGTAACCAAGTGGATGTTGACACCTCATTCCTTGATATTTAGTAGAAGGTCCATCTGACATTGATGATAAAAAGATAACCAACTGCCATTCTAAGCCACTTCAATAGAAAATTGGAGGATAATTAAACACATGAAACCGTTTCCAATAGACCGGTTTTCAAAAAATGCATTTATAAAAATAGCCAAATAGATTTGAGGAGGAAAGAGGATGGCCATTGATTATACCGCCTGCAACTATACAGAACGGAAAGGAACACAATCGTTGCAAACACGAGAAGTGAGAATGGAATTAATAGCCCATTAAAACTATATAAAGAAACTCAGAGATGCTAGTTAATAACTTAAGAAGTCTAGCACCAAGCAAGAATTGAACTCATTTAGAACTCTGTAGAACCTAAAAATGTAATGTTTGGGAATGCATAGAAATTTAATAATCAGACACAAGGAGTCAAGAAAGCCAGGATGCAAGTCATGAAAATTATTTTAAAAAGGATAACAAATCTTGAGATGGTAGAGAACTAGAGGTGCGAACATGACTGGAAGAGATAATAAGATGGACTGCTAAAGATATATCTGATCTCATAGCTGACATTGTGTTTTAATTGAAACAAATAATGAAGTGAGTAAAAATGAGGTCGTAGTTATTGTTTAGACACATTATTTTGAACATGATAAAACACGTGCTCGCGCATTAGGTTTATTACCGAGGTCACCAGAAGTTAATGAAAGATAATGTTTAGCTCTTGCAATGGCATCAGCTGGGAATACAAGTCCAACATTAGGGTCATCAATTAAAAACGGAGCCTGACACAATGCCACCACCTGCAGCAAATAACTTGTATAAGAATCATGTTGAAGGAAAACATACTCAAGTGACACAATTGATTGCATGATTTTACATGGAATAATTTGCTCTTATTGCAAAATTTCCAAGCGCATTAATTGTTTTGAAGTAAATATGACAAGGCTTTTTATTTGAAAGGGAAAAAGAATGCAGAGGAAGTTTTAAAATGGCCATTTGCTGCCCATAATTAATTAAAAACAAATGTCAATTTTTGGCGAGGTATTCACCTGGCGAGAGAATGTCAAAGGCTTTTGTCTAGAGCATGAGGAATGCCAACATTAAGATAATCTGCAATAATTATTTGTACAAAGCCAGAGAACGAAAAGAGTCTGTCAGAAGCATCATACATAACAATACATTACTGCTGTCTAAACCAAGTTGGACCGCAATTCTGAAAGCCACTTGTCACACAGCAGAAAGAAAATGGTACACAAATGTGTGACATAATTCTACAAAAGAACAGTTGCAACTGATTGAGGTAAAGGTTTATATCAGTATAGATATTAATACCAGACACAATGGTTAGCTGAAAATTTAATTTCATAGCGATGTCAGAAAGAACAAAAATGTATATACCTATTCATATCGACATAGCATATTGTAAATTAACATTTAACAATAATGTGTTCCCTTACTACACGGTTCAACAACGTTGTAATCTACCTCTTCTCATGTTGACAATTCTGTTAAGACTGACATAAGTTGTGCCCTCTGAAAACGGGAAACCCTTTGATCCTATCCTGGTTTTTACCAAACTATCCATGCTATATATACATATATATATACATATACATACATATATATATATACATATACATACATATATATATACATATATATATATACACACATATATATACATACATACATACAAATTTCATCATCCACTGACTTGTTCCTTCCTAGCATTCAGAATTCAAAGAACACTAGGCTCAACATTTCACTAAGATGCTACATCTTATTCAAAGTGTCAACATCAACCAGTAATGTACCTCACTGCTTTTGCCTCATTTACATTGTCTAGACTTACTGATGACCTGATAGTCATAGCTTCATTCAAATTCATCATCACATGGCATTTTTCAACGAAGCCCCTCTGCCCTTGCGCAAGGAAATAGTAGTTGCTTCTCCCACCTGTTGGCCATTGCTCAAAACATTGAACATCAAGTTAATATCATGTATGACAATGCATATGTTGCATGGAAAGCAGATCTCAGAAGCCACCCCAATCACTAGTAGTTTTTAAGCAAAGCTTCAAAACTTTGTGTATTAACATAATAATATCAGTGCTTTGGACTATAAATTGAGTTCGGCTTGGAGATTGGGATCAAGTACAAGCATGATAACTTAATTCAGACTATGCAAAATGTGCAGGCCTATGAGATTGGGATCATAACTATGACACTGGGCGCATCAAGAAGCGGATAGAGAGAAATCAAATTCTTCAAAATATTTTATTAAATGCATTATTAATCAGCTTAACGTACACCGCTCTTCAATTAATTAGTAGTGTCAGATTTCCTAAATTTCCCAGATGGCCTTTTCTCAATATTCTCCCCATAAGAAGACATGTCACACCATTAAAAAATCAATGTGTTTCCAGCTGTTTGTATATCAGAATCACACAGTCCAATCTCAAATTTACACTGTCATTGCAAGTATCACGTGTCCTTACCAAGGATCACTAACTACAAATAGCACAACAAAAGGGAAAACAATCAATTTGGGACACATTATTGTCAATTATATACAAAATCAGTTTGGTCTCCAGAATGGTCTGATGTGAAAGCTATTTACTCACTAATTTGATCGATTCAGATATTAGGGGAAGAGTTGAGATGTCCATATGGTTTTAATTTGTTCAGGTAAGTCATTAACAGGGAGACGCAGAAATAAAAATAATCTCATTAAGGGTTTCACTTAAAGAACATATGGGATGTCCTGGCAAAAAAATATGATGGCCTTGGGCGAAAAAGATAAATCCCAGAAAGAATAGCTGAAATGAATAGAAATTTTCCCCCATATGACTAGATTTTGATTAAGGCTTAGGGCATGTTCCTTTGTGGTTAAATGGTCAAGATTCCATCCGCAAAGCACTGTAGGAGGTGGGCCTATAGGCCCACTATTCACGCATTTACACCAACTTTCTTTGGGGGAGTGTTCGGTTCGCTCATTTGGAATTTTGGGGGAAATTGTCTACGTGGCGTGCAGTTTCTCGCGAACCAGAATCCCCGCAAAAAGCAGGGATTACGCGTGAAAACTGATAATCACGGGCCCACCTCCCTCGACATTTCTCCTCCAATCGCAGCCCAGCAAGCTTTTTTTAATAAAAAAGGATCGGTCAGAACTCTCAATCATGCTATTCACACAAATTTTAAACGAATGAATTTTTTGTTTTGTTTTTTATTTACTTGTTATAATTTATATTTAAAAGCGGGACCCACATCAACTTTCTTCAAACAACTTTCTCAACAAAACAAACACTATAAAGTTGTGTGGGACCCACAAAACTTTCTTAAAACAACTTTTCAACCCACTTTCCAACAAAACAAACACAAAATTTTATTTTTCTCTCTTCAAGATTCCAACCCCCCTACACTATTCACAACTTTCACAAAATCACACTTTCTACAAAACGAACATGCCCTTAGGATCAAGCTTTACAACTTCAGAGTTGGCATGGGCAAATTTAGCTGGCACATCAAGATAAGTCGCCTTATTCTATGTTACCTTTTATTGAGATTATTATAGTTGATGGGACAAGGAGGTATCACGTAGATTAAAGATGAGAAAGTAATAAAACTGAATGGCTAGAAGAAAGCACTAAAACTGAATGGCTAGAATTTTATGATGAGTGGAAAAATCTAAAATCTATATTACATTTGACAACTGTTTTTGAATATTAGGGCTGACTAGGACAAACAGGTTGATAAAAAGACGGCTTGAATTTAATCTTAAGGAATGAATGGTTGAGATGAGATTTTGTAGAAAGTTTTGGAGGGAAAAACATTTCTGGGAAAATGAAAGTTTCTTGGGAAATGAATTTTTTTGGGGAATGAAAGTTTCTGGGGAATAGCAAAGTGCACGCAATTAATGCATTTAAAAAAAAACTTTAACTTGCACTTAATGCTGTTACATATCGAATGATCTCTCCCTCAACGTGGGTCCACCGTCTCTTCGACGCATGTGGCAACTAGATGAGAATAATGACCCACGCCAAAGGCGCCCGCATAATTTTTTACGCTAATTTGTTATTCAGCGCCGAAGTTGTCCGTGCCGAATTTGTTGTTCTATGTCGAATTTGTTGTTCCACGCCGAAGGGACCCACGTCGAATTTGTTGTTCCGTGCTGAAGGCGTACGTGCCGCTAAATATTTTTACGCTGATATATTTTTCCGCGCAATTTTGGCTGTAGAAATAATTTTTTTGGGAACAAATATTTCGTGGGGGAAAATCTTAAATGACTAGTGCATCGTTATAAAGAATTACCAGAACAAATGAGGGCTTTAGTTACTTAGTGATGGCTAGGAAATAATACCTAGGGCATCGGTCCGACACAAGGGTGATCATTTTTGTTACTTTCTTATTGGCATCGGTCCGGCACAAGCTTGAATAATACCTAGGGCAAGCTTAAGTGAAAAGGGCGTGGTGTTTTGATAGAGACTATATCAAAGAGGTCCATAGTTGTATCTTGAATAGGAATATTTAAGTCATATATAATATCACAAGAGTCATTCCTTTATTACGTCTTTATTAAGAATCAAGAGTTACAGTTCTATTCCTATCCAAGAGTTAACTACATGTGCTGCTCCACTCTTCTCATGCAATAATCAAGTTCAAAGTTGATATTTCCTTAAGCCTTTCATGTTTGTTGATCATTATTAGGATCTACATTACATTTCAGTTCTTATGTTGTTCTATGTACATGACACTTGATTGATAGAAAGCGGGCTGCCAAGGGGGCATTGAACGAAATCTCCTCCAGCACGAAGCTACGATGTAGGTACGGAATTCTCAGCAAGTCCTAGCAATGAGGGGTTTAGAGCCAGGAGAAGAACATCGAGTCTCGACCCAACCGCAGAGGCGGAGATCCAAAATGAGAGCAAACATGGACTTGATGTGACAATATGTTCGGATCGGAACATCGTTGCCGGGCCACACTCTTCAAGTTTTGATGGTCGAAAATGATGAAGGCATAACAATTGAGGAGGAAGATACAAAAGGGACGTGCACCCTCACTTGGAGTAACGTGCGCCATGGATTTCATAATCCCATCTTAAGGGCACGATGGTTCTTTGATGGGAAGTGATGATTGGCTCATAGTTGAGTGGGATGTGGCGGCAAAAGGGAGCAGCAAGGAGCAGCAAACATCAGCAAAGGCAACCAGTTTATAATATGTATGAGGGGCTGTGGTAATGATGGGGATGCAAAATTTGAAGAGAAATTAGTAGCAGTTAAAGTATAGAAACATAGATTAGTTGGAGAGCAGCCATCCTCTCGAATTGTAGCCGTTGGGAGAGCCGTCCTCCTCTCGAATTGAGGTCAATTATCTTATAATTTTCTTTTTAACAATAAAAACTCTAAATTTCTTCCTCAAATCCCTTGCAAATCCTATCAGATATTCTATTCTCTTGCCTTTATCCTAATAAATCACGTTTTTTGGTTACCCCATCAAATTTTGAATGCGTGTTTTGTTTAGAATCTTCGACCAAGATTTGATAGTGTCTCCCAAATCAATCAAATGTGTGTTTGTGTGACACTCCAGGAGACAAAATGAGATTGTTGGTTTGCTCGGGTCCACCAAAGATAAGATAGTAGTTTCTGATATCACATTTTAAGTAAATGTTATATTTCTCCAGTGTTCAAGCATTTAAGTAATCATCTATTCTCAAGCATGTCTCTCTCCTACATCATGTGCCAAGTAATTCGATGGCACCATGTACACCTAAACCGACGTGTACACTGGATATCCAATGAAAGTGTATATAGTTCCATCCCTCACTAATCCTACATCACATGATGCACATGCTGATCTTAATTGGTATTGTTAGGGTTGAATTTCTGTTGATATTTGTTGGCATTAGTGACACTATATCTGGAGAGCTCAGTTTGTGGAATCTGAATTGTTTTTGAGCAGTTTGAGCAAAATGTTGAACATTATGTTGCAACATTATGTTCAACATTCGGGATCTGGAATAATTGTTCGTATACAGAAACGCTGCTTTGGTCTACAAATTTGTCGTAGTGATCTCAGATCTGATTTGTAGCCTAGAATATCGGAGGTTCCTCATTTGATTGATTTCATATATTAGTGAGATTTTTATACTACTTCTTACCCGAATTAGTTCCTTAATTGATGTAGGTTTGTTGAGAATATTTGGGAATCTGATTAGTTCCTAAATTGATGGGAGGAAATATTTGCTGAGATTTATTGGTTTTATTTACCATAAATAGATCCTTATTCTATGAGCAAAATATCCACATGAGATTTGTTTTAATCATTTTACCCGAAATAGATTCGGTGGTTCCTTGAATATGAGATTTCTTACCCGAAGTGTTCCTAGAAATATTGGTGGATATTCTGCATTAAAGAAGAAGTTATTTACTCATAAATAGTGGTTACAAAATCTGAATGGGTTCATACCTGAATGGTTGTGCGGTTGAAGATATGTGTGGTTGACGATTCTATATATGAATGTTTTCAGATCTTGTATTATTGTTTAGATATTCTCCAGATATTCGGTTGCATGCAGGTATGCATAAGATTTGCTGACGAAGGTGAATGAAAGTATCAATCCACAACCGAGGTATGAAAGATCCTATTTATTGGCCATGTTGTATATTATGTTGAACGTTATTATACAACATTATGTACAACATGTTGTGTCAGAAGGCTGGAATCGATTGGCGGACTTCAGCGGTTATCAAAGGTGGATTACTTCAGATCTCATGTTATCTCTTTTAGGTATTCTGGTATATTCTGTTGAAGATACATTTGGAAGTTGCAATCTCTTGGTTTTATTGTTGTATCGGTTAGAGAGATTCTTGCATGCAATATTTTATTGATCGGATCCTTGGAGATATGTGGAACTACTTGCCAGAAGTAGTTCCAGAGATTGTGGGCTGCCGATCTGCACGAGATCTATCGAGCGAACTACCTTAACTTCTCCGCGATTGAGGGGGAGCGGGGAAGATAGAGGTGCGTGCGGTTTTGCGGCAACGTGACGGCTTTTACGAAAGTTTTTGAAGAACTCCGGGAGGAGACCGACGGCTACGCACGTAGGATCAAGTGAGTTGATCTAGTCGGTTGTGCAATGGGAGCTTGCATGCAATGGGAGCTTGCCGAGAATACTCCATGGGTTGGTAGAGACCACCCATCACGGTTTGTATTGAGGGGGAGGTTGTTCCTCATAATAGAATCGTGATAATTAGTGATTGTACTCATTGATTATTTTAGTGGAGTATTCTGATTTTCTGGGCGTGGTCCCGCAGATGTAGGTGTGCGTACCGAACTGCGTTACCAAGTCTTGAGTGTCTCTGATTGGTTCTTGTTTTTAATCTTTGTGTTTATTTGATTATTCCTACGTACTGAAAATTACAGGTATATATGTTCCAGCTTGACTTAATTGGTACATATGTTCCATGCATGCATGCATGCATGCATGAGAATACATGAGAATAATGTGTATTATAAGACTTATGAGAGATTTCTCTCGTATATGATGGCGTAACATATATTTTTTCCATAATACAAGGAGTCACATGGGATGTATGTTTTTGTTTACGTGCCTTTTGTGGAGAAGAATAAGTCAGTCATCTTATATGAGATGGATTTCTAATATGCCGTATGAAACTCATTATTCTATGTGTATGTAAGATAATACAATGCAATGAGGATTAATCTTCCTCTATGCCATTCTTCTAACAGTCTTGTTGTTTGTGTGCCATTTAGGCATTTGCGTATGTATTTTATGATGAAAGTATTTTGTGCGAGTGTTTGGTAAATTACGGTTCCACAGCTGAGTATCTTAAAATGTGGTAGACAAGATGAAGAAAGAGACTCGAGTTGCAAGAAGCACTTGAGGAGTCAAGTTCTTTCCAACCGAAGGGAATAGATGCAGTCTTGAAAGTTTTATGTGCACAACTAAGTGGAATAAAAGGGACTTGACTTGGGTGATTATAGATATTTCTTAATCATGGTTAATTATTTAATGAGGGCACAGTAAATTTAATTACAAGGGTCCATGTTTTTATCATGTAACAAAATTCTGAATTTGATGGGAAAATGTACGATTAATGTGTTTTAATTTTGATTTCTTGAGTATTTTTTTATTCTTGTCCGGTGAATCGCTTTTTTAAAAAAATCAGTAGTGGGCAACAACAAAAGCAACCCTAAACCCCCTATTCTGGTAATCTTGAACCCTAGGTTACGCCAAAATCCTTCCTCATGGAGGTCAGCTTTTCTTTCGCATTAATCAATCACGATTGATAAGCAGCACTTTACTCTAAGAGGACAGCGGCAAACCTTCTTTCCTTCCTTCTGGAGCTCTGAAGCTCTCAGATAGAGCTCGCCTCGAACAGCATAGGCGACCTTCTTCACGTTCTCGTTAATCGATTCATGGTCCAGTGGTTTGCGCGGCATGATCGAATGGATCGATCGTCTCAACCAAGCCCCCCAAATTATCCAAATTGAACCCTAAATTAAACAAATGAAATCAGCATCAAGTTATAAAAACAGTAATGGCGCAAGAATAAAAAAGATCACCAGATAAGCAAAAGGATGATTACCTTTGAAAATTTTGAGGGAGCCAGAAACTTCAAAGATTAGTAGTAGGAGTGTGGGAGTTACAATGTATGGACGCAGGTTGATGGGATAACGGAGAAGACGATATCCTCTCCATTATCTCATTAACATTTTTGATAGTAGTTTTATCTCATTAACATGTCGACCACGAAATTGAGAGCGTTTTGAGGGGGAGGGAGTTAAAGGGCACGTTGGGTTTTGTCGTGGAGCGGCTCCGATGAATCACGAACACCAGTGGCTGGGCGAGTTGCGGGCCTGCGGCTGATCGGTGGGAGTGGATGCATTCAATGAGCCAGCGGCAGTAAGGCACGTGGAATACGGCCGGCAATCCATGGGTCGGGCGGACTGTTAAATGGGCCGTTACAGGACTCTTAAATTGGCCCAGCATTTAAAATAAATTTAAAAGAAAGGCAAGAATGGTACGAGAAAGAAAGGCAAAGACGTTCGATACCGTACTTGCCTAAAGCCATGTTTGGTTTGAGGGAAAAGAAAAGCAAAGAAAAGAATAAAAATGGGAAGTAAAACATTTGATGTTGTTTGGTTTGAAAGAAAATGAAAGAAAAACATAACTTAAACTTTTCCTCGGATTTTTCCCTGCCAAAACCTATGGAAAACGTTTTCCCTTTCTTCGTCTTGCCTTAGTATCTGTACAACGGGCCCCCGCTCTGTTAACCACTCTCTCCCCTCTAATCTCTTTACATGGCAGCATACCACAGCGACAGCGAGAGTTTGATGCATGTTACACTGACAAGCTCGACGAAGACAAGTTCGATGATCGATGAGTGCGAAGACAATGAGCTTGATGCGTGAAACGATGATGACGATTTTGATGCAGGCGATGATGACAAGCTCATGCCGGTGGCAATGATGATGAGCTTGATGCTGGCAGCAATGACGACGATTTCAGGGTAGGCGGCGAAGAAGAGTTCGATGCAGGCGACGATGACGACGAGGTCGATGCTGGTGACGATGAATAGCGAGCTAGACCCTGGCGATGACAACGATCGTGATGTCTGTGAAGACGATAACCTTTCTCTGCTTCTTGCTCTCCCCCTCTGTTTTCACCTCGCCAACGTCATCAACAACGCTCTTTGACGACGATGAAGGAACCATTGCCGCTAATGCCGCTCGCTGCTCGATGTTAGAGTCACGCTCATCGTCATAATCGTCATGGTCATCGACTCCCTCCGCTCTCCGTCGAATATCGCTCCCTCTTTCCCCTGTTTCGCCCTTTGAAACAGAGACGGGTTAATTAACTTAAAATTTTGTTTAAATGTTAATTACATTTAAATTTTGTTTAAATTTTTTGACGGTTGAATTAGGGGGGCGTGAATGGAGATTTATATGGTAGGGGTTTATTTTTCTTCCTCTTATATTCCTGGACAAACAAACAAGGAAGAGAATTATGTTTCTTTTATCTTTTCTTTCCTTTTCTTTTTATTTTTCTTTCTCTTGTTTTCCATGAAACCAAACAGAGCCTAAGTGACCTAACATGTTCTTCCTTCGTCGGAGGTTATGCGTTCGAATTAAAAATGTAGAGCTGGACCATATACGCCACGGTTTGAGGCGTAGGGAAGTGACTTTTGGCCAAAAATAGAAAAATAAAACACATCATTGGTTACATCTCATCTTCACTCTTCTGATTTTTTGCTATTTTTAAGCAAAAAATCAATTCCCTACACCTCAATTGAGGTGTATATAGCAATTCTAAAAAATGTAGGTGTAACTTCTGCTTAACGATTTCTCGTGATATCCAGAAGGCTATGGCAGTGTACGTAGACAACACACGAAAGTTAAAATGACTCACGAAGATTTGTTGTGATTCGAATGCAGAAAATGTTCATTTTGTTATTTGAAGTTTCTTTCTTATTACAAGTTATTTTGCATTTTTTTGGCAACCAACCAAAAGGATGTCATTAGAGCACGCCACTTGATCAATTTTTATTATGCCCTATCTTTTTATATTATTCTCATATAAGGGTGTGCACGCGCACGGGGACATTGCCGGCATAGCGCCACATGATTTGGCAGGGATGTACCCATGCTTTTTCAAACCAGCGCCCCTCTCTGCTGGTTATGCTACTCTGCCACTGCCGCTTGTCCTCCCTCTCCCCCACCTTTGCATCTGCATCCCCGTCGTTGACCGCTGTCATCACCACTACCGACATTATCAACCACCTCATCCTCCTTTGACCTCTTTCTGCTTCATCCTTATCATCATTCTCCCCTGCCGTTCCTCCACCCACCACATTCTCATCCCCGCCGATGTCTATAGCTACTCTTCCTCCCCCTCCCACCTACTCATCCCCACTCCAACAAAAAAACCACCTTCTCCATCTATCTCCTCTTCCTTATTGTCTTCCTTGTTGTCTGTGACGACCAGATCGGTCTGCCTCGAATACGTTGGCTTCTGGCTCAAAGTGGATCAAAGGGTCTTCATGGATTTCCATGAGATTTAACAAGAAAAACACACTATGATACCCTTTTCAGGCAATTGTTAAGAACAAAACAAAACTATTGTTATATATTACTAAATTATTATCTAACTTAGAAATGATGGAGGTAGACAAACCTCCATATCCACATGGGACAAAAAATGGGCCCCACCTTTGGCTGGCATAGGTTATGTCGTATGGGCATGGTAGGCCCCACTTTGAGGAGGGTGGGAGCTTAGGTTTCGGTTTTGGGATGATGTTTACAACCCAAACAAAAGCCTACATCATTCCCATTAATTGCAATCATGCAATTGCTTGTTCATAAAACCGACATGCTCCTTTCTTCTTCACTTATGTCCGGGTTTGCCTTCGGTATTTGTTCACTTTAGCACACTGCGTTTTTGCACTTTAACGACTTCCCCCCTTTTACCTCATGTGGTTTGAGGTTGGATTTAAGCACTTTGCCTCCCAGAGTTTTTTTACAATTTAACCCCTTTTACCTCCCGACGATACATGCCTACCGACACTTCTTTCTCTTTTTTGGTCGCGCGTAGTTCCCGCCTCCTCCCGACGATGCCTACACACATACTCACTCTTCTCGCTCTTTTGTTTGTTGCGCGCTTGTACCGCATCTTGTGTGTGGGTTTTTTCTTTGGTCACAGTGCACTATGTGCACGGATTATTTCTAGTTATTATTCAAAACAGAGCTTACGGTGTGCATAACGTAACAAGTGCTTCATCAAGATCAATGTCCCTAGTTGGAAAAGGATGCTTGAAACTATTTATAGTTTGGAATCAAATCCAATGCAAGGTGCTCCCCAATAACACTATGTGCAGTAACCGCATAAAAATCCATCTTGGGGGTGCTCCCCAATAACACTACGTGTATCTCTTCATGATCTATTCTCGTAATAATAAGCCAGGCCTACAGAATAGCAGGTCACTTCGCATATGCTGGGATAGTACCGTAATGCTTCAACAACAGAAAACAACCTAGAACACAGAGGCGAACACAAAGAAAACATACCTACAAAGAACAACACTATAGCTATACCACGGAACCCAAGTACAACAATACTCGTCTCAAGCTCATGGCACAACTCAACACACCCAAGTACAACACTACGGCGCCACTACCACCATCTCACTCCAATACTCCATATCCCCAATACCCAGCCAGCACTCCTGAAGCATCCAACCTGCTGCCTGAAAAACCACTTGGTGGAGCACGTCAACGCGTGCCCTAGTAGGAAATCCCAACACTGATGGCATATCATGTTTTATACAAGCTAGTTATTTACGATAAGTTTTATAACCACATGCCATGACATAAAAGTAAAGCATATAACTACATGACATAAAGGCAATTACAGCGTAAACTAAGGGAACATACCTGTCGGTAGGTGGCGAGCTGCTGCAAAAGACAATTAGTGCTATAAGTAATACGAGAAGTAAATGAAACAAAGGAAAACCATAGCATGGCATAACGCTAGTGGAATGTAAGCATAATTACGATGTACTAAGTGACAAGGTGCAAGGGTTACAGTCAATATAAGTGCCACAAGCAGAACAAAGTAGAACAAATAACATCTAAACCTTATTTATTAAATTAATTAGTTGGAAATCTGGGTAAACCATACGATACGTGTAACGTCTCACTCCCGGGGCCCGTTACTGTTCGGTACATACGCAAGTCCTGCTAGGCACTAATGAAGTCAATACAGACTCCGTTACAGAAATACGCGAAATACTTATACATGAAAAAGAAATACAACCTTATTACAAACCAGCAGTGTACAGCAAAGGAAATACAATCCGAATACAAATACACATCAAGCCACACTCTAAAAACATAAAAAAACATAACACACTCACACTCACTCTCAGTAACCAGCGTCCTCCTAGTCAAACTCGACTGTAAGCTCAGTGTCTGCCAACTCAGGCGTCACCTCGTCAACATGTGAAGTATCTGGCGGGTCCATCACAAAGAGAATAGTCGCCAGGATCAGACGTAACTCAAAGTATCTCTAGCATGGAAATTAAAACAATATGCAAGCATAGCAATCTAAAGCGACGAGAAGTAAAAGTGCATACAATAATGGTATGGAAATAGAACAGAAACATAGCTTTGCAGACTTTTGACATTATTAAAGATGACAAGGTTATGAGTGTATAACTGTGCCGAACCTATATCGTGACTTATAATGCGAAGTACAGTGAGCAACCAAGAGTCCATCTCATACCACGGGCGCGCGTACCTGGGTTAAACCGATACTATGCCAAGCATGGAATACTGTTCAAGAATCTGTGATCAAGTCTGTGAACTTGTCACCGACCAACTTTGAATGGGTTGCTAGAACCCGGTCGGTGACAACAAAGCCTGAACTGGTCGCTCCCGCACTCTCGCTATTATAAGTTACCCAAAAATCCCATGTGTCTGTGATATTACCATATTTGCAATTTAGGAATCATTATCTAGGTTGACACATTTTACGATCAAGTACGACTCGTAGTCTGATCAAGTCTTTTACGATACTGTGCAGATTATCAAGCTTATCTAACTGTTTTAAAGGGACACTTTGCTACTAGTATGAAACCTTTTTAGCATGCATCTGTATAGTTTTTAAAACCCATAGTTAGGGTACGATGAGTTACCGATACACCGTGTCGCGAAAAGCGTGGTTCGATCAACAGTGGCGAACATGGGTTCACATGTGTTACAAGGCAAGTTAGTTACACAACTTATGAAGACAACTTACATATTAATACTATCATATTAATACATAGCTATCATTAACTTAAAATAATTTATAATAAAGAAAAACTATAAATGAAAATAAGTTATAAAAACTAACTTTATTTATGATAATTTAAGTGAATATACTTAAACTAATAATTCATAACTAAAGTAAAAACTTTCACAACTAATATTAAAACTTATACTTATTATAACTTAATATAACACCTCCTATTATTTCTCACCCTTCTGTCTTCTTCTTCTCTTCTTTCTTTTCTTTTCCCCTTCTTTTTTCTCCTTTTCTTTTTGTTGCAGATGAGAGAGGATGAAGGGGCACGGGGCACGGGACACGGGGCGCGCAGGTGGCAGATCTGGCGGCGACAGTGGCAGATCAGGCGGGGCGGCACGTGGGGCGGAGCTAGGGCGTGCGCGGATGGATCTGGGGTAAGCGGGTTCAGGCGGATGACACGGAGGGCGGTGCGGGGCTGCAGGCAGCGGTGCGGGGCTTCAGGTAGCGGCACGGGGCTGCAACTAGGCGACGGCTGTCACGCCCCGCTTCCCATTATACTTGGGAGCGAGGAAATTGAGTATTGATTTCCCTGATTTGGTTTTGAAGATGAACAAACATAAATATTGGGTACTAATTCTCTTTGAGCGCAATTGTGAAGATCGTCGCCAAATTACTTTGTAGATCTCAAGCGACGTCCCAAGACTTCCTTAGAGTGCATGATCGTTGTGCCTAAAGTTTCGTTGAAGCTCAAGGAGTATTAATGAAGTCGAGGGATTCAGAATCCTCATGTAGAAGCTTTTGAAGACGGTTTGTAATGTTTATTTTATTGTCTTCTAAAATGTTAAGCCTTGAGTAGTACTTGCCTAGTAATTCTCATGTTTACCATATCTTATCTCTAGGATTGCCTTAGAAGCCATTAGGATGTGTTCCTTAGCTTATCGCTTCGTTTCATGGTTTTATGTGCATCTTAGTTGGTTCAAGTAGAAGGACCAACAGACTAGATGACGATCTAATCGGTCGGAAAGTCTTCTTGAACCGACTAGTTATCCTTGTGTATTTCAGCCTAGTTACTGTTGACCAATTAGTCGGTCCAAGAAGGTTCACCGACCGACTAGTTGTCAAACTAGTCGGTTAGTGTTTCTTCTTAGACCGACTAGTTTACCCCACTTATTTCACTCATTTCTCTGTCAACCTTCTAGTCGGTCCAAGAAGGTTCACCAACCGACTAATTCTCAAACTAATCGGTCAGTGATCCTTCTTATACCGATTAAGTTGCTTTAATTTTCCAGCCGTTGGAGATTTTATTTCCACGATTTTTCTTGATCTGTTTTGATTCTTTCCATATCTGTTTGACTCGTTTCAAAAATGGAAATTTGTCTATTATCAGAGAGATTTCAGATCTCGAATTCATTCATTTGGTTATCAATTTCAAGCAATCCCTCCCTCTCGAAAAAGATCTCTCTCTATTTCTTGACCTACTTCTCAAAGAGATCTTGAGCTTTGTGCATTCATACTCCTGAGAGGCTGAATCACGACCGTCATCTTTGCCCTAGCCATATCACGATGTTCATCTTGGTGGTGCTAGGGTTTCGTACTCACTCTTTCTCAAAATCCTTCCTTGCCATAAATCCGTAAGTATTTTCTCACGGCATAGGATTTTGTGGTAAGCACTTTCTATTTCATTAAATCTGTTATTTGTGTTTTTCTCTCCGTTTGTGAGAGAAATTCGTGATCCCGATTTGTGGGAGTCACGATACGAATTGTTGTAACGTTTTGATCTTGTAGTAGTTTCTACAAGAAGTTTGTTAGTGGAACCTTGAGTTAGTGGATTCTAACTCAAGTAGCCGGAAGGGATCCGGGTGTCTGGGACGTAGGATCACTGGGAACAAGTCGGGGAGACATGGGTGGATCCGAACCCATTACATCGTGTGTTTGCGTTGTGATTCTCACTTATTAATTCTGCATAGTTGTTTGTGATTGCACGATAATTAGGAATTAGACTCTTGATTATTTTAAAGTACTATTCACCCCACCTCTAGTACTTGTGCAGTAGCTTTCAGGGCATTGCATTTGGTATCAGAGCCAAGTTCATAGCTATGACAAACAACGACAACAAGGCCGTTCGACCACCTTCCGACTACAGCCCCTACAAGAATCGTGAAGGAGCTTCATCAGTGATCGAAGGACACTCCTCAACTAGGCCTCCTCACTTCATCGGTACCAACTATGGGTACTGGAAATGCCGGATGGAAACTTTCCTCCGGAGCGCATCACTATGGAGAGCCACGTTAACGGAGTATATTGAGCCCACTGAAGAAGACTTCACAAAGTGGACTGCCGCGGAGATCGCCGCGGAGGTGAACAATGCCAAGGCAATGAATGCCTTACAATGTGCACTGGAGCCCGAAGATTTCAACAAGATGTGCACCTGTAAGAGTGCATATCACATTTGGAACCAACTCCTAATCTTACACGAAGGAACAAGCAGTGTAAAACACTCTAAACTCGCTGTTGCTAACAAAGAAGTCGAGTTATTTCACATGGAACAGGGTAAAAGAATTAAGGAGTACTATGCTCGCTTCGTGGATATAACCAACGAGTTGGAACCCTTTGGGAAGACCTATACCCAAGAAGAGAAGGTCGCTAAGATCATTGACGGACTTCCTTCGAGTTGGGAAAAACGAACTTACGCTATCGAGGAAGGTAATGATATGTCCAAATATACTGTTGTTCAACTAATTGGTACCTTGATGTCATATGAGGTACGAAAGGACAGCAAGATCAAGATGCAGGACAAGATGATGGCATTCTTGAAGCAAGAAGAGCCGAAGAAAAAGGCGATTACTTTCAAGGCCGCTCCTACCACTCCTACCGATAGTGAAGAATCGAAAGATGAGTTGGACATGGAATCTTTGGCCCTCATGGCAAAGAAGTTCAACCGGTTCTTCCGAAAAAGTAATTTCAAGAACAAATCTAAAGTTGGTTCTACTAATGCCTCTGCTCCTTTGTGTTTCAAATGCAATAAGCCAGGACACATCAAGGTCGATTGTCCTCTCAACAAACAAAAGGAGAAGTGGAAGGCACCCAAGTTCGACAAGTCAAGAAAGTACAAGGAGTACAAGAAAGGGATTGTCGGCACATTCACTAACTCGGAAGAGGATTCCTCAAGTGGAGAGTCAGATGAAGAACAAGTGGAGAAAACACACATGTGCTTCATGGCAAGAGAGCAACATGATCAAGAGACCGCTTCAGATGAAAGCGAGGATGAAGGTGAAGAGGTAACTATGGATGACCTAAGATTAGCTAATGAACAAATTTGGTCTAAGTATTCTAAATTGGTAAATAGATATACTAAGATCAAAGATGAGTTAACTAGTCTTCAACACCTAAGCCTATCATCACCAACAACGACACTGTTGTTGAAGCCTTGAGAACCGAGATTGTAAATCTCAAATCTCAACTTGAACATGTTAACATTGAGGATTCGGATGAACACGAGATAGCGGATTTGATTTCTCGAAACTCAACTTTGAGCATTGAGAATGAGAATCTCAAGTCTCGTGTTTGTGAACTCACAACATAAGTGTCCACTTTGGATACTACAATACTTTCTCTCACTGAGAAATATGAGTCCACAATAGGCCGAATTGAGAAATTCAACAAAGGCAAGGATCAGTTGGATAATATTCTGAATGACTTACTCCCGACCAATCATCGTATTGGTTTGGGGTATAAGAAGGAAAATTCATCGAAATCTTCAACCACCTTTGTAAGACCATCCTCCGATGCCTCAACTAGTGGAAGTAAACACCCCATGGGTAGTTCATCTACCAATGGTACTTCCACTAAGTACACATCCCCTTTTGGAAAGAAACCAAATTTGGGTGGACATCCAAAGAAGGGCCATGCATTTATGTACACAAATACTATGCCACGTAGGAACACACGTCCTACTCCACATGTTCACAATTATGATGATGTCTATGCTCTACATCCACGAGCATGTGCACACCAAGTGAGACACACTCACGCACGTGTTCCCCCACATGCATATGTTCACCCACATCATTATTATATGATTGATTACCATCATGCACCGTATCATATGTTGCCACCACCATTTCATCATGTGCCGCATGCTTATCCACATCATGCATACACTAGGCCACTTCCTCGTAGAACACATGCACCACGTAGAAATCACCACATGTGCATGCTCCCAATAGAAATAGGGATCCCAAGACATTCACTATTTGGGGCCCGAAGGACACTAGCATGCATGAGAAACAAGCCTACATAGACTCATATTTTATGAATGTTGTACACAATGATGATTACATTGGGAAGTCTAAGTCCAATTGGACTTGGCTTCCAAAGGTCTAATCCTTTAGGACCCAATGACCTTGGGTATCAAGATACAATGTTTTTATCTTCAGGTACTCAAGAAAAATAAAAGGAGCAACAAATCTAAATATAGCTCCAAGAACGGTTGGATTCATATTTTTTTATATAATCTTGCATGATAATGATTTTTATAAGCTCTTATTGGATTTGGTGTGATATTCTTTATCTATGTTGGGTTTATGATTGGTTTTTTGATTTGCATGTCGTATTTATGGTTTTCAGGTTTTATGGGGTAGAATAAGTGCGTATGAGAGTGTTTAGATGTTTAGTCCAAGTGCTCTTTAGAAAGAACTCAAAATTTCTAACTCTCAAATTTTTGGACTCTGTTAGTCGGTCCCAGTTCATCTCCAGACCGACTAGTTTCACTTCTAGTCGGTTAGACATTGAACTCAGACTGACTAGTTCGTGCTCTATTTTTGACCTCACTTGCTGTCTACCATTTAGTCGGTCCAAGTTCATTTACCGACCGACTAGAATGCGTTTTAGTCGGTCAGCTCTTGAACTGAGACCGACTAGAAGTGCGAGGGCAAATCCATCTTTGGCCCTACTTAAATCGACTAATCCCCATCCGCACCGATTAGAATTCATTCTAATCGATGCGCCTCTTCCTCCTAAAACCCTAAACCACCACTCCGTCTGCACAGCCTGCTTCCGGTGCAGATCATGCCTCTGCCTCCTGAGCCTTCTTTGGAGGACTCTCCTTTGCGCTCTTTGGATGATCCATCTCGTTGTGAGAGTGGGATTAGGATAGATGGGTGGCTGTTTTGTATGTTTTGTGATACATTTTTGATGTATGTTGAATTGTTGTTTGCTGTGCACCATATACTGCTGATTCGGGTTCAATATTACATATTTAACCCCCCATTTAGCCCTATTTTGTGTTCACATGATGCTAAATTTATCTCTAATTCATACGCAATTTCTACACATTTATTTATTAGAGAAAACACACTATTTGAGCACAAAACAGCATTTAACGACGCATTTCTGCACTTTTTATATTTTTCCTAGCACCGTCTCGATCTCACGATTCCAATGAATATTTATTTGTATTTTTCTGAGATCTGTGCTAATTTCTATGAATTTTTGAATGCAGAATACAATTTAATTGGGGAAATACGAAGGAAATACAGCAGAAAATACAAAATACGGTCTCTTATACATACGATCGGGCTACGTGGACCGTCGGATTGAGATCCGACGGCCACGAAGGAAGAGCTGCATCACGGACGAGCGGACATTCCATTGGCCACGTGGCCAGATCGCGTCCATCCCTACTTGCATCCAACGGCCACGGAGAGACCCGCTTGCAATCAGATACGGGGCGACGCGGCATCACAAGCGCCGTTGGATTGACATCTGACGGATCAATTTCATCTCGCAATTTGAAAGCTGAAGAGGAGTTCCTCAGCGCGACGTGGCTGCACTCAGACCGCGAGATCACCATCCGACGGCTAACAACGAGCCCGCATCGACTCAGAAGAGCGGGTGACATGCATGTCTCGCGGAGACACGTGGCCGACGATCGACCGTGCGCTGACAAGATCCAACGGCGCGGAATAACGAAGAACATGTAATGCGAATTCGAATTCGCATTCGAAGAGATCGACGTGGCCAATTCTACACCGACCGATTACAATCCAGCGGCCAAAATTCACCCCGCAATCTCCAAGCGCAGGCCGCGTTTCTGAGGCGACGTGGAGAGATCATATCCATCCATTGCTTGCATCGGACGGTCAGTATTAACCCGAGCTGCTCTCGGAGGCAATACGCGATACGGGTCGATAACACGGAGCGGATCCAAAATCCTTGAGCCACGTGTCGACATTCTAGGCGATCCCGCCCAGATCGGACGGAGTACATTTGAGGCGGCTGTTTTATCGGGTTTGGATGTGGTTTTAAGCGAATATTGAACCCGATAAGCGCTATAAACCCGCAATGAGCGTATATAAGGTATTCTAGGGGGTTTTGGGCGTATTCAAGGAGTTTGGGGCGTATTTTGGGCGTATTGGAGGCTCTAGGAGCCGTATTCTCCCCCTGAAAAATTCTGTAAAATTCCAGAGGCTATTTTCTTATTTCCAGAGAGTTTTGATGTATTTTCAAGGATATTTGGTGATGAATTCTTAACTTAAACTCCTTATTTAGTGCTTTTTCTACCGTATTTTGCTATAATCTTGATGTATTTGGCTATGGAACTTGTTTATCCTGAAATTATGAGTAGCTAGAACTTATTTGTGCTTGGTATGGAGTAGTTAGGGGATATTATTCGTGTTTATTTGGTTGAAATTCCTTGTGCTAAATCGTTTAACGTCGCTAAAATTGTAATCGTTGTTCGTAAATCGACTTTTTTAGATTCCAAAAGAATTAATTAAGTTGATGATCGCCCCAAAAGGGTGAGTTTTGATCTCCCCAAAAGGGAGTTTCATACCGTAGTTTTGATCTCTCCAAAAGAGAGTTTCATATCGTATTGGAATTTTAACGACGATCTTTTTGAATATTTTGTTTGAACCCCCAAAAGGGCATCTTCCGATGAGTTGCTCCCAAAAGGAGAATTCATTGAGTTATATTGGGTATTTTCCGGTGAATTGCTCCCAAAAGGAGAATTCATTGTGTTATACCTATCAACCAAATTAATACGAATCGTTGATCCTAACGAACCCATCCCATGCGCATACTTTTTATAGATATTTGTTCTCACGTATTTCTTTGTTCGCACATCACCATCACGCACTTTCACACCATCACCATCATTGTTGAAGTGGTTAGTCTCTTTCCGATAGATTTCTATTTGATTTGAATTGTGGTTGCAACATATTTCTTCCCGTGGATTCGACATCTGGACTCCCAGATTTTACTACTTGTACGGACTCTTGCACTTGAGAGAGAGCACCTTTTCGGTCCCACCAACTGCTATCTGCTGATGATCGATATATTTTTGGTAGTCTGGATGTATCAATTTTGATGTTTCTATTTGTGTATATATATCCATCCTTTTGCATTTCGTCTCTGTGTGCACATTGTACTTTTGTCTCTGATGTTTACTTTATCGCTCGTCGATTCTGTTGACTATATATCTTTGTTTGGATGGAAACATGAGTTGTTTTTTCATGCACTCAATTCGCTAAAAAATGTTGATATTGAAGAGTATGTTCCTTTAATCAATCTCATGGTTTGATGGTGTTTTGATGATTTCTCTTTTCGCTTTTCGACTATGGTCTCGTTGACACACCTTGTTTTCTTCGATATTTTCCTTGGTGTCATTTGGACCGTTGTCATATTCTTCGACTCTTTTGTTTATATTTCTCTTTAGCCATGGTTGTTGTCGTTGCCTTCCTCCCGCTCTTTTTGGATAATGCCAAAGGGGAAGAGAATTAATAATGACTTAGTGCTAAATGATAATTCAAACATTACCGTGAATCTAATTTCATGTGTTAGATTCAGGGGGAGTGAAGATATAAAAATGGATTCCGATCATATATTTCAATAATTGGATCATGTTTTATACTTTTATCTTCTGCTTGATGCTTATGTTTAAGATTTAATATGAAACTAACTAGTCATCAATGCAGGGGAAGTAAGTAAATTTCATTTATCTCATTATTATTGATTTATATTTATGTTGGTTTGTCATCACCAAAAGGGGGGAGAATGTTGAGTATTGATTCCCCTGATTTGGTTTTGATGATGAACAAACATAAATATTGGGTACTAATTCTCTTTGAGCGCAGTTATGAAGATCGTCGCCAAATTACTTTGTAGATCTCAAGCGATGTCCCAAGACTTCCTTAGAGCGCGTGATCGCTGTGTCTAAAGCTTCGTTGAAGCTCAAGGAGTATTAATGAAGTCGAGGGATTCAGAATCCTCATGTAGAAGTTTTTGAAGACGGTTTGTAATGTTTATTTTTATTGTCTTCTAGAATGTTAAGCCTTGAGTAGTACTTGCCTAGTAATTCTCATGTTTACCATATCTTATCTCTAGGATGGCCTTGGAAGCCATTAGGATGTGTTCCTTAGCTTATCACTTCGTTTCATGGTTTTCTGTGCATCTTAGTTGGTTCAAGTAGAAGGACCAACCGACTAGATGACGATCTAATCGGTCGGAAAGTCTCCTTGAGCCGACTAGTTATCCTTGTGTATTTCAGCATAGTTACTATTGACCAATTAGTCGGTCCAAGAAGGTTCACCGACCGACTAGTTGTCAAACTAGTCGGTTAGTGTTTCTTCTTAGACCGACTAGTTTACCCTACTTATTTCACTCATTTCTCTGTCAACCTTCTAGTCGGTCCAAGAAGGTTCACCGACCGACTAGTTCTCAAACTAATCGGTCAGTGATCCTTCTTATACCGATTAAGCTGCTTTAATTTTCCAGCCGTTGGAGATTTTATTTCCACGATTTTTCTTGATCTGTTTTGATTCTTTCCATATCTATTTGACTCGTTTCAAACATGGAAATTTGTCTATTATCAGAGAGATTTCAGATCTCGAATTTATTCATTCGATTATCAATTTCAAGCGATCTCTCCCTCTCGAAAAAGCTCTCTCTCTCTCTCTCTCTAATTCTTAACCTAATTCTCAAAGAGATCTTGAGCTTTGTGCATTCATACTCCTGAGAGGCTGAATCACGACCGTCATCTTTGCCCTAGCCATCTCACGCTGTTCATTTTGGTGGTGCTAGGGTTTCGTGCTCACTCTTTCTCAAAATCCTTCCTTGCCCTAAATCCGTAAGTATTTTCTCAAGGCATAGGATTTTGTGGTAAGCACTTTCTATTTCATTAAATCTATTATTTTTTTTTCTCTCGGTTTGTGAGAGAAATTCGTGATCCCTGTTTGTGGGAGTCACGATACAAATTGTTGTAACGTTTTGATCTTGTATTAGTTTCTACAAGAAGTTTGTAAGTGGAACCTTGAGTTAGTGGATTCTAACTCAAGTAGTCGGAAGGGATTCGAGTGTCTGGGACGTAGGATCACCGGGAACAAGTCGGGGAGACTTGGGTGGATCCGAACCCATTACATCGTGTGTTTGCGTTGTGATTCTCTTGTTGTACTTATTAATTCCGCATAGTTGTTTGTGATTGCACGATAATTAGGAATTAGACTCTTGATTATTTTAAAGTACTATTCACCCCAACTCTAGTACTTATGCAGTAGCTTTCAGGGCATTACAGAGGATGCGTGCGGGTCCGCATGTGCTTAAAGCAAAGAAGATGTACTTTTTTCTTTCTTCTTTGACTTAAGCACAATAAATGTTGTTTAGCAAAGCAGGTCCCTGCATGCGAATTTCTCAGAAGCAGCAAAATTAGTCATTACACTTTTAACACCAGCGTTTAACACAAAGTACACACGGTAATTAGGGCCTAGCATGGCCGCACAATTTGTTGAAAGTAAACACACCTGATAAACAACAAGTACAATTAGTAATACTGAAATAACGACAGTTCACTCTATTCTTCAACAAGGAGGACCTCGGTGTCATGCCCTATTTTGAACTATACGTGTATTCTACTGAACACACGTGGTATTTCTACTTACGATACATGGGTAGGCATGAAATAAACGTGGATATCGATGTATGTAATGTAGTGTAAGGGAGATTGGGCCATAATGCGTGGCTAAGAGACGAGAAAGCAAGATTGAGTGCGGGAGAAGTGTGAAAAACGACGTGGGTACAAAATAACATGAATGTGTTGGACGTGTGTGCGTGGTGCATGTATGCATGTGTGGGCAAGCATGGGTATGTGTAGGGAAGCCATGCAAGTGTGAAAGGGGTTAGGGGTCAATAGCAACCCCCGTAAAATTTTAGAAATGCAAGGAGCAAAACGGTTATTTGGACTAAAGCTGCTGTAAGTACATACTAAAGTTGTGTGTGCATAAAGTAATGGCAAACTTGTAAATTCCTAGAAGTTGGGGGTATTTTTGGAAGGGTATTTTAGTCATTTTGATTCGTACATGGCTTATGGGAGAAGCCAAGGAGGGTGTAGAAATTTCTTTAGAAATCTCTCTTTTTCTTTCTAAAACCTTCCTTCATCTTCTCTCTCTTTTCCCTCTCCCACCCCTAGCTTAGGCCGGCCAAACCCTCCCCATTTTCTCCATTTTCTCCACTCCAAAACCTTAATTCTCCCTCACAAAAATCAAGGATCTCAAGTGGTTGCAAGTGGGAAGAAGGTGGCGAAGAAAAGAAGAGGAGGAGGAAAATTCAAGTTGAGGTAGGAACCCTCTTGGTTTTGGAATTCCATTAAATTGATTTTTGCTATTATGATTTTATAGCATGTTTTACTTAATATGAATTAGGAATGGTGAAAATTCATGAGCCATGTTTTAATTTTACAACTTATCCTTTGAAATTCTTAGTAAAAACAACCCCTTTGAAATCCTGAAATTTTGTTGTGTGATATTTCTATAATTATGGTTACTGTGGTTTGATTTAGGTTTCGAAAAAAATATATCCATGTAGATCTTGAAGTTCTACCCCAAAATCATATAAATTTTGATATATGTTCAATTCAGAAATTAGGAGCAAAAATTCTATCTTTACAACATGTCTGTTTGATCTTTAGTCTTGACACAGTTTAACAAAATTGACTTAAATACCTGCACACAGATGGAAATTTTATGTTCTTAATCTCGTTGGAAAGTTAACAAGTTTATCTATAATTTCATTAGAGCGCTTATATTTTGAAATTCTGACTAAAATATGCCAAAAAATAGCAATCTTTATAGGCTCTGAAATCTGTCTGGAAAACAGATTTGACACACTTCACCAAATAATTCACCATAAATCACTTGCTTAATATTTTTGCATGAACTTTTATCTGTGAATCCAGGACTAACTTATCTATAACTTTCATTTGGGAATTTTTATCAAATTCTCACTGCAAACTGATGATATATGGTCAATTGTGGTGACTGTTTACAATTTCCAGCAAGCTGAAATGTTTAAGAGATGTTATGACTATGACTTGATGTTAAATTTTTCTCTATTATGCATGTGCATTGTCATTGCTTGAAGTAGGGGTTCATTGTGATAATTGCTCTTGGATTTACTCATGTTATAATGGCTATGTTAATGACCACATCATGTGTTCGATGAAATGCCTCAATGAAGAGAATATCCGGTAATTTGAGTAACATGCATGTGTTAGTGTTGGCCTTGAGCCACATTGATAATTGGTGAAGTTAGAGGCTTGAATGGCATGTGTACTCCATATTTGTGAGTGAATGATGTCTTGTGATAGAGGGCATGTCACGTGAGTGCATGACCCTTTGTCTGATGATGTGCAGTTGAGGTGATATATGCATACCCATGCCATCATGACCCCTAACGTGTCACTTATGATGTGAACTTATAAAATTGAATAAGTCTCAGTCCTCTCTAATGAGGGTGAGTTAGCAAAACCCGGGTTTTAGGTGGGATTTGAGTAAATTGTGGATATGCTGCCTGGACTGAGAAGTTGGGGGAATGATTATGTGATATGTGATATTTATACCCACTCGCCTTTACCGGGAGTGGAGGGGACATACGGAGGTTGTGTTATTGTGGGAGAGCCTCACTCCTGCTAGGGACGGGGGAGCTGAGAGGCCCGATGTCGTACAGTGCCCGTGTCCACTGCGTCGTGTGCTATATTCTCCCCAAATTTGGGGTGATGTCCAGATCCTGGAATCACACAGTTTACCCAAGTTCCAATTAATTCAATTATAAAATAATAAAATCAGAATTTGCGTGTTACTCCTTCTGCTGGTAGCACTTCCCCTTCCCTTTGCCTGTTTCTTTGTGACTGTGTCATACCCCAGGCACTTGCACTTATCTTATTGGATAATGGTTGCTTGAACACTTGTGTTATTATTATTATTATTATTATTCGTGCTAACCCTTTTCTTGCAGTAACTCGACATTGGACCGCAGGTATGATCCTCTTGTTTAGCTATTTAATTTTCATTATTGTACTTAGTACATGCTCTATTTCTCTTGTCTTTCCTTGTGATTTGATAACATTAGAACGGTGTTCCAAATCCAAGTTGGTTCCTACTGGGGCACGCATTGACGTGACCCTCCTTATTTTTCAGGTAGCAGAGGCAGCATGGTTGGTGGTGACTTGGAGTAGGGTTTTTCAGGGGTAGCCTTTGGTGAGAGTTGTAGTTGTATTGTGACTGGGTTGTTTTGGGAGATGGAGAGTGGTGGTGTTTATGTAGTGTCACATTTGGATTATGTACATAAATGGAAGTTGTTATATATATGATTGTTATTGTTGTTCTATATACTATGAGGTTGTTTTGGGTATGTTTATGGAGCTTCACTTGTACTATCGCAGCATGTGCGCAGTGGCCTGCCTTTGTTTTCTCTCTCTCGCATCTTTCTTCATTTACCTCTGTCTCTTCAAGATTCCTGGAAAAAATGTGGGAAAAAAAGTAAAGTGAAATTCCAGGTATTTTGGGAAGCAGGGCGTTACACTCGGTGTCCTCGTAACTCTAATTAGCGGGGTCCACCTCTAAGATAGGATCCTCAAAAGCAGGGTCCTCAATGTACTCTGTCTCTGAACCTAACATATATTTCATAAATTCATTTGAAATATATGTAAGCGATAGCTCGGCAAGATTTTAAATTAATGAAAGTAATAACTTGCAATTTAAAAAAATAAGAATGTTAGAACACATAAGAGCAGGTGCATAGCCAATAATGAGAACATGTGGAAAGTAAAGACATGAGATTTATCGACAATTAATATATATTTGCATTTTCAAAGAGGTAAGCAAAGTTGGCAATTTAGAATATGTTTCAGTTGTTTGTGTTAGTGAATAGTTCCATGTCTGAGTAGGTAAAATGTTCTCGATATACCCTATCATCGGGGTTTATCGTGTCGCCTCTTGCCATTCCTAACATGCAAGATGGTCAAGATGCTTGCATCCATTAGTGTGGTATGGAGGTAGCCGTAAGATGTTCAAGCCACATTTACGGACTCTACTACATGATCCAACCCCACCCAAGGTGTCTGTCTAGTCATCGACTAGATTACATCCCATCTGTTTTCGATGGTATCACATATATGTTTCGTGGGTTATGTCATACCCTCTGTTCAAATTAGTTCCACTTGATAGCAAGCAGATAGTAAATGTAGTTCAATTTGATAGCAGACAGATAGTGAATTGTTCCAAACAAGCAACATTAATATAACATGTTCAGTTAATCAGAAAGCGACCATCACAATGGAAACATACAATTCGGTTCTAAAGTCGACAAGCACACTAAAATATGATTTCAGGACTAAAGTTTGAACAATTCATTTTGCAATTCATTTACGATAAATTACTTGCCTGGAGGCGAGGGTGGATGTCCCGGTGGTCGTAGCATACGGCACGTTTTATCTGCATCACGTATTTGATATCAAACGGAAGTTTTAACTAATTAATTATCATTATAAACTAACATATACATGATAACATATTGTTATTACTAACATTAATTTCATACTAACTGTTATGTAAGTATACTTACATACTGGTCGTGAACACACATTAATTTAGTAAGGACACATATTAATTTAATTTAGTATACTTACTTACGAACTGTGAATGTTAATAAACCTAATGCACCCGTTTAACAAAATTTATATAATAAACTAATATTACTAAACTAATATCATGGTATCATTAATATTAGTACAGACTGTTATACTAACCAACTAACGTATAGCTTACTAAGGAAACAAACATCCTAGTATATATTAACATAAAACTAACTAATATTAACTTAAAATAATTTATAATTAGAAAAACTATAACGGGAAAAACTTTATAACTTAAACTAATAGAAACTATTTATACAACTGTTACGACCTAAATATCGTGATACTCCGACCTCCATCCAAGCCTGCCACACAGCCAGCTCGCCCTTCCGTCCCAACCTCGCAGGTTAATCACTTGTTCCCCCTTGCTCGCTCGTCGTCCATTAACCCTGAAATCTGCCTCGACTAGTGGGAAGGGCGCACTTCGCCTCGAACCTCGCCGGTTGGGCGCCCGCTTTCCTTCGAGCCCGCCAGGCGTACAACCGGGTCGCCCGTCATCTACCGAGAGCGACCAAGTTACTCATGTGCGGCCTCGCTCCTCAGACGCACCTTGGCGACCATTTGGCACATCAGACACGATAAACAACCTAGTACAAGGACGCCGCTGACACTTCCGCCGCTCGACAACCTAACAAAGCGCCCCCTGGCCGTTGCGCCCCCTGATCGTTGGTGCTTTCGGCTCTGACACCCTGACAAAAGTACCCCTGGCCATTGCACCATCTGACAAAAGTAAGGCTGACATGCCAGATCCTGACATCCTCGTCCGAAGCTTCCGCTGACAGATGGCCAGCTCAGCACGCCAAGTCAGCGCGCCAAGTCAGCCACACACAACCACCCCCGTCAGGTATAAATACCCCCTTACCTCCATCAAGGAAAGTGGTTGGCAAATTAACTCTGAATATTACTACTCACACACAAAAGTAAAGGTCTTCCATATCTTTGTTCTTCCACAACAGATAGCTCGTCACGTACGGTCGACTCACTATTAGTCCGACCTGCGTGCCTAAGCCACCGCTTTAAGTCCTATTACTAACTTAGGCATCGAAGAGGCTAAGGGTTGGACCCCCAACCCGGCCTTTCTGACAAGCCGCTCCTTGTGTAGGCAAGCCCGTCGTCACAAGCTGCGCTCCGCTCCCACCTCCGGCAGTGCGGTTGTTGGTCAAAGTCCTAGCAGAATCAATTCCGTGGTCAGTCTTCGTAGTGCGCTCAGCCTCGTCACTACATTCATTACCTATCAAATAGCCTACCCTAATCACCTCCTAATCATAACCACCGTGCCCTTGGTTCCCCTTAATACAAATTCATTGTATGCGGGCTTTACCCCGCAACAACAACTTTATAACATTAAACTAACAACCATTAACTAACATTAACTTATTAATTAACTAACATTAACCTTTTAATATACATAACACTCAACTCTCTCTCTCCCCTCTAACTCTTCATATTCTCTGTCTCTTTCGTCCCCCCTTTCTTTTTTTTGTTTCCTTCGTTGCAGAGGGGGATTGGGGATCGGGCTCAGGCGGAGGGCGGCCAGGCGCGGCGATCTGGCGATGCTCCGGGTGGATGCGCGCGGCTTACGGCGGCAGGGGGGTAGATCCGACGGTGGTGGGGCCGTGCGGGGGCGAAGCCGGCGGTTGGCAGCTGCGCGCGTGCGACAGCAGGGCGGGCGGCGCATGCAGGCAGCGCAGCAGGGCGGGCGGCGCATGCAGGCGGTGCAGCAAGGCGTGCGACTGAGCACGGGTGGCGGGGCAGCGGGGTGGAGCAGTGGGGAGATGAGTTTGCTTCAAATCTGAATGAGATCTGATTTGATCTTCTCTGTTTCTCCCTCTCTCAATTTCTGATTTTGTTTTCTTTGATTTTGAGTTTGATTTGGTTGGTTGATTTTGGGTGAAGATTGAGAAGGAAATGGTCGAGAATGGGTTGACTGTGAGTTGTGTTAAAGATGGTGGCTTGGGGATTTGGGTTGATGGAGGAAGGATAATGAGCTGTAGAGGAGGACTTGCATGAACTCGACGGAACTTGGGGGATTTGATGGAGGTGTTAGTTGTCTGGTTTGATGGAAGAGGGAGGGCTATTTGTGCTGTCAAAGAGGGGGCTTTGTAATTGAATGGGGTGGTTTGAGATCCGATTATTTCGGATCTCATCTGCCTAATCGGCTCATTAGCATGGGTGGGGTTAGGTTAATTAACCAAGTGGGGTTAGGGTTAATAATAACAAGGTAATAGTAATTAAGAAAAATGTAATTAATGATTTAATTTAGCTAGTAGTAATTAGTTAGGGTTGATAAGTAATTAGTCAAGTTATGGTGAAAAGTTCCAAACACAGATACGCGCTCACGTCGACGCGTAGAAGAAAGGGCATATGGACGGAAAACACTCGGATGACTGAAGTAAAATATAAGCACACTTACAATCAAACATGCCTAAAATACAGGTCTTTACAGCGGGAACGACAGATCATGGTAGCCAAGGGGCGTGCGGGGCGGAGCAGCGCGTGCAGCAGCTGGTGGCGACGTGGGCTCTCAGGTGGAGGCACGCACGACAGAGCTAGGGCAGCGTCGTGCATGGGTTTTGGGCGGAGGCGCACAGGGTTTGGGTGGTGGCCAGGGCGCAGGCAGCGGCCAGCTTAGGAGGAGGGGGAAGGGGAGAACGGGAGAGGGGGAGGGGGTTTTGATTTGTTGGTTTTTGTTGGAGTAAAATTGAAAGATGTGGAGGGTGATTTGATGATTTCAGATTGTTTTTCTCTGTTTTCCCCTTCAAATTTCTGATTTTTTGTGTTTGATTTGGGTGATTGATTGATGAAGGGGGAGGATGAAGAACAATAGAGGGGATGATGATTGTGATGCCAAAAGAAGAGGAGGTGCTTCGTCTGCAGGCAAGATGGAGAAGGTCCCTAAATATAGTATGATGTAATAAGTTGAGATCCAAATTCTTCGGATCTCATCTGCCAAAGGGAGGCGATTAAAGGGGTGTGGGGTTGGTTAATTAAATATGGGTTAGAGCAATTAGTTTAATGATAATAGTAATTAGTTAAGCTAGATGAAAAATTCCAAAAACAGAGACGCGCTCGGGTTGACGCGTAGAAGAAAAGAACACTCGAACGACAAAGTACAAAAATACGGGCACACACGCAAACAAACATGCCTAAAATACAGGCTGTTACAATACGAGGACATGGACCTCACCCCACGGTGTGGTGGCACTCAAACTACACCGCCAGTGGTACACGAGTACTGATGAATTTTAACGGGGCCTCTCGAACGGCCCCGTCCCTGGCAGGAGTGAGAATATCCTCGACATCACCACACGTATCACATGGTCACTCCCTGTAAGTCGAGTGAAAATAGTCACCACAACTACCACGGGTCACTCCACTCCCTGCAGGTGAGTAGGTGCCAAGAATCTCCACCTCCAAGTCTATGCCTCATACCTATAATTTACTCGGATTTTTTCCCAAACCACAGTTTAGCAGTTCACGCCCTTTAGAGAGGACTGAGACATTCCAAGATTTCGTTTTAACATCATATTGAGTAATGCAGGATTCATGTTGCATGGCTTCACGTTTCAGCATTTCTCATTCATATGAATATGGGTCATGCACTCTAGTGTTATGCCCTCCATCATAGCCACATAACATGGGTTATGCACCGAAGTGTCATGCCCCTCATAATAGCAGTTTCAATTCATTACTTATGACATGTGAAGCCATGTCTTCCATGTCCCCAACACCACCAATTTATAACAGGGTTCATGATACACGTGTATACAAGCTCATTTCTCATGTTTTTCAACTTTTATTTTATTGAGGCATTTTCACAAATACGTGGCATGCAATATAAACATGGTCATTATCACATCAGCAAATTCAATAGCCATTAGCACAACTAAGCTACCTTTCAAGTAACAACAATAATTAGTGATAATGGAAGCAAGATTAACATCCATACATAATTCAAAACACTACTTAAGCACTCCAGCTTGCAGTGCACATGTAGTCCTCATAGGTGGACTGTAGACATCAATGTATATTGAGAATTTGATAAAAGTTTCTAAATGAAAGTTATTCGTCAATAAATTATGCTTCCAAATACCAAATATCAAAAAATCTAGACTAGTAGGCTAATTATTGTGACCTGTAGCGTAAAAGATAGAAATTTTGCCCAGAATCGGAAATTTGTTGCATCTAAATAAATGAATTTCAAGCTGATCCCATCAGAATCTGGACAAATGCTCAACATAAAAATTGTAGTTGGCGAAGTGTAGATGTTCAAAATGTCGAAGTTTGCAGAATTTGGATATCTACAGTATGAGATATAGTCAGTTTTGTGAGAGTGTGTAAAATCTGGCAGAATATGATAATCTAAAAATAACTCCAGTTTAGGCCTAATTGCAGTTCGAATTTTGAAAAACTTAACATGAAAGTTGTAGATTACCATCCATTCCTTTTAGCATTAAAATTTCAGAATTTTCCCATGCCTTAATTAAAATATATAATCAAAACAGCAAGCAAGGAAAACTGAACTAAATTTCAGCCACTTCATAACAAGATAATAGTTCAATTAAGCTAAAACTAACATAATATACCATTAAGGGAGGGTTTTCTACCTAAAGATGATCAATTCCATGCCCCCATGCTTCCTCTCCAAGCCTCCTAGCTTCATGAGCATCCTCCTTCGAGCTAGGGTTTTCTTTCTCTCTTTCCTTCTCTTCTTCTTTTTTTGGCTGAAGGAATTTCGGCCATGGTGTAGGGAGGGTGGCCGACCATCATGGAGGGGAGAGTGGAGAAGGGGAGAGAGAAAAGGAGAAGAAAAATGTGAGTGTGAGAGAGTTCTCTAGATATCTCTTTTCGTTTCTTCCACTCTTCTTATCTTTTTCTTCTCTTCCAAGAATGGAATATTCCATGAGGACAATGACCAAAACACCCCTCAACTTCTAGGTAATTACAAGTTTGTCATTACTACACACACACACACACCATCACTTTACACACACAAGTCCAAAAGACCATACTACACCCCACACTTCTAAATGTTTACAAGCATGCCACTAACCCAACCCCTTTTCACACTAGCCCCTAATACACTTACCCACTTCTAAGGATTTACAAGTGTAACGCCCCGCTCCCCGGGATACCCAAAGAGCGAGTGTTACAAAGGAAAATACAAAATACAAGATACAAGCAGGTCCACTGTGCACTGCTGGGATAGTACCTGTAGCATTCCAGACGACAAACATAGAAACACAAAGAGACAACAACTCAAACACCAGTATAACATATAGATAAACACACGACTAACCAAGGTTAACATCATTAATACATATCTTATATATACAACATGATCCCACAACTGCTAAATACAATGACGCCGTCAAGACTCTCTCACTTTCTAAAATCCTCAACTCCAACCAACTGGACGAGTGGGCCTCCAACTCCGCGAGCCAATACCTGAAAAATATCATCGGGACACGTCACAGCGTGACCCAGTAGGATACCAAAACCCAACTCACATAGGGCACAAAATTGCTATGCACAAAGTAACAATGGAAAACTAACTCTTGGCCTAACACGGCAATTGTATACGAAAATGTAAATGGTGTCATTACCATACACGTACCTGCGACAAGAGGATGACCTGCAAAACCAAGTGAGTAGGACATATAGAGTAGTGAACAGCAATATCAAGGAACTAGCAAAGCGTTCAACTTGTAGAAGTATCAACCCTTATGAAGAGGGGTTCCTACACTCACAAAGCTCCCAACTTGCCAGTTATCAAACCCTCTTACTAACTTGTCATTTATACTAACTTTCCAAATGGGTGAGTATTTAAGCGTGGAAATTGAAGGGAGTTAGCAAGTGGCATTTTGAGTGATGATCCTAGCTTAAGTTTCTAATGCTGGGGAAATTGTGGAAATTCTTATAAAAATTTCGGCAGAGTTTCTCTTGTATTTATCAAAGTTTCCCAAGTACAACATAAGTAATATTTCTAAACGAAAACATAAATAGTATTTCAAAGAGAATATGGTATATTCACACCATCCCCACAACACCAACACCACCACCAACACCACCAACACTCCTATACGCATCAACATAACCTTTCCAACCTCCAAATGAGGGCCATTTATTTGAACAATGTAATAAAGGAGAACAATTTCGTTTACTTCATGTAACAAAATGAGATCTATTCCATTTACCCAATGAAACCAAAATGAGATTAAGTTCATAAAGGGAGCAATTTCAGGTCCTCGTGAAATGAGGAAAATGAGAAAGCTCCCTTGTTACAAAATGAGATCACTTTGCATAATTATTGGAACAAATTATTCAAGCAACATGGAATATAATTATTGCATCAATTAATTCAAATTAGCATCCCAATTCAACCATGAATGCTCCATGGTAACTTGGATGTTCAACATTCCATAATACTTCCAACATCCCAACATTTCCTAATAGTATTAATAATATCACCAATACCAACATCAATAGCATTAATATCACTACTAGCAATAACCACAAAAATAACAATATTTACTAACTAACACCCCACACTTTCCAACATACCACCATTCAAGCATCAAATACGTCCATGGCATCATTCATTCTCAAAAGTTGCCCATCACATACATACAACCACAAATCACTCGAAAATGCTAAATTATGTCATGATTCATATGATGCGCAAGTGATGCAATGCAATGCAATGCAAGGGGGCAAGGGGATCCCATGAATGAGCCGGCGTGCAAGTGTATCGTGATTGCTACTCCGATGTCAACGTGGTGCCACCACCACGTGGAGGCACCTAATGGATCAAGAGGTGGCCAACGGCGTGTTCACCTGCCTCCTACCGCGGCACTTTGTCCATGCCCGTGCACTCCACCTCGTGTCCTAATCACATCATTTCACCATCATGACATATTCGGCATTAAATACCAACAACACATTGCCAACCTCCCCGTCTCATTTCATTTTCGCATCATTCATATTTCTCATACGACAAAAGTGATTAATAAAGCTTCCAACCATCTAAATGAGAACCATTCCACAACATTAATGAGATAAAACGTTCAAGCCATTGAAGCATAATTGTGGCGCCATATAAATCATCGCACCACATAAATTCGTTATGAATGTAAATTGAAAATTAAGCTTCCACCAAATCCAACAAATGCTAGCAATGTCATTTAACCCTTATAACAAAATGAGAGCAAGTTGCCACCTTTTGCCTTATTTAATTTCATTTAAGCAATTTCATTTAAGCAATTTTATTTAAACAAAATAACAAAAGGAAAGCTATTTCATTTTATCAATGTAACAAATGAAAACAATGTCATTTATCACTACATCAAAATAAGGGTTATTTCATTTAATCATTGCGACAAAATGAAAGCAATTTCATTTTATTAATATAACAAAATGAGAACCATTTCATTTAATCAATGTAGCCAAAATGAGAACATTTTCATTTTATCAACAACTCCATGCGTCAAAATGAAGCAATTTCACAAATATAATGAAACTAGGCATTCCATTTCACGTAAGTAAAGTCAACATGTTAATCCCATACTATAACTACCATTCCACTTCATATTTCATATTTCATTCTCAATTCACAACTTGTCTTCTACTAACTCATCTACATGGCACTAGGGCTCTTCAAAACCCTAGGCCGAATTTCAAGGGTGGCCTCAAGCCCCCAATCATATCACATATCCCTAGCCAATCATACATCTCAATTTATTGCTCCCTTATTTCGCAATGTTCATACAAGAGAAGAAAATGAGTAATAACTTCCTACATTTCAAAATGAGAGCAACATCTCGTACATAGCGAACAAGCACTGAAGAGCATTATCAACATAGACATAGCAACTTGTGGCATTCTATAATTCATTTCATCATAACATAGCAACTATCCAAAACCAATTTCACATAAGCATTTCGTTATCAAGAATTCATGTGTACCGTACAAGGAAATTAAATAATAAAGCTTCCAACAATTAAAAAGAGAGTAATTTTGCTAATTTATTGAAGCAGTTTATTGAAGCAAGGCATTCAACATCAACATGGGAGACACTTGTAGCATCAATTAATTCAAACATTATCCCAACTCAAATTAGATTGCACCATATCAAAATTTTTGACACAAACCCTAAATTGCAAAATTTCAACATCCAAATGCAATGAAATTGAAACATGAGAGAAGGGCTTGGACTCCTACCTCTTGTAGAGACTCATGAAATCCCCCATTGATCTCAAGCTTAAGCCCTAATTCGAAATCCCCAAAATTCTCCTCCAATTGGGATGAAATCCTTTTTCCAAGTTCATGAAAATCCAAGAATCCCCAAATCCTCAACCTTCAACCCTAATCTCCATCTCCCCCCCCCCCCCCAAATTTCGACAGCCTCCCTCCAATTTCGGCCATAGTTCTCCCCAATTTCGGCCATAGAGCTATGAATAATGATGAAGATGAAAGAATAGATGGAGAGAGTGGGCTTAAGGATTTACTTCTTCTCTTCTTCCTCTTCTTTCTTCTTCCTTTCCTCTTCTTTTTCTTGGCCTGAGGAAGTTCGGCCTGCCTTGGAGATTTTCGGCCTGGGGAGGGGTTTGGCAGCACGCAACATGGAGGGGGTCGGCCTGGGAAAAAAATGGGGAAGAGAAGAAAGAAGGGAATTGAGAGGAAGAATGTGGAAGGGTTTTGGGTATTACAAGTTTGCCATCCTCTCTTCTAATTAAATGGGAACCCCATCTTTCTCTCTTCTAATGATCTAACCCAAATATTAAAGCCCAATCAACATCAACTAATGATAATCCAAGCCCAACTCTCGCTACCAATTTAACTAAGGCCTTAACAATAATATTAATAATATTAATCAACATCACCAATAATAAACATACTAATACCAAAAATACTGCCAACAACATCAAAATTAACAACCAAACACCAATATTAATAATAACGTCATTCATTAATAATTATCTCAGCATCACCACTTGCCATGAACATACTGTTTCGCAAGCACACTCACCTACGAAAATCGCTAAGCACGCCAACAGACACTAATAACATGTTAACAATAATAGCAATTTACTATCCAACCACACGCATTCATTTGTATATCCAAACAAATCACGGTCACCGTATAGCCATACATGTAGGAAATTACTAAACACACAACAAAATTACTATACGCACACACACAAGCAGTATTTTACACATACGGGCATTACAACAAGTAAGCCATTACTTTACGCACCCACCATTCCTCTACACACACCCATCGCATACCGCCAAAATGACCAAAATGCCATCTCTCCTTCTAAATAATTACAAGACTGCCACTAGTCACACATACGCACATATCACGTCATATCAACTCCTTACACTCCACCTACACATGTATAGTAAAATAAACGTGTAATTCGACGTATAGTGCAAAATGGGGCAAGAGAGATGATGGAGGTGGTTCATAGGATGATCGAATTGCAAATGATTGATTCTACCTTGGAGATGATGGAGGAGGTGGACGAGGGTGGTGGAGATGATGATGCCTAATCTCTCTTTCCCCCCATTTTCCTCTCACCGGCGACGAGATTCGACATCTGTTGTGCGTGCTGAGCAAAACCACACGTAAGTGACATCGGTTGTGCATGCTAAGCAAAATCGCCATCGGTCGTGGGCTTTTACTCACCACGCACAACCGAAGGTATTTTTGCAAGTAAGCAATTCTGAGGGACAAACTTGTTAATAATTCGAATTCTGGTCGTGCGCAAAGCAATTCGGTATGTGTGTGTAGCAACTTCCTTCAAAATATCCAGCCTCAAACTTCAACTTCATTCAAAATCCATCCGAAAAATTTACAAACACCTTCAAAATATTCTCCCCCAATAAATTTTTTGACCACATTCAAACTACAATTTAGTTCCCCCAAAATTTAAAATTTTATTTAACCAAAAATTTAGTTCTCTCCCAATTTTGTTTTTCTTAAAATTTTAAATGTTAGTTCCCTCAAAATTTAGTTCTGTCCACATTTGGTTTCACCCAAAAGTTTATGGTTGCCACCAAAATTTTGGAGTTTCCCCAAAAAAAATTTCACAAACTGTCAACATACCTATTGATTCCTTAAGATTCGATCCAAAACGTCTTTCTACCCACGCGTTTATCCAAATCAGCAACACCATTCAAAAAACAATGAGTCTTTTTTGTTCTTAATCATGCAAATTCATATAAATATAGTCGTAGACTCTAAAGATCAACTGATATGATCAGCTTATGGTCAAAATCTAAAGCTTAGTTGTTTGCTGCTCGATCATCAAACAAGTCATGTATAAACTGTAAATTTAATTACTAATAATTAGTCACTGTTGGTATGTAGGCTAGCTCTGCAATGTATTTACAAAGCTACTGCTTACAAAAATATGGACAATGTCATGCTATCTTCAAATTAAAATTATTAATCATTATGATCATTATTTAATTATATAATACGGATATTATAATTTAACTGTTGTAAACGTGGTGGCTATGGAATCCATAGCCCTGTATTTATAGCAATATGGTTACATAATGGGTGGATACCCACTAACGGGTTGGGCCACCCAAAGCCCGTTTATAACACTTCCCCTTATCCATCCATTGTTGTAAGCCATGATGAACACTTCAGGGTTCACAGAGCTTATCTGATCATGGGTCTATGGATACTTCTTGTAACGGTCGTTTTCCGACCTTATGAATTTTCTGCGTGCACGTGCTTTATCGTGCATGTATTTTATTTGGCTATTTCTGGATTCCGATATATGCGATGTGATATGCCGTTGTGATCGTTTGGTAGTGTAGAATTTTATAGTAATTTTTGGGAACGTCATTTCATAGCTCGTTTTCTCGCAAAACGACTTTGAATGATAGGGGCGTTTTAGTCATTGGTCTCAAAACGCCGCTTCCAATTTTACGTAAATTTTTGGTAGTTGTTACGCACGATCGGGCTTCGTAGATCTGTGCGTCTCGTCTCCACAATCGCCCCGGTATTTTCGGATTATTTTTTTGACGCCCGGTTTGAGAGTTATCGCCCAGATAAATCTGGACTGTTGATTTGCCCTGATCAATTTCGAAATTCAAATTGATTAGCCAAATCTGGCTATATCCCAAATTATTTGCACAAGAATCTTTCCTAAACTGCCTACTCTATTGACCCCTAGACTTCCCCCAAATTGTACCCCTACTATCCCCTATCCTAACACACTTAACCTTTAACCCCATGTCTATATATCAAAATCTAATATTATTAAAACCCTACATCACCTTTTCTCTTCACGTGCAATCAAAAGACCTAGGTCATTAAAATTTTCAGCCGCCGTCAAAGACACCCCAAGCCCGATAACCATCTAGCATCCTCCCCTCCCTCACTCGCCATCACCGCCGGCGGCCATTTTCTCCGACCACCCACGACCCACCGACGCTGCCCCGCGACGCCGACGCACCGCCGCAGCTCCGCGACCCCGCCTGAAACCGTCGCCTAGCGGTTCTCTCCACCGCTTCGCTGCAGCAGGGCAGCGCCGCCGTTTTGCTGTCGACGGCGCCGCTCGACGCCGGAGGACCGCGACCCCGCTCGCCGCGCTGCGCTCTGGACCGCACGCCGCCATGCAGCGGCGCTGCTGTACTCGCCCCGACCACCGGTGATCTGTGCAGCGCCGCCCGACCGCCGCACGAACCCCCGAGACCGCCGCACGAACCCCCGAGACCACCGGAGCCCTCATCCGGCTTGGTTGATCGCTGCTGCGAACGGCAGCAGCTACCGCTGCCGTTATCCGCCGCTCTACGGGCTTTTCTCCATCGTCGGAAGCTGCCACGACCACCCCGTGGCTCTCTCAAGTCCGGCTAGCCCCCGAACGACGTTGAGTCGCTGTTTTTGCCTCGTCGTTCGCTGTTTTGGGCTCTAGGCATCGTCCCCCTTGTGCTCGCTGTTTCACGGCTCTTTGACGTCGCCCACTCTTTCTACGGGCTGCTACCGGGCTCGCCTTCACTGTCTGCCACCTCCGCTCGCTGCCCACACTTCGTCCGCTACCCGGACGAGTCTCACTACGCTACCCGTAGCCGAGACGCCGTAGACGACGCAGATCTTCTACAGTTCAGACGCTACGTCCGCACTACTCCAGACACCGGAGAGGTTGGTTTTCCCGGAACTCGTAGCACAACCCACCTGTAGCGAAAACTGAAAACCTAACTAAAATCGACAACTTAACTCATTAAATTTACTTTCTGCTCCCTTAAAACGATGTGGAACCGTAGATCGACTGTGCACATAGGATAGAATCGTCGGATATGCTAAACGGACATCTTGACTGTGCACATAGGATAGAATCGTCGGATAGGCTAAACGGACATCTTGACTTGTGACTGTTAGGGTAGCCACGTCCAACCTAGAAATGAACCTAAATAGGATTTACTGAAAACGTGACATGACCCCGTCGCCGTGACCTGTTTCAGACGGACTACTGCGGACGCGACGCCTGGACGCGACGCCCCGGACGGACGACACACTCGCCACCGCAGGCAAGTGTACCCACTTGCATTTTTGACCGTGCCTTGGTCTAAAATTGTTAGAACTGTTAGACTATGAGTGTATGGAGCCAGACATGAAATGATAGCGTCCGGGTCGCCCTGACGACTTAGACTTGACGACGAAGTCTAAGCCCGACAAACAACAACTTTGACACCATATGATTATCTTGTGCGTGCGTGCGTGTGGACACCCGAGAATAACATCTCCCGTACACTGGTCGTGTCATGTCACTGTTACACAAAAAGCCTTCGGGCGTTTCAGATGCTTCCCGAGCGGAAGTGATCTCCGTGATACAAAAAGCCTTCGGGCGTTTCAGATGCTTCCCGAGCGGAAGTGATCTCCGTGATACAAAAAGCCTTCGGGCGTTTCAGATGCTTCCCGAGCGGAAGTGATCTCCGTGATACCAAAAAGCCTGCGGGCGTTTCAGGTGCTTCCCTAGCAGAAGTGATCTCTGTACTTCTTGTCCTGAGTTCTTGGGTTTGGGGTAGGGTTGAGCGTGCGCACTGGGAGAGAGTCTGATCCCCCTCAACCCGTAAGGCGTGAACCCTTCGTGTCTCACATGTCGTGTCCTGTCCGTCTTGTCTTGTCTAGTCCCGTCTTGTCCTGTCACCTTTAGGTTAGTCCCGTAGTCGGTAGCACACGCTACGACTACTACTTGTTACGCTTTACTTACCTGCTACGTTACTTCTTTTGCTACTCTGTTGTAACCCCAGCATGCTAATCAACCAGTAAAACGATGTTTAATAGTTCAGTACACTTGTGGTAGAGTCTGACTTTCTGTTGTAGACTTTACCTGACATACAGTTCCTTTCTTTGGTGCTGTACGTCAGGTGTCGAGCCGGAGTACGACGACCAGATAGAGCTACCCGAGGACGTAGAGCCCGAGGACGCCGATCCTGAGTACGTGCCGGAGGAGGATCAGAGTTAGAGGCATCTCGTTGCTGTTCCGGAGTTTCTGTTCCAGTTTAGATTGGGTGCGTAGCACCTTTTTGTTTTTCCGTCTAGGTTGGGTGCTTGCACCGGTAGTTTTCTTTTTCTGCAGTTGTAGCCCTTTCGGGCGTTTTAGACTCTCAGTACTTTGGATAAATATTTTGGAATAAAATGTTGTCTTCCTCTTTCGATACTTTTATTGTTCTGTACTAACATGCAGGGACCTGTACCTTCGACTTGGAGTACCACACAGACGCTTATTGGGTCCGTGCTTCTCGCCCCGGCCTAAGCGGGCCTTAGTCACGCTTCGCCTCCGTTGTTTTGGGAAGCGGGGCGTGACACTTTTGGATCCCAAGTTTAGGAGTACTTGCCTTGTTAAAACCTTTGCCAAGGAAAACCCAGTGGGAAAAACCAGTGGCTAAGGGAAAAGAGTACAAGTCTCTGTAACTTCCCCTGATCGATGGATAACATCAGGGGTGGATACTCCTGGATCCAGAGTTGATGTGGCTGCCTCGTTAAAACCTTTGCCTATAGAAAACCCAGTGGGAAAAACCAATAGCCAAGGAAAAAGAGTACAGCACTACATTAACTCCCACTGAAAAGTACAAGCTTCAGTCTTGTAAATCTCTCAACTGTCTCATCCCAATCCATAGTACAAGTTTTCTAAAGGTATTGCGAGGTAAAGCTTTAGTGAATAGATCTGCCAGGTTGTTGCAAGACTGGATCTGCTGGATGTCGATCTGGTTGTCTATTTGCTGTTCATGCGTCCAGAAGAGCTTGGGGGAAATGTGCTTCGTCCTGTCACCTTTGATGTAGCCACCTCGTAGTTGAGCGATGCAGGCAGCATTGTCTTCATACATGGTGGTAGGTCCAAGATCTCCCGTCTTCAGGCCGATGGTCTTGAGGATATGGTGGATGACTGATGGAAGCAAAAAGCATTCTCTGCTAGCTTCGTGGATCGCAATGAGCTCGGAGTGGTTAGATGAGGTCGCTGTTGATGTCTGCTTCACGGATCTCCATGAGATGGCCGTCCCACCGTACGTGAACACAAAACCGGTCTGGGACTTGGCGGTGTGTGGGTCGGACATGTATCCTGCATCTGCATAACCGACTAAGTCGGAGTATACACCTTTCTTGAAGTATAGTCCCATGTCCACAGACCCTTGGAGGTAGCGCAGGAGTTGCTTCACTCTGTTCCAGTGACGCTTTGAGGGCGCTGAACTGTATCTGGCTAGTAGGTTAACTGCGAACGCTATATTGAGACGCGTGCAGTTTGCCAGGTATAAGAGTGCTCCAATTGCACTTAGGTAGGGTACTTCAGGACCCAGTGTTTCCTCCCCCTCTTCCAGCGGTCGGAAGGGGTCTGTATCAACATCCAATGATCTGACGACCATTGGTGTGCTAAGCGGATGACATTTGTCCATAAGAAAGTTTTTCAGCACTTTCTTTGTATATGTCGATTGGTGTAACAGGATTCCTCCGCTTAAGTGTTCAATTTGTAAGCCTAGGCAGAACTTAGTTTTGTCAAGGTCTTTCATCTCAAAAGTCTGTGTGAGACTTTTGGATATCTCACATATCTCTTCAGGAGATCCGATGATGTTCAGGTCGTCTACGTAGACGGCAATAATTACGAATCCTGTTCCATTTGCTCTTATGAAGATGCAAGGGCAGACTTCATTTGTTGTGAATTCTTGTTGCACTAGGAATTCACTGAGTCTGTTATACCACATTCTACCTGACTGTTTTAGACTATACAGCGATCTCTGGAGTTTGACAGAATAGACGTCCCGAGGTCTTTCTGTCATTTTTGTCGGTAGTTTATATCCGTCTGGGATTTTCATATAGATGTCCTTATCTATATTTCCATATAGGTATGCAGTCACAACGTCCATGAGCTGCATATCCAGACCTTCCTTTGTAGATAGGCCAATGATGAAACGGAAAGTGATCGCATCCATAACCGGGGAATAGGTATCGTCATAGTCTATTCCTGGCCGTTGGGAAAAACCTTGTGCAATAAGGCGCGCTTTGTAGCGCACGATCTCGTTATTCTCGTTTCTTTTTCTCACGAATACCCATTTATATCCCACAGGTTTAACACCCTTTGGTGTGAGGACTACAGGTCCAAAAACTTTGCTCTTCGAGAGTGAGTCCAGCTCTACTCCTATTGCCTCATTCCACTTTGGCCAATCCTCTCTGCGTTTACATTCTACTAGAGAGCATGGATCTGTCTCATCGTCGTATTCAGTGACGTGAGTGGCAATAATGAGCGCGAAGTTATCATCGATGATTGTGCTTTTTCTGTCCAGTACCTCCTCAGTACGTACATAATTTAATAATATTTCTCCTACATTTTCCTCTTCAGGGGTTGGTAGGAGGGGAGAGGTAGCTGGGCTGAGCTCAGCATCCTGTGGTGGTATCGTTATTATTGCTCCAGGATTTTTCCTCTTTCGAGGGTTCTTATCTTTAGAGCATGGGGGTCGTCCTCTCTTTTGTTGAGGTACGGCCGCTTCTGCTGCAGGTGGATTGCATCCATCTTTGGGTATGACAATCCTAGCTGGCGTATTTGCAGCAGGGACGTGTGATCTGACAATCTTCTGGTTGTAAGTAAATTTGTCCGGTAAAATGTGAACTGTGTTTTGAATTTGAAGGATCTTCAAGATCTCATCTTCACATTGGTTTGTACGCGGATCAAAATGGGATAAAGTTTTTGTATCCCATGAAATGGTCTTTGAAGCTTCTAGCTTCTGTGTGTTAATGCCTAGTTTGGGAAAAGTGCTTTCATCAAACTCACAATCTGCTAGACGTGCCTTCAAGGCGTCCCCCGTGAGGGGTTCTAGGTATCTAATGATCGATGGTGAGTCGAAACCAATGTAGATACCTAGTCGCCGTTGAGGACCCATTTTGGTCCTCTGTGGTGGTGCTATGGGGACATAGACAGCACATCCGAATATCCTCAGGTGAGAGATATCTGGCGGGTTCCCATATGCAAGTTGCATCGGAGAATAAGATTGACTACCTAACGGTCGTAATCTTATTAGCGATGCAGCGTGCAAGATGGCATGTCCCCATGCATTTACAGGCAACTGGTATTGCATCAACAATGGACGAGCAATCCATTGTAGTCTCTTTATAAGAGATTCGGCTAACCCGTTCTGGGTGTGAACATGAGCTACATGATGTTCAACTTCTATGCTGGTTGCTTGGCAGTAGTCTAGGAAGACTTGTGATGTGAATTCACCGGCATTGTCCAGACGCAATTTCTTGATTTGGTTATCTGGAAAATGTGCCCGCAAATTTATGATTTGTGCCAGTAGCTTTGCAAAGACTACGTTGCGGGTGGACAGGAGGCACACATACGACCATTTGGAAGATGCGTCAATCAGTACCATGTAGTACCGAAATGGTCCGCTTGCGGGGTGAATAGGCCCGCAAATGTCACCATGTATTCTCTCTAGGAAGATCGGAGACTCAGAGTCCACCTTCAGGGGGATGGTCTCGTAATTAATTTCCATTTGTGACAAGGGGCCAATGAGATGCACCCTTTCGAAGTAGCCTCAGGCTTTTCGAGTTAATTCCACGGGATTGGGATATGATGTGGTGCATCATATTCCTTCCAGGGTGTCCTAGTCTACTGTGCCAGAGTTGGAATTCTGGTTGATTATTGCACTTCTGGTGCTCAAGATTGTTTGCTTCCATTTCTCTTATCCTTGTATGGTAGAGACCCGACGGGAGTCCCTCAAAACGCTCAACTGTGGTTTTAGCGCCGTCTTTATGAGACGTTACATACAGGAATTCTCTGTTTTGTTTACTCACCGTCTCAAGATGGTATCCGTTTAAACGGATATCTTTAAAGCTTAACAGATTTCTATGTGAGCTAGGAGAGAAAAGCGCATCTTTTATTAGTAGTTATGTTTTGTTGGGGAGCATAAAATGTGTTTCTCCTGATCCTTCAATAATTCCTGATGGACCGTATATTGTATTCACGGTTCCATCGTATTTATCAATGCTTTGGAAAAAGCAGATGTCTTGGAGGATCGTATGCGTAGAGGTACTGTCCACTAGGCATTTGTAATTCATCTAGTTATAAGAGAGAAAATATCGCAGTATAAGGCACACGAGAAAATATACTACGAATAATTATTCAATGTCTAAAAAGTTCATGCGACATGCTAGAATTAAAACAAGCAGAAAGTAAATTGTTTTTCAAACAAAAATTACAATGCATGGAAAAAGTAGATAATGCCTCAGTCGAGCAGGTCATCGTTTGAGAAGTCCTCAACGATGAACCTGATTGGTGCCAGGTCTTCTTGTTCCACCAGGTTTGTCTCAGCTTGCTTCTGGCTTGCTTTGTACAAGTCCTGTAGGTGGCGTGGAGTCCGACAATTCCTGGACCAGTGTCCAGTCATGCCACACCTGTGGCACTTATCCTCCCAGTCCTTTCTGGGGGCAGATGTCTGGCCGTCGTCCTTTCTCTTCCATACATTTTTCTTCTTCTTCCCCTCATTGTTGCTTCTGGGAGGGGGTCATCTAGCCTGCTTCTTCATCGTCTTACCCTTCTGGGGTTTGCCTTTGAAGTTGCTCCTCTTCTTCTGGGAGGAGCTGTGATGCGCTTCAGGCGCAGGAGCAGTGCCGGTAGGGCGTGAGTTATGGGTGGCCAGAAGGAGGTCTCTATTCTGCTCTGCCATCAGAAGGCATGAGAGCAGCTCTGAGTATTTCGTGAACTTTCGTTCACGATACTGTTGCATTAGTATAACATCCTTCTCGTGGAAGGATGTATACATCTTCTCTAACATGCGCTCCTCCGTCACCTTTTCACCACACAACTTCAGGCGTGAGGTGATGCTAAAGAGCGTCGAGTTGTACTCGGTGATAGACTTAAAGTCTTGGAGACGGAGGTTCTCCCATTCATATCGCGCTCGAGGAAGTATACCATCTCTCTGATGTTTATATCTGTCCTCGAGGGCGGTCCATAACTCATAAGAGTCTTCCACCGTGAGGTACTCGGCCTTCAGAGTCCGATCGATATGGCGTCTGATATAGATAATTGCTTTCGCTTTATCTATATCAGAAACCTTATCGCCTACAGCGATGGCATGGCTCAGTCCATGTGCTCGCAGATGGAATTTTATGTCCAACTGCCAGCTTAAGTAGTTCTTGCCTGTAGCATCCAATACGTCCAAATCGACGCTCACAATTTTGGCCATTTATCTCTCTAGCATGTATAAAAATAGGCAATAACTAGATATTTTTGCAGAAAAATAAATAATTAAGCATTTCAGACACAGATATTTGCTGCGTGGATCGGCTAATCATCATATTACTTACAGTCCATATAGTCCCAAAAAGAAATGAAAGTACAACTCGGGAACCTCGTGGGGCCCCTATTCTTCTGGAATGGTCCTTCTTCTTCTTGAGGCGTCCGCCGATCTTGTAATTTTACAAAAATATCCTCACTACATTTTTCTCTCTTTAAAAAAAGGGAAAATAATGCAAAGGAATAATGGTGATAACTAGCCGATCCAAAACCACAGTAAATATTAACATTCGTCGCAGGCAGAGAAAAAATGCAGCATGCATTTAATCATTACAGGCAGTTTATTCATTACAGGCAATTAATCATCATAGGCAGTTTATAATGGAAAATGAAAATTTTTCGTTTAAAAATTATTGGACCACTAGGCAACGTCATACACCGTTAGGTTAGTTGACTAACGGCAGAGCAGTCACAGAATCTTCCTAATTTTTAAACGTTTAAAAATCATATAATCCGGATAAAGTGCGATGAATGAAATCACATGTAATTTGTCCAGATTTTAACGAAAAAAAATCGAATTAAATCTGAAAAACGTTTGAAAATAGGGAATTTTCGGGGTGAAACCCTAGTTAGGGTTTTTGGACGCGCGGATTGCCGCTTCAGGCGGCTAGGGTTTCAGGACATGCACGCGCACTGGGGGGGTCCGCTGCGGGCGGCCGCGGGGGGGGAGGGGGGGCGCCGTCGCAGGCGGCGGGGGTGCCCCGCCGTTGCTGGCGGCGGGGGATCCCGCCGCTGCAAGCGGCTGGGGAGCCCCGCCGTCGCAGGCGGCGGAGTTGCCCCGCCGCTGGGGGCGGCAGGGTCACGGGGTAGGGGGGTCGCGGTGCGGCTACGGGCCGCGCCGGTGAGGGAGAAGCCCCCTCAGGGTTTAGGCATTTTTGGGGGAAAAGATGGTAAAAATCCGATTTTTATTTGAAAACCCCAATTTTAATCTTCCAAAATGTTATAGGATAATCAAACTAGAGGAGAAATAGAGAGTTAGGTTCTTAGAAATGGAATGAGTAACCATGGCCATAGGCCATGGTTCTCTATATATTAAATCAGGGAAGGGAGATGAAAGGCCTCAAGGAGACCAAGAGTCCCCATTACTCATAGTAATGGGGACTAATGAGAGTGGGTAATGAAGGAGGGGAGGCCAAAGGCCTCCCTCATTCATAACACTCCCCCTTGCCCATTCATCACTTTGGTCTCAGCATTTGAGGCAAAGAGGGGTGGATACTTCTGGATCCAGAGTAAGAGTGTTTGCCTCGTTAAAACCTTAGCTGTGGAAAACCCAGTGGGAAAAACCCAACAGCTTAAGGGAAAAGAGTGCAACCCACATGTTACTCCCCCTGATCCGTACAAGCTTCAGGCTTGCAGGTCTTTCAGTTGTCGCATGCCAATGTTCTTTACAAGTTTTACAAAAATACATTTGGGCAAAGACTTAGTAAAAAGATCAGCTAAGTTATTGCAGGACTGTATCTGCTGAACTTCAATCTGCTTGTCCTCCTTTAGCTCATGTGTCCAGAAAAACTTGGGAGATATGTGCTTCGTCATGTCGCCCTTGATGTAGCCTTTTTGAAGTTGAGCAATGCATGCAACGTTATCTTCAAACAGAACGGTAGGCTCCAAATCACCGGTCTTCATGCTAGTAGATTGAAGAATGTGTTGGACGACGGATCGTAGCCAATAACACTCTCTGCTTGCTTCGTGGATCGCAATGAGCTCTGAATGGTTGGATGATGTAGCTGTTGTGGTTTGCTTCACCGATCTCCAGGAGATAGCAGTACCTCCGTAGGTAAAAACAAAACCGGTTTGGGATTTTGCCGTGTGCGGATCAGAGAGATAACCTGCATCAGCATAACCAAACAATTTGGGGGAGGCACCTCTCTGGTAGTAAAGTCCAAGATCAATGGAACCCTGAAGGTATCGCAGAAGATGCTTTACTCCGTTCCAGTGGCGCTTTGTGGGTGCTGCACTGTGTCTGGCTAGAAGATTAACTGTAAACGCTATATCGGGACGCGTACAGTAAGCCAGATATAGAAGTGCTCCAATGGCACTGAGGTAGGGTACTTCAGGACCCAGTATCTCCTCACCCTCTTCCAGTGGCCGGAAGGGGTCCTTTTGTACAGCTAGTGTAACGACCAGTAATTTTCAACAGTTCAATTTACGTATTTATACGTATTTTTAAGAATAAATTTTACATTATAAATGTTAGTCAAGAATTTTCTAACAAAACTGACTTTAAAAATTCTTATAAAAATATTTTAGAGTACTAGACTTATCGTATTGTATGTTAGCAATTTCAGATTTCCTCAAATACCCAAAACATTTCTGTTAAAATTCATCTCCCAAAATTACCGTTTTGATTCGACGAATTTATTTTCTATTCAAACACTTTCAAAACATTTTCAAACTCCTGCAGTAGCATCCTATGATCATTTAGGGCCTCCCACATTAATTTCATAATTTTCGGATATCATTTCAGTAGAGAACCCGCAAACCCGCTTTCCAAACGTTTTGGCCAAAAACTAGTATTCCCGTAGCCCAAACCCTGAAACGGACTTCGTATTCGCCATCCTCGCGACGATACGATCCCGTGGGTATGTTTTCGTAATTTTTCGGACACGTTTACTAGTAGGGGCAAAATCGTAATTTCGTTTTTGTATTTTACTAATTACTTTCACTAATGGGGGTTTTACTTTTTACTAATTACTTTTAACCTATCTTAATTACCCAATCATCTACCTAACCCATCCCGTAAGTAGCCCATGTGTTTCATGGGTTACTTAATCTCAACACTTAGTCTAACCTAATCACCTAACACATTTAATACTCATTGACTAACCTAATATTGCATTAATTGCTAACCCTATATAATCCCCCTCTGCTAATCCTCCTCCTTCACAAAATGAAACAAGGCAGAACCCAACCCCAGGCTATCCCAATCTCCTTAAAATATTACCCACACATCTCTTTAGCTCTCCCCTTGTTTTTATTTCAAAACACAGGCTTATACTTCCCCCCATCCTCTCTCTCTCTCTCTCTCTCTAACTCTCCTCTTTGTTTTAAACCCAGCCAAACCCGCACGTTCTCCCCCTCTCCATCTCTCTTCCCTCTCACTCTCTCCGGCGTCGACCGCCGCCGCCGCTGCCGCGAGCTCCGACCGTCGCCTTCAGTCGAACGCCACCACCCCGACTCACCGCCGGCCTCCCGACCCCCCTCGCTTCGCCGTCGCCCCCGGAGGAGCTCCGCTCACCATCGGCAAACCAAAGCCCGCCACCGCCGCAGACATCTCCCCACACTCCGCCCCGAGCCCCGCCACCGACGAGATCCCCGAGCCAGCGCCGCCCCGCCCACAGGCCGTCGCTCCACCGTAGACCGAGCGCCTCCGCTGCTCGGACCCCGCCGCCCCGTGCAGCAGCCCCCGTCGCCCCGTGCAGCAGCCCCCCTCTCTCCCGTCGACCTCCGGCGTCGCAACCGCCTCCGACGCCGCCACCGCGAGACCCTCGCCGCCGTAGTTCGTCGTGCACCGCCCGAGACCGCCACCGCCCGCTGCACACAAGCCCCGCAACGAAGGAACAAAGAAGAAGCACAGTTACCTCAAATGGCACACTCGTAAATATGAAAGTATTTTCGTATTTTCCATTTTTAATTAATTATTAAATAGGGTTAAAGGGTTTTTAATCCATAACTTGAAATACAGTGGCCAGAAAAATAAGTGGATAGCCCCAGAAAATCAGAAACGATGTTTCTGATCCAATGGCGCTAGTCTCACTGCGATCAGACACCTACTTTTCCCAGAATAAATTTTTGAACTTAGAAATTAAATAGGTATAAATCGTTCTAAAAATCGTAACTCGCTGATTTTACGTACAATAATATGTGATAAAATTATATGTGATAATAGACTTCGAGACGGTCATTTTGACTACTCACTCAAGTCATTCTGACTTGTATTGTTCCAGTAAGAAATTACGGAAAATACGTGTCACTTAAATAAATCAGGTTTTTAAGCTATTTCTAACTTTCTAAAAATTATAAAAATTACTATAGACTTCAGAAAAATATTCCCTCTTACAGTAAAACTATTTTTATTATATATGGCCTATATAAAAATTTAGAACGCTTTCTGACATCGTTTCAACAGTTTTAAAAATCAAAACGACCAAGTTAAATGAATAAGAAATGGTGTATTCTCTAACTAGTTGTTCTCGTGTTTGCAGGTATTGAATCTCGTGCATCAGCACTAGATCCAGTCTCGGCTCACTACCATCACCTCGAAGATTGTAAGTCACAGTAAATTCTAACTTTAGAAATCTAGATAGTGTACTTAATGGAAACACCGCATGCTCAAAGCGTGGATTAGTACCTTAGTTGTTGGACTTCAAACATTGCTCAGGACTGACATTCCATCTTGAGGTTTCTGCCTTGACTTTTCAACAAGCAAAGGTCTTTGGAGTATCGTTAACACATAGGACTTAACATCTAGTCTCGGAACAGTTATTGACCTGAACAGATTGACATGCTTGACAGAAAGATTGTAACTGGATATGTGAGAACAGTAAATGACTCGTAAAACTGCAAAGAACGGTAACCTGCACAGACACTTGGGGTTTTGCGGTAACTTATAATTGCGGAAGTGCGGGAGCGACTAGTCCAGACTTTGTTGTCACCGTGCAGGTTCTAGCAACCCATAACAGTGCCAGTGACAACCATCATAGATCACAGATCACAGATCACAGATTATTGCACAGTACTCAGAGAATTGGTTTGCCCGGGTAGCACCCGCGGCAAGAGTTGGCCTCTTGGTTGCTCACTGTACTTCCCGTTATAAGTCACGAACTAGAATAGGCACAAGTACACTCATTATTGCTATAGTCATTGCTATCGTCTTAGTTATTCTTGTACGTCACTAGTCGTACTCGCTCGGTCACCTTTACTTTACTTGTCACCCTTGCATGCTTGACTTGATGTACTTTACTTATTGCACTTGCATGCTTGTCTGTCCTTATTTTACTTTCCGCACTTGTTTACCATAGCCTGCTCCATATTTGTGCACTCCTCTTTTTCTATTGCTAGAATTGTTGTGACTTACCTTCGGTTCCATTTATAGCACCAGCAGACGAAGACCTGATCGAGGACATTGCCCCAGAGTTCGTGGAGCCTACACTTGATCCTGAAGCTGCAGAGTTTTATTTACTTTACTGTTGGTGTGTGGGTTGTACTGTGTATTTACTTTTCCGCACTTCTTTTCAGAGAGTGTGCTGGTGGTTGTTGTACTTTAATTTGGACTGTAATAACGTCTGTACGCTGGTTTTGAGTATTGTGATGCATCTCTGAGTTGTGGCTATGCTGATTTCACTGGTAAACTGCGGAACCTGCGAATAAACCAAATAAGTAACGGGCCCCCGAGAGCGGGTCGTTACAGCTAGTGATCTTACGACCATATGAGTACCTAAAGGATGACATTTATCCATATGAAACTTGTGTAGAAGTTTCTTTGTGTAATTAGATTGGTGTAATAGGATTCCACCTCTTAGGTGTTCTATCTGTAAGCCAAGACAATACTTTGTTTTGCCTAGGTCTTTCATTTCAAAGGTATGTTTAAGGCTTTCAGATATCTCTTTGATCTCTGCAGGAGATCCTATGAGATTTAAGTCATCTACATATACAGCTATGATGACGAATCATGTTCCCGTTGTTGGGAGCAACGATCTAGGATCTATCTTGGTTTGATGATGACAAACGTGTCGTTATATCTAATGTGTGTGCTTAGTGTGTTTCAGGCTTGGCGAAACAATATACTTTCACTATTTGGCGGAATTGCTATTCGTATAGCATATTGGGAGAAAGGGAGTGTGTGTGCACAAAGAAGTTTGACTTGGTCAATGGAGAGCAAAGTTGGACTTGGTCAAATTAGGAGATTAGATTGATTCAAATCAATTTAATATTTGATCAAATCAATTAGATGGATTTGTGTCTACCCATCTCCTATTCAAACACCTAATAAAATCCCATATTGATTGTGCCAAATCCCTAAGCGGTTGGCACAACCCTATCCCTTGCCAAATTCAAAAACCATAGGAGCCGAAACCGTGTCCTTATATATACCTCTCATATCATAAACCAAGGGGTGCTGCACAAAAAAAATAGGGGAGCAGCCGAATTTTTGTAAACGTGGGTTTTTTTAAACACCATTTTTGAAAAGCCTCACCTTTTCATGTATCCAAAAATCTCTTTGTTTTGATTGTCTGCCACCAAGCCAAACACTTTTTCCCCCCAAGAACACACAAGGGCCGGCCACAGTTTTTGGGAAAGGGAGTTCACAAAAGTACATGACACATACAAGAGCCGAATTCAAAAGAAGTATCAAGAGAAGCAAAGTCAATCAAGAGGCGCAAGTTTGTTTTTTTTGGGAAAAATCTCAAGGCTGCCTCAATTTTCAAGCACAGACCTTTTAATAATTCCTGAGGCAGCCTCAATTTTTGAAGAAAACTCTCAAGGCTTCTGATCTAAAACCTATATCTCAAAATACCTCCTTTGAGTATCTTTTGATTGCAGGCCGGAATTTTTAGGGAGGGGCTTTGTTTTTTTTCTTCTCACATCCTTTTAGAAAATCCCCATGAGCCGAAAACTCTCAAAGTGAAGCCGAAACAAATTCCTCCAGATTTCTTTTTGTGCTTTGCAAATTCCACAGATGCCGCATCCTTCTTTATAAAACAAGTTTTTTTTAAATCCCCTCGCTGTTGCAATCTTAAAGGGCACGGGCAGCCGCAACAAAAAGGGAGAGCGCACAGATCAAATTTCCTTTGGACCAAAGAGAACTGGAAGCAGACAAGCACAGTTCCATCAATTGATATCTTTCCAAGAGATTCTGTTTTTATAATACTCACATGCTTTGTTTTTCTCTTGCAGGCAACAAGAATGCAAAGTTGTTGACTTTTGTGTGCACAGGCCGACATTTCTGAAGAGATCAACAGTAAAAGGCTGAGGGGAAGTACTTGTTTATTTAATTGTTGGGGATCAATTCCTATAGGGCTATCTTTCTTTCATAAAGGGTTGGATGCCTCTATAATCTGTGCTTGCTTCTATTTTAATAATCATTGCACTTGTACTAGTTTTGTATGCATGCCAAGCAAACAACAAATAGGGAATTGAGGCCAGTTGAAAAATTCCCCTAACTATTAAAGCGCGGCAACATTGGAAGGGCTAAAATCGCAATTATTACTTGGGCTACCGACATCCACAACTTGCTTTGCTGATCCATATTGACAAGTGCCGCAACTTCAGAGGGACCGAACAAAGGAGCTAGAGAAAGAACAGCCCGCAACTTGAGTTGCAAAGCGAGAGAGGACGCGACTACATCTATGTCAGACGAGATCTGACCCGTGCTTATTGACGAGGACATCACCGCTACACAAACTGAGATTCCTAAACTCTATTTATTATTATTTTGTGTAGTTATTGTGTTAGATCATCGTAGGGGAAACTTTACCTTTTTTTCTGTGACTATTTTGGGACTTGTCTAGTTGGGGCTTGACAAGTGGGACCCAGCTAGTTTGGGACTAGCTGGTAGAAAGCTTTGCTAGGATTGATAGTGAGAGGAAACACTGTGTGTGGGGTACTGAGAGTCTGGCGAGTGTAGAGACGTAGAGGGTGCTCTGAGCGTGCTCTAACTTGTGACTTTGTACCTATTGCACTATTCAATCTAGTATTTGCTTTGGGGGCTGGAGTAGGTCGTTGGGACGACCGAACCAGTGTAAATCTGTTGTGTACTCTGTGTCTGCATTTTAGTTACTCTGGTTGTGCTATAACTGCGTGTGATTTCTCGTGAGTTGCACGAGAATTTTTTATTAGCATATTCACCCCCCTCTAGGCTAGGATCCAGATCCAACAAGTGGTATCAGAGCCAGTTTAGTAGATCTAGCCTAGTTTGACCATGTACCACATTGATAGTGCTTTTGCTGAGGGTCAGTCTATTTCCCGACCATCTAGATTTAATGGAGTAGACTATGCTTATTGGAAAAATCGTATGAGAATCTACTTGATTTCTATTGATTATAAAGCTTGGCAAATTGTTGAAAAAGGCTATAAATCACCTGTTATTAAAATTGAAAACACTGAGATGCTTAAACCTGATGATAAATGGGATGATAATGATTGGAAGCTTTATTCTCTTAATGCTAAAGCTATGAATGCTCTCATTTGTGCATTAGATAAATCTGAATTTAATCGCATCTCACATTGTTTAACTGCGCAGGAAATATGGCATACTTTGGAGGTGACACATGAGGGAACGTCACAGGTGAAGGAGTCTAGACTTGCACTTCTGAGCACGGAATACGAGGGATTTCGCATGCTACCATCAGAGACCATATCAGAAATGTTTGCGAGGTTCACCAACATTGTCTACAAGTCTAGTTCGCTCGGTAAGCCATATTCTAGCCTTGAGCAGGTGAGAAAGATTTTAAGAGCACTGCCAAGCTCTTTCAGGCCTAAAGTCACTGCCATCCAAGAAGCGAAAGATCTGTCACAGATGAGGGTGGAGGACTTGATAGGTAATTTAATGTCCCACGAGCTTGAATTGCAAAATATTGATGAAAGGGAGAAACCTGAGGAAAAAGAAAAGGCTACCAAGCCACTTGCTCTGAAGGTTGACGAAAGTGAAGAAGAAGATGATGACATAGCGCTAATGGTCAGAAATTTCAGAAAGTTTGTCCAGACCAAGCAAGGAAGAACAGAAATGGCACCCAGGTTTAATCGCTCTAACTTTTTTCAGTCTTCTAAGCAAAATTATGATCAGAATACTACTAATAGAATGACTTGTTTTAAATGCAAGAAAAGAGGACATCGAATGAGGGATTGCCCACATGAGACAGCTCAGGTAGCTAAAGAAAAGGGAAAATCCAAGGTGCTTACTTGGGACATGGATAGCGAAGCTGAGAGCGAGGAGGATGAACACGAAGCCCATTCATGCATGGCATTGATGGGAATACACGATGAGGTAATTTCTGGTAGTAAAACTGAACTCCTTACTCTTTGTAAAGAAATACAAGATAAAATAGTATAGCTTGAATCCACTATAAATGATTATCAAAATGAGAACTTTGAAATGCAACAATCTGAATATGAGATGTCTAAAGAGATTGAAAAACTCAAAATTGATATTGTTGCACGTGACTCTACTATTGATATTCTGAAAAAGGAAAAATCCAGTTTTAATGATGAAGCACCTTGTCTCTCTTGCCCTTCCTTGATGAATAATATTAGCATGCTTAAACTTGATTTGATTAAGCTCGAAACTGAAAAAGACTATGTGATTAGAGAGCTTAACGATAAATTCTGCATGTTGGATAATGATTTTAAAAGGAAAATGATTGAATTTGAAAAGAAAAAAGAGGAAACCAAGAGAGCTTTTATAAGTAAATGCACATTGCTTGTGGAAGAAAATAAATTGTTAAAATCCAAAGTCTCTAATCTTGAATTGGCCATTAAGAAATTCTCTATGGGAAAACAATCGTTGGATACCATTTTAGAGAATCAATTATATGGTAATAATAGAAGAGGACTTGGATTCGGTTTGAAAAACGGTGAAAAGTCAAAATTCAAGAAATTCCACAATGCACCCTCTATTGCAAAGAACATGTATGCAAAGTGCTTTACGTGTGATAGTGTAGGCCACACTTCATATTATTGTAAATTTAGGAACGCAAATATCAATTTTAAACAAGTGTAGGTTCCTAAAACTATATTGGCTAACACTAGCGGACCTTGTTGGATTCCAAGGTCACACTTAACACCTTTCATGTAGGTGTGATGAAGTTTTGGCGAGGAGCGTTAAATTCAAAGTCTCATTCTTTTAGCTCCTTCGTCAAAAAGCGACGAGAAGGTATAATTTTTATCCCTCTTTGCATTTCATTGCATACCTTCATAGATTTTTTTGTGTGTGCTTGATTTATTTTATTTTGTGTGCTTGCATGGATGATTTTTAATGTTTTTATTTTTGAAAAAAAAAATTTGAAAAATCAAAAAAAAAAAATTGTGCTTATTGAATCTCCGCTTATGAATCTCTTAAGTGGTATTGTATGAATGATCAATCTATCCCTTGTAGAAGTCAATTCATTATTGTTGTAGCTACATGAACATGATGTTATTCTTTTTAGTAGCCATGACATGTCTCATAAGTTTTAAACTTGACTTCTACACCTACATTTGCACTTTCACGATATTTGACTTTTTAGTATTTTTGGAGATTCTTTTGAAGAATAATGGAAAGTGAATGTAGGAATGATTAATTTCTGAATTTTCTAAGGGATATGAAGTGGTTAGTCATGAATTAAAATTGAGCAAAAAAAATTGCAAATGAAAAAAAAATATGAAAATTGCTCCGTATGAAAAATGTATACACTTTATGGCTAATACACAACCCACGCGTATCCAACTTGTGCTAAATGGGTAATCATTAGCGTTGGTGTATATAACTCGTCAAGCAATGCCACCCCACATTTAAAAGTCCTTTTAGGCCATGTTTTGGGGTTCGGTAACTTGAACTCATCTTTGATGAGGTGGGAAAAATCAATCCTAGTGATATTCATGAAAAATTGGAAAATGCTCATTGATTTGGTTGATTGTTCTAAAATTGAATCTCCCTTAGTACTTTATTATTTATATCATTACACTTACACAAAGGTGGAGAAGTCTTGTTATGAAATTCCATGAGCTTGAATTGTCTATTTCTTGGAAAACTCATGCAAATTGCACGCTACATTTAATAATGGTTTACTTTTTGCATGGAATATTTTTGTGACTTCATTAATCCACTTTTGGTGATTACAAAGGGGGAGAAAGATAAGAAAGATTTGATAGATTTGATGATAAGAAAGATTTGATAGAGTTGATGACTGAATTATTTGTTGATTATTTGTTGAAGGGTTTGTTGATTATTTGTTGAAAGGGGAGCTTGAGAGAAGGGGGAGCATGCTGTATTTGTATGTTGTGCATGCTATGTTGTAATGCGTGAAAACTTCCATGATTCATATTGCACTACACCCTTCAACACACTTCACACACACATACTTATTGCTCAAATCTTTTATGTGTTTGTCATCACCAAAAGGGGGAGATTGTTGGGAGCAACGATCTAGGATCTATCTTGGTTTGATGATGACAAACGTGTCGTTATATCTAACGTGTGTGCTTAGTGTGTTTCAGGCTTGGAGAAACAATATACTTTCACTATTTGGCGGAATTGCTATTCGTATAGCATATTGGGAGAAAGAGAGTGTGTGTGCACAAAGAAGTTTGACTTGGTCAATGGAGAGCAAAGTTGGACTTGGTCAAATTAGGAGATTAGATTGATTCAAATCAATTTAATATTTGATCAAATCAATTAGATGGATTTGTGTCTACCCATCTCAAACACCTAATCAAATCCCATATTGATTGTGCCAAATCCCTAAGCGGTTGGCACAACCCTATCCCTTGCCAAATTCAAAAACCTAGGAGCCGAAACCGTGTCCTTATATATACCTCTCATATCATAAACCAAGGGGTGCGGCACAAAAAAAAAATAGGGGAGCAGCCGAATTTTTGTAAACGTGGGTTTTTTTAAACACCATTTTTGAAAAGCCTCACCTTTTCATGTATCCAAAAATCTCTTTGTTTTGATTGTCTGCCACCAAGCCAAACACTTTTTCCCCCCAAGAACACACAAGGGCCGGCCACAGTTTTTGGGAAAGGGAGTTCACAAAAGTACATGACACATACAAGAGCCGAATTCAAAAGAAGTATCAAGAGAAGCAAAGTCAATCAAGAGGCGCAAGTTTGTTTTTTTTTGGGAAAAATCTCAAGGCTGCCTCAATTTTCAAGCACAGACCTTTTAATAATTCCTGAGGCAGCCTCAATTTTTGAAGAAAACTCTCAAGGCTTCTGATCTAAAACCTATATCTCAAAATACCTCCTTTGAGTATCTTTTGATTGCAGGCCGGAATTTTTAGGGAGGGGCTTTGTTTTTTTTTCTTCTCACATCCTTTTAGAAAATCCCCATGAGCCGAAAACTCTCAAAGTGAAGCCGAAACAAATTCCTCCAGATTTCTTTTTGTGCTTTGCAAATTCCACAGATGCCGCATCCTTCTTTATAAAACAAGTTTTTTTTAAAATCCCCTCGCTGTTGCAATCTTAAAGGGCACGTGGCAGCCGCAACAAAAAGGGAGAGCGCACAGATCAAATTTCCTTTGGACCAAAGAGAACTGGAAGCAGACAAGCACAGTTCCATCAATTGATATCTTTCCAAGAGATTCTGTTTTTATAATACTCACATGCTTTGTTTTTCTCTTGCAGGCAACAAGAATGCAAAGTTGTTGACTTTTGTATGCACATGCCGACATTTCTGAAGAGATCAACAGTAAAAGGCTGAGGGGAAGTACTTGTTTATTTAATTGTTGGGGATCAATTCCTATAGGGCTATCTTTCTTTCATAAAGGGTTGGCTGCCTCTATAATCTGTGCTTGCTTCTATTTTAATAATCATTGCACTTGTACTATTTTTGTATGCAGGCCAAGCAAACAACAAATAGGGAATTGAGGCCAGTTGAAAAATTCCCCTAACTATTAAAGCGCGGCAACATTGGAAGGGCTAAAATCGCAATTATTACTTGGGCTGCCGACATCCACAACTTGCTTTGTTGATCCATATTGACAAGTGCCGCAACTTCAGAGGGACCGAACAAAGGAGCTAGAGAAAGAACAGCCCGCAACTTGAGTTGCAAAGCGAGAGATGACGTGACTACATCTACGTCAGACGAGATCTGACCCGTGCTTATTGACGAGGACATCACCGCTACACAAACTGAGATTCCTAAACTCTATTTATTATTATTTTGTGTAGTTATTGTGTTAGATCCTCGTAGGGGAAACTTTACCTTTTTTTCTGTGACTATTTTGGGACTTGTCTAGTTGGGGCTAGACAAGTGGGACCCAGCTAGTTTGGGACTAGCTGGTAGAAAGCTTTGCTAGGATTGATAGTGAGAGGAAACATTGTGTGTGGGGTACTGAGAGTCTGGCGAGTGTAGAGACGTAGAGGGTGCTCTGAGCGTGTTCTAACTTGTGACTTTGTACCTATTGCACTATTCAATCTAGTATTTGCTTTGGGGGCTGGAGTAGGTCGTTGGGACGACCGAACCAGGGTAAATCTGCTGTGTACTCTGTGTCTGCATTTTAGTTACTCTGGTTGTGCTATAACTGCGTGTGATTTCTCGTGAGTTGCACGAGAATTTTTTATTAGCCTATTCACCCTCCCTCTAGGCTAGGATCCAGATCCAACACCCGTTCTTTTGATAAAGATACAAGGGCAGACTTCGTTATTCGTGAATCCTTGCTGTGCAAGGAAGTCACTAAGTCTGTTATACCTCATCTTTCCCGATTGTTTTAGACCATATAATGATCTATGTAGCCTTACAGAGAATACGTCCCGAGGTATCTCTTTCATCTCTTGGGGTAGATTAAACCCATCAGGGAGTCTCATATAGATATTTTTATCTATATCGCCATATAGATATGCAGTCACAACGTCCATGAGCTGCATTTCTAGGCTTTCCAGAGAAGTTAGGCTTATTAAAAATCGGAAAGTGATCGAATCCATGACCGGAGAATACGTATCTACGTAATCAATCCCCGGTCTTTGGGAAAATCCCGGGGCTACAAGGCGTGCCTTATAGCGAACGATCACATTATTTTCATCTCTTTTTCTTATGAAAACCCACTTATATCCCACAGGTTTTACACCTACTGGTGTTTGGACTACTGGTCCAAAGACTTTGCGTTTCAAGAGTGAGTCCAGCTCTACTCTTATTGCCTCGTCCCACTTTGGCCAATCATCTCTGCGTTTACATTCCGCTAAAGATCGTGGTTCGACGTCATCGTCATATTCAGTGACATGAACGGCAATATCGAACACAAAATCGTCGACGACGACTATGCTATTTCTGTCCAGTACTTCTCCAGTACGTACAAAATTTAATGATGTTTCTCCTATTGTTTCCTCTGCTGGGGAAATCAGGAGGGGAGAAGTAGCTGGTCTGAGCTCAGCATCCTGTGGAGGGATATTCATAGTATCACCAGGAGTCTTCCTCTTTCGAGGAACTTTATCTTTTGAACCTGGTGGGCGTCCTCTTTTCATTTGAGGTACAGCCAAATCTGCTGCCGGTGGGTTGCATCCATCTATGGGGATGTCAATCCTAGCTGGCGTATTGGCAGCAGGGACGTGTGAACGGACAATCTTCTGGTTGTCCGTGAATTTATCCGGTAATAGATGTACTGTATTCTGGATGTGAAGGATCTTCAGGATCTCATCTTCACACAGATTAGTACGCGGATCGTAAAGGGACAAAGACTTCTGGTCCCCACTAATGGTCTCAGAAGCTTCTGGCTTCTTAGACTGTGTGCCCAGTTTTGGAAAAATTTTCTCATTAAATTCACAGTCAGCAAAACGTGCCTTGAATGCGTCACCCGTCAGGGGTTCAAGGTATCTGATAATAGAGGGTGAATCAAACCCAATATATATACCTAGACGACGCTGAGGACCCATTTTGGTCCTCTGAGGTGGTGCTATTGGGACATATACCGCACAACCAAACACTCTCAAATGAGAGATATCCGGTGGTGCGCCGTATGCTAGTTGCATCGGGGATAAAGTGTGACCTCCAGAGGGTCTTATCCTAATAAGTGATGCGGCATGTAAAATAGCATGCCCCCAAGCATCCACAGGCAACTGGGATTGCATAAGCAATGGACGTGCAATCCATTGGAGTCTCTTTATAAGAGACTCAGCTAATCCGTTTTGGGTGTGAACATGTGCTACTGGATGTTCAACTTCAATACCCGTTGCCCGGCAATAGTCTTCATATGCTGTTGCACCGAGCTTTGGCTTTTAATACAAATTTCCTCACTTACAAATTCTCTCAAAAGAAAAATAAAAGTGCAGGAATGTAAATAGGTATATAATGGCCGATCCCGAAAAACACATTTTTACTTATTTAAACATCCACGCAGTTCTAAATATGCTACTGGCATAAAAATGAACAACCACGCATATATCTCAAGCAAAACATATTTGTAAAGGAAACTAGAAAATATAATTATCTCGTAGACCGTGTGGAAACGTCATACACCGTTAGGTTAGTTGACTAACGGCAGAGCGGTCTCAGGATCTTTGAGATAGTTATATTTTGAAAAATAGAGTCCTAGTAAAACATAGATTATAATATGCAAGAGGGATGTATAAAATAATTGGTCAACAAGGAATATAGAGATTATTTTTGATTTTACTCAGGGGAGAGTCCCGTTAAAGAATTGGCTTCAGGCAATTATTTAGTAGGCTAAATATAATTTTTAACGTTAGGTAATAGGGGCTGTAGGCCCAATTAAAATATTTGTGTTATTGATACTCACAAATGGGCTTCTGGCCCAACTATCGATTTTAATTAAATTTAGCCTACTTTAGGTTGGGGAACACCAGAAAATCTCTAAATCTATCTCCTCAAATTCTAACCCATATATTAATTATTTTTATTTTTTTTTTCGGGTTTCGCCGGTGGACAGAAGTCCCCCTTTCCTGCCAGTATCCACCAGTCAACCAATCAGACCCCCCTATCAGAGGGGGGCTTCGCAACAGTAGACCCCCCTGCTGGGCGGGATAATAGGCCGGCCCCCTCCGTCGGGGGGGGGGGGGGGGCAGTGTTATGGAAGAACCCCCCCCGAGGGGGGGGGGGGGCGTGGGTGGGCTCGATCGGACGCCCCCCCTAAGGGGGGGGGGGGGGGGGGCGGCGCGGCGACAAAGGCCTCCCCCGCTGGGGGGCGGCGGATCTGCGACAAAGGCCCCCCCCCGACTGGGGGGGCGGCGGATCGGCGACAGAGGCCCCCCCCGACTGGGGGGCGGCGGATCTGCGACAGAGGCCTCCCCCCCGACTGGGGGGGCGGCGGATCGGGCCTCCCCCTTCGGGGGGGTGCGCCGATACAGAGGGCCCCCCGACGGGGGGGGGGGGGGGGGGGCAGATCAACCCCCCGACCGGGGGGGATGGCGACGCGGCAACGGAGGCCCCCCCCGACGGGGGGCGGCACAGCGACAAAGACCCCCCCCCCCCCCCCCCCCCGACGGGGGGGGGGGGGGGGGGACGGCGACGTTTGAGAGTAGGCTAGGGTTTTTTATTTTAATTTTTACTTGTATTTTAACAATGTAAAAATTTTCATGTATTGTAATATACGGGAAATAGAATTTTACCTCTAGATCGATGATCTAGGGACGACCGTAGATTAGAACCGTAGATAAAAATCCGAGCACCCGAACGCTTTGAGGATGCCGCAATGCTACAACCAATAGATTCCTTGCCGCATCAACTATAGATTCCTTTCGCGTAGGGGATGAAAATTTTGTTGAAAAATTTGTGCTCAAGAGGAGAACACGTGCTGATAACGTGTTATAGGATAATCAAACTAGAGGAGAAATAGAGACTTAGGTTCTTAGAAATGGAATGAGTAACCATGGCCATATGCCATGGTTCTCTATATATTAAATCAGGGAAGGGAGATGAAAGGACTCAAGGAGACCAAGAGTCCCCATTACTCATAGTAATGGGGACTAATGAGAGTGGGTAATGAAGGAGGGAAGGCCAAAGGCTTCCCTCATTCATAACACAAAAAAACATTTTTTATTGTAAAAAAGTTGATTTTTAACAATAAAAATGATGATTTTCATTTCAACGATTGATCCAATAATTTGGATTTAGACATATGCGCAATGAATTTAGATCTAGGGAAAAAGTCACCTCTAGATCCTACCCGCCGGATCTAGCGACGTTCAATGAAGGAAGCCCGTTCGCGTCACGTCCGTCCATCGGCAGGGGGTTCGACTCAGCCTCGAGTGTGCTGATAACGTGTTGTAAACGTGGTGGCTATGGAATCCATAGCCCTGTATTGATAGTAATAGTGTTACACAATGGATGGATACCCACTAACGTGTTGGGCCACTCAAAACCCGTTTATAACATTAAAAAAAAGACACGTCCCGCTAGACAAAAGTTACCTACGTATTTTGACTACTGATTATGATTTGATCGTATATCAACCTTAATATGGCACCAAAATCCTTGTACCATTTCTTAAAGTACTATTTATTATTTTTAAAAGAAGAGATTAATTATCTTCAGTATGAAATAAAAATAAAATAAAGATTTGAGTATCAAATTTCCACAGAAACCAAATCTAACAATATTTTCTTGTTTCATACCAAAGTTAGCAGCAGCTAAAAGGAAATTATAATAACAAAAAAATATTTACACTACGCCGCCGCACCCCCACCCCAAACTTAAACCAAAAAAAAAAAAAAATCCACCGCCGCAGCCACAGCAAAAAGAGAAAACCAGAGTTGAAACTAAATTACCCCAAAAAAAATGAAAAAGGAAAGGAAACACCAACTAACTAGAACAGTAGCGATGACGCCGGCGGCGGTTCATTGAGATCGAAGGGCAGAACCCCTCCCCGACTCATCCCCTCTTCCTCCTCCTCGTGGGCCCCACCACCTCCACCGGCAGCAAGCGGGTCCCTCTGAAACAACCCGCCAAGCACCAGATTCGTCGACGGCAGAGCAGCCCCTCCCGCCGCCGGCGAGGGCGGCATCATAATCACCGGGCCCGGGTGTGGGCCCCCCACGAGCCAGCTGATCTGGAAGGGCTCCAGGTTGAGGTCGAGCGACACGGGAATCACCGGCGGCGGCGGAGGGCGAGTCGACGGAGGGCCGCCGTTGATGTTGACGTCGAGGCCGGAGTGGGGTGGGAAGTTGGTCTTGGCCTTGGATCCCCTGAGGGATCGTGCGGCGTGGTCGTAAGCGAGGGCCGCCTCCTCCGGCGTGTCGAACGTCCCCAGCCAAACCCTAGTCTTCTTCCATGGATCACGGATCTCCGCCGCGTACCGGCCCCACGGCCGCTTCCTCACTCCCCTGTAATGACCCTCACCACCACCACCACCACCACCTCCTCCTTTAGAAGCCATATCAGATTTTTAAGATTGAGATCAACAAAATCAATCTTGAATAACAATGAGGGAGCTAGAGAGTGAGGGTTTAAATAAAAAAAGAGCGGAGATGGGGTAGAGAGAGAGAGAGAGACCTCTGTCTCTGTGGTAGCACAGCAGCGGCACAAGAGGAGCAGGAGAGAGAGAGAGAGGCAGAGAGGGAGTTGCTCTCTCTTGAGGGAGAGGCAAGCCAACAGAGCCGCCGCCTGATTTGACGTGTCGCAGGGGGTCACGTGAGACTCCACCTTTAAGCGGCCATCTCCCCGATATTTTATTTCCTTTAGAAATTGGTGCTGTCGTGACGTCAGCCCTACTGCACTGCACTGCTCTGAGGTACGGACTGGCGAGCGGCGCCTGCTATCACTATTTTCTCTCTTTTTTTGGAGGAAAAAAATAATATTCAAAAGGTTTTCTTTGCTTTTATGGGAGGACGACTGGGTAACGTGTCGATTAGGGACTGCAGGAGCGGGTTCTTCATTTTCATCTTTAATCTTTTATAGCGGCACCCACTTTTCACCCGCTGACTGATGAGTGGGGCCCATATATAATATAGGCTTGTTGGGTTTCATAGGAGTGTAATCAGCGGTGAGAAAAGAGGAGGACACGTGGAGCTGGGAGGGTGGCGTGTCGTAGGGCAGGGGACAGCACGGGGGAGTGACGCGTGTGGGGACTGACTGGGAGTCTGAAAACGAGAGAGAGAGCGAGGGAGAGCGGGGGGATTAAAGCGTCGGCGCTTTGAAGACCGATGTTTTAGGGTTTTGGCTCAGTGGACGGTGGGGTCGGTTGTTGGGAAAAGGCGCTGCCTCTGCTTTGTCTTTATTCCTGCCACCGCTGGGGGGCCTAAAGTTAATTTGTTCGTTCGGCTTTTAGTCAAAGTCCTTCATCAATCTAGGTTTTTGTTTTGTGCCCTGCTGAAATATTCAGTTCCCTTGCACAGTTTTATTTTCTTGTTTCAAGGAAGCTCTTGCAAATGACAAGATTTCAAGGGCAGGGTGTGCAAAAAAGTACACGTAGAGGCTGACAGCCATATTAGGCGGTCCACGTGATAACCATCCATTCGTCCACACTCACGCTGTTCGCTGTTACACGAGGTGCGTGAGGCAGTGGACGGTGGTGGGAACAGGCAGGATATGAAAGCGACGAAACGAGATGCGAGATGAGATGATCCGAGCCGAGCGAGGGCAAGAATAAGTAAATATCTATGACGAAAGGGACGCACGCGTGTAAGTGGGCAGTTTAAAACAGGGCCAACGCCGCATGTTGGACTTTTGGGGGGTGCATTATTTATTTTCCCACATCAGCATCATCTCGTTTGGGGCCCACATTTTTCGTGAGAATAATCTCTTCCTGTAATCTTTTATCTCTCCCTTTTGTGTTTCACGTGGATTAATCAGATTCATATTAGTCTGCCAAAAGAAAAAATAAATAAATAAATAAAATAAATAAAATAAGATCACACTCATCTCAGTATCCGCTGTCATGGGACCCACATGCTTCCGGTCAACATCGTATTCTGTAACCTTAGTATATGCATTCACGAATATTAGTATTTTCTGTATAAAGCAATTGTTAAGATGAATAAAAGCACATAAACAATACGTATAAAATCTTATACGTAATAGAAGGGATGCGGTTTGTGCTTAGCACTCTAAGGTGGCACCATGTCTTTTAATAAAGAAGAAAATACATTCTTGTTTCCATTCTTCTTTTATAAATATGCCCATGGGCCTTGGCTTCTTGCGGTGAACTTAAATATATTAATTTGTCCCACTAATGCCTGTGTTTAGCAACAATGGCAAGATAAAAGGATTAAAATGTTAACCACTTCTCTAATCCGTGCTTAATATCCATGGGGGCCCACTGTTAACGATATTGTGATTAGCAAATTAGATGGACTTTGTTAGTGGGAATTCAGATTCTTGGTCCTTGGTCCGCTTGAAGATCAAGTCAGTTGAGAAAATCTACGCGTTATGGTAAGATTATATTTTTCTTTTTTCCCACTTTTTCTTCATTTATGTTTTTTAAGCGCAAGATTCACGTGGATAAATTATTTCTGGTTGGAAGAAGAAGAAGAGCCAGCCAACTCATGAAATATGCGCCGTAACATTAGTGGACTAGAAATAAACTGTGCATAGTGTACGGAGCAAAAAAAAAAACCACGGATGCGGTGTATGTGCCCACACACGAATAGGATACGGTGCATGTGCCTAACCATAAATGAGCGAGAAGTATGGATTTGTGTGTCGGTATCGTTAGGGGTAAAACATGTAAACATGTAAATAAGTTGGTGTTTTGTGAAAATGGCAAACATGTAAATAAATAATTTTGGGGGTTTTTGGGTTTTTTTTGGGGATGGCAACCACGTTAACAAGTGGCTGTGGTCATTTTTTGGGTAGTGGGTGATGAGACATTGACACATGTGGACTAGGGGTGGGCAGCTCAACTAAAAAGAAGCGAGAAGTGTGGATGTGTGTGCCGGTATCGTTAGGGGTTAAAACGTGCAAACATGTAAATAAGTGGGTGTTTTGTGAAAGTGGCAAACATATAAATAAGTAATTTTGGGGTGTTTTTTGGATGTTTTTTTTTGGGATGTCAACCATGTTAATAAGTGGCTGAGGGTCATTTTTTTGGGTAGTGGGTGATGGGACATTGCCACATGGGACAAAACCGTGGACAATGTACCTATTTAGTTATATAGATAATAATTATATAATTAACTAAATTTTGGAAACATACAGGTAGGACGCACCCGTGAATCACGATCATAGACTTTGCGATCTATACCGCGTGGGCCCCTAAGGCCCAAGGCCGCGTGGGCCGCGTGGGCTTGCGAACCTGATTCTCCACAAAGAATCGAATGTTTTGGTTCTTCTAGGTAGACTACCATTGGTTAATAACTTACATAGCTAGCCTAAGTGAACAATGACTAGTAAGACATAAGAACAAAATAATAAAACAATGCCAGCATCACAATTTAGGCTTTAATCTTGGGTCTCCACATGCAGAATATTAACACTTAGTTTTAATCATAAAGGTATATATTTATGGGCATTTTCGACTCCTCTAAGGCTCAAGTTAGTACATAAGCGATATAAAACATATCAAATAAGAGAGATCCTACGCGATGTCAAATAGACTATCATGCAATATGATCAGTAATGAGCTATCCTATGCGACGTCGGGCCATTCCACCATCATGCAAGAAACTTATTATGATTCAAACATGAATCCATTTTCTGTTATAATTTAATTCATCAGTTAAGGACATAATGTAGAGGAACATGCACATGCAGGGGAAAAAAAGTTTGATTTGGTTAATGACTACGTTGTCTCGGTAATATATCTTGATGACATCACGAAAATATGGGAATCATGTACAAGAACAGGAATTTGAGACACAATGCTCATACGTGTGCGTATTAACACATTGCATTAGACTAATACGGAAGCGTGCCAACCCTAATCATTTAAACATACACGCTGCATGTGATCATGAACTGTCCATTTTTTTATCTGATGGGAACTGATCCCTTCAACTATCGTCGTTGTTGATCTGTCAAATGCTTGAAAGTCGCAAAAGGAACAGGGATAATGATAGATGGACAAGCTTAGCATCTAGAAAAAAAATTATGCACTTCGCCTCCTGCATTTTCAAGCAAGTGAAGATTTTTCTTCTCAGTACCAAAAAAAAAAAAAAAAGATTTTTCTTCTCCTGGTTCAATGGCAAGTGTTCTGCCCTCGTGGTGAATTCGAGAATAACAGTTATCATATAATATATATGAGGCTAAGCCTCATAAGCGACCTCTAACGTTATCACATCCGTTATTTTTTAGTGGATCGAAATTGTTCATATTCTAAAACCCAAAAACACTAAATATCAGGTGAACACAATGTGTTTTCTCTGTTTATCCACCGGTTGCAAACGTTCTACTCATGCAAAACTGTTAAATTTGCGACGGGGGGTGAACATGCAAAACCCCTTGAATTCACCTGATATTTGGTGTTTTAGGGGTTTTACAATATATAGATCAAAATGAGATGTTCCGACCCTCTGGAAAAATAGCAGAGGGTGGATTCACGGCTAAAAAAGGGTTTTCCCGGCATTTTTTAAAAATTTATCGACATTCAAAAACACAGGCAAAAACTTTCTCGGCGTTAACTGACACTGCAAAGACCCCGCCTAAAGGGGGTGCCGCGAAAAGATAAGGCGATGTTTTTATAATACATTGGGAAGAGTCCACTTTTCCCGGATTTCAGCATTTGTCGGCGTTTCGAGGTAATGTTGAGAAATGCCAATCGTATTTACCGGCGTTTTCTTGATACATTGGGAAATGCCAATCGTATTTACTGGCGTTTCCATGAAATGTAGGGAAATGACAATTTTTAATTAAAAAATTGCATATTGCATGCCGCCATTTTTGTCGTCCGCCGGGGCCGTCACCCACGGTGGGGCTGTTGCCCGCCGTCGCCAAGGCCGCCTGCAGGGGCGGTGCGACCGCTTACTCCGATGGTCGTTCTTTACAACAAATTCATTAAGCATTACAACAACAGCTATTTAAACATATAAAAACTTTTGTTTCCATCGTGGGACTAAATAAAGAGGCTATAATATAGAGAAACTTCACTCTATTTCATATTAGAACTCCAAATTTCTTTTCGCTCTTACTTCTTCTACACACATCTAAATCATGTGTTCTTGTAACACTGTAAATTTACTGAAATATATATTTCAGAATTTATTTTCAAGTTATAAAAATTATTTAAAGTTTTAGCTTTTGTGTGTAAGGGAACTAGATTTCGTAGCGTTTTTATTAAAGCACCGAGAAAACTCCAGCATTTACTGGTGTTTTTAGTAAATCGTTGAAAAAAGTCTAGCATTTGCAGCGTGTTAGTAAAGCACCAAGAAAAGTCCAGCATTTGCATGCATTTTTAGTAAAACCCCAGGAAATGTTCGACATTTGCTGACATTTTTAGTAAAGCACCGGGAAACGTCCAACATTTACCAGCGTTATAGTAAAGCGCCAGCAAAAGTCGAGCGTTTGCTGGTGTTTTTTGGAAAGTGTCGGAAAAATTTCAACATTTACCAGCATTCTTATAAACGGTAGGAAAAGTCCAGCATTTGCCACACCGGTAAATGTTGAAATACCAGTGGACATTTGCTGTCGTTTCTTTATAACGCCAGCATAAAAATGCCGACAAAAGTCAATTGTTTCCTAGTGAGTTTTGGATGCGTATATGAGGCTTAGCATCACATGTCATATGATACCAATTACTCTATAAGAATTATATTCGATTTAGTGTATACTAACTAGGGGTGGCAATTCGGCCCGGCCCGGCCCGATAAGACTTCGTGCCATTTTGGTGCGGCCCAGGCACGGTCCGATAAAAATTCGGCCCGACCGGCCTGGTCCGATAGGTTGAAAAAATTATGTGTGTGAGATAAATTTCCATCTTCAAAGTTCATGTTTGGTCTGGTTATTTTATGGAGTAAGTACACACCAATTAGATGTTATTAAGAATTATAATTACGGATGATCTTTCAACTTCACATTAAAGTAATTAACAGTATGGAGTACTATACAGTATACAATGATGAGAACCTCTCGTCAGGTCGAGGAATATATAAAAACAGAATACGAATTGAAGCGGAATACGAATTAGTACTCATTAATACGAAATGAACTATTGAAGTGGAACGGTCAAGCAAACTCAAAAAGATTTCGTGCCGTGCCGTGTCGCCCAATTGGCCGAATAGCTTGGCCCGAGTCCGGCACGAAAATAAACCGGGTTGTGCCAGTCCGGCCCGATAAGGATTTCGGGCCAAAATTGCCAGCCCAGGCCCGGTCTTATCGTGTCGTGCCTGTGCCGTGTTATCGTGCCGTGCCGAAAATTGCCACCCCTAATACTAACCAGTTGGGATTTCTTACGTTTGTTACGGATTTTCATCATTAATGATTGAGTCAAGCATAAATGTGAAGATTGTTTCTATTGAGGAAAATATGGACGGTTATGGGTTGTTGTTAAGGCCAAAATGGCGTTAACAGTAAGTGGGCTGACGTGGACTTCTTCTGTTGAGGTGGAGCCTCGTCAGCTGGTTGCGTAGGCCCCTGATCAGTAGAATAGGGGTCGTTGATAGGCAGAATTAGAGTGTGATAGTAGTTCGACCCACCGAGTAGATCAAGTCTCGAATGAACGTCGATAGAGATATAACCTTCTTGTTAAGACGCTCCACGAGCTTCCTATATCACAAAGGAACGTTAAAGGGGTCGGATCACGCCTTTATATTTATTTTAAGCTAATAAATATAAGTAATTTATAATAAAACTAATTCTTTATATTTATAAGCTTAAAAATAAACTGTATAACTAATAAATAATTTAAAACTTACTATAATAAAACTTTATAACTTATTTAATAACTTATAACTTAACTTAACTTAAACTTATCTAATAACTTAACTCATATAATAACTTATCTTTATAAAAAACATAACTTAACTTTAATTATTAACTTATAAAATAACTTATATGTTGAAAGTGATAGGACTCCAGAGAGAGAGAGGCAAACTTTCTTAGCAAAAGAATGAGTAACCATGGCACTAGGCCAATGTTCTCTATATATTCATGTAGAGAGGGGAGATGGAGGGCCTCAAGGAGACCAAGGGTCCCCATTACTCATAGTAATGGGGCCAATGAAGTGGGTAATGAAGGAGGGGAGGCCAAAGGCCTCCCTCATTCATAACACTCCCCCTTACCCATTCATCACTTTGGTCTCAGCATCTGAGGCAAAGAGGGGTGTATACTTCTGGATCCAGAGTAAGTGTGTTTGCCTCGTTAAAACCTTAGCTGTGGAAAACCCAGTGAAAAACCCCAACAGCTTAAGGAAAAAGAGTGCAACCCACAGGTTACTCCCCCTGATCCGTACAAGCTTCAGGCTTGCAGGTCTTTCAATTTTCGCATACCAATGTTCTTTACAAGCTTTACAAAAGTACATTTGGGCAAAGACTTAGTAAAAAGATCAGCTAAGTTGTTGCAGGACTGGATCTGTTGAACTTCAATCTGCTTGTCCTCCTTTAGCTCATGTGTCCAGAAAAACTTGGGAGATATGTGCTTCGTCATGTCGCCCTTGATGTAGCACTTTCGAAGTTGAGCAATGCACGCAGCGTTATCTTCAAACAGGACGGTAGGCTCAAAATCACCGGTCTTCAGGCCAGTAGATTGAAGAATGTGTTGGACGACAGATCGTAGCCAATAACACTTTCTGCTTGCTTCATGGATCGCAATGAGCTCTGAATGGTTGGATGATGTAGCTGTTGTGGTTTACTTTACCGATCTCCAGGAGATAGCAGTACCTCCGTAGGTAAAAACAAAACCCGTTTGGGATTTTGCCGTGTGCGGATCTGAGAGATAACCTGCATCAGCATAACCAAATAATTTAGGGGAGGCACCTCTCTGGTAGTAAAGTCCAAGATCAATGGAACCCTGGAGGTATCACAGAAGATGCTTTACTCCGTTCCAGTGGCGATTTGTGGGCGCTGCATTGTGTCTGGCTAGAAGATTAACTGTAAACACTATATCGGGACGCGTACAGTTAGCCAGATATAGACGTGCTCCAATGGCACTGAGGTAGGGTACTTCAAGACCTAGTATCTCCTCCCCCTCTTCCAGTGGCCGGAAGGGGTCCTTATGTACATCTAGTGATCTTACGACCATAGGAGTACCTAAAGGATGACATTTATCCATATGAAACTTGCGTAGAAGTTTCTTTGTATATTAGATTGGTGTAATAGGATTCCACCTCTTAGGTTTTCTATCTGTAAGCCAAGACAATACTTTGTTTTGCCTAGGTCTTTCATTTCAAAAGTATGTTTTAGGCTTTCAGATATCTCATTGATCTCTGCAGGAGATCCTATGAGATTTAAGTCATCTACATATACAGCTATGATGACGAATCCTGTTCCCGTTCTTTTGATAAAGATACACGGGTAGACTTCATTATTCGTGAATCCTTGCTGTGCAAGGAAATCACTAAGTCTGTTATACCACATCTTGCCCGATTATTTTAGGCCATATAATGATCTATGTAGCCTTACAGAGAATACGTCCCAATGTATCTCTTTCATCTCTGGGGGTAGATTAAACCCATCGGGAAGTCTCATATAGATATTTTTATCTATATCGCCATATAGATATGCAGTCATAACGTCCATGAGCTGCATTTCTAGGCTTTCCAGAGAAGTTAGGCTTATTAAAAATCGGAATGTGATCGAATCCATGACCGGGGAATACATATCTTCGTAATCAATCCCCGGTCTTTGGGAAAATCCTTGGGCTACAAGGTGTGCCTTATAGCGAACGATCACATTATTTTCATCTCTTTTTCTTATGAAAACCCACTTATATCCCACAGGCTTTACACCTACTGGTGTTTGGACTACTGGTCCAAAGACTTTGCGTTTCAAGAGTGAGTCCAGCTCTACTCTTATTGCCTCGTCCCACTTTGGCCAATCATCTCTGCGTTTACATTTCGCTAGAGATCGTGGTTCGACGTCATCGTCATATTCAGTGACGTGAACGGCAATATCGAACGCAAAATCGTCGACGACGACTATGCTATTTCTGTCCAGTACTTCTCCAGTACGTACAAAATTTAATGATGTTTCTCCTATTGTTTCCTCTGCCGGGGAAATCAGGAGGGGAGAACTAGCGGTCTGAGCTCAGCATCCTGTGGAGGGATAATCTTAGTATCTCCAGGAGTCTTCCTCTTTCGAGGAACTTTATCTATTGAACCTGGTGGGCGTCCTCTTTTCATTTGAGGTACAGCCAATTCTGCTGCCGGTGGATTGCATCCATCTATGGGGATGTCAATCCTAGCTGGCGTATTGGCAGCAGGGACGTGTGAACGTACAATCTTCTGGTTGTCCGTGAACTTATCCGGTAAAATATGTACTGTATTCTGGATGTGAAGGATCTTCAGGATCTCATCTTCACACAGATTAGTACGCGGATCATACATGGACAAAGACTTCTGGTCCCAACTAATGGTCTCAGTAGATTCTGGCTTCTTAGACTGTGTGCCCAGTTTAGGAAAAATTTTCTCATCAAATTCACAGTCAGCAAAACGTGCCTTGAATGCGTCACCCGTCAGGTGTTCAAGGTATCTGATAATAGAGGGCGAATCAAACCCAATATATATACCTAGATGACGCTGAGGACCCATTTTGGTCCTCTGAGGTGGTGCTATTGGGACATATAACGCACAACCAAACACTCTCAAATGAGAGATATCCGGAGGTGCGCCATATGCTAGTTGCATCGGGGATAAAGTATGACCTCCAGAGGGTCTTATCCTAATAAGTGATGCGGCATGTAAAATAGCATGCCCCCAAACATCCACCGGCAACTGGGATTGCATAAGCAATGGACGTGCAATCCATTGGAGTCTCTTTATAAGGGACTCAGCTAATCCGTTCTGGGTGTGAACATGTGCTACAGGATGTTCAACTTCAATACCCGTTGCCCGGTAATAGTCTTCGAAGACTTGTGAAGTAAATTCTCCCGCATTATCAAGACGTAGTTTCTTGATATGGTTATCGGGGAAATGAGCACACAATCTTATTATTTGTGCCAATAGCTTTGGAAAAGCTAGGTTGTGGGTGGACAAGAGACACACATAAGACCATTTGGTTGATGCATCAATCAGTACCATGAAGTACCGAAATAGGCCACTTGTGGGGTGAATAGGCCCGCAAATGTCACCATGAATTCTCTCAAGGAAGCCAGGAGACTCTAATCCCACTTTCAGGAGGGATGGTCTCGTTATAAGTTTTCCCTTGAAACAAGGGAGACAAGGAAATTCACCCTTTTGAAGAATCTTCAGGTTCTTCAATTTGTGTCCACGGGATTCAGTGATGATGCGTCGCATCATTGCTGTTCCAGGGTGACCAAGTCTATTGTGCCAGAGTTGGAACTCTAGCAGTGATTGGCACGTCTGGTGCTCAGTCATATTGGCTTCTATGGGTTGAATGTATGTTTGGTAGAGACCCGACGGGATTCCCTTGAATCGTTCGCAGATGATCTTCTGGTCATCTGTCTGACGAGTTACATGCAGATATTCAACTTTATTTTCATCTCTGGTTTCTAAGTGATATCCGTTTAAACGGAAGTCCTTAAAACTTACGAGATTCCTATTTGATTTAGGAGAGAATAATGCATTATTTATTTGAAGTCTTGTGTTATTTGGGAGCAATATAATTGCTTCACCAGATCCTTCGATTATTTGGGACAGTCCTGAAATTGTGATAACAGGACCGTCATTTTTATTTACGCTATTAAAATAGTAATGATCGCGAAGGATTGTGTGCGTCGAGGCACTGTCCACTAGGCACTCATACTTCATCTATATAAGCAAAAACGAAATTTTATTTGAGCAAAATGTAGACAACATTCAAAAATAAAAGTTCGTACTAAAGAAAATCGAATTCTAAATGCATAGATAAAAGAAGATGCTCAATCGAGCAGGTCGTCGTTCTCGAAGTCTTTTGCAGTAAACATTGTTGGCGGCTGAACAGCCGCCAAGTTTGTTTCAGGTAGAGACTTCTGGCTCGCCTGGTATAGATCCTGTAGGTGGCGAGGAGTGCGGCAGTTTCTGGACCAACGTCCAGTCATGCCGCATCTATGGCATTTATCATCACAGTTCTTCTTAGGAAGTGACACTTGCTCGGTGTTCTTTCGCTTCCAAGTGAAGTTTTGTTTTTCCTTATTGTTTTTGTTTGTCTGGGGAGCTACACCTCTTGGTTGCTTCATTAAAGCTTTCCCTTTGGTGTTTTAGCCTTCCTCTTGTTTTTCCACTTCTGAGGAGAAACGTGGTGGGCTTCAGGGATAGGGGCAGTGCCGGCCTGAAGTTATGAGTTGCAAGCAGTAAGTCTCGATTCTGCTCTGCCCTAAGTAGGCATGAGATCAGATCGGAGAATTTCGTGAAATTGCGTTCACGATACTGCTGCATGAGGATTGCATCTTTCTCGTGAAACGAGGTAAATGTCTTTTCCAACATGCGCTGTTCTGTCACTTCTTCACCGCACAACTTCAGGCATGAGGTGATGTTATGAAGCGCAGAATTATACTCAACGACGGACTTATAGTCCTGAAGTCCGAGGTTTTCCCACTCATAACTGGCACGGGGTAATATAACATCAATTTGATGTTTATACCGTGCTTCCAGCGTTGTCCACAGGTCCGTTGGGTCCTCAACCGTTAAGTAATCGGCCTTTAAGGTCCGATCTATATGTTTCCTAATGTAGATTATGGCTTTCGCCTTATCTACATCGGATACAGTGGTTGGAGTGCCGCTGCTAGATGCAGCAGAAGCATCGGCCGCTGCTGGGGCCGAGGAAGGAGCCAAAATGGACCCAAGGAGGGCCATCGAACGCAAGTGGAACTTCAGGTCCACTCGCCAACTCAGGTAATTCTTCCCTGCAGAGTCAAGGACTTCGAAATCGACGCTTGCCAATTTTTCCATTTATCTACGCAATTTAAAATAAGCATGAATTAATTAAAATTCAAAATTCATGCATAAAGAAATAAACAAGTAAAAATATGGGGATCGGCTAGATACCTAAAAAAATACACAGTCCAAAGTTCGTTTACAGTCCATAAAAAAAAAGAAAAATACAACTTCGAAAACCCAAGGTGGGTCCATATATCTGCATTTTGAAACTTCGTCTTCATATGCTGTTGCACCGAGCTTTGGCTTTTTATACAAATTTCCTCACTTACAAATTCTCTCAAAAGAAAATAAAAGTGCAAGGAATGTACATAGCTATACAATGGCCGATCCCGAAAGACACATTTTTACTTATTTAAACATCCACGCAGTTCTAAATATGCTACAGGCATAAAAATAAACAACCACGCATATATCTCAAGCATAACATATGGTAAAGGAAACTAGAAAATATAATTATCTTGTAGATCACGTGGAAACGTCATACACCGTTAGGTTAGTTGACTAACGGCAGAGCGGTCTCAGGATCTTTAAGATAGTTATATTTTGAAAAATAGAATCCTAGTAAACCATAGATAATAATTTGCAAGAGCGATGTTTAAATAAATTTTTCAACATGGACTATATAAATTAATTGTGATTTTACAAAGTTTTCTCCGAGTTTAAATATGCCAATTTTATATCCCGTTAAAAAAATACAAATATTTCTCATATTTCAAATGCCGAATTTATAAATTATTTTGTGGCTTCGGGCCAAAAAATAGTTTTAATTATATGGGCTTGTGGCTCATTCCGTAGTTACGCATAATCATTTGCCTTTAAATTTTGGCTTCGGGCCAAATTAGAGTTTCAGCTTTTAAAAATAAATATGTAATTTTATGGGCTTGAAGCCCAACTCGCTGAAATTATAACCCAATGGCCCATAGGGTTTATTTTGTGAAAAACCCTAATCGCTAACCATCTGGTTAGAGATTAGCCGTTATGCCCCTTCACCTTCTCCTCAATGGTGGAGGGAGGGGGGAGAGCATTGCCGGAGCAAGATGCCTCCCCCCACCCCTAAAATTGAAGGGAAAAGAGCCCCCCTTCCTCATTGGTGGGGGGGTGATCGGCCGTGGAGGCGCCCCCCTGCAGGGGGGTTCGGTCGGGAGGCGCCCCCCTGCAGGGGGGTGCGGCCGCGGGAGGCGCACGTTAGACCCCATCCCAAGGGGGGTCGTTCCGGTTCTTCTTCATGGCAATATGAAGAAATTACTTTGTAAAAACCAATTTTTATTTGTATTATTTTAATTTTTACTTGTATGCAAACATGGTAAAATTTTTTATGTATAGTCCGTTGTAATCTACGGGAATAAGAAGTATACCTCTAGATCGATGATCTAGGGACGACCGTAGAAAAGATCCGTAGAAATAAAGATCCGAGCCCCCGAATGCTTTGGGAATGCCGCAACGCTTCAACGAATCGCCGCAGCAACCAAAGATTCCTTGCGCGTAGGTGATCAATTTGGTGGGGATTTTAGGCTTGGATTCTTGCTCAAGGAAGAACACGTGCTGATAACGTGTTGAAAGTGATAGGACTCAAGAGAGAGAGAGAGAGAGAGAGAGAGAGAGAGAGAGAGAGAGAGAGAGAGAGAGAGAGAGAGAGAGAGAGAGAGAGAGAGAGGCAAACTTTCTTAGCAAAAGAATGAGTAACCATGGCACTAGGTCATGGTTCTCTATATATTCATGTAGAGAGGGGAGATGGAGGGCCTCAAGGAGACCAAGGGTCCCCATTACTCATAGTAATTGGGGCCAATGAAGTGGGTAATGAAGGAGGGGAGGCCAAAGGCCTCCCTCATTCATAACATTATATATTAACTTTATATAATAACTTATATTAAAAACTTATATTAATAACTCACCTCTTTATCTCTTTCTCTCTCGACCTGTCTTCTCCTCTTCTTTTTTTGTTTTGCAGATGGGCGCATGGCAGGAGGCTAGGGCGGCAAGGGCGCGACGGATTGGGAGGCTGGGCGGCGGGTGACGGGCGACAAGGGCGCGACAGACTGGGAGGTCGGGCAGCGGTGGGGCGTGCTCGTGCAATAGGGGCGGTGGCAAGGGGGGTAGGTGTGGCGGTGGGCGCCTAGGGCGCATGACGGCTTTGGGTGGCGGCGGCGGCCTGTGCAGCAGTGGCGGCGCGCTCAAGGGCTGGGCGCAGGCATCTTGGGCGGCAGCGGCAACTATGGTGGCAGGGAGCGCGGCTGTAGCCTTAGGCGATGGGCGGGCGCAAGGCATGAGGGGGGATTTGATCTAATTATCACTTCAATTTCAGCTCTTCACCCTCAATTTCTGATTTTTCTTTGTGATCTGGGTGATTGATTTTTAGCGAAGAGGAGAATGATGAATGGGAAAGTGGTTTGATTTCTTTTTAAAGGAAGATGATTAATTTTGTGTGGGGTTTAGGGATTAATGGTTGTTGCCCGATCTGTAGACAAGGGGGTTGGAGGTGGAGTGAATTGCTGCAGATGGTGTGTGTGTGTTCTCTTATGAGAGGGATGGGTCTCGTTTTATTATTCTACAGCTAGCCTCATGTGGTAGTAGTCGGTGGATCTAAGAAAATTGGATCTCACCAAATTTGGAGGTGATTACTGGATTGGGTTTTAGTTTAATTGAATGGGGGGTGGGTCATGAATTAATCAGTTAGGGTTAAATGATAATTAATTATGCTACGGTGAAAAATCCAAAATAGGGCCGCGCTCGTGCCGACGCATGGGAGAAAAGAACATACGAGTAAAAACACACGGATGACCGAAACAAAAATATAGGCAAGCTCACAAACCAATACGCCTAAAATACAGGCCATTACACTCCAAACTAGCCTCCACTCATGTTCCCCTGGTAGCCTCGTAGTCTGACATCCAACTTTAGATGCCATCTTCTCCTCAGAGCTCATCGATTCATCAACATGAGCCTGATACGACGTACTCCTGAAAGTTGGTGTAGATAACATTTCTAGTCTATGGCCCCGTCAACAATGGAGCCTGGTCAATCTTGTCAGATAAGACCTACCGGGAGCTACCCGGGTCATTAAGGATTTACTGACTTGAATGCCAATGGTCAGCCCGACCTGACCTCAGCCCAACTCTAGTCAACACCCTTGGTTTCGTAAAGTCGATGCCATTGCTTTGTTTGGTTCTTAAATGGCGGGTCGATCAGTCTACTCGCCCAAAGGATGAGATGGATGCTCCTTTCATAGTATCCTACGAGTCTTTAATTCAAAGATAACTACCTGGACGATCTCTCTGAGATCTGCTCCCTTGGCTTCCCCGAGACGACCTCACTACCCAAGGTCGGCCCTTCCAGCAGATTGCCTCCACAGGACGGCCTCCACGAGGTCAGCTCCTAGTCAGAGGCCCTTTACAGATATGATCTCGCTACCGAAGGTCGGCCTCTCAACAGCAAGTTCACCTCGCTACCTGAGGTCGGTGCATCCCTGTAGATACGACCTTGTCACCTGAGGTCGGTGCATCCCTATAGATATGACCTTGTCACCTAAGGTCAGCCTCCGCTAGCTTATGGCCCAAGCACTTGCTTGCCTAGCCAGGCTAGCCCACTCCACGTGGCACAATCTCAGCAAAAAATCCGCACCTCTTTATAGGCCATTAGCCACAAGCATTCAACTTCCGTGTAACGTGGAAATGACGGACTACCTTATCTCTAGACACGGCCCACTATGCCATGCCGTATCTAAGCGCTCACCCGCCTGGCCGGGCCTGCCCAAGCGACCACCGCGGTGCCATTTTAGGCAAACGGGCCACCCATCTCTCCAAGTCATTATCAATGGATCCGTCCAAAACGTACACAACGTCTGGCTTTATCAGAGGGTTGTGTGTTTCATTTTACCAGGGGACATATGACCAGCTTTGCGAAGGAGCAGTTACGATGGGCACGACTCCATTCATGCCAAACCCTCTAACGGTTGAGTAGAAGAGATGTATGGAATCTTCCAACGTGGCATAATTTTCCCGAGCTTATAAAACCAAGGGAGCACCCTAGCATTAGGTATGCTCAATATCCTTAATTCAAACCCAAGCATTTTCCATCTCTACTTCCCATCTCAAAACCCTAGCGGTGATTACATCTAGCCGACACACCCTCCTTCCTCTACTTGACACTAACTTAAGCATCAGAGGCGAATCGGAGGGCCACCACCCCTCCGGTTCCTTTGACACATTTTCTATCTGTTTCAGGTGGCGTCAAAGGATCTTTTTCCCCAGCCGACGAAACGAAACCATCCAATTCAGACTTCACTTTTCATGAATACTCATCTCCATGGCCTGACATAGGCTCAACAAGATTCTAAGCATCAACAGTTGGTGCTAGATGAAGGGCCTTGTGACAACTTTTGCCACAAAAGCTCTTAACCTAGTAACTTCTTTGACATTCCCATTGTTGTCTCAGCTTTAACGCTTTCACCGCCACATTTTTTCCATCCTCCCTTGCATCATGGTGAAGGACAAGAAGGCCGTGACGGGGGAACCTAGAAGAGAGCTGAAGTCCACACCATGGAGAATGGCCCGTTTGCCACCGCACTTGTAGTAACTCCTCCCACTCATACGATGGTCAACTACCAAGCTCTCGTGGCACGGCTCTGTGAAATACATGAGGATGAGGACCGTGTAGCCATGAACAATGAGATCTTTCAGAAGATGGTCCTCGACATGCTCCGAATGAGGTCTAACGCCTAGGCGATTTCCAACCATGGTGTGCCCCCTCCAACAGGGAGCGCATGGAAGAGGTAGACGGTAGTGAGAAACATATCCTTACCAGTGCTGAAGGGTCGAGAAGCAATGACCAAGTGCCATGTTTGACAACGGGAAAGGCATTGTCAGCCAACATGGCTAAAGCTCATCATCTAGGGCAACGAGCAAAAAGATGAAGAAGAAGAAGATGACATCATGGCGTGATGCTTCGAGTGTAATGAAAACGAACACTTGAAAACAAATTGCCCTCTTCAAAAGAACAAAGGAAGGAGGAAAGACATTGATGGAGGAAAGATGAAATCTGAAAGAGGAAAAGATGGCGAAAAGAAGGAGAGCCTAGCTATATGGGGAGAAAACGATGCAAATGAGCTTTCTTCAGATGATGATGGGAAGAATAACAACGAGACATGCTTCATGGCAGGAAGCAAAAAGGTAAAATCTGAACTCTTCTCTATTGATGGTCATAGCTATAGTGAGAGTATGTTCACTGATATGGAAGAAGCTTATGAATATTTAGTAAATCTCCTTGTAGACATAGGTCCTAAATACTCTAAGCTTAAAAAACTTCGGACATCCTTAGAAGACCAACTTGCCGCTGCTAATCGTGAAAATGAAATGTTATTTACTAAATAGCGGAAATCATTAGAGATTATCAATAACATCGATGAAACCGCCATAGAGACCAAGAACTTAGAATTAAAAAAAGCTAACGAAAAATTAGCCAAGCTAGATCTTGGAAACTCTAATTTGGTTAAAGGTTTAAATGAGAAAATTAGCTCGTTAAATTCTAAAGATTCTGAAATTAAATTCTTTAACCAAATAGTCTCTGATCACGAAAAAAATGGAGGAGCTTGTAAAAGAAAATGTAAGTTTATGAAATGGAAAGAGCAAAAAAAGATCATAAATAGCTTTGATGAGACTCATCTAGAAACAAAAATCCAAGAACTAGAAGAAGCTAATAAAAGATTAGCTAGGTTAGAGTTGGATAACTCCAATCTTGCTAGAGACTTAAAAGAGAAAATTAACACTATCAGTTTTAGAGACTCTGAAATAAAATCTTTGAATCAAAAATTAACCAAATGTGAAGAAAAATTATACGAAATTGAAAAAGAGAAATCTAAGTTAATAAAAGGGGAAAATGCAGTTATTGAATTGGAGACTAGTGAAAAAGAAAAAAGGTATGAAGCTAGGATCAGTGAGCTTGAAAGTGAAAACCAAAATCTTAGTTATACAATAAAGAAATTCACTAGTCGCTAAAAAGGCTTTAATGAGATGTTAGATGGATTACATGATCATTCTGGCACACATTGCATAGGGTTCAAATAGAAGCAAAAGAAGCAATATCCTAAGAATCCTAAGAATTCTAAGAAACCCGCTGTAACGACATGTTCTTATCAGTACGTATTTCGTACATATTTCTACTAATGTATTGAATTATTTGAATAATTGTTTATGATTTTATTTATTATTTTCCATAGCTCGAACAGTGAGCGGACCCTATATTCGTGATCCTTACGACTTCACGATCGCGCTGATATTTTCTTTATAATTTTTTGATAACGTTGGGTTTATGGGCAAAATCGTAATAATCTAAATATTCTAACTAAGTATATTTCCCTAATCAAATCTTAACCTAACAATCTTAACAAATTGTTTATCATATCTGATATATCCCATGTCGCACGATTTTTTGTGCAACAGCCATATCCTTACTATTTTATCTTCACTATTTTCCTCAATGATCCTTGCAACTGATTCCATGTTTCCTCTTCTTATTCCTTCGCAAATATCTTCTGTTCTCTCCCCTACAAAACAAAACGAGAAATACAGAAACCCTCAACACTCAGCCGTCACTTCTCTCTTCCCTCAAACCCTAAAACCCATGGCTCTCACTATACCTCTCCCTCAAACCCTCGACACTTCCAAACCCTAAACTGCAACCTCCTCCTTCCAAACCCTAAACCACTCACGGCCTATCTCCTCATCCCTTACAAGCCTTCGGCAGCCAAGCAAACCCCGACGCCAACACTCAAACTCACGCTACCTTCCTCCCCTCTCCATATCTCCTGCGACCACCACCTTCTCCGTCACCTTCTCCTCAACCGAACACCACCGCGACCATCACCACTCAACACCACCTTCCCAGCCAAAAGCCTGCAGTCTCTCCCCCTCAAACTCCCGCCACCGCCGTTCGGCCTCAGCCCCGATGACCCGCACTCCACCGCCCGTCACCACCTTCCTCTAGCCCCTCTAAGAACCCGCTGGCACCCCCGAACCGCAACACCACTCTCCTCTCTTCCCTCTCTCTCTCTCTCTCTTCACTCCCTCCTCCGACGAAACCATGCGTCCATTGTTGCCAGCAATGTCGCCACCAACTCCACCACAACCCCTCTGATCTTCCTCGTCCCCTACCAACCCCGGCGGAAACCTCCTTCAAAACCTTCGGCATCACCCCCTCAAACAGAAGCACCCTGCGAACCCGCAAACACCGCTCACCGGACGACTACCTGGGCGCCGCAATCTCCGATGCTGCACCCCGCCTCCGACTGTCGCAGTCCGTCGTTGTCCAACATCGCGCCGTCACCTGCAGCTGACGACAACAAAGAAACGAAACGAAAATTGTGAGTTTAAATTATATATATAAGTTATAATTTATGAATAATGTATATTATATTATATGTGTAAATTTACGACTATTTTATGAGTTAAAAATTTTTAGTTTGATATTATAAATCCAATCACGTAGAAAAATTCATGCCTTTCGTACGATCACCTGGACACCAAAATCGTCACTATCAGGCAAGTACTTTATTTTCTATAAAATTTTAAAGTCGTATTTATTAACTGTTAAACGCATAAAAAATTATCATTATTAATTTTTACATAAACGACGTTCTGAAGCCTACAAGATCCAAAAGTACTCAGCGAGAGAAAGATTATGACCCTAAATGCATAAAAATCTAACGTGTGGATTATGAGATATAAACATTACATGTTTAGAGATTTTATTTTCTAATTTCTGAAAATGCCATTATTCGCTTTTAAATTCCAGAAAATTGCTATTATCATTTTAAAAATCTAGAAAAATTAGGTCTCAACCTCTGAAAATAATTCTCTCACAATAAAATTTCCAAGCCAACTATTGGTGATATCTGATGTTGTAACTTAGTCGTGTTGATATGTAATATCATATGTGAAAAATGTTCCTGTCATTTTAAAAATGTTCATAAAATGCTCTTATTGCATATTGTACTTTGACGGCTCGTATTCATCAGTACACGTATTTTCGTATTCTACGTATTTTTATACTTTAAAGATTGTCATGCCCTATTTTGAACTATACGCGTATTCTACTGAACACACGTATATTTCTACCTACGGTGCATGCGTAGGTGTGAAATAAGCGTAGATATCGATGTATGTAGCGTAGTGCAAGGGGGATTAGGCCGTAACACGTGTTTAAGGACTAGAAAGCAAGAAAGAGTGCGGAAGAAGTGTGAAAGACGCCGTACGTGCAAAACAACAGGAATGTGTTAGACGCGTGTGTGTGAGAAGCATGAATGCATGCATGGATATTCGTGGATGTGTGTAGGAAGAGCCATGCTAGTTTGAAAGGGGTTAGGGGTCAATGGCAACCCCCGTAAATTTTTAGAAAGGTCAGGGGCAAAACAGTCTTTTGGCTTAAATTTGCTGTGTGTACATACTTAAATGGTGTGTACGTAAAGCAATGGCAAACTTGTAAATAAGGGAAAGTTGAGGGGCAATTTTTGGAAGGGTATTTTAGTCTTTTTAAGTTAAACATGGCTTATGGAGTAAGTAAGAAGTGTGTAGAAATTCAAAGAGAAATCAATTTTTTCTTTCTTGAATCTTCTCTCCTCTTCTTCCTTTCTCTTTTCTTTTTTTTTCCCCAAATAGGGCCGGCCACCTATGCTCCCTTTCCCCCTCCTTCTTCAACCCAAAAACCCTAATTCCTAATTCCAAAAAGAAGGGGTTCAAGCTTACTTCAAGAGAGAAGAAGATGGAGAAGAAAGAAAGAGGAAGAGAGGAGGAAATCAAAGTTTTTGAGGTAGGAATTACTTGGATTTGGAATTCCAAAAATTTGTTCTTGCTACAATGTTTTTATAGCATGATTCACCTAATATGTGATAGGGATAATCAAAACTCCATGTATTATGTTCAATTTCACAATTTTCCCCTTGAAATTCTTAGCAAACCTATCTCTTTTAAATTTCAGAAACTTTGATGTCTGATTTTTCCTTTATTCTGATTAATGTAGCTCGAATAATGTTTCGAAAAAATTATGAGCATGTAGATCTTGAAGTTCTACCCCACAATCATATAAAATTTGGTATAGTTTCAATTCAGGAATTAGGAGTAATAGATCCACCTTTACAACATGTCTGTTTGAATTTCTGTGTTGACACAGTTTAGTACAATTGTCCCACAGAGCTGCACAAATCTTGGAATTTTATGATTTTGGTCTTTTTGGAAATCTAACAAGTTTTTCTCAAAGTTCATCAGACTGCTCTTATATCAAATTTCTGGCTAGAACATGCTCAAAACTGGCTTTGAACACAGACCCTAAATTCTGTCTGAAAAACAAGATTTGACACACTTCACCAAATAAATCACCATAAATCATATAGTTCATATTTTTCCATGAAATGTTATCTGTAGATCCATAAATGCCATATCTTCAACTTTCATTTATAAAGTTTTGTCAAATTCCTAAGAGAAATAGATGAAATATGATGATTTTTATAGTTGTTCTTGCAATTTCAGCAAGTTGAATATCTTAAGTGCTATTCTTATTCATTAAATGTGGTTAATTGGCCATTATTATTCTTGCTTAATATGGTTGTATGGTGAAATGAATGCTCATGCCCTTTGTCACATGTAAATGTTGTTGTGGTGCCTTGTTATAAGTGGTGCCCGTCAGGTGTTATGAAATGTTGTTGTGTTGCCTTGTTATGAAATGCCTGAATGAAGGCAAATGTCAAAATTGTGAGAAATGCTCCATCCTATAGTTATGAAATGAAATTTGATATGGAATGGTGATATTGGGAGCATGTCATACATGGCACTAGATGTGGTGTGATGATGGGTTAATATGAAGTCGATGGTGGGCATGACACTTCGGTGTATGACTCATGTTGATAGGAATATGAAATGTGATGCCATGCAACATGACTCCTTCATTAATAAAATGATGAAATGAAACTCTTGAATGTCTCAGTCCTCTCTAGTGAGGGTGAGTTAGCAAAGCCCGGGTTTTAGGTGGGATTTGAGTAAATTGTGGATATAAGGCCTGGACTGTGAAGTTGGGAGATGATTATGTGATGTGTGGAGCTTACCCACTCGCCTTTACCGGGAGTTGAGGGGATATTACACCCACTCGCCTTTACCGGGAGTGGAGGGGTCATACGGAGGTTGGGTTATATGTGGATAGACTCACTCCTGCCAGGGACGGGGGAGGTGAGAGGCCCGGTGTTGTACAGTGCCCGTGTCCACTGCGCCGTGTGCTATATTCACCCCAAATTTGGGGTAAAGTCCAGGTCCTGGTATCACACAGTTTACCCAAGTTCCAATTAACTCAATTATGAAATAATAAAATAAGATTTGTGTGTTACTTCTACTGCTGGCAGCACTTCCCATCCCCTTTGCCGTACTTTATGGCTCTGAGTCATGCCTCAGGCACATGCACTTATCTTATTTGATATTGGTTGCTTAAACCATCGTGTTATTGTTATTATTATCGTTATTCGTGCTAACCCCTTTCTTGCAGCAGCTCTACATTGGATCGCAGGTATGATCCTCTTATCTAGCTATTTACTTCTCATTACGTTACTTAGTTGCATGCATTAGTTTTCCTTTCTTTGTTTTGTGGATTAACAACTAGAGATCGGTGTTTCAAATCCAAGTTGGTTCCTACTGGGGCACATATTGATGTGCTCCTCCTTATTTTTCAGGTAGCAGTCAGTTGGGAAGCCTGAGAGACTTGAGAGTCTGGAGTTGGGGGTGTGGGGTAAATCAGGGTGTTGTATTGTACTCTGGGGTAGTGGAGTTGGTAGCGCCTTTTGGGATGTGTAACCTGAGCTGAAGTTCATTTTTGTATACTTCATTAGATGTTGTGCTGGCTTTATGTATGTGCACGTGGAAATAGTATATGTTCTCCTTGTGATGTTGTATAAATGGCTTGTGATCCTTGTTGTTATGCATGGAGCAGTACAGGTACTATCCCAGCATGTGCGCAGTGGCCTGCCTTTGCTCATTCAGTTTCCTCTTCTCTCTCTTTCCTCTCTCATCACCCTTACTCTTCAGGATACTTGGAAATTTTTTTAGATACCATGTATTTTAGGGAACGGGGCGTGACAAAGATATTTTAAAATGGTTGGGCAGGAGTTTTATATCAAAAAAATAGTTTCAAATCATGTAACGACCTATATTTTTCAATACTCTATTTACGTATTTGACGTATTTTCGTATTTTAAAAGTATTTTATAGTAGTTGATCAGGAGTTTTAAGTCATTTCAAAATTCGTTATAAAAATATTTTGAAGTACCAAACTAGTTATAGTGTATTTCAGTAAGTTCGAGTTTCATCAAATACCTCTAAATAATTTTGATAAAAATTCATTTTCAATTATTACTGTTTTGGTTTAATGAATTAATTTTCTATAAAAACATCATCTAAACGTTTTCAAAGTTCTACTGTATTATCCTGATCATTTAGGGCTCCCCATATCAATTTCGTAATTTTCTGATATCAAATCGACCAAGAACCCGTAAACCCGCTTTCTAACTGTTTTGGCCTAAAACTTGTATCTCCGTAGCTCGAACCCCAAAATGGATCTCATATTCGCGATCCTCGTGACGATACGATCCTGTGGATATGTTTTTGTAATTTTTTGGAGTCGTATGTGAAAACGGGGTTGTATTCCTCCGGTTTTACTAATTTCATCACTAATGACCTTTTTATATTTACTAACTATCTTTAACTAATTACTTTTACCCCCTAACCCTAGATCTACCCTAATCACTACCCTAACCCCACCCCTATAACTCACCGTAAAAGATTAGGTGAGATCCAATCCCCAAATTGATTTCTCTATCATCATCATCATTTTTAATATCCATATAACTTCCCCCTTCCATTCTTTCGTTCACAGGCAATCTCTCTCTCTCTCTCTCTCTCTCTCTCTCTCTCTCTCTCTCTCTCTCTCTCTCTCTCTCTCTCTCTCTCTCTCTCTCTCTCTCGTTCGAACCCAAACCCAGCCCGCATAAAACACACTCCCTCTCTCTTTCTCTTTCTCTTCGACCCCTACCGTCGTCGTACCCCAAGCCCGACGCCATATTCTGCCATCGACGGCATACCCCCCATCGACAGGAGCCCCCACCTTCCTCCGTTTCTCTCCGCCGTGCTCCGGCGAGCAGCTCCACCCCCGCTGCGAGCTTCAGACCGCTCGTCCTCACCTCCGCCTCCCGCACTTCGCTCCACCGCCTCGTCGCCGCGAGCAGCTCCCTCGAGCTCCCCCTCCTCCGCGCGGCCCCACGCTCTGACGAGCTCCGACGCCGTCTGCACCATCGAGAAGCAGCCACCATCGCAAGGCTCACCGTCGCATCGAGCAGCACAGCCCAGCACTCCGAGCCCTTCTCCTCGCCGCTCCTCAGTCGTCCGCTTCGAAGCACCCCGGCGCCGACGAGCCTACAGGCAGTGAGCCCCACCTCTCCTCCGCTGTGACCAACCTCCGTTGCTTCGAAACACCCCTGAGGGCCCGAACACTGCCTCTCTCTCTTCGTCGCCGCCTGAGGCACCTGAGGCGCCGCGGAGCCCCCACCGTCAGCGAAGGCCATCCTCCCCCTCCGAGCTCCGACGTAAACCCCCCATGCAGCTGCAAAACGAAGTGAGTAGGGTTAGTTTATAACGTTTTAAACGAAATACGTATATACGTATCGGTATTTTAAGAGTATTTTAGTATTTCATAAGAATAATTGGTTTTAAATTGATAACTAATTATATACAGATCAGAAAAATGTAAGACTAGCTTCAGAAAATCAGAAATGATATTCTGTATCCAATGGCGCTGGTTTCATCTTAATTAGATGCTTAATTTTTCCAGAATAAAATTTTAACCCTAAAACTTAAATATGTCTTTTTCACTTAGAAATCATTAACTCGTTATTTTCACGTAAACTGATACGTGAGAAAAATATATGTTGTAGTACTCTTTGAGACGGTCATTTTGACAGCTCATTTGCAACTTTCCGATTTGTATTGCACCCAAAAGAAATTATTGAATAATTACGTTACCTAAATAAAATTAGTTGTTAAATTGATTTTAAGCTTTTAAAAATTATAAAAATTAACAGAAGTTTCTGAAAAATAATTCCTCTTGCAGTAATATTATTTTCTTCATATCTAGCATATATAAAAATTTAGAACACCTTTTGGCACCGTTTCAAACAAATATAAAATCAAAACAATTAAGTTAAATAAATAGAAAAGAGTGTATTCTTTTACCGATTGTTTCTTGTGTTTGCAGGTAGGGGTGGCAAACGGGTCGGGTGGGTTCGGGTTCGGGTCGGGTCAGATTTGACCCGACCCGGATAGGGGTAAACCCTAACCCTACCCGGATTGAATCTGGGTCGGGTTCGGCTGACCAGGAAAATTTCCGGGTCAGGTTCGGGTTAAACCGTCGGGTTAAGATTTGACTTATACACTACTGCTCTTTTTTCGATATCCAGCTATTTATTAAGAGCCACCGGTAATTTATTAAGTGTTGCATAATTTACAGTAGCTCTTTGCTTAAACCGCACTGATGACAGCAAGGAAGTATAATTAACATTACCATTTTTTAACGAAAGTGATAAAATTAACAAAAAAGTTGTATGTAAAGGGAATTGAATCCAAGATCTCTTAAAGAAGAGGACAACAATCCAAATCGTATAAGCACAACTCCCATTGTAACTGTGTATTGAAGTTATTATATAAATTTTTATATATATAGAGAAAGTAAACCGGGTCGAATTCGGGTCATCCGGGTTGGCATGCCAAACCCATACCTTACCCGAATTTTATCCGGGTCGGGTCAGGTCAACTTGTTTCCTACTTGACCCGGATTGGCCCCTACCCATACCCGGTTAAGGATGCCGGGTTCGGGTCGGATCGGGTCGGGCTCATTTTGCCATCCCTATTTGCAGGTACCAATTCTTGCGCACCAGCTCACTTGGAAGCACTAGATCCCATCACAGCTCACTACCACCACCTCGAGATCTGTAAGTCATAATGGATTCTAGATGTAGAAAATTAGATGAGTGTACTCGTATGAACTTAGGACCCCATATATAGTCTAAGAACAACTATTGACCAATTAATGATCGTATGGAACATCTAGTGATACATCTTGTAGAAAATAGAATATCTCGTGGAATGTCTTGTGAAATGTGGAATATCTCGATGGAATATCTAATGGAATATCTTGTAGAGTATCTTGTGGAACATCCTGTATGAAACATGTAATCGATACACACGACGCTGGGGTTTGGGGTAACTCATTGTAGAGAAAGTGTGGGAGCTATGATCAAAGTCACTCTCTCTCATGTCGTATCGTCTCGTTTTTGTTGTTGTTTGTGGTTGGCGCCGGGATTTGCTCCTCGTGGCAATGGAGGTGACCCATAGTTGCATATCATACTTTCCTATGTGAGTTACATCAAACAGTTTACTTAATTAATTCCAACACCAAATAACCATTGATTGTACGTCTTATTCAGTACTTTGCATGTTTATTATCGTTACAGTTCATGCCTGCTAGTCTAACCATTGCTATCTGTAACGACTGGTTTCCATGTATTGATTTTATTATATATATATATATATATTTGGTTGCTTCTCCTTGGTTGCGATTTCCATTTCCGTCTCCGTAGTTTTCATTTTCGTTCGTTTCGTCGTGATTCTCTAGATTCTTCCGTCGGTCGACGTGTTTGGAGTAAGTCATTCGTGACGGGTTTCATAACGTCGATATCTTAGAGTTAGAACGAGCCTAGGAGACTTAGGAAACCATCCCGGAGCTTCGCGCTCCATTTCGGAACTTTCAATGCACATTAGCCGGTGTAAGAAGGGGCACCGACCGACTAGATGACGATCCAGTCGGTCGAAAAACCTTCTTGAACCGACTAGTGGGCTTTGATAAATGTTCAGGAGTTACTGTTTATCGTTAGTCGGTCTAAGAACGTTGGTCGACCGACTAGGTTGCAAACTAGTCGGTCAGCAATGCTTCTTTAACCGACTAACTCATTAATTATTTTTGATACCAGTTACTGTTTACTCTTAGTCGGTCTAAGAACGTTCATCGACCGACTAGATGTCAAACTAGTTGGTCAGTAGTTGTTCTTTGACCGACTAACTCTTAGTTCATATTTTCGTCAGGGGTTACTGTTTACACTTAGTCGGTCTGCGTTGGTCAACCGACCGACTAGTTCTCAAACTAGTCGGTCAACAGTCTTTCTTTGACCGACTAATCAGTACAGGAAACCCTAGTTTTGCCCTAGCCGCCACCAAACCCTATAAATACCCCTCCCAAACGTTTTCTTCTTCTTCTTCTTCAACTCTAAACCTAATTTCTCCCCCATTGAGCTCTCATCTTCCCCAAACCCTCAAACCTTCATTCCAAGCTCATCCTCCATCATCCAAACCCTCACTTAACACTTAACATCTTCCATCTTCCTCAAACCTTCATCAAACCCCCAAAACCCATATCAAAACCTATTTCTCCAGATTTTCACTCATTTCCAGATTTGAGCCGGATCGTTCTTCCGTTGCCGTGCTTGCTCGGCATCGTTCTTCCGCTTCCGATACGGTAATAAATCGATCGCTTAATGTTTTCATAACCCGTTGTGTTTTTGTGAAACCCTAATGAAATGAATGTTGTTTTGATGATTGTTTCTCCATAACAGCGACTTCCCCGTAGATTAGCGTCCGTGGGACGAACCCTCGTTGATCGTCATCCTCGGTGCTAGGCAAGTGAAACTTGCCACTTAGGGTTTTGGGCCATGTCTTAGGCCATTTGCTTGTTGTAGGCGTAAAAGAGACTAGGCGACGAAATGATACTCGCCTAGGCGCAAATTCAGGAACTAGCTTGACAACGAAGCTAGATCCGACATTTATCATGTTGCACAACTACCATGTCATGTTTAATTTTCATTAACGGTACGCAAACTAATTGTCATGTCATTGCATTCTTTAAGTGTTCCCGTGATTGCGTAGCTCCGCTACATCTTGTGAAATGATTGAGGCTAGGTGCACCCCTATGCCAAATGGAATACGCTCCTGGTTGTGATCCAGGAAACGAGCTCTTGTGCGGGGCAACCCTGGCTCATTTACCGAGCTCATGTACAGGGACCCTGGCTCGTTCACATGTGGGTATTGGGGGTAAGAGTTAAGCGGCCAATCAACTGGGAGTCTGCCCGATCAGCAACTGCAGTGGTAAGGCGTAAACTCTGGGTTCTGGGGTAGTGTTAAGCGGCCAATCAGCGTGAATGCCAAACCGTTCAGCTGTAAGGCGTAAACATCTACAAACAACTTGAAATGTGACTAGTGAAAAGATTGAGATTGTTAGTAGCTTGGCTACTCTTGACTTGTCCCGATAATTGTTCTCTTGTACTTATTGTTTCACCATGTCTTACTTGTGCACTCATGTTATAACTGCCATGTCATGCATACTATAACTGCTAGGTTGTTAGTTTGCCTTAATTTCAGTTTCCTTGCCCAAGTCTTTTAGACTTGCTGACATGTGCCCCTTTACTCTTTTGGGTGACACATGTTAGATCCTGAGCCTGAGTACATTGTTGAGGACGAGGTGTTTGCTGACGCCGAGCCCGAGCCCGTGTTTGGCGAGGAGTACGTGGACACTGGGGACCAGTCCCAGTGTCTTCGTTGAGCTTTTCCCTTTTGTTTTAGACTGCTATTTTGTTGTCGGTGCGTAGCACCTATACTTTGTTACGTTGTTCCTTTTGTTGGCCTTGTTCTGGGCCTTTAGACTCTTTCTTTTAGCCTGGTGGCTTTTCTGGATGTTGAACTTAATTTTCATGTTGGACAAATTATGAGATATGAGATTTTAATTCTGTCTCTCCTTGTGTTATTATTGTTGTTCCGTTTGTGGTTACAGGGACCTGCTTATGTTTTATTGACGCTTATCAGGTTTGGGGCTTCACAGCTCCACTCTCGTGCGGACCTTCTCACGTCTCGCCTCCATTTTAGGGAAGCGGGGCGTGACACTATCACCATAATTGCTCTTACACGTTACTCGTTGTACTTGCACAGTCATCTTTTTACTTTATGCATTACATGTAATTTACCTACCACACTTGTACTTTACTTGTTGTACTTTTAGCTACAGCAGTAGCATGCTTCACTTGCTTAGCCTGCTTTACACTTTCACTACCACAGTACAGTTTGTTTCCTGTTTTCAGTTCTGTTTACCTTTACTACCCAGTTATGTACAGTTGTTGCTCAGTACTTTACTTTTCACTCTGGTTTGCTTGTACGTAGTTGCTTTTTGCCATACTTGTGCACTGCTTCTTTTTTATGTTTAGAATTATTATGACTTACCTACGGTTCCATCTTCGTGGCACCGTAGACGCCACACCAGTTGAGATAGATATTCATGAGTTGGCAAAGACAGAGTTCTCCACAGATGCTGCAGATTTTAGCGTCCGAGTTACATATTTTCAGTTGTACCCTTTTTCTTTCATGTATCTTTATTGAAACTTTTTGTACAGTATGGATTGTAATAATTGGACACTATTTGGGTATTTTTGTACATCTTTGCATCACAGCTATTTTGATTTCACTGGTTAACTGTAGACCTGCAAATAAATCAAATAAGTAACGGATCCCCGAGAGCGGGTCGCTACAAATACATTATATAAAAAAATATTTTCGTATCATCATACTAGTTATAATATGTATTCGTAAGTTTAAGTGTCGTTAAAAAGTTTAAATAGTTTATACAATATTTTCTACTTAATTGTTATTGTTATAGCAGTATCAATTAATTTTCTATATAAACGTTATCAAAATGATTTCAAAGTTCTACGATGTGATTCTATGATCATTTAGTACTACAAATTTTATTTTCGTAATTTTCTGGAGTCAAATCGACCTAGAACCCTCAAACCCGCACCCAAACGTTTTGACCCAAAACTCGTATCTCCGTAGCTCAAACTCTGAAATGGACTTCGTATTCGTGATCCTAGTGACGATACGAACCCGTGGTCGTGATTTGGGAATTTTTTGGAGTCGTGTGCGAAAATGATGTAATATTATTTTGATTTTACCAAATACACTTAATAAACTATCTTTACTAATTACTATTACTAATTACCATTAATCCCCTAACCCCACTTAATTAATTCTCTAACCACCCACATTAACCCACCAAATGAGAGGGTGAGATCCAACAGCTCAACCCCTCATTTATCATTCAATTTATGATATTTAATATTTAATAAATATTTTTATTAATAAAATTATTAATATCTTACCCTATAAAACTAACCCAGCTTCTACCTCCTTCTTCCAACGGTAAACACGCAGCACCCTGCTCCCCACCGTGTCTCTCTCTGTAACGACCCGCTCCCCGGGATACCCGATAAGTACGAACCGTATCAGGTATTCCCGAAGAGGCGGGTGCTACGAAAGGAAAAACAAAAAAACAACACACAAGGTAGGTCCATTGCAGGAGACGATTGAATTTCCCCATCTTTTGTTCTGCTCTTAAGTCTCTGAACTTCTGAAGTCTCGTTTCCGTAGTGGACCAATTCGTTAGCATACCACCAAGCCATTTTCTATTAACATAATGACATCGAGCCCTTATTGCAGCTGATGCTACTAAATCCGCTGCTTTATTTTTGGTACCAACGATTAAGAAGTTTTTTCCTCGACTTGCTGCATCAAAAACTGCTGGGATAGTACCTGTAGCATTCCAAATGACAAACACAGAACACAAAGGGACAACAGCTCAAACATGAAAATATATATACATGCAACCTGTCCATTACAACATCTTTATACAAATCTCATATACAACATATAACTCAATCTCCCAAATATGCAAGACTCACACCCAAGCTCCTCCCAATGCTCAACCAAACCCCGCAAATCCAACTAGCTAGCTAACGGGCTTCCAACTCCCAGAGTCTCCAACTGCCAAACACCTGAAAAATATCAACAGGGACACGTCACAGCGTGACCTAGTAGGAATTCCAAATCCAACTCACATGGTGCAATAAAATGACATGCTCTTATGCAAGGAACTGGAACCCAACTCATGGCATATCATGGAAAGAAATGGGCATAAACAAACTTCCTCATCATATATAAAAACGAGAATGACAAACATAACGAAATCATGTACCTGCGGTAAGGGAAGAGCCTGCAAAACAGAGTGAGTACCACAATGAAGTAAACAGCAACTCTCAACCCATTTCCCATAAAATATCCGAGTGAAACATAACCCATTCTTGATGCAAAATGAACCAGTCACTATGCAACATAAACCTCAAGAGGTTAGCATGCAATTGGGTGAAAGTCTAACCTACAACATGAATTCTTATGTGATCAAATACTAGTCACCTTTAGTATGAATTTAAAGGAAAGACTAAGGAGTTAAATGTTGGCATGCAACATGGCTCATTATCAAGATGGAACATTAGCAATTTGTGATTTCAACTTGCAATCCTTAAGCCCTTTAGTACTTTCTAACAACCCTACAGCATCCACTAGCAAATTTGGGCAAGCTTTAGAAATTAACATGTAATTTTAGTGACTTAGCAAGTTAAATGAGAATTTTATCCTAAGGCACAACGTTTACCATAGGTGACTCCTATCAAACTAATAATGCACTTATGTTTGCACATGAACTTGAATAAAGATGCTAGCTAAAGTTAGCAAACCATAAAGGACTTCTTGTAATATGGCCACTAAACTAACATTGCATAGAATTTTAAGGGGGTTAGCAAGTGGCATTACGTATAGTGTTCTTAACTTAAGTTCCCAAGGCTTAGGATGTTATGGAAATGCTTGCCAAATGCTCACAAAAATTTCGGCAGAGTTTCTCTTGTATTTATTAACTTCCCAATTACAACATAAGTAATATTTCAAGAGAAACATGCTATAACCATAAACAAAACATATCCTTGCTCAAGCAATTATAGGAGAAGTGCCATAGCTCAAAATAGAATGAAAACTACAAGAGACATATAGCATTAAAAGCATAAGGGTTCACATACTAGAAAGAGAGGGAACTACAACAAACTAGCAATTTATGCCATAAGAAACCATTCCACTTATGCATCTCAAGGCATGACCAAAATATAGCATGTTTTCATTTGAACACTTCTATCAAATGGTATACATGAGCAATTTCACAAATTAATGAGATACATACATGGTTTTATCATGCAATCATGGAATTAGCATTTGGAAGCATCTACTAAAGCACACATTTAATTCCCATAACAATTAAAATAACATGAATAGGTAAACATGATTGGCTTACAAGCATATAAATGTGGACTAGCAAAAGAATACATGAAACTAACATATGAAAAATTAATGCAAAAGGACATGTAGCATAATGAGAAAACATGAATTACTATGAACAAAATAACATCTCACATGGAATTGGGATTCCTACAACAACTACAAGTGAGCAACGTACATACGTGAAGCAGCAAGCCCAACCAACTCTATCCACTAAATTTAGCCCAAAGGCCCAATCAAGAAGAATAATAATAATCACAACAACTTCAACATTAGCAACAATAATAATGCCAACATCAATAGCATTAATATTACAACTAACAATAACAACAACACCACCACCACCCAAATTTAACTACTAGCAACCACCAACCCCACTTTTCAACATACAACCATTTCAAGCACCTACGCATTCATGGCAACATTCATGCCCAAAAGGTCACAATCACACATATGTAACCACCAATCACACATGATGCTCAATGATGCCATGATGCGTATGAAACACAAACAATGCTACGCAATGCAATGCAATGCAATGGAATCCCATGAATGTGCCGGCGTGCACGTGCAAGTGTTTCTACTCCGTTATCAACGTGGAGCCACATAATGGATCAAGAGGTTGTCCATGACGACTTCACTTGCCTCCTACCGTGGCAACTTTGTCCATGCCCGTGCACTCCACCTTCGTGTCCTAACAACATCATCATATCACAACCCATGTGTATGGGTGCCTCTTACATTCTTTGCATTTTGCTTTCTTTCATATTTTCTTCTTTCCAACACCATCATATTTTCATTACCACGTCAAAATATTACAAGAGGCCCAAAACTGAAATATCAAGGAAGGGTTTGCCACAACATATGAAGATTTCCACATCAACACAATAAAAGGATAACTTGTGCATCATACCTTAATAAGAGAGACAACCATGGCTTGCATATTTCATAAAATGGAAAATATATGCATGAACTTGGGATCAACATTATTCTTTGCACGGAAAGAAGGCAATTTCACAACAAGGGGCACCTATAACTTACGACAAAATTTACGAGAACAAGCTGAGAGTAAGTTCCACAAAATCAATATGGCTTCCAACAAAATGAGAACTATTTCGTAATGAAAATTAACCATAAAAAGTGATGAGGGTAATTTCATACGATTTCAACACAACATGGAAATTAAGCGTTAAGCTTCGAACATTTCAACAAACAAACAACTCAACCTAATATCATGATTTATGAAAATGATGAGGCTATGTTTTATTTTCATTTCTACTTCCCTCATTTAATAAAACAACATTGTTTCATGAAAGCACAATTAAACAACATTTTCATTGTTCTCATTTTCCATGAAATTAGCATATCTTGCATTTTAGAATGGGAAATAAACATCCTACACGCTAGATGAGAGCATTATCACATATTCATGGCCGAATTACATATACCATTTCATAGTTCCCATATTTCATATCCCATATATTTATCCATATTCATGCAAAGGAGAATAGGGAATAACACATTCAACATTACAAACGAAAGCAATTACTCATGAATAGTGAAACAAGACATTCAATAGCATCAATATCATCATATATCATAATCATGGCATCAAATAACTCACTACAATAAATAAAATCAACCCAATTGCGTCATGACAAGTGGTTTCTACAAAAACCCTAAAATGCTAATTTTGTAATTCAAAATGAAATGAATGTAACATGAGAGAGGGGATTGGAATCCTACCTCAACCAAGATGCAAGATCCTCTTCCAATTAGAGTAAATCCCCCATTGATTGCAAAGAGTCCATCATGAATCCTCTCCTCCAATACCAAAGCCCTAATTTCGAAATTCCCCCAATTCCTCCATGAATCCCAACATCAAGTCCCAAAATTAGAGAGAACCCACCCTCTTCAAGCTTCAAGCCCTAATCCTCTTTCAATTCCATGACTCCACCATCAATCTCATCTTCAATCCCAAAGCCCTAACCTCCTCTTTCTCCTTTCTTTCTAATTCTCGTCCTCCCCCCTTTAATGTTTTTGCTTGGAAATTTCGGCAGCAACAAAATTCGGCCAAGCAAGGGAGATTTTCGGCCATGGGGTTGAGAGAAAGTGTAGAAGATGAATGGTAGAAGGAGGGGATGGGATATGGATTTGATTCCTCTCTTCCTCCTCTTCTTTTCCCCCTCCATTCCTCTTCTCTTTTCTGTTTTGCTTGGGAATTTTTCGGCCAGCAAGGGGACCAACGACAGCGTGTAGGGGGTTGGGTTTCGACAGTTCTTGGCTTGGGGAAAAAGCAAAAATAATTAGAAGAGGAGAATGATGTAGAAAGAGAGAAAATGGAATAAAAATAGGGACTCATATATTACAAGTTTGCCATCCCCATTCTTAAACAAAAAATCTCTCTTCCCTCTTCCTAATAATAGTCCAAGCCCACCCCTAAACAACCAAGTCTCTTAACTGAAGCCAAACGACAAAGCCCAACAACCAACTCTTAGGCTACTAAAATTAACTATAGGCCCAAACAATAACACTGATAATATTCATCAACATCACCAATAATAAAAATACTAATACCAAAATTATAACAACCAAACATCAATAATAATAATGTCATTCATTAATAACTATCTCAGCATCACCAATTATTATGAACATACCGCTTTACCATACATATTCACCAACTAGAATCCCTAAGCATGCTAATAAACACTATTAGCACGTTAACAATAATAATCCAACCACACGCATTCCCTTATATATCCCAAGCATATCATAGTCAACTTATAGCCCTACATGTAGGACTTTACTATATACACAACTAAATTACTATACACACACACAAACTGTATTTTACACATACGGGCATTACACTCTCCCATTCGACCCAACCCCCAGCCCGCTATGCCCGACGACCCCCGCAATCGCTGAAGCCCCGCCGAGCTCCACGGTGCTTGCCTCAGACCACCGCCGCCCTCCCTCCGCCCAGCTCCCCGCCAAAGCCTGCAGCGCTGCCCCCGTCGCTCAGCCTCCGCCCCATCCTTGCTTCCACGAACGCCAACGAGGCTCCTCAGCCCGCTGGGCCATCCCCGCTACCATCTTCGCCAAAGTGACGACCGTCTCCGGCAACGAACACTCGAAAACACAACTGCCAGCATCTGCTGTCGCCGCTTCCCTCGCCGCCCTCCGTCGCCGTGAGCACAACCTAAAGGCACCTTCGAGTTCGTCGCACCGCCGCGTCCCATACCTCTCGTCGCTCCATCCGCCACCCTCGACGATGTCGAACGCTGTGAACCCACATCAAGCCCTGCTTCGCCCACGTCGCTCGTTTCCGCTAGTGCTCGCCGCCGGCGACTGCTGCCTTGGCACCGTCGTCGACCGCCACCCTGCCGCCCAGCATCTCACCTGCCTCCGCCTCCGCCTAGTCGACGCCGCCGCCGACGTTGAACGCGAGGAGCTCCTCGCTGCTGCATGCGAGTGGGGTGATAAGTATTAGTATATGTATATACGTATATACGAAGTGTATATATTTATATTTATTATTATTAAGGTTGATTCGTATTTAATTCATAGTAAATTGTACATGCCTCAGAAAAATAAAAGAGAAGGCCCAGAAAATACGAAACGACGAAACGGACTCATTGGCATTAGTTTCATCACCAAAAGGCAAGTATATTTCTTGCGGAGAATTTTTTAAAGATAAAATTCAATATAGCTACTTTCACTTATACATTTGTAACTCAAGATTTTCACATACACTGACATACGAGAAAAATATATATCATAGTACTAGATGAGACGGTCGTTTTGACCCCTTGTTGGAAGAATTTCGACGTATGATTTGCCCTAGAGAAATATTTGAAATATAATGAAAAATCATTTTCTCGTTTTCTAAATTAGTTTTTAGGTCGTATAAATTAAGAAAAATCCCTTTTAATTATTTTAAGATCTTGAAAGATGTCTACTAGCCTTAGAAAAATATTTTAAACTTATTTATCATCATTTGCTTAGTTAAAAACATTTTCTTTGCTCGTTTCTTTAAATTATTGTGCATTTCTATACTTCGTATAATTGCGTAACTAAATCACAAAACTGTGAAATTGGTTGAAATTATTGAATGGACTGATGAGACATCATACACATCTAATATAATGCAAATAAATTGAATAGATTGAATGGAAGATGGAACTTCAATATAAATAGATAGTACATGTACTTTGACCCGGCACTTGACTTGATCCGTGGGATTGGGGTAGTCTATGATCACAAGTGTTACGGAGTGACTGGATGCATCCGACCGAATACATCCACCACTTATGGAGGTTAGAGCTTGACCGTCGCCCTATGGGGTCGGTGAGCAGCGTTTCGGATTGGCTCCCGTAACATGGCGTATTGGTCATTTCTCGTACTCTTGGACATGGACTTAGCACTAGAATAGATTGGTTATTAAATATTTCTCTAACCTCTTCTTCTACAGGTTGCTAACATCGTTACAGTTTTGTTATTAAATGTTAAATTTTTACAGGTTGCTAATAATATTGCAAATTAATATCCAAATGATTAAATTGCTGCAGGTTGAAAATTGCTGTGAATGCTTAACTGCTATAACTCTCTTAAATTAAACTCATTACTTGGCTTTAAGTTCATTTTGGTTTAATTTTAAATACTTAACCTTTCTTTTGCAAAAATTACTTGCCTAGTAACCCTCGCTGACGGGCATTTCAATTGTTGTTTATGAAATGTCCGTCAAGTATTGAGAGTGATTTTGTGGAGGACATTCCAGTAGAGGCCGAGTCAGCACTTGACGAGTACGTGGACTACCTACCCTAAGAGGATTAGAACTATTGTACCTTCGTCAGTATTTTCCTATTTTAATAATTTATGTGTTTGTTTGTATTGGCCATGCTAGGCCCAAAATGTATCTTAAATTCTGTACGCTGGATATGTAATAATGTTGTTTAAGCTGCTTCTTAAATTTGCATGCAAGGACCTGCAGTTTACACAGACGCTTAGTGTGTTTAAACCAAGGAGGAAGAAAAGAAAAGAAAAGGTACTCCTCCTTGTTTTAAGCACACAGCGGACCCGCTCGCGTCCTCGCTCCAGGTAGAATAGGAAGCGGGATGTGACATGTTTTAGTGGTGGCCCATGCAGGTCATGCTTTTTGCAAATACTTTAAGATCGGTTTAGATGACATTAATATCTAAGTGTACAACTAGAATAGATTTTTGACCTAACTTACATTGCGGTTTGTCTTGAAGTATGGCAGGACGACCAAATTTCATGGCGTCGCCGACAACAACATCTTGGGTGTCGTATGGAAAATATGGAAATTCAATGCCAAATTCTCCATGAGGCTGTTGAAAAACTCTGTAAAACATTCCAAGGGAAGCATCAAATGAAACCACCAGGAGACGCCCACCGACCAATGAAGACTACTACTTTCAAAAGGCATACTCCTTCGACCAACAAATGATACCAGATGGCGTGCTTCCATTGCAACCGAAAGGGGCATGTCAAGAAGAACTGTCGCCTGCTGCTGAATCAATGTTTGGTCTGTGGAGCATCTGAGCACTCTATCTATATTATCAAGAAAGAAACTACGACAGCCAGAATTTCTGGATCAGCACCGCGTGAACCACCCCTAGCTCCACAACATCGAGTCTTTCATCAGGCCAAGCTGAACCAGACCATGTATCAAGCATCCATCACGACAACTGGAGAAGCTGAGGCTGCAGAGCCAATAATCATTGGTATGTCTGAACCTTTCTCTTTACGTTGATTTGACGCACATCGGGTGGTACCTATGTTAATATTGCTAATTATCACATCTGCTCCATCGATTATATTAACAACAAATAGAGTAGTTCCCTATTTATTCACTATGATAGCTAAACCAGGGCCACTGATTGGCTTTCTTATTGAAAACCAAAAAGTTAAGAACCCTTTTCAAATCGACTGGGCCAAAGCAAAGTGGATGCTAAGAAATTTGAGGACAAAGACAAGTCCAACAAATATGGTATTGACCCCATACTTCGAGCATGTGGTATTTTCATTAGTACACAATTTACCCAAGTAGATGGTTGTAACGGCCTGTTTCTGTACATACGTGTTCCGTGCGTATTCAATTAGTATAGTGATGTATTAGGATATTAATAGATGATTTTATTTATTACTACTATTTTCGTAGCTTGAGCACGTGACTTAGCGATCATGTTATATCTTCTCTAACCTGTGGTTGACATTGGATACATGGGCTGAATCGTATTAATCAAATCACATCTTAACCAAACCGATCTTACCAATCAAGAATACCTTAACCGAATCGATTATCCAATCTGATCCCGATCTAAACATCTTGTCAGATCATCCCAATCATAGCTAAGCTTAACTACATCAATTTTCTAAATCAGATCGTGATCATAGTAAATCCCATGTCTTAATCAAATCGATCTCTCCTAACCAATTCCCGGTTAGGCCGATCCTCCAAAACAAATCTTAGCAGAGTTGATTTCCCTAATCAGGATATCTTGACCGAATAAATATTGCTCAATGTTATGAAACTGGATTTATTTATCCCGATCAATTTCGTAAACCAAATCTTAATCCAATTATCATAACCAGATTGATTTTCCTGGATCAAAACTTTGTCTTAATGCGCCTTACTAATCTTAATTATCGTAACTAAGTTGATTTTTGTAATAAAATCATATCCTAACCAACAAATTAAATCAAATATTAATTAAAATTCTCCCTAATTATAATATCTAAAATCCCTTACTAATCCTATTTTACATCCTAACTAACCGAGTGCCAAACCTCCACACTCCACACAATATCTCAACAACTCACGCTAATAACCGAATCCTAACCAACCCACACGATCATCCGCATATCCCACAAACCCACATCCTTGGTAGCCCCATGATTCACTGTAACCAACTTTCGCAACAAACGAAGAAAACTAGGGAACCCCCTCAGCCCTACAACCCACATCTCAAGTTTCCCACTCTCCATACGTCATCATCAAATCCCTCTCCACATTATATCACCCGCTACCTACAAATAAACCCAAAAAGGAGCAGCTTTCTTCCCTCCCTCTCTCAAACCAACAGACTCCCCTCCTCCCCACAAACTCCAACCTCTCTCCTTAAAAGGGCATGCACCGCCCTGAGCAACCCACGACCCAACCGCGCCTCTCCCCGTTCCCGACCCCAGCGACCTAACAGCCCGCCGGCAACTTCCTCCACCGACGTCTGACTCCTCGCTGTGGCCCTCCATACCCGCCAGTAACGGCGCCAGCTACTGCCTATCACTGCCAGCCAATGTTCGAGCCACAGCCTCCATCCCCACGTTCGACAGATACCTCAACTTCGACAGACACCCGCACCTTTCTTCCTCCGCCGTTCAACCCCAACAGCATGTCTCACACCCCCCAATGAGTCTCAACTGCCCACGTTTCCCATGTAATCTAGTGCACAACCCACGCCCCCCCTTGATTTTGCCCGTCTCCAACTTCCCTCACCATCCCCTTCAAAAGCTAAGGAAACCCATCTGTCATCGCAAAAACCCACGCCAAATCTCCTCTTCTAAAACCCAAACTCCACCCCCCTTCGAAGGCTTGGCTGCCAAAACCCCATGGCCTCTCCGAGCTCCTTCCTCCGCCCGCGACGTCGCAAGCCCAGACCCGATGCCTCCTCCTTTCCTCCCTATCACTTCTTAACTACCCATGTTATCAACCCACGTCATTCTCATTTCCCTTTAAAAATCACCCACAACTTTCTCCCATCAAACTCGACCTCTGCCTGCAACCTCCCGCCACCGACCCACAACCTCCTTCTCCGGCCATTCCTCCAGCCACCACACCCACCGGCGATCACCCCCGTCATCTTTCGTGACTCGCTACATCCTCTAGCCCTCCGTTCAAAGCTCTGCACGTCGATCAACCCAACACCGCACAGCTTCCTTCCCCTCAAACTCAACCCCAGACTTTTCCGATCACCCAGCAGTCATCCCATGTTCCATGGAGGAGACAGAGGGTCGTCGCTCAGACCTCGCGACCGGCGCACGGTGTTGCCTCTGCCCCGTCGCCTCCAGATCGTCGGATGCGATCGCGCCCCTCCCCTGCAGTCTGCCGTCGCCCTGCCGGAGGCCGTGCCATGCTGCGTCGAGAACCACCGCCGGAGCCGCCCCTTGTGTCGCCAGAGACCGCCCAGAAGACTCGCCGGCCTCCTCCTCTTCCTCCCGTGGGTAAGTGAGTAGCCCTCTCGTTTTCCTTGCGAGCGAGATGGTTGCCTGCAAGCTTTTGTTTATATAAAAAAAGGAAATGAAACAGAGACAGGAGAAGAAAGGGAGAAGACGTCAGGTGGGAGAGATAGGGGAGTAAGTGAGTTAGTTTTATTAATATAATATTATTTAGTAGTTTTATTCATTATTATAGGGTGTTGATTCATTACTTATTTCAATGAAGTTAACTTATACACAGTTTTATAGATGGAAGCCACTGTATATATATGAACTAGTCATAACCCGTGCCCGCGGGCACGGTTCATTTAAGATTTTCCCTTGCGAAATCTTTGTTCCCCGAAATTTTTTTCAAATCCAAAATTTAAAAGAAAAACAAATTAGCTTACAATATTTAGCGGCACAGGCGCCTTCGGCATGGGTGCCTTCGGTGCAGAACAACAAATTTAGCGCATGCGCCTTCGACACAAAACACTAAATTCGACGTGGGTGCCTTCGTCGCAGAACAACAAATTCGACGTAAAACAACAATCTCGACGCAGGTGCCTTAGGCGCGGAACAACAAATCAGCATTAAAAAAAGGCGCGGGCGCCTTTGGAGCGGAACAACAAATTCATCGCATGCGCCTTCGACACAGAACACCAAATTCGACATGTGTGCCTTCGGCGTAGAACAACAAATTCGACGTAAAACAACAATTTCGGCACGGGCGCGTTCGGCACGAGCGCATTTGGCACGGGCTTCATATACATATAACCCGTGCCCTTGGGACACTGTTCATTTAAAAATCTTGAACCCACTAATTTTAAACAAACATCAATAATTATTAGTTTCCCCCAAAATATCAGCAGATGGGATCGAAATTTTACAGGGTTTTGCAACGCGTATCAATGAGTTGGCAGCATCTCCCGCATTCATTCTCCCACAGCTCGCGTTCATTCCCAAGATGAGATTGTGTGTGTGCATAACATTTTTTTTCATAACTAATATTAAAAGGATATTCCTAATTTCAATGTTTTTGTGTATTCCCAACAAATTTCTCTTCAACCCAAAAATTTCCCTCCAAAACTTGATGTGACATTGCCACATAGGACAAATTCAAAATCTGCCCTCAATTGTAATATAGATTATATACCAGATGTGTTAGTTGTTTATAAACACTGAGTTACAGTATATGAATCTGGAACAGTGTATTATTATAAGTTAGAGTTAATAGGTTATAATCATATATTTTGATTTTATATCCATGTCGCAGATATATTGTGCATCGTCATGATCACTAGACCGCCTGTAACCAGCTACATCAGGCAAGTGTGCATTTTACAGTTTTTCTATATCGTTACATCAAGAATTGCTAGTTTCGCTTTATGTCGTGTTGCACATCCTGCTTGTACACTCTTGGTTGGATAGTTATTGATGGAATGCATATTGATGGAACATTTTAACAAAATGGAATATTGAAAACGTGAAATTATGAATTCGTGCGCCCAAGAGACGAAATCGTGACTTTCGTGAATGTCATGTGAGTTGACAACTTCGTGCTGGTAATATGACTAGGCTGGCTCGTGTTCCAGCACATATTTGGGTGGGGTTAGGGTTGAGCGGCCACTAGGCGTATGAAAGTGTACTGTCTTCAAGGGCACCACCCATGCGGTGGGTTAGCACCAATCACGGTAAGCCCCCGTGTGAAGAAGGACTTACTCATCACGACCTAAAGGCGAGAACCCTAGGCATGCTAGAAATCATTGCATTAAACTAAAAAAAATCATTGCAACTTAATTGGCACGTTAAAACTGTCTTACTGCTTTGAATTCATTAAAACTGTCTGTCTACTTCAAATTCTTTAGAAGTGAATGTCTGCCTAGAAACACTTTACATTACTTCGAAATTGCCATGCTATCTGCTGTACACACTACACTTGCCATGCTATCTGCTGTACACACTACACTTGCTACGCTATCTGCTGTACACACTACACTTGCCATTTTATCTGCTGTATACACTACACTTGCCACGCTATCTGCTGTACACACTACACTTGCCATGCTTATTGCTGAACACACTACACTTGTCATGCCACTGCTTGTGCACTATGCTTGACGTGCTCGTACGTTTCTTACGCTGACATGCTTTAACTATGTAAATTTCTATTTTGTTACTCATATTGCCATGAAAATGTTTTCGAAAATCTTACCGAGGGTCAATTATCTTAACTTTCTAAATCTTGCCGAGCGACCCTCGCTTACGTATGTTTCCTTGTCTTGTGAAATATACGTCAGGTATTAGACAGGTCTGCAGAAGCGTTTGCTTAGAGATTGAGCAGGTTGATCGGGAGTGCATTGCCGCTGAGTTTCCCGTGAGAAGCTTTGTACCTTCGCATCATTTTTGTACATTGTTGTTTCTTTCAAAAATTTGTTGGGCGTTGACCCTCCTCCTTCATTTCATTCATTGTTGTAAACTTTTTTTTTTGAGATTTGAGATTGTAAATAAATAACTTATCTGTGTTGTTTGAGTTGCACGCAAGAATCTGCAAGGATGTTATCACACAGATGCATAATGTGCTTAAACCAAGGAGGAAGTAAAGAAAAAGTATCTCCTTCTTGTTTTAAGCAATGCGGACCCGCTCGCGTCCTCGCTCCCAAGTTTAATGGGAAGCGGGGCGTGATAATGGTTGCGTGCTACAACTACCAAAGTTGAAAGTTGGCAATGTCATATGCTCAAGTCAATAGACGTTCTGAGGCCATATGTGATGTCCTAAATTCATACAAGTACACTATCTAAATTTCTGAGTTAGAATTAGAGTGACCTTCCATAAAATAGAACCATTCATCGCCATCGTCCTTCTTGTAATGGCCTTCCGATCGTCCTACTTATTCTTAGAATACTTCCTAGTCACGTTTAGTTCGCCTAAACTTTGGCTATTGTAACGTCCCGCTCTCCAGGATACCCGGAGAGTACGATTCTGTCCCAGGTTCTCCCAGAGTAGCGAGTGTTACGAAGGAAGAATGAAAAAGAAATACAACTGAGTCAGCAGGTCACTGCACACTGCTGGGGTAGTACCATTAACGTTCCCTTAGTAAAAAACACAAACACAGAGAAAGAAAAAAAAATCACAGAAAGAAACAAAAACCAACACAGAACTAACTAAGCCATCTCAGAAACTTATACAAAAACACCAAAGTCCAACAAAACCCATCTAATACAACAACTACTACGCCTAGAACTCTCACTAAACCAAAACCCCAACCCAATAAGGACCCAAGAGTACAAGTCTCTCCAACTCAGGCTCACGACCACCCAAACACCAAGGACCACAACACGACTCAAGCTCCACTCTGCACAAGCACAACCCAAATTCAGCTCCACCAGCTCACAACACCAATTCATATGGATTCATAAACATCATATTAAGCAAAGAAAATCATGTGCTAACACTTCCAGATCCACAAAATGCATACCAAAAGGTGTACCTTTCTCTACAGGTGCATCATTAAGGTCCGGGTGATGGCATACATTGCGTTGGTAAAAACGGCGTTGATTCGAACGAATGAAGGTGTTACGACCTAAAGATCGTAGGAGCCCGACTCCCGTCCGGATCCGCTAACATACCACATTAACTCACCATTTCACAAAAGGGCCGCCGCCCCGAAAATCCGGGGCATCATGGAGACAGGCGCGCCTTGCAGCGTTCCCCGAACCGGCCGAGGCGAACAATCGCAGCCGGCCGAGGCGAACAACCGCAGCCGACCGAGGCGAACAACCGCAGCCGCCCGACCCACCGGGGTAGCGCGCTTGGGGACGCTTGGGTAGCTAGGCCAGGCCTATTGACGGGCGCGGACGTATCCTTCCGTACCGGCGGGCCATACCCCATGATCGATCGGGGGGCGCGGCCGGGCCGGACAACCCCCGATCGGAACGGCCCGCCCGATTCCCGCGAACCGCGGCGCCTAGAGTGACACAGCCCAACCTTTAGTTCGTCACTAACGACAAACAGCCTAGGATAAGGACACGACTGACACATACGTCACCCGACCGCCTGACAAAGCACCCCCAGGCGGCTGACCCATCCGACGGTTAGCGCTTTCGGCCCTGACATCCTGACAAAAGCACCCCTTGGCCGTTGCGCCGCCTGACAGAAGCAGGTCAGGAACTCCTGTTCCCGATGTCCTTGTCCGAAGCTTCCGCTGACACCCGAGCCAGCTCAGCACGCCTAGTCATCACCCGTCAGGTATAAATACCCCATCTCCTCTTACGGAGGGGGGGTTGGAGAATTCTCTCTCATTTCTATTATTCACACACGAGAGCAAAGGTCTTCCATATCTTTGCTCTCCCACCTATAGCTCGTCACGCGCGGCGGACACACAGATAGTCTGACCGGCGTGTCCAGCCCCCCATTTTAAGCCCTATTACTGACTTAGGCATCGGAGGGGCTAAGGGTTGAACCCCAACCCTGCCCTTCTGATGAGTTGTTCATGCTGCAGGAGAGCTCGCCCCTTGACCGGAGTCAGCTTCAGCCCCCTGCCGTCCAACCTCCCTCAGCTGCATCCGGCGAGATTCGACCCCGTGAGCATCACCGGCAACGGGTCCGACTTCTTCACCCCACTAATCACCTGTAAAACAGCCTACCTGAACCCTCTTTTCCATATAACCAGCGTGCCCTTGGTTCCCCATAATATAAATTCATTGTACGCGAGTTCAACCTCGTAACAGAAGGTAAAGAAAGTTATGGTTATTTTTGGCATATTTGGTGCATGGGAATTTTTATTGAGCATAAGTTGATGCATGACATCATAGAATATTTCATTGGTTGCATGAGTAATGTTTATCATTAATATAATTGAAATTTCGATGAGCATTTGGCACGAAATTTGCTAGAAATCTTTAAAACATTAAACATGATTTTGATGATGACATTTTATGTTAATGCAAAATCCCCATATTCAAATTGTGTATAATGGATTGTTCTTTGGTAAGTATACTTGATTGTTCATTATTAGCATGCCTAATTATTTGAATTTATTTTAGTTGATAAAATTATGCAACTTATGAAAAACTGTTGGATTATGTTTAGGTTCTAAAAGATTAAACTCCATTTGATTGTTCTTTTTTATTTATAAATATATAATTTTCTTTGGAACAATTAATTAGTAAGAGTCGAATATGTAGATGCCTTCATGTGTCACTATTCTGAGACAACCACGTAGAAAAATAAAAAAAATAATATCGAGAAAATTTGGCCTATGAAAATAAAAAAGAATATGGTAACCAGATTTAAAAGAATTTGAAATTTTTTTTGATATCGGCGGTTGGTAACCAGATTTCGGGGGTTTGTTGAGCAATGCGTATAAAATATGGTAGATGAAGTAACCACTTAGCACATCTCAACTCCAAAGGACCTGAAATTAAACATCATGGTATCCTATGGTTGTTATCTCCCCCACATCATTCTGGATAGATATTCCAAAGAGACGAATATCGAAAAAACTGTTAAATACAATTTATGAGTTTGAGTTTTTGATGCCATAAGTATGAAACAATGATTCAAGTTAGTTACTTGATAATATCTTCTATTTATTTAAGCAATGACCGTATGCTTTCGATGATTCATGACTGTTGCGGGTCAAATCCGCCTAATAATGAATTTTATATTAAATGGGAATCATAGGTACAATGATTACAGGTTAGGGGTTGATGGCGAGTTTAGCACGACTCGGAATTTGCTTCGGGGGTGAAGAATCCAAGGTCGCCTTAAGCTCGCCCAAGGTCTGTTGAGTATTGGTGTTTCATATTAATGTTATTTTGATGATGATCACAACATTATGTTGTTGCTAATGACTTTCTTGTTTTAGTCTGTTAGTTACATTTCAAGAATATCATTTTGGAGACTAAACACTTGGTGCAAGGATGGACATCAAGTGGAGAAGGGCCAAAACTTGGACTCAAGGGGTATCAAAGCTTGGAGATGATGAAGAGCATCAAGACATCTAGATTAAAGACATTGACTCTAATGAAAGCAATGTAATCCATGTAATATTTCCTTTATTGCTTTCTCTCTCATTTGAGTCTAGCTTAATGTAATGCCTTGATAAATGGTCTACTCCTACATACATATGCATTTAACCATCTCAGTGAGCCTTAGGATTATCATAGAATCCAACCCAATAGGCTCATCACGACCAAAGACTCATTTGGAGTCTCTGGTTCTCCAACAGTCGCCTCCTGAAGGATTCACAATCGACTGGATGATTCCAGTCGCCTGTCGAGCCTTCTGCAGACGACTGTGATGCACTGCTCAAGTCAACATTTATATTGACTCTATTTGAGCTTGTCGCATCAGTCGACTGATGATCACTTTACAGTCGCCTGTATATTTACAGTCGCCTGTGGAATGGTCAACAGTCGTCTGAGAAGCGTAAGTGCAAAATATGCTTCTCTCTGTTTTTCTCCATCTCCTGCAGCAGTCGACTGATGAAGGATATACAGTCGCATGTCTATTTTACAGTCGAATGTATTCTTGTCATCAGTCGCCTGTATGCTTATTGGGAGAAAGAGTGCAACTCTCTGTTTTATTCCATCCCCTGCAGCAGTCGCCTGCTGAAGGTTATACAGGCGACTATCCTGTTTACAGTCGACTGTATTGACTTCATCAGTCGACTGTCAAGGCTCAGATTATAGCCGTTGGATATTTTCTAGCCGTTGGACAGACGACTGTCATTTTTTCATCAGTCGACTGTCAGTAACGTTTCTGCCCAGAAACTAGCCGTTGCAGCTTTTTGTTTTTGGCTGTTTTCTTGGGGTTTGAGGGTTTGTATAGGGTTCCTATATACATGAGAGGGTTGAGTTCATAGGAACTTCTTGATGCTATTGAAAATCTTTTGAGATAAAACAAGCCACTCTCAAACTCTCTCATTTCCTCTTTGAGCTCTCATTCCTTTTTATGCATTGAAGTCAAGCTCAAGGGAAATCATCCAAGTGCTTTCAAGCTAATCTCAACACTTGGAGATCCTCTTCCATGCCTTGCATTCATCTATGAGTAAGCATCTCAAGGTATACGTAAGAGTATTTATTTTACTTGGTGTTTTCTTGTAACTTTAATTCTCTTTGTGGGAATTAGTCTCTCTCTTTGTGGGAGAATTTCTCTTAGTGAGAATAGGATATTCTTTTAGTGGGAATAACTCTCTTTGTGGGAGTAACTCTCTTTGTGGAGTTTGGTGTCCTAGTGCATGGCTAAACCTAATTCTCTAAGTGGGAGTTAGTAATTTTCTAGGTGGGAGTTTCACCCCTGTGTAGGGTTGGTTGGGTCCGTGTGTAGGGCAAAATCCTCTTGGTGAGGTATCTCTTTGTGGGATTTGTATTCGCTTCTCTTTGTGGAAATTATAGTGAATATTGGTGTGGCTGGACGTACCCAAGTTTGGGGAACCAGGGTATATTCTTGTGTTTGCGTTTGCGTTTGGATTGATTGTGTCGATTTTTTCCTCTTGCATTTATTATTCCGCATTTGCAAGTTTAATTTTAATTGGACAATTTATTGTCATTACACTATTCGTCCCATCTAGTGTGTTGTTAGTATTGCAAGGGTAAGGTGATCCTTACAAGGTTGTCGTCTCTTGGTAGCTGAGATGAACTTCCTGAGACAATAGCAACTCCTCAAAAAGGCGGGGCTGGCTGTCAGCCCGTAACCTCTCCGATGCTTAAGTCTGTGGATGACTTGTAATATGTCGGACACGATTGGCGATCTTGAGGTAGATCGACGAAGCGTGACGAGCTTATGAGGACGGCACAACTATATGGGAGATATCCGACCTTGAATATTGGAAATGATTTAATGATTTCAACTAACCAACCCCTGCTTGGTGGCTAGAGGGGGTATTTATAGGGTTGAGAGGCGGTTACTCGCTGTCCAATCAGCTGTCAAGTCAGCTTAGCTGGAGGGCAAGTAGAGAAGCGATAGGTCGGCGGGGGTTGTCAGAGATATTTATTCATTAATGGGTGTCAGACCGCATCAGACGCATTAATGAGATGCGATCGGCCGCCATCAGTTCTCGTTCTTAATTCCTAGCATTAATGGGGGGTAGGTGGCCCTACATCACCTTATCAGATATATTTGTGTTAGGCCGCCCTTGGTTAGGCCCAAGCTCTGCGACCGAGCTTGGTGTCTTCGGACCATCCAACCATGCTTCCTATTGGAGAGTAGGCAAGCTTCTTTGGTTGACCCTGATGGCGAGCTTGCCGCTCGGCAAGGCAAGCTTCCCATTGTCGCAGCGACCTTCCGCTTGGGCTTCAAATGACTGGGCCTTTATTTTCTGGGTTGGCCTTAAGGCCGTAACAATGACGTTATACATATTTTTAGTACGTGGGGAGTAAACATTGATATGAAATTGTCTTTATCAATTTCGTGTTTCTTTTCTACGCTAATCTTACTTCATGTCTCTGGCTTAACAAATTTTAATAATGTTGATGATGTCTTTTTGCTTATGTTTATCCTTTTCGACTGATATTACAAGGGGAAAGAAGATAGAAAATTGATGCATAAATCTAGGGGAAGCAGGGGGAATGAGAGAGTATCTTTTTGCACGATGACAAAAGGCGGGGAGATAGAAAAATTAAGATGCTTGATATGCACACTTTGAGTAGGAGATTTTCACAAATTTTCATGAGAGCATGTAAATAGGGGGGAGCTTTGAATGATGTTTTTTGATCGTGTGTATAATGTGACTTGTTCTTTAATATTATATCTCAGTTTTTCTAGGCTTGTTTGCCACCATCAAAAGGGGGAGATTGTTAGATGATCGGCCCGGAACTAACTCCGAAAGATGTCGTCTACCGCAAGCGCACGGTATAGTGGCACGCGGGTATCGAACACGGGAAAGCGGTGCTATACTACCAATCTACTCCTAGGTTGAGTTAGAATTGCGGGTTTATTAGTGGATGTGGAGTATGGAGGTCATAATGATGATGGATGCAAAGGTTGTGTCACTCAACATCGCAAATATGGGGACTATGGCGTTAGGGATCACCGCTAAGACCGTCGGAAGTCGACGTTGGAATAGGATCCTTACATTGCATTAGGGTTAGGGGATTAATCTCTCAATTCGTATCACTCTCGTGGGTTAGAATTGTGAGGTATTCCGGTAGCTCTCGTTGACGCAATGACGGTAGCCGTCAACGTAGCGGTATAGTTCGTCGATGGATCACAGCAAGGTGCGAGCCGGGCATGGTCACGAGCCTTGGTTGGATCCACCGATTTGCCTATTCAAATCCCAAAGATACCTCTTAAGCACATCAATTTCACAGACCGTGGGCATGATCTCAGTACGGGTTACCTAGGGTTTCGGTAGGATCGACCGTAATACTCCCCTAAATTCCTAATTCAACCTAGGGATCCAGATCTACGTATTCCTCCTAGGATCTTCGGGCTAACCCATCAACCGTAGAAAGGACTACTCGCTCATAGCAATGTTAACGAATAAAAACACCATTTTTATGGAAGAAGACATCTCAGCAAATTAATAGAATAAAGATTAAAGACTTACATCGAGAGATGAAGAAAATAGATGAGCAATAGATCCAAAGAAGAATTGAAATTCCCAATACGCAACAGCGATTGAGTTCCCAAAAATAATAATCCTGCCGTTTCGATCCAAAAATATTCAGAAGTTTAATCTAAAAACCTAACAAAAATTTGCCCCCTTTTTCGATGCCCCAGAAAGTATTCAAAAACTCCGAAAATGAATCGCCTCCCAGAACGCTTCGCAGTTGCCCGCCTTCACCCCTCAAATCGCACAACAGACGGCTCTAAAAATACTTCCAAAAAATGGCCTCGGCATCGCCGACCGAGTGGGTGACTCGATCGAGCACTTCATTGCTCGGTCGGTCGCTCGGTCCGAGCAGATATACTGCTTGGTCGGATTGCACAGGGAATCGAACTTCTCTGAAATATGTCGCTCTGCCTATATGGCCCGAGCAGGCACTGCTCGGTCGAGTAGGATGTTGCTCAGACCAAGGAAGTGGTTGCTCGGTCGAGTAGTGGTCGAACGGCAGCATTTTCAGCACTCTGCTCGGTCGAGCAGTCAACTGCTCGGTCGAGCAGTCAACTGTTCAGCCCATATAGGAGGTAAAAATCACGTCTCGGTCGAGTAGGCTGCTGAGAACAGTTTCAACACTGCAGCATCAGCTTGCAGAAATTTCACAGGGCTCTTCTGACCTCCGATTGGTGCGTTCTTGGCGGCGTTGGAACCGTATTTAAGTCTACTATCTGGTAAAAAATTTAGAAAAATAGTGAAAAATTCCAGGTGATAGCAGATTTAGAAATAGTGCACGGCTGTCCTATTTCCAGCACTTCGGGTCGCTCGATTCCTTCTCCGCATCATAGCTCGATCGAGCGACCTTCTCTCTTGCCCATTCCTTGCTCCAGTATTCTTATTTGACACCTCGAGTATGTCATCATGAGTCTCATTGGTGCTCTCACGTCGCCGATCGTCTTATTGACTCCAAATTGCTCCAATATTGCCCCAAATCCCTGAAATGGACATAAACGCTCCGAAAGTCGTATTATCCCAAATAATTGCGTAAAAGCGTATGAAATATGCAAATGAGCAATCATTTTGACGTGTAATCATTTAGATAAAATGTGGAATATAATGACACATCAAAATCCCCCCAGCTTACCTCTTACTCGTTCTCGAGGAAGACTAGTAAGAAGCTAACACGGGAGAGGGATATAATGGAGTTGTGAGGCGGCTGCATGTAATGGAGACAAGTGGTTCAATCTTAAATTCAGAAAATACAAGAACCCAAGGTATGCAAAATCTCGTGAACACACGTCAAGATGAAATTAGAACACATATACACAATAAATACTTAAGTCTCGCTCAAATTAAAATAACGTGGATTTCAATAAATGTAATGAACTTGATAAGCAATAAAAAGAGGTTAGAGTTAATATCATATCATAGTTTATCATGCAATAAACTAAGTTCACAGAAATGAAACCAATGTTCACAACTCATTCTCTAATCAGTATAATATGTCATGATCAAACTTTTTCAAGCATGTGTGGTATTTTGTTATACTTCATGGAATGAATTTAGTAAATCCAATCAAGATAAGGCATCACCACACTACGATCATTTCAAGACTCTTAGAACCTATCAACTTTGCCATGTCTTAGTTCTATATAGAAATGGAGATAAGAATATGGGATTTTTGTAGTTTTATATTGTTTTGGCTATATGAATATTTCATATGCATTTTTTTCTTTATATACACGAGATAACTCAATATATACAAAAAGTGGCCTATGCATCCCAGACCAGACGCTTTTAGGGCATTGGGTTACGAAGAACCCCTAGGGCCTTTTATTCATGATATTTGTTTGATTTTTGCATTTTTGGGATTTTTACAAACTCACGTAAACGCGATGGAATGCAAAATATGATCAAAGATCATTTATTGGCTATTCACAAAAGAAAAAGAAAAAAGAAAAGAATTTAGACATGGCTCGGTTTCAGGAATCGTAATCATCACTACTTTGGTTGTCGTGGGGTTATCATATCTCCTTTGAATCACTAAACATCCATGAAGTAATAGAATTATCAATCAAATCACGCAGAAGTCAAATAATTTTCAGATTTTGATTCATTCATTTTTAGCTTAAATGTTTCGAGAATGTGGTCGTGAAACTATGGATCAAACTATGAAAAAGCATAATAACAAAGATACACTAATCAAGGAATCAAACTCTAGTCTAACAGATATCAGAGTTCATAAAAAAATAAATCCACAATATTTCATAGAAAATGAAGCATATGAGACATAAATATAGAAGTGAACATGGTTCATATGGAAATTTCGAAGTGTGTTTTCACAATTAAGCAAAGTGCGTGCACTATGTACTCCCCCAAGCTTAAACATCACATTATCCTCAATGTGTGTATGATATAAATAGAGAACAATGACAACATAGGGGGCCACTCAACAAAATTGTTTCTCTCACCCAAGCTTAAACATCACATAAAAATTGGGGAGAGAGGTAATATAAGTGCCAAATACAAGGATTGCCATAGATGATAAATAATGGGTTGGGTGCAAAAGATAATGGAGCCATCATATGGGGCGAATTTATTAGACTAAGAAAGCATTTAAAATTCTATACGGTCTTCTCGCTGCCGAGAGGATTCATGATTATTTAAAGCATAAAATACTACACTACTAGATTGGTACTACATGTAGCAAAAGGCGGTTCTAATATCATTGCCGGTGCAGGCAGCTGCTCTATCTGCACTTTCTATGGCTCTGCCAGGTGCGTATAGTCACTAACGCCAACGAACTCCATCGATGCATCCCCTAGCATTCTTCATAGGCGTCCACCTGTATCCTGCGAAGAACGGAATGCATCAGTCCATTGTGAAAGATTGTTCCCCTGAACAAATGTTTTCCAAAGAGGGTCATCAACATAAATATTTAAAATTAAGGCTGGTTGACAACAATTTCCTGAAATTAAATCTCTATTCTCAAATATCATGTCCTCTCTCTCCTCGGTGTCCTCTCCTAGATTCTCAGGTATATCCTGATCAGATGCATATATCACCTCATCAGGTGACTCCTCGTCATGCTCGTCAGGTTCTTCAAGCAAGGACATGTTCAAGCATTACTCCGGTCCATAAGTGTAAGTGTCCTGCAACAGGTACGACGTGTCAAAAAGATCTGAATCAGAATAAATTTCAGATGGGATGCATGATTCAGAAATGGATTGGGTAAAAATATCTCCCTGAGTGGGAGCTGTAAGCTCTGGAGGATAGTCCTCGGCGTTAGTGGAAGGATGAGGTGGATCTATGTGCTCAAGCATCTCCTCCACAGGCTCAACAGGTGAAAGATACTCGTTGATTTCATCCTTATCTTTCTGCCATCGATCATATGACTCTTTTTGTATAGCACTGACAGCCGTGATCTCCTCTACCGATGCCATGAATGCATTGAGTGTCAAATTGAGAGGATGGTCAGGACTCAAGAGACAAACGCGGCTTTCGCATGTGTCCCTCCATGTCACAAGACTCGCAGTAGGCATAGAACTCTGGGTAGTGTTCATATCCTTCCATCCGATAGTGCGGGTCCTATGGATGGTATTCGTAGTCTTCCATAGGAATATGATACTGCTCTGAAAAATCATTGCCTGGATAATCCCAAGATTGCTCCGTTGTACCTGAATAGTCAAAAACAACAACCTAGAAAAGACATCAGTGGTAGAAGAAAAAGAGATAATAATAAAGCAAGTGGCAGGAAAATATTTATCTCTCTTTTTTTTGTTTTTTTTGTTTTTGTTTTTTGTGTATTTTTTTCGCAGTCTAATCAACCTAATTGTGGTAAATAGATAATATGGCAGAACGCCTCCCCGGCAGCGGCGCCATAAACTTGATCGGCCCAGAACTAACTCCGAAATGATGTCGTTTATCGCAAGCGCACGGTATAGTGGCAAGCAGGTATCGAACACGGGGAAGCGGTGCTATACTACCTATCTACTCCTTGGTTGAGTTAGAATTGGGAGTTTATTGGTGGATGTGGAGTATGTAGGGTCATAATGGTGATGGATGCGAAGGTTGTGTCACTCAACATCGCACATAGGGGGCCTAGGAATTTAGGGATCACCGCTAAGACCGTCGGGGGTCGAGTTGGAATAGGATCCTTACGTTTCATTAGGGTTAGGGGATTAATCTTCCAATTCGTACCACTCTCATGGGTTAGAATTGTGAGGTATTCTGGTAGCTCTCGTTGACGCAATGGCGGTAGCCGTCAACGTAGCGGAATAGTTCGTCGATGGATCCCCTCAAGGCGCGAGCCGGGCATGGTCACGAGCCTTGGTTGGATCCACCGATTTTCCTATTTAAATCCCAAAGATACCCCTTAAGCACATCAATTCCACAGACCGTGGGCATGATCTCAGTACGGGTTACCTAGGGTTTCGGTAGGATCGACCGTAATACTCCCCTAAATTCCTAATTCAAACTAGGAATCCAGATCTACGTCTTCCCTCTAGGATCTTAGGGCTAACCCATCAACCCTAGAAAGGACTACTTGCTCATGGCAATGTTAACGAATAAAAACACCATTTTTATGGAAGAAGACATCTCAGCAAATTAATAGAATAAAGATTAAATACTTACATCGAGAGATGAAGAAAATAGACGAGCAATAGATCCAAAGAAGAATTGAAATTCCCAATACGCTGCAGCAATAGAGTTCCCAAAAATAATAATCCAGTCGTTTCGATCCAAAAATATTCAGAAGTTTAATCTAAAAACCTAACAAAAATTCGCCCTCTTTTTCGCTGCCCCATAAAGTATTCAAAAACTCCGAAAATGAATCGCCTCCCAGAACGCTTCGCAGTTGCCAGCCTTCACCCCCAAATCGCGCAACAGACGGCTCCAAAAATACTTCCAAAAATGGCCTCAGCATCACCGACCGAGTGGGTGACTCGGTCGAGCACTTCGTTGCTCAGTCGGTCGCTTAGTCCGAGCAGATATACTACTCGGTCAGATTGCACAGGGAATCGAACTTCTCCGACATATGTCGCTTTGCCTATATGGCCCGAGCAGGCACTGCTCGGACCGAGTAAGTGGTTGCTCGGTCAAGTAGTGGTCGAACGGCAGCATTTTCAGCACTCTGTTCGGTCGAGCAGTCAACTGTTCAGCCCATATATGAGGCAAAAAACACGTTTCAGCAGATTTTGCACACTACTCGGTCGAGTAGTGCACTGCTCGGTCGAGTAGGTTGCTGAGAACAATTTCAGCACTGCAGTATCAGCTTGCAGAAATTCTACAGGGCTCATCCAACCTCCGATTGGTGCGTTCTTGGCGGCGTTGGAACCGTCTTGAAGTATAATATCTGGAAAAAATATCAGAAAAATAGTATAAAAATCCCAGATGATAGAAGATTTAGAAATAGTGCACGGCTGTCCTGTTTCCAGCACTTCGGGTCGCTCGATTCCTTCGCCGCATCATAGCTCGATCGAGCGGCCTTCTCTCTTGCCCCTTCCTTGCTCCAGTAATCTTCTTTGGCACATCGATTATGTCATCATGAGTCTCATTGGTGCTCTCACGTCGTCGATCGTCTTATTGACTCTAAATTGCTCCAATATCACCCCAAATCCCTGAAATGGACATAAACGCTCCGAAAGTCATATTATCCCAAATAATAGCGTAAAAGCATATGAAATATGCAAATGAGCAATCATTTTGACGTGTAATCATTTAGATAAAATGTGGAATATAATCACACATCATTAGCCTAGTTAGCCCACTAACTAGGTCACACTCTTAATTTTGATGGTGACAAACACGTCATGTGGTACTAATAATTTCATTGAGTTATTTCAGGTACAATTATGCAAAAGAAATTGTTTGTGCAAAAGAAAAATAATGTGTAGATAATTGTGCAAAAGAAATTCAACAAGAGTTCTACATCATCCACAATTATCCATGCACCATGAAGATGAAGATTTGACCAAGTCAAAGATTGAAGATTTGATTGGATTCAAACGTGGTTTTATCTAATGAGAAGTCCTATCTTCGATAGGATTTGACTAAGTCAAATATTGAAGATTTGATTGGATTTTATAGAGGAAATCTAATTCAAAAGAAGTTCTAAATTAAGATGAATCGTATCTTCAATAGGAATGAATACTCTCCTATTTAAACACCCCTTCATGCACTAATCCAACTTGAGACGAGAATATTTAGAAACCCTAGCCGGCCATAAACCCCTCCATATTGTTCTCTTGTTGACCGAGCCCCCCTCCTTGGTTCTCCACGCAACCAAAGCTCCATCATCTTCATCATCCTTGCCGCAAGCTTAAAGAGTATCTCCTCCTCCAGTGACACAACCCTCTCTTCTCCAGGTAGCCAAAAGCAAAGTTTCATCAAGATGGAGAGGCAAGCCAAGACCTAGCAAAAGTTCTTCATCAACTCCTCTCATAGCTGCAAGCTCCATCCAAGTGCAACAACCCACAACTTATCGCAAGCATCATCAACTCTAACTCACGGCAAGCTAGCATCATCCAAGGTTGCTCACAAACCCACATTGCCGCAAGCATCATCTTCAAGAAGACAACTCACTGCAAGGATCTCTAAGCCATCTTCAATCCTTAACTGCAAGCTTCAAGCTAGAGCTCCAAGGTACATCGTCCTCCGAGCTTTGAAGAAAGTGATCTTCACATAGCCGCAAGCCTCTTCCAGAGAACAAGTCATGGCATTGGGTGTTTGGGAAGACTCGAGCAAGTTGCAAGCCAAGTCGCAAAGCATAGAAGATAGTCCACAAGTCCATCTTCAAGTCTCAAGCAAAATACTTCATCAAGCAAGCAAGTTTGATCTTCAAAACTCAAGAAATCCTCTCTGTCTAGGCTATGCATGCAAGCCACGTTGGTGTGCTGACCCAGGCGGCATCAACTTCTCCACGAGCCAGACCCAGAGGGAGACCGTGCCAACATCATCGCTGACCTACGCTGCATAGCCCGTACCACTTGCAACCTTGCTGACCCAGTCGGCATGCAATTCCGCACGAGCTAGGTCCATTGGAGAGACGAGCCATCCAGCTTGTTGGCACGGTGTTGGGATTTGGAGCCTGAACAAATCAGCCGGCCGGAATCAGTTGCGATCTCCTCTGATCAACAAAAACTTGGTTGCGATTTGCATCTATCCGCATCGAGTTGGGTTGAAAGATTGTTCGGCGGTTGAGCCTGAAAAACAGAGTTGGTTTTTTCGTTGTTATCCTTGGAGCACCGTGCGTTGAAGGCTGGCTTTGGTGCGTTAAAGAGATATTGTGGCTCTGTGCTTTTTTTTGGCGTTGGAAGTCTCTGTGAAAAAAAGGTCTCCCTGCATCAAACAAAATGCTCCCTGCATTAAACAAGTGGGTTTAATGTACTGAAATTTTTTTCTGTGAGAACAATGTGCTGTGTGCGTGAGATGTGTGCGTGAGTGCTCATTGTTTTTGAGGTTGCGTCCTCAATTCTTTGTGCGGTATTATTCGAGGGTTGCGTCCCTCGTAGCATCGTGTGTAATCTCATCTCATCAAATTAGTGGAGAATCCATGGCTTGGCGGCGCCCCCAGACGTAGTCTTCGGACGAACTGGGTAAACAATTCTGTGTCTTTCTTTTGTCGTTTTCATTCAATTGTTTTTATCATCGTATTATTGCGTAACAATTGGTATCAGAGCACCGGGTTAGGTGGAACTGGATACGATGGGTGGAGAAAAAACAACGATCGAAAAGTTTGACGGATCGGATTATGGGTTTTGGAGGATGCAAATCGAAGATTATCTTTATGGTAAAGATTTGTGGCAACCTCTGGAGGATAAGCCGAAAGAGATGAAAGACGAAGAATGGAATGTGTTGGACAGGAAGGCGATGAGCGTGGTACGTCTATCTCTTTCGCGGAATGTCGCGTTTCATACCACGAAGGAGAAAACCACCAAAGGCATACTAAAAGTTTTAGCAGACATGTACGAGAAGCCTTCAGCAGCGAACAAGGTTCACCTGATGCGGCGTCTCTTCAACCTAAAGATGACGGAGAACAAAGTTGTTGCTGATCACCTAAATGAGTTCAATCTGATAACATCCCAATTAAGCTCAGTCGGGATTGATTTTGATGATGAGGTTAGAGCCTTAATTCTGTTGTCTTCTCTACCAGAAAGTTGGAGCGGTACGGTTACCGCTGTTAGTGCTTCAGCAGGGAAGGAGAAACTAAAGTTTGATGAAGTAAGAGATCTGATTATAAGTGAAGAAATTCGCAGGAAAGAATCGGGTATCACTTCGGGATCGGTTCTGAGTACAGAAAATAGAGGCAGATCAGAATCAAGGAATTGGAATCGAGGCAGATCGAAGTCAAGACATAAGAGCAAGACGAGGAAAGACAAGAGTTCCATTGAGTGTTGGAATTGCAAGAAGCTGGGTCATTACTCGAATCAGTGTAAAGCACCGAGGAAGGAAAAGAAGATTGACAACTCAGCAAACGTGGCATCAGAGGAGATCAATGATGCATTGATCTTGAGTGTGTGCAGTCCATTAGAATCGTGGGTTTTGGATTCTGGAGCATCGTATCATGCATGTCCTGATAGTGAGATAATGGAGAATTATACCCCTGGAAATTTTGGAAAGGTTTATCTTGCTGATGATGAGCCTTTGAAGATTGTAGGAAAGGGAGATGTTCGGATCAAAACACCGAATGGACCTGTGTGGCAGCTGCGTGGCGTGAGACATATTCCTGGTTTGAAGAGGAATCTGATTTCTGTAGGACAGTTGGATGATGAGGGTTATCATTTATCATTTGGCTCGGGTGCTTGGAAGATAACCAAAGGGGCCATGGTGGTAGCTCGAGGGTCAAAGGAGGGTACTTTGTATATGACCACTATCAACCATGATAGTATTGATCTTGCAGGTGCAAACAGAGATGCAGACTTGTGGCATTGCAGACTTGGCCACATGAGTGAGAAGGGGATGAAACAGTTGTGTTCAGAAGGTAAACTGCCAGGTCTAAAAACAGTTGACATTGGTTTATGTGAAGGCTGCGTATTTGGAAAACAGAAAAGGGTCAGTTTTTCGAAGGGTGGCAGAACCTTGAAGAAACAGAAGTTGGAGCTGGTACATAGTGATTTATGGGGACCAGCGCCTGTAACATCCCTTGGTGGCGCGTCATATTACATGACCTTCATTGATGACTCCACAAGAAAGGTAAGTATGTAGCAGTGACTGAGACTAGTAAAAAGATGGTATGGTTGCAGAATTTTTTGAGTGAATTGGGAAAAGAGCAGAAGAATAGTATTCTCTACAGTGATAGTCAGAGTGCTATTTTCTTAGCCAAGAATCCAGCCTTTCATTCGAGAACGAAGCATATTGAGTTGAAGTATCATTACATTCGACATCTCTTGAAAGAGAAGATTTTGCAACTAGTGAAGATTCGAGGGAATGAGAATCCTGCTGATATGCTGACTAAGGCTGTGACCTTAGAAAAGTTGAAGCTATGCATGGCTTCAACTGGCCTTGGAACTTGAGGAGTTCGAGGCTTGGCGCCACCGTTGTTTTTGGGGTTACTTATTGATGAGAAGATGAAGAGATGATTACACATGAGTTCAGTCTCCAAGTGGGAGATTGTTGGGATTTGGAGCCTGAACAAATCAGCCGGCCGGAATCAGTTGCGATCTCCTCTGATCAACAAAAACTTGGTTGCGATTTGCATCTATCCGCATCGAGTTGGGTTGAAAGATTGTTCGGCGGTTGAGCCTGAAAAACAGAGTTGGTTTTTTCGTTGTTATCCTTGGAGCACCGTGCGTTGAAGGCTGGCTTTGGTGCGTTAAAGAGATATTGTGGCTCTGTGCTTTTTTTTGGCGTTGGAAGTCTCTGTGAAAAAAAGGTCTCCCTGCATCAAACAAAATGCTCCCTGCATTAAACAAGTGGGTTTAATGTACTGAAATTTTTTTCTGTGAGAACAATGTGCTGTGTGCGTGAGATGTGTGCGTGAGTGCTCATTTTTTTTGAGGTTGCGTCCTCAATTCTTTGTGCGGTATTATTCGAGGGTTGCGTCCCTCGTAGCATCGTGTGTAATCTCATCTCATCAAATTAGTGGAGAATCCCTGGCTTGGCGGCGCCCCCAGACGTAGTCTTCGGACGAACTGGGTAAACAATTCTGTGTCTTTCTTTTGTCGTTTTCATTCAATTGTTTTTATCATCGTATTATTGCGTAACAATTGGTATCAGAGCACCGGGTTAGGTGGAACTGGATACGATGGGTGGAGAAAAAACAACGATCGAAAAGTTTGACGGATCGGATTATGGGTTTTGGAGGATGCAAATCGAAGATTATCTTTATGGTAAAGATTTGTGGCAACCTCTGGAGGATAAGCCGAAAGAGATGAAAGACGAAGAATGGAATGTGTTGGACAGGAAGGCGATGAGCGTGGTACGTCTATCTCTTTCGCGGAATGTCGCGTTTCATACCACGAAGGAGAAAACCACCAAAGGCATACTAAAAGTTTTAGCAGACATGTACGAGAAGCCTTCAGCAGCGAACAAGGTTCACCTGATGCGGCGTCTCTTCAACCTAAAGATGACGGAGAACAAAGTTGTTGCTGATCACCTAAATGAGTTCAATCTGATAACATCCCAATTAAGCTCAGTCGGGATTGATTTTGATGATGAGGTTAGAGCCTTAATTCTGTTGTCTTCTCTACCAGAAAGTTGGAGCGGTACGGTTACCGCTGTTAGTGCTTCAGCAGGGAAGGAGAAACTGAAGTTTGATGAAGTAAGAGATCTGATTATAAGTGAAGAAATTCGCAGGAAAGAATCGGGTATCACTTCGGGATCGGTTCTGAGTACAGAAAATAGAGGCAGATCAGAATCAAGGAATTGGAATCGAGGCAGATCGAAGTCAAGACATAAGAGCAAGACGAGGAAAGACAAGAGTTCCATTGAGTGTTGGAATTGCAAGAAGCTGGGTCATTACTCGAATCAGTGTAAAGCACCGAGGAAGGAAAAGAAGATTGACAACTCAGCAAACGTGGCATCAGAGGAGATCAATGATGCATTGATCTTGAGTGTGTGCAGTCCATTAGAATCGTGGGTTTTGGATTCTGGAGCATCGTATCATGCATGTCCTGATAGTGAGATAATGGAGAATTATACCCCTGGAAATTTTGGAAAGGTTTATCTTGCTGATGATGAGCCTTTGAAGATTGTAGGAAAGGGAGATGTTCGGATCAAAACACCGAATGGACCTGTGTGGCAGCTGCGTGGCGTGAGACATATTCCTGGTTTGAAGAGGAATCTGATTTCTGTAGGACAGTTGGATGATGAGGGTTATCATTTATCATTTGGCTCGGGTGCTTGGAAGATAACCAAAGGGGCCATGGTGGTAGCTCGAGGGTCAAAGGAGGGTACTTTGTATATGACCACTATCAACCATGATAGTATTGATCTTGCAGGTGCAAACAGAGATGCAGACTTGTGGCATTGCAGACTTGGCCACATGAGTGAGAAGGGGATGAAACAGTTGTGTTCAGAAGGTAAACTGCCAGGTCTAAAAACAGTTGACATTGGTTTATGTGAAGGCTGCGTATTTGGAAAACAGAAAAGGGTCAGTTTTTCGAAGGGTGGCAGAACCTTGAAGAAACAGAAGTTGGAGCTGGTACATAGTGATTTATGGGGACCAGCGCCTGTAACATCCCTTGGTGGCGCGTCATATTACATGACCTTCATTGATGACTCCACAAGAAAGGTAAGTATGTAGCAGTGACTGAGACTAGTAAAAAGATGGTATGGTTGCAGAATTTTTTGAGTGAATTGGGAAAAGAGCAGAAGAATAGTATTCTCTACAGTGATAGTCAGAGTGCTATTTTCTTAGCCAAGAATCCAGCCTTTCATTCGAGAACGAAGCATATTGAGTTGAAGTATCATTACATTCGACATCTCTTGAAAGAGAAGATTTTGCAACTAGTGAAGATTCGAGGGAATGAGAATCCTGCTGATATGCTGACTAAGGCTGTGACCTTAGAAAAGTTGAAGCTATGCATGGATTCAACTGGCCTTGGAACTTGAGGAGTTCGAGGCTTGGCGCCACCGTTGTTTTTGGGGTTACTTATTGATGAGAAGATGAAGAGATGATTACACATGAGTTCAGTCTCCAAGTGGGAGATTGTTGGGATTTGGAGCCTGAACAAATCAGCCGGCCGGAATCAGTTGCGATCTCCTCTGATCAACAAAAACTTGGTTGCGATTTGCATCTATCCGCATCGAGTTGGGTTGAAAGATTGTTCGGCGGTTGAGCCTGAAAAACAGAGTTGGTTTTTTCGTTGTTATCCTTGGAGCACCGTGTGTTGAAGGCTGGCTTTGGTGCGTTAAAGAGATATTGTGGCTCTGTGCTTTTTTTTGGCGTTGGAAGTCTCTGTGAAAAAAAGGTCTCCCTGCATCAAACAAAATGCTCCCTGCATTAAACAAGTGGGTTTAATGTACTGAAATTTTTTTCTGTGAGAACAATGTGCTGTGTGCGTGAGATGTGTGCGTGAGTGCTCATTTTTTTTGAGGTTGCGTCCTCAATTCTTTGTGCGGTATTATTCGAGGGTTGCGTCCCTCGTAGCATCGTGTGTAATCTCATCTCATCAAATTAGTGGAGAATCCCTGGCTTGGCGGCGCCCCCAGACGTAGTCTTCGGACGAACTGGGTAAACAATTCTGTGTCTTTCTTTTGTCGTTTTCATTCAATTGTTTTTATCATCGTATTATTGCGTAACAATTGGTATCAGAGCACCGGGTTAGGTGGAACTGGATACGATGGGTGGAGAAAAAACAACGATCGAAAAGTTTGACGGATCGGATTATGGGTTTTGGAGGATGCAAATCGAAGATTATCTTTATGGTAAAGATTTGTGGCAACCTCTGGAGGATAAGCCGAAAGAGATGAAAGACGAAGAATGGAATGTGTTGGACAGGAAGGCGATGAGCGTGGTACGTCTATCTCTTTCGCGGAATGTCGCGTTTCATACCACGAAGGAGAAAACCACCAAAGGCATACTAAAAGTTTTAGCAGACATGTACGAGAAGCCTTCAGCAGCGAACAAGGTTCACCTGATGCGGCGTCTCTTCAACCTAAAGATGACGGAGAACAAAGTTGTTGCTGATCACCTAAATGAGTTCAATCTGATAACATCCCAATTAAGCTCAGTCGGGATTGATTTTGATGATGAGGTTAGAGCCTTAATTCTGTTGTCTTCTCTACCAGAAAGTTGGAGCGGTACGGTTACCGCTGTTAGTGCTTCAGCAGGGAAGGAGAAACTGAAGTTTGATGAAGTAAGAGATCTGATTATAAGTGAAGAAATTCGCAGGAAAGAATCGGGTATCACTTCGGGATCGGTTCTGAGTACAGAAAATAGAGGCAGATCAGAATCAAGGAATTGGAATCGAGGCAGATCGAAGTCAAGACATAAGAGCAAGACGAGGAAAGACAAGAGTTCCATTGAGTGTTGGAATTGCAAGAAGCTGGGTCATTACTCGAATCAGTGTAAAGCACCGAGGAAGGAAAAGAAGATTGACAACTCAGCAAACGTGGCATCAGAGGAGATCAATGATGCATTGATCTTGAGTGTGTGCAGTCCATTAGAATCGTGGGTTTTGGATTCTGGAGCATCGTATCATGCATGTCCTGATAGTGAGATAATGGAGAATTATACCCCTGGAAATTTTGGAAAGGTTTATCTTGCTGATGATGAGCCTTTGAAGATTGTAGGAAAGGGAGATGTTCGGATCAAAACACCGAATGGACCTGTGTGGCAGCTGCGTGGCGTGAGACATATTCCTGGTTTGAAGAGGAATCTGATTTCTGTAGGACAGTTGGATGATGAGGGTTATCATTTATCATTTGGCTCGGGTGCTTGGAAGATAACCAAAGGGGCCATGGTGGTAGCTCGAGGGTCAAAGGAGGGTACTTTGTATATGACCACTATCAACCATGATAGTATTGATCTTGCAGGTGCAAACAGAGATGCAGACTTGTGGCATTGCAGACTTGGCCACATGAGTGAGAAGGGGATGAAACAGTTGTGTTCAGAAGGTAAACTGCCAGGTCTAAAAACAGTTGACATTGGTTTATGTGAAGGCTGCGTATTTGGAAAACAGAAAAGGGTCAGTTTTTCGAAGGGTGGCAGAACCTTGAAGAAACAGAAGTTGGAGCTGGTACATAGTGATTTATGGGGACCAGCGCCTGTAACATCCCTTGGTGGCGCGTCATATTACATGACCTTCATTGATGACTCCACAAGAAAGGTAAGTATGTAGCAGTGACTGAGACTAGTAAAAAGATGGTATGGTTGCAGAATTTTTTGAGTGAATTGGGAAAAGAGCAGAAGAATAGTATTCTCTACAGTGATAGTCAGAGTGCTATTTTCTTAGCCAAGAATCCAGCCTTTCATTCGAGAACGAAGCATATTGAGTTGAAGTATCATTACATTCGACATCTCTTGAAAGAGAAGATTTTGCAACTAGTGAAGATTCGAGGGAATGAGAATCCTGCTGATATGCTGACTAAGGCTGTGACCTTAGAAAAGTTGAAGCTATGCATGGCTTCAACTGGCCTTGGAACTTGAGGAGTTCGAGGCTTGGCGCCACCGTTGTTTTTGGGGTTACTTATTGATGAGAAGATGAAGAGATGATTACACATGAGTTCAGTCTCCAAGTGGGAGATTGTTGGGATTTGGAGCCTGAACAAATCAGCCGGCCGGAATCAGTTGCGATCTCCTCTGATCAACAAAAACTTGGTTGCGATTTGCATCTATCCGCATCGAGTTGGGTTGAAAGATTGTTCGGCGGTTGAGCCTGAAAAACAGAGTTGGTTTTTTCGTTGTTATCCTTGGAGCACCGTGCGTTGAAGGCTGGCTTTGGTGCGTTAAAGAGATATTGTGGCTCTGTGCTTTTTTTGGCGTTGGAAGTCTCTGTGAAAAAAAGGTCTCCCTGCATCAAACAAAATGCTCCCTGCATTAAACAAGTGGGTTTAATGTACTGAAATTTTTTTCTGTGAGAACAATGTGCTGTGTGCGTGAGATGTGTGCGTGAGTGCTCATTTTTTTTGAGGTTGCGTCCTCAATTCTTTGTGCGGTATTATTCGAGGGTTGCGTCCCTCGTAGCATCGTGTGTAATCTCATCTCATCAAATTAGTGGAGAATCCCTGGCTTGGCGGCGCCCCCAGACGTAGTCTTCGGACGAACTGGGTAAACAATTCTGTGTCTTTCTTTTGTCGTTTTCATTCAATTGTTTTTATCATCGTATTATTGCGTAACAATTGGTATCAGAGCACCGGGTTAGGTGGAACTGGATACGATGGGTGGAGAAAAAACAACGATCGAAAAGTTTGACGGATCGGATTATGGGTTTTGGAGGATGCAAATCGAAGATTATCTTTATGGTAAAGATTTGTGGCAACCTCTGGAGGATAAGCCGAAAGAGATGAAAGACGAAGAATGGAATGTGTTGGACAGGAAGGCGATGAGCGTGGTACGTCTATCTCTTTCGCGGAATGTCGCGTTTCATACCACGAAGGAGAAAACCACCAAAGGCATACTAAAAGTTTTAGCAGACATGTACGAGAAGCCTTCAGCAGCGAACAAGGTTCACCTGATGCGGCGTCTCTTCAACCTAAAGATGACGGAGAACAAAGTTGTTGCTGATCACCTAAATGAGTTCAATCTGATAACATCCCAATTAAGCTCAGTCGGGATTGATTTTGATGATGAGGTTAGAGCCTTAATTCTGTTGTCTTCTCTACCAGAAAGTTGGAGCGGTACGGTTACCGCTGTTAGTGCTTCAGCAGGGAAGGAGAAACTGAAGTTTGATGAAGTAAGAGATCTGATTATAAGTGAAGAAATTCGCAGGAAAGAATCGGGTATCACTTCGGGATCGGTTCTGAGTACAGAAAATAGAGGCAGATCAGAATCAAGGAATTGGAATCGAGGCAGATCGAAGTCAAGACATAAGAGCAAGACGAGGAAAGACAAGAGTTCCATTGAGTGTTGGAATTGCAAGAAGCTGGGTCATTACTCGAATCAGTGTAAAGCACCGAGGAAGGAAAAGAAGATTGACAACTCAGCAAACGTGGCATCAGAGGAGATCAATGATGCATTGATCTTGAGTGTGTGCAGTCCATTAGAATCGTGGGTTTTGGATTCTGGAGCATCGTATCATGCATGTCCTGATAGTGAGATAATGGAGAATTATACCCCTGGAAATTTTGGAAAGGTTTATCTTGCTGATGATGAGCCTTTGAAGATTGTAGGAAAGGGAGATGTTCGGATCAAAACACCGAATGGACCTGTGTGGCAGCTGCGTGGCGTGAGACATATTCCTGGTTTGAAGAGGAATCTGATTTCTGTAGGACAGTTGGATGATGAGGGTTATCATTTATCATTTGGCTCGGGTGCTTGGAAGATAACCAAAGGGGCCATGGTGGTAGCTCGAGGGTCAAAGGAGGGTACTTTGTATATGACCACTATCAACCATGATAGTATTGATCTTGCAGGTGCAAACAGAGATGCAGACTTGTGGCATTGCAGACTTGGCCACATGAGTGAGAAGGGGATGAAACAGTTGTGTTCAGAAGGTAAACTGCCAGGTCTAAAAACAGTTGACATTGGTTTATGTGAAGGCTGCGTATTTGGAAAACAGAAAAGGGTCAGTTTTTCGAAGGGTGGCAGAACCTTGAAGAAACAGAAGTTGGAGCTGGTACATAGTGATTTATGGGGACCAGCGCCTGTAACATCCCTTGGTGGCGCGTCATATTACATGACCTTCATTGATGACTCCACAAGAAAGGTAAGTATGTAGCAGTGACTGAGACTAGTAAAAAGATGGTATGGTTGCAGAATTTTTTGAGTGAATTGGGAAAAGAGCAGAAGAATAGTATTCTCTACAGTGATAGTCAGAGTGCTATTTTCTTAGCCAAGAATCCAGCCTTTCATTCGAGAACGAAGCATATTGAGTTGAAGTATCATTACATTCGACATCTCTTGAAAGAGAAGATTTTGCAACTAGTGAAGATTCGAGGGAATGAGAATCCTGCTGATATGCTGACTAAGGCTGTGACCTTAGAAAAGTTGAAGCTATGCATGGCTTCAACTGGCCTTGGAACTTGAGGAGTTCGAGGCTTGGCGCCACCGTTGTTTTTGGGGTTACTTATTGATGAGAAGATGAAGAGATGATTACACATGAGTTCAGTCTCCAAGTGGGAGATTGTTGGGATTTGGAGCCTGAACAAATCAGCCGGCCGGAATCAGTTGCGATCTCCTCTGATCAACAAAAACTTGGTTGCGATTTGCATCTATCCGCATCGAGTTGGGTTGAAAGATTGTTCGGCGGTTGAGCCTGAAAAACAGAGTTGGTTTTTTCGTTGTTATCCTTGGAGCACCGTGCGTTGAAGGCTGGCTTTGGTGCGTTAAAGAGATATTGTGGCTCTGTGCTTTTTTTTGGCGTTGGAAGTCTCTGTGAAAAAAAGGTCTCCCTGCATCAAACAAAATGCTCCCTGCATTAAACAAGTGGGTTTAATGTACTGAAATTTTTTTCTGTGAGAACAATGTGCTGTGTGCGTGAGATGTGTGCGTGAGTGCTCATTTTTTTTGAGGTTGCGTCCTCAATTCTTTGTGCGGTATTATTCGAGGGTTGCGTCCCTCGTAGCATCGTGTGTAATATCATCTCATCAAATTAGTGGAGAATCCCTGGCTTGGCGGCGCCCCCAGACGTAGTCTTCGGACGAACTGGGTAAACAATTCTGTGTCTTTCTTTTGTCGTTTTCATTCAATTGTTTTTATCATCGTATTATTGCGTAACAATTGGTATCAGAGCACCGGGTTAGGTGGAACTGGATACGATGGGTGGAGAAAAAACAACGATCGAAAAGTTTGACGGATCGGATTATGGGTTTTGGAGGATGCAAATCGAAGATTATCTTTATGGTAAAGATTTGTGGCAACCTCTGGAGGATAAGCCGAAAGAGATGAAAGACGAAGAATGGAATGTGTTGGACAGGAAGGCGATGAGCGTGGTACGTCTATCTCTTTCGCGGAATGTCGCGTTTCATACCACGAAGGAGAAAACCACCAAAGGCATACTAAAAGTTTTAGCAGACATGTACGAGAAGCCTTCAGCAGCGAACAAGGTTCACCTGATGCGGCGTCTCTTCAACCTAAAGATGACGGAGAACAAAGTTGTTGCTGATCACCTAAATGAGTTCAATCTGATAACATCCCAATTAAGCTCAGTCGGGATTGATTTTGATGATGAGGTTAGAGCCTTAATTCTGTTGTCTTCTCTACCAGAAAGTTGGAGCGGTACGGTTACCGCTGTTAGTGCTTCAGCAGGGAAGGAGAAACTGAAGTTTGATGAAGTAAGAGATCTGATTATAAGTGAAGAAATTCGCAGGAAAGAATCGGGTATCACTTCGGGATCGGTTCTGAGTACAGAAAATAGAGGCAGATCAGAATCAAGGAATTGGAATCGAGGCAGATCGAAGTCAAGACATAAGAGCAAGACGAGGAAAGACAAGAGTTCCATTGAGTGTTGGAATTGCAAGAAGCTGGGTCATTACTCGAATCAGTGTAAAGCACCGAGGAAGGAAAAGAAGATTGACAACTCAGCAAACGTGGCATCAGAGGAGATCAATGATGCATTGATCTTGAGTGTGTGCAGTCCATTAGAATCGTGGGTTTTGGATTCTGGAGCATCGTATCATGCATGTCCTGATAGTGAGATAATGGAGAATTATACCCCTGGAAATTTTGGAAAGGTTTATCTTGCTGATGATGAGCCTTTGAAGATTGTAGGAAAGGGAGATGTTCGGATCAAAACACCGAATGGACCTGTGTGGCAGCTGCGTGGCGTGAGACATATTCCTGGTTTGAAGAGGAATCTGATTTCTGTAGGACAGTTGGATGATGAGGGTTATCATTTATCATTTGGCTCGGGTGCTTGGAAGATAACCAAAGGGGCCATGGTGGTAGCTCGAGGGTCAAAGGAGGGTACTTTGTATATGACCACTATCAACCATGATAGTATTGATCTTGCAGGTGCAAACAGAGATGCAGACTTGTGGCATTGCAGACTTGGCCACATGAGTGAGAAGGGGATGAAACAGTTGTGTTCAGAAGGTAAACTGCCAGGTCTAAAAACAGTTGACATTGGTTTATGTGAAGGCTGCGTATTTGGAAAACAGAAAAGGGTCAGTTTTTCGAAGGGTGGCAGAACCTTGAAGAAACAGAAGTTGGAGCTGGTACATAGTGATTTATGGGGACCAGCGCCTGTAACATCCCTTGGTGGCGCGTCATATTACATGACCTTCATTGATGACTCCACAAGAAAGGTAAGTATGTAGCAGTGACTGAGACTAGTAAAAAGATGGTATGGTTGCAGAATTTTTTGAGTGAATTGGGAAAAGAGCAGAAGAATAGTATTCTCTACAGTGATAGTCAGAGTGCTATTTTCTTAGCCAAGAATCCAGCCTTTCATTCGAGAACGAAGCATATTGAGTTGAAGTATCATTACATTCGACATCTCTTGAAAGAGAAGATTTTGCAACTAGTGAAGATTCGAGGGAATGAGAATCCTGCTGATATGCTGACTAAGGCTGTGACCTTAGAAAAGTTGAAGCTATGCATGGCTTCAACTGGCCTTGGAACTTGAGGAGTTCGAGGCTTGGCGCCACCGTTGTTTTTGGGGTTACTTATTGATGAGAAGATGAAGAGATGATTACACATGAGTTCAGTCTCCAAGTGGGAGATTGTTGGGATTTGGAGCCTGAACAAATCAGCCGGCCGGAATCAGTTGCGATCTCCTCTGATCAACAAAAACTTGGTTGCGATTTGCATCTATCCGCATCGAGTTGGGTTGAAAGATTGTTCGGCGGTTGAGCCTGAAAAACAGAGTTGGTTTTTTCGTTGTTATCCTTGGAGCACCGTGCGTTGAAGGCTGGCTTTGGTGCGTTAAAGAGATATTGTGGCTCTGTGCTTTTTTTTGGCGTTGGAAGTCTCTGTGAAAAAAAGGTCTCCCTGCATCAAACAAAATGCTCCCTGCATTAAACAAGTGGGTTTAATGTACTGAAATTTTTTTCTGTGAGAACAATGTGCTGTGTGCGTGAGATGTGTGCGTGAGTGCTCATTTTTTTTGAGGTTGCGTCCTCAATTCTTTGTGCGGTATTATTCGAGGGTTGCGTCCCTCGTAGCATCGTGTGTAATCTCATCTCATCAAATTAGTGGAGAATCCCTGGCTTGGCGGCGCCCCCAGACGTAGTCTTCGGACGAACTGGGTAAACAATTCTGTGTCTTTCTTTTGTCGTTTTCATTCAATTGTTTTTATCATCGTATTATTGCGTAACAATTGGTATCAGAGCACCGGGTTAGGTGGAACTGGATACGATGGGTGGAGAAAAAACAACGATCGAAAAGTTTGACGGATCGGATTATGGGTTTTGGAGGATGCAAATCGAAGATTATCTTTATGGTAAAGATTTGTGGCAACCTCTGGAGGATAAGCCGAAAGAGATGAAAGACGAAGAATGGAATGTGTTGGACAGGAAGGCGATGAGCGTGGTACGTCTATCTCTTTCGCGGAATGTCGCGTTTCATACCACGAAGGAGAAAACCACCAAAGGCATACTAAAAGTTTTAGCAGACATGTACGAGAAGCCTTCAGCAGCGAACAAGGTTCACCTGATGCGGCGTCTCTTCAACCTAAAGATGACGGAGAACAAAGTTGTTGCTGATCACCTAAATGAGTTCAATCTGATAACATCCCAATTAAGCTCAGTCGGGATTGATTTTGATGATGAGGTTAGAGCCTTAATTCTGTTGTCTTCTCTACCAGAAAGTTGGAGCGGTACGGTTACCGCTGTTAGTGCTTCAGCAGGGAAGGAGAAACTGAAGTTTGATGAAGTAAGAGATCTGATTATAAGTGAAGAAATTCGCAGGAAAGAATCGGGTATCACTTCGGGATCGGTTCTGAGTACAGAAAATAGAGGCAGATCAGAATCAAGGAATTGGAATCGAGGCAGATCGAAGTCAAGACATAAGAGCAAGACGAGGAAAGACAAGAGTTCCATTGAGTGTTGGAATTGCAAGAAGCTGGGTCATTACTCGAATCAGTGTAAAGCACCGAGGAAGGAAAAGAAGATTGACAACTCAGCAAACGTGGCATCAGAGGAGATCAATGATGCATTGATCTTGAGTGTGTGCAGTCCATTAGAATCGTGGGTTTTGGATTCTGGAGCATCGTATCATGCATGTCCTGATAGTGAGATAATGGAGAATTATACCCCTGGAAATTTTGGAAAGGTTTATCTTGCTGATGATGAGCCTTTGAAGATTGTAGGAAAGGGAGATGTTCGGATCAAAACACCGAATGGACCTGTGTGGCAGCTGCGTGGCGTGAGACATATTCCTGGTTTGAAGAGGAATCTGATTTCTGTAGGACAGTTGGATGATGAGGGTTATCATTTATCATTTGGCTCGGGTGCTTGGAAGATAACCAAAGGGGCCATGGTGGTAGCTCGAGGGTCAAAGGAGGGTACTTTGTATATGACCACTATCAACCATGATAGTATTGATCTTGCAGGTGCAAACAGAGATGCAGACTTGTGGCATTGCAGACTTGGCCACATGAGTGAGAAGGGGATGAAACAGTTGTGTTCAGAAGGTAAACTGCCAGGTCTAAAAACAGTTGACATTGGTTTATGTGAAGGCTGCGTATTTGGAAAACAGAAAAGGGTCAGTTTTTCGAAGGGTGGCAGAACCTTGAAGAAACAGAAGTTGGAGCTGGTACATAGTGATTTATGGGGACCAGCGCCTGTAACATCCCTTGGTGGCGCGTCATATTACATGACCTTCATTGATGACTCCACAAGAAAGGTAAGTATGTAGCAGTGACTGAGACTAGTAAAAAGATGGTATGGTTGCAGAATTTTTTGAGTGAATTGGGAAAAGAGCAGAAGAATAGTATTCTCTACAGTGATAGTCAGAGTGCTATTTTCTTAGCCAAGAATCCAGCCTTTCATTCGAGAACGAAGCATATTGAGTTGAAGTATCATTACATTCGACATCTCTTGAAAGAGAAGATTTTGCAACTAGTGAAGATTCGAGGGAATGAGAATCCTGCTGATATGCTGACTAAGGCTGTGACCTTAGAAAAGTTGAAGCTATGCATGGCTTCAACTGGCCTTGGAACTTGAGGAGTTCGAGGCTTGGCGCCACCGTTGTTTTTGGGGTTACTTATTGATGAGAAGATGAAGAGATGATTACACATGAGTTCAGTCTCCAAGTGGGAGATTGTTGGGATTTGGAGCCTGAACAAATCAGCCGGCCGGAATCAGTTGCGATCTCCTCTGATCAACAAAAACTTGGTTGCGATTTGCATCTATCCGCATCGAGTTGGGTTGAAAGATTGTTCGGCGGTTGAGCCTGAAAAACAGAGTTGGTTTTTTCGTTGTTATCCTTGGAGCACCGTGCGTTGAAGGCTGGCTTTGGTGCGTTAAAGAGATATTGTGGCTCTGTGCTTTTTTTTGGCGTTGGAAGTCTCTGTGAAAAAAAGGTCTCCCTGCATCAAACAAAATGCTCCCTGCATTAAACAAGTGGGTTTAATGTACTGAAATTTTTTTCTGTGAGAACAATGTGCTGTGTGCGTGAGATGTGTGCGTGAGTGCTCATTTTTTTTGAGGTTGCGTCCTCAATTCTTTGTGCGGTATTATTCGAGGGTTGCGTCCCTCGTAGCATCGTGTGTAATCTCATCTCATCAAATTAGTGGAGAATCCCTGGCTTGGCGGCGCCCCCAGACGTAGTCTTCGGACGAACTGGGTAAACAATTCTGTGTCTTTCTTTTGTCGTTTTCATTCAATTGTTTTTATCATCGTATTATTGCGTAACAATTGGTATCAGAGCACCGGGTTAGGTGGAACTGGATACGATGGGTGGAGAAAAAACAACGATCGAAAAGTTTGACGGATCGGATTATGGGTTTTGGAGGATGCAAATCGAAGATTATCTTTATGGTAAAGATTTGTGGCAACCTCTGGAGGATAAGCCGAAAGAGATGAAAGACGAAGAATGGAATGTGTTGGACAGGAAGGCGATGAGCGTGGTACGTCTATCTCTTTCGCGGAATGTCGCGTTTCATACCACGAAGGAGAAAACCACCAAAGGCATACTAAAAGTTTTAGCAGACATGTACGAGAAGCCTTCAGCAGCGAACAAGGTTCACCTGATGCGGCGTCTCTTCAACCTAAAGATGACGGAGAACAAAGTTGTTGCTGATCACCTAAATGAGTTCAATCTGATAACATCCCAATTAAGCTCAGTCGGGATTGATTTTGATGATGAGGTTAGAGCCTTAATTCTGTTGTCTTCTCTACCAGAAAGTTGGAGCGGTACGGTTACCGCTGTTAGTGCTTCAGCAGGGAAGGAGAAACTGAAGTTTGATGAAGTAAGAGATCTGATTATAAGTGAAGAAATTCGCAGGAAAGAATCGGGTATCACTTCGGGATCGGTTCTGAGTACAGAAAATAGAGGCAGATCAGAATCAAGGAATTGGAATCGAGGCAGATCGAAGTCAAGACATAAGAGCAAGACGAGGAAAGACAAGAGTTCCATTGAGTGTTGGAATTGCAAGAAGCTGGGTCATTACTCGAATCAGTGTAAAGCACCGAGGAAGGAAAAGAAGATTGACAACTCAGCAAACGTGGCATCAGAGGAGATCAATGATGCATTGATCTTGAGTGTGTGCAGTCCATTAGAATCGTGGGTTTTGGATTCTGGAGCATCGTATCATGCATGTCCTGATAGTGAGATAATGGAGAATTATACCCCTGGAAATTTTGGAAAGGTTTATCTTGCTGATGATGAGCCTTTGAAGATTGTAGGAAAGGGAGATGTTCGGATCAAAACACCGAATGGACCTGTGTGGCAGCTGCGTGGCGTGAGACATATTCCTGGTTTGAAGAGGAATCTGATTTCTGTAGGACAGTTGGATGATGAGGGTTATCATTTATCATTTGGCTCGGGTGCTTGGAAGATAACCAAAGGGGCCATGGTGGTAGCTCGAGGGTCAAAGGAGGGTACTTTGTATATGACCACTATCAACCATGATAGTATTGATCTTGCAGGTGCAAACAGAGATGCAGACTTGTGGCATTGCAGACTTGGCCACATGAGTGAGAAGGGGATGAAACAGTTGTGTTCAGAAGGTAAACTGCCAGGTCTAAAAACAGTTGACATTGGTTTATGTGAAGGCTGCGTATTTGGAAAACAGAAAAGGGTCAGTTTTTCGAAGGGTGGCAGAACCTTGAAGAAACAGAAGTTGGAGCTGGTACATAGTGATTTATGGGGACCAGCGCCTGTAACATCCCTTGGTGGCGCGTCATATTACATGACCTTCATTGATGACTCCACAAGAAAGGTAAGTATGTAGCAGTGACTGAGACTAGTAAAAAGATGGTATGGTTGCAGAATTTTTTGAGTGAATTGGGAAAAGAGCAGAAGAATAGTATTCTCTACAGTGATAGTCAGAGTGCTATTTTCTTAGCCAAGAATCCAGCCTTTCATTCGAGAACGAAGCATATTGAGTTGAAGTATCATTACATTCGACATCTCTTGAAAGAGAAGATTTTGCAACTAGTGAAGATTCGAGGGAATGAGAATCCTGCTGATATGCTGACTAAGGCTGTGACCTTAGAAAAGTTGAAGCTATGCATGGCTTCAACTGGCCTTGGAACTTGAGGAGTTCGAGGCTTGGCGCCACCGTTGTTTTTGGGGTTACTTATTGATGAGAAGATGAAGAGATGATTACACATGAGTTCAGTCTCCAAGTGGGAGATTGTTGGGATTTGGAGCCTGAACAAATCAGCCGGCCGGAATCAGTTGCGATCTCCTCTGATCAACAAAAACTTGGTTGCGATTTGCATCTATCCGCATCGAGTTGGGTTGAAAGATTGTTCGGCGGTTGAGCCTGAAAAACAGAGTTGGTTTTTTCGTTGTTATCCTTGGAGCACCGTGCGTTGAAGGCTGGCTTTGGTGCGTTAAAGAGATATTGTGGCTCTGTGCTTTTTTTTGGCGTTGGAAGTCTCTGTGAAAAAAAGGTATCCCTGCATCAAACAAAATGCTCCCTGCATTAAACAAGTGGGTTTAATGTACTGAAATTTTTTTCTGTGAGAACAATGTGCTGTGTGCGTGAGATGTGTGCGTGAGTGCTCATTTTTTTTGAGGTTGCGTCCTCAATTCTTTGTGCGGTATTATTCGAGGGTTGCGTCCCTCGTAGCATCGTGTGTAATCTCATCTCATCAAATTAGTGGAGAATCCCTGGCTTGGCGGCGCCCCCAGACGTAGTCTTCGGACGAACTGGGTAAACAATTCTGTGTCTTTCTTTTGTCGTTTTCATTCAATTGTTTTTATCATCGTATTATTGCGTAACAATTGGTATCAGAGCACCGGGTTAGGTGGAACTGGATACGATGGGTGGAGAAAAAACAACGATCGAAAAGTTTGACGGATCGGATTATGGGTTTTGGAGGATGCAAATCGAAGATTATCTTTATGGTAAAGATTTGTGGCAACCTCTGGAGGATAAGCCGAAAGAGATGAAAGACGAAGAATGGAATGTGTTGGACAGGAAGGCGATGAGCGTGGTACGTCTATCTCTTTCGCGGAATGTCGCGTTTCATACCACGAAGGAGAAAACCACCAAAGGCATACTAAAAGTTTTAGCAGACATGTACGAGAAGCCTTCAGCAGCGAACAAGGTTCACCTGATGCGGCGTCTCTTCAACCTAAAGATGACGGAGAACAAAGTTGTTGCTGATCACCTAAATGAGTTCAATCTGATAACATCCCAATTAAGCTCAGTCGGGATTGATTTTGATGATGAGGTTAGAGCCTTAATTCTGTTGTCTTCTCTACCAGAAAGTGTAGGAAGATATATGCCCATGAGGCAATTTATCTTGATTATACGTCTTGTTCATACCGTATATGGTACGTATTATTCTAAGTATAAGATCGTTTGTATTAACATACTTAGATAATATCCATAGACTTAGAGTTAGGTCCTTACATATCTAGATGAGATCTCGATTATGAGTAAGTAAGAGACCGAATAGAAACGTAAGTCTAAAACGGTTCGTGATCATAGATGTGTCGAGAACTGGATATCGACACATCGGATAGATCACTGTGTCTTCGTCTTACCTTCGGGTAATGATGATCTCATAGTCATTCGACTTGCTGAAGTCGGAGACGAGACACAGGTGCTCATTGGAGAATGAGTTCACTGAACGACCAAGATAGAGTTATTAAATGGTTAACTTTAATGATCTGTCTTTAATAACTCTAGGGTGATGATAGGTTAGTTGATCCTTAAGACCTGAAGTCATCTGTATAAACCTATGAACGGACGATGTAGCTTAGACCCATGATCTAGCTTCGAGGACCAGTCCTGATGAAAGATCTTAGGTTGGGTTGCACCAGAAGCTCTCTAGGTGAGTAAGTGAATAAGATGGGATTCGTCACTTCCATTAAAGGGAAGTTAGTGTTATAGGCTCAGTACGGTCTTTATGTTAATCCTCGGCCGGGGTACGTTGCAAGTAGTACAACGTGTACACAATAAAGACCGCCGTATACTGACCAATGTTGTCTGATAGGGTTGACAGAAAACCATACCCTAGGCCAACATCAAACACAGTCTTGACGAAGGGATTTTATCTAACGGAATTCATCACTGACACAGCCAATGCAAACCCTATGATACTTTTGTCAAAGGGTCGATCACGTTATGATGACTCTGAAACAGGGACGACAGCTACTGCTCGTAGTGACCGTCGTCTAGGGGTTTCGAGCCCCAACCTGTAGTAAGGTCAGGCTGTAGGGTCTCACACCGAGTAGTACTCGTGTCTTAGTAATAGGAATATAGAATAGAGAGAAATATCATTTGATGATATTCACAAGTTGAGTTGTGAAAGTTAGTCGCAATAGCAATAGGGACACAACGTTGCATTAGATGCTAACGTTAACTAAACGTGTTGTAAATTAGTTACGACGAATTTTGTAGGAACAAACTTGTTGGAAAGGGTTACCTGGATGACGGGATCGTCTCGGTCTAAACACAGGTTCAAACCGCGTCCAAATCGGAGCTCAAACGAGCCCAGAAACGCAGAAAGAGTTCAAGGGGAAGTGGGTTAGACCCACCGGGCCAAGAGGCCCGTGTGCAAGGGCAAAACGGGCGACGCCCGCTGGTTGCAACGGGCGCACGCCCGCTGCACAGCGGGCGCGGCCCGCTGCATCAGCGGGCGCGGCCCGCTGCCGCAGCGGGCCAGCGCCCGCTGATGCAGCGGGCACGGCCCGCTGATGCAGCGGGCCAGCGCCCGCTGATGCAGCGGGCACGGCCCGCTGATGCAGCGGGCACGGCCCGCTGCATGCAGCGGGCCAGCGCCCGCTGCAAGCGGGCGCGGCCCGCTGCGGCAGCGGGCGCGGCCCGCTGCGGCAGCGGGCGCCCGCCCGCTGCAGCAGCGGGCGGGCGGCCCGCTGCCGCAGCGGGCGGGCGGCCCGCCCTAGCTTCCTTGGGCGGGCGCACCCGCTAAGCCTAGCGGGCGCGCCCGCAACTTAAGTTAAAATTAGGGTTTTTGAAACCCAAATGACGGCTACGAATTTTGTGGAAATTGCTAAACTTTGAGCAATTGTTTGAGGGGTCAAACGAAGTCGAAATTCGACACCGTCAGTTCCTACGCGTTCACCATTCCAAGCCCTTCTGATTGATAGCTTGTTTGGTGTCTGAAGTTTAGTGTGTGAGGAGAATTAATTCGTTAAAGTTTGACTTTGTGAAAGGCTAACTTTAAAAATTGAAATTAAGCCAAATGGCTTAATTGGCTTTTCTCTTCATGTGGATTGTCCCACATTGCCCGCAACAAGAGGGTGAGTGCTCACTCCCTATATAAATAGGGGTGCACACTCCTCGTTGAAACACACACCAGTCAACGATCGGGTAGCTCCAAATTATTGAGCAAGCTCGGTCCGCGACTAAATCTCTCTCTCTACTTTCCTATTCTCCGGAGTAGTCCTAGCACGACTACGAAGGGGGTTTGGATCTGATCCGGACGTCTAAGACGCGGGTTTCTTCTCAAGTGAAACTTTCTACCGCGTGTGATCGGCTCGGAGGCGAAAGCGGCTCGGGCGGATCGGTGCGAGGGTGCGAGGCGGCTCAGGGAGATCGGGTCAACGCGGCTCGGGTACGAGGAGCTTCTCAAGACGGTGCGGTACATCTTGCCTGCTCCAGGGCCAAGATTCCGGGTATGTGGTTAAGCGTTTTTTAGCGTAATTTTAATTAGTCGCTTAGTGTAGATCCTTCTTGGAGTGGTCAGACCCACTCCAAGTCGGCATAGATCGGGCTGGGTTCTGGCTCCCCAGAGCCTAGCTAAATTGTTTAGCTAGTCTAGAAATTTTGATTTCTGTTTTTCCGCTGCGCTTTTGTGCCTCCGTGGTCCGTCCGACTTAGGACGGATACGGATCCGAGCTCTGGGGGTCCGCCAAAACCCCAACAGTGGTATCAGAGCTTGTTGAGCTTGAGTACGGGTTCTCGGGTTATGAGCCGACCCGAAGTAATCGCTCTTACCGTACCAAGTCCCGATAAGATGGTGATCTTATAATGGGTTGGGCATTGTCGAGAGGCATGCCGTAAAACAAGTTTCTGAGGTATCTTGTGACGGGTCCAGGGTGCCATGGATGATGGGCCTTAACAGCGTCGCAATGATATCAGAGCAAAACCCCAACAGTGGTATCAAAGCACGGTTATGCTATAGATCTACTATAGCGATTTTTTAAATTATTAAAAATGCTTAGCTTGCATGTTCAAAATTTTTTTTTTGGTTTTGAAAATAATTTTGTGTTTCAAAAATTAATTTTGCAACACGGAAATTTGTTTAATTTTGGGACAATTATTTTTATGCGATAAATCTAAAAGTAGTCTACTATGTTTTAAACACTTTGTAAATTTTTATGAGACATTAAAAAAATTTTAAAAGGTGTTTAAAGTTTATGTAAACTTTAGAAAATTTTATTTTTGGAAAATTAAGAATTTTTCTTTAGTTACATAAAGTTAGAAATCTTTAAACTTTATTTGAAAGCTTCTAAAAAGGATTTCTAAAAGATTTTAAAAGAGTTTTTAAAATTGTTTTAAATATGTAAATAATAGAAATAATTTTATTTCATGAGATGTAATATAAAATTAATTTCTTTTACTACATAGATGTTTCTAAAATTTTTATGTGATATTTTAATTTTAGAAATAAGGTTAAAATTTTTTAAAAGGCCTAGGTTTAAAATTATTAGATAATTTTGAACGACCTAGTTTTATGCGATAAAATTTTTGGGAGACTTTAAAAATTTTAATCTTTAATTTTAAAGTGTTAAAATTTAGATTTGCATGTTTGTATTATATATAGATAATTTTAAAACTTGCAAATACATTTTATATGTCACTAAAAATGAAACTCTCTTTTATGTGGATAAAGTTAGTTGCTTCATTTCATGTTGAATAATGTATTCACAAACCTTGTTAGGTTAGCCATTAAAACATGATAGTGACATGCTATGTTTGATAAAACAAAACAACAAGCGAACCTAATACCTGATTAGGATAGTCCCTTTGTTTGTAAATCATTTCATTAAAATGTTTAAATAATGATTTTCATAAGAGACAAAAATGTTGAATTGTTTTATAAATCCTAATGAACGTAGAACCTTATAGTTGATAAGGACTTAATAAAAGATGTTCAACCAATCTGAAAAATTTTGAATTTTAGGATCCACTAGTTGATAAGGATTAACTAGTTGTTTTTTATTAAAAGCCATTTAGTTGTTTGGAAAACATAAGATTGATGACAACTCCTTCAATGGATCATGATGTCGGTCAATGTGCTTGGCTAAAGTTTTTGGACCAACCTAGCTAGACTGGGTAACAAGTGGTCCTGGCTTAGTCAATTCCCTGGCCGCGTCCGCTGGACCGCAAGGAGTCGATTCATGACTATGTAAGTCCATCGACTATACCTAAGTCAATACGATAATAATCTTGTTCAAGATAAATCGTAGCCCTCCTTGTTTTAGGAGTTGGCAACTGTAAGAAACATGTTCCGGTTGTTGAGCTACACTCAAGCCGTGACATGTCAATCTTATAGAAACCGATTTCTTGATTGACATCTTAACCTGACTGAAACCGTTGTCTCATCCCTCGAGCTTCGGCGTAAGTCTAACCAAGAATGTAGTCTAAGACCTGACCCAAACCGGCGCGTCGTGCATACACCGAGCAAAGGGGCAAGTCAGGCTAGACACGAAAACAAGGGTCCGACTAGGCTAGCCATTGTGATCCGGTTGAGCACACTCATGATCACAAATGACTAGGGGTAAAAATCGATAGGGAATCATAGTAAATATGATTGACGACGAGTTCGTCTACCGACTGCAGAGTCGAACAACTTGTTGAGATACACTCAAGGTTGTCAGACTCAGGGTAGTCGGATCCCTCTCTCACAAATATTATTTTATAATAAATTGTTTATTATTATGGCTTTAAATAAATTTAGTGGGAGAATATAGTTTTATTAAAACCATTAAAACTATACTACGAACATTTACTAACTATAGTATCTATAAAATACAGAATGGATTCGGGACTTAGATACATGGTTGAGAAGAACGTGCTGGATGGAACGAACTACAAAGACTGGCTTAGGAACATCAAGTTGGTCCTTTCCCTAGCCGGAATAGGATACGTACTGTTCGAGGACGCTCCAGATAAGCCCGATGAAGATTCGACCCACGAAGAGAAGGAAGCCTACAAATTGTACCAGAGGGATGCAGAGAAGGCCAGGTGCCTTACTCTGGCTTCGATGACCAACGAGTTGCAGAGGAAGCATGAACATATGGATGTTCAAAGCATGCTCCTCAACGCACAAGAGTTGTACGGCAAGCGATCTCGTGCTGCCAAGTTCGAGGCCACTAGCAACCTCTGGGGCACCAAGATGGGGACGGAACCCGTACAGGATCATGTTATCAAGATGATCGGGTACGTGGAGGATGCGGCCCAGTTAGGTTTTGTCTTGGACAATGAGATGTCCACGGACATTATCCTAAAGTCTTTGACTCCCGATTTCAAGCCTTTTATAACTGGCTTTATAATGAACAGCCTTGAGACGGATCTTCCGGGTCTCCTCAATATGCTCCGGCAGTTTGAGGAGATTCATAAGAAGCCGGCTGCACTGGTTGTTGGCTCTGCTACTTCCGACCAGCCGAAAGGCAAAGGGAAGAAGAGGCAGGTCCCACAACCTGCGAAGGCTAAGAATGGGAAGAAAAAGAACAAAGGGGCCCCGTCGAAATCTGAGTGCTTCCATTGCCACAAGATTGGCCACTGGAAGAGGAACTGCAAGATCTATCTTGCAGAGAAGAAGAAGGGGCATACTGATGCCTCTACCTCAGGTACAAATTAAAATTCAATTAAATGCAATTATTTCCATTCATATAAGTATGAGAAACTTATAGACATCTGTGTACTGTATACAGGTGGCTAATAAGAACTGGAGATTGGAGAAGTACGGAGATCGGTCGGCAATCAAAGCAACAGTTGTTGCTGGGACCGCTCAAAGACTTCTGGAGACAATGATCGTGATGGAGATTATATTTTTCTTATTTGAATAAAATGTATCATCTTTAAGGATCGAAAACAATGAATGAGTGCTTTGCACTCAAAGTTTATTTTTGATAAACAAATTAAGGTTCCTTTTATGAACCCGTTGTTTTGGAATGGATGTCTCGGTTGTTGCAATTGAAATTGAATTGGCTTAAAAATTCTGTGGATGTGGCTTTTCTGTGATGGTTGCGTATATTTTCGAATAATGGTGTTTAGCTTCGATAATATTGATTTTGAAGCTGACTAAATGTCTGAAGTCAATCAGTAGTTAAGTGTAGGTTCCAGGGGAGCGTATAAATTGTGTGCGATCACAATAATACGCATATCAAGATTAATTCTTGATTATCTGCATTTAGTTATTAAAAGAGTTAATACTAAATGTGATTAAAGGAATAAGTACAGTGTAGAACGTTTTGATTGAACGAGTCAATGTCAAGATTCCTTAAAACGATCTTGACTTGACTCATTCGTCAAACCGAATCTGACACTTGTACATTCCATCTAAGGCACTTACCAAAAGGTTAATTTTTGCACATAAATCTAAATATGATTTAGTTATTATGTTGAAGAAATTTAACCAGGTAATTCTCAAAGTCAGTGGGAGCAAATTAATATACTTAGTTCCGTTTTTCGGACTAGGTAAAAAGGATTTTTCACTTTAATGAATCTTCTATATAAATCATTAAGTCAAAATTGTTTTGATTTAATCGTATATATATAGAGACTTAGGGTGTCAAATATGTACTTGACATATTGACACAATAAAGTGAAGTGAGCTAGAACTGACTTACGGAAATGTTAGACCCCACATCTAAATCGTATACGATAACTGTTAGCTATACGAAGTTAGGAAAATTGATCCAGATCATTTTTCCAAAGGATCAACCCTGTGTGATCAAGAGATGAAATTTCAATCCATTAAAATTCGTTGTAGATACTTATTAGTAGATCCATTCTTAGGTTTGCCATATCAAATGTCAAAGTAACTGATATGCTATAACGGCATGAGATACCGAGATAAATAGCCTAAGTGCAAGTGGGAGATGTAGGAAGATATATGCACATGAGGCAATTTATCTTGATTATACGTCTTGTTCATACCGTATATGGTACGTATTATTCTAAGTATAAGATCGTTTGTATTAACATACTTAGATAATATCCATAGACTTAGAGTTAGGTCCTTACATATCTAGATGAGATCTCGATTATGAGTAAGTAAGAGACCGAATAGAAACGTAAGTCTAAAACGGTTCGTGATCATAGATGTGTCGAGAACTGGATATCGACACATCGGATAGATCACTGTGTCTTCGTCTTACCTTCGGGTAATGATGATCTCATAGTCATTCGACTTGCTGAAGTCGGAGACGAGACACAGGTGCTCATTGGAGAATGAGTTCACTGAACGACCAAGATAGAGTTATTAAATGGTTAACTTTAATGATCTGTCTTTAATAACTCTAGGGTGATGATAGGTTAGTTGATCCTTAAGACCTGAAGTCATCTGTATAAACCTATGAACGGACGATGTAGCTTAGACCCATGATCTAGCTTCGAGGACCAGTCCTGATGAAAGATCTTAGGTTGGGTTGCACCAGAAGCTCTCTAGGTGAGTAAGTGACTAAGATGGGATTCGTCACTTCCATTAAAGGGAAGTTAGTGTTATAGGCTCAGTACGGTCTTTATGTTAATCCTCGGCCGGGGTACGTTGCAAGTAGTACAACGTGTACACAATAAAGACCGCCGTATACTGACCAATGTTGTCTGATAGGGTTGACAGAAAACCATACCCTAGGCCAACATCAAACACAGTCTTGACGAAGGGATTTTATCTAACGGAATTCATCACTGACACAGCCAATGCAAACCCTATGATACTTTTGTCAAAGGGTCGATCACGTTATGATGACTCTGAAACAGGGACGACAGCTACTGCTCGTAGTGACCGTCGTCTAGGGGTTTCGAGCCCCAACCTGTAGTAAGGTCAGGCTGTAGGGTCTCACACCGAGTAGTACTCGTGTCTTAGTAATAGGAATATAGAATAGAGAGAAATATCATTTGATGATATTCACAAGTTGAGTTGTGAAAGTTAGTCGCAATAGCAATAGGGACACAACGTTGCATTAGATGCTAACGTTAACTAAACGTGTTGTAAATTAGTTACGACGAATTTTGTAGGAACAAACTTGTTGGAAAGGGTTACCTGGATGACGGGATCGTCTCGGTCTAAACACAGGTTCAAACCGCGTCCAAATCGGAGCTCAAACGAGCCCAGAAACGCAGAAAGAGTTCAAGGGGAAGTGGGTTAGACCCACCGGGCCAAGAGGCCCGTGTGCAAGGGCAAAACGGGCGACGCCCGCTGGTTGCAACGGGCGCATGCCCGCTGCACAGCGGGCGCGGCCCGCTGCATCAGCGGGCGCGGCCCGCTGCACAGCGGGCCAGCGCCCGCTGATGCAGCGGGCACGGCCCGCTGCATGCAGCGGGCCAGCGCCCGCTGCAAGCGGGCGCGGCCCGCTGCGGCAGCGGGCACGGCCCGCTGCGGCAGCGGGCGCCCGCCCGCTGCAGCAGCGGGCGGGCGGCCCGCCCTAGCTTCCTTGGGCGGGCGCGCCCGCTAAGCCTAGCGGGCGCGCCCGCAACTTAAGTTAAAATTAGGGTTTTTGAAACCCAAATGACGGCTACGAATTTTGTGGAAATTGCTAAACTTTGAGCAATTGTTTGAGGGGTCAAACGAAGTCGAAATTCGACACCGTCAGTTCCTACGCGTTCACCATTCCAAGCTCTTCTGATTGATAGCTTGTTTGGTGTCTGAAGTTTAGTGTGTGAGGAGAATTAATTCGTTAAAGTTTGACTTTGTGAAAGGCTAACTTTAAAAATTGAAATTAAGCCAAATGGCTTAATTGGCTTTTCTCTTCATGTGGATTGTCCCACATTGCCCGCAACAAGAGGGTGAGTGCTCACTCCCTATATAAATAGGGGTGCACTCTCCTCGTTGAAACACACACCAGTCAACGATCGGGTAGCTCCAAATTATTGAGCAAGCTCGGTCCGCGACTAAATCTCTCTCTCTACTTTCCTATTCTCCGGAGTAGTCCTAGCACGACTACGAAGGGGGTTTGGATCTGATCCGGACGTCTAAGACGCGGGTTTCTTCTCAAGTGAAACTTTCTACCGCGTGTGATCGGCTCGGAGGCGAAAGCGGCTCGGGCGGATCGGTGCGAGGGTGCGAGGCGGCTCAGGGAGATCGGGTCAACGCGGCTCGGGTACGAGGAGCTTCTCAAGACGGTGCGGTACATCTTGCCTGCTCCAGGGCCAAGATTCCGGGTATGTGGTTAAGCGTTTTTTAGCGTAATTTTAATTAGTCGCTTAGTGTAGATCCTTCTTGGAGTGGTCAGACCCACTCCAAGTCGGCATAGATCGGGCTGGGTTCTGACTCCCCAGAGCCTAGCTAAATTGTTTAGCTAGTCTAGAAATTTTGATTTCTGTTTTTCCGCTGCGCTTTTGTGCCTCCGTGGTCCGTCCGACTTAGGACGGATACGGATCCGAGCTCTGGGGGTCCGCCAAAACCCCAACAGAAAGTTGGAGCGGTACGGTTACCGCTGTTAGTGCTTCAGCAGGGAAGGAGAAACTGAAGTTTGATGAAGTAAGAGATCTGATTATAAGTGAAGAAATTCGCAGGAAAGAATCGGGTATCACTTCGGGATCGGTTCTGAGTACAGAAAATAGAGGCAGATCAGAATCAAGGAATTGGAATCGAGGCAGATCGAAGTCAAGACATAAGAGCAAGACGAGGAAAGACAAGAGTTCCATTGAGTGTTGGAATTGCAAGAAGCTGGGTCATTACTCGAATCAGTGTAAAGCACCGAGGAAGGAAAAGAAGATTGACAACTCAGCAAACGTGGCATCAGAGGAGATCAATGATGCATTGATCTTGAGTGTGTGCAGTCCATTAGAATCGTGGGTTTTGGATTCTGGAGCATCGTATCATGCATGTCCTGATAGTGAGATAATGGAGAATTATACCCCTGGAAATTTTGGAAAGGTTTATCTTGCTGATGATGAGCCTTTGAAGATTGTAGGAAAGGGAGATGTTCGGATCAAAACACCGAATGGACCTGTGTGGCAGCTGCGTGGCGTGAGACATATTCCTGGTTTGAAGAGGAATCTGATTTCTGTAGGACAGTTGGATGATGAGGGTTATCATTTATCATTTGGCTCGGGTGCTTGGAAGATAACCAAAGGGGCCATGGTGGTAGCTCGAGGGTCAAAGGAGGGTACTTTGTATATGACCACTATCAACCATGATAGTATTGATCTTGCAGGTGCAAACAGAGATGCAGACTTGTGGCATTGCAGACTTGGCCACATGAGTGAGAAGGGGATGAAACAGTTGTGTTCAGAAGGTAAACTGCCAGGTCTAAAAACAGTTGACATTGGTTTATGTGAAGGCTGCGTATTTGGAAAACAGAAAAGGGTCAGTTTTTCGAAGGGTGGCAGAACCTTGAAGAAACAGAAGTTGGAGCTGGTACATAGTGATTTATGGGGACCAGCGCCTGTAACATCCCTTGGTGGCGCGTCATATTACATGACCTTCATTGACGACTCCACAAGAAAGGTAAGTATGTAGCAGTGACTGAGACTAGTAAAAAGATGGTATGGTTGCAGAATTTTTTGAGTGAATTGGGAAAAGAGCAGAAGAATAGTATTCTCTACAGTGATAGTCAGAGTGCTATTTTCTTAGCCAAGAATCCAGCCTTTCATTCGAGAACGAAGCATATTGAGTTGAAGTATCATTACATTCGACATCTCTTGAAAGAGAAGATTTTGCAACTAGTGAAGATTCGAGGGAATGAGAATCCTGCTGATATGCTGACTAAGGCTGTGACCTTAGAAAAGTTGAAGCTATGCATGGCTTCAACTGGCCTTGGAACTTGAGGAGTTCGAGGCTTGGCGCCACCGTTGTTTTTGGGGTTACTTATTGATGAGAAGATGAAGAGATGATTACACATGAGTTCAGTCTCCAAGTGGGAGATTGTTGGGATTTGGAGCCTGAACAAATCAGCCGGCCGGAATCAGTTGCGATCTCCTCTGATCAACAAAAACTTGGTTGCGATTTGCATCTATCCGCATCGAGTTGGGTTGAAAGATTGTTCGGCGGTTGAGCCTGAAAAACAGAGTTGGTTTTTTCGTTGTTATCCTTGGAGCACCGTGCGTTGAAGGCTGGCTTTGGTGCGTTAAAGAGATATTGTGGCTCTGTGCTTTTTTTTGGCGTTGGAAGTCTCTGTGAAAAAAAGGTCTCCCTGCATCAAACAAAATGCTCCCTGCATTAAACAAGTGGGTTTAATGTACTGAAATTTTTTTCTGTGAGAACAATGTGCTGTGTGCGTGAGATGTGTGCGTGAGTGCTCATTTTTTTTGAGGTTGCGTCCTCAATTCTTTGTGCGGTATTATTCGAGGGTTGCGTCCCTCGTAGCATCGTGTGTAATCTCATCTCATCAAATTAGTGGAGAATCCCTGGCTTGGCGGCGCCCCCAGACGTAGTCTTCGGACGAACTGGGTAAACAATTCTGTGTCTTTCTTTTGTCGTTTTCATTCAATTGTTTTTATCATCGTATTATTGCGTAACACACAGGACGATTGAGCCGTGCCAACTTAGTTGCTGGCTCACAGGAGCATCGAGCCCACAAACTTGATTGCTGACCCGTTGTGCCATCGAGCCACAAAGATTGCTGGCTCGCTGATCATGAGCCACAAAGATTGCTGGCTCATGCTGCAGAGACCCCACTGAGCCAACATTATTGCAGATGCCACCGTGCCAACAAGGGTACTGGCTCATTGAGACTACTAGCCAACAAGGGTGCTGACCCATATGATCAACGAGCCAACAAGCAGTGTTGGCGCATTGAAGCATCAACCTATGCACAGTCCATGTAGACCCGTGCCAACTAGGTGTGCTGACCCCTTGGAGACCCGTGCCAACGAACCTTGCTGACTCATTGAAGAACCGCACCATCCAGCTTGTTGGCACATGCTGCAAACTTCACTGAGCCAACATAGTTGCCGACTCATTGTGCCACCAATCCAACATAGGTGCTAGCTCATTTGACATCCCATCGCTGACTCAGAAAACCATAGTGCCATTAAGCAGATCTGACCTAGAGAATCAATGAACCAACATCATCGCTGACCCATTGGAGCATTCGAGCCAAATTTCGTTGCTGACTCGAGGGCAGAACCAACTTCGGACGATTTGTACGACGAACTTCATGGAAGCATAACTTATGATCCAGACGTCAGATTGACGAGCCGTTTATGTCTACGCGATCACGACTTTACAGACTACATCACGGTGATATCTTTCTGATTTTTTACTTCAGTATTAAATTAGTTTGATTCTATTTTTCGTGAGGTTGTATTGAGAGGATAGCTTTACTCAGATGTTATCGTTGAGCGTTGTACTCTTGACACTACTTTGTACGGTTCGATCACCACCCACAAGCATAATCAAGTTGTTTACCTTTCGATTATAAAATGGGTGAAATACTACAAGTTTTGGTGTCGAAGTAGAGGCGGTGAGTCTAGACGGGGAGCCACTCTGTTCAATACACTTGTGCTTGCATATCTGATTTGTAATTGTGTTTTCACCCTCTCTCTGAGGTTTTTTTTTCTCCAGAAAACACCATGTTCGGATTCCCTGTTGCGAGATTGATCGCCCTCGAGGCCTGATCTGAGCCCAACGAGAAACTATGCATCAACAACACTAAATCTGCCGACACGTATAATGGTTTATTATGTCATAATTGCCGTGGAATGAGAGCCCTTGGTGCCGTGCATTTACAGGTTTTGCTGACGTTGCACGGTTACAAGTTTCATTTAATATCCAACCTATTGCCTGAAACAAGCAAGAAGCAATTAATTTTCTTAAATCCCAAACACACGTTAGGCTACTGATTTTCGCTATTTCCTCGACTTCCTCACTTTTCAACCAAGCTTTTTCTCGGAAACAAACAGTACAGTACATGTTGCCTTTTTTGTTTAATCAAAGATCATCTTGACTAACAAAAAAATTAACTACGATTTGCAACACATTAAAATTAAAATTAAGCCATCATCAATTTAAATGACATGGCGACGAATTAAACTCAACAAGTAATCTTGTAATTACAAGGGAAGAGCAAAACGTCGGCCACAGTAACGGCCCCAACAAGATTATGTCAAAACAGAATTAATAAAGAAATTAAATTAAATAATAAAAAATAATCCCATTCCCTCAACCGACCGACCCAACCCAACACGGTTCACCTCCCCACGCCGCCCCATCAACGCGCATTTGCCGAAGAAACACACTGGACCAGCCTCACCATCAGTCTAATTTCGTGGTCGTCAAACCAGCTAATTGCGGGCCCCACCTGTCAGTGTCCGAGGGAAAACTTGGGTGCCGCATAGTTCTCGAACCCCACACACCACCACCCGTGCGTGCTTCCGCTACATCCATCAGACAAATCCTTCTCTCAAACGCCGTATCGCCCCCCCTCTCTTCTCGGCGGTTGCTTTATTGAAGAGCGCGCCACGCAAAACGTGTCGTGAGAATAGCATCGCCCAAGTGGGCCCCTCACAACATCTAAAGATTCCAAACGCCGACGGCCACCGCAACACATTTACGTACGTACACACAAGACCACACTAACAGAGCAACCGTCCGTCCTCCCTCGCACGTCACCGCACCGGCCCCTCATGCCCCACGTGCACCTCACGACCGCGCCAGTGGGCCCTACCCCTACGGCCGCCTTATTACTAATAATAATAATAATAATTAACTACTTAACTGTTATTATTGGTAAAGCGAAATCTCCTGCGTAGATTCCGACGAAACGAAGACCAGTGGGGGCACCCACGCAAAGCAGCCGCCGCGCATCTACTGCCCGCTAGCACCCGCTGGGCCCCACCGCCCCCGGGGACCGGCTTCGAGAGGCAAATACGTAATAAAATTATTTTAAAAGGAGCCGTCGCCTTTTGGACAGGGAACTCTCGGGACGTACACGTGTCCACCATGTCCCGGATTGCAGATCTACAGACAAACGTCGTCTACACGCTTGCCCTCTTTTGGGTCAAGGAATTGAACAGACAGAAGAAAGTCGAGAGAGAGAAAGGGTTAGCACATTTGCGATTCCAAATTAACAACTTTGCCATTCAAATTTTTTCCATTTTAACCCTCCCCTCTCTCTTCCTCGCCTCACCTTATCCTCGCCGCCGCCGCCGACCAGCCGCTTCCGCTTCCGCCTCCTACCTCGAGTCTCTGCCTATACTGTTAAAGGAGAAGTAAAATGGGTGTCTAAAGAAAGAGGAAAAATAGTAGGAGAAAGAAGAAGTAAAATAGGTGTGTACAAAAGAAGATGACGAAGAGATGAGGAAGATAGGGGAGGTTGGCGATGGAGGCGGTTAGGAGCCGAGCTGCGGAGGCGGAGAAGATGAGAGTGGTAATTAGGGGATAAGAAAATTAGATGTGCGTACAGCAATTAGGTCTGTGTGTACAGAATTTCCCAAGAGAGAACGCAATGGATGCGGTGCCTTGCCGCCACGAAGCAACAGCAGTGCCTCGTGATCCGGTCGTATCGTAACGATCCACCGCCTATAACCCATCCATTTATTCTATAATAATTATTATTGCCTTTTATTTTAATTATTAGTTTATTTGTTTGTTCAATCCCGTATTACTACAACTGGCAATAAAAAACCGAAGAAAAAGGAAACACCCATGCCGGCTGCACTCGGAGAAAACAACAGCCGGCCGCAGATTATATAATGCACAAAATTAAATATAGAGAAATAGTAAAAGTAATTATGAGAAATAAAAATATTTCATTGATCGATAACCAAGAGGTTACAATCACTGAGATTTAGATCTCAGTGAAAAAAAGGGGATGCTGTTAATATTTACAAAATGATCTCCCATCGACGCCTCTAGATCCATTCGTTCTACTTCCCTTGCAAGCCTTTTTTTGGGTTTTTGGTTTTCCCTTCTCTTAAAAAAAATAAAATTTAGCAAGTTACAACAAAATAAACAGCAGTAATTTATCAAATTAGCTCAGCAGCTAGATCTCAGCAAATTCACGCGGCCTCCGGCGGTGGTGGCAGGTTAAGATCAAGATCCAGCTCAAAGATCCTCTTTTTCGCCGGCGGCGGTGGTCCCATGTCGACGACCGACGAGGAGTCGGAGTCGCTCTGCACCCCGCTCGCGATGGGAGTCCGGAAGTCCGCCAACATTAACGGCGAATCCAGCGTCAGGCGGTGGCGGGCGTGGGCACCAATCGCCATCGCCTTCTCAGATCTGACGATTGCGTCAAAATAAAACATCTGAGGACAAGTGGCCGCGGTCACCTGCGTTGAATAGTGCTGGAAAGGGAATTTCGCCGCTCCTCTAAACAGGTCGAGAGGCGGTGGGAGAGGCGTCGCCATCGGAGGCACGGCCGCCTCGCGGCTGGAGGACTCGACGGTGCTGCTCTGGCTGCTAGGGCTTCCGCCGCCGACGCCACCGACGGCGGGACCACACGCCGGAGATATGTAGTTTTCGGGGCATGGGAAGTTGGTTTTGGCCTTGGATCCTCGGAATTCTCTGGCGGCAGCGTCGTAAGCCCGGGCGGCCTCTTCAGCCGTGTCAAATGTCCCGAGCCAGACCCGAGATTTCTTCCCGGGGTCCCTGATCTCGGCTGCGTACCTCCCCCATGGACGCTTCCTCACGCCTCTAAAATGTACCTCCTTTGATATGCCGCCGGCAGCTGCGACGGTGACCTTCGCGCCTTCACCGCCGTTGGATTTATCTCTCGGCGCCATAATAAGAAAGAAATATAATGAACGACGAGATAAAAGTTTGGACTTAAAATTATTTGGGCGAAAGAGGGGAGCGGCGAGCTGAGGAAAGGAAGAAGGGGGTTGGGGATTTTATAGCGGGACGAATGGTGAACGATGGGGAGCAAAAAGAGGAGTGGTGGAGCGGATAAATTGAAAATATTCGGCGCAGTCAACGACCGCTTTGACTGTCCCTCGCCCGCCGCCCTCGTCTCGTCCTTAAGCGTGGCGGCATTTCATATGCCCACTCTATAATTCCACCCCAAAACGTAAACACCCAAATCAACACCCATTGGAAATGAGATTAGAGCTTGGAACTGGGTTTGTCGGGTTTAACGGTGTGTTTAAGCAAAGGCGAGGATTACTGGGAAAGCGACCCCTTTTCAAATTGAATAAATTAAGATTAATTAAGGGGAACGGCCCGGATTACGTGGCACGGGAACAAAGGGACACGCAGACCGCGGCAGGGCTCAAGGGCGGCTATTTTCTCTCTCTGCTCTCTCTTTCAATAACTGACGGCGTCAAGCGAGGAGGGCGGCTGTGGGTACGAGAGTTGACGGCAGTAAACGGCGGAGGTTAAGGGACGGGCGGGCGGGGGGCCCGCACATTTGTCGGCATCGTCCGCATCTTCGCCGTGTTACTTGGATCGGGGCGTGGGGCCCGCAAGAGACGCGGTCCCGTGGCTTGGACATTCCGTAGAGGGTGGTGGTATTGGGTGAGAAGGACACGTGTCGGTAGTGGCGGGGTGCGTGAAAACTATGCCGAGGACGCGCCCCAGGGACGAGCGGTTGTTCCCCGCGTGGGGGGACGCAATAATTGTGCGAATTTAATACTTGCCACTTTTGCATATACGTCCCTCATATTTGCATATATGATGTGTATAAATTAGCAGTTGAGCTTGATGCATCATCAGCTATATATTTCGATGATCTTTTGCTGCAATATGGAAATACTGCATTCATGTCGAGCGCCTTTGGCGTATTGGTACCCGGGGTGAGAACCTGGGACTTCAGTGTGAGGTTCCGGTTTCGAAACCATTATCTCTTCTTTCCTTATATGTAATATTATTTTCTTAGTGTATGTAGTGTAGTGGCTTCTCCGGGCTCTTACGTCGGGCTGCCAGCCGACCTTCGGACACGGTTTAAAAAAAAGAAATACTGCACGCATGTCTGTAGCTACTGCAATTACAAGAGCTTCTAAGTCAATTCATACCCTAATCTGTATTGTTTCTTCACTGATTAGCTATTTCATATTTCATTTGTATTGCTACCAGCCTTGAGAGTATAATTCTAGAGTATCTCACATTTCATATGTTATTGACATTGCTGACTAATTTGTTAACATAATTTTAAGAGAAAAAATATTATTTCTCTTATGTTGCAGGTCAAGTCTGCTCCTCAATGAGATTTATATAATGAGGAATCAAGTATACGGTGATTACAGGTTAATTGGGTTTTAGTAGAGGCTAGAACGCCTTGTAACTCGATCTGTAGACGAAGGATCTAAGGTCGCTCGAAGGTCGCCGACGGCTTGGGAGAAGGACCGACCTTCCTGCACAACTAGCAACTCGTCAGAAAGGCTGGGTTGGCTGTCAACCCGTGGCCTTTCCGATGGTAAAGTTAGTAGGTGACTTTTTAGAAGAAGGTCAGACACGCTGACCGATCTTAGTGTAGAACGACCTAAAGTGGCGAGCTTATGTGGAAGGCACAGATATATGGACGATATCCGACCTTATATATGAATGAGAGTTAAGATTTCTACCAGCCAAACCCCCTCTATTGATGGCTGGAGGGCGGTATTTATAGTGTGGAGAGTTGATTGACTGTCGTCCAATCAGTTGTCGCTTCTGCTTAGCTGGAGCACGGCTGTCACTTAGCTTGCACATTAACGGGGATGCGACAGGTCGACGAGAATGTCAGATACATTCTCACACCGCCTTTATCGGGCATTAATGGGGACGCGATGGGTGGCCGTAAGTTCTCGTCTTTAACCTTCGGCATTAATTGAAGACGTAGGTGGCACTACGTCATTCGGTCAGATATATTTATGGGCTGCCAGGTCGCCGAGGGTTGCCCTTGGAGAGAGTCGAGATTGGCGTCCGAGCTTGGCGTCCCAAGCTTCCTCCGGCCGACCGTCTTGTTTCGGTTGGCAGAGCGAGCTTCGCCGTTGTTGGACGATCTCTACGCTTGGCTCGCGAGCTTCCTGCTTGACTAGTTAGGCGAGCCTCTCTCTTGCTTTGTTGGACGAGCTTCCTGCTCGGCTGGACGAGCTTCTTGTTAGCGGGGAAGCTTCTCATGTGGGCTCGCTCTTGTTTCGGTTGGGTGGTGAGCTATTCGCTTGGACTTCAACTATTTGGGCCTTCATTTTCTGGGCCGACCATCAGGCCGTAACAATTGTTCCCGACATTCGAGCTTGAATCGGGAAACTCGACTCGGCTTGGATGATATGTCACATCCTCATTGGCCGAGGGCCGGCCAGCGACATTAATTTGAATCGACTGCCAAATCTCCTTCGGTCATCATGACGATTCGGTGACGAGGGGGAATCGAGGCGTCGATTCATTCTAAGCATGACGCGTGGCCGATTTGACCGAGGGGGAAGTGTTAGGATTGAGATCAGAGCAGGCGATGACTACTTTGGCTGTCCTATAGAGCTTCGGCCGTCCCTGACCCGAGTTGTAGGCGGCGCAGTCCGGAGTCCTTCCCCAGAGCCTTGGGCGACTTTTCAGGGGCGCAGCTCGTAAGCTTGTCCCGGATCTCTGATAGGATAGGAGCGAGGCCCGTAGCCTGCCCCAGGCCCTTGGGCGACCTATCAGGGGGCGCAGCTTGGAAGCCTGCCCCAGATCTTTGATAGGGACAAGGCCCATTGCTTGCCCCAGGCCCTTGGGCGACCTATCGGGGACGTAACTCGGAAGCCTGCCCCGTATCTCTGATAGGGTAGGGACGAGGCCCGTAGCCTGCCCCAGGCCCTTGGGCGACCTATCGGGGGGCCCAGCTCAGAAGCCTGCCACAGTTCTTTGTTTGTGGTGAGGTAGTTTGCTCCCAATGATCAAGCCGACCTACGTGGAGGTGTTTCGATTTTGGGGAGGAGCTGAAATTCAAATTGAGACAACACAAAATCATTTAGGCCATAGTTTATTTATAATATTTGAGCAAGTGCTTGGCATTCCATAGATAAGTTAACTCCTCGCTCTCCATTGTCGCCAATATGTAGGTCGCCGGCCCTACTGTTTCAGAGTGTTTTCTCACTACAAAGCGTTGACTGTGGAGAACCCGGGGGAAGCCTCGGCCCTTGTTGAGATGCTCGCCTCGGATAGTCGTGCTCGGCCTCGGCTGAAAGGGTGACGATGGGTAGCCTCAGGCGCCCGGGTAGATGCACGGCCGACGGGAGGCGAGGGGAATCTCGGACCTGACTAAGACGCTCGGCCTCGGTGGGGCGTGCTCGGCCTCGGTAGGTTGACGGTGAGGGGAAGCCTCACTATCCAGTCGGACGAGTGGTCGGAGAGGGGCGAGGGGTAGCCTCGGCCCGTTGATCAGATGTCCACCTGCGTAGACGAGAACGCTCGTCAGGGGGCCGGACCTTGGTTCCGGCCAAATCCCCTCCGATGCCTAAGTCAGATAGTGATCTGAGAAAGGAGGCCCGGCGGAGACGGTTCGACTCGTGAGGAGATCGTAACGGCGTCTCTCGGCGCGAGCGGGGGAGTAAGGAGATGAATTGGGGGAACGAGGTCGTTGATGGAGTACCTTAGGTTTTTGTTACCTTAGATGCCGTCCCTTTCTTCGTCGTCTTCCTGGCCCTTTTGTAGAGCTCCCGCGTGATTGCCTCTGACCCACGTCCCACGTCCGCCATTGATCGTGCCCCATCAGTCCCCCCTCGCCGCCGCTCTCTCCGCCATGCCAGCACCTCCCCATTATCGCTATTTAGTGGTCGCGCGTCCGGGGGAGTGGTTTTCGCAGGAGTGGGCGAGCGACCAACGGGTTATTGGGGCTGGGTCGGATCGACGTTCGAGGAGGTCCCTTGTAGGGCCTTTGTCGAATGGGCTTTGAGGACGCAGATGGGCTTTTGACCAGTAGTCGGGCTCCTGGGCTCGTGTTTTACGGGTCTCGGTCAAATAGGCGTAACAATTGCCCCCATCGGTCGGGTTGATCGGCCTCGGCCGGTTCGGCTCGGCCGATGTGACCTCTACCGATTTTGACGAGCTCGCCAGTCGATGCCGACTCATTTATTAGTCGTCATCATGAGTTGGCCCGTTCGATGTTTTTAAGGCGCGGGTTCCGAAGCGCCGTCGGTCTTCAGATGTTGCCACGTGTAGCGGCAAGCTTATCCCTGCCGCTCGCGGAGTCGTCTTAAGTGGAGAAGCCGAGGGATTCGGTGTGCCGCCATCCCATCGTCTTTCTTCTTTGCGCTGATCCCCCTCCTGTCTAAGCTCTGCCCCATGTCGTCTTCTTCTGCTACGGGTTCGGTTCGGTCGGAGCGCGATGTGGCTCCAGGTCCGGCGGGTGGCACTCCTTCGGCGATTAGTCAGCACGGGGATGATCTTTCAGGGGTTCCTTCTGAGGTCTTGACGTGGCCTTCGTCGATCTGTGCCACCGCCATCGGGAGCATGCGCTCCTCCTACCTGCTTCCGCCCTACTCGGCTCGTGCCCTTGGGGCTGACGAGCGGATCTGCTCTCCTGGTCCCAATGAGGTCGGGATATATGAGAAGTGCTTCCACTTCGGGCTCCGTTTCCCGCTTCTTCCTTTTATCGTTGAGTTCCTTCAGGCCCACAATGTGTGCTTGTGTCAATTCTGTCCCAACGCCGTCGGGATCCTCGTCGGGTTCGTTGTCGTCTGCATGCTGAAGGGTGTGGTGCCCTCTCTCCGCCTCCTTGCCCAGTTCTACCGCCTGAGCCTACACCAATCGGGGGCGTGGATTTACATCAGCGCCCGCCCGAAGATGTCCCTGGTGCTGGGGTTGCCGAGCTCCCTGAAGCGCTGGAAGGGGGAATATGTGTTCGTCACATTCCCCTCGAGTGTACCCTTCCCGGCTCGGTGGGTGGCAGCCGTGCCGTTGTTCTTAATCTGGGTGAGCCGACGGTCGCTGAGCAGCAGACGGCGAGGGACATGCTGGCAATTCCTACGGGGAGCGCTCGATCGACTTCCTCTTTAGCGACCACAATTTGCGTAAGACGGTGTGGCCCCTAGGTAAGCTGCTCCGAACGTTCGCCCCTCGAAGTCGCCCAGGTTCTGCTCTGTCTCTCATTTCTTCTTTGAGTGCAGGTGGGCTCCCTCTCGGTTCTTCTCCTGCCAGTGCTCTTGTGCAGGTCCCAAACCCGGATCCGCGCAGAAGGGACCATGTGTTGGCGGTCCGGAAGAAGTAGCGGGTTGTGACCGCGTCCGGAGGTTCGAAGCGAAAGAAGATGTCGTCTCCCTCTCTCCCCTTGCAGGGGTCTCCCAAGAGGCTCCGGGAGGGGGTCGAGGGGGGTCGACGTCCAGCCGACTGCTGACCGACCTCATCCTGCTCCCGTTGAGGTTGCCTGGCCGTGGGCCGGCCCTTCACCTCTCCCGGACGGCTCTCTCCCCGAGGCTTACAGTCGGTATCTTGGGGCGTTCCGCTCCGCTCCTGGCGAGTTCCCTTCGTCAGGAGAGGGTCTTCTTTGTCCACGCTTTCCAGTGGGGGAGAAGGAGTCGGTGTTCTCGAGCCGCGGGAGCCGCCGCTCGAGTGGCCGAGAACTGTTGTCTCCCTTCCGACCAGGTGGTGTTGGACGGAGTCAGAGGTGATTGCTTGGCTACCTTCGTGATCCAGGCTGGTCAACAGGTAGTGTGTCTCTGCTTGTCCCCCCGTTCTCCAGCTGTTTTTTGCCATCTTACCTTCGTCGCTTTGGCACAGTTGTCCTCGGTGGGCCTCTCGATGAGGCGCCAATTCGCGGCTCTTCCCAAAGCCAAATCCGTGGCTGGGCTAGGCCCTGAGGTCTCTGGCGAGGAGGAGGAGGAAGCTGGTCAGTTGGAGGGAAGCGCGGGTCCAATCCCTGAACTCCCGCATAACTGAGCTGTCCTCTGCCCTGGAGGCGGTGGATCGTGAGAGAGCTGTGGCTCTGGCCGCGAAGTCCGAGGCCGAGACGCGGCTCGCCTCTCTTTTAAAAGACGTCGACGCGTCTGGAGGGGGTCAAGCAGGTCCCCGGCCCGGCTGCTGCCTCCGAAGCCTCGGAGCTCTCCGATCGTCTGGATGCGGCGGAGGAGCAGGCGAGGGGCCCTTGCTGCCCAACTAGGAGAGAAATCCCGGGAGATCGAGAAGGAGGAGGGCGGAGCACCAACGCCAGGTAGAGACCCTAGAGGCTCGGCTGCGTGGGCTCGAGGAGTTGGATCCTGCCCGGATCGCTCAGGATGCCGTGGCGGAGTATGCCACCTCCTTTGTGGAGACCGCCTTATTGGAGGCGTACGAGAAGGGCTTCGCCCGGTGCCAGTCCGAGATCCGAGAGAAGTTCCCGCTCTCGGGGATCAACTTCGAGAAACTTCGGATGTACTCTGACGCCCGAACGGAGTAAGGGGGGGAGACCCTAGTGAGCCTCCAGCCTGTGGCTCCCCTGGCGCCCCCGGAGAAAAATGAGGGAGGGGAATGCCCCTCGACCTCTTCGTGTATCCTTCTGTATACCTTTTTGCTTTATCTGGAAGGGAATGAATTTAAAACAAATTTATTTCATAGGAAACGATACATCTATTGAAAGTACTTGCGTAAATATTCCGCATTCCAAGTGTGAGTGAGAACTCTCCCTTCCATGTCGGCTAGTCGGTAGGCTGCGGGTCCGAGGACCTCGACGACTTTGTAGGGTCCCTCCCATCTAGCCGTGAGCTTCCCGTTGTCTGTGACGATGGCCCGTGGTACTCCGAATCGGGAGATGATGGAATTCCACACGAAGCTTTTCGCTTTCTTCCACGTGATGGTTGCCAACGGCTCGGCCTCGATCCACTTGGTGAAGTAGTCCACTGCCACGATCAGGTGCTTCCGCTGCCCTCGTCCTGGCTTGAACGGTCCGAGGATGTCGAGCCCCCATTTCGCAAAGGGGAGGTGGCTTACGATGGGGATGAGCTCTGACGGAGGAGTCGAGATGTGGTGGGCGTACCTCTGGCATTCTTGGCATTTCTGCACGTAGCTTGTAGCATCTTTGGCCAAGGTCGGCCAGTAGTACCCCTGCCTTAAGATCTTCTGCGCGACTATCTTGTCCCCGTTGTGATTCCCGCAGATCCCGTCGTGAACCTCCCGTAGGACGTAGTCAGCTTCTTGCGGTCCGATGCACTTCAGGTATGGGAGGACGTCCGTCTTGGTCCAGCGTCTCCGGTAGAGCGTCCCCTCATGGATCACGTATCGGAGTGCTTTCTCTCCAGGGTTCGGCGCTCATCCCCATCGGCCGGCACCTCTCCGTGGGTGAGGTATCGGATGATCGGGTCCATCCAGGTGGGCTCTTGGTCGATCGCCATCACCTCGTGCTCCATCGTGCTGGGAGACGGCAGGTTCTCTACGTAGATGGTGCGGCCCAGCTCCTTTGGCGAGGACGAGGCCAGTTTTGACAACGCATCGGCCCGCGCATTCTCTGACCGTGGGAGGTGTAAGACCTCCACGTCCTTGAATTTGGACATCGCCGCTCTGGCGACTGTGAGATATCTCTGCATCGCCTCCTCCCGTGCCTCGTAACTCCCTAAGAGTTGGTTGACAATGAGCTTCGAGTCGCTGAGGAGGCGGACGGACTCGGCCCCGAGCTCCAGGGCCAGCCTCAGGCCGTTGATCACAGCTTCGTATTCCGCCACGTTGTTCGTGGCCGGGAACTCGAACCGCAACGCGTATTCCGCGATGTTCCCCTCCGGAGATCGGATCGCAATCCCGGCCCCTCCTCCTGACTGCGTGGCCGACCCGTCCACATGAACTATCCACGCTCCTGGATCCTCTGGTTGAGAGTGGTCAGCCGAAAGAAAGGACAAGGGTTGAGCAGTTACCGTCCCCGGGCCTTCTCCCTCTGGGGGGCCATTTCCTTCCGTCGTGCATTCGGCGATGAAGTCGGCTAGGGCCTGTCCCTTGATGGCCGTGCGCGGTTTGAATCGGAGGTCGAACTCGCTCAGTTCCACTCCCCAGTTTAGCATCCTTCCCATTCGATCGAATCTCTTGAGGTTCTGTTCCAGCTGTGAGTCGGTCAGGATCAGTATGGTGTGGGCCTGGAAATAGGGTCAGAGCCTTCACGCTGAGAGGACGAGGGCGTACGCCAGTTTCTCCATGGGCGAGTATCGCACCTCCGCCCCCTTCAAGATCCGGCTCGTGTAATATACCGGCCATTGCACCCCGCCGTCCTCCCGGATCAGCACCGAACTCACAGCTTCCTCCGCGCACGCCAGGTAAAGGCTCAGCGACTCCCCTTCCCGGGGTTTGGACAGGAGAGGGGGGCTGCGGAGGTACTCTTTGAGGTCCCCGAACGCCCGGGAGCAGTCTTCGTCCCAGAGTATTGTCTTCCTATTGTTCGGAGGTTCCGCGATTGCTTTCCTCAGGACCTTGAAGAAGGGAAGCGATCTTTCTGCTGATTTGGAAAGGAATCGCCCCAGGGCTGCGATGCGCCCGTTCAGCCTCTGTAGCTCCTTGATCGTCGTCGGCTCGCGCATGTTAACCAGCGCATCGATCTTGTCGGGATTAGCTTCAATACCACGATTAGTTATCATAAATCCCAAGAATTTGCCAGGTCTTACCCCGAACGTGCATTTCGCGGGGTTGAGCCGAATGTGGTGTCGCCGCAACCGCTCGAAGGTCTCCCGCAAGTCGGCGATGTGGTCTTCCGGTCGCCTTGACTTGACAAGCATGTCGTCGACATAGACTTCTAGGTTCCTTCAGATCTGGGAGCTGAACACCTTGTTGACCATTCTCTGGTAGGTGGCCCCCGCGTTCTTCAAGCCAAATGGCATCTTCCTGTAGCAGTAGTGTAATGACCCAACTTTTCATATACGCGTATTTGTACGTATTTTTGACATAGATACGTCCGTATATTTTTGGAAAGTATGCCCATATTTTTCTTTTAATTATTTGATGTAGGAATTTATTTTAAAAGATTTTAAACTCATTACTTGAATTTAGTAAATGAGAGTATTTGGAGAAATACATGTATTTGGAGTGTATGAAGTATTTCTTCAAGTATTTTTAATTTCTTAAAATAAAAAAATCCACATTTTTATTACCATGATAACACATCCTATTAGGTGTCATGTTTTTAGTTAATTAGAGACACATGGCTTATTAGGTGTAAGAAGGAGAGGGATTTGGGGATTCCTAAAACCTTTGCATGAAGAACAAACCAAGAAAAAGAAAAAGAAAATCTCATTTCACTCTCTCCCTCACTCCCCATTTCTGGCCAAAAATTAGCATGCCCCCTTTCTTTCATTTTTTTTTCATCCTCTTCCTTAGAAAATACTTCCAATTAGCTCCCCTCTTCAACCTCTAAAAAGCCCCAAAATTCCTTTTCATTCCAACACCAAAAACTAGCCAAAATAGCCAAAAATCAACCATATGGAGACAAGATTGGAGCTTGAAGAATGAGACTAGGAGCTCAAGTTCTTCAAGGAATAAGAAGGTCCAAAGAATTTTTGGTGGACTTTATAAGGTAGAAATTCCTTTCACCTAGGTAGAATTTAGTTTTAGGACAAGGAGAATTGAATTAACTTTCATGAAACACATTTGTTCTTCATGCTGAAATTTGATCCAGAAAAACTGAAACTTTGACTAAGTTCTGGGGTTAATTGGCTAATGAGAATGCTTTGGAAATTTTATATGTTGGGTATCTCATTGTTATGAACAACTTTCATTCAGATCATTTTGCCAAATTCCAGGTCATGTGAGTTGGAGATAGCCGCTGGAGCTTTGGAGTTGGTGATCTGTTGTAGTATTGGGTGGTGAGGGGTATAATGAGAGACTTGTACTTTTGGTGTTTCTTTTTGGGTGGACCTTTGTACTTAGAGTCGTGAAAATGAAGATGTTGGTGTATGTATAAGATGTATCAATGTATCAATAAAATGGAATATTGTACTTTTGTTATTTTCTCAGTGTTTTTATCTGTGATGGAGTTTTACTTGTACTTCCCAGCATGTGCGTAGTACCTGCAACATTCTTTTGTTCTCTTCCTTTCTCTCTTTCTACGTAACACTCGTTAATCTAGGAATACTTGGGACGGATTCGTACTTTCCGGGTATCCTGGAGAGCGGGTCGTTACAGTTGGCGGCCCATGCAGGTCTCCGCACTGCGGCGTGCGTAAGGATAGTGTGAGTAATGCTCCATAAGGGTAGTTGTGTCCTAAGGTGGGTAGGTGATCAGCCTTAGGGTAAAACCCTGGTATTAGGAAACCCAATGTACAGAGCTCCCTGAGGTTAAGCATGGGTAGTTGTTTGTATATACATATACATATACGAGTGTGGGTATGTGTTTGCATGGATATAAAAGTATTGTATTGTATTTGCTTGTATTTTTAATGTTATGTGTCTATATATATATACGTAAATAAGATTACACTATAGATACGAGTATGACTACTTATGTGTATTCTTGTAATTCATAATATAGGTGTGTGTATGGTAATGTTGTTTGTATAGATTGAGGTGAATGTAGCATTTGATGAGTGAAATTATGTATAAAACATATTATCTGTGCAAGAGAGTATTATGTATTATCTATGTGGTAATCTATACTTAGATTTATATTTGGGGGTGTATATGTATGAATAAATGGATGTATATAGAGCTGTAAGTATGTATACTAAAGTATGATGCATTAAAGTGATGTTAGAAGATATATTTGTATATGGCGTGTCTAATGGATGAGTGTATATATACGGAGTATCTATGTGAATATGTATTGGTGTGCAAATAAATTTATGTTATATGTGTTGGTATATGGATGTTTGTTGGTAAGTGTAAGTGGAAGTATATTTGAATGTATAAAAGTGTATGATGGTATACATAAGTATAATTGTATGTGTATGCGTACTATAAATGTGGTTGTGTAAATTGACATAGTGAGATATGTATGTATGAATATAGCTACAATGGGATGTGTACCATAAGTAGTGTGTGCAATATATTGTCTTACTAAATGGTGTGTATAGATATACATAAATAGGTATGCCAAGTTATACAATATTGGTGTACTTATATATCATGTGATAATATGTGAGTGTAGCATATGAATAAGATTTATATGTATTGTGTATATAAGAGAGAGAGAGAGAGAGAGAGAGAGTGTGTGTGTGTGTGTGTATACATATACTGAATTAATATAATCCTTGTGCTATAGTATATATATAGTGTCACATGTATATATATACTGTATTGAATATGTGTTACGTTGACTGCTTGTATGTAAGTATATTTGTGCACTGTATAAGTGGTTAAATATAGATTTACGTGAGTGAATATTGGAAATGAACACATTTGTATGTATTCTTGTATATATGAAGTGAGTATGTACTAGAAGGTTGATATACTATACATACATGCTGACAGGACTATTTACTATAGTGATATATACTGTGTACATCCTAGCGTTCGAACTATCACATATTGTCTATATAATTGTTAGTGTTCATACTTATGTGCTTAAGTGATATATTTGTGTATGCTTACCCACTTGATATGAGGTGCATCATATCAATGTGTATCATTATTGGTGTATGATTATTTACCATAAATGCATCAATAATTGGATTTACCTACTTATGTATGTATGTATAAGTATGCTAACTCTGTGACTTATGAGTATGGTGTGTTTAAATATCGTGTGAACATGTATGTATGTAGATATATATAAATATAAGGAGTTTGTGATTACCTATAGAGATGTATGTATTTAGATATATCTATATGTATCCATGTAATGGCATATGTCTTTGATCATATACTTGTGTGAATCTTTATGTAAGCACATATGTGTTGAGTGAACAAGTGTATAAATATTGGTGTGTATATTAATGACTTGGGTGTATCTATACATGTTTCTACTTATTGCTATGTACAACATTGAGACATGTGTCCATGTGTATAAGTGTACTAGCATGGGGTGTACATATTAGTCTGTATATATATGTGAGTATTCTCATGCAATATAGATATATTTGTGAGTACATGGATGAATGTGGAATGTATAGTACTATGTATGCATTGTGATGATTTGTCTGTGTGTATACCTATATTCTTGGATAAGAATGTGTATATATATGTATATAATCTACGGTATAGTGCATGTATACATGCGTGTATAGTATATACATATAGCGTTATTTGTATTTCTAGGGTAGAGAAACCCTTATACTATTCAGTCTCCAGTCCGACCTTTAGCATAGAAAGTCCGAGGGCGACTTGGTTATTAAGGTGGGTAGAATGTAATGACCCAACTTTTCATATACGCGTATTTGTACGTATTTTTGACATAGATACGTCCGTATATTTTTGGAAAGTATGCCCATATTTTTCTTTTAATTATTTGATGTAGGAATTTATTTTAAAAGATTTTAAACTCATTACTTGAATTTAGTAAATGAGAGTATTTGGAGAAATACATGTATTTGGAGTGTATGAAGTATTTCTTCAAGTATTTTTAATTTCTTAAAATAAAAAAATCCACATTTTTATTACCATGATAACACATCCTATTAGGTGTCATGTTTTTAGTTAATTAGAGACACATGGCTTATTAGGTGTAAGAAGGAGAGGGATTTGGGGATTCCTAAAACCTTTGCATGAAGAACAAAAACCAAGAAAAAGAAAAAGAAAATCTCATTTCACTCTCTCCCTCACTCCCCATTTCTGGCCAAAAATTAGCATGCCCCCTTTCTTTCATTTTTTTTCATCCTCTTCCTTAGAAAATACTTCCAATTAGCTCCCCTCTTCAACCTCTAAAAAGCCCCAAAATTCCTTTTCATTCCAACACCATAAACTAGCCAAAATAGCCAAAAATCAACCATATGGAGACAAGATTGGAGCTTGAAGAATGAGACTAGGAGCTCAAGTTCTTCAAGGAATAAGAAGGTCCAAAGAATTTTTTGGTGGACTTTATAAGGTAGAAATTCCTTTCACCTAGGTAGAATTTAGTTTTAGGACAAGGAGAATTGAATTAACTTTCATGAAACACATTTGTTCTTCATGCTGAAATTTGATCCAGAAAAACTGAAACTTTGACTAAGTTCTGGGGTTAATTGGCTAATGAGAATGCTTTGGAAATTTTATATGTTGGGTATCTCATTGTTATGACAACTTTCATTCAGATTATTTTGCCAAATTCTAAATGTATGATTTTATAAAAATTCGGATATGCACACTGATTTTCAATCAAAACTGTTCTGAAATTCCAGTATTTTTATTCTCTGTTAAACTGAGTATATCTCCTAACGTAGATGAAATAAAAATCTGAAAAAAATATATTCATGTAGATCTCGAAGTCCTACCCCAACATCATATAACACATGATATATGTTCAATTCAAAATGTAGGAGAAATAGGACTTTTTCTGCAACTTGTCCAATTTCTGGCAGTTTTGACACTTTGTATTAAAACCAAGATTTCGGCCACAATTCTTATTGAAATTAGATGTTCTAGGACATTTTGGATAACTACTCTTCAAGATGAACAATAACCAATTTTTTATTTCACCAAGATCTGCTTGTAAATGGGAGAAAAGCACTGTCGAAGTTGGTGCAATGTTTCTGTTTTTCTGCGGTACTGTCATCTGTTACTAAACTGATCACAATAAATCACACATATCATATTATTTTCTGAAATTTGGTATGGCAATGCAAAACTGCCATATCTACAACGTTGAAGAAGGGACTAAAAGCTAATTCTGACTGTAGATAGGGTAACCGAGCCGTTCTTTCTGCACTTACAGTTTAGACAGATTCATATGCTAATTTTACTTAGTACTTATCATGGCGTAGTTTTGTTTCAAGTTAAGTTGGTTTGTGCTAATCATGTTCTCAATGACATGCTATTGATACATATAATTATGCAGATGTTTCATGAAATATTCGTTATGTTAATAATGTTTAAGTTCAATTTGTTTATGCTTTTGTGCTCACATTCGTATATTCATAACGATGAGTTTGTGATGATATTTCATGCAATTCTTTAATTGAGATGATGATGATGATGATGATGATGATGGTGATGATGATGAAGATATTGTTAAAAGTTGGTTAAAGCGGTATTCAAGTCCGCTAGATGATTCGTTGACAAACGAAGTAATATCTTGAAAACTGAGAGTGAGAATGAGGAATGTATCAGTCCTCCTAAAGGAGGGTGACACGGGTTTGGGGGAAAACGGGTAAACTTTAGGAGTTAAGGAGCGGACATATGATATGAATTCTCACCCGCTGTATCACTCCCAGAAGGGCGAGTTGAAAGGGTTGGAGAGGCCGCTGGTGTACTCGTGATGCATCTGACGGTAATTGATGGTTTGCTCCGTTTGTCCCACAGAAAAACCGAGTTTGTCTCACTCCCATACCTTGTTCCGTTCGGGTACGGAGAGTTGCGAGAGGCCCCCTCCGGTGCTCGTGTTGCTGGTTGGGGTACCACTTTTTCACCCACCCTGGGTGAAGTCCGCCTCCTTAGCGTCCTACGGTTTACACGGGTTCCAAATATGTGAATCAACAACTTATAGTACTTGTCTTTAATTTATAAATGTTGTTATCTCGTGTCTCCTTACTTTTGTTTACTTTAATGCTGCTATCCCATGGTAATATGTTTCTATGCTTCCTTTCAATATCTGCATTTCATAATATGGTTTCTATGCATGTTTTGCACGTTCTCATAACTAGGTTCGCATGTTGGAATGTGATTACTTTTATGCACCATGAACCTTACTTGTTAGACCACCCTCCCTAGATGGGTAGACCAATTCTAAAACTGGGTCCTACTAGAGTGTTAGGAATTTCTACTGGGTCACGCGTTGACGTGTCCTCGTTGACTTTCAGGTCATGTGAGTTGGAGATAGCCGCTGGAGCTTTGGAGTTGGTGATCTGTTGTAGTATTGGGTGGTGAGGGGTATAATGAGAGACTTGTACTTTTGGTGTTTCTTTTTGGGTGGACCTTTGTACTTAGAGTCGTGAAAATGAAGATGTTGGTGTATGTATAAGATGTATCAATGTATCAATAAAATGGAATATTGTACTTTTGTTATTTTCTCAGTGTTTTTATCTGTGATGGAGTTTTACTTGTACTTCCCAGCATGTGCGTAGTACCTGCAACATTCTTTGTTCTCTTCCTTTCTCTCTTTCTACGTAACACTCGTTAATCTAGGAATACTTGGGACGGATTCGTACTTTCCGGGTATCCTGGAGAGCGGGTCGTTACAAGTAGGTTCCCCGGTCCGTCGTGAAGGCAGTCATCTCTTCGTCCCGGGGGGTCCATCTGGACTTGATTGTACCCGGAGTAAGCGTCCATGAAGCTTAGCATCTCGTATCCCGAGGCGGTGTCCACCAGGTGGTCGATGCGCGGCAGGGGGGTAGCTATCCTTGGGGCAGGCCTTGTTGAGGTCACTGAAGTCCACGCACATTCGCCACTTCCCGTTGGGTTTTTTGACCATCACCACGTTCGACAGCCACTCCGGGTACCAGACTTCTCGTATGAAGCCGGCATCGAGGAGACGCTCCACTTCCTCGGAGGCTGCCTTCATCTTCTCGCCGCCCAGGTTACGCTTCTTCTGCCTAACCGGTTTGAAGTTGGGGGTCGGCGTTGATCTGGTGGACGATCACCTGGGGGTCCACGCCGGGCATGTCTTCGGGGCGACCAGGCGAAGATGTCCAGGTTCGCCTCCAGGCATTCGATCAGCTGATCCCTCAGGTCCGGGCTCAGCCCTCTCCCGATCGAGACGAACCGGCCCTCGATGTCCGTGACCGGATTTGCTCCTGCTCCTCCGCAGGGGTGGGCCTGGGCCCACTCCTTAAGTCGAGCGCGGCCATCCGGTCAGCTAGTCGATCCTCGGGACCTTCCTCCGCCAGTTGATAGCAGGTATTCGGTCTCCCCGCGTCGCCTTCGACTTGCCCCATCCCCCCCGGCGTTCGGAACTTAATGGTCCGATGGAGGGTCGAGACCACCGCGCCGACGGCGTTGAGTAGGGGTCGGCTGATGATCCCGTTGTATTCCGACCCGATCCCCAATACGATGAATTCCACCGCTAGGGTCACAGAGTCTGGGTGTGTTTCCGAGCGTTACCGGGAGATGGATAGTGCCGATGATGGGGGTGGAGTGACCCGTGAATCCGACCACGGGACCCGAACGAGGTCGCAAGTCTTCTTTCTGCCGGCCCATCTTCTCCAGGGTTGACATAAATAGGACGTCACAGGAGCTGCCGGTGTCGACAAGCAGCCGTCGCACTAAGGTAGTGTCTATGACCACTGATACCACCAAAGCCACGTCCGAGCTGCGTGCCGTTATGGGCGCACTCGGTCTCCCGACCGGTGGGGAAGGGGAGGGCATCCCGGCCCTTTCCCCACAACTCTCCTCGCGTCGGTCTCGTGCCCCTTCTTGGCAACGATGGCGGGCCCTGTCGCCCTGCGTCGGGGCCTCGCCCCTTCTTTCGCCGAGAGGAGGGAGGCCGCGTCATCGCAGATGTGGTTTGTTTCTTCGTGGGGCAGTTTTCGTTCCCACAGACGGCACCAGATGTTTCAGAGTGTTTTCTCACTACAAAGCATTGACCGTGGAGAACACGGTCAACGTGGTCAAGGGGCCCGCTTTGGGTCCCTTGGGGGGCTTCGAATTGGTGCAGAAGGGGCGAGGGGAAGCCTCGGCCCTTGTTGAGATGCTCGGCCTCGGATAGTCGTGCTCGGCCTCGGCTGAAAGGGTGACGATGGGTAGCCTCAGGCGCCCGGGTAGATGCACGGCCGACGGGAGGCGAGGGGAATCTCGGACCTGACTAAGACGCTCGGCCTCGGTGGGGCGTGCTCGGCCTCGGTAGGTTGACGGTGAGGGGAAGCCTCACTATCCAGTCGGACGAGTGGTCGGAGAGGGGCGAGGGGTAGCCTCGGCCCGTTGATCAGCTGTCCACCTGCGTAGACGAGAACGCTCGTCAGGGGGCCGGACCTTGGTTCCGGCCAAATCCCCTCCGATGCCTAAGTCAGATAGTGATCTGAGAAAGGAGGCCCGGCGGAGACGGTTCGACTCGTGAGGAGATCGTAACGGCGTCTCTCGGCGCGAGCGGGGGAGGAAGGAGATGAATTGGGGGAACGAGGTCGTTGATGGAGTACCTTAGGTTTTTGTTACCTTAGATGCCGTCCCTTTCTTCGTCGTCTTCCTGGCCCTTTTGTAGAGCTCCCGCGTGATTGCCTCTGACCCACGTCCCACGTCCGCCATTGATCGTGCCCCATCAGTCCCCCCTCGCCGCCGCTCTCTCCGCCATGCCAGCACCTCCCCATTATCGCTATTTAGTGGTCGCGCGTCCGGGGGAGTGGTTTTCGCAGGAGTGGGCGAGCGACCAACGGGTTATTGGGGCTGGGTCGGATCGACGTTCGAGGAGGTCCCTTGTAGGGCCTTTGTCGAATGGGCTTTGAGGACGCAGATGGGCTTTTGACCAGTAGTCGGGCTCCTGGGCTCGTGTTTTACGGGTCTCGGTCAAATAGGCGTAACACCTACAATGTCGGTTATTTTATAGGGGCCTTCCCACTTTGCTGTAAGCTTTCCTCGAAGGGCGATCTCTGGTTTAAAGGTCACATCTCTAAGGATGATGTCACCGACCCTGAAGCTCCGCTTCTTTACGCGGGAGTTATTGTGCCGGGCCATCCTCTGGTTGTGCTTGATGAGGCTTGTCAGAGCCCGGTACCTTGTCTCGTCGATGAGCTCGATGTTAAGGTCGAGACCTTCTAGATTGGCCTTTTTGTTAAAGTACATAAGCCTTAGGGATTCCTCACCGACCTCCACCGAAACGACGGACTCTGCTCCTTAGGCGAGCATGAAGGGGCTCTCATCGGACGAAGCTTTGTAGGTCGTGCGGTAAGACTAAAGGATGCCGGGCAGCTTGTCGGGCCAAAATCCGTGGGCAATGTCGACCTTCTTCTTCAGGGGCCCGATGATGCATTTTTTCTCCGCTTCCGCCATACCATTGCTTTGTGGATGCGCCACGGGGGACTTCGGCCGGTACAACCTCCTTCATAGCCCCCAAAGCCTTCTCACTAAGTATGAACTTCTCCGCTCGGGAGAAGAGAGCATCGAGGTCGACTAGCGGATCGTGGAGCAGAGATTTGAGTAGACTCCGATTGGCCAGCCCCTTCTTGAAGGCCATCATGACGAGCTCATCTTCGCGACTCGTCACGCTGAGCCTTTCTTCATTGAAGTGCTTCAAGAGCTTCCAGATAGTTTACCCTCCTTCTGGACTACCATGAATAGATAGTCTAAGGCTTTCCTCCTTCTTTGCCCCAGCCAAGAACTGCTGATAAAATTGCGGGAAAGATCGCCGAATGAGTCGACCGATCGGTCGGGCATGCCGTTGTACCATTTCACAGTCGACTTCTTTAATGTTGTCTGGAAAGCTCTGCAAAGGAGCGTGTCATCTGCTCCTTGAATATCCATAACTTCCTGGTACCGCTATACATGCTCTAGGGGATCTCCCGAACCATCATACAGTTTGAACTGCGGGAGTTTGAACTTATGAGGTACCAGGGTTGAGATCACCCTCTTGGTCAGCGGGTTAGCCTCTTCGGGGTAAGGGGAGGCATATGTGACCTCCAGGGGACGTTCCGGCCGCCCTGGCCTCCTCGCCACTGATTGGAACCACCAGAAAGAGCCACATCGGCGCTTAGGGGTGTCCCTCTCTCGCTCTTTAGGGGTCATACTCCGGTTGTGGCTTCCTCGTCACCGATCATTACGCTTAGGAGAACGCGTCCTGACCTACCTGGGCTTCTGCTCCGATGCTGGTACTTTTCTTGTCTCGGGCTCCGCAGCCTCCCACACCGATGCCTTTCAGTAGCGAGATTCAGCCTAGGGAAATTTCGTACTCCTTGGGCCGCCTCATGTGGGATTCTTCGGCTCCCCTCTTAGAGCTTCTCCCTCGTGGCGATGGTCAGCCGTCGTTGTCGAACGGTCGCTTCCTCGTCGAGTTGCATTTGTCGAGCGGTTGCTTCCTCTTCGGACTGGGGGAGGAGGTCCCGCCTCACATTTGAGGGCCTATGGGGCCTTCGAGTGGAGGGGGCCCCACGGGTCTGGCGGCGACCCAGTTTTTCATCAGCTTGATGAAGGCCGCAAAGTTTGCATGGACATTGCGGGCCGCTACCTGAATGATAGCCGCTGACTCCTCAAGGGGTAGATCCAGCGGATGAGTCCTCCCGATAGAACGAGGCTCATCGGCCAAGGGCGGCCTCATGGTGTCATTGATTAGTGCCTCGAGTCGTTCCCGCTTTCTTGGAGGTAGCGATGGGGTGACGTTGGGCGATTTGCCATGACGAGAATTATGGTAAGTATGTGCGGAGCCTGGCATGGGTGTAACCCTTCATTCCCACAGACGGCGTCAATTGTGGCGGGTCAAATCTACCTATCAATGAGATTTATATAATGGAGAATAAAGGGTACGGTGATTACATGTTAATTGGGTTTTAGTATAGGCTAAAAGGCCTTAGAACTCGATCTGTAGACGAAGGATCCAAGGTCACTCGAAGGTCGCCGACCGCTTGGGAGAAGGGCCGAGCTTCTTGCACAACGAGCAGCTCGTCAGAAAGGCTGGGTTGGCTGCCAACCCGTGGCCTCTCCGATGGTAAAGTTAGTAGGTGACTTTTTATAAGAAGGCTGGACACGCTGGCCGATCTTAGTGTAGAGCGACCTAACGTGGCGAGCTTATGTGGAAAACACAGATATATGGATGTTATCCGACCTTGTATGAATGAGAGTTAAGATTTCTACCAACCAAGCCCCCTCCATTGATGGCTAGAAGGGTGGTATTTATTGTAGGGAGAGTCAGTTGATTGCCGTCCAATCAGCTGTCGCTTCTGCTTAGCTGGAGCCCGGCTAGCGCTTAGCTTGCGTATTAATGGAGATGCAACGGGTCGATGAGAATGTCAGAGACATGCTTGCACCGCCTTAATCGTGCACTAATGGGGACGCGACGATCGGCCGTTAGTTCTCGTCTTTAACCTTCGGCATTAATTGAAGACGTAGGTGGCCCTACGTCATTTGGTCAGAGATATTTATAGGCTGCCAGATCGCCGAGGGTCGCCCTTGGAGAGAGTCGAGCTTGGCATTCGAGCTCGGCATCCCAAGCTTCCTCTTGCCGACCTTCTTATTTCGGTTGGCAGAGCGAGCTTCGCCGTTGCTGGACAATCTCCATGCTTGGCTGGCGAGCTTTCCGCTCGATTTGTCGGACGAGCCTCTCTCTCGATTTGTCGAAAGAGCTTTTCGCTCGGCTGGACGAGCTTCCTACTATCGGGGCGAGCTTCTCATTTGGGCTCGCTTTTGTTCCGGCTGGCCGGTGAGCTATTCGCTTGGGCTTCAATTATTTGGGCTTTATTTTCTGGGCCAGCCATCAGACCGTAGCATCTTATGTTGTCATAAAAACAAATAGGTTGACTTCTCCTTAATTCTGCGCGGCATGTTAAAAAATTTGAGTAGAGTTTCTGTATATGACTTTGAAGTGCATATCAATAGGTATCAGCTAATTTATTAATTGGATAGAACTGACTTGGTATCTGTTGATACATGGGTCCGGCCCTCGAAGCGGGTAGATGAATTCTACCTGAAGAGGAAGACACACGGCTCATAATGCTTGTGTTGAATGAGTTAACCCACACCTCACTCATGAAGAGCCTTGAATAGTGGACGGTTACAACTCCGTCATGGCCCACTTCAAATGACCATGAATTAAGCAACGAATGACGTGATCGATGGTGGCTGTTACACGAAGGAGACCACTTGATGAGTGGGAGATTACATAGGAGGATATAAATAATCCAAATGACAACGAGGAAAGGGGAGGTCAGATCTAACCAAGGCTAAGTATCATACTACAACCAACACTACTTTTTATTTTGCTCTTTACGTTTATTTCACTAGAAAAACTAACTTGAGCGTCGGAGTGGAATCGGCCGGGCCCCAGCCCAGACCCCTTGCCGATTTTCCTATGGTGCAGATTAATGGAGATAACGCGGAGCTAGGTTCGCATTCACCAAAGTTGCGTGATCCTATCTCTCCACGACCAAGGGTCTGCCTTCCACAGGTCTCATTCTTCAGCCAGCGAAGGTTCCTCTCAGCGCAGGCGTCTTCATCTGCTCAATTTACTATTGTCCGGATCCCAGCCGTCAATAGTATCTAAACTAGAGTCCATGGTTACGAAAAGAAACAGGGAGAGATTTTAAAAATGAAAAAATATATTTACATAGATGATTATTCCTAACTACCATTGCAGCTTAACCCAAAAATATCCCGACATTAATATTGAAGCAAATATGTCGAGAGAGAGAGAGAGACAACGTGGTCAAGAATTAGACCAACATCGAAAGCATTCCACTGATAACATCGTAGATGCACCAAAAGAACATTTGAATGATACCGCGCCAATTGAGGCAAAATTAAGCTAATATAGCTGGAAATAAGCCTTTGGAGTACTTCAAACGATATTACGACTTTGGATAAAACCAAAACAATAACAAATGCATAAAATAAATGTTTTACACGCTGAATATTTGCTTATTCCAATCTTTTCATGGTAAAATTTGTGGATACAACAATTCTTGGAAATATTAGGAAAAAATTTATCGATAAATTACCAAACTAACTTATCATCATACCTTATTTTTCAGAAATTAATCACAATTTGACACTTTTTTTAATTAACCAAATGTTTTCTTATTTAAGCGCTTTATTGTATGCAAAAGAAAGAAAAACGAAAAGCATTTCAAAGTCACAATTATGTAAAAGAAGAAAGCGAGATTAACCAAAATGCAAAAGAGAGGGGGGCCAATCCGCAAAACCACCCAATTAATAACGTAAGAGGTGGGGAGGTGGGCGACGGACCCACCTAATTGTGAAATGCTGCTGACCCTTTCAAAACTCAAAATAAAAAATAACAATAAATAAATAAAAAGCGACGGCCGCTTGCCGCTAGCCGCTGCCGCGTCATCGTCACCACCAAAATTGAATTGGGACGGAGAGAAGAGAAGGGGCCGGGCCGGTCACTGGTGACAGCGACGGGTTCAAAGCCCTTTTTCCATCCTAACAAAATCCGATCCAATTACGTCCGCCGCTGTCCTTACGTGCCGCCTATTAATTGAGTGCGGTCCTTAAACCGAATCCAATCGAAACTCGGCAGGCAACTCGCCTCGCCCACGGTTTTGGCGAGAGTGCCGATCGTGGTCCGATACGGTACGAAATTGGGATTTGATTTTAACTAACTAATTAATTTTTTTTCGGTGTCAAGTCGTTGTTAGATGGGCGTTAGGAACACGTTAAACGCTGTTAGTAGGATGTGAGGGACGGCAAGTTTGGCTTTAAGATCTTTATATAGATGGGTCGGCTTGTAGTGCGGGTGTTCCGCCAAGTCTAATATATATATGTTGTGAATAGGCCTAATGCGTCTATTGGGTCTCCGTCCATCGTTGAATGCTATATATATATGAAGACATGAGGGCTCCTAACCTCCTACACCTTTTACCCTACACTTTTCCCTTCATAACACGTTATCAGCACGAACTGCTCGAAGGAAAAAGACGACGGTTCTCAAGGAGGAGTTCACCCCAACGTCATTTTAAGAAGATCTTGTTCTTCTCAACGGGGAGCGTATGTCATTTTTAAGAAGATCTTGTTCTTCTCAACGGGAAGCGTAAGGGGCATCCTTCATCGACCGTCGTCTAAATTATATAACCGAATGTAGAAGTTAAATTCTCAATTTTTTAAGATCTAGACTTGATTTTCCTGTAGATCAGCATGTTAAAGATCACGTAGTTCATAAACACGGTAAAAATCGAATTTTTTTAGATCTGCAAGTCTAAAAACATTAAAAAATGGGTTTTTTTTATTATCCATGGCTGCGCGCCCTAAAGGCGCTCCGGCCGTGCATTCGTGCATTCGTGCACGGCCAGGCCATGCCCAAAAGGGCATGGCCGCCCGCGCCCTGCAGGCGCCACTGGCCGCCACAGCGGCCGCGCCTATGGGCGCGGCCAGCCGCCGCGGCGGCCGCTGTGGGCCCCCACCCCCTCTCCCTAGGGTTTTTCGAAACCCTAGCCCTTAACGGGCTATTTTGGGGGAGGCCCATTAACTCTTGCTTGGTTTTTTTGGCCATAAAGCTCGAAAATTAGCCTATTTTTTCACAAAAAATTCTTTTTTAAATTATTTGGACCTCTAAAGCCCACTAACTAAAGAAATATTTAATTGTGATAGAGTTGGACGGAAAAATAAATAAATATACAAAATGGATCATAATTACATGTTTTAAATTCTATTGTTAGAAATTTGAGCACAAACTTCACTTGTTAGATTATTTTTTTAAATCTATGCATATGCTGTCATATATCTGCGTGGTTGTATATATATATAATATCTGCATGGATGTGCTATTAGACTATGTTTTTAGGGATCAACTAGGTTTCCGACACTTTTCCCATTTTCTGCAATTTTTTCTTTTTGAGAGAACTTGTATGCGAAGTTATAAATGTAAAAGTCAAAACTGAAGGACCATCCCATTGAGATGAAGGCGCTAGCATAAAGAGAAAGGTGATTTTTCTTAAAGTTCCGAAGTTGTCTTTATTTTATGCACTTTTTTATTTATGAGATGTATCTTCGGACTTTTTCTTTTTCTTTTTAGTGCTCGGCAGGCTGATCCCCATAGTTCTAAATTAATTCTTTGCTTATATTAAATGCGTGGATGTTTAACTTTAATAGTCAAATAATTCATGTTATTTCTATGTTGCTAGATTGCACAGATGGCCAGACTTGCTAATGCTGATTTCTCGGTCCTGAAGGCTGATGGGTCGAACTACTTGAGTTGGCAGTTGGACCTGAAGTTCCACCTGCGCTCTCATGGGTTCAATCTAATACCCACAGCAAAGGTAACAATCAGTACTGCCACAACTGAAAAGGATGCTTCTAAAGAACCCCCTACTACAGAAGAAGTTTCCGATATACTTAAGGCGAAAGCCATTATTTATATCAGGAAACACTTAGACTCGACCCTGAAGGAAGAGTATCTTACTGTAGAGGATCCCTATGAGCTGTGGACTGCACTTGAGAAGAGGTACATACATCAAAGGGATGTCATACTCCCTCTTGCACAATACGGGTGGACTCACCTTCGCATACAGGATTACAAATCCGTAGCGGAGTATAACTTAGCATTATTCTGAATCACCTCATGCCTGAAGTTGTGTGGTGAGGATGTGCCTGAGAGGATGTTGCTAGAGAAGACGTTTACGTCTTTTCATGAGAAGGACATGATCCTTTTGCAACAGTACTGTGAACGAAAGTTCACAAAGTACTCCGATCTGCTCTCATATCTACTAATGGCTGAACAGAATAGAGAGTTGTTGATTTCCACTCACAATCTACGCCCTCCTGGCTCCGCTCCACTTCCACCTCCTGCAGAAGCACATTTCTAGTCTTCCTAGAAGAAGATGATGAATAAGAAGGCAAAGTTCCAGAAATGGAAAGAACTGAAGCAGCGGATAAAGGCTACTCCTCAGGCTCATCCCAAGAACCAGAAGTTCGTGGCAAAGAAGCAAAAGTGGACACCTTATAAAGGTGTCCTCCCAAGGAAGACTAGGAGAATAAATGCTCTAGATGCGGAATGACTGGTCATTGGTCCAGAAACTGCCACACATCCAGCCACCTACAGGACCTCTACCAAGCAGATCTCAAGCCTCATGCTGAGACAAACTCGATAGATTGGACATCGTTACTAGCTACTGCATGGAATCCAGAAGATTGCATGAATGACGACACTTTGTATCTTACTTTCTAGCATTGTAGTCATGGACATGGTAATTTCCCATGTCCACCCTGGTCCATGACTACATTTTTGCTCCCCAATAAAGTAAGAAGCAATCATTTTGCTCCCCAATAATACACATGGATTCCATGCAGTAGCTGGTAACGCTGTCCCATCTATCGAGTTTGTCTCAGCTACTTTAATATGTGTATTATTGGGGAGCAAAATGTAGTCATGGACCATCTGTATCTTACTTTCTAGCATTGTATCTTATTTTATGTTTTTCTATTCCATGTTAGCTACTTTGTTTATCAACTTTTAAATATTAATAAAAGTATTCTCTTTTCGTAGTATTTATTGAATGCTTTTCATTTTTAGATATGGAATCTATATGCCTAGTAGACAGTGCGTCAACGCACTCTATTCTTTAGTGTATAGACTACTTTACGAGCATTGGTAGTTACTCTGGTCCATTAAGAACAATCTCAAGACCAGCTGACATAATAGAAGGATCAGGGGAAGCAATCATTTTGCTCCCCAATAATACACATATTAAACTTAAAGATGCACTATACTCACCTAAATCGACCCGAAATCTTCTAAGTTTTAAAGATATCCGTTTAAACGGGTATCACTTAGAGACGGTCGAGGATAATAAAAAAGAATACTTTCACGTTACATTTCTTACAAATGGTATAAAAACCATTGTGGAACGTATCGAGGGACTCCCCACGGGTCTCTACCAGACAAGTATTCACTCTTCAGAAGTATACATGACGGAGCACCTGCAGTGCCCTCAAGTACCAGAATTCCAACTCTGGCATAGTAGACTGGGACACACTGGATCTGTTATGATGTACCGCATCAGAAATAGCTCCAGGGGTATAAATTTGAAGAACCTGAAGATTCTTCAAAAAGGTAATTTCCCATGTCCACCCTGTTACAAGGGTAAACTAATAACGAGACCCTCTCCACTTAAAGTGGACTTGGAGTCTCCTAACTTTCTGGAGAGAATCCATGGGGACATTTGTGGGCTTATACACCCATTAAGTGGTCCCTTCAGCTACTTTATGGTTCTGATAGACGTGTCTACTAAGTGGTCACATGTGTGTCTACTATACACCCGTAACTTGGAATTTTCTAAACTTTTAGCTCAGATAATCAAGTTGCGGACCCACTTTCCCGATCACCAGATAAAGAAACTTCGTCTGGATAATGCGGGGAAGTTTACATCACAAGTTTTTCTAGATTATTGCCAAGCATCGGGTATTGAAGTTGAACATCCTGTAGCACATGTTCGCACCCAAAATGCGTTGACAGAATCTCTAATAAAGAGATTGCAATGGATTGCTCGTCCATTACTACTTCAATCTCAGTTGCCGATGAATGCATGGGGTCATGCAATATTACATGCTACATCTTTAATAAAATACAGACCTTCTGGAGGTTAGTCATCTTCTCCTATGCAATTAGCACTTGGAATACCACCAATTGTCTCACATTTGAGACGGTTGTACAGTATACGTACCCATAGCACCACCACAAAGGACAAAGATGGGTCCACAACGTCGTCTTGGCACTTATGTTGGGTTTGACACACCCTCCATAATAAGATTCGTAGAACCCCTTACACGAGACGTTTTCAAGGCACGTCTAGAAGACTGTGAATTTGATGAAACATCATTTCCAAGACTAGGCTTACAAACCAAGAAGCCTGAAGCTTCAGAGAGTATCTCTCGGGATACACAGAATAAAGTCACTTTGATCCGCCTACGAGCCAGTGTGAGGAGGAGATCCTGAAAATTCTCCATATCTAAAACACTGTTCATCTCTTGCTAGACAAATTTACTGACAACCAGAAAATTGTCAGATCACACGTCCCTGCTGTTAACACTCCAGCTAGGATTGACATACCGCAAAATGGATGCAATCCGTCTGCAGCAGAGATGGTTGGATCTCTTAAAAAGAGAGGACGACCACCGGGATCAAAGGATCAAGTCCCTCGAAAGAGTAGGACCATTGGCAATGGTCAAACAATACCACCACATAATGCTACTCTAAGCCCTTCTCCCACATCTCTCCCAAACTCTCAAAGAGAGGAAAAACCGGGAGAAAATGAAGTTTCAATACATTATGCACGAACTGGGGAGTAATGGGACATAAAGAGCACCATTATAGACGACACATTTACGTGTAATATTGCCATCAATTTCGCATACTGCGACGATAATATTGAACCACACTCTCTGACAGAATGTCAAAACAGAGATGATTGGCTAAAGTGGAAAGCGGCAAAAGGAGTGGAGTTGGACTCACTCACCAAACGCAAGGTCTTCGGACCAATTGTCCAGACACCAAAAGGTGTAAAACCTGTGGGTTATAAATAGGTATTTGTTAGAAAAAGAAATGAACAGAATGAGATCGTTCGCTACAAAGCAATGCTTATAGCGCATGGGTTTACCCTACTTCCAGGGGAGGATTTTGACGCCACATACTCCCCGGTCATGGACGCGATCACATTCCGATTCCTTAGTGGCTTAATAGCTCAAAAAGGTTTGGATATTCAGCTTATGGACGTCGTAACTGCATACATATATGGCAATTTAGACCGAGACATCTTTATGAGATTGCCTGACGGTTATTCTTTGCCTGCAGCACTAAAAGAGAGACAACGTGACGTCTACTCAGTGAAACTGCAAAGATCATTATATGGGCTGAACCAATCTGGAAGGATGTGGTATAACAGACTGAGTGAATTCCTTGCGAAGCAAAGATTTGCAAATGATCCAGCCTGTCCTTACATCTTTATTAGAGCAAATGCAACATGATATGTCATTATAGCCGTCTATGTGGACGACTTGATCCTCATCAGATCTCCTGGAAAGATCACTGAGATTTCTAGAAGCTTGACAGAAACTTTCGAGATGAAAGATCTCGAAAAGTCAAAATTCTGTTCAGGTCTTCAAATAGCGCATCTTAACGATGGGATCATGTTACATCTGTCAACTTATACATCGAACTTACTGAAAAAGTTTCAAATGGATAAGTGCCACCCCTTCAGTACCCCAATGGTCGTGAGATCATTGGATGTACATAAAAACCCCTTCTGATCGCTGGAAGAGGGGGAGGAAGTACTAGGCCCTGAAGTGCCTTATTTAAGTGCTATTGGTGCACTCCTTTACATGGCTATCTGCACTCGCTCTGACATAGCATTTGCAGTCAACTTACTAACCAGATATAGTGCTGCACCTACACAGCGGCATTGGGCCGGAATTAAGCATCTTCTGCGCTACCTCAGGGACCATAGACTTAGGTCTATTCTACAGGAAAGGGGCAACAACAGGTTTAGTTGGTTATGCTGATCCAGGTTACAGATCCGATCCTCATACAGAGAAGTCTCAGACCGGATACATGTTCACATATGGCGGCACTGCCATATCTTGGAGATCTGTGAAGCAGACCATGACGACCATCTCATCCACATATTCAGAACTTCTAGCAATCCATGAAGCAAGTAAAGAGAGCTTCTGGCTACGTTCTGTGATCCAGCACATTCTCACCTCTACCGACCTGAATCCCGACGTTCTTGAGTCTACTACAACCTATGAAGATAATGCGGCATGTATAGCCCAGCTACAGGACAGCTACATCAAAGGCGACGAGACGAAGCATATCTCTCCCAAGTTCTTCTGAACGCATGACCTTTAGAAGCAAAAGAATATTGAGGTACAGAAGATCCAATCTTGTAATAACTTGGCGGATTTGCTTACCAAATCCCTGCCTACTAGTATCTTTGAGAAACTTGTAAGTGGGATTGGGATGAGGAGTGTGAGAAAATGTAAACTGGGTCAGGATGAGAGAACTATGAATGTATAAATACACACGAGACTGATGTATAGATTCATATGAAATCTGCAAGCCTAAAACTTAGTCAGATGAGGGGGAGTCAACAGTAGTGTTGTACTCTTTCCCCTTGGCTATTGGTTTTTTCCACAGGTGTAACGGCCGCTTTCCGACCGTTCATATTTCCTGTGCGCACGTGCTTTATCGTGCACGTAATTTATTTGGCTAGTTCTGAGCTCCGGCTTATGTGATGCGATATGCCGTTGCAATCGTTTTGGGGTGTTGAATTTTATAGTAATTTTTGGGAACGTCTTTCACGGCTCGTCTTCTCGAAGAAACGACTTTGAATGATAGGGGTGTTTTAGTCATCTGACTCGAAATGCCGTTTCCAATTTTACGTAAATTTTTGGTAGGCGTTACGCACGATCAGGCTCCGTAGATCTGTGTGTCTCGTCTCCACGATCGCCCCGATATTTTCGGATTATTTTTCTGACGTCCGGTTTTAGAGATATCGCTCGGATAAATCTCGACCATCGATTAGCCAATCAGATTCAAATTCGAATTGTTAGCCAAATCTAGCCAATTCTCTTTTTGATCTATTTTATATCCTTCCAAATCTGTTTCACTAATCTCCCCTAGACTTATCCCAGATTTCACCCCCCCCTCTCTCTCTATCCTCCACAATTAACCCAAATCCTCTTTGTAAATATCAAATCCTTTATTATTAATTTAAACCCCTAAGCCCTAGCAGACTTCACGTGCAAACCTAGCTATGGGTTATTTCTTTTTGAGTTGCCAGCCGCCGTAAGCCTACCCCAACCAAACCCTAACTCTCACCCTATACCCCTCTTCCTCACTCTCAACCCCCGACGTCGGCGCCACCAAACTCCGACCGCCTGCCCCGACCCTTGGCACCTGCCTCCCCGCCGTCAGAGGCCGTCGCCGGCGTTGCACTGCGGTTCCCTCGCAGCAGCAAGCACAGCGACTGCTGTGCTATTTTTCCGCCGCCGCCGCCGCTGTTTTCCGACGACACCGCGACGCCGGAGCCCCCTATCACCGTCGAAGAGTCCCCCGACCGTCGGAGGCCCTGCACGCCGCCGCCACAGCTGCCGGCGACCCTTTTTGCATGAAGCAGCAGCCACCGCCCACGCTGCGTCGTTTCCGGCCAACGCCCAACGGCCAAGCGCCGTCCGACTCCTGTGAAGCCCATCCCCTGTCGCTGTTGACGTCCCCCGTAACCGCCGCGACGGCCACCTGCAAGAATGTGAACACCAAAACCCTAAGAAGTGAGTAACAAAATATTTGTTATAAGTAACTGTACACTATACTCATGTGATATTATCAGCTAATTCATTAGTTATACTTACAGATGTTTATATATAAGTTTAGGTATATTAGATGTCATGTTAAGGGGTTAATATATTAGCTTGGACCCCACCAGTTAGTTTACATTATATACATTGTTATACTAGGTTATGTAGTTAATAGGATGTTAGATGATATAATGTCTAGATGTGTATATAAACAGGGTAGTTTGAGTTAGAGTTTTAATATTATTTATTTGAGATGTTAGCTTGATATTATGATCTGATAACGCAGAAATTTCATACGCCTCTTTTCTACCATCTGGTTCCCGACGTCCTTTTTGCATGTTGCCACTCGCTGACATCCCCTAGCACGTTACCGTAGCAGCTCAGACCCGACGTCAGATCTCACTGGATCGTCATTCCAGGTTAGTCCCCTAACTTGTAGAAACTCATACCGTAGTTAATCAAACCCTAACTAAAAACGGACAACAATAACTAAATTTATTTTCCAGCACCTGTAAAACGTTGTACGAACTTAGAAAATCGACGAACGGACTTTGTTGACTGTACACATATGATAGATCGTCGATTAGGCTGAAACATCAAAAAGTGACTATTGACGAATAGGATAGTCCCGAAAACCTAGAAACGAAACCTAATAGGATTTGATGAATTTGAGACCTGACATCGTCGCCGTGGCGATATTTCAGACGGACTTCCGCGGACGAGACGCTTCGAGAGGACGACACACTCGCCATCGCAGGTAAGTGTATCCACTTGCACTTTTGGCCGTGCTTAGGCCCTAGTTGGTTAGAATTGTTAAATGTGAACAACTAGAACCGGACGTGAAATGATAGCGTCCGGGACGACTCCTGACGGCTCAGACTTGACGACGAAGTCTGAGCCTGACAACAACAACTTTTGATACTGTAGGGCTAACATGTGTGTGTGTGCGTGTGGACACCCCAGAATAACAACTCCCTACACTTGTCATGTCGTGTCCTGTTACACAAAAAGCCTTCGGGCCGTTTCGGATGCTTTCCTAGCGGAAGTGATCCCTGTTACCCAAAAAGCCTTCGGGCATTTCAGATGCTTTCCTTGCGGAAGTGATCCCTGTTATACAAAAAGCCTTCGGGTGTTTCGGATGCTTTCCTAGCGGAAGTGATCCCTGTTACCCAAAAAGCCTTCGGGCGTTTCGGATGCTTTCCTTGCGGAAGTGATCCCTGTTATACAAAAGCCTTCGGGCGTTTCGGATGCTTTCCTTGCAGAAGTGATCCCTGTTACACAAAAAGCCTTCGGGCGTTTCGGATGTTTCCCTAGCGGAAATGATCCCTGTAAATCTTGTCCTGAGTTCCTGGGTTTGGGGTTGGGTTGAGCGTGCGCACGGCAAGAGGGTCTGATCCCCCTCGAACCGTAAGGCGTGAACCCTTTCGTGTCTCACTTGTCTTGTCTTGTCTTGTCCCGTCACGTCCCGTCTTGTCTTGACACCTGTAGGTTAGTCCCGTAATTGGTAGCACACGCTACGACTACTACCTGTCCCGTTTTACTTTCCTGCTGCGTTACTTCCTGTCGTGTTACCATGTTATAACCACAGCATGCTAATCAAGCAGTAAACTGTTGTGTAAAAGAACCTCAGCATGCTAATCAACCAGTAAACCGTTGTTTAAAGTTCGGTGCACTTGCAGTAAATTCTAACCCTTCTTGTAGACTTTACCTGACGTACAGTTCCTTTTTCTTGGGTGCTGTACGTCAGGTGTTCAGCCAGAGTTCGTGGACGAGGCAGACTCGCTGGAGTACGAGGAGCCGAGGACGCCGACCCAGAGCACGTGCCTGACAGGGACCAGACCTTGAGATCTTTTCAGTCGACACCTTCAGAGGTTACTGCTTTTAGTTTGTCTTTTTGGTAGTTGTTGCCATGCTTAGGCTTCTTTTAGATTTGTACTCGCTGGATATTATTTCTCCATATTAATGAATGCCATTTCCTTTCTGTACTTTTGTTGTTCCTAAACTTTATAAATGCAAGAACCTGGAAAAATTCAAAAATGGTACCCCTACAGACGCTTATTGGGTCCGAGCTTCTCAGCTCTGGCCTAAGCGGGCCTTTGTCACGCTTCGCCTCCGTCCATTTTGGGAAGCGGGGCGTGACAGGTTTTAGTGGTGGCCCATGCAGGTCATGCAAAAGTTCGGAACAATAAAAGTACCGCATTCATTTAATATCCACGTACAAGTCTGAATTAGTTTCCCAGTCTTAGATGGTAGGAAGACTTAGATAGACACCCAGGTTGATAGTCGGACGCCTTGGTTAGGATTTAGTCGTCCTCGTCCTAGACTACCTTAGCATCACCATTTGATTCTGATCGTGTTAGATTTCTAGAGACCTCTTATTTAGTCGTTCGTTCGGGTCCATCGACTTCGGGCCCAGCAGAACTAACCTGGATTCTCTTAGGAACCCCCCTTAGATCCTGATTATAGTCTAGCTCTTTAGGAAGTTTTAGAGCTGAGTTATCCTGATCCTTAGACGACCCGATAACTAGAACGCCTGACTTCTAGCGTCACCCTGATCTTTACAATTTTTTGTTGTCAGCCATAATGTTCCATCGTAGCCATTCACGATTCGTATCCTACACCTATTCTTCAAGCAATCATTTTCATGTCTCCCGATTCACGTGATCGTTCCCTGACGATTGTCGTCGATCCTTCAAATCCCTTCCTTGACCGATTCTGCTTCCACTAAAAGTATTTTCGAAATTTATTACTAAGTTTTTTTTTCGCTCAGCTAAATTTCTTTGAAAACCCCTATGTTATATATTTCAAAATTCTTGTTTTTCGGTTGAGTTAAAATTCTTTCACTAATCTTGAAACCTCCCTGGTTGTAAAATTATTTTACTATCTTGTACCTATTTTCAAATCGGCATCTTTCGTGATTCAGTTTTTTTTAAAACCTTGTTATCAAATTCTATAATCCAATATATATATATATATATTACTTTTCCAAAGTACAAAATTTTTATTGCTAATCACTTACCGCACGTACTTTTAAAATATTTTCTAAACCAGAGGGAACTCCAATTATTATTTAATTATTATTGTTATATCAGTTCTATGTTCTTCGTGACCACATTTCAAAATCTTTGTGTAAACTTATTTTCATTTGCAAAATAATCACTTCTCACCCTACCTTTCTTTCCTTCGTCTCACTCTTTCCCAGAATTGTAATTTACTACATCTGCCCACTTTTCTACGTATTTTTTTTAATAAGTATAAAAGTATATGATACCATATTTTACACGTAATTCTTCTTCCATCTATTTAATTATTTTGAGAAATATTTTTGTTCCATCCAACCAACTATCTCCTTATCCCGCCTTATTTGAACTCTTTCCTTCCGATTCTTTTCGTTACACTCCTGGCTTCTGTTTTTCCTTAGGTTGTGTAGACATTAGTCCTTGTAGTTGTCTATGTTATCTCCGGTTTGGGAGAAGGCCCTTTTGGTAGGTGATGTCGTTGTGGTGCATGAGTATAGGTAGAGTGCGTAGACCTGTATGAAGTGTTAATTAGGATCCCGATGATTGCCTTTTGTGTCTTGAATGTGTACTCAGTGTTAACCATGATATGATTGAAGTTGTCTGAATGACGGTATTCATACGTATATGAATAGGGTCATAGCAGAAAATTTCCTTAGACGTAGTTTTCGCGGTTATAAAATAGCTTAGCTTTGACTGAATGTGATTGTATCAAAACTTCGTTTTCTTTTAAACCAACCCCTTTAAAGTTTTTGAAATTAGCTCACAAGATCACAAACCAATTATCTTCCTCGTCCATTACCACGACTCCACACGTTTTTCCAAATGTTTTAAATGTGTCACTGGTTTTAAGTTTCCCTTTTCTTCTCTATCTCTCCTTTTAGAAATACTATGTTATGGTTGTTATAGTTTCGAGACTAGCTATTATTGTGGTAGGATTTTGTTTGCAGGTAGGCCCAGGGTGAGACGAGTTTTTATTATATCAATGATTAATTGATTTTGGAACACAAGGATGTTGGATTAGAATTTCTTTCGGATATAAAGAGTGAGCTGTCCAAGACTTATTTATAATAACGATGTATGACGGACCCAATGGAGAATTCTGGTCGGATAAGATTATATGCGTGAAGATGAGAACTTAGCAGATTTGAGAATGGTAGATAGGGATGGCTACAGAGTATGGTAGGAGTTAGGGTGATCATGAGAATGAGTAGAGCATTGTAAACGTCAAGACTTGGTTGTCGAGTTGACGTGAGAAGGCTTTGAGGATGACACAACGTGTAGAGATAAATGGATGGTGAGATAGTCGGACTTGATATTGGGTTGGGATTAGCTATAGTGAGTAGGATAAGATGTGATTTTGATAGTCCAATTATTTGGCGGATAGACTTATCGGAAGATATGACAAGGAATGTATTGAGCACACGGCGATTGTTGATTTGCGAAAGGTACGATGAGATAGGCAAGTGTTCGTCTTGGATTGGTGATCGACTAGAACATAAGTTTAACAATTGATTAATATTGGGTAGAGATTGAGAAATTGGAAGATGTTTTTGAGCGATGATGTTTAGTGGAACAGTATGGAAGGAGAAGATGATTGTTATTCTTTTATGAGGATTTGGAGTTGGAAATTTAAACAGTAGTGATGGATCTATGGTGGAGTGTTAGGATGTGAGATTAGCCGTGGCTTTATCCAGTGAAAAGAAGGATTATGATGGATTATTTGAGGAACGATGTTGAAATTATAGGATTAGAGATTCTGGTGTGAGAGATGGGAGTTGTAAGCTTGAGTATTTATAGATTTTATATTTAGTCTTAGTATGAGTGATTCCGAGGGCGGAATCATTTCTAAGGTGGGTAGAATGTAACGGCCGCTTTCCGACCGTTCGTATTTCCTGCGCGCACGTGCTTTATCATGCACGTAATTTATTTGGCTAGTTCTGAGCTCCGGCTTATGTGATGCGATATGCCGTTGCAATCGTTTTGGGGTGTTGAATTTTATAGTAATTTTTGGGAACGTCTTTCACGGCTCGTCTTCTCAAAGAAACGACTTTGAATGATAGGGGTGTTTTAGTCATCTGACTCGAAATGCCGTTTCCAATTTTACGTAAATTTTTGGTAGGCGTTACGCACAATCAGGCTCCGTAGATCTGTGTGTCTCGTCTCCACGATCGCCCCGGTATTTTCGGATTATTTTTCTGACGTCCGGTTTTAGAGATATCGCTCGGATAAATCTCGACCATCGATTAGCCAATCAGATTCAAATTCGAATTGTTAGCCAAATCTGGCCAATTCTCTTTTTGATCTATTTTATATCCTTCCAAATCTGTTTCACTAATCTCCCCTAGACTTATCCCAGATTTCACCCTCCCCCCCTCTCTCTATCCTCCACAATTAACCCAAATCCTCTTTGTAAATATCAAATCCTTTATTATTAATTTAAACCCCTAAGCCCTAGCAGACTTCACGTGCAAACCTAGCTGTGGGTTATTTCTTTTTGAGTTGCCAGCTGCCGCAAGCCTACCCCAACCAAACCCTAACTCTCACCCTATACCCCTCTTCCTCACTCTCAACCCCCGACGTCGGCGCCACCAAACTCCGACCGCCTGCCCCGACCCTTGGCGCCTGCCTCGCCGCCGTCAGAGGCCGCCGCCGGTGTTGCACTGCGGTTCCCTCGCAGCAGCAAGCACAGCGACTGCTGTGCTATTTTTCCGCCACCGCCGCCGCTGTTTTCCGACGACACCGCGACGCCGGAGCCCCCTATCACCGTCGAAGAGTCCCCCGACCGTCGGAGGCCCTGCACGCCGCCGCCACAGCTGTCGGCGACCCTTTTTGCGTGAAGCAGCAGCCACCGCCCACGCTGCGTCGTTTCCGGCCAACGCCCAACGGCCAAGCGCCGTCCGACTCCTGTGAAGCCCATCCCCTGCCCCGTAACCGCCTCGACGGCCACCTGCAAGAATGTGAACACCAAAACCCTAAGAAGTGAGTAACAAAATATTTGTTATAAGTAACTGTACACTATACTCATGTGATATTATCAGCTAATTCATTAGTTATACTTGCAGATGTTTATATATAAGTTTAGGTATATTAGATGTCATGTTAAGGGGTTAATATATTAGCTTGGACCCCACCAGTTAGTTTACATTATATACATTGTTATACTAGGTTATGTAGTTAATAGGATGTTAGATGATATAATGTCTAGATGTGTATATAAACAGGGTAGTTTGAGTTAGAGTTTTACTATTATTTATTTGAGATGTTAGCTTGATATTATGATCTGATAACGCAAAAATTTCATACGCCTCTTTTCTACCATCTGGTTCCCGACGTCCTTTTTGCATGTTGCCACTCGCTGACTCAAAAGCGCAGCGGAAAAACCAGAAATCATATTTCTACACTAGCTAAACTATTTAGCTAGGCTCTGGGGAGCCAGAACCTAGCCCGATCTATGCCGACTTGGAGTGGGTCTGACCACTCCAAGAAGGATCTACACTAAGCGACTAATTAAAATTACGCTAAAAAACGCTTAACCACATACCCGGAATCTTGGCCCTGGAGCAGGCAAGATGTACCGCACCGTCTTGAGAAGCTCCTCGTACCCGAGCCGCGTTGACCCGATCTCCCTGAGCCGCCTCGCACCCTCGCACCGATCCGCCCGAGCCGCTTTCGCCTCCGAGCCGATCACACGCGGTAGAAAGTTTCACTTGAGAAGAAACCCGCGTCTTAGACGTCCGGATCGGATCCAAACCCCTTTCGTAGTCGTGCTAGGACTACTCCAGAGAATAGGAAAGTAGAGAGAGAGATTTAGTCGCGGACCGAGCTTGCTCAATAATTTGGAGCTACCCGATCGTTGACTGGTGTGTTTTTCAACGAGGAGAGTGCACCCCTATTTATATAGGGAGTGAGCACTCACCCTCTTGTTGCGGGCAATGTGGGACAATCCACATGAAGAGAAAAATTGAATTAAGTCATTTGGCTTAATTTCAATTTTAAAGTTAGCCTTTCACAAAGTCAAACTTTAACGAATTAATTCTCCTCACATACTAAACTTCAGACACCAAACAAGCTATCAATCAAAAAAGCTTGGAATGGTGAACGCGTAGAAACTGACGGTGACGAATTTCGACTTCGTTTGACCCCTCAAACAATTGCTCAAAGTTTAGCAATTCTCACAAAATTCGTAGCCGTCATTTGGGTTTTCAAAAAACCTAATTTGACTTAAGTTGCGGGCGCGCCCGCTAGACTTAGCGGGCGCGCCCGCCCAAGGGGGGGCAAGGGCGGGTCACCCGCTCGCTCAAGCAGCGGGCTGGCGCCCGCTGCAAGCAGCGGGCGCTGGCCCGCTGCAAGCAGCGGGCCGCGCCCGCTTGCAGCGGGCGCTGGCCCGCTGCGTGCAGCGGGCCGTGCCCGCTGCATCAGCGGGCGCTGGCCCGCTGTGCAGCGGGCCACGCCCGCTAATGCAGCGGGCGCCCGCCCGCTGCACACAGCGGGCCATGCCCGCTGCTGCAGCGGGCCGCGCCCGTTTTGCCCTTGCACATGGGCCTCTTGGCCCGGTGGGTCTAACCCACTTCCCCTTGAACTCTTTCTGCGTTTCTGGGCTCGTTTGAGCTCCGATTTGGACACGGTTTGAACCTGTGTTTAGACCGGGACGATCCCGTCATCCAGGTAACCCTTTCCAACAAGTTTGTTCCTACTAAATTCGTCGTAACTAATTTACAACACGTTTAGTTAAAGTTAGCATCTAATGCAACGTTATGTCCCTATTGCTATTGCGACTAACTTTCACAACTTAACTTGTGAATATCATCAAATGACATTTCTCTCTATTCTATATTCCTATTACTAAGACACGAGTACTACTCGGTGTGAGACCCTACAGCCTGACCTTACTACAGGTTGGGGCTCGAAACCCCTAGACGACGGTCACTACGAGCAGTAGCTGTCGTCCCTGTTTCAGAGTCATCATAACGTGATCGACCCTTTGACAAAAGTATCATTGGGTTTGCATTGGCTGTGTCAGTGATGAATTCCGTTAGCTAAAATCCCTTCGTCAAGACTGTGTTTGATGTTGGTCTAGGGTATGGTTTTCTGTCAACCCTATTAGACAACATTGGTCAGTATACGGCGGTCTTTATTTTATACACGTTGTACTACTTGCAACGTACCCCGGCCGAGGATTAACATAAAGACCGTACTGAGCCTATAACACTAACTTCCCTTTAATGGAAGTGACGAATCCCATCTTAGTCACTTACTCACCTTGAGAGCTTCAGGTGCAACCCAACCTAAGATCTTTCATCAGGACTGGTCCTCGAAGCTAGATCATGGGTCTAAGCTACACCGTCCGTTCACAGGTTTATACAGTTGACTTCAGGTCTTAAGGATCAACTAACCTATCATCACCCTAGAGTTATTAAAGACAGATCATTAAAGTTTAACCATTTAATAACTCTAACTTGGTCGTTCAGTGAACTCATTCTCTAATGAGCACCTGTGTCTCGTCTCCGACTTCGCCAAGTCGAATGACTATGAGATCATCATTACCCGAAGGCAAGACGAAGACACAGTGATCTATCCGATGTGTCGATATCCAGTTCTCGACACATCTATGATCACGAACCGTTTAAGACTTACGTTTCTATTCGGTCGCTTACTTACTCATAATCGAGATCTCACCTAGATATGTAAGGACCTAACTATAAGTCTATGGATATTTCTAAGTATATTAATACAAATGATTTTATACTTAGAGTAATACGTACCATATACGGTATGAACAAGACGCATAATCAAGATAAATTGCCTTATGGGCATATATCTTCCTACATCTCCCACTTGCACTTAGGCTATTTATCTCGATATCTCATACCGTTATAGCATATCAGTCACTTTGACATTTGATATGACAAACCTAAGAATGGTTCTACTAATAAGTATCTACAACGAATTTTAATGGATTGAAATTACATCTCTTGATCACACAGGGTTGATCCTTTGGAAAAATGATCTGGATCAATTTTCCTAACCTTGTATAGCTAACAGTTAGCTTATACGATTTAGATGTGAGGTCTAACATTTTCGTAAGTCAGTTCTAGCTCACTCCACTTTATTGTGTCAATATGTCAAGTACATATTTGACACCCTAAGTCTCTATATATATACTATTAAATCAAAACAATTTTGACTTAATGATTTATATAGAAGATTCATTAAAGTGAAAAATCCTTTTTACTTAGTCCGGAAAAACGGAACTAAGCATACTTACTTGCTCCCACTGACTTTGAGAATTACCTGGTTAAATTACTTCAACATAATAACTAAATCATATTTAGATTTATGTGCAAAAATAACCTTTTGGTAAGTGCCTTAGATGGAATGTACAAGTGTCAGATTCGGTTTGACGAATGGGTCAAGTCAAGATCGTTTTAAGGAATCTTGACATTGACTCGTTCAATCAAAACGTTCTACACTGTACTAATTCCTTTAACCACATTTAGTATTAACTCTTTTAATAACTAAATGCAGATGATCAAGAATTAATCTTGATGTGCGTATTATTGTGATCGCACACAATTTATACGTCCCCTGGAACCTTCACTTAACTACTGATTGACTTCTAGCTTTTAGTCAGCTCCAAAATCAATATTATCGAAGCAATACACCATTATTCGAAAATATACGCAACCATCACAGAAAAGCCACATCCACAGAATTTGAGCCAATTCAATTTCAATTGTAACAAATGAGACATCCATTCCAAAACAACGGGTTCATAAAAGGAACCTTAATTTGTTTATCAAAAATAAACCTTGAGTGCAAAGCACTCATTCATTGTTTTCGATCCTTAAAGATGATACATTTTATTCAAATAAGAAAAATATCATCTCCATCACGATCAGCGTCTCCAGAAGTCTTTGAGCGGTCCCAGCAGCAACTGTTGCTTTAATTGCCGACCGATCTCCGTACTTCTCCAATCTCCAGTTCTTATCAGCCACCTGTATACAGTACACAGATGTCTATAAGTTTCTCATACTATATGAATGGAAATAATTGTATTTAATTGAATTTTAATTTGTACCTGAGGTAGAGGCATCAGTATGCCCCTTCTTCTTCTCTGCAAGATAGATCTTGCAGTTCCTCTTCCAGTGGCCAATCTTGTGGCAATGGAAGCACTCAGATTTCGACGGGGCCCCTTTGTTCTTCTTCTTCCCATTCTTAGCCTTCGCAGGTTGTGGGACCTGCCTCTTCTTTCCTTTGCCTTTCGGCTGGTCGGAAGTGGCAGAGCCAACAACCAGTGCAGCCGGCTTCTTATGAATCTCCTCAAACTGCCGGAGCATATTGAGGAGACCCGGAAGATCCGTCTCAAGGCTGTTCATTATAAAGCCAGTTATAAAAGGCTTAAAATCGGGAGTCAAAGACTTTAGGATAATGTCCGTGGACATCTCATTGTCCAGGACAAATCCTAACTGGGCAGCGTCCTCCACGTACCCGATCATCTTGATAACATGATCTTGTACGGGTTCCGTCCCCATCTTGGTGCCCCAGAGGTTGCTAGTGGCCTCGAACTTGGCAGCTCTTGATCGCTTGCCATACAACTCTTGTGCGTTGAGGAGCATGCTTTGAACATCCATATGTTCATGCTTCCTCTGCAACTCGTTGGTCATCGAAGCCAGAGTAAGGCACCTGGCCTTCTCTGCATCCCTCTGGTACAATTTGTAGGCTTCCTTTTCCTCGTGGGTCGAATCTTCATCCGGCTTATCTGGAGCGTCCTCGAACAGTACGTATCCTATTCCGGCTAGGGAAAGGACCAATTTGATGTTCCTAAGCCAGTCTTTGTAGTTCGTTCCATCCAGCACGTTCTTCTCAACCATGTATCTAAGTCCCGAATCCATTCTGTATTTTATAGATACTATAGTTAGTAAATGTTCGTAGTATAGTTTTAATGGTTTTAATAAAACTATATTCTCCCACTAAATTTATTTAAAGCCATAATAATAAACAATTTATTATAAAATAATATTTGTGAGAGAGGGATCCGACTACCCTGAGTCTGACAACCTTGAGTGTATCTCAACAAGTTGTCCGACTCTGCAGTCGGTAGACGAACTCGTCGTCAATCATATTTACTATGATTCCCTATCGATTTTTTTTTACCCCCAGTCATTTGTGATCATGAGTGTGCTCAACCGGATCACAATGGCTAGCCTAGTCGGACCCTTGTTTTCGTGTCTAGCCTGACTTGCCCCTTTGCTCGGTGTATGCACGATGCGCCGGTTTGGGTCAGGTCTTAGACTACATTCTTGGTTAGACTTACGTCGAAGCTCGAGGGATGAGACAACGGTTTCAGTCAGGTTAAGATGTCAATCAAGAAATCGGTTTCTATAAGATTGACATGTCACGGCTTGAGTGTAGCTCAACAACCGAAACATGTTTCTTACAGTTGCCAACTCCTAAAACAAGGAGGGCTACGATTTATCTTGAACAAGATTATTATCGTATTGACTTAGGTATAGTCGATGGACTTACATAGTCATGAATCGACTCCTTGCGGTCCAGCGGACGCGGCCAGGGAATTGACTAAGCCAGGACCACTTGTTACCCAGTCTAGCTAGGTTGGTCCAAAAACTTTAGCCAAGCACATTGACCGACATCATGATCCATTGAAGGAGTTGTCATCAATCTTATGTTTTCCAAACAACTAAATGGCTTTTAATAAAAACAACTAGTTAATCCTTATCAACTAGTGGATCCTAAAATTCAAAATTTTTCAGATTTGTTGAACATCTTTTATTAAGTCCTTATCAACTATAAGGTTCTACGTTCAACTTACTACCCCAATCTTATTAGGATTTTAATGAAACAATTCAACATTTTTGTCTCTTATGAAAATCATTATCTAAACATTTTAATGAAATGATTTACAAACAAAGGGACTATCCTAATCAGGTATTAGGTTCGAATGTTGTTTTGTTTTATCAAACGTAGCATGTCACTATCATGTTTTAATGGCTAACCTAACAAGGTTTGTGTATACATTATACAACATGAAATGAAGCAACTAATTTTATCCGCATAAAAGAAAGTTTCATTTTTAGTGACATATTATAGATATTTGCAAGTTTTTAAAATTATCTATATAATACAAACATGCAAATCTAAATTTTAACACTTAAAATTAAAGTTTAAAATTTTAAGGCCTTCATAAAATTTTATCGCATAAAACTAAGTCGTACAAAATTATCTAATAATTTTAAACTTAGGCCTTAAAAAATTTTAACCTCATTTCTAAAATTAAAATATCACATAAAAAATTTTAGAAACATCTATGTAGTAAAAGAAATTAATTTTATATAACATCTCATGAAATAAAATTATTTCTACTATTAACATATTTAAACAATTTTAAAACTCTTTTAAAATCTTTTAGAAATCCTTTTTTAGAAGCATTCAAGTAAAGTTTAAAGATTTCTAACTTTATGTAACTAAAGAAAAATTCTTAAATTTCAAAAATAAAATTTTTCTAAAGATTACATAAACATTAAATACCCTTTTAAAATTTTTAATGGCTCATAAAAATTTTATAAAGTATTTATAATAAAGGAGACTACCTTTTTAGATTTATCGCATAAAATTAATTTTGCTCCAAAATTAAAATAAATATCAGTGTTGCAAAAAAAAAAAATTTTTTGAAACACAAAATATTTTCAAAACTAATTTAACATAAAAAAAAAAGTTTTGCATATGAAAGCTAAGCATTTTTAACTATTTAAAAAAGTCGCTATAGTAGATCTATAGCATAACCGTGGCTCCGATACCACTGTTGGGGTTTTGGCGGACCCCCAGAGCTCGGATCCGTATCCGTCCTAAGTCGGACGGACCACGGAGGCACAAAAGCGCAGCGGAAAAACCAGAAATCATATTTCTACACTAGCTAAACTATTTAGCTAGGCTCTGGGGAGCCAGAACCTAGCCCGATCTATGCCGACTTGGAGTGGGTCTGACCACTCCAAGAAGGATCTACACTAAGCGACTAATTAAAATTACGCTAAAAAACGCTTAACCACATACCCGGAATCTTGGCCCTGGAGCAGGCAAGATGTACCGCACCGTCTTGAGAAGCTCCTCGTACCCGAGCCGCGTTGACCCGATCTCCCTGAGCCGCCTCGCACCCTCGCACCGATCCGCCCGAGCCGCTTTCGCCTCCGAGCCGATCACACGCGGTAGAAAGTTTCACTTGAGAAGAAACCCGCGTCTTAGACGTCCGGATCGGATCCAAACCCCTTTCGTAGTCGTGCTAGGACTACTCCAGAGAATAGGAAAGTAGAGAGAGAGATTTAGTCGCGGACCGAGCTTGCTCAATAATTTGGAGCTACCCGATCGTTGACTGGTGTGTTTTTCAACGAGGAGAGTGCACCCCTATTTATATAGGGAGTGAGCACTCACCCTCTTGTTGCGGGCAATGTGGGACAATCCACATGAAGAGAAAAATTGAATTAAGTCATTTGGCTTAATTTCAATTTTAAAGTTAGCCTTTCACAAAGTCAAACTTTAACGAATTAATTCTCCTCACATACTAAACTTCAGACACCAAACAAGCTATCAATCAAAAAAGCTTGGAATGGTGAACGCGTAGAAACTGACGGTGACGAATTTCGACTTCGTTTGACCCCTCAAACAATTGCTCAAAGTTTAGCAATTCTCACAAAATTCGTAGCCGTCATTTGGGTTTTCAAAAAACCTAATTTGACTTAAGTTGCGGGCGCGCCCGCTAGACTTAGCGGGCGCGCCCGCCCAAGGGGGGGCAAGGGCGGGTCACCCGCTCGCTGCAAGCAGCGGGCGGGCGCCCGCTGCTGCAGCGGGCTGGCGCCCGCTGCAAGCAGCGGGCCGCGCCCGCTTGCAGCGGGCGCTGGCCCGCTGCGTGCAGCGGGCCGTGCCCGCTGCATCAGCGGGCGCTGGCCCGCTGTGCAGCGGGCCACGCCCGCTAATGCAGCGGGCGCCCGCCCGCTGCACACAGCGGGCCATGCCCGCTGCTGCAGCGGGCCGCGCCCGTTTTGCCCTTGCACATGGGCCTCTTGGCCCGGTGGGTCTAACCCACTTCCCCTTGAACTCTTTCTGCGTTTCTGGGCTCGTTTGAGCTCCGATTTGGACACGGTTTGAACCTGTGTTTAGACCGGGACGATCCCGTCATCCAGGTAACCCTTTCCAACAAGTTTGTTCCTACTAAATTCGTCGTAACTAATTTACAACACGTTTAGTTAAAGTTAGCATCTAATGCAACGTTATGTCCCTATTGCTATTGCGACTAACTTTCACAACTTAACTTGTGAATATCATCAAATGACATTTCTCTCTATTCTATATTCCTATTACTAAGACACGAGTACTACTCGGTGTGAGACCCTACAGCCTGACCTTACTACAGGTTGGGGCTCGAAACCCCTAGACGACGGTCACTACGAGCAGTAGCTGTCGTCCCTGTTTCAGAGTCATCATAACGTGATCGACCCTTTGACAAAAGTATCATTGGGTTTGCATTGGCTGTGTCAGTGATGAATTCCGTTAGCTAAAATCCCTTCGTCAAGACTGTGTTTGATGTTGGTCTAGGGTATGGTTTTCTGTCAACCCTATTAGACAACATTGGTCAGTATACGGCGGTCTTTATTTTATACACGTTGTACTACTTGCAACGTACCCCGGCCGAGGATTAACATAAAGACCGTACTGAGCCTATAACACTAACTTCCCTTTAATGGAAGTGACGAATCCCATCTTAGTCACTTACTCACCTTGAGAGCTTCAGGTGCAACCCAACCTAAGATCTTTCATCAGGACTGGTCCTCGAAGCTAGATCATGGGTCTAAGCTACACCGTCCGTTCACAGGTTTATACAGTTGACTTCAGGTCTTAAGGATCAACTAACCTATCATCACCCTAGAGTTATTAAAGACAGATCATTAAAGTTTAACCATTTAATAACTCTAACTTGGTCGTTCAGTGAACTCATTCTCTAATGAGCACCTGTGTCTCGTCTCCGACTTCGCCAAGTCGAATGACTATGAGATCATCATTACCCGAAGGCAAGACGAAGACACAGTGATCTATCCGATGTGTCGATATCCAGTTCTCGACACATCTATGATCACGAACCGTTTAAGACTTACGTTTCTATTCGGTCGCTTACTTACTCATAATCGAGATCTCATCTAGATATGTAAGGACCTAACTATAAGTCTATGGATATTTCTAAGTATATTAATACAAATGATTTTATACTTAGAGTAATACGTACCATATACGGTATGAACAAGACGCATAATCAAGATAAATTGCCTTATGGGCATATATCTTCCTACACTGACATCCCTTAGCACGTTACCGTAGCAGCTCAGACCCGACGTCAGATCTCACTGGATCGTCATTCCAGGTTAGTCCCCTAACTTGTAGAAACTCATACCGTAGTTAATCAAACCCTAACTAAAAACGGACAACAATAACTAAATTTATTTTCCAGCACCTGTAAAACGTTGTACGAACTTAGAAAATCGACGAACGGACTTTGTTGACTGTACACATATGATAGATCGTCGATTAGGCTGAAACATCAAAAAGTGACTATTGACGAATAGGATAGTCCCGAAAACCTAGAAACGAAACCTAATAGGATTTGATGAATTTGAGACCTGACATCGTCGCCGTGGCGATATTTCAGACGGACTTCCGCGGACGAGACGCTTCGAGAGGACGACACACTCGCCATCGCAGGCAAGTGTATCCACTTGCACTTTTGGCCGTGCTTAGGCCCTAGTTGGTTAGAATTGTTAAATGTGAACAACTAGAACCGGACGTGAAATGATAGCGTCCGGGACGACTCCTGACGGCTCAGACTTGACGACGAAGTCTGAGCCTGACAACAACAACTTTTGATACTGTAGGGCTAACATGTGTGTGTGTGCGTGTGGACACCCCAGAATAACAACTCCCTACACTTGTCATGTCGTGTCCTGTTACACAAAAAGCCTTCGGGCCGTTTCGGATGCTTTCCTAGCGGAAGTGATCCCTGTTACCCAAAAAGCCTTCGGGCATTTCAGATGCTTTCCTTGCGGAAGTGATCCCTGTTATACAAAAAGCCTTCGGGTGTTTCGGATGCTTTCCTAGCGGAAGTGATCCCTGTTACCCAAAAAGCCTTCGGGCGTTTCGGATGCTTTCCTTGCGGAAGTGATCCCTGTTATACAAAAGCCTTCGGGCGTTTCGGATGCTTTCCTTGCGGAAGTGATCCCTGTTACACAAAAAGCCTTCGGGCGTTTCGGATGTTTCCCTAGCGGAAATGATCCCTGTAAATCTTGTCCTGAGTTCCTGGGTTTGGGGTTGGGTTGAGCGTGCGCACGGCAAGAGGGTCTGATCCCCCTCGAACCGTAAGGCGTGAACCCTTTCGTGTCTCACTTGTCCTGTCTTGTCTTGTCCCGTCACGTCCCGTCTTGTCTTGACACCTGTAGGTTAGTCCCGTAATTGGTAGCACACGCTACGAGTACTACCTGTCCCGTTTTACTTTCCTGCTGCGTTACTTCCTGTCGTGTTACCATGTTATAACCACAGCATGCTAATCAACCAGTAAACTGTTGTGTAAAAGAACCTCAGCATGCTAATCAACCAGTAAACCGTTGTTTAAAGTTCGGTGCACTTGCAGTAAAGTCTAACCCTTCTTGTAGACTTTACCTGACGTACAGTTCCTTTTTCTTGGGTGCTGTACGTCAGGTGTTCAGCCAGAGTTCGTGGACGAGGCAGACTCGCTGGAGTACGAGGAGCCGAGGACGCCGACCCAGAGCACGTGCCTGACAGGGACCAGACCTTGAGATCTTTTCAGTCGACACCTTCAGAGGTTACTGCTTTTAGTTTGTCTTTTTGGTAGTTGTTGCCATGCTTAGGCTTCTTTTAGATTTGTACTCGCTGGATATTATTTCTCCATATTAATGAATGCCATTTCCTTTCTGTACTTTTGTTGTTCCTAAACTTTATAAATGCAAGAACCTGGAAAAATTCAAAAATGGTACCCCTACAGACGCTTATTGGGTCCGAGCTTCTCAGCTCTGGCCTAAGCGGGCCTTTGTCACGCTTCGCCTCCGTCCATTTTGGGAAGCGGGGCGTGACAACAGGGTGGTCCATAGTCAAGGTTTTGACGAGGCAACCTCGTTGACTCTGGATACTGAAGTATCCACCCCTAGACACATCCCTAAAACAAGGGAAGTTATGGAGAAACTGTTCTTTATTTAACAAGGCAGTTATTCTAACTTGGATCTTGAAGAATCCACCTCTTATTCCATGTTGGTTGGATAAGGGAAAGGATTGTGAATAGGCCCATTGGGCCCATTGGGTATCCACACATCATTGAATGTTATATATATGAGGGCAGGGGGCTCTTAACCCCCTACACCTTTTACCTTACGCTTTTCCCTTCATAACAATATATATATTTTCCACAACGAAATCTTTATTTCCCAAAAAATTATTTCTACGGCCAAAATTTAAAAGAACAACAAATTAGTGTAAAAATATTTAGCAGCACGTGCACATTCAACACGGAACAACAAATACAGGGCAGGTGCCTTCGGCGCGAAACAACAAATTCGGCGCAGGTGCCTTTCGTGCGGAACAACGCGCGAGCACCTTCGGTGTGGAACGAAAAATTCGACGCAAGCACATTTGAGGCGGAACAACAAATTCGGCGCGGTCGCCTTTGGCGCGGAAAACAAATTAGCTTAAAAAATTTAGCGAAACAACAAATTCGCCATGGACAACACGCGAGGGCATTCGGTGCGGAACAACAAATTCGGCGGGATGCCTTTGGCGCGGACCAACAAATTAACGTTAAAAAATTGTGCGGGCGCTGTTTGTTGAAACGGAACAATGCGCGAGCACATTCGGTGCGGAACACCAAATTCGACGTGGGTGCCTTTGGCGTGGAATAACAAAATAGTGTAAAAAAATTTAGCGGACACCTTCGACGCAGGACAACAAAACTCAGGGTATTTTTCAATGACAGTATTAACTTAAATCTTTTTACACTAGTTTGGTGTTCCACTGAATTTTTTTACGCTAATTTTTTTACTTTGTTTAGTTTAATGGATCATCTTTCTCCACAATCATTTCCAAGAAACTTTTAATTTCAAAATTTTGGTCCCCAAGACACTTTTTCTCCCAAAATTTAATCTCCACAATCTTTTCCAATACACTTTTAATTTCAAAGTTTTGGTTCCCAAGACACTTTTCCCTCCAAAATTTAATCTCCACAATCTTTCCCAATACACTTTTAATTTCAAAGTTAGCCATCTCCTCAACAAGCAAGGCCAACCCTACTCATCAACTCACACAAGTAGTTCAAAGCTCAAGCATCAAGGCCGGCCCACTCTCCAAGCAAACAAAATTAGCTATCACATTGGCCGGCCCCCACTATCATCAAGCTATCACATAGACCGGCCCCCTCTCCAAGCAAGCATCAAGAAAAGTCTTGGCCTCTTCTCCAAGCAAGATGCACACATATCTTCATCAAGCAAGGCCGGCCACCTAAAACATCAAGCAATGTCAACCCTAGGTCGTCCTCTCTATCCAAGCAACGCAAGCATCAAAGAGCTCGGCCATCTTCTCCCCAAGAGCATCCAAGCCGGCGTCTCTTATTTTTCAGTTGAAGAGGACGATCTCCCGATTTCAACGGATATTTTTGCGGATTTTTCTAAGCTCGGTACTATTTTCTACATTTTCTGGAAGACATGACATGGAATCTGGAAATGTGGCACGACCATGCCATATTTGGCACGACTGTGCCAGTCAGAGATATTACCCAGTATAGTGCACGGCCGTGCAGATACACAACAACTTTGCAGAAGAGCCCCTAACAAGTTTCAACTACAGAACTTTCAAGCGCGATATCTTGAGCTACAGAACTCCGATTGACAGACCGTTTTTGCCTACACGATCACGATCCGACGATCTACGCTATGGTAATATCTATTGAATTTTTACTTCAGTATTAGATCAGTTAGTATTATTTCTGTCGTATGATTGTATTTTTGTATAGCTTCATACAGAGTATCTTGGAGCATACATTCTCTGGATTGATTATTGTATCGGTTCAATCACCACCCATAAGAGTGTAACGATTTGGTCACCACCTGTAAGTGTAATCAAGTTCTTTTTGTGGCTTCAAAAAGGGTTAAATCCTCGAGGAGAGGTCGGAGTATAGGCAGCCTATGTGGTGTGCCAACTCCGTTAAAAATCTGTGATTTGTGTGACTCTGATTGCTTGTGCTTGATATTTTTTATTTGTGCCATAAACCATATCCTCCCCTAGGATTTTCAAAGGAGACCGAGCTTTTGAACTCCAAGTGTGCAAGGAGTGTAGACTCGGCAACAATTGCAGAAGTTCTGGAGAATCTTAATACCATTGTCTGCTCTGATGACTCCACACAAAGGCTAAGCATGAATATGAAGGTTATAGTTCTACATTGTCACAATCCTCTACAGCTTTTGAGCACTACACCATGACAAGGTTCTTTGCAGCAACTCTCAAAAAAAATGGTGGTCTCTAAATAGGAGACAGTTCTTATGAGTCGATATATATTTTTCAAGCCAAGTAGATCAGTACCTGATTTCCCTGAAAGGATGAACGCAAAGGAGTTCCCCCCATTACTCTCGGAAAGCTGTTACCACAATTTAAAACAGGGTAGCACACAAGAATTTTCTCCTTTGTTTCCATTTCCCCAACACAAGTAACTCATCTAGTACAGGCATTGAACAATAATTCTCAAATTCAAAATCATAACAGGTTTATATGACACTAGACCTGAAACTCAGACACTGGCATGAATCTAACTTCAATCTACTTATTAGTACGTCCTGTGGGAGGAAGCCTATGTTTGGAGAGCTATCATACTGGTCTTAAGCTATCATCGGATACTGGTAACTGTATTAAACTGGATAATCATGTAGCCTTGACATATACAAGAACCTATAGGTGAAGATTTTCAAATTAACCAATCAAGTGAAATACACATAAACAAAAAAGTAAAAGTGTTGCCAGGTACAAATCGAGAAGCTAATTCTACACTGCTCAATAAATATATAAGGTTAAATTCTGCTAACACCTACTATTACCTGTGTATCACTAAGCACCCATAACTATGAAACAATAGAAACTACTTCAATATATAGTAGTAGGCACTACCACTGTTTTATTGATGTATGGGTACTAACACCACCCATACAAAGGTAGTTTCTAACTTTCTATTAATTTCATAGTTCCGTTATGTTTAATGACACACGGGTAATAGACAAAATGAGCAGAATTTACCCAATAAATAATTCCTTGTGCTTAGCTTTATTACTGTTATATCTCGATTGTCATCAATACGAAGATAATAAGACTAATTTACGTTAATATTCCAACAGATGCTACAACTTGCAAAGATGAATTAATATCCTTTCACAGCTTTCATTTATATAAACAAAAGTTAACATAATCTTTCATATAATCAATGAATGAGAAAACTTCGGTTACATAGTCCATCCCCCCCCCCAAAAAAAAAATAAATAAATAAATAAATAAAAATAAATAAAAAATAAAAAACTTGGAAATTGACATTTGTCATAGATTAGCAGTGGATTTTTCTTATAGGAAGATCATTGTTTTATTCTGCACGTTTGCACACATTGTTGCAGGGTAAGATCCGCGTACAATGAGTTTGTTTGTTGGGGGAACCAAGGGCACGATGGTTGTATGGGAGGATGAGATCTAGGGAGGTTGTTGGACAGGTAGTGAGGGAAGTGACGAGGCTAAGCGCACAGCAAAGGCCGGCCACTGGATCAACTTCGCGAGGACTTCGCCATCCTACCGCACTGCCGGAGACAGGTGATGAATGCTATCCGTGAATACGAGCTCGCCTGCACACGTAGCAGCTCGTCAGAAAGGCCGGGTTGGGGTTCAACCCTTAGCCTCTCCGATGCCTAAGTTAAAATTAGGACTTAGAAACGGGGGCTAGACACGCAGGTCGGACTGAGAGTGAGTCGACCTTACGTGGCGAGCTATAATGGAAGAACAAAGATATGGGAGACCTTTGCCCTTGTGCGTGAGTAACTAGAATGAGAGTTAATTGTCCCCCCTCCTCCTCGGTGAAGATAAAGGGGTATTTATACCTGGTGGAGGTGGTTAGGTGAGGCTGACCTGACGTGCTGAGCTGGCCCATCTGTCAGCGGAAGCTTCGAACGAGGATCTCAGACCTATGCGTGTCAGCCATGTTTTTGTCAGACGGCGCAACGGCATGTGGTGCTTTGTCAGGGTGTCAGAGCCGAAAGCACCAATGGTCAGGGGGAACAACGGCCATTGGGCGCTTTGTTAGGCTGTCAAGCAGCGGAAGCGTCAGTGGTGTTCTTGTACTAGGTTATTTGTCGTGTCCGATGTGCCAAAGGGTCGTCGAGGTGCGTCTGCGTAGCGGGTCCATGCTTGACTCATCAGGTCGCTCTAGGCATACGACGGGCGACCTAGTTGTTCTTTCGACGAGCTAGGGGGGAAATGGGCGCCCAGCGGGCAGAGTTCGAGACGACCCGGTGCTCTTCCGGTTGGTCGAGGCGGACTTTAGGCTTGACGGGCAATAAACGAGCTAAGGAGGGGGAACCAGCGTCCCGCTGACGAGGTCAAGACGTAGAACGCCCACCCTTCGTAGGCTGAGGTGTGACTTCTGCGAAGGCGGGACGGGCTGGCTGTGCGCCCGGTGAGCTTAGATAGAAATTCGAAGTATCACGATCTTTAGGTCGTAACAATTGCCCCCGTCATTCGTGCTTGGGGTGGAATCCCGGCCAAGTTCGGATGACGCATTAGTCCTTCGTACCTCTTAGCTGGCAGTGAGCTTCATAAGCCTGGGCGATCTATCGGGGGCCCGGCTTGCAGGCTTGCCCCAGAGGCCACCCCTGGCGATCGTGTCGATCTTGAACTAAGTCATCTTATATCATAGAAACACATGGTGCGTTAGTCGAAACATAGACAAGTGTCAGAGGTGGAGTGGTAACCAGTTTGGGTGGCAAGCTGGCGAGCTGCCTCGGAAGTCTTCAAGGTCTGTCTGCGAGAATCCGGACGTATAAGCGTGTAGCCCGCCTTCAAAATGTGGAGATTTGGATTCAGACAACACATTGAATATACAAAGGCGAATATTAATTGAAAATATTAAGCAAGTGCTCGGCTTTCCATAGATGGGCTTGGTCTCCGCCCTCGAAGGTAGCCAGAATGTGGGTCGCTGATCCCACGACGTCTGTTACGGTGTAAAGGGCCTTCTCTGCTGGGACAGCTGGTCGCGGCCCCTGGGTCTATCCTCCTGCCTCGACCTGGAGTTGGGCTGAAGCTCGCCGCGGGACGCCCCCGTCCTGGCGATCTTCGTCCCCATTCCGAGGGCCTCCTTGCTCAACGTGTACCTCTCCGTCTGAACGATAAGTGCGTCAAAATCGTCAGGCTGTTCTCAGAGGAGGGACTTGTGAAGGCTCCGGCTAGTTAGTCCTGTCTTGAAGGCTGCCATGGCTAACTCGTCCCCGTAGGTTATCACACCAAGCTTCTCATCTTGGAAGCGACGTAAGTACTTCCGTATCGTCTCCCCTTCCCTCTGGATGACCGTGAATAGGTAGTCTGTGGGCTTCTTCCTTGTTCGTCCGGCCCGGAACTGCTGACAGAATTTGTGAGACAATTCGCCGAAGTTCTCGATGGTCCAGACGAGCAGACCGTGGTACCACTCCAGGGCCGAGTCCCGCAAACTCTGCTGGAACCCCCGGCAAAGGAGTGTGTCGTCTGCGTCCTGCATTTCCATCGCCCCTCGGTACTGCTGCACATGCGTGAGGGGGTCACCCTTCCCGTTGTAGACCGCTAGCTGGGGAACCGAAGTTATCCATCGCGCCAATGGTGTTGCCTCCTCGAGGTAAGCGGGGTGCTCGGAGGTGCGCTCCCTCCGTCTCTCTGAGGTTCTGCTCCGGTCACGACCTTGTTGGCGACGATCATCACGCTCCAAGGAGGGGGGAGGTCGCCTGGGAGGGCTCCTCATGTGCTGCGGGGATCTAGCCAAGGGCAGGCTGCGGGCATTCCTGTACTGTTGGCCCGAGGTCGACACCTCCGGGATCTCACGGTTCTCCCTATTCTCCCGCCGGAGCCTCTCGCGCTCAGCGATGATGAAGCGGAGCTGTCGACGAGCGGCTTTCTCGTCGAGTCGGGCTTGATGAGCGGCCTCGGTTGCGTCATCTTGGCGTCTTTTGTCCACAGCCGCTTCTTCGTCGCGCTTTCGCTGCCGTGCAGCCTCCAGTTCTTCGTCCAGAAGTCACTGTTGGGCGGCTATCTCCTCGGCGAGCCCTCTTTTCCCCATCTCTTCTTCAAACCGAGGGTGAAGATTTTGCCTCAAGTTTGGGGGTTCGAAGGGGCCGGGGGCGCTTTGGCTGCGACCGCCCCGAAGTCTTCCATCATCTTGGTGAAGGGCTCGAAGCTTTGCTGAACAGCTCGAGCTGAGGCCTGGACGGTCTCCGCCATCCCCTCAGGGGGGAGATTAGTCGAAGGGGTCCTCGGGTGAGATTGCGATTCTTGATCCGGGCACGGCGAAGATTGTCACCCGGGTGCAAAACCGAGGAGACAGACGGTTCACAGGCGAAATGACAACGGGGCAGTCATCTCCCGAGCGCAAGAACGATGGGGACGTTGTCTCACGGGCGCAATACTGACGACAAAAAGAAACACTGGGTCAGTCATCGCAGGGGCACAAAAGCAAGGAATGAAGCGCAAAAAATACGGTGCATAGCGGAAAAAGAGCGATTGTCAATCCGTAAATAGGGAAAAGATGATGTGTCTTTAGGTTTTATGCAAACTTGCAAATAAGGGCATGTTCTTTTGTAGGAAAGTATAATTGGGAAAGTTAAGAAAGTGTGGAATCTGATGAGAGAGAAATTGGTGTGCAGTGTGTTCTTTTGTTGGAACGTGTGGTTGGATTGTGGAGTTGGAAAGTTGAGGTGGGTCCCACTCTGTGTAGTGTGTTCTTTTGGTTGAAGAAAGTTGGAGTTGGAAAGTTGGATTGTGGGGTGTGGTGAACCTAGGTAAGGTTACCCCCTAAATAAAATGAGGTCATTTGGGGTTATTTTTTTGACATTTGCAGTTCCAATGCAAAAACCAAATACAGCAATCCTCCGAGGCAATATCGGCATGAAACGGCTATACAGATGCCGAAGCCCTAAGGACCCAAATCCCCCCAATTCACCATGGATTGTGGGGTGTGGTGAACCATAGACGATCCCTCAGACTTGGATCACTTCGGCAACCCAAAAAAGACGAGATCTTGCAGAGGAAGGGACCGCACATACAATTTTTTAGGGTTTTCTGAAGAAGCCAAACTCAGAAGCAACGGCAACAACGAGGATGAAGAAGGAGCAAAGGCAGCCTCGGGACAAGCAGCGAGAGGTGATCAGACCCTAGAGGGACCCACACAAGAACGCTTTCTCATGTAATCGCCGCGAAACCCGGCGGAAACAAAACACGGGAGGGATTCTTTCTGACAGCGGCCACGTCGGCCTTGATTCCCAAAACCCAAGGAAGCAAAAGAACAGCCCTTACGAAAATGCATCTGGAATCCGCGTGAATAGTTGCGGAATAGTGCTCAAAATAGGATTCCAAGCCAACTTTCGTGGTAAAGAACATGCCCTTAGAGGAATGTGGTGGGCTTTTGTTAGGAGGTTCCACCAAAACAACCAACTACACACCCAACCACTCACCCACACTCCATTGCCCCCCCCCCCCCCCCCCCCCCCCCAATCTCCCAAATATTTTGTCCTAGTCATATTTTGATGTCATGTAGGACAAAGATTCAAAAAAGTCCGCATTTGTATAATAGATGCACATCTGGCTAAAGACACGCGCGCGATCTACATCTACCAGGGATCGATCCAGGTAAATGCCGCTGGACCACACTTCTTTGGCCATCAAAGCCTTCTTCAAGTCTCTCTTTTGTGAGTTTTGAGATTTTTTGTTGAATCAAAATGACAGTCCATTTCCAACGTTATTTTTGTCGCGGGTGTTGAATGAGATCCGATCCGTTGAAGTTGACTCAATTGATGGTTTACGGTTGAGTTAAAAGAAATGCTCAATAAAAGAATCTTTTATCGTTTATTCTGTGTTTGGTTTGGAAGGAAGGGAGAGAAATGAAACTAAATGTTGTGAGAATTTTGTGATTTATAATGTGTTTGCTTTCTATATTCTTGACTCGTAGTCATAAGGAAAATATGGGTTTATGATGGTGTTGACGGATGGGTTAACCCACCGTTCCAGCTAACAGTGAGCTGATGTAGACGCCTCCGATGATGTAAAGTCTCGCCAGCTACTGAATGAGATCCGAGGTAGATGGAACCTGACATCCATTTCTTTTGTTTTGCATTGCTTTCATATTATTACTTGTGTTGCGGGTTTTATAACGAATCGTCATTTGCTTTGTTTGTTGTCACAACGATCTTGAAATTTCTGCAGAATTATCGATCGAGGTGATCGACATTTCTCATCTTCCCAACTAATGGTATCAAAGCCCAACAACTATAACAAAATCTGTTGCTGCTCAGTTTTCATCGAACCAAATGATGAGCAGTTGCTTTTAGCATGCGCATAACAAGTGTCAGAGAAAATCTAGCATGCGTAGCTGAACGTATTGCTCACTAGGCGGCTAACCCGTTATATTATGGGTCCAAAATAACAGTAAACTAATTCGGTTAGACATGTTCATAACTTATGTGACGTTTCATAGACTGCGAATTGCTGCTGAAGTTCTTTATTTGCTCGTAGATTATGGATAATGTATTCTTTGTATCAAGCACATGTTGGCAACTGGAGTTGACGCTTTCTGCAGCCTTTAAAAATAATAATAATAAGTAATAAATAACTAATTAATTAAAAATAATAACTTGGCTATTCTTGTCCATTGGACTGCAGAAACTTGGGCCTTGTTTGAATCCTGAATTGACTCCTTTGTTCTTGATACATCCACTTCAAATTCTTATGGACTGACCGAGTCCAGCTTCATTCCATTCCCTTTGGATTGACCGAGTCCAGAGCATGCTTAGCCTTCATAATCCTTTTGCGGGTTCGATACCAATTTAAAGAGGAAGAATCTCAAGTTCAATGCCATTTAAAAATAATTAAGAACAAGGCACTCCCCTTCAAGAATGTGCATATTTGGGAAGTTCTCATGCTTTGAATATAGTTTACTCACGGGTCTAATGTCGATATTTGTTTTCTTATTGGAAAGCCATCAGCGTTACAGTCACCTGGTGCACATGTCAAAGCTTCGAAGGTATTCAAATTGGGTCTAGGTAAATGCGTGTCTTCAAAGAACAGAAACAACTTCATGGTCCGAGACGTGAAGTTTAGATGCAATAGGGGGGGATGTGTCAACAGCACTCATAAATTCGGGTAACTTAAACACGAAGACTTAGCATTGTGTCGATACTATCAGAATCACAAACAATTATTATGAAAATGCTATAATAAAAACAGAGAACTAAGGCAAGCTCATGCGGTTGTGAAATCGTCAAAGAGACAACTTAACATAAGATAACGGGGCTGCATGTTAAATACTAGATCTAATTGTATCCCACAAAACTACATCAATCTCTTGCTTATGTTGTTGCCGGCCGCATAATGCCCCAATGACGTCTATAATCACACTACAACGCTCTTCGGACAAAATTTACATGAATCCATCATTGTTCTGTACTTCATAGTCGATAAACTTCCGAGAATGGAACAGAAGTTTTTGCATGCGATGTGCTCAGATCGTTTCCTACTTCACAAGCTCCAGGATTACATAAACAAGTGGGACAAAAAGAAAGGGAAAACGACGGAAGAAAAACAAGAAAAAAGAGCGGAGGAAAATGGCCCATAAAACCACCTTGCAAATTGCAGCCGCGTGACTCCAAAATTAGGCAGTTTCAAGTCCCGCAAACCATACAAGATTGCGGAGAAGAAATCCACTTTAACTCTGAGAAAATATGCTGAAACTAACTTCGAATTGCTTAAAACTATCGTGGCCCGGCTCGTCTTCTAAACTCTGCCTCATTCTTGGGCATAACCTAGTATCTTATCTCCAGAGTCCCTGGAAAAAGTTGACGATAAACAGCCTTCATATTGTCACCCGGATCCTAGAAACAAGGATCCACTGATGATGTTAACCCAAACATACTGGGTCTTTCGACCGGCAAGTCATGTTTCCTTTTGTCTTTGATAATGTCTACATTAGCCCTTAGTTCGTCTTAAAACAAGGATGTTGACCTAGTTAGCCTACTAACTAGGTCACACTTTTAATTTTGATGATAACAAACAAGTCACATGTTACTAATATATTTGTTAAGTGACTTTCAGAGGAAAACATGGCTACATTGACCAAAGGGTAATTTGGTAATTTCTACACAGTTCAACTTGCCATAAAGATGCTCAAAGATCATAGTCCATGATCAAATCACATCAAAATAATTATCCATAAATTATAGCTTCAAAATCATGGCAAAAAATTAAGTAGAATGTGACGGAAAATTTTGGTAATTTTGCCTTGGTCAAATCTCTAGAAAGTCAAAGCACGAGGAAAGAAGGATTCAATTTCATGAAGAATTGCAAATTGGGTCTACTACTAGAGTTCTAGTGCAAGTGCAACTCAAAAGTTTATGTTGGCTACAAGAGTTCATGTGCACCAAAAATTCTAGTTGGCTACTAGAGTCCATTAGCAACACAAATTCAAGAGCTACTAGAGTTCATGTGTAACACAAATTATGAGTGCTACTAGTGTTCATGTGCAAAACAAACTCACGAGTTCGTGTGCTAGTAGGACTTGGGATCAACATCCTATATAACCCCTCATGCCCTTGGCCAAAAAAATCAAGAGAGGGTAAATAAAAAGAGAGAGAGAGAGCCACACATACCTTCTCCTCATCAAGCAAGTTGGCCATCTCCTCAACACTTAAGCAAGCCAGCCCTACTCATCAACTCTCAAGTAGTTCAAAGTTCAAGCATTAAGACCGGGCAAACAAAGCTAGCTATCACATTGGCCGGCCCCTTATATCATCAAGCTATCACATAGACCGGCCCCCTCTCCTAGCAAGCATCAAGAAAAGTCTCGGCCTCCTCCTCTCCAAGCAAGCTGCACACATATCTTCATCGAGCAAGGCCGGCCACCTAAAACATCAAGCAACGTCAACCCTAGGTCGGCCTCCCTTTCCAAGCAAAGCAAGCACCAAAGAGCTCGGCCATCTTCTCCTCAAGGGCATCCAAGCCGTATTCTCTTATTTTTAGTTGAAGAGGACGATCTTCCAATTCTAACGGATATTTTTACGGATTTTTATTTTCTATATTTTCTGGAAGACATGACAGGAAATCTAGAAACGGAAGACATGCCAGGTAATCTGGAAACGTGGCACGACCATGCTAGTCAGGTAGAGATATTGCATAGTATATAGTACACGACCGTGCCAGAAATGGCACAACCGTGCAGATACATAGGAATTTTGCAGAAGAGCCCCTAACAGATTCAGATTTGCAGTTTCAGCCACAGAACTTTCAAGCGCGATATCTTGAGCTACACAACTCCGATTGACGCATCATTTTTTGCCTACACGGTCACGATCCGATGATCTACGCTATGGTTATATCTATCTAATTTTTTACTTCAGTATTAGATCAGTTAGTATTATTTTTATCAAAAAATTGTATTTTTATATAGCTTCATATAGAGGCTATCTTTGAGCGTATATTATCTGGATTTATTATTGTATCGGTTCGATCACCACACGTAAGAGTGATCAAGTGCTACTGTAACGATTTGGTCACCACCCGTAAGTGTATCAGGTTCTTTTTTGGATTCAAAAAGGGGTTAAATCCTCGAGGAGAGTTCGGAGCCTAACCAGTGTGCTAACTCCGTTAATCTGTGATGTGTGTGACTCTGGTTGCTTGTGCTTGATATTTTTTATTTGTGTCATAAACCCTATTCACCCCCTCCAGGGTTTTCAATTGGTATCAGAGCAGGAATTATTTTTATATTCAGTTTAGTTGAATTTCGATTCTCACTATGGCACATGTCCAAACACAGCACACAAAATCACTAATAATTCACAAGTGCCAATGAAATTTTTTTGATGTATCGATTTCTTCTTTTGCAGGTAATGTGAATTCCTTAAAAGACGATAGTCCAGCAAAATTCAGGTGAGGAAGAGATTAATGCCCTTACACAAAAAATCAGAAAATTCTTGATGAACAAGAGAAAATTTGGCAACGTATGGGGCGATAAGCAAAAAGATGGTGCTGGAGACCGCGATGCTTTCGGTGGAATAAAAAAGGACACATGAAAACCGGTTGCCCTCTTCTGGAGACCAAAGGAAAGAGAAGAAGTTTATGGAAGCAAGAAGAAGTTTGGAAGAGGGATGCTAGCTACAATGGGAGATACCGATTCTAAGGAGCTTTCTGATGATAATGCGGCGGAGGACAACAGAACATGCTTCATGGCAGGAAGCGACAAGGTAAATTCTAAATCCATATTTCGCAAAGTTAGAAATGGTGTTCATTTTGGTGAAGACATGGAAGAAGCAAATGAATATTTAGTAGCTCTTTAATGAAATGGCTCCTGAGTATATTAAGCATAAAATACTTTGTGTATCTTTAAAAGACCAACTTGTTGCTGCTAATCATGAAAAAGAAGAGTTGTTTATTAATTGTTAGAATTTAAAGAGATTATCGATAACATTGATGAAACTAAATTAGCGACTATGACTTTAGAACAAAAAGAGGCTACTAAAAAATTAGCTAAGTTAAAACTTGAAAACTCTAATTTGGGCAAAAATTTAAATGAGAAAATTAGCTCCTTAGATTATAAAGATCTTGAACTTAGAGTTTTAAATCAACTGGCATCCTTATATGAATAAAAAACTTGGAAACTTGAAACAGATAAATCCAACTTGATAAAGGAAAAGAACATTGCTAGTGAAGTTGAAAAGAGAGATAAAGAAAAATTATGTGGTTAGAATCACAAAATTAGAGAAGGAAAATCTATATCACAAATTTTTTTATGGTTTTCCTAGACTTCTTAGATTGTTTCTTTTTAAATTCTAGACCATGTTTGCTAGTGATTGTTTAACACAATCAAAAAATTCACTAATAGTCAAAAGAGTTTTAATGAGATGTTAGGTGTGCTAAATAATCACTAGCAAACATGGTCTAGAATTTAAAAAGAAACAATCTAAGAAGTCTAGGAAAACCATGAAAAAAGTTTGCTACACATAAGCTCTCCATCTAGCATACATTATGAGAACATGTCTTCTTCTAATCGTAGGCACTCCAATGTTACATGCTTTTATTGTAATAAGAAGAGACATGTGATGTATGATTGCTTTACTCGTATTTATCCTGAGAATTAAATATGGGTTTTCAAATATCAAACAAAGCAAAGCAAATCTTCTGCTAACACTTCAGGATCCAAAACAGAATACCAAAAGGTGCATCTTCTCTTGCAGGTGCACCAACAGACTTCGGGTGATAGCATATCTCGTGTTGGAAAAAATCTTGACCTGGACAAATGGAGTAAGAGGCTGAAAATACATGTGGCAAAGTATGCTCTGTGCATTCATTATCTTTCATGTCACATTTGACGCGTTGGAAGATTCATATTGGATCATATGATGTAATGGGCTAATTCATCTTTTGCATGTGCATATTTGTTAGTCATTGATATCATCTTTTGGATATTCACACATGTATACCATTGATATTATTGAGATTTATGAGCTATTTGATATGAAACCTGTTAGAAATCCTAGAAACATTAAATATGTTTTTGATGATGATTTTTGTGTTAATGAAGAATGCATATACGCAAATTGTGCACAATTGATTGTTCATCGTTAGCATGCTTAATTGTTTGAATTTAAAGAGTTTATAAAGTCATATAATTTATGGAAAACTGTTGGATGATGTTTAAGTTCTAAAAGATTGATCTTTTGATTGTCTTTACACTTATATATATAATTCTTTTTGGAGAATTAAGTTTTAGGAGTCGAATAAGTAGATTCCTGCATGTGTCACTATTCTGAGACAACATAGTAAAAGAAAAAGAAAAATATGCCAAAAGAAAAAGGAAAAAAAAGAGATATGTCAAAAGAAAACGAAAGTAAAAATGATATATTTATGATATCAACGGCTAATAACCGAATTTCGAAGGTGTGTTGAGCAATGCACATGATTGTGGTCGATGAAGTAACCATTTAGCGCATCTCAACTCCAAAAGGCCCGAAATTTAACATCAAGGTATCATATGTTAGTTGTCTCCCTACATTATACTTGATAGTCTATTCCAAAGAGATGAATATATAAAAGTTTTTTAAACAATACAAGGGTTTGATTTTTTTAGTCTTCTAAGCATGTACCAATTATTCAAGTAAGTTAATTGATGATATCTTCTTTTTACTTTCGAGTAATGGTGGTAAGCTTTTGATTTTCATGAAATTGTGTATATTTTGAGTTCGTGGGGAGACACATCAATATGAAAGTCATTGCCAATTTCATGAGAATGTTTCTTCAATATGCTAAAATCTTGTTTCATGTTTTTTTCTTAACAATTTCAATGGATTTGATGATATTTTCTTGTTGATGTCTATCCTTTTCGATTGATGTCAAAAAGGGGAGCGATGGAAAATTTGAGAGAATTTGAGAGCAAGGGATGCATGAATTTAAGGGGAGCATTGAGCATTGTGTTGCATGAAGGAAAGATGGAAAAGTTTAGTGATGCATGCCTATACTTTTTGCATAATGTCAAAAGGGGAAGAGAGAGACAATTTGAGAGATGCATGAACTTAGGGGGAGCATGTCATAATATTCATGAGAGCACATAGATAGGGGAGCATTGTACTATGTTCATAATCATGTGCATATTTTGACACAGACCTATGTATTTATCTCAATTTTCTATACTTGTTTGCCATCATCAAAAGAGGAAGATTGTTGGCCTAGTTAGCCTACTAACTAGGTCACGCTTTTAATTTTGATGATGACAAACAAGTCACATGCTACTAATATATTTGTTAACTGACTTTCAGATCAAAACATGGCTACATTGACCAAAGGATAATTTGATAAATTTCTACATCGTTCAACTTGCCCTAAAGATTCTCAAAAATCATAATCCATGACCAAAGCACATCACAATAATTCTTCATGTATTATAGCTTTAAAATTATGGCCAAAAATCAAGTAGAAAATGAGGGGGCAATTTGGTAATTTTTCCTCGGTCAAACTTCTCTAGAAAGCCAAAAGCATAAGAGGAGGAGGATTCAAGTTCATGAAGAATTGCAAATTGGGTCTACTATTAGAGTTCTAGTGCAAGTGCAACTCAAAGAATTTATGTTGGCTACACGAATTCATGTGCACCAAAAGTTCTAGTTGGCTACTATAGTTCATGATCAACACAAAGTTAAGAGCTACTAGAGTTCATGTGCAACACAAAGATGAGTGCTACTAGTGTGTTCATGTGCAAAACAAACTCAGGAGTTCATGTGCTAGTAGGACTTGGGTTCAACATCATATTGTAATACCTCATGTGTGAAATACTAAATTGTGTGTACGATATTGATATTGGTGTGTATACTTCAAGCTTGGGCGACCGCTTGCATGTATATTTGGATATCCTCAAACCTATACCATTTGTATGTATATGGATTGATCTTGTACATAGGTGTATATGTTTGTACGTATATGGATGTATATTATATGTGTGGATGGTTGGACGAAATAGTTGTGCATATATGATACATTGGGGTAACCTTAGTGCTTCTGTATTAGTATTTAGCTTGTATCAGTGATTAAGGGATATATTGGTATTGAGATTAATATTGATATGTAGTGTGTATGACTATTTGCAGTGATGTGTGGAACGTGTGTAGATATGTGTGTGTGTAAAGCTACTACATGTGTATATATGGGGATATGTTGATACATATGGGATGCATGTATGTAGTGTGTGCCTGGATGTACAAAGAGATGATAAGGATCTATATGTAGAGATATGTGTATGGATGTATGTGTATGTATGTATATGTGGGTGTATGTAAGGATGCATGAATGAGGGTGTGTATGATGGCTAGTGTGAAAAGGGGTAGGGTAATGGCATTCATGTAAATATGTCGAAGGTGAGGGGTAGTGTTATACTATGGCATGCTTGCAATTAATTAGAAGGTGGAGGGTAGTTGGTGAGGGAGGGCTTTTTAGTCATTTCATACAAGTCATGTTTATCTTAAGGATAAGACTTAGAGAACTCTAGAAATGGGTAGAACTCTTCCTCGGGATATTTCCCCACATTTCTCTTTCTTTCCTCCTTTCTTCCATATCAAACCATGAAGCCAAAGCCCTATTTCTCTCACATGGAAGCTAAGGAGTAGGAGCTTGGAGCATGTAGGATGAGGAATGAGAGGATGGAGTTTTGGAGTTGAGAAGATGGATGTGGCCTTGGAGGTAGGGAGCTTAACCCTGTGGCATATTATTCCATGTTGTCATTTTATGGAAATCTTTATGGGTTTGGATTAAATTTGAATTTTTTTATTAAAATGACCCTAACAACAAGCTAAAGGATGCCACCTTTATTAGGGAATTAGTCTTAAAGATGCCACCTTTATTGTGGAATAAAGCTAAGATGCTACCTTTCTAATTATTATTGTTGCTGCTTATTGGTGTCACTGCTCTGTTGCCGTTTTTGAAATAAGTATAACTTCCATTCTAGTGATCCAAAAATTATTTTTAAATACAATTTGAACAGCCCTTGAAGTTACCTGCAACTTTTATTTAGAGCTTAAAGTCAAATTCTGCCTATATTCAGACTGAATTGCTGATATTTGTCGTAGTGTCAAATTCTAGCAGATTCTGCACCATGTTATTGAATAGAGTAGAACTTTCAATCCAGTTGTCTAAATGACTTGATTTAGGACAATCTAGAATCCTAACTTAATTATCTACACTTTTCATGTTGAGACCTTATCAGGATTATGATTGTAGATAATTGAAATTAACTGATCTTTACAGCTAAATAATTCAGTCTTAGGACAGATTCTGCACTCTATATTCTGTAGACTATAACTATTAGTCCTATTAACTAAAAATTATGATTTTGTAGATCTGGAAACATATTTTGATTATCTACAATTTTCATTTAGAAACCTATATCAAATTCTAATTACAATTGTTGTGGTGATGTGGTTATTGTGGATTCATGCCATAAAGTTATCACATTTGAATGTTATTAGTATGATTCATGCCATACTTTATTGTTATTTTTCCTCCTGTTACTAGTTATTATTGTTGCTACATGGAAGGAAGCTCCTTTATGTTATGTTTTAATAAATTAATGCCCATGTTCATTATGCCCACCACGTGTTTGTGAAAATTCCCACATGAAAGCAAGTTTAAGAAACATGAGAACTACCCCCATTGTACATTTAGGACATGGGCCAAATTATGGATTTGTGATATTAGAGGCATATGTGGCATAGAATCATATGTTATGTTTTGATGAGTTGATATGGTTATGGCGAAGGGCAAAGCACATAGGTGCATGACCCTTTTGTTATGAAAGAAAGATATGTTCCAGAAATGAAAGATGATGAACCATGAAGCCATGCTAACATGACTCCAAATCATAAGTAGCATGTTACAATAAGATTAACTAAAAATGATCCTGAAATGTCTCAGTCCTCTCTAAAGAGGGTGAGCTTGTGGGGTATGGGGGAACGTCTGGGTGAGGGCAGCCATAAGGACTGGACTAGAAGGTAGAGATTGTTGGCACTCACTCACCTGCAGAGAGTAGAGTGACCCCTGGTATTTGTGGTTATTATTCTCACTCGTCTTTATAAGGAGTGATCTGTTATGTGATACTGGTGATGTCGAGGATATTCTCAATCCTGTCAGGGATGGGAGAGTTTGAGATGTCCGGTTAAGAAAACAGTGCTCATGTATCACTGACCGGATAGTCCTTTTCCACCCCCACCTTGGTGTGAGGTCCATGTCCTTATGTCCTGCGTTTACCTAGGTTTTCAAATACACATCAAGAAAATAAGATAATAAAACTTTGCATAAGATATTTACAGTTCATGCACTTATGGTTATTTCCTTTTACTGAGTATAGCTGCAAATTCCCTTTTATGTTTTTCCCTTTCTGTTCCATCTAATTTGACGTAGTTGTAGTTTCCCTTTTACTTTAAGGAGTAGCCTGCTAAATATTTCTGTTAGTCTGCTAATTAAGTTATGTACCCTGCTAATCATTTTCTGTAGCCTGCTAATCTTATGTAGGAGCTTGCCAATTTTATTTGCTACTTTAGTTATGCTTCAGTGTGTCGTAGACTCTTCCATTTTCAATGTACATGCCTCATTCCATTATGGATTGCATATTTCCATGTTGGGAATAAAATGCCATAGGAGTTAGACATTTCTACTGGTCACGCTTTGACGTCCTCTCCTCCCTTTTCCCTACAGGTTAGAAGTGCGCAGGTGGAGTTCCAAGAGGTGGTGTTTTGGATGTGGAGTCTTCAGCAGTTAGCTTGGAGTTGGGTGTGGGTAGCTGTAGAGAGTGAGTTGTATTAGGAGTGTGAGTGTTGTACCCTTGGATGTTCTTGTGTGGGTGTTGTATTTATGGAGGAATGACTTGTACATGTGAGTCTATGTATAAATTACTTTTGCTATGTAATATTGGATTCCAAATATTTGCACAATGTGTTTCTGTTATTGTTTCTGGAGCAATATCTGTATTGTCCAGCATGTGCGCATTGGCCTGCACATCTGTTTTTGTCATCTCTCTCTCCTGCTCTTTCCTTATCACCATCGCATCTTCAGCCTATCTGGGAAAGTTTAGAAAATCCATGGTATCCTAGGGAGCGGTGAGTGACACCTATATATACCACTCATGCACTGGGCCAAAAAATCAAGAGAGGAAATAAAAAGAGAGAGAGCCGCACCTACCCTCTCCTCATCAAGCAAGTTAGCCATCTCCTCAACAAGCAAGGACAACCCTACTCATCAACTCACACAAGTAGTTCAAAGCTCAAGCATCAAGGCCGGCCCACTCTCCAAGCAAACAAAACTAGCTATCACATTGGCCGGCCCCCCACAATCATCAAGCTATCACATAGACCGGCCCCCTCTCCAAGCAAGCATCAAGAAAAGTCTTGGCCTCCTCTCCAAGCAAGATGCACACCTATCTTCATCAAGCAAGGCCGGCCACCTAAAACATCAAGCAAGGCCGGCCACCTAAAACATCAAGCAATGTCAACCCTAGGTCGCCCTCTCTATCCAAGCAATGCAAGCATCAAAGAGCTCGGCCATCTTCTCCTCAAGAGCATCCAAGCCGGCGTCTCTTATTTTTCAGTTGAAGATGACGATCTCCCGATTTCAACGGATATTTTTGCGGATTTTTCTAAGCTTGGTACTATTTTCTACATTTTCTGGAAGACAGGACATGGAATCTGGAAATGTGGCACGACCATGCCATATTTGGCATGACCGTGCCAGTCAGAGATATTACCCAGTATAGTGCACGACCGTGCAGATATACAGCAACTTTGCAGAAGAGCCCCTAACAAGTTTCAACTACAGAACTTTCAAGCGCGATATCTTGAGCTACAGAACTCCGATTGACAGACCGTTTTTGCCTACACGATCACGATCCGACGATCTACGCTATGATAATATCTATTGAATTTTTACTTCAGTTTTAGATCAGTTAGTATTATTTCTGTCGTATGATTGTATTTTTGTATAGCTTCATACAGAGTATCTTGGAGCATACATTCTCTGGATTGATTATTGTATCGGTTCAATCACCACCCATAAGAGTAACGATTTGGTCACCACCCTAAGTGTAATGAGGTTCTTTTTGTGGCTTCAAAAAGGGTTAAATCCTCGAGGAGATGTCGGAATATAGGCAGCCTATGTGGTGTGCCAACTCCGTTAAAAATCTGTGATTTGTGTGACTCTGATTGCTTGTGCTTGATATTTTTTATTTGTGCCATAAACCATATCCTCCCCTAGGATTTTCAAAGGAGACCGAGCTTTTGAACTCCAAGTGTGCAAGGAGTGTAGACTCGGCAACAATTGCAGAAGTTCTGGAGAATCTTAATACCCTTGTCTGCTCTGATAACTCCACACACAGGCTAAGCATGAATATGAAGGTTATAGTTCTACATTGTCACAATCCTCTACAGCTTTTGAGCACTACATCATGACAAGGTTCTTTGCAGCAACTCTCAAAAAAATGGTGGTCTCTAAATAGGAGACAGTTCTTATGAGTCGATATATATATTTCAAGCCAAGTAGATCAGTACCTGATTTCCCTGAAAGGATGAACGCAAAGGAGTTCCCCCCATTACTCTCGGAAAGCTGTTACCACAATTTAAAACAGGGTAGTACACAAGAATTTTCTCCTTTGTTTCCATTTCCCCAACACAGATAACTCATCTAGTACAGGCATTGAACAATAATTCTCAAATTCAAAATCATAACAGGTTTATATGACACTAGACCTGAAACTCACACACTGGCATGAATCTAACTTCAATTTACGTATTAGTACGTCCTGTGGGAGGAAGCCTGTGTTTGGAGAGCTATCATACTAGTCTTAAGCTATCATCGGATACTGGTAACTGTATTAAACTGGATAATCATGTAGCCTTGACATATATAGGAACCTATAGGTGAAGATTTTCAAATTAACCAATCAAGTGAAATACACATAAACAAAAAAGTAAAAGTGTTGCCAGGTACAAATCGAGAAGCTAATTCTACACTGCTCAATAAATATATAAGGTTAAATTCTGCTAACACCTACTATTACCTGTGTATCACTAAGCACCCATAACTATGAAACAATAGAAACTACTTCAATATATAGTAGTAGGCACTACCACTGTTTTATTTATGTATGGGTACTAACACCACCCATACAAAGGTAGTTTCTAACTTTCTATTAATTTCATAGTTCCGTTATGTTTAATGACAAACGGGTAATAGACAAAATGAGCAGAATTTACCCAATAAATAATTCCTTGTGCTGAGCTTTATTACTGTTATATCTCGATTGTCATCAATATGAAGATAATACGACTAATTTACGTTAATATTCCAACAGATGCTACAACATGCAAAGATGAATTAATATCCTTTCACAGCTTTCATTTATATAAACAAAAGTTAACATAATCATTCATATAATCAATGAATGAGAAAACTTCGGTTACATAGTTCATCCCCCCCCCCCCCCAAAAAAAAAACTTGGAAATTGACATTTGTCATATATTAGCAGTGGATTTTTCTTATAGGAAGATCATTGTTTTATTCTGCACGTTTGCACACATTGTTGCGGGGTAAGATCCGCGTACAATGAGTTTGTTTGTTGGGGGAACCAAAGGCACGATGGTTGTATGGGAGGATGAGATCTAGGGAGGTTGTTGGACAGGTAGTGAGGGAAGTGACGAGGCTAAGCGCACAGCAAAGGCCGGCCACTGGATCAACTTCACGAGGACTTCGCCTCCTGCTGCACTGCCGGAGACAGGTGATGAATGCTATCCGTGAATACGAGCTCGCCTGCACACGTAGCAGCTCGTCAGAAAGGCCGGGTTGGGGTCCAACACTTAGTCTCTCCGATGCCTAAGTTAAAATTAGAACTTAGAAACGAGGACTAGACACGCAAGTCGGACTGAGAGTGAGTCGACCTTACATGGCGAGCTATAGTGGAAGAACAAAGATATGGGAGACCTTTGCCCTTGTGCGTGAGTAACTAGAATGAGAGTTAATTGGCCCCTCCCCTCCTCGGTGAAGGTAAAGGGGTATTTATACCTGGTGGAGGTGGTTAGGTGAGGCTGACCTGGCGTGCTGAGCTGGCCCATCTGTCAGCGGAAGCTTCGGACGAGGATCTCAGACATATGCGTGTCAGCCATGTTTTTGTCAGACGACGCAACGACATGTGCTTTGTCAGGGTGTCAGAGCCGAAAGCACCAATGGTCAGGGGGCGCAGCGGCCAGGGGGCGCAGCGGCCAGGGGGCGCTTTGTCAGGCTGTCGAGCGGCGGAAGCGTCAGTGGTGTCCTTGTACTAGGTTATTTGTCGTGTCCGATGTGCCAAAGGGTCGTCGAGGTATGTCTGCGTAGCAGGTCCATGCATGACTCATCAGGTCGCTCTAGGCGTACGACGGGCGACCTAGTTGTTCTTCCGATGAGCTAGGGGGAAATGGGCGCCCAGCGGGCAGAGTTCGAGGCGACCCGGTGCTCTTCCAGTTGGTCGAGGCGGACTTTGGGCTTGCCGGGCAATAAACAGACTAAGGAGGGGGAACCAGCGTCCCGCTGACGAGGTCAAGACGTAGAACGCCCACCCTTCGTAAGCTGAGGTGTCACTTCTGCGAAGGCGGGACGGGCTGGCTGTGCACCCGGCGAGCTTAGCTAAAAAGTCGGAGTATCACGATCTTTAGGTCATAACAATTGCCCCCGTCATTCGTGCTTGGGGTGGAATCCCGGCCAAGTTCGGATGACGCATCAGTCCTTCGTACCTCTTAGCTGGCAGTGAGCTTCATAAGCCCGGACGATCTATCGGGGGCCCGGCTTGCAGGCTTGCCCCAGAGGCAATCCCTGGCGAGCGTGCCGATCTTGAACTAAGTCATCTTATATCATAAAAACACATGGTGCGTTAGTCGAAACATAAACAAGTGTCAGAGGTGGAGTGGTAACCAGTTTGGGTGGCGAGCTGGCGAGCTGCCCCGGAGGTCTTCAAGGTCTGTCCGTGAGAATCCGGACGTATAAGCGTGTAGCCCGCCTTCAAAATGTGGAGATTGGGATTCAGACAACATATTGAATATACAAAGGCGAATATTTATTGAAAATATTAAGCAAGTGCTCGGCGTTCCATAGATGGGCTAGGTCTCCGCCCTCCAAGGTAGCCAGAATGTGGGTCGCTGATCCCACGACGTCTGTTACGGTGTAAAGGGCCTTCTCTGCTGGGCCAGCTGGTCGCGGCCCCTGGGTCTGTCCTCCTGCCTCGGCCTGGAGTTGGGCTGAAGCTCGCCGCGGGACGCCCCCGTCCTGGTGATCTCCGTTCCCATTCTAAGGGCATCCTCGCTCAACATGTACCTTTCCGTCTGAACGATAAGTGCATCAAAATCGGCAGGCGGGTCTCGGAGGAGGGACTTGTGAAGGCTCCGGCTAGTTAGTCCTGTCTTGAAGGCTGCCATGGCTAACTCGTCCCCGCAGGTTACCACACCAAGCTTCTCATCTTGGAAGCGACGTAAGTACTTCCGTATCGTCTCCCCTTCCCTCTGGATGACCGTGAATAGGTAGTCTGTGGGCTTCTTCCTTGTTCACCCGGCCCGGAACTGCTGACAGAATTTGTGAGACAATTCGTCGAAGTTCTCGATGGTCCGGACAGGCAGACTGTGGTACCACTCCAGGGCCGAGTCCCGCAAACTCTGCTGGAACCCCTGGTAAAGGAGTGTGTCGTCTGCGTCCTGCATTTCCATCGCCCCTCGGTACTGATGCACATGCGTGAGTGGGTCGCCCTTCCCGTTGTAGACCGCTAGCTGGGGAACCGAAGTTATCCATCGCGCCAATGGTGTTGCCTCCTCGGGGTAAGCGGGGTGCTCAGGGATGCGCTCCCTCCGTCTCTCTGAGGTTCTGCTCCGGTAACGACCTTGTTGGCGACGATCATCACGCTCCGGGAAGGGGTGAGGTCACCTAGGAGGGCTCCTCCTGCGCGGCGGGGATCCGGCCGAGGGCGGGCTACGGGCATTCCTGTACTGTTGGCCCGAGGTCGACACCTCCGGGATCTCACGGTTCTCCATGTTCTCCCGTCGGAGCCTCTCATGCTCAGCGATGATGAAGCGGAGCTGTCGACGAGCGGCTTTCTCGTCGAGGCGGGCTTGATGAGCGGCCTCGGTTGCGTCGTCTTGGCGTCTTTTGTCCACAGCCGCTTCTTCGTCGCGCTTTTGCTGTCGTGCAGCCTCCACTTCTTCGTCCAGAAGTCTCTACTGGGCGGCTATCTCCTCGACGAGCCCTCTTTGCCCCATCTCTTCTTCAAACCGAGGGCGAAGATTTCGCCTCAAGTTTGGGGGTTCGAAGGGGCCGGGGGCGCTTTGGCTGCGGCCGCCCCGAAGTCTTCCATCATCTTGGTGAAGGCCTCGAAGCTTTGCTGAACAGCTCAGGCTGAGGCCTGGACGGTCTCCGCCATCCCCTCAGGGGGAAGATTAGTCGAAGGGGTCCTCGGGTGAGATTGAGATTCTTGATCCATGAGGATTTTGACGTGGTCAGGATTTCGGTTGATGGGTATGGAGTTAGACATGGGTGTGACCCTTCGTTCCCACAGACGACACCAATTGTTGCGGGGTAAGATCCGCGTACAATGAATTTGTTTGTTGGGGGAACCAATGGCATGATGGTTGTATGGGGGATGAGATCTAGGGAGGTTGTTGGACAAGTAGTGAGGGAAGTGATGAGGCTAAGCGCACATCAAAGGCCGGCCACTAGATCAACTTCACGAGGACTTCGCCCTCCTGCCGCACTGCCGGAGAGAGGTGATGAATGCTATCCGTGAAGACGAGCTCGCCTGCACACGTAGCAGCTCGTCAAAAAGGCCGGGTTGAGATCCAACCATTAGTCTCTCCGATGCCTAAGTTAGAATTAGGACTTAGAAACAGGGGCTAGACACGCAGGTCGGACTGAGAGTGAGTCGACCTTACGTGGTGAGCTATAGTGAAAGAACAAAAATATGAGAGACCATTGCCCTTGTGCATGAGTAACTAGAATGAGAGTTAATTGGCCCCCCTCCTCGGTGGAGGTAAAGGGGTATTTATACCTGGTGAATGTGTTTAGGTGAGGCTGACCTGGCGTGCTAAGCTGGTCCATCTATCAGCGGAAGCTTCGGACGAGGATGTCAGACATATGCATGTCAGACATGCTTTTGTCAGACGACGCAACGGCCTGTGATGCTTTGTCTGGGTGTCAGAGCCGAAAGCGCCAACAGTCAGGGGATGCAGCGGCCAGGAGACGCTTCGTCAGGCTGTCGAGCGGCGGAAGCGTCAGTGGTGTCCTTGTACTAGGTTGTTTGTCGTGTCCGATATGCCAAAGGGTCGTCGGGGTGCGTCTGCGTAGCGGGTCCATGCTTGACTCATCAAGTCGCTCTAGGCGGACGACGGGCGACCTAGTTGTTCTTCCGACGAGCTCGGGGGGAAATGAGCGCCCAGCGGGCTGAGTTCGAGGCAACCCGGTGCTCTTCCGGTTGGTCGAGGCAGACTTTGGGCTTAACGGGCGATAAACGGGCTAAGGAGGGGGAACCGGCGTCCCGCTGACGAGGTCAAGACGTAGAACGCTCATCCTTCGTAGGCTGAGGTGTGACTTCTGCGAAGGCGGGACGGGCTGGCTGTGCCCCCGACGAGTTTAGCTAGAAAGCTGGAGTATCACGATCTTTAGGTCATAACACATATTATTATGTTACGTACAGTTAGTATTTAGCCTGAATTTGTTTATCAGTTTCTTATATATCAGTCAGAGAGTCACTTTTTAGATTAACAACCCATTTTAAAAGTAAAACAAGTGATTTCATTACACTAATCAAATTATGTATGTACACTTACTGCTGTTGCTAGTAGCAGACTGTTTCTAGAGAGTGTCAGGCACCCATATACATCCAACTCCGACCTCCTATATAGTTTCGAACCTTGAATTTATAAGATGATAAGTAACCATGGAGGCTAAAACATGTATACTCGCGAGCATATACGTAAGAATTGATTTATTGTATTAATTTCTAAGAAGAGTATTAGTTAAACACTTGAACTTGATTTCCCGATGCATTAATAGAGAAGTTAGGCATTAGATGGTTGCAGATACGAAAAGTTGATTGTTGAAAAGCTAAAGTCACGCTAGCTAAAATATTGATTTATTGTACAGATATTTCAATTCATTGTACTGTAAACATAGCAAGCTTGAAAACACACGGCTTTCAAGGAATAATATTTTCGAGAAGCCAATTGTGTGTTCATGTGTTAAAAAATTAGGCTAGGTGACATACACCTCTATCATGATTTATAAGCTGTATGATGTCAGGATACATATTAGACAGGCACATACATTTGTCTTGAGCGTGATATGTACGTGTGCCGTGCCGTGCCGTTTCGTGCTGTGCCTGCTTGTCAATGAAGAGAAATCTACATTCTATCACTCCAAGTGATTCTTTATCAAAGAACACAATAAGAAACGAGAAACAATTTGGAATCCTAATCAAAGCTGTAGAAATTTTAGAAGGAAATTGATGGAAGCTTTTTAGAGAAGGAAATATATTTGTATCAACAAAAAATCTATTATTCAAATCATCGAGATAATTATCATAGCATGTATACCATGCATGAGACGTAGATAGCAAATTTAAAAAAAAATACCAGTAAAGCACGTATCAGAAGTAGTTGGAAATATTTTGGAACACACACATACATATAGGATAGAACACCAGATGTATCTATGCTAGTCTAAAAATCAACAATTGAAAGATGTCAAAAATATCCAGTCCGTCAATTTTGACCTTAATAGAATTTAAAATAATTAGGTTTCAAAACTTCATTAATATTACATTAACCACTTGGCCTTTTTGTAGAAGTTTTATCTATTTTTGTCCCTTATTTCTCCACTGCGTGTAAGCTTTCTCCATTCAAGATCACATTCTTCTCTTGATCCTACTTATGTGTAGATTCAAATCTCAATTTAGTTACACTTAATAGTTATTCAAAGGATCTCAATTCTTAGTCAAATTAAAAAATTACTAATTTTATCTTCCTCTACTTAAACATTATATTTATCTTAATATTGATTTTAAAAATATTCAATATTTACATTAATATTAGAACATGATTTTAAATTATTATCCAAACTTTTCTATATTTATACAACTAAATGATTATATATAGTATAGAAAATGTCCCATACAAAATGCTAAAATTATTATTTTTCTCACATCTTTCTCTAGTCCAAAAATCATATTAATTAATCAACCATCCAAATTAAATATAACTTATCAGCCGAGCAAAGAAAACATCTTCTTCCCGTCTCTTTCCACTTTCATTCTAATCTTATTTTTTGTTTTGAACTTTGAAATGTTCTTAAGCATCCGTATCCCCACTATATATAATTTTAAACAATGCTCAAGTGTAATCTACAAAGAAAGGTAAAGATTAGAATGAAAGTGAAAAGTTTTCATGCTCCAGTGTAAACTAAGACAAAAACGTGAAAGTTTTCATGGTTGTTCTTATAAGTCTCATTTCATTTTTTTGCCCTTACTTTCGCATACTTTCTCCATTTTAACTTTGTTTTATATTTTAAACTTCGTTGAGCATGTTAAAAAAGCTAGACACACTTAACTGAAAAATAATTAACAATGTACATTCATTTCTGTGACCAATTTTCATTCGGTAATTGTCTCATCTTTATTGTCTTATTTTCTCCGTTCTTAATTTTATTTCATTTTTTTACTTTTATGGGGAAGATAAAAAAGTCTAAAAGCTTAATCGTAATGACATTGTAAATGCATTATTTTCTGCATAATTAGTTTTTTATTTATTATTGAAAAAATATTATAACCTAATGATCTGTTTTTAGGAAAATTTTTAGAAATTCTGTATATACTCATTTTGTAATTCCCTTATAAGACACAAAAAGTACATGTTTTTATTTATTTTTTCCCTCTCAAAGTGGGCTAAGGCTTTCACTTAGAGTGGAGGAAGACATCCTTAAAAAAATCTCCATAATGGAAGATTATATCATACTAGCAGGTTTCAAAAAAGATATGGGGTTTTAGCATATATATCCTTGGGGTTTAACTTGTTGCATACTTCTCCTTGTAACGTTTCACAATGTCTATTCACTGACACTTAAAAATTGAAATGTTATAGATAAATTATCTTCAGTTAGACAATTTTCTTATAATAACTCTACTTCTTCCTACCGTAGTCTGTGACCAAGATACACATCATCTTCTTTAACCTTGAATTTGATGGCATCGCGTACCTCGTCCAACAACTCCACCTCCGCAATGGTTGAGTCCTATATTATCATTTATTCCAAGATTATTGTGGTTGCTTCAACGTTAATTATCGTTTACATACCTTGACCGCCAACACTTCAACCCTGAAACCGAAATCTCGCATGTTCTCTCCACTCATACAAAGACCCATCTCCACCCCCATCCTCTTCTCGTGGGTCCATTGTCACCTCAGTCCGTATGCATCAACTCTGTTTCCAACCTTTCAACCTACTGACTCCATTATTGTTGAAAATTGAAAACCCTGAAGCATGCCCCTTCTTTGCTAACCTCCTATCTAGATAAACCAGCTCCTAGGCCCCAAGGTCGTGATCACCGTTTACAAGATATAATATTCAAAACAAAAATTCTTTTTGTTGTCATACAAATCTTTTTGCCTAAGCATAGTAGAGAACATGCTCTTGTTACAATATCCCGGCAGATTGATGTCATGGACTCATGATCCATCATGCCTAACAACCTGGAACTCAAACAGGTTTCAATCTACTGCGTGCTGGTTGAATCGGTGATCATTGGCATTTATTCGGATATGTAGGCAGTTATCACCTTTCAATCTTCTCTTTTGATGAGAAGGCTGGGGGCAAATGGTTGAAGATGGACGATGCAATGATTGATTTATGACTATTTTTTATGATTATTGACAGGAAAATACATTTTTAAAGGAAAGATACTGATAAATTAAAGCTTTTTTACCGTCAAAAGTGTCTTTTTGTCTCTTAACACAGGAAGCACTGACACTTCAATCAACACATGTTGTGTCAGACACGTGTGTCAAACACATATATCAGACACAATACTTCTATTTTTGCCATGCTTTTTAGAACTTGCTAAAGTATTGCCAGGTCATATAAGGTCTTTCCCATATTGGTGTGCCTTTTTCCATGTATTTAATTAGCGTCCATCGGGTTGAATATGATGGAAGGGTAAATTTCTAAAATATATTAAACACACGAGGGAACACATGAAAATATAATAAAAACATAAGGATATATGTGTTAAAAACAAAAATGTATGAATTTGATAAAGTCACTCATAGGATTCTAGGATTTTATATTTATTATAAATCTTTATTTGATTGTTATTTTGTTTTCCAAGTTGATCAGATCTATCAGATATAATTTAATTTGAACTGACCATTTGGATCTCTGATAATATCATAAATAGATGTGATTATTTATTCAATAATCATTTTCATATACCGATATTATAGGCATAATTTTTTCAACATCAGGCCACAAATTTCTCCAAAAAATTTATTTTTCAATAAAATTTTCTCATTTTCTTGACATGCACAAGCGTGCCCATGTTCAGGCAAGTTTCGAATAAATTCAGGGTTGCATATAACTTTCAACAAAAGTTTACCGGAATGTTCTGAAGAGTTTTAGTGAGAATGTTTCCTGGGTGAGCATTTCGAGTATATTTCACACAAGTACTAAACCAGTTTGCTACGCTCCAATATTTTGAAATTGGCCTTATTTCCAAAGCATACGAATGGAAGAACATGTCTCCTAAACGAGACCCTGGCAATATGAAATTGTTACTTGCTACGGTTCCAAATCCAGTACATATAAAGAGAGATTGTGCATTCCCTTATTCCTAACAAGCATAGTTTTAGGTTTCGGCCGAAACCGACCGGGTATCTCGGATCGGTTTCGGAGGGGACCGGTCCGAAACCACACGTTACTTCTCGGTTTCGGCCGTATCGGCCGGGTTTCGGCCATATCGGCCGGGGTTTCGGCCGATACCGGCCGAAACTTGTCTGATACAGACTGAAACTTAAAAAAATGAAAACAAGAAGAAGGAGGAGGATGAAACATCACCAAAATCCAGAAAAAGAAGAAGAAACGAAGAGATGGACGTACCTCATGGTCGCCCGCCTCCCGCTGCATCCCCGAAGAAGCCCGCCTCCTGCAATTTGAGGTCTTACATAGTAGCATATTCTAGCATTTAATTTAAATTTTGTTGGCACGGTGCAAGTGCAGTTGTCCAACACATGCTAGCATTTATTAAGAAGTTTGACCTTTTGAGTGAGCTGTCCACTAAAGGCTTTCCATTTAATTACAAGCTTGACATTCAGCCACTAAAGATTTTCCATTTATTTACAAACTTATCATTTTCAGCCACCAAACCCTTCCATTTATTCAAAAGCTTGCCATTCTCATTTATTTTCAATCTTGTTGATAAAAAAATGTAATATATTTAGCATAATACTTTTAACAAAATGTGTAACTAGTAAAAAAGTATTTGTGCTAATATTTGATAATATTTGATAGTATTTAATAGTGTTTTAAGTATCTAAAACTACCAATACCGACGAAACGAAACTACCGTCCGAAACCACCGAAACGGACGATACCGATACCGAAACCTAAATTTTGGGAAGAGCGATACCGAGACCGAAACCGAAACCTAAAACCTTGCTAACAAGAGTTCTGATGCGATCCACTAGGGTTTTGATGATAGATTTTTATGAGGAAAGATGAGATTTTTATGGGTAAGGTGGGATTTTTAGGGTTTTGGATAGATGTCGGAAAAGATGGATTTTTATTTAAATAAACTGAAATAAAAGGGATAAGGTTGACCACAATTGGAGAGGAGGCCTCTCTCATAGCTTTTCCTTCGAGATAAAAGCCTAAATCTCCAAATTAGGGTTCGTGGACGCCTAGTATAGAATTCTTCTCAATAATCCAACATCCTCTCCCTCCCTAGCCGGCCCTAATTATAACTAAGGACAAAATACAGAAATTACAGATTTTATGAAAAGGCCCATAATACTAAAAATTACAAAAAGACCACCTAAGTTTTGAAAATTCCGAAAATGCACCTGATGGGCCCAACTACAAAACGTATCATTACTCCGCCCCCACAGAACCACCTAGTCCTCATGGTGGTGTCGTGAAAACCATGGGCTCACTAATCCAAATGGAGGTTCTCGTCCCCTCTCAGCTCTTCCTGATCGACTATCTGGCCTTCCTCATCTTCAATAATCAGCATCTGGAGAACATGACCCTTGCAATGATGTCCTGATCCGTACCTCTTGCCACAACAGAAACAAAGTCCCTTGGTATGCTTTTCCTGAATTTTTGCCACTGTGAGCCGCTTATGCCTACTGTCCGATTGAGGATCGATGTTCTTCTCATGGCTAGACTGGAGCCCTCCTAATGAGGCCTTCTCCTCACATGTCGCAATCTTGCTGCGAGAAGTGGATCTGTTCCATGCCCCTGGCTCGTCGCTCCTCTGCCAGCCTGTCCTCTACCATCCTGGCTAATCACATCATGTCTAGTAGCCCATGGACCTTTATATGAGTAGCTCTGCTCGTGTGATGGATGTGAGTCCCTTCATAAAACATCCCTCCAATGACTCCCGACACTCTGCGAACACGTCCCGCTAGCATTCCAAACTTCATAATATACTACATGACAGTTTCCTCCTATCTCATAGCGTAGAGCTGCTCATATAGGTCTCTCCTCAATGTGTCTGACGGAGTCGGTCTAATAGGCACTCTTTGAATTCCTCCCACTAGCGAACAGGGCGCTGCTGCTGTCTCCATCGATACCAAGATAATGCTTCTCCCTCTAGGCATACTCCCACTGCCTTCAATCTCTTTGCCTCAGTGATACGCATCATCTCAAAAATACCTCGCTGCTCTATATATACATCTGTCTGGGTCCTCTCCCTCAAAGATCGGCACCTTCAATTTCATGACCCTGCTGTCAAGAGTAAAATCCACATGTGCTCCTCGTCTCTTAAAACGGTCGTGATGTTGTGGCTGAGGTGGCTCCTGTGGGGCATAATAATCTCTAGCCCGGGCCCTGTCATCACCATCATCTACCTCCCAATCTCTTGCTAGGGCTCTAATACCAATTTGATGCGATCCACTAGGATTTTGATGATTAAGAGGAGATTTTTATAGAGAAAGATGAGATTTTTATGGGAAAGGTGGGATTTTGAGGATTTTGGAGAGAGAGATGGGGGGAAAGCGGGATTTTTATTCAAATAAACTAAAATAAAGGAGATAAGGTTGGTCACAATTGGAGAGGAGGATGCTCTCCTTCGATATGAAAGCCTAAATCTCCAAGCTAGGGTTCATGGATGCATAGTACAAACTTATTCTCAATAATCCAGCATCCGCTCCCTCCCTATCCAGTAGGAATGGCAATATTGCGGGGCGGGGCGGGTATTTAACTACCCAAGCTTGCCCCGTCCCGTCTGCGGGCCAGGTCGGGTCGGGTCTGGTCGGTCGGGTCTGGTCATTACTGCCATCCATATGAATCACAAATAAAAGTTTTATTTGGGATTTAGGAGAATTGTGATTTATTGGTAATTTGAAATTGGGAATTGGCCTAATTGGAAGAACATTGGGACATAGTATGAGTTATGTGATATGGACAGACCGCATGGTTCGCATCAAAATAGTAAGGTTTTTTAGAACCTCTATAGTTTATCGGGGCAGGGCGGGCCGGGGCGGGGCGGGTCAAAACCGTGGCGGGTTGGGTCGGACGGGTCGGGTCAGGTCATTACTGACATCCATACTATCCGGTCCTAATTATAACAAAGGAAAAAATACAGAAATTGTAGATTTTACGAAAAAGCCCCTAATACTGAAAATTACAAAAGACAACCTAAGATTCTGAAAATTCCAAAAATGCCCCTGATAGGCCTAACTGCAAAATGTATCATGTTCATGATCATACTTGTCAGTCTTATATTTCGGCTAGTGTTACCGAAAAATGCTAAATTCCCATGTTTCAAATTGTGATACATTAGTGACTTGGGATGTAAAATAAACGTTTCAGATTTTTAATGATTTCTTTGGACTGAATAAAAGATTTATGTTACCAATATGAGGTGCACCTTTTGCTATATTTTACAATGCAAACTATTATGCACAAACATTTTGCCGTAAATATGTATAAAAATCCAAAATTATTTAACAATCTCATAAAATCTATTTCTCCGTGCTAATAAATGCAATTCATTCATACTGAGCATCCAAATGAAGACTACCCTTAGCGTACCATGTTTTGGACCATAGGCATTCCACATACCCATTTTTGTTCCATATAACAAAGCAAGATGTGTTACTGGTAACCTTGATTTGGGTGTTAGTCAAAGTATCACATGCAGGATAGGACCATTGCTCTATTACGCTCTATTACTGGACCTTGGGAAACCATTAAAGGTAGTTATTCAATGATGAAACTGAAGTATCCATATCAACACAGAAACAACTTCCCTTTTGTATTTTTAAATGGAACAAAGTAATTTTTTAGAATGCAGCTCTGGATTCTTTAGCTTCCTATTATCATCATTATTTGGAGCCATCTATTAAAAATCAAGTTCGAACTCCTAGGATTCTCTCTATTCAGTACCAAAGGCTTTCTTACATGAGACTGTTTAAAAGGTTCCCATAGCATATCTTTGAATTGCTCTCATTACAATGGCTTACATTCCAAAATCACGTTATCATATGATGAACCAAAATGGAATGGTTCTGAAACAAATGTCGGGGTAAATAAAATATGAAATGCTCCTACAATTCCTGTATGAAGATTGAAGAACACATCTAATATGACTCCGTGTACATCAATGCTAAACTAGTTCTATTATATCGACTGATCATCCATGAAAACAACAATACGCATTAAACGCAATCAAAAAATTAGCATATAGTTTTTTGGAGAAGATTATGAAGAAACAGATCTACTGGAATAGATATCAGCTTCCAGAAAATTGACAAATACCATGTGTTTACTGAATGTACTGCCATTATAACCATATATAACAAACTGTATTGTGAGAATCAGCCTTAAGCACAATGTGGCATTCATGTGCGTGCATGCATAGTTAGATTTAAAGGGATCAAATGTCAAACTGAAAAACCTAGAGGACCAGAATACATCTGAACTGTGGGAATTCCTTTGAGAGGACCATCCAATTGTGCCGATTCATATAAATACTGCTAACAACATAACAGTTTGATTAAAACATAAAGGCAAAAATCTAACAGCATTAGTTCCGTAATCATGCCCCCAGTTTCTAGAATTTATAGTTAAGGGCAACTCGTAGAAATATAAGACAATTCAAACCTTGCTATTCTTGATCAAGGAAGTTAAATAGCCTACAGTCTTGAAAATCTTCAGGCTGAACTGAGTAGTCCATGAACAGAAAATTATACCAATAAGACCTGCACCATACCCATAAATCCAGCTTTGCTAGAAGGTGCTCAAGTAAGTCCATGGCTATAGGGTTTGGACCATCAGCATATTCCTCATGGGAAGCTTTAACCATACACACCCGGCCTAGTCTTTGGAATACTTTTCAACATAACCCTGAAAATGTAATAACACGAACCATGCATCAGATATGCTAGAAAGTATTCTTAGAAATCTTGTGGCTTACAACCCATATAAAAAACACTAACCTCTACAAGCTTCAAAATTTTTGGTCGAGATGTAGACAGATATTGATTTATTGACTCTGTTGTATCTGGAACTTGATGTGTCTGTAACGCACTAAGAACCTTTTCAACAGCTTTCTTAACTACTTTCTTGTGAGCATCCTTACTCAAGTTACCTTCACGCCAAGATGGCTTCACCAATTCCTTCACAAAATTCACCAACGCAGAACGAAAAATCTTCATTGCTTTGGATTCCTTAGTGGTTTTGCTCTGGTCTCCCTGATATCTCAAGATGCCACCACGCTCTGCACCATTGACATCAGCACTTTCAACTATATGATCATGGTCTTCTTTATAGGCAGAACTATTTCTGCCATCAGTAACGGTATGTCCAGGAGTTGCTGCCAAACTTGGTTTTGTGCATAATCCATCTGCAGGTTTACTTCTAGTTAAATTCCCTTCTTGAGGGTGGGGAAAAGAACTTATAGGCCTCTCCACCCTGTGTTCTGGAATTTGACTTTTATATAATAATAATGTATCCCCTTTGGTAGAATGATCTGAAATGTTTATATTGATGGCCCTCTCAGAAGCTTGCAATGCTACATTCCCAGTATTACGAGGTTCTATGCTGTCAAGAAGGGGGTCATACTGACTTCCAGGAGAAGAAAAACTTGGAGGTGCATAATGAATAGATGGTCGGAAAGGGATAGATGGTTCCCAAGAGTTTTCATGTGCTTCCATTCTCTGCCTGAAAGCTGGAAGATCCCTTGGCATACTGTGTAGTAGACCATTTTCAACCTCAGGTCTGGGGAAGTATGGAGAAGAACTTCTCCGCAGAAAAGCAGACCCAGAACCATGAGACTCTTTACCAAAGTCAAATGTCTTATTGATCTCCAGACGTTCGGAAGTAAAAGATAACCCTGGAGAATGCTGATAAGGACTGTTGAAAGCTGTGTTCAATGATCTACTCAAGCTATATGAACTTTGAGAACCATGAAGTGGAAATCTGCTTTGATGATCCAGAAAGGCAACATCATCAGTTCTTCTACCAAGGGCAAAAGGATTGTTGTTTCTAAATAGACTGGATGGCATGGAGGATCCACCTGAATAATATCTATCTTCAGGAACAATTGAACTCTTCGCCAAAGAAGAGCCCCTTGGAAAAGGTGAATCGTTTAGAAACTCCCTCTTGGGCAATTCCTGTTGCAATTGTTCCCCATGAAGGTATTTTCTAGACAAGAAATGTTCCTTAGCTGATTGATTATCATCCATGTCAGATCTGGAGCTTACTCCCAAAGAGCTCTTATATTCATCTTGAATTAAGGAGTGCACAACTTGAGGAGTATCGACTTTACGAAATTCCTCTCCACCGTGCAAGTGGGTTGGCCCATGGCTCTCCCCACCATATGCCCTAACAAGAGACCTCTGCATTTGCAACTCGGATTTTGATGAATTCTCAGAAATTGACAAGTCTGGTCTTTCTTGTGAAGAAGATATTCTCAATCTTTCAGCTTCTCCCCCAGAACCTGAATAGATTTGTCAAAGACTCAGAGCAGTTAGGGACTTTCATACTGGAAGAATTCAACTCAACTTCCAAGATAAGATCTTATAATACCTGTACCATCCAAAACATCTTCTTTCATACTGGGCTCAGCGAGATCTTCTTCGCCCCCCTCTTTCAGGTGAAGAAACCGACATGAACTTCCCTTGATACACCAGCCTCTAGCATAAAATGAACATGCAATTGCAGGCTTTTTGCTTAAATTCTCCGATGTGCCACTTGGAGATGAACTCCTAGGTCTTCGTTGTGGAGTATGGATGCTGAAAGAAGGATCGTCATTATTTAGCTTTTATTTTTTAAAAATGGCCCAAATAGGATGTAGAAAGGTGAAAATAATCAAACTTTGTTCACAAGATTCAAATAGTTACAACATAAGGACTACTCTCCTACCTTGATAAACTGGGGTCTTCCTGTATCTTCAACTCACTCTTTGGATCCAAGTGCAACACTTCCATTTCAAGAATGCCATTGGACTTCCCAACAATGGTACCACCTTTTGCTATATTTGTCTCATCCAATCCTTTATTGTGAACTTGCAAGGGTGCAGTACTTTCAGAAGAAATAGAACCACCAGAACTTAAATGGGACTGGCCACTTCCAGGGGCTTGAAGGTAAGAATTCTTTAAATGTCCTGGGTCTTCACCAGATGTCTTCTTTTCCAATGAGACACCCATGTCTCTTTCTTCGCCTTGAGACTTTGAACACCCTTTTTCTTTGGAAGAAATCTGTTTTTCTTGGACTGCTGGCTGGACATCTACTACACTTGCATCAGAAGCCTCCTTGCCATTTGCAGACCGAATTTTAACCAAAGAAAAGCAATCGCCAGTGACGTCCTTGATGGGGGTTGCAAGATTGCTTCCAGACTTCCCAATAGTTGATGAAACTAATTTCAGGTCCTCACAATGCCTTTCAGATTCCATTTGTTTGCTAGCATCTGTATAAAAGTTAATGATGCAATAAGGATTGGAGATTAAGGGTGAGCAAGTAAAACAAAAGGAGAAACGGCAGAAAATGGGCATTAAACATCATGGATATGAATTATAACCAGGTACCGACATATCTATCTACAAATCTATGTATATCCGTCACAGCGACATGAAATGATACCTTCCACTGGTGCAATGTCAGTAGCTTGTCAATGGACCCCACATGATATAAGTAACTAGATTGTTCTTCATGATTTTATCCCGTGTTATCAAAGGCAAGCGTTATATGTAGTCGCAAATAAAGGGGAGGCCTCTGGCGGCCGAAAAATCAATTATGCGGCCAAATTATGTTGTCGGCAGCATAATCAATCGCATAACTGTTATACACAAGCATATGCCAATATGTAGGTCCATAATCAGCGAAAAAATCTACTCGTTACGAAAACCGACCCTTTAAGCATAAAAATCAGTTTTTTTGTTTTTAGGGTTTCCCTCAACAAAAAGCGACAGCATCTCTCTATATCATCTCCAAAGCGTGTCGAAGCAGTGACAAATCGCGATGAAGCAACTGATGGAAGCAGCGACGGATGGAAGCAGTGGCAGTCGATAGGTACGTCGCATGTTTTTTTCTTTTTCCTTTTTCCCAGCGAATAGCAGCGGCTTCACTACTGCAAGGTTATTTATTTATTTTTTCTCAGCAGGGAGCAACAGCTTCACCACATGTTTATTTCTTTTTTATTTTTTCCCAAGCAGGAAACAGCAGCTTCGTCACATATTTTTTTCCTTTTTTCTTTTTTCTTTTACTTTTATCCAAGTGGGAAGCAGCGGCTTCACCGCATGTTTTGTTTCTTTTTTTCTTCTTTTTTATATTATTCAAATTATTGCAGATAAATGTCATCATCTATAGCATCCAATTCATCAAGAATGCAGTGTTCATCTAGTGTCAATTAAAATGAGGTTACTTTTGTTTGGAAAAGGTCATCCAACCCCAATAATGTAAGCTGTGAGTATGGAGAGGAAGTGAATCCAAGAAATCCTAATGATGTGATATGTTTAAAATGTAATAAAAAATTTTAAGGCGGTATCAATCACTTGAAGCAACATATAGCTGGAATACCCGGTGATGTACGGATGTGTTCAAAGGCGGGCGATAAAGACATGTCAATTTGTAGGAAGAATCTAGAAGCGAAAAAGATAAAGAAAATAGAGAAAAACAACTTTTGAATTGAGACAAGAGGTGCAGATTTTCAAACAACGTGAATCCGAAGAACTTAAACTCGTAAATATTGGTCCAAAAAAATCTCATGTTATTGGGCCTTTGTATCCTTTAGATCGAATTATAGATGAAAGAAAGCTAAGGCAAACATCTCTTAATGAGGGGGAAAAGAAAAAGTGACAGGACTTGGCTCACAAACATATTAGTATATGGTGTTACGCGGCCGGCCTTCCATTCCATGCTTTTGATTTCGCTGAGTGGGACCTTGCATGCGAGGCCATCGATGGACATGGCCTGGGATACAAAGGGCCGAGTGAATATCAGTTAAGGGTCCCTCTTTTACGCCGTTCTTATCAGAAGGTGAAAGAAGAGGTTAAAAATAAAGCGATGGCTTGGGATGAATATTGATGTAGTATTTTAATTGATGGCTAGACTGATAAGATGCATAGGAGTGGTAATGATCGTATGCATGCATTACAAGGGAGGCACTAGTTTCATCATGGCAATCGAAGATTCTAAAATGAACATATTGGACTGTTCTATGAGTGGGTCGAGGGATGTATTAAAATGATAGGAGAAGAATGGGTAATACATGCAACTTACTGGTAACCACTACTCAAATATGATGGCAAAGGATATGATGAAGATTACTTGACCTAAATTGTTATGGAGTAATTGTGCAGCACACACCATACATCTTATGTTGAAAGATATCGGAAAGCTTACCAAGTATAAAGTTGTGATTGAGAAGGTAAGATCAATTACAGTCTTTCTATATTCTGTTATTAACACTCTTGCATTGATGCGTAAGTTCACTAATAGAAGAGAGCTTGTTCGGTCAAAGGTGACAAGATTTACTACCATATTTCTTACATTAGGTTGTTTTCATAATAAACCGATGCAGTTAGCTAGTATGGTGTCATCGACCGTTTGGAAAGAAAATACATGGTCCAAGCTAATAAAAGTAAAAGTAGTTACAGACCTATGTTAAACAATGCATAACAATTAATGAAGATTTACACTTCTCTTTTTAAACTATTGAGAATTGTAGATGCGGATATGAGGCCATCAATGAGCTTTGTTTATGGAATGATTCAAGATGCAAAAAAATGATCTCATTGTTGTTTGTAATAGGAAGAAAAGTGCTTATCAGCCAGGCTTGACATTATGACAAGAAGGCATATGGTAGACTTGATAGCACATTACATTTGGCTGCATATATTATTAGTATTATATGGTTAACACAATACAAAAGGACTCTGCAACTAGGAATGCGGTCATGTATTGTATAGATGTGTTTTATCTTGAAGTCGAGACTCGGGATAAAATTGAAGGTAAAGAGTTTGTGACATACAAGAGGGAAATGGAGTAATGGGACGTGGAATGACAGAGATATTAGAAAAGTTTTAAGGATATTGATACCTTTGATCCAGGTAATGTATTACTAATTTAGTATTATCATACTTAAATATATATTCAATGTGTACTTAAATTTCTAACATGATTATTGGTTTATGTTCATTTTATAAACAGCTCACTTATGGGAGTTCTATGGAGGAGATGCATCGTATTTAAGAAAAATGGCGATCAAAATCTTGAGTTTAACTAGTGGTTGTCACGCCTCGCTGCTCGGGTGTCGTGATTGTTGTTTCACATGTGATGCAGGTCATGTTGTTTACCAATGAAAACAATATAGCAAAACTAGACATGAACCAACATACTCATGTACATTCTCCTTCAAGTACGAGCTCTAAATACAATGTAAATCATACAAATGCCTCTCAAATACATAAAGAAAATACATGATGAAATACACTTATGAGCTCACACTCAAAAATCTACGTCATGTGCAGCAAACTCAAAATCCTCAAAGGCTGGAGTTACCTCGTACTCATGTTTAGCACCTAACGATGCAATAAAACGAAGAGCCACTAGCAATTAGAGTAAATCACAATATTTCTAGAATTTGAAACTAAAACAGTATACATAAGTATGACTGAAACTATAGTAGGAACTGAAAATAAATGACTAAAGACAGGCATGCAAAATAATTTACAGTTTAGAGTTATGCTATTAATATTCTAACAGTTATACCAATCTCAGGCAATGACTCATATTGGAGAGTACAGTAAGCAACCAGGAATCCACCTTGTACCACAAGGGCGCTCACCCGGGTCAATCTCAAAATAGAAACGGGAGGAGCTCTGAGCCCAAAACAGAATCAGGAGGGACTCAAATTATGTTTGATGATACTCTTAGGAGTCTATCGGATGCATGATGAGACCCAGTCAGAACACCTAATGCGGTCATGAAATTAGAAGCATGGCTCCAGCCGCTCCCACATACTCTCATATGAGTTATCCCAAAACCCAGTGATTCTGAAGTGCCAAGTGTTATTTAAGGTGGTGTTTAAGGTGTACAGTATTCGGTGCAAGAGATGTTCTAAGGTACCATTATTTATTTGGTCAAGCATGCATCATGAGACAGTCTCTAAACAAGTCTAAGGATCACATCAAACCCAGTTAATATGATTGGTATGCTATGTGAATTATATTCATTCATGTTTCATGATTCTAGCAATTTCAAGAGTCATTATGCCAACATGCCCAATTCCAATAATATGACACTTATAAGGTGACATCAATAACTAACAAGTCCAACATGCTATGCACATAAATAGTAACAGTTATTTCCAAGATCGTGTTTTATCATAGCATATCCAATCGCATAGTGTCACTATGTTTTCTGTCATACGATTTCTAGTATAATCAATTTTTTAAAATAAGGAAGGGACAACTGTATTGATCTCAGAGATCTCATCATCGATCGTGTAAGGGTCTAATCCATATGTTCATGCTTTTTCATGTCACTGGCCATAATATCATCAAGGATGATTTCAGTGTAGTATAAGCATGAAATAAAGCTAAAAGCATGAATCCCCATGTCTGCCCAACAATAGAGCAAAAGCCTATTATCCAACTAACAGTAGTACATGGCCTTACGAAACTGGGCAAAGGCCCACGGATCCAGCAAGTCAAAGGACAAAGCCCAACTCCAACACCAAATGGCAAAGCTCATGTCCAACACAAGTCCATCACCCAAGTCCATCACAAATGACCACCATCAAGCCCAACACCCACGTCCAATAATCCCAACAAGTCCAACACCAACGGCCAACACCAAGAGCAAAACATATAGCTATACAGCCAATCAACACCCACACAAGGGGCAAAAGCCCATCCGACAAAGCAACCCAACAGCCCACATGCCCAAGAAGCCAAGTGGCAAGGCCCCAATCCAACCCAAGGGCCAAAGGCACACAGCCAAGCCCACACGGCCAGAAGCCCAAACAAAAAGTCACAACATAGGAAAAATCAAAAGACCAGAGTAGCACCCCAAGGAGCAGCGGCAGGGGTGGCGACGAGGGTCGCTGCCAAGCCCCGAAAAATCCCCAAACCAAGCTCAGCATAATTTATCATCGCACAGGAAGGAAAAACACAATTTCTAAAACCAAAAACTCAAATTAAAGTGATTTACCAAAACCAAAGATTGTCGAAAGTGCATGTCGGAGCCTCACCGACACGCCGTCAAGCAGCTGCAGCTGCTTCGACGAATGGAGGGGCGAGAACGAACCCCTGAAACCAAAATACAAACCCCAACTCCGTCGAAAAATCAAATCGAAAAACTATTTTGAGATGAGAAAAACCTTGAAATCTTTGCATGAAAACTCAAGAGGTGAAGGGGGTTACAAAAAATCCCAGAGGGGACGCGGGAGGGGGAGAGAGAGGTTAGCTTTTATGGCGGGCAATTGGGGTCGACGAAGGACGCGTCGATGGAGTAAAGATGTGACGAAAATTGGTCGAGCGGGGAGGTTGATGGCAGTATGGATCAGGAAATTTAAGGATTTAAGGCGTGAGGGCGTGGGGCTGCGGCGAGGCGAAAATTTTGCCGATCAGGCGAAAGTTTGTCGGGCAAAGGAGAGAGATCTCAATGATTCATCGAGCGAGGGAAGGTGAGCACGTGCGTGTGCGTTTGGGCGAGCGACTAGTGGGGAAAATAATGAAATAGTGGCCTTTTGGGCCAAGAAAGTGAAAGAAAGAAAAAGAAAATTAATGAAGAGCGGGCAGGGCCGCAAGAAGGAAAAAGAAAAAGGAAAGAGGAAAAATAATTAGAAAAAGAATATAAATTATAGGAAAAACTTCCATGAAAATTCTGGCCATTACATCCTATCCTCCTTATAAAAATTCTATCCTCGAAATTTCTAAAAGTGATACATCAAATAGGTGAGGGTAACGATCTCGCATATCATCCTCCTCTTTCCAGGTAGATTTCCCAGGCGAGTCTCGATGCAACAGCACCTTCAGTAGGTTGACTATCTTACTCAGAATGGCCTTCTACTGCTAGTCGATAATCCACATTGGATGTTATTCATATCAAGTCATGTCGCACAGTGATCTCTGAATGATCAACCACATGTGTTGGGTCTCCCATGTACTTTCGCAACTGAGATACATGAAATATTTTATGCACTCCTTCTAAGGATAGAGGTGGTGCAAGTCTATATGCCACTTCTCTCACTTGCTCCAGTATATCAAAATGACCAATGTAACGTGGTGTGAGCTTTCCTCTCCGACCAAACCAAATCATGCATCTCCCAAAGAGATCTTTAAGACGTGATCACCAGGCTAGAATTCCAAGTGTCGATGCTTTACATCTGACCAATGCTTGTATCGGTCTTGGCAACAGGAAGCTTCTCACTGATAGTCTTCACTACATCCACAGCTTCTACAATCAACTCCGGTCCAATCAACTCTCTGTCGCCAATGTCATCCCAACTCAAGGTGAACAAGACTTCCTTTCATACAGAGCTGCAAAGGGCGACATACCCATACTGGCTTGGTAACTATTGTTGTATGTAAACTCTACAAGGTGAATGTGATCTTTCCATAACCCCTTGAAATCTAACATATATATCCTCCAATATCTGAATAGTGTGCTCCGACTAGCCATCTACATGAGGATAATATGCATTACTGAAACTTAAGTGGGTTCTCAAGCTTTCTGTTAGGAATGAGGATTGTAACCACCATAGTGCAATTTTGTAATTCTAGGGCCCGAGAGGCAATTTTGTAAATGGGGGCCAATTAGCCCTATAAATAGGGGAAGGGTCCTCTTCTCTAATTGAGATTAGGGTATGAGGAAAACAAAGAAGAAAAGTAGAGATTAGAAATAGGAGTTATAAGGGTCCTCTTCTCTAATTGAGATTAGGGTATGAAGAAAACAGAAGAAAAGTAGAGATTAGAAATAGGAGTTATATGTAGAAATTAGCCTAGATCCTGGGAGAGTGGTCCTCTTCTCTAACTGAGGCCCATATCTTTGTATTTTCTCGCTAATCTACTAGAAATCCTCTTTCTATCCCACCACATTCTCATCAAGTGGTATCAGAGCCTAGATCTACTATGTCAACCACAAGATCCAGGAGGCGGCCTTGTTGGCTGCGGTAGACGCAAAAAAATCGTATGCCTCTATTCTGGCCATGATGAAAGAGTTCTTGGAGATCAAGGGGATCCGTCTCCAAGATGAGCCGAAGACAGATCTGAAGAGCACGAGTCCAGATCTGAAGAAGGGGAAGAAGAACGGCACAGATCCGAAGTCCACGGGCTTCGGCAACCCAGATCCGGCTCCGATGGGGGATGACAAAATTGTGGCGGCTTCCTCCTTGGCCGCCAGAGGTCTGGCGGCCCTTAGGGGCCGCCCCGAATTAGGCGAGCCCCCGGGGGCACAGCGGCTCCGGTAAACCGCCAAGAGGCCGCCCAGAACCGGTCGACCCCCCAGAGGGCCGCGTCGTCCCCGACGAGCCCCGAAAGGGCATCCATGACTCGGGCGATCAATGGGGTAGCCACTGTGACACTAGCAAAATTTTCCGCGGGGGGTTTCGAGCGCCGCCGGCCGCGAGATCTCGGACCGCCACCACCACCAACAGATGCACCCAAAGGAGACGAACTCAATAGACCCACTCTCACCGCCATCGGAAAACCACACAAAAGACAGCTGCGCGGGGTTTCGAGCATCATCGACGAGATATCAGACCGCGGCCATCACTGACGGATGTGCCTCGGCTAAGCAAACTCATCGGACCAAGGATCACCGGTAACGGCCACCGAAATCACAGGAAAATGTGATCGGTGTCGGCGAGCACCCATCGCTATAGTATTGGCTCAATCCAGCCGACCACATGCAGCAGTCAACAACCCAAGCCGACTCAGTTGAGCTGCTGGCCCGAGCCGGCTCAGCTGATGAACAGTATGCCATGCAATGTTTTTGGAATTTCTGGGCTATTTTCGATGGATTTTCTGCACGGCTTCCGAATTTTTACGATTCCAGGTCAGTTTGGAGTCCAAATTCAGATCGAAAAGAGACAGTGCGTAGAAGACTTGGCTGCAGACGCACTACCAATCCTGGGACAACTTTTCAAGGAGGACGGAGCTTGTGAGTGGCCTTTTGATCCATGAGGAGGCGAAAAGACATGCTCCAACACTCAGAAAAGCGCACTCGTGGACATCATGCACGACCTTGAAGACAGTGGTTTTTGGGGGGATGGAGTAGTGTTGGGAATGAGGATTGTAGCCACCATAGTGGTAATTTTGTAATTCTAGGGCTCAAGGGTAATTTTGTAATTTGGGGCCCGAGGTCAATTTTGTAAATGGGGGCCAATTAGCCTTATAAATAGGAGGAAAGGGGTTAGTTTTAGGGTATGAAGAAAATGGAGAAGAAAAGTAGAGGTTAGAAATAGGAGTTAGATGTAGAAAGTAGCCTAGATCCTGAGAAAGTGGTCATCCTCTCTAATTGAGGCCCATATCTTTGTATTTCCCCGCTTATCTAATAGAAATCCCTTTTTTATCCTACCACGTTCTCATCAAGTGGCCATTTGTAAGAGACCCAGCACATACTATGCCTCTAACAATAGCCTTGCTGGGGTCTCAACCATACTAGGCCCATAACACTGGGCTCACGCTCCAATTGTTAAGTATTGGCTAGCATCCAACCCAAAACCAATTGGTATTAGGTGGAGAGGCCCTCTAATACTTAAACTTTTTCTTTTCTTACTTCTGATGTGGGACTAATGGGATCGTAACATATCACCACGCTTCCGACAACCGCTGTCCACGACGGCCCACTCTGGGATGCCTACTCTAAGTGGCCCACTCTAGCTCTTACCCGATCACCCATTCTTAAGTCGCACCTTCCCCAGGTCGCTCTTTCCGCTACGTGCGTAGGTCGTAGCATGGGGCTTGCTCTGATACCATAAAATCATGCCTCTCTTCTGGCCATGCTGAAAGAGTTCTTAGAGATCAAAGGTATCCTCTCTAAGATGAGCCGGAGACAGATTTGAAGAGCACGAGTCCAGATCCAGATCAACCAGATCTGAAGGAGGGGAAGAAGAACGACACAGATCCAAATTCCACGAGCATCGGCGACCCAGATCCGACTCCGACGGGGGACGGTGAACCCGTGGCGGCCTCCTCCTTGGCCGCCGGAGGTCCGACGACCCCCCGGGGGAAGACCCCGAGTCAGGTGAGCCCTCGGGGGCACAGCGGCTCTGACAAACCCCCATAGGGCCACCCAAAACCGGTCGACCCCCCCAGAGGGCCGTGACGTCCCCCGTCAGAGCCGGATCTGGGTCGCCGATGCCCGTGGACTTCGGATCTGCTCTGTTCTTCCCCTCCTTCAAATCTGGCCGATCTGGACTCATGCTCTTTAAATATGTCCCGGCACATCTTGGAGATGGATCCCATTGATCTCCAAGAACTCTTTCATCATGGTCAGAAGAGAGGCACACGATTTTTTTGCGTCTGCCACCGCCAACAAGGCCGCCTCCCTGGATCTTGTGGTTGACATGGTGGATCTAGGCTCTAATACCACTTGATGAGAATATGGTGGTATAGAAAAGGGATTTCTACTAGGTAAGCGGGGAAATACAAAGATAGGGGCCTCAATTAGAGAGGAGGACCACTCTCCCAGGATCTAGACTAATTTTTACTTCTAACTCCTATTTCTAATCTCTACTTTTCTTCTTAATTTTCTTCATACCCTAAGACTAACCCATTCTCTTCTATTTATAGGGCTAATTGGCACCCATTTACAAAATTGCCCCTCGGGCCCCAACTTACAAAATTGCCTCCTTTGGCCCTAGAATTACAAAATTGCCATTATGGTGGCTACAATCCTCATTCACAACACTTTCCTACAGACTCTTCTAAAAATGAGGTGTGAATCGTGTCCTTGTCTGAAACAATTCGCACATGAACACTGTGCATCCTTACAATCTCCTCCATGTATTTCCTGGCAAGCACCTCTGTCAACTGACCAGCTCTGAAAGGATTGAAATGCGTTGATTTGGTTAACCTATCAACGATCACCCAAACAGCGTCATTCTGCTTCGTACTCTTGTGTAGTCTAGTCACGAAATCCATCATAATGTGATGTCACTTTCACTTTGGCATGGGTAAAGGCTGTAATAATCCGACGATCCGGTAATTTTCAACCTTCACCTGGTGGCACACCATACACTTCATCATGCTCCGAAGGACGCTCCTCTTCATGCCATGACATTAGTCATGCTGCCTTAGGTCTTTATATATCATAGAGAATGGAGAACTGTGAGCTTCCTTTAACAGCTCCTCTCTAACATCTCCAGACGAGACACAAATTCTGTAGCCATAACGCAAAGAATTCTGACCTCTGGCCTGTCATCACCAAGTCTCCGATCTTCTGCAGCTTCTCATCTCATGAATGTACAACCTTGATCATGTCCATTAGAGTTGACTGAATCTGAAGATTCATCAAGGAAGAAGTCACTTCGGGTAAGGTCACTTCTATCTCCATCTCCCAGATCTACTGTTGCAGTCTCCACTGAGTCGTGAAGGTCATCACTGTAGGAAGATGACTCAGTGCATCTGGTACAACATTGACCTTTCTACGATGATACTGAAGGTCAATATCGTAGTCCGCCATGAGCTTTACCCATCTCCGTTGCCACATCATCTCTGTTACCGCATGTTGAGCCCTTTATACGTAAAGATGTATTTTAGACTCTTGTGGTCTGTAAACACCTTCACCTAGCTTGATCACACAGCAAAAGGTGCCTCCAAATCCTCAGGGTTAAGATTACTTTCGCCAACTCAATATCATGAGTGGGGTAGTTCTTCTCGTGTTTTCAGTTGCCTAGATGTGTATGCCACGACTCGGCCGTGCTGATATAGCACACAACCAAGTCCTTTACCAGATGCATCACAGAACACTTCGAAGCCTCCCGTCTGGTCTGGAATAATTAACACTGGCGCTGAAGTCAGCGTCCTCTTTAACTCCTGAAAATATCATCACAAGCCTTTAACCAGACAAATGTTACACCCTTTCTCGTCAATCGCGTCATAGGCTCGGCAATCTTCGAGAAGTCTTAGATGAATCTCCGATAATGGCCTATCAGTCTCATAAAACTCCAAATCTCAGATGCTGACTGGGGAACTGGCCAATTCTGGACAGCAACAACCTTCTCTGGATCAACTACCTTCTCTGGATCAACTATGATGCCTTCTCCTGACACCACTTGGTCTATGAAAGTCACCTAGCTCAGCCGGGGGAACAAGATCCGGAGTAAGGACCCTCAAAATGCACACGTATTGAGTTTGATATAAAGCTAGTGTCGCATCAGAGTCTCCATCACTTCCACAGATGCTCTGCATGCTCATGAGCATCTTTCAAATACACCAGGATTTCCACGAATTTGTCTAGATACTCGTAGAATACCTGGTTCATAAGATTTATGAATACCATTGGTGCATTGGTCACATCAAACGACATTACCAAGTACTCGTAGTGTACATACTTAGTCCTGAAAGCAGTCTTAAGGTTTTCCTTGTTAACCTTCGGTTGATGATACCTGCTTCTCAAGTCCAACTTCGAGAAGACGTTCCAACTTCGAGAAGACGCTCAATCCTCTAAGCTAATCAATAATGTCGTCAATACAAAAAGGAGGATATGTATTCTTGACTGTCACCTTGTTCAGCTCTATATGGTCTATGCACATGCGACTGGATCTAACTTTTTTCTTCACCAACAATATAGGAGCACCCTATAAGGATACACTGAGACGTATCCATCCCTTTTGCAAAAGATCGTCCAACTGAGCCCGAATTACTTCTAGCTCAAGTGACGCTAGGTAGAAAGGTGCCTTGGATATCAGCTGGGTGCCTGTCATCAAATCAATTGAAAAATCAAGGGCGTGATCCGGAGGCAATCTCATAGGATCGTCCTGAAATACGTCCAAGAATTCTTGAACTTCTAGTCTTTCTGGCTCAGCTTCCATTGCGGTCAGCATCGTCTCTGCTGATTTGGCTCTAAACTTCATTGGCCTTTCAGATCTGTTCCCGTTGAAGAACTCAAACTTGGGATGATTGGGCATTTCGAACACTACCCTCCTTTGACAACAGTCAATAGTGACGTGAAAGGTTTCCAACCAATCCATTTCAAAGACAGCATCGAAGCTTGGTATATCAATTCACCATGAAGTCCACAAACAGCTCCCGTTTACAAATCATTACAATGCAAGGAAAATACCTGCTAGCTGCCTATAAAGGAATGACGAAGGAATGACATGAAAGATTTTTTCTGATTGTCAATAAAGGTGGATAATGTAGGATGTGGTATCAAGTTACAAGCAATAGATGGAAATGGTTGGAAACAAAACTATCGAATCAAAGGTGTAAGAGATCGAAGAAGAAGTCCTTGCATGCAAGTCCTTGGCGTGTATAGACCTGAGTCATCCTACATTCAAAGGATAACGTATGTTGCTACGAGTATGCTTTATGGTATATCCTACTCAAACTATACTATTCACGAGATAACGCAGACTTGCATGGGCCGCCACAAAAACATGTCACATCTCGTTACCCCAATTGCATGACTATACTTTCACATGTGATGCAGGTCATACTGTTTATTCATGAACAAAATATAGCAAATAATAGACATGTATTAACATACTCGTATAAATTCTCCTTCAAGTACAAGCTCTGAATACATTGTAAAGGATACAAATGTCTAAAATACAAAAGAAAATACATGATGAAATATACTCATGACCTCGCACTCAAAAATCTGTCTTGCGCAATAAACAAGAATCCTCAAACGTTGAAGTCTTCTCGTACTCCTGTTTAGCACCTAACGGTACACCAAAACGAAGAGCCGCTAGCAATTAAAGTAAATTACAGTAATTCTAGGATTTGAAACTAAAACGGTGTACATGAGTATGACTAAAAATATTGCAGGAACAGAAAATAAGTGGACTAAAAACAGGCATGCAAAATAGTTTAGAGTTTAGGTTATGCTATAGATATTCTGACAGTTATATCAATCATAGGTCGTGACTCATATTGGAGAGTCCAATAAGCAATCAGGAGTCCACCTTACCACGAGGGCACTCGCCCAGATCGATCTCAAAATATAAACGGGAGAGGCTCTGAGTCCAAAACAAAATCGAGAGGGACTCAAATTATATCTGACAATAATTTTAGGGATCCATCGGATTCATAATGAGACCTGGTCGAAAAACCTGATGCAGTCATAAAATCAGAAGCATAGCTCAAGTTGCTCCCACTCTCTAATATAAGATACCCCAAAACCTAATGAGTCTGAAATGCCAAGTATTGTTTAAGGTGAACAGTTTTTAGTGTCAAGTGGTATTGTTCAAGAGATGTTCTAAGATGTCAGTATTTGTTTGGTCAAGCATGCATCATGAGACAGTCTCTAAACAAGTCTAGGGTCACATCAAAACCAGTTAATATGATTAGTGTGCTATGTGAGTTATATCCATTCATGTTTCATGATTCTAGCAATTTCAAGAGTCATTATGCAAACATGCTCAATTCCAATAACAATAACATACCACTTGTAAGGTGACATCAAATAACCAACAAGTCCAACATGCCATGCACGGAAATAGTAATAGTTTGTTTCAAGATCATGCTTTATCATATCGCATCCAATCATATCACTATGTTTTGATGTCAAAAGATTTCGAGTATAATCAATAGCATGCATCAAATGATTCCACAAAAAAATTTAAAATAAGGGGGGGACAACTGTATTGATCTCAGACAGATCTCATCATCAATCGTGTAAGGGTCTAATCCATATGTTCATGCTTTTTCATGTCACCAACCAACAATATCATCAGGATGATTTCAATATAATAAGCATGAAATAAAACTAAGCATGAATCCCCATGTCCACCCAATAATATGGCAAAAGCCCGTCATCCAACCAACAGTGGCCTACGGCCTCACGAAACTGGGCAAAGCGCAACTCCATCACCAAAGGGCAAAGCCCAAGCCCAGCACAAGTCTATCACCCAAGCCCAATACCAATGGCCAACACCAAGCCCAACACTTACGTCCAAAACTCACGGCCAACACCAATCTCAACAAGTCCAACACCAACGGCCAACACTCACGGCCAACACCAATCTCAACAAGTCCAACACCAACGGCCAACACCAAAAGCAAAACCCATAGCCATATAACCAACACACATGCATGGGGCAAAGGCACATCCAACAAAGCAACCTAACAGCCTGTAGGCCCAAGAGGCTAAGGGGCAAGGCCCCAGCCAACTGAAGGGCCAAAGGCCCACGACCAAATCCATATGGGCAGAAGCCCAAACAAAAACACACGCCAAAGGCAAAAATAGAACTCCCGAGTAGCCCCACCGAGCAGCAACGGGGGTAGCTACGAGGGTCGCCGGTAAGTCCTAAAAAATCACCAAACCTAGCTCAGCACAGTTAATCATCGCACAGGGAAGAAAAACATAATTTTTAAAACCAAAAACTCGAATTAAAGTGAGTTATCGAAACTGAAGATTATCGAAAGGGCTCGCCAGAGCCTCACTGTCATGTCGTCGAGCGGCTGTGACTGCTTCGAGAGGAGGGATGAGAACGAAGCCCCGAAACCAAAATCTATATCCCAACTCCAAAAAATCAAATCGGAAAACTATTTTGAGCGGAGAAAAACCTTGAAACCGTTGCGTGAAAACTCAAGGAAACGAGGGAGTTAAATAAAATCACAGAGGGGATGCGGAAAAGAGAGCTTAGCTTTTATGGCGAACATTTGAGATCGTCGAAGGATGCGTCGATAGAGTAAAGAGGCGACGAAAATTGGTCGATCGGTGAGACTGATGGCAATGGGGCTTGGGGAATTTAAGGTGGTGTCGTAGAGCTGTGGCGAGGCAAAAAATTTGCCAATCAAGCAAAAGTTTGTCAGACGAAAGAGAGAGATCTCGATGATTCATCAAGCGAGGGAAGGTGAGAGCGCGCGTGAGCGAGCGAGCGAGCGAGCTATGGGAAACATAATGTGGGAGTGGGCTTTTGGGCTTTTGGGCCAGGGAAGTGAAAGAAAGAAAAAGAAAAGGAACGAATAGCAGACTGGGCCGCAAGGAGGAAAATAAAAGGAAAAAAGAAAAGAGGAAAAATAATTAGAAAAGGAATATAATTTACATGAAAATCTTCCATGAAAATTCTGGCCATTATAGTGGCTCCTCATGTTGCGAAAAAAATTGGAGTGTGTTTAGCAGGTAATTTCAGGCATTATAAATTTATAATATTTTTAAGTTATTTATATTTCATTTTTACTCGTGCTATATATTTTTAACAATTATACAGATACAAACAAAGAAACGAAATAGGTTGGATCCAAAAAGGTAGCAACATCTAGATTATGAAGAAATGCGAAGACAAAGAAAGGACATGATAAAGATGTGCTTTTGGCAATGGATGATTCAAGAGCTCGTCGTTGGAAGAGTGCTTGGGTCAAAGAAAGACAGAATGAAGGAGAAGAAGAGGCCTCTCATGGTTCTGGACTTGCATGGGCAGTTGTTGTCGAGGGTAGTGGAACTAATGAAGATTCATTTAGGAGAAGCAAAAGAACATTGATGACATGCAAGTAGAGAAAAGGGTTCTTCTAGTTCAGTGATGGATGATGTACAAGAGCATTCGGATGAAGAAGATTTAGAGGGTGGTAATAATGTTTTAAATGAGATGGATGAAGTTCATTATGATAGGAGGTTAGATGATGATGTTCGTTATAAAGACGAGAAATATGAGTAGATATAGAATGGGTTATAAATCTTTTGTTATTTCAAAGTACTTATATTTGACATGCTTTTGATTTGGATGTAAAGCTAAATATTTGTATGTAAATTGCTTTAGACTTAGACTTTAGTTATTTTATGTATCAATCGCCTTAATGGTGCCGATATTTTAGTATGAATAATCCATGTTTTTTAAAGTTGATTTGATTTTTATCTTGTTTCCCTTTCATATGATTTTTTTTAGTATAATACACACAGACACATATGTATATATACTTACTGCTTGTTATTTACTAAAATATTCATTTTTATGTAAACCGCATATTCTGCATAATCGGTCGAATAATCCGCATGTTATGTGCCTCATAGACAGCGCACATAATGAAACCACCTTTTAGAACACTGGCTTTATCCATATTAGCCATGCATAGAATATATATTTCCCGGGGTTTAAAATGTGCAGGCATGCCTAATCATTCACAAAATTAATTTATGGTCGCATCCATCCATGACCATGAAGATTCACAAATCAAGAATTCTGTGCAGTGTTACCTAGTTCAATCTACCACCCTTTGAACTGTGATCCAGTTCTGGTGTCCCAAACTGAGGTGCATTCCTGATTTGGACTGCCAAATCTGGCGACCCAGGATATAAAAAAACATTATTAATTGATGACACTACCCATTTTCTTCGTATGGTTGTTTGGGTCTTCAAGAACTACAGTATGGTTTTGAAGGCTATAGTTTAATTTGGCAAGTTAATACAATTTGAATTGAGATTTGGTTTTGTAATTAAAGTGGTTTGTTTCATCAAATCAATGCTTACTATATACATATTGAAATATTAACCCTACCAAGCACTCACAACTCCCAAGTGGAGCACGATCTTGAATACCAATTTGATGTGGCTCTCAATTAACAAATGCTGGCGCAGATATAAACAACAAAGCGCATGTGAATAATGGAGAACATGACAAAGGGAAGAGTAATGATTTCTGAAGTAATGATTTCTGAACCCCGAGTCCTGAGTGGTCAGAGAATTAAAACGAAAATTGTCCAATCGTTTATCCTCTCTATTAATCCACAGCAAAGTTCATTCCACGCCCCCACGAATTGCATACCGTCCAAAGTAACATATAGTCTATTCATGTACTCTACCCCCAACAAAAGCATACCACGGTCTTGGTAACACTGATTTGTTAGGACTAGGACCTATGGCCATAATGGCAGATCTGTAATTTCTGGGCATGAGCGGCATTTTGTAATTTAGGGGGATCCAGTGCTAGATTTGTAATTTTGAAGAACCCCCCTAGATCAGGGGTATTATGGAAATTTACAGGCTGCGGCTCAATAGGAGTCTTATAAATAAAGGTGGAGATTAAAAAGGGTGGATTCTTGATTATTGTGAGAGAATTTGTTCTAGGCATCCACGGACCCTAGGTTGGGAGATTTGGGCTTTAATCTCGAATATAACGCTGGGAGAGCAGCATTCTCTCTTAAAGAGGCCAACTATCTACGTTATTTCTACTTTTATTCAATAAAAATCCCATATTTTCCCTTTTCCACGATAAAAACTTCCTTTTTATGCGGATTTTTCACGAAGATCGTATCAAATTGGTATCAGAGCGATTACGATCTATAGCGGCGGCAACGACAATGAAAAGATCGAAGCTTTGGAGGAAAGACTCGATGTCGAAGTAGTAGATCTGAAGAAATCTATGGAGGAATTCAGATCTGAGGTTAGGACAGCGATCAAAGAAGTATCTAAGGTGTCGGCTGCAAGGATGGAGCCTGATGCTATAACTATTCCGCATTCAACCGACGAAAAGTTCAGATCTGGACATCAACTCAGATCCGGAGCAACAGACGGCATCTTTGAATCAGAAAGGCATGAAAGTCGACAACTTTGACATAGATCTGCATCCATACAGCGAAGATCAGCGCAAGGAGATAAGCTGCGGGATTGTCAACCCTCCCCAGGGGCTCGCCGCGGGGAGGGCTGCCGGACCTGCAGGCTGCCCTGTAGGCCCCAGGCTGGCAACGGCTTTCTGGCTGGCGGTGGCCTGCAGGCTGCTTGCTGGGCCGCACAGCCTGTTCTCAGGCCTGAAGGGCTCGCGGGTCATGTTCGCATCCCTGCAGGGCCTGTCCACAGCCCTTCTGGGCCCGCAAAGGCCTGTTCGCAGCTCCTAGCCCCGCAATGGCCCGAAGACACTTTTCAGAGCCTGCCATGGCCCGACGACATTCTCCAGGACCCGCCTTAGCCCGTCGATGCTTTTACAAGGCCCCATGGCCCAAGATTTTCAATCAGTCGACCTCCCAAGCTTTGATACATGAGGTGATGAGCACCATCAGTTGAAGAGGACTGGCCCACGCACTTCATGCACCACCTTGAGAACAAGGTAGATTTCATAGCAGAGTAATGTTAGGTCTAGGGTCTATGGCCATAATGGCAGATCTATAATTCCTGAGCGCGAGTGCATTTTTGTAATTTTGGTGTCCAAAGACAAATTTATTAATTTTGAATAAAACCCCTAGGTCATGGGTATTATGGTAATTTAGGGGCAGTGGCTCAATAAGAGTCTTATTATAAATAATGAGGGAGATTAGATAGTGGGGATTATGATTGATTATTGTGAGAGAATTTGTTCTAAGCGTCCATGAACCCTAGATTAGGTGATTTAGGTTTTAGTCTCGAAGATAAAGCTTGGAGAGCGGCCTCCTCTCCTAAAGAGGACAACTATCTGCGTTATTTCCACTTATATTCAATAAAATCCCCATCTTTTGCATTTTCCACAATAAAAATTCCCTTTTTATTCTGATTTTCCACTAAGATCGCATCGTGGTTCTATCCAGTGAAGTAAACAAAGCAAAAATGAGTACAACCATATTTGTATTTGTTTTCTCTTGCGGATACAAATAGGGATATCGTGTATGTCAAACTTAATATTCATATTTGATAAAAACAAAATCAAACTTGAATCATCTCGGCATTGTAATAGGACATTACTGACTATGATTTACTTTGAAAGGAAAGTTTAGTCCAGCCTTCAACCGATACATATGTATGTATCGGTGAGAAAAATTCTGTGTTGTATTATGTAGTACTAAATTAACATCAATCTTTAGGTGTGTCCTTCTACGATTTGGATACTCAGATATCTCAGATAGACTACCCATATCTGAATCCATGTTTTACCAGAAGAACATATAGATATCCGTATTTGTCAAAATTCAGAGACTTAGATTCTCAGCAGAGTATCTTTATCAACTGACAAGCCTAGTTTTAGGACTCTTATATCATGCATGACAAAAAGAATAGATGTATTATTTTAGATAACATCAATCACATGCTTAAAATATATATATATGGAACTTTTTAATATCTACAAACAAATATACACTATTGGTCAAGAATATATCATCAAGGAAATGAATATACACCATGACCAGCATGTGATCCACTTAAAGTCTTGCCAACCGGAGAGGAACAACTGCAGCTTTTATAGTGACAGAAACCAGCTATGCAGATGTCAATCTCGTTGGACTTATCATTCCTTTTCTTCTTCCTTCCTGTTCCACAGTGCACATCTAGAATAGAGTAAAGCTCACGACTTAAATCTGAAAACCTATGTAGTTCTTCAATACGTCTCTCTCATTCCCACTTCATCAACTTCTTTCTGTAATTTAGTCTGTACATTTCTAAACACAAAAGTTCGTGATCTCCCGGTCCAAACAAACTCTACCAAAACCATGAATCAACTGTTAGCCTGATCAAAATGATTCTAGCACATAACAAGTCATATGGCTGGGGTCGAAACCATACTTTTAGAAAGTGCTACTAATGGACTTTACTATCTAACCAAAATTAACCATCAAACTTAATACTTCAATACCAATTAACTGACTAAGACCGAGGAAAGTTAAAATAAACTAATCCTTTATCAAGGCAAAATGTAGCCCAAAATGAGAATGGAGGTTGTTGAATGGCAGCATGATAAAAACTAAGATAATAAATGAATGCTATAGAGTATAAAATTATATTGCTCAACCTCACCATGGGATCGAATTTTGCTGGAGTGCCAACTTGGCATGCAAATAAAAAATGGAGTAGAAAAAAGAATATCAGTGTACACGAGCCCATGTTCTAACCTATATAATGTGCTGCCAACCTCAGGGTCCATATTAGAGTATAAAAATATATCCCTCAACTCTCACCACCACTTCAGAGTTTTCATGGAATCAAAGAGGCTTTAAAAAGGAGATTGTCAAAAAGTTCCATTGATGATAAATGGAAGGAGAATGGCTGGATATGGTTGAAGTGTAAAAAGGGACAACTTGTATGTTGCTAGAAAAAGTGATAGATCATAACTGAAGGTACTAGGGGTAAACCGAAGGGAATCTGGATTGTGGTTGAAATAGATGGATATGGTAATTTTTAGTTTTAACAATAGAAAGTGGTTTGTCATCAACTTGATCTAGTTGTTAGGTTGTCATCTTCAGCTGACACTTGAGAGAGGACGATTAGGATCATTGGAAAAGAAGAGGATGTCATCTGCTGGATCAACTCGCTTCAGTCACACTCCCATTGAGGAATAACACAATTCATAGATAATCATATATTGATTGTTAGCACATTACTGATGTCGTCCCACACCTGAACAACTTCTACCATGTCTGTCCACCATTCAAAACAGGTGCATTATCTGCCAGTACAAATGGGTTTTGAAGCCGACCCCCATTTTCATCCCCTTTAACTCTGTAGTCCGCGGTTGTGCTAGAGGCAGATCCTAACGTCTGAGTTGATCACAGATGTCACAAATTTCAACAGATTAGAACGGATTAATGTTGTTATTTGTGTATTTAGAATTGAGAAAAAATAGGATTGCAGTTTCTCTGTTTGCTACACTATTATTGTTACCTGAGTCATTTGAACTAAAGAATTATTAGTACTTCCTTGTTTTTATTCTTTTAGTCGCTTTCACTTGGATCATTATTGCTCGGGTTGAGTCTCTTCCCTGTGAATCTAAGCCTCTATTGATCTGCCGCCCTATTTGATGTAGCACAAGAACAAGTTTAGGGATTTGAAGAGAAATTTGGGGAAGAACGATAGGAAATTATGGATTTGATAAATTTTCGGATCTCGCACCACAGACATCTTTCAATTGCCGACTCGCACACCTTTCACGTGGAGATTCTTCGGACCTCTCGTCCAAGCAACCAAGCACACTCTTGCACACCAATGCAAAAGATTTAATTTGTGGAGAACCCAAAAGTTTGCACCAATAATTAGTTTTCATTAATTAGTTTTCATTAATTCTTCTTTCTCGAATGGAACTCCTCGAATTCGATCTTTATCATTCTTCACGGCTTAAAAAATTCACCACCTACTGAATGGTGATTGACATAGCATAGCCGAACAGAATTCAGTAGTTTAGTTCTTTGTGGCTGGAAAAGATGTGTCCATAAACTTTGAAGTATAATAGGATGTGTATCTGTAGACGAACATCTTCTCTAAAAAAATTCCCAAATAGCAAAATAAATAAAAGCATATAGAATCTTCTTAGGATGTGGAGAATCTGAAATGACGACGTCAATATGCTCAATCTCCTCAAGCTTCTGTGAAATAATTGACTCAGTCACATCAAGATTGTCACTCAGTAAAGCTTGTCGAGAACATATATGATGCATGCAAAACTTCATCGTTGGTTCTAACACGAACTTCTCCGGACTAAAATTAATCTTCTCGTCATCCATGATTGCAAATTCATGTAAATTTCTATTTGATTCTGCAACAGACTTATCATTGTCATTGTTAATTGCAAGAGTTTCATCAGTCTCATAATGCAAAACATTCAAATCAGATGCAATAGGCTCATAAAATGCACTAGGAACCAAGTCACAACCCAACTCTAATGAAATGGGATTCACTTGAGGAGGTATTAGTGATGGTGGTGGTTTTTCAACATTAGCCTTTTCTTCTCTTTAGCGGTATTAGTTTAAGGTTTTGTCATATTCTCACTTGACCACTAAAGTTGCTCTCTGCTTTAAAATTAGGCCTCCTGTCTATGGAGGCTTTCATGGATTCCAAATATAAGTCTGAGTTATATGCTTGTTGCTCATTATGTACATTGTATGGAAGCATCTCACACCAAATGTCTACTATCAATCTAGAATGAAACCTAGCAAGAATATATAGCTGATCTTCTTGCATTTCACTCCTAACCAAGGTTCTAAAAAACTCGCCACGGCGATGCCATGGCGCGCCATGGAGGCAAGGCTCCACCCTCACGCCCCGTTAATGCCCAAGTTGGCTCTTTGAGGCGGCACGCCGCCATGGCACGCCATGGCGACACAAGACGGGCCACAAAACATAAGGCGCGCCTTTAAAAACAAAAACAAAAATAAAAAAGCACACGGGTCCGCATTATAGGGCTAAGAGAACCTGAACCCGACCCGTTCTCATTATTTGAGGCCTCTTTTCATCTCGTAGCCGACCGCATTCGATTTAGGGCCTAGGGCTTTTCATCTACCTCGTAGCAGCCGATTCGCGGTGCCTTCATCTCCGGCCGCCCTCGTCTACGGTCCTCCCTCTGAACGGCATCAGCGTCCCGGCTTCTTCAGTTCTCCGGCCACCCTCGTCTCTGGTCCTCCCTCTGAACGACATCAGCATCGCCGGCTTCTTCAGTTCTTCGTCGCCAGCTTCTTCAGTTCTTCAGCTCAAAAAGGAGATCTCTGTGTCTTCTTCAGTTCTTCCTCACTTGTAAGTATTCAATTTAATTATTCAATATAAGTTTCATTCTTTTCTCTAATGTCTCACGTTTAATGTTGGGGTCAAAATTTGTGCATTTCGGTCTATGTACTCTTGGAAATTTTTAGACTTTCCGAATACTCAGCTCGTTATTGCAGTTTGTTTACTTGCTTGGCTGAAATATGTCCATATGTTGTATCAAAATTCAAAATTATTCCTTTTCTGGCTTTAGACAACACTTATGAACAAATTTTATTCAAGATGTTGAACTAGGACATGCAAAAAATCAAAGTTCCTTCAATTATCAGCAAATATCGTTTAGATCCAATTATCCAAATAGCTTTAACAACTGGGTTAATCGATTGCTTTGATATCGATGACGTATTGAGGCCACATGCTTTTTAGTTATGTAAACAATTACTTTTTAGTAAAGTAACACTTTAGTTAATTGTAAGCAGTAAGTACACATCTCAATGTAGATGGAAGGCTATGGATTTGATAGGATTTGGAAATTAATCCATCTAAGTGGAGCATAGTTTACGGTCTACCTCTATATATATTATATGATATATACACATATTTGCCGCCTTAAGCCACGCCATGAAAAACGACGTGGCTCCGCCAAGGCTCCTAATGCTTGAGGCTTGACCTCGCCGCCACGCCTCACGCCATTTAGAACCTTGCTCCTAACAAATAGATCGTTAAACTTAGTCATGTACTCCTCAACAGTCATGCTTCATTAACGTATGTCTTCCAATTTTTTTCTAGTAAATGTTGTCTACATGTATGCGGTAAATATTTTCTTCAAACTTCAAGTCAATTTTTTGTACATAGTCAGTTTATTTTCTAGGGCTTCTGGTCGATCTTCTGTACGATTTATGTCGTCTTTTAGTTCTAAAATGTCGGCTTTTACTTTCTGATATATCTTTGGAGCTGATGTTCTAGCCTCTGAATAGCATTATTATCCATGTCTAATCCTAAGGATTTGCTACTACGCAATAACATGCAATGCCAACCAATCACACAAATGTAAATGCAAGACCTTAAGCACCAACTAAATGAGTGCGCCAATTATGCAAATAAAATAAAATAATAAAGTCCAAACTATATGTCATGATGCAATCTTAACTATGTTGATGTGACACACAAATCGAGAATAGAAAATATGCAATACCGACGATATCAACTAATCTGAACAAAATTAAATAAAGAAATTTTTTTAGAATTTAACAATAAATGATTTGATCAGATTAGAGGTTAGCAAGAGTGCAAATCAGCTTTGTAGTATCATGCAAGGCCTTTAGAACTTGTAAAATTTTAATTCAGACGATCAGTGCCTAAAATTTCGCGCAAAAAGCTCCAGAAATCACCAAAATATGCTGAAAATATGACTGAAATACGTTGAAAATCGGCTGAAAATCCTCTGAAATTCGCAAGCTGCACCGTGCAGCCGTTTACCGGGTCAACGGTTTGGCTGAGCTGGCTCAGCTAAGCCGGCGCAGGACAGTGGCTCAGCTGAGCCAGCTGAGCAAGCGGGTTGACTCGTCGCCTGGTTGGGGTTGGCTCGACCGAGCCGACACTATATTGATGCCAGCTCGATCGGCGTCAACGTCGTTTCTCGACGATCCCAGCGACAGCTCACCCCAGGGCTTGGTCCGATAGCCTCGTCGGCAAGTAACGAAGCTTATCATGTGGTCGATGATGTCGGTCGATGCCAGTGACGGCGCCAGCGAGCTTTCAAAGGCTTGGTGAGGGCAATCCCGGCTTGACAGAGTTTTCACTGCCCAGTCATCAATGTAGTCTCGCCAAGGACCAAGGAAGATGTTTTGGGGGTCAGTGTCCCTAGTCGACGTCGGAGGCGGTGCCGGCAAGTTCCAATCTCGTGGACGACAACGGTTCTGACGTGGGAGCTCGACGGCGGTGGGTTTTCTGAGTACCAATAGGATTGACGAAGGCACATGAATGACCTAGGGGTGGAGGCGACGGTGGAGGCGACGGTGGAGGCCGTATAGAGACGACGACTGCAGCGAGCGTGGCATAGGTAAGGTAGGGTTAGGTTTTTTGATGATTTTTTGCTTCTCTTTTGCTTTCTCTTTTTATTTCACAGACTTTTTTTTCTCTGTTTTTTCTCTTTTGATTGTTTTCTCTTTTCTTCACAGTTCCTTTTCGAAAATTTCTTTTTTCTTTTGAATCTAACAAAAAAATTGATGAATGAAAAGAGAAGAAAGGCAAAAAAAGACAAACAATATTTAGCTCTAATACTTAATTGATGTAGCAAAAGAACGGGTTTAGAGATTTGAAGAGAAATTTGAGAAAGAACGGTAGGAAATTAGGATTTGATAAATTTTCAAATCTCGCACGCCGAAAATATTTCGATTACTGACTCGCACGTGGAAATTCTTCTGATCTCCCGTCCAGGCAACCAAGACCACTCTCGCACACTAATCTAAAAGATTTAATTTGTAGAGAACCCAGAAGTTTGCATCAACAACTAGTTTTCAATGAATTCTTCCTTCTCGAATTGAACTCCTCCAATTCGATCTATATCACTATTCTTCTCAATCTTCTTCCTCTTCTACTATACTTCCCTTCCTTTTCTCTATGTTCAACACGGGGTGCTGTACATGTTTCAATTACCTCTAACAGAATCCTAGGCCAATGCCTTTTTGCCAAAACAGAAAGGGGGAAAGACAGAAAAAGGGTTAGAGCAACAAAAAAGAATATATCCTTCAACATCAATGAAAAGCATTCATGCAGCCAACCTCAAGTTTTTGGGATAAAGATTTTGTGTTGTTCGGCAAGGGATACCCAGATTGCAGATAGACATATGAACATAATTTCTTCCCAGATCTCTTACAGCACCGTCCTAAAAAAGGATTATCCATCTCAAGTATTATTACCACCATGTGCACACAAAAGAATTGCTGAAGCAAGCTACTACATCAAAAAAATTAATGGAAGCCCATCAAAAAAGCAGTCTATTGGCCACAAGATTGAGATCGTCAAGGAAGTGAACCGAAAACATTTAGTCTTGCAAATGGATCCATCAGACAAATTCAGGAGCACCATCAGCAATTGCACTCGTAAATACTATCAGTTGAACTATTGAATGTCTACACTCGTTTCTTGATGGGATCTGTCCCCTCAAGTATATTCCCATAATTTTTTTTCTCAACCCCTATTCTAGGACTTCATAGCACAACCTCATGGCTGGATGGATTATGGGGTATGTCAAACTCTTTCTCACTCCTGCTGCCTGCCCCTGCTATCAAAACCTCAAAATGATAATAAACTCAAGAACTCTTCTATATGACAGCTATCACACAAAACTCCAATTCATATTACATTAATGGGATGGCAGTATTTGATTAGCTATTGTAACAAACAAGCCACTGCAGGAAGCAAAGGAGCAGTGAGCTATAAACATCGACTGAAAGTCAAGGAAAAAAGCAGCATGCTATTTTCACCCAGACGTTTATCCACGAAAGTCATTGCTAGGCTCAAAATTCTGTATTTCCTGGTGTTTTAAATAGGCACAGTTGCGGTCAACAGTCTAATTCCAGACAAAAGCTGCGAGGAATTGTTTGCTATATCATGTATCAACTCATCTGACAGTTAAAATTCCCCAGAAACTTACCTGTAACCACATTTTTCCATGCAAATCTAGCGATTAAGATCACTGACTAATTTTGCTGCTTGAATGCCATCCCAACTGTACTTGATTTACTTAATAGTAAACAAAGACTCCCATTAAACTCTTGACAGATCTAGTAAAGTTATTGATGTTGCCTTTAGGTGGTGTTACTTAAATCGTTCTATCATTATTCATTTAGGTATTTCTGTCTAAGTGATTCTAGCTGTATATATTTCCACAAGATTGTTATACTTCTATGTGTATTCGTTACTCGTACTTTAACAATGTTATCGGATAATTCAAGTAATCCAGTCAGTAAACTTCGTACATTTAGCTAACTAAGCAACATCATCTGTGTGTGGTGTGCCCATTACGCTAGTTACTAAATCAATGAATTCTTCATATGATTCATTGGATCACCTTATACAAGCTTTTCATGGCAATGTATATATAAATTAAGTGGAAATCATGATTCCTCAGGGCAAATGAAGTTATAAGAATTTCTTAAAAAACTTCAGCCTTTCTATAATTTTACCCAAAAAATCTTCAGCCTTTCTATAAACTTCTAGTGCTCGCAGCTTATATCTGCAGTCTGGTTCCATCTTTAGAGAATTTTCATGATCATGCTCATCTTATCATATAAATCATCCATCATACCTAGTTGGTTTACTAGTATACTAGTTATTTTATCATTCATTTATAGCCTTGGCATCATAATTATAATTACTTCTCAGTCATTCCTTGGAGTAGGCCCCTTTCAGTCATCAACACACGAACAAGACATTTTCAGTTATCAACACACGAACAGAACCTCCCTTAGAAACAAAATGGTGCCTATAACAAATAATGGTAAATGGGATATCCTTGCATCACATAATTTCATATTAATTTTTTATTACAATTGTGTGTCAAAGATGCAGGTTAAATTATGAAGAGTTGCTGCATAAATCTGTTATAATCAAAGACATAACCTCAGTATCACGTTCGATCATCCTCGTTGAATATTTTGTTTTCTTAACCATATCATGCTAATCACATAATATCATGAGTCGAATTATGGACTTGAAACCTCGATTATTTCTGACAGAGCAAATCTTCCATTCTTCCACATTTCACATCTCGATCACGTTATTAATACAAAATCTAACTTCGTTTCCTTCTATTCACTAACAATTTCAGCTCATTAATTAAGAAAATACCAAATCTACAATAATTCACCAAATGGCCTTGTTTCAATCTTATGGCTCGATCCTAGTATAGCCATTGATCTCTATTTTATGCTATCAAAAAATTTTGGCCAAAAAAACAATATATCTCCGATCAACTAATATCAAGAAACAAAAATCAGATGTATAATGTGACGCAGACACCTGAGGCGTTTCGCTTTCACTTGCTAGTGATATCAATTCTAATCACTACAATCCCAAATCATGATGAGACAATACGCCTCAAAGGCTGGATACCTAAATAATACAAGTGCTGAGAGAAAATGTATAACCTCATCAGTTACTTCAAATCAAACGCATCCTATGTATTTCCTTATTATTCACAACATTCTTAACTATAAACTGATCCATACTCTCTAAAAGCACAGATAACCAAAATAGCAGTACATCGATGACATTAAATCAAAACAAAAATCATGAAATCTTATGCATTTGAAAATCAAAACAGCAATGCAGCAAGAATGAATAAACAGTACCCAAATAAGGTCAAACAGGTTAAATTTGGAGAAAAAGAAAAATGAGATTTTTAGGGTTAAGGAGCAAACCATTTATCTGTTCATCATCCCGAGACTCCTCTTCCTCATCAGCTTCTTCTTCTTCTTCTTCCTTCTCCTCTTCTTCTAACTCTTCGTCATCCTCATCCTCCCCCTCGTCTTCGACTTCCTCTTCTTCTCCCTTCTCATCTTCTCCGATCTCCTCCTGCTCCTCTTCCTCCTCCTCTTCTTCTTCGACCTCCTCCTCCCATTCTTCTTCGACCTCTTCTTCGACCTCTTCTATTTCGTCGTCGATGGGTGAATCGGGCTCCTCCGAGTGCCCCGATGACGAATCGCGGTCGGAATTAGGCATCTATCTGTGTATCTCTCGCTGGCGGCGGCGGCGGCGGCGGCGGCGGCGAACGGAACCACGAAGAGAATTGAGCAAACAACCCGTTTTTTGTGCCTTCTGGTGTATTAACGCCGACCACTCTGCCACCCCTCTCGCCCTCTTCCCCACTGTATTTCTTTTACCCTTTCTTATTTCTTTGTTTTTTATCCGGGAGTTGCTTTGCGCACCCACCGTTCACGCGGGTATACCACTTAATTACAAGTTTACCATTCAATTACATTACGAGCCCACGCCACTTATCCCCCAAAACGATGGAGACTCATATGACGCTTTCCGTGTGTCTAGAATGGGCGGTGGGGAAGATGCAAAAGGGGGCTGTGGAGGTTAGAAGAGGAGGGCTGTGTGGAGGTCGGCGAAGGAGATAGGGGAAGAGGGTGAGGGTGCTAGGGAGGTCGAAGGTGGGGAATGTGAGGCCTGGGAGGTCGGCGGATGACGATGCAGTTCACCCTTCGAGGGGAAGATGGAGATGGTGGCTGGGGAGGTCGAAAGAGGGGGTGTGTGGCTAGGGAGGACGGCAGATGTGGCGGTAGAGGGGGCAGCGGAAGGTGAAGATGTGGGTTGGAGGGTCGAACGAGGGGGAGGTGTGACTGTGGATGTCGGAGGAAGGGGGTGCCGTTTTGGAGATTGGAGGAGTGGGATGTGGGGCTGGTGAGGTCAGAGGAGATGGCGGCGCTTGGGAGATCGGAGGAGTAGGATGTGGGTCTGGTGAGGTCGGAGGAGGGGGAGCTGCGTCGCCCGTCGCCGTTCAGTCGTTTTACTCACTGTGCACACCTAGTGACATTTTCGGAAATTTGGCCATGGGTGTGCATGGTGAGTAATTTTAGTGGCAAACTTGTTAATAAGTGATATGTGTGCAAAGTAAAACGATGGGTGAGCAAGGCAATTCCCTTTTTATCCTCCCCCCCCCCCCCCCCCCCCCCCTCTATGTAATTGGACGCTTGTTGTTTTTGGGAATTGATTTGTGCACCCATTGTTTTACTACCGCGCACATACCATTTATTTACAAGTTTGCCATTCAGTTACAATATGCGCACATACCATCTATTCCTCTTTTACCATCGTCTGCCCTCCTCCCCCATGCCCCCGGACGATAACGAGGACTCCGTCAATGATTTGCTAGGGTTTGGAATGGGCGGTTGGAAAGAGGGAAAGGGTGGTTGGCGAGATCGGAAGATGTTGTTGTGGTCGGAAGAGGTGGATTGGGATGTGGAGGTCAGAGGATGTGGTAGATGAGTAGGTAGAGGGGTGATGGGGAGGTCAATGGAGGGAGGTGGAGCTGGGGAGGTCGAGGATGGGGCGGAGGAAGAGGGAGAAGAGGGATGTGGAGGTCGGATGAGGAGGAGGGGGCTTGTGGAGTTCAAAAGAGGGGCGGCATCGCCACCCGTCGTTGTTCGCCCTTCGAGGGTAAGCGGGAGAATGGTGATGGGGGTTCGGAAGAGTGGAAGGGGGCTGTGGAGGTCAGAGGAGAGGGTGGTGTCTCCGCCTGCGGCCGTTTACCCTTCGATCGGTCATTTTACTCAGCGCACACCCAGTGTCACTTTTGGAAATTTGGCCATGGGAGTGTCCGGTGAGTAATTTCAGTGGCAAACTTGTAAACAAGTGGTACGTGTGCTGTAGTAATGACAAACTTGTAAATAAGTGGTATGTGCGCAGAGTAAAACGGTGGGTCCATAAATCAATTGTCATCGTTTTTCTATGCTCATTTCCCCTTCTTCTTTTAGTTTTTACCAAATCAATTATACAAAAGAGGGAGGTTGATGTGATTTTGTCCTGTGTGGCAATGTCACATCAACCCCTTCGAAATTTTTTTCCCATAGGCCCTCTCTATTTACATGGTTTCCGTTGGCATTTTTTCCTCGTTAAGCCCCCTATCTACATGTTTTCCATTGAGAGAGTCCCTCCCCCCTCCCCCCTCCCTGACAATCCCCACACTCAAACCCACTCGTCTCTCTCCTTCATCCATGTTCATCGGTCGTGCATTCTGTGTTTGGGGGGTTTTTGGGTTTCCTGTGCACGGGTTATTTCTACAATTGAGGAGGTTGCACGTGTGGCATGTTTGTCCCATGTGGCAATGTCACATCACCACATGGGACAATCTCCTCCACATTATCGCATAGACATCATATGGTTCACACGATTTATTGTCCCTCAACCGATGTGCCAACAACCAAATGTCTAAAAAGTATTGCCAAAAGCAAAATTGATAGCTCTAAACAAACACGACCACTTATGGGAGTTGGTGTCATTTGAAGCAAAATCATGCCAATGTCAATCCTATTAAGGCATTAATTATAAGCAGTATCACTTCTTTAGCGGCCATCACTCGCATTCTAGCCAAAATTATGTTGGGGTTTTGGCTGACCCCCAGAGCTCGGATCCGTATCCGTCCTAAGTCGGACGGACCACGGAGGCACAAAAGCGCAGCGGAAAAACAGAAATCAAAATTTCTAGACTAGCTAAACAATTTAGCTAGGCTCTGGGGAGCCAGAACCCAGCCCGATCTATGCCGACTTGGAGTGGGTCTGACCACTCCAAGAAGGATCTACACTAAGCGACTAATTAAAATTACGCTAAAAAACGCTTAACCACATACCCGGAATCTTGGCCCTGGAGCAGGCAAGATGTACCGCACCGTCTTGAGAAGCTCCTCGTACCCGAGCCGCGTTGACCCGATCTCCCTGAGCCGCCTCGCACCCTCGCACCGATCCGCCCGAGCCGCTTTCGCCTCCGAGCCGATCACACGCGGTAGAAAGTTTCACTTGAGAAGAAACCCGCGTCTTAGACGTCCGGATCAGATCCAAACCCCCTTCGTAGTCGTGCTAGGACTACTCCGGAGAATAGGAAAGTAGAGAGAGAGATTTAGTCGCGGACCGAGCTTGCTCAATAATTTGGAGCTACCCGATCGTTGACTGGTGTGTGTTTCAACGAGGAGAGTGCACCCCTATTTATATAGGGAGTGAGCACTCACCCTCTTGTTGCGGGCAATGTGGGACAATCCACATGAAGAGAAAAGCCAATTAAGCCATTTGGCTTAATTTCAATTTTTAAAGTTAGCCTTTCACAAAGTCAAACTTTAACGAATTAATTCTCCTCACACACTAAACTTCAGACACCAAACAAGCTATCAATCAGAAGAGCTTGGAATGGTGAACGCGTAGGAACTGACGGTGTCGAATTTCGACTTCGTTTGACCCCTCAAACAATTGCTCAAAGTTTAGCAATTTCCACAAAATTCGTAGCCGTCATTTGGGTTTCAAAAACCCTAATTTTAACTTAAGTTGCGGGCGCGCCCGCTAGGCTTAGCGGGCGCGCCCGCCCAAGGAAGCTAGGGCGGGCCGCCCGCCCGCTGCCGCAGCGGGCCGTGCCCGCTGCAACAGCGGGCCGCGCCCGCTTGCAGCGGGCGCTGGCCCGCTGCATGCAGCGGGCCGTGCCCGCTGCATCAGCGGGCGCTGGCCCGCTGTGCAGCGGGCCGCGCCCGCTGATGCAGCGGGCCGCGCCCGCTGTGCAGCGGGCGTGCGCCCGTTGCAACCAGCGGGCGTCGCCCGTTTTGCCCTTGCACACGGGCCTCTTGGCCCGGTGGGTCTAACCCACTTCCCCTTGAACTCTTTCTGCGTTTCTGGGCTCGTTTGAGCTCCGATTTGGACGCGGTTTGAACCTGTGTTTAGACCGAGACGATCCCGTCATCCAGGTAACCCTTTCCAACAAGTTTGTTCCTACAAAATTCGTCGTAACTAATTTACAACACGTTTAGTTAACGTTAGCATCTAATGCAACGTTGTGTCCCTATTGCTATTGCGACTAACTTTCACAACTCAACTTGTGAATATCATCAAATGATATTTCTCTCTATTCTATATTCCTATTACTAAGACACGAGTACTACTCGGTGTGAGACCCTACAGCCTGACCTTACTACAGGTTGGGGCTCGAAACCCCTAGACGACGGTCACTACGAGCAGTAGCTGTCGTCCCTGTTTCAGAGTCATCATAACGTGATCGACCCTTTGACAAAAGTATCATAGGGTTTGCATTGGCTGTGTCAGTGATGAATTCCGTTAGATAAAATCCCTTCGTCAAGACTGTGTTTGATGTTGGCCTAGGGTATGGTTTTCTGTCAACCCTATCAGACAACATTGGTCAGTATACGGCGGTCTTTATTGTGTACACGTTGTACTACTTGCAACGTACCCCGGCCGAGGATTAACATAAAGACCGTACTGAGCCTATAACACTAACTTCCCTTTAATGGAAGTGACGAATCCCATCTTAGTCACTTACTCACCTAGAGAGCTTCTGGTGCAACCCAACCTAAGATCTTTCATCAGGACTGGTCCTCGAAGCTAGATCATGGGTCTAAGCTACATCGTCCGTTCATAGGTTTATACAGATGACTTCAGGTCTTAAGGATCAACTAACCTATCATCACCCTAGAGTTATTAAAGACAGATCATTAAAGTTAACCATTTAATAACTCTATCTTGGTCGTTCAGTGAACTCATTCTCCAATGAGCACCTGTGTCTCGTCTCCGACTTCAGCAAGTCGAATGACTATGAGATCATCATTACCCGAAGGTAAGACGAAGACACAGTGATCTATCCGATGTGTCGATATCCAGTTCTCGACACATCTATGATCACGAACCGTTTTAGACTTACGTTTCTATTCGGTCTCTTACTTACTCATAATCGAGATCTCATCTAGATATGTAAGGACCTAACTCTAAGTCTATGGATATTATCTAAGTATGTTAATACAAACGATCTTATACTTAGAATAATACGTACCATATACGGTATGAACACGACGTATAATCAAGATAAATTGCCTCATGGGCATATATCTTCCTACATCTCCCACTTGCACTTAGGCTATTTATCTCGGTATCTCATGCCGTTATAGCATATCAGTCACTTTGACATTTGATATGGCAAACCTAAGAATGGTTCTACTAATAAGTATCTACAACAAATTTTAATGGATTGAAATTTCATCTCTTGATCACACAGGGTTGATCCTTTGGAAAAATGATCTGGATCAATTTTCCTAACTTCGTATAGCTAACAGTTATCGTATACGATTTAGATGTGGGGTCTAACATTTCCGTAAGTCAGTTCTAGCTCACTTCACTTTATTGTGTCAATATGTCAAGTACATATTTGACACCCTAAGTCTCTATATATATACGATTAAATCAAAACAATTTTGACTTAATGATTTATATAGAAGATTCATTAAAGTGAAAAATCCTTTTTACCTAGTCCGAAAAACGGAACTAAGTATATTAATTTGCTCCCACTGACTTTGAGAATTACCTGGTTAAATTTCTTCAACATAATAACTAAATCATATTTAGATTTATGTGCAAAAATTAACCTTTTGGTAAGTGCCTTAGATGGAATGTACAAGTGTCAGATTCGGTTTGACGAATGAGTCAAGTCAAGATCGTTTTAAGGAATCTTGACATTGACTCGTTCAATCAAAACGTTCTACACTGTACTTATTCCTTTAATCACATTTAGTATTAACTCTTTTAATAACTAAATGCAGATAATCAAGAATTAATCTTGATATGCGTATTATTGTGATCGCACACAATTTATACGCTCCCCTGGAACCTACACTTAACTACTGATTGACTTCAGACATTTAGTCAGCTTCAAAATCAATATTATCGAAGCTAAACACCATTATTCGAAAATATACGCAACCATCACAGAAAAGCCACATCCACAGAATTTTTAAGCCAATTCAATTTCAATTGCAACAACCGAGACATCCATTCCAAAACAACGGGTTCATAAAAGGAACCTTAATTTGTTTATCAAAAATAAACTTTGAGTGCAAAGCACTCATTCATTGTTTTTGATCCTTAAAGATGATACATTTTATTCAAATAAGAAAAATATCATCTCCATCACGATCATTGTCTCCAGAAGTCTTTGAGCGGTCCCAGCAGCAACTGTTGCTTTGATTGCCGACCGATCTCCGTACTTCTCCAATCTCCAGTTCTTATTAGCCACCTGTATACAGTACACAGATGTCTATAAGTTTCTCATACTTATATGAATGGAAATAATTGCATTTAATTGAATTTTAATTTGTACCTGAGGTAGAGGCATCAGTATGCCCCTTCTTCTTCTCTGCAAGATAGATCTTGCAGTTCCTCTTCCAGTGGCCAATCTTGTGGCAATGGAAGCACTCAGATTTCGACGGGGCCCCTTTGTTCTTTTTCTTCCCATTCTTAGCCTTCGCAGGTTGTGGGACCTGCCTCTTCTTCCCTTTGCCTTTCGGCTGGTCGGAAGTAGCAGAGCCAACAACCAGTGCAGCCGGCTTCTTATGAATCTCCTCAAACTGCCGGAGCATATTGAGGAGACCCGGAAGATCCGTCTCAAGGCTGTTCATTATAAAGCCAGTTATAAAAGGCTTGAAATCGGGAGTCAAAGACTTTAGGATAATGTCCGTGGACATCTCATTGTCCAAGACAAAACCTAACTGGGCCGCATCCTCCACGTACCCGATCATCTTGATAACATGATCCTGTACGGGTTCCGTCCCCATCTTGGTGCCCCAGAGGTTGCTAGTGGCCTCGAACTTGGCAGCACGAGATCGCTTGCCGTACAACTCTTGTGCGTTGAGGAGCATGCTTTGAACATCCATATGTTCATGCTTCCTCTGCAACTCGTTGGTCATCGAAGCCAGAGTAAGGCACCTGGCCTTCTCTGCATCCCTCTGGTACAATTTGTAGGCTTCCTTCTCTTCGTGGGTCGAATCTTCATCGGGCTTATCTGGAGCGTCCTCGAACAGTACGTATCCTATTCCGGCTAGGGAAAGGACCAACTTGATGTTCCTAAGCCAGTCTTTGTAGTTCGTTCCATCCAGCACGTTCTTCTCAACCATGTATCTAAGTCCCGAATCCATTCTGTATTTTATAGATACTATAGTTAGTAAATGTTCGTAGTATAGTTTTAATGGTTTTAATAAAACTATATTCTCCCACTAAATTTATTTAAAGCCATAATAATAAACAATTTATTATAAAATAATATTTGTGAGAGAGGGATCCGACTACCCTGAGTCTGACAACCTTGAGTGTATCTCAACAAGTTGTTCGACTCTGCAGTCGGTAGACGAACTCGTCGTCAATCATATTTACTATGATTCCCTATCGATTTTTACCCCTAGTCATTTGTGATCATGAGTGTGCTCAACCGGATCACAATGGCTAGCCTAGTCGGACCCTTGTTTTCGTGTCTAGCCTGACTTGCCCCTTTGCTCGGTGTATGCACGACGCGCCGGTTTGGGTCAGGTCTTAGACTACATTCTTGGTTAGACTTACGCCGAAGCTCGAGGGATGAGACAACGGTTTCAGTCAGGTTAAGATGTCAATCAAGAAATCGGTTTCTATAAGATTGACATGTCACGGCTTGAGTGTAGCTCAACAACCAGAACATGTTTCTTACAGTTGCCAACTCCTAAAACAAGGAGGGCTACGATTTATCTTGAACAAGATTATTATCGTATTGACTTAGGTATAGTCGATGGACTTACATAGTCATGAATCGACTCCTTGCGGTCCAGCGGACGCGGCCAGGGAATTGACTAAGCCAGGACCACTTGTTACCCAGTCTAGCTAGGTTGGTCCAAAAACTTTAGCCAAGCACATTGACCGACATCATGATCCATTGAAGGAGTTGTCATCAATCTTATGTTTTCCAAACAACTAAATGGCTTTTAATAAAAAACAACTAGTTAATCCTTATCAACTAGTGGATCCTAAAATTCAAAATTTTTCAGATTGGTTGAACATCTTTTATTAAGTCCTTATCAACTATAAGGTTCTACGTTCAACTTACTACCCCAATCTAATTAGGATTTATAAAACAATTCAACATTTTTGTCTCTTATGAAAATCATTATTTAAACATTTTAATGAAATGATTTACAAACAAAGGGACTATCCTAATCAGGTATTAGGTTCGCTTGTTGTTTTGTTTTATCAAACATAGCATGTCACTATCATGTTTTAATGGCTAACCTAACAAGGTTTGTGAATACATTATTCAACATGAAATGAAGCAACTAACTTTATCCACATAAAAGAGAGTTTCATTTTTAGTGACATATAAAATGTATTTGCAAGTTTAAAATTATCTATATATAATACAAACATGCAAATCTAAATTTTAACACTTTAAAATTAAAGATTAAAATTTTTAAAGTCTCCCAAAAATTTTATCGCATAAAACTAGGTCGTTCAAAATTATCTAATAATTTTAAACCTAGGCCTTTTAAAAAATTTTAACCTTATTTCTAAAATTAAAATATCACATAAAAATTTTAGAAACATCTATGTAGTAAAAGAAATTAATTTTATATTACATCTCATGAAATAAAATTATTTCTATTATTTACATATTTAAAACAATTTTAAAAACTCTTTTAAAATCTTTTAGAAATCCTTTTTAGAAGCTTTCAAATAAAGTTTAAAGATTTCTAACTTTATGTAACTAAAGAAAAATTCTTAATTTTCCAAAAATAAAATTTTCTAAAGTTTACATAAACTTTAAACACCTTTTAAAATTTTTTTTAATGTCTCATAAAAATTTACAAAGTGTTTAAAACATAGTAGACTACTTTTAGATTTATCGCATAAAAATAATTGTCCCAAAATTAAACAAATTTCCGTGTTGCAAAATTAATTTTTGAAACACAAAATTATTTTCAAAACCAAAAAAAAAAGTTTTGAACATGCAAGCTAAGCATTTTTAATAATTTAAAAAATCGCTATAGTAGATCTATAGCATAACCGTGGCTCTGATACCACTGTTGGGGTTTTGGCGGACCCCCAGAGCTCGGATCCGTATCCGTCCTAAGTCGGACGGACCACGGAGGCACAAAAGCGCAGCGGAAAAACAGAAATCAAAATTTCTAGACTAGCTAAACAATTTAGCTAGGCTCTGGGGAGCCAGAACCCAGCCCGATCTATGCCGACTTGGAGTGGGTCTGACCACTCCAAGAAGGATCTACACTAAGCGACTAATTAAAATTACGCTAAAAAACGCTTAACCACATACCCGGAATCTTGGCCCTGGAGCAGGCAAGATGTACCGCACCGTCTTGAGAAGCTCCTCGTACCCGAGCCGCGTTGACCCGATCTCCCTGAGCCGCCTCGCACCCTCGCACCGATCCGCCCGAGCCGCTTTCGCCTCCGAGCCGATCACACGCGGTAGAAAGTTTCACTTGAGAAGAAACCCGCGTCTTAGACGTCCGGATCAGATCCAAACCCCCTTCGTAGTCGTGCTAGGACTACTCCGGAGAATAGGAAAGTAGAGAGAGAGATTTAGTCGCGGACCGAGCTTGCTCAATAATTTGGAGCTACCCGATCGTTGACTGGTGTGTGTTTCAACGAGGAGAGTGCACCCCTATTTATATAGGGAGTGAGCACTCACCCTCTTGTTGCGGGCAATGTGGGACAATCCACATGAAGAGAAAAGCCAATTAAGCCATTTGGCTTAATTTCAATTTTTAAAGTTAGCCTTTCACAAAGTCAAACTTTAACGAATTAATTCTCCTCACACACTAAACTTCAGACACCAAACAAGCTATCAATCAGAAGAGCTTGGAATGGTGAACGCGTAGGAACTGACGGTGTCGAATTTCGACTTCGTTTGACCCCTCAAACAATTGCTCAAAGTTTAGCAATTTCCACAAAATTCGTAGCCGTCATTTGGGTTTCAAAAACCCTAATTTTAACTTAAGTTGCGGGCGCGCCCGCTAGGCTTAGCGGGCGCGCCCGCCCAAGGAAGCTAGGGCGGGCCGCCCGCCCGCTGCCGCAGCGGGCCGTGCCTGCTGCAACAGCGGGCCGCGCCCGCTTGCAGCGGGCGCTGGCCCGCTGCGGGCCGTGCAGCGGGCGCTGGCCCGCTGTGCAGCGGGCCGCGCCCGCTGATGCAGCGGGCCGCGCCCGCTGTGCAGCGGGCGTGCGCCCGTTGCAACCAGCGGGCGTCGCCCGTTTTGCCCTTGCACACGGGCCTCTTGGCCCGGTGGGTCTAACCCACTTCCCCTTGAACTCTTTCTGCGTTTCTGGGCTCGTTTGAGCTCCGATTTGGACGCGGTTTGAACCTGTGTTTAGACCGAGACGATCCCGTCATCCAGGTAACCCTTTCCAACAAGTTTGTTCCTACAAAATTCGTCGTAACTAATTTACAACACGTTTAGTTAACGTTAGCATCTAATGCAACGTTGTGTCCCTATTGCTATTGCGACTAACTTTCACAACTCAACTTGTGAATATCATCAAATGATATTTCTCTCTATTCTATATTCCTATTACTAAGACACGAGTACTACTCGGTGTGAGACCCTACAGCCTGACCTTACTACAGGTTGGGGCTCGAAACCCCTAGACGACGGTCACTACGAGCAGTAGCTGTCGTCCCTGTTTCAGAGTCATCATAACGTGATCGACCCTTTGACAAAAGTATCATAGGGTTTGCATTGGCTGTGTCAGTGATGAATTCCGTTAGATAAAATCCCTTCGTCAAGACTGTGTTTGATGTTGGCCTAGGGTATGGTTTTCTGTCAACCCTATCAGACAACATTGGTCAGTATACGGCGGTCTTTATTGTGTACACGTTGTACTACTTGCAACGTACCCCGGCCGAGGATTAACATAAAGACCGTACTGAGCCTATAACACTAACTTCCCTTTAATGGAAGTGACGAATCCCATCTTAGTCACTTACTCACCTAGAGAGCTTCTGGTGCAACCCAACCTAAGATCTTTCATCAGGACTGGTCCTCGAAGCTAGATCATGGGTCTAAGCTACATCGTCCGTTCATAGGTTTATACAGATGACTTCAGGTCTTAAGGATCAACTAACCTATCATCACCCTAGAGTTATTAAAGACAGATCATTAAAGTTAACCATTTAATAACTCTATCTTGGTCGTTCAGTGAACTCATTCTCCAATGAGCACCTGTGTCTCGTCTCCGACTTCAGCAAGTCGAATGACTATGAGATCATCATTACCCGAAGGTAAGACGAAGACACAGTGATCTATCCGATGTGTCGATATCCAGTTCTCGACACATCTATGATCACGAACCGTTTTAGACTTACGTTTCTATTCGGTCTCTTACTTACTCATAATCGAGATCTCATCTAGATATGTAAGGACCTAACTCTAAGTCTATGGATATTATCTAAGTATGTTAATACAAACGATCTTATACTTAGAATAATACGTACCATATACGGTATGAACACGACGTATAATCAAGATAAATTGCCTCATGGGCATATATCTTCCTACAGATACATCGAATACATAGATATGAGCGTATCTCTAAGATACCCGCAATCCTAACCGACTCTGGTTATTTCCATTCACAACAAATAACCGTTTTTCGGTTATGGCCTGATAGTTATAACTTCCTAGGAGGTATAACTTTCCAATCAATCTCGTCCGTTGGATCTAGTGCTTGATGGACGCACCAGATTGATTTAGGGAATCTATAAATAGGTCATCTCCCTATCCCTTAATACACACTACAATCCATCACATTTGTGTAAGTAAGTTTACATGGATCAAGGTAGAGAAACCTGTTTATTAACTAAGTGACATAATGTCTTCCAACCTAGGTGAAGATTATAAGTATCTAAGTTCCTGTAATTAATTAACGTTTCCGGTATAACTTCCCAATCAATCTCGTCCGTTGGATCTAGTGCTTGATGGACGCACCAGATTGATTTAGGGAATCTATAAATAGGTCATCTCCCTATCCCTTAATACACACTACAATCCATCACATTTGTATAAGTAAGTTTACATGGATCAAGGTAGAGAAACCTGTTTATTAACTAAGTGACATACTGCGTTGTGTTGTGAATGGAAATAACCAGAGTTGGTTAGGATTGCGGGTATCTGAGAGATACGCCCATATCTATGTATTCGATGTATCTACTCTCCTACCATGCCTATAAATAAAGGGCTGGGGGTTCCTCCCCCAGTAGTTGATTCATAACACGTTATCAGCACGACTCTAAAAATTTTTCTTTTCCACAAAATTTTTTCCGTTCGTTGCGAAGGCGAAGGCGAGACGGGAGATCCACGAGCGCGGTGCAAGGCTTCCTCCATCAAGGGTCGTCATCCGCGTAGGGCTTCGAGCAACCGTCGCTATATCCGAAGGACGGATATAGAGGTAAAAATACTAAAAACGATACTTTTAATCATACGTATGATTGCCCCTCCCCTAGATCTCGCAAGATCGTCATGGGGATTCATCGTCGCCTTGAAAACGACGGATTTTTCGTCCCAAAAACTCAATTGTTAGGGTAAAAACCCTAATTTTGAACCCTCCGGCGGCTAGTTGTCACCGGACCCCCCCAAACCCCTCGCCACCTATTGATTCTCTTGTGAAGTGTAGGCCACTATTTTAATTTTTCTTATGTCATCTGTATTATTAATACGAAATTGCCTTCAAAAACAAGGATGAATAAATAAACATGAAGACAGGTCAAAGACCACCTCTGTTCTACTCTCTGCACCCAATTATTATGATGTGTTCAATTTTATGAATTTGTTGTGAATGGAAATAACCAGAGTCGGTTAGGATTGCGGGTATCTTAGAGATACGCCCATATCTATGTATTCGATGTATCTACTCTCCTACCATGCCTATAAATAAAGGTCTGGGGGTTCCTCCCCCAGCAGTTGATTCATAACACGTTATCAGCACGACTCTAAAAAAAAATTTTTCTTTTCCACAAAATTGTTTTCCCGCTCGTTGCGAAGGCGAAGGCGAGACGGGAGACCCACGAGCGCGGTGCAAGGCTTCCTCCATCAAGGGTCGTCATCCGCGTAGGGCTTCGAGCAACCGTCGCTATATCCGGAGGACGGATATAGAGGTAAAAATACTAAAAACGATACTTTTAATCATACGTATGATTGCCCCTCCCCTAGATCTCGCAAGATCGTCATGGGGATTCATCGTCGCCTTGAAAACGACGGATTTTTCATCCCAAAAACTCAATTTTTAGGGTAAAAACCCTAATTTTGAACCCTCTGGCGGCTAGCCGTCACCGGAACCCCCCCAACCTCGACGGAACCCCCGGCCGCTCCCCCCTCCAGGGGGGGCGGCGGCCCCGCCGCGCACCCCTGCAAGGGGGGCGGCGTAATCGCCCCGCCGCGCCCCCTGCAAGGGGGGGCGGCGGGATCGCCGCCGCGCCCCCCTGCAGCGGGGGCGGCGGCCCCCGCCGCCGATCCCCCTGCAGGGGGGGCGGCGGCGGCGCCCTCCCCCCTGCAAACCTAGTTTGCACAGTAAAAAAACCAGATCTGTGGGCCTGAAGCCCACAGCAGCAGATCTGTGGGCTTCAGGCCCACAGAATTCAAAAAAAAAATTCCAGATCTGTGGGCCCGAAGCCCACAACAGATCTGTGGGCTTTAGGCCCATATAATTCAAAAAAACAAAAAACAAAAAAAAATCAGAGTCTGTGGGCCTGAAGCCCACAGACCTGTTGTGGGCTTCAGGCCCACAGATTTCAAAAAAAAAAGAAAAGAAAAGAAAAGCCTATGGGCCTGAAGCCCATAGGTCGACTGCGGGCTTCAGACCCGCATGTTGTTTTATCTGAAAGAAAAAAAATGGGGGAGGCAAAGGCTATTAACAAGCCTTAAAAGGCAACTTGCTAGCCTAAAAATTAATTTAAAAGGGGGATTTAAGGGCAAAATATTCGTGAAAAATCATGGTAAATTACGGGACAAATATCGGATAGGCGAGGACTTTTTGGGGATTCTTGGGGGGGCTTTTGGGATGATGAGGGAAACTTTTTCCTCTGACAAAGAAAATGTTAATTTTGGGCTCTTCATCAATTTAATTGATTAAACCCATTCAAATTACAACTTTTGCATTGTAATGATTTTTTCTGCAAAAATCATATTTACATGCTTTGCATCTCTGGTATATTCTGTTGGATATTATATGCGTGGTTGTGCATTGTATTTAAAACTTAATAATTAGGAAGATCCTGCGACCGCTCTGTCGTTAGTAACCTAACCTAACGGTGTATGACGTTGCCTGTGATGCCTGTGATGAATATTAAGTGTTTAAATTATTTATCCATCTCTGCGAATATTAAATGCCTGTGATGCCTGTGATGAAAATGTCTGATGAAAATGTTGATGAGCACAATATTTCTGCATGAATTGCTAAATGTGGTTTTTGGATCGGCCGTTTAGTCCCACAGTTTATTTCCCGCACTTTTCTTTTTGAGAGAAATTGTAGTGAGGAATTTATGTAAATGTCAAAGAAATAAGACCAACTTCCATGGAGACGGAGGCCACACTTGAAGATGGAGATATCATATGGGACCCACGGGGTTTCCAAAGTTGTATTTTCATTTTCTTTAAGCTGCAAATTTGTATAATTTGGACTGTGGAATTTTTTTGGACTCTTTCTTGTGGGACTGGCCGATCCACACATTTAGTTTTTCGTTAAATATTGCCTCCGCATGAAAATGTTTTTTCTGAATTAATTATTAATTCATGCATGTTTGTGCTCTGCTAGATAAATGGCTAATATTGCAAGCATTAATTTCGAAGTACTGGAAGCATCAGGTTGAAACTATCTAAGCTGGCAGCTAGATGTAAAGTTTCACATGTGGGCAAAGACCCGCATCGCTGCTGTGACTGAAAAAGAAAATGTTAGCGATATAGAGAAGGCGCAAGCCATCATCTATATTCGCCGCCATGTGGACAAGACCTTAAAGGCTGAATACCTTACGGTCGAAGATCCACTTGAGCTATGGACTGCCCTTGAGGACAGGTATAAACATCAGAAAGATGTTATACTCCCAAGGGCACGATACGAGTGGGAGAACCTGAGACTGCAGGACTTAAAGTCCGTTGCTGAGTACAACTCAGCACTTTTTAGCATCACCGCACGCCTGAAGTTGTGTGGTGAAAAAGTCTCAGAAAATCGCATGCTGGAAAAGACGTATACGTCCTTCCATGAAAAAGATGCGATACTCATGCAGCAATACCGTGAACGCAAGTTCACCAAGTATTCCGAGCTGCTGTCATGTTTACTCATGGCCGAGCAAAACAGGGAGCTTCTTCTCTCCACTCACAATATACGCTCCCCGGCACTGCCCCCCACCAGAAGCTCATTATTCCTCTTCCTTCAAAAAGAAGAGAGATAATAAAAGAAAAGAAAGACCACAGAAGGGGGGTCAACAGAAAAATGCCAAGGGCCATGTACAGCAGCAGCGAAATAATGAAAGTAAGCGGAAGTTCACGAGGCACAGAAATAACAAAAATAGAAATGATATACCCCCACCCAAGAGGAAATGGGAAGACCAGTGCCAAAATTGTGGCATGAAAGGCCACTGGTCCAGAGTGTGCCGAACTCCACATCATCTCCAGGATTTGTATAAAGAGAACAAGAAAAATAAGGCTGAAACAAACCTGATGACATCTGATTCTCCAGTTAAGTTTTTCAGCTGGCGACTTCGAAAATAATGACATGCTTGACTAGCCTTTACTTTTATATTAGCAAATTGTTTAGAACATCTCACGTTATGAGAGCTTTTGTATTACGCAATCTGTTTTGGTTGAAAAATTTTAGTAGACAATAAATGAATATGTCTATCTGAATATGCATGTGCCTTTATGTTTCATCTTTTGAAACTGCTCTCATAAATAATTAGTAGACAATAAACACGTACGATCTCTTTCAATACAAAGCCCAATATCAGGGCTATATTGAAGATTCAGGGAATGCAACACTGTTGCCCCCAAACGACACAAAAATAAAGGATGCACTAATCCCTCCGAATTCCAAAAGAAACTTTCTAGGTTTCTAGGACATCTGTTGCAACAGATTCCACTTGGAAACAGCAAATGTAAATGAAAAAAAAATTATCGTATGCAACGTCTCAAGAATAAGGAGTAAAATCCACACTTGAACGTTTTGAGAGCCTTATAGGCCTCCACCATACGAAGATTCGGAGAAAGGAAGCAGAATTTAAACGGAGCACCTAAAGTGCCCGACATCAGCCGAGTTTTTACTCCGGCATGATGGACTTGGCCACCCTGGATTTGTGATGATGCATCGCACCTTATCCTATGGGTATGACTTGAAGAACCAGAAGATTATTCAGAAGGGAAAACATCCCTCGCATCCCTTACTATAAGGGAAAACTAATTGCAAGGCCATCTCCACAATAAGTTGAAAAAGAATCTCCACGCTTCCTCAAAAAGAATACAAGGAGATAGATGTGGATAAAATCCACCACCCCTAGTGGGCTATTTCAGTACTTCACTGTACTGATAAATGCATCCTCAGAATATCCGTACGTGTGTCTACTACAGACCCGCAACTTAGCTTTTCCAAAGCTATTGGTACAAAAATAAAAATGTTGCGGGCACATTTCCCAGACAATAAAATGTTGTAAATAAGTCTGGTTAATGTTGGGAAATATACCTCCCAGTTTTTTCAAGAGTACTGCCAATCAACGGGAATTGAAAATGAACATACAAGTGCCGCATGTTCATACCCAAAATGGGTCGACAGAGTCACTGAAAAGTAGACTCCAATGGACTGAACGTCCATTAAATCCCGATTGCCTATGGATGCATGGGGACATGCAAACTCTGCATGCTGCATCGTAAATGAAAATAAGACCCTCTGGAGGTCAGAGTCTCCAATGCAACTTGCATATGGAATGACCACCGAACATTTCTCATCTGAGAATCTTCGGTTGCGCAGTCTTAAATCCCCATTGCACCACCAAAGAGGACCAAAACGGTACTCAACGTCGCCTAGGTATCCATGCAGGGTTTGACTCACTCTCACTTATAAGATACCTAGAACCCCAAACGGGGGACACATTTAAGGCACATCTTGAAGACTGTGATTTCGATGAGACGAGTTTCCCAAAAATATGCCCAGATACTAGAAAATCTGGCGCGAAGAAAATTATAACGTGGGATACAAAAAGTTTGACCCACTATGATCCGGTAACAATACAATGTGTAGATGAGATCCCGAAGATTCTCCACATACAGAACACTGTTTACCAATTACCGGAATCATTTATTGACAACCAGAAGATTGTCAGATCACACATCCCTGCTGCAAAAACTCCAGCTAGGATTGACATCCCCGAGAATGGATGCAATCCACCAGCAGCAGAAGTGGCTGATCCTCAACAGAAAAGAGGCAGACCACCAGGCTCCTAGGACAAGAAACTCCTGGAGACCTTAAGACAATACTACCACAGGACAATGAGCTCCTGTCCACACCATCACCCTTCCCGGAATCCACTACAGAGGAATTGCCGGGAAAAAGTGAAATTAAGTAAATGTTGTACGTACTGGGGAGGTGTTGGACAGATAGAACATAAATTGTCGACAATGTATTCACGTATCATATTGCCATATACATCGCAATGTCGATGATGTTTGTAAATTATCGTTCCACACTCCGTTGCTAGAAGGCAAACGTAGAGAATGGCCAAAATGTGGAACATGGCAATAGAAGATGAGCTGGACTCACTTATGAAACGTGAAATGTTCGGACCTGAAGTCCAGACACCAAAAGGTGTCAAACCTGTGGATAAAACAAAGTATTGCAAACATAAGAAAAATAAATACAAAATCGTATGCTATACGGTACAACCTATAGCCCAAGGAAAATTTCGCTGAAACTAGGGATCGAACAAATTCAAATGAGCATGTCTCATAAATGATGCATCAGTCTCTATAAGTTATCAAAAGCGACTACCTTACGATTTGGCGAAGGAAAATTTTGGATATGCTGTTATTGGATGTTGTGACGGCATATCTTCGTGGATATCTTGTAAAGATAATTTCCACATCTCCTTAAAATGCCTGAATAGACTTCGGGACGTCTATTCAAGAAAAACAATAAGTATAAATAAATGTACAGCCAAGAGAATCACTTGACAAGTCAATGATTCCTACTGAAGGTTGTCTTTGCATCTGTGTAAAGAACGGGATTAGAGATCTTAGTTGTAAACAACTAGCATCTCATCGGATCTCCTGAAGAGAAAACCGAAATAAATGTACAAGCCTGACTTTTAAACATGAAATAAAAAGACCTAGGCAAATATAAAGTCATGGCTCATAGAATCCTGTTACAAACGCCCAGAAGTGCGTTGGAGATATTAAAAGGACCATTGTCATCCAAAGTACACCTACGGTGGTACACTTACTGGATGAACAAAAAGAACCCTTCCGATCGCTGGAAGAGGGGGAGGATATAACTGATCCTAAAGTCCCTTATCTTAGTGCAATCATGCACTCCTGGCTAACTGCATGTGTCCCGGTATAGCAATTGCAGTAAACTCATTAGCCAGAGATAGTTGGCACCTAAAAAGGGCCATTAGACCTGAGTTAAGCCTTCTGCGCTTCCTCCAAGGGTCGAAATATTTGGACTTACAAAATGTAGTAGCATCCTACAATGTTTATGCGAATGCAGGTTTCAGGTCCAGTCCCTATGCTGAGAAATCACAGAACGGGTACCCACAGTGGGATGGCCATCCCCTGCAGATCTGTAAAGCAACTTATGAAGGCAACATCATCCTATCATTCCGAGATCCTCACCATTCCAGAATCACACCAATGGTGTATTTGAGGGCGCCTAGTGGTTCATCACATCCCAGTGACGACTGGGATAGAGGCTGGTTCTGTGGAGCTGACCATATAGTCTGAAGACCACATCAGAGGCGACGAAACTTAGCAACCTCTTCAGAGTTTCGGGATTCAGCAGCTGCTTCATGGTGATAAAATTCGTAATCTGTGTACATTTTCGGAATATTGTAAATAGGAGTGATGAGATAAGCCTACGAGATCTGAAAGCCTAAGAGCTTTTACAGATCAGGGGGAGTTGACAGAATTTGTACTCTTTTCCATTAGCTATGGTTTTTCCCACTGGGTTTTCCATAGCCAAAGGTTTTAACGAGGCAAATCACATCAACTCTGAATCCTGAAGTATCCACCCCTCAGTGACGCTCGGAATCCAGAAGTATTCATGAGCAGAGTCACTTGTATAAATCAGGGGGAGTTAAATAGCGTTTGCACTCTTTTTCCTTAACTATGGTTTTTCCCACTGGGTTTTCCATAGCTAAAGGTTTTAACGAGGCAAACCTCACCAACTCAGGATCCCGAAGTATCCACCCCATGTGAGACTCTTATTACGCTCTTGAGTGGAGTCCACACCTATGGCTGGATAAGGGGGAGTGTTGTGAATGGAAATAACCAGAGTCGGTTAGGATTGCGGGTATCTTAGAGATACGCCCATATCTATGTATTCGATGTATCTACTCTCCTACCATGCCTATAAATAAAGGGCTGGGGGTTCCTCCCCCAGCAGTTGATTCATAACAGAATTAAATTTTTTTTAATCAATCACTAATTCATGTCTCCACTAGGATTTGATCCTTCGCCATTTGAAGGAAGTCTTTGACCACCAAGCCAATCTAACTTCTTGCAGATGTTACGGAGTAAGTTGTTTTATTACGGTTTCCGATGTTATGCCATTTGCAGAAACATAGGCATTAACGAAATGCATCATCTGCTCAGATTAATAATGTACTTATTAATTTGTTTATACTTCTTGGATGCGAACCACTTGCGTACAATTAATATTTATGATTTTCGGTCGCATTTGCCATGTAAATAGTTAATTACTGTTTTGATTAATTAACATTTTGATTAATTAACATTTTGATTAATAGTTAATTATGTTAACATGATTATCACTGCAAACAAAAATTTTATGATGATCCATTGATTTTGTCACTTAATTAATGTAGTGAATCCAGCATGTGTATTTGGGCCGTACACATGTCTTGTGCTAATTTAGTCCGCCATAAATTTATCAATGTTTTGAATAATGTTTGTGATGTGGTTAGCATTGATACTGAATTACCAATGTGAAAGGACTAAATTTATATGTTATGCTTAAAGAATTTAGGTACACCAAGTGACCAAAATTCATTATGGTTATTTTATAGTTGTTTTTTCATGCCACTAATAAATGCATAATAAGTAGTTGAATTAACGACAGTTCATTGATTGTTAGAGTTTAAAATTTCCCAAAGGAAATTAAATTTTCTATGGTCAATGAACATAAGAATGAAAATTGAACTTCTTGAATTAGATACATTTTTTATCCAAAGATATCATATATGTTTCTTTGAGATGTTCAATTTCGTATGAATAAATTTATGGCATTGTTGTGAAAGGAAAAGTAGGAAAATAGGTGTAGAGGGTTAAGAGCCCCCTACCTTCATATTTATAGCTTTCAATAGTGGGCTGGATACCCAATGGGCCTCATGGGCCTATTCATAACACTTCCCCTTATCCAACCAACATTGAATAAGAGGTGGATACTTCAGGATCCGAGTTAGGATAACTGCCTTGTTAAATAAAGAACAGTTAATCCATAACTTCCCCTGTTTTAGGGATGTGTCGAGGGGTGGATACTTCAGGATCCTGAGTCAACGAGGTTGCCTCGTCAAAACCTTGACTACGGAAAACCCTGTATGAAAAAACCAGTAGCCAAGGGAAAAGAGTACAACTCTGCGGTTGACTCCCCCTCATCTGACCAAGCTTCAGGCTTGCAGATTTCCTATGAATCTATACATCAGTTTCCTATGTATCTATGAGTTCATAGTCCTCTCATCCTGACCCAGTTTACATTTACTCACTCTCCTCATCCCAATCCCATATACAAGTTTCTCAAAGATACTATTAGGCAGGGATTTGGTAAGCAAATCCACCAAGTTATTACATGATTGGATCTTCTGTACCTCAATCTGCTTCTGCTTCTGAAGGTCGTGCGTCCAGAAGAACTTGGGGGAGATATGCTTCGTCTTGTCGCCTTTTATGTAGCCGTCATGTAGCTGGGCTATACATGCTGCATTGTCTTCATGAAGTGGGGTAGGCGCAAGAACGCCGGTCATCAGGCCGGTGGAGGTGAGGATGTGCTGGATCACAGAGCGTAGCCAAAAATTCTCCTTGCTTGCTTCGTGGATCGCTAGGAGCTTTGAGTGAGTGGATGAGACGGTCGTCATGGTCTGCTTTACAGATCTCCAGGATATGGCTGTGCCGCCATAAGTAAACATGTATCCTGTCTGAGACTTCTCTGTATGAGGATCGGACCTGTATCCTGCATAAGCATAACCAACTAAACCAGTTGATGCCCCTTTCCTGTAGAATAGACCTAAGTCTATGGACCCTTGGAGGTAGCGCAGAAGATGCTTAACTCCGGCCCAGTGCCGCTGTGTAGGTGCAGCACTATATCTGGCTAGTAAGTTGACTGCAAATGCTATGTCAGGGTGAGTGCAGTTAGCCAGGTAAAGGAATGCACCAATATCACTTAGATAAGGCACTTCGGGGCCTAGTACTTCCTCCACCTCTTCCAGCGGCCGGAAGGGGTCTTTATGTACATCCAATGATCTGATGACCATTGGAGTGCTGAGGGGGTGGCACTTATCCATCTGAAACTTTTTCAATAAGTTCGATGTGTAAGTTGACTGATGTAACAGGATTTCATCGTTAAGATGCTCTATTTGAAGACCTAAACAGAATTTTGACTTTCCGAGGTCTTTCATCTCGAAGGTTTCTGTCAAGCTTCTAGAAATCCCTGTGATCTCTTCAGGAGATCCGATGAGGTTCAAGTCATCTACATAGAAGGCTATGATTACAAATCCTGTTGCCTTTGCCCTTATAAAGATGCAAGGACAGACTGGGTTGTTTGCGAATCCTTGTTTTGCAAGGAAATTGCTCAGTCTGTTATACCACATCCTTCCAGATTGTTTTTAGACCATATAATGATCTTTGCAGTTTCACTGAGTAGATGTCACGTTCTCTCTCTTTTAGTGCTGCAGGCAAAGAATAACCGTCAGTCAGTCTCATATAAATGTCTCGGTCTAGGTTGCCATATAGGTATGCAGTAACCACGTCCATGAGTTGCATATCTAAACCCTCTTGGGCTGTTAAGCCAATGAGGAATCGGAAGGTGATCGCGTCCATGACCGGGGAGTATGTGGCTTCAAAATCCACCCCTGGACGTTGGGTAAAACCCTGCGCTACAAGCCTTGCTTTGTAGCGAACGATCTCATTCTGTTCATTTCGTTTTCTAACAAATACCCATTTATAACCCACAGGTTTTACACCTTTTGGTGTCTGGACTATGGGTCCGAAGACCTTGTGTTTGGTGAGTGAATCCAACTCCACTCCTATTGCCGCTTTCCACTTTGGCCAATCAACTCTGCTTTGACATTCTGTCAGAGAGCGTGGTTCAATATCATCGTCGCAGTACGTGACGTTGATGGCAATATTACACGCAAATGTGTCATCTATGGTTGTGCTCTTTCTGTCCCAATACTCTCCAGTTCGTACATAGTGTATCGAAACTTCATTGTCTCCCGGTTTTTCCTCTTCATGAGAGTTTGGGAGAGATGGGGTAGCAGGGCTTATAGGAGCATCCTGTGGTGGTATTTGTTTACCATTGCCAAGGGTCATACTCTTTCGAGGGACTTGGTCCTTGGATCCCGGTGGTCGCCCTCTCTTTTTGAGAGGTCCAACCATTTCTGCTGCAGGCGGATTGCATCCATTTTGTGATATGTCAATCCTAGCTGGAGTGTTAGCAGCAGGGACGTGTGATTTGACAATCTTCTGGTTGTCAGTAAATTTTTCCGGCAAGAGTGGACAGTGTTTTGGATGTGGAGAATCTTCAGGACCTCCTCCTCACACTGGCTTGTGGGTGGATCAAAGTGACATAATGTCTTTGTATCCCAAGTGATACATTCTGAAGCTTCGGGCTTCTTTGTCTGTGAGCCTAGTCTTGGAAACGATGTTTCATTGAATTCACAGTCTTTTAGACGTGCCTTGAAAACGTCTCCCGTAAGGGGTTCTAGGAATCTAATTATGAAGGGTGTGTCAAACCCAACATAAATGCCTAGGCGACGTTGTGGATCCATCTTTGTCCTTTGTGGTGGTGCTATGGGGACGTATACCGCACAACCAAATATTCTCAAGTGTGAGACAATTGGTGGGGCTCCAAGTGCTAGTTGCATTGGAGAAGATGACTGACCTCCAGAAGGTCTTAATTTTATTAAAGATGCAGCATGCAAAATTGCATGACCCCACGCATTCACTGGCATCTGGGATTGAAGTAATAATGGACGAGCAATCCATTGCAGTCTCTTAATTAGAGATTCTGCTAACCCATTTTGGGTATGAACATGTGCTACAGGATGTTCGACTTCAATTCCCTGAGCTTGGCAATAGTCTAGAAAGACTTGTGACGTAAACTCCCCCGCATTGTCCAGACGAAGTTTCTTTATCTGGTAGTCGGGGAAGTGGGCCCGTAACTTGATTATCTGAGCTAAAAGCTTAGATAGTGCTAGGTTACGGGTGGACAGTAGACACACATGTGACCACTTAGTAGATGCATCTATCAGGATCATAAAGTACCTGAACGGACCACTTGATGGGTGTATCGTCCCACAAATGTCTCCGTGTATTCTTTCCAGAAAGCTTGGAGACTCCACGTCCACTTTCAGTGGATATGGTATTGTAATCAGTTTACCATTGTAACAGGGTGGACATGTGAATTTGCCTTTTTGAAGAATCTTCAGGTTCTTCAAGTCTATACCCCTGGAGCTTTTTATGATGCGGTACATCATAACAGATCCAGGGTGTCCCAGTCTACTGTGTCAGATTTGGAATTCTGGTGTTTGGGGGCACTGCAGGTGCTCCGCCATGGATGTTTCTGGAGTTTGTATACTTGTTTGGTAGAGTCCCGAGGGGAGTCCCTTGAAACGTTCCACAATGGTTTTTGAACCATTTGTTAGAGATGTTACAAGCAAGTATTCCCTTTTATCTTCCTCGACCGTCTCTAAGTGATATCCATTTAAACGGATATCTTTAAAGCTTAGGAGGTTTCGGATAGATTTAGGGGAGTATAACGCATTTTTAAGTGTGATTTGTGTGTTACCGGGGAGCAATATGATTGCTTTCCCTGATCCTTCGATTATGTTAACTGGTCCTGAGATTGTTCTCAGTGGACCAGAATAGCTACTTATGCTCGTGAAGTAGTCTATGTTTTAAAGGATCGAGTGCGTCGATGCACTGTCCACTAGACAGATTAATTCCATATCCATATAAAGAAAGACATTCAAGCAGTAAATAATATGAAAAGAAAAGTTCTACTTTCATAAAAAATTGCTCAAAATATTGTTTGACATGGAATAAAAACTAGATACGATGTATGAAAAGAAGATACATTGATTGTACATAGAAGTGGTCCAAAACTAGAGTGTGTCATCTCACATTAAGTCTTCAGGAGTCCATGAGGTCTCTGGCAACACCGCGCTCTCAATCAGGGTTGTCTCAGCTCGAGGCTTGAGGCTTGCCTGGTAGAGGTCCTGGAGGTGTTTCGGGATGCGGCAGATTCTGGATCAGTGGCCCGTCATTCCGCATTTGGAGCACTTATCCTCCCAGTCTTTCTTGGGAGTGCCACCTTTGTTGGACATCCTCTTTTGCTTCTTTTCCGCGAACTTCTGGTTCTGAGGAGGAGCTGGGGGAGTGGCCTTCTTCCACTGCTTTTGTTCTTTCCATTTTTGGAATTTTGCCTTTTTGTCCATCTTCTTCTTCTGGGAAGACTGGAAGTGTGCCTCTGCAGGAGGTGGCAGTGGAGCGGAGCCAGGAGGGCGCAGGTTGTGAGTGACAACCAACAGGTCTCTGTTCTGTTCAGCCATAAGCAGGCATGAAAGCAGATCAGAGTACTTCGTGAACTTACTCTCACGGTATTGTTGCATAAGGATCATGTCCTTCTCGTGGAAAGACGTGAACGTCTTTTCCAGCAACATTTTCTCAGTCACCGTTTCACTGCACAATTTCAGGCGTGAGGTGATACGGAAGAGTGCTGAGTTGTACTCCGCTACGGATTTGTAATCATGTATGCGGAGATGAGTCCACTTGTACTGCGCACTGGGGAGTATGACATCTCTCTATTGCCTGTACCTCTCCTCGAGTGCGTCCCACAGCTCGTAAGGATCCTCTACAGTAAGGTACTCGTCCTTCAGGGTCGAGTCTAAATGTTTCCTGATATATATACTGGCTTTCGCCTTTAATATATCCGAAACTTTCTCTGTATGAGGTGCTTCTTTTGAAGCATCCTTGTCGGCTGAGGCAGTACTTGTTGTTGCCTTCTCAATCGTTGTGAGACTGAAACCATGAGAGCGAAGATGGAACTTCAGGTCCAACTGTCAACTCAGGTAGTTTGACCCATCGGCCTTCAGGACCGAAAAGTCGACATTCGCAAGTCTGGCCATTGTATGATCTAGCAATATATAAAAACAGCATGTATCATTAAAACTGAGTAAAAATAGACATCCACACATGTATTTTAAACATTTGTCATATCATGGATCTATGAAAGGAAATTTAACATACATGCTTTTTGACGGTTTCATAATGTGAATAATTAACAAAGATTAACATTCACGCATGCTTTTTGACAGTTTCATTGTAACATTAAATATGGTATGAAAAATAATTAACATCCACGCAATTAATGTATAAGCAATGAAAAAAGAAAATAACTTAGGACAATGGGGATCAGCCAGCCGACACCGAAATAAAAAGAAATACAGTCCGAAGTTACATCAAAAATTGCATGAAAGAATAAAATACAACTCGGGAACTTCAGAGAGAAGCCCCTATCTTCTTTGTGCATACGCCTTCAGCTCCTTTTTGGTGTCCTTCGGTCTTCTTTTTACATTTATATCCTCACTTACAAATTTCTCTCAAAAGAAAAAAATTGCAGGAAATTAAACGTGTCGGAAACCTGGCTGATCCCTAAAAACATAGCCTAATTGCACATCCACGCAGATAATATATTGAAAACATACAACCACGCAGATAATCATATCACTGGCATGTAAAGATTAATTAAATAATCTAAATAGTGTGTGACGTGCTAAAATTGTTTTTGAAAAACTTTTTATCTTTGATCCATATATTTTTTAATGTTTTGTTTACCGCTTTAAACCCTTTTTATAAAGTTTCTTTAATTATTTTGGGCTTTTAGGGCCAAAAATAAAAAAAGAAAAATTGTTTGTGTAAATGGGCTAATTTTCAGGCTTTTGGGCCATGAAAACAACACATTAGGGTTAATTGGGCCTCCCCCGAAAAATTGGCCCGTTTAGGGTTAGGGTTCCCGAAAAACCCTGGGGGGGCCCGCGGCGTGTCGCCGCGACGGCTGGCCGCGCAAGGAGCGGCCGCCGTGGTGGCGACGGGCCGCAGCTGCGGGTTGCGGCCGCCGCAGCGGCGAGCCGCGGCCTATGGCCGCGGCGTTTTTTTTGCCGCCGGCGGCGCTTGTGAAGCGCCGCCGTTTCGCCCTACGAGCGAGTGGAGTTTTGGATCAAGGTCGGGGGGTAAAAAACGGATTTTTCAGGCATTTAGATCGCTAAAAAACTGATTTTTATTGTTTTTAGACATGCGGATTTAAATAAAAATGTGATTTTTACCGTTTTTTAAACTTTTTGATCCTAAAACATGCAGATCTAATCGTGAAAAGCAAGTTTAGATCTAAAAAGTTTTGATTTTTACCTCTAGATTCGACAAGGGAATCTAGTCGACGGTTGGTGAAGGATGCCCTTTTCGCTCCCCGTTGAGAAGATTACGATCTTCTTGAATCTGAGTGATTGATGGATATCCTTCCTCGCGAGCCGCCGTCTCCTCCAACGAGCGTGATCGTGCTGATAACGTGTTGTGAAGGGAAAAGTAGGGAAATAGGTGTAGAGGGTTAAGAGCACCCTACCCTCATATTTATAGCTTTCAATAGTGGGCTGGATACCCAATGGGCCTCATGGGCCTATTCATAACATGCATTTAATTGTAATTATATGTTGTAGAATTTTCCAAAGAAACACTACAGCATATTGGAATATATGTTTATCTCAATTTTTATAACTTTTTATGATAATTTTTGCAGCTGTTACCCTTCATTCGCAAGCCTCATCCGTAACAATATTTAATGGCTTGAACTTTTCCGAATGGAATGAGCAAGTCAAGTTTCACTTAGGTGTCTTGGATCTTGACTTAGCTTTACTAGAGGAAAAACCTGCGGTTATCACAGATGATAGCACCGAGGATGAGAAGTTCAAGATGAAATGTTGGGAACGATCTAATAGGTTAAGCTTGATGTTTATGCGAACGACCGTGGCAAATAACATTAAGACCACAATCCCACTAACTGAAAAAGCAAGCGAATATTTTAAGCTTGTGGAAGAATGCTTTCGTTCTGTGGATAAGTCTCTTGCTGGTGCATTAATGTCTCAACTTACGTCCATGAAATTCAATGAGACTAAGAGCATGCAAGAACATATCATTGAAATGACAAATATTGCAGCAAGACTTAAGTCGTTGGGTATGCAAGTGGATGATTCCTTCCTCGTTCAGTTTATACTGAACTCATTACCTTCTGAGTATGGAGCTTTCCAAATTAATTATAACAATATAAAGGATAAGTGGGATATTAATGAATTAACTGGAAAGCTTATTCAGGAGGAAAATAGGTTAAAGAACTTGGGAGGACACTCTATTAACCTAACCACTCATGGAACTACAAATTTGCTCAATCCAAAAGGTAAGAAATTCAAGAAAAAGGATTTTTTTAGAGGTGAACACTCTGGAAAGAAGGATCATTCTAGAAAGAAGGAACATTATGCAAATAGGTGTCGTTTCTGCAAAAAGGAAGGACATTGGCAGAAGGACCGCCTCAAACGTAAGGCATGGTTTGAAAAGAAAGGTACAGTAAAACGTTATGTATGAACTTTTGAATCTAATTTGATCAATGTTCCTTCTAATTCTTGGTGGCTTGATTCTGGAGCTACTACTCATGTATGCAATATGATGCAGGGATTCCTTTCGATCCAAACCACAAACCTCAGTAAGAATTATCTCTTTATGGGGAATCGCATGAAGGCTACTATTGAAGGCATAGGAACTTATCGTCAAGTCCTTGATACTGGCTATCAATTGGATTTAAGCATGACGCTTTATGTTCCTACAATTACAAGGAACCTTGTTTCCCTTCCGAAGTTGGATTTATGTGGTTATTAAATGTAAATTTAAACATGGATGTTTTGACTTGTACAATCATGTTAAACTTGTTGGTTCAGGTGTACTTATTGATGGATTGTATAATTTGAAGCTTAATAATGAATTTTCTGAATCCTTGTTAAATGTAAATCATATTATGAATATTAAGAGTAGAATGCATAATGAAAATTCTGCATTCTCGTGGCATAAACGATTAGGTCATATATCTAAGGAAAGACTACAGAGATTGGTAAGGAGTGAAATTCTTCCCAATCTAAACTTTACAGATTTTAAATTATGCATAGATTGCATCAAGGGGAAGCAAACTAAGCATAACAAGAAAGTAGCCACAAGAAGTACTAAGCTCCTTGAAATAATACACACTGACATATGTGGACCTTTTGATGCTCCATCTTTTGGTGGAGAGAAATATTTTATCACCTTTATTGATGATTTTTCACGTTATAGTTATGTCTACTTGCTAAAGGAAAAATCTCAAGCAATTGATGCTTTTGAGAAATATATAAATGAAGTTGAAAGGCAATTAGACATGAAAGTGAAGATCGTAAGATCTGATAGAGGTGGTGAATATTATGGAAAACATGATGAAATGGGACAATGTCCTGGTCCATTTGCAAAATTTCTTCAAGAACGTGGTATTGTGCACAATACACTATGCCATACACACCACAACAAAATGGTGTGGCTGAAAGGCGTAACCGAACATTGATGGATATGGTTAGAAGTATGATGAGCAACTCTTCTTTACCCAAATTCTTGTGGATGTATGCATTGAAAACAGCAATGTATCTGCTAAATAGGGTTCCTAGTAAAGCTGTCCCTACAACTCCTTTTGAGTTATGGACAGGTAGGAAACCTAGTTTAAGGCACCTACATGTTTGGGGTTGTCCAGCAGAAGTAAGAATTAATAATCCACATATAAAGAAGTTAGATTCTCGAACGATTAGTGGATATTTTATTGGTTACCCAGAGAAATCAAAAGGGTATATATTTTATTGTCCTAATCATAATCCTAGAATCATGGAAACTGGTGTTGCAAAATTCCTTGAGAATGAAAAGTTTAGTGGGAGCATGGAACAACATGATATGAATGTAAAGGAAATTAAGACGAGCATTCCTTTATTAGTAAATGTCCCTTCACCTATAATCATACGTGTTCCATCTTCTATAGTTGTTTCAAGTGTTGTTCCAAATATTGCATCAAGTCTTGGAAATAATGAACAACACTATAATGATGATTCACATATGGAAGAAAGTAACCCACAAATGTCTGAAACAAATATACCTTTGAGGAGAACTCAAAGAATAAGGAAACCTGCTATTCCTAATGATTATGAAATATATTTGCAAGAAACAGACATTGGAATCAATAATGATCCAGTTTCATTTACGGAAGCTATTGAAAGTAACGAGTCCGAAAAATGGATTGATGCCATGAAAGATGAGTTAAAATCCATGGACGATAATCAAGTCTGGGATATCGTTGATTTACCAAAGGGTGTGAAGCAAGTCGGCTATAAGTGGGTTTTCAAGACCAAGCGTGACTCTAATGGTAATATTGAATGATACAAAGCAAGACTTGTTGCCAAAGATTTTACTTAAAAGGATGGCATAGACTATAAAGAGACATTTTCACCTGTCTCTAAGAAGGAATCGTTACGTATAATTTTAGCTTTGGTGGCTCATTTTGACTTGGAGTTACACCAAATGGATGTCAAAACTGCCTTTCTAAATGGAGATCTTGAAGAAGAAGTTTATATGGACCAACCAGAAGGATTTATGTTAAAAGAAGGTCATAAAGTGTGTAAACTTAAGAAATCCATATATGGACTTAAACAAGTTTCTAGGCAATGGTACATTAAGTTCAATGATACCATTACCTCTTTCGGTTTTGAAGAAAATAAAGCTGATCACTGTATATACCGAAAGATCAGTGGGAGTAAAGTTATGTTTTTAGTCTTATATGTTGATGACATCTTGCTAGCAACAAATGATATGGGTATGATGCGTGATACGAAAACTTATCTCTCGAGAAATTTTGAGATGAAAGGTATGGGTTAGGCATCCTACGTGATAGGAATAGAAATATTCCGGGATAGATCACAAGGAGTATTAGGATTGTCTCAAAGAGGCTATATCGAAAGAGTTTTGGAGAAATTCAGAATGAAAGATTGTTCTGCTGGAGTTGTTCCAATTCAAAAAGGGGATAAGTTTAGTCTTATGCAATGCCCAAAGAATGACTTAGAACGAACGCAAATGTAATCTATTCCATATAGTTCTGTTGTGGGAAGTCTCATGTATGTGCAAACTTGCACAAGACCAAACATCAGTTTTGCGGTTGGAATGCTGGGGCGTTACCAAAGTAACCCTGGAATTGATCATTGGAAAGCGACAAAGAAAGTCTTGCGATATCTACAAGGAACAAAAGATTACATGCTCATGTATAGAAGATCCAACTATTTGGAAGCAATTGGGTATTCAGACTCAGACTTTGCTGGATGCCTTGATAGTAGGAAGTCAACTTTTGGTTACTTATTCTTACTTGGAGAAGGAGCTATATCATGGAAAATTTCTAAGGAATCCATTATTGCTTCATCCACTATGGAAACTGAATTTGTGGCATGTTTTGAAGCCACAATTCAAGCATTATGGTTGCGGAACTTTATTTCAGGGCTTGAGATAGTTGATACTATTAATAAGCCACAGAAAATTTATTGTGACAACACTGCAGCCGTATTTTCCTCTTAAAATGACAAGTACTCAAGAGGCGCCAAGCATATGGAATTGAAGTACTTTGATGTTAAGGATGAAGTTAAGAAAAAGAGAATAATTATTGAGCATATTAGGACGGATCTCATGATTGCCGATCCTTTAACTAAAGGATTATAACCAAAGACATTTAGGGAACATGTACATAGAATGGGTCTTGGTTGTATTTAGTATGTTAAATGATGATGTAATAATGTTTAACATTCTGAGCTCATTTATATATTTATGAAATTTATGTGTTTTCAAAAACACTATTGTGGACCATTATGAAACTTATATATAAAGAATAGACCTAATATGATGAAGTGATAGTGTTTGTGGTATATGGAAGGAAGTATGTCTTTCATGATAGATTTACAACCGCCATAACCCACACTTATTATTTCAATCATATCTTGGTAAATTATGAGGATGCATATAATGTAATATGTTAAAGAATTATCAGGCCAAGTGGGAGAATGTTGAAAAAACATTTAATAATAATTAATTTATTATTATAATAACCGTTTTTCGGTTATGGCCTGATAGTTATACCTTCCTAGGAGTTATAACTTCCCAATCAATCTCATCCGTTGGATCTAGTGCTCGATAGACTCACCAGATTGGTTTAGGGAATCTATAAATAGGTCCTCTCCCTATCCCTTAATACACACTACAATCCATCACATTTGTGTAAGTAAGTTTACAGGGATCAAGGTAGAGAAACCTGTTTATTAACTAAGTGACATAATGTCTTCCAACCCAGGTGAAGATTATAAGTATCTAAGTTCCTGTAATTAATTAACGTTTCCGCTTTATGTATTAATTTTCTTTACATATTAGCCACATCCAAGTTCTTTGACCTAGTTCCTTTTGATGAACTTTCACATTCTGACAAATTGGTATCAGAGCACATGGTTTAGTGAGCCCTTTTCAATGATGCTTGTTTGATTACTTTCAAGACTCTATCGGCACACGTGATCGTCTGGGCTTGAGGTTTATCTGCATACCTCGCAGTTTACTTCGATACTTTATTGTCATGTGGTTGTTTGGGCTTTAGGTGTAAACTTTACGAATATCCATATGTTGCATAATTTTTTGCACTTTGGCATTAGGTGCGACCTGATTCATCGCAAGGTGGTGTGACATTGTTTGATTGCGAAGTTCATGTGTCCTCGTGCTTTTACCTCTGTGTGCAACCAATTTGTCTACGAAGTTCTGATGACACACTATCTTCTTTCATTTAGGCTAAAACATACAATTCAAGATGTACATTTGTTAGCGTATGTTTTGCATCCTTCCAAGTAATTAAAGTGATAGTATGCCAAAGAAACCATAGAATGCATTTAGTTCAACATTGGTTAATAAGGTGAAGATTAAAGTGGTAGCGTGACTCTGTTCATCTGCAAAGTTCACAAGTCCTCGCAATTTTACAAGTTTCTTGTCACACACCATCTCCTTCCAGTCGGGCATAAGCGGATACGAGCCAAGGTGAAGATTTGTTAGGATATGCCCTGCATCCTTCCAAATAATCAAAGCGGTGGTATGGCATACACGATAGCGAATGAGTTTAGTCATGCCTCGGTTAAAATAGGGATGTATAAGTGGTTAAATATGTTAGGACTCATAACTCAAATCAAGTTAACTCTTTCGAGCCAATACGTGCTTCAAGCATATTAGACACATCCGCTTAAGCCGATGGCCTTAGTTTCTTTAATGAGAGCAGATGAGAGTTTGTTTCCGTGCTCCCAAGCCTCTGTGCCTATTCACCACCGTATTACTACAATGTTTACAAGTACAAATGAACACAAATAAGCACACCTATTTCATTCAAACAAAAAGGCAAAAAAGAACAAAAAAGGATCCTTTATGTACACTCTTTTCTACCAAGGTTCTGTTTTTTCAGAACCTCAGCTACATGTCTTATTATATCCATCTGCACTGTAATCTTCCATCTCGGGGAAAAAACTAAAGATTGTTAACAGCACTATAACCCATCAACTTCAACCGATCTCACAAAAAATGGACCAAAATTTTGAACATAGAAGGAAAGGAGGCAACCGAATAGCCAATAGATACTTGATCAAGAAAGCGGCTGATGGACACCCACAATGGGATTCCGAGAATGATCATGAACACGGTGATGCTTGGTCATCTGTACATCCCTCACAAAGTGAGTCCTTGACTTGGCATATGGAGCCTCCCTTGCTGCAAGAGGACACACCATATTTTGAACTTTAACCAGACGAACTTCATCATTTTTCTTTTTTAGAGACCAATCTGCTGTGATTATTTAAGAGACAGAAAGAGGAAAAAAGCAAAAGCATGAAACGGTTTCTTACATGCAGCGATCTTCTGGGCCCGAAGGATGTTCTGCCTTCTCTTCCACCAGCATGCCAAGAAAACAAGCATTAGCAGAAATGCAATCAAACCACCAAATGCAATGCCAATCTTAGCACCGACGGAGAGGTGGGCGCCACACGAAGGTAATCCAGGAATGCCACATAAGCCATCGTTGCCACTGAAGCTGCACTTTTGCAGGAAAACCATCAAAAAGAATGTAGAAGAACGTTGCCAGGCTAAAAGAGAGGAGAATGTGGACGAAGATAGTGTTGAGTTGTGTGCTTCTGTGCCGGACTACTTATCCTCCCATACCAAAGGATGATTGGCTTTAAGTTTAAGATAATTGGTCCATTCGCTAATAAGTCATGGGCATATTGATGTGTCTCATTATAGTGGTACACTAGCTCAATTTGCAATCCACATAATGAGGATAATCCTTGGCAATATGTTTATAGCTAAGATGTACTGACATTGATTATAGTTGATTTATAGTTTGATAATAAACTTGTCAAAGAATATCAGGTGGGAAAGGTGTTGCTTTTGTTTTCAAAAGAAACATGCAACATGTCAATAAGCAAGTTTTCAGGGGAAATAAATCTTGAATTGCAAAACCACCTTTTTCGATGGAACCATCAACATCTTCCTGAGCTTGAAATCACAATACCCTTTGGCTCCAACATGAGGTATTTATTCTCATCTGGAAATTTTTTAATCTCCAAGAAACATCGGGGGGTGGACTCTATATATCTTTCTCTGCATAAACAAAGCCTACACCCGCGCACCCACGCACCGCACACCAACATACACCCAAAACACACCGCATGCCTAGCCAGATGCACAACAGCTCACTCCACGCACACATACAATTGTACATCCACATATGCATATTGATGATGTGTATCGATATGCATGCTACATATTAGTCTTTATTAGTCAAGTAGTAGAGGTGATTGAGGCAAGTAGGCATAAAATGACAACTACTATCATAATGATGGCTTCTTACTTGAAACTAGCTCCATGGAGAGGTCTTCCCCCCAGTTTGGCTGGAACTCTTCCAGATAGAGAGTTTCCATTGAGATTCCTGCAAAAGCAATTTATTAGGATATTCAGCTTTGTGTCGCTCTGTGCCACAAACACAGATTATCCAATGTTGAAGCAGATAATCTTACAATATCTTTAATGACGTCAACTGGGCAAGGCTTTTGGGAATTGAACCATTGAACTGATTGTAAGATAGGTCTCTGTAAAGCAATTATAAACAGTTAGTCAGTTGAGCTTGAAACGGCATTTTTTGTACATTATTGATGTGAGAACAAACAAGTTTTAGTAAGAGATCACCAAGAAGAATTCAAGAAGGAACGTCCAATTATGTAAGTGTACCTCAATAACAATACAAATGAAAGACTCAAAAGTTGTCAATTAGCTATGGGGCAAGTTGGTAATGCAAACGAGGAACACCTCCCCAACAAAAAGGGAATCATGGGGTGTTGGGGTTTCTTACCTTGATGCTAAAAAAGATGAACGTCTTGATACAAAAATGATTACATTATACCCAATACAAAAATGATTACATTATACCCAAGACAGGAAGATAACAAAGAAAGGACTGGATAAGCAATCACAATAAATGTACTCACAATGTTTGCAACAGAGTTATAGTACCAAGAGAGAATGGGATTGGCCCTTGTATGCTGTTCCCACTCAAGTTTCTGTTGGAAAGGGCGAGAGTGTTACTAGTCTCCTTTGTGCGAAAATAAAAATAAAATAATGTGATCAGCAGTTTGTTTATAAGTAAAAACTGACTTGAAGACTCACATGCTTTGTAAATGCTGCAGTTTAGATATCTCATTTGGTAAGAAACCACTCAAACCTTGGTCGCCTAGGCCTCTGCATGTTGAGAAACAAATTGCTGTTATTTAAAGTTTTAAACAAACAAACATGAACAATAACAAATACGCAATTACAACTTCTTTGGAACATGTATACCAGAATTTAGAACGCCCGGGGGGGGGGGGGGGGGGGGGGGGGGGGTGCTATATACCGATGCATCAAAAGAGCGAGAGGACAACATATATACAGATGCATCAAAATATGCAACAGAAGATGTTCCAAACTCGGACAAAGGTGCTTGCTGATGTCGGTTGATGGTCCCTAGAAAAATGATGCTAAAACTTTAAAATTATATCCTAATTTTTAATCTGTTTAGATATAATTTTGGTCGGATGAGATGAAAATCTGTAAGACTATGGTATATAGAAGAGGTACAAAATGTTATTTGGAGCTTAATATACATTCATGAATGGAATTTGTGAATGAGTCCACCACTTGAAGATAGAAAGAGGGGGAAAGATTGTCATTGCATTAATAAAAATGCAATAATGAATCATATATTCCTTGCTCAAGAACACTTGTGCCATATATACAAGGTCTACACTCCTTTCTCATGGGGCTGGGGCTTATCATAATAAGACAAACAAAATGAAAATGAGAAAAGCCAGAAATTTGAGTAAGGGTTAGGCATGCAAGGGACACTTCTTAGGTGACTGATAGCGAGCAGTGGGACCATTACCTAAGTCAGCATGAGTACCCAGGAGAGAGCATGCCATAACGGCATGTATGAACACCATTCATCATGTAAACTGGGGAAGGAGCTTGTGGAGAGAAGATGACCACATGCTACAAATACTTTCAAGCAAGACTGAGATACTCAAAATGATCAGACAAAGGAAGATAGCACCTTGAGAGAGCCAAGGTGGAAGCGAAGCCACTTGGGGGCAGTGAGATGTGATGCCACAAACATAAAGAATCATGGGATATTTGCAAAGATATGCATGTCACAAACAAACAAAACAAAAAAGCTACTACACACATTTGTTCCATTTAATGTGTAAGTCACTATGATTTAAGATAGCTGGCAAACAATTTAACTCACGTAGATCACACTATTTACTTGCCAGCCAGTCAAATTTATTAGAACTTATGATCACCAAAACATTTGTAAAACAGAAAGAGACGTTGCTCTACTTTATCATCAGTCATAAAATTTGATAAATGGTAAAAATTTAACAAAAGATCTTCGAGTGATTTTAAAGTCATTTCATCAACATTAAACATGTTGGGTTTGTGATGAGATCATTACGTATCAACAGAGAAGACGCAAGGCGAAATCAGGGGAGCAAAATTAGGCCTCGAACAGATTTGGAAAGTTTGGGCTGATTTAGCAATTTCTATTTTTGGAAGTTTTTTAGTAGTTTCCTTATTTGACGAAATTTGCTCCTATATATGTTTAGGGAAGCCGTCATGTTGATCCTATCAGTTTGTCTTGAACCTACTCCATATTATCAAATACATACTTCTGAAGGACCCTTTTGAAATAATTTAATACTTAAATTATTTTAAGTTTTTTGGGTACTGTTTCGGTTTAATTTGGGTTTATACCCCTACTTGTTGAGGAATATTTTGGGATTCTGTATAGGAAAATAACATTAAGTTATACGGGGTTTGTTTCCTAATGTCATTGGAGCTTCTTTGGAATTCTGAATAGTATCATCCGTGAGGGGTGAGATCTGTCAATTTAATTCAAAATAATGAAACTATTTGTTGCTGCCCGAAAACATAAGACTTACTCCTTACCATGTTAAATTTTGTGCTGCATTTCTATTGAACCAATCAAGTTTTAAGGCATCGGCCCAAAACAGTAGGTTTCGACCGTATCGTCTCGGTTTTGACCGTGAAAGGTACGAAACCGACGCCAAGTATCGGTATCACCCAGTCTGGCCGCGTTTCGAGTCGTTATCGACCAGTTTCGCCCGAATCAACCAGTTTTTCCCGAAACCGTTCGAAATGCAGTGGAGCAGATGACGATGGGATAGATCAGAGGTTGAGAGAAGAGGAAAAAAAGCAAACAGTGCAATCCAAATAAAAAATAAATTGAGACGCAAAAACTCAAAAATTGAAAAAAGCAAACACTGCAACCAAATTTCTATAAAGGAGTAGCAGCCGTGAAATTCAGAGTTTAGAGAATATCAACTATGAAAAATACCAAATAAATTGAAACTCAAACAAATTAAAAAGCTAACCTCATTACCTTTAAATCAGCCGTGAAATTCTTACCAACCACATCAATCTCGCCAAAGATGATGATCGGAGCCGTCAAAGAGCAGTCAGCATCATCGTCGTCGTCGAGTCTTCGGAGAGCCCCGCTGCCGATAAAAATCTCAGAAGAATGAAGGGCTCGAGCCCTTCGTTTTCATTTAATGCACGTTGTTGAGTTAAATATTTACCGCAAGCGAACGGATTATCGTCGCACAAATGGGTCGATGTCAGAGAAGATACGGACTAAATAATAACCAATTCTAGACTACAAATTAGCTATGCAATTTTTGGTCGAGTGATGGGATTTTAATTAGAAGATTATCAAATAAAAAAATGCTAGGGCTAAATATCCTCACTATCATGAATTAAATATGAAATTGATCTCAAAAGTCAAATCATTGAACTAATGCATTGGATGAGATTATTGTTTCTTATATTGCTACCTAAAACATTCTCTCGAAGCGTAAAATGCCTGTAGTGTTTTGGGAAAATGGTGATTAGCTTCTAAATGAGCTAACCCCTCATATATATAATATCCCTTGATTTGCTTTACACACACACCCTACTACAAATAACACTCAATACTCCCCCTCAAGATGAGCAAAAGATATTTATCATGCCCATCTTGTTACAAGCATCCTCTACTCCTTTAGAGTTTAACCCCTTCATAAGGCAATCTGCTAATTGCTGTCCAGAGGTAATATAGGAGATCTCCAACTGCTTTTTATCCAGTCTCTCTTTAATGAAGAACCTGTCAATCTCTATGTGCTTCGTTCTATCATGTTGCACTGGGTTGTTGGCAATATTAATTGCTGACTTGTTATCACACAACAACCGCAATGGTCCCTCTCTCAGCAGGTGTAGCTCATGTAGGAGTGATCTCAACCAGATCATCTCACAGGTACTAAGCACCATAGCACGATACTCTGCCTCTGCAGTGGAACGAGCCACCAAATCCTGCTTCTTGCTGCGCCAAGAGACCAAATTGCCCCCAACAAACACACAGTAGCCCGAGGTCGATCTCCTATCATCTAGGCAACTGGCCCAATCTGCATCACAGTAGCCTGTCACATTCATGTGACCATGACTACCAAATAATATGCCTTTTCCTGGACTATTCTTCAGATACCTCAGTATCCTGAAGACTGCCTCCATATGTCCAGTCCTAGGATCATGCATGTACCTACTTACCACACTGATAGCATAGGCAATGTCAGGTCTAGTATGGCATAAGTAGATGAGGCGTCCAACAAGTCTCTGATACCTCTCTTTGTCCACTGGCTCCCCTGATTGTGAATGCAACCTATGATTCTGATCAATAGGAGTAACTGCTGGACGACACCCCAACATACCAGTCTCAGCCAGAAGATCCAGTGCATACTTCCTCTGTGAGAGAACTATACCCTTCCTGGACCTGGCAATCTCCAGTTCAAGGAAGTATCCCAACTGTCCAAGGTCCTTGACCTCAAATTCTCTCGCCAACCTCACCTTCAAGTGAGAGATTCCCTCTTCATCATCTCCAGTGATAATAATATCATCACCATACACAGCCAAAAGAGTAATCCGCTGTCCTGAATGTCTATAGAATACAGTATGATCACCATTACTCTGCTTGTATCCCATAGTGATGACTGCACGCCTGAACCTGTCGAACCATGCCCTTGGAGATTGTTTCAGCCCATACAAGGACTTGTCCAATCTACACACCTTTCCCACCGTCTGTTGTGTGCCAAAGCCAGGTGGAACCTCCATGTATACCTCCTCCTGTAAGTCTCCATGCAAGAAGGCATTTTTTACATCCAACTGATGTAATTTCCATCCAAAATTCGCTGCACAGGATATCAGTACTCTCACAGTACTCATCTTTGCCACTGGGGCAAATGTCTCATCATAATCAATCCCATAAGTCTGACTATAGCCCTTGGCAACCAACCTCGCCTTGTACCTGTCCACCTTCCCTTCTGAAGTTTGCTTTATAGTGAATACCCACTTGTAGCCCACAGCTTTCTTCCCTGCTGGAAGTGAGACAAGTCTCCATGTCTTATTCTTCTTCAGTGCCTCAAGTTCTTCGAGCATTGCTTTCTTCCACTGGGGATGTTGCTTTGCCACTCGCCAATCACTTGGTATAGGGATAGACTGTAAGGATGCAATGATAGCCCTATATGCAGGTGTAAGAGAGGCATAAGAGACATGATTAGCAATATCAGTCTCATATCCATACCGTACAGGAGGCCTGCCGGCATTGATACGAGGCTCCCTACGAGATGCAAGTGGAAGATCTAAACTAGAGGAAGGCAAAGAAAGATTACCATCCGTGGTAGGAGAGGAAGGCAGTAAGGAAGTCGGGACTCGAGCAGGCGTGATAGACTGATCAATCTCGACATGGGGCAGTGGAGCTAGTGGTTCTTCAGTGGGGAAGATGTCTTCTTGTTGTTCTCCATCGCCATGACTATCCTTCTGTCTCCTGCTATATTTCTTGCCGTACAGCCTGTCTTCCTCCTCTTCCACCAAGGTCCTTTCTTCCTCCCTGCTATCAGGACCATTACCAGTAGGCCTGACAGGACACGGTATAAGTCCAACCACTACCCTCATGTCATCAGTCTCCCCCTCTCGACCAACTCCTCCTGTGCTTGGAGAGGCCCCAGTATCAAATACTGATGTAGAATCTGTCAGTCCTCCATAAAAGGTTCAGTCTCCCTGAACGTCACATCCATGCTCACAAACAGCCTTCTCTCTGAGGGACTCCAACACCTATAGCCTTTCTGATTTGAAGGATACCCAACAAATATGCATTTAATTGCCTGAGCATCCAGCTTCCCCACAGAAGGTCTATGATCCCTCACAAAACATGTGCATCCGAACACTTTTGGTGGAACTACAAAAGTGTTCTTTCCCATAAGAATCTCACATGGAGACTTCATACCAAGGATCCGTGAAGGCATCCTGTTGATAAGATATGTCGCTGTCATCACTGCTTCACTCCACAATATCTTAGGTACATTCATGGTGAGCATGAGTGACCTAGTTACCTCCAACAAGTGTCTATTTTTTCCTTTCAGCAACTCCGTTCTGTTGGGGGGTGTTGGGGCAAGTGGTTTGATGAGTTATCCCACTCTCAGATAGGTAAGATGCAAACTCCCTGTTTACATACTCGGTTCCATTATCCGTTCTCAAGACACGGATCTTGGCCTCATACATATTTCTGACACTTCTATGGAAGTCCTGAAAACACTTCAACGCTTCACCTTTGTTTTTCATCATATAAAGCCATGTCATCCGAGAATGACAATCTATGAAGGTGATAAACCACCTGAACCCACTTACTGAAGTCACTGGGCAGGGCCCCCAAACATCTGAGTGAATAAGATGAAATTTCTCTACACTCCTCATCCCTACACTAGGATATGACGTCCTAGTGTGTTTCCCAAATTCACACGCATCACATTTCAAATTCATTTCATTCACTCTATTCAAAACATCGGGATACATTTTTTTCAAAATATCAAAAGGCAAGTGTCCTAACTGACAATGTAACAAAAGTACATCCCTGTCCTTTTCTCCACCAACGACAGCCAGTGCAGCATCCCCACTAGCTCTGTCAAGATACCACAGTCCATCACGCCTGACGCCAGTCCCAAGCCTCCTCCCAGTCTTCCTTTCCTGCAACACACAATGAGTAGAGTCAAAAGTAATGCTACAGTCGAGATCATCAACAATAGAGCCAACAGATAAGAGGTTGACTGGAAATGATGGGACGTGAAGGACTGAAGAGAGGCGTATGGAGGGAGTGCACTGAATAGTACCAATCCCTCTAATGGGTTGGGATGTGCCATCAGCTGTCTGAATGGTTTCATGAATGGAATGTGGTTTATATGTGGAAAATTGTCTATATGCTCCTGACACATGACTAGATGCACCTGAGTCAATAATCCACTCTACATGATCTCTACATGAAAGGGCTAATCGGTTACCTGAGCCTGTGTGAGCGAAGTGGGCAAAGTTACCGAATGGCGAGGCAATATCCCCAGTCTGGTCTGCATGACTCTCCGAGCTCTCAGTAGTAGACCTGGACTGTCTCCGCTGCTCTAGGTCTGACGCCTCAGCTGGCGTAGCCTCAATCATCACTGTCTCCTGTCGTCTATCAGCGGTAGCAAAGTTGGCCCGTGGGCCGCCATGACCTCGTCCACGGCCTCCACGGCCCCAACGACCTCCTCCTCTGCCTCCTGTGCCACGTCCTCGTCCACTGCCCTTCTGTGGGCAGTTAAAGCTCAGGTGCCCCTTCACCCCACATGTGTAGCACTCTCGATCCTCGCTCACTGCTGCCACTGCCAGTACAGCCAGTGCAGCCCGAGTGACCTGAGTACCCACATCCTTCATAACCCTCAGTCTGGTCTCCTCCTGTGCCATTGCAGCTATGGCCTCCTCCAGGGATGGGATGGATGATAGGTGGCACATACTCGCCCTCCTGGCCTCAAAGTCTCCATTCAGGTTCCTCAGAAAGTGTGTCATGCGCCTACGCTCCACCCACTTCCTGTGTATCGCAGCGCTCCTAGGATCAGGCAGATCAATAGGGTCATAGTGATCTAACTCTGACCAAAGCCTTTTCAACTCCGCAGAGTAGGCTAGAATAGTCATCTCCCCTTGCTTCAAGGTGTCGACCTTGCCCTGAACCTCCATCATGAGCATCACATTCCCTGCTCCAGAGTACATTTCTCCACCATACTCCATATCCCCGCAGCACTCTCTATGGCCTCCACCATCCCAGCAATGGGTGGAACCATCGATGTCATCAACCAAGCAGCCACCAGTGAGTTGGTGGTGCTCCAGACTTTCCAATCATCCCCATCCTTGTCCAGCGGTTCCTTGCATGAACCCAGAACGACGCCTTCTAACCCCTTCGACCTCAGAATGAGAAGCACCCTCCTGTACCAACTGAGGTAATTCTTCGTCCCTTCCAATTTCACATTATTGGGTATCAATTCCAGCTTCTGCACGGGACGGGGATGCGTCGATCCACTCGAAGAACCCAACTCCTTCGAAGCAAGCAGCTTCGTTATCTCTCCGATGAAGGCCTTCATGTCAGCTGAGGTAAGATTGTCCCCCATCTCTCCAGATCCGCAGATCTCTCCTTTCTCCCTTCTTAGATCCGCAGATCCACTTCTCCTTCTCCTCTTCTAAGTCATACCCTAACCGTAAATCTATGGAGTCATCTTCATGGTTCGACCATAGATCTAGGGTTAGGGTTTTTTTAGGATTCTCCTTTGTAGCAGAAAATCAGAATCAGCGGCGGCAGCGCGCGGCAAGGCAGCAGCGAATCTCCTTCGGCAGAGGCGGCGGCCTGTGCAGCAGGCGGCAGCGGCTGCGGAAGCCTGCGCAGCAGGCGACGACGGAAGCCTACACGGCAGGCGATGGCGGCTGCTGCGGAAGCCTACGCAGCAGGCGGCGGCGGAAGCCCACCCCTCAGACGACGGCGGTGGCTATTGCTGCGGGATCCCACGCCTCAGGCGACGGCGGCGGAAGCCCACGCCTCAGGCGACGGCGGCGGGAGCCCACGCCTCAGGCGACGGCGGCGGGAGCCCACGCCTCAGGCGACGGCGGCGGAATACGCCTCAGGCGACGGTGGTGGCTATTGCTGCGGGAGCCCACGCCTCAGGCGACGGCGGCGGAAGCCCACGCCTTAGGCGACGGCGGCGGAATACACCTCAGGCGACGGCGCAAGCCTACGCCTCAGGCGACGACGGAGACGGCTGCCTTTTGGGTTTTAGGGGTTTTTAGAGCTAGGGTTTTTGATGAAAGGCTCTGATACCATGTAGTGTTTTGGGAAAATGGTGATTAGCTTCTAAATGAGCTAACCCCTCATATATATAATATCCCTTAATTTGCTTTACACACACACCCTACTACAAATAACACTCAATAATGCCTATCTATCATAAGACGACATATACTCTCGTGGTCCCCATACCATGATAAATGCAATAATAATCAACAATAAATAATTTCTAACCTTCGTTCTCGCCTACTCTCGTATGAGAATTCAGATCAATGTCAAAAATATCTAATTTAAGATCCAACTCTCATTGATAACCTTAAATAAGTAGAAATTAATTTAACCCTCGATGTACATCAAATCAAAACCCCAACTCTTGTTGGTGATTTAGGATTTGAAAGCAAATCAAGAGAAAAATAATAATATGAACATCCAAGACAACACCCTAATCAATTACTTCAATATTTTGAGAAGAAAGAGATCAATTCATATAATTATCCATGATATGGTTCAACTCAACCCTAGACAAGAGGACTAACAAATCATAGCAAAAATAATCAAGCAATTCACATGAGAGATCATAAAATTAAAAAAGGGAGGAGGAATAGTTACTAATTGATAAAAGCAATAAAATTGCAAATCTTGAATCCCTGATCACCAAGAAAGTTGAACAAAAGTCTCCAAAAACAAGAAGAGTATCCGTCAAAATTACAATGAAAATAACCTGGGAAGAACGTGTTCAATCCACTCTACAAAACGAGTATTTATATGCCTAGTCATCCACATATAATTCGGGTTCAAAAATTAAGTCGCAACCCTATCATGCGAATTGGCAAAAGGAATTGGCCCTAATCCAAAGAAGAAAGAATAACAATCTCTCAATACCTTCTCAATTCTCTCAACAATCTTTCTTTCAGTCAAAATTCTCCTATCTCATCATATAAACGTCTTCAAACTCCATTGAGCATTGCTACGGCTCGAGGTTTGTCATCTTCAAAGTCTGTGCACAAGAATATTACCGGTAGAATGGAGTCTTACATCTAGGGAGCATGTGCATTGGCTAACCACATGATGATTGACCATGGTCTCTTAGGGATAGTGCTTCTTCTCTGAAGGCCGGTATTATTGATTCATAATTTTTATCTGTTCCAAAGAATCACAGAAAATTTGGTGCTGAATTACTATCAAAAGGATACCTTCAAAAAGGATAAAAGGAAGTAGGCCAATTGTCCATTCTATCCATAATGAATAAGAACTTTCACACTGGATGTATAAATGAAATCACATACATACATTGTGTAAATTACTAAACCGCCATTCCGTCTAACAAATACATAGTTGGATTGTGAATGTATTGGCATTTAAAAAGTGTAATCTTCACATTTCCCAAGAACAAAATTGAACCCATTGGTTTTATAGCACAAACCTTCTTCCCCATACCACGTATATCATTGGACGAGCCTTCTTTACTTGTACCAATGACAACTCCATAAATTATAAACGCAAGGGAAATATGAGAGGCTCAAGAGATGAGTTGTTTCTCTTCTTATTAAAGCAAAGAGGCCGTGGAATAATGTCCTCTGAGTTAATATTCTTCTATTATTTCAAAATTGGATGGATGAAAATGGTTGATTCAAGTAATTTTGGAGTGAAAAAAAGTAAAGAAAGATGGAAGGAGGAACCAAAAGTGTGATTCAAGAAAGAACAGAAAGAAATAGGAAATAAGAAAGAGACCTACCCATATGTTAAATAAACTCACTATTTTTACAGCTTTCTTCCTGATTAATTAAATAAGTATATATGGTGCCAAATGGAACTGACCAAATAGCGCACACATATTATCTTGTGATGTATTAATTCAATTCGTGTTAAAATTATGAATTTTGCACTGATCCATGTACCATATTATTTTTTACGTGATTGCTCATTGATGTGAGTTTTATATTTATACCACAATCGCACGGTGTTGTACCTTACGCGTCGAACACACGGAGGTATCTGACCAAGTTCTAGCCGATCCTAGGTTAGTAGCTACATAAATATTTATGAAAGGGAGAGATAAGATAAAAGAAAAGCTCTAGGGCTAGATATCTCCTCTGCTGCAAGTTGAATATGGAAATGAACTCCTTTGTCTAGTTATTGAATTAACTATATGGTGAGATTGTTGCACCTGATGTAGACACATATCCCCTACCGTCGTAGCGAATGATAGGACTACCTATCGAGTGGCAAATCCAATCGTCATTACAAATTGACACATGACAGGTGATTGACGCATAACAATATATCCCGAATCTTCCTTCACGCCACTGTCTTGGATAGAAGTTAGGTAATTTCGTAGAGGTTCTAATCTAGGCCCAACTGTTGTTGCGACATATACCGTATGGATCAATAAAGTGATTGATGAACCTAGATAAAACCCCAACCGTCGTTGGCTGTTAGATATAATTATCCATGTAGGAAGAACCCAATATTTATCGATAATAGGATTATCCAAGGCAAAACCCTAATTGATAATTTAAAAACTAAACAAAACAATTAAATCTATACTCAAACCACCCTATGGTTCAACCCATGCCCTAGATAAAATCTACTCACACATAGTAATATGCATCACAAGATTCAACATAGAAATCATTGCACCAAAGATATGCATGAGTATCATAAAATACAGATAGAAGATAGAAAACTTAGCTTCCCCCATTGATACAAGTTTTTGCTCCAAATAAAATCTAATCAAGAACCTAAAAACAACGACCCAAAGCCCCCAAAAACTCGGGCTTCCCTCCAATTCGGGCACAAATCGAGTATAAATAGACCCTCAAAACCCTAAACAACTGGGCCAAAATTCGGCCCAGATTTGCAGAATAATCAGTTACACGGTCGTGTGAAAACTTACACGACCGTGACTGAAATACAAATTCTGCACTGCAGACTCGCCTTCCAAAAAATGTATAAAATCACTCCGAGCTCAGAAAAATACAAATAAATATGTGTTGGAATTGTCACGACGTGCTCTTCAACTGAAAAATAACAAGGAATGAAAATGATTATGAAATCGTGAGCAGATCTTCAATCTTTGCAAGGTTGTAGCATTTATTACGATGGTTGCCTTACACGGTTGTGTGGCATCCACACGACATCGTAAAATCTTGTGCAGCTTGATCTTCATGTGAAGCTTGGTTGACACGGTCCTATAGGGCCTCTACACAACAGTGTGACTGTAGTTTCCAGAGCTCCCTTGGTTCTGTCGTGTTTGCCAAAACAAGCACACGGCTGTGTCGCCCCCGACATGGCCGTGTCAGGGGCGACACAGCCACCTGGCTTCTCTTCTTCATAGGTCTTCAGCACCTCAAACGGCTGTGTGGATGACAGTGTCGAGTTTTCTTGTGGTGGTACTTCACATGGCCATGTGTGATATCTCACACGACCGTGTGGCTTATTCTTCATCTTTATATTCTCCATGATAAATGACACGGCCGTGTGGGCTCCCTACACTAAAGTGTACCATGGTATTTACTTCCTTTTCTTTTCTTTTGACTAGTGTTGCTTCTCATTTTTGTCTCGCTTTGCATCAGTACTTCTTCTTGACTCCAAATAGCTCCAAATAGCTCTAAATATCCAGATATCAAGCTGAAATATCAAGCTGAAATGCACAGAAACACCGCGAGAACGAAAAGGAACAAAAAGTGGGCAAAAAGATATGAAACATGTGATTTTATGCTATGGAATGCATGGACAACATATACTAAAAATGTGTAAAATAAAGACACATCATTCATATTACTTGTTTTTTTTAATAACATCTGATGCTGATTGGACAGTGGGCACAAGGTCAGCGTTATGCTAAACATTGGTCTTTATTCCGCAACAAAAATTGTTTTAAGGCTTTCTTGTCAAGTTTCAAATTTCATAGAATACAAGGCATATTTCATTTGGGCTTGAACATTGAAAGCTCATGTTTGTCAGTTTCTAAACCAAGAAACAAGAGCTAATTTTAAATTTTAATCATTAAAAAAGAATTGAATGCAAAGAAAGATATAGTTATAATGACAAATAAATGCAAGGTTGGGAGATTACAGTCCATCTATGTCCCATTTGCCACCAACTCTGTCAAATTGGCAGTTCACCCCACTCCAAGGATGTTGCTGGGGAACGCATGGATCACCATTCCAGCCTAAACGAAGTGGAAGCCCCAAAGAGTTCTTCAACACTTGCAATGCTCTAACTATTTTACAGCATTATAAAATGAATTAGAAATAGTTGAACAAAACAATTATTTTGAATAATAGGAAAAAACTGATGAAACTGTCAAAAAAGCATATCTTTGTTTTTTTACCCAATATAAAAGGAAAACTGCTAAATATGTACCACATATTACAATAAGAAATAATGATTCAAGACGTCAAAAGGGTGACGCTCCACCTCTTTCTTTATAGGAAGAATGAGATGGTAACATAAAACACAAAAATTAGTTAACAAACATTTTGATTTCTATTAGTAAAGCTGATAATTTTTCAAAGAGATTCATATTAGTTATTTCTATACAAAGATAAGTTCATCAAAAATGAATCTATAATTGCTTATTCACCTGATCTTAGATATTCTTCGAGATCTGATGCCTCAAGGACCACTTACCCAAGTCATTTTAAATGGCACTTAGTATATGTTCACTATGTTCCATTTTCAAGCTGCAACGAATTCATATTTAGTTGACATTGACGTCATATGTTGTATTATCCTTCATATGCTTATGAGCAAGAGGAGGGTTTGTGCAAGTATTGATTGCCTCCAAAGGGGTAAGGGGATTTGACAGATACCATACTTTGATGCAAAGTTCAATCCATCGGCAAGGACTATTTGAATTTTTTTTCAAGTGATACTTTTGACAAAATATACCTTTAAGAGATCTCAGCAATTAAATGATTAATGTATAGCTTATGATAGCAGAACAGCCTAGCATTCTAACAAACTTACGTTTTTATTTTTTTTAAAAAAGAAATTAAGATGAAATCAGAATTGCAATGTCATAGAGTAAACTAGAATGCCTCCAGTTTTTTTAAAAGCGAGATCTGATTTTGAACGATCTTCGAAAAATATAGAACACTAACATGCGATAAGGGGTGGTGCAGAAAATTATATCCAACGAATTGTAAATTGCTATCAATCAATGTAGGCATGGAGAAAGGATTTAGAACATTCTGCCTTATTCATACCAAACCAGAATTGGAAGACTGCAGACACTAAACATCTTTTTCATCCTTATAACATGATCTGAAAGCAAGACATTCTCAAAGAGCCTATGCTAGAAATCAAGAAATCATATATATCTGAGATAAGGATGATTTATCGATTGAATGTAAGAAAAAATGTTTGCTGGTAATGGAAGATGTGACGATACCATGTATACCTGACAAAGCTTTGTTACAGATAGCGAAAGAAACCCAAACACAGAAGCAAATCTTAATTGCACAAGAAAAAAAGGATAAAATAACACAAAAGACAGAGATTTACACGGTTAAGTACTATAACCTATGTATATGAGCAGCGACAGTCAATGTTTTATTATACCAAAAAGAGAGAATACTACAAACAAACAGATGATTACTCGTTATTATCACAGACCTCAGAACCCACAACTAGAATCTTACAGAAGAAACCTTTAAGTTTCTTATACAAGAGAAGCATCATAAGCAACCCTCAAGTTCCTTAGACAAGAAGAGATAAATAAATAATACCAAATATCTTCTGCTTCTCTACACCGATTACCACTTAGTTACCACAATCTGATGTCCCATTTTATATTAGTCGCTTCTCTAAACATGGTGTTATTTCAAACGCAATATGCCATTGTCGTAATTAAATCAGTCACAGATCATAATTTTCTTTGTTAAAGTTTGCAAACTAGTGATGAGTGCAGTCATCTTTTGAAAACATGAAAATTTTATCTACCAATGCCCCCACATGGCTCAACATCAGTGTGAGAAATACTAAGTTAATGCGGCTAGTGAACTTGTATAAAAGAACTTGATCTCTTAATCTGATATTAACTGATGATAAATCTGCTGCTGGCATTGTAGAAGAGGAGTCCAATGATGATGTCGAAGCAGTTCTCTTGGTTCCATATCGCGCTTGCTGAATTGATAATTGGATGCTAGATTCTAGGTATTCCATTCATATGTGTTCTCATCGTGATTGGTTCATCACATATGGAAATATTAATGATAGGATTGTTTTAATAGGAGACAACACATCTTGAAAGATAGTTGATATGTGGATTATCGAAATCAGTATAAATGATGGTATGTTAAGGACTTTTGGTGTAGATCGACATGTGCTAGATATGAAAAAATCTGATCTCTCTGAGTATCTTGAATAAGAAAGGTTACACGTTTGTTATTGAAGGTGTGATTTGTAAAGGTACTAAATATAACCCGTGCACACTGTGCACGGCGAAAAAAAATTTCCCCACGAACAACGGTGCACGCACACAACCGAAAAGGAGTGAGAAGTGTGGGGGTGTGTGTCGTTATCGTAGGGGGATAAAATGGGGAAAAATCTCAATGGCAAGCATGTAAATGGGAGGGGGGTCAAAGGGGAAAAAATGTCAATCGCAACCTTGTAAATAGAGGGGGACCAAGGGGGAAAGTTTGGAGGAGTGTTGATGTGATATTGCCACATAGGACAAATGTCACATCAACATCCCTTATTTGTATAAAGGATAACTCAACTATTTCTCTTAGAATCTATGTTTTAATATGATGTTGATGTATCAAGAAAAGGAAGACAAAGTTTTCATGTTTTTGAAAGATGGATGCACTCATCATTAGCTTGTAAACTTTGACGAAAAAATTCCTGCTATGTGACTTAATTATGACAACATATTGCCCTTGTAATGACGTCATGTTCAGAAAAGAACCTTTCATAAAAGGATGCAATTAGGTGAGTAGAGGAGATCTAAAGTTATTTAATTATATCCTCTTGTCTAAAAAATTTGAGGGGTCTTTTTTGAGGCTTCTCCTATATAAGAAACTTGATGATTTTTTTCAATAAGCTTCTAGTGGAGGATTTTGTGATATGTAACTTGATATGTAACTGTTGACAGATGGGTTCTGGTAAACAGTAATTGGGGCTGATCTGGACTTCTCTGATGAGGTGTAGCCTCGTCAGCTACTGTGTGGGACCCACGGTTGGAGGAACCAGGGTTGTTGAGGTTGAGACTGCTGAGATGCGAGCTTCCAGACAGGCGTTCGACCAACTCGGGCTATAGGTTACGACCCTTTGACCTTGTTGTTGGGTCGTGCCGCGATCGACCTGCATCACAGAAGCTCGTTAGGAGGTCGGACCTGGGTTCTGACCCAAATCTCCTCAGATACTTAAGTTAGTATCGACTTAATATGGCTCGGGGCTATCAAGATCCACCCAAAGGTGATCGTCTTGTTTTAGACAAACCGAGCTTTTGGAGGAAAAATATAAAAGTGGAAAAAAGAGATTATGAGTGTTAGAGTGCCTAGTAGTCAGTACATCTGAAGCGTGAACCCTTTCCTAGTTGTCATCTTCTCCTTTTATAGGTGACGATCTCCTTCTCTGATTCATAACGGTCCATCATTGATGATGACGGGATCCTCTCCGGAAATAAATATAACGTTCGCCCATTCATTCCTGCATTTACTAACCAATTGCCACGTGGTTAGCGAAATCCAACGAGCTGTCACATTGATTGTGTATGGATTTATCTTCCTTGGTGGGCCTCGAGGCTTTTGGGCCAAGGCGTACCATTTTCAATGGACCTTACTCTTCAGGTAGAATTCGTCTAACCACTTTGTGGACTGGACCCATGTATCAACAATGGCCCACATCACTTAGACTCAAACCAGGCATTGATTGAGACTGAGTGATGTGAAACCTCAATAAATGGTTATTGCAGTCGAAGCGGGAAGTTTGATTTCAACCGCCAAAACTCCATTTCATTGCCTCGGTCCTTGCTCCGGTACAAGGTTCGGAGCATCAACGGCATCAGATATGTGCACGTGTTTCCTTTTGAACGGCCAGGCTCGGTTCGGGCCCTGGCTTTCTGACATAAAAGGGAGAGAGTAAAATGAAACGAAAAATTCGTCCCGTCTCCAAATTTCAGAAAGCTTGCTTTTTCCTCCGCTTCCTTTGACATTCATCTGACCTTGCTAAGGTAACATTCCTCTCACCTTCGCGTCTATTTTAGCTCTTCCAAACATGTGGCTGCCTTTGAGAATCAAAGAACCATCTCCGTTTGAAGTTTTGCGACGTCTTCGACCCTCTCAATATACCCTTGTCTCAGGGAAGGAAAAAGGACTGCTAATGGAACCCATACTTCCCATTCTTCGGGCTAGTGATTCTTCTATTGTGCCTCGAGAAGTTTTAGACATGGTGCCGGAGTTAGCTTTCGACCTACCACCAAGATTCGATCAGATTATCTTTCCTCTCCTTATAGGCTTAGGATTCCAGAGTTGAATGAAAATGTTTGCTTTCCTCGAAGACAAGAAATCTGGGTATATTTGAGATCCTTCTTGTTTGGTCTTCGTTTTCCTCTCCAGCCTTTTATCCTAGAGATTTTGAGTTTTTTTAGAACTGCCCCTCTGCCAGCTTGCACCTTGTGCTATTACTCCGATGGTTGGGTTTACCATGCTTTGCGAGCTTCGTAAGATAAAACCATCCATTCGACTTTTAAGGTAATTTTTTCAAGTAGAGCTTGATTCCCGAGCGACATGGTATCACATTGTCCCTCGCAAGAACATAAAACTCATTTGCAGATGATCTCCCTAGCTCCGACCATAATTAGGAAGACACTTTTGCGTTCGTTCCTCTTCCAAATGTGGTTTGCTTCTCACTCGTTGGAGTACCACTAATCCTTACATTTTCAAGGAATTGAGATTATCTCCTGATGAGATCAACATAGCCAACATTTTGTCGCGCCGGCTGTTGGAAGAGAGGTCGATCGCCTTTTTGTTAAACGACAATATGATGAAGACCTTCTTGTGGAATCTGGGTAACATATGATGTTTCGATGTTCCTCTTACGACCACTTACATTAATTACTTTTCTCCTGTGCAGAGATGGCCGGTCAGGTGTTCGTGAATTTGCCCCCCGAAGTGCAGAAGCTTCGTCGGGAGCAAGGAAAGAAAAAGAGAACAGATAGTTCTTCCATTTGCCATCTGCTCTGTCCTAGCCAGAGATCATCTGAGGAAGGAGACATTGGAACGACCTCTGGGTTGTTGCCTCAAACTTCCCTGCCGATGACTACTAGTCCGAGCATTCCATGCGTTGGCCGGTTATCGTCCCTGGCCCCTGCCTAGGATGTTCTTGTTCCGAGCCCCCTCCGCTGGTCGGGGACTCGTTGCCTGCGGGACCCCTGCTTAAGAAAAGGAGTCACCCCTTGGTCGACCAGAGGAATATCGACAAGAGAAGCAGGGTCGAGGATATAGTTCCTCCGGCCGCAGTTTTGGTGAAAGGCGGTACATCCCCGTCTTCGGTTATTGAGGCACATGCGACTGCTCGTGACCATCCTTGAATGGAGACTGCACCCACTCCCAAACCCTCTAAAAGACAGGTGGTCTTGGGGCGGTGTTGACCCACATACTCCTTTGGTGGGTCCAATACCCTCAGAATACAAGAGAATTTTGGTGTTGAATCGGCATTCTCCCACTTCGCAGGAAGTAATTCGGGGGGAGCGCCAACAGCCTCCTTTCGTCGTATGAGAAGATGAGTCGGTCCTTTTGGATTTTGGGATGCCCGCTCATCTTATGGAGAACTCCATTCTCCCTCGCGATCATGAATTTCTTCGAGGGATGGACTGTGAAAGGATCGTCAACTTTGTGATGGGCTATGGTTATCAGGTTGGTCAATTATTGCTTCATCCTTTCTTCATGTCATTTATATGTCTAACCCGGGTTTTACTAAGCTGTCCACATTCGGGACGGAGCTCCGCTGTCGGGCCGTGGAGATGGCTGGCATAGAGGCTCAACTCAATTTTGGGCGCCAAAGAACAGAAACCCCCGAGAAAAGAGCCTCTGAACTTGAAGCTCGAAATAGAAGTTACAAGAAGACTTGGGTAAAGCGTTGGGCACCAAGTTGATGATCGAATGTGACCTATCGACGGCTAAGGACAATGCTGCTTCCTTATCCGATGCAAAGAAAACCGCTGAGGCTCAATGTGAGAAAAATTTGAGCTCCAAACTCGTATTGCGGATTTGGAACGCTCGGCGGTTTCATCGGGGGCCTTGAGAACTGAGGTTGCCACTAAGGTGCAGCGTTCCTTGAAGGAGTTCCTCCGCCAGGGTGCGATGGTTCCTTATATCAAGCTATAGAGCTTTTAGTCTCTTGTTTAGATTTGGCACGATATTTTATATAAATCGGACATCTATAATAGGGTTGCTTTTTATCAAACTATATTGGAAAAAAATTGCGGTTTTGAGTGTTGAGAGTTAAATTAACAGTTTGTACATTTGCTGGAGGGTCATTGTCGTAGGTGAGTTCGACCATGAAATCAGCTAACGTCTGCCCCTTGATGGCCGTTCTTCACTTGTAGCGAATGTTGAATTCGCTCAATTCGACCCCCCATTTCGTCATCCTTCCTGATTGGTCTAGCCTCTTCAACGTTTGCTCCAAAGGGATATCAGTGAGTACCCAACTAGTATGAGTTTGAAAATAGGATCGTAACCTCCTCATCGATTGGATCAGTGCAAACGACAGCTTCTCTAATCTGCTGTAATTGACCTCAGCACCTCTAAGGACTTGACTTACGTAGTAGTTTGGTCGTTGAACCCCCGAATCTTCCTTGACCAAGACTGATCTTACAGCCCATAGTGGTCGCAAAATAGATGATCAGCTGGTCCCCCTCGTTAGGCTTCGTCAGGAGCGGTGGACTACGAAGATATTTCTTCAACTCGGAGAAAGCCTTCTTGCAGTCTGCATCACAGTCGATGACCCTCTTATCACCTTTGGAGAGAACTATCGCCGTTCTCAAGCCTTTGAAGAAAGGAAGCAATCGCTCCACCGACTTTGATAGGAAACGATCGAGAGCCACAATCCCGCCATTCAGCCTTTGGAGCTCCCTGATCGTGGTGGGCTCTTTCATGCATACGATCGTCGCAACTTTGTCCGGGTTGGCCTCAATTCCTCGGTTCGTCAATATGAAGCTGATGAATTTTCCAGACTGAACTCCGAACGTACATTTAGCCGGATTCAGTCGGAGTTTATACCGACGAATCTCTGCGAAAGTCTCTCTGAGGTCGACGATATGGTCGGCTGGACTCTTCGATTTGACCAACATATCATCAACATAGACCTCCTGATTTCTCCCAATTTGAGCATTGAAAACTTTGTTCATCATTCGCTGATAAGTGGCTCTGGCATTTTTCAAGCCGAATGACATCTTCCTACTCGATCAGTAATGAAAGAGGTTTTTTCATCATCAAGTGCCATTTCAATTTGATTGTAATCCGATAAAGCGTCCATGAAACTTAGGAGCTCATATTCAGTAGCGTTATCAACAAGATGGTCTATTCCAGGCACGTGTAGCTATCTTTCGGACATGCCTTATTGAGGTTGGTGAAGTCAACAGACATCCTCCATTTACCACTGGCCTTTTTCACCATCACCACATTAGATAGCCATTCTGGGTACTGAACCTCCCGAATGAAGCCAGTTTCTAAGAGTCGATCTACCTCTTCAATGGCTGCCTTCATCTTATCACCACTAATACTTCTCTTCTTCTGCTTCACGGGTTTGAAAGTCGGATCGACATTCAACTCGGGAGAGATGACCTGAGGGCCAATGTCGGGCATGTCATCAGGGGACTAAGCAAACACGTTGGCATTTTCTCTCAGGAAAGCGATCGACTGTTCCCTTAGATATAATGAGAGCATCGATCTAATGGAAACAGTCTTCCCATCTTCTTCTAAGATGCGGATGGTCTCCGTCTCCTCGACTATGGTAGGCCGTCGGTCTGTTGGTTCACTGTTGTCACCCTGGAGGTCATTCTGGCCCGTCTGCTCCGCTCTTCTGATCGAGGTAGATAAACGGAAGCATGATCTAGCTTGCCTTTGTGCTTTGATCACCTTTCACCTTACCGACTCCTTGTGGAGTTGGCAATTTGATCATCAGGTGGAAAGTTAAGATTACCGCCTCCACCGAATTGAGGAGCGGTCTACCTAGGAATCTCGTTGTACGAGGAATTAATCTTCACCACGACGAAATTGACCAGGCAGGCGACTTGTCTCGAAGACAGCCCTAGGGTGACAGACAGCGTGATCACACCGACATGGACAGAATGTCATGTAAAACCGACCAAGGGGCCATGACATTCCTTCAACTCGGACGAGGCCAATCCCATCCGCTCCAGTGTAGTGAAGAAAAGTATGTCGCACGGACTTCCCGTGTCAACGAGCAATCTCCTTACTTCCACCGTACCAATGATGAAGCTGATGACGACAGCATTATCATGCGACAGCTCCACACCCTCCAAATCTTCATCAGAAAAAGATAAAAGGGGTGTGGCATTTCTTGAGCGTTTCTGCCTTACGACAGTGGTCATAACTCTCCCAGCTAACAAACTCTGGATAGTGGAAGACAACTCAGGGTGGGATGGTCCTCCTAAAATCATGTTAAGGGCATGTATTTCAGGTGGAACCGCGATATCTTTCATAGAAGGGATGAGTTTCTTCATCTCTCCCTCTGTTGAGCCAGTCGACATCGTCCTTTGAACTGTAAAGGAGCATGGACATTGATTGATGTTTCCCACGGACGGCACCAACGGTTAACGGATGGATTCTGACAAACAGTAATTGGGGTTGACCTGGACTTCTCTGATGAGGTGTAGCCTCGTCAGCTGCTGTGTGTGACCCGCGGTTGGAGGAACCAGGGTCATTGAGGTTGAGACTATTGAGCTACGAGCTACCAGGCAGGTGTTAGACCAATCTCAGGGTCATAGGTTATGACCCTTCGACCTTGCTGCTGGGACGTGTCGCGATCGACCTGCACCACAAAAGCTCCTTGGGGAGGTCAGATCTGAGTTCCGACCCAATTCCCTTCCGATGCTTAAGTTGGTATCGATTTAAGATGGCTTGGACTATCAAGATCGACCCAAAGATGATCGTCTTGTATTAGTCACACCGAGTTTTTGGAGGAAGAAATATAAAAGTGGAAAGAAGAGATTATGAGTGTCAGAGTACCTAGTAGTTAGTACCTCTGGAACATGAACCCTTTCCTAGTTGTCCTCTTCTCCTTTTATAGGTGACGATCTCCTTCTCTGATTCATAACAGTCCATCATTGATGATGGTAGGATCCTATCCGGAAATAAAGACAACATTTGTCCATTCATTCCTACATTTACTAACCAATTACCGTGTGATTAGCGTGATCCAATGAGCGAATGAGCTGGCACAATGATTTGGTATGGATTTATCTTCCTTGGTGCGCCTAGAGGCTTTTGGGCCAAGGCGTAACATTCTCAATGGGCCTTGCTCTTCAGGTAGAATTCATCTAACCGCTTCGTGGGCCGGACCCATGTATCAACAGTAACAATAGTGAGTAGTCACTCGGTTTGTTACATTCCCTTCTATTATAGTAAAATATCGATTGACAATACCCAAGGATGTAGGGCATAGTACCAAATCACGTAAATCTCTGTCTTTTGCATTGTTGTTTCCTCCTATTTTCTTTTTTATTCTTTTTTTATTCTGTGATCATATTTCTTTCGTTATCTGCAACAAACTGGTATCAGAGTGTTGGTAACGTTTCTGATCGATTTAAATCATGTCGTTCATGAAGCACAAAATTGAGAAGTTTGACGAGAACAATTTCAGTTTATGACGCATCAAGATGCTTGATCTGTTAACACAGCTATTTGATACTTATCAGAAAAGATAGGATGGTTAATTTGATATCCGAAGCAGAGAAAATCACCACCGAAGCTAAGGCACTTGCTACCATATAGCTGTACCTGTCTAATGAAATTCTCATAAAGGTTGTAAATGAGGAATATACAGCTAACATGTAACCCAAGCTGCAGTCATTGTACATAACAAAGTCGTTGACTACAAGCTATATTTAAAATAACATCTGTACACTACGTTGATCAAGAACCACCTCGATTATTTAAATAAAATTTTGATAGATCTAAAAAATATCGAACTGAACCATGTAAATCTCTGTCTTTTGTATTGTTGTTGTTTCTTATTTGCCTTCTTTTACAATTAAGATTTTCCTCTGTGTTTGGATTTCATCCACTGGCCGTAACAAGTTCGATATGTTAAAATTTCAGATTTAGGCAGATGACACTGAACACGTCAAATGTAACCAAATGGAAAGAAAATGTAAGTTCACAATGAGCAGATGAATGGCCCTACCGAAGACAATGATAACAGGGAGATAACTGACATGCAGATGCTTCAAATTTGATGTGGTCTCATAGTCATAGGACTGACACTTGACAAGCACATAAACAGAAGATAGGTGAGGGGAGGATATGAAGACCATGTAGGACTATTCCAGATAAGGCAGAAGTAAAATAGCTAGAGTTTCAAGTTATTCTGACATCCACTGCCCTTATCGACTCTATGGTTCTTGGGGCCCGTTTGAGAAACAAAAAATGGAGGGAACAAAAAAGAAATAAAGCTATATAAATTGGAAAGAAATGCTTCACATATAACACTTGTATATAAAAGGAACAAAGTTGAAAAGTCAAAGCATGCAAACAATATAATTTCTTTGTGATTATAACAAGCTCATATAGTTTGCATGACAACTTCCCAGACGGACCTTCTTCGGGTGAAGTTATGAACTCTGCTGAAATAACCTCAAAAATTTCAATGGCATTGATAATGGCGTGACTTCCCCTTGAAGGCCTCAATGTAATCGTTAGAATTCTCCCACTCACAGCAACAGTTTTGTTGAGCACAAGAGCTGCATTGCGCTGCCCGGTAATGTGGATAATATCAACATTTTTAAATGCAATGTCACCATCTACCAATATATCAAAGATCCTTTGCCCTTCACTGATTATTCTGGGATCAATCTCAGCAAAATGAAGCCATATTGAATAATTTGTGTTTGGATCCACTTCCATTTGAAAAGACAATTCGGGTTGTCTATCTGTGCTCACAATTGCTGACTGATAAAGCTTTTCTGGGTAAAAGTTTGGTGCAATTGATGCTTTGGAAATTCTGTTCTCATTCGAAATAGATTGATCGGAACCCTGGTCAAAGGTAGGAGTTCCTAACCAAAATCTATCCCCACCCCAATGGTTTCCCTTATAATCCTCATCAAAAGCCGGCTTCCCGTGACCACATGACAATCTTTTAGCCGTTCTAAGTATCGTTCCCTTACCCCATGATGGACCAAAATTATACGAACTCGCGTCAACTTGAAGAATTTCGATTGAAAGGAGGGATGGATCTCCATGCCCATTGCTATGAAAACAAATCGAAACAGATCTATCCGTAATGAACACCAAGGCCTCAACAAAGGATTGATCCTCACTGTTGCTCCAACCAGGCCTCAAGGAATAAATCTGAGTCCCCTCAACCGAAATATCAAAAACAGGCTCATTCTCAAGATTAGGATCCGCAATCAGAGCAAAGAAAACTCTCAAAGCATAGTGTCCATTAGGAACATTGTTGATGTTATAGCAATTCTCAGGACCATCAGACAAAGGAAAATATCGCAGGGTTGTAAGCGGAGGGGCAATAAAACTCGGGAGTGTTGCATTTGCTAGTCTTCCACCTGTGTAGCCAAAATCCCTATACCACAGGGTGTTAGTAGGCTGGGTGCGGATATCGTCACGAGCTCCACAGCTAATGCGAATAGCAAATGGTTCTGCAACAAGCACAAGCCAAAAAACTGTAGATTAAAGAAACATGAACAGTTATAGGGTGTTATTGTCTTACTAAACTCGATCGTAAACACTGTTTGGTTCTTGAACCTATTGAGGAGAGAATATATTGGATAATCTATTCCATGAAAAAGTTAAGAGCTTTCAATATGGATTTTAAAGATCAAAGAGTAACACATAAAGGGGATAAAATATTAGTTTTATGGCATGTTAAGCGTTCTCCTAGAAACAATATAACATTGCAACAAAAATGAAAACTTTTATGAGAGATTACAGATCTTTAAGTACCTCTATCGACTCTAAAACTAAAGCAACACAAATCTTCAACTGGGATGAAAGCTAATTTAACAAAAAAAGCAAGGGGTTGATCAACAATATTCCCTAATTGGATCACTGCGCGATGAAAGATAGCTCAATCTTCTTCGATAGAGATGTGTAAACAAGGAAAAGGGAATCCAATGCGTTAAGTTCCTAACTAAAAAAGGAACCCTTTTTTTGGCATTGCTCCATTTTCTACGACCATGTACAGAACAAAAATAGACGAAAAATGTCAAATCAAATCATCACCTTTGTTGCCGGCGGCAGCTGCAGCAGTTGGAATAACGCTCAGAATAGTAGCCACTGAAGTTATATAGAGAAGAAATAGCAGCCGAAAATTGGAGGAGAGCCTCAGCATCTTGCTGCTGCTGCTCCCCCTTCGTTAGTTTCTCTCTCTACTTTCTCTCTCCAGAGAGAACGGATCACTGCCCCTCACTGCTTTTTTTTGTCACCCCAATGTAAAGAGGCAGTTGTCACATGATGAAGCGGCGAGGGAGAACATTTGAGAATAATAATAATAATAATAATAAAGATAATAATAATGTGATGGTCAGGGAATTGTCCGTTGCTTTATTAGCCTAAATAAAGTATATGAGTGTTTAATCTAATTTAACCTACTTTTAGAATTAAAGCCCTGATTGGATTAGGTGGCGGATGAGAGATTTCTTTCGTCAGTTCTTGGTTAGTTTGACTTTTGGTTTTGGTGAGGGTGGGCTTTGTTTTGAGACGCTAATCACGGAAGAAAATGCGGGAGATTTTTTGCGAGTAGTCGGTAATAATTAGTGCAAAGAAAAAGGCGGAGCTGTGAGTTGACATGCGGAATGGAATTGCGTCGTGGCTCCCACGCGCGAGGAGTCGTTTAATGTCATTCACGGCTTATAAATTCCTTCCTTAAGACCTCGGTGGACATAATTAACAGGCTTTTATTGGTCGGGTTAGATCCGCGAGTTCTGATGGGCCACATGAGCCTTGATGGGCCAATGATGGATATACTAACAGTAACAGCATCCATTAAATGTAGGGAAAAGAAGATTTAATGCTTGCACAACCAACTCCAAAAACCTTGGGAGATCTATTAAGAAACTCTAATCAACTTAGACCATGCGATGTATGCAAAGCCATTGAGCTTGATTCGGTTGCCATGAGGAGCTTGATTGAGCTTTGAGACGTACGAATTCTAGTCTCAGTTATGCTTTTTTGCTCTTAAAAAACATACCAAATAAATAAAAGAAAGATATATGTGCTTTACATTCCGCTAGTTGATGTCTTGCCTGTGGGGACGAGAATGGGAATTGGGTTTTGGACATGCCCATTCACATCCATATGTAACATTGGCCAAAGAAAAAGGCGCTAGTTCATACCAACCGGGCTTTTTTAGTCCACACTAGAAACTTTAGCACCATGCTACAGTAACACTTCAAAAAAATCAAACTAGAGCTGAAAAAATTGTCGAGTTAATGCAAGGTTAATAAAAATACTGAATTACTAAGAAAGGCACTCCACTTGTTAAGCTTCCGTTGAGGATGTTTTGTGTTCAGATTTTGCAGGGGGAGTTGCATTTACACAAGCCTCTAATTTATAGCAATACTAGTTGTGGTACTTCGGTTTTGCACTGTCATAGCTATGACGTGAGGCATGCTCACTTTACAAACGATGCAGGCACCGCATACTGTGTCCTGTAACACCAAACTAGCACCAACTTTTTTAGCACTACCAGCATATTTCTCAATTTAGGAACAGCCATGGATTTTTTTCAGCCCCTTGAGCTCTGAGGTAACTCAAATTCCGAACAAAACTTCCACCATCGACAAACTTATGCACCGCAACATGTGTTCATCAAACACGCGGGCATGTACACGCACACGAAAACTGAACAGGCATATAAGTGCTCGGTTCTTTCTTGCATTCACACAGGGTGGATGAAGCCATGGCTTATACAGTTTAAATGATGAGAGAGTAAGTAAAATAAAACCAACCAAAAACGCAGAATAAAAGTTCTAAACAGAAATTATGAACCAAGTACCAAAAACTGTAATCATAGTGCCGCCATACTTTGTCAGGGAAATAAAAATTGTTTCCGTGGAATTAATCAAAGATTTACAGATTGAAAAGTTGGTAAAATCACAACAGATTAATCGTAACCTGCACTACTATGATTTTTGCCCTTCTCCCTTCACTTCCACATTTATACATAAATCAGGAAACCCTTGAAACTGACATCCTGGAAGAATATACAGCAGTGCACCAAAATGTGGCTAGCCTATGTTACCCTAAATGATTTTTTAAAAATGCTCTATAATCTGTGAACCATGTGAGACGTGTTTAAATTCTGCATCCATACAACCTTCTCGCTTGAATCGCATGCCTATTCTTCTCTAATGAAATGGTATGTAAACTTCCCTTTTTGGAATGCCTTCAAAAAGATTCATGGTTCCTTGACTGAAACCAATAGAAAGAAAAAGAAAGTTAGGGACAAGAATAAAGAAAGATAATGGAATTAGTCCTCAGTTCAGATCCAACTGTCGATTTGCTTACTGGATCCACAAGATGTTTCTAAGAGTAAATATGGGACACAGCAGGGTTAATCCCTATGCTGGGGGAAGTGAACGACGGCAAGTTGGGCATTCCATCTTAATGTCCATCCATCTTTGTAAACATCCAGAATGGAACAGATGCTCACAAGGTGTCACCTGCATTGTTAAAAAGTTAATTTGAATTCTGTTCTCTTGCATACCACAAGACAGACCAAAATTGTGGCTTGCAAAGCAGGAAAGCATGTAGGGTGAATTATCTTGGTACCATGTAGTCATTTGATAACTGGGTAGCGTCAATTGCAGTCATGCAGATAACACAATCACTAGCCTGTGTTGCATCATTCTCGAGCCTCCTGTAATAGCTATACTTCTCAGGTAGGATCTGCATACAGTGCCAGTAACATCAACTTATGGAGACCTTCACCCATAAAACCACACACCAGCTTATAAAAACATAGACATGCTACAAGTGAATTTGATTGGGCAATTTCTTTGTATTCACGGTGCACATCTTAAGGTTTACCAAATGTAAAGGTCAATTCTGTAACGTGTGCATGTGACCATGTGACCGTATCCTCTATTGCTATAAATTAGCTTTAGTGAACTGCATGAAGCACTGTCACATGAACATTCCCCCAAAAATACTTCACATGAGGAAATGGTTGCGTGTGAATGCACACAAAAACAATGGAGTGGTTGCTTGATGATAACACAGCACTGAGAACATAAAGAATGCTAGCATAGAATTTTCTATACTCTCTTCTTTGTAACATGCGCGAACGAATATAGTTCATAACCATGCACACATAAGGATACACTAAGCAGTCATTGACTTGATAATAAAAAATTTATACTAGACCATGAGCAGTGGCTTTTCCACAAGTCAAACTAGCAGAAAAGGGATTAGTTTTACAGATGCAGTCATACGCTATCTGCAATCTGCATAATCTATTATTTTGCATGTTTACAAAGATGAATTCATTGTTGTAAAAAGCTCAACAAAGCCCCCGCTTATGCTTTTCGCCGCGCTTTGGACGTGATTAAGAATTTGAATACGTTATATTTTATAAATCTTCTTCTTCTTATATTGAATTGTTTATATCAATATTACAAGTCAATGGTATTAATCATCAAACATACATTAATACAATTTTCCCTCCTTTGCTTGCCCCCTCTATGTTTCTCTGTTGTAATGATTTTTTGTCCCTAATTTTTTTCGCTTGTTTGTTGGTGCATTTTCAGCTTTTTTCTGTTTAAGCACCACTTAAGGGTTGCGGCAAATAACCGCTTTTTGCCGCAGCAGTTTTTTTACAACATATCATGAATTCACATAGCTTCTTATGTCTACTCAGTTTTTACAGCAGCAGCAGTCGGCAGTCTTATTTCCCATTTGCACTAGGTCTTTAACCATGACAGTTCATTTGGATGCAAGGTTTTCCGTTGGTGGGAAATATGGTCAAATGCCATTTCCTCTCACATTTTTTCATATAATTTAAGATGCTACGCCACCAGGGTAATATCGTATTCTATCGAATGGAATCGTCAGAAGAACTAATTATCAATAAAGGATAATAGGCATTAGTCTAGTTCCCTTTCTGAAGGTATGCTTACATTCAAGAATGACAGATTGGTAGGTTGGTGTTAGTTAACTTCTGCATTAAGTAGCTAACCAGAAGAAGTTTATTAACCTATTTCCGTTTTCAATATTCAGATTCAAGATCAGATACAAAATTATATTAATGGTCATAATACATGTCGCACCTGTAACTGGGTTAAGCTTTTACACCTAGACAGATATCCATGATTCCATGTTTCAGTATTCTGTAGAAGTTCTTATTTTATAGCTACCTTTTATTTGAATAATGACAACATGTACTTGAACTTTTGTTCTTGTTGCATGTTCATATATGAATAAACAATGATCCTAGAATGAACGGCATACAAGTGGAAGGTAAGAACAAGAGAACTCATACCTGACGAGGAACAAACCACCTAGACCCAAGATAATGCTGAAGGAGAAGTATCAATGCTTGCAATCCCACGAATATGACCAAAGATATGCACCAATTCTTATCAACTTCAATGCGCATAAAGTTGCTTGGACAACCAAACATGTACAACGGAATTACTAGCCGTGTGAAAGTCATGCCTAATATGTAATAAGGATGCAAAGGTTTTCTCGAATCCCGAATAACATTAGTGACAATTTGCGGTATCCAAAAGGAATACATAATGAAAAGAATGGGACGCAGAAAATTGTGCATCTCATACATGAGAAGAATGCCTCCCAACAGAATTCCATCTGCAGAGAACAGTAACTTGGTCAGGCATACTGACAAACCAGAAATGGTCTAGGAAGCATCATTGAGATAAAGTATGAATAAATTTCAAGTGATCAGGATACACCAAGTCAAGTTCAAATAATTAATTGCACGCACCTCATTATATATTAATAATGATAAAAAATGTTTCCTCAAAAATAAAATAATGAGAGAAAAAAGCAGAGGATATTAATAAAACATGAGTACCATACTTAAGATGTCCGCTAAAAATATGATAATATTTGATTGCTTAGAGTAAGTCACGGCTTAAGCTTAGCTCCAGCTTTAACTGTCATCAATATTAAAGATTATCGGCAATTATAATTTTTGTACGTTGAAGTGTAGCTTTTAATTCATCTTAAAAAGGAACTTAGATAAAACTATCATATGTGGCAGACCCAATGCCATACAAGTTTTCTTTAATCCATCTTGCAATGGCAGTTTAAGGTGTCTGAATTAGGCACACGCAATTATGTGATCAGTTCATAATCCAATCTTAATTTGGATTTGCCAGTTAGGAATGCATGTGCTCAGTGAATAATCCATGCTTGACTTGGATTTGTCTTTTTTTAATAGTCAATCCACTCCAGTCCATTAATGATAATGCAATTTGGATTTGATTCAGAATTCTAGTATGATCCTGACAAGGGATGTGTTGTCAATTTGTATTGCAATTCAAATTGATTTCAGTTTATCATCTATGAGATCAACAGTCAAAATTAAATAAATCCGAATGTTAAGGCAATTATGACTTGGAATAGGACATGAAGTCCTAATATGACTAGGTGGGAAGAATGCATTTATTTACCAACTAGAGATCGCATTTTAACAAAGACTGAGGAGGCGGAGGCAAGAGAGACCTCTGAAGAAAAACCTTTTGTAATCCTTTTTCAAGTACCCTCGTGTGGACGTAGGAAAATTGCCAAACAATGTTTAAAAAAATTGTACAATTGTTTGCTTTCTTTATTCTATATCAAAAGGGTTCATACTCCGACATGAAGCTACCATTAAGTTTGTCAAAGCCAATAAGTGACCACATTGAGCAGCAATTAGGAGGTAAATCTGAAGGGTCTCAACGAGTACTTTGCCTTGTGTGAATCATGAAGCTGACAGTATGTTTGTCAAAGCCACTAAGGGACCACATTGAGCAGCAATTAGGAGGTAAATCTGAAGGGCCTCAAAGAGCACTTTGCCTTCTGTGAATCGTCAGTATATGGTAGTGATTACAGTTGTGGAATGCAGAAAGCAAAGCAAAAGCAGTAAGTCACTGCATAGATTTTAGGGCTTTAGCGGAAAAAATGACAAGTAACATTTTTAAAAAATAAGAACAGAAAAGCATAACAATAGAGTCAATGAAGGGGGGAAAAGGCAAGAATTGGAGGAAAAATTAAACAAATATCATCATCAATAAAAATACTATTGAGTAATAGAATTGATAAGTAATAATTCAACATTTTAACATACAAAAATATTCAAAATCTTAAAGCGATGATAAAGCTTTTTGAAAAATGAAAGGTGAAAGAGGAGACTTAAACAGGGCCTTAGTATGCTGTTTACAACAACGGTAGACATTGTTAAAGTCATATGTAATTATAGATATTCCCATATCGGAAAATTTAATAAGAAGTAATGGACGTATATTGAAAAAGTTTAGCATCCACCTATCAACTGATGCCTTTTGGGTCAGATTATGTCCCAACCAATTTTATGTTTTCATTTGTTTATCTCCCCAACAAGCCCGATCCGTCTTACCTAGGATATTACTTATTTGAAGTATACATTCATAATTCTGCACCAACTTCCTATTAGCTTTTTAGTTCACTTTCATGTTTTTTCTTGTCCCCTAGATTTTCAGACAGCCAAATTGATCTGATGAGGTTAACAAAAAAGAAATATCTCCTTCAGCAAAAGTCACAATTTTTTTCCAATATTAACAAAAATAGCCACCAACATAAGAAATGTATAAGAAATATATGTAATTATTGTGTGGAAGAGGAGCTTATATCATACTTTGTGTGTACATGCACGTGTTGAGGGGTTGTGGCGATTGGGGGGTTGTGTGGCGATCTAGCAGGCTTCTTTACTCTTTTACTTTGATTTGTGAGTTTATACAACATACATACGTATGTACATACATTCATATGTACGTATATACATACATAAAAGCGATGCAATGAGATGGTGAGATAGAACATTCATTCTGATTGGCTAATCCAATGAACAATCGGCATTGTACAGCTTGATCTATCTATCAGAATATCTCCACTAAATTTTGTTTGGACTCTTTAAAGCCTTTTTAACACATGCATCAAGCCTTTGTAAAATTAATGGCTGTCATGAAATGTGCCAATATTGGAGTAGATTGATTCATAAGTTTAAGTGTTCAAAATAATCTAATGCTTTAGGGCATGGATTGATTAACTTTAAGATGAATGGTACTGATCATCGATTGGGTTAGCCGATTAGGCCATATCAAGAAAAGGGTCCCATCTCGCCATCACATTGTTTTATTATCCAGACATAGATACACACGCATACATATATGGATACACAGATATACATATACATATGTTTATATACATATGCATAAACACACATACACACATACATACACGCATACACGGTGATAGACACATGATTTTTTGTTTCCAGTATGAGAATATTAGAATTAATTAGGCTTTTAGGATAGATAATGGGACAACAAATAAGTTAAAAAGTTTAAGCTCCAAATTGTAAATCTTGAAACACGTTTCATAAAATAGATGTTGACATAAATCGAGTACAAAATAATGCTATAAGTTCTGTCAAATTGTCACAGAAAATGAAAGAAAACACAAAAGTAGAAACGATTATCATCTTTTAATTAAAACTAAAATTTTGAGGTCCAGCTCATTACCAAAAAATTGGCTTAAGATTCTCAAATTCAAAGACTTAGATCAATTAAGACTCTTATGCCTAAATGAGTGATGATAATGGTCATGAATAACTAAGACTCTTTTACATAAATTAGTAATATATTACATTGTTAATTAAGCAAAAAATGTATTATAATCTTAAATAATTAAATACTATCGTAGCTTAAATCTTAAATTAGTACTGTTATAAACCCTTAGATTATTAGATATACTTTATTGAGCTGGAGTTGAACCTAGAACCTAAAAATAATAATCGTAAAGAATTGCCAATTGAATTAAAAGTTTCACATGACCTTATTTTGTAGTAAACATTTTTATTGTCGTACAACATGTTACAACATGTTGAAACCAAGGTTTTAGATCTTGGTTTCGGTTTCGGTTTTTCAAAAATTTGGGTTTCAGTATCGGTATCGTCCGTTTCGGTGGTTTCGGAAGTAAGTTTCGGTTTGTCCGTATCGGAAGTTTATCGGAAGTTTTAAATACGTAAATACATATCAATTACTTATCAATTTGTATTACTAATATGTATTCATAAATTTGTGTGTACAAACAAACAAGTTTGTCGTTATAAAACAAACCCTTTCATTTATTTACAAGTTTGCCATTACAAAACCTTATAGACGGAGGTTTTACTCTGCACACATACCACTTATTTACAAGATGCTTTGCGCATCCACCATTTTACTATGTGAACATACCACTTATTTACAAGTTGGCCATTACATAAATATGGAGTTGCTTTGCGCACACCATTTTACTCTGCACAACACTTATTTACAAGTTTGTCATAAAAAATTTGGAGGAATAACACTTATTTACAAGTTCACCATAAAAAATCAGCCCCTCCATCTTCCATCGACCATCCCCCTCTCTCCCCCCCGCAGAACGTCGTGGCGGGGCGTCGAATTTGTTGAGGCGAAGTGGTGAGGCAAGAGCGGAGTTCCTCTAGGCGACGGGGCGGTGACAGGGCGACGAGAGTCACGGTGAGTTCATCCATCGTCTTCTTCCCTTTTTTCTCTCCTTTTTTTGCAATTTTTCTCTACATCTTTTTTGTGCAATTTTGATCATCTTAGTCGTCATTTTAAAGCCGAAACCCTAGGGTTCCGGGATACCGATTCTAGAGGGTAGTTTCGATACCGCTAGGGGGCGATACCGATCTGGTACGGCCGACACTAGTGGGTATCAGTCGATACCTCAAACCATGGTTGAAATTGTAAAGTTCACCATTACACACACATACTAGAAATAACCCGTGCACACAGTGCACTTTAAAAAACCACATGAAAAGAATGTGGTGCACGCACGAAACCGAGGAGCGTGAAGTGGTGTGGGGGCATCGTCGATGGTAAAAGGGAAACAATCAAGGGCAAAATTAAAAAAACCTCAGGGAGCAAAGTGCAACAGTTCCAATGACAAGCTTGCAAATAAGGGGAATTGTGTAGTATTAACCTCAACTCCCCAAAGCAAGCCCACTCTCCCACCCACCCACAAGGGGGCCTCACTATGCCAAGGTGGCAAACCATAGACCAATGGTTTGTTCTAGTAGGTCAAACATCCCATCAAAATCCTCAAATGTACTATATACTAGAAAAAACCCATGCACAAAGTGCACGACACCGAAAAAAAATCTCACGAACTGGATGCGGTGTGTGGGTGTAAGTGGCTTGGGGGTATCGTCGGGGGGTAAAGGTGCAAAGGCAAACATGTAAATAAGTGGCTTGGGGAGGTATTTCTTTAGGGGGAATGTCAACCATGTAAGTAAGTGGCTTGGAGGTTTAGGGGGGTTTGTTCAAGTCAACTTGTGACTGGAACAAACATGTCCACATAGGACAATCCTAGGTGGACATCTCTCTTTTATAAGGAGAGAGAGATAGACACACACACACACATACATACATACATACATATACATACAGTAGTGTTATTATGAGATGATGAGCTCAAATCCTTATTATGAGATGGGACCTCTCAACCATTGGATCTGATCGGATGTCCCAGATCTCCCCCCAATTAGTTGACCATCACGTGCTCCCCAGCAGAACCCCGAAGTCACGGACCCCCTCATCTCGTGTTCCTTCCTCTCCCTCTCCAGCCCCAACTCGAGAAAGCCCTCCAACATGACAAGTGCTCCCAGAGCTCCCCCGATCACGCGTCTCCCTCTCCAAACTCACGATCGTCCCCAGCCTTCGTCCCCATCCTCTAACCTCGCGAACCCATAAAAACCCTAGATCGAGCTCCCTCTGACTCACAGCAGCTCCCCCTCCCCATTGCGAGCCCCTCCCCTCCTCTCAAACTCCCCCTCGCGGCAACCTTTCCGATCCCCTCCCCCTCTCGGCAACCTTTCCGATCCCCTCCCCACTCTCAAACTTCCCGATCCCCTCCCCCCTCGAGGCAACCTTTCTGACACCTCCCCCTCCTTTCAAACTTTCCAATCCCATCCACCCTCGCGATCCCCTCTCACTGCCATCCGAAACCCTAGTACAAAGTGATCGCCTCTCCCCCCGCGCAAGGGCATACCCTGCGAGCTTCAGCACATCGACAAGCTTCAACGACACTTCAAGCGAAAAATCCAACCTCAAACCCCTAGCAATCCACGACATTGCTCTCCTCTCGCTGCTTCAATTTTTGGCAAATTTTTAGAATAAATTTTGAGGTATTGTTAACTGTGGCATTATTGATTGAATGATTGAACCACAATTAGTTATTTCTGTTCTTGATTGAATGACTGAAGCCCTTTGTGTACACTGATAGTAACAAATATACAGAAAGCAATGATGCTGAGGGTGGATTGTAGGCATTTTATTAAAATCAAAATGTGGATTGTTAAATCAGAACATGAAACTTTTGTTAACAAAATGGTGTTGTTTCTGCTAATTGCAAAATGTTCATGTTGTGATATACGGATGGTTGGACGAACTTGGATTGTTAGCTCAAATGTGATAACAAAAGGTCCATGTTCTGATGTTAACAGATAGTTCATTTTACAAACATGTGATATACATATAGTTCATTTTCCATATTATATCCAAAAAATGTTAAATCAAACTGTGGATTGTTAGCTTTTTGTTAGCACTATTGTATGTAATTTTGTGATAAAAGTGTGGATTGTAAGCATTTTTTATAAAAAATTGTGCATTGAATTGTATTGATATATTATGTGGATATGCAGTCATATGTTGCACTATTGTTAAATTATTTGATAGAAGTCTGGATTGTTAGCATTTTTACTTAAACTGTGGATTGAATTGTACGTGTGATATTGTTATATTATGTGGAATGCAGTCATATGTTGCACTATTGTTTAATTCTTTGATAAAAGTGTGGATTGTTAGCTAGGGTAGTTCAATTATACGAAAAAATAATATTATAAATTCGATGATAGAAACCTAGAATATTTATATGTTAGAACTGAAAATTGTGAGATGATGAAAGTTGCAAATACATTGAACATGCTTCTTCGAGTTTAATAATTCATATATTCAATGGCTGAATCGAGTTCAACTCCGAATTGTGCATCCGGTTGGGAAAATGTTGATGATATATACAAGCCCAGGAAAGGACAGATTTTTAACTCGTTGGAAGGAGAAGATTTTTCAAACATTATGCCAAACTAGTAGGATTTTAAGTAGAAAATCTGCGACAATGGTTGACAAGACTACACCAGAAAGGTATTCTCAGTAGTTTGTTTGCTCAAAGCAAGGGCTACCAATAGTGAAAACACCTGTTATGGATGTGAAAGAAAAGAGAAAAAGAGCCATCATATGAGAAAATTGTTTGGCCGGTATAAGGATTCAAAAAGATTCAGATGGAAAGTGGGTTATTCGACGGTTTACGGAGTCTTACGGTCATAAGTGCGTCACTCCAAGAAAACAACAATTTTTGAGAAGCAATAGAAATGTGGCCGTAACACAAAAAAGTCTCATAAACACACTAAAAGAGGCTAACATAAAGACATCTGAATGTATTTCTTACTTGGCAATTGAAAGCGGTGGTTATATGGATATATGATGCACAGAAAGAGATTCGAAATGCCTTGCAAAAGGAGAGAAATGCGAAGAAAGCTTATGATGCTCAATTATTGTTGGAGCATTTGAAAGAGGAGAAAGAGATGAATCAATCGTTCTATTATGCTTATAAAGTAGATGATGAAAATAAATTGACACATGTATTTTGGACAGACGGTCTTGCTATAAAGACATACCAACATGTTGGAGATGTGTTAATATTTGACACAACTTATGGCAAAAATCAATACCGTCTTATCTTTGCAACGTTTACCAGGGTAAATCACCATGGACAAACTGTAAATTTCGGTGCGGGATTCATGTACAATGAAAAGATAGAATAGTTTATTTGGTTGTTTGAGACATTTAAATATGCCAGAGTGTTCATTTACCTAGTGTGATAATTACTGATCAAGATGTTGCCATGTGAGCTGCAATTAAAGAGGTATTTCCTGTTTCCATTCATAAGTATTGCATGTGGCATGTTGTAAAGAAACTAATCGATAAACTTGATGCGACATCATTTAAGAGTGAGTTTGGTATTCCATTTCAAGAATGTCGCATGGAAGAAACATGCCAATCTAGGCCTCAAACGACCGAAATCTCGGTTAAGAAGCGATCGATAGTTCAACACAGAAAGCTGGCACTTCATAAATTTTGTAATGATCTTCTCATGTTTGCTTGCTGAAACTAAAAAGAAGTTGCACTACCACTTTCAACCTTGTCCAGCAAATAATATGCATGTCAGCAAGCAGCAGGGCATGCAATTGAAACAACCGACACCGCCTGAAATCTTGTCCAATTGAAATGAGATTATATATGTAAAACTCTAAGTAGCTAGCTTTAGCCATAGGCTAAAAATAATAAACATAGCTTTTACCTAAGAATCATAAACATAGCTTTTACCATTGTATCCACAACCCAAGGAACCTCATATTCAACAGAATATACCAAGCATATTGTATATGCAGATTAAATGAGCTATTATATTAAATTACTAAAAGAAAAGAAAAGAAATTTGATTCATATATAGTGTGCATATTGTCAAGACAGAAATGTTATCAATAACAATTCCACACAAACTCCATTAACCCAAGGAACCTCATATTCGACAGAATATACCATACTCTACAAAAGAAACCTCAACAAGTTTCATCATAGAGGTTCCAACATCCCGCAAAAGATTTCCCAGTGTACATGAGAAAGCCAATACTTAATGTATCCAGTTTACTGACATCAATAATTTCGTGTTTACTTACCTTCTAATGTTTCTTGTGTTCGGAAAACACAGCACCCTTTGCATATTAACAATATCTCATAACAATAGTGCAGAGCTCTCGAAGAATTTAACAATAGCAGAACAATTACGAATACATCAAAATTTACCTTTAGGCCGGAGAAGATGATCTAGGGGTTGTACAGTGGGGTGCCACGCGGTGGCAGCATATGCATGGGTGGAGGATGTCCCTCGAACTAGGGCTGGGAAGGGATCCAAGTTGGCGCTGCCGTGAGGGGGAGGGCTTCGGGAAGCTGGGGTGCCCACTGTCTAGGGCTTAAGGTGGGGGCATGACTCGATGGGGGGAAGGCAGATCCCTTGAACTAGGACTGGGGGAGGGACCGAATTTGGCTCTGTCGCAAGTGGGGAGGGGATTTCGTCACCGATCTAGGGCATGAGGACGGAACGGACGCGATGGGGGGAAGGGAGAGAAGACGGTCTAGGGCTTGGGGACCTCGATAGATGATTGAGTAGTGAGCCGAAGAAGATGTGAGGCTGGGGATCTCGAGAGGTGGTCGTGAGAGGAAGAGAGGATGGGGGCGAGGGTTGATCACCAGAGGTAGAAGGGTAGGGGTCTGAGGTGATCGCGAGAGGGCACTCGTGACTTGCCGCACGTGACTTCTTGCAGGCTGGGGAGCACATGATGGCCAGCTGATTGGGGGGAGATCTGGGCCATACGATCAGATCCGATGGCCAAGAGGGCCCAGCTCACAATAAGGATTCGAGCTCACCATCTCATGATAACACTACTATATATATAGAGCAAAATGTGCATGTGCACATGCACATGTAAGTTCCTTACGCATGCACACATTTTCCCCATTTCCCATATTTTTTGGAATTTTCATATAAAATTGTTCACATCATGGATGATCAACATACCAAAAATCAAGTGATTCCAATACTTTTTTGAGCCCCAATCTATCATTTGCAACTTCAATGGTCTAAAAACGTGCTGAAAAATCGTTTAAGTTGCAATGGGTAGATGTTGACTCAAAAAGTATTGGAATTACTTGATTTTGGTATGTTTGATCATCCATGATGGGAACACGTTTATGGAAAAATTTCAAAAAATATGGGAAATGGGGGGAAATGTGCACATGCACAGGTAACTTACCTGCGAATGTGCACATGCACATTCTCCCCACACATGTATCTTCAAATGCAAACATTTCGCACGGTGCGAAATATTTTTTATTTTTTTTGAATTTTTTTTCAAATTTTTTCCACATTCATTTCATGTTATACTCCCCTCAAAAAATAATGATAGGAAAATAATGTGATTTAGCCTTCGATCAAGGCATTACAAAAAGTTCTACTGTTCTGAAACCGTTAAATTTGTAACGGGTTGATCGGTGCTCAAATCCGCATAGGGTTTACCTATTATTTTCTCTGGTGTATATAATTGTATGGCTTAAACATAAAAAAATAGAAATTTTTTACCAAAAATAAATAAAATTGTTTTCGCACGGTGCGAAAACCACTATATATATAAATAAATTAAGGCAGGTAAGTAGCATGTGTATATGACCTATAAGCTTTTAAATACTTCATTTTCTACATTTTTTTTCTAATTTTTGTTTAACATTGTTGTACACATTCTACAACCAAAACCCCAAATATATGTGCACCCTAGGAGGATCTGACCCTCGATCAGCTTGTAACAAATAGTTCTATTGTTTGAAACTACTGAATTTGTAACAATTGGATCAAGACTGAAATAACGTTGGATTTGTTTGATTTTTTGTATGTTGATTATCCTTGATGTGTAGATCAAAATGAACAATGTTGATAGTAAAAATGAAAATAAAATTTTTATGTGCATATGTGGAAAATAGCTAATCGCACACCTTACTATATATCTATGGCCATGTTCACGTCCGAAAATTTTGCACAGGAACATGGTGCAGCTTTTTATTATTTTTTATGAATTTTTTTTCAAATTTTTAATCCATATATATATATATGGGTAAAGTGTTCCTAGGATGACTTATTAGCTGAAATCTAAGGAGTCGCCCCCATTTTCACCCATATCCCACATTTTTTTGAATTTTTTTCCTGGGATTGTTCCCCTCTTGGATGATCAACATACCAAAAATCAATGCTTTCCAATACTTTTAGAGCCCACATTTACCCCTTGCAACTTAATGGGTTTTTCAGTACGTTTTCAGACCGTTGAAGTGGCAAGGGATATGTAGAGCTCTAAAGGTATTAGAATGACTTGGTTTTTGGTATGTTGATCATCCATGATGTGAATAACCCATGAAAAAGAAAATCCAAAAAATGTGGGATACGTGGGAAAATGTGGGCGACTCCTTAGATTTCATCTAAGGAGTCACACTTAGAACACTTTACCATATATATATGGTAATCTTCAAATGTGAAAAAGAGCTTTTTGCATGGTGCGAAAACTTTTTTTAAGTTTTTTGAAAAAAATTTCTAATTTTTTTGAATGTTTAATCCATACAATTATGTACCCCAGGAAAAATAATGGGTGAACCCGTTGGGGTTTAGAGCACTCATCCACCCCTTACAAATTTAACTGTCTCAAAACGTGCGAAATTGTTGAAATGCCTTGATCGAAGGCCAAATGACATTATTTCTCAATGATTATTTTTTGAGAGTGGTATAACAACATATGATGAAGGTGGAAATTTTTTTTGAAAAAATTTCAAAAAAAAACTAAAAATCATTTCGCAAGGTGCGAAATGTTCTCATATGAAGATTCACACACAAACACATATCCCATAAAAAATAATGGGTGACTCCTAGGGGAATTTGACCATCGATCAAGCCCTTACAAATTTAACCATTTTAGAACAATAAAACATTTTGTATCAATCTGATCACGACGACAAATAAGGGGGGCTTTCTTGATTTTTGATATGTAGAAGTATTAACATGTGTAGAACATATTCAATAGTTTGGATTGTTGAAAGAACCTCACAAAAATCTTTTCTTATGCTTTTTTACACCGAGTACTTTTCTCAAATGAAACTTTGTAAATACACACACTCACACATGTAAAGTTTTGCAAAAAATGAGTGAGGATGGATGTCCATACCTATCATAAGATGGGTCCACCCCTACACATGTGCATGCATGTGTGAGGGAAAGCGGTCCTTTGATAACAGTTCGCAAATTAAGCTTTGTAAGAATTGCACAATAGGTCATCAAAAAAATGATCCAAACTGCTTATGATCTGCACACCTAAATTAGCCTTATAATTAAAAAATAAAATGATCCCGAGCTTCTTTACTCATGGATCAAGTGGTTGCATGACATGCGTTATTTTCAAATTTCAACCATTGGAAAAGCATATCATTCAATGCATATGCAAGCAAACTCAGAGTCAATTGATTTCTTATTGATAGACGAATTTTACTACGCATATCAAAATAAACAGTTTGAATCATCCATGGGTTCACCAATTATCCATGGGATCACCTACCTCAAGTTCTCACAAAATTTAGTTTAAGAACCGTTCTCAAAGAATCACTTTCTTACACACACACACGCCCGCTGTGTGATGTAAAAAAGAAAAAGAAAAAGGAAGCCATGAACCAAGGCATGAAATGATGCCTAGTTGATAGCTGGCAATCTCTTTCCTAATACTTAAGACTAAAGGGGACCATGTAATAAAATTACTCGTCAAATTCCAAGAGACCAAGATATGATGCTCCACTCATATAATATACTCTCATCTGCCAGAAAATGCAAATACTAAACAAATTCAAGCCACATTCACTAATATTATGCATGAGGATGTAAGAAATTTAAGGTATTCTATATCCAAAAGACACATTAATAGCGTTATATAAATTACTTGACTGCATGTGGTGACCTGTATATACACAACTTGTGCATTATAGTTTGTATAGTGCAAAGGATAAAATATAGCATGTAAAGTAGTTTATTCGCATAATTTGATAAAGATTCAATATATGTATCCAAAATAAAGCAGTATACCAGTTACCATTTGAGTCAATTAATGTCAGAAACACTCACAGAAACGGCTATAAAGAACGGAAAGTTCACGCCTCATAATTTCCCAACCTTCCCCATTACTTAGAGGTCTACATGCCTTCCATATTGCAAGGAGGTATCTCATCTCAAAAATGGAGAAAACAACAAATTTGAAGAAGGCTGCAGTGGCGAACGCATTAAATAGAGACTCTGTAAGGTGAGAAACAACCAAGTTAAGATACCGACATGTATACATATCAATTAATAGGTTTAAACTAATGTAAACCTTCTCACAATAGACGAGTGATGAGCATTTGAAACGGTGAAAGCAGGATTGGTAAACAATACATGTAACATAAGGTTAGCGCATTAGGCATTGAAAAAGAAATGGAAATGCAACACTCTGGGACTGATGCAAATATAATTGTATCGACTTGAATGGACAAGATAATTCATCAATAAAAATAGTATGGTTTCTAATGTTGTGATCTTCCCATTTTACACACTCTCCCTCAACCAGGGAAGATAGTTAAATATTTTTCCAATGCACTTAACCATGAAGTAATCACCATGATTCCCCAAAAGAAGAACAAAAAGTAACAAATGGTAGCTGCAACTAATTCTTGAGTTAACTGTATATCACACTTGGGGTGTGATATATACCCCCCGTTTTAAGGCCTTGCATCCCTGGCTAACTAACACTTCCATAGCTAACATGAAATTATAGGGGTGCTTCCACTTGATTTCTAAAATGTGCATCCCACGGGCTAAAGAAGACATGCCATGTGTCATGTGTCATTTCTCCATGTAGTAGTTCAAAACACTTCTGACTGGTGTAGGCTTTAATGGACTAGTAACACCCTAAGTAAGGAATTTCCATATTTCACCCATGCTGACACTACTCCCACCCAATTATGTTAAAAATGATGGTTTACCCTGATTACTACATCAAAATTCTAGCTATAATTAATTATTGAGTAAATTGGAAGTCCTTATGCTACACTTGGACTGTGATATGCTTCAGAATTGAACAATTGCAAATAGTTTATAACCTTGTTACATAAAGATGGTCTATTTAAAGAGACATTAATGACTAGAAGAATGCTACCATGAACATGCAATAAATGGTTGATTAGAAGAGCTCAAACATGAATGTCCAACAAAACTTGATAAACATGAAAAGTTAAGATTAGTTTGAATGAATAAAGAAGAATCAACTGTGGTTAACTCTAAAGGGAAAGGTCAAAATTTTAATAAAGATTCATAAAAGAAGTCAAGGGTCTAACATAATGTGGATAAATGTCGAATGAAAAGCATCTGGTAAAGCTCCTTGCGCGGCATGTTTCCGTTGAGTAAGCGGCATCAATGACTTGCAAACACCATAGTTGGCACAATCTGAAGTTTATTATTGATGGTTTGCTTGGAGCTACACATGATACCTTTCTTTCTTTCTTACTTGTTTCCAACTTTTCCGTATGGTTTTGTCCCTTCTTTTGTGTGTGTGTGTGTTTTCTTTCCTTTTGTATATTTTTGTTCTTATTTTTTTTGTGGTATACATGATATCAAAGCAGAGCTTTAGAGCTATTAGCCCACCCACTGGTCCCAAGAGCCATATCAGGTGACAAACAAGGAAGAGCAACTATGATCCAATCAAGGAATGGCATTGAGGAAGACTAAAGACAGTTTTCTCTCCCCCCCCCCCCCTGAGAGGGGCACCTGGCGGCGCAAGGATCTTTCTCTTATAGAAATTGTAGCGAATGCATGTGTCCAGTATTAATGACACCTTTGAGGCTTTATAGCTTGTGTGGGATTGTACTTCGCGCGAAAAAGCCGAAAGGAAAAGAGAGTTCCTTGGGTGGTTTCCAGAAATTCTTGGTTCGAAAGGCAGGGTTTTTGACGGTCGGGCCCCCTACCACTAGTCCGGCTAGCTAGTGAGCGGTTCTTTCGGGCGGGAAGCAGGCCGGGCCCTTCGGGCGGGCATCACGAGGCCGGCACCGGGACAGTCCAAATAGAGTCTCTGCCGGACTGAAAGAACCATAATATAAACTTCAATATTTCTGATAATGTCTTGTTAAAAAGAAATTTATACTTTGAGATAAATTCCGCACATGGACAATAAAGTGAACATGAAATATTTACTAGAGAAAGAAGCTTTGAAAAATTCAAACAAAATAATTCAATAATCTTTTTGTGTGATACCAAATAGATTCAAATCAAGGGTTAAAATATTGGCCAATAACGATATGTATCACGCGTATCATATCAGATTTCAAGCATAATGATATGATTCAACCAAAATTGACCAATACATATGCTACTTTGTTTAGTAACTATAAGAGGAGATTCATGGTTATAGTAATTAAAAATTGAAATTCTATTTTGTTTCATATAGTGAAATTTTTTAGAAATCTCATTTAACCGTCAAAAACAAGGTTCAAAATATTGGCCCGTGATCAAATGAGTCAAAAAAGAAGAAAATAACGCCCTATATAACAAAATTGATCTATGTATGAATGAAACATCCACTGAAGATGAAGATCTGTGTGCAAATAATAACTATTTGAGCTAAGGCGAACGATATAAAAAGTCTATTTCTGATACGTGTCACCAGATACTTCCAACACATCGGATACCACAACTGAACTGAGATTTTGAACCTTTATTGAAATTTAGCAGTTTCATAGTTTCTCAACAGCCAAATTCGAGTAACAAATAATTAAACTGCTTACCAACTAATATCCCAGCAGTCAAATGCAGTAAACACAAGTATGCATCCATAATGGCTTGGTGCCCAATCATTAGAATAGAAACTTTTGCAGCACCCTGTAATTAAGAAGGAAAAAAAATCTATTATCAAGTATAAATTTAGAAGTAAAGTTGGAGCGATATGCAAGCAAATATTGGCAGTCAATATATAAGACAATAAGTGCAAAGGTTTTGTGACATTTGGGGAAAAGACAGAAGGAAGAGTTTGCATTCAATGCTTTGCTATGGACAAAGTGAAATCAAAGATATCATGCAGTGATATTATTATCAGACTTCAAGAAAACTTACCGACTGGGTATTACTGTACTCCATTTGTCTTATCAACAACAAGACTTGAAGAAAAGATAACTGTTTTTGAAAACATTAAGGTTTTTGCCAACTTGTTCGATAAAATTAAAAACAACCCTTAGTCTCCTATTTATAATTCCCACTTCATGAAGGATACAAAGGTCACCATCAGGCTAAAGTTAACTGCTTTGTTGTAGTAGACTTCGATGTTAAGGGAAGTGGCATTGAGTAAAATGGGGGGGAAACACTCTCCATCATCATCAGCAGATGGACTCTCCATTACTCCCTCCAAATGGTAGCGTTCATGCTCTCTATCTACAAAATAAAAATACAAATACAAATAAATAATATCTTTGGCAATTGAAGGATGATACCTAAACAGATTAAGAAGATAATTGACCGCATAATCAAATGAAGCAATCATAGCATAAAGAATCTAGACAGTTTCATGATTTATTAGCATGCATACGTCAGCATGTGCGTACCTGCACCCGCCCGAACTAGACATTTGCATGATTTATTAATGTATGCATGCGGGTATGCACATGCCCCTATACCCAACCCCCACAAAAAACACAAACCCACCCGACAGCCAAACACACACACGCCCTCCTTCCCCTGCCGACAAAAGGACACAATGGAATTGCATCCGACATCCAATTCTCCTTGTAGAGCAGATTCAGCCATCGCAATGTATCCATCCAATGAGGCTGTCTTAGTCCATCCACTTGAAAATTGAAATGTATACCGAATCATCTTCATAAAACTAAAAATTAAGGGAAAAGACTAAATCTCGGGCCCGATAAAGGTAACAAGAAATCCCTATTATGGCACATAATAAAACCAATACCCAAAACAATCAAAGATGAGTTTGCATAGCAACCAACAAGATAATTAGACAAGAAATTACAAGTCCACTAGTACTACGCTGTATTATCAACAAGGTTTAAGAGCTCAGTATATTCTAGTCCTTCAAACAAATTTTGGTTTCGACAAATTTCAATAATTTTGTAAGTTTTATTTTAAGTTTAGATTTTCAATTTATCTATTTTTTAATGTATATAAGTATGTGTGTGTAGTAATATTCTGGTGGGAAAAACATGGGACGAAAGCCCATGAGAAAAACATTTTATCTATTTTTAGAAAAAAATTTGTAAATTTTTTGATGCTTAATCCATACAATTATAAACCCAAGGGAAAATAATGGGTGGACTCTAAGGGGGATTTGAGCACCGATCCACCCGTTATAAAATTTAACAGTTTTAGAACAATAGAGCTTTTTGTAATGACTTGATCGAAGACCAAATCACATTATTTTTCAACCATTATTTTTTGCGGGGTGTATAACTACTTGAATTGAAGGAGGAAAAAAATTTCAAAATTTAAAAAATAAATACATTTTCGCACGGATTCCGTGCGAAATGTTTGCATTAGAAAATTTTCTCACACACACATATATATACAATAATGGGTATCATATGGCATATGAGGAAATACATCATATACAAGACACAAAAAGATGGCAAGTACAAGTCCCACATGGGCTTATACGTATTGTACTTGCCACCATTTTATGTCCTGGTATATGAGGCATTGCCTCATATGCCAGATGATGCTCATTATTCTCATATATATATAATAGTTTAATTATTACATATGTATATATGTGTGTGTGTACAAAAAGTTTATTACACTAGGACATCTATGCAAAAGTGATAACGTTAAGGGGTAAAGCCTGCTTCAATTACCACTAAAGAGAAAGGGGAGAGAGATTTGGAAAAGTTTATAAAAATGACCACCCACCTTCTTAAAACTAAAACCCGATAATGTTTCAGTTATAAGAAGTGTGTCGGCATCCGACCTGCTTCTTCTATATATAAAACCAACCTAAACCTAACTTTTCATCCTTTTCCCAACCAAAAGGATGGCATCTAGTACTGTTGCTTTACCCAAAAGACAACGATCGACGAAGAAGACTCCAACAACAGGCAACGACGAAGATTCTGATGCGGCTGATAATTGGAGGGAAACTGCTATGCACACAACAAGCTTCAGGAGAATTGCTATGCACACTACAGTCGCGGCTATAAGAGGCCAGCTGGCCCTAGCTTATGGGGATGCGAAAATTGTGAAAGTTATTTCCACAACTAAAAATTGTGGAAAGAAAGTTCATTTTCTAGTTTATTATTTCTTAGATCTCTTGTATTAGAATTTCACATTCCCTTAGATTAATTGTCTCTTCCATTCCTAGTCATTTATTTAACGAGTAGTACTTTTTAGTTGTTTTAATCTTTATATTCAGATCTGGATTTCAGATCCAGAACTAGGTTCACATCAATTGGTATCAGAGCACTAGATACAGGGTGAGCATCCGATCTATGGAACAGATCGAAGCATTATTTGAGAGAAAAGAAAGGGTGCGCCGTCAACTAGCGGAGGATTTGGCGGAGATCAATCGTCGCTACAAGGAGAAAGTGGCGGAGATCGATCATCGCTACCTTTTTCCTGCAAAGATAAAGACAGATCTGACGACTTCAAGCCCAGATCTACCAGTCCTGGGGCCAAATCTGGAATTTTCATTACCAGATCCGAAGCTTTCAAGGCCAGATCTACCAGATCCAAATCTTCAAATTTCAGATCCAGATCTGAAATCTTCTCCAGATCCAGATCTGAAATTCTCCGATCCAGATCTGAAATTCTCCGATCCAGATCTGAAGGCAGCAGCTGTCGGCGATGCAGATCTGAAATTGTCAGATCCAGATCTGGAATCCTCAGATCCAGAATCCTCAGATCCAGATCTGGAATCTTTAGATCTAGATTTGGAATTTAACGAAGAGATTTTGGAGGATGTGATTTTTAACGAATAGGATCCGGAAGATGTCGAAGACGAAAGCCAGCATCCCGAACAACGAAACGTCGCAGATCCAGAGGATTGGGAAGCAGATCTCGACACGTCACCGCCGCGCGGCGGACTTCAGGCCATCGGCGGGAGTCGCCTGCCCCCGGCAGCCATTGGGGAAGGCCGCCGAGCCCCACCTGCATCTGGGGGCCGCCGAACCCCCAGGTGCACCTGGGGGTCCCGCCAAACCTCCAGGAGGGGCGGCAGCAGCAGCAGTCGCCCCTTCCTGGCCCCCCGACGACATCCGGGGGCAGCAGTTGGGGCCGTCGGCCCAAGACTTGGGCCAGCAAGCCTCGCCGCCCCCTTGGGGGGTTCGCCCACCCCCCCGGAGCCCACCCCGAGCACCGCACGAACTTATCGGGGGTCCGCCGACTTTTCAGAGGTCCCGACAGCTCATCCCGACGTCCACGGCACCACATGGGGCCCAGCACGGGTCCCGATCTGCACCGTTTTCAGGTTTTCAGCTATCTATAGGGCCCAGGAAAGGATTCTGGCAGCGCATCGACGACGACGTCCCTGCAGAGTATTTGTGGGGCCCGGTGGCGCATTTTTGATCCCGCCTTGGCCCGGCGGCGCATTTTTGATCCCACCTTGGCCCGACGATATTTTTTCGGACATCGTTGAAGGCAGTGGGGACCAATCCCATCCGTTTGACCCGGAAGAAGGCTTGCAATCTACTTGGAACGGCTAGCCACAGACTTCATGCACCACCTTGAGGACAAGGTGGATTTTCAGGGGCGGAGTAGTGATACGGCTGATAATTGGAGGGAAATTGCTATGCAGACAATAAGCTTCAAGAGAATTGCTATGCACACTACAGTCGCGGCTATAAGAGGCCAACCGGCCCTAGGGATGAGTATGGGCATGCCCAAAGCCCGATTGGGCTTCCAATTGGGCATGCCACATCATCATCCCTTCAAACCCTTCACTAATTCTAGAATTAGTGAAGGGTTTGAAGGGATGATGATGTGACATGCCCAATTGGAAGCCCAATCGGGCTTTGGGCATGCCCATTCTCATCCCTAGCCGGCCCTAGCTTATGGGGATGTGAAAATTGTGAAAGTTATTTTTTTATTTCCTTAGATCAATTGTATTAGGAGTTGGCTATTTCCCTTAAATTAAAATTGTTTTCTAGTCGTTATTTAGCGAGTGGTTGAATTGTAGTAGGATTTCCTTTAATTTTATATCTGAGTTTCCAATAAAATCTTCTTTTTACCATCAAAACCCTAGCGAAACGCATCAGACTTATGCCTCAATCTTTAAGCATCATTGTGGTTTGGTCTCGATCATCAGTGAATATTCTTTTTAATTGTTATGCAATTTTTTGCTATGCAATGATTTTTTGCCCCAAATAGATCAACTTAAAATTAGTTTTAAGATCAGGGGGTTTCGTTTTTTTGTTCCTTCTTCATTTTAGAGCTTGATCGGGATGAATCATTAGCAAAACTGACAAAACCACCAAAACAGAGTGAAACAAAGCAAAACTGAGCGATGCATCAAAATCAAGCTAGACCGATTTTTTTGCTTTGGTTTTGGATCACCTAGCTTTGGAACCGAAACAGAACTCACCGAAACCTCAACCCTTAAGTAGCAATATCCTATGGATTACATCAAGAAATTTATAACAGCTTATAGGTTACCTAGTAAATTTTATAGCATATTGTTTATACCTAATTGAATTAAAGACTTTTTTAGGTTTTAAATTAGTAGAAGCCAACAATAAAATTAGTGCAAGTATATTGAGCATTACGTTATAAATCTTATGAGCTGGAGCATGTTCTTGCAGTAGTTATTACTTTGCAAACTGGCATAAGTTATGTTATAGTGAATTTGATTGGAACAGAGAAATGGGTAGAAATGAAATATCTTAATGACCGATGCTAAATGTGTAACAGAAGCTAAGATTTTGGGTTATACATGGTGATGGTATTATTGAATAAATTAAGGATCTAGGGATTTTGAGAAAGAACTAGATATAAGGATCTGATAATTAAACGATAAACAAACTTACATGGTAACTTTCAAACCTCACACCTAGAAGCCTCACACCTCCCATTCACATGCACCTCACACGCAAGAAAATCACAAAGACTAGGGTTTATAACAAACCATTTGGAGTTTCTTCCAAAACTGAAACATTCCTTTCATTTTACTGATCAATAATTTCTAAATACGAGCCAATTATAAGCAAGTCTTCGTGCACAACACGTGTTTGAATAAAATATGAAAAATAAAAAGAAAGCAGAAGGTTCTAAAAGCCTATTTATTTTACGCTCACAACTCAATTATTTTATTTAAAATAAATTAAAATAGCCTATTAATTAAAGATGGCCATCTTTTGATTGGATCTTACTTATTGATTTGATCTACTTTTGCTTCAAAGTAATTGATGCTCCAAAAATCTCTTCGTCTTGCATCAAATCTTTCCCAGTTGGAGAAAACACGAACTCCAGTTTTAAAAGAAGCATAACATCAAAAGGCTATATGATTACATAGGGAAGCATACTTCTAAGGGAAGGATAAAACAGCCAAAAAATGAACGCAAAACATGGTGATTGGTAAGTGAAGGAATATTTGAGATCACAAAATTAAAATGGTCTAGCACAAAATAACCATGTTGATCGATCTTGGGTTCAGACTAAAGCTCAAACTTGATCTCAGAATCAGGCTCACTCTTAGACTTAAGAGTTGGACTCAGTGTCGATATCAAACTCGGTCTCAGGCGCTCAAGATATGGCTTCAACTCGGTTTCGAGTGAAGTCACAGGCTCGAATGCGGGTTGTACTTCTAATTTAGGCACCGGTTGTGCTTGTTTCACGTACGATTCAACCATATAAGCTTGTTGAAATTCTCAAATAGGCCTATTTGTATCTCTTTTAGGTTTTTTCGAGTGCGACAAATAGTGAGTGTTTGACATCTATAGAGAACGATGTTGAACCTTAACTTACATTTGTGACCAACTCCAGCCTAGAAGTTATCAATCCACCATTCTTAGCTTCTCCATCTAAATTATGAGTGGCATACATATACTTCATTTCTTCTATCATGACAAAACAAGAAATAGAGGTTCTTAACGAAATTCCCAATATTAGTAGGAATGACGAACATATCCTCAAAAAGGGAAAAGGTTTGAATGTGTCCTTCAGAATGATAGTAACTGCCCATGTAGTTGTAGTAGTGATGCTCATAATAACTCATTGAAATTTATATAAAAATCTAAAGCATCAGCTGCAAAAGAAATAAAATATTGACTTGTGTTCAATTTGGTTTGACAAAGACTGCAAATGGTTTGAAAAAATATGGAAAATAGCCTTGAAATAACCAAAAAAAGACTCAATCTGGAATCGGGTCCGGTTCACCTCGTCTAACGAGGGTTGAATCTTGAAGTCAATATGATTGGGTTAGAGTCAAACTCTCTGAAGTGGTTTAGGTTCAAGTTGAATCTTAATCTTAAATGGGATGGGTCAAAATCCAATTCGTGACAGCAATAGGATGAACCAAAAAAAAGGTCAGAGGTGGTGTTGCGGGTTGAGGACAGTGTTCTAAATATCGGATATCGGTCGTGTATCTGCCTAGGAAATTTGACATCAGATTGCGGACATCGGAGATATATCGGGGATATTGACTAAATATCGGAGTCTCATATCGGAGGCTTAAAAATGAAGACATATACAAACATAGATATATCTAAGAAAATATAAACTATACTAACTCAAATAAAAGTATGTTTTGGTTATACTTCTCTCGTTAAACATGAACAATGGTTTAAAAGACGGTTTCATTATGCAAGCGGTCCAGGAGCGCATAGCGCATATTCGGATTATGCGGTCGATTATGCGGATCATGTGGTTTACATGAAAATGAATATTTTAGTAAATAAATAAGCAGTACTTATATATACATTAAATATGTGTTTGTGTATATTAGACTAAAAAAATCATAAAACATAGTAACAATGAAAAAATCATATCAACTTTTAAAAACATGGATTAATTCATACTAAAACATTAGCCCCATCAATGCGATTAATACAATAACTAAAGTCTAAAGTCAAAAACAATCATCACACAAAATATAAATATTTTAGTTTTACATCCAAATCAAAAGCATGTCTAACATAAGTACTTTGAAATAACAAAAGATCCATAATCTATTCTATATCTACTCATCATTATCATCTTCATCTTTATAACGAATATCATCATCTAACCCCCATCAGAAGGAACTTCATCAATCTCATTAAAAATATTATCACCATCGTTCAAATCTTCCCCATCTGAATGCTCTTGAACATCATCCATTGTTGAACTAGAAGAATCTTTTTTTCTCCTTACATATATTATCAATGTTCTGTACTTCTCCAAAGTGGATTTTCATTAGCTCTACTAGCCTAGGCAACAATAGCCCATGCAAGTTGATTTTTGTTGAGAGAAAACCCTTAAAAACAAAAAAAAACCCATAAAGAAACCTGATTTTAGGCTAAACGGATTGGGTTTCTTAACATGTTGGGTTTTTAGTTGCCAATTATGCGCCCGCATATTCGCACATGCGGGCACATAAAAGTTATGCGATCGATTATGCGGCCAACCGCATAATTTGGTCGCATAACTAGTTTTTCATGCAGCCAGAGGCCGCCTCCTTATATGCGACCACATATAACTTGTTTTAGAACATTGAACATGAATATCTGGGATATTGACTAAATATCAGAGTGTCATATTAGAGACTAAAAATAATCTCAAATAAAAGCATAGATGTGTCTAAGAAAAATATAAACGATAGAAAGTCAAATAAAAGTATGTTTTGGGTATACTTACCTTAGTAAACATGAATACCGGCCATCCACTTGATAGAATATTTATTCAAGTGGTCACGAGGAATTATTCATATGGTCACATAATGATAGCTCAAATAAGCAACTTGTCATGTTACTCATGTGGGTCAATATTAACAGTGTGAAGATGAAAAAAATGGAAAAAAATGTAAAAAAGGGAAAGAATACTCACCTTCATCGGAAACCCCTCTCTTGAGAAGAAGAAATGCTGGACGGAAAAACCGACAACTGAAAATATTTAGAAAATTTAGAAAATGAAAAAAAAATGAAAAAGGTTAAGAATACTTAGTAAGTACTAAACTTGATCGGAAAATCCCTTGCGAAGATCGAACATAGGATGTCAATGCTCGATTGACAGAAAAAACCCCAAAGCTGGAAAGAAAAAAAATCATAAAATGAAAAAAATAAGGCTCGACTACTCAACTTGATCGAAAAACACTTCCTTTCAAAGATTGAATGCCAAACGTCAAAGCTCAATCGATTATGCCGGAAATTTTTGCTAGATAGAGCTGAGCTGAGCATCGTAAGGATCGGAGCGTCGAGAGGAGCAGAGCGACATGATTAGAATTAGGGCAAAGCAGCGATTATCTCTCAAAAATCCCAATACCTCATGTTGCTTTAAGTAAATGATTGCATTGTGTGACTAGGTCGGATCCACTTGACCGACCCGCTAACTTTGTTTTTAAAAACCGTGAATTGCGGCCAATATTTCAAAGGGATATATTGGCCGCAATATCGTATGCAATGCGACGATATTTCCCCAAATATCGAAAACCGCAATATATAAGCACATACCGTATCGGCCTAGTGATAAAACCGATATTGCGGCCGATATATCGGATATCGGTCCGATATTTAGAACACTGGTTGAGGATGATGAAAGAGGTGATGGAGATGGTAATGTGTCGATTGCCTTTGCTGATGGCGATGAATACTACGACGATGAAGAATGTATATGGCTATGACTGAACTTGACAATGAGAGGGGTGGCCATGTGCAGTTGTCGTTGACAGAGTTGATAGTATCTTGTCATCAGATCTGATAGTAGATGTGACAGCAGCAATGTCGAAATATAATGAAGACGGTAATAAGTTCATCGGGTGTTGGTGAATACGAATGGAGACGACAACAAGAGAGAATATGACGAATACGATGAAACTTCTATCAAATTTCGATCTCATTTGAGATTGCACACAAAATCAAATTCAATGTGGTTGCAATGATTGGATGTAAGGAATCAACATGGATTTGGTGGTGGACACGACGGTACGCTGGAATCATCGGACTAAGTGGATGGCAGTGATGAATCCACACATGGAATGAATCAAGTTTGGATTTTCATAATGGCAAAATGGAGATGGGTCGATCCCAAGGCGGTGATGTGGCTAAAGGCCAGTGCATGATTGTATAATCGCAATTACTAGGAGCGACAAAGCTCTATTGCTGCGAATGGTGATGATGACGAAAAGGATGAATAGTGCCACAAGACGATTTTCATTATTTTGATTCAAATACTAAAACTGTAGGCAAAAGCAACTACTAGGTTATGGATATGTTTTTTGGATTGTTATGGGTTTTCCTAATTTTTGCATGATCACTCCTTTTTGAATTTTTGATTTTAAATTTGAAATAGTGGTGGACAAATTGACAGGTGGGGTTTCCTTTTTATTTTTCTGATCTAATTTTTTGATTTTTGATCTATTTTTTGATTTTTTTGATTGATTTTTAAATCTATTTTACTCAGATCTAAGGCAATGTCAATGGATTTTTTTCTTAATCTATTAAAATAAATAATTAAAATTTTCTGATCTCAGATCTCAAGATCTAGATAGGATTCTTTGGTTTGATACCAACTGATGCAATATAGGGCATCGGTCAAGACTAAAATATAGGATTATTAAGGATGTAGTGGGATTTGACAAATAAATTAAGGATCTAGAGACTTGGGAAAGAACTAGATCTAGGGATTTGACAATTAAAGGATAAACAAACTTTTAGGATAACTTTCAAACCTCACGTGAAGCCTTACACTCACACTCACGAGCACCTCATATAGAATATTTTTTTAAAAAATTCCCAAGTTCCTCACAACCCATCTAGGATTTCTCTGAAAATGCAAAGTATTCTCTTCATTTTACTGATTAACAAATTTTGAGTACACGCCTATTTATAGGTAGATCTATGTGCAGTTGTGCACAACACTTGCTAACATAAAATAAGGAATAATAAAAGGCTCTAAAAGCTTATTAGTTTATGTGCACTATACATGAATTTCTTAAAAATAAACTAAATGGCCAAAAATAACTAAGAATCTGATTGTATATTCCTTTATGACTTTCCTTAATGACTTGATCTACTTTTGCTTCAAAATAATTGAAGCTTTTAAAAGCCTCTTTGTCATGCGTCAATGACCCAACATAAGTTGGCTGGACTAATGTAAAGTAGGCGTGACTGACATAACTCATTGACTCCAGATTACTAAAGAACTCGGTGACGTGACAAATAGGCAATGAGGTTACAGAAGGAAGCACATGGGTTGTCAAGGAAGATCAAATTGTTCTCAATTGACACTTGACTTTATTCATATGGTGGCAACTGCCATCAGAGGCGTGGAGGTGATTGTATTCATACCCTGAAATCACAGAAGGATTTATCCAGATGAGACTAAGGAACAAAATTTTTGGAGCTGTGTCAAAAAGGTGAAAGATCCTGACTTGTTCAGGAAAAAAAACAAAAGAGAGATTTGAAGACTAAAGATTTGAGGATACACAACCAAGCTTCAAATTTTGCGAGTTACGAAATTGCTGACTCTAATAGTTGCTCAGCATGTTGTTTCTGTAGCTTCTTATTGTTCCACACTAACTAATTGCTTGACATTTTTAGAAGCAAGAACTAATTGAAACCTAGCACTTTGAGACCACGTGAAAAATTTCGTTGGACAAAATCAAATGATTAGACTATTTGGTTTGGTTCGACAATGTAGATCAAGCCAATTAAACTTCCTAAATCGGGGTGTGTGATGGTTCATATTATGACAGATCTGGACTTTTAGGGTGTTTTGAGCCCATTAGGGGCATTTTGGGAATTTTGGATTTTTGGGGGGCTATATTTGGATTTTTTTTGGATTTTTGGATTTTTTTGGATCTTTTTTGGGTTTTCTGTAATTTTCCTTATTTCTGAAATCTATTTATAGGTGGGAAGGGCTCAAGTATTTCTTAGGCTATTTTTGAGAGAGAATTGATTGTAGATGTGAGATTATCCTTCGTTCTTCGTGAGAGTGTGGACTTTCTCTTTAATTGGCGTCTTCGAAGGGTGATCGTCCTATAATTGTGATCAATGTATCTTTTATTTTCAGTTTTATTAATAAAAATCGAATTTTTGTTTTGGATACTATTAATTTGGTATCAGAGCATCAAGATCCATGGTGATGTCGACGAGATCCAAGGAAAAGATCGAATCTTTGGAGGAAAGGTTCGACGGCAAAATCAAGAAATTGAAGAAGGTCATGGATGAACTTAGGATTTCGGCGGAAAAGAATAAGGCGGCGGCAGAGCAAAGATTTGACGGCGTGGAGAAAACCCTAGCACAGATCAAATCTCAGGGCTCGTGACGGCTATACAAATAAAAGAAGGAGAAACCCCTAAGTTTGGACAAAAGACGGCGACTTTGGAAAGGAAAGGAAAATGTAGATGACTATGAAGAAGTGATGCTTTCCGACGCCGACAACTACTTCGAGGAAGAGGAGCCCATGAAGAACGGTAGCGACTTTCGAAACCCTAGAAGGACGCTGTGACGCACTACGACGACGATGACCCTCCAGATTACTTGTGGAAGCCCGATGACGACAGTGACAAGTTTAGTGCCCCACGGCCCTCGACATGCTACACAAAGACGACGACGTCCACCCCCGACTTATGAGTAGTACCCAGGAGACGACAATGGAGAGGGGGCATGGAGCAGAATTTTCAAGACTTCTATGATGACAGCGATGACTGGGGAGACTATGTGGATCGAGATGGAGGCCCACGGATGGATTTAAGCGACACATGAAGAGGTGGCACACTACTACCAGCCCCACCAACCCAGACATGTAGGCGAACGAGCAGATCAGGTGACTTTTGGTGTGGACGAAAGGATACAGAAACTGAAGATGCCTATATTTGATGGAGAGGATCATGTGGCGTTGATTTACATGGCAGAGAGGGGTTTTTGGGTGTCCCGCATGACTGAGGAGCAGAAGCTGGATGCGACGATGGTGTGCTTAGATGGGAAGGCCCTCGCGTGGTACCAATGGCAGGAGCAGAGTCGGTTGTTTCGCTCATGAGAGGAGATTAAGGATGACTTGATGGAGATGTTCCGCGAGACTCACTTGGGGAACTTGCGGGAGCAGTTGTTTTCTCTCAGGCAGGACGTCACAGTGAGGGATTGCAGGGACCGGTTCGAGGCATTGTCAGGGTGTGTACATGTGGTTTCTAATGAGATGTTGGAGAGCACCTACCTTCATGAAGTGGCTGAAGGCCACCATTCACACAGAGCTTCGTATACAGAAACTTCAGGACCTGATGGAGGCCATGGAGTTGGCTCAGATTGTGGAGGATCGTCTGATGGAGGTGAAGAGATATGGAGGGACTGGAGGCAACTCATTTTCCCACAACAAGCCCACGATTGGAGGACAATAGAAGGCCGTGATAGGGACAGACTCATCCAGTCAGGAGAAAAGCGGGGTGCCACCACAGGGAGAGCAGATTAGGAAAATGACAGATGCGGAGATGCGAGAGAGGGGACAGAAGGGGCTGTGCTTCAGATGCGACGAGAGGTTCACCCCAGAGCACCATTGTGGAGTGCGTGCAAGCTCCAACTGCTTTTAGTGGGTGAAGATGAGGATGATATAATGAAGGATGAAGAGACCGGAGGAGATGAGCATCCCAACTTGGAGTAGAACCGTTGCGAACTTCATACACCACCTTGGGAACAAGGTGGTTTTCGGGGGCGGAGTAATGATTGATCTGGATTTTTTAGGTGTTTTGGGCCCATTAGGGGCATTTTGGGAATTTTCGGATTTTTTTGGGACATTTTGGGAAATTTTCAGTCTTTTTGGGTTTTTCTGCAATTTTCCTTATTTCTGAAATCTATTTATAGGTGAGAGATGCCGAGGGATTTTAAGATTATTTTTGTGAGAAAATTGATTGTAGAGATAAAATTATCTCTCGTTCTTCAGGAGAGTGCGGACGTCCTATTTAATTGGCGTCTTGAAAGGGTGATTGCCCCTATAATTGTGATCAATGTATCTTTTATATTCAGTTTTATTAATAAAAATCGAATCTTTATTTTGGTTCCTATCATATTACATATAAGATATCTTTTTGGGATTTTTTTTATTCTATTTAATTTTACTTCCTTTCTTTCTTCACCATCATTTTCTTTAATTTTTGCTTGGCCCAAACAGCAAGCCCATAACCCTTAACCCATAATATTTTTCCAACTACCCACTTCTTATCTTTCTTTCCTTTTTATTTTTCTTCTTTTCCCCTTCATTTTAAACACATGTCAATGCCCAGCACTCTTTCTCACTTTCCATCGGGCCCTCTCTCATCGGACGAAAACCGCAAGCATCAAACATCGTTACCACCTTCGATAAACAAAAACCCTAACCTTAACGATCACGCCGCCGATCCTCCTCGAAATCGAACTCCTTATCTTCTACAAAATTGGCTCACCAATTTACCTCCTCTACCCCCTCATCTTATCTATTTAAGCATGGTTAAACCTAGGGTTTATTTTCATAGGAAAACTGTATTTTCTCTTCTTCTCCCTAAAAAATCTTTGTATTTCGATCTCGTGGTTTTACTTGGAGCTTGAATTTCTAATTCTTTGCACGATTATCGGTGCACGATAGATTCAAATCTTGATAAACTTCACCTAATTTTTAGTTTTCTTCTTTGCCCATAAATTGTTGAATTGCTCATTGGGATTTTGATGGGGAGATGATGATTCGTGTGCATAGTAATAAGGGTTTTCCCCTTTGATGAATTTTGGCACCCTTCCTCTAGGGTTCCGGCGACCTTTCCTGTTGCCTTCTCTAGATCGTGTTGGTTGGTAGGTTTTTCTTATTGCGATTAGCCACCGAGGGTGGAGGCTTGATGTGTGGTTGCTTTGGGCTCTTTGTCGGCGGCTGTTGTTATGATGTGGTTCTGACGTGTCCACTGTTGGGTATTTGGGGTTTTCGGTTCTTGGGCTTTTCCGTGGATTTGCTGGCACTGATCTTCTTTTGGGTCTTTGTCTAGAATACCCTTTGGGTTTGTTGTCTTGTTTCGCAATGTTTGGGCTTTATCTTTTAAGATTATCATTGCTAGACTTACAGACGATTGTATGGCATACATTAGGGCTTAAGTAGTCCCCTCTAGGACGATTGTATGGCATACATTAGGGCTTAAGTAGTCCCCTCTAGGCTGGTAAACTGCATATCAATTAGGGTGCCAATCATGAATCGGATCATATGCTTTGTTTTCTTCTTTGAATTTATTTAAATCTTTAGTTTTAAATTAAATTTTGAATTTGTTTTTATTGTTCAATTTAATTCTTAAAACTATAGTTGATTGTTAAATAGGAAATTATCTCTCAAACTTGAACTTCGTTATAATGCATGCCAGAAATGTTGAAACTATTAATTGGATCAACTCAATTGTGTTAGTTAAGGACTATGCAACATGATCATGATATAATTGTTTATGACTTGATACTTATATTTGACATGTGGCATGCTACAACTGAAACATTAAATTCCTGCATAGAACTTTAGCCACGTAATTTAGGAACATGAGACATAAACAACGCTGCAACTATTAACATGAAATCTAGAGAACTCCAAACAACAATAGACAACTATACAAAACTTGACAGCACGTGACACTTAACTAGAACTATACACCTAACACATGACTACGGGGTTTTGGAAAACTTATAATTGAGAGTACATGAGCGACTAGAGTCATGCTTTCGGCCCGAATATGGAAGGATCCTCTTTTCCTGATTCTTGCCTTAAGGATCCCGCACCCTCATGTTTCTTGTTCTTGGACTCGGCTCGGGGTTGCATCCCGTGGTTAAATGTGGTCTTCAGGTTGCATATCATATATCATGCTATCCATTATGAGTCACAACACAAACTGTTAAATTAAACTGTTAATAATGAAACCATATCCTATTAATTAGTATATCCTTTTACATGTTTTTAGACTGTACATAGCTTAGTACTTCTCCGTTTGTTGCTTTTCAGTTGCATGGTTGTTACTTCATAATATATGTGCTAAATTAACTGAATATTTAGTATAGATTTAATCTACTCTACTTAGTAGTGATACAATTTATGTTGTCTCTGGCATGTTTACGAGGAGCCACCACAGTACGGGAAGTTTGAATTTCCAGTGAAAACGCATAGTTTTGAGCTTCATGATTTAGTAAGAGAGTATTATGCAGTTTTATTTATTTATTACGTTTTAGTCTTTTATAGTCGAGAGATTGTAGTTTCCTTTTCTGCATTAGACATTGTACTCTCGTTGAAGGATGAATAAATGAGTGCTTCAATTTTAGAATATTTCATGTTCCATCTCTATATTGTTTTCATTGGGACCTGCAAGACCTGCATGTTACTAGAAATTGTAACGGCACCCGAATCTGAGGCGTTATAGTGTGTCACTAGGGTTAACAAACGGTTTGTTGTCATTGCACAACTTACCTCTCAAGTATTACGGATAGATGATTTTTGAATTTGGGGGGATGAGATAATTATACCATAAATTATGGTTACTTTTGCCCACCAACTGTTAAATTTAAACGTATCATTTCTGTGGACTGTGATATCCAATAATGTGGACCATTAAATATTAATCATGAAGAAAGTTGATGCCTGCTAATTGTTAGATGTGCCTTAATAGAGCTGAATGGATAAGAAGAATTCGTATAGCCAGTACTAATAATATATAATCACTGTTGAACCCTTGCATTTTTATGCCAAAAACACACTGGTATACAACTATAGTGACACCATTATCTGTGATCGAGACAATTAAAATAAGCACAAGCTTTTACACATCCATTGCCAACCCAATCTGTTCCTATAAATAAAGTGGTGGGTGGTGATTGTATCAAAATCAGCACAATATTACTTACATAAAGTCCAAATGTTATGAAGTAAATTAAAGAAGTATCAACGTTTCTGAAAAGAGGAGAAATGCATATGGTTCTTTTCACGACACTAATGTGTGACAAATTAAACAAGTCATACAACAAGCAACAAATAGAATATATTTCATCAGATCTACTAGCTTCATTTTTAACAAACAAGTTATTTAAGGAGCAGCAGTGACATCCGTCTATGAAGTATGTTTAAAAATGATATTACCTGATAAAAAATAGTTCTGCAATAAACATTTTAGAATCACCATTATAAGATAGAAAAACCATAAGATGTAATCACAAAATGAATTTAAGAATTAGAAATATGTTAGACTCCAGATATAGTACATACCACTTTGGCTCGAAACACGCGAAACTTGAGCAGCAATCTCTATGTTACAGTGTTTATCCATGTCATACGTAAAAGCTGAAACATGACGACAGTTGCAATCACTCAATGAACCAAAAAATAAAATAGTAATAAATAGATTAACTTACACTTTGTCCTTCTTTGAAGTTTGTCTCGAGAAGATTCTTGGAAGACTTGAGAGGTGAATACCCCAAGCTGTTAGGAAACCAATACAAAATCTATATTCAGCACCCCCAACATACTCCAGTGTTTAAAGTAAGCACTAGAAAATTTTACAGATAGCCACAAACAACTGTTTTTGAAAATTCACATGCCAAATTACTTCTAAATTTAAAAGAGAGAGTGTTCCTGGGAGATTAAAAATACAGACTAGCCTCATCTAGATATAGATATACACCATGAATGTACAGTGGCTCCCTTTCTAGCCCAAAAGGATTAACATGACACAATTTTCTATGCAAGCAAGACACATGTACAAACACACACATGTAGGATCAAACACAAATAATTTACAAAAGATAACCCTACATAATGATGGTTTTTAAAAATTAATAAAATAAATCTATAGAACACATGTTGGTAATGTAATTAAAAAAATATGGAAATATTTAACACTTCCATGCAAGATCAGCGGGCAAGTTTCCCATGTATCAATGCATTTCAATAATCCTGAAAGGTGAAATTGGCAAGGAGACATCTGCACAGTGATCTCTCACTAGAGTATACTACCAAGATAGACATTCAAACTTAAAAAGAAAAACGTAACAATTTTATAAGTCGATGAATAGGTTTTAAGTTCTGACATGCAGCATATTTAAAGTTCCCAACGATAATGAAGAGATGATTGTATATTTGCATGTTTGACCATAAATTTTAAAAGTATTTGATCTGATATTATTGACAATGACTATGTACGTTAAGGTGAGAAAAAGAAAAACAATATGAAGAGGCAATCCACTACAACAACAGGTAACAGGTACCATCATTTACTCCACAAGTATCAACAAAGATAGTTTTCTTGGAGGAACTATTTGTAATTTTGTAATTTGTACCATCTTTTTGTACAATTAAGCTTCCAACTTTGAAGTTTTGGACTAACTATGAAACTAATTTTACTCAGAAATATACATGAAAAATTGGGAAAGAAAATTGCTTTCCAAAATCTTTAACCCACTTGCCATTCTTTAATCAAAACTGCAGGACCAAGGCAAATGTACAGCAAAAAAAGACGCGTCAATAAGAAAGGAGGGAATGATCAAATTTTCTTTTTCATCTGCATGTTGACCAAAAGCAGAAACTTACTACAATAACAAGCAGTAGGTGAACTATTGCTCAGTAATTCCAGACCTTTATCGGCTTTCAAAAGATGTACATTCCAAGCATTCTCTTACATACGTGAGAAACTTTTGTTTTTTGTTTTTTGTTTTTTTTTTAGGGGGGGGGGGGGGGGGGGGTTCACAGGGCTCCGTTTGCAACTAAATCAGTGCAAACATAATATTAAAATTAAAATGGAAACCAAATGCTGGAAATATTGAACAGTTGGCTGTCCTATTTAGTTATTGAGCTTGTTACTGGAGTAAATTTGGGTGAGAACACCAGTAACATGCTATCAAATCAAATCCGAGGCCACAAGTAAAGACATCAGCTCCAGCCGATCAGCATACAATCTCATCTCAAGGTAGAAAATGCCAAGGGAGATTATACACGACTTGAAGCATATATAACGCATGGACTTGCAGACTTGCAGAATGAATCAAGGAAGCTGGATGAGATGTGGAATGCAATGGGAGTTTAGGGTATGTTTTAAAGTCATTTGTGTAACATGACATAAAGCATATATATATTACATGGACTTGCAGCATGAATCAGAAAGCCTGGATGGGATGGGGAATGTCAGAATGCCATGAAAGTTTAGGTTATATTTTCAAGTCATCTGTGTGACACGTTCCATGTGTTGCCCTCAAGTTATGTGAGGCTTGTATAGGAATTGCTCTCCAGATCCAGAACATATAACATCTGATAAAGTTTGAAATTTTATACCGATTGCTCCAAGGTTGATGTCACCTGCGCAAAAGGGCAACCCTCTGTTTTTATGTTTTTGACATTCCTGGGTTGTAATGCATCTCTTTAGGGGTTTGTAGCCCAACATCAAAAAGTGTAGCCGGATTCCCTCCACCAAATCTTCTCTGTTTTTGTTTTTTAAATATAGGCTGTCATTTCTTTTCTGTATCTGCTTCCCCAAATCTTCTCTGTACAGTCATGCGATAGACTTCTTGAGAGATCGCAACCAAGAAGCCTGCCATATTTCAGCACCAAAATTTGAATCATCTCACTCCTTTTGAAATGCAAAGAATTATCCCCTGCTAGGATGTTATCAGCCATATCTCAACCAAAACCCATTGAGATCCAAAAACAACAGCAAGAACGGAAGAAAAAAGAACTGTCCACACAAATTCAAAGTTCCTGTCTATAACTAGAGACCATTTTGAATAAATTAACATCCACGACGAGGTAAGACTTGTCACCCTTAAAACTGCCAATTTTCTATTTTTTCTTGCAGCGCTTGTGTTTGTTAGAACAGTGCGTTTTTTATAACGTATATTTATCTCTGTTCTGAGCTATCTAAGACTTGGAATGTGCAAACTTGGACTCAAAATTGCAGATGTTATCTTGATCAATCTCTTGATTTTACCAGTTATCTACATGATTTTTTACACACTCTGCACATTTGCTGAAATGCTTATTAGGCTTCCGTCTCTTTGATAAGTCCACAAGAGTATGTTGTAAGAGGCATGTACCATATAAGGCCTCTAACTAGCCCATTTCCTAGAGATCTAACCCATACTAGACCTCTAACAATAGCCTTGCTAAGGTCCCAGCACATACTAGGCTCCTAACACTAGGCTCACACCCCATTTGTTAAGTATTATTGAGCATCCAACCCAAAACCAATTGCTATTAGGTGGAGAGTTCCCTTCATACTTAAGCTAATTATTTTTCTATTTCTTTTCTGATGTGGGACTATGGACTCTTCACATATGTCTCTTTCATTAGGGAATAAGAAATCATGCACGTGCACTCAGATTTCCAGCAATAGTTTGATTTTTGATTTTTGCCATGATCAGCAAAGATTGTCATGGTGCCACTTGACTCGTTTCTCTGTGATTGTTTCAGCAATACAGTCTTTTTTATTGTTTCCCCTCCATCCTCATCTTTTCATTGTAGTAGCTTGGAATTTGAGAACATGCACATGGAATTATGGATATTACCACAAATTGTTGATATCATTTGCTTACTTTTATTGTTTTTCTGCAAGATTGTCTGTCTATATGTTCGCTGAAATGCCCCTTAAGCTTCATCCTCTTTAAAAAAACTTACCAAATGTACATCTTCGGCATTAGGGAAAAAAGAAATGCACAGGTATTCAGATTTCAACAAATGGTTGTGATTTCAATCTTTGTGATAGCTAGCTATATCGAAATAGATGTATGCAGTCAGTTGATTCACTTCTCTGTAAATATGCACAACATGCCAAGAATGTGAGTACTGTAATATATATGTTTAACACATCAGTGTGTAGATTCTGGGGAGAGCATCTCTTTAGCTTTGTTTTGAGAAGATCAGACACAGTGATTGGATCAGTCTTCTTATCTCATTAGCTTATAAAGTGAAATTTGTGACAGAGATAGTGTTGCATGAGCCTCCTTCAACTCATATAGTTCTTGATAAATATTGTTTAAGACTTTTTTTCAACCCACACATAAGTGCCATGAATTCATGCTGATTAATGTAGATATATAATGCATGTACATTAAGCTCCCATAAAGAAGGAGATTGACATTCGACTGCGGTTCACCAAAGCTCCAAGAATTCAAGCTGATTGATAGATAAAGTCCATAACATTTTCCTTCCTAAGTAAAAATTTTCTTCACTCTTTCTATAGGGAGATTTTGAGCATGATTTCTGACCTACTCGCAACAAAAAAGACATACATATAAGGTATGTCATGTTTTTTCTTCGATTATTATTTTATTAAAGGTAAATTACACTTAAACCCCTTGTTTTATAGGTACATGTAATTAAACACTCTTCTCAATCTTTGATATTATCACTAAGGCCTCCTTGATTGACTGACTAGTAAAAAAGAAGTTCCACTTAGATACCCTGAAACTAGAATTTTGAATGTAATTTAGGGGGGTCTCAATGTTAGTATTAAAGATTGGGGGTGTTAGTTACAGCTACCCTATAAAACAGATGGGTCTCAATGCAATTTATCCTATTTAAAACAAGTTATTCATCTTAAACTTTCAAAAAATAGTAATTGGTAGTTTGGCAAACCCCACACACCCCTCCCCATTCTTTAAAAAAGAAAAAAGAAGAAAATAAAAGAAAGAAAGAAAGCCCATTTGTGCTTTCGTTGGGTTAATATAGTGTCAATTCTTGCTCATGGTTTTAATAAACACTTATTATTATTTTATTGTCGTTAATCCTATATATGGTCTTATTTACTCACTCTTAACGCATGTTGGCAATTTTTCATTTTTGACATAAAGAACAAAATGCAAATTTTATATATTTGTGAAATGACTAACGATGAGAATAATTAATTTGAATCACATATAGTATTCCATAAATAATTTTAAACAAAATATTGATTTTGTTTATATAGATTAAACACCAAAAAGGCCCTTTTTGTGAGGGATTTAACATAGTGATAATTCGTGGTTATACATTCAATTAAGATTGGATTTTGTTTTATTTTCAGTAATCTCAGGTGCAGACCTATTTACCATTTCTTAATGCATGTATGTATATTTATTTTTGATATAACGGAAAAATGTGATGGCAAAATTTTCCATTATGCTAACAAACTTAAACTCATTATAGCCAAAAATTAAAAATCTATCCAACACTTTTTCATTCTTCTTATAAACTCTCTTCACTTTCTTTGCAGGAATTGATCATGATTCCTCCCCGAAACACCATGAGAGGACAAACAAATAAGGTACAACCATTTTACAATAAAGAATATTTGCTTTTGAAGCTTCTAAATACTGAAAAGGACCTGTTTCTTTTTTGGTTAATATAGTGTAATTCTTGAGTTTCATTTATTTGTCTTTAATTCTTCATAAAAATCTTACTATTTCCTAAAACATGTTGGCAATTTTTAATTTTGATATACAAAATAAATGTATACATGCAATTTTTACATTAATGAGAATGATTAATGATGCAAATAATTAATCTGAAATCAATTAAGTTAAGATACAATTTTTTACTGTGAATAATACAATGAAGAATGATGGTGGAAAGAGACGGAAAACAATTTTTTACTGTGAATAATACAATGAAGAATGATGGTGGAAAGAGACGGAAAATGAAGTGTTTTCAACCTCATTGCATAAACATATTATGGCAGAATAAGAAAAGGCAATACGGCGTAACCATGAGATAGAAAGACATTATGTTGTGTTAGCTGAGAAATCAATCTATATAAATTATATATAGTAAAAGTATCATGCTGTTGTACTTGTGTCCTTTCTGGTGAAAATGTTCTCAAGATAGTTAAAGTAGCTGGATTATGCTGATAAATTGTGTTATGTTTTGTTTGTATTATACCTTATTAGTCACACAAGTTTTCTGGATAGTTTCATTCTTATAAGGTGAAAGCAAAAATGTGATACGATCTGCAATGAGTTTGGGGATAAAATTAGGGTTTTATTGAAATAAAGAGGAATTACAAGACAGAAGGCCTCGATTTGAGAAGAGCGCGAGCACTGCTCTCTTAGCCTTTAATTCGAGAGGAATGCTTTACTTTCTCACTAATCTAGGGTTCCTACTCATAATCTCTTCTCAATTCTTCTCTCAATTTCAGCATAGGATTCTAATAACCACAGCCCCCATATATATAATCAATTGGTTTCTTAAACTTTCATATCGGCCACCGGTGCCCAGAAATTATAGATCTACCACTGGTTGGCTAGAATTACGACTTTACCACTGGTCCAGCCCTCCTTGCCTTCGCAACTAATTTGTCGCTGGTGCCCTAACCTTTTGATGCTAGCTTCTACTACGATCATATCATTATTCTGCCTCCAAAGAATCACCGTGTTCTCAAGGTTGTATCATAGAATACATGGGACACGCTACTCCAAATAAGTGTGTTTGTACCCTCCTGACTCTTCCTCCTTAGGTGCTATGATGTCGCCATCTTCATCTTCGACCATCAAAGCCTGGAAAGCGCGATCCTTGCAATGATTTCCTGACATGAACTTTTCGTCACAACAAAAACATAGTCTTATGCGCTTATTATGAATCTCAGCCTCTGTGAGACGCTTGTACCTGTTGTCGAGTCGAGGCTCACTGTTCTTCTCCTGGTTTGTCTGAATCGTCGCTGGCTGGGACTTCTAAGCCTCTATCATAGCATGAGTACAGAAGGTGACCCCATTCAACACTCCACTGGCAGCCTGCTCAGTGGTGTTCATGTTTTTCACCATCTGGGCCAACTCCATCGCCTCCTCCTACCATCGATATATGTAACTTAGCTCTTATGCTTGTCTTACATCCTTTCATGAAATTTCCTTCTAACACCGCCTCAGTAATCCCCTTATCCGGCCCAAGAGCATCTCAAAACTCTCCATGTATGTACCACCCTCTTGTTCGCGGGCAAGAAGCCGCATGTATAGATATTTCCCCTGAATGTCTCAAAATCGGTCTAAGCAGTCATTGAATTCCTTCCATAAGTGCACAAGCTATCTCTGCTCCATCCACTAAAACCAAGCCAGAACTTTTCACACCAAACAGATACATGTTGCCATCAGCTTCTCCTTCTCCATCAGACGGTTCACGGCAAAGTATCTTTCTGCCCGATAAACCCACTCATGTCCTTCCCCTCAAAGACATGCATCTTCAGCTTTCAGATCTACTTGTCAACACTCATTTGACTTATTTTGCTCCCTAACTGGCTGCTCGTAGTGAAGCTGATGATAAACATTTTATTGAGTGGTTGGGGGCCTCAGACATTTTATTGAGTGGTTGGGGGACTCCAAACTCGCCATGCTAGACTCATGTTGTTGTGTCATCGTCTTTCCATCCGTCGTCAAACCACCACGGATCTCATCCATCTTCATCGAACCCCCAGGAACCTCCTAGCCGTCATTGTCCCGAAAAGGCAACTGCTTCATATGGGTTGTCGCCAGCTTCCCTCGGGCCCCCTCTGCTGTCACATGGCTGCCACCACTTGTGGGCCTTTTATGGTCCAGCCGAAGCCTCGCAGGCCGCCTCCACTATCGTCAGGCCACCCAAAATCTCCACTACCCACATCGAAGCCCGGATAAAAATCACAATGATCACCAAGCCCGCCTGAAGGTCCGACGTGCCCAAAGAACTGTTGTCGAGGCCCAAAAGGACCTCCGCCTGCAAACCTAGGCTCGTGGACCCCCTGGGAGGCCGCCTAAGGGTCATGGGCCCTAGGGCAACCCGCATGGCCTCATGCAGGCCTGGGCAGCCTGTCAAGACCTCACGCTAGACTAGGCGGGCCACCAGCATGCTGATGGCCTCTTAACAGCCTGCCCAGGACACACCCCCTTGCTGATTCTTTCCAAGGACCGTGGTGCCCTTGATTTGTCTTCGGGTACTGATCTACGTCAAAGTCAATGACTTTCCACCTTCTCTTACCCAAATGTGACGCTTTTTGCCTTAGAGCTGCATTGTAGTCGTCATTATTCATTAGATCTGATGTCAAACCATCCCTCGAATGAATATTTTCTTCAAAAGAGATGATTTTTCCCTTGCCCTTGTCCAAAGGCACCACCTTTTGTTCCGGATCTGCGTCATTGACTTCATCTTCATTCAGATCTGGCTTCGTGGCTCTTTCTCAAGTGAAGGGCATCGATTGATCTCCAACTTTTTTTCCATTAGGGCTTCCATTGACAATCTCGCCTCGATCGCTTGGTTTCGATTCTCCATTGCTTGATCTCATTCCTCTATTTTTCTCTTGAGAAACTTCACCTCGCTTTCAAGTTTCTCCTCCAAAGCTTCCACCTTTCTTATCGCCATCAGAATCTATGCGCTGATACCAATTTGATACGACCCGTAATGAATTTAAGGATAAAAATAGGGTTTTTATTGAAATAAAGAGGAATTACAAAATAGATGGCTTCGATTCGAGAGAAGTATAGCTCTCCTAATATTTAATTCGAAAGGAAGACTTAACTCTCCCACTAATCTAGAGTTCCTACTCCTAATCTATTCTCAATTCTTCGCTCAAATCCAGCATAAGATCCTAATAACCTCAGCACCCATATATATATATATATATATATATATATATATATATAATTTGGTGCTTTTCTAGAATTACATATCTACCCCTGGTGTCCAGAAATTGCACATCTGTCACTGGTTGACCAGAATTACGACTTTGACAATAGTTCTGTCATCCTTGCCTTTGCCGCTGATTTGTCGTCGCTACCCTAATCTTTTGCCGCCCACCTTCTACTACGATCCTATCAAATGACTCTCTATATTCAATTAGTATCATTAGTTTTGTGATTTGAATCATGATACTTGGTCCTTGATTTCATCAATTGATACTGGGTTTAGAGTTTAGATACAAGTAGTTGTTAGAGACTTTGTATATACAAAGATGCATGGTTGTTGAATTTGATAAAGAAGAAATGCTTCTGGTGGCTAATAAGTGATCTGTGTGCTTATTTGTGCTTTTTTTTTTGCGCGCGCTTGCTTGCTTGTGTGGGGCTATGTGCTGGAAGCATTTATCAAGCATTTATCGTTGGAAGAAACAACAGATCCTCCCTAGCCATTCGTGTTAGGATCAATGTAAGAATGTAAATCTGATTATATCCCTTGCATTTTTGCTTAAAGTGCTCTCCAATCATGATTCTTTTTACAAGAAACCAGTTATTTAACATTAATTTTTTTGCCTTTTTAAGGAACGTGATGTGAAGGTGTTGTGAAGAAGAGAGAGGAAAGAAGAAAATGATGTGTATGTGAAACGGCTTACTTGGTTGGAACTTTTTTGGTAATTTCTGGAGGGATGTTGAGGTGTTTCTTACATTTTGTTTAACTGTATGTTTATGGTGTTTATGTTGATAATGTTGGAGGACCCTAAGGGTTTATTTTGTAGTAAAGCATGATGAATGAAAAGAATGGACATTGTACTTAATGTATGTATATATGAATGCATAGTTACAATCATTTTGGATTTATGATTGTATAGTCAACAATTCTTTTCTACTACTACTGCAAGCATATTGGATTGAATTTGTTTCTAATCCCTTTATATATTGTAAATGCCCATTATTTTATAAAGCCCAACAAGCCCGGCGCAATTTTTCCCCACTTAAATCTCCACCCCCACCCCCCGGTGCACACACACATCCCCACTTACTCTCTTTACCCTTCTCTCTCTCTCTCTCTCTCTCTCTCTCTCTCTCTCTCTCTCTCTCGATTCGCTCGAACGAGCGGCTGCGACGAAATTTCTGCCGACTTCGACGCCTCTCTTCGTTCCTTCGACACGAAGGAAACCACGCTGGCCTCCCCTCTCCTCGCTCCACGTCATGGAGCACGTGTCTCCCCCTCGCGATTTTTTCCGCGCCCTAAAATTAGGGCTTCGACGCGTAAACCCATGATCTGGCGCTAAATGCATTCGTGGCGAAGCCACAGCTCCCCTCTGAGCTTTCAGGTGCTCTCTTTCCTCTATTTAAGCTCGATTGACCCAGGAATTTTCGATTTTGGTGTAGAAAAAATATTTTTCAAAAGAGAAGCTGATTTTCTTCTGGATTTGGTTTCGGTTAGAGCTTTGGAGTTGGATTTCTTACCGATTTCTTCGTCAGTCCACAAGTTCGGATTAAATCACTCTGATTCTCTGTTTTTTGGAGTTTTAAATTATGGATTGTGTTTCCCTTGTTCTTGCGATGATGTTTCTGAGCTCCGGACATGGCGACGACCCTCGCCGCAGTCCTATTGACCTTCAAAATAGTTTTCTGCAAGACCTCCCTCTTGGCCGAGACCCGTAGAACATGTTTCCCTTGCCTAGTGGCTGATTTGGTAATTTTCTCCCCTCGTCGGGACTGTCCGGCCATCCCTTTTTCGTTGCAGTTCCCAGATCCATCCCGAGACCCTACTGTGGCTGAAAATAGCCACCATGACCAAAAATTTGTGACTAATCTAAGGGATTTTTACCTTATCACATCTGTTGGGATTTTATTTGTGGAGTTGTCCATATTCGGATAATAATTTTTATTACATTTAAGGATTGGTAAAGGATGTAGGTTGGCTTAGAAATTATCCGATGATTGAAGATGGTGGTTTGGCCTCAAAAGTCGTTGGACAAGTATGGGAATTTCTGCATCTTGTATCATAAACTAGGCTACTGCCTGAAGGATCTAAGTTTTCTGCCCGTGTGATCATAAAACGCTGCCTGAAGGATCATATAAAACCATTAATAAATGGTTAAGTCCCGAAAACGATCGATGATGAAATAATTTTATCTGAGGTCGCTAATTTGTTCCTCCCTCATTGTCCATCCCCTCATATTTCTAAATGTGTGACACGGATCGTTACCTCGACGTGCGGGTTAGCTCAGGTTGTTTATTTAACCTTCAGCTTTAGTCTACCTAGCATGTTAAAATTATATATCTTTCAGCGATAGTCCGTTTAGCATGTTAGTTTTTATTCTCTAGCTTAGTCTACCTAGCATGTTAGAATATTTTGTTTATTGAGAGTCATATAGAAATGCCCCAAGATTAGATGTTAGAGTTATTACACATCTATAGCATGCTAAATGTTTCGTTGTTCCATATTACTAATGCTACATGTTTCTGGATAGTATAATCAGGCACAATGACCCCTGACATTGGGAATAATTAATATGTAAAGTGTGCTATGGAAACCGATATGAAATTGAAACATATGCATTGTTACTGTACCATTGAAATACATCTTATAGAATTGAAAGTGAAAGTATGACTAAAACTGGAATGACATAGCACACCGTCATATATATTAATTCCAATGTGGCCTTAAATTTAATTCAAGTTTTATTTTAGAAATCATGTTTTAAAATGATATTAATTTAGAACTACACCTGTACTGTTTCACTAAGGCACGGAGAGCTGTACACTTGACTTGCACTTAGCACTACAGACTCACTGGGTTTGGGGTAAATCATATTAGTGTGAGTGCGGGAGCGACTGAAGCCATGCTCCTATTGACTTGACCACATCAGGTTGTTCCGGCCATGGTTACATCACTGAATCAGAATCTGACCCCTAATGTATCATCGGACTTAATTAATGAGTTCCACACGGTTGACTTATGGCCCATACTGATCTTACTTTGGGTCTGGCCCAGGTAAACGCCTCTGGATACTGAGATGGACTCCTTGGTTGCTTATTGTACTCTCCAATATGATTCACAGCCTAGATTTGGTATAAATTGATACAACCATGTTAGCGTTAAATTTAATTATTAACTAAATTGCATGTTTATCTAAATTTCAATGCCTGACAAGAAATATTAGTTAGTCTGTTACCTATTTCTAGTCCTCGTTTCTAGTTAGTGTTTACCCATTTTCACATTTTTTAAATTCAAAAAATTTAGAATCATTGTGATTTACCTGGTGGGTCTTCATTGTTGTACCACTAGGTGTTGTTCAGAGTTAGATAAGGACCCAGTTTACGAGGACACAGAGTTCGCCGTAGTAGCTGCAGAATCCTGACCTTAGGTTGTAAGTATTTACAATTTTCTGTTTATTTTCATGCGAAATTCAATATGAGTATGTTGGTATATCTATGCGCGTAGCGTATATTGTTTTCACTGATAACTAGCAGGACACATGTGAAAACAGCCGCACCCTGGGAAACAGGGCGTGACATATATCTATCTATTTATTTTTTTTTTGTTTTCATTTATATTCTTGTAAGGTCCGGGCTATCAAAAAGGATATCTAATGTTAACAAAAACAAAATGAACTCATGTACTCCTTTTCGTTCTATTTAGTTATCATAGTGCAGAAGCGATATGTGTCCATGCTATACATGTGCATTGCACTTGCCAGAACACTTGTGACTTTCTATTTACCATGAGAACACATCTAATGGACTGCATGTTGCACTCTTCTTTTTCTTTGCTTTTTGGTTTCTATTTTATTCATCACGTTCTGCTTATCCCTCGCTCCCACAATTGTGCTAAACCAGTGTATACCGACATAGAAATGATACATTTCCTCTCTCGAAGGCCCTATCACACATGATATACATTGGAGACATTGTGTGTGAGTTGTTTGGATTAACCCTACATCTAAGTACATGAATTTTAAGTGTATATACCCAAACAAAACTGAAGATGCACGGTTAGACATTCCACTTTGATTTCAGTTTTTCCCTTCTTAAAATTCTTTTCCTCTTGTTCATGGCAGATCCTGAAATTTTTTCCTTTGTAGCATTATGTAATAACCTAACTAGAAGCATGCACATATAACCTTAAGATGAGACAAACAAAGTCCAATGTTGAAAGTTGTGATATTTTTTAGCAATTAATACTCTTTACCGACTACAACACAGAACCAGATGTCCTACTATGGTCAACAATGTACAACTTATTAATTCAATCACTACATAGACTGGATATCGATTTTATTTCCACTATGACATGGGTAATTGATAATACAAACAATTTAGTGGATATATTTTTAGTGCTCGTGTGTGTGAATGATTTCCAAAAATTTCTCATTCATGCAAATTAAGTAATAGCTAAAATATGCTACCAATGTGTTTAGCCTCATAGAATATGGGTGATGTATCTGGTATTACTAATCAGATATCAATCAAGATTTAGATTTCGATGTGGTCACATCAACCTTCCCGTGTATCAGGCTATAATAACATGGCAAAAGTGTAGATGCAGGAAGTAAGAGGACAAATTAGAACAACACAAAGACACTGCATTAAGAAGAACGAGTATCAAGGGAAACAGAAACATTTCTAGATAAATGATGATATTACTCAATATAGAATAAAAATGTTAAAGCTTTCCCAGTTGATCAGTACGTGAAACACAAGTATACCAGAATTCAATGTTCTACAATTTTGACAGAGACCAACTCATGCACATGCGAACCAACATATCTGAAAGTTAAATTGTACAATAGAGGAGCAAGAATTCCATGCAAGGACTCCACTTTGACAAAAAAAAGGAAATGTATCTCAGTACATAACCTAGTATAAAGAAATTGTAGAATGATCCTTATAAAAATCACCCAAAACTTTGTGATACTCCGTAAAAACAAGTGCAATGAGTATACAATGCTCATATGTGCAAAACAGAATGCCAAAAACGTTGCAAAAAATTTAACAAGGAAAACCTAAAGGATTTAATGTTCAAAAATATTTACTGGTTACCAAATGATAGGGACTGGATAAAAGATAATCGTCCTCTTGAAGTGTTTCACCATTCGTTCCACTGCAGGGTTTAATATAAGTTACAACTAGTTTGAGATATAAAAGAATAAAAGGGTATTGCCTCTTGTAAGAGTTATACTGAACGGCAGAAAAAAAAATTCTAGTTAATAATTAAAAATAATGGAAACAACGAGAAAAAGAAAAAAGACCAGCTACAAACTAACGACGTGAAAACTAGATTCATTAAAAAAATACAAACGATGAAGTTAACAATCAATTCTCAATTATAGTTGTTTGCTTACATAGTTATCTAATACAAAGGAAACACCGGATTTTGTCAACTAAATTAAAAGCCCAACATGAACAAGGCCATGCCAAATGTCTTTATTCCTTAAGGATGCAGACAGAGGTTCATGCTAAATATAAGGATAACACCAAACAAAAAAGGATTCAAAATAAAAAATTAAGCAGTTAATCATACGATACATTCAAGTTAAAAACAGCTACTTCTGCCATCAATTATACCTCAAATGAACCAAAGCAATTGCAAGGATGCCTCTTACTAAACCCAATGTTTTTAGCGAATGTGTTTTTGGCTAATGAACCAACAAAATGGCAAGCTTCCTAATATGATAATCTATATCCATAATAGTATAGAATTCAAATAATGTTTACATGGAAATATCCATAAAAGAATCCCAATAACTGCTTAGGTAATGCTTGTTGAATAACTATGTGGCCGGTGGCCTTTGCACAATGTAGATGGTTGAGTTTAGAAAACACATACGTAGAGAAGTACACAGGAAAACCATACAGTTGTGTTTGGCGTTGCTTTTGCTTTCATAAAAGTCCTTTTGAAAAACAACTTATCTGAAAGTGCTTTTAGAAAAGGCTTTTTAGTTAAATGTAATTTAAAATTATTAGTGCTTATCAAAAGATAAACATTTAAATTAAACATATTTGAATGAAATTATGATAAACATGAGAGAGTAGATGGCTAAGCGTTTATGTCATAGTTGGAGAATGGGAGAACAATTAAAAAAAGGTTAGATATGGGTAATGTACTGCCAGAGCAAAAAAGGAGAAAATATATTAAAGTGGGTTTTTGACTTCTGAAGGAGACAAAAAATAGCTTCCCAAAAACAGTTGTCTTATGTTCACCCCAAAAGTTGGTTTTCAAAGTAGTTACCAAAAATCTTTTTTATAAAAAGCACTTATCTGTTTTAAAAGTCATGAAAGCATTTTTTTTTCAAGCAAAGCCAAGCAGAATCTACATATTGTTGGGAACTTCCAAATATGATATTTTGGATTAATCTAAAATTGCATGTCAGTAAGTAAAAGCACATCATCTAAGAGGGCTTATTGGCCTTTGTTAATTAACATATGAATCAAAGAACAGTAACCACAACTATTAACCACAACTGACTCTACTTTATGCAACGCCAATTGCTTAGACATCATAATAAGCTTACAAATACTATCAATAGCATGCACATTCCACAATGACAAAGAAAAGTCTTCTCATGAAGCCATTTAAATAGAAGACAATTAGATAACTGCAAATGCAAACATACACTAAAAACTAAAAAATTTCCCGTGCCAGGGTGATATGGGGAACTAACATCAAAGTAACATAACAATGGGCATACAATCAGCTTGAGAATCATACATGGTCAAACTATGCATGATTAAACAAACTGCCTCCTAATATTCTCACCATTCAGTCAGTTAGAATAGTTGTAAAACCAATTTTAACAATTAACATAACATCCAAATAGCAAACTAGTGAATAAGAGTCACCGTATCCAGGGAGTGTTGGATATCAGACACAAAAAACAAAACAAAGCATTGTATCTCCATGTCTTACCTTCTGTCACTATGACAAAAAAATTGTTGGGGGAGCATGGAAAGAAAACAGATTATGTAAAAAACAAATTTCCCAAACACAAAACCGATCCACTGGGAAGGAGAAAACTCGTTCAAGTCTGACTTTTCCATTTAGATGCAGAATGGTGTTTCAACCGACTAATTGATCTACAAAAACTTTGTATTTTTTGTACGGCAGACTTGACTAAGTATCAACAATGAACACTCTTTGGAAGCAAAGTGATTATGACTACTAGCATTATAGCTTGATGACATGTTGCATAGTTTAACAAAGGACACATGAATCAGGACCATGGCAAAGCAGAACATGGCAAGGACAAACAATACATTGCAGGGTATTAGAGCTGTTGCAAGAAGAAGTTACAATGGTAAGGTCTACCTGCTGACTACCATCCGAAGCTGCTTGAAGGGCCATATATATACACCTTCTACTTTCATCTGTGCAACTCCCGAGTCATGCCCGTTGTCAAACACATCATGGAAAATAATTGCTCCCTGTGAATCAAGTACAATGTTAAAAATAATCAACTTAAAGACATTAAACAAAATATCTGATTACATGAACCATTGGTAATTAAAATGAGGTTATGAGATATGAAAGAAGTAAAATTACTAACCATTTAGGCTAAAAATTTGTACAAAGCAACTTAAATACACATGACCTAGATCAATCTTAGTATATTTTTTATTTTGTATGACACTGGACCTGAAACACTGTTTCGTGAAGAATCTGACAAGGGATTCAAACTTTACATTGAAAAGAACTTTCTCCATACATTCAAACAAGCAATGGTTGGAGCTTAAAAAGCTCATCATGCAATGGACCAATGCAACAATGCCTTTCTGAGTAGCATATGAAGGAAAGAAGTGGTGTATTCACATGAAAAGAAAAACTTCCGAAGTTTTCCTTACCAAACTTCTTGAATTTTCCTTACATATACACCATTGCACATATACAAGGAGGTAAATACTTTGATTCATAACCATGCAAGTGCATGGCATCATTGGGACATTAGTTCTCCACAGTGTTACTCATGGTATCATCCTCGAGAGATCAGGGAGTAGCTTCTCTATTTTAGTACGAGTGGAATTAATCCAACAGTTCTACATGATTCATGCTAGAAATGTGGTATCTACCAAATGGTGAAACCACCTATAAATCTCACTAATTAGTTCTGGTTTCTCACATTAGTACCCAGACCAAATAGTCAAGGTGTTTCCATGAATGAGTCACTTCAACAAATGAGGCAAGAAAGGGGCAAAAATACCTAATAAAAATTACTTCAGGCTCTCTATATCCATTTCACTTATCTAATTCGCTAAATTTTCCATCAATAGAAACTACTACTAAAGACGTTATCCATTATTGATGTGCTATCATTATAGTTTCTTCACTTTGTCCCAGGCTAACATGTGCTAGCTAGGAGAGTAAAGGGCATTGCGGCCTCTAATATATAAATATCGTATCGTTATTTGTTTCTTGAATCTTGATATGCGGCATGCCTGTCAGCTTTTTGTCAGTTAACTTTGTTATTTATAGCTATGTTCAGCAGTGCGTTGTCCTGTCTGCTTTTGTTAACTTTCCATTCAGCACTTGCTGGAATATCAATATGATTTAGTACCTATGGTCCTACTCATAATTTATAATCAACGAAGCTGGATGTTGTCGGTGTATGCTCATTGACACTATAATAGCTGTTATAGTTACCGTTTCAATTTGATGCACTACAAAAATGGAATTCCCTCGTTCACAAGTTGAAACGAATAGATATTCATGTAGTTTACAAAAAAGATAAGATATGCAATTCATATGACCTACCATGACAATATACAAAACTAGGGCGGCTAGAGAAAGAGGTTAACACAAGTCATACAGGCTAAACAATGCCCGAAAATTCAGCCATCAACTTTCTATATCTGATGGATATGATGTGCCCCTAAACAAAAAAAAAATTTGCAATCTCCACCTGCCCCTCTATCAATCTCTAGATTTATCTCAGTCCAATTTCCATCACAAACTATACAAATTTATCTCATTTATCTTTCTTTGATTCTACCGCCCCAGCCCATGGCCCACTTTCTTTCCCACGTCTTAGTAGGTCCCCTATGAATCCATGACCCCCTTTCATCCTTCCGTTTATCACCAACAGCAGCATCTAGTTCCTCACAGGGTACAGGGAAACAGACCTTGGAGAATATCCCCCCCCCCCCCAACCCCCCCCACCAATAATAATAATAATAATAATAATAATAATAATAACAACCAACACATGTCCCATGCTAAAAGTCATGAAAAGAGTGACCAACCAGTGTAGGATGTCGTACACAGATAAGTTTGGAAGTGGGTAGCGATGAGATTGCCCAAGCACTAGTGGCATGTAAAAGAGAAGGGAAACAATTTAGTCATCCAAGTCAAATGAGTTAATTTTAAACTTGCTAATCCTAGTAACAATTTTCCATCATAACCCAATCAACATGTCACCAACTTGGTAATCTAGTAACTGCTGGCCTATGTATCACCCACCGTCGTACATCCCACACAAGGACTCCCCAGAAGGTCGTCATAATACATGCCAAGTATGCTTACCTATGATGCTTTTACCAGCACTCTTCCCCTGAAAATGCTAGGCAGAATTAACTCTTGATGTCATTGGAGCTGAGCAAGTGAATATACCAAACAACGTTTAGCTCAGAGCCAGAGCTAAGATCTACCAGAACCGAAACGTGCAAAAATTTCAAACCAACCCAATTAATTTGATTCAGTTTCGAGTTGATTCTCAGGTCAGTGCACAATTGAAATAAGCTGGATTTCATATTTTTTGTTCGGTTTTTGGGCTTTGGGTTCAGAATCTAGGTTCAAACGAGTGAACCCTAACCGAACTAATAACCAAATAAGCTTTTTGTCATTTATTCCAACAATTTAGCTTCCCATGAAAGATGTGTGGGTCATCTCGGGGTTTCGAAAAAGAAGAAACAAAATGAAATAGAAAGAAGGACCTACAGTCTCTCTCTTTTCTCTCTTTATTTGTCTTCCTTCTTTTCCCTCCTGCTGCACTTTTCTCTTTCCTTTTCTTTCCTCTCATCTTTCTGATGCGGTCATCACTTATCAGCAAAGGAAGAGACATGCAGCTTGACCAAGAGGGCATTTTTGTCATTTTCGTCATTTTCTTCTATTAGGGGTATTTTTGTAATTTCTGGAAATTATGTATTTGTGTCATGTTTTATTAGGTCCGACTAGGGTATGTGGGATTATGTTGGATTATTGTGAGAGATTACTCTAGGCGTCCATAGAATCCAAGATTGGGAGATTTAGACTTTGATCTCAAATACAAAGCTTGAAGAGCGGCCTCCTCTCGAGGTTAGATCTGATATTTGGACGATAATCGAAGAGGTATCCAATGTAGTGGATGCGAGAATAGAGGCTATGTTGCGACAACTCCCCACCATAATCTAATCTTAAATTCAAGCGGTAAAAAAGATCAGGATGACAAACCAGATCTAGGGTAAAAGAAGAAGTCTTTGTCGAAGGGGAAGAAGAAGATCGAGATTTTCCGCAAGGGGATCTTATCTGAAGCAAATCTAGTGTCTGTGAAAGAAGTTAACAAAGGGACCGTGTTGTAGCGAGGAACAGGACCCAGCAACACCCAAAAAGGGGAGCCGGAGGCCGGCCAACTGCCTTGTGGCTGGCGACCCGCTAGAACACCGCCGACCCCCTGGCGGTTCACGAGGACTCTGCCGATCCCCTGGCAGGCGGCCAGGGCTTCACCGAGCTCGGGCGGTTATGTCAGGAGCCTCGCTGCCTCTTAACTGCCCGCCAAGGCCCAGCCGAGCCCCGACTGGGCTGCCAGGGCCACCATGGCCCCCTAGCGGCCCGCCAGGGCTCCGAACAACAGCAGGCAGGCCGCCAGGGGCTGTTGGAGCATTTGGCGGCCCTTCGGAGGTACGGAGATCGCTTGCATCTTCATCGGGTTTACAGTGATGGTTTGGAGAAGGATTGGGATGATCGTGGCACTGATTTCATTAGAGACAGACCCCGACGGCTCGACCTAGAGTACAAGGAGTACGATCGGTATCATAAGAATATTTCTGAGGTTGTGGTGGATGGTGGAGGATTTGTCACGTCCCGCTTCACTAAAAATGGAGGCGAGACGTGAAAAGGTCTGCACGAGAGTGGAGCTGTGAAGCCCCAAACCCGATAAGCGTCAATAAAACATAAGCAGGTCCATGTAACCACAACGGAACAACAATAATAACACAAGGAGAGACTGAAATAAAATCTCATATCTCATGATTTGTCCAACATGAAAAATAAGTCCAACATCCAGAAAAGCCACCCGGCTAAAAGAAAGAGTCTAAAGGCCCAGAACAAGGCCAACAAAAGCAACGACATAACAAGTATAAGTGCCACGCACCAACAACAAAACAGCAGTCTAAACAAAAGGAAAACACAACGAAGACACTAGGACTGGTCCCCAGTGTCCACGTACTCCCCGTCAAACACAAGCTCGGGCTCGGCGTCAGCAAACACCTCGTCCTCAACAAGGTACTCAGGCTCAGGATCTAACATGTGTCACCCAAATGAGTAAAGGGGCACATGTCAGCAAGTCTAAAAGACTTGGGCAAGGAAACTGAAAGTAAGGCAACTAGCAACCTAGCAGTTTTAGTATCCATGACATGGCAGTTATAACATGAGTGCACAATTTAAGACATGGTGAACAGTAAGTACAAGAGAACAAGTATCAGGACAAGGCAAGAGTAGCCAAGCTACTAACAATCTCAATCAATTCACTATTCACGTTTCACGTTGTTTTGTAGATGTTTACGCCCTTCAGTTGAATGGTACAACATTCACACCGATCGGCACTAAACACTACCCCACCCCAGAGTTTACGCCTTACAACTGCAGTTGCTGATCGGGCAGACTCCCAGTTGAATGGCCGCTTAACTCTTACCCCATCCCACACGTAAACAAGCCAGGGTCCCTGTACATGAGCCCGACAAGTGAGACAGGGTTGCCCCGCACGGGAGCTTGTTTCTTAGTTCACAATTCAATATCGAGCGTTGGGGTTAGCAACTCATTATGCTCGCTTCTGGTCACGAGCCAGGAAACACAAGCATTGTAGCGAAGCTACGCATTCACGGAAACACTTAAAGGATGCAATGACATGACAATTAAATTGCGTACCGTTAATGGAAGGTAAACATGACATGGTAATTGTGCAACATGCTAAATGTCGGAACTAGCTTCGTTGTCAAGCTAGTTCCCCAAATTTGCGCCTAGGCGAGTATCATTTCGTCGCCTAGCCTCTTTTACGCCTACAACAAGCAAAATGGCCTAAAACATAGCCTAAACCCTAAGTGGCAAGTTTCACTTGCCTAGCACCGGGGATGACGATCACGAAGGTTCGTCTCGCGGATGCTAATCTACGGGGAAATCGCTGTTTTGGGGAAACAATCATCAAAACAACATTCATTCATTAGGGTTTCATAAAAAATACAAATAGGTTATGAAAACATCAAGAGGTCGATTTCTTACCGAGAGGAGGCGGAAGAAACACTCCGGAGAACCCTAGGACCAGATCTGGAAACCAATGGAGAATTTTGGAGAATTAGGGTTTTTGGGGGATTTTGGGGATTTGATGGAGATTTGGGGAAAATGAGAGGTAGAAAGAGTTGATGGAGGGTTTAGATGATGGATCTAGGGCTTGGAATGAAGGAATAAGGCTTGGAGGAAGGTGGGGGCTCAATGGGGGAGAAACTAGGGTTTTGGGTCGAGTGGAGGAAGAAGAAACGTTTGGGAGGGGTATAAATAGGTTGGGCTGGCGGCTGCCCAGAAATTAGGGTTTTAACACAGATTAGTCGGTCAAAGAGCAACCACTGACCGACTAGTTTGGCAACTAGTCGGTCGGTCGACCAACGCAGACCGACTAAGTGTAAACAGTAACTTCTGAACGAAAATAGGATTTAGAATTAGTCGGTCCATGAACAAATACTGACCGACTAGTTTAACATCTAGTCGGTCGATGAACGTTCTTAGACCGACTAAGAGTGAACAATATTGATACTAAAATTAAGTTGAAGAGTTAGTCGGTTAAAGAAGCATTGCTGACCGACTAGTTTGCAACCTAGTCGGTCAACCAACGTTCTTAGACCGACTAACGATAAACAGTAACTCTTGAATAATTTAGAAAGCAAACTAGTCGGTCCAAGAAGGATTGCCGACCGACTGGATCGTCATCTAGTCGGTCGGTGCCCCTTCTTACACCGGCTAATAAGCACCAAAAGTTCCGATACGGAGCGCGGAGCCCCGGGATCGATTCCTAAGACTCCTAGGCTTGATCTAATAGTAAGATACGACCGTTATGAAGCCCGTCACGAATGACTTGCTTCGAAATCGACGATCCTAAGGAAGAAACGAGAAAACATGACGAAACGATCGGAAATGAAAGTTACGGAGACGAAAACCACACATGAGGAGAAAATCCACCAAAACATATATTATATTATAATAAATCCAGATACATGAAAAGCAGTCGTTACATCCTCCCCAACTTAAGAAAAATTCCGTCCTCGGAATTTCCGAATACTCACGAGTCCGGAAACAAAAGTGGGAAACGCTCTCGCATCTCATCCTCATTCTCCCAAGTAGACTCTCCAGGTGAGCCGTGTCGCCACATCACCCTCACAAGATTGACAATCTTGTTCCGAAGCGATTTCTGACGCATGTCCAGAATCTGCACTGGATGCTGGTCATACGTCATATCGGGGCGAACGGTAATCTCCGAAAAATCCACAGCATGAGATGGATCGCTAATGTATCGACGAAGCTGCGACACATGGAAAACATTGTGAACTCCTTCCAAAGATGGCGGCAAGGCCAAGCGATAAGCTACCTCGCCAACCCTCTCCAAAATGTCAAACGGTCCAATGTATCGCGGGCTCAACTTCCCTTGCTTCCCAAAACGAATCACACCGCGATTCGGGGAAATCTTCAAGAACACATGGTCGCCCGGCTGAAACTCCAAAGGACGGCGTTTAGCATCCGCCCAATGCTTAAAACGGTCCTGAGCAATTCTCAACCTCTCCCGAATATTCCTGACGATATCCACGGCCTCCACGATCATCTCAGGTCCCAACAACTCCCGATCACCAACGTCATCCCAACTCAATGGCGATCGACATTTCCTCCCATAAAGAGCGGCGAAAGGCGCCATGCCAATACTCGCCTGGAAGCTGTTGTTGTAAGAGAACTCCACCAAATGCAGATGGTCCTCCCATGAACCCTTGAAATCCAACATGCACGTCCTCAGCATGTCTTCCAAAATCTGAATCGTCCTCTCGGACTGGCCATCCGTCTGCGGATGGTACGCCGTGCTGAAACTCAGACGCGTACCCAAACTCTTCTGCAAACTCTGCCAGAACTGAGATGTGAACCTCGTGTCTCTGTCAGACACGATACTCACGGGGACTCCATGAAGTCGCACGACCTCCTGCACGATTTCACGTTACATCACTATCCAAACTAGGAAAAGGAAATAGAACGGAGAGTAAAAGAATTTTACCTCCATATATCTCCTCGCTAGCGCCTCAGTGGACTGTCCCACTCGGAATGGAATAAAGTGCGCGGATTTGGTCAATCGATCTACGATCACCCAAATCGCGTCATTCTGCTTCGGACTCCGAGGTAGTCCAGTCACGAAATCCATAGTGATGTGTTGCCATTTCCACTCCGGAATCGGAAGCGGTTGTAGCAACCCGGCCGCACGCTGATGCTCTGCCTTCACTTGCTGGCAAACCAAGCACTTGGCTACACTCCGAGCCACACTCCTCTTCATACCATGCCACCAATAATTCAGACGAAGATCCTGGTACATCTTGGTGCCACCAGGATGCACAGAATACGGCGAACTGTGTGCCTCCACCATCAATTCCTCTCTGATATCCCCAGCTGGCACACACAGCCTGGCTCCAAACCTCAGCGAGCCATCCTCATGAATCAAAAAGTCAGTCCGCAGACCGGCTTCCACCTGCTCCCGAATCTTCACCAGCTTCGGATCCTCAGCCTGGCCAGCCTTAATCCGATCCACGATCGTCGACTGTACCTGCATGTACATCAACGATGAAGCCTCCCCAGGAAGAACAATCTCCACACCCGACTCACAAAAATCCTGCTGCAATCTCCACTGCGAGGTCAAAATCATCACCGCTGGAAGCCTACTCAAAGCATCAGGGACCACATTCACCCTGCCAGGGTGAAACTGCAAATCAATATCATAATCCGCCATAAGCTCCAACCATCGACGCTGTCGCATGTTGAGCTCCTTCTAAGTAAAAATGTACTTCAAGCTTTTGTGATCGGTGAAAATCTTCACTTTCTCACTCAGCAGGAAGTGCCTCCAAATCTTAAGAGCAAACACAACGGCAGCCAACTCCAAATCATGCGTCGGGTAATTCTTCTCATGAACCTTAAGCTGACGAGACACATACGCCACAACATGCCCATGCTGATGCAACACACAACCGAGACTCTTGCCAGAAGCATCGCAAAAGATCTCAAATCCACCGCTGCGATCAGGCACAACCAGAATAGGGGCAGTCGTCAACCTCTCCTTCAGAACACCAAAAGCACTCTCGCAATCACCCGACCAAACAAAAGCAACTTCCTTCCGCGTCAACCTGGTCATTGGCTCAGCAATACGAGAAAAGTCCTTAATGAATCGCCGATAATAACCAGCAAGTCCAAGGAAACTCCGAATCTCAGACGCAGACGACGGAACAGGCCACTCCCTGATAGCCCTAATCTTCTCGAGATCCACTGAAATACCATCTCCAGTCACCACATGCCCGAGAAAAGCAACTCTATCCAGCCAAAACTCGCACTTCGAAAACTTAGCATACAAACGATGCTTCCTCAAAATCTCCAACACCGTCCTTAAGTGCGAGGCATGCTCTTCCTCCGACTTCGAATAGATCAGAATGTCGTCAATGAAGATAACGACAAACTTATCCAAAAAGTCGTAGAAAATCAGGTTCATCAGATTCATGAAAACTGCGGGCGCGTTAGTTACGCCGAAAGGCATAACCACGAACTCATAGTGTCCATACTTCGTCCTGAACGCTGTCTTCGGAACGTCATCCTTCTTCACCTTCAACTGATGGTAACCACTCCTCAAATCCAACTTAGAAAACACCCTCGAACCTCCAAGCTGATCAAAAATATCATCGATGCGAGGCAACGGGTATTTATTCCTAATGGTCACCGCATTCAACTCCCGATAGTCCACGCACATGCGACGCGAACCATCCTTCTTCTTCACCAGCAACACCGGTGCTCCCCACGGAGACACACTGGGATTGATATAACCCTTCTGCAAAAGCTCATCCAACTGCTTCCGCAACTCCTCCAATTCTGCAGGTGCCATACGATACGGCGCTTTCGAAATCGGCTGCGTACCTGGAACAAGATCGATAGAAAATTCTAGGGCTCGATCAGGTGGCAAACCAAACATCTCCTCGGGGAAGACGTCGCCGAAATCACGCACCACAGCTGGCCACTCCAGCTCCATCTGCATAGCCACAACCTCCATCGGCCTGGCCCGAAATCTGACAGGACCAAGCGAACTGCTACCACGACTGAACTCAAATACTGGATGTCCGGGAATCTCGAACACCACCTTCTTTCTCCGACAGTCGATCGTAGCATAGAAGCTCGCAAGCCAGTCCATCCCAAGAACTGCATCATAGTTGATGATATCGTGGACAATGAAATCAGCGAAAAGCTCATGTCCACAGACCACCAACGAACAAGAATTGCAACCACGATGCACCGAGACGACGCCATTTCCTGTAACGATGTTCCAACTCTTGGGAAGAGGGGACGTCGACAAGGAATGCCTCTCCACGAAGCTCCGAGAAATAATACACATCGATGCACCAGAGTCAAAGAGGACTCGTGCAGGAAATGTGCAAACCAAAACCACACCTAACAATCAATTAACAATCAAACCCTAGTCTAGCAAACAACCATGTTCAAACAAACAACACAATCAAACAATCAAAACCAGCTAGAAAAGTAACAGCTAGATTGAGGGTTACCTGCAATAACCTCATCCACAGCCTCGCTCTCCACAGCGGTCATCAAAAAAGCCTGCCTCCTCGGCGGAACAGCCTGCTGAAAAGCCTGCCTCTGCGGAACAAGAGCTGCTCCACGACCAGCAGGAACAGACGCTCGCTGCTGCAACGGCTGAGCTGCAACAGGTGCCCTCCGCAGCGGACCCGCATGCCGACAATCCTTCGCGACATGGGAAGCATCACCACAAACCAGACACTGGCCCAAAAACTTCCGACACTGATCCTTGATGTGGCCAGGCTTGCCGCAGAAATGGCAAGTCTTCAGAATAGGCCCTCCTGGCCTCTTAAACTGAGCGGACTGATTAGGCCTGAATCCAGGTCTAACCACAGCTCTCGCCTGTTCCACAGGCCTCTTCCCAGCACCAACAATAGACCCCCTCCTCTGGTTCACGAGCAGCTCCTGCCTCTTGGCTGCTACTAGAACCTTCTGATAAGACTCCCGGTCAGAAGATGTCACAAAACTCTGGAGCTCCGAAGCAAGTCCCTGCAGGAACCTCTGAGCTCTCTCCTCAGCGTCCTGCACCATCTTTGGTGCAAACCGACTCAGCCTCATAAACTCTTGGTGATATAGGTCCACCGACGAGCTTCCTTGCTTCAAATCGATAAAACGCTGCAGCATCTCCTCCCTGGCAGCTTTCGGGAAGAACTCACCCTCAAATCTGGCCTTGAAGGTAGCCCAAGCTATCGGCTCCACCAGCATCTTCTCTTCCGCATCCCATCAATTCCGAGCATTATCCTTGAGTTGCCTCTTCGCCAAATCAACCCATCCAGCCGGGGTGATCTTGGCCATCTTCAGATTGTCCTCGATGTTCCGAATCCACTCATCGGCAGCCAGAGGACCCTCAGACCCATCAAAATATGCGGGACCCAGCTCCCGAAATTGCTTCGCTCCTGGCTCAGAGCGAGGGGCATCCGGAAGAGCCCGGGCAGCTCGAGCAAGTGGAGCATTCTGGACTTGCAGGAGCACGCCCTGCTGCACTTGCATCATTTGGAGCATCATCCGCATCATCTCCCCGTTGGTGGGTTCCCGCTCAGGCTCCTCATCATGAGGGAGCGCACCACTACCCCCACCACGGGTGAATCGTCTTCCTGCCATCTAGTGACACAGAGAACGAATCAGATTAGACTCATAGCTTATGACTCGGACGTCGAACTTAGTTTATTGGACATTCTAATATTATTATCGCTATTCCAAAAATCGCAGTTATAGAAGGACCTGCATGGGCCACCAACAAAACCTGTCACGCCCCGCTTCCCTAAAAATGGAGGCGAGACGTGAAAAGGTCCGCACGAGAGTGGAGCTGTGAAGCCTCAAACCCGATAAGCGTCAATAAAACATAAGCAGGTCCATGTAACCACAACGGAACAACAATAATAACACAAGGAGAGACTGAAATAAAATCTCATATCTCATGATTTGTCCAACATGAAGATAAGTCCAACACCCAGAAAAGCCACCCGGCTAAAAGAAAGAGTCTAAAGGCCCAGAACAAGGCCAACAAAAGCAACGACATAACAAGTATATGTGCCACGCACCGACAACAAAACAGCAGTCTAAACAAAAGGAAAACACAACGAAGACACTAGGACTGGTCCCCAGTGTCCACGTACTCCCCGTCAAACACAAGCTCGGGCTCGGCGTCAGCAAACACCTCGTCCTCAACAAGGTACTCAGGCTCAGGATCTAACATGTGTCACCCAAATGAGTAAAGGGGCACATGTCAGCAAGTCTAAAAGACTTGGGCAAGGAAACTGAAAGTAAGGCAACTAGCAACCTAGCAGTTTTAGTATCCATGACATGGCAGTTATAACATGAGTGCACAATTTAAGACATGGTGAACAGTAAGTACAAGAGAACAAGTATCGGGACAAGGCAAGAGTAGCCAAGCTACTAACAATCTCAATCAATTCACTATTCACGTTTCACGTTGTTTTGTAGATGTTTACGCCCTTCAGCTGAATGGTACAACATTCACACCGATCGGCACTAAACACTACCCCACCCCAGAGTTTACGCCTTACAACTGCAGTTGCTGATCGGGCAGACTCCCAGTTGAATGGCCGCTTAACTCTTACCCCATCCCACACGTAAACAAGCCAGGGTCCCTGTACATGAGCCCAGCAAGTGAGACAGGGTTGCCCCGCACGGGAGCTTGTTTCTTAGTTCACAATTCAATATCGAGCGTTGGGGTTAGCAACTCATTATGCTCGCTTCTGGTCACGAGCCAGGAAACACAAGCATTGTAGCGAAGCTACGCATTCACGGAAACACTTAAAGGATGCAATGACATGACAATTAAATTGCGTACCGTTAATGGAAGGTAAACATGACATGGTAATTGTGCAACATGCTAAATGTCGGAACTAGCTTCGTTGTCAAGCTAGTTCCCCAAATTTGCGCCTAGGCGAGTATCATTTCGTCGCCTAGCCTCTTTTACGCCTACAACAAGCAAAATGGCCTAAAACATGGCCTAAACCCTAAGTGGCAAGTTTCACTTGCCTAGCACCGGGGATGACGATCACGAAGGTTCGTCTCGCGGATGCTAATCTACGGGGAAATCGCTGTTTTGGGGAAACAATCATCAAAACAACATTCATTCATTAGGGTTTCATAAAAAATACAAATAGGTTATGAAAACATCAAGAGGTCGATTTCTTACCGAGAGGAGGCGGAAGAAACACTCCGGAGAACCCTAGGACCAGATCTGGAAACCAATGGAGAATTTTGGAGAATTAGGGTTTTTGGGGGATTTTGGGGATTTGATGGAGATTTGGGGAAAATGAGAGGTAGAAAGAGTTGATGGAGGGTTTAGATGATGGATCTAGGGCTTGGAATGAAGGAATAAGGCTTGGAGGAAGGTGGGGGCTCAATGGGGGAGAAACTAGGGTTTTGGGTCGAGTGGAGGAAGAAGAAACGTTTGGGAGGGGTATAAATAGGTTGGGCTGGCGGCTGCCCAGAAATTAGGGTTTTAACACAGATTAGTCGGTCAAAGAGCAACCACTGACCGACTAGTTTGGCAACTAGTCGGTCGGTCGACCAACGCAGACCGACTAAGTGTAAACAGTAACTTCTGAACGAAAATAGGATTTAGAATTAGTCGGTCCATGAACAAATACTGACCGACTAGTTTAACATCTAGTCGGTCGATGAACGTTCTTAGACCGACTAAGAGTGAACAGTATTAATACTAAAATTAAGTTGAAGAGTTAGTCGGTTAAAGAAGCATTGCTGACCGACTAGTTTGCAACCTAGTCGGTCAACCAACGTTCTTAGACCGACTAACGATAAACAGTAACTCTTGAATAATTTAGAAAGCAAACTAGTCGGTCCAAGAAGGATTGCCGACCGACTGGATCGTCATCTAGTCGGTCGGTGCCCCTTCTTACACCGGCTAATAAGCACCAAAAGTTCCGATACGGAGCGCGGAGCCCCGGGATCGATTCCTAAGACTCCTAGGCTTGATCTAATAGTAAGATACGACCGTTATGAAGCCCGTCACGAATGACTTGCTTCGAAATCGACGATCCTAAGGAAGAAACGAGAAAACACGACGAAACGATCGGAAATGAAAGTTACGGAGACGAAAACCACACATGAGGAGAAAATCCACCAAACCATATATTATATTATAATAAATCCAGATACATGAAAAGCAGTCGTTACAGGATTGGACTGGGAAGATGCCGACTAGGAGGATGACGAAGGAGAAGACAAGACCCGATTTGGAGACTATATGCACCACATGACCCTTACCGGCTGCATCGTTACGACTGGTACCAAGGAAAAATACTGCATGGAGATTTTAACCCCGACAACCAAGTTAGGAAGTTGAAGATGCCAATTTTTGAAAGAGAGAACTAAGATGGATGGATATACATGACAGACATTTTGAAGTGACGCATCTCACTGAGGCAGAGAGACTGAAGGCGGTGGGAGTTTATTTAGAAGGTGAAGCTTTGTCATGGTACCGATGGAGACAACAGCATCATTTTGTTCGCCCATGGGAGGAATTCAAAGAATGTTTGCTAGACCGGTTCCATAAGACTCAGGGGAGAGACCTATATAAGCATCCATATGCACTGAGGCAGGAGGTACGGTCAGGGACTATATCAAGACGTTTAAGAAGTGGGCGGGCCGTGCCCGTGGAGTGTCTGGAGGGTCCTTAGAGGATTGTTTCATGAAGGGACTCAAACCCAACATACAGGCAAAGTTACGCATATAGAGATCTAGAGTGCTACTGGACAGTATGCATCTGGTCAGGATGGTAGAAGACAAACATGCAGAGGAGCGACGTGCCAGAAGAGCGTGGAGTGGGTCTCTTTCTGTTGTCGCCAACAAGAGGACAAGAGAACAGAAGGCACCGACAGGAGTGACCACAGTTAGTAGAGAGAAGGTCGGCGAGGCACGGCCTGACAAAGACCGAGATAAGAGGCAAGCGTGCCAATGGTCTTTGCTTAAAGTATGACGAGAAGTTCTTGCCAGAGCACCAATGTGGCGACCGCACTCTTCAATTGATGATAGTGAATAACGAGGAGGAAGAAGCTGTGGTGGAGCTTGAGGCTGTGAGGAGGAGGGCCAGGAGCATCAACATGTTGACATGGCTTAGGTGTCGCTTAACTCTGTGGTAGGGTTCACACCGAACCATACCATGAAATTGACAGTGATGGCAGCAAAGCAGGATGTCACAGTCTTGATTGATAGTGGGGCCACCCACAATTTCATCTCTCATGGGGTGGTGGGGCAACATGGGCTACAACTCAGTGACACGGGGAGCTTTGGAGTGGTGTTGGGGACGAGCAAGTTAGATCAAAGCAGTGGAGTGTGTCGAGGACTGTTATGACTATAAGGAGGTGCAGATTGTAGAGAATTTTCTACCCTTGGACCTAAAGAGCACTGATATTATTTTGGGCATACAGTGGCTACAGTCTTTGGGGATACTAGAATCAAATGGAAGCGGATGCGGTTAGAGTTCCAGGAAGAAGGAAGACAATCGTCCTACATAGTGACCAGTCTACGTCGTTCCTTGGTTTCATTTAAAACCATGGTAAGAGCCCTTCAGATAGAGGAAAGATGCTTCTTGGTGGAGTTTCAGGGAATGATAGTCGATGGAGCGGATGAGAATCAGGGCATTCCAGTGGAGGTGGAGCAAATTTCGAGTCGTTTTGGAAGATATTTCAGACACCTCATGACCTTCAGTCACAGGACTACGAGCACGATATTGTCCTACGTGAAGAGGTTTCTCCTATTAATGTAAGACTCTATCGTTACCCCCCGGTGCAGAAGGACGAGATCGAGAAGATAATGGGGATGCTGCAGGCCGGCATGATCCAACCTAGAGTGAGCCCTTTCTCTAGTCTGGACCTGTTAGTGAAGAAGAAAGATGGCAGCTGATAGTTCTGCGTCGATTACAGAGCTTTGAACAAGTAGACTGTACCAGATAAGTTTCCAATCCCGGTGATCAACGAGATGTTGGATGAGTTACATGTGACAGCCGGTTTTTTGAAGATAGACTTGAAATCAGGATACCACCAAATTAGGATGTGAGCTGTCAATATTTTGAAGACCACTTTTAGGACGCATGCGGGACATTACAAGTTCTTAGTCATACCTTTCGGCTTGACTAATGCCACAGCCACATTTCAGGCCCTAATAAACAAGGTTTTTTTCCGCCTTACATGAGGATGTTCGTCCTAGTATTTGATGATGACATCTTGGTATATAGCAGTTCTATAGAGGAGTATGTGGGACATCTGGAAATAGTTTTGCGACAGTTGCAGGACTACCAGCTATATGTTGACAGGAAGAAATGTTTATTTGCACAGCAGAAGGTGGAGTACTTGGGCCACGTAGTATCTGCAGAGGGGGTGGTTGCGGACAGGTCAAAGATCGCAGCTATGTTGGACTGGCCACGACCCACTATGTTGTGGGCTTTGTGTGATTACTATCGGAAATTTGTCAAATGATACAGTAGTAGCGTCTGCCTCTTACCTAGCAGCTTAAGAAGGACATCTTTCAGTGGGTGAGGAAGCGACCAGAGCTTTCGAAGCCCTAAAGCAGACCATGTCTGTGATACATGTGCTCGCCCTACCTGAATTTAGCAGGCCATCCGTTTTGGAGACTGATGCCTCAGGATACGGGTTAGGAGTAATGTTGATGCAGGATTAGAGACCTATGTCATATTTCAGTCAAGTTTGACGACACGAGCACGACTTAAATCAGTGTATAAGCGAAAATTGCTGGCAATCGTGCTAGCAGTACAGAAGCGGTGTCCCTACTTGCTTGGCAGGAAGTTTATAATGTGTACTAATCATCGAAGCCTCAAGTATTTACTGGAGCAATGAATGGCTATGGAGGAACTTTAAACTTCTTGGGCACATGTTTGAGATTCGGTATAGACCAGGTTTGGAGAACAATGCAACAGATGCTCTGTCTTGCAGAGATGATATGATATAGATGGTGGCTCTCTCAGTGCCGGTGTTGCTAGGCTGGGAGCCCTTGTGGAGGGAGATAGAGGCTGACGAAGGATTGGCCCAAATAAAAGCTACATTATTACAAGGTTCGACGGAGCACCCAGGATATACTTTGGATAAGCAGAGACTAATGTACAAGGGACAGCTGGTGTTACCCAAGACTTCATAACATATTCTATTGATCTTTTAGGAGTTCCATGGAAGCACGGTGGGAAGACATTCTGGAGTGCATCAGACTTACAGGTAGATGGTCAGAGAGCTCTATTGGACGAGGATGAGGAGACATTGTCAGGATGGTGACAAATTGTGGCATCTACCAGCGTCACAAATACTTGATTATTACAGCCATTATCTCTTCCTGATAAGGTCTGGGAGGATATCAACATGGACTGCTTCGAGGGGCTACCGAGGTCTGAGGGATTTTCTATCCTACTTGTGGTGGATTGTCTTTGCAAGTATGCCCATTTTGTAGCGCTTCAGCATCTCTATACAGCGGTGACAGTGACGACAGCATTCATGAAGGAGGTGGTGCGCTTGCATGGATTTCTGTGTCCATTGTTTCTGACAGGGACAATGTGTACATAAGCCACTCTTAAAGAGAGTTTTTCAAGGTGCAGGGGACGGCCCTCAAAATGAGTACAGCCTACCATCCTCAGACTGACGGCCAAACAAAGGTCATCTACAGGAGTGTCGAGACATACTTACGTTGCTTTGCATCGGAGTCGCATAAGCAGTAGGCCAAGTGGTTAGAATGGACAGAGTATTGGTATAATACATCCTATCATTCGGCGACGCAGAATACATCCTTCAGGATCTTCTATGGGCGAGATCCTCCATACTTGATCCACTACAACCGCAGTTCGACCCCGATGTCTCCGGTGGAGTATTAACTAGAGGGGAGTGATAAAGTTCTGGAGGAGTTAAAGCTGCATTTGACTATGACGCAACAAATCATGAAGATCAAGACATATGGTCATTGTCAAGATGTGTAGTTTGATGGGGGGGACAAGGTTTACCTAAAGCTGAGGCCATATCAACAAAAATCTTTGACACACCGACGCAACGAGAAACTTGCGACTCGCTACTATGGTCCATATGAGGTCGAGGCCAAGATATGACAGGTGGCTTATAGGTTGAAGTTACCACCGGTGTCTACCATACATCTTCTCTTCCATGTGTCGCAGTTGCGACAAGCGATAGGAGATCATACTCTTTCCTCGACACTACCACCTACTTTGACGGACGATGTGGAAGTGCCACTGGAGTCGCTGGAGGTCTAGGGGGTCCGTCAGGGGACTACATGAGCTAAGGAGGTACTGATCCATTGGCACAGATTACCAGACTGATGCTACTTGGGAGTCTTTCGAGGTTATTCGGGGGCAATTTCATTTTGGAGAAAGTAATGATGCGATCATCACTTATCAGCGAAAAAAAGGCGCGCGGCTTGACCAGGATGGTATTTTTGTTATTTTCTTCTACTAGACATTTTCGTAATGTTTGGAAATTCTGTATTTGTTTCATTTATTAGGGCCAGCTAGGGTATGTGGGATTATGTTAGATTATTGTGAGAGATTACTCTAAGCGTCTATAGAACCCTAGATTGGAATATTTAGGCTTTGATCTCGAATACAAAGATTGAAGAGCGGTCTCCTCTCCTAAAGGGGTCAAATATCTTTTGTATTTCCACTTTAAATCAATAAAAGTCCCAACTTTTCCCTTTCCACCATAAAAATTCCCCTTTTATTCGGATTTTCCACAAAGATCTTAACACTCTCCTACCAATTCCTCTATATTCTCCTCTTACTCTCCCCTCTCTTTATACCTCTGCTCCATTAAAATCTTAGATCTCTCTTCTTTATCTCCCACATGGTATGCATATCTTCCTTTCTTTCTTCTGAAAACTGTATTTTTGACCTTATCTCAATTTCTCTCATTTTTCTTTCAATTTCATTGTTTCTACCATTGATTTATTATAGGTGTAAATCAAATTTGTATAGAAAGATGAGTTGCTTAAGGAAGGCAAGGAGACAGATCCATCCAATATATCTGATTTATTTTATTTTTTAGTTTTTTGTGCTTCATTGTTGGTGGGAAGATGAAGGCTGTGGGTCATATTATCGTATTTCCTGCTTGGTGCTTCAAGGCTGATGAGATAAATAAGTGTATGAAATTCGATTGTTTGTTGTGTATTGCATTTTTTTTTTATATTTACTTTTGTTTTCTTAATTTTGTGACATTTTTATGACTTGAGGTATTTAGTGTTATCTTGTACTTTCTTTATAATATGGCAAGCTGGGCCAAAGCAACTGGACTGAATCAATCGATCCGAAATTTTTCGTTAAGTCCAATTTCGGTTTTGAGTCTGGTTGGGTCAAATCTTTCGGTTCAGTTTTGGTTTTTGCAAAAACCATGCAAAACCTTACCAGAATAAATCAATACTCATCCCTAACATTCACCAGACATAAGGCTATTCGTATTTTTATCAAGGTTTAAACCACTCTTTGTGGAAACGTAATATGCCTTATATGCAAAATAACATCGGTAACTATACAATTAGAGTAGTATAAGGTCAATAGACCACATAAGGAACTAGAGGAAAGCGGGTAGGCTAAAGTCTAAATTGAATGATTAAAACTTAAAAACAAACCTGGAAGGGGAAGATAAAATGGGAATTTAGATCAGAATTATAAGAGGACATAATTAGGATGATTCTTGGTCTGAAACTATATTGGGCAACAAATAAACAAATAAAACCAACTGAAGATAAAGGATGCGTGAATCAAAAAGCTGTCACAAAAGAATGCAACTTCCTTCTTGCCTGAATGTAATGTACACCATTTATCTTTGTTGGGGTACTGATGAGCTCCAAGACAGAAACACCATTAGATCTCCCAAAATCTAGGAACCTTGAAGTGGAATTTGATGTCTCTGCAAAGCTCCACCTTCCTGCATCTCACATTTTTTTACCGAAAGCGTTAGGAAATAAACAAACAAATAAATAAATGTATTCTAAGTAAATGGATTATGATAACATGTTTAGTAATTCCTTGTTGTCGTATTGATACATCCTTCCTCAATGAAATAAATCACACACAATTAAAACAAAAGGACATGACAATTAATCTAATCCAATTATTTGTGTAGTTACTGGACACAATAAATGTAAGATTGAATCATCCACTCTCAGGTTGACTATGCAAAGGCTCTGCTTCTTTGGTCTGAATATCTTACTAGAAAGAAACTGCTGTTGTCATTTTCAGATGCTTCTATGAAAAATGAGACATTTAATTTCCCCGATAATAGCACCTACTTTTATTTCACCATGCTCTTAAATTTTAAACTGGTAAAAAATACAAAGATCACTAGTTATGGTGTGGCTAAGAGTTGAAAATCATTCCTCTTTTTTCCATGTAGGTGGGGTGTGTGGTGGGTGGGTGGATCATTGGGGGGGGGGGTGCGTGCGTGCGTGTGCGCGCGCGTGCGTGCGTGTGAGCAAGCACATACACATTCTGATACGATCTAGAGGATCGATCAATTAATTTCGGATTTAAAAGGTGGAAAAATACAAAAAGAGGGATTTTTATGGACCTTTAGATTGCGAAGAACTAATAATCGATAGATAAATGAGTCTCTTTCGAGAGGAGACTCGCTCTCCTAGCTTTTGTTGCACGGAACAAAGCCTAAAACCTTCACACAAGATGCCTACAATTGTTCTTCACAAAATAAGCATAAGGAAATAAAATGACGGCTAGCCCTAATAAATAGAAAAAGAGGGGATTTACTAATCTAGTCTGAAAAGACTAGAATACCCCTAGATAACTAAATCACCAAAGCCTAAGCATCAAGTGGGACCCGGGTGCGGCTTGCGGCAAGCGGGACGGCGGCTAGGGGGCGTCCGCATCAATACCTCCCCCTAAAAGAGCCACCTTGTCCTCAAGGTAGAGATCTGGCTTTGAAGGCCCCCGAGGGAAGACAAAGGCTAGGGTCACCTGTCAGAACCACCGTGCGACCCCCCTCCTGGAATTCCATCCTAAGCTGCTTCCAATTCATCTTCACCTCGCCCAACCCCCTTAGCCACTGCACGCCCAAAATCACATCGATATTGTCCAACTCTAGGGGCAAGAAGTCCTCCATGATCTGCACCCCTTGTAAGGTCAGACTCAGCCACTTGCACATCCCACTGCTCTCCTCCCTCCTCCCTGTCCCTGAGAGGACCGTAAACGTCTCCAAGGTGCTCACCTGCAACCTATGACGATCCACCAAATGTCGAGAGATGAAGTTGTGGGCAGCCCCACTGTCTATGAGTACCGTCACCGGCGCGTCGTCCAATCGTCCTGCCAACTTCATGGTATGGTTCGTGGTCACCCCTACCAAGGAGTTCCGGGACACCTCTTCTACATCCAGATGTGCGTGCTCCACCTCGCTCTCTTCCGTCATCACTGGCTCCCCATAATCTGCATACTCTCCCTCGTCCGGTTCTAGCACAATCTGCATCAGCTTGCTCGCACATCGATGACCGGGACTGAACTTCTCATCGCATCTAAACAGAGGCCTGCAGCACGCCTCGTCCTCATATCAGCCTCAGTCATCCGTTTACCAGGGATCACTGATCGGGTTTCCTCTCTCTTCATTTCCGTGTCCACTGGTGCTACTGTAACCCCCGGAAGTGGGGCCGGTGCTGTCTGACTACGCTGGCCCTGGGCTCCCCAAGTCCCCCCGAATGCGTCTCTCCTCTGCATGCTTCTCCTCTGCCTTGTGGGCCAGACGAAGGACATCCTCCAGTGTCCCCGGACTCTGCATCCTCAGCTCCGCTCGTATAGAGGGCTTCAGCCCCCTCATGAAATTCACAATCATCACCTCGTCGGTCACCCCCTTCACCCTACTATTCAGCATCTCAAACCTCTCCACATAATCCCTAACCGTCCCCTCCTGCCTCAAAGCAGATAACTGCTCATAGAAATCTCCCCCTGGGGTCTCCTGGAACCGGTCTAGGATCAGTGCAGACAGCTCCTCCCAAGTGCGAAAGGGGGTCCGCTCCACCTTTCATCTGTACCAGGCCAACGCCTTGCCCTCGAAATAGATTCTGATGGCCCTCAGATCCTCCTCCTCCGTCAACCGCATCACCTGGAAGTAACGCTCTGCCCGGTAGATCCACCCATCCGGATCCGTACCATCAAAAATCGGCATCTTCAGCTTCATAAGGCAGCAATCTGCATTGATGTCCCCCTGAGGTCCCCTATCTCTACAGCGGTCTCCCCCACGGCCGAACCCTCCGCCGACTGCCTCAACCGGTCCTCCTCCATCAACCCCGTATAACTCCTCCGGCCACGCGGGCCTCTCCCATGCATCGGGCTGATAGTGGTGCCCTGTAAACTCCGGTGGTCGTGCGAACACGGGCCTCGACCTCGTCGGAATGGTCTCTGCTCTCCAAAACTGGCCCGCTGGGGCCCCAATAGCCGTCCCCGACGCCCATCCGCCCCCTACTGTCCCAGGGGTTCCCCCATGATGGGGTACGAACCCATCCACACCCCCAAAAGGTCGAGACGTAGTCGCCGGGGCCCCAGGAGGGGCGGCCCATCCCACCGGGCCCTCGGAAGGCCCGGCCCATCTCGCCGGGCCCCCAAAGGGGCCCCCAATTCCTCCCGCACCCCCGGATGGGGGTGCCGCACCCCCCGCGGCCCTGGCGGGGGGGGTGCCGCCTACACCCAGGGCCCGTCGGGGTCGGCCGGGGGCTCTGGTGGCCCCGGCGGGCTCGCCCAGGCCTGGGAGGGCCTGGGGGAGCTCGCCGGGGGCGCTGCGGCCCCCAAAGGGCCGAGCGGCCTCGCCCAAGCCTGGGAAGGCCTGCGTTGGGCCACCGGCCCTTGGGCAGGCCCGATAGGGCCTGCCGTGGGTTGAAACGACCCGCGCAGGTCTAGGGCTAGCCGCACCGCCCTTTTCGCCTCTTCCGCGCCGTCGCCCTGATATGGAAATTCTGCTGTCGTCTGCGTTTGCCCTAGGGAGGCCGATTCTAGGGTAGAATCTCCCCCCTCTTGGATCCCCTTGCCTTTCGCCACCGCGAGGGCTTGTATCATCTCTTTCAATTCTCAGAGATCCCGTCTTTGTTGCGCGGCGTCCGTCCTCATCCACCGAAGTTCGATCTGGATGTCTTCTTGCGAATGGGCGTGATCCTTGAGTGAATCCCCCACCGTTTTCTTCAATCCTTCGAACCGTTCTTCGATCTCCCGATTAAGATCCTCCCGTAGCCCTTGAATCTTTTCATCGATCAAGTCCGCCTTCGATCGTGTGCTTGCCGCCATTGGGATCTAGTGCTCTGATACCAATTTGATACGATCTAGAGGATCGATCAATTAATTTCAGATTTAAAAGGTGGAAAAATATAAAAAGAGGGATTTTTATGGACCTTTAGATTGCGAAGAACTAATAATCGATAGATAAATGAGTCTCTTTCGAGAGGAGACTCGCTCTCCTAGCTTTTGTTGCACGGAACAAAGCCTAAAACCTTCACACAAGATGCCTACAATTGTTCTTCACAAAATAAGCATAAGGAAATAAAATGACAGCTAGCCCTAATAAATAGAAAAGGAGGGGATTTACTAATCTAGTCTGAAAAGACTAAAATACCCATAGATAACTAAATCACCAAAGCCTAAGCATCAAGTGGGACCCGGGTGCGGCTTGCGGCAAGCGGGACGGCGGCTAGGGGGCGTCCGCATCACATTCATTATAGCATAGCTTAAAGAACAAGTAATGTTTGGACTCATAGTAATGGGAAGATAAATTTGGCAGCCAGAATGATATTTTTTCTTCAGTATAAACAAACAAGCTCATATGCATGGAAGGGGCTAGGCTCCTTCCAGACCAAGAAGAGTTTAGATACAATTTAGTGGCATGTCTCTAGTGTGAAGAGACAAGGAAAGCCATAAAAATCAAATGGTTAGCAAGTAACTGGGAGACCAAACAATTGGTCATGCATGCTAGCAAGTCTATCTATAGGAATATCAGTGGACACATTAACTAGCCATTTATCACAAAGGATGATCACCAGGAATCAAAAAACTCGAGTATCCTTTTGCAGCATAGATGAAGAATTAGCCTGGACAGAACAGGGTTTCAAAGTGCAGTCAACTAGCAGTCTTTTAGCATCATGTGAAATTCAAGATATGGGTGCATGCGTAAAAGCAGTAAATAAAGTTAGCATGCAATGTTATTTTGCCAAAATAAGTGATCCAGCTAAGCATTGAAAAGAGGATACGCAGAAGGCCTGAAAGACAGGCAAAGGTTCAGAAAAAATAGAAAATATTAAGTGATAGGGGGTGTTTAGTGGAAATATAATAAATACATGTCATGGGGAATTGGGGATTGAGATTAGCTATTAAAAAGTGAATTTGGCTGTGGACATGCAAGTGAAGGGTTGGAATACAACCTTATCATCTTTTTAACATTTATACGCCATAAAAATCAACAATGTACTGAAACTCTTCAAAACGATGGAATTTTCATTGGTATTTCACGTGCATTTGCACATGCCTAAGAACTTGAGATCTGGCTGCTCATAATTGATAAGGAAACTATAGCAATTAGACTATCTGATAGAAATCCAATATGAAGTTGAGATAGAGTCCTTTTCTATCTTTCTTTTATTTATATTTTAGATAGAAATGGAGTTTAAGTCCATTGAATATTCTATTATTCTATTTTTCGAGTCTTTTGGTTATTTTATTTAGAATAGAGTTTTGATTCTTGTAGGGCTTTTATTTATTTTAGGGTTTTTTTATCCCACATACATTGAATGTGAATTTTGAAAGCCAAGTATTTATATATATATTGATTCTTGTAGGAAGTCTGTATAAAGGCCCTAAACTTATATATTTATATATCAATGAAGAATAGAATAAAGAATTGAAATTTTAATGCAAACTTTGCATTAGTGTGCAAAGTGGGCTTGGTTTCCTGTGCGAGAAGTCTAAAAAATCTCCACTACAAGGCTATGAGTCGGGGATCGTTAGATTCTATGGGTGTGAGACACGAAAAGTTATCAAATTCCTAATTTACTTCTTTTCCAAATCACTACCACATCCTATCACGCTTCTATCCTGCATCAAACTTAGAATCAAAGCTAAAACCTGATATGTCTTCTTTTCTTTTTTTCCTCGTCAAAAAAATCTTTTTAGTTAGGTTTTAAATCAAATTTCAAAAAAAATCTTATAGTTAGGTTTTAAATCAAATTTCAAAAAAAAAATTCTTATAGTTAGGTTTTAAATCAAATTTTAAAAATTCTTACATTTTCTTTTTTATCTTTTTCCTAATAAATTTTTTCTTTAGTTATGTTTTAGATCAAAGATAAAAAATCTTTTTCTTTTTTCCTCCTTTTTTTCCTTCTTTTTCTTCTTTTTTATTCATTATCATTTTCTTGTCTTTAGGATTTTAGGTTCAAAAAACCCTTAACTTTTTCTTCATCTTTTTCTATCATCATCAATCGTTTTCGTTTTTCCTTTCTTTCAATTAGATTGTGATTTTTTTAAAATTGAGATAAAAAATTCAAAAAGTGAGATCAAAGAAAAAACCAAAAAACTGAGGGGAGATGCTATTAGCACAGACCTTATTGCTGAGTTTGCCATTAAAATCTGTTGCTGAGTACACAGCCCACTTATTTACAAGTTTGCCATTAAAATCTGTTGCTGAGTACACATCCCACTTATTTACAAGTTTGCCCTCCTCCTCCCTCCCACTTCTCGTCGACATCCCTTTAAAGAAATCGCCCATTGGTATCTTTGCGGTTAGGGGATCCATGGAAGGTGAATCCCATCTTCAAATCAGCTTAAGTTTTGGTCTTTTTCTTTAGCTCTCTTTAGTAATAAAGAGAGATGATTGTAGTTCATGGAGAAGGAAAATAATCTGTAGACTCGTGTTATTGGCTTTAGGTATATAGTGTGTTTCCAATTATATAGCTTCGCCGAAGCGGCGTTTTACCTAACTGAAAGAAAATTTTCAATCCCAAATGTACTGTTCATTACAGAGAGAGTTTATCAGTGTGCTACAATGGAACTTGCATATTCCTAGATGGATAGCGTATGTAAATTTTTTTAAGTAATGCTTCTCATAAGCAATATTAGTAGACCCCGAGTGAATAAAAAACTAGGCAAACTCTCGTATCTTTCAACTACAAAATAAACTCAAGCTTTCAAAATGCTAGCAGCAAACATGGCACATTACGACCCCATTCTCATTGCAATCCGATCACCTGTCACCACCTGCCGCCACCGTTGCTGCTAGACTCCTTCCCTTCATCCTACTCATCGAAGTACACCCGTCAACTCCCCGAGCAATGCCCGCAAAGCACGAACAGGATATCGCCGCATGCTTCACAACCCTCTCTGTTTCTCCCTATCTCTCAAATCATTAGTATGCTTTCCAAAAAACGTTGGCCAATTCACCTGTCATGCATTCTCTTCACCTCCTCGGCTCCTCCCAAATCTCTCCCTCCAACAAAATCTCTTGGAAGCATGCAAATAAGTGGTCTGTGAACTCGGCGGTGGCGGTGGAGAAGGGAGACGACGACACGAAGGGGGAGGGATGAGGAGGAGGGGAAACTTGTAAATAAGTGGTTTGTGAACTCAGCAACAAATTTTAATGGCAAACTTGTAAATAAGTGGTCTGTAAACTCAACAATCAAGTCTATGTTAATAGCAACTCCCAAAACTAAGATTAAAAATCAAAAGAGAAATCAAAAAAGAAAAGATAATACAAGACAGACAAAAAATATTTAGAAAGGAGATATATAAAAAATTCAAGAAAAAAGAAAAAAGGAGATAGAAAAAAAATTTCCCAAATATAAGAGAAAAGACAACAAAAATTTTACCATACCCGCACCCCAAACTATAGCTCCGTCATTACACACATCCGTTGTCACCGTCATCATCCCTATCCTATTCATTATTCATGTGGTACAATCTAAAAGAATGATTGAAAAGTGTATACACCTCAAAGTATTCTTGATACTGATGAAGATATAGATGAATCTGATTCGCATACCAATATCATTAGATGTCTGCCTATAACATGCCTATAACATTCGAAGATGAAAAGGATTGACGAATGACTAGTATTCTCTATAAATATATTATGCTACGTAATAAGCCATATAAATTAATAATTGATTAAATTAGTTGTATTAATGTTATCACCCAGTCAGCCTTGGAAAGAATGATCCTAACAGCTAAGCCTCACCCAGAACCATATAATGTTACTTGGATTAATAAGATTACGTATTTAGTTACTCAACCGTATTTAGTGTATCTCTAGCTTGTAACATATCATGATTACATTTGGTGTGAAATTATATTCATAGATGCAACACACATTTTGCTAGGAAGACTTTGATTGTACGACCTACATGTGATGAGTTTTGAGATGTCAAACACACATTCATATTTAAAAGGAAAAGAATTATGTTGAAACCGTCCCATCCTAAGATTTGAGTTGTTCAACGGAATGGGTTGAACTCCAATAAACCAGATGAGTCTAATATCACGTTAGAAACTGAGTCTACATCCGTACCAGAAAGCAAGTTTAAGCCTAAACCTAAGATGAATCTGTAGCTAGAGTTGAAGTCTAATCTATGCGTTGATCATATGCTAACACTTAGTTTCGAGACGGCTTGAGAAAATTAAGCACATCGAGTTTATCATCTTGGATCATTCGTATCCTACCATCAAGTATGTTCTGAATGCTTTCATGTCTTTTGTGATTTAGAAAAGGTTTTAGAAGATATTCGTTTGCAAGCTTGCATGTTGCTACACTTCAAAGTGTATGGAAACATCTTCTCTAATTACAAGCTATGGTTGATTTTTGCATGGTTATGCTACTCATATCGTCATTCATCAGTTGGTGAAGTCTTCAAACCAGGGAAAGGGGGAATGATAAAAATCTAATCTGAAATTGAAACAGAGTCATTTATTTTATTTTATTCAGATTTTAGATAGAGATAGAGTTTAAGTTTATTAAGTATTCTAGTTATTTTAAATTTTTAGCTATTTTATTCAAGATAGAGTTTGAGTCATCTGAAACTTCTATTTATATTAGGTCGTTTAGTTATTTTAAAGTTTTTTATCCCATGTTAGATGTGAATTTTGAAAGCCAAGTTATAAGCTTAAATAAATGTCATAAACTTATTTATATATGGATCAATGAAGAATATAATAAAAAATTAAAAGTTTGATGAAATCCATAAAAATTAAATCTTTTACATTAGCGTGTGAAAGTGGGCTTGGTTGCTTGACAAGAAGTTCAAAAAATCTCTGTGTAAGGTGTGAGAGTTGGTGATCGTAAGATTATCGGGATGTGATGGCCGAAAAGTATTACTTCTTCACCAAATCCCCACCACATCCTTTCTCGGTTCTGCCCTACGTCACTATCTGTACTCTCATAGCTAATTCCAAAAACTTGGACAGATTAGTCCCCATCTATACTCTTTAGGTTTAAAAACTGGCACCTTGTGATTACATCATACAACCCTGCAAGAGGCTGATACAAAGTCACAGCCTCAAGCAGCTTGGTGTTTATCTTGATAGAAAGCAAATTTCAGTTATGCAATGGTGTGGATCAAGATTATACAATCCAGAAGATCCATGGCGGAACAAAAGTGCACAAGTAAATTTCAGCTTCATCTGGTTGTACCCTTAATGAGATCTAAGACTTCTCCTTCTCAAAAACATTTTTCATGGTTGAGAGATAAGTGGTGACTGAAACCAGAATCCGATGCTTCCAACAATGTAGAGGGTAAACCAAACTTCCCATGTTGTAAAAAATTAGAATTTACTTGACCTTTCTTTTGAATTTCACAAGCTTAAATGAGGTAGCATTACAGTCTTGTCTGAAATTCATTTAGCTTTTCATCTGAACAAATGAGTTGCAGGCGCAGACATAATGCTATCATAGTTGTATTTTCACATGGGTATATATTAATGGAACATGGTAAAAATCCACTACCCAGGAACATGGTAAAAATCCACTACCCAGGGACACGAACATGGACATTTAAATTAGAAAAAATGCATGTACATATTGTAGGCCTTGTTCCAGCACGGTTGGACATATGCATCATGTCATGTATGGGTAAGTCTGTTGGTGTTCTACAAAATCACATATTTCCATTTCATAGTGAGAAAGAACCTAATATGCTTTCAGTTACTCCAGGAGTTGTCATGCCTACAATTATGCTTAGAAAGTGAAACGCCTTAAGTTAATCCCAGTCATTTACAATTACAAACATAAATCCACAAAGAAGTATTATGTTCACTCAACAGATCATAAAGGTCACGTTTACATCATTTTTTGCTCGCACGGAGAAAAATGAATACAATCATTAGCTGTTTGAACAAGTTGAGAGAAATGACTCGAGATGGTGTTAAACCTGCAATAAAGAGTTCATTGCTTCTTGGGGTTCTTTATAATGACTATTTGTCCAAAAGAGAAAAAATACTCAACATGTTCAACTAACTCTCCATGAAAGCTCAATAATAAAAGGAAGCAAACCTCTGTATGTTCCAGTAATATTCCAGGGAGAATAAGGACTGGGATCGTTGTCATCTCTTCGGAGGAATAGGTGCTGTATACACAAAAGGTTAATTAATACAAGACAAAATGCAGATGATAAGTAATCACATACAATAAATAGAAAAATATTACTTATAAGGCCAAAAATTTATATGCGTTCAGATTATTGATTAACTCGTCTATGAAGCCGTATCAATTTCGAGGCATGCTTCATGGCCAACTCTTTTTTAACTAGAGAAGGATGGACATTAAAAATAATGTTAAAGAACCATCAAATAAGTTACTGTATCAGCTTAAATTTATAAAGATATTTCTTGTTCCACATCCACCCATTTTTGTATTATCAACTCCCGTAGTCAAAATAGATTGTGTTTGCATCTATTACTGAACTGGTTGCCATACATGACTGATTTTGCAACCAAATGTACATGGATTTTAAATATGTTCATGGCTCAGGGAGTATTCTATATATCTTCTTATTGTTCAATTTGATTTTCCAAGGACATTTGAAACTTCTTGCTCAACACAAGGCAACAAGGATTTATCTCCATGATGCCTTCCTTAGCGATGAATTTCATTCCTTCATCTCACTTAGGAGTAATGGGGTCCCAAATAAATCATGTCTTGGTCACCTTCCAAATGGGGATCATATGATTTGAATGGAACACCTTTGCAGCTGTCAGTTCAACTCAGACCAAGTTAAACAAACTAGTTTTTCTGATGAGTTTCAGACATTTCCCTGGTAGAAACCCTCTATAAAAACCAAAACCATTGGTTAACCTTTGCATTCTCTTCATTCATTCACAGTTTGACAATTTCCTCAATTAAACATAAGCTACTTTTAACCCACAAGCAACCCTGTAACGATTTTCCTTCTATCACCTGCTTAATCATCATCATCCAAGCCTTTACCAATTAAAACAATTCCAGGCCAACTATGAAGCAACAACCAAAGACAAGATAACCCAGAAAATTATTAACAATATTTAATTTTAATTTAATTTATTATTATTATTATTATTATTATTATTATTATTACTAGTCATAACCCGTGCCCGCGGTCACGGTGCATTCAAAATTTTTTCCCGCAAAATCTTTGTCCCCAAAAAAATATTTCTACAGCCAAAATTTAAAAGAACAACAAATTAGCGTAAAAAAATTTAGAGGCACGGCCGCCTTCGGCGAGGAACAATAAATTCGACGCGGGCGCCTTCGGATTTATGCTTGAGGGGTTAATTGAAACGGACGCCCAAAAAGCTCAGCCCGCCTTCGGATCTGTGCTTGGGTTTCAATTTTTTTAGACGGGTGTTTCGATGAGTGCAAAAACAGGTGAAAATGAGAATGATGGGTTTGAGTGTGTGTAGTGTCTTAGGGTTTTTGGTTTTTCTGCTTGGGGGTGTGATTTTGGGTGTTTGGTTTTGGGTGTGTTTTTGGGGTTGGGTGGAGTTTTGTGTTTTTTAGGTTTTGGGTTTAAGAAGGTTGTCCCATGTGGCGATGTGACATTGCCACATGGGACAAAGATTCAAAAACCTCCCTCTTTTGTAATATAGATTATTTGGGGGGTCTAGAACTAGTCAATTTGACATCAATCCGTAACGATATATGGTGACAAATTAAGGACCCGCGAGAATTGGGAGGTAAGTTAGCCAATAGGAAAAGTTCTTCCAAGTTGTCATGTAGTTCTATCCCATTGAAGCAGGACAGGTGTTGATAATCAGAAATGATCGCCATGGCATGCAACTGTAGACTATCTAGGCTACCCCTAGTAAGAGCTCCCTACCTAAAATCACAAATTTATCGTCTAAAAAATAAGCAGATAATTGTTTAACGGACAGACAAAGAAGGTAAAATGAAAAAAGGAGTAAAAGAGTACATTGAGTTTAACCACAAAAATTCTGCAGTAATCATAAACCTTGCACTAACTCACAATGAATTTGTTATGTCGGTTTGTTTATGTGATACTTAGGACAGTAGCTTTGGTAATTCAATATATATGGATTAAGGCTCTCCATTCTTGTGACGCAAAACCCTCGATAGCATAGTACAGAACATATTTTTAAAGGGATTGGAAGGAAGAGTTAAAACAGGTTTAATTAACATAAAGATACATTTTTTAACTCTTATACATGTTCGATAGCATAGTACAGAACATATATTAATTAAAACAGTTTATGCTCTTGATGTCCTAAAAGATGAGCAGATAAGATACATTTTTAATTAATATAAAGATAAAATCACACAACTTTTTTTAGAGTGATGTGCCACATGCCAAGAGTTCGGTGAGGTAAACTTGAAGAAAGATTTGAGTAGCCCAAAAATCATGATTCATGGATAGATTCAAAGTACACGGATGTAGGATGATTCACGCCATGTAACCTCCAAAAAGTTGCATGTTCCCTCAAAATAATAATAATTAATACCCTCTATCAATCAAAAAGTATAAAATTGCAACTAAACAAAATGGAGAGCACACTGATAACATTCATGGGTAGGAGGAAACTAAGTCAAGAAATTCCATTTATTAAGCCATTCATAAACATTCAATTTTCTTACGCGATTCCTTCGACTCTCCTTAACAAAAAGGACATGTTACAAATTGACTCATAACTATAGTCAATAAAAACAAAACACAAGCTCATATCAATGTCACCTAGCCAGCCTCCACCTTCCGAAATTTTCCAATTTCATTAAAATAACAAACCGTGGGGGCAAAAGCTAGAAATGGATACCTCATCGCTCCAAGATCCAGCAACAGAAACCCTTTCTCTGAGAGGCCTCAGAGACTCCGAAGGCCGAAAACCCCCAACAAGAAGCAAAACCACAGCACCCAATAAAAACCTCATTTTTCGCCCTCTTTCACAAAAAATTATCTTCCCCTGAATTCTGTTCTCAACAAGACCCCCAACAAACAAACAGAAGAAGAAAGCTTGAGAGTAGGAGGGCGAAGAGTAGCTCTGAGATTGCTTCAGTTGGGGTCAACCGGCGACCAACTCAAAAGAAAAACGTTTATGGTACAGAAAGGGAGAGCTCAACGAACTGAGATTATAGAAAATCGACGGCTCAACGAAACAACCCCCCCTCTCTCATTGAATCGAAGAAAAATTAGTAGTTGTGACGACGATTCTCTGCACTCCTAATTTTTAATTTGTGGGAGGGGAATCAACAGAAGGAAGAAGAAGGAGGCGGGTGGACTTTTAAGAGTTTTTTAGTAATTTTTTCAAGAAGTTTTATTTTGATCTGAATATGTCAAGGGGAAGAAGGAGAAGAGAATAGCCTGCTTGGGTTGGTGGTGGGCCTGCCTGACTGGTCTACAGACTACAGCTGGTGATGACGTGGTGTCATCCTATTTTTTCCGGTACATCGGAAAATAACGTGGTGTGATCTTTAATTACTGGATTTGATCATTCACCGGGGTAAATAGATTGAGAATAATGGCTTTCACATGACAACCCTACCCGTTAGTTTTGATTTTTGTACTTTAAAACCACAAAATACTAATATCTGGTGAACTTAGGATTGCACGTTCATCCACGTGTCCACGTATCGCAAAAGTTTCGTCAAATTTGCGATAGTTGCATGAACATAGACACCGCCTAACCCCTTAGATTCATTTGATATTTAGTGTTTTTGGGTTTAAGAACAATGAGGTTTTGAAAGTGCACATGAGGCTTAGTCCCACATGTCCCCAGATACCTATTATTCTCATTGATATATTTAATGAGATTTTTATGGAATGTTTGAAGTTATCTGTTAAGTGTTTTTTGGGTAAAAATGCCTATTTTTTATTTTTTATTTTTATTTTTTATTTAAAAAATCCATGGTAGTTAGCTCTCGAATCAAAATAGGCAGTAAAGATCATGATACATAAAATATCAAAGAGTATGCATGGAAGATTATTCTATTGAATGCATTCTTTTTACTACATGTTGATAATTTCTAAATTTGAAACGCCCTTACCTGCTCCCCGGTTTAAAGGGTCCAATGTTAAGTTAGATTTTTACATATTTTCTTTATACCTTCCTAATTTAAACGAAGCAGTAAGTACTAATTAATTTCTAATCCGCATTGCTCAATTTATTTCAAGCCTTCTGACTCTGTTTTTCATGTAAAAGTCAATGATGCAAACAACTCTAATTTTTTAAAATTGCTAATCGTCCTCTAAACTCCATACAATTCAAGTAGACAGACTGCAAACCTTCGGCATGCCTGGGTCCAGACTCTACCCCGCATCAAAGACCAGGAAACTACTGTTACACAGCAGTAGAAAGCTCGGCACCAGAAAAAGATAAGTGCATGTAAAATTTCATCCAGACATCAATGGAAACATATCCACATGCATATTTACACAATATCAACCATATGTAGGTATCGGAGAAGTCAAGATAAATGAAAACGTTAGAACTTGAACAAGAAACGACAAGGCTAGCCCGATTGTGCTTTTCCCGTAGTTAATGCTTAAAAACAGAGATACAAAATTTTTAGGGTCCTTCTCCGAGTCAATGCTTTAACACTGAATCATTCATCATCCTTGTAAGGGTATTCCTCTGGAACCTGCTTCAGTAGTTTAAGACGCATCTCGTACACGTCATCGCCATGAAGCATATCTCTAACCCAGGTCACTTCTGTTTTCATCGACACCTGAAACAAGCAGAAGCAGATCACTTTCGAACACACTTAGCATTTTGCTTGAATGGACATAAGCAGAAAAGGAAAATTAAAACAAGTTGGATTGTTGGTTGCATGAAACAAAAATTAGAAAGGACGGGCAATAAAGTGAGAGAAAAGAATCTTCTCTTTCACCAAGAGAATGAGAGTTGGAATTGTGCACGTGGGAGAAGAGACTAAGCGAAAACTGAACACTTGGTAGAGTTCAATTTACTAGTTACCATATCAACGAATGGTCACATTATGGAGTTGAATTGATCGCTAGAAAATTTGGCGTGTTTGCTGTATTGACTAGTTTAAGGTAATAGTTGCAGTGAAAGCAAAATTATTTTTTCTATGCTTAAAGGATCATGCAATTGGTAAATAACTCCACTCAAGAGCGAGAAACCAACCATCTCCAATGCTCCTCTAACAACTCCACTCAAGATGTTGCAGTAATAAAGACCTTGGCAAGTATCAGGAAGCTCGACAAAATCTACCAGTGGATTATCTTCCAAAATAATGCTGCAGGTGGTCCCTTCAGCATCCCAATTCATAACAGTTGCAGTGACTCCCAAGAACATTTTGAAACCAACCTGTTTCAAAGGCACCACTACAGTCAGTACCTGATATAATATGTATGCCTAAACTTCAATTACTACTTTTGAACGGTAACGTCTGATTCACTAAAAAACACAGATGTTCATCATAATTGACTCATCTGAAAGCGGCTTGCATGTATATTAATACACACAAACTACATTACACACAGAACCTTGAGATCATGTGATACTATAACAAACATGAAAAAAGCACCTTTGCAATCACATCAGCTGTCTCCTTGAAGTCAACACATCTGGACACATTGGACTTGGCCAGGAACTCATCAATTAAACGAATCCCAATATTATAACCCCTGCAAATATCTAAATATTGTGAATAGATGGTGATAAGGGAGGAGGCACCATATGTACTGCTATCCAAGAATTATTTGTAATATGTCATGAATACACCAAGCCAAAACTATGACATCACTTACCAAATTTTTTGGAGAATATACTAAATTGAAACATGAGAAATAGAAGTAAAGGTACTTCCGTTACACAAGCATCTAATGAAATCCGTAGAGGATTTACTACTGTCAATTGTCAAATAAAATGGAAGAACTTCCCTTGCATGAGAAACATGTTACATTTGTTTGGTTGTTTGTTTGTGTGGGTTGGGGTGTGGGGACTACAAACCTCATCAACATTCAGAAGATTAATCCTTGAACATTTTCATTGTTAGTGAATGACACCAGAACTTGTATATACAATTCAAGATGTGGATCTTCAACGAGGATAGGAGCACAAGGCATAGATGTATTCAAAATTAACTAGATTCAAGGAATTTCATTAGCATATTATAACCAGGCTTCAGATGAAGATCATGTTATGATCCAAGATGTGATGCCTATGAAATGTTGGACGCATGGACACCATCACATATAATGCAGACGTCATGAATTTAAATACATGAAGCAGAACTATAATTTTTTTGCTACTTGTGGCTTAATTCATAAAAATCTAGGGAACTCATGGGATTTAATCTGCATAATAATACACTGCATGCTTCCGCTCTACCTCTTCAGGCAACCATAATTCTTAAGCAGGTGATTTGGACAGAATCTGGTGGCAGGTTCAGGGCTGATCTAACCAGTAATAAATCTATCTAAAACTTGTATTCTATCATTTCACCAAAGTTAAAATTTGAAACCATAATATAATACATTACATTAAGGGAATAAGGCTACCTTATAGAACACTATTTGAATCCATTCATACTGCATGAAACTACAAGGACAAAAAAGTAACATATGTCCTCAAAATTTACTCAAAGTGTTTAATTGAACACATGTTGTAAGTGCACATGTATCCTTAATAATTCTGTCATTTTACATTTTCAAAAACATTTATAAACTATGAAATTTTTTGTTTGGTTACAGTGTCTCTAGTGAAGATGTGTAGGTAACTTCAGAAACTTATATACCAGCTTAAGGTACTAAGTGTAATAAAAGAAAATAGTGGTAGCACACAGTAGTAATCAAATATGGTGTGGTGTACAATGTCTTCTCCGCTATTTAAAGCAAAGCTAAGGCAAGTGTTGAATTTGACACTAATTTGGTGATGTCATGAATGTTCTCACTATTTTTTTCCTATGCATGTATTTAATAAGTCTTTATCAATTAAAAAAATCAATTATGCATATTCACATAGGTTAATGTAAGGTCAAAACATCAAAATTGGATATATCTATTGTGTCATTAATAAGAGGATTGCAATCACATACAACATATACCAGTCATATGCAGTCTTTGCTTTTTTATTGCACTTGTTTTTACATGTGCCAAGAGATTTAGTAAACACATGTTAGAACTAAAAAGCCACATGTGTGGGAAAGATTAAACTTAGTCCCCCTAAAAATGCTTTTTGAAAAATAAACAAACACAGGCATTACAATTTCACATCAGATTTATGTGATCTCATTCCTTTAAAGTCTAAACTAACTAAATATAAAAAAGAAAACAATTATCAATGAATCTTTAATAATTAAAAAAATCAATTATGAATATTCCCAACTGATAATGCAAAGATAGGACACCAAAATTGGATAAATGTATTAACTCTTTAAATGATTGCGATCACATGCAACGTAAACAAGTGCTATGCATTCTTTGCTTGTTTATTGCACTTGTTTCTACAGGTGCTAAGAGTTTTGGTTAACAAATAAATTAAGGCAAACAAAGGACATATATATACAACATGATATTGATATACTGGCATGACAAATACCTAAAAAGCATGAAACAGGTACAAGACAGCATAGAGTGACACATATAACACACAATAATAAATGGTGATTAGGGCATGCTTTATCAAAAAATGCAAGAAAAACAAAAAACCACTTAATGATTAACATCCATAGATTCTAATCTTAAATTGGAAATGAACATATAGATAGCCAATCTAATATATAATAAATGTCCATGATGCTCTCACTGTTAGAAAGTGATTTAGGTTATGTAAAAATAGTGTTTCCTCTCAAAAGATCCCATTATCTGTCGGTGTCAATTCGATATCGCTAAGCAAAAAATGGGTGGAGAATACTTGCTCTGCTGTTCTTAAGTGTCACACTCAAAATATCAGGAAAAACAAAGAAATTTGGACATATAAGGGGCCTTGACCGTTGAAATACTAGTAAAAATTACCTTTTACATAAAGTGGAACCCAGCATGGAAATATGAACCAATCTTTTTACATAATACTGAGAAAAATGGGTTTGGTAGAGAGAGATATATATATAATCTATCATATTCAGTTTGTTGGCCCTATGCAGACCAAGGTTTGAGGTCTCGGTATCGGTCCCGGTATCGTTCTCCCGAAAATTTAGTTTTCGGTATTGGTATCGTCCGTTTCGACGGTTTCGGTAGTGAATTTCATTTCGTCCGTATCGGTAATTTTAAATACTTAAAACCTATTAAATACTATCAAATACTTAGAAAAACTAAAGTATTAATCATATAATATCAAATACTTGTAAAATTTGTATTACTAATATGTATTTATAAATTTGTGTACATATATTTATTTACAAGTTTGTCATTCATTACACAACAAACAAGCTAGTTGCTTTGTGCATCCACAGTTTTACTCTGCGCACCACAGTTTTACTCTGTACACGCACAACTTATTTCTAAGTTTGCCATACAGGAGAGTTGCTGTGTGCACCACCGTTTTACTCTGCACACCACCATTTTACACTATGCACATACAACTTATTTATAAGTTTGCCATACAGGAGAGTTGCTTTGCGCACCACCGTTTAACTCTGCACATATACCACTTATTTACAAGTTTGACATTTCAAAATATCTAACCCCCTAGGGCAATCATCACATCTCCTCTCTCCCGTTTATGACGACCGCCCACGCTTTCGAAGGCGGCAGAAGAGCGTCGAGCTGGTGGCGGTATGGCGTCGAGTTGGTGGCGGCAGGGCGGCGACGGGCGGCCAGCTAGGTAAGTATCTCTCTTCTCCAGCTTCTTCGTTTCTTCTTTTTCTTCTTTTTGAATTTATTTTTGATTGATCCGAAACCCTCTTTCTTCTTCTTCCTCTTCCTTTTCTTCTACTTTTTTTTGGCTTTTCTTCTTCTTCTTCTTCTTCTTCTTTTGCTGAAGCTCATCGGTATCGACCGAAACTGGCCAGTTTCGGCCGATACCGAGAAACAGAGGGGATTTCGTATTGGTCCCCTCCGAGACCGATCCGAAACGGCCGAAACCTTAATCCTTGATGCAAACACATCACCCTCTGAGAAAGTATAATGTCTTTTAATATTTATTTGATGACAGCTCGCCTTTCTAACATTGCTACACTCTAAGGGCCATACACTTTTCAAATTTTAATCACTCCCTCCTCCCCCCTCTCTCGAACAAGACCCATCTTCAGTTCCTCTCTCTCTCTCTCTCTCTCTCTCTCTCTCTCTCTCTCTCTCTCTCTCTCTCTCTCTCTCTCTCTCTCAATGAGACCCACCTTCAGTTCCATAATCTTTTCCCCACACCCACACACAAACAAAAGATCATCTTCAGTTCCAAAATCTTTACAAATTTTGTCTCTCTCACTCAGATGAGATCATCTTCAGTTCAGAAAAGGGAAAGAGATCACTCTGTGTTGAACCTCAAAATCAGGCAAGCCTTGGTTGAAAGGGTAAATGAAAAAGAGGGCGAAGCTGGAAAACAGTATTTAACGAGAATCAACAAATCAAGTCAATAGATGATGTTTAGAGGGTTGTCTATAGCATTACAGCCATGAAGTAATGATTTGATGGTGTTAATACTTCATGCAGTTTCAGTCGATGAGGTTCTATTCATGACAGTGTAATGTACGCATTTGCTATTTCATAACCATTCAAATGCTGTCTTTCTCCAATCTTTATGGGTTCCGAGCCATTTGAAAGTACTGAACAGGGGATCTGTTCGTATCATCATGTTTGTCATGCATCTCCAAAATTTGAAGTTTAGTTGTCATCTTTTCTTTTTAATTTTTTAAATCTATTTTATAACAAAATCATAATAATTTTTATTCTCCCTTTCTCTCTCTTTGATGTTGTCAATATGTCCTTCTCAGGTGTTTGATGTAATTTCTCCTTCAATATTTTTGTTTCTTCTTTTTAAGTTGCTTTTTTAATTTTCGTTTCTAATATGTTTTCCCTACATGTAGATTGATGCTTTGATATGGTAACATGTGAACACAACTATTGAATAATTAACTTGAAATGGTAAGAAGGCATTAATTTCTTTCGAAAGTTACATCAGGTTATCAAAGTTTCAAATTTCAGATCAACATATTATAAAGGTATTTATTTAGGAACATAGAAAAACAACATACTACGATACAAGGTTTAAAATATCAGACATAGTGATCATATCAGATGGAGGCTTTTCATATCAAATATCAAGGTATATATCAGAGAAACATGTAGATATCGAGACACATATATTAGACGTTACATATATACAAACCTGGATAACGAAAGAGCAGTTACAACATTTTAGATTAATATGCATCAAAATATCATGAATAAGGTCAAATAACATTAATGTGAATATATTTAATACAAAGGGTTAAATCATTAATACAAAAAGCATTAAAATGGTCACAAACTGCAAGAAAACATCATACGATTTAGATTCTCATCAACAACTTTCAAAATAATATAAGCCATGTATGTACAGCATAAATTGCTACAAAACATTATAATATCTTAATACTTATTTAAAAATATGTAAAATTTTATGAGCCGTGACATAAGCCTTACAAATAACTAAAAAATCATATGAGCTTAACATCTCATCTATAAAATATGTAAAATTATGCAAGCTATGACAAGCATCACAAATTACTAATAATCATCATACGTTTAGCAACTTTTAAAACAAGGTATGACTTTTAATCTCATCCAACAATATGCATAATATGTAAGATGTGGCAAAACTTCATCTTCCTTTGATATTTTTATTATTTAATCCTCTTCTCAGTCCAGCAATAAAATCTGCTATATTTGTCTCTTCTGTCTATAACTGCAAGTAATAACGATAATAATTACTCCTTGAGATAGCCAAAGTAACGATGGGAAAAAGTAAAAAAGTAATAACGGTAAGAGCAGTACGAAGCAATAATAATGTTGATGGACGAATAAGAAGAAGAATCAATAATAATGAAGTAACAAACATCAAGACTAAGGTAGCAACAATGATACATGTATGGTAATAATTTTAGTTAAAAAAATTCAAATTATCATTAATTATAATATCAACTTTTCATGTAACTATGTTAAACCAGCATTCTAAAACAAGTTATATGTTGTCACATATAAGTTGGCTTTGGCCGCATGAAAAATTAGATATGCAGCTGAATTATGCGGTCGGCCACATAAATGTTATGCGTCTGTATATGCGAATATATAAACGCATAATCGGCAACTAAAAACCCCAAACCGTTAAGAAACCCGACCCATTAAGCGTAAATCAGTTTTTTCTTTTTAAAAATTTCTCCTAAACAGAAAACGACGGCATATCTCTCCATCCTCTCTAAGGCGAATCGGCGACGGATCGCGATGAAGCGGTGGCAAAACAGCGGAGAAAAGCAGCTGCAACGTGAATCAAGTAAGCATGTTTTTTCTTTTTACCTAGTGGGAAGTAACGGTGTCGCTTCGCCACATGTCTTTTTTATGTTTTTAATTTTTTAATTTTTTAATTTTTTTCTTTTTTAAGTAGTGGCACTGCTTCGCTTCATTTCTTTTTTAAGATGCTTCGCCGCATTTCTTTTTTTTTTCTTTTTTTCTTTTACTTTATTTTTTATTTTTTCCCAACGGGAAGCAAGGTCATGTTTTTTGTTTTTTGTTTTTTGTTTTTTGTTTTTTGTTTTTTGTTTTTTCTTTTGATAGGAGGTTTGATGATGAATGTTATGAAGATGGCGAGAAAGATGACAAGTAGATATAGAATGGATTATATATTTTTTGTTAATTCAAAATACTTGTGTTTGACATACTTTTGATTTGAATGTAAAACTAAATATTTATATTTTGTGTGTGTATATTGCTTTAGACTTTAAACTTTAGTTATTTTATGTATTGATTGACATGCTGGTGCCGATGTTTTGGTATAAATTAATCTATATTTTTAAAAGTTGATATGATTTTTTCATTGTTTCCATCTTTTAAGGTTTTTTTAATTTAATATACACAAACGCATATATATATGTATATATACTTACTACTTATTTATTTATTAAAATATTTATTTTCGTGTAAACCTCATAATCTGCATAATCAGTCGCATAATCCACATATGCGTCATGCGCTTCTGGATCGCACGCATAATGAAACCATCTTTTAGAACACTGTTTTAGACAACGTAAAATTTATAGAAACTTATTTGAAGAATATATAAATCTTGTTATAACTTATGTCAATATCTTTTACCTTAATAATTATTATCAATCTATTCTGTAGTCATCATAAAGCTTCACACGCTCAATTTCTCACCTTTCAACTTTATCGTGTCATAATTAAGATACAAAAACTTAACAAATTTGGACAGAAATACTTATATAAATAGCTTTAAGTGTAAAATTTAATACCATGCCTAAGTAAATACAACAAATAACAAAAAATAGGTTAAATCAATAAAAATGATATGAAAAACATATAACCATTTTTGCCAGATAATATCGACCATATCAAATTGTTTAGGATCCAAAAATGATATATCAACAGATATACTGATTATATCGGATGATATTTAAAACAGGTAAGTACGATGTTTGATATTGAACTATATTTCAAATTTAGTGTTCATTCATTGAATTTCTTGATTGAAGTTTACACATTTTTAATTAGAATAAAATTTTTCATTTTTCAAAAAAACGGTACTCCATTTTCACATATATATAATCATAATTTTATTAAAATTGTACTTCTGTACATTACTAAATTAGTAAAAATCATTTACCTCGTTCGATTACCATAGTAATATATAAAACATTATGCATTAGTCTATTAGTCATGCTTAAGAACATTAACTTAATGTTGATGTACTTTTGAAAGCTTCTTATTCTTTTAGAATATAAAATTTCTCAAACTAATCAATGTCTATGCTAATTAAAGGGTTTCACACGGGCTTGTTTCGTATCCGACCAGACCAAAGTAAAATTTTGGTTGAAATCTGTTAAAAGGGACTAGTTTCTAACAAATTGATAGATGTGAGTGACCAAATCATAAAATCATTTGATTTGAGGGATCTATATCAAAAGATGACATGGGAAACCCCTAAAATTTGTGTTGAATGTTCTTTTTAAGTCATTATATGTTGTTGAATATTTGTTAAATTGCTAATATTTATTTGAGCATGTGCATAATTGCATGAGCACATAAACTAGTACTACGTAAAATGGTTTCTTATAATTAAATAGAAAGTAAAATTATTCCTTGCAAAAATACATAAAGTTGTTTTAAAACTAAATGCATCAATAAAAGTATCAAAAATCAAATGCATCAGTAAAAGATATATAACATTTTATTCTAAAATTTTCTATAAAAATAATGTTAAAATGATGGGAAAGAATTTTTTATAAAAATAGTTAATTTTTTAAAAATTAATAAATCATTAAAAATATAACTGTATTATAATCAAAATTTGTTAGTAAATAATGTACTACTAATATCAAAAATATTTAGCTGTTAAAATTAAACTTTTTTGAACAACAAATGTTAAAATTAATTTATTAATAAAATAATTTTGTTTAAAAATTAAAAACTTTCACTTCTTCCTTATCCTTCCCTCCCTTACAATATAAGCCTTAGGCCTAACGCCTTTTAATCACTAACCTCAATCCAAACTTGGCCAGCCCCTTCTTCCTCTTTCCCTCCTTCACCCGCACAAACCCACCCAATTTTGGAGTCAATCTAACCCAAAACCAACCAATCCTTCTTCCTATCTTATATCCAAAATTCAAACCAATTCAAACACAAAACCACCATCTCATCCTTCCTCCGCTAATCATCTAGAATCAAACCAAACTCTGATCCTATCACTGTTCCTCATGTTCTACCTGCCTAAATCTGATCCATTCAAATCCAAAACCATCTCTTTTCTCGTTCTATGCTTATCCAAAATCCACGCAAATCCTAATTCCAGCCCAAAACACCCATCTCCTCTCTCCTTTACTAACTAGAAATCCAACCCACTTCCCAACCCACTTTTGATCCTCGTATACATCCTTTCTCTGCCCAATTCGACCCAAATCTAACCCAAAACCACCATCTTCACCATCCTCTACTCGCCCAAATTGCTCGTTTTTCTCCTCATAATTGTCGATGCCCAACATATGGATCAAGAATTAAGAGTGGTATCTTTAGTTTCAGATAATTAAAACAAAGTGTCATGGCTAGCTTGGGTATTATAAAAACATGTGATAGTCATGTGCTAACAGAACTAATGTTCGGCTGACTAAAGGAATTTTGTGAAACTTCTAATAAAAATTCAAGATAGTTTTGTATTTTTTTGTGCAAAATTTCAACATATTTTTTTGAAATCTGGTGAGAGTTCAAGGTAGTATTCTTGAAATTTAGCTTTTAGTTACATTAATCAAAATCTACAACACTTAATTCTCTACTTCATCTTCCATATTAATAGAAACCACAAATGAATCTCAAAGTCACATCCAATTACTATTTAGACATTAAACCTAAAGCTAATTTAAATGCCATGCATATTGAACATTTAGATATCAAGCATGCATCAGTTTGAACCATATCATCACTCAGCCCATCATAACTTACATTCAATCCAGATTCATAGTATTGAGAATAAAAATGAAGAACTAGAAATGCCCCACAGTCTCCCCATTCAAAACCCATAACATAGTTATCGATGTTAACTCCAACAAAGTGAAGCATCTTAAATGATTTTGAAGACTTTTAGTTTGTTTAGTTTGGAAAATGGAGCAATTAGGGTGAGCCATATAATAACCATATAACAACTAATAATGCTGAGTGCCACAACGATAGCTTGCATGGATCACCCGAGTCATTTCATCATAACTAATAATTATTCGGCAAGACTTCATTCTCCGACATAAGAACACTTGTTAAACTATATTATGATTATTTGATGTGTAATTATAGTATAAGGGTATATAATTAGAATTATGTTCCTTTAAAAAAACTTGATGATTAATCACTGGAGGTGAAGTCCCTTGAAGGAGCCGAATTATGCTTACTACTTTCTTAGTCACTTCAGATTGAACCTCTGAAAATAGCTACCGATTAAGGTTCAATTTCATATACTAGAAAATCAAGTCTCACCCTTAAGTGGATCCCGAAAGTAGCATTGTGAACTCAGAATAGCTTGAAAATTGGTGACAACAGTCTATGGCAATGAAATTCTCACTAACAACAAGGCTCATGGATTGGCAAAATGAAGCCTGTTGTTTGCCTCCAATTGGAATAAGATTATACAATAAACAAGTAACAAAATCAAAGGGGCGAATCCTTTATCAATAGGTGAAAGATAATGAACATCAGCAGCAAGCCTTTACAATAAAGGAACTCGCACAGGTTCCTAAGTTCCAAATTTACAATGTAACTATAAACTCTTCAATTCCTCAAAACTAAAGGAAGAGGCTCTGCAGATAAGGATTTCATCATCAAAATTTCATGTTATTGTTCTATGTTATAGCAACCGGTAGCGCTAAGAGAATGAAGAAGTGGGTAAGAAGAGGAGTGTACGAGATAGTTACGTAAAATAGAAATGAAGAGGAGTGTACGAGATCCGACTTGGAATCAACACCAAAACCTAAATAAAGGTATGAGACCAAACAAATTTAGAACTCTACGGATCTCAGATGTAAATTCTAAGTTGAAATCTTGAAAGCCGTTAACCAAATAAATCAGCAAGCGAATAGAGTCGAGAGGTTACTACATTTGATCTAGCTGCTTGTTCACCTCATCCACCTCCTCGAGATCCGTGAGGAGCTGCCGCACGATCGCGCCGTATGTGAGGGTGAACAGCTCCGCGTTCTGAGTACAGCGGAAAAAATCGAAAATTAGGGCAAACAGCATACAAGTGATCGAACGAGAAGAAAGAGATATAGTTTTTGTCCCTTACAACGCGCTCGACGTTGGCGAAGACGGCATCACCGGACCTGGGAGCGAGAGGAGCCATTGCGGGCGCAGGGACTGTCGGATGGAGTGAGGAATCGAACAGGGGAAAAAAGATTGTTAAACGGGGGTCCTCCGGAATTTCTTGCTATTTCACCTTTTTATTTTTGTTTTAATAAATAAATTTTATTAATTGACAATTTATTACATTTGTAAATGTGATATGTTTATGCTAATATCTTTGAGTAACGAAATATTTTTTTCCTGAACGTACTGGACAAAATTTAGCTTAAGATTAAAAATAATTACAAGTTTAAAAACATTTATCAAAATCAACCAACTCATACCCACCTCAACAATCCGAGCGATATTTTTGCGTTTCAACATAGAACATCCATATTTTAATGGCTGCCCTTTGTCAAACAAAGAAGAGTTGAAATGACCAAAGTTGATAACTCGTTCATACCATGCACACACCTCTTTGTATCATAGTCATCCCCTTCAATCCTAACTCCAAAACATCAACATAGAGTCCATCCGGTATTCACATGTATGTGCTGTACATAAGCTAGGATGTGCCGCATAATCCTAAATTGTTGCAAAACACAATTGAGTGCATGCATCTATTTGCTCTCACAGCGAAAAATAGGTACCCTCGCGTGCCAAACTGCTGCATCTTCAGCACACGTAATTTGGAAAAAAAAATCGAAACAGGCTTCGTATGACTCCCAGATAACCAAATCATGTATAATCAAGTTCAAAATATCATAAGCAAATCAATAGATTGCCGAATTTGAGTATGTCAATATGTCAATCTGCGATATCAAATTTAATAAGTCAAACATGTGTCATCTTTAACGCATCAAGCTTATAGCGGTATAGCTCAAGATTCCTATTTGGATTGAGTAGGAAAGATTAACACACATTCTGTTGGCATCATAATGGTAATGTTTCATCTAAGATAAACTCTTCGATCTTTAGCCTTCATATATGTAGACTTTCCCTCGACCATACATACATACGTAAAAATATCAAGTCAACTGTTTATACACACACACAATTTAATTGAGTAACAAATAGTGTGTGCGCGCACACACACACCTAAAATATTCGGGTGCAAAAAACATGGTGTTTTTTTTGAAGTTTAATCCATACAATTATATACGCCATGGAAAATAATGGATGAACCCTAAGGAGATTTGAGCACCGATCCACCCTTTACAAAATTTAACGGTTTTAGAACAATAGAACTTTTTGTAATGCCTTGATCGAACGCCAAATCACCTTATTTTTTAACCATTATTTTTTAGAGGGATGTATAACTACATGAAATGAAAAAGGAAAAAAACTTGAAAAAAATTTCTAAAAAAAATTAAAAACATTTTCGCATGGAATTTTTCCGTGCGAAATGTTAGCAATTGAAAATTCTCCTTTGTGTGTGTGTGTGTGTAAGCGCCTGTAAGCTCTGGTGTCTTGTGCAATTTGGGTGATTTGGGCGATGATGATACAAAGCTAGGGTTGATGGCAAGGCTGTTTGTGGCGTTGTCGGTGATGATGTTAGGTTTGGACCCTGGATCCCTGTGGCCTATTGGCGGAGGCCACGCAATGTATTGCCCTCTATACCTAATGCTATGTTTGTTGGATCTAAGGCCGATGATCATAAGAGCACGACTGGCGGCGGCGATGTACTGGTCTCCACCTCTCGAATGACAATTGATGCTGGGAAGTCCAAGAGGATGACGACTCACCCCAGCACGCCACATGTCGGTGTGGTGCTTGGCCAATCGATGGCACACAAGATGCTTGCTAAAATGCCCAGCAGAGTGCCCCCATCTGTTCCTCGCTCCACTTATTCTTCTACCCCTCCTATAAAGATATAGAAATAACCCGTGCACAGAGTGCACGGACCCCCAAAAACCAACCCACACAGTAAGGACGCGGGACCCACACGGGTGTTTCGATGAGTGCAAAAACGGGTGAAAATGAGAATAGTGAGTTTAAGTGTGTGAAGTGTCTTGGGGTTTTTTGGTTTTTTTGCTTGGGGGTGTGATTTTGGGTGTTTGGGTTTGGGTGTGTTTTTGGGGGGTTGGGTGGAGTTTTGTGTTTTTTGGGTTTTGGGTTTAAGCAGGGTGTCCCATGTGGCGATGTGACATTGCCACATGTGACAAAGATTCAAAAACATCCCTCATTTGTAATATAGATTTGCATCGAGGACAGTTGTGGCCCTCTAGTTCACCCCCACATCCTCTACCACTAATGGGGTGTTGGTCGACATCCCCCGTGAAGATGTGGAGGCAGTTGCAGGTCGTTGGGCAAACACGTTGGTGGGTTACGTCGTCGGTAATCGACCCTATTATGGTCATCTCCACTCTTGGGTTGGCCGGGCATGGAAGATCAAGCGGGTATCCACATTCATACCTGCGAAAATGGGTTCTTCTTCTTTTAGTTTGACGATGTGTTGGACTGATCTAACATCCTACATGAGAGCCTTGGTTGTTTGTGAAGGATCCTGTCCAAAACAAAGTTAGGATCGATAATTAAAGTGGAGACTTACGCTTGCGTATGCGGAACGATAGTCTCGGAACTTTGCCTTCGGATTCGCCACGACGGATCGAGTCTTCTCACGAACGGAGTAAGGCTACTAATCCACAATCTAAATCTCTATTTTAGATTAAGAACTTGGAAGGAGGGAGAGGAAATATTTCTGCAGAGCTTCGCTATGAAGAAGATGCATGCATGAATTTCATGCAAAAATGTGTAAGGAAAATGGCTACCCTTGGGTCTTATTTATAGCCCCCAAGGTAGTTATTTTAGGGTAAGTTGTTCCTTTGGAACAACTTAATTAAGGTGTACCATGATACATGGCACATTATAAGCTTAAGTTGTACCATATGCATGGTACAACATAAGCTTAAGATATTCCCCCTTTATTAGCCATATGTCGCATGCACTTATGCATATATAATGCGACTTTCCCGCTCATCCAGAGATCCTCTCCGCAAGGGAACAGATTCCCTTTGCACACGACTTCGTGTACGCGACGTTCGAGGTCCGTAATCCCTCGTACATCCCCCACAAGGGTGTACAAACGTCTTCCATATCCAACATCTCCCACTCACACTTGAGGGGATTGTAAGAGAACGTCTTTCCCTTAGTTCTTTCATCTATCATACCGAGAAATACCGTGCGACCGTCATGCGCGTAGAGTCTGTTGTTGTGCACTTGTTAGAGATACACAACGACCTCGAAGGTGCAAAGTTGAGTAGTTCAACGCATGCTTTACCCTAGATTATTTCTTTCACATTTCTTATACTTTATATTCAACAATTGAATCCCATCTGGATTACAATTGGCTGGCCAGCTTTGAATCATTAAAGTCCAAATGTGAATATGAAATCAATCTTCCTCTTCTTGTGAACCTTCTGATCTTGACTTGATTCGCTTTTCTAACGTGCCCCGCCGAGCCGAATTACCATAGCTCATTAGTAACACGCTAAGATAGCGATCATCTCGTCAAATCTAAAGGAACCAATTGGAGTCCTTGAGGGTAAGAGTTAAGACCCGTATGGCCTTTGAGTCTCACATAATAGCAAACACTATTGCTACTTACTCAGTGGTCGAAATGCATACGTGGTATGAACACGTATTACAACATCACTCCTTTCCCAGGGAGAGTATGTCTTAATGATGTTGTACGGATGAAAAGATCAGACACCACAGTGCCTATCTTTTTGAGTCCCCATACTACTCGTGAAATACTCACGGACTCTCATCCTGCATAAGACAGATAAGATTCAAAAAATCCAATGAGATCTTTATATCCTTGTGATACAGATCTCAGATCTTTTGTAAGCATCCGTATGATGCAGATCTTTTATTCGACTATCTTGTTTAAGTCATGACTCTAAATCATTTGTCTAATGATTTTGACTTTAAACTAGTCTCATCTCTATCTTATCCATCTGATAAGATAAGGCGGTTGCTCATGTGAGAGAGCCAACCTTAATCTGTCCGACATACACACAAAAATAGCTGAGACTTAAACACAAATGTACATAAAATCATTTGTAAGAAACTTGTATGCAAATTAAATTTTGATCTTCTATAGACATGGGAAATATTACATGATACAGCTTAGCACCTACGCATTCCCATAGATGATAAGTGTTTGAAAAACACATCTCTGGGGATCGCCTTAGTAAGGGGATCCGCTATCATCTCATGCGTGGATATGTATCCTATGTCTACTTCCTTCCGCTTGTCATAATCCTTTGCAAACTTGAATCGAATGTCAATGTATTTGGTCTTACAATGAAATTTAGGATCTTTGACATAGGCAATCGAAGCTTGACTATCACTGTATATAGGAACAGTGCTTGAGTCAGTGGCATTCGTCAGCCTGTCTAAGAATTTCCTAAGCCAAACAGCTTCTTGGACCGCCATGCTGAATGCTACGAACTCGGCTTCCATGGTTGATAGAGCGATGCAGGTTTGTTTCTTGCTGCTCCAGGATATTGCACCATTCCCGAGTAAGAAAACAAAGCCTGAGGTAGATCTTCGCTCGTCGAGATCACCTGCCCAATCAGCATCGGTATAGCCTTCGAGTTTCAAGGTATTGCCTTGATAGCATAACGCATAGTCCGCAGTCCCTTTGAGGTATCTTAATATCCTCTTCACCGCTTTCCAGTGTGCCTGCCCTGGGTTGGATTGGTAACGGCTTACCATACCAACAGCATAGCAAATGTCGGGTCTGGTACACATCATGGCGTACATCAGACTCCCGACAGCACTGGAGTATGGAACTTTTTCCATAGCTTTCTTTTCTTTTGGATCTTTGGGACACATATCCAAACATAGACCCTCGCCTTTGCTTATTGGAGTATCAATTGGCTTGCAGTCCTACATATTAAACCGTTCTAAAACTTTCTTTATATATGTCTCTTGAGAGAGAGAAAGAAGTTTCTTGGAACGGTTCCTTGAGATCTTAACCCCAAGGATATATGCAGCTTCACCCATGTCTTTCATCTCAAAGACGGATGAAAGCCCAGCTTTGATATCCAATATAAGACGCTTATCATTTCCGGCTATAAGTATGTCATCTACATAAAGAGACATAATTACATACTTGTTTTTAATCCTCTTAATATATACGCAGTTGTCTTCGTCGAGCATGGAGAAGCCATACGACAAAACGACTTCTTGAAAGCGCATATACCACTGCCTTGAGGATTGTTTAAGACCATATATGGATTTACGAAGTTTACAAACCTTATGTTTGTTTTCTTCTTGTACGAACCCGTTTGGTTGTTCCATGTAGATCTCCTCATCTAGTTCTCCGTTAAGAAAAGCAGTCTTTACATCCATCTGATGTAACTCGAGGTCCAAACAAGCTACCATTGCCAGAATTAAGCGAATGGAGGTAAAACGCACGACAGGAGAGAAAGTCTCTTCGTAGTCTATTCCTTCCTGTTGCGTGAAACCTTTCGCAACAAGGCGAGCTTTATATTTCTCGATGGAGCCATCAGCCTTATGCTTGATTTTGAGAACCCACTTGTTCCCAATGGCTCTACGTCCCTTAGGTAAATTAACCAAGTCCCAGACTTGGTTTGTTTTCATGGATTGAAGTTCTTCTTCCATTGCCGCTATCCATTTTCTTTAGCAGGGCATGTGACGGCCTGTTTGAAATTTGCAGGTTCGTCATCATCTTGTAGTAATGTCATGAATGTTTGAGGAAATTCATCCTCAAATCTCAGAGGTGTTAGCCTCGTTCGATTACTACGTCTTGTTTGAGTTTGATCACTCCCACTTGGAATGACATCACTCCCACTTGGAATAACATCACTCCCACTCGGAATAGGATTGGTATCGTTCGTATCATCCATTGGTGAAGTTTGAAACGTATTCTCTTCTTCACCAAGAATTCTCCCACTCGAACGTTCCGATCCTTCTTGATCCCAAGTCTCAAACAAGGATAAGTCTTGACTTATCTCACCCTGTCTTGGAAACTCTTTTTCCAAGAAGACAACATCCCTCGATTCGAATTCTATTAGACCCCCATTGTCCTCTTGACCGACGAAAACATATCCTTTGGAGTTTTCAGCGTATCGGATGAAGATACACTTCCTCCCACGTGGCCCAAGTTTGCCATATTTGTGAGAGGATAAATGTGCGTAAGAGGCACAACCCCAAGGTTTTAGAATGTTTAAGTCTGGAGTTCTATTGTTCCACAACTCATAAGGAGTAGAACTTACCGACTTCGAGGGTACACGGTTTAAGATGAATGCTGCCGTCAATAATGCGTCACCCCAAAAGGTGATAGGCAAATTTGCCTGAGACGTCATTGATCAGACCATTTCCATCAATGTCCTATTCCTTCTTTCCGCAACACCGTTTTGTTGCGGAGTGTAAGGCATAGTTACCTGATGTACTATGCCTTTTTCATCACAAAGTTCCTTAAAACTTATTGATTGATATTCACCGCCCCTATCGGTTCGCAAAACCTTAATCTTGCGATCTAATTGATTCTCCACCAAACTCATATAGTTTTTAAAGCAAGCCAAAGCTTCACTTTTGTGGGATATCAAATAGATATGTCCGAAACGGGTGAAGTCATCAATGAATGTGATGAAATAGGACTTCCCGTGTCTTGTCTTAACATTCATTGGACCGCAAATGTCCGAATGGATAAGCTGTAATGGAACTTCGGCCCTTGTGCCAGTTCCAAACGGCTTGCGACAAGTTTTCCCTACAAGACAATGTTCGCAAGTTGACATTTCAACTTTTGAAACATTAGATAGCAAGCCACTTTTGGCAAGTCTATCCATTCTAGTTGGTCCAATATGACCAAGTCTTGCATGCCAACAAATGATTTCAGACTCAGAGTTAGAAGCATTTGTCAAATGAAAACTTTCATTAATGGAAGAAGCAACATCATACATTGTATTTAAAACAATTAATCCATTACAAACATTACCAGAACCAATCAAAGAATTATTACAAACAAGGTCAACACATTGTTTATAGAACCTCCACTCATAATCTAAAGACATTAACATGACCACGGAAACGATATTCCTTCTAATATCTGGAGCAAAGAGGACGTCGTGCAATAATAAAGTCCGGCCGTTGTCGAGAACTAGCTTGCATGTTCCGACGCCTTTGACTTCAACACGTGTGTTGTTGCCGACGTATATCCACTTTGTTCCTTGAGTTATCTTTCGATACTCTACGAAGAACCTTCTGTCCTTCGCAACGTGGTCTGTGGCCCCTGAATCAATCAACCAAAAATAGTTAGATTCAGCAAGAAACACGGAACTAGAAACACATATGTAACTAGCCCTACAAGTTACCTTGTCACTTCCATCCGTACACTTACGGGCGAAGTGACCGTACTTGTTGCACTTAAAGCACTTGATCTTCTTCAAGTTTTTCTTCTTTGAGTGCACATTCTTTTGCCACTTTTTGTTCTTTGTCTTCTTTGAGGTCTCCGGTTCTTGCTTACGTTCGTTCACAAACCTTAAGCGTTTCCGCTTATTTCCTCCATGTGAGGAACTAGCGGCCACGTGCACTTCTGCACTTGGTTTTGCGGCTTGAATCCGCTCTTCCTCGAGTTCGAGGTGTTTCGAAACATCTCTTAAAGTTTTAATGCATTCATTATGAGTGAGATGCATTTTCATGTTATCCCAGCTATCTGGGAGTGAACGAATGACCGCTTGGATCTGCTGTTCGTCAGACAGCGTAACACCCGCATCTTTTAATTCAAATATAAGATTCGCCATGTGGCGGAGATGCTTTTTCATAGAGTGATCTCGCCGCATCTTGTACGAATCAAATTGAATATTCAAGGAGCGGAGTTTGGTAACCGAAGTTCCACCAAACTTTATCTCTAGCTCAGACCATATGTCTTTAGCTAGGTCGAATTCCCGAAATAGGCGCATTATGTCATTGTCCATCGCGGACAGTAACGTAATACGTGCTATTTTGTTCTTTCGAGTCCAAGTGTCATAAGCTTCCCGGTCCCTTTTGTGTTGGGCCGTATTGCCCAACTCAGGTTCTACCATTATGTTTTGGAGTGTTTCGAGCACATCTTGCTCCTCCAAAACATATTGGATCTTTATTGACCAAAGTTTATAATTGTCGCCGTTGAGCTTTTCACCTTTGTTAAGCTCTGCGACAATATTCTTAGAAGCGGTAGACATTTTCGATTCAAAAAACTGCAAAGAGAATGAAAAACACGATCAAAATTCTATGCATAAAGTTTCGATTCTTTAAACACTTGATAAGTTCCTTGGATGCGTTGAAATGTTACTCTAGAATCGAGAAGTTCACTACGTTCCCAACTACCATCTAGTAGTAACTTTCAAAGTATCCCTCTTACTTATCTCAAGTAAAAAGAAATCAGAAATAATACCCGTATGGTATTAGCAGCGGAAAATCACTTTGAAAAACTTATCTTTCAAAATAGAATAGGTGAGAATTAGCGCAAAGAATTTTAACGCAACAATTGCCAAGCCACGAGACCTGTTCTACACACCCATGGGTTAGATAACCATGGCCGGATCGTGGTAGGACTTGGAATTCTAAATTGCGCTATCCCGATTTAAGGACGGGACATAACCTATTTGAAAAACATCTTTTTCCAAAAATTTTGAAAGCACGTTGGCTAATCTCCGTAGAGTAGAGCACAACGTCACAAGTACATTGGCTAATCTCCGTAGAGTAGAGCACAATGACATGGCTAATCTCGCATGAAGTAGAGCACTATGGCTAATCTTCAAGGAGTAGAGCCCAAATGAAAAACTTCATTAAAACGTTAGTCCCGTATGAACTATTCGGCACTGTGGTTAGTCCCGTATGGACTAATCGACACATTCGAGTTTGACCAAGGCCATTTGTTACCCCGTATGAGTCATCTGGCAAGTTTGCAATCGATCCAGACCATCTGTCAGATTGGTCGACCAAAAACACAAAATTGGTCGACCAATTTTCGAAATACAAATTCTCCCTCCCGGTCAGGGCCTCTGCCCTGACCGGGGCTTGGCCAAAGGCCGGCCAGGGCCTCTGACCTGGCCGGCCAGGGGGCCTGGCCCCCTCGGCCAGGGCCGGCCAGGCCCTGGCCTCTGCCAGGGCCTGCCAGACAGGCCCTGGCCACTGCCAGGGCCTGCCGGCCAGGCCACTGGCCGGGGCCAGGGCTCCTGCCCTGGCCTCGGCCAGGCCCTGGCCTGAGGCCAGGGCGCCGGCCCTGGCCTCTGCCAGGGCCGGCAGGCCGCTGGCCGGGGCCAGGGCTCCTGCCCTGGCCTCGGCCATGGCCCTGGCCTGAGGCCAGGGCACCGGCCCTGGCCTCTGCCAGGGCCGGCCTGGCCCTGGCAGTGGCCAGGGCGCCGGCCCTGGCCTCTGCCAGGGCCGGCAGGCCGGCTAAGGGCCGGCCCTGGCCACTGCCAGGGTCGGCCTGGCCGGCAAGGCTCTGCCAAGGCCGGCCACTGCCGGCCTGGCCCTTGGCCGGCCACTGCCGGCCTGGCCATGGCCGGCCATGGCTTGGCCATGGCCGGTCATGGCCAAGGCCATTCGGCGTTGGCCGGCCATGGCCCCTTTGGCCATGGCCGGCCACCCCCTTTAAACGGGGTTGCCGCACTCATTCCTCCCCCTTGATGGGGTGGTCGCCGGTGGTTATTGGCCGTAGCCAACCCCCTCCGCATGGGGAGAGGGGATGCATGGCCTTCATAGCCCATTTGGCCATGGTACACATGCACCAAATTTTCCTCTTACCCGATGGAAATAACTTCCATCATCTTCCTCGATGAAGCACCCGTTCGTCGATGAAGTTAGTTATTGCCTAATGGCCGTGTGCCAAAAAATGACTAACGTACTACGTGAACGGTCGGTTCTTCCCGTCACGGAGAGTTCCTACCATATCCGTAATGATAGGAGACCCTAACGTGAAAAGAACAACCGCTGCGTTCTCTCCGTCACGAAGCGTTCCTACTATATCCGTAATAGTAGGAGACCCATTCGTGAAAAAGACAACGACTCGTTCGTAGTTTCGACGGGGCGGTGGATTGACCGGGGCGAACCCATATGGCTCCGATACCAATGAAGGATCCTGTCCAAAACAAAGTTAGGATCGATAATTAAAGTGGAGACTTACGCTTGCGTATGCGGAACGATAGTCTCGGAACTTTGCCTTCGGATTCGCCACGACGGATCGAGTCTTCTCACGAACGGAGTAAGGCTACTAATCCACAATCTAAATCTCTATTTTAGATTAAGAACTTGGAAGGAGGGAGAGGAAATATTTCTGCAGAGCTTCGCTATGAAGAAGATGCATGCATGAATTTCATGCAAAAATGTGTAAGGAAAATGGCTACCCTTGGGTCTTATTTATAGCCCCCAAGGTAGTTATTTTAGGGTAAGTTGTTCCTTTGGAACAACTTAATTAAGGTGTACCATGATACATGGCACATTATAAGCTTAAGTTGTACCATATGCATGGTACAACATAAGCTTAAGATATTCCCCCTTTATTAGCCATATGTCGCATGCACTTATGCATATATAATGCGACTTTCCCGCTCATCCAGAGATCCTCTCCGCAAGGGAACAGATTCCCTTTGCACACGACTTCGTGTACGCGACGTTCGAGGTCCGTAATCCCTCGTACATCCCCCACAAGGGTGTACAAACGTCTTCCATATCCAACAGTTTGGTGGGAGACTTGTGGTCCTCCGGTGGTGGGCTCCCAACATTGGCCTGAACCGTGATCTCCTATTGTCCTTCCGATTATCTATTTGTTTCACTCAGTTTCCTATCCAATTTTGGTCCACGTCCATTAGAGAAAATTGCTAGTGCCGTCGGGAAGCCACTTTTCACCGACGAGGCCACGTTGTGCGCCTCTCGTCTATCGTTTCCCATATGCTTTGTGGAAGTCATTGGCGGAGCCAAAGGGGGGCCTGAGGTGGCAATTGCCCATAAGCCCCATAAGCCCCCCTTTGCCTCCGCACCTATCAATGTGCAAGTATCCTACTTTCAAGCTTTAAGTGTTTTACTGTGTGCCGTAAATTTAGCACTGTTGCAAAGAATCTAAAATTCATGCACCATTTGCATAAAAAGTTGTGCCCCCTTGTTGCTTGTTTTTATTTGCAAACATGTAACATGATAAAAAATGAATTATGTTGGCACTTAATAATGGTTTTCTAATATGAACATCCAAATTACTAAGGAAAAAACAAATGCTTCACCCTTAAATATTATTTGGATTATGGTCCTAAAGATTACAAGTTGTTACGACCTAAAGTTCGTAGTAGCCCAACTCCAGCCCGGATCCGCTAACATACCCCTTTAGCTCACCATTTAACAATTAGGGCCGCCGCCCCGAAAACCCGGGGCATCACGGAGATAGGCGCGCCTTACAGCGCTCCCCGAAACGGCCGAGGCGAACAACTGTAGCCGGCCGAGGCGAACAACCGCAGCCGCCCGACCCGCCGGGGGAGCGCGTTAAGGGACGCTCGGATAGCTAGGCCAAGCCTATTGACGAGCGCGGCCGGGCCGGACAACCCCCGACCGGAACGGCCCATCCGATTCCCGCGAACCGCGACGCCGAAAGTGAGCCAGACCTTTAGTTCGACGCTAACGACAAACAGCCTAGGATAAGGACACGACTGACACATACGTCGCCCGACCGCCTGACAAAGCACCCCCAGGCGGCTGACCTGACCGGCGGTTAGTGCTTTCGGCCCTGACACCCCGACAAAAGCACCCCTGGGCCGTTGCGCCGCCTGACAGAGGCAGGTCAGAAACTCCTGTTCCCGATGTCCTTGTCCGAAGCCTCCGCTGACACCCGAGCAAGCTCAGCACGCCTAGTCATCACCCGTCAGGTATAAATACCTCCTCTCCTCTTACGGAGAGGGGGTTAGAAAAACTCTCTCATCTTCTATCATTCACACACGAGAGCAAAGGTCCTCCATATCTTTGTTCTCCCACCTATAGCTCGTCACGCGAGGCGGACACACAGTTAGTCCGGCCGGCGTGTCCAGCCCCCCATTTAAGCCCTTTTACTGACTTAGGCATCGGAGGGGCTAAGGGTTGGACCCCAACCCCGCCCTTCTGACGAGTTGTTCGTGCTGCAGGAGAGCTCGCCCCTTGGCCAAAGTCAGTGTCAGCCTCCCGCCGTCCGACCTTCCTCAGCTATGTCCGACGAGATACGATCCTGTGAGCTCCACCGGCAATGGATCCAACCTCTTCATCCCACTAATCACTTGTAAAACAGCCTACCTAACCCCACATTTCCATATAACCACCGTGCCCTTGGTTCCCCATAATACAAATTCATTGTACGCGAGTTCCACCTCGTAACAATTGGCGCCGTCTGTGGGAACGAAGGGTCTCACCCATGTTAGACTCCATGCCGATCTCGCGGAACCCTGACCACGGTAAAGATCCAGTGGGTCAGGAACCGCTCTCTCTACAAATCACCCCGGCGTCCGACCCCCTTCCGGGGATGGGCACCGAGACTGAACATACTTCGGCCCCCGTCGTCCTGAAGAGCTTCGAGGCCGTCCCCCTGGCCAGGAAAGGCTATCAGACGGCTGGAACGGAGCCTCTGCCCGGCCCCTCAGAGCCCCTGAACGTGAGGCGGAACCTCCACCCTCAATTCGAGGAGGAGGGGGAGAATGGGGGGCTCGCTGAGGAGATTGCGGCCCAGCAAAGGCTCCTGGAAGAGGAGATGGAAGTTGTGCAGCGGTGGAGGCGCCTGGGGGAGGCGGCCGCCGCGCAAAGGCGTTTGGACGAGGCGGCCGAGACCGCCCGGAGGGCCTACCAGGAAGGAGAGACCGCCCGCCGTCGACTCCGCTTCATCGTTGCGGAGCGCGAAAGGCTGAGGAAGGAAAACAGAAGCAACCAAGAAGTCATTGAAGAAACGACGATGGGACGGCGGCCCGGGAACGGGCGGGACCCGTTGCTGAACAGATCCCCACCTAGAGGAGGCGACCCGCGTCACCAGCACCACCCCTCCGATACCCTGCACGAGGAAGCCGTTTGTCGACAACTACGCTTCCTCGCCGCCGAGCGCGAGAGGCTCCTCCGAGAGAATCAGGAACGGATGGAGGCCCGAGGAGAGCTGGCCGGGAGGCGCTGGCGCTGGGAGAGCCGTAGCCCACAACCCGTCGAGTCCTCGGCCCGAGGAAGGAGCCCCGCCAGACGACCATCGGACTACTCCCCGGGGGCGGAGGACCGTCGACGGCCGCGACGCGACCGAAGCCTGACCCCCGAATGGCGGAGAGGGGATGCCCCGGATCGCCCTACCTATCCGGAGGAGGCCACACCGCTCGCACGGTGGATCACGTCCACCCCAAGGCCCAAAAGGTTCAAACCCCCTCTCCTGGCCACATACAACGGGAGAGGCGACCCCCTCACGCACGTGCAGCAATACCGGGGGGCGATGGAGGCGCAGGATGTGGACGAGGCGTTCCTATGCCGACATTTCTCCCAAAGCCTGAGGGACACCGCGCTGGACTGGTACTTCGGCTTGCCCGCGAGATCCGTCGGGAGCTTTGGCGAGCTGTCACACAAGTTCTGCCAAGAGTTCCGGGCCGGGCGGACGAAGAAGAAGCCTTTGGACTATCTCTGCACGATAGTCCAAGGAGAAGTGGAGAGAACGGGAAGATACCTCCGCCGCTTTCAGGAAGAAAGGCGGGCGGTGGTGACATGCGGCGATGAGGTGCTAATGCTGGCCTTCAAGGCGGGGTTGCAGACTCGGAGCCTCCACAAATCCCTACTCCGGGACCCGCCGACCGACTACGAAGCGCTGGTTGCAATGGCGGAAAGGCACGCATTGGCCGAAGAGACCCTTGGTGCAAAGGTCGTATACCCCCCGGCGAAACCATCCCAGGACGGACCCCGGCCGCACCCTCGGCCGAGGCAGGAAGAGAGGGGCCGAGGCCGCGATCAGATGGCCCTACCGCGGCGGGAGCCGCCCGAGCCTCGCCCGCGAGATCGGCTTGGCCCGGCGCGCGAGTTTGCCCCGGCGCGGAGGCCCCCCGGAGTCATCCCAAGACAAGAAGACCCCCCACCGACGCAGTACACACGACTCAATGCCCCCATGATGGAGGTGCTGGCCGCGGCGACAAGGGCCGGGTTACTGCCGGAGCCTCCCCGGGAGATGAGGACGGACCCGGCGAGGAGGGACCCCCGGAGATACTGCCGCTATCACCGGGACCACGGTCACAACACCGACCATTGTTACTCCCTTAAAAGAGAGATCGAACGACTGATCCAGGCGGGTCACCTGGGGAACTTTGTCGCGGGAAGGCGGGTGACGACAGGAGAGAGGGACCCCCCGGAGGAGGGGGGACGGGGACCGCCGGCGAACCGCGATAGGGAGGAGCCCCGCCCCCCGAGGGCGGTCATGCGAATTGAGATGATAACTGGAGGCCCAACCTCGGCGGGACGAGCGCCCGCAACCCTGGAAGCCGAGGACCGACAGGTGATGATGGCGGGCGCCGGCCTCTGGTCGAAGCGACGAAAGATACACCGGCCCCCCATCACCTTTACCGAGGAGGACTGGCCGGAGGCACGGAGCCAGAGCCATGGCGCCCTCGTCATCGAAGCTCGGATTGGGGCGATCGACGTCGGCCGACTCCTGATTGACACTGGTAGCTCCTGTGACATCCTGTTCCTGGCAACGGTCGAGAGGATGGGGTGGGGGCGTGCAGACTTAGAGCCCTGTGTGGGCCCTGTCGCTGGCTTCACCGGCCACGCGATTCCCACCGAGGGAATGATCACCCTGCCCATGACCCTGGGGGAGGAGCCGATGGTCGTCACCAGAGAAGCGCGTTTTGTCATCGTCGACGTCGCCTCGGCGTACAACGGAATCATAGGGCGTCCATATATGACGGCCATCGAGGTGCTCCCCAGCCTGCGACATCAGACGATGAAGTTCCGGACCCCGCGGGGGGTGGGACAGGTCCGGGGAGGACGGGAGACGCGCGGAGACCACAACCATGCGCCGTCCCTGTGTAGGAGCCCGAGGCGGGCCCTGACGGCACTCGTCCCAGACGAGAGGGAGGATTTTTGCGACCAGCGGCCGACCCCGGCCGAAGAAGTAGAAGATGTCCCTGTGGCCTCGGGCGAGGGAAGAACCTTCTCCATCGGGACAAAACTCCCGTCAGCATTGAAGACGGCCCTCGTGGCCTTGCTCCGAGAAAACGCGGACATATTCGCGTGGTCACCCGCAGACATGCCCGGGGTGGACCCGAGAGTAATCTCCCACAGGTTGAATGCGGACCCGGAAGCCCGACCTGTCCGACAGAAGAAGAGAAGTGCAGGGGGCGAAAAGAAGAAGGCGGCCGAGGAAGAAGTAGAGCGACTCCTCGAGGCCAAATTTGTTCGGCCGGTGGACTACCCCGACTGGCTCGCCAACGTCGTTCTGGTGAAGAAGCCAAGCGGGAAGTGGCGCATGTGCGTTGACTTCACCGACCTCAACAAGGTGTGCCCGAAGGACAGCTTCCCTCTACCCAGAATCGACCACTTGGTGGACCAGGCGTCCGGCTATGAGTTGTTGAGCTTCATGGACGCCTTCTCGGGATACAACCAGATACCGATGGCGGTGGAAGATGAGGAGAAGACCTCGTTTGTCACTGATAAAGGCACCTTCTGTTACACCAAGATGCCCTTCGGACTGAAGAACGCCGGGGCGACCTATCAACGAATGGTTGACCGAATATTCGGCCCTCAGGTAGGGCGAAACCTGGAGGTCTACATTGACGACATGCTGGTGAAGAGCGGAAGGGCTCCCGACCACCTCACAGACCTGCAGGAAACCTTCCAGAGGGTCCGCCAGTACAACCTGAGGCTAAACCCCGCGAAGTGTATCTTTGGCGTGCAATCGAGAAAATTCCTGGGCTTCATGATAACGAAGCGGGGAATCGAGGTGAACCCCGACAAGGTGGCGGCCCTCATCGGCATGACGGAGCCCCGGACGATCCGGGACTTGCAGCGACTGAACGACCGGATCGCAGCTTTGGGGCGATTCCTGTCGAGATCGGCGGAGAAATCGCTCCCTTTCTTTAGGGTCTTGCGCACAGCCTTGGGCGAAGCTAAAGATCAAAGGAAGGTGATCCCGTGGGATGACGACTGCGCCCGGGCGTTCGCGGAGCTGAGAGCATACCTACAGAGCCCACCGCTCCTCGCGCGGCCGGAGGAGGGCGAACCCTTGGGATTGTACCTGGCGACCACCGAGGGGGCCGTTAGCTCCGTCCTGATCAAGGAGGAAGGAGGAGTGCAACGCCCCGTTTACTATGCCAGTCGGATCCTCCGGGAGGCGGAGACTCGTTACAGCCCTATCGAGAAAGCCGCCTACTGCCTAGTCACCACGGCCCGGAAGCTCCGACCCTACTTCCAGGCCCACCCCGTAATCGTCCACACCGACATGCCCCTCGAAAAGAACCTGAAAAGGCTGGAGCGGTCGGGGAGGATGCTCAATTGGAGTGTCGAGCTCAGCGAGTTCGACATAACGTACAAAACCCGGACGGCAATCAAGGCCCAAGCGCTGGCCGACTTCGTGGTGGAATGCACAGCGGAGATCCCGCCGGGAGACCGGGCGGAGCTCCCATCGGTGCCCACATCCTCGCGGAGGGTCGAGGTGGGTGAACCCTCAGCACCCTCCCCGACGACAGCGGGCGAATTATGGACCATCCACGTCGACGGCTCCGCAACAGGCTCTGGGACAGGAGCAGGAATAGTCATTCAAACGCCGGATGGATGCTCGCTGGAGTACGCCCTGCGCTTCAGCTTCCCGGCCACCAACAATGTCGCGGAATATGAAGCCGCGGTGAACGGGTTGAAGCTCGCAAGGGCGGTGGGGGCGACGAACGTGTTGCTTCTGAGTGACTCCCGCCTCGTCATCCAACAAATCCTGGGGGGCTTCGAAGCCCGAGAGGAAACAATGAAGCGATACCTAAATCGCATCCAGATCGAACTCCGAAAGTTCAAGAAAGCGGACGTCCAACACCTACCCCGCTCCAGCAACCTCCGCGCGGATGCCCTGTCTAAGCTGGCCTCCTCCTCGGCGGCCGAGATCGGGAAGGCAATCTACGTGGAAAGCCTGGCGACACCAACCATCGACGAGGGAGAACTGATGTGCGCGGGCACGAGGACGTCGTGGATGACCCCCATAATAAAGTACCTGGAGACGGGCGAGCTACCCGAGGAACGGATGCTGGCAAAACAGGTGGAAAGGCGGGCCCTTTCATTCGTACTTCTCGACGGAGTGCTATACCGCCGCCACCGAGCCAATTTCGACGCCCTGCCCTACCTAAAGTGTTTGGGCCCGGAGCAAGCTGAGCAAGTCATCCGTGAGGTGCATGAGGGCTTTTGCGGAAACCACCATGGCGGGCGCACCATCGCCCACAAAGTAATGCGCCAAGGATACTACTGGCCGACGATGATCCAGGATGCGATACAATACGTCAAGAAGTGCGAGGCATGCCAGAAGTTCTGTCGGCGGACGACTGCACCCCCGGCCAACCTAATGCCCATCTTGAGCCCGATCCCCTTCGCCAAGTGGGGGCTCGACATCCTGGGGCCATTCCCAAAAGCCTCCAGGGGAAGGAAATACCTAGTCGTCGCCGTGGATTACTTCACTAAATGGATCGAAGCAGAGCCGCTGGCGCGAATCGCGTGGACGGACATGAAGGGCTTCATCTGGCAATCCATCATATGCCGTTTCGGGATTCCCCGCTCCATCGTCACGGATAACGGAAAGCAGTTCGATTGCGAGGGCTTCCGTGACTTTTGCTCAGGTTGGGGAATCAAACTCCAATTCGCGTCAGTCGCCCACCCGCAGTGCAACGGAATGGCGGAGGCAGCGAATAAATGTATCATGAACCCGATGAAGAAGAAGGTGGACGCCGCTCTGGGGGCCTGGGTCGACGAGCTGCCGGGGATCCTGTGGTCTTATCGTACCACCCACAAGGCCTCGACTAGGGAAAGCCCCTTCGTGCTAGCATACGGGTCGGAGGCGGTCGTTCCCGTGGAAATCGGCGAGGAGACACTCCGGCTAAAGCTCTTCGACGAAGAAGCCAACGGAGAAGGACTCGGTCTCAGTTTGGAGTTGATAGACGAGGTGCGAGACCGGGCCTTGACTAGCCTCGTCAAGCACAGCCAGAGGATGGCACGGCACTACGACTCCCGGGTGAAACCGCGGACCTTCCGGATCGGCGATTTGGTCCTCCGAGATGCCACCTTCCGCCCCGAGACTGCAAAGCGGGGAAAGCTAGCCGCTAAGTGGGAAGGACCCTACACGGTCAACGACATTGTTGGGCCGGCCACGTACATCCTGGCTACCCCCGAAGGGAGCGAACTGGCCCACCCTTGGAACGCAAAACATCTGCTAAAATTCTACCAATAGTTGTGAGTTTTCCTTTTCTTATACGCAGTGTACATATCCATCCGTTCTTCCCAATATGGTTATTCCTGCACAAGTTTTGCAGTTTCGATAAAACTCCGAACCTCTGGGGCAGGGCCAACCCTAGCCACCCAAACCAGAGAAGGGCACGGGCCGGGCTACGCGCCCGCTCCCCCCCTCCAGACCTCTGGGGCAGGGCCAACCCTAGCCACCCAAACCAGAGCAGGGGCACGGGCCGGGCTCCGCACCCGCTCCCCCCCTCAAGACCTCTGGGGCAGGGCCAACCCTAGCCACCCAAACCAGAGGTGGGCACGGGCCGGGCTACGCGCCCTCGCTCCCCCCCTCCAGACCTCTGGGGCAGGGCCAACCCTAGCCACCCAAACCAGAGAAGGGCACGGGCCGGGCTACGCGCCCGCTCCCCCCCTCCAGACCTCTGGGGCAGGGCCAACCCTAGCCACCCAAACCAGAGAAGGGCACGGGCCGGGCTCCGCACCCGCTCCCCCCTCCAAACCTTTGGGGCAGGGCCAACCCTAGCCACCCAAACCAGAGAAGGGCACGGGCCGGGCTACGCGCCCGCTCCCCCCCTCCAGACCTCTGGGGCAGGGCCAACCCTAGCCACCCAAACCAGAGCAGGGCACGGGCCGGGCTCCGCACCCGCTCCCCCCCTCAAGACCTCTGGGGCAGGGCCAACCCTAGCCACCCAAACCAGAGGTGGGCACGGGCCGGGCTACGCGCCCGCTCCCCCCCTCCAGACCTCTGGGGCAGGGCCTACCCTAGCCACCCAAACCAGAGAAGGGCACGGGCCGGGCTACGCGCCCGCTCCCCCCCTCCAGACCTCTGGGGCAGGGCCAACCCTAGCCACCCAAACCAGAGAAGGGCACGGGCCGGGCTCCGCACCCGCTCCCCCCCTCCAGACCTCTGGGGCAGGGCCAACCCTAGCCACCCAAACCAGAGAAGGGCACGGGCCGGGCTACGCGCCCGCTCCCCCCTCCAGACCTCTGGGGCAAGGCCAACCCTAGCCACCCAAACCGGAGAGGGCCACGCACCCATGGCCCTCAAAGAGTCAAAAGAAGACGGGCACACAAACCGGGACGAAATGACTCCAGTTCCCGAGTAGGCGGCCCCGATGGGACTCGACGAAACGAAAGGACGCTCGAGAAACACGCCACAATTAATAACACGCTTCAAAAGAAGACCCGCAAGAGCCACCTGGCAAAGGCAGTTTCCCATGGGCACGAATTCAAGAAACCCATTAATAGCGCCAACTCAGCGCAATAAATAGGGAAGAAACTGTCAATGAGATCTCCCTATAAAGAGGCCACTCCCCCGTCTGAAAGGAACAAAAAAAACCGAGACATGAAACTCCGCCACCTTATTCCCCCACCCACCGGGAAAAGGACCGAGATGCCCCGCCCTAACAAAAGAGAGGTCACCGGCCATCAATGGCTCCCGCCGCCCCAGGCGGCGGATCCTGCATCAAAACCTCCACAAACAGGGTATTCCCCTTACTCACGGATCGCCAAGAGTATATTTCCCTTACACCAGGGAAATCCACTTTTCACTCCCCTGCCCGCCCTAAACAACGACGGGTCGGAGAAAGAATGGCATCCGTTTAAAGCCGGCCGGCCATGCAAGAGCCCCCAGCGCCTGCCGGCCAGCGCCTCTCTGCAGTCGACCACCGGGCGAGGACCTCGGAAAGGCTGCATCACTGACAAGCCCAAAAGGCAAGTCACGGCGTGTCAGCCCGCCCATGCACAACCGGGCGCCGAACCCCACCCTCAAACCGAAGCCGCGGGACATGGGGCAGCAGGGGACGACCTTATGCTCAAGAACCTCCCCAAGGCGCACGCCCCGGCAAGACGGCGAACAGGGTATTCCCCTTACAAACGGATCGCAAACAGGGTATTCCCCTTACACAAGGGAAATCCACCTTTCACGCCTCCGTCCTCCCCGAACGACGACAGATCGGAGAAAGAATGGCATCCATTCAAAGCCGGTTGGGCAGGCGAGAGCCCCCAGCACTGGCCGGCCAGTACCTCCGCACCGTCGACCCACGGGCGAGGTCCTCGGAAAGGCTGCACCCCCGACGACCCCAAATGGCGAGTCATGGCGTGTCGGCCCGCCCATACACCGCCGCGCGCTGAACGCCACTCTCAAACCGAAGCGGCAAGACACGGGGCGGCGGGGGATGGCCCTATGCTCAGGAACCTCCCCAAGGAGCAAGCCGCAGCAAGGCGGCTTCCCCCCCTCGGCGCCTCTTCCGGACCGAGGAAAACCCTTTCCGCGGAAAGAGATGACGAAGCAACGGAGGGAAGGTGGCACGATCGCCAAAGAGACCTTGCAACACTTCAGCACGGAAGGCGGCCATTCTCCTCCACGCCGAGCTCAATTCAAGTTACGAAGGGCCCACCCAGCCCACATCGACATCCCGATCCGGAGGTCATTAAACCGCGGGCGAGGACAGCTCTGTGGCTCCCCCCCAGCCGGATCGGACCCCGCAACGGGCGATAAACTAAGAACTCCTGTACAAGCTGTAGATCAGCCTTTACAAACCTAAATAAAAATGCTCTTCTTTATACGCTCAGATTTTTCGGAGAACACCATAGCGAATAGCTATCCCCCGCCAAGCTCTGGGTTAGCACCGCACTACCCCTCCTAACTGGCATAGGACCTCCGGAAAATCTACGCCTGTAGCGCGACCCCCGCTCACCAAAAGTCCCCGACACCTTTCCCTCCAGGGGGAAAGAGAGGCACTGGTACCCGCCCCGCGTAACAGGGTCGACCCGAGATTGAATAACGATAGGATAGCGGGAATCGCCCCTAGCCACTCCGCCGACCCCCCACCCCGCCTAAAAGCAACACAAGCCAACAACATCCCCTTCCCCCAGACCTCGCGATCTCGGACACGGGAATGTTGGGGGCATGATAGGTAATTTCGTAACTTCCGCAAGATGCCAAAACAACATGACCCGGGTCCCGAGGCAGAGGCCGCGAAGTAGGCGTCCAGTCCTGAAAAGGCAGTGCCCTGTCTCGTCAGAACAGTGCCGCGATGCGACTCAACATAACGAAAGGCCGCTCGGTCGACGCGCCGCCAGCAGTAACACGATCCCCGAGAGGCCAGAGTGCCGGATACCTCCGGGGAAAAGCGATTCCCAAAGCGCGTGACTCCGCGGAGCCCCTTAGAAACGCTAACCCCCCCGCATTACTCAAGAGAAACCCTTCCGCAGAACCTCGCTATAAATACCCCCCCTCCATAGGCCAGGGGAGGGGGGGAAAAAGAGTAATGCAAGGGACTCCCATACCCTCACTCCGGGCACAAAACGGCCCCAAATGCCCCACCACCTCCAACTGGATATTCCCCTTACACATGGGAAGCACCGCCCGCCAGCTTTCCTCCTGCTTGTTACTGTATCAAAAGGAGGGCCCAGATAGCCGGCCGCGGGCCGCAACACCCTAATAAACGCCGCCACCTTCGGCGATCCCCACAGGGTACCGGGGAGGGGAAAACCCCTCAACGGCTCGCCCAGCGGCGCCACCACCGCCACCTCGTCCTCAGCCACCCGGGGGTTCCCCCTCGGTGTGCGAAGTCCCCGACGAGGCCGCGCAACCCCCCAGCACGGCGACAGCAAGGCAAAACGTGAGGAAGCAAAGAACGGGAAAAGGAGAGGATCCCCTCCTGCGACCGTGGGTCAGCTCCTCGGCTCACCCTTGGACAGTGGCGGTAGGAATTCAGTAATCGACATACGGGAAGACCGCCCTGACGCAGGGATCTGCTCCTCCCGGCAAAACGAACAACAAATGTGGACCACACTCCGTCCCACACATCTTCTCCTAAGTCTTGTAAATATTGCCGAGATTTCCGATAAAGATTGGTGCATAATACTTTCCCTTTTTTCTTTTTTTCGGATAACGCCTCGCTTAGCTCGGAGTCAGGGAGAGACTTCATGACCCCGCTATAGCGGGACACATCCCGCGGGGCCGGCGTCACCCCCCGGAGCCGAGATCCCGGTCCGAATCCCAAGTAAAAGGTAGTATCACGGTAACGTTACGCCATCCGAGCCGAACCGGGCTTCCGCTTCGCACTCGAATGCCGGGGGCAATTGTTACGACCTAAAGATCGTAGTAGCCCAACTCCAGCCCGGATCCGCTAACATACCCCTTTAGCTCACCATTTAACAATTAGGGCCGTCGCCCCGAAAACCCGGGGCATCACGGAGATAGGCGCGCCTTACAGCGCTCCCCGAAACGGCCGAGGCGAACAACTGTAGCCGGCCGAGGCGAACAACCGCAGCCGCCCGACCCGCCGGGGGAGCGCGTTAGGGGACGCTCGGATAGCTAGGCCAAGCCTATTGACGAGCGCGGCCGGGCCGGACAACCCCCGACCGGAACGACCCATCCGATTCCCGCGAACCGCGGCGCCGAAAGTGAGCCAGACCTTTAGTTCGACGCTAACGACAAACAGCCTAGGATAAGGACACGACTGACACATACGTCGCCCGACCGCCTGACAAAGCACCCCCAGGCGGCTGACCTGACCGGCGGTTAGTGCTTTCGGCCCTGACACCCCGACAAAAGCACCCCTGGGCCGTTGCGCCGCCTGACAGAGGCAGGTCAGAAACTCCTGTTCCCGATGTCCTTGTCCGAAGCCTCCGCTGACACCCGAGCCAGCTCAGCACGCCTAGTCATCACCCGTCAGGTATAAATACCTCCTCTCCTCTTACGGAGAGGGGGTTAGAAAAACTCTCTCATCTTCTATCATTCACACACGAGAGCAAAGGTCCTCCATATCTTTGTTCTCCCACCTATAGCTCGTCACGCGAGGCGGACACACAGTTAGTCCGGCCGGCGTGTCCAGCCCCCCATTTAAGCCCTTTTACTGACTTAGGCATCGGAGGGGCTAAGGGTTGGACCCCAACCCCGCCCTTCTGACGAGTTGTTCGTGCTGCAGGAGAGCTCGCCCCTTGGCCAAAGTCAGTGTCAGCCTCCCGCCGTCCGACCTTCCTCAGCTATGTCCGACGAGATACGATCCTGTGAGCTCCACCGGCAACGGATCCAACCTCTTCATCCCACTAATCACTTGTAAAACAGCCTACCTAACCCCACATTTCCATATAACCACCGTGCCCTTGGTTCCCCATAATACAAATTCATTGTACGCGAGTTCCACCTCGTAACACAAGTGAAATTTTTTTCTCGGTGTGTGAAACTGTTGAGATTTTTATGCACTCACGGCCTTTTATCTTTAATACATGATGATCAAAGCCTATCTAAAAAATCTATCTTTAATATGCTTGAAATGGGCCCAAAAAGGCTAGTTTGTTTCGGGTACTTCGCGTATATCATAGGAAGATAAATCCTATGCATGCATCTGTATTCTAATATAAGCTTTGATGATTATAATACGTGTATAATTATATTGCTTTCTCTAACACACACACACGTCTATAGAATATGGTACTTTTTATTGTATTAGAGTTCTTAGGTTAGTTGTTTTTATTAGAGTTCTATAGAATATGATACTTTTGTTTATTGGTTTTTATTGTACGTAGGAATTATTTTGTATTAGCTTATAATTTGCCCCCCTAAATGAAAATTTTCTAGCTCCGCCACTGGTGGAAGTTGACCCCAACTGTGAGCTTCTCGACGCTGTTGCTATGCGGTTGTTTTATCGCACTCTGCTCTCTGTCGTCGTTGGATATGATTGGAAGCCGCCTCGCTGCGCTCATTGTCACTGCTTCAAGCACGACCTCTCCCAGTGTGCTTCACCGTCAAGGCCTCCCACCTTGCCCCTATCTGATCCATTGGGCTCCTCCGTGAAACAGCCACTACCCCAACAAAGAGCCTACTGATCCCCTCCTCTCATCTGTCGCCCAGTTCACCGAGCAGCAGGCTAGCTCTAATATAAATTCTCCTGAGCCCCCCTCCTCTGTTGCCCAGCATCCCACCAAGCAACTGGGCCTTCTTGTTGGTAGCGGGGCTCCGGCTAAGTTCAAGACTATTAAGCTATTGACTTTGTCTTAGTAGTTATCACTTGCATATAATCTGACCATGATTTTAGGAATCCTAGTTGTATTCGATTGTAACCTCACACATTAGTTTAGGGAATCCTAGTTGTATTCAGTAGTAACCTCACACATTAGTTTAGAAAATCTGTTGTAATCATCCTGTATAAAAGCTCACTGATCATAATGAGAAAACTTAACCTTTTCCCATAATTCTCAACTCTTTATATGGTATCAAACTAGCCTACCGATCCAAAGCTATGTCTTCCGAAAATTCTCTAGCTATTACTTTCGCTACTCAGATCCTGTTTACGGCTTCTGGCAGCGCCGCAGCCAACCCACAATTCCGAGCGCTTGCAGTCCATCTCGATCGCACGAATTATTATCTCTGACGTGGCACCGTCTGCTCGGCCCTTGAAGCTTATGAGCTTGAAAGCTTCCTTGCCGCATGCAATGTTCCCCCGTCGACTTTACCGCCTGCTAAAGGCTCTTCTGCTGTTGCTCCGAACCCAACTTTTGCAACCTGGAAGCGCAAGGACAGACTTGTCCTGCTCTGGCTGTGCTCAACTCTCACAACTCCGATGCTCGGCCACGTTGCTCGAGCGGTCACCACCTCTAAGGTCTGGACTATGTTGGGGCAGATGTTTCAATCACAGACCCGTGCAAGGCAGATGCACCTCAAACAACAACTTCAATCGCTCTCCAAAGGTTCTCTGTCTATTTTGGAATACGTTGAAAAGAAGCGGGCCATCTCTGATTCTCTGGCTGAGTGCCTCACCGTCGTCTCCGACAAGGATTTTGTATCCTTCATTCTGTTCGGGTTGGGGGCTGAGTACAACGCTTTCCAAACAACACTGAGCATGTGGCTAGAGCCAATCTCGTCGAATGAGCTGCTCGACCTTCTTCTCCAGGAGGAGCAGCGCATTCTGGACTCGTGCACTGCTTCGACATTGCCAATTGCCAATATTGCGCACATAAGGAACGCACCCACTCGCACGGCCCTGCCTGACTACTCCCCGACTGGTGATCGTCCCCGATCAGTCTGCCAAATCTGCACCAAACCTTTCCATAATGCTCGCAACTGTCACCAGAGACTCAACCTCACGGCTTTTCCAGCAACCAATCGCCGTGCTGCTGAACGTCACCGCCAGCATCAATCCTCGGGCAAGAAGACTTTTGCGGCCTACACAGACAGTCCCTCGGCCATCACTGATCCGTGGATAGTCGACTCTGGCACGACGAACCATGTCACTGCGGACCTAAACAGCCTCACTCTCCAATCCGAGTACACCGGCAATGACAACCTGGTGGTTGGAAACGGTCAATCTCTTCCCATTACTCATACATGCTATCATTCTTTATCTGCCAAGCTTGCTGCTAATTCCCTTGCCCTTAAAGATGTTCTTGTTGTCCCTAAAATCTCCAAAAACCTAATTAGTGTCTCTCAATTGTGCAAAGATAATAATGTTTTTGTGGAACTTCACCCTACTCATTGTTATGTTAAGACTTTTCAGGACAGAACAATACTCAAGGGAATAGTTGAAAATGGCTTGTACCGGCTTCCTGACCGTCCACCCTTTTCTAGTCCTAGCATCTTTGTTAGTGAACGAGCCTATTTTGCTTGCTGGCATCGTCGCTTGGCTCATCCTCACGAGTCTATTTTACGTCGTCAATTGGTTGATTTTAATTTGTCTGTCTCTGCAAATAAGTCATTACCTTTGTGTAGTGCTTGTCAATTGGGCAAGAGTCATAGACATCATTTGCCCTCTTGTCATGCTCCCTCTGAACGTCCCTTTGATTTAATTTATTCCGATGTTTGGGGGTCATGCTTCTGTACCGTTTTAAATGGTCATCGCTACTTTGCATTTTTCATTGATGATTACACCAAGTTTATTTGGGTTTATTTCTTGGCCACTAAGTCTCAGGATTAGTCCGCTTTCACACTATTTAAAATCATGGTTGAAACACAGTTTTCCACTAAAATTAAGGCTTTTCAATCTGATTGGGGTGGTGAGTATCGTAATGTTTCCTCTTTTCTTCAACAACATGGCATAATACATCATGTTTCTTGCCTCACACTCTTGAGCAAAATGGTGCTTCTGAAAGACGTAATCGAATTGTTGTTGAAAAAGGATTGGCTCTTTTGGCTCATTACCATCTTCCTATCAAATTTTGGGAACATGCCTTCCACACTGCCATATATTTAAATAATGAACTATAACCCCTGTTCTTAAAAACAAGTCCCCTTATGCATGCCTGTATCACCGTCAACCTGATTATTATTTTTTAAAATCAGTTGGTTGTTTGTGTTTTCCTTACCTTCGCCCCTACAATAGTAGCAAGTTGGAATTCCGTTCTGTGACATGCATCTTCTTAGGGTACAGTGCTAAACACAAGGGTTATCTGTGCTATCATGTTCCTTCGTCTCGGACCTATATTGCTCGCCATGTCGTTTTCGATGAGTCCACTTTCCCTTTTCCCGAGCATAGCTCTCAATCCCGTCAATTCGACACTCCAGTTTCTGACCCTTCCCATCTTATACTTCAAGATGCCTTCACCACTCTCCTCTTAACCAGTCCACCTCTGCCGGCTCATGTTCATCATCAACCTAATCCGTCCCCATCTCTGTCTCCCATTGGCCTCATGCCACCTTCCGCGGTGGTGGAACCAACCTCACCACCGGTTCCTTCGCCAGTTGTCACCTACACGCTCCCTCGTATTTCCGCCCCTCAAGCACCTCGGAACACGGTATGGTTACTCGAGCCTCTACCAATTCCCTTAAACCTAAATCCTACACTGCTACTAAACATCCCATTACCTGTGATCCATCTGACTTTGAACCTAAAACATTTTTATAAGCCAAAAAGAACCCTAATTGGCAACATGCTATGCAGCTAGAGTTTGATGCCTTACTGGCTAATGGGACATTGGACTTAGTTCCTAGGCCCCCTTATTCTAATATTGTGGGCTGTAAGTGGGTTTTCAGGATCAAAAAGAAGCCAGATGGATCCGTTGATCGGTACAAGGCACGTTTGGTAGCCAAGGGTCAAGAGGAGGGCGTTGACTACTTCGACACTTTAAGTCCAGTCATTAAGCCTACTACAATTCGAGTGGTTTTGAGCATCGCCGTCACTCGAAATTGGCCTCTCCGACAGGTTGACATAAATGATGCCTTCCTCAATGGTGATTTGGCAGAGACAGTCTATATGGAGCAGGCATCGGGCTTCGTTTCTTCTGATCATCCCTCGCATGTCTGCAAGCTTAAGAAGGCACTCTATGGCCTTAAGCAAGCTCCGCGAGCGTGGTTTCAGAAATTAAATCAGGCTCTGCTTCGTCATGGGTTCCAACAATGTATCTATGACACGTCTCTTTTTATCAAGCATCACGTCTCGGATGTTGTGTATGTGCTTGTTTATGTGGACGATCTCATCATCACTAGTTCCAATTCCTCTTTCATTGATGAGTTTGTCAAGTATCTCAACTCGGTGTTCCCCTTGAAGGACTTGGGTGCTCTCAAATTTTTCTTGGGAATTGAAGTTCATCGTGGCTCATCGGGACTTCTGCTCTCCCAACGTAAATATATCCTGGACCTCCTTGATCGCAACAAAATGATGGGCGCCAAATCTATTGCCTCTCCAGCTGTACCCGGTTCGCGCCTGATCTCCGACGGGGATGCCTTTTCTGATGTGCATCTTTATCGTAGCATTGTGGGTGCTCTTCAGTATGCTACTATCACCCGTCCCGAGATTTCCTACTCCATCAATCGTGTTTGCTAGTTCATGCATCAACCTTCCGAACATCACTGGGTCGCAGTAAAACGAATCCTACGATACCTCAAAGGATCCCTTGATGCTGGCCTCTTTTTCTGCCCTACCCATGATACTCGGCTTGTATGCTTCACTGACGCTGGTTGTGCTTCTGACCCAGAGGATTGTCGTTATCAACACGGGTTCTCTATTTATTTTGGGGCAACTTGGTGAGTTGGTCTTCATGGAACCAGAACGTGGTTGCTCGTTGTAGCACTAAAGCTGAGCACAGAGCCATTGTCTTTGATTCAGCTGAACTCATCTGGCTTCAACAGCTCTTGAAGGAAATGGCCGCCACGTCTCCTGGTCCCCCTATTCTTCTTTGTGATAATCTCAGTGCCACTTTCCTCAGTGCGAATCCGGTCTTTCATCAGCGATTGAAGCACATCAAGATTGACTATCACTTTGTCCGGAACAAGTCCAAGCTGGAGACCTGATCGTTCATCATGTCAAATCTGCTGATCAAATCGCAGACATCTTCACCAAGGCTGTTGGCTCCTCTATGTTTCAAACCTTGAGGTCCAAGCTTCTCGTTCGTACCCGATCGTGAGCTTGCAGGAGGGTATTAAGCTATTGACTTTGTCTTTGTATGACTTTGTCTTAGTAGTTATCACTTGCATATATTCTGACCATGATTTTAGGAATCCTAGTTGTATTCGGTTGTAACCTCACACATTAGTTTAGGGAATCCTAGTTGTATTCGGTTGTAACCTCACGCATTAGTTTAGGAAATCTGTTGTAATCCTGCTGTATAAAAGCTCACCGATCATAATGAGAAAACTCAACCTTTTCCCATAATTCTCAACTCTGTATAAAGACGAGTGCTGATGGCCTATCCACCTCCACATGTAAGTTCCCAAGCTCTTCGTGGTACTGGTAGCGATGCTACCTCTCACAGGCCGACGCCGCTCTGTCCCCCACCGGCCGAAACTCTACACCACCCCCTCCATTCACAACCCCCTCACCCTTTCCCCTGCCGACCACCCCTCTCCCTTAGACCTCTACGACCTAGTGGCAATTCTAGTAATCCCTTGCCCACGACACCACCCCTGTTTTCTTCCATTTGTCTTGTGCCCACCCCGCCTATTGCTAACTCTAAACCCCCAACTCATGCTGCCATACTTCTTCCCCACCACACTCAACTAAAGTTAAAAGCCCCAAAACCAAAGCCATCCATAACCCCGAATGGCTTGATATGCTCTCCAGTCTACCTGGGTCTTGTAATGAAAATCTCCCCTTACCCGTTGATGTGGCCAGTACTCGGGCGACGAGGAGCAAAGTGGCCTCAAACCCCTTATGATCGTTGCCTGACTTGGGGATGGGGGATTCTTGTTTCCCTTTTGTGCTTCTGGTTGTGGATCAGTGGTGTCTCCTTTGTTGTAATTGGGGTTGTTCAGAGGCCTTCTCTGTAGGCCTACGTAACAGATCAGGGGCTTTCCACATTGTGGTACTAGTGTTTGGTGATTGCTTCACAGCCCCTCCCAAGTCTGTATCTTTGCGTGTGACTATCCTTAAAGTGGCTTTGTATAGTTGTCTTTTCGTTCATATATGTATATACTCATTTACTTGTGTGTGTGTGTGTGTGTGTGTGTGTGTGTGTGTTGGGGGGGTTGGGGGGGTTGATTTTTTTTTCCCAATATGATCTACACCACATGGATGATAACACACCAAAAATCAAGTGATTCCAACATTTTTTTTTGCATCGATCCAACCATTGCGAAAACCGACGGCACATCATATTCATCATATCAAAAATTAACTTTATAGATTCGATTTTATTACGGGTATTATACGAGAAAGGTTAGAAGTAGCGAACAATGTTAAGCGGACTTTGATCAACCCACACTGTGAGGTCAGAAGGGAGTCAAACCAGAGACCAACAAGCCTGCCGGGCCTATTGATTATAGTTGGCGGCAGCAATATTAGCATATATTAGTCCGACGACAACATTTCAACAACAATGCTAAGCCAGGAATTGATGGCACATAAGGTATGCATGCGCACGTACGTGCTTGTGCGTGTTGGCGCATTCAAGACTGTGAGCATATGTGCACGCACGTGCATGACGTAGCTAGCGTGTGTGCGTGAGTGAACGCGAGTTGGCGCACCTGCGTGCAAGTGAGTGGGTGCCCGCGTGCATTACTTAAGGAATAGCGCCGTGCCTAAGTAGAATCCACAAGCGATCCAGTGAGATGAGTAGGGGAGGTTACACGAATTAAAATGATACAGTTTGGATTTATTCACCTGTTTTTTTTTTGTTAGCAGAGCCTTTGGTGACCGTGAATCATGCAGTTGGACTACAGCAGTCTTTATGTAAACCATCACATTCTTCATAACCATGTTCATACAAATTTAAGAGAGAACCAAAGAGCTCACTTCATTTTGCATAACCTCAGAGTTTTCAATCCAACATCTTTCACACCCCAGGCAAAACAAATAAATTACTTCCAGTCAGAAGCTTGCTCTGATTTTGTTCGTCTAACCTAAATTTTTGGTTGCCCTCTAGTGCTAGTTCCAGCTAGACACGCACATGCTTATGTTCATCCTCAACGAGCAAATCCAATTTGGTCCACCTAGACCGGATAGTGATCGCGAGGAGGATGGTGGCTTGACAGAAAAGCCCACAGATCAGACCTAGCCACAACCCCTGCAAGGCAAAAAAACATAATGAAGTTTAGATCTCTTCATGCACAGCTTCATGTTTGATAGGAAGACAGGCGAAGCAAAGGAAATGTCTCAAACTGTAATAATAGAAGGCAACTTGTGTATGGCTTCTTTAATGAATTATTACATTATATAGTTGCTGAATGTGATTTCTTTCATTTGTTAGATTAGCTTTTCAATCGTTATGAATACAAGTTATTTTGTGGAACTTTACAAACTTGCTGGATTGATACTATGATTCTTGTTGGGTTCTTTCGTTATGACACATAATAATTACTTTAGAATCTGGATTTCTTTTCGTCATTACTAAGATATGCACCAAATCTGAATTTCTTCACACCCCAAAGAGGTCTTGTAGGTATTTGCCCAAGAATCTGATACGCTATTCGTCCCCGGGAGCTCCAATAGCATTAGCTAATGAAAATAAGTCTTATATATTCTCCTCGATGAGCTGACTGGTTATTAGCCCTGAGGGGATAAGATCACGGCCAAGTTCTACATGCACTCCACTTTTAGGCACTGCTATATCCTACATGCACCCCATCTTTGGGCATCACAAAGTCCTATAAGCACTCTACCTTCAGGCATTACCGGGTTATCTTTGGATAATATTCACCTTCATGTACCATTAAATCCTCCAAACACGGTAGGGAGTTATCTTCGGATAACAAATATAGGTTTTATCTTCAGGCAATTATTGGTTTTATCGTAGGTAATTGTAGTCACTTTTATGTAAGTGTTGGTTTCACCTTCAGGTAATTACAAAATGCCTCCAGGTAAGCGTTGGTTGACCTCCAGGCAATTACATGTTTGCCTTGAGATAATCCAGATTTGGTCTCAGATAATTGCAGGTTTGCCTCCAGATGGTGGTAGATAATTATTGGTTTGCATTCAGGAAATCGTAGGTTCACCTACCGGCAAGTGTTGGGTTTGTTATTTGTTAGGCATATTTTATACCCATTTCCCACCATTTTTCCCGTGCTTTTCCCACTTTATTTTACTCCGTCGCTTTTGTTTTTACTGCTTTTTATTATTGTTTACCACTTTTACGTACATGCTTGTTTCTTCACATGTTGCAGGTAATCAATCCCAAAACGATGCATTCTAGGCGATATTGCGGCCGAGGCGATATTGAGGACTAAGGAGGGAAGACGAGGAGGAGGAGTTGCCGTGGTTGAGCTCGGAGCCAAGGAGGAGGAAAAGAGGACATGACACGGCCGTTTGTGCATTTGCACGGCCGGGTCAGTGCACCAGCTGCCTAGAAGAGCTGCAGAAGGTCGGCACGGCCATGCCGTAATTATTCCAGTATGATGGCGAAACACACGGACGTCTCGCACGGCCGTGCCGAATTGAGACAGCTGGGCATAAATTTTGGCTGAAACGGCCGTGCCGATTAGCGGCAAGGCAGTACCAATCGGTGGCGGCGTACACTAGACCTAGTTTTTAGCCTTGACACGGCCGTGCAGATTTTTGGCACGGCCGTGCGCAATGTTTTCTATTTAAGGAAATTTGTGTAACGAACTCAATATGCTTTTTATTATCCAGAACTTTATTTGGGTGTTTTGGATTAGTTTTTTTTGGTTTTCTCTCTCTTTGTAATTTGTTGTCTTTATTGTAAGGATCCTTACTCTTAATCTAGATTAGTTAATTGCTCTTAGCTTCTTATTGCATTGTGCTTGCATTATATTGTGTCTCTTTTTAGCTTAATCCCTATTTGTTAATCATGAGCCCCATTATGTTAATTTCGCTTAGCATCACCATGATTTGTGAGTAGTTCTATAAGCCAGGGCCATGTAGAGCCACATTGTATGGGTTGATCGTGATGGATCGCCCAAAATATCGACCCAACTAAGATTTTAGTCTAGGAATATGTTTGGATGTTGAGCCGAATTCAATCCGTGTTGTTACGATGCTACACAATCATAACTGACAGCTAACCCTTGGGGTTTTGATTTGACGCTCATAACGGAGGGTTAATTATCTAGTGTCCGGCGCCGACGACCAATCGGACACACTCACTAGAACCACATATATTGTAAGCGACCGACTAACCATCGGAGCTACGATAGGGATCCAACCTATTCTCTGAGTCCCCTTTCTTGCGGTTAGACGTCGACGGGACGAGGATTGAGGCTTCACCTTCATTAGAGACTATTGTCCTTGTGTCGAGAAGCTAGGTCCATCTAGCTCAACCTTTACATTGGTGATGATACGCAAGCCCTAGCTCCGTCTCTTATTGATTTTTCCCTTAGTTGATTACTCTTCACCTTCATAACATACATTCCCACGACTACGGAAACCCTGACATCAATCCTAGATTCAACCATTCGCCTCCTCGTGTTCGACACCCGCTACACACGATACCGTGAACTTGCGGACATATATTAAAGCATACATCAAGATTTTGGCGCAGTTGCCGGGGAGGCAAACGGCTTGACTTTGCATCGGTGAATTGTTTAAGTAGACCGTGGTTTTCTTTTTTCACATTCTTAGTTTCTTTGGATACTAACAGTGTTACTGACATTTGCCTTAGTTTTTTGTCTCTTGTATGCGCATGCGAAGTCTTAGCCCGGGAAATTTGGTGCCACTCAACCCTGAAATAGAAGCTACACTCAGAAGGTTGAAAGGAGAGCGGCGTCACAGGGCACTGCAAAACAGAATGGCTGAAGGATAAGAAACCCTGAAGTCCCTCATGGAACTTGTCATGCCTTCCAGCAATCCGATCTCGAGCATCAGGCGTTTTGCAGTTCAGACGACGTATTTTGAGCTTAAGTCAGGTTTGATTCAGTTCATTCAGCAAGATCAGTTCAGCGGCCACAACACCGAGAGCCCTAATGAGCACTTGACCAACTTCCGGAGAAATTGCGATACCATTAAGCTGAACAATGTCTCAGAGGATGCTATCGGGTTAAGATTGTTCCCGTTCTCACTACGGGGCAATGCTAAAGAGTGGCTGAAAAGTAACGAGGCATACGCCTTCACCACATGTGATTCTATAACAAAGGCCTTCCTAAACAAATTCTTTCCCCCGGGCAAAACGGTGAAGCTCCGGAACGAGATAGCATTTTGGACAGTTCGATGAGGAGAGCTTATATGAGGCGTGGGAGCGTTACAAGGAGCTCCAGAGAAACTGTCCTCACACGGGATCCCATGATGGCTGATGATACAGACTTTTTACAACGGGCTTAAGCACTAGACGAAGATATCCATTGACGTAGCAGCAGGAGGTGCCATTATGATTAAGACCCCAGGAGCAGCCAATGCATTGTTGGAAGAAATGGCTTCCAACAATTACCATTGAGGGAATGAGAGGGATTCACCAAGAAGGACGGCAAGTTAGACGTGGACATGATAACACTCTTCGAGAGCAAGTTTGACAGTTTAGCGCAGCAGATTTTCCAAATCAGGTCCGAAACTAAAGGAGCCTCTTCCTCCTCTGCTATGGTAGCCAGCTGTGAAGTATGTGGAATTCATGGACACCAAACACTTGAGTGTCAATTTGGGACGGATCAGACATACGGGATGTTAATGGAGTAGGCAAACACTCTATATAACTAGAGGCCGCAGGGGAGCCCATACTCGCATACCTACAACCAATGATGGCAGAACCACCTGAATTTTTCATATTGAGGTGGAAATTTTCAAGCCCCGCCCCTCAACAAACTGGGTTTCAACAACAGATGCCAATGTGGAACGCCCCACCACCACTGCCAAAGTATCGCTTGGTGACCACTATAGAGAACTTCATGGCCCAGTTGGCCGAAAGAAATGACAGCTTCTAAAATGCTATCATGCAGACCAACTCAAGGATGGATGTACTCACCGCCTCCAACAAGATGTTGGGGACTCAAGTGGCCTAATTGGCGCAGTAAGTGGGCGCCATGGAGAACCAATGAACGCTCCCGGTACAACCCGAGCAAGCCCCAGGTCTATGAATGTTGTTATGCTTAGGAGTGGGAGGAAACTTGCGGGACTGTCTGTCAACATTGATCCCCAAGGTGAGCACCACATCCCCGAGAAGGATGTCGTTTCTGAAGAACCGAGGACTAGGGAAGAGGTCGCGGAGCCGACCCATGTGTATGTGCCACCGGTGCCATTTTCATATAGGTTGGCTAAAGCAAAACTGGAGGAGAACTATGTGAAGTTTTCTGAGCCATTGAAGCAATTGAGCCTGAACATCCTGTTTTTGGACGCTTTGACAGAGATTTCTTCTTTTGGCCAGTTTCTTAAGGACTTATTGAAGAAGAGGAAGGCATCTACGGTAGCCCTCTCTGAGGAGTGCATCGCGATCTTTTAGAACAAGCTGCCGACAAAATTAGATGACCTATGGAGTTTCTCTATCCCCTGCTTGATCAAGGACATTTCTATTCATCGCGCTTTATGCAACTTGGACACTAGTGTTAGTCTAATATCCCTATCTAATGGCAGGAAATTGGAAATGGGAGAGCCAGAACCAACAATGATCACACCTCAGCTGGCCGATCGATCCATCAAGTATCCATTGGGATGCTGCACGACGTCCTGGTAGAAATGGAAGGAAACACAATAGCGTGTGACTTCGTCGTTCTTGATATGGATGAAGATTTTAGGATGCCCATCATATTGGGAAGACCGTTCTTGGCAACCGCAGGCGCGGTTATTGATGTCAAGAATGGAAAATTATCATTTAACGTCGGAGACCGGAAACTTGACTACGAGTTCAAGGATAGTTTGAAGGCACCCTCGCCCAAGGAGTGCATCCACATCGACACACGCGAGGCGCCCAAAGAGGAACACGAGGAGAAATATGTAAAGGGAGGATCCTCTACTCCTTGCTCTCAAAAGCCATCTATTTCAGTTTCATGTTTGCATACTCTCTCATTTCCTAACCCTTTCCATCGCATACAGGAAAGCTTCAACGCAAGTAAAGGGAAGCGCCCGGACCCCACTACAAAGCCCGCCTCGAGGAAAAAACTGAGAACCAAGGACGCCGTCGAGAAAGCTGTGAAGAAAAGGAAGCCCCAAAGCGAATGCCCTGCCCCTGCTAGCGAGGCCCTCGAAAGAGTTAGAGAGATTTACGTGCCACCATTTCGATGGTCGGAGCTCACCAAAACCGCTGCGTCCAACACCTAAACATTGCGAAACGTCAAGCTAACGACGTTAAACAAAGCGCATATGAGAGGCAACCCACCTTTTAAACCCTTACTCTAGCATATTTTTGTTTTATTTTTGTTAAATAAAAGTTATATAACATTCTGGAAAGTGTGCTCTTGATTTTTGTGTCCAAATGTCTGTGCAGGTGCTTGACACGACCGTGTTGGAATAATGCACTGTCGTGTCACCCAGAAAAAGATGGCCCCAGGAAAAAGCAGCATCGACACGGTTGTGCCATGTCGACAAAGCCAAAATGAGGCAGCGAGCAAACGTTTTGCACGAACGGTCTGTATGGCTATGCGGACTGAAGAAGAGAATTTGGCTTAGTCTCGCTACAGGTGACACGACCGTGCCGCATTTTGGCACGACCGTGCTACATACAGGCGAAGTCTCGAGAACCTTTTGGTCAAGTGACACGGCTGTGTTGTAATCGTGTATGGCCGTGCGTCTCCAGAAATACCCAATTTAAACATAGGCACACCTTCTTCCCCACTTCACGCCCTCCCTCATTCAAACCATCATATCCCAAATCTTCTCATGCCCACCTCCTAAAATCTCTTCCCCTACCTTCCTTAACCTCCCACAACCTATAAAACTTCATCAAACCTCCAAATCCTCACCATCTCCTCCCTCTCCACCAAGCCCTAACCCCAATTTTTCACCATCTCCACCTATTCTCCACAAAATTGGGCAAGATCCTCTTCATGGGTAGCTTGGGGGAGCTTGATCGCTACGAGGAGCCTACTGAAGGAGAAGATCCACCAAGATTCGCCGGATTTGGGTAACCTCCTTCCTTTTCTCAAAATTTTCAAGCTTTGCTCTATATTTTGATTGCCTTTTCTTTTGTTAATTGCTGTTAGTGTGTGTCTCCCACCACTCTCATCACCTTACACACACACTATGTCTAAGAGGCCAGCCTTTAGGGCGTCTGTCCCCTCCCATAGAACTTTGACACCCGTTTCGATTGTGTGGAGCGAGTCATACAGAGCTTGCTCCAGTTCCACATTAGAGAGCACCATTTGCACGACCCTGACTTTCCCCCTCCTCCTCCCAGGGGAGGAGATGAGTGAACTTCCCCCTCCATATCTCATTGCCCCATTTGCTTCACTTATACACATTAGTGGCAATGTGTGATTCCAGCTTGGGGGAGGCATTTCACTAGCTTCACCTCTAGCTTGGAGGAGTCTGCTGGGTTCAAGTCAAGTTCTGGGGGCCTGCACTTGTCGTTTCTGTTCTGGTTTGATGACGATGATGTTTTTGTGTCTGTTGGTGTTGTTGTCATGTATGTATGCTGATCGATGATGTTGTCTTGTCTGCTTGTTGGTTGCTGCTGTTGCTCGTTGTCGGTCCTGTTTTCCCTCCTCATTGTGACATGGTCAAGTGACCAACCCCATTTTAACCTTTACCTTTATTTTATTTTCCACTTTGTTTTCCACCTTCCACAACCTCTTTTCCACTTTTTGCTCTTATTTTCCTTTTTCTTTGTAAAGTTTGTCAATATGATCCCTTAAAGAGAACCATGATCATTCACTAGTTTTGTACACTCTTGGCTAGAGTTAATTTTCCTACACACCCTCTTGATACCGCTCGGTGGTATGACTTTCACACTACCACACTTACGATTTCATTTTTAATCATCATCTGTACGTGAGAAGGAGCTAGCACCCATTTTACCTCTGGTAGGATAGGCTAGTTGTTTTATCGGTCCTTTGATCACGCGACCCTATGCTTTTCTGATAACATAGGATAGACAGAGTCTTGATAGAGTTTTGCTTTGGAATTGGTCTATACTCCCCCTCTACCATGGTACCGGCTTGTAAAAAATTAGAAATACAAGATAAATGCACTGTTCTCCATACTTCATCAAGTATCTGTGTCTCCGTGCCTCGAGAAGTTCTGAGATTCGCACCGAAAGATGAGGCTTGGGGGAGTGCATATATATATACGGGGTTTAGGCGATTTGAGAGAGAAGCCTTGATGGGTCCCTTTTAGCCTAATGTCCTAAATTCGTCTGGGTCAGGAGTTATTGGTCAAAATCTCACTACATGAATTACCTAATCCCAATGCGAGAATAAGTATACATATCTAAATATACATACCAATCACCATGGATTAGGAGGAGTAACCATGACATCACCAACTCAGAAGAGACTTAGACTCCACCTCATGCCTTCGTGGTTTTTGCCATGACAAGTGTAGGATTAGGGTCGATTTCCACTAGCCTAGGCTTATAGGTGTAGGATCTAAATATGGCCTAGAGGGGGTGAATAAGCCGATGACCAAATTATCGCAAGATAAAAATATTTAAGTCTAATTAAAACAGATAAGTAGAAGCAATAGTAAAGCAGATAACACACCAACCAGAGCAAGCAGATGACACAGAAGATTTACGTGGTTCGGTCTCCCAAGACCTACATCCACCCCGGAACAACATCACTAAAAATTGTTTCTTTAAGTAGTTACAGTCACACAAGATTAGAGCCCCAACTCTAACCACCCTGACTAACACTAGCTCACCAAAGCTCAAAAAGATAACAATACTTATGATGCTCTCCCAATCCGATATGCCCCAACAACTCGGATTACTCAAATCAGTTTAGAAGAAGAAAGAGTAAAACCCAAAAACCAACGTCAAATACAACAACGTATTCACAATAATATAAGGTCAAGAGTTTAGAAAGCTCATTTGTGAAGATCCCTCTGGTGGTCGTCCTTCAGCATGTCAGTAGCTCCGCAACACTTCTTACGGAATGTCTATCGGAGTCCTGTAGAGGAAGTAGTCGATGTCCCCGTGAGAGTAGTCGGTAGAAGCTCCTTATCAAAGTAATGTCATTTGATGCACAGGAGGAACTGGATGCTCAACTTGGTGTCAGCACGTCGGGGATGAAGTCACGGTCGTAACGCCACAAACGGTGCTCAATTTGGATCTTTAGAACTCCACTTATTGATGAAAATATGAGAGGGTGTACAAGTTCTTTTATAGTTGCAGCTTAACGGGTCTGGCACTGTTCGAGGGGATCCGCACGAGGGCGGCTTCGCGGGTCAAATCCGCATTAAATTTGCCACCCGCGAAATCGGCATGTCGGCAGCCGTTGGATCTTGGATGGACGGTCGAGATTGGGCCACGTCGCCCGCGGATTCGACGTCGCTGCGCCCGCGTTCGTTGACTCGGCGCCCGCCATTTTTGACTTCAAGTCGGCAGCTTTCAGGCTGTTGGATGATGATCCAACGGCTGCGATGCGTCCACGTCAACGGCAGCTCAGCGCGGGATACGGCGCCGCTATTGGAACAGTACAGTATGTCGATTTTTCTGAGTATTTTCACTGTATTCTTGCGTATTTGGGCATCAAATAAATCCAATAAACTCTGAAAAAATTCTCAAAAATCCCAGAGCCCCATATTTACATGGTAGAATTGTTTCGCCTCATTTCACCACTTGTAGAAAAATTTCCTTCTTTGTATACTCTGTATTTCTTCGTATTTCCTCGTATTTTGGCTTCAAACAATTTCCATAATTCTTCATTGTTTGATCAGCTTTCGTAATTCCAAATGTAGTTTCAGCTTCGTATTTCAACGTACTTGAGTACATACATGTGTAACCTGACCAAAAATGACTGTCACACTGCATAGGGACCTGAGACACACTTAACACACATATTAGAACAGTTCAGTAGAGTTTGTTATCATCAAACAAGTCTAGGAGGCTGTTTCCAACAATAGGGAGGTCATATTTGGGGTTAGCTTCACATAAATGAGTGTGTTAAACCTGATGTCGTGAGGAGGGTAGTGTTTTGGTCCGTTGCCACGTTAGGTAGACATTGTGTGTGTGCGCGAGAATTGACCTCTAGCCTTGACGTGTACACGAATCGTGAGTGTGAGTGGTTCGAGAAGGGTGATCGTCAAACTTTCCTGCCTAGTTCATCCCATCCTTCACTTCTAGTCTTGCTCGGGGACGAGCAATAGTTTAGCTTGGGGGAATTTGTTAGGCATATTTTAAACCCATTTTCCACCATTTTCCCGTGGTTTTCTCACTTTATTTTACTCCGTCGCTTTTGTTTTTACAGCTTTTTATTATCGTTTACCACTTTTACGCCCGCGGTTGTTTCTTCCCTTGTTGCAGGTGATCAAGCCCAAAACGACGCATTCTAAGTGATATTGAGGCCTAAAGAAGAAAGCCGAGGAGTTGTCGTGGTTGAGCTCGGAGGCAAGGAGGAGGAAAAGAGGACATGATACGGTTGTGCGTGCATTTGCAAAGTCGTGTCAGTGCACCAGCTGCCTAGAAGAGCTGCAGAAGGTCGGCACGGCCGTACAACACGACCGTGCCGTAATTATTCCAGTATGATGGTAAAATACACGGACGTCTCGTACGACCGTGTCGAATTGGGGCAGTTGGGCACAGATTTTGGCTGACACGGCCTTGCTGATCAGTCACACTAGACCTAGGTTTTTAGCCTTGACACGGCCGTGCCGCTTTTCGGCACGACCGTGCGCAAGGTTTTCTATTTAAGGAAATCTGTGTAACGAAATCAATATGCTTTTTATTATCCAGAACTTTATTTGGGCATTTTGGAGCAGTTTTCCTGGGTTCTCTTTGTAATTTACAGTCTTTATTATAAGGATCCATGCTCTTAATCTAGATTAGTTAATTGCTCTTAGCTTCTTATTGCATTGTGATTACTTGATATTGTTTCTTCTTATTGCATTGTGATTACTTGATATTGTTTCTCTTTTTAGCTTAATCCCTATTTGTTAATCATGAGCCCATTTTATTAATTTCGCTTAGCATCACCATAATTTGTGAGTAGTTCTATAAGCTAGGGCCATGTAGAGCCCCATTGTAGGGGTTGATCGTGATGGATCGTCCAAAATATCGACACAACTAAGAATTTAGTCTAGGAATAGGTTTGGATGTTGAGCCGAATTCAATCTGTCCCGTTACTGTGCTACACAATCATAACCGACAACTAACCCTTGGGGTTTTGATTTGACGCCCATAACGGAGGGTTGATTATCTAGTGTCCGACGCCGATGACCAATCGGGTACACTCACTAGAACTACCTATAGTGTAAGCGGTCGACTAACCATCGGAGCTACGATATGGATCTAACCTATTCTCCGAGTCCCCTTTCTCGCGGTTAGACGCCAAGGGGACAAGGGTTGAGGCTTCACCCTCATCAGAGACTATTGTCATTGTGTCGGGAAGCTAGGTCCATCCAGCTCAACCTTTACACTGGTGGTGATACGCTAGCACTAGCTCCTTCTCTTATTGATTTTTCCCTTAGTTGATTACTCTTCACCTTCATCACACACATTCCCACAGCTACGCAAAACCTGGCACCGATCATAGATTCAACCGTTCGCCTCCTCGTGTTCGACACCCGCTACACACGACACCATGCGCTTGCGGACATATTAAAGCACACATCATTAGTCATGCAGATTTGTATGAGCAATTGCAGAATTTTAGGATTATTACAGGTTTGTTGTTAGGTAATTATTGGATTCACAAGAAGATGATAATATATATGACTTTATGCAAAGGGTGAATTTCACTTTTGAGCGATAGTAGGATAGGTGTCTAGGGCAGTGGCAAGCTTTGCCATAGGGTTTGTGTAGTACACCCTGCAAGTCACAACCATAACTTGTGTTCTTAAAAATAATAAAGGGATGACTAGTTATGACTTGTAATGATTAGTTTATGAATAATGTTCATCCTCAGAGGTATGTATTGGTTTCACTCTTAGGGATGTATGTTGGTTTTGCCCTCAGGCCGTACATTGGTTTCACCCTCATGTGCATATGAAGGTTTTGCTCCCAGTGGCATAATTTGATTTTACCCTTATGGGCACACATAGCTTTTGCCCTTAGAGGCATGCATTGCTTTCGCACTTAAGAGTGTACATTAGGTTTACCATCAGGGACTTTCACTGGTTTCACCATCAGGGGCATATATCGGTTTCACCCTCAGGGGCATGATTTAGTTTTGCTCTCATAAGCATATGCTAGTTTTTACCCTTTGTTATGGTTTAGTCGTTAATGACACATTGATTTAGCCTTATAAGGCCTGTTTTTCTTTCATTGCTGGTTTAATCAACCGTGACATGCTTTGATTCTATCGAAAAAGCTATTTTGATTTTGCCCGCTAGGACAACTATTGGTTTAATCTAGAGGCATGTGTCGGTTTGCTTTGATTTAGCTTTCTCGGGCATGTGTTCCACCGCTAGAGGCTCTGTTGGTTTCACCCTCACATGCATGATTTGGTTTTCTCCCCTTAAATGTCAGGTTTATTAATTCATTGAAACTTGCTTGGGTTTTTACCCATCAAGCCTTGGCACTTTTTAACCGTTTAAGTGCAGGCAGATTTAAAAGTTTCATTGATCAACGTCTCAATTTAAGGTAATGACTACGTTTTCAGTCAGATCATAAATCAAAACTTTAACCAACTCAAAAGACAGCTTTTGTTCAGAGGGTGGCCAAAGTTAGTTTGGGACAAGAGTGCACAGGTATGTAAGGTGCATGATAAACAGCTTACTTCAACCAAGCGAGAGCTCAGAAAAACATAAGTATAGAAAATATGTATAAAAATATGAAAACAAAAGGAATTTTTTTAATTAAAATGAATATATTTTATGGCTTTAGGCATACAAAAACGAGATACAAAAGTTCATGCAAAGTGACTCATAAATGGAGGGGAATCGTCACCAGTTGGCTCTTTGCTTTTCTCTTCTTATTCTTCATCCTCGGACATGTCATCCATCGATAACCCCCTACTGCCTCAGTAGTAACTGAGAACTGGTCTTGAGGAGGGTTAAGATGGTATCAAACCCCCTCAAATGTATTTATCCTTAATTTTCAGGGTTGTAATCGGCCTAGCCTAGCATAAAATCCTTGGTGAAGATGCGAAGCATCAACCTAGCCCAAGATGCACTCCTGCGAATGTTTTCCTTGATGGCTTCGATAAAAAGAGAATAGAGGTCTAAAGAGGTTGCCAACTTTGCCTCAGTCTCATTAATCAGGTGTGGATGTCCTTATTTTTGACAGTATAAAGTATGGCGTGCTATCTGCTCTTTGTTATCTAGCTCCAGTACACCCTTGAGTCCTTTAAATTCAGAATCCTACTCCTCCCACTCTGTAGTAGAAGCATTCAAGCATGGACTCAGCCATTTTTTTGCTTCATCTAGGCACTGAGGAGACGATTTTCAAGATTCTACATCTTCACTTCAAAGGTGGCAGTGTTGATAAAAAACCGTTGTCGCCCTGCGGAACAACAAGCCCTAACAACTAGCTAGGGAGCTAAAGCTTGAAAAATAGGGGCACACAACAAACCAAACAACCAATCCCTCTTCGGATCTTGCGTAAGCAAATTAGTAAGCGAAATACAACAATCTCAATTTGCAAAAAGTAAATGAGGCGGAGGATTTTACCCTGGTTCGGTTGCGAACAACCTACTCCAGCATTCCGAGACGATCCACTAGTAATCAATGCGAGCACACGAGCTTACACCAACATCTTCTCCTTCACACTCTTGTGAGTAACAACTTGGCAATTCCAAGCCCCCACGAATCTCACAAAGGAAGAAGAAGAGAAATGAGAAATACTAGAAGACCTAAGCTCTTCTAAACTCTCACAAGCTCTCAAGCAATAGATGACAACAGCTTCTCACTTTTGGCTCTCAGCTCTCTGGAAAAGGGAAGCTGTGCTCTCTCTGAAAATTGAAGCTCCCTCACTGCGAAACCCACAACGGCCACCCTCTGCTGAAAACCAAAGGGAAGAGCTCACACCAAACTGATGGCTTCACTCCCCAAAAGCCAAAAGACAGCCCCTCATTGTCGGCAGTCAAAGACAAAGCCAAACCAAATACTTAATGGCCCCAACTACTAACATAAATGCATGTCCCTAGCACACTGCAGCAGAGACTTTTGTAGCACATAAAACAACACTCTACCTTGCTACAAAGTCTCCAGCACTCCATCCAAGCTCTACCTTGATCACAACTCCATGGTCACTACACGGACCTCCTCGTCGTCTCGGAATCTGCGCCATTCGGCGCCACAATCAAGCCAAACAGATCAAGCTCAAGCAGGTCTTGAGCTTGATGGCGGGAACGGGCTTGGTGAACATATCTGCAGGGTTCTTCTCAGTCGGGACCTTCTGAAGCTCTATCTGTTTGCTCTCCTCCTCTAAGAAGCAATCACGGACATCAATGTGCTTCGTCCTCGAACTGTAAGCCTGATGCTTCGCAAGATGAATGGCACTCTGGCTATCGCTGAAAACCAACAACAATCTCTGCGGCAACCCTACATCCTCTAGCAGACATCTCAAATACTTGGCCTCCTTCACCGCTTCCACTGCGGCAATCAACTCGGCCTCCGTGGTTGACAACGCAACCACCGACTGTAGGACTGATCGCCACGACACTGCTGCGGTGCCCAACGTAAACACGTAACCTGTGGTCGATCTCCACCTGTCCCTGTCACCAGCATAATCAGAATCACAGTACCCTGTCAGCACCACACCATCACCTCTGCCAAAGTGCAAACCGACACCAACTGTGCCTCGCAAATATCGCAATATCCACTTGACGGCCTGCCAATGCTCCTTGCCTGGGTTCGCCATATATCTGCTCACTACTCCCACGGCCTGTGCAATATCTGGACGCGTGCAAACCATCGCGTACATCAAACTCCCCACTGCACTAGCATATGGCACCTGAGACATAGCCTTCTTCTCATCCTCGGTGCTCGGCGACTGCAACGCCGAAAGCTGAAAGTGAGCTCCAAGAGGTGTCCCCACGGGCTTCGCACTCTCCATTCCATAACGGACGAGCACCTTCTCAATATACCCCTTCTGCGACAACCTCAACTCACCCTTCCTCCTGTCCCGGGATATCTCCATCCCTAGGATTTTCTTCGCCGGGCCCAAATCCTTCATATCGAACTCCTTGCCCAACTTCACCTTTAGCTTCTTGACCTCCGACATGTTTGAGGAAGCAATCAACATGTCGTCAACATAAAGTAACAGGTTGATGCGCAAGCCATCATCCAATGTGCGCACATATACACACTGATCCTTCACGCTTCGCTGAAAATCTACACCCATCATGAAGTTATCAAATTGCTTGTACCACTGTCTGGGTGACTGTTTCAACCCGTACAAGGATTTCCTCAACCTGCAGACCATGCTCTCCTTGCCTTCCACTAAGAACCCCTCTGGTTGGTGCATGTAAATCTCCTCATCCAAATCACCATGCAGAAAAGCAGTCTTGACATCGAGTTGCTCCAACTCCATGTCCATGGATGCTACTAGTGCTAACAAAATACGAATGGAAGTGTGTCTCACCACTGGAGAAAATATCTCATTGTAGTCCTCTCCCTTCCTCTGTGCAAAACCCTTAGCCACTAGCCTTGCTTTGTACCGTACATCACCACCATCTTCGGTCGAGCTTTCATTGACCTTGTAGATCCACCTACATCCAATGGCACGCCTCTCATGTGGTAGAGGCACTAACTCCCACGTGTCATTGTGGTGGAGAGACTCCATCTCTTCCTTCATATCTCCTTGCCAATTCGCTGCATCACTCGAGCTAATGGCTCCACCGTAGGTCATAGGCTCCGCGTGCTCAATGTTTAAGGCATACGACAAGGAGAATGCCGTGTAATCCCAATCTCCAAATTTCTCGGGCGCCTTCTTGGTCCTCTTGGACCTCCGCACCTCATCTGCAACAAATTCATCACGTATCTGAGCTGGGACTGGTGTCTGCATATGGTCCTCAACATGGACCTCATCATGCCCCGCTACGGGGACCTCGACCATCGGCTCCTTGCCGGGTCGCCTCTGAAATGGGATCGGGAGATCAATCGTCTCTGGCGCGGTCTCCTCAGGTGACTCGTCCCCCTTCCAATGAGTATGCTTCGCCCTGAGCATCACAGACTCATCGAAGGTGACGTGTCTACTCAAAATCGCCTTGCGGCCCACCGGGTCCCACAAGCGATATCCTTTCACGCCATCACCATATCCAAGGAAAATGTACTTCTTGGCCCTCGGATCCAGCTTGTCGCCCCTCATGTGCATATGCCGGACAACCAACGATGCGTAGATAAGAGTAGTCACCAATTTTCCCACTCCACTTCTCTTCCGGAATTTGGTAGTCAATCGCCGCCGACGGAACTCGATTCACTATGTGCACGACGGTAGTAAGTATCTCACCCCAAAATTCCTTCTCCAAACCGACAGAGTGCCTCAAGCAACGCACTCTCTCCAACGACGTCCTGTTCATCCTCTCTACAACCCCGTTCGACTGAGGATCCCCTGGTGTAGTAAAATGACGTCGAATCCCATGGGATCTGCAGAATCCTGTGAACTCCCTCGAGGTGTACTCGCCTCCGTTGTTAGATCTAAGGACTTTCACCGCTTTGCCAGTTTGCTTTTCAACCATCGCAAGCCATTGCTTGAACATCCCAAAGGTTTGATCTTTTGTCTTCATCAAGTACATCCAAACCTTTCGAGAATAATCATCGATAAAGAGGACAAAGTACCTAGCCCCACCTCCTGACGCTACAGGACACGACCCCCAAACAACGGAATGAATGTAATCCAGTGGACCTCGGCTAGTGTGCTTTCCCGTGCTGAACTGTACCTTTGTCTTTTTCTCATACACACAGCTTTCACAAAACTCCACACTCTCATCACTAGCTCCAATCAATTTTCTTTGGCGGAGAACATCGAGGGTCTTGTCACACGGGTGACCCAAACGATAATGCCATAACTTTGCTGAATCTCCATCACTCGAGCTAGAAGAGGTGGCATCGGCTTCGCCTTCTACTGTGGCACCTTGTAGGGCATATAGATTCCCTACCTGTCTTCCCTTCATCACAACCATGGCTCCTTTGGATACCCTCAGCTGGCCATTCTCAACAACTGACTTGCATCCAACATTATCCAACACACCGATGGATATCAAGCTCTTCCTGAGATCAGGCACATGTCTAACATCGGCAAGGGTACGCACGATCCCATCGTGCATGCGGATCCGAACAGTTCCAATACCCGCGGTCTTACACGCCGCATTGTTCCCCAAGAGAATAAAGCCTCCGTCTTCTTGGGAACGGTAAGTGGAAAACCAATTCCGATGTGGAGTCATATGGAAAGAACACCCACTGTCCATCAACCACTCAACTTGTGCCTCACCAGACACCCCTGCTGCAAACATCTCTGGATCTCTACCCCTTTCACCGTGGCCTCTATCATCACTGATATGCATGTCCTCCAAACCCAAGGAAGCTGAACCAGAAGCATCATTGCCTTTCTTTCCAAATCTGTTGGGGCATTGGTTCCTCCAATGACCTCTCTGCTTGCATATAAAACATGAGGTGTCCTTCCTATCACGAGAATGCCGGGACTTCGAGCGGTCCTTCTTGAAATGGCCTTGACCTCCTCGCCTGTCCTGCCTGCCTCTCACATGCAAAGCTTCATCACGATTTCCTCCAAAGTCTCTACCTTGGACCTTCTCACATAGCATCTCGGTATGGAGAGCCGCCTTCACCTCTTCCACGGTAAGCGTCGTTCGTCCATAGATCATGGACCGAACAAATTGGGAGAACTCCTCAGTCAACGAACATAACAAAATCACTGCTTGTTGCTCATCTTCGATCTTGACATCTATTCCCCGCAACTCCATCACAATCCGATTCAACTCATCTATGTGATCTTTTACCGCTGATCCGGGCTTCATTTTCAGAGTGTACAACTGCTGTAATAAGTAGATGCGACTTGTAAAGGACTTCTTCATATACAACCCCTCTAGCTTATTCCACATATCCTTGGCCGTAGCCTCGTCCAACACCTCTCTCAAGACGGTGTCGACTAACGATAGCTGGATGGCGCTATACATCATTCTCTCCATCTCGGCCCTCTGTGATGCCGTCACATCCTTCTCAATGTTTTCCTCATCAAACACAATCTGAAAACATTTCGTCTGCCTCAAATAATTTTTCACCCTCGACTGCCATAACCTGAAATCATTACGGCCGGTGAACCTCTCAATATTGAGTGTCGCCAAACTAACCATCTTCGATACTCAATTTCTCCACAAACAACCGAAAGCTCTGATACCACTTGTTGATAAAAAACCGTTGTCGTCCTGCGGAACAACAAGCCCTAACAACTAGCTAGGGAGCTAAAGCTTGAAAAATAGGGGCACACAACAAACCAAACAACCAATCCCTCTTCGGATCTTGCGTAAGCAAATTAGTAAGCGAAATACAACAATCTCAATTTGCAGAAAGTAAATGAGGCAGAGGATTTTACCCTGGTTCGGTTGCGAACAACCTACTCCAGCATTCCGAGACGATCCACTAGTAATCAATGCGAGCACACGAGCTTACACCAACATCTTCTCCTTCACACTCTTGTGAGTAACAACTTGGCAATTCCAAGCCCCCACGAATCTCACAAAGGAAGAAGAAGAGAAATGAGAAATACTAGAAGACCTAAGCTCTTCTAAACTCTCACAAGCTCTCAAGCAATAGATGGCAGCAGCTTCTCACTTTTGGATCTCAGCTCTCTGGAAAAGGGAAGCTGCGCTCTCTCTGAAAATTGAAGCTCCCTCACTGCGAAACCCACAACGGCCACCCTCTGCTGAAAACCAAAGGGAAGAGCTCACACCAAACTGATGGCTTCACTCCCCAAAAGCCAAAAGACAGCCCCTCATTGTCGGCAGTCAAAGACAAAGCCAAACCAAATACTTAATGGCCCCAACTACTAACATAAATGCATGTCCCTAGCACACTGCAGCAGAGACTTTTGTAGCACATAAAACAACAGGCAGCTCGTTGTTCCAGATCAATGAGCGCCTTATCGTTCGCTACTAACTGTTTTCATCATAGAGTAGTATCTAAGCATGTCACTCTTAATGCGATGAATGACTTCTGCAGTTGCAACCGAGCCCAGTAAGGAAATTCTAAGATGAGAGCTAACACACTAAGTGTGCAATATTATTTTAGATGTAAGGAAAGTTAGGGAGATAATCCACTGTACATAAGATGTCATTGCACGAAGCATCATCTCATCAGCATGATGGCAATACTGAAGATGTTCAATGCCATAATGCAGTAGCAAGTGTACAGTTAGGCGATCTCCTGAGATAGAAAGATTTCGTCAGAGGAATTGGGAGAAGCTCGTCCTTCAGGAGTTAGAAATGCAATGCCTCACTTGTTATGGAAGATTACAGGTCGGCAATAACCTCCTGATGCTGCTCATTAGCACAACCAGGATCTTTACCAGGATTTGAATTCGATAGTCTGCACCAATGTTAAGGCTTGGCTCTTCATTGCCCTAAAGCTAAGATCGAAGGAGGCCTCACATGGGGAGGTGGAGTCAATCTATGGTTTGTTAAGTAGTGGCATTGGCATTGGATCTTCATTACCTAGGGTCTGATGATAAATGTGTTGTGCGTCGAGCGGAAGCAATCATATTGCCGAAGTATCTAGCACGAAGAACAAATAGAGAGATAGCAAACAAAAGGATTTAGGTCGCCTAAACGACCAAGGAAACACTTCTCATAATTTCAATTAGGACATACAAAAGGCACTCAACTACTCCTAAGAAATCCTCCCAATGGGCTCTCTCAAAGATCGCTCACAATGATCCTATGGAACTTCCAATAGGATCTCATACAACTCTCCCCAATGCTTCAATAGAAGCTCGATTGGATTCCCAAATTCTTCGATGCTAATAACCAATGACTTGCCCTCCTTTTATACTAGATGGGGGGTTGGTGCACCAACCCCCTTGGGTTGGTGCAACAACCATGGGCAGCCAATGTGTATATCAAGCCAACAACCACAAATCTCCACCTTGGCGAGGTATTTGGTCTATGTCACACAATCGACCGTCAACGCTCATCCTCGGTGAGAATCATCTCGTGTTGCCGTCATCTTGCCTCGAAAGGCTCATATGGCTTCACAGAGCCTCATTGCCCCAGAAGGGGCCACCAAAGTCATCTCATGTCGTCAACATGCAAGTTCGAGCCATACTCGAACTTGACTCCAATATCGACCTTCATAAGCTCGTCCGTCGAACAATCATTAGTGCCAAGTAGCTCCACCCGATCCTTGGCTTCATCAGTCGTCGTTGATTCCATCTCATCACACCAATCTTTCCTTTGTCCACATAGGTCGCTATTGTGCTCCACCTTACCGCATAAGGTTGGAGACTCATCACACCTGACAAAAAAGCAAACGAGACCCTTCTTGCAGGTTGGCATCTCTCATACATTGGTCTCCAAACTTTGATAGAATTCTTCTGCTATGCAAGTTGTGGGGATAAGGTATCTCCACCATACGGACTTGAACCATCACCTCTATTAGCACCACCTCTCCGAAGATCATCCAATGACGTCGTCTTTGGTGCATGCGAGCTTAAGTCAGTAGCTCGCTCATCTGGAACTCTTGTCGTCTTCATCATCACCATACCATCCAAGTAATAGAGGTCGCCTTTACGTTTTTTGTTCATCAGGATCATTGCTCCTCATGTCACCTTCAAAACGCCGTCCTCCATAGTCACTTTGCAACCCTTAGCTTTAAGTGAACCAAGCGATATCAAATTGTACTTCACGTCGGGCACATAATGAACATCGCCTATGTCCCGTGTGATACCAGCACTCATCTTTATGCGGACCGTGCCAACGCCCGTCGTCGTGCATGCTCCATCGTCTCCAAGGACTTTACGCTTACAACCTTCATGGAAAGTAGTAAAGTACTCTCTGTGGGGTGTCATATGGAACGAGCAACCCGAGTCGAGCACCCATCCCCCTTCATCACACCTTCTGTCGCACCAACTAGGACCTACTCATCCACCTCCTCGCTTTTGATGATGTTAGTGGTAGCATCCTTCTTCTTATTAGCTTTTGGGCACTCCCTCGTCCAATGCCCTCTTTCCTTGCAAAAGGCACATTGATCCCTCTCGATGTCTGTGCGCGGAGCTCTACTATGGTCCCTCGTCTCGGATCTATGGTTCCATTTGTGGCCTCCACCTCTTTCATTGCTCCGACCTCGAACCACGGTAAGCGCTTCGGACCCTTGGCCCCTCATCTTCTCATCATCCTTCTTTCTAAATTCATTGCTAGTAAGAGCGTTAGAAACTTCATTGAAGGTGATAGATTCTTTACCATAGGTTAAGATCGAAATGATGTGCTCATAGTCTTTATGCAGTGAGTTGAGGAGAATCATCACATTGTCATCATCTTCCACCTTGACGTCGATATTCCTCAAATATGTGAGGAGTTTGTTGTGGTGTCGAGGTGTTCTTCAACTGAAACTCCTTCCTCCATCTTGAGGTCAAAGAGCTTCTTCTTTAGGTGTAGGCAATTCTGGATATTCTTCTTCATATACTTCTCACCAAAAGCATCCCATAACGCTTTCGCATTCGTCTCCTCCATGAAAGGATACTTCTTCTCCTTTGTCAAGTAGAGCCGGATCGTGCCACAAGCGGTCTGATTCATCATCTTCCACTCCACATCCGATGTCGTAGTCAGCCTCTCATCTAGTACTTGATCTTGACCAAGTTGGTTCAAGATGTCAAGTACTTCGCATCTCCACATGCCGAAGTTGATACGCACATTGAACTTCTCAATTTCGAACTTCGTATTGTATACGATAGTTCGCGTTGTTGAAGATTGCGCCATTGGAGTAGAAGGATTGTCGTCGCCACTTTTGCCCATCTTCTTCGTCTAGATCTTCGTCGCCAAAGCTCCGATACCAATTGTTGTGCACTGAGCGGAAGCAATCAGATCGCCTAAGTATCTAGCACGAAGAACAAATAGAGAGAAAGCAAACAAAAGGATTTAGGTCGCCTAAACGAACAACGAAACACTTTTCATAATTTCAATTAGGACATACAAAAGGCACTCAACTACTCCTAAGAAATCCTCACAATGGGCTCTCTCAAAGATCGCTCACAATGATCTTATGGAACTTCTAATAGGATCTCATACAACTCTCTCCAATGCTTCAATAGAAGCTCAATTGGATTCCCAAATTCTCCGATGCTAATAACCAAGGACTTGCCCTCCTTTTATACTAGATGAAGGGAAGGGGGTTGGTGCACCAACCCAATGGGGGTTGGTGCAACAACCATGGGCAGCCCATGTGTATATCAAGCCAACAACCACAAAATGATGACTCTTTTCATCAACTCACTTGGGAGGAAAGAGATTGGGGTAAGACATCACATGCCACCCTTGTTCCCAGTGATGGTAATCTTAACGGGATGAATAGGGCCCGGTGTCATGCAAGTGTGGGCACTTGGTGACAAGAATCATCAGTCACAATGCTTCCTGGATGCCATGAAGCTTCCTGTATGCCATGCCAGGTAGCATTGCACCAAAAAAAATTCCTGGGTGCCCGGTGGCGTTACAGGTGCCCGGTGGCGTCACCTTGTAACGCTGCTTGGGTTCTACGAATCGTTGATTGCGATGCAATATTTTGTCGATATATTACTTTTACATCTAACTTCTGTTTTGGATAATTTTAGGCTCGTTGAAAAGATAAAAAGATATTTTCTAATAATATATTATATCGAACCAGAATCAAGATGTGGTGACCATCACATTGTCAGAACTTTAGGATAATGTTGCATTCAACGCCATAAGCGGTCATGCCTCTTGATGTGTTGAGCGTGCCCCTTGCCATCATTCCTGATGTGATGTTGCTTCAAGTAATGACTTCTCATTTGCACATGGTTATCTCTCTATCTTTCATCTAACATAATGTTGCACACTTAGTGTATTAGCTCTCATCTTAGCATTTTCTTGCCGAGCTCGGTTGCAGCTACAGAAGTCATTCATATTCGTTGCTAGATTGCTACCGTCATGAACCATCATCACTGCTGTCCTACCTTGGTTAAGAAGAGTTTTGTTCTTCGATGATATGACCATGTAACCTAATGCAAACAGTGATAAAATATATAGATTTTTCATTTCCCACAAACGGTGCTAATATAAGGCAAGCACTTGAGTACCTGGTAGGATGATCTATCTGGGTTTGGATCGATGCTCTTACCTAGGTGGTTGATGATGTGGTTGTTGACTTGATAATCCCATGTAGGCTGCCCTTGGTTGGTGCACCAACCCAATAGGGGGTTGGTGCACCAACCCCCTCCCCCTTCATCTAGTATAAAAGGATAGCAAGTGCTTAGTTATTAGCATCGAAAATTGGGAATCCAATTGAGCTTCTACTGAAGCATTGGGAAAAGTTGTATGAGGTCAATATTGGAAGTTCCATAAGATCATTGTGAGCCATCTTTGAGAGAGCCATTTGTGAGGATTTCTTAGGATTAGTTGAGTGTCTTTTGTATCTCCTAATTGAAATCAAGAGAAGTGTTCTCTTGTTCGTTAAGACGACCTAAATCTTTTGTTTGCTATCTATTTTTTCTTCGTGCTAGATACTTCGACGATCTGATTGCTTCCGCTCTGCGCAGAACAATTGGTATCAGAGCTTTGGCGACGAAGATCTAGACGAAGAAGATGGGCAAAGATGGCGACGACAATCCTTCTACTCTAATGGCGCAATCTTCAACAACGCGAACTATCGTATCCAATACGAAGTTCGAAATTGAGAAGTTCGATGGGCGTATCAACTTCGACATGTGGAGATGCGAAGTACTTGACATCTTGAACCAACTTGGTCAAGATCAAGTACTAGAAGAGAGGCCGACTACGACGTTGGACACGGAGTGGAGGATGATGAACCGGACCGCTTGTGGCACGATCCTGCTTTACTTGACAAAGGAGAAGAAGTACCCTTTCATGAAGGAGACGAACGTGAAAGCGTTATGGGATGCGCTTGGTAAGAAGTACATGAAGAAGAACATTCAGAATCGCCTACACCTAAAGAAGAAGCTTTTTGGCCTCAAGATGGAGGAATGAGTTTCAGTTGAAGCACACCTCGACTACTACAACAAACTCCTCACAGATCTGAGGAATATCGACGTCAAGGTGGAAGACGAGGATAAGACGATGATTCTCCTCAACTCCATACATAAAGACTTCGAGCACATCGTTTCAATCTTAACCTACGGTAAAGAATCATCACCTTCATTGAAGTTTCTAACGCTCTCACAAGCAATGAATTTAGAAAGAAGGATGATGAGAAAATGAGGGACCAAAGGTCCGATGCGCTTATCGTGGTGAGAGGTCGAAGCAATGAAAGGAGTGGAGACCGCAAAGGGAACAAAAGATCCAAGACGAGGGACAAGAGTAGAGCTTCGCGCACCGACATCGAGAAGGATGAATGCGCCTTCTGCAAGGAAAGAGAACATTAAGCGAGGGAGTGCCAAAGGCCAATAAGAAGAAGGAAGCTACCGTCAACATCGTCAAAAGCGAGGAGGTGGATGAGTGGGTCCTAGTTGGTGCGACGGAAGGGGTGATGAAGGGAGGATGGGTGCTCGACTCGGGTTGCTCATTCCATATGACACCCCACAGAGAGTACTTTACTACTTTTCATGAAGGTTGTAAGCGTAAAGTCCTTCTTGGAGACGATGGAGCATGCACGACGGCGGGCATTGGCACGGTCCGCATAAAGATGAGTGATGGTGTCACACGAGACATGTGCGATGTTCATTATGTGCCCGACGTGAAGTACAATTTGATATCGCTTGGTTCACTTAAAGCCAAGGGTTGCAAAGTGACTATGAAAGACGTCGCTTTGAAGGTGACATGAGGAGCAATGATCCTGATGAAGGGAAAGCGTGAAGGTAACCTCTATTACTTGGATGGTACGATGATGATGAAAACGACAAGAGTTCCAGATGAGCGAGCTACCGACTCAAGCTCGCACATACCAAAGACGACGTCATTGAATGATATCCGGAGAGGTGGTGCTAATAGATGTGATGGTTCAAGTCAGTATGGTGGAGATATATTGTCCCCACAACTTGCACATCGGATGTATTCTATCAAAGTTTGGAGACCAAGTTATGAGAAATGCGAACCTGCAAGAAGGGTCTCGTTTGCTTTCTTTGTTAGGTGTGACGAGTCTCCGACCTTATTCGGTGAGGTGGAGCACAATGTTGACCTATGTGGATGAAGAAAAGATTGGTATGATGAGATGGAATCAACGACGACTGACGAAGCCAAGGATCGGGTGGAGCTACTTTGCACTAGTGATTGTTCGACGGATGAGCTTATGAAGGTCGATATTGGAGTCAAGTTCGAGTATGGATTAGACTTGTATGTTGATGATATGAGATGATGTTGGTGGTCCCTTCTAGGGCAATGAGGCTCTGCAAAGCCATATGAGCCTTTCGAGGCAAGATGACGGGAACACGAGATGATTCTCACCGAAGAGGAGTGTTGACGGTCGATTGTGTGACATAGACCTAATATCTCGTCAAAGTGGAGATTTGTGGTTGTTGGCTTGATAATCCCATGTGGGCTGTCCTTGGTTGGTGCATCTACCCAATAGGGGGGTTGGTGCACCAACCCCCTCCCCCTTCATCTAGTATAAAAGGAGGGCAAGTGCTTGGTTATTAGCATCGAAAATTGGGAATCCAATTGAGCTTCTACTGAAGCATTGGGGAAAGTTGTATGAGGTCCTATTAGAAGTTACATAGGATCATTGTGAGCCATCTTTGAGAGAGCCATTTGCGAGTATTTCTTAGGAGTAGTTGAGTGTCTTTTGTATCTCCTAATTGAAATCAAGAGAAATGTTTCCTTGGTCGTTAAGGTGACCTAAATCTTTTGTTTGCTCTCTATTTGTTCTTCGTGCTAGATACTTCGACGATCTGATTGCTTCCGCTCTGCGCACAACAGATGAGTGATTTTTTCTGAGTGGCTTGCACACTATAGACGATAAGAACGTTAGTCGAACCTAAATAAGGGTAGGGCCTATCATTTCGGCTCTTCCAACGAGTACATTAGTAACTTCATGTGAATTAGTCAAGTACATTAATCAAAGAGAATTTAAAAGTTGAGAGTCAATCTTCTTTCAGTTTCACAAGGGCATTTTTGTAACTTCATATCTAGCCTATTAAGAACCTGATGACGAGCCTTGATGGGCCATTGATGGGTTGGGTTTCTGTGGACATAAGAGAATTGGTAAACCTTAGTAGGCTATACAAACACATTTATTATTGACCATGCACTTTTGCAAATAAATAATCCCTTGGGTTGATGCCATAAAGGTTTAAAATGAAGATGCTTACCTTTTCGTGGAATCCCAACGTAAATGCAAAGAGGAGAGCCATTGGCATACCGATCAAGTAAAATGCTATCAAATTTGTCCAAGCTACTAAGTGCTGCCAACCGCATCCCCTGGCCACTCCTGCATTCAATCATTCTAAGCAGTGAGAAGTTACATACATTATATACGTGAACAATTGGTCATGCAATTTATGGTCCCTCCCTCTGCAGTATATTTATACAATTATGGTATGAGACCATGACTCACCAGTTCTAGCAATGGCATTCAGCAATCCAGGGGAATGCACTTGCAGAATTTTGAATGTTAATGGTAAAAGCTTCACAAGTGGCATATGCAAAAACTATTTAATAAGAAATTATTGGAATAATCACCTGACAGACAGTTTTGTGCCGAGTCCAACAATGTAGACACTGCGATAAGGGGAGTCATCAAAGCAAATTCATGAACAATCACCGGGTTACTAGTGAACAATCTGGCCCAAATATTGTGACCAATTGTTAAAAACAGCAGAATAGTGGCAACGAGAAATAAACAGAGCTTCAGTGTCACTGAGACCGCATGCTTAGCCTTCTCAATATTTCCAGCACCCATTTCATTTGATACACGTGTGCTGTTGGAGTGAAAAAGGGGGGGGGGGGGGGGGGGGGGGGGGGGGGGGGGGGGGGGGGGGGGGAATCAGAACATGCATGACATTAATCGTCAGCTGGAACTGGATAGTTCCTGAATGGAATTGAAGATATCAATTTTGCACACCTCACTGCTGCACTGAATCCATATGCGGCAGTATATGCGATGGCCTCAGCACTAACACTGTATTTTCCATACACAACTTAATTTCCAACTGCTTTCAGTGGCTCCAAATTGAAGCCATATTTGGCAGACACCATAAACCTCTACAAATTCAGGACAACGAGAAGAATACATACCACATAGCAATAAGTGAAGTACTGTTCTTAGAGTTTGGCATCAGTCCGGCAAGCAACACCAAGATTTCGAAAGTGCAGTATTCCAGACTACATGAACAAAGAAGGAATTAAGATTATGAATATTCATGTGACAATAGATACGATATAAATTAAGGAAATTCATTTTAATACAGGCTTTCCTTTATGTGCCTATTAAGGGCAAGACTTCATTTGACTTTAACCCAATTATTCCTCAGTTTTGAGATGTTCAAAACGATGTCACATAAAGTTGTCATCGGTTTTAGCTAATTTATATGGAAGATAGAAGGTTCCAACAAAAACTGTATTTTTTTCAGCAAATCTAGAGACCAACTTGGCTAGACTATCTCCACACTGAATTATGCGAATGATACACATTTTTGCTATTATGCGAATGTTGGTAAAATTATAAAGGGTTATTTTATGAATATCCACACTGAATTAAGGACATGGCAGGCAGTAAACGGAAGATTTATATACTGCTGCACAAAGCTCTGTTGGAGCAATTATGCTACCGATGATATAATGGCGATAATTAAGGATTTTTGTTTCAAAACATAGATCAACTATTAGTCATGTGAATGATATCCTATTTCTATCCAACATTACAAAAGGAGGAACATGAATATTTTATGAGATATGGATACTGTCCACAGTTTTGCGCAACGTTTTTGAAATCGATGAACGGAGGCTCAAACGGTATTGGATCATCCTGAAATTTTGTGGGGAGCTTCCTAACAAGTATATCTAACTACTGCAAAAAAATTTAAAAAAATACTTTTAGGTCGCTCAAAACGCTGACAGTGCTGAAAAAATTTTCAGCGCTGTCAGCACTGGTCCATTAACCTCACATATATATATATAGTAATCTTCCATTGCGAAAAAGTGGTGCGAAAACCTGTGCGAAAAGATTTTTTTATTTTTATGAAAAAAATTTCAAAATTTTTTTGATGTTTAATCCATACAATTTATGTAACCCAGGAAAAATAATGGGTGAACCCTAGGGAGATTAGAGCATCCATCCACCCGTTACAAATTTAACAGTCTCAAAACGTGCGAATTTGTTGAAATGCATTAATCGAAGGCCAAATCACATTATTTCTCACCGATTATTTTTTGAGGAGTGTATAACATATAATGAAGGTGGAAATTTTTTTTGAAAAAACAAAATTTCAAAAAGAAGAAGATAAAATTCATTTTGCACCGTGCGAAATGTTTTCACATGAAGATTTACATATACATACATATGAGTTCAAGTTTTTAGGTATTTTGGAGTATTTTTTTGCTATTGTAGTCTTTTAGAAGGTTAGTCCCTCATCAGATGGGTGATGGTTGAGTTGTAAGGCTATATAAAGGCATTAGATTTATATCTTTGAAATCAATCAATGAGTGAATTAATGAATGAGAAATTTTTACATCAAACCTGTGAAATGTTCCCATCTTCCTTGGTGAGAAGCCTCAAAAATTCTTGGTGAGAAGGTACAAGAACCAAAGTTATCCAATTTCTTCACCAAATCCTCCTCAGAAATCCCTAAAATCCATCTCGTCCTAAGTCAATTTTGTATTAGGACCGAAGATCCAATATTCACTCTTTTTCGATTTCAAATTTCCAAAAAAAAACCCAAAATAGAAAAACTCAAAAACAAAACCCTAAACTTCAGATCAACTGCCACCACCCAAAACCCACCACACCCTACTCAAAATCAAAACGCTAACCTTCAGATCTTCAACAAAAAACTCTCAACACACTAACCTATTCCCCGCCACCACCACTCCATCAAAAAAAGAAAAAATATTGAAAATTCTCAAAACGCAAAACCTTAATTTTCCCGCCGCCAATCTCTTTCGCGAAACTCTAGCTTCGACCCAAAACTTCACTACCATCGCCCCAAATCTCCAAATTATGTCGTCCACTCCACAGGTCATCGCTGGCACTGTCGATGTCCTCGGCCGGAATCGACCCCACCACCCGCAATATCCAACCCTCAACGACCCGTTCGAATCTGATTTCAACATCACCGACAATCATCAACTCGTCGCCCGATCGGAACCACCGACCCCTCAGCTCGCTCTCCACTTACAGGTAAGCCTATGGCCTCGACCCAACGGCGAACTACCACTGGAATCTTCAGAATCATCGACTATCGACTTCCGCGATCCTCCCTGGATCGCCACTGGCAACGACTGGAGCCCCTATCCCACGAACAGTGTCGCCACTTCCAGGCGACCTCTACCGTGCCCTTCAGTGTCCTCGCATATGACCAAAGCCTTCGAAAGCCCCACTGCACTTGTCGGACGGCGACGACGACGTCTGAAGCTGTCGACTCCCGCAACTTGTTCAACATCTTTAAGCGAACTCGTGGTAACAAACCAGGCGGTGAACCACTGTCCCGATCATCGAAAATCTTGATCAGCGAAGGCGAAGCCGTCGATCTACAATTCTGGCTTGATTGAGCCGAACCCGGCCCCGAGCCGAGCCGGAAATGTCATCGGCTCGGGTGAGTCGATCCCGAGCCGGCTCGACCTCTGAGCTGGCTCAGCCAAGCCGGTTGACCAGTCAAACAGTGAGCCGTCTTATTTTTTCGAATTTCTGAGCTATTTTCGGAGGAATTTCTGCACAGCTTCCGTATTTTGACGATTCCGAGCACATTTGTGTTTCAAATTCAGAACGGGTTGCTCCAGTGGATAGCTGACTCAGCCGATTATGCATAGGTATCCTCAATACAAGTAAAACTTTTCTAAATTATATGATGCAACAATGATTACTATGATGATTATTATAATGACTATACTTCCGGAACAAATTTTGAGCTTGAGAAGTGAAAACAATTACCAATATTTTATGGATTCAAGTTTAAATTCAGATATGATGATTGTGAGTAATATCTTCAAAAGTTCGTCACCCACTTTAATTTATCTAACGAAAAATATAAGTATGCATGGCTCAAGCTAGTAGGAAAAACACTATCTTAGTGCTTGAATTTTCGAGTTCCTTATCATCGATAGACAACATTTAGATCTGCTCTTCGATGTCGATATTCTTGCAAGCATCGGGATTCCCTAGGCACCACAGCAGTCTTCACGCCCGAAAGAAAAAGAGGATCATATAGAACTGATACGTGAGATGCATAACATTCTTCTTCAAGCATACAAACTTAAGCTAGAGCCCAAGATGAAGGTTGATCCAAATCCCGAGGCACAGTGTGCGCTTGAATCTGAGCTAAAGCCAGATCCTGAACACGAGATTGAGACACAGTTTGAGCATGAACTCAAGTTAGTGCCTGAATTAAAGTCCAAGGCCGACTTGAAGCCTGATCCAGTATTGGAGCCCCAACAAGAGACCGAGCCTGAGCCAGAGTTTGATCCAACACTGCAACATGAGCCAGAGCTAGAATTTGATTGAATACTGCAACCTGAGCCAGAGCATTCTCTAGAGCCATCGGTTGAGCCTGCACCAGAACTGCAAAAAGAAGCGTCCCTAGATCAGATTGAGCACATCGATTTTATTATCCCAGATCATCCTCCCTTAACCAATAAACATGTGTTGAATGTTTTTTGTCTCTTGTGAATTGGGAGAAATTATGGGAGGATGTTGTTCTGTCCATCTGCATCTTATTATACTTCAGGGATCGTGGACACATTTTCTCCAACTGCAGAGAACTACTGATTTCTGTCCAGATGTACTAACTTTGCCGCCATTCACTAGGAGGTGAAGTTCTCAAGACGGAAAGAATGATAGGGATACGATCACGAATTTTATTTGTATTTATAGTTTATTTTTGAGTTTAAGTTTTAAGGTATTTTGAAGTCTTTTAAGTGTTCTAGTCTTTTAAAAGTTTTGTCCCACATCGGATGGGTGAGGAGAGTGTGTTGAGTTGTAAGGCTATACAAAGGCCTTAGATTTGTATCTTTGAAATCAATTAATCAATGAATGAGAAATTTTTTCTTCAAACTAGTTAAAGGTTTCCATCTTCCTTAATGAGAAACCTTAGAAATTCTTGGTAAAAGCCAAGAACCCTAGTTATCCAATTTCTTTCCCAAATCCTCCCCAGAAATCGCTAAAATCAATCCTGTCCTGCATCATTATGCCTTCAAGGCACCACGAAAACTGGCATATTCAAAATCCATAGTATCTCAAAAAGTGTAAATTACTAGAAAAAGGTTAGCTGGTTGTGCAGTTGATATTTTTAATTCCAATGAAATTTGAACATTGTGATCGTATTTTAAGAGTGAAGGTTAGCTTCACACTAATAGTTGGTGCTCTTCCAAGTGAGCATGGTAACTACACCATAGACGTCCAATTGGTTCCGATCATGTTTTAAACCTCAAGTATAGAATAAATTTCCTAGTTAAAACTATATCTATTACCCTTGACATCACTCAGTGCCCGAGCTTGTGCATTTATTATGGAAACAATTTAAAATGATTGGGAACTAAACAAAGAATTCATATAGATTATGTTTCGGAATGATAAGTTTAGGACTAACCAGACCATCGTTGCAGAAGGAATGGCCAACTTCAAACTAGGAAACACATGTTTGAATGCTTCCACTGATAACCCTTCCCAGCTGGATCTAAAACTCTCTGAAAATTTGACATAAATCGCTAACATGAAAAGTGATATCCATAACGATATTGAGCCAGCTAGCGATGCACCCATGATACCAAGACCCAATGAGTGGACCGAAAAGTATGTTATCCCTACATCAATAACCAATGGAATTGCCGAACATACAACCAGAGGGGTGACCACTGACTGCATCTGGAGAAACCTCAAGATGCATTGCGAGTAGGCATAGGCAAATAATCCTGGAATCTGAAACCTCAAATAGACAGAAGCCATCTTTGCTACATCGGGATTTTGACCCAACCAAATTAAGACAGGTTCCGAGAAATACCACATGAAGGACACCATGATAGAAAAGAATGTATTCATAATAATTGATGCTTGTAGGTATATTCCTAACATTCTGTACATTTTTGCTCCATATGCTTGACCACAGAGCGTCTCCATTGCTCCACTCAAACCAGTCTGTGAGACAGTACACAAATAAACAAAAGAACAGTTTACATGAGATTTCAGAAACCAAAATTATCTATAGCATAATATGTAATTGCTGGACTAAAATCTCACAACTGTTTAGAAGCACAAAAGCATCAAATGGAAAATTTGAACATTTTTTTTCGCTAACAGAGGTATCCAGGATTCTTATATCACCCTCCAAGTCTGACAGGTGTGTGGCATCATACTCCACCGCTCACCGATCAATTGTCAAGAAGAAATCAAACTCATGACCACCATCTTGGGAGATTATGGTACAAATACAAATACTTTACTCTTCTAGATTGAATTCAGCTAACATGCTATAAACCCCATCAAGTTATTATTATTTTAACATATGAATGCAGTATAAAGATTAGGCTCGTAGAAATATTAGCGTCCGCTTTTGCTCAAGCATGTAAGCAACAGAATTTTGGGGAAAAGGAAATAACAGCGGCAAAATATAAAGCATGTGCTGTTTGTTGGAGTAGTTGGAAGAATTGAGGAGCCAATAATATTTTGAGGTGGAGAAACAAAATTTTAGAAAGGAATATTTATAGCAATGGCTTTAGATGGGAGATAACATATATTTGTATTACAAGGCAGGGCTTTAGATCTTTTTATAGGCACCTTGCACCCAACCCTTCATCTTTTACATGCCAACAACTTCATGTCATGTACCACCATACATGCCATTGATACGATTAGGGTTAATCGTATCAAAAAGCTCAGATTTTTAGTGGAAGAACGAAAAGAAATTTAAAGTGGACAGTGGAAATTTGATAATAAAGAGACAATTGATCTATTCTGGAGTAGATCTTCTCCCTAGCTTGAATTAATGGCTCAAGCCTAATCCCCAAACCCTAGCCGTCAAATGATGAATTGTCTCAATATTTCGATAGCTCACACAATTAGGGTTAATCCCTTTAAATATGCTCCTAACAAATTACTAAACACACAACTTAAAAACATAGAAGGTAGTGCATAAAGCAAAAATAGAAAAATACTAAGTCGATCCCACGACCGCTCTCACGCCCGAGTCCTTACGCCTTCTGCGGTACACGACCGCATCATTACTCCCTCCCAAAAATCGAACCTTGTCCTCAAGGTTGAAATCTGGAAACAGCGCCTTGATGGTGTCCTCCAGCTCCCACGTAGCCTCATAATCGGGCAGTCCTACCCATCGTACCAGCACCTCTCGGCCCCCACCCTCAATGCGCCGCACATGTAGGATATCTTGGGGCTCCATAAGTACCTCCGAATCAGCTGTCAAAGTAGGTGGCAGAGTGGCTACCGTCGTTGTGCTCCAATCGACCGTCGTAACTGAGAGACATAGAAAACCGGATGCAATGCTGATCCTGAGGGCAATGTCAACCTATAAGCCACCTGCCCGATCTTCACCTCTATCTGAAAGGGGCCGTAAAATAGGGTAGCTAACTTTTCGTTTCGGCGCCGTGCTAGTGATCTCTGACGGTATGGCCTCAGCTTCAGATATACCTGGTCTCCCACCGCGTAGTCAACCTCTCTGCGATGTCCATCCGCCTTTACTTTCATTAGCTGCTGAGCCATCATAAGGTGCTTCTTCAGCTCCTCCAATATTCCATCTCGCTCCTCGAGGTACTGGTCCAACTGTGATACGGGTGTCGACCCGCTACGGTAGTGGATCAACGCCGATGGGTCCCTTCCGTACAAAACCCGAAATGGCATCGTCTAGGCCGCAGAATGGAAGGAAGTGTTGCACTAGTACTTGGCCCACGCCAACCACCGATACCAACTCCTCGGGCAATCTGACACAAAGCAGCGAAAGTACGTCTCAACGCTCCTGTTGACGACATCCGTCTGTCCATCCGTCTGGGGGTGGTAAGCGGTACTCCTCCGCAGAACGGTCACCTGGATCCTGAACAACTCCTTCCAGAACTGGCTCAAGAAGACCGTGTCCTTATCCGACACAATAGAAGTGGAAAAACCGTGGAGACGAATCACCTCCCGTATAAAAGCCGTAAGAATTGTTACTGCCGTATAAGGATGACGCAACCCGATGAAATGCTCATACTTACTCAAACGACCGACCACCACCAAGATCACCGTGTATCCCTCTGACTTGGGTAGCCCCTCAATAAAATCAATGATGGTCCCCTCCCAAACCTGCTCAGGTAGAGCTAAGGTCTGTAACAGTCCTGTCGATGCCATGGCCAGGTATTTGTGACGCTGACAGACGTCACAACTGGCTACCATCTCCGCAATGTCCTTCATTCCCTGCCAGTACAGCTCTCTAGCCACCTGCATATATGTCTGCTGGACTCCTGAATGCCCCCCACCGCGCTCCCATGGAACTCCTGAAAAATCAACGGTTTGTGTACCGACCCCCGCGGTATGACTAGCCTCCCTCGATACAACAACCGCCGCCCCTCCAGAGAATAGCCCGGATGCTCTGCCACCCCCTGGACCAAATCCTCCCGTATCTTGGATAGCTTCTCGTCGGTGTTCACCTCACTCCATAAGGGCTCCCACTCTGCTAACAGTGGTACTGACAAGGCTGCCAAGGAGGTAACCTCCTCTCTCTGTGATAGTGCATCCGCAGCCTTGTTCTCCAATCCCGACCGATATTGTATCTCAAACTTGTAGACAACAAGTTTAGATAGCCATTTCTGATAGTCTACCACTACCAGCCTCTGCTCCAGCAAATACTTCAGTGACCTCTGATCTGTGCGCATAATAAACGGCCGTCCCAACAGGTAAGGACGCCATTTCTGAATCGACAGGGCGATCGCCATCAGCTCCCTCTCATACACGGATTTCTGCCTCGTCCGTGATGACAAAACCTGGCTAAAGTAAGCCACCGATCGCTGATCATGCATCAGCACTGCCCCCATCCCGTATCCCGAGGCATCGGTCTCTACCACAAATGGTCTGCTAAAATCGGGGAGAGCTAGCACCGGAACTGTCATCATCGCCCTCTTCAATGCCCCAAACGCTGCAATCGCCTCCTCATTCCATTGGAACTCATCCTTCTTCAACTGCTCCATCAGAGACCATGCAATGGTACTGTAACCATACACGAACTTGCGGTAGTACCCCGTCAAGCCCAAAAATCCTCGCAACGCCCTCAATGTCGTTGGCTGCGGCCAATCTAACATGGCTTCAATCTTGGCTCTATCAGCTGCCACCCATGTCACGCCCCATCTCCCAAAATACTGAAGACAGAGGTGACGGGCCGCGGTACGGGGTACCAAGCGTGAATGTGCTGCCAGGAAAAGAAAAAATACACAGGCCACTGCAACAGCTAGAACAACACAGACTAAAAGAATAATGTACTGCAGAGAAGTACGAAAAGTAAATGCTCCAACACAACAGAATAAGTACAGCTAAGCGGCGGTAGACAAACAGCGAGAGCGTCCAAAGTCACCCATAGAAGTATCTACCAATCTCATCATCATGTCATCATTACAGAAACTGTACAACCTAGAAAGTACAACGGCAGTCACCCAGGGGGTACAACAATTGAGGGGGAACAAAAATAACTACAGCTCATCTCACTCACCCTCGTGTCCCAAAACCCCACAACAATCACTCACAACCTAGCTACCCTGCGACCCAGACTGGGAAGTGTACCACTGGTCCACTGCAGGGGTTTTCAAGGTCCATTAGAGCTAATTTTAAAATTATTCGTCCTAAGTCGGACGAACAAAATAAAATAAACAGCGGAAAAACAATTTATTAAACTATTTAATAAATATAGCCCTAAGGAAAAATTCCCTAAGCCAGGAAATCTACTGACTCGAGTTGGGTCTGACCAACTCGCGAAAGTTCTAACTACTAATTTAAACTAAATGCATATTTAATTGACTCACCCGGAATCTTGCCCTGGAGCAGGCAAGATGTTCCGCACCGTCTTGTGCTCCATGATCTGAGCTGCCTCCCGAACCGCGTTGCGTCGCTCCTCCTCGCGAACTGGATCAGCTCCCGAAGCGCACCTTGCCTCCAAGCCCATCACTAGCCGTAGAAAGTTTCACTTGAGTAAACCGGTGTCGTAAACTTCCGAATCAGATTTGGACCTCCCCGTTGCCTTGCTAGGACTCGGTTGGAGGACATGAAAATTTATAGAGGAAGAGAATGAATTTAAGTCTCGATTAAGTTGTTGGGGTTTTGGCGGACACCCAGAGCTCGGATCTGTGTCCGTCCTAAGGCGGACAGACCATAAAGGCACAAAAGCGCAGCGGAAAATGAAAACAAAATTTTCTAGACTAGCTAAACTATTTAGCTAGGCTCTGAGGGAGCCAGAACCTAGCCCGATCTATGCCAACTTGGGGTGGATCTGACCACCCGAAGAGGGATCTACTCTAAAGCGACTAATTAAATCTACACTAAAAATTACTTAACCACATACCAGGAATCTTGGCCCTGGAGCAGGAAGATGTACCGCACCGTCTTCTGAAGCTCCTCGTAGCCGAGCCGCCTTGACTCGATCCGACTGAGCCGCCTCGCACCCTCGAACCGATCCGCCCGAACCGACTTTCGCCTCCGAGCCGATCACACGCGGTAGAAAGTTTCACTTGAGTAGAACCCGCGTCTTAGACGTCTGGATCCAAATCCAAACCCCCTTTGTAGTCTTGCTAGGACTACTTCGGAGAATAGGAAGAGAGAGAGAGAATAGTTTAGTCGCCGATCGAGCTTGCTCTAAAAGTCTGGAGCTACTCGATCGAGGACTTGGTGTGTTTTTTTTCAACGAAGAGAGTGCACCCCTATTTATATAGGGAGTCGGCACTCACTCTTTCGTTGCGAGCAATGTGGGACTTATGCAAATGAGAGAAAAAAATCAATTAAGCCAATTTAGCTTAATTTGTAGTTTAAGTGAGCTTTTCATAAAAGCAAACTTTAACTAATTAATTCTCTTTGCTCATTAAACTTTAGACATCAAACAAGCTATCAATCGGAAGGGCTTCGAATGGTCAACACGTAGGAACCAACGGCGACGAATTTCGACTTCGTTTGACCCCTCAAACAATTGCCCAAAGTTGGGCAAATAATCGATTTTCGTAGCCGTCATTTGGGGTTTCAAAAAACCCTAAATGACTTAAGTTGCGGGCGCGCTCGCTAAGCTTAACGGGCACATCCGCCCAAGGAGAGCAAGGGGACGTGGTGTTGAACTTGGACTAAGGTCTGTAACCACTGCATCCCAACACCACGTCCACCTTCCCGAACTCCAGGGGGTAACAATCTGCCACTATCAGCGTCCCTTGAACTACCAGAATCACCGCCATGTAGACACCCATGCTCTCCTCCCTCTGGCATGAGCCCAAAATCGCCCCAAAAGTGGCTGTCTCACTCACCTCAAGCCCCAGCTGCCCCACCAACTTCTTTGAGATGAAGTTGTGGGTTGCCCCATTGTCTATCAATATAGTCACCTCCTGATCTGCCATCCTGCCTGTCAGTTTCATGGTGTGATAGGGAGTAAATCCCACCATGGAGCTAAGTGACACCTCCACGGTGTCCAAGTGTGGCTGCTGCTCTATCACATTGTCCTCTCCGTCGAGTACAACCGTAGGGTCTTCCTCTTCCTCCTCCTCGGCAGCCACCTCCAACTGCATGGCTCGCCCCGCACACCTGTGTTCAAGTGTGAATCGCTCGTCACACTTGAAAGACAGCCCCTTGGCCCTGCGCTCCCTCATCTCCGCCTCAGTCATCCGACGGGTCTAACCCCCGTACGTGTTTCTTGGCCAGTCCCTCTCGGTGGTGTCAGTGCGCCTGTAGGAGCCTGGGGTGCCACTGTCACTACCGGACTCCGCAAAGTAGATCCTCCCTAAGCTCCACTCGTCCTCTTATCCTCCGCTAGCTTGTCTTTCACCTTCCTAGCTATCCTCATTATGGCAGACAATCCCCTGGGTTCTTGAACCCGTAGCTCGGCTCTGATCTGCGGCTTGGGGCCTTCATGAAATTTTCCTCTAGGAACTCAGCGAAAACTCCATCTACTCGGCTCGCAAGCTGCTCAAACTTCTGCACATATTCCCGTACTGTCCCCTCTTGCCGCAGTGTGCACAACTGTTCAAATAGGCCACCGGCCTGTGTCTCCTGAAACCTCTCCATAAGGCACTCTGTCAACTCTATCCATATGCGGATAGGTCTCTGTCGTTGGCTCCAACGGAACCACCCCAAAGCTTCCCCCCTCGAAGCACATTTCCACCGTCTGCATCCTCTCTGCCTCAGCCAGTCCCAAAACATCGAAGTACCTCTCCGTCTTGTAGATCCAGGCATCTGGATCCTTTCCCTCAAACAGGGGCATGGTCAGCTTCCTCAACTGGCTATCGGGGCCGGCATCGCCACGTGTGCCTCCTCTCCGATTTCCCTCCTAGTATCTCGTGCGAGCAGGCTCCTCTATCCTCCATCTGGGCGGATCTATCCTCCATCTGGGCCCATACGCTCCCCAAATCTCCTCCCGGGCCCTCTCAGCAGCCCGCTGCTCCTCAGCATCCCACTTATCTCCTTCACCCCACTCCTCCTCATGAAGGTTGTCGGCGTAGCGTGTGTACTCAGGTACATGCCCCACATTCTCCCCGGTCTCCTGAAGTCTTCGAACGTTCTCTTTGGCGCGCCTCAAGGTCTCCAACGCCCCCTCCATGTCCAAAGGAAGCCCCAGGGGGGCCTGTCGGCCCCGACCCAAGCCGCCGGGGGCTGTTACAGTTGCGTGGGGCCCCTGGCGTGTCGCCAGGGCCCCGCCGCCTTCGACCAGGCCTCGCTGGACCTCGTCGGGGGTCTGGCGGCCCACCAAACCCCCGCGAGGGTCGGCACAGCCGAAACCCTGGCCGCGTGGGTTTGCGCGGCCCAAATTTGGGCCGCGCAGGTCCGCATGGCTCGGGAGGGGGCGCACGGCCACTGGCAGTCTGCCAAGGGTCCGTTGCCCCTTGGTTGTGTCCCGTCGCCCTCCGGTAGTCGTCGTGTGGTCCCTGGAAGTGCACAAGGCGGCGTTCGGGCTCTTCGATAATCGGATCTTCTCCATTTGGCCCGAAATCTGAGGAAAATTTCAGATTTGTCGATGTCGATGCCCTAGCTTCAGATTCGGGTGGTTTTTGTTGTTGTCGAAGGATCTGAAGAATGTCTTGGATGTCGGAGGCTTTAGCAACCCCCTTCATCTCCTGATGGATGCCTCGGATCTCGCCTTGAAGCGTGTCAATCCTCTTGTTCACCTCTTCAAGTTTGCCGTCGAATTTCTCTTCTACAAGTTCCGCTGCCGTCTTTGCCCTAGTCCCCGCTATTGGCTCTGAGTGCTCTGATACCAAATTGATACGATTAGGGTTAATCGTATCAAAAAGCTCAGATTTTTAGTGGAAGAATGAAAAGAAATTTAAAGTGGAAAGTGGAATTTTGATAATAAAGAGACAATTGATCTATTTTGGAGTAGATCTTCTCCCTAGCTTGAATTAATGGATCAAGTCTAATCCCCCAAACCCTAGCCGTCAAATGACAAATTGTCTCAATATCTCGATAGCTCACACAATTAGGGTTAATCCCTTTACATACTCTCCTAACAAATTACTAAACACACAACTTAAAAACATAGAAGGTAGTGCATAAAGCAAAAATAGCAAAATACTAAGTCGATCCCACAACCGCTCCCACGCCTGAGGCCTTGCACCTTTTGCGGTACACGACCGCATCAGCCATCTACCCCATCATATATCACTTTACCTACTACAATATTAGCTCATGTTTACATCAACTTTATAGATTACTTTTTTTAATGCCCGTCATTAGTTTGTAATCTTTATATTCTTCCTGAAATTTATAGGTAGAGAGTGCTTTAGTAAAGATGTTGGCCAATTGATCATTGGCGACGATGAACTCAACTTTTGATTTTTTTTATATTTGAGTATTTCTTTGATAATATAATATTTGATCTCTGTGTGCTTTGTCTTGGCATGATAATTTTGATTCTTCGTCATAACAATTGCAGACTATCACAATTGAGTGTTGTCACCAACTCTTGATGCAACTGCAAGTCTGGAAGAAATTTTCAAAGTTTTACAGCTTCACAGCCAGCACTTGTAGCTGAAAAGTGTTAGATGTATATGTCCCGTTGTATAGGGTCTTTTGTGCTTATTTACCATTCTCTGTACTCTATATATATCGGGCTATTGCCCTTGGAATAATACAAGAGAGTTTATTCCTAACATGGTATCAGAGCCGGGTTTAACCTAAACCCTAGCCGTCTTTTTTCTCTCTCCCGCAAAATCCAAAAAAGGCCTAAACCCTAGCCGCGCCGATCCGGCTGCCTCCGTGCCGCCGCTGCACGCACGAATCTCCTTCCGTGCCGTCCGATCGCCAGATCCCGCCGCCGTCGCCAGATCCCGCCGCCAGATCCCGCCTCCATCGACCGATCGCCAGATCTCGCTGCCAGATCCCGCCGCCATCGTCCGATCTTCGTCGCGGTGGACCTTCCTCTTCATCGCTGTCAGATCCCATCGGGCACGCATACCCGCGGATCTTCGTCTTCATCGTCACGGATCTTCGTCGCTGGCGGATCTTCGTCTTAGTCGCTGTCAGATCCCATCGTCTTCATCGACTTCTCCGCGGATCTGAGTCGCTGCCGGATCTTCGTCGCTGCCAGATCCCGTCCGGTCGCTGCCAGATCCCGTCTTCGCCTTCGATCGCCGCGGCTCTTCGTCGTTGCGGAACTTCGTCTGCAGCAGATCCGCAAATCCCACGCCCGGATTTGGGATCCCCCCCGCCTGCGATTTGTGTGGACCCCCCCCGCCTGCGCCTTCGCCTGCAGCAGTTGGTTGCGCGCACGGATTTGTGTGGATCCCCCCATCCTGCGATTTGTGTGGATCCCCCCGCCTGCGATTTATGCTTCGGTTGCGCGCACGGATTTTCGTCTGCAGCAGCTGCGCCCAGTGCCGTTGCCCGTGCCCCCTGTGCCGCTGCCGTCAGCCGTCTACCGCAATCTAGCCTCCGTCTCCTACGGATCTGATCTCTTCATATGGCGTCTCCTACGGATCTACCTCTTCTTCATCATCATGTTGCCATCTCTCGGTGTTCGTTGATTTTTGATGGCCTTAATTATAAGGAGTGGATACCGCACATTCGTCTTCATATGCACGGTCAGCGCCTTTGGGACCTTCTCACCGGCGATCGTCCTTGCCCACCACGACCGGTGTTTCCCAGCGAGACACCACTCCCCCCACTGCTGATGACACCGCCAAGAAGGCGGCAACCGATGCCTATGCGATTGATGTTGCTGCTTATTCCTCTCAGGATGTTCTCTATCGACGGTGGTGTGATGACGATGCTCGTGCCGCCAACATCCTCATCGCTAGCATTGATGTGTCCCTGACTGGCGACATTGTGAGTTTGGCGACGTCTCAGCTGATGTGGGATCATCTTCGCTCTCACTATGAGCCTACCGGTGACTCCCTCTACCTTGATGTCGTCAGACAGGAGCAGGCTCTTCAGCAGGGTGATGCCACAGTCGATGAGTTCTATGCACAGATATCTTCTATCTGGCGTCAGCTCGACTCTTTGGGACAATGGGACCAGCGATCTGTCGTATCTGCCAGTGTTGCCAGCATCAGCATTCCCACCTGCAGCTTCGTCGGGTCTATGATTTTTTGACCCGACTTCGGCCGGAGTTCGAGCAGATACGTGCCCAGCTGCTTGCTCGTCACCCACGTGTGACGTTCTTGGAGGTTCTTGCTGCTATTCGCACTGAGGAGACTCGTCTTCGTACTGCTGGTCTTTTGGCACCGTCTGCTTCTGTTTTGGCGACCCGTGCTCCTGCTTCTCCTGCTCCTATCGCACCAGATCAGCCTTCTGCTACAGCACCCGTGCGCGGTGACGCCAGACGCTGCACCTACTGCCACCGTGACAGACATGTGGAGGCGCAGTGTCACAAGAAGCGGAGGGATCAGGCCGCTGCCAAGAAGAAGAAGGAGACTGACACTGGGGGTTTCACATCTCAGAGGAGGACTGCCCCTTTTGATACTGAGCAGGAGCTCCTCACGTTATTTCGTCGGATGTCTGCTTCTGGGGCATCAGGCTCTGCTTCCTCTGCCAGTCAGCCTCCAGGTACTGCGACACCTTCTTCCACCACCTCAGGTACCTCTCCTTGGATCCTTGACTCTGGTGCTTCATTCCATATGACTCCTGACCCTACCACTTTACATTCCATTAATACTCCCTCTTGCTCTGTCACAGTTCTCACTGCAGATGGCACCCCACTTTCAGTTACAGGGCTAGGCACACTTTCTAGTCCCACTTTTCATGTCCCTGCTGTGTCCCTCGTTCCAAAACTCACCATGCAGCTTATGTCGGCAGGCCAACTTACTGATCATGGCTGTCGTGTTATTCTTGATTCTGACTCTTGTTCTATCCAGGATCGTCGCACGGGCACTCTAGTTGGTTCTGGCCCCCGCAGGCGTGATTCTCCACGTCTTTGGGAGCTTGACTGGCTTCATCTTCATTCCGCTGCCTCTGCCAGTCCTCCCATCACGACTATTGCCTCCGCCTCTGCTGCATCGTCTACCTGTTCGTTTGCCCAGTGGCATCATCGCTTAGGACATCTCTGTGGTTCGCGTCTTTCTTCTTTGGTTCGTAGAGGTTTATTAGGGTCTGTCTCTGGTGATATGTCTTTAGACTGTATGGGCTGTAAACTAGGCAAACAGTTACAGCTACCTTATCCTACTAGTGAGTCTGTCTCTCAGAGTCCATTTGATCTTGTTCACTCAGATGTATGGGGTCCGGCCCCCTTCGTTTCGAAAGGGGGTCATCGCTACTATATTATATTTATAGATGATTTTTCTCGTACCGAGGTTTTGTCTATCTATAAATCTTTTGCTACCATGATCCGTACACAGTATAGCACTCCCATTCGGGTTCTTCGTGCTGACTCTGCTGGAGAATACTTATCTCGGCACCTTCGTGCCTTTCTTGATACCCAGGGCACTCTCCCCCAGTTTTCCTGTCCTGGTGCTCATGCCCAGAATGGTGTTGCTGAGCGCAAGCATCGTCATCTACTTGAGACTGCTCGTGCCCTTATGATTGCTTCCTCTGTTCCCCCTCAGTTTTGGGCTGACGCTGTATCTACTGCTACATATCTCAGCAACATGCAGCCATCTTCTCCTCTTCAGGGTGCGATTCCACTTGAGCGCCTTCCTACACCACCTCCGGATCTGCCGTCCTATCCTGAGCTTCGTCTTTTTGGTTGTGTCTGCTATGTCTTGTTGGCCCCTCGTGAGCGCACCAAGTTGACAGCCCAATCTGCTGAGTGTGTTTTTCTTGGATATAGTGTTGTGCACAAGGGATATCGGTGTTGGGATCCTGTAGCTCGACGGATGCGGATTTCTCGTGATGTGACTTTTGATGAGTCTCGTCCCTTCTTCCCTCGTCCTTCTTCATCTTCCAGCACGGCTTCTATTGTTGAGCCTCTTTTGTTTCTCACTTTTCCTGATAGTCCACTATCCACCATTCCACCACCCATACCTCCATCACCTGTGCCCTCGCCACCACCACCAGTGCCTCCGGTCACTTCTGCACCTACCCCAGGACATGTTTCTCCTTTTCCTCTTCACTACACTCGTCGTCAGCGAGTCGAGGATCCTCCTGCAGTACCTTCTCATGAGATGCCCTCCATCACCAGTGACCCTACTGAGTTGCCATCTTCCTCCAGTGACCCTCCTCGCTACCACCTTCGTGATCGTGAGTCACTACGCCCTCCTGTATATGTCAATGTTATTGTTTGCTGATTCTTCAAGTACACTAATATCACCTTAGTCCCTAATGAAAATACATATTCGGATGTACTCTTTTGATCATCGATGCATCTGGCCCAATCACTATCGGTAGTCAACTAATGTATTGTCTTCTTCTGCAGTGATTTTGATGTCAAAATCTTGTCACTTAAAGATATCAAGAACACAATTTGTCATTTCTAATTTAATGTGCTTGGATTACCCACGAATCAGGAAATCACACATACAACATAATGGATATCCAATATTGTGTTAATGAGATAGTAAATGATCCAATCATGCATCCATAGTTTGACACATCTACCTTTTGGTGCGCCAGCATTTGTAGACAACTTTATATTCATAACAGCATGTGTTGCAACTAGCTTGCAATTTGACACGTTGAATATCTTCTGAGAGCTTCACAATGATTTTTCAAAAGAAATAAATATTTTTTATTGTCAAATTTATCGCCAAGAAAGTACTTCGTAAAGACCAAATTTGTCATATTATATCCTTTCGTCATAACTAGAATTCTTCAATCATCTTCTGATTAGTGCCGATATAGATTACATCCATGGGCGGAGCCAAAGGGGGGCATGAGGGGGCCGTTGCCCCCTCAGGCGGACCCCATCAAGACCCCTTTGCCTTCGCCCCTAAACTGTGTTTGAACTCAAGTTTACAATGTAGTCTTCATATATTAATTTGATCACAATTATAATGAACTAGCTTATTAGCTCACTTGGTTAAGGTGTCTTGCTAGTAAAGTGAAGGTTCTAGGTTCGAGACCTGCCTCATCTACTTACATAGTTTTTCTCAATTAAAATTATTATTATTAACTAATTTGATTTTAATTTTTTGGACTTGCTACTTTTACTCATGCTACCCTATGTCTTATTAATTTTTGTTTACCATGTCAACATTCACATTAATCTGTTACCTTTTAAATCAAAACTAAATTCGGCTCCTTTTGTAGATACAACCTATTACAATTCAAATTTTCAGAAACTGCTAAATTATCAAGTAATGTTACTGTAAGTGTACCTACTTAATTTCGCATATTTTTTTAATAATTGACATGTTGCAGGGTTCTACTATTTTGATTTTTACCTCCCAAGCATTCATGTTAATTATTATTTTTCGTTTTATTGGGTATCATCCAAGACATTACATGTAAGTAACCAACTTCGTATTTGCATTAAAACCCCCTCGGTGGGCCTACCAAGTCCTACTCATTGATCTACATTCTAATATAAGCTTTGATGTTTATGATATGTGTATAATTATATTGCTTTCTTTAACACATACACACATGCATATGTAGAATATGGTACTCTTGTTACTGTGTTGAGAATTTGAATGTAAATTAAGTTTCTAATTTAAGAAGTCTTTATTGTATTAGAATTCTCAGGTTATTGGTTTTTACTAGAGTTCGATAGAATATGGTACTTTTGCTTATTGGTTTTTATTGTATGCAAAAATTATTTTGTTTTAGCTTATAATTTGCCCACTAAATGAAAATTTCCTGGCTCCGCCACTGAATTTACATCACCAACTTATAAACATGCAATGAGAAAATCTATATCACCTTGCTTTCTTATGTAAATGGCCTAGTTATTTTCATGCCAATATGGCACAGATCCCACCACCATCCCATCCCACTTTATCACGTCCACCTTCACATAAACATAAAATTGCATGTTATATATTCTTGTGCCCATATTAATTCCCTCTCATATTGTCATAAAATCACCCAAACACACCCTGCCCCATGCCCTCTTTCTCCCTCCACGATACCACCATCCTTCTCATCCATCTCTCTATCTTTCTCACTTCAGAACCAGTGGGTTTCGCTTGAAAAAAATTTCAGAACTTTAATCCCGGCCATTGATTACTTCAGATCTAATCTTAAACATCCTTCTACCTATATGTTTATCCTAGTTTGCATTCTCATTCAAAAACAAACCGCTTTTGTATAATACATGGTTCCCTTAAACTCTGTCAAAATCCACTTTAGTAAAAATAATTGTTAAAATTGAGAAGACGAAAAATAGGGTTTCTCATCTATTACATTCAGAATTAAAATACAGATAGAAAAAAAGATTTATATAGTCTTGGAAATACTTTAAAAAGACTATTCTATCCTTAGCAATAAATAATGTATTTTAACACCATCCTTCAAACTCACGATCCTGCTATAAGAAGCTAGAGAGTTTGTCAAACAGAAAACAGAATCTTGAAGCTGAAACAGATCAACAATTTGCATGGAAGAAGAAACAAATGGTAACGTGATACTGTCCCGTTGACAGTGGTATCGAGTGACATGTCAATCAATCTTAATATATTTGATGCATTTATGAAATACCGAATTGCGAACAATCTGTATAGCACTCTTTGTTGGGATCTCCTTTAACACCTGAGAATGTTGGCAAGTAGACACTAGAGGAGAGATGATTAGTGTATAAAAATCCTCTAAAAATTCTACTAAGTTAACAATTATAGTTACATAATTTTAACTTGATCAACAACAATTTATCTTACTAAAAGTATGCATCAGAAATAAATTACAAACAAGGTAAACAATTTCAACACAGAAAATAGATAGCCAATTCAAACACTAGAAATACATTGGTTCGGATACCCAAGTCCCACTTGGTTCCCATATCATACTCCAGCCATTCGAGTCCCACTCGGCTCAGTCTACTAATTTCCAAATAGTACAATTGCATCTTCCCAGAGGTCTTGCTTACAACAAGTTCTTCTCAAGAAATAAAAACACTCACCACCTCAACATTTGAGTATTTTACTTACTCTTTTGAATGAAACTTGCACTTTTCTTATAGCCTTGCTTAAAAGCTTGCAGAGTGTGTGATGGCTATAGTGTTGATCTCCAAAGATGATGAAACTTAAAGCATTAGAGATTAAGAAAAACTTTGGCTAAAGAAATCAAAAACTTTTAGAGCATAAGCCAAAGAAAGAGAGTTTTATGGCTTTTGAAAACAACTTAGAAAAATGTTTTTGAAGACTTGATTTTTGCTCATTACTATACTCATAAAAGCCACAACAACTAAGCTTAAATAGAGGTGAAAAAACTGTTGTAAATCTATCCCGAAAACCACTCCAACGACTCTATCGATAGCTTTGCGAAAATTGAAAAACATGTTTTATTTCCGTTTTAGCTGTCGGTAGGCGACTTCTATTCTACTGGTAGTCGACTACTCAGACTACTGTAGTCGACTAATTTGGGGTACAGACAGAATCCCAAGAAAGTAGTCGACTCATGTGATAGGAGTAGTCGACTAGTGGTCTGATACATAGGATATTGTGTTTAAAAACCTTTTAAAACATTTCAAACATTTTTAAATCATTTGTAAAGTGATCCTACGTGTGTGAGCTTCTAACAAGGCTTTAACAAGCTAAGACAAAATAAATAAAAATACATCGAATAAAGATATTAAATGAAGTCCAATGTGATGTATCTTCACTCTTCAACTCATGTCTTGCTCCAATTTGATCCATGGCCTTGTTTGCTCATCACCTAATCCCATAAAGTGCTATAATTGATTTCCTTAAGCTCCTACACTCACAAGATGTTAGATGCAATTGTTGTACATCATCAAAACTACGTGGGGTGAAACCAAATATCTCAACATTCTTCCCCCTTTTATGATGACAAATAATGCATGCAAAATGATCAAATATACTACATGTCATGTGCAAACATACATAATTATGCATGGCATCTAATATCTCTTCCTTTTTGTTATCAACCAAAAGATATTCAAGTAAAATGATCTCTCTCCCATTTGAAAAACTTATATTCTTTTAAAAATTATCACACACATCCAAATCTTGCCCTAAATATATGCATAAGAAATATGAAAAATGCATGAAAAATAATTTTGCAAAAGCTTTTAACTCCCCCTGCAAATAATCTAGTTAATTTTTATACTCCTGCAAATATGCAAATTTTAGATTTAGGAGGCAAGCAAGTACGATTCTAATCCCCAAATATTTGAGAATCTGAAAATCAAAATTTTGGTTCTCTTTTCTTTCGAGTCCACAGGGTTAGCAATCCAAAATTAGAGAACCAAACCTAATTGGGTTTATATTTCCTATAATATGAAAATCTATAATCATGGTTATAATGAACATTGTCCGTAAACCCATAAAAATATTCATCTCTTGGGTATCCAAAATTTAATGAATCCATTTGTGATTTTACGAACCCTAGGATGATGAGTAACCTTAGCATTTTGATTGGTCTTTATCTTAGGCCATGCTTGCTACTAGAAGTAGAGGGTAATTGTGAACTAATTAAATCATCCAATTTTTCTTTACCCTTATTGAATCTAGCAACATTCTTACATAAATCATCATGTTTGGCCCAAATGGCGGTCAATGTGCTTTCTAAGTCACTTAACATATCACTTAGGTCTCTGTATTCTAAACTAAGATTCATATTCAATTCCTCTAATTTTTTATTCTTGCTAGCCAATTTTAAGTATTCTTCCCTAATCTTTCATAAATCAAGCTTAGAAGAACCAATATTGCATTCTTTATGGTTTTTCTTAGGAGTAAGAAGCCCTCTTAATTTACTCTCATACTCGGTATAAAGCTTGTGATACTCTCCCTCCCAATCACACGCATCATCACTAGAAGAACTATCACTAGAATGTGAGTCATAGTAATTTACCTCTATGTCCTCCTTGGCCATGACACACATATATGCATTCTCTTCCTTTTCACTTTCGGATGATGAAGATGATGAAGAGACATCTGTTTTACCGGGACTCCTATCCCATGTCGAAAACGCCTTTCTCTTTGGCCCTTTCAACTCCTTGTCCTTTCCCTTCCTTTTAACAAGTAGGCAATCTCTCTTTAAATACCATGACTTATTGCACTCAAAACAAATAGGTTTATTTGATAATCTATGTTTTGAATTTCGATACTTACATGCCCTTAGGATTTTCTTGAAGCCATTGAAAATGAGAGCTAGTTGCTCCTCGATCTCAACTTCGGACTTCTCTATTTCAGTTTTGGCTTTGAGGGTTATGCTCTTCTTCTTCTTCTTAGCTTCCTCATTGTCTTTTCTTTGTTGGAGGCGGTTCTCATATGCCATGAGGTTGGCGATCAACTCCTCCAAAGTGAGCTTTGATGTGCCGTTCCCTTCTTCTATAGCCATGGCCTTCCTTTTCCACTTCGGTGTGAGACATTCAAGGATCTTTGTCACATGATTATATTGGGTGTAGTTCTTGCCAAGACTTGCTAGGGTGTTGACGATGTCAGTGAAGGGCGGACATCTTTGAAATTGACTCTCCCAGCTTCATCTCAAAATTCTCGTACATACTAACATTTAAAGCAATTTTAGACGATTTAACTTTAGAATTACCTTCGTGCGTTACCTCAAGAATTTTCCAAATTAGGTGAGCGAGGTTGTACGTGCTACTCGACTGGACTTCGTGTTGTTGAGTGAGCATAGAAGAGTGTTCATTGCCTTGAAACTCAATGCATATCTATCTTTCTCGGCCTTGGTCTATTCATTTGGTGGCTTTGATGGTTCTACATACTCTTTCTCCACCATTGTCCAAATGTCATAGGAGATAGACCTAAAGTAGACGCGGATCCAATTCTTCCAAATGTTGCTAGTTGGATCCGTTGAATAGAGGTGGGCGATTATTTGATTGCCCTTCGGGGTAGATGTCATTGCTATTGGTGCGTGTTGATGACATCCAAATATCAAGCTCGGATACCACGTGTTGGAATCTCCCCTATACCCAAGGATGATGGTAAGTAGACACTAGAAGGTGGTGATTGGTGTATAAAAATCAACTAGAAATTTTGCCTAAGTTAACACTTAGAGTTACCTAATTTAACTTAATCAACAACAATTTATCTTACAAAAGTATGCGGCGTAAATAAATTACAAGCAATATAAACTATTTCAACACAGAAAATAGATAGCAAATGCAAACACGAGAGATACAATGGTTCGAATATCAAATTCACAGTTGGTTCCCGTATCCTACTGCAGCCACCTAAGTCCCACTCGGCTCAATCTACTATTTTCCTAATAGTACAATTGCCTCTTTCTAAGAAGTCTTGCTTACAACAATTTCTTCTCAAAAAATAAAAATACTCATCACCTCAAAACTTAAGGATTTTACTAACTCTTTTGAATGAAACTTGCACTTTTCCTATAGCCTTACTTAGAAGCTTATTGAGTGTGTGATGGCTATAGTGTTGATCTCCAAAGATGATGATATTTAAAGCATTTGAGATCAAGAAAAACTTTGGCTAAAGAAATAAAAAACTTTTAGAGTATAAAGAAAGTTTTAGGGCTTTTGAAAACAACTTAGAAAATGCTTTTAAAGACTTGATTTTTGCTCCTTACTATTATATATATATATATATATATATATATATATATATATATATATATATATATATATATATATATATAAAAGCACCCGCAGCTCAACTTAAATAGGGGTGGAAAACCCGTTGTAAATCTATCCTAAAACGCCCCTCCAACAACTTATCAACCGCTTTGCGAAAATTTCAGAACTGTGTTTTATTTCTGTTTAAGATGTCAGTAGTCGAGTATAGTTACACTGGTATTCGACTACTCAGACTACTGTAGTCGGCTACCAAAACAACTGTAGTCTACTAATTTTGGGGTACAGACAGCACCCCAAGAAAGTAGTCGCCTCCTATGGTAGGAGTAGTCGGCTACTAGTCTGAAACATAAGATATTATGTTTAAAAATATTTTAAAACATTTTTAAATCATTTGTAAAGTGATCTTATGTGTGTCAGAGCTTGTAACAAGGCTTTAACAAGCTAAGACAAAATAAATAAAATATACATCAAATAAAGATATTACCAATGTGATGTATCTTCATTCTTCAAGCTCATGTCTTGCTCCAATTTGATCCATGGCTTTATTTGCTCATCACCTAATCCCCTTAAGTGTTATAATTGATTTCCTTAAGCTCATGTACTTACAATATGTTATATGCAATTGTTGTACATCATCAAACCCATGTGGCGAGTCTCAGTATCTCAACAATTTCATTGTCACAATGCAATGTAGTGGGATGAAGAAGAGAAACCCACATATCTGCAAGTAACCAACATACCCAAACTATCTCACTGGTAGTAGAAGCCATGGCACGTTACTATGCATCTGTGGAAGATCTAGAAACAACGTATTGCTTCTTGCTTTTCTAACAAATTAAAGAATCATCTAAAGATTCAATATCCGGTGGTAAACTTACGATCTGTAGGATCACCGACCTAATCAGCATCAGAATATGCACACAACTCTAAAGACAAAGAAGTGAGTAAAAGACTCAAAAACTGAGTGCCTCGAAGATGCCGCAAGATGCGAAGAACATCGGACCAATGTAATGTAGTTGGCGAAGTGACAAACTGACTAACTACTTGAATGACATGTGTAATATCTGGGTAAGTGATAGTGAGATACACCAAGCTACCAACAACAGTGTGGTACAGACAATGATCAAGCAAGGCAGTACCATCTGAAGGAGTATATCGAGCATTAATCCTAAAAGGTGTATCGACATTCTTGTTTTCAGTAAGACGAACTTGCTCAAATATGTCGGCTTTATACTTAGACTGAGAAAGAAGATTACCTTTTGGAGAAGAGGTAACTTCAATACACAGAAAGTAACATAGTAAGCCCAAATCCTTTATTGCAAAGCAACGAGCTAACTTCAACTTTAGTATCGGAATCCCATCGACATCATCATATGTAATAATCATGTCATCAACGTATAAATATAGCAAAACACGACCGGCTACTGTGTTTGATAAACAACTAGCTAGGTCGAAGTAACCAGGGTAGAGAACTTGTCAAACCAGACTCAAGTCGCCTGTTTAAGACCATAAAGAGCTTTTCTAAGCTTGCAATATCGCCAGGTTGATGATAAACACTAAGAGGAGGAACCATGTAGACTTCTTCTTGAATGTCACCATTCAAAAAGGCATGTTAACATCCATTGAGATGTCTCATCGACGAACAGAGGCAACTGCAATAAGGATGTGAACCATAGTCATCTTTGCCACTGGTGCAAAGGTCTCCTCATCATCCATACCATACTCCAGAGAGTAACCCTTAGCAACCAATCTAGCTTTGTATTGTTTAAAAGAGCCGTCAGACTTGGTTTTGATTTTATAGCCCCAACGAGAACCAATTGCTCATTTTCCTAGTGGGGGGGATACCAAGTCCTAAGTATGTGTCTGATGTAGTGTAGTAAGTTCTTTAGTCATAGCCTCATGCCAAAGTGGATCACAAACAGCCTCTCTATTGTACAAAGGCTCATAAAGACGAATAGACGCTAAGGAAACAAAGAAGCTAGAATAACAAGAGTAAGCAAAATTGGGTAGTTAAATGGGCTTACGAGTACGTGTCGGGTAGCGATGAATAAGATGATCCACAATCTCAGAAAGTGACTGTGCATGCATAGAAGGATTGGGAGCAACACCAGTGCATGCTAAAGTACAAGTATGTGAAGAACTGGCAATAGAAACCATGCAAGAATCATGATCTAAAGAGACAACATCAGTATATAGAGTGAATGGGTCAATGCAAATAAGATCAGACGTGGTCATATTATGTGCACTAGCAGAAATAGAAAAGAAAGGAATTTGTTCAAGAAACATAACATGACGAGAGATATATAACATTTGACTGACTGGTCAAAACAATGATATCCCTTTTGAACTGCACCATAACCTAGAAAGACATAAATAGCAGCATGTGAAGACAATTTACTACGTTCGACATTCATGTGAAGGACAAAACAAGTAGATTCAAAGACACGAAGGAAAAAGTAATCAAGAGCAGATCTATACAATGACTCAAAAGGCGACAAAGCTAAATTATGAGATGTAGTGATTATGTTAATAAGATCAACAACAGTAAGAATTGCTTCTCCACAAAATTCATTAGGAACATAGACATACAAAAAAGAGATCTAGCTATATTAACAAGATGCATATGCTTCCTTTTAGCCATACCATTCTGCTATGGAGTTTCTTTGCAAGCAGCTTGAAGAATAGTTCCATCGAAAGCAAGTCAGTGAATTGTTTAGAAGTATATTCTCTATCTAAATCACATCGAAAGCACTTTATAACAGCAGAATGTTGAGTTTTTGAAAGAGCATGAAAATCATTGGAGAAATGAAAATAATTAGAACAACACTTCATAAGATAAACCCAACAATAACGTGTGCAATCATCGATAATGCAACATAATATCCTGACCCCCTTTAGTTGCAATATGAGAAGATCCCCACACAACAGAATGAATCAGATCAAAAGGCGCAAGAGAACAAGAGACACTTCTGTTAAACGATAAAGAGAATTTTACCAATTTGCAACCACTACAATCAGAAATATCATAATGTTTTAAATTTTCTAATGCTCCCAAGGAAGCCAAATACCGTACGCGAGATGCTGAAACATGACCAAGACGAGAATGTCATAAATAGAAGTCAGAAGAAGAATGACTCAAGCGAAAAGATGACAAATCAACACTAAAACAAGCAAACTCTAGTACCTTGAGCTTATTCAAAACATAGAGTCCCCCTTTTCTAAGGCATGTCCCAATCAGCTTCTGAGATTGCAGGTCTTGCACAAAACAATTGGAAGATGAAAAAAGACTAAGTATCCTGATTCACATAATTGACTAACAGAAATAAGACTCAATGTAAGATTTGAAATGTTGTAGATATTATAGAGAGACAATTGAGGTATGAAAATTGACCCAACACCTGCTAAATGTATGTGGGTGACATCTGCAATTTTAATATACATAGATGATTTAGGAAAGAAAGAAACAAATGAGAACAGGTTAAGTGACATGATGGGAAGCTCCAGAATCTAGAACCCATAATGAAAATGATATACCCGAGGAACTTGATGATGACAAACCTATGTGTGAGATGGTAGACACTGCATTAGGCAGGCTGGCAAGGAACTTCTGAAATTGCTCAAGCATATTTGGGTCTATTGATGGCGATTGCAATGTTGTTGCAGCTATCGTTGCTGGGGTCTGGCTCTGCTCAACGGAATATGACATTAAGATTTCCAATGATCTTTTTGCTTACAATAACTGCATTTATCAGGACAACATTTAAAGGATGCCGACTCTGATTAGGATGTCTTTGGGGTGAATCATCTCGTCCTCCAACCGTAACGAAAAGAAAACAAAAAAGGAAATCCAAGCCGATCTGATTGCACGACCTGAAGAATCAACACAAGAAATCCACCGCGAAACAAATCAACAAATCACTCCCGTGCATGAATTCCAATGCAATCAATTCTTTGGAAATCAATTCACCCAATGAAATCAATTCTTACAACTGTCAATGAAATCACCAAGCCAAATACGTGGCAGGTCTCCTTCAGAAAATTGATAAGAAAATTTGTGGCAAAAATTTGAGTTGTTGCGCTCTTATTCTTCTTCAATAAGCTAGTCTGCCTCGAAAATTTTGAGACGTTGCACTTCAAAAAAATTTCAATAAGATAATCTGCATCTAGATTCTTCTTCAGCCTCTAAATTCTTCCTCTGTTCGTTGAAAGTTTCAAAGGCTACGATCAAATTGAATATTTCTTTATTCCAAAAATGAAATTAAACAATTCCTTTTGACAGGAAAGCTGCGATCTAGATGGCAAGCAAGCAATCGGATCGATCTCTCTTTTCTTTATTTCAAAAGTGAAATTAAACAATTCCATTTGATCAAATCAAAATCACCTTTATCAATCTACATTCGATTCTCAAGAAATCGTACCGGAAAAGAAGGTGCCGGATCCGAAAACATACAAAGTTGGTGGGGGTGGGATTCGAGAACAAGTCTGCCAACAAACAAGCTCGCATAGCCGAAAGCAGACGAACCCCGAAAAATTTTAATGAACAGATCCAATGGTCTGACGAACAAATGTGACTACTAAAATAAAAAACAAATTAGATCTGCAAAATCAATTTTCTTCAACTAAAATAAAAACAAATTAGATCCGCAAAATCAATGTTCTTCAGTGCAATCAACAAATTCCATAGCCTATAGGTTCTGATACCATGTTAAAATTGAGAAAATGAAAAATAACGTTTCTCATCTATTACATTCAAAATAAAAACACAAAGACAAAAAAGGTTTATATAGTCTTACAAATAATATAAAAAGACTATACCATCCTTGGCAATAAATAACTTATTTAAGAATAATAATCGCATTGACGTTATAGGCTCTTCATCTTGCTTTAGGCCATACAACACTTTGCACAAACTATAGACTGTGTTTTTTTAATGATAACAGCCTTGATGTTTATCCATGTGCACTTTTTCTAACTCTCCATTTAAGAAGGGTGACCTCACGTTAAGATAGAAGACCTGCAACTCCCATTAGGCAGCAAGTGCAAGTATATCTCTTATGATCTTCATTCGAGAAACTAGGGCAAAGACTCTTTTAAATCAACTCTAGGTGGTAGATAATAGCCTTTTGCTACAAACCACGCCATGAACTTCTAGAAGGTGCCATCTTTATTGTACTTGATCATATAGACCCACTTGAGACCAATCAGTGCAATCACCTCCTTTCCTTCATCAAGATCAACTAGCTCCCATGTACTGTGACAACTCTAGCCCATTTATACAAATTTCATGCAGTAAAAATATTTTTAAAATAACAAATTTGATTCCGAAATAATTATTCTAATTTTTGGTGATTTTTGTAGTTTTTGGTATTTTTTTCAATTGTTTTAATGTCAAACCCATTAAACCGCTTTTAAAACCCAAACCATATAATCCGAAACCCAACATGTTTTACCCCCTTTAATAAAAATCAATCTCACACACACTCTCTCTTCTTTTCACATTTTAATTCTCTTTTTCTTTGTTTCTCTTCGGTTCATTCCACGAGCGGCAAAAATACTGGTATGTCGCATGTGTAACCGCCAACGACGTGGCCTCTTTGCAAAACCATCATGAACCTGATGACCCAACATCCTTTCTTCCACAAGCTCGTGCCGCTTTTGTTAGTATATGTATGACATTAAGAAAATTCTTGTAATCCATAAATCTCGTTTAAAATAATAGTATGCCATTTAGTAATCTTTATCTGAGTGATTTCTTAATACAAATTGAGTATATGGGTATATTGTTATATGATTGCATGGTTAAAATCCTTGGAATGTGGGAGGACGTTAGGATTATGACGAGATCATGAGAATCTAATTGATTCACTTAAGCACAATCCAAAATGTTCATGATCGTATGGATATCAAGACATGATATTGATATTTTAGATAGACCGATGTGTGTTGATCTTTACCAATAAACTGGTAATAGATGGTCTCATAGCTACTCTATATGGAGATATCGTAAGACATTCTACATGTGCTTGTTGAAGAATAAGTTCATAGAACGACTCTTTGAAAAGTTTCTATATGGTATACATACTCTCACCGCCAATAGATGCTCTCAGGTGACAGTTAGTGCATGTTAGTCTTTAGACATGAGATGTGTCATAAAAAACCCTACACATGAGAAGGCCATACTTTGGGTTTTATTAACCAAAGATGAATGCAGTCATTACTAAGCATTTACTAAGTATAAGCCAAAGCCAGCATAGGAAAGTGATGGTCAGACGTGATTTGTCTCCTATAGTATGAGAGGTTAAAATCGTAATGATTAGTATGGATCTATAGTAAATCCTTGGCTAAGATAAAATGGATAAACTTATTAGTGTAATAAGTTTGATCCTTCTTGGACTATAGTACCACATACAAGACACGACATTAAGATATTATTTGGGTTTGACAGAATTCCATAACATTGACACCTTAGTAATATAATTATAATAAAGAGATCAGATTATACAGTAACTGTCGCTGACAGGCCCAAACTTGCATTGAAGGAGAGTTCAATCTCACTCCAACCAGATAATAATAATTTCGAAACATGTGATCTTTATATGCAGCTAGCGTCACTGTCGTACCTGTGACACGAACGTAGAGTACGATCAAGTCGCTGGCATAGTAAGAATTGGTCTTTTAGCGTCTCACAATAATAGTGAACTCGTCACGATAATCGAAGGACAAGAACTTAAGGTATATGAGATATACACAACCGATCGCAAGGAGTTGGATCGTCGTGAATGAAAGAAAGGAGCTCTTATCAAAGTGTTGTGAATGTGCGCGCAAAGTATTAGGAAGGAGTAACCATTCTATACTAAAAGAAAGATATAAAACCTTAAAACCCAGACTTAAGACATTACCGACAACATCGCGGTTGACTTACCAACCGGTAGCAGGTGACTAGGCATTGGCCGGCTAGCTAGTTGCTGGTGGGAGATGGCAACTGCAAGCCGCCACTAAGGCATGGGGTTGGTTTTGAGGACTTTGGGTCAGATGTGGTTTGGATTTTAATCCAATTGTTGGATCAAGATTAAACCGAAAAGATAGAGTTTGACCCAAACGTGAACTCCTATGTATTTGATAATTTCTATGAATCTTTCTTTAGGCCCACATCGAGTAAAATAAAAGGATTCTAGGTATCCTAGCACTATATAAATGGGGTCCTTTCCTCCTCTCAAAGGTATCCAAGATCCAATAAGAAAAAAATCAAGAGAGAAAAATAACCTCAAACATTGAGATATGTTGTGAATAGGCCCATCGGGCCCATTGGGTATCCACCCATCATTGAAAAGCTATATATATGAGGGCATGGGGCTACTAACCCCTTACACCTTTCACCTTACGATTCTCCCTTCATAACACGTTATCAGCACGATTTTGCTCGGCGGAAGAAGAAGACGGCTCTCAAAGAGGAGTTCATCCCCAACGTTAATTTTAAGAAGATCTTGGCCTTCTCAATGGGAAGCGTAAAGGGCATCCTTCATCGACCGTCGTCTAGATTCCATAGCAGAATCTAGAAGGTAAAATTCAAATTTTTTTTGATCTAGACTTGCTTTTCCTGTAAATCTGCATGTTTTAGATCGCGTAGTTCATGAACACGGTAAAAATCAAAATTTTTTAGATCTGCATGTCTAAAAACTTTTATTAAAAAATTGGTTTTTTTCGATCTATGGCCGCGCCATGAAGGCGCGACGGCCGTGCCTCCGTGCATAGCCAGGCCATGCCCAATAGGGCGCGACGACCGCGCCTGCAGGAGGCGGCCCGCCGCCACGGCAGCCGCGCCTACGGGCACGGCCGGCCGCCGCAGACCCCCTAAGGTTTTTCGAAACCCTAACCATAAACATGCTTTTTGGAGGAGGCCCATTAACCCTATTTTGGTTGTTTTCATGGCCCAAAAGTCTGGAAATTAGCGAATTTTTCACATAATTTTTTTATTTGGGCTTTCAAAAGCCCAATAATTAAAGAAATATTAAATTGTGATAGGGTTGGACGGAAAAAATAAATAAAAATGAAAAATAGACCATGATTAAAAACTTTAAAAAAATTTCTTTAGCACCCACTTCATTTTTAGATTATTTCTTAATCTATGCATGTGATGTCATATAACTGCGTGGTTGTATTTGTATATAATATCTGCGTGGATGTGCTCTTAGAACTATGTTTTTAGGGATCAGCTGGGTTTCCGATACTTTTACCTTTTTTTGCAATTTTTTCATTTTGAGAGAACGTGTATGTGAGGTTAAATGTAAAAGTCAAAGCTGAAGGACCACCCCATGGAGATAAAGGCGCTTACATAAAGAGAAAGGGGCTTTTCTTAAAGTTTCCAAGTTGTCTTTATTTTATGCACTTTTTTTTATTTATGTGATGTATCTTCAGACTTTTTCTTTTTTCAGTGCCCAACTGGCTGATCCCCATAGTTCTAAATTAATTTTTTGCTCATATTAAATGCGTGGATGTTCTTACTTTAATAGTTGAATAATTCACGTTATTTTTATATTGTTAGATTGCACAGATGGCCAGACTTGCTAATGTTGATTTCTCGGTCCTGAAGGCCGATGAGTCGAACTACTTGAGTTGGCAGTTGGACCTGAAGTTTCATCTGCGTTTTCATGGGTTCAATCTAACACCCACAACAAACGTAACAACCGGTACTGCCACAATTGAAAAGAATGCTTCTATAAAATCCCCAAATGCAGAAGAAGTTTCCGATATATTTAAGGCGAAAGCCATTATTTATATCAGGAAACACTTAGACTCTACCCTAACGGACGAGTATCTTACTGTAGAGTATCCCTATGAGCTGTGAAACGCACTTGAGGAGAGGTACAAACATCAAATGGATGTCATACTCCCTCTTGCATAGTACGAGTGAACTCACTTTTGCATACAGGATTACAAATCCGTAGCGGAGTATAACTCAGCATTATTCCGAATCACCTCACGCCTGAAGTTGTGTGGTGAGAATGTGACTAAGAGGATGTTGCTAGAGAAGACGTTTATGTCTTTTCATGAGGATATGATCATCATGCAACATTACCGTGAATGAAAGTTCACAAAATACTCCGACCTACTCTCATGCCTACTAATGGCCGAACAGAACAGAGAGTTGTTGCTTGCCACTCACAATATACGCCCCTGGCTCCGCTCCATTTTCACCTCCTGCAGAGGCATATTTCCAGTCTTCCCAGAAGAAGAAGATGGATAAGAAGGCAAAGTTCCAGAAATGGAAAGAACTAAAGCAGCGGAAAAAGGCTACTCCTAAGCCTCCTCCCCAGAACCAGAAGTTCGTGGCAAAGATGCAACATCAGACGCCTAACAAAGGTGGTTCTCCCAAGAAAAATTGGGAGGATACATGCTCTAGATGCGGAATGACTGGCCATTGGTCCAAAAACTACCGCATAACCAGACACATACAAGATCTCTACCAAGCAAGTCTCAAGCCTCATACTGAGACAAATTCGATAGATGGGGCAGTGTTACCAGCTACTACATGGAATCCAGAAGATCTCATGAATGACGACACTATGTAGTCATGGACCATCTGTATCTTATTTTCTAGCGCTTACTTTATGTCTTTCTATTCCATGTTAGCTAATTTGTTGGTAAGCTTTTGAAACAGTAATGAACGTATTCAATTTTTCGTAGTATTTATTGAATGCTTTTCATTTTTTAGATATGAAATCAATATGCCTAGTGGACAGTGCGTCAACGCACTCTATTCTTCAATGTATAGATTACTTTACGAGCATCGGTAGTTACTCTGGTCCATTGAGAACAATCTCAGGACCAGTCGACATAATTGAAGGATCAGGGGAAGCAATCATTTTGCTCTCCAATAACACACACATTAAACTTAGAGATGCACTATACTCACCTAAATCAATCCGAAACCTCCTAAGTTTTAAAGATATCCGTTTAAACGGGTATCACTTAGAGACGGTCGAGGATAATAAAAAAGAATACTTGCACGTAACAACTTTTACAAATAGTATAAAAACCATTGTAGAACGTATCGAGGGACTCTCCACGGGTTTCTACCAGAATATCCACTGGTTGTTGCTCGTAGATTGACCAACCCGAAAAAGAATGAAATGCATCGATTTTGATCAATCGGTCAACGATCACCCAAATCGTGTCGTTTCCTTTGGAAGTATGTGGCAGATCAGTCACAAAATCCAGAGTCACTTGCTGCCACTTCTACTCCGGAATGGGGATAAGCTGTAGCAGACTTGCAACTCGGCTTTCACTTGCTTACAAATCAAGCACGAGGCCACACTCCCGTAGATCTCCGTACATCTTCGTACCTCCTGGGTGAATAGACTAAAGGGAGCTGTGGGTCTCCCTTAATAACTCATCCTGAATCGCACGGGTTGACATGCACAATCCTACTCCTCAAGCGTAAAGAAATCAATACTGAGTCCGGCCTCTACCTGCTCCCGAATCATCCTATGCTTCCTGTCTCCTGACTAAGTAGCTTTAATCTTATCTACAAGATCAGACTGGATCGTAAATCCATCATAGCTGCAGGGTTGCCTACAAGATGACCTCAATCTCCATCTGACGCACTGCACAACAAAGCCGACGTTGAGGAGTCAACATCAATATGGCTGGAAGTCGACTAAGAGCATTTGACACGACGTTAACCTTCTTGGAATGGATCTATAAAACCATCATAGCTGCATTGACGTCTAGAAGGATGACTTCAATCTCTATCTGATACACTGCACAACAATGCCGTCGTTGAGGAGTCAACATCAGTATGGCTGGAAGCCGACTAAGAGCATTTGATACGACATTAACCTTCTTAGAATGATACTGAAGGTCAACATCGTAATCCACCAGCAATTCAAGCTATCGACGATGTCTCATATTGAGCTTCTTCTAAGTGAAGACATACTTCATGCTGATCAGTATATACCTTTACATGCCAACCCAGCAGAAAATGTCTTCACAGCTTCAAGGCAAAAATCACAGCTGCCATCTCCAGGTCTTGAGTAGGATAATTCCGCTCATGTAACTTCAACAATTCAAAGGCATAGGCCACAACACGGCCATGCTGATATAGAACACGTCTAAGCTCATTGCCGGATGCGTCACAGAAAATCTCAAAGCATACTGACCAATCTAGAATCGTCAAGACGGGAGCAGCTATCAACTTCTGCTTCAAGTCCTCAAACGCTTGCTGGCACTCCTTAGACAAACATAATCAACATCCTTGGTTAGGTGAGTCATTAGGTGAGTCAACAATGCAGCAATCTTGGAGAAGTCCTTGATGAATTTCTTGTAATAGCCAGCCCATCCCAGAAAGCTAAGCTTCTGATCTCTGAAACGGATCGATGGGTTGGTCACTTCTCCACCACATCAGCCTTCTCGGGCTCAACATATATCCACTCTCCTGACACCGCATGTCCAGAAAAAGCAATGGTATGCAATCCGAACTGGCACTTGTTATACTTAGCAAACAAATAATGTTGTCCCAGGGTCTCTAAGGTAATCCTCAAATGCTCAGCATGCTTATCCTCATCCTTCGAATATACCAAGATATCATCGATGAAGTCCACCACAAACTTATTTAGATACGCGTAGAAAACTTGGTTCATCAACCTTATGAAGGTAGCAGGTGCATTTGTTACACCAAAGGGCATAACCCGAAACTCATACTGGCTATAACGAGTTCGTAAAGCGGTCTTGAGAATATGACTCCTTGACCTTCCCCTGATGGTACCCGCGGTCTTGAGAATATGACTCCTTGACCTTCACCTACTGGTACCAGCTCGACAAATCCATCTTTGAATACATTCGAGATCCATCAAGTTGGTCAAAAATATCATCAATGCGAGAGAGAGGATACTTACTCTTCACGGTCACCTTGTTCAACTCCATATAGTCAATGCACATCCTCCACGACCCATCCTTCTTGTCGACCAAAAGCATGTGTGCTCTCCATAGAGACACACTGGAGCATATCAGCCCTCATTGTAACAAATCCTTCAACTGGGTGTGAATCTTGGTCAACTCAGGTAAGGCCATACGATATAAGGCATTAGTAATAGGCTGTCTGCCCGGTATCAAACCGATGGTGAACTCCAAGCATCTATCTGGAGGAAGTCTGTAAATAATATCTGGGAAGACATCGAGAAAAATCTCGGACAGCTCTCGACATGTCTGACTCAGTCTCCATCGCCAAGGCCACGACGTCTTTCAACTTGGCCCTGAACCTCATGTGCTCGGGTGTGGTGCTACCACTAATAAACTTGAACTCTCGATGGCCTGGAATCTAAAAGACCACCCTCCTTCGTCTGTAGTTAATGATGGCATTGAGCATCCCTAGCCAATCCATTCCAAACACAGCTTCAAAGATATGCATCTCTATCACAGGAAGTCGGCATATAATCCCCATCCACAATCTCTACAAGACAATAGTGGCAACGAAAAGAGCTATGAAGCACTACATTTCTCGTGTTGATATTCCAATTGGTGGTGAGATGATCCATTGATATCAAATGCTTGGTTATGAATCTCTGGGCAAGAAACAATGAGAAACCCTAGAATCGAAAAGTAATAGAGCATGAAAAGAAGAGACCATAACGATACACATGAAAGGACAATTCAAGACAAGAACAATAAGAAACAATCCTAAGAAAGGAAATGAAATAAGGCACTCCAAAACAAGACAATGAACATATATATAAACATGCATAATTAAAGAAAAAGGTTAGAGATATACTAGTGATAGCTTACCCAGTACTTTCTACCCCCTCTGCTGACGTAGTAAATGTCTAGCGCTTGTGTGGAGCCCGGCTAGTCTGTCAGAACATTAGTCGCAGCGGGGGCAAAAGGTGTTCCTTGCAGAGCAGGTGAAGGTAGGCCCCAGAGGTGTTGAAAGTGGTAGCCTCTGGGTTACAGAAAGGAATGATCTCTACTAGAGAGGTCTAACTGCCACTGGTGCCACTGGTGTAGAACAGAAGCTCCTCTGCGAACATCTCTTAAAGATGTGTCCCGGATCACCGCATATGAGGCACTGCCTAAGGAACAGTCTGCAGTCCCTCCTCTCGTGTTCAGACTTGCCACAATGGAAGCAGGTCACATGTCACTGCTGGGGAGCTGATGGAACTTTAAGCCTCCTGAATTGGACACCCTGCACCAGACGAGAGAAACTCCATAGCTGTACTGTCGGATGTCTATCAACAATAACTGAAGCCTTCTCCACTCTCCTCAAATGAGTCTCATGCATCCTTGCTGCCTTCAGCACTGCCTTACGAGTAGGCAAATCAAGAGTAGACATAGCTCCTCTATACTCAGGATCGAGGCCCATGCAGAAACGACGAGCTCGGGTGGCAGGAGACGTAACTAGCTCCGGAGCAAACTTGCTCAGTAAGAAAACCTCGGTATCATAAACATCAATACTCTGACGGCCCTAGGTTATGTGCTCAAAGCGCTGCCTCAACTCATCCTTCCTAGTCTCTGGAAGGAACTTGACCTCAAAGCACTACTTGAACTTCTCCTAAGTCACTAGCCCAGTCAAGTGACACTCCTCAGCATCCCACTAATCTCGAGCTTAATGAGCCAGCTTCCTCTTCGCAGCATCACCCAGCCGTCCCGTGGATATCCGACTGTGGCTAGGTCATCCTCTGTGTGGCTCAGCCTCTCGTTGACCTCCATGGAACTCTCATTGCCCGAGAAGAACCTCTGATTCATCTCTCTGAACTACTTGAAGCAAGGAGTCTTCTGAGTCTGAATCTTGGCGAGCATCTCAGCCTACTGCCTCGTGCTCTCTTGAACTCCCAACAAAATCTTCACCAACAGAGAAGGCTCAGGGTGTACCATCTGCGAGGAGGATGTCTCGTTCCTACCATCCATTCTGTGGAGAGAGCGAAACATGAATTAATACAAAATAATATAGTATCACAGCATCATCAGTATCATCCTTACGCATATCGCATTGAGAGGACCAGCATATGACACCACAAAAACCTTTTCATGCCACATTCTCTAAAATACCTAGGAAATACGAAACTTTCCCAATGCATATATAGAGGGTGGAAGGTGACAATGTCGCGACAGTTTCAAATCCAAGGATTTCACCCATTAACTCTAAATACACCCAACGTAATATGATAACATAAGTCCTGCAGACCACTGCGAATGCTGGGACAATATAGACAACAGATAAAAAATAAATGTACATGCTCCAATACAAAGAGATCACATTCACTATATATATACATATATCTGTGTGTCTTTCTCAAAAAGATACATCCGAGAGATACACGAAAGATATTAAGAGACAACCGAGAAAATAAAGTACATAAGTTTAGAACCCAAAAAGTGTCTACACACCAAAAAGGTACAACTCACGCCTAACAAAAAAAAAGAAAAGAAGACTCTCACTCTGGAGGGCCAACTCAACGAAGTCGCCCTCGGGGGGCTTGACTTCAAGCTCAAGGTCTTAGGCAATCTCCTGAGAGAAAACCTGTTCTGAAATCTCTAGCGCTAAACCTGGGGAAAGGGGGTAGGCACGTCAATGCACGTCCAGTATGAAAAAACGTAACTCAAACTGTGAAATACTATATTTAAGATTGGTTTATCCAACCAAGGTATCAGACATTATGTGGATAAATAAAGGAGCACTCTAAATGAAATAATATCTATATGCAGAAATAAAGACATGTGATGAGCCTCAATGAACAAATAAAATAGCATATGATGAACACTTAAAGGAATGTACAGCTAGGTGTAATGATAAAAATAAAGACAAAAAAGTAAATGTGACCAACTAAGAGTGTCCTAACAACTCTATCGATGTCAAATCCATGACACCGTCTATACTGTTTGCAATGTTAGCACGTGAACCTATTCTAATAAGGAAAAGCATACCCTAGTTGACCGTACAAACTCTTGGTCAGGGAGTGCAATGTGTAGTGAGATCCATCCATCATGATAATAAACACGGCCCCCCCTTTCGGGGGAACACATCACCCTCTTGGGATAGAACGCCTATTCCAGAGTCTCAACACTCGGAACGGTATGAACATGATGATCTCGTCGCTCCTGCACACTTTAAACTCTGAGTTTACCCCATTACCTCGTGTCTACGTATGAAATCAAACAATGCACGATAGTGGCGACTAGGATACTTACTCGTGCACACAACTGAAAATCCAGGCATCCATATCCATAAGCTACCATATCCATTGCATCACATCACATCTCATGCAACCAAATCCATCACATCTCAAACTACATCTCAAGCATAATGTAAAACACAACACAATCCAGCCCTGTTGTAACGCCCTGCTCCCCGGGTGCCGTTACAATTGAAACAAGTGTGCACATGCCCCGCATGTGTCAGTGAAGTCAATGTGGAGCAGTGCAGAAAGTAAAGAAATACTCATAACAAAGCAGATAAGAACAGTAAAAACTACAATACAACTGAAAATGTAAATGTGACGCGCCTGCAACCACCTCACGTCCTAATGTCCAGCATTGGAAGTCTGACTCCTCTTGCTCAAGCACCTCAGTATGATTATGTGCGTCGTACCTAGTGGACAACAGAAGTTGCACCATGCTCAATAGAGCAGACAATATCTAAACAAGAGACATAAAAGTAAAGGTGCACAAAGGGGGATCGGACAACTATAGATATGATAGTACTGAACAAAAGAAGTAACATGGTATGACAATTAAGTGTCCACGACTACTGTAAGATGGTACTCACTAAAGTGAATCAATCCTAGGCCGTGACTTATGAGAGAGTACGGTAAGCAACAAGAAGACCCTCTTAAGACCGCAAGGGCGCTACCCGGGCCGAGTCTAATAGAAGATAGTATCATACTGTAAGAACCATAACACTGTGACAGGGGCTCCAGGACCCATCATGATGGTCATCCCTGAATGCCCCCAGGACTTTAGGACCCATCTGAATGATGGACGTCCCCTCCCCACTAATCAGGGGAGCTGAAGACGGGTCCCAGTTGCTCACGCACTCTCCAATCATAAGTTTCTCAACCTGGTGAGTCAAGCAGAATTAACCAATTATTAGTTTAGTGTTGTGAGGTGAGTCAAGTTCAATATTAGTCAAACTGCGTAGTCAAGTCATGCGTCAACCTGTCATGAGTCAGGAAAGTCCACTGCCATACATGTAATTGTAACCTATCATGTCAAGAGCAAATCTCAAGATAGTCCACTGCCGTACATGTAACAACCCAGGGACTACTCAATTTAATCACAATATTAAACTTCATGGCACTAGCAAGCTCAAGAGACAACATGATAAAGAAACTGTCATGCGATAAAATAAAGGCATGGATGTTTCTCATGACATGATATTCCAACTCTGAATTGATATGAAAACACCCAACTGTTCAATGCGATGCACCAAAATACGAAGAAACATTATAATTGCTTGAATAAAAAAGCCCGAAAGTCCAACTCATGAATCGGAATCTGAAGGAGGTTGACCCTAAGAGGATCATCGCCGAGGTTATGAAGAATTACGAAGAAGCCATCGTCCCACGGATGGCAAATTTGTTTTTTGAAGGCTTCCTAAGTTGTCAAGAGCAAAGCATGCAGAAGTTCCCCAACTTCGGGATCGACGTCAGTGTGCTCGAAATGATGTCGGGGGGTGTAGATGAAGTCGTGCAGGCCAAAGAAGCGCCTTTTGAAGCCTCGACTCTAGTAGCCCCACCTTCATATATTGTATTTATTGGAATCTCGGTTGTAATAAACTTTCTTTAGAGAGAATATTATTGTTGCTCCACGCCTTAGCACTTTGATATGGCCTTGAACGGGGGACCCGAGGAGACCCCGGGCCTTAGGTCAGGCTTAGAAAATAGGGGACCCAAGGAGACTCAGGGCCTTAGGCTAGACTTAGGTAGAAGATCATGTCGTGTCTGTAATGGGATTGACGTGGCTTAAAAATTGAGGGCTCTGGTGCCTTTATGAGCCCTCTCCGTAGCTCGGATTTGCCTTTAGAAAGTAGGAAGCACAAGGTGTGGGAGATTGATTTACCATGCTGGCACCCTGGTTAATTTCACGATCGGTCGCGAAGGATGTGGCCTTACGTCTTACGGCAGACACAAGACTTTGGTCAGCAAGCTGGGGGAATGGCCTCTAGCCTTACGGCAGACTGATAGGTCGGTCTGTGAGGGGGAGTGGTCCCTAACCTTATGGCAGACTGATAGGTCGGCCTGATGGGGGCCCCCAGCATTACGACGGGATCTGTTGAAGAAAATGTGGGCGGAAGCTGTTGAAGAAAATGTGGGCTGATTGGTAGACCACCCACTGAATGGGGTAGCAGTCTGATGAGCCGTTCTACGACGGCAGCCAATATTTGTATGTTGGTGTTTACTTCCTGTGTAAACAAATGGAACTGCTCTAGAGTCATCAATTACGACTCGAGCAGAGAAGCCAGGATCCAGGTCGGCGGCGTATCGTTTGTCATCCTCATAGTGACTGGCCACTCGGGCTCCTCATTAGTGGGTTGAGCCATAGTTGGTGTGGATGAAGACGTGGTTACTGACTCGATTCACACAGACAGTGCTAGATGTTTCAGGGTATTTTCTCACCGCGATGTTGCAGATAGGTAGTCTGAATGGCGTCATTGATGTGGCTGACGACCTTTAGGGCTCTGGTTGAGCTAACTCTAATAACAGGGGGCTCCAAACCGAACTATAGTTGTCGGGCTGAGCCGTGGCCGAGCGATCTCCTCTGCGATCTGTAACATAAGAAGCTAGTTAGGATGTCGGATCTGGGTTTCGACCAAATCTCCTCTGATGCTTAAGTCAGAACGTGACTAAGAAATACTCGGTGGAGCTGAGTCCGACTAGTTGGGAGGTGTAATGGTCCATATTTTTCAATGCAACTATTCACGTATTTTCATTTTTTAAAACTATTTTATAATGGTTTGTCAGGAGTTTTACGATTTCAAAAATTTCTTATAAAAATATTTTGAAGTATCAGACTAGTTATGGAGTATTTTGGTAAGTTCGGGTTTCATCAAATACCTCTAAAAGATCTGATAAAAATTCATTTTCAGATATTGTTGTTTTGGCTTAATGAATTTATTTTCTATACAAACGTTTTCAAAACATTTTCAAACTTTTACAGTATCCTTCTATGATCATTTAGGGCTCCCCACATTAATTTCATAATTTTCTGAAGTCAAATCAATAGAGAACCCGCAGACCCGCTTGCTAAACGTTTTGGCCTAAAACACGTATTACCGTAGCTCAAACCCTGAAACGGACTTCGTATTCGCGATCCTCGCGACGATACGAATCCGTGGGTATGTTTTCGTAATTTTTCGGACACGTTTACTAGTAGGGGCAAAATCGTAATTTTGTATTTTTGACATTATCTACTAATTACCTTTTAATCTTTTTACTTAATTACTAATTACCCTAATCAACTATTAAATTACTCTAACATGACTAACACATGGAGATGACACCTTAAACGTTTCCAAACTTAGTCTAACTCATTTAAGATTTAGTCTAAAGTGATATTAATTACCACCTTCTCCTATTAATTCCATTGACCAATGGGATTTTAAAATTATTAACTAATCAGTATTTAAACCCCTCTCTCCCTCACTAATCACCCAAGAAAAAATAACCCAGGCCCGTGTTTTTCTCTCCCCGCTTCGTTCGAAACCCCTCTCCTCCGACGAGTGGCCTCCCCCTCTCCGATTTCCGACGGCGAAACCAACCCCGACGAACCCACGCCCAACCGCCACCTCCGGACGTCGTCTCCGTACGCTCCCCGTACGCCGCTACTCCGCTCTGCCCCGAGCTCCGACGCCCACCTCTTCCCTCTCCGACTGCAGGGCGCTTCGTCACCGCCGCTCGGAGTAGCCCACGCTCACCGGAGCCCGTCAGCAAAGCTCACGGAGACAAAGCCCGATGCTCCGTCTCTCGCTTTCGAGACCTCCTCCACAACCCCCGGAGCGCCGTCGTCGCCGTACTGCATCCGACCCCACGCTGCTCCGTCCCGCTTCGAACCCACCAACACCCACAGCGCCACCCTCCTCTTCTCAAGCACCCGCCGCCTTGGACGCCGCCACAGCACCACGCCCTCCTCCCCTCGAGCTCGCCTTTGCTCTGCCTCGTCGTCAACACAACATCTCGCCCAGCTGCTGTCGTGCCTACACCCCCACTGGCGCCCACCGCCGCGTCCCACGCCGCCCGCCGTCGCTCTCGCAGCAGCTGCTTACGTCGCCGTTCACTGCTGCACACTGCCGCCGCCGTCGTTCGCCGCTCCCCCGACGCCGTCTCTCCCCGCTGCCGCTGCTGCGTCGCCCGAGCATCACCCCCGTGCACTCGCCGCCCTCCGACGTCGACTACGGCCAATTCCCATGCAACGAGTGACGGGGGGTAAGAGTAATACGTTTTTCAAATTAAGTATACGTATGCGTAAGTTTTGATTATTTTAATATTTTATAAAATATTATATAAGTGTTAATGGTTTTAAATCCATAAATAATTATATCAGCCTCAGAAAAATAAGAGACTAGCTCCAGAAAATCAGAAATGACATTCTGGACCCAATGACGCTAGTTTCATCTCAATCTGACGCTTAGTTTTTCCCGTATTAATTTTTAAGCCTAAATGTTAAATATGTTATTTTCATTCAAAAATCCGTAACTTGATATTTTCACTTGTATTAATATATGAGAAAAATATATGTTAAAGTACTCTCCGAGACGGCCATTTTGACAGTTCATTTGCAACTTTCCGATACCGATTGCACCCAGAAGAAATGTTTGAATAATTGCGTCACAAATTGAAAAATAGTTTTTAAATTATTTTTGAGCTCTTAAAAATTATAAATATTAATGTAGGCTTCAAAAAATTATTTCCTCCTACGATAAAATTATTTTCATCATATCTAGCCTACAATAAAATTTAGAACGCTTTCCGACACCATTTCAATCGATTATAAAATCAAACACATTAAGTTAAATAGGTAGAAAATAGGTGTTCTGTAACCGATTGTTCTTGTGTTTTGCAGGTACAAATTCTTGTGCACCAGCTTCCGTAGAAGCCTTAGATTCAGTTTCGGCTTGCTACGTCAATCTCGAAATCAGTAAGTCACGACTAATTCTAAAGTTAGAAAATTAGATAAGTGTACCCGTATGAACTTAGGACACCACTATAGCCTCCGAACGGCTACTTGACTTGAACCGAACTAGAAACCTAATCTAATAGGAAAGTAATCAACTATAGATTACTTTGCCAACTTTCAATTTTGGTGGTTGTTAAACACAACCATCAACTTAGGTAAATTGTGTGCTAAACAATACTTCTACATGCTCGAAGCATGGAATCGGTATTAATGTTGTCGGACTTGTCTTTATCCTCAGTTCACTTTGGCACAGTCAGCTTTGGAATGAGTTACCACCCTCTGGTTTTCAATGAGAAAGTCAACCAGTGGACTTGGGTTGACTAACATGTGATACACCGTATGGAACATCTTGTGAAACTTGTTGTGGAATATCTTGTGGAATATCTGATGGAACATCTCATGAAACATCTTGGGGAACATCCCGTATAAACATGTACATAGAACACTTGACACTTCACGGGGGTTTTTTTGGGGTAACTCATAGTTTGAGAGAGTATGAGAGTGACTGGAGTTCAATCTTCCCGTCTCGCTGCCTGTGTTTCGGCATACCGTCCCGCTGCCTGTGTTTCGGCAAAATACATGTCCCGCTGCCTGTGTTTTTGGCATTCGTCTGGGTCGCGCCCAGGCAAGAGATGAACTTGATGGTCACATATTGTACTCTCCAACTTGAGTCACGTAGTGTAATTACTTTTGCACAGTCACTTTTACTTTACGCACTACAGTCACCTTTACTTTATATGTTCCATGCACGTTACTTACTACACTTGTACAGTCACCAGTTCTTTACCTGTTGTACTTTTAGCTACAGCAGTAGTACGTTTCACTTGCTTAACCTGCTTTACACATGCACTACTACCGTACAGTTGTTCTCTCCTTTCAGTTTAGTTTGCATTTACTTCTCAGTTGTATACAGTTGTTACTCAGTACTTTACTTTTCACTCTGATCTGCTCGTACGTAGTTACTTTTGTCATACTTGTGCACTGCTTCTTTTCTATATTTAGAATTGTTGTGACTTACCTACGGTTCCATCTTCGTGGCACCGCAGACGACGTACATATGGAGGTAGATGCTCCTGGGCTAATAGCGCCAGAATTCGACCGCAGCTTCCAGAGTTATATTTCAGTGTTGTGTACTTTATTCTTTCATGTATACTTGTTGAGACATCTTGTACAGTATGGATTGTAATACTTGGACATTATCTGAGTATTTTTGTACATCTCTGCATCGTGGCTATTTTGTTTTCACTGGTAACCTGCAGGACCTGCGCAAATATCAAATAAGTAACGGGCCCCCGGGAGCGGGTCGTTACAAGTTTGGTGGCCCACGCAGGTCCACGCTAACTACCTCGTGAACAATATAGCAAGATCAGGGTGTACAATATAAAATACTCAAATTGAACTCTCGAGTACTGGTTGTCTCGAGTGTTCACCTGTATTGGATATACGGGTAAAGCGTCCGTATTACCATCTTCATTAGGTCTTCCTTAATTCTCATCTCTTCCTTTGAACTCTTAACCCTTGCTTAGGAACTCGTGTTCCATTCTTGGATATACACTCCCTAGTAACCTCTTTTGCTAGCAGTTATAGTGATTTTCCATAAGTTGAACTATCTACCCACTTCATCACCTTTCCTTTAGTTGATGATGGCACGCATATAAATGATAAGCTTCCTTCAATGGACCATGACCCGGTCAATGTGCTTGGCTAAGTTTGTTGGATCACCCTTGCTAGACTTGGGGTAAGTGATCCTGGCTTAGTCACTTCCCTGGCCGTGTTCCGCTGGACCGCAAGGATGTGAATCGTGATTATGTAACGCCATCGATCTTCATCACTATCACCCTTCCTTTAGCTTGATGACCTTTTGATTGACCTTCTTAGAATCTTTCTATTTCTATCACCCTTCCTTTAGCTTGATGACCTTTTGATTGACCTTCTTAGAATCTTTCTATTTCTAATTTTCTTGAACTCTAACTACGTCTATTTTAAGGAGGGTAGCATTCGATTTTTGATCACCAGAAATTCGATTTAGACAACGGAAGCGAATCAAAGGACGCTCAGAAGTATTATAGGATGATGCTAGAGATTTTGGGACGAGCCAAACCCGACGTGCAAGTATATACTGTTACGTCTTCTTGAGATCGTATTTCAATTCTAACCCCTACTTTCATCTTGTGCCGATTCTCCATGAGTTAAACCTCCTTTTCCACCTACCATCTCCCCCTCTTTATTTCCTTTGTCCGCTTCCTCACCTAGAGCCCCGTTCCCGCCTAACCCAGTCTACCCCACCGACGACTTTCGATGCCCCCCGTTTTTCTTTAAAGACCCCCCCTCTTCTTCCTCACCAAGCCACCCCGTGGTTTCCATTACGCTGTATCGACTCCCACTCCTCCTCCCGGCCTCTTCCCCAAGCGAACTCGACCCATCTCGCCTCAAGCTCCTCCGACCTCACCCAAAGCTCCACCACCCCATCCTACTCTGGTGACACCCACCACGTCAAGCAGCCGCAGCCATCATAGATCGACAACCACCGATGGCCCTCCAACGATATGTTTTGGGATTTGTGGCCTTGGCGACGACCCTCGCCGCCACCTTCACTACCGCTGTGTGGCTGAGATCTTGGGAAGCCGTGATCCTTGGGCTTCTCTTGAGCTCTCTGCCCTGGTTTTCACCCAGGTTGAGATCACGTTTAGGCTTCCTCTTGCGTCTACTCCTTTTGGTGTGCTGGAAAGTGTGTTTTTGATTGTTTATTTGTTGGGTGATGTTGGGTGTTGTGAATGTCAAGTATTGGTCTACGGAAGGAGTGATGGCAATGATTATCGACATGATATTGGCCTTGGGAGTTGAAGTTGGATGTAGGCCTTGTGCTTAGCTCTGGATGAGAGCTTGGATCTTGCCTTATTGTGAGATATTATGGAGATTGATGGAAGGAATGCGAGCAGTGAATACTAATTTTAGGTATTGGCCTTGTACTTACCTTTGGGCGTTGATTTGGACGTTTGCATGTGGTTGGGCATTATGGAAATTGATGTTGTTGGTACCCGTGGATTAGTCGATACATGCTATATTATGAACGACATCTGTGGCTAGACCCAGTTAGTTACCAGTAGCACGAATAAACTTTATGGACTTCCGTTTTACGTGATTTAAATAGCTTGCTACTGGCTTATCACCTCAGGTTCCAAGTTCGACCAGATGTTGTCATCATAATAGCCCTCATTTTCATGTGATATTATCATCTCATGTTAATTTTAGGCTACCTGAGAAGTCAGAATAACTATTGTAATGATGCAAGTCTCAGGAATAGTTACGGAAGCTATGGTGATGTCAATAGTATGTATTCATATATAACATCTCTTGTTTTCTTGATGCTGTGATATCGCATTATATTTCATGTTATTTACAACCTAATTTACTATATTACTATCTCTTCTATCATTTATTTGCTTGAGCTCTTCATAACATCAATTATTTTCAAACGAGATTTTTAAACAAAAGAGATTTTTAAATTCCGAGGACGGAATTATTTTAAGGAGGGTAGAATGTAACGGTCCATATTTTTCAATGCAACTATTCACGTATTTTCATTTTTTTAAAACTATTTTATAATGGTTTGTCAGGAGTTTTACGATTTCAAAAATTTCTTATAAAAATATTTTGAAGTATCAGACTAGACTAGTTATGGAGTATTTTGGTAAGTTCGGGTTTCATCAAATACCTCTAAAAGATCTGATAAAAATTCATTTTCAGATATTGCTGTTTTGGCTTAATGAATTTATTTTCTATACAAACGTTTTCAAAACATTTTCAAACTTTTACAGTATCCTTCTATGATCATTTAGGGCTCCCCACATTAATTTCATAATTTTCTGAAGTCAAATCAATAGAGAACCTGCAGACCCGCTTGCTAAACGTTTTGGCCTAAAACACGTATTACCGTAGCTCAAACCCTGAAACGGACTTCGTATTCGCGATCCTCGCGACGATACGAATCCGTGGGTATGTTTTCGTAATTTTTCGGACACGTTTACTAGTAGGGGCAAAATCGTAATTTTGTATTTTTGACATTATCTACTAATTATGTTTTAATCTTTTTACTTAATTACTAATTACACTAATCAACTATTAAATTACTCTAACATGACTAACACATGGAGATGACACCTTAAACGTTTCCAAACTTAGTCTAACTCATTTAAGATTTAGTCTAAAGTGATATTAATTACCACCTTCTCCTATTAATTCCATTGACCAATGGGATTTTAAAATTATTAACTAATCAGTATTTAAACCCATCTCTCCCTCACTAATCACCCAAGAAAAAAATAACCCAGGCCCGTGTTTCTCTCCCCGCTTCGTTCGAAGCCCCTCTCTCTCCGATTTCCGACGGCGAAACCAACCCCGACGAACCCACGCCCAACCGCCACCTCCGGACGTCGTCTCCGTACGCTCCCCGTACGATGCCCCCAGTCGACAACCGCCTTCACCTCTTCCGACGAACGGAGCCACCGAAAGCACGCCGCCGCCAAGCTCCGCCACAGCTCCGCCCCGAAGAACCCGCCGCTACTCCGCTCTGCCCCGAGCTCCGACGCCCACCTCTTCCCTCTCCGACTGCAGGGCGCTTCGTCACCGCCGCTCGGAGCAGCCCACGCTCACCGGAGCCCGTCAGCAAAGCTCACGGAGACAAAGCCCGACGCTCCGTCTCTCGCTTTCGAGACCTCCTCCACAACCCCGGAGCGCCGTCGTCGCCGTACTGCATCCGACCCCACGCTGCTCCGTCCCGCTTCGAACCCACCAACACCCACAGCGCCACCCTCCTCTTCTCAAGCACCCGCCGCCTTGGACGCCGCCACAGCACCACGCCCTCCTCCCCTCGAGCTCGCCTTCGCTCTGCCTCGTCGTCGACACAGCATCTCGCCCAGCTGCTGTCGTGCCTACACCCCCACTGGCGCCCACCGCCGCGTCCCACGCCGCCCGCCGTCGCTCTCGCAGCTGCTTACGTCGCCGTTCACTGCTGCACACTGCCGCCGCCGTCGTTCGCCGCTCCCCCGACGCCGTCTCTCCCCGCTGCCGCTGCTGCGTCGCCCGAGCATCGCCCCCGTGCACTCGCCGCCCTCCGACGTCGACTACGGCCAATTCCCATGCAACGAGTGACGGGGGGTAAGAGTAATACGTTTTTCAAATTAAGTATACGTATGCGTAAGTTTTGATTATTTTAATATTTTATAAAATATTATATAAGTGTTAATGGTTTTAAATCCATAAGTAATTATATCAGCCTCAGAAAAATAAGAGACTAGCTCCAGAAAATCAGAAATGACATTCTGGACCCAATGACGCTAGTTTCATCTCAATCTGACGCTTAGTTTTTCCCGTATTAATTTTTAAGCCTAAATGTTAAATATGTTATTTTCATTCAAAAATCCGTAACTTGATATTTTCACTTGTATTAATATATGAGAAAAATATATGTTAAAGTACTCTCCGAGACGGCCATTTTGACAGTTCATTTGCAACTTTCCGATACCGATTGCACCCAGAAGAAATGTTTGAATAATTGCGTCACAAATTGAAAAATAGTTTTTAAATTATTTTTGAGCTCTTAAAAATTATAAATATTAATGTAGGCTTCAAAAAATTATTTCCTCCTACGATAAAATTATTTTCATCATATCTAGCCTACAGTAAAATTTAGAACGCTTTCCGACACCATTTCAATCGATTATAAAATCAAACACATTAAGTTAAATATGTAGAAAATAGGTGTTCTGTAACCGATTGTTCTTGTGTTTTGCAGGTACAAATTCTTGTGCACCAGCTTCCGTAGAAGCCTTAGATTCAGTTTCGGCTTGCTACGTCAATCTCGAAATCAGTAAGTCACGACTAATTCTAAAGTTAGAAAATTAGATAAGTGTACCCGTATGAACTTAGGACACCACTATAGCCTCCGAACGGCTACTTGACTTGAACCGAACTAGAAACCTAATCTAATAGGAAAGTAATCAACTATAGATTACTTTGCCAACTTTCAATTTTGGTGGTTGTTAAACACAACCATCAACTTGGGTAAATTGTGTGCTAAACAATACTTCTACATGCTCGAAGCATGGAATCGGTATTACTGTTGTCGGACTTGTCTTTATCCTCAGTTCACTTTGGCACAGTCAGCTTTGGAATGAGTTACCACCCTCTGGTTTTCAATGAGAAAGTCAACCAGTGGACTTGGGTTGACTAACATGTGATACACCGTATGGAACATCTTGTGAAACTTGTTGTGGAATATCTTGTGGAATATCTGGTGGAACATCTCATGAAACATCTTGGGGAACATCCCGTATAAACATGTACATAGAACACTTGACACTTCACGGGGGTTTTTTTGGGGTAACTCATAGTTTGAGAGAGTATGGGAGTGACTGGAGTTCAATCTTCCCGTCCCGCTGCCTGTGTTTCGGCATACCGTCCCGCTGCCTGTGTTTCGGCAAAATACATGTCCCGCTGCCTGTGTTTTTGGCATTCGTCTGGGTCGCGCCCAGGCAAGAGATGAACTTGATGGTCACATATTGTACTCTCCAACTTGAGTCACGTAGTGTAGTTACTTTTGCACAGTCACTTTTACTTTACGCACTACAGTCACCTTTACTTTACACGTTCCATGCACGTTACTTACTACACTTGTGCAGTCACCAGTTCTTTACCTGTTGTACTTTTAGCTACAGCAGTAGTACGTTTCACTTGCTTAGCCTGCTTTACACTTGCACTACTACCGTACAGTTGTTCTCTCCTTTCAGTTTAGTTTGCCTTTACTTCTCAGTTGTATACAGTTGTTACTCAGTACTTTACTTTTCACTCTGATCTGCTCGTACGTAGTTACTTTTGTCATACTTGTGCACTGCTTCTTTTCTATATTTAGAATTGTTGTGACTTACCTACGGTTCCATCTCCGTGGCACCGCAGACGACGTACATATGGAGGTAGATGCTCCTGAGCTAATAGCGCCAGAATTCGACCGCAGCTTCCAGAGTTATATTTCAGTGTTGTGTACTTTATTCTTTCATGTATACTTGTTGGGACATCTTGTACAGTATGGATTGTAATAATTGGACATTATCTGAGTATTTTTGTACATCTCTGCATCGTGGCTATTTTGTTTTCACTGGTAACCTGCAGGACATGCGTAAATATCAAATAAGTAACGGGCCCCCAGGAGCGGGTCGTTACAGGAGGCCGTCCACTAGTTCTCGGAGCTGGCTATATGGAGAAAAATGTTTGTTTGGTGAAGCAGATTGAGTGTATATAAATACCCGAGTATCAGATCTCAGAGATTCGTCCCTTTCCCGTCCTTCGTGTGACTAATTATATGCAATGGTTTTGTCAACGCCATCCGTCCATAGCGCTCGCGCATTCATGGCATTTTATTGTCTTTAGCATGTGTTGTCCATATTGATGATGGGTTAATGGTCAATCATTTGATCGCCCGGTTTGAGGAGTGGACCCCGTAATTGCGGGAGCTCGACGGTCAATCGAGATGTCGTCATGAATGGAGAGAGGGTGAGCCACACCTGAGGGCTCTGGGCCGGAGTTGTGGGCCGTACTGGGCCAACCCGCCAACCCGCAGGATGTAGCTAACCTGGCAGCCTCTGGGCCGGGGTCGTGTCAATGCTCATTTTAAGAAATATGATAAACCCAAACTCAATAACCATTTTACTCTAAACCCTAAGACATGCAGCATCGATCCAGAAGCCCAAAAACAGCTAATCGTCTGGAAACCAAGAACCTAACCCGAATCCAAACTACCAATATCCCTATTCAGTGGGTCGTTCCTCAATCGTTGAAGAAGTTTTGTTGTATATCCGGTAGGCTTTGCTACGTGTGGAATATCCAACAAAAATTCCTTCATCGGATCTTGGCTCGAATTTGTCTAAATTACCAAAGGTGTTCTTTATAAAACATTTCGAACCAAAAACACGAAAATATTTCACTTGAGGCTTTTTATCATAAAACAACTCAAAACAAGTTTTGTTTGTTCGGGGTCTCACTAGGATCCTATTGAGCACATAATATGTCGTGGTGGTAGTTGGCTCAATTAGCCCATGTGGGCTGCCCACCAACCCAATGGGGTTTGGTGGTGGGTTGGTGCACCAACCCCCTCCCCCTCTATTCCTATAAAAGAGAGGGCATGTTTTGGTTGTTTAGCATCGAAAATTGGAAATCAATGAGCTTCTATTGAAGCATTGTGAGAGTTTGTATGAGATCCTATTGGAAGATTTATAGGATCATTGTGAGCGATCTTTGAGTGAGACATTTGTGAGGATTTCTTTGTATGGGTTGAGTGTTTTATTTGAAATAAAGAGAAGTGTTCTCTTGGTCGTTTAGGCGACCTAAATCTTTTGTATGCTCTCTATTTGTTCTTCGTGCTAGATACTTCGGCGATCTGATTGCCTCCGCTCGGCGCACAACAATTGGTATCTGAGCTTTGTTGAAGAAGTTCTAGACGAAGAAGACGGGCAAAGACGGCGACGAAAATCCTTCTACTCCAATGGCGCAATCTTCAACAACGTAAACTATCGTATCCAATACGAAGTTCGAAATTGAGAAGTTTGATGGGCGTATCAACTTCGGCATGTGGAGATGTGAAGTACTTGACATCTTGAACCAACTTGGTCAAGATCAAGTACTAGATGAGAGGCCGACTACGACGTCGGATGCGAAGTGGAAGATGATGAACCGGACCGCTTGTGGCACGATCCAGCTCTACTTGACAAAGAAGAAGAAGAACCCTTTCATGGAGGAGACGAACGCGAAAGCGTTATGGGATGCGCTTGGTGAAAAGTACATGAAGAAGAACATTCAGAATCGCCTAAAGAAGAAGCTTTTTGACCTCAAGATGGAGGAAGGAGTTTCAGTTGAAGAACACCTAGACTACTACAACAAACTCCTCACAGATTTGAGGAACATCGACGTCAAGGTGGAAGATGAGGACAATGCGATGATTCTCCTCAACTCACTGCATAAAGACTATAAGCACATCGTTTCGATCTTAACCTATGGTAAAGAATATACCACCTTCAATGAAGTTTCTACCGCTCTTACTAGTAATGAATTTAGAAAGAAGGATAATGAGAAGATGAGGGGCCAAAGATCCGAAGAGCTTACCGTGGTTAGAGGTCGGAGCAATGAAAGAGGTGGAGGCCACAAAGGGAATCATATATTCGAGACGAGGGACAATAGTAGAGCTCTGCGCACAAACATCGAGAGGGATCGATGTGCCTTTTGCAAGGAAAGAGGACATTAGGCAAGGGAGTGCCCAAAGGCCAATAAGAAGAAAGATGCTACCGCCAACATCGTCAAAAGCGAAGAGGTTGATAAGTGGGTCCTAGTTGGTGCGACGGAAGGGGTGATGAAGGGGGGATGGGTGCTTGACTCGGGTTGCTCATTCCATATGACACCCCACAGAGAGTACTTTACTACTTTCCATGAAGGTTGTAAGCGTAAAGTCCTTCTTGGAGACGATGGAGCATGCACGACGGCGGGCGTTGGCACGGTCCGCATAAAGATGAGTGATGGTGTCACACGGGACATAGGTAATGTTCATTATGTGCCAGATGTGAAGTACAATTTGATATCGCTTGATTCACTTGAAGCCAAGGGTTGCAAAGTGACTATGGAGGACAGCGCTTTAAAGGTGACACGAGGAGCAATGATCCTGATGAAGGGGAAGCGTGAAGGCAACCTCTATTACTTGGATTGTACGGTGATGATGAAGACGACGAGAGTTCCAGATGAGCGAGCTACCGACTCAAGCTCGCACGCAACAAAGACACCATTGAATGATCTCCGGAGAGGTGGTGCTAATAGAGGTGATGGTTCAAGTCAGTATGGTGGAGACACCTTATCCCCACAACTTGCACAGCGGATGGATTCCATCAAAGTTTGGAGACCAAGGTATGAGAGATGCCAACCTGCAAGAAGGGTTTCGTTTGCTTTCTTTGTCAGGTGTGATGAGTTTCCAACCTTATTCGATGAGGTGGAGCACAATGATGACCTATGTGGACGAATGAAAGATTGGTGTGATGAGATGGAATCAACGATGATTGATGAAGCTAAGGATCATGTGGAGCTACTTTGCACTAGTGATTGTTCGACGGACGAGCTTATGAAGGTCGATATCGGAGTCAAATTTGAGTATAGCTCGGACTTTTATGTTGACAATATGAGATGACTTTGGTGGCCCCTTCTGGGGCAATGAGGCTCTGCAAAGCCATATGAGCCTTTCGAGGCAAGATGACGGGAACACGAGATGATTCTCATCGAGGAGGAGCGTTGACGGTCGATTTGTGACATAGACCTAATATCTCGTCAAGGTGGAGATTTGTGGTAGTTGGCTCAATTAGTCCATGTGGGCTGCCCACCAACCCAATGGGGTTTGGTGGGGGGTTGGTGCACCAACCCAAGGGGGGTTGGTGCACCAACCCCCTCCCCCTCCATTCCTATAAAAGAGAGGGCATGTTTTGGTTGTTTAGCATCGAAAATTAGGAATCAATGAGCTTCTATTGAAGCATTGTGAGAGTTTGTATGAGATCATATTGGAAGTTTTATAGGATCATTGTGAGTGATCTTTTAGTGAGCCATTTGTGAGGATTTCTTTGTATAGGTTGAGTGTTTTATTTGAAATAAAGAGAAGTGTTCCCTTGGTCGTTTAGGCGACCTAAATCTTTTGTATGCTCTCTATTTGTTCTTCGTGCTAGATACTTCGGTCATCTGATTGCTTCCGCTCGACGCACAACAGTATCTGCCAATGTTTTAAATTAAGGGTACTTGTTTTCTTGTGCCAATAGAACTGATATAGTTCAGGCAATTTAACAAAATATTATATGCAGCAGTAAAAATAGCAATACGATTCTAAATGAATTCCCATTAAAAAAAAGAAAAATAGAATTAAGGACATGAAAGTACCAATCAGCAAGAGATAACTATGCAAGAGAGACGGCTTGAAAGCAGGGAATTGATACCATGAGTGATATCCCAGTGACAACGGCCCAAGAATTGCCGAGGGTGGCTCCGGCGAGCTCAACGTCACCCAAATGGCCGGCAAACATAACAGCGACCAGCACCAACCCATAATATGACAGGCTTGTGAGGATCATGGGAACCGCGAACCGAAGCTGCCCCTTGGCCTCCTTCACATCTATTAACCTCCTCAAACATCCTTCTCTTTGATTTTCTCCCTTCTGATCACAAACCGCACGCTCTATCAGAGGAGTTGAAGACATGTTCGTCTCTCTCTCTCTCCTCTCTCTCTCTCTCCCTCTCCCCCCACACTCTCTCCAAGACTGTTGCAATTTCTCTTACGGTCTATTTAATGAGGGAAAAAGAAAGGAGAAGGAAGCGTCAATAAATGCACGGTCAAATGCATGGTCCATGCACTGATAATTAGGTTAAACACAGTCCTACTAAGTTCTTTTTTAAATTCATCGGAAAGCGACAGACCTACTACTTCGTTTGATTCTAATTTAATATTCATCTGCAATCATTTTCATAAATAACTTCCTAGATCTAGTTGATAATTTTGTTATTTTTTTTATAAATTTTAGACTCATTCTATCGTTAAGTTTTTACAAAGCCGCAACTAAATTAATTATATATGATGGTAAATTAGACTTAAATTAACAGAAAGACCAGTAAAAAGCCTTGTAATGTTATATTAAAGTAGGTTGTACAAGACACATTAACGAAATCGAAGCAAGTAACGGAAAATTTAATTAAATTTACATATGCATTATTCGTGATCTAGAAAAACAAAAGTAAAGATAAACTCCTGGTTCACGTTCCGTGCGTTTGTCTTCGTGCTGACTGTTCGTGACAGGGTGAGACACAGCTGTCAGTTCCCGATCAGGCAAATCGATAACTGACCGCATTGACTCGAGACAACGAATATCCCCGTATTTTTTTTAATCTTTATTAAAAAATGATATGTTGACGCGAAAGCTCACAAACGATATTTTTAAGGAAAATCCTAGTAATACAGGAACAGAAAAGTTTCAAGAAAGAAAATCACGTGCCCCAACTCAAGTCTCACGACAGATCTCAACCGCCACAAAAAGACGTGTATCCATATCCCATAATTGTCTTGTTTTATTAGAGAAAGAAGTTGGCCAAGTCTACAATAAGGTTTCGTTGATATTAAAACTGAAACTAATATGATCACTAACAAGTATTTTTCAAAACATAATATATGATATGGATTTCCACCTGGCGTAATTTTCTAAGCTTTAAATGCGTCTTTACACTGTTAAAAATGGTCATGTGAATCTCGAGAGGAGTAAACAATGCGTAGATGGGTCTATAGGCATTAGGCGGTATATAATCCGAAAGTGGTTACGGTAGAAACCAAAGGATGTGGCAAGTGACGTAAATCATTATGCCCATGACCAGTCGAGGGAGATCACGTCGCGCAATAAAGGAAAAGCCGTTACTACAAATGGGAGGAATAAGAAATCGTCGTCTATGAATAGGCAGAAGAAGGACAGAGAGAGGGTTCGCACTCTAATGTACTGAATACTAGGTACTCTGACAACTCTTCTCTTTACACTGAGATTTATATTTCTTCCTCTAAAAAGCTCAGCGAGACAGCATTAGCATCGAGTCGATCTCCCTTTAGGTCAATCTTGACTGCCCCGTGCCATCTTAAGTCTCATACTGACTTAAGAATCGGAGGAGATTTGGGTCGGAACCCATATCCGACCCCCTCTGACGACTAACTATGTTGCAGATGGCTCGGCGTACGACCCAGCAAGTGGCTCGAAGGATCATTCTCTGCGGCCCAGAGTTAGGTCGAGCTTCAATCCAATAGCTCAAACTTGGCTCTCTCTCTCTCTGATCCGGGTCTCAACAACCTCGGGTCACATCATCAGCTGACGCGGCACCACGTCACCGGATGCATCCACGTCAGCTCCACCTTACTGTTGCCAAAAGTCATCCGTCAACAGGTTCATGCGGATTTTTATCTTGTAAGTGTTAAATACACCTCAATGATTGAGATGTAACTTTTTTTTGCTAAAAGTGGTGAAATTGTCATGTCACAAAACACATCTCCCTCTTTTTCTTTCATCTTTTTGCCACTTTTGGTTTAAAAAAACTTATGTACACATCAATCATTGAGACGTATATAGCACTTACCTTTATCTTTGGAATGCTTAAAGGACTTGTTTTTCCGGGCGGGATTTTGTACGGCTCTTGTACGACCCGTTTGTTATAGCCATGGTGGCGTGGCATGTCGTCACTAGTTCTTTCATTTGCAACTCTCTTCCTTCAATGTTAAAGGGGTTGTGAGAGGTCGAGGATTAGTGGTATTCGCCTTCCCTCTCTTGTGAGAAGTCGAGGGTTCGATTCCTTCTTTCCGATGTATCTGACAAAAAAAATAGTAAATGAGTTGTGTGAATTCTTTCTTATCAATTAGATAATCATCTTATGGAAAGTTAAAAATCATGAATCAAACGATCAAAGTTAACATCAATATACGAGATACGATACGTAACCACGGCAATATAAGAAATAAACACAAATCAAAAGAGAATCATGCACATCACATCAAAATTAATACTTGTTCAAGTCAATTCTTGGTGCACGTTTAGTTAGAGTTAGAGTTTAGTTAAAGAGGTCACTAATACTTCAATCAACTTCGATTACAATGCATGATATTTGGTTCAAGGAAAAACTCATACCGATAAGAAATTTGGAGAATAAAACTATGAAGATAAATTAGCTTTGACTATCAAATAACTCTGAAAGCTTTTCTGTTTTTCCATATGTAATTGCTACATGAACCGTGAAAATTCCTAAAGTATGGTGGATTTGAATTATTTTGTACGCTTCCTATCACATAATTCATCAAAGATCTCAGTACCGAAAGAGTGGTGGGAATTTTTGGCTCATTGTTGATCAATTAGTCAGCAGAAAAGTAAAAAGTACATTCCTTCCTGAAAAAAGTCAAATCCTTTGTTGGTCGAGCTATGTACAAAATTTTCTATTTCAACCATATTCTATACACTATACCTATATTACAAGCTCACGGTAGATGCTATTGTGAAAGCGGATAGTGGCACTGCATCACACACTGCTTAGCAGCTGTCACACACATATTTGGATGTGGAGTATGAAGAGATCAAAAAGTATGTAAAAACCTTTCGTAGTCAAGAGGATGAGTATGAGGGATTTTCTGGGTCCTTATGGCTATAAAATTGACGTTCGGTCTAAGTCGGACAAACGACGAAAACATTAAAGCAGCGGAAAACCAACTTAAAATTATTTTTAGTCTAGCACTAAATAGTTAAACCCTAGCCAGAATCTCTACTATCCCGTGGTTGGGTCCGACCAACCCATATGATAGATCTATCAACCTATTACAATTATAAACGCATGTTAATAAACTATATACTTTTTATTTCGTTTCCGCAGAATAGGAAGCGTCATTTTCAGCAACATTTCTTTTCCTTCGAAGCGATGCCCCGCGCCGCTTCTCTCAAACTGAACATCGTCCCGATTTGAACCGCGCTCTGAGCCGAACGGCTTCCCAAACCGAACTGCATTCCGAGGCGAGCAACACCCTTGTCGCCGAGCTAACCACACGCCAAAGAAAGTTTCACTTTGAATGGATCCACACAAAAACGTGTATCCATAATTGTTGTATTAGAGAAAGACGTTGGCCAAACCTACAATAAGGTTTTGTTGCTATTAAAACTGAAACCAATATGATCACTTACAGGTATTTTTCAAAACATAATATATGATATGGATTTCCACGTGGGGTAATTTTTTAAGCTTTAAATGTGTCTTTACATTATTAAAGTTAGGCGTGTGAATCTCGAGAGGAGTACACAATGCGTAGGTGGGTCTGTATTGATGAAGATGATGATGGTTATGGGGAATGATTCATCTGAAAAAGATACGTGTTATATACACCTCTAAGTAGGGATGTATATAAGTTTTACTAGCAAAAATAAATTAAAATAGATAAAAAGAGTGTGATTTCACAAAAAAGTTGATAGATTTTCTTATTTTGGAAAACAGAAGATACATACACCCCTACTCTTAGCGGTGTATACATCATCACTCCTGAAAAATAGAGTGGATAAAAGTTATCCTCTTTTTCCCCACCTACGGCCGAATATTGTTCTTCACACTGCAGCAAGGACAGACAGATACTTGAGCTAATAAGAAAAGACATTATAATTGCTAAATACACCGAAAATAGTTTGGTTCCTTTTAAGACAAAAAAGTCACATCACCTGTCAATCAATGACAGGTGATGTGACTTTTCTTGCCTTAAAAATGCAAATTTCTTCCCTGCACCGAACGGTGTTCGTTGCATTTAGTCGACCCCAAAGACAAAACACACATGTAAACAGAAAACATCATTATCGTGTGACAGACTTTCATAGCATACAAACCAAAGAAGCAGTAGTAAAACAAGGCATTTGGGAGTAGACTACTGCAGTGCCACATGCACTTGGGACTCTGTCATCAGATCCTTCAGTTGCCACATGAATCCATTATTCTTTATTTCTTTTGGATATGAGACTAAAACAATGCACATCGGTAGGTTTGGCACCAGTGAGTTCGCAATTGAATTTGCTGCAGATTAAGTAAAATTTGTTTTCAGAAATGAGCAAGCAGTAGCAAACAATTCTGCTGAAGTAAGAAAGTTTCTTCGGCACGCATCCGCACTCGGCACGCATCCGCACTCTTGTAAAGTTGAAATCATCCCAGCATCAAGAGAGGAAAATAAGTTAATGACTTTCCCAATTGTAATGTGTGTTGAAGTTATACACACAATTCCTTTGGACATGTTTCTATTGGCCTTTGTATGGACTATTTGATCAAAAAGGAATAATCTTCATAAGGTTTACTTGAATCTTCTTTTATTTTTCGTGATCTTTGGCCAGGCACTCTCTTTTCCTCGCAAGTGTTATGCTCACTTATCTTACAAAGAGATCGAATGCGCCAAGGGCCACCTTTGCTCTCTCAGGTAGTGTTGTTGTGTAGACAGCAATTCTTGTTCTGCTTCCTTCTTATGGCAGCTACTTCTAGGGCCCTGGTGGTGCTTCCTAACACAGCTGATGAATGATCTTGTTCACTTGGATGCTGATGTTTTGAGCCTTCATGATCCTGCTACTGGATGATCGGGCTCATTTACATGTTGCTCGTTTGAAGTTTGAGTGTTTGATGTTTGTTCTGATGTATTGTTCATGTTCCAAGTTGTTTTGGAATCTATTGTTAGTCTCCTCTCTTTAGAACTGACTGTGTCATTGTGGTTACTAGCTATTAAATACATGTAGTTTTATGGCGGGAGTATTTGCTCCATTCTATTGTCTCAAAAAATAACGCGGACAAGCTCCGGTGCTCACTCTAGTGGTTGAATCACCCGGTTGCCTCGGTGGAGGCCCGGGTTCGAATCACACTACTCCTATATCTCCTTTTAATTTCTTTATTTTCCAGCTCCGTGTTCAGGGTTAAGCGATTAGGGTGGGTGTACCCGTGTTAAACGACCTATGTTTCCTGCTTTCCGATGTATCAAAAAATATATATAATGCTGACGATTGTGAGATTAACTTAAGAGCTGTTGTGGCAACCCTGAGGGATCATGTTGCCTCTGTGTAACTACTGAATTTACTACACAATTCCTGTAACTTGAACTACACATGGCATTAAGGCTTCTGCCTGAAAAGTAGTAATGACATAATTCAGAAGAATACCATTGCATTCATCTTCCTAGTTAAATTATGTTTGATCAAATTCATTTCCAATATCACAATATATTGATGTTCCGGGCAAAAACCAAGTATTGCACCAATATAAGGAAGGAATATAATACAATTTAAGAGCACATAAGTTGGCTGAAGAAGGGGCATATCTGCATTTTACGTTGAAGATACCAGAACAGATGTTAAATGTGGGGGCCTCATTCTCTGATGAATCTTCTTTGCCTAGAAAAAAATCTGACAAATAATTGACAATGAAGAAAACAATGATAATTCAATCGAGTACTCTCTCTAACAATATTTGCACTTGATAGTGCATTCGATATTAAAACTGGAACTCAGATTTCATCATCAGGAGTTCTCAATGTAGTTAATATTATTACATCAAAATTTCAAAGACATAACACTCAAATAAAAATTTCAGATATGCTCTTGGTTACCACACTGAGCCATACAAGTGATCACAGGGTAACAAGAAATATTTGTGAAGTGAGAGGTCTGCTTCAATAAAGGCAGCCAAAACCTAGTAGATTTCAAGATACCAAACAATGTCCACTATAATGACCCATCTATGTCGTTTGTCAGCTATCCAGGTGTTCGTTACACAAGCTGTAACATAAGTGAATCTCAAGAAAAGATAGACTATCAGGAAAAGCTACAAGACAAGGTGAATCATAAAAATCAGGAAAAACAGTCCGACATGGATTTATATTTAAATTTTGTTAACTGCTTTTAAGCATAAAATTTTTTATGAAAAAAGTAGTGTGCAAACAAGTAAACAAATTAACGGGACAGAAGAAGAGTGCTAGCTTAACATGGTGTACATAAAGGTAGTCGTAGCGACTCCTGGTTTCAGGGAGCATTTTTTGTTTTACAATATTTTGTATACCGTCCAATAAAAAAATAATGTATTCAAAAATACAAATTAGGATAGTTTGTTCCTAATGTTCAACATATCTCTTTTATAGAAGAGGGAATTACGAAATTGCCATTGTCCCCATGTGGCAATGTCACATCGCCACATGGGACAATGGCAAAAGGGTAATTCCCTCACCCCACTAACCCACTAAAAAAACAAAAACAATCCCCCGATTCCACTTATTTACATGGTTGCCATTCCCTCCAAAAACCCCAAAAAAAAACCCAACTCATTTATTTACGTATTTGCCACCACCTAGGTTTTATGAATTTTGACCCCGATTTTTTGAGTCTTTTATCCCCCGACGATACCGGCACACACCCCCACAATTCTTGCTCCTCGGTTGCGCGCGTACACCGCATCCTATTTGTTGGGGTTTTTTCTTCGTGCACCGTGTGCACGGGGTTTTCTAGTCCACAAACATAGACTACGGCTAATTATGCAATCTTTGATACTCTTATTCCAATGTATTTAGAACATTGGCCAAGTTAATATCATGCAATAATCATACCTGGAAAAAAATGAAGAATGAAATACAACCAAATCAAACAGTAAAAGTAAATGCGCACGCACACATGTATATGTCACAATACGCTCACACGGATAAACAAACATAAGCTAGCATCAATATGGACCCGCTTTCTGGGGTTTTTTGCTCCTTTCTATCGTTCTTCATATCTTCTTCTCCCTCATCATCTTCTCCCCCCACCCCCCACCCACACCCCCCCAACAAAAAAAAACCATGCGTGTGGGTGGGGTGCCCATACTAGACCCTGCCCATCCTACTACTACCATAAAATGTCCAACATGTTTTGCAACAATTCTCTCGCCAAGCTTTATAAATGATAAAGCTGGAATATGCATTCAATCTTATTTTATTTCTTGGGGGTTTTCGATAGTCATCCCTTAAATCTTCCCTTAAATCTTCCGTATTTTGATATTAGTCCCTTAAATATGAGTATTTGCTCTCAAGTCACTCAAATCTTAAACTTTAACCTAAATAGTCCACACATCCTATATTCTATTAAAGAGTTAACCGAACTTAGATTAATTAACGATTAAATAATAATTATAGTTAATTTATTAAGAATTAAACACTAATTAACAATAAACCAACCCAAACATCCCCCTCCTCCCTGTCGGGTTTTTGTAGGTGGAGGCGGTGGCGCCGCCTCCTCCACGTCATTTTTTGGCGAGGCGGCGGCACTACCTCCCCCTCCTCGACATTTTTTTGCTGGTGGAGGAGGTGGCGGCGCCTCCTCCCCGTCATTTTTTGGGACGGAGGGGGCGACGGCACCACCACGTCCCCATCCTCCTCGTCAGTTTTTTTACAGATGGAGGCGGCAACGGTGCTGCTGCCTCCTCCCCGTGAGCCGCCCGGACACACACACACCCAACCAAAAGCCCCCTAAGCCCTAACCAGCATCTAATAGAATATTTTCTCTTCTGTTAAAATCTAACACAAAATTAGAGAATGTGACTATTTAGGTTAAAGTTTAAGATTTGAGGGACTTGAGAGAAAATACTCAAATTTAGAAGACAAATATCAAAGTACGCATAATTTAAGGGACGGATAGGCGAAAAACCCTTCTTTCTTTAAACAACCATTAACATGCATGTACACTATACAATTAGCTTTTTTTACAATGGTTAAAGTATATATGTATACACCATACTATGGGGGGTGTACAACGGTTGTTTTATTTCCATTAAACAACCATTTACATGCATGTATGCCATACAATGGTTAAACTAGAATATGCTTTATATCTTATATTATTTCTCTTAAACAATCATTTACATGCATGTACAGTATACAATGGTTAAACTGGAATATGCTTTCTAGCCATGCCATGGTTTCATTAATTATTGATGAGCACCCGCCATCATAGATTCACGTTATATACATGTTATTTAGCAGAAGACTAACATCAATTGTACTGATGACCATCGTAAGCTTGCAATGGTTAGTAACCTGGGTAACCATTTACTTCAATATCTGACTGCCATCTTTCACCTTCTACTAGTTCTCCTTCTACTAGTTCTCCTTTTCTTTTTCTTGTAGTTTTAAAGCATTTCATGAAGATCTGAAGGCGATGCAGAGAGTATCCACTTGCTAAATTCTAGCACGTCCATGCCCATAAACTTGGCAATGTTTCTATACTCATTCTGCTTATGTTCCATGGAATAAGTTTCTAATTTCTTGTGGACATCTATAGCATCTTGGCTTTTGTCAGTTGTCATAACTGAAGTCCTGGAAGTACCACATTCATGTATAGCAGACACGTCTTGTTTACCCTGAAGTCCAGGCCTCATATTGACTACATCTTCATTGCGATGAGCATAGATAATGCCTGTAAATGGGAATTAAACTTGTTCTAATTAATATGGACCGGGGTTAAAATACTGTGAGAGTGTCAGTGCACGAACTATTAAAAATGAAACGATAGATAACATTATATAAATCATTTTTTATTTCGTAGAATTATATGGAAGAGTCCAGATTGACAAGGAGATTTAGGCCCCGTTTGGCAACAAGAGTAGGGTCTGGTGTTAGCATTATCCTCTGTCAACTCCAGCCAAATGGGCAATTTTTGCCAGTTGTTAGCTGGGACGGTGGAGCCTCGAACCAGGTGCAAACTCATCCCCTTTAGATGGTTTTCATAGTTAGCAACTGAGCTCTTAGTTGGGGATGTGTAGTTGAATTTTTTATTAATTTTTTGATTAATTTTTTAAGCATAATTATTTATAAATTGAAATTATGCACCATTTAAATATAATATTATTTATAAATTAAAATTACTACCATATACATCACAACTCTAACACGAATTATCAAACAAGAAAAAATACTTAACACTTACACTTTCTCAACCCTACTTTCAACCATCATCAACGTCACAACGCCTACACCGATTGCCAAAACTGAGCCTAAGATGATAGAGGGAGATTACTGTTTAACTAATCACAAGAAATTGACAAATTTACTTGAGGAATTTACTCTCTTTTCTTCTTCATCCTCCTATTAAAACCATACAAACAAAAACCTAAAGCTTACTCCCTCTTATCATCTTCATCTTCTTAAACCTCTGAAAAAAATCCTAAAATTCCAGAATCAAGAGGCTCTATGCTATCGAGTCGCCGACTAGTCGAGAGTCGGTCACGGACCGACTTGAAAATTTTCAAAAGTCGGGAGGTGAGTCGGACACCGACTAGGCATCGACTTGGTCCGACTTTTTGATCGATTTGGTCCGACTTTTGGTCCGACTTGGTCCGATTTTTCAGCATACTTCTACAATCAAAATACAATAGGAAAAATTGTTTGTCACCCGTTCTAACTTCGTAGTAATCAAAACATTCATAATGGATTGAGTTGAATTCCAAGAGGAAGCCAAGAAGGCCTCGAAACTATCCCCACCAAGAGATTTTCAGCAGATGACTATCAGTAATGAACTCTAGAAAATGGTCACTCTAAAACTGCGACTGGCCACATCCATTTCCATGTAGAGATCTCATCCTTGGCGTATATTTTCTTATTCAGCCATAGAATCCAACTATCTCATTGCATGCTTCCCTATGATCTTTCCGACTGATGGTTGTTCGCCTCCATCACGAACCAGGTGTATAATGATTGAACTCTAACATGACAGTATCTGCAATAATATGCATGGAAAGGATTAAAAAATAGTGAATTTTCATAGAATTTATCTGAGCTAGAAAATTATATGCCCAGTACAAACCTAAAAAAAGAAGCAACATCTTATACATGAAATAAAATATGTTAACATCTGGGTGCGACTAGTTGTCGACTAGTTGCCGACTCGTTCGACTAGTCATGAGTCGGTACTTGGCCGACTCGCTGCCGACTCACTGGCTTAACTGCATAGAAGAGGCTTGAAGAAAGAAGAAGAATATAAGGAAACAAAAGAAGAAAAGGAGAAGATTTAAGGAAAAAAATAAAAATAAAATAAAAATGAGAAGTAATTTTTTAAATGAATAAAGTGCAAAATTGTCCATAAATTAACATATCTGAAAGGAATTTTAAAATATGATATCAAAATGTAACATTTGGTAATGTCACTTAACAACTTGTACAACCAAAAACTTCATCGTATTTACATAAAAATTCCCCCAAATGTTAGCGTATTCTAGTGAATTCTGCCATTCTTTTTCCCCCTCAAATTATAAAATGGAAAAAAAATATGCCCTATTTTTTTCATTTTTGAAAAGCAATAGTAATTAGTGCTCGAATCAAAATAGACCCCAAAGAACATGATACATAAAATCAAGGTTTAGGTTTCGGCCGATACCCTTGGGTATCGGCCGTATCGTTTCGGTATTGGTGGGTAACGAGAGCGAAATTAAGGGTCAGTTTCGGTATCGGCAGATACTAAACGGTATCGGTCAGTTTCAGCCGATACCGGCCGATACCGACCGATACCAATCAGTATTTGTCGAAGACGGAGAAAGAAGAATGTGTAATTAAATAAAAAAATTTTAAAAAAAAATCCAAAAATGAGATATTAACACGCTATCCACACCCTACATTTGTCTAAACATATTACGCATTATTTACAAGTTTGCCATATTGTAACTAACGAGAGAGTGTTTTTAGCTAAATGATTAACGTGAATAGCATATTTTTAACTAATATTGTTCATAATTATGTTATAAGGTACAAATTATCTTTATTAGTTTGCCATTATCTTATTAGTAACAAATTTTAACTAATATTGTTAGTTACATATAACTTACAATTTTTGAAACTATCGATACAGACGAACCGAAACTCACTTTCGAACCCGCCGAAACGGACGATACCGATACCGAAACCTAAATTTTCGGGAGAGCGATATCGAGACCGAAACCGAGACCTCAGACCTTGCATAAAATATCACAGAGTATGCATGGAAGATTATTCTCCATTAGAAATGCCAATTACCAAAAACCACTACCAAGTTAGGCTTTGATGGCCGGTGGGGAAATAGGGGAGGTTCATCAGGCCCCTCTACTCTAATTTTCGGAATATAGTTAGAAACTTGCTTATATGGCTACATGCTTTTTTTTAATTACCATTTCTATTGCATGCATTCTACATTGGAAAATCACTACATGTTGATAATTTTTAAATTTGAAACACCCTTACCTGCTCCCTGTTTTAAAGGGTTCAATATTAATTGTATCATACTTTATAGTTTTACATATTTTCTTTAACCATTCTAATCTAAAAGAAGCAATGTGGACTTGTTAATTTCTAATCTTTATCAATGAATTTATTTCAAGCAATATGATACCTTAAGGAAAATTTTGTCTGAACTGTAACACGTTGGCTTTTCTAGTTTTTATGTATTGATATTGATTTTTTCTTTGTTGTGGTCACACTAACATTGATGTAACAATGTGTGCCGCACAATTATGTGAGCAAGGAGAGGTATGCCGTCTTGATATCTAGGTATTGTGTCAGCAACCGATGACATTCATGAATTATGTGCATAATCAGCCATGAGGGTGTCAAATAGGGATTTAGAAACCTGATCGACGACAAGTTTTAGCATGGGAATAGATATGACAGAAACCAATTTGGCTGCTCCCAAGAGCCAATGACTATGCTTTGAAGAGGACTCAGTTTGCGTCTAGCGTGCCCATCAAGAGGGAATTCACACCGAGAGTTTCACAGGCACCCAACAATTGGAAGGAGTTTGACACACCACTGAGGATAGACATTCAACTATCTGTCGAATGGTCTCACTCTGTCGACGGGATTGGTCAGATTTGACGATGCAACGACGGCTCTCCATATCCTAACAACGAAGGGCAAGTCCATAGAATATGTTCGACATTTTTAGACACATCATCGTATAGACTGTAGGACGAATTAATGGCTAGGATAACGGCACCAAACAAATTGCTTAATGTGAGGCCTTACATGTTGGAGTGACCCAATCTTTCTTTGACTATGTAGAACTCCACCGATTGAGATGATGGTGATATTGACGGACAAAGAAGTTTGCAGTAGGGCTGACTAGAGAAGCGCCCATCAATGGCCAATAACCAAGGTAATACTTCCTTGTCTAAGGTAATACTTCCTTGTCTGATGGATTGTAAATAGAAATAATGGTGGATATAATCACCTCGGCCAAGTCATAGCGGAAAGAGTTAGTGATGTTGGCCTAATTCTTTGCTCGCTTATCCGGGAACATAACATCTGTTGCATTTTATACTTTATGTTTGTGTTTGTGCATCGTAATAATGCAGAAGAATTTAAAGGATAGGTTTAGTCTCATATCGGAAAAAAATAAAAAATGAACCTATCGCAAAATATGTTAAGAACCCATCACTTAAATGAGATCAGTCCTTGTGAATCAATATGAGTATCAAATATATTAGCGATGTCAATCTCATTTGATTGCTTACTTCTTCTGATGGGGCTACCTGCCCTTACAAATCAGTATTAGAGCACATTGTTTGATGGACCTTTGTTGCCGATGCTTTGAGATTCCGTTTACCCACGTGATTGTTTGGGTTTGCATAGAGCCTCCACACCTAGCCATTTGCTTTAAGACTCTGTCTACCCATGATTATTTGGGTTTGATGCGGAGCCTTCACAATTTATCGTGTGTTGCACGTGTCATTACGCTTTGGCCTGGGTGCAACTTGATTCATTACATGGTGTGATTTGGTTCATTTGGGCGGTTCATATATCATCATATTTTGGCTCTAGGTGTGATGTGGCTCATCTCCGATGTTCTGTTGAAGTACTATCTCCAATATTGGTTGGGCTCAAGTAGATAAGAGCCAAGTTAAAGACTTATAGGGATTCATGTCTCACAACATACCAACTGAAGTGATGACTTATCTACGTAAGCCCAACCAATATTGGAGATAGTACTTCAACAGAACATCGGAAGCCACATCGCACCCAGAGCCAAGTTAAAGACTTATAGGGATTCATGTCTCGCAACATACCAACTGAAGTGATGGTATGGCAAGACATAGAAAGGGGATTTCTGATGGGCCTTCCGGCCCATCTAATGACCTGCGGGTTTACACCCGCAGGAAGGGGATGCGGGCCCAGGCCCGCACCGCACCCCTTTAGCCCTAGCCGCCCCCTTTTAATGGCCGGCCTCCTCTTAGCCGCATGCCATCCCCTTGCCCTAGTTTTGATTATAAATAGGGGGGCGTAGCCGCTTGTTTACCTATGCTATTTTGATGATTGATATTTGGTGATTCCTTAGGTAGACGAGTGCGGACGTCCTTTAGGCGTCTTGGGAGGAGAGCACACCTCTTTTATGCTCAATTATCTTTCTATTTTGCTATTTGTTTTCTAATAAAAATTCCATCTTTGTTAGATCCTAACAATTTGGTATCAGAGCACGTGACGATCCATGGCGGCTTCAACAAGATCACAAGACAAATTTGAGGCGTTGGAGGCAAAATTCACGGGCGAAATTGAGGCAAGCAAAAAGTCGTTGGCGGGAAACGACGAATCCATGGCGAAATTGACTACTTCCCTCTCCCAATTGGCGTCAAATCAAGCAAAACACGACGATCAATTCGCACAATTAATGGGAGCCCTAAATCAATTGGTGACAAACCCCAAAGGCGAAGGGAGCCCTAATCCGGCATCAAAGGCGGCACCTTTGAAGAAGGAGAAGGAAAAAGGTGGAACTTTTGCGCAAAATCAACCCTACTACATGGAGGAATGGGATGATGAAGACGACGGCGAGCCATGGAGGGTGGACTACCGCGAGGAGGTACGGCAGAAGGCATTGGAGAGCCAAAGAAGGGGCGGCGGCCCTAGCCACCCCAACGAGGGGGGCCACGCACATGAGGAAGGCCGGCCGAACCTCCACAGCAATCCAGGGGGTCGGCCGGCGCGGGATACAGGCGGGGGGCCTCTCCCGCCTTCGTCGGACCCCGGCAGGGGCGGCCAAGCCCTGTCGGGGCTCGGCAGGGTCCGGCGACCCTGCCGGACCTCCGGTAGGGCCCGTCGGCCCTGCCAGAGGCCCGGCAGGGCTGCCGCCCCTCCGGGGCCCCGGAGGGACCCGTTACTAGGCCGCGGTGGTCCGGAGGCCCCCTGGCAGCCGCCAGGGGCGGGGGAACTCACGGCTGGGGCAGCCAGGGGCGGGAACCCCCCTGGCAGCCTCTCAAAGGGCAGAGGACGGGCGGACAGCCCCCAGATGACTTCTTTGAGCCCCGGACAGCGGACAGCGAACGAGGAGGGCTACTTGCGGTTTTCGGGAGATTTTTGTGACCCTCCGGAGCGTCGACCAGCAGCTGATGATCCCTTCTACGGCGACGGACACGGGAGAGATTATTATTCCGATGGCAGGGGTAGCTACGAGGCGGAGTTCGGAGATGACATCGGATGGGACGATTTAGAGGGCCGGCAGGGAGATCACCGTGGAGACTACGTGGATCGTGGGGGAGGGCCATCCAGGAGATACGAGGCCATGGACGAGAGGCGTCAGCATTACCAGCCGCATCACAGAGAGGAGAGGAGGCCCGAGCAGGGGCGCTTTGGAGGAGATTGCCGCGTCCGGAAGCTGAAGATGCCGTTATTTTCTGGGGAGGATCCACATGCCTGATTGTTTACCGCAGAGAGATACTTCACGGCACATCACATGACCAAGGCCCAGAAGCAGGAGGTGACGGCCATCTGCATAGAGGGGCGTGCCTTGGGATGGTACCAGTGGAAAGAGAGGCGGCAGCAGATTAGGAGCTGGGAGGAGCTAAAAGACCTGGTGATGGAGAAGTTCAGAGACCCCTGCCTGGGGAACCTACACGAGCAGCTGTACGCCCTCAGGCAGGAGGACCGGTGCGGGATTACATTGAGAAATTTGAGACGCTGGCTGGGCGAGTACATGGAGTATCTGACGAATCACTGGAGGACACCTTTCTGAAGGGGTTGCGCCCCAGTCTGCGAGCAGTGGTGAGACCCTACAAGCCCAGGGGGCTTTCAGAGGTCATAGAGATGGCCCAGATGGTGGAGGATGCGCAGACCGAGGATAGACATGTCCGGAGCAGCTACAACAGTCAGACATCGAGAGGTGCCCCATCTGGGGCTGAAGGAGCAGATACTTCCGCGGGGGTGGTCTAGACGAGCCGGCAGAAGATTGGGGAGAAGGGTAGTACCCCAGTGGCTGGGGGGGCAGTTCAGACGTATGACGGACGCGGAGATGATGGAAAAGAGGCAGAAGGGCTTATGTTTCCGGTGCGATGAGCGGTTTTCACCAGGCCATCGGTGCGTGGGGCGCAAGCTCCATGTGATCCTGTTGGAGGACGACGACGGCGAGTCTGATGTCAAGGAGGAGGCCGCTAAGGCAGAGGAGCTGGAGGGCCAGCAGTTGGACGTGACGGAGGTGTCCCTCAACTCCGTGGTAGGATTCACACCGAACCATATCATGAAGCTGAGGGGAGAGATCGGCGACCAGGAGGTGACTGCGCTTATTGATAGTGGGGCTACCCACAATTTCATTTCCAGGAGGGTGGTGGCACAGCAGCGCCTTCAGCTGACAGATTGCGGTAGCTTTAGTGTGATGATGTGGACATGGAAGAAGGGAGAGCAGCCGGGGAGTTTGCAGGGGACTGGTGCTGACCATGCATGGGATACAGATTATTGCAGACTTTTTACCTCTGGACCTGAGGAGCACCGACGTCATTCTCAGCATGACCTGGCCAAGGCCCGCACCACACCCCCTTAGCCCTAGTCGTCCATTTTAACTGTAATTATAAGTAAAATAAAAATATCTTTTTAACGAAAGTACTGAAATGAACGAGAGGTAGTATGGGAGAGTCAGAGAAAGCACAGACTTGAACATCAGTTAGCAGGAGGAAGAAGATAGAACAAAGATGAAGGAGATGCAACTCGAAAAATACGCTCATTGACGTGGATTTGTTGTAATGATTGGTAAGATCTAACAAAAAAGGAGAAGATTTGTGCACAAAGTGGACCGGGTCATCACTTTTTTAAGCATTGTGATAAAAATCCTACTTTTACTCCATGGATGAACTTGTGTGGCTAGATTTTTTTGATTGATTTCACTCTTAATCTCTTACTTCCCTATTTTTGCAAGGGGCGGATTTCTAGGGTTTTTAATTTAAAATTTAAGACTAATCTTACACAATTTTCTCTGTTGAACCTACTGAAAAGAAATAGCGAAAGAGAGACGAGCAAGAAGAAGAAAAGAAGTTAATGGTTTTAGATGACATGATTAGGATAAAGGGAAGTGTTGTAAGGTGTGACCCACTTTATTAACTACTGTTAGATCAACCTTAATTACTTCTAAGTTCACAAGACTACATGTGAAGCATACTTTAACAAAAAACTGACAAACCCATCATCTAGAGGCTTAAACCATAAAATGATAGTATATAAGGTCTTAAACTAAAACTCGTGAAAGTTTGAGGGTGTTTTGTTTAATTTATCCTTATTTAAACGATCATGTGAGGCTGGTCCAACGAAAAAATTAACAAAACCATTAACCATGGAGATTTAACCTAGAACGTGATAGTATATAAGGGCTTAGACTAAAATTCATGAAGGTTCAGGTGTGTTTGTGACTTTGTCTACTTTCCTAATTAAAAAGAAAACATCAAACCTCTCCATAGGTCACATCCATATCTCTTGCTATAATCTTAAGACCCATAACCAACTAATTATTCACTTTGTCCTTCTCTCAAGTTGATTTTTTTAATTTTTTTCCCCCTCTTTTGGGAGTCAAAATTCAAAATTGACCTTTTTAAAAAATTTATTCTCATGTCAGAGCATGCAATCATATCTATGATTTATCTTAATCAATATTAATAGCACATGCGGTTCTAATTATTCAACAATATTGTATCCACATTTTCATTATACACTATTTTCAAGAATAAATTTTTATTGCAAAGAGAGGAAGAAGACACAGACAAACATAAAACTTTACTTTCATCAATTATTTATCTTCAAAATTTAATCATGACAATTTCGTTAGGTTTACAAGCAAAATAAGTACATTGGACTATTATCTTTGATATAATTCCTGTAAGCGAAATAAGTAAAATATGTAGACATACTAAGTTATAATCATATTTTTTAATTTGTAAAGGGATACAATATATGCTCTTGCAATCTAAAAATGAATATTTAATCTTAATTGCCAATAATCAGTTTAAATAAAATAGCTAGTTGCCCCCATGGCCTGGCTCCGTGATAAAGAATAAAGTCACAACAGATCAGGTTTGGCTCGAACACATGTTGCATCCATTTACAAACCAGATAGATTTACGAGAATACATACTTGATCCAAATCCAGTAAGCACTAAATATATCCAATCCGTATCAACTTTATAATTGGGTTTCAAATATGTAGCAAGCACTTTTAAATATTTCTAGAAGGTAAAGTACCATCAAACAAAAATAATTAGAACTATCGTTTATAGAAGTAACAATAGTTTGTGAAGCAAAACAACAATAACAAATGTGAAACCTGCAAACCATATTATATTTTCATCATAACTCTTGTTCTATACTAAAACTACTAATACCTAGCACTGAAAATCACCCCTCTTTAAAAATTCGAATTGGTTATAGAGTTAATGGGTTTGGATATACATATATCCAAATCCATACTTGATAAGCTTTTGGGTAGGTTTTGTACATCAAAATTCAGGCCCAAAATCTTTAACAAGTTCGAATTTACTATCCAACCCCAAAAAATTGAGTCGGATTCATGTCAAGCTAGCAGATTACTGGGCCACATTGCCACCCCCAATAGAAACGTTGGGCTGGAAAATAACAAGTCCCGAGATAGAAAAAGGCCTACAACCTTTATCTGAAAAATATATAATTACCCAAGCCAATTGGCTTAGTGGTATTCTCCCTCCCTCCCTTGTGAGAGGTCGAGAGTTATATTCATGCTTTCCGATATATCAACAAAAATAAATAAATAAAATATTTAGCTATAAATGTTATGAAGATAGCTAGAAATAGGTATAACGATGAAACAATGGAATTTTGAATAGCATACTTGGTAAGGTTAGATTAGGGTAAGACTAGAGTTTCAGAATCGGTATAGACATAGATTGTATTAAAGATATGTTCTGTTCAATGATAGAAGTTGGCACTACCTTATAATACATTTCAGTTGTGGTTAGCTTTAGGCCAAGGATATTAGGTCTAGTTTTTTTCCCACTTTTGGAATTTAGAGATGAATTTTCATGGTTTTTCTCAGATATTCGTTTGGTTATATTGTAATGCTAATAGTTTGATTGATAGTGCAAATTATTAGAAAAAAAATAGAAGGCATATATTTAAAGGAAGAATGTGCCATATACCCTTTTTAAACATATAATTTAATTTTCTTTACTTTAATCTTTTTCTCTGTCTATCAAAAGTATAAGTAAGATAAAGAATTTGATGTCCCATCCTCTTAAATTATAAGTTACCATTTTACTTTCTCAAATTATTCAGTATAGTAATCTATTATATTATGATCTATGTTTAATCGTTTAGATTCCTTAAGGACCCAAGATACTTAGGATGTTTTCGGGTCGGTGAATTACTGCACGCATATATTTAGTAGTGTTCATCTGAGCCTAACATGGCTTTGAGCTTCCATCAAATACCCCATAAAATAATTGTTAAATTGACACGACTCAGAATCTTAAATGCATGTTTTTAATCTTTGAAAACTAACACGCTCTGGTGTGTCTGATACATATTGGACATAAATAAGTTAATCATAGCTAAATTTCAATAAATTAATATAAAATTTTACCAAATTTCAAAAAACTACCGTAAACTTTTGAAAAAAATACAAAACTATCCTAAATTTTCTAAGTTTCATAAAACTACCTCATGACTATTTCAGAATATTGGTAAATGACCAAAATGCCTTTTATTTATTAAGTTTCATAAAACTATGATGACCTTTTGAAGATGTTTCAAGAAACAACCACATATTTAATAAAAAACACAAATTACTATGTATTTCCCCTTTGTGTTATAATTTTATTTTTTTCATTATTACAAACTTTCTTCTCCAATAGTTTTATTTATTCTTGTTTTATTTTGTTTCCTTTCCTTTATTGCTTATAACATAATTTTTTATAGAATACATCCTTAAAATCATAAAAATAACAAACAAATCTCATAAAAATAATTAAAATGTTCATACATTAGAAATTTTAAAAAACATAAAGATATTTATTATTTTCGAAAATTTCTCAGGGTCTGAGAAAATTTTCACATGTTTTGAGAAAATTTCTCTTTTCATTGATTCATTGATTAATTTAAAATAAAACAAGTCTTGGGCCTTTTATAGGCATCAACTCAATGCTCTTTTTCACCCATTCGACGTGACTCAACGCTCTTTTCACCCATCCCATCCCATGTAGTATTAAACATCAAAATAAATAAAAAAGACTCAAAACCCCTAAAGACTCAAAAACTCAAAATAAATATAAAAGTAAAAATAATTCTTGAACTGATATCCATGTTCACTGTCATTCGTCTCGGCTTGAGAACTTCACCTCTGGGTGAAGGACGGCAAAAGTAACACACCTAGGCATGAATTAGTAGGAGCATCCTCATTTACTATACAAAATTACAGTCTCCCCCCATCTCTCTCTCGCCCCATCTCTCTCACACATCTTGAAAATAGTTACCTATAAAGAAATGAAGAGGACTTTACGAGATCCGACTTGAAATCAAAACCAAAACCTAAATAAAGGTATGAGACCAAACAAATTTAGAACTCTCAGATTTAAATTCTAAGTTGAAATCTTGAAAACGGTCAACCAAATAAATCATCAAACGAATAGAGTCAAGAGGTTACTACATTTGATCGAGCTGCTTGTTGACCTCATCCACCTCCTCGAGATACGTGAGGAGCTCCCGCACGATCGCGCCGTATGTGAGGGTGAACAGCTCCGCGTTCTGAGTACAACGGAAAAAAATCGAAAATTAGGGCAAACAGCATACACGTGATGGAAATAGAAGAAATTAGGGCAAACGAGCTCGACGTTGGCGAAGATGGCCTCACCAGACCTGGGAGCGAGAGCAGCCATTGCGGGAGAAGGGACTGTCGAAGGGAGTGAGGAATGGAACAGGTGAAAAAGGACTGTTAAACGGGCAAGTCGATTCGAGGTCGTTCATAACCTTAACGACAACTTTTATCTATTTTGGTTCCTAACTGTTTCCTGCAATCATTAAATTACTATTAAACTAACAGGTTAAAAATACAATCACTGTCTTATGTTAGGAACTAGGAAGCTATAAAATTATATCATAATTATGATCTAATTATATTTATAATATAGCTATATCATAATAAAGAACTAGCCATACTCCGTGCCCGCCGACACGGTTCATTTAAGATTTTCCCTCGCGAAACTTTGTTCGTCGAAATTATTTTTACAGCCAAAATTTAAAAGAACATCAAATTAGCTTAAATATATTTAGCGGCACGAGCGCCGTCGACGTGGGCGCCTTTGGTGCGGAACAACAAATTCAGCGCATGCACCTTCGACAGAGAACAACAAATTCGGTGCCTTCGACGCAGAACAACAAATTCGGCGTAAAACAACAATTTCGGCGCAGGCGCCTTAGGCGCGGAACAACAAATTAGCGTAAAAAAATTTAGCGGGCGCCTTCGACACGGGCTTCATATACATATAACATGTGCCTTTGGGGCACTCTTCATTTAAAAATCTTGGACCCACTAATTTTAAACAAACATCAATAATTAAAGCTAAATAATTATTAGGTCCCCTCAAAATCTTAGTTCCCAAAAATTTAGTTTCTCCTGAAAATATCAACAGATGGGATCGAAATTTTACAGGGTTTTGCAACGTGGATCAATGAGTTGGCATCATCTCCCGCGTTTATACTCCCACGGTTCTCCTCTCGTTCATTCTCTCACAGCTCGGTTCATTCCCAAGATGAGATTGTGTGTGTGCAGAACATTTTTTCCATAACTAATATTAAATGAGTTGGCTTCCCTCCACTTTTGTCCCCCTAACAAATAAGTTTTCAAAAAAAGTTCCAATGCTTTTGTGTATTCCCAACAAATTTCCCCCCAAAACTTGACATGACACTGCCACATAGCACAAATTCAAAATCTTCCCTCAACTGTAATATAGATAATGTAGAAAAGGTGACATCTGATCTAATAGATCAGATGCCAAGACACATTAAGTAGGAAAGCACAAGTCCCACATGAGCTTATATTTTCAATGAGGCCCTCCTTTTTGTATCTTGCATCTGATCTATTAGATCAGGTGTCACCTGATCTACATGATTCGCATCATAATAATATGTTTATACTATAATTATTCTGTCATTAATTATGAACTAATTTGGGTATGATGATGCCATAATTAAAGTATGCACTAATTGCATACCAAATTTATTACCTAATTTTAAATTTCAAATTCCTCTTCACAACTACATAAATTTCTATCTAATCTTCGAATCATGCACTAAATTTAATTCTTGACTCATGACATGCTCCGAGAAATAAATTAGTACAAAAAATTTTAAATTACTGTCAAAAGAAGGTGAAATTGAGAAATGTGGCAAGGGTTCTGTTTGGGCGAGACAGGATCGGCTAGCATTAAATAAGGGGAAGAGCGACTGCAGCAATATTAGCAACATTTCAACAACAATGCTAAGATAGGAATTGATGGGATGTGCCTTTGGTATGTGCTTGTGTATGGCATGTGCCTTTCGTGACCATGAATCATGGAGTTGGACTACTTCAGTCTTTATGTAGACCATCACATTCTTCACAACTATGTTCATACAAATATAAGCGAAAACTAAAGAGCTCACTTCATTTTGCATAACCTCAGAGTTTTCAATCCAACATCTTCCACCAGCTAACCCCAGGCACCCTTTCAATCATGTTGGCCTCCCATAACATGTAAATTACTTCCATTCATTGACATTGAGCAATGGTTGAAGAAATTTTTGTTCTGTATCAAGAACATAATTAATTTCGTGAGAATGCAGCCTTAAGCTTGCTTGGAACAAACTGAGCAACATCCATGAAGATGGAAACATTCATAGTGTCACAAATACATAAAACAAAACTGAAAACAAAGTGAGACCAATACAAACAAGGAGGCCACATACACACCAGCATATACAAAATGGGTACAGGAAGGTCCAAGGCCAAGTCCGGAAGGCAGGCAAGAGAAAACATTGATGATTGTATGGTATACTAAACACTGCTTACAGTGCAAAAGCTTGCTCAGATTTTGTTAGTGTAACCTAAAATTTTGGCTGCTCTCTAGTGCTAGTTCCAGCTAGAGGCACACGCTTATGTTCATCCTCAACATACTCAACGAGCAAGTCCAATTTGGTCCACCTGGACCGGATAGTGATCACGAGGAGGATGGTGGCTTGACAGAAAAGCCCACAGATCAGACCTAGCCACAACCCCTGCAATGAAAAAAAAAACATGATGAAGTTTAGATCTCTTCATGCACATCTTCATGTTTGTCTTTTGCAATATAAAACTAGAACAGAAAATGTTATGAATATGTTTGATGTCAATGTTAACGTTACAGGAAATGGTGCGATAACGAGTACTGATCACATTGATTAGCAACAAGCTCAAATATCCGAAGCTAACTAGAGTAGAGCTCATGGTAAGAGACAAGCGATTGAGATAATTCTAGCTCTCAAACGAGCTAGAGCACAAGTAGATACCATGAGTGTTAATTCGTACTAGATTCTATGCATAGATATTACAAACACAAAAGATTAGAAACCAACGAGGCACTGGCCTAACTAGAGGGCTTTGGTATAAGGCATAAAAGTATTGGGTTGAACTAGCAGACAAAGGCACATGCACGATACACGCATGTGGCTATGGCCCATGACATTAAGCTTAAGGCCTGATTAGGCCAAATCGGGTTTCGACCTATCAGGATGGTATCGATCTAAGACATGTGAATTCTAATAAGATGATGAAACTAAAAGGCGGCTAGGGTTTATCTCATATTGATGAGTATAACCTTAGGTTTTGGATACATAAGTCATCATATTCATGGGATGATATACACTATTTTCAGTTTGCACAATTATTATATTATGTTTGTTATTTGTCGCAGCTAAGACATTACTTAAGTGTTGAGAACTTTTTAGGTCAAGAGCTATTCAGATCTCTTCCTAACAAATGTTCGATTATGATATGCAGATCCAAAGAAGATCTGCTGGAGCTATCCACTAAAAATAAATAAATCATATCCATAAAAAATAATAAACACATCCAATAATCACAGAGATAAACGATAAGAACAACAAGAAATTGCAAAACAAATAATAAAAATATAAAGAGCAAGCAAAAAGTACTTATCTTCCATGGTTGCAATACATAGAGTCGTCAATTCCACGCTTACATCCACAAAGAAAAGCATCTAAAACTACTTTAGATCTATCCCTACTCCTAAAAACTGAGAAAAACTGATGAAAAGAGAGGAAAACGGTTCCCAAAAGACGCACCCCCTCAAATCCGTGCACAAAACCCATCTATAGCCCCTTAGAAACCCTAACGGATCGGGAAAAACCCGACCCGAAACGGCCGCGTGGATTATTACACGCAGCCGCATGAAATTTCCAGCAGCGCATCGTCGTCTTGCAGAAAATGTATAAATTCGCTCCGATCTCAAAAAAACACAAATAAATATGCGTTGGAATCGGGACGAGACGCTCTACGAAGAAAAAATAAGGAGTGAAGATGACCATAGAGTTGAGAGCAGGTCTTCAGTCTTTGCAATGGTTGTGCGCTCCATGTGGCTTCTCCTCCACGCGGTCGCGTGGTGTAGCCACGTGGCAGTGTGGATCCTCTTTTCTTTGGCTTAGACTGAGCTTTTCCACGCGATCGCGTTGTTCAAATCTAAACAACTGCGTGAATTGGGTTAGAAATTCGGAGCTACGCGGTCGCGTCGTATGAGTTTAAACGACCGCGTCGTTCCTGCAGAAAGATGATTTTTGGTCCAAACGAAATAGAGTTACGCGGCTGCGTCGTTAGGGTGAAACGACCGCGTTGAATTGTTCATTCCCTCCTTTCAATGTTGTCGCATGGGACGTTCCCACGCGGTCCTGTCGAGTTCTCTTGCTGCTTCCATGGGCTCCTATCTTAGCTCTCTTCCACGTGGCCACGTGGGGTATCCCACGCGGTCGCGTGGAGCTTGTTTCACCCAGATTCTTCTCAATTTGATTTCATCTCCTCGCATTGCTTGCTCCTTTCACTTTCTTGACTCTTTTTGGTACTTTTTCGTCTTTTTAATGCTCCATTATACTGAGTTTGTTTCCTTTTTCTTGAAACGCACAAATTGGAACCAAAGAGTAAAAAGGAAACAAAAGCGGATAAACTAAAATGAAACGGTGAATAAAATGAGGCAAAAAGCGTGTGAGATGAGCGTGAAATATATATATAAACCACTCATCAAAATCCCCTAAGCTAAACTCTTCCTCATCCTCGAGGAAGATAAAGGAAGAGAAAAGAGTGTGGTATGCATGCATTCAACAAATTATATCATGAATTCCATAACGACAAGCATACATTACTGGAAAACGAGAAATTTCAGATTGTGAATTTATAAGCATGCCAATTCCTATCTATCTATCAAGATATAGCTTAAAGGGTTATTTCCAACACAAATCATTATGCAATATACAAAATCATGCTCATGCTCAAATCTCCAAAACAATTCCTCTATCCCACATGAGCTACAAAAATGGAGACCGAAATCATGTGATGGGTCAAGGAGGAGCTAGCAGCCTAGCGTCGTATAATGGTTTGTGAACTCCGAAAGGAGGTGGTATGTATGACACGTTATCGTTCCATGACTCGTGAGATTGCTAGCCTCATTCATGCCCAATTTTTTTTTCAATATATATTTTCTTGAAGTCTTGGTTGATTCGTGTAAAGAGCGTTGGGTCAATGACTCCCAGGTCAGACGACCTTAGGGCATCGGGCCAAAAAGGACCACTTGGACCTAATAGATTAAACCAACTAAAAATCTTATTCATATGCACTCCCTCAAGCTAAACCTTTTGACGCGAGGCCCGACGGTTTCTATCGTGGGGATCCGGTTACTCAGTGTCGCTTGGAAATGGTGCACAAATTGTTATTATATAAATTTTTCTTTTTTTGAACATGAAAGAACTAGACAATGATACTCCTCAGTACTAGATAGTGTGTCGCAAAACCAAATCCTATGAGTCCACTAGTTATTACGCTCAACTAAAACCACCAAGATGCATGCATGAAGTGGGTTTCCATGATATATTATAACTCACGCCTGTTTTGAGTACTTTTATTTTAATGATTGTAAACACAAGCGTGACAAGCATATTACAATGAGATCTAGCATTAGAAACATCTCCAAGCATATATCACGAAAAGGAATAGGTAATTGAACAAATAAAGAGTAAATCTGAAAAAATTTCACACAAATATCCATGCGTATAAAACTTAGCACAATGGAATTCTTAATTATGAAAAATGCATAAATGATGCCTGAAGTGCACCTCCCCAAGCTAGAATCAAGCATTGTCCTCAATGCTTGAAAGTGAGGGAATATAAATGTGGCATACATAAAAATACCTCCCCCAAGCTAGAATATAAACATATCCCGAGTATGAGGAATAAAATGATAGCATGGGTTCAATTGTGGGTGGGGGTGTGTGTTAGAGTCATATAAATATGAAATAAGGTGAAGTATGTGCATTAAAGCATATAAAGGGTTTTGGGTCATAAAAGTATGAGTGTGCCGCATGGAGGTGAGATTTATTCAAAGAAAAACAATTAATTCTAGTACGCTCCACTCGCTATCGAGAGGAGACGAGTTTATTCACTCTACCTAGAAAGCACATAAAATTTATCTACACTACTGGATTTGGGTTCACCTGATCAAATGGTGGATCCAAGATTTCTAGTGGAGCATGCATCTGTTCTTCCTGCTCTTTTCGTGGCTCTGCTGATGTCCTGGTGTCACGTATACCGACGAACTCCAACAATGCTACCCCAACTTCTTTCGAGGATGTCCACCTAAATCATGCGAAAGAAAAAGAGCATCAGTCCGTGGTGATAAATTCTTTTCCGCAATAAATGTATCCCAAAGAGTCGTCAAAGTGAAATATAAAGCGTGGAAAAGTCGACGATGACTCTCTGAGAATGTGGTGCTATGCCCTGGTGGTGGCGCGATGATCTCGGGGCTACATTCGTCAATGTGTTCGTCAGGTGCTGACATGGTGGTGACATGGTCCAGCAGGCCTCCATGTAGCATGAACCTGAATCCTGTGGAGGGTGTGACATGTCAGAAGTACATGAATCTAAAAATATAGGAAATGTAATATGAGATTTAGAAAAAGCGCATGTATGGTCTAAAGAGTCTCTCCCTGAATGACGTTATGCTCTGGTGGTGTGATGCCTCTGGTGGAGCGAGGATGGGCTGTGGAGGTATTAGTGGAAGCGAGAGTGCGTCAGACCCGCTGAAATGAGTCATAGTACCTATGGCATCACGATCTCCCTCCTTGTCGATGTGGATATCCTCCATGGCCTCCTCGGTGCTCTCACGTGGCACGTGCTCGATAACCTCTCAGGGAAAGATTGTTTGCATCCACGGACCTGTGCTCACCATCTATTTGTGGCATGTAGTCTGGAGCATGTTGATGGATGTGAGCCTCGATGGCGTGTCTCAAAAGTGGTACTTGCATGGGGAAAGAGACTCATATCAAAATTTTCAAATTGTAAACCATACAAGTTACCTTCCGTAGTGCAGGGTGTCGATGATGTGTGAGACAAAGCCGTCTGATCTCCAAAAGTAGCTGTGACAGGCGGAAATGGAAATGACGAACCCATCTGGCATTGGGTTATCATGGAATCCTCCACCAATAACTCAAGGATAGATTTTTGAAATGGAAATGAGGGTGATGGGATCGTCGGGCCTTAGTTTACAAAGGAATTCTCCACTAACAACTCAAGATGGGATTTGGATGGTGGAAATAGGGGTGTGGTCATCTGGTGTTGGGTTGCTAAGGAACTCTCCATTAACTACTCAAGTTCAGACTTCGGTGGTGGGAACGGTAGTGGTGGTGGAGTCCATTGGGTTTGGATTGCAAGGGAGTCTTCCAAGAATAATTCAAGGCTCGATTTTGGTGGATGAGGGGGTGTGTAAATTTGGGGATATAGATGTGAGGATTCTTGATATAGGTCGTGGGTATATGAGTATGGATTGTAAGGCTGTGCACTAAATTGGCAATGGATGGATGTATGTCCCTGTATCCCACATGCTTCGCAAACTGCGACAACCTGTGAAAAAATCTCATATCCCTTATCTGAGCACCGTACGGCATGTATGCATCACAATTCCCAATGTATGATCCATCGAGCATACACATAATCTATATAATCCACCCGACAAACAAAATTTTGGCTAAGACAAGCGCGTCAGTGGTACAAAGGATAACACAAATTGATAATGGTGGTGGGGAAATAATTTGTTTATTATATTTATAAAAATTTATATATATGGCACGTAGTCTAACTGAACCAATCGACAAAACTAATATCAATCAATCCAACCTCCTTGACAACGTCGCCAAAAACTTGTTATCGTCCTAGATTTATAAACCGCAAGCACACGGCTGTCGTCGTAGCGCTTTACGGTCGTCCGCATGGAAGTTGGGTAATCGAGTTCCAATTTCGTCCTAGATTATTGTTAGCTACGTGGAATCAATCGAACGATAAGAAAACATCCAATAATCCGAGAGATAAACGATAAAAACAATAAAAAATTACAAAACAATATAATAAAAACATAAAGACCAAGTAAGAAATGCTTATCTTCAATGGTTGCAAAACACAGAGTCGTTAATTCCATGCTTACATCCATAAAGAAAAGCATCTAAAACTACTCTAGATCTATCCCTACTCCTAAAACTGATGAAAAGAGAAAAGCTCCCAAAAGTCGGCCCCCTCAAATCCGTGCACAAAACCCATATATAGCCCCTTAGAAATCCTAACGGGTCGGGAAACCCCCGACCCGAAACGGCCACGTGGATTAATCCACGCGGCCACGTGGAATTTCCCGCAACGCAGTGTCGTCTTGTAGAAAATGTATAAAATCGCTCCGAACTCAGAAAAATACAAATAAATATGCGTTGGAATCGGAACGAGACGCTCTATGAAGAAAAAATAAGGAGTGAAGATGACCACAAGGTTGAGAGCAGATCTTCAGTCTTTGCAAGGGTTGTGTGCTCCATGTGGCTTCTCCTCCACGCGGTCGCGTGGTGTAGCCATGCAGTCGCGTGGATCCTCTTTTCTTTGGCTTGGGCTGAGCTTTTCCACGCGACCATGTTGTTCAAATGTAAACGGCCGCGTGAATTGGGTTAGAAATTCGGATCTACATCGTCGCATCGTTTAAGTTGAAACGGCAGATGATTTTTGGGCCAAAAGACAGAGAGTTACGCGGCCGCATCGTTAGGGTGAAATGGTCGCGTCCAATTGCTCATTCCCTCCTTTCGGCGCGGTCGCGTGGGACGTTCTCACGCGGTCGCGTCGAGTGCTCTTGCTGCTTCCTTGGGCTCCTGTCTTAGCTCTCTTCCATGCGGCCGCACGGAGTATCCCACACGGTCGTGAGGAGCTTGTTTCCTCCAGATTCTTCTCAATTTGATTCCATCTCCTCGCCTTGCTTGCTCCTTTCACTTTCTTGACTCTTTTTGGTACTTTCACCTTTTTAATGCTCTATTATTCTGAGTTTCTTTTCTTTTTCCTGAAACACACAAATTGGAACCGAGTAAAAAGGAAACGAAAGCAGATGAAATAGAATGAAACAATGAATAAAATGAGGCAAAAGCGTGTGAGATGAGCGTGATATATATATATATATATATCACTCATCAGTTGCAAAAGAGAAAACTGCAGAGGCGTTGTGCTTGAATCTTTGTACCTGACTAAATCACTCATAGAAAGGTTGTATCTACTACAGAAGTTGTTCATACTCAGGATGAAAGATGCGACATCATTATATGATCATCTTGATCAACTGACTCAGTTGGTATTGGATCTGCATGCTGTGGAAGAGAATGTAAGTGACGACTGACGAGTACCAAGCAATTGCACTGCTTTGTTTTCTACCTAAGGAGTACTCACACTTTGTCAGGACCATGACACAAGGAAATGACAAAATCTCTTTGGAAGAGGTCAAGGCAGCTCTACGCTTGCATGAGCTCAGAAAGAAGGTGTCGAGGGGGGACATAAGTACTGACGATCAGGATGTAGCTCTCTTTGAGTGTCGTCAAAGTGGACGATCCAAATCTAGCTCCAAGTTTGGGAGACCCAAGTCCAAGAGTTAAGTTAGTAACGACTAAACATACCATAATTGTAAGAAGGTAGGACACTGGAAGAACAAGTGCCCACTGTTGAAGGTCAAGGGTAAAAAGTCTGCTCAATCAGTAGCGGCTTTTGGATGTGCATGCATAGATGATGATAATGGAGAAATATTAGTTGTCTTCTTTGGAAGACAATCGGGCTTCATGGATTCTTGATTCAGGGTGTGATTCCCAAATGACTCCGCTGCGGAGTCATTTTGTGACACACAGTCCTAGAGATGGACCGGATGTATACATGGGAAATGGACCTATATTTAGAGTGGTTGGGGTCGGCAAAATTCGGTTCAAGATGCTGGATGGAGCCATTCGAACACTTACGGGTGTTAGGCATGTACCAGATTTGCAACGAAAATTGATTTTGCTTGGAGCCTTTGACAGGTGTGGGGTGTTGCGTGGTGTTCGAAGGAGAGCGATTGCGGGTGTCCAGGGGAGGTCGTTTTGTGATGGCGGCGAGAGGCGTTGTGCTTGAATCTTTGTACCTGACTAATTCACTCACATGAAGGCTATATCTACTACAGAAGTTGTTCATGCTCGGATGAAAGACGAGACATCATTACAGGATCATCTTGATCAACTGAATCAATTGATATTGGATCTGCAGGCTGTGGAAGAGAATGTAAGTGATGAGTACCAAGCAATTGCACTGCTTTGTTCTCTACCTAAGAAGTTCTCACACTTTGTCGAGACAATGACACAAGGAAAGGACAAAATCTCTTTGGAGGAGGTCGAGGCAGCTCTACGTTTGCATAAGCTCAGAAAGAAGGTGTTGAGTGGAGACACAAATACTGATGATCAGGATGTAGCTCTCTTTGAGTGTCGTCAAGGTAAACGATCCAAATCTAGCTCTAAGTTTGGGAGACCCAAGTCCAAGGGTCAAGTTAGTAATGAACAGACATGCCATTATTGTAAGAAGGTAGGACACTGGAAGAACAAGTGTCAACTGTTGAAGGTCAAGGGTAAATAGTGTGCTCAATCAGTAGCGGCTTTTGGAGGTGCATGCATAGATGATGATAATTAAAAAATATTAGTTGTCTTCTTTGGAAGACAATCGGGCTTCATGGATTCTTGATTCAGGGTGTGATACCAAAACGACTTCGTTGCGGAGTCGTTTTGTGACATATACTCATAGAGATGGACCAGACGCATACATGGGGAATGGAGCTATGTCTAGAGTGGTTGGGGTCGGCAAAGTTCGGTTTAAAATGCAAGATGGAGCCATTCGAACACTTACGGGTGTTAGGCATGTACCGGATTTGCAGCGAAATTTGATTTCGCTTGGAGCCTTGACATGTGTAGGGTGTTGCGTGGTGTTCAAAGGAGAGCGATTGCGGGTGTCCAGGGGAGGTCGTTTTGTGATGGCGACGAGAGGCGTTGTGCTTGAATCTTTGTACCTGACTAATTCACTCACAGGAAGGTTGTCTCTACTACAGAGGTTGTTCGTGCTCAGGATGAAAGATGAGACATCATTACAGGATCATCTTGATCAACTGAATCAGTTGGTATTGGATCTGCAGGCTGTGGAAGAGAATGTAAGTGATGAGTACCAATCAATTGCACTGATTTGTTCTCTATCTAAGGAGTAGTCACACTTTGTCAAGACCATGACACAAGGAAAGGACAAAATCTTTTTGGAGGAGGTCGAGGCAGCTTTACGTTTTCATGAGCTCAGAAAGGTGTCGAGGGGGGACACAAGTACTGATGATCAGGATGTAGCTCTCTTTGAGTGTCGTCAAGATGGACGATCCAAATCTAGCTCCAAGTTTGGGAGACCCAAGTCCAAGGGTCAAGTTAGTAACAACCAGACATGCCATTATTGTAAGAAGGCAGGACACTGGAAGAACAAGTGTCCACTGTTGAAGGTCAAGGCTAAAGAGTCTGCTCAATCAATAGTAGCTTTTGAAGGCGCATGCATAGATGATGATAATGGAGAACAATTAGTTGTCTTCTTTGGAAGACAATCGTGCTTCATGGATTCTTGCTTCAGCAGAGTCATTTTGTGACATATACTCTTAGAGATGGACATGACGTATACATGAGGAATGGAGCTATGTCTAGAGTAGTTAGGGTCGGCACAGTTTGGTTCAAGATGCAGGATGGAGCCATTCGAACACTTACGGGTGTTAGGCATGTACCAGATTTGTAGCGAAATTTGATTTCGCTTGGAGCCTTAACAGGTGTGGGGTGTTACGTGGTGTTCAAAGGAGAGCGATTGCGGGTGTCCAGGGGAGGTCGTTTTATTATGGTGGCGAGAGGCATTGTGCTTGAATCTTTATACCTGACTAAATCACTTACAGGAAGACTGTATCTACTACAGAAGTTGTTCATGCTTAGTACGAAAGATGGGACATCATTACAGGATCATCTTGATCAACTGAATCAGTTTGTATTGGATCTGCAGGCTGTGGAAGAGAATGTAAGTGATGAGTTACAAAGAAATTGCATTGCTTTGTTCTCTCCCTAAGGAGTATTCACACTTTATCGAGGCAATGACACAAGGAAAGGACAAAATCTCTTTGGTGGAGGTCAAGGCAGCTCTATGCTTGCATGAGCTCAGAAAGAAGGTGTCAATGGGGACACAAGTACTGATGATCAGGATGTGGCTCTTTTTGAGTGTCGTCAAGGTGGACGATCCAAATCTAGCTCCAAGTTTGGGAGACCCCAGTCCAAGGGTCAAGTTAGTAACGACCAGACATGCCATTATTGTAAGAAGGCATGACACTGGAAGAATACGTGTCCACTGTTGAAGGTCAAGGGTTAAGAGTCTGCTCAATCAGTATCAGCTTTTGGAGGTGCATGCATAGATAATGAAATGTAGAAAAATTAGTTGTCTTCCTTGGAAGACAATCGGGTTTCATGGATTCTTGATTCATGGTGTGATTCCAAAATGACTCCACCGCGGAGTCATTTTGTGACATATACTCTTAGAGAAGGACCAGACGTATACATAGGGAATGGATCTATGTCTAGAGTGGTTGGGGTCGACACAGTTCGGTTCAAGACGCGGGATGGAGCCATTCGAACACTCACGGGTGCTAGGTATGTACCAGATTTGCAGCGAAATTTGATTTCGCTTTGAGCCTTGACAAGTGTGGGGTTTTGCATGGTGTTCAAAGGAAAGTGATTGTGGGTGTCCAGTGGAGGTCGTTTTGTGATTGTGGCGAGAAAGATTGGCAACCTTTATAGGCTTCAGGGTCATACGATATTGAGTCAGATGTCTGGTGCACCAGAGAGTTCCAGTGGAGCGATTGGGACTCATAGGGACATCATGACAGAGAAGCGATGTTGGTTGCAAGATGGGATAGTTACTGTGTGCAGCGAGCGATCTTCAGGTGATGGAGTTCAGATTATATCCCATCGTGGTTCAGCTTCATGCGGCTCAGATTGTCTACATGGAAGTAAGTGGCTTCAGGGTAGAGTTGTGGTCCTTAGGAGGATGCGTTACTAAGCTCAAGGAGTTGGGTATTCGGGTGGAGGAGTTGTAGCACATTGATGCGCACTCACGCATGAGGCATGCATGCATGGCTCAAGGTGGGCGATACGTGGTTCGTTCAAGGGATCATCTGGAGTGTGCAGACCCAGCGACTCAGAGAGGACTAGCAGCAATAGATCTCACAAAGATCATAGTAGTGTTGAGGTGAAGTCCTATTGGAGAATTAAATCCAAAGACGGTGAGTTGAGGACATTAAAGCCGGATGAAGATGGTGCTCTCACTTCATGTTTGGGGAAGGGGGTGACCAGTGCTTTTTCAGAGGGTAGAGAAGGATCAACTCAGTCGACTACTGTGCAGTGCGGCCATGGATCGACTTCGGGTACTTTGGGAGACATAGGCTTTGTGTCAGTTCAGTCGATGATGGAGCATGAAGTCGCAGTGTGAATCTCAAAGAGAGAGATTGCCACAAGTAGGGTGGTGAGCATGGTTCAGTTCTTCGAGCTCAAGATATGTTTTGGCTCAAAAGGTCTCTTGGAGTGTTGATGCGCCAAAGGGCACGGTTCCCAATGTCAGGTTGGCATTTTCTTGATCAGATAGAGAGATATATAATCTGGGTAGAGCCGTGAAGTGTCTGGAGATGACTCAGTTTAATGAATGAAGTTTGAAACATGGTAAAGTTTGTTGAAATATACTTCAAATTCATTATTTGGTTTTGACACGGCTGTGCCAAGTTTGCGAAGTCTGCTAATTTCTGTGTAGACCATGACATGGCCATGTAGAGCTCGGCACAGCCGTGCACAATCGGTAATTTTCAAAGGCATGTTACGCAAGGGGTGACACGGCCGTGCTGTACGGCCGTGTTGACTGCAGACATGCGAAACGTAACGCAAAGTGTGACACAGCCATGTTGCACGGCCGTGTCGACTGAAGACGGGTTAGACACGACTTTTGAGTTAGGATTTTGATCTAAAACCTAATCTAATCGGACGATTGGGATTCCACACGACCCATGTTACTATTTAACCCCTTCCTACTGTTTATTTTGGTGAGCGTGTGTGCCGTCATCAAGTTTCTTCTTCCTCGGGCATCTGGAAGCTTTGAGACATGAATTGGTAATGACTTCTTGAGATTTCTTTATGAAATTTATTGTAATCTTCTTCTTGTTATCTCTCTTTTTGGGTTAATTGATTTTAGTGAGAGCTTTTGTTTTCTTCTCTTTTGGTGATATTTGAGATCTCCATTGTGTTTGTGTGAAGAGATTGAACTGCATGCTTGGAGTTATTGGTACTCTCGTTTGTTGAAGAAAATTGGACGAGTCGGTGCAATTCTCTCTGATCATACAATGCAAACCGTCATCGAAAAGTAGGCGTAGGCACCGTTAGTGGGTCGAACCAAGGTAAACTTTGTGTCGATTGACTTTGTTGCTTTTCTTCTTTCGTTACTTTTTGTATTGATTTTTGGTTGGACATTGTGCTATTGTGGTTTATCTTTGAAAGATCGTGGCGTAGCAATTATTGGGTAGCTATCCGCCTCCAAAGGGGCATGCTTCCGTTGTCTATCTTCTATTCGTCTGGTTCGTTCCCAACATTGAGGTCTAAATAGGTTGCCAACTTTGTCTCAGTCTCATGAATCAGGTGTGGAGGTCCTTATTTTTGATAGTATAAAGTATGGTGTGACGCCTGCTCTTTGTTAGCTAGCTCCAGTGAATCCTGGAGTCCTTTAAATTCAGAATCCTACTCCTCCCCCAATGTAATAGAAGCATTCAAGCATGGATTCAACCATTTTTTGCTTCATCTAGGCTACTAACTTTTTTCATCATAGAGTAGCATCTAAGCATGTCACTCTTAAAGCGATGAATGACTTCTGCAGTTGCAACCGAGCCCAGTAAGGAAATTCTAAGATGAGAGCTAACACACTAAGTGTGCAACATTATTTTAGATGTAAGGAAAGTTAGGGAGATAATCCTATGTACATAAGATGTCATTGCACGAAGCATCATCTCATCAGGAATGATGGCGATACTGATGCAGCTCAATACCATAATGCAGTGGCAAGTGTCCAGATAGGCGATATCCTGAGATAGAAAGATTGAGTCAAATGAATTGGGAGAAGCTCGTCCTTTAGGAGGTAGAAAGGCAATGCCTCACTTGTTATGGAAGATTACAGGTTGGCAAGAACCTCCTGATGCTGCTCATTAGCACAACCAGGATCTTTACCAGGATTTGAATTCGATAGTCTGCACCAATGTTAAGGCTTGGCTCTTCATTGCCCTAAAGCTAAGACTCGAAGGAGGCCTCATACGGGGAGGTGGAGTCAATCTAGGGTTTGTTAAGTAGAGGCATTGGCATTGGATCTTCATTACCCAGGGTTTGATGATAAATGATGACTCTTTTCATCAACTCACATGGGATGAAAGAGATTGGGGTGAGACATCACATGTCACCCTTGTTCACAGTGATGGTCATCTTAATTGGATGACCAGGGCCTGGGTCATGCAAGTGTGGGCACTTGGTGACAAGAATCATATGTCACAATGCTTCCTGGATGCCATGAAGATTCCTGTATGCCAGGTAGCATTGCACCAAAACAATTCCCGGGTGCCCGGTGGCGTCACCTTGTAACGCTTCTTGGGTTCTACGAACCGTTGCTTGCGATGCAATATTTTATCGAGACATAACTTTTACGTTTAACTTCTGTTTTGGATAATTTTACGCTCGTTGAGAAGATAAAAAAGAGATTTTCTAATAATATATTATATCCAATCAGAATCAAGATATGGTGACCATCACATTGCCAGAACTTCAGGTTAATGTTGCATTCAAAACCATATGCGGTCATGCCTCTTGATGTGTGGAGCGTGCATCTTGCCATCATTCCTGATGTGATGTTGCTTCATGCAATGACTTCTCATTTGCAGAGGATTATCTCTCGAACTTTCATCTAAAATAATGTTGCACACTTCGTGTGTTAGCTCTCATCTTAGCATTTTTCTTACCGATCTCGGTTGCAGCTACAGAAGTCATTCATATTCGTTGCTAGATTGCAACCATCATGAACCATCAATCACTGTTGTGTTGGATCGTTAATCCAACGTTGGGCTAATATGTAAAATAATTATGTAATGTGGGCTGTCAAATTAAGTTAAGCCCAATAACGTGATCTAATAAGATAAGTGGGCTTTAATGTATCGTTTAGGGTGTGTGCCTTTAATGTGTAGAGACTTATGGGCTTTCTGGTTTAATGATGGGTTAAACCTGAAATGCAATAGGCATTAGGTTTTTGCATATATATATGTGTGTGTGTGTGTATGTGTGTGGGGTCATGATCCCTGATGGCACGAACGAAGAGCTGTCTTTTCTGCATCCCATCGACACATTAGAGCCAAAGAAAAGCTAAAAGATTTCGCTCGAGGGATTCATGTAGATCTGGAAGGCCAACCACGCGGATCTACAGTTTCAGGCATTATGAATTCAGATACGCTTTCACATTCAGATTCAGTTTATTTCTCGTAAGATCTGACATGAAATATCTATATTGTTTAGCATGGTTCTGCGTGGTAAGATCTAGAAATAGCTCTAACAAGAGGTATCAGAGTCCCTTCATGTTAGATCTGTGAGATCGTTTGTTTTTTATTCAGAATTTTTGTACAATTTTTCGCATGAAAAATGGAATCTTTTCGTTTGGGTTTATTTTTCCAAACAAAAAAAGGTTTTTTTATATAGAGGGGCGGCGGCGGCGGCCACAGCCATCGCCAAAACCCCCGCTAGGGTTTTTTCCTTTTACTTTTTTCCCTATTAAAATTTTTTCCTGAAACTTGAGGGGCGGCGGCCGATGGCCGTCGGAACCCCCAGAGGGGCGACGGCCACCACCGCTGGCCTTCACAGCCAGGTGTGTTGAGTATTGGACTTCCCCCTAGTTGGTGTTAATGATGAGCAAACATAAATACTTGTGACTAATCCCCTATTTGCAGTTAATCCATTGCCTAAGCATATCATGAAGATCAATTAGCAATGGATGACACTCAAAGATCATTGAAAGCAAAGGAAGTGGATTGGATGATCATAGATGGTAATTGAAACTCCTAGAAGACTTCAAGCTCATGCGTTGGATAAAAGAGAAAGTTCTTCAAATGTAATTTTCCTGTTTCTCTTCTAGTATGTAGCTTAGAAGTAGAACTTTGTTGGAGCACACACACATCTTCATTTCAGTCTTATGAATTCATTAGATCAACTTTCCTGAGACACCAATTCATTTCTATCTAGACTGTGCATAGCATGATCTCTCATGTCGACTGCTGAACGATTTACATTCGACTGTCTCAAAATAGTCGACTGTGTTTTGTTCTACAGTCGCCTGTTATGCACAATCTTTATCAGTTTAGTTTTGGGCTTCTTAGCTTTAACTCCTTCAGGCGACTGCTGTACATTTCACAGGCGCATGTCCAAGTGACAGTCGACTGTGTTTTGTTAATCAGTCGCCGGTCTATCTTAAGCCCAAATCGATTTCTCTGTTTTGACCTGGCCAGTCGACTATTGTTGTATTTACAGTCGACTGTCCAAAGGCACAGTCGACTGTCAATACTTCAACAGTCGTCTGTCTTTGAGCCTCTCTGAAGACTCAACTCTCTGGAAAATATCAGGGTTTTTTGACAGTCGCCTGTAGAAGGAATTACAGTCACCTGTTAAGTTTACAGTCGATTGTCTTCTCTTCATCAGTCGCCTGTCCTGGACCCCAGACTTTTCTATGACTTGCTTGACTTACCCCTGCTTCGGTCAGTCGCCTGTTGGTTTAACAGTCGACTGTCTACCCCTTACCAGTCGACTGTCCACGTGGTAAGTTACCGTTATGAATTCTCAACTACCCTCTGTCACTGTGCAGCAGTCGACTGTGTGTTGTTCAACAGTCGACTGTCTCGAGCGCAGATTCTACTCGTTGAGTTTTTCTTCACGGATTTCAACAGGCTTTTTGGAATTCGGTTTTGAGAGGGTTTGAGAAACCCTATAAAAGGAGCCTATACTGTTCCATTGAGAGGTTACTTACTCACTCTAGTATCATTTGCTAAATCATTCAAGCTTTCTCCCTCTCAAGATCAAAGCTCTCAAATCCTAAAGCCCTAGAACTCCAATCTTGAATCTCTTGCTCTCCAACCTAGAACCAAAGAGAAATCTTCTAGGCATTTGGTACAGTCAAGAGAAAGGGCTTTACTATCTTCCAAGAGAGTCTTTCAACACACAACACACTTCTCCTTCAAGTTCTACTTCAAGGCATAGGTGATTGTAAGTGTTATTTTATTTCATATTTCATAACTTTAGTTATTTGATTTACTCTCGGATTGTAAGAGTGATTTGCCTGCTCCCAAGTTGTGGGAGTTAAGGACATCGAGTGTATTTCGATTTCACTTGTAGGGTTGCTACAAGTGGGGTTTTAAGGAAACCTCAAGTTAGGGTTCTAACTTGAGTATCCGGTGGTTATCGGGGGAAGGGACGTAGGATTACCGGGACCAAGCCGGGAAGTGACTTGGGTAATCCGAACCCTTGAAACATCCTTGCGTTTGCATTGTTTCATTTTGGGGTTCTCTTTTATTCCGCTTAAATTGTTGGTTAGGAATTTAATTTGGTGTAACTATCTTTTTAAATTGCATAAACACTAAACCCCCTTCTAGTGTTTTCCCCATAGCCAGGGCCTTACAATTGGTATCAGAGCACAAGTTTCAAGCTATGACATCCAACAACGTTCCTCTACCGACTTCGTACAACAATCACGATCGTGATGGAGCGTCCACACTATTCGAAGGTCAATCCATGGAGCGTCCTTCGCGTTTCAATGGCACGAACTTCGGGTATTAGAAATGCCGGATGGAGACGTTCCTAAGGAGTGTTTCCCTTTGGAGAACCCTCCACAAGGAATACGTCGAGCCCACCGAAGATGATTTCGAAAAATGGACACTCTCCGAGAAGTCTGCCGAAGTCAACAACGCAAAAGCAATGAATGCTCTTCAGTGTGCGTTGGACCCAAATGAGTTCAACAAGATATACACATGTAAGAGTGCATATCAAATTTGAAACCATCTCGTCGTTACATATGAGGGAACGAATAAGGTAAAACTTTCTAAACTATATGTTGCCGTTAAAAATTTCGATATGTTTCACATGCAGGAAAATGAGAGCATAGCATCGATGTACGGACGTTTTACCGACATCACCAATGAACTGGAAGCGCTTGGGCAAACATACACCCAACCAGAGAAGCTGAGAAAGATCATAATGGGGATGACCTCCAAATGGGAACGAAGAGTTATCGCCATTGAGGAGGTCAACGACTTGAAGAACTACACCGTCGTGAATCTCATCAGCACTCTCATGTCTTACGAAGTAAGACGGGATAACCGACTGAAGATTCGAGCTATGATGAACCTTTCGGAGGAAAGAAGAAAGTTTTAGCATTTAAGGCTAATTCTTCATCCTCCGATAGCGAAAAATCCGAAAATGACATGGACTTAGAGGAAATGGCTCAAATGGCGAAGAAGTTCCAACGCTTCTTTCGCAAAGGTAAATTTTCCTCTAAGAATAGATTTGATTCTACTAATAACTCTTCCTCTCTTTGCTTTAAGTGTAATAAGTCAGGGCACATCAAGAAGGATTGCCCAATGCTCCGAAACAAAGAGAAGTGGAAGGTTCTGAAGTACCACAAGTCCGACAAGAATAAGAAAGATAAGAAGAAAGGACTAGTCGGTACATTCGATGACTCAAGTGGAGACTCGTCAAGTGATTCTGATGATGAGAATGGGGAAAGCGCCAACATGTGTTTCATGGCCCAGGAAGATCCACTCTCCGATGAGAGTGATTCCGACATGGATGAACCCGAGGTAACTATGGATGAGTTGCGTATTGCTAATGAATAACTATTTGCTAAGTATCAATCTTTAATGCTTAGATATACTAGCTTAAAGAAACAATCTGTTAGCAATCCATCCATACCATGCATTATCAACAACACTGACACCATTGTTGATACACTAACTCTTGAGAAAGCAAATTTGGTTTCTCAAAATGTCACTTTGAGAAATGAGGTGAATACCCTCAAATCTCAACTAGATCAAACACATCCTAAGGATAATAGTGATCTAGCTTCATAAAACACACAATTGAGTTTAGAGAATGATTCTCTTAAAACCCAAGTGCACGAGCTCAAAGCACGGGTGTCCACCTTGGATACCAACATTTCTTCTCTTAAGGAGAAATATGAGCTCATGTCCTCCCGTATTATGAGATTTAATAAGGGGAAAATACAATTGGACGATTTACTTGCAAACCAATTTCCGGCCACACATCATGTTGGTCTTGGTTTTGTGAAAGCAAATGCATCCAATGCTCGCACCTCCTATAGTGATGTCACTATAGACTTTGTGAGGCCATCATCAGGTGCATCCACAAGTGGTGTCAAAGACATTATAAGTAGCAAACTTACCAAGAAAGTTACCACTTCACAATCTCTTCCTTTTGGTAAGAAACCCACTACGGGTGGAAACCAAAAGAGAAGTCATGCTTTCATGTACACCAACCTTCATCCACGTAGGAAATCTCCTACTTCACAAGTGGATACACATGACACTTTTTATGCTCCACACCCACGTGCACGTGCAAATCCACACATGAGAAATACTCATGTACGTGCTTCTATACACTCATATGCTCATACGCATCATTCTTACATGTATGCACATCCTCCACATGTCATGCATGCCCCATATGTTTCATACATGCATGTTCCTAAGCATGCATACAACCCACATATGACTAATGCATATCCTCCTCCTCATTTTTATGCTAGAACTCATGTTCCTAGGATGCACACACATCATAGAAATCAACCTATTGTGCATGCCACTAGGAAAAGGACTCCCAAAACTTGCACTATTGGGGGTCCTAAGAACACTAGCTTAAATGATCGGAATGCTTATGTTGATTCATATTTCCATGATATTATTAATAGTGGTAATTATGTTAGGAAGCGGAAATCCACTTGGACTTAGCATCCAAAGGGCTAATCCTCTTGGACCCAACAAAAATTGGGTACCATAAGCTTATAGTATATCATTTAGGTACCCAAAAAGAAGAAAGAGAGCAATAAACGTCATATTGGCTCTAAAAGGAAAGGATGGATACTCGACAGTGGTTGCTCTAAACACATGACGGGATATCCCTCACTACTCTTCGAAGTGATTAGCATCAAAGATGGTGCAACGGTCACTTTTGGAGGCAATCAAAAGGGAACCATCATTGGAGTAGATAAAGTCGGTAATCCTTCCAAACCACTAATTACTAATGTATATTTAGTTAATGGTTTATGTCATAATCTTATCTCCATTAGCCAACTTTGTGACAAAGGTTACAATGTTAATTTTGGAGAGGGAATGTGTGAAATTATTGATTTTGATTCTCATGTTTTATTTACCGGTATTAGGCGTAAGAATATTTATTATTTGAGCTTGCCTAAAACCGTAGAACATTGCTTAGTTGCTAACACAAATGAACAACTATTATGGCATCGCCGTTTTGGTCATCTTCATTTTAAGCACTTATATAAGTTAGCTAAGCATGATCTTGTCAAAGGTTTTCCAAAAATTGCATTTAGTAAGAAAAACTTTTGTGATTCTTGTCAAAGAGGTAAACTTAGTAAATCATCTTTCAAACTTAAAGAAGGCATAACTTCTAAGAGGCCCCTAGAATTACTTCATCTAGATTTGTTTGGGCCAACTAGAACCGCTTCTTTAGGTAATGCTTATTATGGATTAGTTGTCGTTGACGACTTCTCTAGATTTACTTGGATTTCATTTTTACCTAATAAAAATGAAGCTTTTGAAGAATTTACCATATTTGCAAAGAAGATTCAAAATTTCTTAGGATCCACCATTATCACTATTCGTAGTGATCATGGAGAAGAATTTTAGAATGAATCTTTTACAAAGTTTTGTGATGACACCGGGATAACTCACAATTTTTCTTTTCCTCGAGCACCACCACAAAATGGTGTTGTATAGAGAGAATAGGACTCTTATTGAGTGTGCTCGTACCATGCTCAATGATAGTCATCTTGGACTACAATTTTGGGCAGAAGCGGTGCACACAGCATGTTATATGCTCAATAGGATCCTAGTGAGACCCCGAATGAACAAAACTTGTTTTGAGTTATTTTATGACAAAAAGCATCAAGTTAAATATTTTCGAGTTTTTGGTTCAAAATGTTTTATCAAGAACACCTTTGGTAACTTAGATAAATTTGAGCCAAGATCCGATGAAGGAATTTTTGTTGGATATTCCACACGTAGCAAAGCCAACCGGATATACAACAAAACCTCTTCAACGATCGAGGAATCACTCCACGTATCATTTTATGAAGATTTTGATTTTCCTCATGTTATTGATGATAGTGTAGATGTTATATGTGATTCTCTTAGTAATGTCAAGATTAATGATTCCATTATTGGGACTAACACTACTAATGAGATTGTTAAAGATGTTCCAAGTGATGCAGGGATTCCCAAAGCTTATCCAACCGTTCGCAACCACCCTCATGACCAAATTATTGGAGATATTGGTGTGGGTGTGCGAACGATGTCTAGAATTGAAGAATTCTCTCATTGCGCATTCGTCTCTACCATTGAGCCAAAGAACATCCAAGAAGCATGTAAGGATAGCTCTTGGATAGTGGCAATGGAAGAACTCATGCAATTCGAGAGAAATGAAGTTTGGGAGCTCGTTCCTCTTCCAAGTGGTCACCAAGTGATTGGTACCAAGTGATTAGTACCAAGTGGATCTTCAAGAACAAGACCGATGAGAATGAGGTCATCACAAGGAACAAAGCAAGGTTAGTAGCTCAAGACTACCGGCAAGAGGAAGGTATTGATTTTGAAGAATCCTTTGCCCCCGTAGCTAGATTAGAAGCTATTAGATTGCTTTTATCTTTTGTATCTCATAAGAATTTCAAATTGTTTCAAATGGATATTAAAAGTGCATTTTAAATGGTATTGTCAATGAAGAAGTTTATGTTTCTCAACCACCCTGTTTCATACATGAAAAATTTCCAAACCATGTTTTCAAACTTAAGAAAGCGTTGTATGGGTTGAGACAAGCTCCTAGAACTTGGTATGATCGACTCAAAACCTTTCTTTTGGATTTAGGTTTTAAAATGGGTGAAGTTGATTCAACACTTTTTATTAGGGATTATGAAAATGACATCGTATTAATTCAAGTTTATGTAGACGATATCATATTTAGTTCCACTAACTTTAATCTTTGTCAAGAAGTTTCTAAGTCTATGAAGGATGAATTCAAGATGAGCCATATGGGTGAGCTCAAATATTTCCTTGGACTGCAAATTCGACAAATGAAGAATGTGACTTTCATACATCAAACCAAGTACACATGGGAGCTTATCAAGCGGGATGAAATCGTCTTCAAGCAAAAGGACTTCCATGAGTACGACAACCCATCTACACAAGGATGAGAACGAAAAAGATGTAGACGTTCGTCTATATCGAGGTATGATCGACATCTTACTCTATTTAACTGCTAGTAGGCCCGATATCATGTTTTCCGTATGCGTGTGTGCTAGATATCAAGCTAGACCTAAGGAGTCACGCTTGATTACGGTTAAACGAATTTTTCGTTACCTCAATCACTCTCTAGATTATGGGTTACTTTATCCTAAATCTAGCACATATGAGTTAATCTCATATAGTGATGCCGACTTTGCCGGATGCAAATCCGATAGGAAGAATACTAGTGGCACTTGCCATTTTCTAGGAAATTCCCTGGTTTCTTGGTTCTCCAAGAAACAGAACTCGGTATCATTGTCCATGACTGAAGCGAAATATATTGCCGCGGGTCTTGCATGTGCACAAGTTCTTTGGATGAGACACACTCTAAAGGACTATGGTGTCAATTTTGATACTTGCCCTATCATGGTTGATAACCAAAGTGCTATGTCTTTCCAAGAATCCGGTACATCACTCCCGTACCAAACACATAGATGTGAGACATCATTTTATAAATGATCATGTAGCTAAGAAGGACATCATCTTAGAGTACATTGAAACCCAAAAACAAATCGCCGACATCTTTACTAAACCTCTTAAAGAAGATTCTTTTGTGAGGTTGCGTGGAGAATTAGGGATTATGGGTGAATCTGAGATTTAGGAGTTCAACCTTCATGATATATCATCTTTTGAACTCATAACATCTTTATACTTCTCTTCTTTTGATAAATTATATGTTTCTCATATATTTGTTTTTAAGAGAAGTTTTTTGAGATTGTGTTGATTTCGTTAGTTTTCGAATTGTTTTAAGAGATTTGTGTTTAGTAGATTATTTTTATATTGATTTCATGATGAGATTTGTGTTAGAGTATAGGTCCTAGGGTGAGTTGTATCTATCCTCTGGATTTTAACCTCACTGTGCATTTTTGGACCAGGACAGACGACTGTCACTCCTTTGACAGTCGACTGCCCTACTCTATTATCTCATACTGCAGACTATATCTTCGCCCAGGCGACTGTTGACGACTTTATAGTCGATTGTTGGTTCAACAGGCGACTGCATTGTGGTCATCAGGCGCATGTCCATTTCGTCAGTAGTCTCTGTTTCTATCATTGATTTTATTGATTCTCAGTCAGTCGACTGATGAGTAAAATACAGTCGACTGTCTCACTGACAAGCGAGTGTAAGTTACCTAACAGTCGACTGTCTGTCAACCTTAGCTCATCTCTTATCCTATCAACCAGTCGACTGACGTTTGTACATCAGTCAACTGTCTCCTGTTGTGGCGGTTCGATAATTTGATCTGAGCCGTCGATTTTTCGATCCAACGGCCCAGATTCGTTTGACCCTTCGTTATAACTTCGAGAACCGTCGATTCGATCAAACTTCATTTCTCTCTCATCCGATTGAAATCTCCCTCGTCTCCCCTTTCGAACTTCACGGTCGATCTCTCATCCGTCAATTTCTAGCCAAAACGAAGCCTCTCTCCTTCGATTGTTTGCTCGATTGACTCTCGTCAGTCGATCGACAAGTCTAAGGTATCATCCTCTTTCATTTGTCGACACTTGCTTAACCTAGTTTCTCTCTTCCGTACTTCATGGAACCTGCTGGTTCACCGTCGTCAAGATAAACTTTGAACATCTTTCTTGCTGAACCCTCTCCTCCACCCGCAGACCAGCATGTCTCTTCGCCACCATCTTCTGTGGAGTTCTTGAACATCACGATTGGTGACCTTATTCCCCCGTGGGATGTTGGTGAACCCTCCTCTCCGCCAACTGATCAACCTCCTCATACTCCTCCGTCTGTTCCGCAAGAGGACTTCTCGGCCAACTGGTTGACCGTGTCTCTGCCATCGAAAAACTTGCTTCTTCAATGGATCAGAAGCTCTCTTCTTCTAGAGCTTCAATACAAATCTTTCGTGCTTCATGGCTTCCCCATTCCGGTTGAGCTTCAGGCCATGTTTCCTCCTTCTGAGGATACTGCCCATGTTGTTGTCCCCACTCCTCCAGGCCATGTGCCTTTGCCTCCTGACGTCATGACTCCCGTGCATGCTCATGCAGAAACCTCTGTTGCGGGTGCCTCAACATCCAAGAGGAAGGCTACTGCTTACCCTACTCGTCGATCTACCAGGCTGATGTCATGTCCGTCTGGTCGCCCCTCAGATCCCACTATCATCCATATCGACTGATGCTGCTGTTGTCTGCATGTTGTTTTATGACTTATGATGTTGTTTTGTTGTTTTGTGAGATGATGATGTGTGGTTGGTATATGTATTTTGTTTCTTTTTTGATGCACATGGTGATGTGAATGTAGTTTTTGTCCTTGTATCAATCTCATCCATATATATATATATATATATATGAAATTTCAGTTTCCTCATTTTGTCTCACACATTGCCTATCTGTCTATCTTGTATCTGTGCATTATGTGAAATTGTCTATTTGTATGTGATGTGTTTTCAGACGATTTTCTTTTCCTCGTGTCTCTTAATATTGACATTGGACTCTAATTCCTCTAATCATCTAAGTTTATAATGTGGTTTATGAGTTTTTGATTTGTATATCTTTAAACTCTTGTAATTGTTGTTAGTTCTTATTTATCACGATTGTTGTTATTTTACTCCCACCTTTTGGATAATGCCATAGGGGGAGACAAATAAACAGATTCATAAGTATGTGCTACGTAAATACTTATTATACTTGAATCTAAGTTTGAAGTTGCCTTAAATTCAGAGAGAGTAAGATATAGTGAGTATGGATTATAAAATCCTAGATTTCATGGATTCATTTCATTCTCATATCTTACTCATTTGCTTCATTTGATCAATAGATGCCCTTATATCTATTGACTAACTTGATTGGCATCTATGTAGGGGGAGTAAGTTTCCTTTAAGCACAATTATTTATCTTTTTATTTATATTTGTTTGTCATCATCAACAGGGGGGAGAATGTTGAGTATTGGACTTCTCCCTAATTGGTGTTAACGATGAGCAAACATAAATACTTGTGACTAATCCCCTATTTGCAGTTAATCCATTGCCTAAGCATATCATGAAGATCAATTAGCAATGGATGGCACTCAAAGATCATTGAAAGCAAAGGAAGTGGATTGGATGATCATAGATGGTGATTGAAACTCCTAGAAGACTTCAAGCTCATGCGTTGGATAGAAAAGAAAGTTCTTCAAATGTAATTTTCATGTTTCTCTTCTAGTATGTAGCTTAGAAGCAGAACTTTGTTGGAGCACACACACACATCTTCATTCCAGTCTTATGAATTCATTAGATCAACTTTCCTGAGACACCAATTCATTTCTATCTAGACTGTGCATAGCATGATCTCTCATGTCGACTGCTGAACGATTTACAGTCGACTGCCTCAAAACAGTCGACTGTGTTTTGTTATACAGTCGCCTGTTATGCACAATCTTTATCAGTTTAGTTTTGGGCTTCTTAGTTTTAACTCCTTCAGGCGACTGTTATACATTTTACAGGCGCCTGTCCAAGTGACAGTCGACTGTGTTTTGTTAATCAGTCGCCTGTCTATCTTAAGCCCAAATCGATTTCTCTGTTTTGACCTGGCCAGTCGACTATTGTTGTATTTACAGTCGACTTTCCAAAGGCACAGTCGACTGTCAATGCTTCAACAGTCGTCTGTCTTTGAGCCTCTCTGGAGACTCAACTCTTTGGAAAATATCAGGGTTTTTGACAGTCGCCTGTAGAAGGAATTACAGTCGCCTGTTAAGTTTACAGTTGACTGTCTTCTCTTCATCAGTCGCCTGTCCTGGACCCCAGACTTTTCTATGACTTGCTTGACTTACCCCTGCTTCGGTCAGTCGCCTGTTTAAGGATTTACAGTCGCCTGTTGGTTTAACAGTCGACTGTCTACCCCTTACCAGTCGACTGTCCACGTGGTAAGTTACCGTTATGAATTCTCACCTACCCTCTGTCACTGTGCAGCAGTCGACTGTGTGTTGTTCAACAGTCGACTGTCTCGAGCGCAGATTCTATCCGTTGAGTTTTTCTTCACGGATTTCAACGGGCTTTTTGGAATTCGGTTTTGAGAGGGTTTGAGAAACCTATAAAAGGAGCCTCTACTGTTCCATTGAGAGGTTACTTACTCACTCTAGTATCATTTGCTAAATCATTCAAGCTTTCTCTCTCTCAAGATCAAAGCTCTCAAATCCTAAAGCCCTAGAACTCCAATCTTGAATCTCTTGCTCTCCAACCTAGAACCAAAGGGAAATCTTCTAGGCATTTGGTACAGTCAAGAGAAAGGGCTTTCCTATCTTCCAAGAGAGTCTTTCAACACATAACACACTTCTCCTTCAAGTTCTACTTCAAGGCATAGGTGATTGTAAGTGTTGTTTTATTTCATATTTCATAACTTTAGTTATTTGATTTACTCTCGGATTGTGAGAGTGGTTTGCTTGCTCCCAAGTTGTGGGAGTCAAGGACATCGAGTGTATTTCGATTTCACTTGTAGGGTTGCTACAAGTGGGTTTTTAAGAAAACCTCAAGTTAAGGTTCTAACTTGAGTATCCGGTGGTTATCGGGGGAAGGGACGTAGGATTACCGGGACCAAGCCGGGAAGTGACTTGGGTAATCCGAACCCTTGAAACATCCTTGCGTTTGCATTGTTTCATTTTGGGGTTCTCTTTTATTCCGCTTAAATTGTTGGTTAGGAATTTAATTTGGTGTAACTATCTTTTTAAATTGCATAAACATTATTCAACCCCCCTTCTAGTATTTTTCCAATAGCCAGGGTCCTTACAAGGTGGAGCCCCCTGGATGGGTGGCGACGACCACAGCCGCCGACACCCCCTAGGGTTTTTAAAAGTTTTAAAAAAATAAATATAATTTTTGGTTCGAGGGGTGGCGGCCGCCAACCGCCGGCCCTGTGATTCGGGTTCAATATTACATATTTAACCCCCCATTTAGCCCTATTTTGTGCTCATGTGATGCTACATTGTTCTCTAATTCATACGTATTTTCTACACATTTATTTATTAGAGAAAACACACAATTTGAGCACAAAACAGCAATTAACGACGTATTTCTGCACTTATTATATTTTTCCTAGCACCGTCTTGATCTTACGATTCCAACGACTATTTATTTGTATTTTTCTGAGATCTGTGCTAATTACTATGAATTTTTGAATGCAGAATACTATTTAATTGAAGAAATACGGAAGAAAATACGTTTATATACGTATATACGGTCGCCGCCCAATCTCGCGCTGCCACGTGGCCTCAATCCAGGCCGCTCCCGCCGAATCCAACGGGCGAAACGAAGCGGATCGGATATAAATCTTACGGGCGACGTGGCTCAATACGAACCGTTCGATCGCTATCGAACGGACGCGATCAACCCCGAAGCAGCGGAGCGGAGGCGCTATTTCCTGGCCACGTGGCCATCATCCATGAGATCCCGCTCGAATGGGCGGTGGAGATGAACTCCAATTCGAACGCGATTTCGAACGCGGTGGCGACGTGGCGTCTTCCGAAGCGTTGGATTTGGATCCAACGACAACAACGACCCCGCATTCGATACTCAGAAGCAGCGACGTGGCGTCTTATGAATCGTCCGATCAAAATCCAACGGCGGAGAGCTCGCCCGCTTCGAATTCGAAATCGCGAGATTACAAGGGCGACGTGGCGGCGTCTGGGCCACACGATTTTGATCCAACGGCGGAGAAACAAAGCGCTGAACGATATTATCCGGGCGACGTGGCTCACTGTGGATCGTCGATTAAAGATCTAACGGCCAAGAAGATTCCGGTGCGAAGTCGGATCGGATGCGGGTTTCGCACAGTATTTAAAGCGACACGTGGCCTCCCCACGTTTAATCCCGCTTTGATCTACGGTCCAGGATTGCCCCGCTTTAGATGAGCGGATAGGATTGATTCGGGTGCGGGTTTTTGAACCCGATAGCACAGTAAACCCGCAATGTTTTATATTTAAGCGTATTTAGGGGTTTTGAGCGTATTCAAGCAGATTGGGGCGTATTTTGGGCGTATTGGAGGCTCTAGGAGCCGTATCTTCCCCCTGAAAAATTCTGTAAAATTCCAGAGGCAATTTTCTTATTTCCAGAGAGTTTTGATGTATTTTCAAGGATATTTGGTGATGAATTCTTAACTTAAACTCCTTAATTAGTGCTTTTTCTACCGTATTTTGCTATATTCTTGATGTATTTGGTTATGAAACTTGATTATTCTGAAACTATGAGTAGCTAAAACTTAATTGTGCTTGGTATGGAGTAGTTAGGGGATATTATTCGTGTTGGTTTGGTTGAAATTCCTTGTGCTAAATCGTTAAACGTCGCTAAAATTGTAATCGTTGTTCGTAAATCGACTTTTTTTAGATTCCAAAAGAATTAATTTAGTTGATGATCGCCCCAAAAGGGGAGTTTTGATCTCCCCAAAAGGGAGTTTCATACCGTAGTTTTGATCTCTCCAAAAGAGAGTTTCATATCGAATTATAATCTTAGCGACGATCTTTTTGAATATCGTGTTTGAACCCCCAAAAGGGCATCTTCCGATGAATTGCTCCCAAAAGGAGAATTCATTGAGTTATATTGGGTATTTTCCCGGTGAATTGCTCCCAAAAGGGGAATTCATTGCGTTATACCTATCAACCAAATTAATACGAATTATCGATCCTAAGGAACCCATACCATGCGCATACTCTTTATAGATATTTTCTTACACGTATTTCTATGTTTATATTGTTCACGTGTTCACATCACCATCACCACCATTATTAAAGTGTTTAGTTTCTTTCCGATAGATTTCTATTTGATTTGAATTGTGGTTGCAACAGATTTCTTCCCGTGGATTCGACATCTGGACTCCCAGATTTTACTACTTGAACGGACTCTTGCGCTTGAGAGAAGCACCTTTCGGAGCCCACCACCCTGCGACAACGGGACGGAGCTTGTGGCATATTTGTTGTTGGTCTCTTTTCATCTTTAAATCCTGAAAATATTACTGCCAGCATCAATTGCATTCTAGTTCTAAATGGCTCTAACTTCAAGTTATGGAAGGAGAACATGCTTATAGTTATTGGGGACATGGACCATGACCTGACGATAAGGACTGACTCTCCCACACCTCTTACGGAAAAGAGTACCTCTGATGAAAATGAGTTGGAAAGGTAGTAGAGGTCAAATCACATGTGAATGACGATTATGAAGGTCATTCCAGAAGCATTTAGAGGCACAATGTCCGATAAAGCCACTACATCTAAATGGTTCCTTTCTGATATTGAAAAAAGATTTATCAAGAATGAAAAAGGTGAAATCGGTACACTCTTGACAAGTCTAATTTCAAAGAAGTAAAATTTTAAGGGGAATATCAGAGAGTACATTATGAAAATATCTCACATTGCTTCTAAGTTGAAAGCACTTAATCTTGAACTCTCTGGGGACTTGCTAATGCATATGGTTCTGATATCTCTTCCAAATCAATTTACCCAGTTCAAGGTGAGCTACAGTTTCCAGAAAGAGACTTGTTCTCCGAATGAGCTCATCTTGCACTGTATTCAGAAAGAGGAAAGGCTTGAACAAGGAAGACAGAAACTGCTCATATGACCTCTACCTCTAAAGGTAAGAAAGGTATGCTGCTTAATTTGGTTTATTCTGAAGTTAATTTAACTTCGGTATTTATAGACACATGATGGAAAGATCTTGGTACCACTCACATCAATGTGTCTATGCAGGGTTGCCTAAGATGCCAAAAGCCAATGATGGTGAAAGATACATCCTTGTAGGTGATGACAAGATGGTTCAAACAGAAGCAGTTGCAAATTATGATTATTAAAGACTAGACTATATTTGGATCTAGATGAGACATTTATTGTACCGTTTTTAACGAAATTTGGTTTCTATTTCTATTTTGAACAAATTTAGTTATCATTGATCATTTTGGAGATGGAAAATTTGGGTTGTCTCATGATTCAAAATGAGTTAGTTCTAGTTCTTTATCGCTTTATAATAATTTTATTGCTTCATTTAAAAAATGCATGCATCTGAGTACACGAAGTATAAAAAGAAAATTAACAAATGAGAATTCAGTTACATTATGACATAATAGTTTGAATATATCTCTGAATGGAGAAACAATTAGACTTATGTCAAATGAAATTCTCGATCCCTTATATTTCGCCGACTTTGAAGTTTGTGATAACCAGCTAGAGTTCAAACAAACCAATAAAAGGAGATTATGAAGCCAATAAGACTTTGGGCATCTTAGAACTTACATATATTAAGGATATTTGTGGGCCATCATATACGGTTGCTTGGAATGGTCAACAATATTTTATACAGTTCATAGATGATTTTTCAGATATGGCTACGTATGTCTCAGAAAGCACTTAAGGTTGCAGCCTATATTCTTCACAGAGTTTCAACTAAAGCAGATAAATCACATGCATATTTGAGATGTCCAGCTAAGGTAAGGCCTCATAAGACTAAAGAATGGAAACTAGACACAATAATAGTGATTGGCTACTTTGTTGAATACTTTACAAAAGGATCCATATGGTACATTTTAAGTCCCACAATTAGGTAAATATACGAGCCTGAAAATGCCTAGTTCTTTAAGGATGCCGAGTTTTCAGGTGGAGATACAGTTAAGGACATTGTCTTTGAAAATGACATTGTATTTTGGAGGGGAATATGTTGATATTCCCGCAAGTGTTATTGACATTGATTAGGATCTCATTCCTGGCCTTGTTCAAAACACAATAAATTAAGACAATGCCAGACATCCTAAATCAAGACAAAGCCAGAAATCTTCCTACTTAGGAAATTGTTCAAGAACTCTAGCACCTTAAGAACTTATGCCATTAAGTAAATCTATTGGAGAGAGAAGTGCGGTGCCAGTTAGTTACATTACAATTCTCCAAGAACATGGGGTTGACATTGAAGTGATGAAAAATGACCAGATCAATTTTCATCAAGCCATGGATAGTTGTGACTATCTGAAGTGGAAAAATGCCTTAAGTAAGGAAATTAAGCTTATAAAGGACAATGACATTTAGAATCTTATCTCATTGCAATAAGTTTTGAAACCCATTGGTTGTAAATGAATTTTTATAACCAAGTGTGATTCAAAAGGTGAAGTGGAAAGATATAAGGCTTGTCTTGTCATAAAAGACTTTATACAGAACTAAGGCATTGATTATAAATAGACGTTCTCTTTCTTTTCCTTGAAAGACCATTTCAGGATAACAATGGCATTAGTGGCACATTTCAGTCTCATTAATGGTATTTTAAGTTTCATTAAGTAATCATCTCGTTTGGTTTTGAGAAGAATTTGGTTGATGAATGTATATATCATAAGTTCAGTCGGAGTGAATGTTTTTGTTTGGTTTTATATGTCGATGACATATTGCTTGCTAGTAACGATAAAGGCTCATTGCATGAAACCAAGAAATTTCTAGATAGAATATCTTGGTGATGCATTTTTGTATTAGGGATCCAGATACACCGGGATCACTTTCGGGGTATTCTTGGATTATCACAAAAGGCCTACATCGAAAAGGATCTTCAAAGACATGGCATGCAAAATTGAAAACCAGGTGATGCCTCTGAATCTAAGTGAGACAAGTTTAGTCTCAATCAGTGACTTAAAAGTTACTTTGAAAGGCATCAAATGCAAAAGATGCCATTTACGTCAGCAATGGGGAGTCTGATGCATGCTTAAGTTTGTACACAATTGGTTATTGTGAACATTACAAGTATGTTGGGCAGATACTTAAGCAATTCAAGGGTAGACTATTTGATAGCATCCAAATAGGTCTTACGGTACTTATAGAGAACAAAAGCTACATGCTCATGAATCAGAGATCAGAAAAGCTTGAGATCATTTAGTATACTGACTGATTTTTATTAGATGTAAAGACGTATGAAATTTGTGTTATGAGGTACCACCTACAAGAAGAGAGCTACATAGCCTCTTTTATAGCCTTTTCTAACATGGCTACAGATTTCGTACTAAGTTATGTGACATCCAATTATGGAATATGACTACATAATCTTGTCACATGGCTGCAAATTATGGATGGTATTTAAAGACAACATAGATAATTTTGTGACTATAAGTCTGCAGTTTTATTCCAATAATAACAAGAACTTGACAAAGTTAAGATATTCAGAGATCAAGTTTCTGGTTGTTAACTAAAAAGTTCGGAGTGAACAGTGTCTATATAGCACATCAAAGTAAACTATATGGTTGTGGATCCACTTACTAAAGGATTGACACCTAAAAGGTTTCATGAGCACTTTGCTCTTATGGGTGTCACGTCAGTTAAAGAATTCGGTTTTAGTGGGAGTTTGTTCTTTTGGGTGCTCATATAATATAGGCATTTTCAGTTTTTCAGTTTTTCAGTTTAAGGTTAATTTCTGCAGAAAAAAGTTTTGGTTTGGTTACACTCTGATTTTGGTATGGTTTGATCTCACTAACGTTTAATGGAGAACCAGTTGAAAATAGGCGTGTTAAGATCACATTACATGAAATTTCCATGCTACACATCCACATCATAATACATGTCATCAATTATTTTAGCTTATGTGACCATTGATGGGTCGAATTATGATAAATGTGACAAATGCTGCTTTGATCCTATGTTAAAATAATTGATGGATCGAATTGATTTAGATACATTCCAGTTATGACAGCATATTGAGGTACTCATTCGATTATTTATGCATAACATAATTATAAGGTTTGACATGTAGCCCAAGTGGGAGATTGTTGGATCGTTAATCCAACGTTGGGCACATATGTAAAATAATTATGTAATGCGGGCTGTCAAATTAAGTTACGCCCAATAAAGTGATCTAATAAGTTAAGTGTGCTTTAATGTATCATTTAAGGGTGTGAGCCTTTAATGTGTAGAGATATGAGCTTTCTGGTTTAATGATGGGCTAAACCCGAAACCCAACAGGCATTAGGTTTTTGCATATATATATGTGGTCATGGTCCCCAGATCGCATGAACGAAGAGCCGTCTTTTCTGCATCCCATCGACAGATTAGAGCCATAGAAAAAATAAAGGATTTCTCTCGGGGATTCGTGTAGATCTGGAAGGCCAACCACACGGATTTACAATTTCTGGCATTATGGATTCAAGTACGCTTTCGCTTTCAAATTCATTTTATTTCTCGTAGATCTGACATGAATATATCTAATTTGTTTAGCATGGTTTTGCGTGGTATGATCTGGAAATAGCCCTAACATGTTGTTCCTACCTTGGTTAAGAAGAGTTTTGTTCTTCGATGATATGACCATGTAACTTTAAGCAAACAGTGATAAAATATGTAGTATTTTTTGTTTCCCATAAACGGTGCTAATATAAAGCAAGTACTTGAGTACGTGGTAGGATGATTTGTCACGGCTTTCTTACCTAGGTGATCGATGAGTCATTTTTTCTGAGTGGCTTGCACAATATAGACGATAAGAACATTAGTCGAACCTAAACAATGGTAGGGCCAATCGTTTCGGCTCTTCCAACGAGTACATTAGTAACTTCATGTGAATTAGTCAAGTACAATAATCAAAGAGAATTTAAAAGTTGAGAGTCAATCTTCTTTCCTCTTCACGAGGGCATTTTTGTAACTTCACATCTAGCCTATTAAGAACCCGATGACGAGCCTTGATGGGCCATTGACGGTTGGGTTTCTTTGGACATATGAGAATTGGTAAACCTTAGTGGGCTATACAAACACATTTATTATTGACCATGCACTTTTGCAAATATATAATCCCTTGGGTTGATGCCATAAAGGTTTAAAATGAAGATGCTTACCTTTTCGTCGAATCCCAACTTAAATGCAAAGAGGAGAGCCATTGGCATACCGATCAAGTAATAGGCTATCAAATTTGTCCAAGCTGCTAAGTGCTGCCAACCGCATCCCCTGGCCACTCCTGCATTCAATCATTCTAACCAGTGAGAATTTACAGACATTATATACGTGAACAATTGTTCATGCAATTTATGGTCCCTCCCTCTGCAGTATATTTATACAATTTTGTTATGAGACCATGACTCACCAGTTATAGCAATGGCATTCAGAAATCCAGTGGAATGTACTTGCAGAATTTTGGATGTTAATGGTAAAAGCTTTACAAGTGGCATATGCAAAAACTATTTAATAAGAAATTATTGGAATAATCACCTGACAGACAGTTTTGTGCCGAGTCCAACAATATAGACACTGCGAGAAGAGGAGTCATCAATGCAAATTCATGAACAATCACCGGGTTACTAGTGAATGATCTAGCCCAAATATTGTGACCAATTGTTAAAAACAGCAGAAGAATGGCAATGAGAAATAAAGAGAGCTTCAGTGTCACTGAGACCGCATGCTTAGCCTTCTCAATATTTCCAGCACCCATTTCATTTGACACACGTGTGCTGTTGGAATTAAAAAAGGGGGGAAATTTAGAACATGCATGACATTAATCGTCGGCGGGAACTGGAGAGTTCCTGAATGGAATTGAAGATATCAATTTTGCTCACCTCACTGCTGCACTGAATCCATATGCGACAGTATATGCGATGGCCTCCGTACTAACACTGTATTTTCCATACACAACTTAGTTTCCATCTGCTTTTAGTGGCTCCAAATTGAAGCCATATCTGGCAGACACCATAAACCTCTACAAATTCAGGACAACGAGAAGAAGACATACCACATAGCAATAAGTGAAGTACTGTTCTCAGAATTTGGCATCAGTCCGGCCAGCAACACCAAGATTTCGAAAGCGCAGTATTCCAGACTACAGGAACAAGAAAGGAATTAAGATTATAAATATTCATGTGACAATAGATAAGATATAAATTCCTTGAGCTTTTCCGTCGAGGCGGATCCAAATAAATCTTTTTTAGTGCCTTTAAGTTAGGAGCTAAGCGGCGCATTTCATCCTCCCACTCTTGATTTGTCGTAGCATTTCCATCAAATTCTTCCATCCATTCTTCCTCATATTCATCTTCATCAGCATTTTCATCACCAACATTGTCAGGGTCATCAACACGATCGCTACCTGAAGGGTCCCCAGTTTCCGTAGATTTTGGAATCACTTGTATATCTGCTGCCTTACCATTAGTAACATCTACACTTCCATTTGATTGACATCCAGTCTCTATACTAGAAGGGCCTCCAGACTCTATAGCTGAAAAACCTCTACTCATGCCAATCCCTGCATTAATCAACACACTCCCATCCGCAGACAGATTAGATTTACCTTTTTCCACCCAAACCTTCTTAAATGGACATTAAGAGAAGGAATGACCAAAGCACTCACATGTTGGACAGCTTGGAGGCAAGTTTTCATATTCCACTTTAATGATCACATTCTCCTCATCCTCTACAGCAATCTCTATTGTTTTTTGCAATTTAGCCTTTGCATCAATTTCAACAAAGCATCTTGCATAGGTGTACCGTTCACCTAAAGCAGTAGCCTTATCAAGGAATAAAGGCTTCTCTATAGAGCTAGCAATTATACTTATGCACTGTGTAGACCAAAATTTCAGGGGCAAGTCAAGAAATCTCACACATACTGGAATTGATGACAGAAGATCTCTGTCCATTGTGAGGTCTGGAGTCCAGCGTCGCAGCACTATCACCATTTTATCAAACATCCAAGGCCCTCCTTGAAGAATCTTGCTGCAATCTTCTTCTAACTCAAATTCGAAGAAGAAAAAACCATTTTCCCTGGAGTTAACCTGAAGCTTTCCCTTAGGGCGCCATAACCGATGTACACATGCACGGAGGTGTGAGTAAAATGGTTTGTCCCCCACAACATAACCAGCCAGAGTACGACTCCATTTTGCAACATTAGCAGATACTGCTTCTTTAGAGATCCAAGGGACAGCCTTACCAGCTGGAATCTCTCGAGGAGGAACGTACCCACATTTGCCACCCTCCTTCCTTGCTCTTTTAGAGTTGAAGGATTATTTATGCTTTTGTTTCATTGAGTTTTATGTTTGGTTCTATTTGTAGACCAATATTGTAATTGTTGAGTTATATGAATAAAGTTGCTTACTCGTCCAAAAAAAGATAAGATATAAATTAAGGAAATTCATTTTAATATAGGCTTTCCATTATGTGGGCTTCATTTGATTTTAACCCATTGTTCCTCAGTTTTGAGATGTTCTAAAAGATGTCACATTCTTAAAGTTGTCATCGGTTTTAGCTAATTTATATGGAAGATAGAAGTTTCCAACAAAAACTTTATTTTTTCAGCAAATCTAGAGACCAACTTGGCTAGACTATCTCTAACATGTCTGTGCTCCTTGTTTCAGGGTTTTTTCTCACCACGGATTTGATGTAGGGCAATCCGAGGTCGCAGCTGACGTGGAAGACGACGCCGACCTTCGGGACGTCGGCTGAGCTGACTCCAGGATGAGCGGGCTTCGGGCTGAGCGATAGGGGCCAAACAAAGCTTCGACCAAACGATCTACTCAGTGATCTGTAAGACAGAAAGCTCATCAAGGGGATCGGATCTGGGTTCCGACCAAAACTCCTCCGATGTTTAAGTCAGATAGTGACAAAAGTATGCTCGGTTGAACTGATTTCGATCCGTTAGTAGGTTGATCTCTAGTTCTCGGGCCGAACTATAAGGAGGAAGAAATTTGTTAGGTGGAAGCAGATCTGGAGTTTAGGGGTATCTGTGTGTCAGATATCCGAGATTTGTCCCCTCTGTCTTCCCTTTCTTAGGTTATTTATAGGCAAGCATTTTGTCAATGCCTTCCCCTCATTACGCATGCAGATTAATGACGTTTATTTCTTCCCCGTTGGGATGTCTGTATTGATGGCCGGTTAAATGGCAATCATTGATCGCTCGGTTAGGGGAACGATCTCCTCAATCACAGGGACCAGGTGGTCAATCGGGCTTTCGTCTCAAATGGGGAGACGATGACACACACATGAGGGTCCATAAGATTAGGCTACAGCCCATGGCCGTATTGGGCCGTTCGAATAGTCGTGGTTGACTCGATGGCCTTTGGGCTGGTCAGGGGTTGTATCAATGGTCTACATCGTCCGAGCTAGACCGATGCTACGGTCTGAGTCGGGGGATGTGACAAGGAAAGATTGGACCGGCGCGGTAGTCAAGATGACACATTTAATGTTGGCCGCTAGAGCTCCATGCCCTAAGGACGAATGCGCCAAAAAATGATACAAAATTTTGGAGAGTTGGTGTTACCAGATGCGACACATGCTCCACGTTGGACAGCTCGGATTGATACCGTCACTCATATAAGGCAGGAAATTCAAGGGAGGAGGCGGGACTTCCACTTTGCATTCAAACAGTTCCACATCCATCCCGCTTCTTGCGTCATTTCGTCTACGTCTGAGCGAGGTCATCCTTCTCTTTCGTTAACGTCCTCTCTTTGGCATTTGGTTGGTATATTGAGGATCAGGGAAGTGTCCACCTCCGGAGATACCAGAGCGACGTCGAAAATCGCTCAGCCCTTAGGGTTCCGGGGAGCCCATGTAAAGGGGAAAGGTTTGCTTGCTGGTTCTTCGAGGGACCCATTCAGGAATGATGTTTCCTCGGATCCTCCGGTGGTTCGAAATGCGGCTTCTTCCGTTTCTTACTATGTAGTCGACAAGATCGGGTCTAAATAACTCTTCTATCCATATGGGGTTCGAATCCCTTCTTACGATGAAAGAATTTGTTTCCCAAGGAAGTGTGAGGTCGAGGTTTACACCGAGATGTTCCGATTAGGGCTCTGTTTCCCCCTTCATCCCTTCATTCTCGAGGTCATCGGCTCTCTGGAGCTCTCCATCTGTCAACTAACGCCCCATTCTATCCCTCCCTTGGTCGGCTTCCTCATGCTCTGCATCTGCATGGAGCAGTGCCGACCTTGCCACTCTTCATCTACTTCTTCCAAGTGAGGCTTGCCCCTTCAGGAACGTGGTACCATATCTCTGCTATGAGAGCCTCCTACTTGGGCTCCCTCATAAAGTTAGTGATTGATGAAATCAGTTCGTCTTCGTCACCTTCCTGGGGAAGCGCTATTCCAGACTTGTTGGGGTTGCATCGGCATCACGGAATTGATAGAATTAAACCTTTCCGAGGTCGAGGCAAGAACGGTTTGCTGGCCTTGCTGGTCGAAGAGAGGTCGGTCCGAGTTTTGCTGGACGACCGATTGTTGAAGAGTGCTCTGTGGGGACTTGGGTAAGTGCAGCCTTTTGATGTCGTTCTTCACCTTAGCTTACCCTGATCCTCTCTTTCTTTGCTGTGATGGCCAGTCAAGAGTTCACCCAGCCTCTCGACATGACTTAGCTTATCCACCGCGGTTTCCAGAAGACCAAAGGCGTCGCGTCAAGTTAGCCATTCAGTGTCCCAGTGGGTGAGGTGGAGCAAGGGTCCATGCAGCCGATTGGGAAGCTGAGCCCGACCGTCGTCGGTTCCGCATCAGCCCCAGCCACAGAGAGCACTCATACAGCCACAGGGGAGTTGGTTCGGGTGACCAAGGTCTCGATGCCTGTCGGAGAGGGTTCGGTCGTCCCCGAACGAAACCTGGCCGACGCAGTCGAGGGCTCGTAGAAGAGGAAGGAATGCTCGCCGGCACGTCCCAGAGTCCTTGAAAAGAGGAGGAAAGATGATGGGGCCGACCGCACGGCCTTGGCTGCAGCGGAGGACATCAGGGCTGATTCTCGACTATTGGGGGTGCCTCCCCTATCAAACAGATTGAGCTGACCCCCTTCGAGTTGGAACATGCTCAGATATTGCTCGTGTACATGTCCATCCCCTGTTAACCGGAAATATTCTAGGGGTGATCTCATCTGGCCTATCCATGGTGTGCGGGCGGATGAGTCGGTCTTTGTCGAATGGGGTGGCGGCCCATTTAGCAGAGAATTACGTTCTTCCAAGGGATCGCTCCTTCTTGGAGAAAGTCGACCCGAGGGCTTGGCGAGCTGCATGGTATGGCAAAGCTAGCATATTGGTTCTCCCCATTCTTTCTTCTTTATTCGTCCTGTCATGCCTCTAACTTCTTTGCTTCGCAGATGTCTCGGTCGCCACCAAACTACAGCAACGCACAGTGATGATGGCTGAGGCCGAAGCAAACCTCGACCAGGAGCGTCGGAGGGCGATATTCGCTGAAAAGGCAGCTGAAAAGGCAGCCGAGGAGGCACATATTGAGTTGAAGTTGGCGCTTCTCAAGGTTGCTGAACTTTCGTCAGAGGTTGAGTGGTTGAAGAATGCATTGGCCGAGGAAAAGAGGGCGAGGTCGGTCGTCGACGCCTCCCGATCGGTAGCCGAAGAAAGTGTTCGAGTCATATCCTCTTTGAAGAAGATGGCCGAGGAGAATCTGGCCTTGGGGCGGGACAGATGGAAGAAGGCGAAGGTCGAGCTTCGAGCTCATCGCCAGGCTAAAGGTGGTCGACCCCAAGCAGATCGTCGCTGAAGCATGAAGAGGTATGATGAAGCCATCGCCCCGTGGATTGCGGATTTGTTCTAGGAGGGCTTCCTTTGATGTGAAGCGCAAAATCTTCCCACCTCCGGGCTGATCCCGATGGTCTCGAAGCCAGGCAAGCAGAGGAGGCGCATCCCAAAGTCTCAACCCTAGCAGCTCCTCCTCCATAGGCTGTATTCACTTTGACCTTGGTTGTACAAATTTTCATTTGAATAAGATCTCCTTCGTAATGAAATGTGTGTCGTCTTTGCCGCTCAACGTTTTTCATGTAGAATCCTAGAAGGTCCCTAGTCTTGGGTAGGTAGGGCCGCCACGGGGGGTCAGGAGAGATTCCACATAATAGGCCGAACTTGCATAGGCGACATAGGACTTGTCATGGTTTTAGGCCCTATCGTAAGACTTGTCACGATCTTAGGGCCACACAGCTCGAGCTTGCCCTGAAAGGTAGGAAGCACGGGTGCGGGGAGCTGTGTTCACCATGCAGGTGCCATTGTGGGAGTGGCCCCCAACCTTACGATCGATCGGACGGATCGGCCCGCTGGGGAAGTGGCCCCAGCCATACAGTCAATCGGGTGAATCAGCCCGCTGAGGGAGTGACCCATCAGCCTTACGGTCGATCCAAGTTTTTGGTCCACCCGTTGGGGGAGTGGTCCCTAGCATTACAACTGGTCGGCCCGATTGGGAGCGGCCCCCAGCCTCGCAGTTAATACAAGTTTTTGGTCAGCCCGGTGGGAGAGTGGCCCCAGTCTTAAAGCTGATACCAAGTTTTTGGTTAGTCCGATGGGTGAATAGCCCTCAGCCTTACAGCTGACCGATCATGTCGGCCCGCCGGGGGAGTGGCCCCAACCTCACGACTGAACTGACAGATCGGCCCGCTGGGAGTGTCCTCATCCTTACGGTTGGTCCGATGAATTGGCCCACTGGGGAGTGGCCCCAACCTTACAGCTGATTCCAAATTTTTGGCCAGCCCACAAGGAGAGTGGCCCCCAGCCTTACGGCTGACTGATCATGTCGGCCCGCTGGGGGGAGTGGCCACAGCCTTACGCCAGTACTGATGGATCGGCCCGCTGGAAGAGTGGCCACCAGCCTTTCGGTCGATCGGATGGATCGGCTCGTTAGGGAACGGCCCCAGCCTTACGACAAATCCGAGTTTTTGGTCCGCCCGTTGGGGAAGCGTCGCCTAGCTTTACGGCTGATCCCAAGTTTTTTGCCAACCCGCTGTGGGAGTGGCCCCTAGCCTTACTGCTGACGGATCATGTCAGCTCACTAGGGAAGTGGCCCTAGCCTTACAACCGAACTGATGGATCAGCCCGCTGGGGGAGTGGACTCCGGCCTTACAGCCGAACTAACGGATCGGCCCGCTGGGGAGTGGCCCACGGCCTTATGGTCAATTTGAGTTTTTGGCCAACCCGCTGGGGGAGTGGCCCCAGCCGTACGGCTGACCGATCATGTCGACCCGTTGGGGGAGTGGCCCCAGCCTTACGGCTGACCGATCATGTCGGCCCACTAAGCGAGTGGCCCCAGCCTTACGGTGGTCAATCTGATGGATCAACCTGCTAGGGGAGTGGACTCCAGCCTTATGGTCGATCGGATGAATCAGCCTGCCGTGGGAGTGGCCCCAGCCTTACGGTCGATCCGATGGATTGGCCCACCGAGGGAGTGGGCCCCAACCTTACGGCCAATTTATTTTCTTTTGAATCATCCCGCTGGGGGAGTAGCCCCCCAGCCAACGACAAGTGTCCGAAGGGCCTCAGTCGATCTTCATCTATCAAATAACACAAAGGTTGCAGAAAGAGCTAATCAAGTGTTGGCACACTTGCCATCGTTTTATTACTTCGGAAAACAGAAGAAGTACAATTCTTCTCAACAAGAAAAAGAAGCCAACTAGAATGACAAAAGTCGGCAATCATTACTTGCACGACCGGAGACAAGTGGTATTGTTCTGGGCTCCGCTTTAGGCCTTCCGCCCACTCGATGATCTACGAAGTAGGTTGGACAATGTTCACCCATTTCCTTTGTCCACTGCCCTCAAGGGGTCATCTCCTTGGCTTGTCTTTGGGGCGTGACGAAGTTCTTCAGGTGCCGTCGATTGATTAGCTGCTCGATGTCTTTCCTCAAATGCCATTAGTCCTTGGTGTCATGTCCATAGTCCATGTGGTGGCCCTTGCTTTGAGCATAGGCCATTATGACGTCTTGGGGCGTGTTCAGCTTAGTGAAAGTCGCATTGTTCTTCTCTGGTCGACCTAAGAGGTTTCTTTCTTCTTTCCCGCGATCTCCTAGCTCTCGATGTATGCCTTCCGTGTGATTGGCTTCCTTCTTGGGCTCAACAAGACTTTTGAAAGGACCTTCCTCTTCGGCGGCCATCGATTCCTATGCCATTCTGAACTATTCTGCCCGAGCAAGGAGCCAATCTAGGTCTTTGGGTGGGGTCGTGGTGCAAGGACTTCTTGAGGTCCTCATACCGGATCCCCTTCTTCAAAGCAACAATGATGACTTCCTCGTTGCAGCTTTCCACGTTCAGTCTCTGGGAGTTAAAGCGCAACATGAAGTCTCTCAGCGTTTCGCCCCGCCTTTGTACCAAGTTGAATATGTAGTCTGAGCTATTCTTCCTCCTCTACTCTGCCATAAATTGTCGACAGAAGGCATGTGCGAGGTCTCTGAAGCTTCCAATGGATTGGCGAGGGAGCCCGTTATACCACTTCCTTACCGACTTCTGAATGGTGGTATGAAAGCCTCGGCAGTGCAACACATCATTGGCCCCTTGGAGTTCCATGATCCACTTGTAGTTCTGGACGTGTTTTAGGGGATCGTACATGCCATCGTACTTCTCCAGATTAGGCACCTTAAACTTAGATGGTACCCGAGATGAGGTGATCCTATTTGTCAGCGGGTTGTGCTCATCTTCCGAGCTTACGGAGGGAGAGCGGTGTCGCTGGTAATCTCTCTGGCGCTTAGGTTGCCTAGACCAGTAATCAGAAGCTCGTGAAGAATCGCTTCTGTAACCGCCTGAGTCGGCAACCGGGGTCGGCCGTTGGGAGGTATCCCTCCGGAACTTCCTCATGTGGTCCGTTCGAGACTTCCAATGCAGAGTCCTACTATGTCCTCGTCGATTCCCCGGGCACCAGTCATCGTCATGATTGGTGAGGTGGTTGCTCGCTTGCTCGGTGATTCCCCGGGCACCAGATGTTTTAGGGTGTTTTCTCACCACAGTTTTGATGTAGGATAGTCTGAAGGTCGTAGCTGACGTGGAAGACGATGCCGACCTTCGGGACGTCGGTCGAGTTGACTCTGGAATGAGCAGGCTTTGGGCCGATCAATCGGAGCCGAACGAAGTTACGACCAAATGATCTCCTCAGTGATCTGCAAGATAGAGATCACGTCAGGTGGTCGGATCTGGGTTCCGACCAAATTTCTTCTGATGCTTAAGTCAAATCGTGACAAAAGGATGCTCGGTTGAACTGATTTCGACCTGTTGGTAGGTCGATCTTTAGTTCTCGGGTCGAGCTATGAGGAAGAAATTTGTTAGGCGGGAGCACATCTAGAGTCTAGGAGTACCTGAGTGTCAGATATCCGAGATTTGTCGCATCCGTCTTCCCTTTCTTATGTTATTTATATGTGAGCGTTTTGTCAATGCCTTCCTCGATTATGCTCATGCATTCATGGCGTTTATTTCCTCCCCGTTGGGCTGTATGTAGTGATGACGGGTTAACGGGCAATTATTGATCGCTCGGTTAGAGGAACGGTCTTCTCAATCACGGGGACCAGTCGGTCAATCAGGTTTTTGTCTCGAATGGGGAGATGATGACTCACACGTTAGGGTCCCTAGGCTAGAGCCATGTGCCGTATTGGGCCGTTCGAATAGTCGCGGATGACTCAATGGCCTTTGGGTAGGTCCTGGGTTGTAGCACTCCTGATACACATTTTTGCTATTATGCGAATGTTGGTAAAATTATAAAGGGTTATTTTATGAATCTTCACGCTGAATTAAGAACGTGGCAAGCAGTAAAAGGAAGATTTATATACTGTTGCACAAAGCTTTATTGGAGCAATTATGCTACCAATGATATAATGGCGATAATTAAGGATTTTTGTTTCAAAACATAGATCAACTATTATTCATGTGAATGATATCCGATATCTATCCAACAGTACAAAAGGAGGAAACAAGAATATTTTATGTGATTGAGATATGATCAAGAATTTTATTTATATTTATATTTTATTTTTGAGTTTAAGTTTTTAAGTCTTTTGAAGTCCTTTTCGAGTGTGCTAGTCTTTTAGAAGTTTGGCCCCACATCGGATTGGTGAGAAGAGTGTATTGAGTTGTAAGGCTATATAAAGGCCTTAGATTTGTATCTTTGAAGTCAATGAATGAATTAATTAATGAGAAATTTTCTCCCCAAACATATGAAAGGTTCTCCTCTTCTCTGGTGAGAAGACAAGAACCCTAGTTATCCAATTTCTTTCCCAAATCCTCCACAGAAATCCCTAAAATCCATCTCGTGATGCATCAGTTTGGTATCAGAGCCGAAAATCCAATCTTCTCACTCTTTCGATTTCGATTTCAGATTTCCAAAAAATCCAAGATAAGGAAAAATTCAAAATCAAAACCCTAACCTTCAGATCGGCCGTCATCACCCAAAATCCACCACATCCTACTCAAAATCAAAACCCTAACCTTCAAATCTTCACTAAAAACTCTCAACACCCCAACCCTATTCCCAATCGCCATCCCTCCATAAAAAAGAAAAAACACGCAGAAAATTCTCAAAATGCAAAGCCATAATTTTCATGCTGCCAATCTCGTTCGCATAACCATATCTTCGACCCAAAACTTCACCGCCGTCCCAAATCTCCAAATTTTGTCATCCACTCCACAGGTCATCGCCAGCATTGTCAATGCCCTCCGCTGCTGGAATCGACCCCACCAAGGCCGCAAGATCCAGCCCATCGGCACCGATCGGGACCACCAACCCCCTCAGCTCGCTCGCCACTTCCAGGCTAGCCCGTGGCCTCGACCCAACGATGAACCAACACTGGAACGTTCAGAATCACCGACCATCAACATTTACGATCCTCACCGGAGCGGCCACCAGCGACAACTGGAGCCCATGACCCCAAGAACAGTGTTGTCACTTCCAGGCGACCTCTCGTGTGCCCTTCAGTGCCCTCGCTAATGACCAGAGCCCCTGAAAGTGCCACCACACTTGTTGGACTTCGCCGACACTGTTACCGGCAACGATTGAAGCAGTCGACTACTGCAACTTGTTTAGCACCTTCGGGTGACCCATGGCAATAAACCAGGCGGTGAACCGCCGTCCCAATCACTGGAAATCTTTATCGACACAGGTGAAGCCGTCGATCTACAGTTCTGGCTCAGTCAAGCTGAACCTATGCCCAAGCCGAGCAGGCACTGTTCATTGGCTCGGGTTAGCCGACCACAAGCCGATGCAGAGCCAGCTTGACCTCCGAGCTGGCTCAGCCAAGCTGGTTGACCAGTCACAGTGAGCCTTCTCATTTTTTTGGATTTTTGAGATATTTTCGGAGGAATTCTGTGAAGGTTCTATATTTTGACGATTGCAAGCACATTTGGGTTCCAAATTCAGAACGATTCGTGCCAATGGATAAATGACTCGGCCGACTATGCTTAGGTACCCTCCATATAGACAAAGCTTTTCTAAATTATAGGATACAACGATGATTACTATGATGATTATTACAGTGACTATACTCTCCGAACAAATTTTGAACTTGAGAAATGGAAACAATTAACAATCATTTATGGCTCAAGGATAAATTCGGATATGATCTCAGTCGAATAAGTATAGGTACCATCCATACAAGCAAAGCGTTTCTAAATTATATGATATAACAATGATTACTATGACGATTATTATAATGACTGTACTCCCCGAACAAAATTTGAGATTGAGAAGTGAAATCATTTACCAATCTTTTATGGATTCAAGGATAATTTAGGATATGATGATTGGGAGTACTATCTTGAAAAGTTCTTGTCATGTATTGATTTATCTAACGAAGCAATATATAAGTATGCATGGCTCAAGCTAGGAGGAGAAGCGCTATCTTGGTGCTTGAATCTTCGAGTTCGTTATCATCGATGGTCAACATTCAGATCCGCTCTTCGACGTCGATATTCTTCTGAGCATTGGGACATTCCATAGGCACTACATCAATCTTCACGCTCAAAAGAAAAGAAGGATCCTATAGAACGGATACATGATATGTGCATCATTCTTCTTCAAGCATACAAACTTAAGCCAGAGCCCAAAATATAGGTTGATCCAAATCCCGAGGCAAAGTGTGCGCTTGAATCTGAGCGGAAGCTAGATCCTAACCACGAGATTAAGACACGGATTGAGCATGAACTCGATTTGGAGCCTGAGCATGAATTAAAGTCTGAGCCCGACTTGGAGCCAGAACCAATATTGGAGCCCCAACAAGAGCCCGAGCCCGAGCCATAGCCAGAGTTTGATCCAGCATTGCATCCCGAGCCATAGCGGGAGTTTGATTCAACACCGCAATCTGAGCCAAAGCCTTCTCTAGAGCCCTCAGTTGAGCCTGCACCAGAACTGCAAAAAGAAGCACCCCTGGATCCGATTGAGCACATCAAGTTAATTATCCCAGATCCTCCTCCCCAACCAATAAATATGTGCTGAATGCTTTTTTGTCTCTTGTGAATGGGGAGAACTTATGCGAGGATGTCCGTCTATCCATTTGCATCTTATTATACTTCAGGATTCGTGGACGCATCTTCTCCAACTGCAACAGATTACTGATTTCTGCCTAGCTGTGCTACTTTTGCCGCCCTTCACAAGGAGGTGAAGTGTTCAAGCCGGGGAGTATGTTGGGGATACGGTCATGAATTTTATTTAAATTTAAAATTTATTTTTGAGTTTAAGTTTTTAAGTATTTTGGAGTATCTTTTTGAGTGTTCTAGTCTTTCAGAAGTTTAGTCCCACATCAGATGGATGAGGGGAGTGTGATGAGTTGTAAGGCTATACAAAGACATCAAATTTGTATCATTGAAATCAATGAATCAATGAATGAAAAAATATCTCCTCAAACCTGTGAAAGGTTTCCATTTTCCTTGGTGAGAAGCCTTGGAAATTATTGGTGAGAAGCCAAGAACCATAGTTATCCAATTTCTTTCCCAAATCCTCGACAGAAATCCCTAAATTCCATCTCGTCCTACATCATTATGCCTTCAAGGCACCACGAAAACTGGCATATTCAAAATTCACAGTATCTCAAAAAGTGTAAATCACCAGAAAAAACTTAGCTGATTGCATTTAATATATTTTTAATTCCAATGAAATTTCAACATTGTGATCATATTTTAAGTGAGAAGGTTAACTTCAGACTAATAGTTGGTGCTCTTCCAAGTGAGAATGGTAACTGCACCTTAGACGTCCAATTGGCTCCGATCATGTTTTAAACCTCAAGTGTAGAATAAATTTCCTAGTTAAAACTATATCTATTACCCTTGACATCACTCAGTGCCCGAACTTGTGCATTTATTCCGGAAACAATTTAAAATGATTGGGAACTAAACAAGGAATTCATATAGATATGTTTGGGAATGATAAGTTTAGGACTAACCAGACCATCGTTGCAGAAGGAATGGCCAACTTGAAGCTAGGAAACACATGTTTGAATGCTTCCACTGATAACCCTTCCCAACTGGACCTAAATCTCTCTGAACATTTGACATAAATTGCTAACATGAAAAGTGATATCCATAACGATATTGAGCCAGCTAGCGATGCACCCATGATACCAAGACCCAATGAGTGGACCGAAAAGTATGTTATCCCTACATCAATAACCAAGGGAATTGCCGAACATACAACCAGAGGGGTGACCACTGACTGCATCTGGAGAAACCTCAAGACGCATTGCGAGTAGGCATAGGCAAATAATCCTGGAATCTGAAACCTCAAATAGATAGAAGCCATCTTTGCTACATCGGGATTTTGACCCAACCAAATTAAGACAGGTTCGGAGAAATACCACAAGAAGGACACCATAATAGAAAAGAATGTATTTATAATAATTGATGCTTGTAGGTATATTCCTAACATTCTGTACATGTTTGCTCCATATGCTTGACCGCAGAGCGTCTCCATTGTCCCACTCAAACCAGTCTGAGACAGTAGACAAACAAACAAAAGCACAGTTTACCAAGGGGGAAAAGGTAATATTACCACTACTACAGGAGATTTCAGAAACCAAAATTATCGCAAAATATGTAATTGCCGGACAAAAATCAAACAAATGTTTAAAAGCACAAAAGCATCAAATGGAAAAATAGAACATTTTTTCTTTAACAGATGTATCCAGGATGCTTTTAGCACCCTCCGAATCTGATGGGTGTGTGGCATCGTCCACCACCACTCACCGGTCAATTGTCAAGGAGAAATCAAACTCATGACCACCATCATGGGAGAGTAGTTGAAAATTTAAACTGTTTCGGGGTGTTTTCTCACCGTTGGACGGTGGTTCGGAGGTTCGAGGGTCGCCGCTGTCTTGACAGACGGGGACGGCCTTCGGGATGGGCCAGGCGAACGTTCACATGGGCAGGAAACCGCGGGCCCGAGCGATGGTGGGCCGAAGGGTAGCTTCGGCAAGATGATAACTCCAGGATCGGTCGGACAAACGGGATCTACGGGGGAGGACGTTCGGATCCGAGCGATGTGACGCTGAAGGGAAGCTTCGGCAAGGTGATGTCTTCCTCGATCTGCAAAACAAAGAACTCGTCCGGGGGATCGGACCTTGGTTCCGACCAAGTCTCCTCCGATGCTTAAGTCAGATCTGGTCTGATAAGTGCTCGGTTGAATCGAGCTTGGTTCACGGAAAGACCAAGCACGAGTTCTCAAGCCGAGCTGTGGATGAGAAATGTGAGGTTGAAGAAAGGTCTGAGATGATGGTATACCTGAGTGTCAAGTATCCAAGATTCGGTCCTCTGGCCTCCCGTCCGTCAGGTTTTTTAAGGAGTCTTGTATGTCAACGCCTTTATGGTGTCTCGTCACTCCTTCCTCCGCGTTTGTCCGCTTTAATGGTCCCTTCAATGGTGACCAAGGCAGGCATGATCCGGGGAGTGGTTTCCTCAATCGCATGAGGTCAACATCATTTCAGGTGGCAGTCTCGGGTCGAGGCACCCTGATACACTTGCAGGGCCTTTGGGCTAGGGACCAATTCCGCCTTGGGCCATGAGCTCGACATGTTCCTATTCAGTCCATTCGGGGGTTGTATCAATTGCCCCCATCGCTTGGTCCGTTCGACTTTGATGGTTCGGTCCGAGGGATGTGATCCGTTTGGATTTGACAGGCGCATCAGTCGAAGAGACACATTGAATGAAAATCATCATGGTGCTGGGCGCCAAGAATCCTCCTGTCTTTTAGGTGCGGGATTCGGAGAACCGCCTCCTTTGAAATGTTGACACGTGTGTTGAAACGAACGGTCGGCGATGATGTAAGGGGTTTGGAGAGGGCCATATAAGTGGAGAAAGTTACCTTTCAGGTGAAGGTTCTGCCCATCCAGCATTAGCTCTCTCCTTATTTGCTTTCGCGCTCGCCATCGACTTTTGTGGTTTTTCGTCATGTGTCCATCTTCTTCTTCCTCTGCTCATGTGGCGAGTCAGTCGGCGTCCACCGTTGGTGGCACAGGTGGATCGTTGGCGGGTTCAGCTACCGCTGCCGTCGTGCTTCCCAGTGCATGCTTCAAGATCCATATGCCGGGGCGACCCTTCTGGTGTGCCCTCGGTGATGATGGGGCAGCCATCGGTGACTAGCGCCACCTCCACAGGGCAGCTTCGTACCAAGTACCTTCGTCATCCTCATCGTGTCAGGGCCCCCTTGATGAATGAGAGGATCTGCTTCCCTAGCAGCAGTGAGCTTGGGGTGTACGTGAAGAACTTCTCGTTTGGGTTGTGGTTTCCCATCCATCCCTTCATGGCTGTGTTCCTAAGGGCTTTTGGACTCGCCCTGTGTCAGTTTAGCCCCAACGCCATTGGGTCCTTGGTGGGGTTCCTCATGTTTACTTGCTCTAGGGGTTGAGCCGATCCTGTCACTTTTCTATCATTTTTACCGTCTGAGCCATCACAAGTCGAACGCTTGGCTTTACATCACTGCTTGAAAGGGTAAGAATTTGGTGCCAGTGCTGCCATCCTATCTGAATCATTGAAAGGAAGATTACGTGTTTGTGACCCTCCCTGAGGAAGCAAATTTTCCGGTTCATTGGGGAAGTCCGCACTCGCTGACTCTGGCTGTGAGGAGCCTCACAGATGCGAAGCTTGGGGCGATCGACAAGCTGTCTGCGGTCCTTTCTGACGAGCGACACATCAAGGTCCTCTTCCAGGACCATGTCCTGAGGAGGACCGTGTGGCTCATTGGTAAGTCCCCTTCCATTTGGTTCGGCTTTTTCATTGTCCTTTGGTCATTTCATCACCTCTGTCTTGCCAGATGGGTTCGTCCAAGGTTCGTCCATGCGTGCCCTGTCGGCTTCCCTTCCTGACCCCAGCCCAAAGAGTGGGGATCATGTTTTGGCTGTTCGGCCGAAGCAGCGAGGTGGGTCCTCCCAGGTTAAGAAAGGTCCGTTTGGGGGTGTCACGAAGAGGACAAAGGAGCGCTCGTGACCGGATCAAGGGAGAGCAGAGGGGAAAAAGTGAAGATTCGCAACGAAAGGTCTAGCTTAGGGAGTGCATAAGAATAAAGGTTTTTAGTTAGTTTGAGCTAGTAGGTCCGAGTGGTCCTTCTTGGCACAATGCCCTAAGGTCGGCTGATTTGGAAGTCATTGACCCAACGCTCCTTACACAAACCAACTAAGAACCTAAGGATAATGGAAATAAGAACATGAATGAAGATAACAACCCCACAAGTCATAGAACGATAGTGTGTCGTGAGAGCCACATCCTTGATGGATTCACAACCCATATACGATACTAGCTTTTCTCTTGATCGTCGCATAATTTCGATTCACATTCTAATAATATATGCGAGATAGAGAAAATATTTTAGGACTTGAGCATGACCATGGTAATGTATATAGTATGTTGATTTGTACTAAAAATAATGCTATAAGCTATGCCCTGATTGATTGATGGCGATTGGCATGCTTATTAATTCTGAAATCTAAAGTTGTCACCCTTCCATGTAAATATGCTTGTCATTGTGAGATTCTTGGTATCATCTGTTGAACATACCCACACTCCTTACTTTTACTTTGTCTTCCTTGAGGACAAGTAAGAATTTAGCTTGAGAAATTTGATGGGTGAATATTCTATATGTTTTTAGTAGGGTTTATCCATACATTACACCCTATAAATCCCCACTTTATGTCACTTCATCACCATTTTCGTTCACTTTCACTCCTTGTATATTTGTATGCATTTCAGGTTGAAACCCAACTTAAAAGAGCTAATTGGAGTCAAGCGAAAGTAAGAAACGAGGCGAAGGAACGGAATCAAAAGAAGATGAAATGAAGAAAACATGCCACGCGCGTCACCAGGACACCCCCAAAGCAGTTTGAAGCCACAACTACGCGACCGCGTGGACACTTCAACGCGGTCGCATCCCCATGGAGCAAAAAGGATGAAAAAGGCCATCGACGCGGTCGCGTAATCACTCAACGTGACTAAGTCATACCAAGAGAATGAAGACCTCAAACGGTTGCACATGGGAAGACTTTAAGAAGGGCTGAAGACCACAGCAACGCGGTCCCTTGGCTACCCCCACACAACCGTAGCGATTCAATGATTCCTAAGCTCCTGAAGTGCGCAACTTCACCAAATCGACACGACCACATCGACTCTCTAAAAGGCCGCGTCGATCCAACAACTTCTGAGGGCCAGTGAAGTGTGTAACTTTCAAAGATCGACGTGATAGTGTCGATCCCTCGATGCGATCGTGTCGATCCCGATCCCTTGATGGACTTTTGGTCTGTTTTCGAGCATCACAGGACGTGATCACATCGATTCTCTACGCGGTCGTGTCGAGTCGGGGTTTCCACGGACCCGTTAGGGTTTTGGTGTTCTATTTAAGGGTTGGAGCACCGCCAGAGAAGAGGAGGCGACTTGGAGCTGCATTTTTACTCCAGTTTTACCTCCTTTCTTGTTTTCTAGGAGTAGATTAGATTTAGATTAGGTTTTACTTCGTTTTTCTCATGGATGTAAGCATGAATTGACAACTCTTGTATGCAAAAATTGAGAAGTATTTCTTGCTTTGTTATTTGTTTTCTATTTGTTTTGTTGTTATTTTCTGAGATTATCTTTCTGTTTTATATGTTTTCTTATTGTGTCTTATTATTGTTTGATTGCTTCATTATCATTCTTCTCGTTATTCTTCGTGATTCTTCAATGTTTAGCGATTAAATCTTCATCGTATGTAGCTAACCATAAACTAGGATAGAGCTGGTACTCAATCACACAATCTCCCTGCGGACGACGCGTTAGCGCTACGACGACAGTCATGCGCCTGCGGCTACAAATATTAAAACCTTAACACGCATCATGAAGTTTCTCAGCGTCTCGCCTCGCCTCGCCTCTGCACCATGTCAAACATATGGTCCGAGCTCTTCTTCCTTCTCCGTCCCGCCATAAATTGTCGACAGAAGGCCTGGACGAGGTCTCAAAAGCTCCCGATGGATCAGCTGGGAAGCCTGTTATACCACTCTCTCGCCGAGTTCTGAAGAGTGGTATGTAAGCCTCGGCAGAGCAACGCATCGCTGGCCCATTGGAATTCCATGACCCACTAATAGTTCTGGACGTGTTCTAGGGATAACCCGTGCAATCATACTTCTCCAGATTAGGCACCTTAAATTTAGATGACACCCGAGTGGATGTGATCTTTTTTGCCAACGGTTTGTGCTCATCTCCTGAGTTCTCTGAGGGAGAGCTGTATGGCCGGTCATCCCTCCGACATTTGGGTCGTCCGGGCCGGTCAGTGGAAGTACGGGAGGAGTCTCCTCTGTAGTCGTTCGAGTCGGGAACCAGGGTCGGTCGTCGGGAGGCATCCCTCCGTGGTCTCCCTTCGTGGACCATGCGAGACCTTTGACATGAACTCCTACTCCGACCTCGTCAACTCCCAGGGTGCCAGTCGTTGTCATGGGTGGTTAAGCGATTGCTCGAGGGTTAGACGCGATCGGTTGGACGTGGTTGTAGATGAATCGTCTCTAGTCTGCTCGCTTCTGTCTCCCCTCGTCTCGGGGAGAGACGTGAGTTCACGATTGTTGAGGGGACCGAGGAGGCATCCCGAACCGCTGCTCTGGTTTCAGGGGCCCCTTTCCATGGTTAGCGACCACGGTTGAGCGCATCATGGGGTGCTGTCGAGGGTGGCTCGAGAAGTCAGGCAAACTTTTGGTTGGATGTCGTTGCGGACCAGTGAGTTGTTGCACGATCACCGCTAGCATCTGGATGTTGTTCACCTCCTGGGTAAACATGTGAAATTGCTCGAGAGTCACTGGGTGTGACTCGGGCGTTTCTTCAGTTGAGGGGCCTAGGTCCATGTCGGGTGGTGAATAACTACCTTCATCCATGATAGTCGGCACGTAAGGCCCCCTATTGATGGGTTGATCCATGGAAGGTGTGGGGATGACGTGGGTGATGATCTCTTTCCCACAGAGGGCGTTAGATGTTTCGAGGTATTTTCTCACCACAGATTGGAAGTGGGACCATCTGAAAGTTATTGCTGACGTGGAAAACAATGATGACCTTCGGGACTAGTCGGCCAATCAGACTTTGGTGCGAGCATACTCGAGACCAAGCGGGGAGTCGCTGAAGCGGGCTTCGGCGGAACAATATCCCCCGCGACCTGCAAGACAGAAAGCTTGTCAAGAGATCGAATCTGGGTTACAACCAAATCCCCTCATATGCTTAAGTCAGATCGTGACAAAAGAGTGCTTGGTGGAACTGATTTCGATCTGTTAGGATGTCGTTCACTAGTTCTCGAGCCGAGCTATGGAAGAAGAAATTTGTTAGGTGGAAGCATATCTAAGGAGTTGGAGTACCGGAGTGTCAGATATCCAAGATTCGTCCTTCTTTGTTTTCCTCTGATGGGCTTCTTATAGGCGCGCGTTTTGTTAACGTCCTCCTCTCATTAAGCTTACGCATTCATGTCATTTATGGCCTCCATGATGTGTTGTTTGTATTGATGGCGGGTTGAATGACAATCATAATGCATGTTGGGGTACAGATATGGGCACATAACTCAATTGATCTCCACATTGGTATACTCGGGACCAAGCAGGGTGTCGCTGAATGGGGCTTCGGCCGAGTGATATCCCACACGATCTGTAAGACAAAAAGCTCGTCAGGGGGTCGGATCTGGGTTCCGACCAAATCCCCTCCTATGTTTAACTCAGATCATGACAAAAGAGTGCTCGGTGGAACTGATTTCGACCCGTTAAGAAGCCGTTCACTAGTTCTCGTGTCGAGATATAAAGGAAGAAATTTGTTAGGTAGAAGCAGATCTAAGGAGTATGGGCACCAGAGTGTCAGATATCCAATATTCGTCATCCTTCATTTCCCTCTGATGGGCTATTTATAGGCACGCGTTTTGTCAACGTCCTCTCATTAAGCTCACACATTCATGGCATTTATGGGCTCCCTGCTGTGTTGTTTGTATTGATGGCGCGTTGAATGACAATCATAGTTGGCTCGGTATAGAGAACGGTCTCCTCAATCACGAAGAACATGTGGTCAATCGGGCTTTCGCCTTAGGTGGAGAGATCGTGACCCACACGTGAGGTCCTTGGGCTAGAGCCCAGTGTCGTAGTGGGCCAAGTGATTAGTCGTAGTTGACTCGATGGCCTTTGTTCTGGTCAGCGGTTGTATCAGTCTGGACACCAAGAACCTAACCCGAATCCAAGCCACCAATATCCCTCTTTAGGGGTCGTTTTTGCTAATGTTTTAAATTAAGGGAACTTGTTTTCTTGTACCAATAAAATTGATATAGTTCAGGCAATTTAACAAAATGTTAAATGCATGTTGGGGTACAAATATGGACGCACAACTCAATTGATCTCCACATTAGTATACTCGGGACCAAGCAGGGGTTCGCTGAAGGGGGCTTCGGTCGAACGATTTCCCCCGCGATCTGCAAGACAAAAAGCTCGTCAGGAGGTCAAATCTGGGTTCCGACCAAATCCCTCCAATATTTAAGTCAGATCGTGACAAAAGAGTGCTCGGTGGAACTGATTTTGACCTGTTAAGAGGCCATTCACTAGTTCTCGAGCCGAGCTATAGAGTAAGAAATTTGTTAGGTGGAAGCAGATCTAAGGTGTATGGGTACATAAGTGTCAAATATCCAAGATTTGTCCTCCTTCGTTTCCCTCTGATGGGCTTTTTATATGCACATGTTTTGTCAATATCCTCCTCTCATTAAGCTCACATATTCATGGCGTTTATGGCCTCCCTACTATGTTGTTCGTATTGATGGCGGGTTGAATGACAATCATATTTGGCTCGGTATAGGGAACGGTCTCCTCAATCACGAAGAACATGTGGTCAATCGGGCTTTCGCCTTAGGTGGAGAGATCGTGACCCACACGTGAGGTCATTGGGCTAGAGCCCAGGGTCGTAGGGCCACGTGATTAGTCGTAGTTGACTTGATGGCATATGTTCTAGTCAGCGGTTGTATCAGTCTAGACACCAAGAACCTAACCCGAATCCAAACCACCAATATCCCTGTTCAGGGGGTTGTTTCTGCTAATGTTTTAAATTAAGGGAACTTGTTTTCTTGTACCAATAGAACTGATATAGTTCAGGCAATTTAACAAAATATTAAATGCATGTTGGGGGTACAAATATGGACGCACAACTTAGTTGATCTCCACATTGGTATGATATCCACTTTGGGCCCTTTATAAGGAATGGACCTTGACTGATCAACTTGCTCAGTCCATCTTGCTCATCAAGCCGATCTCATACTCGACTTGAGAGCTCACTTGAAACTGTGTGGACTCAAGACACACGTTTCACATCAACTGCTCAATTCAGACTCATCTTGAACTGTGTGGAAGGGGACACGTTCACATCAACTTCACTGTGTGGGCGAAGACACACGTGAAACTCACTTGTCAGAAAAAGCCACATACGTGTGTGACACACATCTGCTCGATTGAGTCACAGCTTCATTGTGCTGAGCGGCCGGCTTACGTGAACTGTGTGGAAGGGGACACACGTTCACATTAACTTCACTGTGTGGACGAGGACACACGTGAAACTCACTTGTCTGAAAGAGCCACATACGTGTGTGACACACATCTGCTCGATCGAGTCACAGCTTCACTACGCTGAGCGGACGGCTTACGTGAAGTGGACTCAGGACCCACGTTTCACATCACTGCTCAATTCATACTCATCTTGAACTGTGTGGAAGAGGACACACGTTCACATCAACTTCACTGTGTGGGTGAGAACACACGTGAAACTCACTTGTCTGAAAGAGCCACATACGTGTGTACACATCTGCTCGATTGAGTCACAGCTTTATTACGCTGAGCGGTCGTCTTATGTGAACTGTGTGGAAGTGGACACACGTCCACATCAACTTCACTGTGTGGACGAGGACACACGTGAAACTCACTTGTCTTAAAGAGCCACATACGTATGTGACACACATCTGCTCGATCGAGGTCTTTTGGGAGATCCAAAGACAAAGCCACTTCCTTGTGAATGGCTCAAAGTGGACAATATCATACCAATTGGAGATCAATTGAGTTGTGCGCCCATATTTGTACCTCAACAAATGGTATCAGAGCCGGACCCCTGACTTAGCCGGTGTTGAACTGGCGCCACATGGATCCGTGTGCCATGTTGAGTTGAGCTCTCGAGTGTTGGTTAACTTCACGTAAGCCGTCCGCTCAGCGCAGTGAAGCTGTGATGACCTTAAAGCAATGGAGATCCAATTCCATATTGTACACTCCCCCAATTCCCCTTGTCTAGCCAATGTGGGACTATGTAGGATACTTCTCACAATGCAGCTCATCGCATGCCACTAAAAATTGATATACGATCCTAAATGAATTCCCATTAAAAAAAGAAAAAAAGACTTGAGGACATGAAAGTACCAATCAGCAAGAGACAACTATGGAAGAGAGATGACTTGAAAGCAGGGAATTGATACCATGAGTGCTATCCCAGTGACAACGGCCCAAGAATTGCCGAGGGTGGCTCCGGCGAGCTCAACGTCACCCAAATGGCCGGCAAACATAACAGCGACCAGCACCAGCCCAAAATATGATAGGCTAGTGAGGATCATGGGAACCGCGAACCGAAGCTGCCCCTTGGCCTCCTTCACATCTATTAACCTCATCAAACATCCTTCTCTTTGATTTTCTCCATTCTGATCGCAAACCGCATGCTCTATCAGAGGAGTTGAAGACATTTTCATCTCCCTCTCTCTCCCTCTCTCCCCCCACTCTCTCACGAATACTATTGTAATTTCACTTACGGTCAATTTATCAATTTTTCGAGGGAAAGAAAGGGGAATTGATTTGCGCACCCAACATTTTACAAACGCGCACTTACCACTATTTACAAGTTTGTCATTCAATTACATTAATCACACATGCCACTCATTTCTCTTTTACCCTCGTTAGACGACGACGAGAACTCCGACGACGATTTACTAAGGTTTGCAATGTGAGGAGGAGAAGAGAGAGATGTGGACTGGTGAGGTCGAAAGAGTGGGAGGGAAGCGCTAGGGAGCTTGGCGGACGGAGCAAGGAAGAAGGAGCGGAAGTCTGGGGAATTCGGAGCAGGGGGCGTCCTTTGCCCTTCGTGGGGAAGAGTGAGATGGGGCTAGGGAAGAGGGGGACGTGGACGAGGAGGGATGAGGAAGCGGCGGGGATGGGGCGTCGAAGAGGGGGGAGGGCTGGAGGGCTGGAGGTCGGAGGAGGGGTTGTGAATTTGGGGGGAGGGAGACTGGGGAAGATGGGGAGTCCTCGCCGTCTTCGTCGGGGGATGGCGGAGTAAAACGGTGTGTACGTACACGAGAGATAAAAAGGAGAAAATGATTGAAAAGGTTTGAATAGCAAACATGTAAATAAACAGTATGTGCGCATGGGTAAAGCGGTGGATGCGCAAGTGAACTCCCAATTGCTTTACTAGAGAGACGTCGGCCATATCCACAGTAAGTTTTCCTTCATAGTAAAACTGAAATTAATATGATAATTATACGATTTAGCTTCTCCATTGTGCGGTCATTTTTTAAAGCATTAAATATGTCTGTACATGATTAAAGATGGAAATGTGAATCTCGAGAGGACTAGACAAAACATATTGAGAATTGCTACATGCACCTCAAATTGAGGTGCATGTATGTGACAGTTTCCCTTAAAAAGCAAAAAGTTGGAAAAGAAAGGTGTGGATTTGACCTACAAATTGATTTTTATTTCTATTTTGGGTTAAAAGTCACATCTATGCACCTCAAATGAGGTGTAAATAGTTCAGTCCAACATATTAATAGGCCGACTAAGTGCACCGCAACAAATGCGGTGCACAGTCCTTTTAGTTACTTAAAATAGAAAAAATTTCAGATGAAACGTCAAATCAGCTGACTTTGATTTGACAAATTTACTTTTTTGGAGAAAAAATCGTACATGCACCGCATCAAAAAAATGCGATGCTTGTAGCAATTCTCCATATTAATAGAGGTCTATAAACGGCATATCCTCCAAAAGTGCTCGCTGTAGAAACCAAAGGATGTGACAAGTGACGTTAGTCATTATCCGATGACTCCTGAGCTTCAGTACCTTCCCGAGTCCATGACAATAGAGTCATAATTGCATTTCTATGTTTGCAGAAAGGATGACAAAATGCTATTAATTGTAGCACTATATGCAATTTCTTTCTTCCTTCTTATTCATATTATTTTCTTTACCAACATGCTCTAACTTGAGCATCTGATTGGTGTTGGAAGCAATATTGTCCTCGCGCTAACCATCCTTGTTCAGCATGCGCATGTCACAAAGTCTCACGATGAGGTTGTGTGATAATATTAGCTGAGGATCGAGTACAAATTAATATCTTTTAAGTTACGATTAAGCTCTTTGCATATGAATACTATTGTTTGCATAATGCGAAAATCATAATGTAACAATGACAAAAAAAACAGTAGATCTTTTCCTTTTTAGTCATCTTAGCCTTCACGCCGGTTGATGGATGAGTTCCGACATCCAGTAAGGTGGGCCGACGAGGACGCCTTTGATGATGAGGACTCTCAGCCGGCTGATGAGTGGGACCTGAGAAAGGATATCCCGGGTCATGAAGAGATAGGATCTCGCAACTTGGGGGAAGGCGGATCTAACTCCGCGCTATCTACATTGATCTGCATCAAAGGAAAATCGTCATGGGGTCGGGACTGGGGCCCGACCACATCCCCTCCGACGCTCAAGTCAGTTGATGACTCAATAGAGGCTCGGAGCGGCTAGGTCCGACCTATAGGGAGGTCGTCCGTTCACCGTCGCACCGTGATATAGTGGATGAAATATGAAGTGGTAAGTATATAGAGTGTTGTGATACCTCAAGATAGGATCTCCCATTTAATGTTTTGTTTTATGGCCTATTTATCTCCTCCTCCTTTGCCTTTGTTGTGATACCTCAAGATAGGATCTCCCCTTTAATGTTTTGTTCTATGGCCTATTTATCTCCTCCTCATTTGCCTTGTAACGTCCCACTAATAAAGTGGCCTTAGTAGAGATAATGGTCATTATAAAAGTAGGCCAATAATGTGGCTTCATGAGATTAACTTTCTCCATGAATATAGCCCTTAATTCCCTAATTAGTGGCCACTTAAATGGGTCATGATAAAGTGTAACCGCGCACTATTGAAGGCTTTTCATGATAGAGGTGTGGGTTGACTTATTCAACCCAGGAGCCATGGGCCATGGTCCGGTATGGCAATGGCTTAACCATGGTAGGCCATATGGGATGTAACAACCTCAAAAATTGGAGCCGGCTTCATGGATTCAATATAAATAATATCAAATCGTGATCACATATAACTATGATATCAGATACTCGTTTCATGCATTGCAATCTTTGAAAAAAATATTAAACATAATTAAAATCCATCTTATCATCATATAATTAGGAGATCTAATAAATAATCATATCGTCTCGAGTCAGTCGTTGCAAGCTATTTGGGGCAAGAAATATTAAGCGGAGTATAGAATGTCAGAGTACCAACTTCCGTACCTCCATCTGTTCATCACCAGTGTATTTATAGACTTCCGATGTCTCTTCAGTGACGTTGGGAGAATAACGGTCACCCATTATGGTCCACGGTCCTCTCCCCTTAATATGGATAACCGTCGCCCACGTCCCCGCTATTTATTAGCTTCCTCCAATCCCATGTTTGATGGGTGGAAGCGCAACGGGTGAATGGCAAGTGGGGTTTAACTAAGTCAGCTTCGGGCTTCTTTCATGGGCTTTGTGGGCTTTGATCACCCACCGGACGAATCCCTCGAGAGCCGGCCCAATGATGCAACAGAAGGAGATCAAAAAGAAAGATGCAATTTCAATCATGGAGCCCAAAACTTAGGTTCTGCTATCATATATCGGTTAATTGTTTTTCTTCCTAACATAAACCTGAATTCTTTAAATATCAATACTAATTAGAATTAGGGAAGCATACATGTTCATCGAAGAGATACCATGATCAAGTTCTATGATCTAGAGTAACTAGTCCTATTGGTACCGTTGCTATCAATTGTTGTGTTTATTGAGAGAGGATAGATCCCTTCATATATGATTTTAATCCTTGACCTCCTTCGCTTCCTTAAGAAATCTATATGGATGGTTGGATGAGATTTTGCAGCTTACAAGGGCTCGCAGTGTTTTACTAAAACTAAAACATAAGGCCAACAGACCGTAGTCTAGCGGCACTGTTGTGGGTTTCCTGCAGGATTGATAGGGTTTGATCTCTGCTGGACGGGGTCCCTACACGCACAACTAACTTTCCGGTGAATAAAAAAACCAAAACACAAGTACGTGTTAGAAGGTGATGGCTACGGGAATCCATAGCCTCATATATACAGAGTTAGGGCTACAATATGGTGGATACATGTGCCTTACATGGGCCTATTCATAACACTCTTCATTATCCATCCATCATTGTAAACTCGACATATGAATACTTCAGAATTCATAGTGCTTATGAGTGTCACTAGTGGTTGATACTTCTGGATCCTGAGTTAGAGAGTACAAGTCTCTTTGAATTTTCATGTTCTGTGAATATCACTAAGGGTGGATACTTATGGATCCAGAGCTAATGAGGTTGCCTCGTTAAAACTTTTGGCTATGGAAAACCCAGTTAGAAAAACCAATAGCTAAGGAAAAAGAGTACAACTCTACATTTAACTCCACGTATTGTGTATAGGCTTCATGCTTGTAGATCTCTCAGTCGTCTCATCCCGATCTCATTTACAAGTTTTCTAAAAGTACATCGAGGTAGTGTTTTAGTAAATAGGTCGGCTAAGTTGTTACATGACAGAATTTGCACATTGACCTATTTCTTCTCTTGTAGCTCGTGCGTCGTGAAGAACTTATGGGAAGATGTGCTTCGTCATGTCACCATTGATGTAACCAACTCGTAGTTGAGCTATGTAGGCTGCATTGTCTTCAGACATAGTGGTTGGCTCAAGGTCACTAGTCTTCAGGCTGGTCGTCACTATGATGTTGTGTATAACTGAACATAGCCAGAAACATTCTTTGCTTGCTTCATGGATCGCCAGGAGCTCAGAGTGATTGGATGAGGTTGCTGTTGTGGTCTGCTTCACAGATTTCCAGGAGATGGTCGTCCCTCCGTAGGTGAACATGAACACAGTCTGTGACTTTTCGGTGTGGGGATCGGATCAGTAACCTGCATATGCATAACCAATGATGATCAGTAACATGCATATGCATAACCAATTAAAGTGGAGGATACATCTTTCTGGTAATATAATCCCAGATCAATTGATCCTTGGAGGTAGCATAGAAGTTGCTTAACTCCGGTCCAGTGGCACTTTGTGGACGATGCACTGTATCTGGCTAGTAGGTTTACTGCGAATGCTATATCGGGATACGTGCAGTTTGCCAGATAAAAAAGCGCTCAGATGACACGTAGGTAAGGTACTTCAGGACCTAGTATATCATCCCCCTCTTCCAGCGGACGGAAGATGTCTTTATGTACATCCAAAGATCTGACGACCATTGGTTACTCAACGGATGGCATTTATCCATATGGAAATTTTCGGCAATTTTCGTGTGTAAGTGGATTGATGTTACATGATGCCGCTGTGATGACCCGTATTCAGCAATACCTAATTTCTACGTATTTTCTTAATTAATAACAGTGTTCTAAAAATCGGCCTGGGCGGCCGCCTAGGCGGCGCCTAGGCGCTAGGCGGCCAGTAAACGCCCCGATTATGGCCTGGGCGGCCAATCTGGGCGTTTTTGGGATTAATCGGCCGCCTAAGCGTTCTGGGTGGTGTCTGGGCGCTCTGGGCGGTTCCTGGGCGGTTCCTAGGCGGTTTCTGGGCGGTTTTTGGGCGTTTTTGGTAAATGGCTTAATTGCACAAGAGTATCTTTTAAATTTTATTTTGTTGCACACAAATACTCTAAAGTAGGTAAACTTGATTTGATTTAGTATGTATTAAATATTTGATGTATTTTAAATAATATATATTTATATTTATATATAAACATAAATATATTATATAAAAACAAATAAAATAATTAAAAACTGCAAATCCGCCTAGGCCGATTAATCCCCGATTAATGCTCTGGGCGCTGGGCGCTAGCAATCCGAACGCCTAGCGCCTAGCGTTTTTTACAACCTTGATTAATAATATTTTATAATGGTTTGTTAGGAGTTGAACATCAAAATAGTTTTAAATCATTTATAAAAAAATGTTTTATAGAACCAATATAGTTACGTCCTATTTTAGAGTTTACGAGTACCATCCTAAATCCCTAAATGATTTTTATAATTATTTAAACCCAATTTTAACATTTCAGCCTTAACAATTATTTTTCTAAGTAAACATTTTCAAAATGATTTCAAACTTCTACAGTATCATTCTTAGACCATTTAGTGCTTCCCACATTAATTCTAAAATTTTCTGAAGTCAAATCAATAGAGAACCCGCAAACCCGCTTCCTAAACGTTTTGGCCCAAAACACGTATTTCCGTAGTCCAAACTACGAAATAGATCTCGTAGTCACGATCCTCGTGGCGATACGAACCCGTGGCTATATTTTCGTAATTTTTCTGAGTCGTTTAACCCCAGGGACAAAATTGTAATTTCGTTACAATTTATAATAACGGCCATTCACTAATTACTTTTTACTTAGCTAAATTACCTAGTTTAAATTCCCTAATGTTGGCAACCTCACACGTTTTGATTTAGAGTTTTGTTCTAAGCTTCTAACCCTTTTGTCAAAAAGTTAAACTTTGTATTTAATAGCTTAACTTTACATTAATGGCTATTTGACTAAGTTTTAATGAGGTTACTTATTTAATTGATTTAATTAACCTAAATAAACCCTCAGCTTAAGCTCTTCTTCTCCTCACAAATAACCCAGGCCGACCCCCGTTTCATTTCTTCTTTTCGTTCATCAGCTCAAAACCCCTTCACTTAAACCCAAACCCCTTAATCTCTCTCCCTCAAAAATAATACCCAGGCTAACTCAACAGAGCCCGAACCCACGCTATCACCCTCTCCGATCATCCCAAACGACAAACACGTCTCCGACCACCGCCCCCGTCACCGTCTCCCCGCATCGACCGCCGGAGCTCCGCCTTGGACGCCACCTCCCCTCCGCGGCGAACACCGCTGCCCGCCCATCGCCGCTCCGCCGTCTCCTTTCCCGACGCTGCCGTAAAGCAGCAGCAGCAGCAGCATTCGTCGCCGCCTCTGACCGCTGCTCCGCCACCGCAGACGACCGTGCCGCCTGCCTCCGTCGCAGCGCCACTCAGCCGCCTCGTCCGCCGTCGCACGCCCCGCCCGGAGCTCGCCGTCGCTCCGCCGACAGCCCGAGCTTCCCTCGCCGTCGTCCGCACTTCACCACTTCCCGCCGACCGCTCGTCCGCCTCCCGGAGCACCGCCCTACGCTGTAGCAACCCCCACAACCCCGCTCGACGCCGCCGTGCTCCGCCGCAACCCGTCGGAGCTCCCCCTCCGACAACCGCTCACTCCCACTCTCGCGCGCTCTCTCTCTCTCTCTCTCTCTCGCGGTAACAGAATGCCTGGGTTCGTTTTTAAATAATAATACGCATTAAATACGTATTTTGATACGTATTTTGGTATTTTATAATATTTATTAATTGATATTATTGGGTTTAAAATCATAGTAATTCGTACAGGTCTCAGAAAATTACGAGACTAGTCTCAGAAAATCAGAAACGTCGAAACGGATCCATTGTCGCTAGTTTCATCACCATAAGGCAAGTATATTTCTTGTTTGCGGAATCCATTGATACACTGCTGTACGATAAAAATATATGTTAAAGTACTTGTAAATACGATCGTTTTGACATCTTGTTTGCGGAATTCTGACGTACGGTTTGTCCGGAATAAATCTTTGAACATGGGTATTATTAATAATTTCTCGTTTTAAAAATCCTTTTAAAATTCGTAACCTGTGATTTTTACGTACACTAATGTACGATAAAAATATATGTCGTAGTACTAGTGAATACGACCATTTTGACACCTTGTTTGAAGAATTCTGATGTACAGTTTGCTCGAAACAATTCTTTGAATATTCATCTTTAAAATGGTTTCTTGATTTAAAATTGCTTTTTGGCTCTTTAAAATTGTTTAAAAATTGTTTAAAAATCTTGAAAAATAACTACTAGTCTTAGAAAGTATTTTAAGATAATTTAAACTCTTTTGCTTGGTTAAAATCACATCTTACTCGTTCTTTTATTTATTTAAGTGATCCTGATGTTTTCATTTAATCGAGTCGTGAAGTTGTGAACCTTCACGAGACTGTTGTACAGACTATTGGAACACCGAGATTGAATTGACTGAATGGAAGATGGAACTTCAACAATATTGAATGGAAGATGGAACTTTAATAATATAGAATGGAAGATGAAATTTCAATAATAGACAGATAGTACACGTTCTTTTGACCGGCACTAGACTTGACCTGGGATTGGGGTAGTCTATGATCACAAGTGTCACAGAATGACTGGATGCGCCATACTAAATTACCTCCAACACATTATGGGGGTTAGAACCTTGACCGTTGCCATATCGGAACGGTGGGTAAGCCTCGGAGTTGCTCCCGTCGCAGGCTGCATGTTGGTTATTTCTAGTACTCTTGGACATGGACTTATCACTAGGATATACTGGTTATTGATTATTGTGTTCTACCTCTTTTTCTACAGGTTGCTACAGTGTGGTTATTAAATGTTAAATTGTCACAGGTTACAGATGGCTTTGCAAATTGTTATTGCATAATGAAATTGTTACAGGTTGCAAATGGTATTGCAAATGGCTATCAAATGATTAAATTGCTGCAGGTTGCAAATATTTAACAGCTTTAACTGCTTTAACTGTTTTAACTGCTTTAACTCTTTTAAGTTCAACTTATTACTGGTCTTTAATTCTTTTAAAGTTAAAAAAATTATTCCTTGTTCTTAACTCTTTTAAAGTTCAAACTTATTGCTTGTCTTTAAAGTTCAGCTTTGTTTAATTTTAAAATAACTAACGTTTTGGTTTTGAGAATATCTTGCCGAGTAAATCTCGCTGACGGACATTTCACTTTGTTGTTTTACGAAATGTCCGTCAGGTATCAATAGTGAGTTCTTTGAAGACATTACTGCAGGAGTCGAGCCAGTGCTCGAAGACTACATGGAGTACCTACCCGCTGAAGATTAGACGATCCCCTTCGCGACTGTTTATTTACATTTAAAATAATGAAATTGGTGTACTCTGTTTGTATTGGCCATACTAGGCCCAAGTTGTATCGTAATTATTGTACACTGGATATGTAATAATGTTGTTTGAGCTGCTTCTTAAATTTGCATGCAAGGATCTGCAATTTTTATACAGACGCTTAGTGTGTTTAAGCCAAGGAGGAAGAAAAGAAAAGGATTCCAAGAAAAAAAAAGTACTCCTCCTTGTTTTAAGCACATCGCGGACCCGCTCGCGTCCTCGCTCCCGGTAGAATGGGAAGCGGGGCGTGACAGGTTTTGGTGGCGGCCCATGCAGGTCATGCTTATGCAAATACTTTAAGATCGGTTTAAATGACATTAATATCTAAGTGTACAGCTAGAATATATTTAGTTTAACTTACCTTACATTGCGGTTTATTTTGAAGTATATATGGCAGGTCGACCAGATACACACGGCGTCACCAACAACGACATCTTGGGTATCGTAAAGGAAATACTAGAAATTCAACGCCAAATTCTCCATGAGGCTGTTGACAAACTCTGTAAATCATCCGAAGGGAAGCATCCTATGGAACCACTGAGAGACGCTCTCCGACCGATGAAGACTACATTCAAGAGGCCCACATCTTCAGTCAACAAGAAATCTCCGACGGTGTGCTTCCCTTGCAACCGAAAGGGACATATCAAGAAGAACTGTCGCCTGCTGCCGAATCAATGTTTGGCATGTGGAGCATCTGAGCACTCTCTCAGGAACTGCCCCCGTCGCATTAACAAGAAAGCGACTACGACAGCAGGAGTTTCTGGATCAGCGCATCTTAAACCACCACTAACTTCACAACAACGAGTCTTTCATCAGGCCAAGCTGAACCAAGCTAGGTGTCAAGCATCCATCAAGTCAACCAGAGATACTGAGGCTACAGAAGTAGTAATCACTGGTATACCTGAACCTTTTCCCTCTACGTCGATTTGACACCCATCGTCTTTATTATCATTGCTAGCATATTTTATCGTGCTACATGTATTTGTCTTCATAGCGTGTCCACTTCTTGATTTGGAAGTTTCCTATTGCTTCTTATCACAAAATTCGCAACGAACTATTTCCATTGAACCCCATTACCTTTTTCGAACTCTTAACCCTTGCTTAGGACCTTGTGTTCCATTCTTGGTTATACACTCCCTAGTAACCTCTTTTACTAGCAGTTATAGTTAGTTTCATATGTTGAACCATCTACCCACTTCATCACCTTTCCTTCAGTTATGATGGCACGCATATAAATGATAAGCTTCCTTCAATGGACCATGATCCGGTCAATGTGCTTGGCTAAAGTTTGTTGGATCAACCTAGCTAGACTGGATATAAGTGATCCTGGCTTAGTCACTTCCCTGGCCGTGTCCGCTGGACCGCAAGGACGTGAATCATGATTATGTAACGCCATCGATCTTCATCACTATCACCATTCCTTTAGCTTGATGACTTTTCGATTGACCTTCTTAGAATCTTTCTATTTTAGTACGCTTGAACTCTAGCTACGTCTATTTTAAGGAGGGTAGCATTCGGTTTTCGATCATCCAAAGTTCGAGTTCGACAACGGAAGCAAATCGAAAGACGCTCAGAAGTATTGGAGAATAGTGTTGAAGAATTTGAGTCGAGCCAAACCTGACGTGTAAGTGTAGGTTGTTCGCGTCTTTTCATCCTTCTTAAGCTCGTATTTCTCTTCTAGCCCCTACTTTTGTCTTGTACCCGATTTTCCTATGATTTGAATTCTTTTCCCACCTACCATCTCTCCCCCTCATTATTGCCTTTTTGTCCTTATCCTCTCCTCGAGCCCCGTTCCTGCCTAACCATCTACCCTACCAACGACTTTCGGTGCCCCCTTCTTTTTTTAAACCCTCCCCTTCTTCCTCACCAAGCCACCCCGTGGTTTCCCTACGCCCTATCGACTCCCACTCCTCCTCCCGGCCTCTTCCCCAAGCGAACCCGACCCATCTTGCATCAAGCTCCTCCGAGCTCACCCGAAGCTCCACCACCCCACCTTGCTCCGGTGACACCCGCCACGTCAAACAGTCACAGCCACCATAAATCGACAACCACCGATGGCCCTCCGACGATATGTTTTGAGATTTTTGGCCTTGGCGACGACCCTCACCGCCACCCTCGCTGTATCCGTATGGTTGAGATCTTGGGAAGCCGTGATCCTTGGGCTTCTCTTGAGCTCTCTGCCATGGGTCTCACCCAGATTGAGATCCCGTTTAGGCATCCTCTTGCGCCTACTCCTTTTGGTTTGCGGGAAAGTGTGTTTTTGGTCGTTTATTTGTTGGGTGATGTTGAGTGTTGCGAATGTCAAGTATTGGTCTACGGAAGGAGTGATGGCGATGATTATCGGCATGATATTGGCCTTGGGAGTTGAAGTTGGATGTAGGCCTTGTGCTTGGCTTTGGATGAGAGCTTGGATCTTGCCTTATTGTGGGATATTATGGAGAATGATGGAAGGAATGCTGACAGTAAATACTGACTTTGAGTATTGGCCTTATACTCACCTTTGGGCGTTGTTTTGGACGTTAGCATGTGGTTGGGCATTGTGGAAATTGATGTCGCTGGTGCTTAGATGGTGATAAGAAAAAGCACAAAAGTATACGGATTCGTAGATGCCCCCTTCATTCTCGGCTAGACCCAGTTAGTCACCAGTAGCACGAATAAACTTTATGGTCTTCCGTTTTTATAGCTTGCTACTGGCTTATCACCTCAGGTTCCAAGTTCGAACAGATGTTGTCTTCATAATAGCCCTCATTTTCATGTGATATTATCATTTCATGTTAATTTTAGGCTACCTGAGAAGTCAAAGTAACTATTGATACTAGGTTTCGAAACTAGTTACGGAAGCTATGGTGATGTCAATAGTATGTATTCATATAACATCTCTTGTTTTCTTGATGCTGTGATATCGCATTATGTTTCATGTTATTTACAACCTGATTTACTAGATTAATATCTTTTCTATCATTTATTTGCTTGAGCTTCTTCATAACCTCAATTATTGTTTCAGAAAGATTTTTAAATTCCGAGGACGGAATTATTTTAAGGAGGGTAGAATGTGATGACCCGTATTCAGCAATACCTATTTTCTACGTATTTTCTTAATTAATAATATTTTATAATGGTTTGTTAGGAGTTGAACATCAAAATAGTTTTAAATCATTTATAAAAAAATGTTTTATAGAACCAATATAGTTACGTCCTATTTTAGAGTTTACGAGTACCATCCTAAATCCCTAAATGATTTTTATAATTATTTAAACCCAATTTTAACATTTCAGCCTTAACAATTATTTTTCTAAGTAAACGTTTTCAAAATGATTTCAAACTTCTACAGTATCATTCTTAGACCATTTAGTGCTTCCCACATTAATTCCAAAATTTTCTGAAGTCAAATCAATAGAGAACCCGCAAACCCGCTTCCTAAACGTTTTGGCCCAAAACACGTATTTCCGTAGTCCAAACTACGAAATAGATCTCGTAGTCACGATCCTCGTGGCGATACGAACCCGTGGCTATATTTTCGTAATTTTTCTGAGTCGTTTAACCCCATGGACAAAATTGTAATTTCGTTACAATTTATAATAACGGCCATTCACTAATTACTTTTTACTTAGCTAAATTACCTAGTTTAAATTCCCTAATGTCGGCAACCTCACACGTTTTGATTTAGAGTTTTGTTCTAAGCTTCTAACCCTTTTGTCAAAAAGTTAAACTTTGTATTTAATAGCTTAACTTTACATTAATGGCTATTTGACTAAGTTTTAATGAGGTTACTTATTTAATTGATTTAATTAACCTAAATAAACCCTCAACTTAAGCTCTTCTTCTCCTCACAAATAACCCATGCCGACCCCCGTTTCATTTCTTCTCTTCGTTCATCAGCTCAAAACCCCTTCACTTAAACCCAAACCCCTTAATCTCTCTCCCTCAAAAATAATACCCAGGCTAACTCAACAGAGCCCGAACCCACGCTATCACCCTCTCCGATCATCCCAAACGGCAAACACGTCTCCGACCACCGCCCCCGTCACCGTCTCCCCGCATCGACCGCCGGAGCTCCGCCTTGGACGCCACCTCCCCTCCGCGGCGAACACCGCTGCCCGCCCATCGTCGCTCCGCCGTCTCCTTTCCCGACGCTGCCGCAAAGCAGCAGCAGCAGCAGCATTCGCCGCCGCCTCTGACCGCTGCTCCGCCACCGCAGACGACCGCGCCGCCTGCCTCCGTCGCAGCGCCACTCAGCCGCCTCGTCCGCCGTCGCACGCCCCGCCCGGAGCTCGCCGTCGCTCCGCCGACAGCCCGAGCTTCCCTCGCCGTCGTCCGCACTTCACCGCTTCCCGCCGACCGCTCGTCCGCCTCCCGGAGCACCGCCCTACGCTGTAGCAACCCCCACAACCCCGCTCGACGCCGACGTGCTCCGCCGCAACCCGTCGGAGCTCCCCCTCCGACAACCGCTCACTCCCACTCTCGCGCGCGCTCTCTCTCTCTCTCTCTCGGTAACAGAATGCCTGGGTTCGTTTTTAAATAATAATACGCATTAAATACGTATTTTGATACGTATTTTGGTATTTTATAATATTTATTAATATATATTATTGGGTTTAAAATCATAGTAATTCGTACAGGTCTCAGAAAACTACGAGACTAGTCTCAGAAAATCAGAAACGTCGAAACGGATCCATTGTCGCTAGTTTCATCACCATAAGGCAAGTATATTTCTTACAATGAATTTTTAAAGGCAAAACTTAAATAGGTTAAAATCCTTTTAAAATTCGTAGCTTGTAATTTTTACATACACTGCTGTACGATAAAAATATATGTTAAAGTACTTGTAAATACGATCGTTTTGACATCTTGTTTGCGGAATTCTGACGTACGGTTTGTCCGGGATAAATCTTTGAACATGGGTATTATTAATAATTTCTCGTTTTAAAAATCCTTTTAAAATTCGTAACCTGTGATTTTTACGTACACTAATGTACGATAAAAATATATGTCGTAGTACTAGTGAATACGACCATTTTGACACCTTGTTTGAAGAATTCTGATGTAAAGTTTGCTCGAAACAATTCTTTGAATATTCATCTTTAAAATGGTTTCTTGATTTAAAATTGCTTTTTGGCTCTTTAAAATTGTTTAAAAATTGTTTAAAAATCTTGAAAAATAACTACTAGTCTTAGAAAGTATTTTAAGCTAATTTAAACTCTTTTGCTTGGTTAAAATCACATCTTACTCGTTCTTTTATTTATTTAAGTGATCCTGATGTTTTCATTTAATCGAGTCGTGAAGTTGTGAACCTTCACGAGACTGTTGTACAGACTATTGGAACACCGAGATTGAATTGACTGAATGGAAGATGGAACTTCAACAATATAGAATGGAAGATGGAACTTTAATAATATAGAATGGAAGATGGAATTTCAATAATAGACAGATAGTACACGTTCTTTTGACCGGCACTAGACTTGACCTGGGATTGGGGTAGTCTATGATCACAAGTGTCACAGAATGACTGGATGCGCCATACTAAATTACCTCCAACACATTACGGGGGTTAGAACCTTGACCGTTGCCATATCGGAACGGTGGGTAAGCCTCGGAGTTGCTCCCGTCGCAGGCTGCATGTTGGTTATTTCTAGTACTCTTGGACATGGACTTATCACTAGGATATACTGGTTATTGATTATTGTGTTCTACCTCTTTTTCTACAGGTTGCTACAGTGTGGTTATTAAATGTTAAATTGTCACAGGTTACAGATGGCTTTGCAAATTGTTATTGCATAATGAAATTGTTACAGGTTGCAAATGGTATTGCAAATGGCTATCAAATGATTAAATTGCTGCAGGTTGCAAATATTTAACAGCTTTAACTGCTTTAACTGTTTTAACTGCTTTAACTCTTTTAAGTTCAACTTATTACTGGTCTTTAATTCTTTTAAAGTTAAAAAAATTATTCCTTGTTCTTAACTCTTTTAAAGTTCAAACTTATTGCATGTCTTTAAAGTTCAGCTTTGTTTAATTTTAAAATAACTAACGTTTTGGTTTTGAGAATATCTTGCCGAGTAAATCTCGCTGACGGACATTTCACTTTGTTGTTTTACGAAATGTCCGTCAGGTATCGATAGTGAGTTCTTTGAAGACATTACTGCAGGAGTCGAGCCAGTGCTCGAAGACTACATGGAGTACCTACCCGCTGAAGATTAGACGATCCCCTTCGCGACTGTTTATTTACATTTAAAATAATGAAATTGGTGTACTCTGTTTGTATTGGCCATACTAGGCCCAAGTTGTATCGTAATTATTGTACACTGGATATGTAATAATGTTGTTTGAGCTGCTTCTTAAATTTGCATGCAAGGATCTGCAATTTTTATACAGACGCTTAGTGTGTTTAAGCCAAGGAGGAAGAAAAGAAAATGATTCCAAGAAAAAAAGGTACTCCTCCTTGTTTTAAGCACATCGCGGACCCGCTCGCGTCCTCGCTCCCGGTAGAATGGGAAGCGGGGCGTGACAGCCGCCGCTGAGGTGTTATATCTGTAAGCCAAGACAATACTCTATTTTGCCTAGGTCTTTCATTTCAAGAGTCTTTGTTAGGCTTTCAGATACCTCAGATATCTCTTCAGGAGATCCAATGAGATTTATATCGTCTAAGTAGACGGCTATTATAACAAATCATGCCTCTTATGAAGATGCAATGACAGACTTCGTTATTGGTGAATCCTTGTTGTACAAGGAATGCACCGACTATCTTTGTACGTAGCTTAACAGAGTAGACGTCCTGACGTCTGCCTTTTATCTCTGTTGGCATTTTAAAGCCATTAGGAAATTTCTTATAGATATCTTTATCTATATTGTCGTATAGATATGCATTCACAATGTCCATAAGCTGAATATCTAGGCATTCCTTAACTGTTAAGCTTATGATAAATCGGAAAGTGATCACATCCATAACCAGAGAATATGTTTCTTCATAATCTATCCCGGTCGTTGGGAAAACTCCTGAGCTACAAGACGTGCTTTGTAGCATACAACTTGATTAGTTTCATTTATTTTTCTGACGAATACCCATTTGTATCTCACAGGTTTTGCACCTTTTGGTGTTAGGACTACTAGTCCAAAAACTTTGTGTTTCAAGAGTGAGTCCAGCTCTACTCCTAATGCCTCATTCCATTTTGGCCAATCATCTCTGCATTTACATTCAGCTAAAGTGTGTGGATCGATACCATCGTTTCATTCAACGACGTGAATAGCAATATCAAATGCAAATTCTTTGTCGATAACAGTGCTTTTTCTGTCCAATACCTCCCCAGTACATACATAATTTAATGATAATTCTCCTATATTTTCCTCTTTTGGATAATGCAGGAGGGGAGAGCTTGTTGGGCTGAGTTCAGCATCCTGTGGTGGTATCATCGTATTTTCTCCAGGAGTTTTTCTCTTTCGAATAAATTTATACTTGGAGCCTGGTAGTCGTCCTCTCTTTAATTGAGGTACAACAACTTCTGCTGATGGTGGATTGCATTCATCTTTGGGTATGTCAATCATAGCTGGCGTGTTAGTAGCATGGACGTATGATCAGACAATCTTCTGATTGTCAGTAAATTTGTTTGGTAATAGGTGAACTGTGTTTTATATGTGAGGGATCTTCAGGATCTCATCGTCACATTGATTAGTACGCGGATCAAAGTGAGACAACGTCTTGGTGTGCAATGAAATGGTCTCTGAAGCTTCAGTCTTCGTATTGTTTGAGCCAAGTTTGGAAAACTTATTTTCGTCAAACTCACAGTCTTCAAGACGTGTCTTAAATGTGTCTCCCGTTACGGGTTATAGGTATCAAATTATCGAGGGTGAGTCAAACCCTACATAAATACCAAGACGTCGATGGGGACCCATTTTTTCCTCTGTGGTGGTGCTATGTGGATATAGACTGTGCAGCCAAAAACATCATATGCGAGATATTTGGTGGTGCTCCATATGCAAGTTGCATTGGGGAATATTTTTGACCTCCAGATGGTCATATTATTATTAACGATAAATCATGCAAAATTGCATGTCCCCATGCAATCATATGCAACTGGGATTGCATTAATAATGGACGAGCAATCCATTGAAGTCTCTTTATAGGAGACGCTGCCAACCATTTTTGGGTGTGAACATGAGCTACATGATGTTCAACTACAAGCTAGTTGCTTGGCAGTAGTCTTGAAATACTTGTGACGTGAATTCCCAGCATTATCTAGACGGATTTTATTAATCTGGTTGTCTGGAAAATGTGTTCGCAATTTAATTAGTTGTGCCAGAAGCTTTAGAAAAGCTATGTCGCGTGTGGACAACAGGAACACAAATGACCATTTTGAAGATGCGTTAATTAGTACCATAAAATACCGAAATGGACCACTTAAGAGGTGAATATGCCCACAAGTATTCTCTTAAGGAAGCTAGGAGACTCCAAGTCCACTTTTGGTGGGGATGATCTCGTGATTATTTCTCCCTTGTAACAAGGGTGACAAAGGAATTCACACTTTTGAAGAATCTTCATGTTCTTCAAATTGTGTCCACTGGTTTGGGATATGATGCGGTGCATCATTACCAATCCTGGGTGACCAAGTCGATTATGCCAGAGTATGAACTCTGGTGATTTCGTGCACTTCAGGTGCTCCGTTAGATTAGCTTCTCTTGCTCGAATTTTTGTATGATAAAGACCCGACGAGAGTCCCTTAAAGTGATCAACGATGGTTTTAACGCCATCGTTTTGTGTCCTCATATACAAGTGTTAAGGCCAAAATGACCGAAACGGTATTTGGGCCGACGAGGACGCTTTCATTGGATCGACTCTTTGTCGGGCGAGAGAGGGGACCCACGAACGGTCGTCTTTGGGTCATGGTGAGCTAGGACCGGCTCCATGGATGGATGTTGGCCTGGCTTTGCTATGTCTTCAATATCCTGTATCATGAGAAAATCATTAGGGGGTCGGGGTAGGGGCCCGACCGTTTCCTCTCCGATGCTCAAGTTAGTCTCCATTAGATGAAAACATGTAGAGTAAGATGAAGAGGAATATATTAGAGAGGGACATGAAAGTATATTTTTGTGTGTCACTTAGCCTTTCATGGAGATTTCATCTTCAAGATCTGGACTCCCTTTGTCCTCTAGATATTTATCCCCCTCCCTTGCCTTGTAACCTCTCTCCATTTTTAGTGGCCACTAATTACTCCATTAGTGGGCTTTGAATTAGTTTTGAAGGAGAGTCACCATCCTCCCATATTTAGCCCCCTTTATTGCCTTCTTTGAAGTAGGATTTTGACCAGGTCATTTGGCAAATTAGTTGCCAATTTGACTAGGTAATGGTTTATCATCCTCGTCAGGACTCGGGGCTATAGGGCCGTGACATACCACTCTTAATGGGCCTTGCTCATCAAGTAGACTTTGTCTACCCATTTTGTGGGTCGGACTCATGACGAAGTTGGTATCAGCAACAAGTGTTCGTTATTATTAAGGTCGACAGTTTCTAGGTGGTATTTAAGCGGATGTCCTTGAAAGTCAAGAGATTTCTATTCGAGTCCGGAGAGAATAATGCATCTTTTATTACAATCTGTGTATTATTGGGGAGCAATATACTTGCTTCCCCTGATCCTTATATTAAATTTGATGGTCCAGAGATCGTATTAACAGGACCATTGTAATTATTAATGCTATGAAAATAGATTTTATCACAAAGGATCATGTATGTAGATGCACTATCCACTAGGCATTTACAGTCCATCTAAAAGAAAGAATGTAATTTCATAAGGCATAAAAATTTTATTCAATCATAAGAGTTCTAAAAACATGATAGAAAAGTAATTTCAATGCAGAAAAGGAAATTGTTTCTACTACATATATAATGCTAAATAAATAGTTAAAAGAGGGCATCAATCTAGGAGGTTGTCATTTGCGAAGTCCTCGGCGGTGAACCGAGTTGGAGCCTGGACTTGATTCTCAACCAGATTTGTTTAAGCAGTAGACTTCAGGCTTGCTTGATACAAATCCTGAAGGTGGCTGGAGTACAACATGTCCTGGACCAATGTCTGTTCATGCCATATCTGTGGCATTTGTCCACCGAGTACTTCTTGGGAGCAGACGTCTGACCAGTGTTCTCTTCCTTCTCCATGTGAACTTCTTCTCCTCATTATTGTTGTGTTGGGGAGGGCATCTGGCCTGCTTCTTCATGGGTTTCCCCTTCGAAAATCTGCCCTTGTGCTTGTTCTTCTGCTTCTGGGAAGAAACTCTGTGGGCCTCCGTGGGAGGAGTAGTGCCACGGGGGCATAGGTTATGAGTGGTCAGTAAGAGATCTTTGTTCTGTGCTGCCATAGTAAGACATGAGAGTAGATCAGAGTACTTCGTTAACTTACATTCACGATATTGCTGCATGAGGATGACATCTTCTCATGAAAGTATGTGTAAGTTTTCTCCATCATGCGCGTCTCCGTGACTTCTTCACCACACATCTTCAGGCGTGAGTGGTGGGCTCCGAAAGGTGCTTCTCTCAAGCGCAAGAGTCTGTTCAAGTAGTAAAATCTGGGAGTCCAGATGTCGAATCCTCGGGAGAATCTGTTGAAACCACAAGTCCAAATCAAATAGAGTAACTACGAATAAAATCTAAGCACTTTAATAGTGATGGTGAAGGTGGTATGAAAAGTGTGTGGTGATGGGATTGTTACGTGCGATCAATGCAAACAACGAACTCTAGTTTGTGAAAAATAGATATAAAAGGCATGTACATGGCATGGGTTCATTAGGATCAGCGAATCGTAAGCTTTGGTTGATCAAGTATAACGCAACGAAACCTCCTTTTGGGAGCGAATCGTCGGAAGATGTCCTTTTGGGAGTTAACGCATCAATTCTAATAGTATATCGCTAAAGTTGTAAACGTACATATGAAGTATGAAACTCTCTTTTGGAGAGATCAAATCTCACCCTTGTGGGGTGATCATCAACTAGATCAATTCTTTTGGAATACGAAAAAGTAGATTTAAGAGCGACGATTTAAACTTTAGCAAATATAGCGATTAAGCGCAATAATACAACCAATGAATACGATTCACATCACCTAATTACTCCATACCATGCACATAAAATATTTAGCTACTCATGGTGCAAAAATACACAAATTTCAGATCAGAATTCATAAGTTTATTAGCAAAATACGGAAGTTTAAGGGCAAAATACAAGCTAAAACACCCAAATACAAGCTAGAGTTGAAGAAAATATCACCAATTCTCCCTGAAAAGACTTCAAAACTCTCTGGAAATAAGAAAATAGGCTCTGGAATTTTACAGAATTTTTGCAGAAGAAAATACGGCTCCTAAGTGCTCCAATACGCCAATTATACGCCCAAAAACCCTAAAATACGCTTATATAATAGGCATTGCGGGTTTGGGGCCTTAACGGGTTCAAAACCGTACCCGTTATCACTTAAAACCCAACCCATCAGCCGCTTCAAATCTCGACCGTCCGATCGTGCGGGATCGAACAAGGGCGAGCCACGTGGACATCAATTTTCGTGCAAAACCCGATCCGCTAACGTCTTCGGATCAAAGTCGGGCTGCTTTCCACCGTTGGATCGTCGCTTTGCGGGCCTGATGGAGCCACGTCGCCGAATGCGGTTTCGAAATTGCGGGGTTGCTCTCCTTCGTTCGATCTAAATCGTACGGGCTTTATCATGCCACGTCGCCGTAAATTCGATTCTCTCCGCTTCGCCGTCGGGGTGGTTGTGGACCCTTGGATCGTCATCGAACGGTCTGCGTAATGCCGCGTCGTCTGCTTCGCGATCGCACGATGATCCGATCTCAACCGTTCGTTCAAAATGCGGGATTGAACGTGGTACTGCCACGTGTCCGCAGTAACGCGCGCTCAGCCCGCTGTGTTGGGTTGATTTCGGCCGTGCGATTGAAATCGAACGGTCGAACGATTTCCACGTCACATGCTTTTTGTAAACCGTCGGATGGGGCAGGGATCGTTTGGATGCGGCCAAGTGTCCCGTATTTGTGTATTTTGACCGTATTTCTTCAATTAAATTGGTATTCTGCATTCAAAAATACACAGTAATTAGCACAGATCTCAGAAAAATACAAATAAATAGTCGTTGGAATCGTGAGATCGAGACCAAGCTATGAAAAATATAAAAATGCAGAAATACTCAGTAAAATTTATACTTTGTGTACAAATCAAGTGATTTGCTCTAGTAAATCATGATATACAAAATACGAATGTACTAGAGACCAATTGAGCATCATTTACACACAAAATATTGCTAGATGAGGGGTTAAATATGCAATATTCAACCCAAATCACACCCCCAACTAGCGTTTTGCTAGTCTCTAGCAAAAAGAGCGATTAAAAATACGCCTAGATCACCTTATCAGATCTCAAATCATTCACCATCATACTACTACGACAAAAAAGATAACCGCACACTAATATCAAAATTTCAAGCTCATCAAGTAATGGTACTTGTGGGTTTTCAAAAATGAATGTCAAGCATCTCAAATGGTTATAAAATAGACTCAAATTCACTATCAATTACTTCATGGCTCATAGTATACTAAATCAATGGCCCACACCGTTCAATCAAATATTTTAAATTGGAGCGTAGATGTTTCATGCAAAGCAAGCATCAAAAATAGGATGGTATCAAGACATACACACGTCAATCTCTATTCATAGGGACTCACACCACATCTTGTGTTTTCTTTACGCTTTGGAAGTTCTCTTGCCTCGCTAATCATGCACACTTATTCTCTATTTTCTTTCACTTTTCTCCATAGTTCCGCGTAACGCGCATCAAGCAACATTCGCGGAAAAGTATATAACTTGGATCGCTCCATCAAATAATTGAGGTTCCGGTCAATGGCTCCCAAATCAGACGATCATAGGGCATTAGGCCAAGAAGGACCCCTCGGACTGTACTACTCGAGCCAACCAAGTTATTTCTTTAATAGCACATTTATTCATTCTTTTCTTCCTCATTCATCTCATTATTTCTTCTTTTGTGTGTGCATAAACAACTTGGCAATATAACTTCCTCTTCTTTAATTTTTCACAAGAATGGGTATCCTAATCATTTCAAATGACGTGGTACGTTTTTCTACCCAAAATCACACCAAGCATGCAAATGGCAATAAATACGAGATAAAGAACAATGCTCCAGTTAATTTATGAATTATTGGTGCATGAACTTTGGTGTGTTCTAATGAAAGCATACCGCTTGCTAATCCATAATTTCTAGATTCATTGAGTCATCGATTAATCTTGCCATTGAGATGTATAAAAAGAAATTCACCACAAGCACTCAAATTCATGTAAAATGAGATTGAAATGTTGAACAATAGTGGTGGGGAAAATAAATCACGAGTGTACGGTGGTGAATAAATATCGAGAAATTTCATCACATAGGGGTCATTTCTAGGTAAAGATAGACTTTGGTGATATTTCTTAACTCAAAATTTTTTTTTTCAATGCAAAAAGGGAACTAAAAAATAAAATCCTAAAAGAAAAAGAAAAAGAAAAAAGAAAAATCCTAAAAGTTATACCCTCCCCCCAACTAAAAATAGACATTGTCCTCAATGTTAGGAAGATGGGATCATGGAAAGAACACACCTGATTAGTTCCCACCCGAAGGTGGGTCTGTGAGATCCATGGTGCTCGCTTCCTTGGTCCAAGGCTCGTGAAAATGCTTCAATCGCTGGCCATTCACCTTGAACTCACTTCCATCCTTTTCATTTAGTAAGAGCACAGCGCCATGTGGGAAAACTTCTTTGACGACGAAAGGTCCATACCACCTAGAGCGAAGCTTCCCAGGAAAGATGTGCAGCCTGGAATTGTATAGCAATACTTTTTGGCCTGGGGTGAACTCCCTCCTCAAGATCATCATGTCGTGGACGGATTTCATCCTTTCTTTTGAAATTTTAGCGTTGTCGTACGCATTTCTCCTCAACTCCTCCAGCTCCAACAATTGCAACCTGCGAGAAGAAAAAGAGACATCAGTATCAAAATTCATTTTCTTTATAGCCCAATAAGATATATGCTCTATCTCAACAGGTAAGTGACAAGACTTCCCAAATACAAGACGGTAAGGTGACATCCCCAAAATTGTTTTGTAGGCCGTCCTGTAGGCCCACAACGCTTCAGGTAAGCGCAAACTCCAATCTTTTCTTGATGGGTTCACCGTTTTCTGCAAAATTCCTTTGATCTCTCTATTTGCCAACTCTGCTTGGCCATTGGTTTGGGGGTGATACGGAGTAGAAACTTTATGCGTGACCCCAAACCTCTTCATTAAAGTAGCGAACATGCGGTTGCAAAAATGAGACCCTCCATCACTGATCAAGGCCTTTGGCACTCCAAACCTAGAGAAAATGTTCTCTTTGAGGAACTTAAGCACAACGGAAGTGTCGTTCGACCTGCAAGGAATAGCTTCCACCCATTTAGAAATATAATCAATACAAACCAAAATATAAGCATATCCAAATGAAGGTGGGAAAGGTCCCATGAAGTCTATGCCCCAACAATCAAATATTTCAATTTCCAAAATGGGGTTTAAAGGCATCATGTTACGTTTTGTAATACCCCCTAATTGTTGGCATGCAACACAAATCTTGCAATAATGAAATGTATCTTTAAACATAGTTGGCCAATAAAAGCCACATTGCGAGATTTTTGCCACAGTTTTATTCGCTGAAAAGTGTCCACCACATACTCCATCATGGCAAAATTGTATCACACTGGTTATTTCATGATCAGGGATGCATCTCCTAACAATTTGGTCACTACAATATTATATAAGTACGGATCATCAAAAAAGAAATATTTTACCTCGTACTTGAACCGTTTAAAGTCTTAAAGAGACCAAGTGTCAGGGGTCTTACCAGTTACCAGATAATTAACGATATCAGCATACCATGGAGAGGTGGAAACGCTAAAAAGATGCTCGTCAGGAAAGGAGTCCTTCAAAGGCACATCTGCTGAATCAAGGCCTACTATCAATCGTGATAAATGGTCAGCTACTAGATTCTCCACGCCTTTCTTGTCCTTGATTGTGACATTAAACTCCTGCAACAATAAAATCCATCGTATCAATCGAGGCTTAGCATCTTTTTTAGACAATAAATATTTTAACACAGAGTGATCAGTATATATCAAAATTGGTGATCCCAAAATATAGCTCCTGAATTTTTCCAACGCGAATACTACAGCCAGCAACTCCTTCTCTGTGGTCGTATAATTCCTCTGAGCGTCATTTAGTGTCTTGCTGGCGTAGTAAATCACTACTGGAACTTTGTCTTTTCTTTGGCCCAGGACTGCACCAACTGCGTAATTGCTTGCATCACACATTATTTCAAATGGTAGGGACCAGTCTGGTACCTGTAAAATAGGAGCAGAAATCAGCAACTTCTTTAAAGTTTCAAAAGAAATTTGACACTCAGGTGTCCAAATAAAATCAACATTTAAAGTAAGTAAGTTGCAAAGAGGGCGAGATATGGCGCTAAAATCTTTGATGAATCGCCTATAAAATCCTGCATGTCCCAAAAATGATCTGATGTCCTTCACGCATTTAGGACTTGGTAGCTTCTCAATTACTGCTACCTTGGCTCTGTCTACCTGTATACCATCTTTAGAAACCAGGTGACCTAGGACAAGTCCCTCTGTGGTCATAAAATGACACTTCTCCCAATTCAATAGGAGGTTCTTTTCAATGCACCTGTCAAGAACAAGAGCCAAGTTAGCTAAACAATCATGAAAAGAGCTACCATATACTGAAAAATCATCCATAAATACCTCAACAATTTTCTCAACCATATCATCAAAAATATTGAGCATGCATCGCTGAAAAGTAGCTGGGGCATTACATAAACCAAACGACATTCTTTTAAATGCAAAAGTACCAAAGGGACATGTAAAAGTGGTCTTTTCCTGGTCCTCAGGTGCAATCTCAATCTGGTAATAACCTGAATAACCGTCTAGAAAGCAATAATATTCATGTCCAGCCACCCTCTCTAAAATTTGGTCAAGAAATGGAAGAGGAAAATGGTCTTTTCTAGTTCTAGAATTCAACTTCCTATAGTCTATACACATCCTCCAACCTGTGGTGGCTCTAACTGGGATAAGCTCATTATTCTCATTTTTAACCACGGTGAGACCAGACTTTTTAGGAACAACCTGTGTAGGGCTAACCCACTTGCTGTCAGAAATAGGATAAATAATGCATGCATCCAATAATTTTAAAACCTCACCTTTAACCACTTCTTTTAATGTTGGATTTAACCTACGCTGCATTTCTCTAGTGGGTTTGGCGTCATCCTCTAAATAAATGTGATGCATGCATACAATAGGGCTTATACCTTTTATGTCAGCAATGGACCAACCAATGGCACCTCTATGTTTCCTCAGCACATCAAGTAAAGAGCTTTCCTGTTCTAAAGAAAGTTTAGAAGATATTACCACATGGAAGCTGTTTTTATCTCCAAGAAAAGCATACTTAAGATAGTCAGGAAGTGGTTTCAATTCTGGCTTTGGATCCTCCACCTCAGATGAAATTTGAATTGATGCATTAGGTGGCAAAGCCTCGAACCTAGGCTCACATACCACATTGAGCTCCTTCACGTTCTCCTGCACAAAAGATATGTCATCAGAATCACCCATAAACGTCTCAACAATAGAAGCATCATCACAAAATTCAGAACAAATATAATCATCCACCAACGAATCAATCATATGCACCCTCTCAATCTCATCATCCACATGTGGCAACTTGCAAGTATTAAAAATATTCAAGTCCAAAGTCATGTTGCCAAAAGTAATTTTCAATTGACCATCCCTACAATTTATTAAAGCATTGCATGTCGCTAGGAATGGTCTACCTAGGATGATAGGAGTAGCATTGGCAGTTTGGGGTCCCTGGATGTCTAGAACTATAAAGTCCGCGGGGTAGTAAAATTTGTCCACCTGAACGAGGACATCCTCAATGCATCCCTTTGGAACTTTAATAGATCTATCAGCTAGTTGCAATATAACATATGTAGGCTTTAGCTGTCCTAACCCAAGCTGCACAAAAATATGATATGGCAATATATTGACACTAGATCCTAAATCCAATAAAGCATTTTCAATTTTCTTAGTGCCGATGGTGCAAGTGATGGTGGGTGATCCAGGGTCTCTAAATTTAGGTGGTGTATTTTGTTGCACAATAGAGCTAACCTGTTCAGTCAAGGATGCTTTCTTTTTCACATTTAACTTTCTTTTAACAGTGCATAAATCTTTCAGAAATTTAGCATATGCAGGTATTTGATTAATAGCATCAAGCAATGGAATATTGATCTGGCACTTCTGAAAAATTTCTCAAATCTTAGTTTGATACTTATCTTTGCTTTTCTGAAGTAGCCGATGAGGGTAGGGTGCTGCAGGTACATATGCCGTGGGTTCCTTCTCTTTAATGACGCTTTTGCTCACACCCACGTCCGTGCTCTCTTCCTGCACCTCCTCTTGTTCTTTAATTCCCTGTTCTTGGATCTGAATTCCCTCTTACTGCTCAGCTTGTCTGCTCGGTGGATCAGGCTTCTGAATCTCTTTTCCACTCCTCAAAGTGGACACCGCTTGGCAAGGCTTCATATTATTTCCTGCAGAAGAAGATGAGCCCATATTAGGATTTGGAATTGACTGAGATGGAAGCTTACCTTTTTCTAATGTCGCTGTAAGCCTCGCCAAGCTCTCGCTCATCTGCTGATTCTGAGTCTGCTGAGCCTGAAATTGAGCCTGCTGCTGCTGCATCTGAGCTTGTTGCAATTGGATAAGTTGCTGAAGCGCATCGCCAAATGGTTGCATCTGCTGTTGTTGCACTGGCTCATGGTCCCTCCTCTGGTTCCCACTTTGATAGTTGTTGTTGTTGTATTGAGGTTGTCGGAACTGAGGGGGGGCCTGCTGTTGCTGAGTCTGCTGATTGGGGCCCCAGTTCAAGTTTGGATTGTTGCGCCACCCCTTGTTGGAATTGAAGTTCTCGTAGTTCGAAGAAACTTGATTCACCCCAGTAGGATTTCCTAGCATGCTCTTCAAGGCTGGAAGTGTGGGGCATGCACTGGTGTCATGGCCACTGACGTCGCAAAGTGCGCAAATCTGCTCTATCTCAACTGCCTTGGCCTCTTTCAAATTCATTGCATGAAGCTTGTTTGAGATCATGGCCTCCATCTTTGCCTCCAACGCATCATCTTGCTTCAAATTATAAACCACTCCTTGCGTAGGCTGGGATGGTGCAGAATGGCCTCCTCTCTCGTAGTCTGAAGTGGTGTCCCATGTCTGCGCATTTTCTGCTATCTCCTCCAGGTACGTCCAAGCTTCGTCTGGCTCTTTATCAAAGAATCCCCCATTGCACATCATCTCTACAAATTGCTTCATTTGCGGCTGCAGTCCATCGTAGAAGAAGCCAATAATCCTGCTTTTGTCGAAGCCATTGTGCGGACATGCGAGCAGCAACTCATTGAACCTTTCAAATGCCTGGTAGAATGTTTCCTCGCTTTTCTGGGCAAAGTTCATAATTTGCCGCTTCAGTCCCTGTGTCCTGTGAATAGGAAAAAACTTCTTTAGAAATTCAGCCTGCAAATCAATCCATGTAGTGATAGAACGTGATGACAATGCATTCAACCAATTCTTAGCTTTGTCTTTCAATGAAAATGGGAATAGTTTAAGATATACCGTGTCCTCGCTAGTTTTTCCATCAAAGCATGTCAAGCATACCTCCTCAAATCATTTAATATGAAGATATGGATTTTCCTTGTCTAACCCATGAAAGGTGGGTAAGAGTTGGATCACCCCAGGTTTAAAATTGAAAGAATTTGCATCGTTAGGTAAAACAAAGCATGAAGCAGTGCTAGTCCTAGTGGGTCTGAGTAAATCTTTTAAAGTCCTAGGCACTCCATGTTGCACATTATTCTCGTTATTGTTGCTAAAATTTTCATCCATATTATTATTAGCCATATCAAAACGTCGAGTCAACCTATGTGTCCTAGGAGTCCTATGCCACATAAACTAGCACAATATATATATATATATTTTATAAACACAAACAAAAGTTTATATACAATAAAGTGGAAGGATCTCACCGAAGGTCCTCTGAATGAAATAAACCGTAGTAACAAACCGTTCTCCCCGGCAACGGCGCCAAAAACTTTGTGGGCTCCGAAAGGTGCTCCTCTCAAGCGCAAGAGTCCGTTCAAGTAGTAAAATCTGGGAGTCCAGATGTCGAATCCTCGGGAGAATCTGTTGAAACCACAAGTCCAAATCAAATAGAGTAACTACGAATAAAATCTAAGCACCTTAATAGTGATGGTGAAGGTGGTATGAAAAGTGTGTGGTGATGGGATTGTTACGTGCGATCAATGCAAACAACGAACTCTAGTTTGTGAAAAATAGATATAAAAGGCATGTACATGGCATGGGTTCATTAGGATCAGCGAATCGTAAGCTTTGGTTGATCAAGTATAACGCAACGAAACCTCCTTTTGGGAGCGAATCGTCGGAAGATGTCCTTTTGGGAGTTAACGCATCAATTCTAATAGTATATCGCTAAAGTTGTAAACGTACATATGAATTATGAAACTCTCTTTTGGAGAGATCAAATCTCACCCTTGTGGGGTGATCATCAACTAGATCAATTCTTTTGGAATACGAAAAAGTAGATTTAAGAGCGACGATTTAAACTTTAGCAAATATAGCGATTAAGCGCAATAATACAACCAATGAATACGATTCACATCACCTAATTACTCCATACCATGCACATAAAATATTTAGCTACTCATGGGGCAGAAATACACAAATTTCAGATCAGAATTCATAAGTTTATTAGCAAAATACGGAAGTTTAAGGGCAAAATACAAGCTAAAACACCCAAATACAAGCTAGAGTTGAAGAAGATATCACCAATTCTTCCTGAAAAGACTTCAAAACTCTCTGGAAATAAGAAAATAGGCTCTGGAATTTTACAGAATTTTTGCAGAAGAAAATACGGCTCCTAAGTGCTCCAATACGCCAATTATACGCCCAAAAACCCTAAAATACGCTTATATAATAGGCATTGCGGGTTTGGGGCCTTAACGGGTTCAAAACCGTACCCGTTATCACTTAAAACCCAACCCATCAGCCGCTTCAAATCTCGACCGTCCGATCGTGCGGGATCGAACAAGGGCGAGCCACGTGGACATCAATTTTCGTGCAAAACCCGATCCGCTAACGTCTTCGGATCAAAGTCGGGCTGCTTTCCACCGTTGGATCGTCGCTTTGCGGGCCTGATGGAGCCACGTTGCCGAATGCGGTTTCGAAATTGCGGGGTTGCTCTCCTTCGTTCGATCTAAATCGTACGGGCTTTATCATGCCACGTCGCCGTAAATTCGATTCTCTCCGCTTCGCCGTCGGGGTGGTTGTGGACCCTTGGATCGTCATCGAACGGTCTGCGTAATGCCGCGTCGTCTGCTTCGCGATCGCACGATGATCCGATCTCAACCGTTCGTTCAAAATGCGGGATTGAACGTGGTACTGCCACGTGTCCGCAGTAACGCGCGCTCAGCCCGCTGTGTTGGGTTGATTTCGGCCGTGCGATTGAAATTGAACGGTCGAACGATTTCCACGTCACTTGCTTTTTGTAAACCGTCGGATGGGGCAGGGATCATTTGGATGCGGCCACGTGTCCCGTATTTGTGTATTTTGACCGTATTTCTTCAATTAAATTGGTATTCTGCATTCAAAAATACACAGTAATTAGCACAGATCTCAGAAAAATACAAATAAATAGTCGTTGGAATCGTGAGATCGAGACCAAGCTATGAAAAATATAAAAATGCAGAAATACTCAGTAAAATTTATACTTTGTGTACAAATCAAGTGATTTGCTCTAGTAAATCATGATATACAAAATACGAATGTACTAGAGACCAATTGAGCATCATTTACACACAAAATATTGCTAGATGAGGGGTTAAATATGCAATGTTCAACCCAAATCAGTGAGGTGATGCTAAACAGTGCCGAGTTATAATCAGCTATGGACTTGAAGTCATGATGTCAGAGATTCTCCAATTCATAACGAGCTCGAAGGAGGATAACATCTTTTTGATGTTTATACCACTCCTCGAGTGCAATCCACAACTCATACGGGTCTTCTACCGTCAGGTACTTGGCCTCCAGGGTCCAATCCATGTGACGTCTAATAAAGATTATGGCTTTCACTATATCTATATCAGTTACTTTGTCATCAACGATGATATTGAGACTTAGGCCCTGGGAGCGCTAATGGAACTTTATGTCCAGTTGCATACTCAAGTAGTTTTTGCCAGTAGCATCCAGGACATTGAAATCAACACTCGCTATCTTGGCCATTTTATCTAAGCATGTAAATAAGCAAGAATTAATTATTTTTGAAAATAAAACGAAAAATAAATTCATGCAAGCCAGACATATTAGCTTGTTGTGTGGATCAGCTAGTCACCATAAAAATACAGTCAAGAGTCCAATACAGTCCAAATATACAAAAATCGGAAAAGAGAAAAGCACAACTTACAAGCCCTGTGGGCCCATCTTCCAGCAAGTTGGTCTCTGTTTCCATGGGATGTGACTACGGTCTTTGGCATTTACAAAATAATCCTCACTACATTTTCGCTCAAAAGGAAAGAAAATAAGATGAAAAATAAAATGGTGACAAACTAAGTGATGCAAGACTATAACGTAGCGTTTTATATGCATCACATGTATTTAATATGCATCAGGCGTTAATTATACATCACATGCATTTAATATGCAGCATCACAGACATTTGATATACATAAAATGGACCAAAAAGAAAAACATTGATCAATTTGAAATCTAAATTCCCCAAAGTTAAATATTTATTACCAGAACGCCCCCCCCCCCCCCCGAATTTTCATGTTTTATAAGTTGCATGCAGGCCTGATGCCCACTGCTGGTCACGGGCTTCAGGCCAGTCGGCTTAACAACATTTTTTTTGTTTTTGTGGACTGTGTCGAAGCCCAAATACAAAAATTAGTGGGCCCCCTCCTCCACAGCCATCCCAAACCCTAATTTGGGTTTGGGTTCAGCGGCGCAGTCGGATGGGCCGCGGGGCAGCACGATCGGCAGAGCCTCGGGGCGACACGTGGGAGGGGGGCAGCGGCCGTCAGGGCCGTTACATGGCCGGCAGTGGCCGCGGGGAGCGGCCTTCAGGGCTGCAACTGCGGTGCGGTCTGTAGAGATCACGTGGAGCGGTCGGTGGGGGCGGTTGACGGCCAGCAAGGTCCTTTGACGACCGAGGAAGGGTGGTCTACGGGCTACCAGAGCCCGATCGACGACCGATGAGGCCGAACGACAACTAGGGTTGCCAGCTTCAGGCAAGCCGAGGCCGATCGACGGCCGGGAGGCCGGCTTTTGGCCGTTAGGGCTGGCACGGGGGTGCAATCGCGGCCATCAGGGCCGCGAGATCGAAATAAAAATATGATTTTCTTTATTAAAAATTCCATTTTTATCAATTTAATCATTGCTTTTGTCTAATTTTGGTCCATATCATTACAGATCTAAACATATTCTTAAGAAAAAGAAGGTTAGGTATAGTTTTGATTGATTACCTTTAGATTGTTCTCCAGATCTAACGACGGTTGAGATGCCTACGCGAGATTTGGATCTGGTTCCTCAACGTCCGAGTAGCTACGATCTGTCGATCCGTTCATCTTCCGTCAAGGCTTCCGTAGTGATCCAATCACTTTCTCTCTCAGTTGATTAGAATGTGATTAGAATGTGCTTGGTAACGTATTAGAAGGTGGTGACTACAGGAGTCCGTAGCCTCATATATATAGAGTTAGGGTTACAATATGGTGGATACATGGGCCTATTCATAACAGTACGAGCTTAATTAGTGCCAGATTAATTGCTTGGTGGCTAGGGATTTCTAGAAGTCATGCTGGGTCGGCATCGACAGCCAACCAGAGAGCGGATCGAGTTTGCTTTGGAGCAAACTCTTGTCAAACCCGGCGTCCAATAAAAATTACATAATTATATACAACGGATTTAATTAGGGATGATAATGGGCATGCCCAAAGCCCGTTTGGGCTCCCAATTGGACATGCACTCAACAAATCCTTCATCAAAGTGTATGTAAGAGTCAAAGCATATGCTTTGACTCTTACATACACTTTGATGAAGGATTTGTTGAGGGCATGACCAATTGGAAGTCCAAACAGGTTTTGGACATGCCCATTACCCTCCCTCGACTTAATAAATAGGAAATTGACCAAGTCCTTGTATCGTGAATTTGGTTTCCTTTATATAATTTGAAGGAAAATGGTATTGTCTCCAACTCTAAACTCTGGCATATTTGATTGAGAACAATTTTAAAAAAACAATGCGACGCCAAAGAAGGCCAAAAACGAATACAAGAGCCAATGTGGCTTTGGACTGCTCTCATTACAATTGAAATGATTACACCAAAGTGTAGCAAGCCCCACACCCTTTAAGTGATGTAACCTGGAAGTGGCAAATGAGTCGGGTTCAGGTCCTGCCAAATTTGACCCGATCCGAGTATTGGTGAATCCGAATCCGATCCAGATTCAATCCAGGTCAGAAAGTTAATACACGTATCCAACCCGTCGGTTGCCGTGTTACCCGAATCCAACCCGGTTCGACTAGGGGTTCGGATTTAAAAAGTCAAGGGTTTGAAATAAAACGATTATGGCAAAAACATTGTTCCTAAAACATATGACATACGCTGCTTAGATCACCAACAAACTGAGCTATAGAGTTCTGTGTTACGACAATGTACCTAATTTATTTATTCTTCTACACTTTATGATTAACCTGTATGATTGGAAATCTAAAAACAAGCAACTTTTGCTACCGGATGCAAACCTGCGACCAATTCTACAGAACGCCCAAGCATCAAGATTGTAACCAAATTCACAACATCAAACCTTTGTCATGTACATAATTTTATATATCTATGACATCCAAACCTGGTAGAATCTGGGTCAACTCGGGTTGACGGTCAAACCCGCACCCGACCCGAATTCTATCTAGATCGGCCCGGATGCAACCCGACCCAATTAGGCCGCTATTCATATCCGGTTAAAGAGGACAGGTTCGGGGTCGGGTCCATTTTGCGACCCACAATATAACCACTATCAATCAGAATGTCGTGGAATTAATGTCATGTTCTTTTGCTGGATTGTGAGGATGGGGAAAGTTAGTGAATAGTAGAGGGGTTGTGGAATCATGGTGTGGGACCCACGGGTTGAATTGTTGAGTTGAAAGTTGGTTGTGGGCCCCGCATCAACTTTCTTGTGCATGTGTGTTCTTTTGGGTTTGAAAGTTGGGATAGAAAGGGAGATGTGGGGTCCACTATTGTTAAAATAATTAACAACAATAATTGTTATAATCATCGGATGTTTCTCTTTGAATTTGGTGAGGTGATAACACACCAGTGGGACCCACGAGAGGAGAGAATCCAGCGTAATCGCCGGGTTTCACGGAGAATACAGAAGAGCTCGAGATTCCCAACTTCGCCCGCCACCTCAGCCAACTTTCTCAGCTTCACAATCTCACAAAAGAACATCCGCACGAGATTTTACACAAGGAATCAAAGCTACATGGCATGAACAGTGGGCGAGGCCCACTTTCTCGCCCACTCTCACTCAAAAGAACATGCCCTAACGATCAACACGCGCCAACCATAACCACCAAAACTGGACCATAACTGCATGTAGGGGAGGTGCACGGGGATCCAACAAGTGGTATCGGAGCTTCCGGTTTGCAAAGAAGTGTAGTGCCGCGATGGCGTCTTGCTCATATGAGGAGACGGCCTGGTGTTTATACGAAGCTGAGAGGATTAAAGGCCGGGACAACTATGATCCGTGGCGACAAGAGATGGTGGCTTTGTTGAAGCACCATAGAGTTTACGGTGTCGTATGTGATACGGGCATGCCATGTAAGGCAATGGTGTATGATAAGCGAAGGATGAAGCTTAAAGCCCTTGGTGAGATATTGCAATCATTGGAGGATGAGATTCTTCGGCAATTTACCGATGTGGAGGTCGTGGGTGACCTATGGAGGATGCTTGAAGCTCGGTACTCGACCACGACACCTATTGGACGAAGGTTGCAATTGTGGCAATGCTTCTATACTCACAGGATGAAAAGGGGAACTTCATTGTGGAACCATGTTAGTGAGATGGACCGTATAGTAATGGACCTACGAGAATTGGGGAGTATGATAGAGGACGAGCAACATGCTATAGCACTATTGTGTTCTCTTGCTCCGGTATATTCCAAGTTTGTAGGCGCGATGTTGAATGGCCGAGACTCACTCAGTTGGATGAGGTGAAGTTTGCATTGAATACGGAGGATCTTCAAAGTTTGGTGTTATGCGACACCGATGGTTGTGAGGTACCCAATGTCATCTGGGGTCGCCAAGAGGGCGGACCCACTCCAAGATCCAAGATGGGCCGTTCCAAGAGTTGGAATTGGCGGCAGCGGCATCGGTCTAAGTCAAGGGGCCGCGGTGACAACAAATGCTTTCTATGTAAGGAAAGATGGCATTGGAAGAGGGATTGTCCGAGGTTGAAAGCGAGGACATCGATTGGCATTGTGGAAGAGGTTGCTCAGAGTTCGACTCATGTTGGAGCACGAGATAGGATGTTTTCTGACGAGGATGATTGCTCAGTGTTTGCAGCATATTCTGTGGGAGAAGCGCAATATTCGTGGCTATTGGACTCAGGGTGTTCATTCCATATGACTCCGGATCGGAGTGCGTTCGACGCATACATTTCATGCATTGGAGAGCGGATTCTTGTGGGGAATGGTATGGAGTGTGAGCAGGTTGAGAGTGGCACAGTCAGAGTCAGGATGCACGATGGCATCGTCCGTATGTTTGATGGCGTCAGACATGTTCCTGTTCTTCACAGTGGCCTGATATCGATAGGAGCTTTGACCGGGATGGGCTACAGGGCAGTGATCGAGGAGGATCGACTGCGTATTTTTCGAGGATGCCTGGTTGTCATGAGGGGGAAGAAGCGTGAAAACTTGTATGCGCTCGATGGGCATATAGTAGTAGGCGAGACTAACAGATCACAGGAGTCCGAGAGTAGAGATACTGATTCGGAGTGAATATTGCATATTTAACCCCCTTATTAGTCCTATTTTGTGCCCATATGATGCTTAATTTATCTCTAATACATTCGTATTTTTCTCATCATCATTTATTAGAGAAATTACTCTATTTGTGCACAAAACACGAATTTTATTGAGTATTTCTGCCTTTTTATATTTTTTCTAGCACCGTCTCGATCTCACGATTCCAACGACTATTTATTTGTATTTTTCTGAGATCTGTGCTAATTACTGTGTATTTTTGAATGCAGAATACATTTTAAATGGAGAAATACGCTCGTAAATACGCAAATACGCGCGTAAATACGCAGGGCGGGACACGTGGCGCGCATCCACGCGTTCCCGCTCAGATCTGACGGTGGCGGAGAATTGGCGACGCGGCTGAGTTATAGCCGCTAGATCTCGATCTCACGGCGCAAAACGATTCGAATCGAATTCGAATTCGGGGCCACGCGGCAGCAATCGGTCGCCTCCCGCTTGGATCCAACGGTCGCCAGCGGCCCGAATCGACGAAGCGGCAGAATTAAAAGCGGGGCGACGTGGCTCATTCTCGGGCGTGCGATCATGATCCAATGGGGCAGCGCCAGCGAGCGAAGCGAACGACGCGGCAACCCGAGAACCGTTCGATCAAGATCCACCGGCTGTGGTTCAACACGATGCGACGACGCATCTCTTCGTTAGCGGGCGAGATCGCATCCGTTCGATCTCGCGATCGAACGGTCCACATTCATCCCGAGGTGGCTTCGAAGTGTATGCGGGGGAAAGCGGTTACGGGCGCGGATGCTAGAGGATCCGATAGCCCGAGACACGTGGCGCCCGCACGTTAAATCCTGCTTTGATCGAATTGACGAGGTTTGATCCGACAATTGGGTTTGGGTTTTAAGCGAAACGATGAGGGTTTGAACCCGTTAACACCCCCAAACCCGCAATGCTATTATATAAGCGTATTTCTAGGGTTTTGGGGGTTATTCTGGCGTATTTTGGGACTTTTGGAGCGGCTACTGTGCGTATTTCTCCAGGGGAAAATTCTGAAAAATTCCAGAGGCTATTCTTCCTATTCTAAAGGATTTTTAGGCTTTAAAGTGGAGATTTGGTGACAAATTCTTGAACTTATACCCCGTATTTGGTGTATTTTATCGTATTTTGGCTATTATAACGATGTATTTGGCTATGAAATCTGATTTTCTTCGCACCATGCGTGGCTAATCTCCTTGTGCTATGGTTGTGATGTAATTAGGAGTATTTATTTGATGAATTTCATGTCTTTAGCCCTATTTTCATGTCAAAATCACTCGTAACATTGATTTCTACGACGTATTTGTTGGGTATTTGCTTATTGTCGATATTATTTACATCCCGTATGGCTAGGCCCTGACAAGGCTAGCCTATTTATGTTCACTAATCTGAACTTATTATTGCTTTTATCGTTTAATGAAATCAATGTTGCTAGTAATGCGTATATGGCCAATTTGATTAGTTTTCATCGTTTCATCTTCCGACGTCTTCGTGCCCTGACCAGACGAAGCGTTGAGTTATATAAAAGACATGATATTTCAGCGATTATTAACTCCTAATGAACTCACAACCGTAGCACATTCACTTCATACGTGTTGGTGTTGACGTAGTTAGGGTGTCGTAATTATTGATGCCTATATCTTTTCGCCCTATTTGCACTTGATTAATTCTTTGGCACGTTTTCATACGCTTGATCGTCATACTTTCCGACGTTCTCGTGCCTTGACCGGACGAAACGTTGAGTTATAGAAAAGGTATTGATATTCATTGATTGCACACACCCTAACGAAATCAAACCCAACACATACTCCACATACTTGTACCCCTACCAAAGTCACCGTAAATATCATAAGATTTTCATTTCTTATTCCATACTCTTGATCCTATATCTTTGTGTTCGATAGGTGGTTGGTTAACATCGTATTATTACTCTTTTCAGATTGACGATCGTAGTTTTGCAGGTCAGTTGTCCCGTGGATTCGATACCTGGACTCACCAGGATATTACTTGCACGATCTCCTGCGCTTGGGAGTAGTTCTCACAACATTTGAGACGAGGCAAGTTTTTGGCGCCGTTGCCGGGGATAACAGTACTTGCGATCTACGATTTCAGTTCGTTAGGAGGAACATTCGGTGAGATCCTTCCATCTTATAGTCTAGGATTTTTTTTATTTTATTTTTTTTAAAATGGAGTATATGGAATACATGAAATTCTATTGCACGAACAATTTGTATGATGCAGAATATTATAAGGCACACAAACATAGGATGGAGAAGCTCAAAATCGTTGGTTTTAATCAGACTGATTGTGAAACTTTCTTTCAGGCCTGGAGGAGGTTCACAGACATAATATCGAGCTATCCGCAGCATGGGTTTACGAAGAAAGAACTTATGGAGTCCTTCCTAGGTGGACTACGACCACAGCTGCAGGAATTCTTGGGAGTCATGACGCCGACAGAGGCGTGGAATTATATGGAGTCTTTGCAAGAGGACGAAGAAATCATGAAAGAGACTTCAGAGTGCGATTCAACGGAGCCTTCAAGCCTTGATCCAGGGGAGCAAAGTGTAGACGTACCTTTGCACCACTTGAAAGAGGAAGTTCAATTGCTCATTCAGACACAGGAGGCCACATCCCATCAATTCCAAGAAAACTTCCTTGCTCGGAGTCGACAGATTCAGCAATCTATTGAAAATCTTAAGCTGATTTCCACTTGCGTAGAAGAAAATAATTCGTTTGAAATTCAATTTCCAAAATCTAATTTGACTTCATCTTCTATTGCAGGTATATCGATCGAGCAATGTCACGATGAAGTCACGAATGAAAACATTGACATGGCAGGAAGTGTGTGCAAAGTAGAGGATGAGCGAGCAATTTTGGATGAACAGGAGGAGGAGACGACTAGGGACATTGGTTTAAAGAATATCGCTATGGAGCCCGAACCATTCCCTTCCCCAGTTCTTTCCCAAAATCATTTACCCCTCTCCACATTGACTGAGCATCATACAGAGCGTAGTGCACATTTTTCAGGGAGTTGTCATCACCATGCTTTATTTTACTTCACCTATTTTGATGACTATATTTGGAATATGTTTATGGCGAAGAATTTTAAAATAATTTGGACTGACATAGCTCATCTCTTGCAGGAAATTGGTAAACAGCTTGTAGAGATGCTTGGAGTTGTGTTGCTGGGGTCCAATTTAGCTAAAGGAGGAAGAATAATCGCCGAGGAGCGCAAGGAACAAATTGAACAACTTCCTCCACCATTAAAGATTCAGGATCCGCCATTTGAACACGGTGTGTTCTTTCCAGTAGCGTAGAATTTTATTTGCTTTCTAGGATGCTTGCTTGAATAAACTCGTACCCTCTTCGACATTGAGGACAATGTCCATCTTTAGTTGGGGGGTGTGTATGAGACCTTAGGATTTTTTTCAAAAGCATGGCATAAGGAAAGAATGAACCACCAATCTCACAATTTTAAACTCCTTCATTTACCTCAAATGCGGATGATTATGCATTAGCGGAGTTCTAAATTCTTTTTATGGCTTGAATTAATTTTTTCCTCTATGAATTACCGTTAATATGCCATTCATGAAAAAAATTTCAATTGCCATGATTAATATCTCGAAATAGTTTGAATTTATTTCATGCATGCTAATGTAATGAAAAAGCTTGAGTATACGCGATTTTTTTTTTGAAAAGTCTTCAAGTTGAAGAGGAATTTGGCCTTGGTTGTTGATGTTTATATTCAAAGAATGGGTGTTGAGTTGCTTATAAAGAAAAAAAAGAGAAAAAGATGAAGAAGAGAAAAGAAAAAATGAAGGAAAATGAATGAATGAAGTATGTCACTAATAAATAACTTGGTTGGCTCGAGTAGTACAGTCCGAGGGGTCCTTTTTGGCCTAATGCCCTATTATCGTCTGATTTGGGAGCCATTGACAGGAAACTCACTCATTTGATGGAGCGATCCAAGTTATACATTTTTCTGCGAATGTTGCTTGATGCGCGTTACGCGGAACGAATAAAAGAAAAGAGAATGGTGAATATACTAAGCAACTTCAATACCCATGTCTTGAATGATTATTTTGATAGGCCAATTCCTTGGAAACAAGAAAACTAGAGAAAAACGACGTGTTATACTTTCGCTTGCGCAAAACGATGCTTGTATGTTATTTATTCATACTAAATTAGAGAAAATATCATGTGATTGATTTTGTTCATGGATGTGTATATTGATGGTGAAGATCATGTTGGAAAGCGTATTATTTAGCCACGCCATAAGCGGTTGATAGAATTAATTTTTATTGATCATCCGTACTTATCGCTCTTTTTGCTAGGGACTAGCAACACGCTAATTGGGGGGTGTGATTCGGAGTGAATATTGCATATTTAACCCCCTTATTAGTCCTATTTTGTGCCCATATGATGCTTAATTTATCTCTAATACATTCGTATTTTTCTCATCATCATTTATTAGAGAAATTACTCTATTTGTGCACAAAACACGAATTTTATTGAGTATTTCTGCCTTTTTATATTTTTTCTAGCACCGTCTCGATCTCACGATTCCAACGACTATTTATTTGTATTTTTCTGAGATCTGTGCTAATTACTGTGTATTTTTGAATGCAGAATACATTTTAAATGGAGAAATACGCTCGTAAATACGCAAATACGCGCGTAAATACGCAGGGCGGGACACGTGGCGCGCATCCACGCGTTCCCGCTCAGATCTGACGGTGGCGGAGAATTGGCGACGCGGCTGAGTTATAGCCGCTAGATCTCGATCTCACGGCGCAAAACGATTCGAATCGAATTCGAATTCGGGGCCACGCGGCAGCAATCGGTCGCCTCCCGCTTGGATCCAACGGTCGCCAGCGGCCCGAATCGACGAAGCGGCGGAATTAAAAGCGGGGCGACGTGGCTCATTCTCGGGCGTGCGATCATGATCCAATGGGGCAGCGCCAGCGAGCGAAGCGAACGACGCGGCAACCCGAGAACCGTTCGATCAAGATCCACCGGCTGTGGTTCAACACGATGCGACGACGCATCTCTTTGTTAGCGGGCGAGATCGCATCCGTTCGATCTCGCGATCGAACGGTCCACATTCATCCCGAGGTGGCTTCGAAGTGTATGCGGGGGAAAGCGGTTACGGGCGCGGATGCTAGAGGATCCGATAGCCCGAGACACGTGGCGCCCGCACGTTAAATCCCGCTTTGATCGAATGGACGAGGTTTGATCCGACAATTGGGTTTGGGTTTTAAGCGAAACGATGAGGGTTTGAACCCGTTAACACCCCCAAACCCGCAATGCTATTATATAAGCGTATTTCTAGGGTTTTGGGGGTTATTCTGGCGTATTTTGGGACTTTTGGAGCGGCTACTGTGCGTATTTCTCCAGGGGAAAATTCTGAAAAATTCCAGAGGCTATTCTTCCTATTCTAAAGGAGTTTTAGGCTTTAAAGTGGAGATTTGGTGACAAATTCTTGAACTTATACCCCGTATTTGGTGTATTTTATCGTATTTTGGCTATTATAACGATGTATTTGGCTATGAAATCTGATTTTCTTCGCACCATGCGTGGCTAATCTCCTTGTGCTATGGTTGTGATGTAATTAGGAGTATTTATTTGATGAATTTCATGTCTTTAGCCCTATTTTCATGTCAAAATCACTCGTAACATTGATTTCTACGACGTATTTGTTGGGTATTTGCTTATTGTCGATATTATTTACATCCCGTATGGCTAGGCCCTGACAAGGCTAGCCTATTTATGTTCACTAATCTGAACTTATTATTGCTTTTATCGTTTAATGAAATCAATGTTGCTAGTAATGCGTATATGGCCAATTTGATTAGTTTTCATCGTTTCATCTTCCGACGTCTTCGTGCCCTGACCAGACGAAGCGTTGAGTTATATAAAAGACATGATATTTCAGCGATTATTAACTCCTAATGAACTCACAACCGTAGCACATTCACTTCATACGTGTTGGTGTTGACGTAGTTAGGGTGTCGTAATTATTGATGCCTATATCTTTTCGTCCTATTTGCACTTGATTAATTCTTTGGCACGTTTTCATACGCTTGATCGCCATACTTTCCGATGTTCTCGTGCCTTGACCGGACGAAACGTTGAGTTATAGAAAAGGTATTGATATTCATTGATTGCACACACCCTAACGAAATCAAACCCAACACATACTCCACATACTTGTACCCCTACCAAAGTCACCGTAAATAGCGTAAGATTTTCATTTCTTATTCCATACTCTTGATCCTATATCTTTGTGTTCGATAGGTGGTTGGTTAACATCGTATTATTACTCTTTTCAGATTGACGATCGTAGTTTTGCATGTCAGTTGTCCCGTGGATTCGATACCTGGACTCACCAAGATATTACTTGCACGATCTCCTGCGCTTGGGAGTAGTTCTCACAACATTTGAGACGAGACAGATACAGCGAGACTGTGGCATCTCAGATTGGGGCATGCTGATGTGCAGAGCCTTGACATTCTTCAGAGGAGGAGTGTGTTCGGAGGTGATCGTGGGCTTGAGTCTTGCAGTGACTGTGGTGCAGAGCGACCGAGGTAAGTGCAGTTTGGGACAACTGTCAGACACAGTAGGGAGCCCCTAGAGTGCGTCTATGCCGGTGTATGGGGTCCATGTCCAGTTCCTTCCCTGGAAGGTGTGAGGTACTTCGCGGCCTTCATAGATGACTTCTCGAGGATAGTCATGGTTACTCTCATGGGATCTCGGGAGGAGATCCATGAGAAGGTGCGGCTATGTAGGAGCATAGTCGAGAGGCGGATGGGTAGACCCGTAGGAGAGATCCGTACCAACGATGTAGAGATACAGGATGTTTGCAAGTCAGAGGGGATCACGTGCCGTTACACCATTCCTGATGGAGACCCTCACAGTGGCGTAACAGACAACATGATCAGGATGTTGGTAGAGAAGACACGGGGGCTATTGAGACCATCTGGCCTTCCTAGGGAATTATGGGCGGAGACCCTTGCTACTGCGGCTTACCTCATTAACCGAACACCGTCACTAGCCGCAGGTAGTTCTATTCCTGAAGAGTTATGGACGGGCAGAGTCGTTGACTTCTCGCACTTGCGTATATTTGGATGTCCAGTGCGGTCGCATGAGAGGGACGATGACGATGTAGGATAGTGCATGCATGATTGTGTCCTAGTCGGGTACGCTGGTGGAGGTGCGAGAGGGTACATGTTATGGTGTCCTAGTACCTGCGAGGTGATTGTCAGACGACGCGTCATGATTGACGAGTCTGCAGTGCTTAGTGCGGAGCAGACTCATGATGGTGTGCAGAGAACAGAGGACAGCTCGGTCCATAGAGAGGATGAGATGATTCAGATTCAGACTCAGGCAGATGATCAGACACATGTGCAGACAGACAGGGTACAGAGTTCATCCGATGAGGTCGGTATCAGTGATCAGCCGGCATATCTCACGATGTAGCTCCAGATTTAGTTCAGCTGGAGGTGCAGAGGACAGATGTCTACGAGGAGGCATTGCAGTCGGTCGTCGTATCGATGCAGTCAGTTGCACTGTGTGAGGAGACAGAGGTCTCTCACAGTTCCAGCATGCTCGTTGTGGGTGCTCTTGAGGAGACCCAGCATGCTGAGGTGTGCAGCTTTAGCTTCGAGGTAGAGCCGTCGATCTACGGAGGAGTAGGGCAGTTGGTTTCCGTACCGATGCCAGAGGTTGTAGTTGGTGAGGAGACGGAGGTCTCTCACGTTTTTAGCACGCATGAGTTGGTTGCTTTTGAGGATGACCAGCGTGTTGAGGTGTGCAGCTTCAGCTTCAGGGTAGAGAGGTCTTCTGAGGAGCTTGACATCAGGGTAGATCATTCGTTGTGCATAGTAGAGCAGTCTTCACAATATGGACACATGTGATATGGCTCTCGTTTGGCTACAGGTAATTTATCAGGCGCATCTTCTGATACTTCAGAGGCCAGACCGGTGGAGATGTAGAGGAGCAAGGAATCTGATAGCGTGGTGGAGCATGGAGACTCCACGGCAGTATGGAGACTGCGATGATGGTCCCAGGTGAAGTTGCCACTAGGGACATGGAGCTGAGAGTTATGAGGCCACATATCGAGCGCGTTCTCGCTCGATATAGGGAGGAGGCAGAGCCGAGAGGAGCTCCTTCAGTGTACGCTCATATCTCACCTTCGGTGAGTTCATCACAGGGCATGGCAGGCGAGGACGATCTTCAGAGGCTAAATGTTGGTGCGGCGGACAGTTTGGCGCAGTTGAGTGCGCATTCGTGTCTTGAGTCGTCGGCACAGTCAGTTGAGGCGCGAAGCCGATGGACGGCGAGTCTTGATGACAGGCATCAGCAGACAGGGCAGATACGGGCAGCGTATCGATGTGACCCAGCTGGGGTCAGTCTGCAGAGCAGTGGGAATGACGTCGTGTTTATCATAGATGATGGCCATGGCGAGCATGAGTTGCTCGCGGACCCGTGGGGTAATGATAGGGATGTTCATGTATCGACAGAGGGCTTATTGGACGCTGGCACGACGTCATTTAGTTCGTTCATGGAGTCCGACCTCGCATGGTTATCCTCAGAGACAGATGACTTCATCGCAGACATGACGATGAACGAGGCGGAGATGCGTGAGGCTAGGCTCAGACGACTTCTGAGCTTGGCATGTCTCTCAGAGGATTGAGGTGCCAGAGGGCACGATTTCCGATGCACATGATGAATGTTCACATGTCCGATGGGCAAGGCAAGGTGAGTTCATATACGATATGTGCATGTTGGTGCTGGAGATTTTGTAGCAAGGTAGAGTGTTATTTATTGCTGCAAAATAACACCAGCACATGCCTTAAGGGCCCATCTCTTTATGGAACTGGTTGGGGTTGTTGGCAGCCAAATGTCCAAAAGCTTTGACAACCGACAGCAAGCCAAAGGATGCACCCTCAGATTTTTTCCAGTGAGAAAAAAAAGGAGGGCAGGCAGCCTTTGGCTTGCTTGCCGAAGCTTTGGACATTGGGCTGCCAACAACCCCAACCAGTTCCATAAAGAGATGGGCCCTTAAGGGCTGTTGTTATTTTGCAGCAATAAATAACACTGCAGTGGTCCAGTTCAATCTGCAGTCTGCTTTAATATAAAGACGATAACTCCGGGTGGATTCAATGAGCAGGGAAGCGCGTATTTGACTTTGCCCGTCCCAACTTTTTTTCTGTTCCTCTGCAACGGACACCCATCAGCTTTTTTGTTGGCAGAGCCTTTTGGCCACCATGAACCACGATTTGCATGTCACTGTCAATGAAATCAATTGTCTTGGAGTCAAGAGGAGATAAAAACTGAACTTTTTTCCTACGTGCTTACAACAAACAGTAAATCAACAGTTGTATCTTCACAGATGGACACATCCACGAGTAGCACTAGATGAGCTTGCTTGCAACAATCTTTAACGGAGATGGCAATTTTTAATTTTTTATACGCTGGAACTGATGATCATGTTACGGCTGTTCACAACACAAAAGCATGTTTTTATTAATATTGTTCATCTAAACTAAACAACCACACGGTTCTCTTCATCCTCAACGACTAAATCCACTCTAGTCCACTTCGAACGGATGGTGATCACAAGGAGGGTTGTAGCTTGACAGAAGAGGCCACAGATCAGACCTAGCCACAATCCCTGCAATGAAAAAACAACAACGGAGTTTAGATCTCTTCAATGCACAGCTTCATGTCTGTCCTCTGCCGTGTATATTGTCTGTGTCAAAGTTACAGGACAGTCTTAGCTACAACAAATACAGAGAAAAGTAGGTTGTGACTGCAATTTGGACTGAGACCGCTTGCTATAGATTTTGGTTTTTTAGAATATCGACAAGCAAGCCAACAAACCAAACAATTAGGCCCCGTTTGGCAAAACGCTTAGATTGCCCAACACTCATTTCAGTGAAACCTCAAGTTTCAGAAGCTGAGTTTTGTCCGGATACAACTCTTGGTCTCATTTTAACATAAAGAAAACCTCAATTTTAAAAACGGTGTTGCCAAACTAGGCTTAAGATGTTTTAAGAGTTTCTAACAGCTCAAAAATGTTTTGACTGTCAGAGGCATATTAGATTGTAGAGTCTTGGGTGATAACACCTTTTTAAGGAGCAACCATCAGTAGTATAAATCAAACATACACTTCCGAGTTTACGTGCATAAAAAAATTTATGGGTGTAACATAACTTGCAAACACATATATCCATAATCGTAATTCCGTGAGCGAAGAGGTAGGATAACTTTCCGTAGGTAGTAACAAATTAGAAAAAATTCATTTATGCCCACATATTTTTAGTCAGCGGAAGTCCACTTCCACACATGGAACTTAAGCGATCGCCTATGAAAAATCCGTGACCAGTAAACAAAAATTGAAAAAATTAGGACGGGCTAACCATAATTTTCAGGGCTAGCCCGCTGCCCCCAACCTCTCTCTAAATCTCTCTCTCTGCCAGATCTTGTCCTTCCATGCCACCTCGTGCCACCACCCTCGCCGCCATCTCCTCTTTCCGCTCTCTCAATGTACACATACCCTCTCATCCCTCACACACTCACACTTTTCTGTCTCTCGTTAGCCGGCTTGTCGTCAGATGGCGATTGGCAACCAAACAGAAAAGGGGTAAAAGAGATATATGGAGAGAAAGAGAGGGTTAAAAGAGGGTTAGAAAGAGAGAGAAGTGTATATATTTTTAATTATATGATTGTTGTGAAGGGAATTTAGGGAGAAATAGGTGTAAGGGGTTAAGAGCCCCCTACCCGTGTATTTATAGCTTTCAATAGTGGGTTGGATACCCAATTGGCCCAATGGGCCTATTCATAACACTTCCCCTTATCCAATCAACATTGAAATAAGAGGTGGATTCTTCAGGATCCGAGTTAAGGTAACTGTCTTGTTAAAGAAAGAACAGTTAACCCATAACTTCCCTTGTTTTGGGGATGTGTCTAGGGGTGGATACTTCAGGATCCAGAGTCAACGAGGTTGCCTCGTCAAAACCTTGACTACGGAAAACCCAGTGGGAAAAAACCTGTAGCCAAGGGAAAAGAGTACAACTCTGCAGTTGACTCCCCCTTATCTGACCAAGCTTCAGGCTTGCAGATTTCCTATGAATCTATACATCAGTCTCCTATGTATCTATGAGTTCATAGTTCTCTCATCCTGACCCAGTTTACATTTACTCACTCTCCTCATCCCAATCCCATGTACAAGTTTTTCAAAGATACTAGTAGGCAGGGATTTGGTAAGCAAATCCGCCAAGTTATTACATGATTGGATCTTCTGTACCTCAATCTGCTTTTGCTTCTGAAGGTCGTGCGTCCAGAAGAACTTGGGGGAGATATGCTTCGTCTTGTCACCTTTGATGTAGCCGTCCTGTAGCTGGGCTATACATGCTGCATTGTCTTCATAGAGTGTAGTGGGTGCAAGAACGCCGGTCGTCAGGCCGGTGGAGGTGAGTATGTGCTGGATCACCGAGCGTAGCCAAAAGCATTCCTTGCTTGCTTCGAAGATCGCAAGTAGCTCTGAGTGGGTGGATGAGACGGTCGTCATGGTCTGCTTCACAGATCTCCAGGATATGGCAGTACCGCCATATGTGAACATGTATACGGTCTGAGACTTCTCTGTATGAGGATCGGACCTGTAACCTGCGTCAGCATAACCAACTAAACCAGTTGATGCCCCTTTCCTGTAGAATAGACCTAAGTCTATGGACCCTTGGAGGTAGCGCAGAAGATGCTTAACTCCGGCCCAGTGCCGCTGTGTAGGTGCAGCACTATATCTGGCTAGTAAGTTTACTGCAAACGCTATGTCAGGGCGAGTGCAGTTAGCCAGGTAAAGGAGTGCGCCGATAGCACTTAAATAAGGCACTTCGGGGCCTAGTACTTCCTCCCCCTCTTCCAGTGGCCGGAAGGGGTCTTTGTGAACATCCAATGATCTGACGACCATCGGAGTGCTGAGGGGGTGGCACTTATCCATCTGAAACTTTTTCAGTAAGTTCGATGTGTAAGTTGACTGGTGTAACAGGATCCCATCTTTAAGATGTTTTATTTGAAGGCCTAAACAGAATTTTGATTTTCCGAGGTCTTTCATCTCGAAAGTTTCTGTCAGGCTTCTAGAAATCTTTGCGATCTCTTCAGGAGATCCGATGAGGTTTAAGTCGTCTACATAGACGGCTATTATTACAAATCCTGTTGCCTTTGCTCTTATAAAGATGCAAGGACAGACTGGGTCGTTTTTAAATCCTTGCTGTGCAAGGAAGTCGCTCAGTCTGTTATACCACATCCTTCCAGATTGTTTTAGACCATATAATGATCTTTGCAGTTTCACTGAGTAGATGTCACGGTCTTTCTCTTTTAGTGCTGCAGGCAAAGAATAACTGTCAGGCAATCTCATATAGATGTCTCGGTCTAGGTTGCCATATAGGTATGCAGTGACCACGTCCATGAGTTGCATATCTAAACCCTCTTGTGCTGTTATGCCAATGAGGAATCAGAAGGTGATCGCGTCCATGACCGGGGAGTATGTGGCTTCAAAATCCACCCCAGGACGTTGGGTAAAACCCTGCGCTACAAGCCTTGCTTTGTAGCGTACGATCTCATTCTGTTCATTTCGTTTTCTAACAAATACCCATTTATATCCCACAGGTTTTACACCTTTTGGTGTCTGGACTATTGGTCCGAAGACCTTGCGTTTGGTGAGTGAATCCAACTCCACTCCTATTGCCGCTTTCCACTTTGGCCAATCATCTCTGCTTTGACATTCTGTCAGAGAGCGTGGTTCAATATCATCGTCGCAGTACGCGACGTTGATGGCAATATTACACGCAAATGTGTCATCTATTGTTGTGCTTTTTCTGTCCTAATACTCCCCAGTTCGTACATAGTGTATCGATACTTCATTTTCTCCCGGTTTTTCCTCTTCATGAGAGTTTGGGAGAGATGGGGTAGCAGGGCTTAAATTAGCATCCTGTGGTGGTATTTGTTTACCATTGCCAAGGGTCCTGCTCTTTCGAGGGACTTGGTCCTTGGATCCCGGTGGTCGTCCTCTCTTTTTGAGAGGTCCAACCATTTCTGCTGCAGGCGGATTGCATCCATCTTGCGGTATGTCAATCCTAGCTGGAGTGTTAGCAGCAGGGACGTGTGATTTGACAATCTTCTGGTTGTCAGTAAATTTGTCCGGCAAGAGATGGACAGTGTTTTGGATGTGGAGAATCTTCAGGACCTCCTCCTCACACTGGCTTGTTGGCGGATCAAAGTGACATAAAGTTTTTGTATCCCAAGTGATACTTTCTGAAGCTTCGGGCTTCTTTGTCTGTGAGCCTAGTCTTGGGAACGATGTTTCATCGAATTCACAGTCTTCTAGACGTGCCTTAAAGACGTCCCCCGTAAGGGGTTCTAGGAATCTAATTATGGAGGGGGTGTCAAACCCAACATAAATGCCTAGGCGACGTTGTGGACCCATCTTTGTCCTTTGTGGTGGTGCTATGGGGACGTATACTGCACAACCAAATATTCTCAAATGTGAGACAATTGGTGGGGCTCCAAGTGCTAGTTGCATTGGAGAAGATGACTGACCTCCAGAGGGTCTTAATTTTATTAAAGATGCAGCATGCAAAATTGCATGACCCCACGCATTCACTGGCATCTGGGATTGAAGTAATAATGGACGAGCGATCCATTGCAGTCTCTTAATTAGAGATTCTGCTAACCCATTTTGGGTGTGAACATGCGCTACAGGATGTTCGACTTCAATTCCCGAGCTTGGCAATAGTCTAGAAAGACTTGTGATGTAAACTCCCCCGCATTGTCCAGACGAAGTTTCTTTATCTGGTGGTCGGGGAAGTGGGCCCGTAACTTTATTATCTGAGCTAAAAGCTTAGATAGTGCTAGGTTACGGGTGGACAGTAGGCACACATGTGACCACTTAGTTGATGCGTCTATCAGGACCATAAAGTACCTGAACGGACCACTTGATGGGTGAATCGGCCCACAAATGTCTCCGTGGATTCTTTCCAGAAAGCTGGGAGACTCCACATCCACTTTTAGTGGAGAGGGTCTCGTGATCAGTTTACCCTTGTAACAGGGTGGACATGGGAATTTGCCTTTTTGAAGAATCTTCAGGTTCTTCAGGTCAATGCCCCTGGAGTTCTTTATGATGCGGTACATCATAACCGAACCAGGGTGTCCCAGTCGACTGTGCCAGAGTTGGAATTCTGGTGTTTGGGGGCACTGCAGGTGCTCCACCATGGATGTTTCTGGAGTTTGTATACTTGTTTGGTAGAGTCCCGAGGGGAGTCCCTTGAAACGTTCCACAATGGTTTTTGAACCATTTGTAAGAGCCGTTACAAGCAAGTATTCCCTTTTATCCTCCTCGACCGTCTCTAAGTGATATCCGTTTAAACGGATGTCTTTAAAACTTAGGAGGTTTCAGATGGATTTTGGGGAGTATAACGCATTTTTAAGTGTTATTTGTGTGTTGCCGGGGAGCAATATAATTGCTTCCCCTGATCCTTCGATTATATTTGCTGGCCCTGAGATTGTTCTCAGTGGGCCAGAATAACTACTTACGCTCGTGAAATAGTCTATGTTTTGAAGGATCGAGTGCGTCGATGCACTGTCCACTAGGCAGATAAGTTCCATATCTAAAAATGGGGAAAGACATTCAAGCAATAAATATAGATAAAAGATTCACTTTCATAAATAAATGCTAAAAAGATATTGTTTGACATGGAAAAAAGAACTAGATACGATGCATAAAAATTTAAGATACATTGCTAATTGCATAAAAGTGGTCCAGATCTAAAGAGTATCATCTCCCATGAAATCTTCGGGAGTCTATGAGGTCTCTGCCAACGCTGCGCTCTCCATCAGGTTTGTCTCAGCTCGAGGCTTGAGGCTTGCCTGGTAGAGGTCCTGGAGGTGTTTTGCTGTGCGGCAGATTCTGGACCAGTGGCCCGTCATCCCGCATTTTGAGCATTTGTCCTCCCAGTCTTTCTTGGGAGTGCCTCCTTTGTTGGGAATCCTCTTCTGCTTTTTGTCCACGAACTTCTGGTTCTGGGGAGGAGCTGGGTGAGTGGCCTTCTTCCGCTGCTTCTGTTCTTTCCATTTCTGGAATTTTGCCTTTTTGTCCGTCTTCTTCTTCTGGGAAGACTGGAAGTGGGCCTCTGCAGGAGGTGGCAATGGAGCGGAGCCAGGAGGGCGCAGGTTGTGGGTGGCAACCAACAGGTCTCTGTTCTGTTCAGCCATAAGTAGGCATGAAAGAAGGTCAGCTTACTTTGTGAACTTCCTCTCTCGATATTGTTGCATAAGGATCATGTCCTTTTCATGGAAAGACGTAAACGTCTTTTCCAGCAACATTTTCTCCGTCACTGGTTCACCACACAACTTCAGGCGTGAGGTGATGCGGAAAAGAGCTGAGTTGTACTCCGCTACGGATTTGAAATCCTGTATGCGGAGGTGAGTCCACTCGTACTGTGCACGGGGGAGTATGACATCCCTCTGATGTCGGTACCTCTCCTCGAGTGCATCCCACAGCTCGTAAGGGTCCTCTACAGTGAGGTACTCGTCCTTTAAGGTCGAGTCTAAGTGTTTCCTGATATATATAATGGCTTTCGCCTTTAATATATCGGAAACTTCCTCTGTATGAGGTGCTTCCACTGAAGCCTCCTTGTTAGCTGGGGCAGTACTAGTTGTTGCCTTTTCAGTCTGTGTGAGACTAAAACCATGAGAGCGCAGATGGAACTTCAGGTCCAACTGCCAACTCAGGTAGTTTGACCCATCAGCCTTCAGGACTGAGAAGTCTACATTTGCGAGTCTGGCCATTTTATGATCTAGCATGTACAGAAACAAAATAGCATGTATCATTAAGACTGAAAATAAGACAGACATCCACGCATGTAATGTAGTCATTTTCATGAATTTAAATTACTGTGGTTTTAACATACATGCTTTTTCAGGTAATGTGAATAATTAATTACTAAAAATTAACAATCACGCATGCTGTTTGATGGTTTTCATTGCGACATTAAAACATGGTATTAAAGCTAATTAATCAACCACGCATTTTAATGCAAAAACAATGAAAAACAGAAATAATGACCTTAGGCTATGGGGATCAGCCAGCCGACACCGAAAAATAAATAAAAAGTCCAGTCCGAGGTTACATCAAAATAAAAGGCATGAAAATAAATTACAACTCGGGAACTTCAGAGAGAAGCCCCTATCTTCATTGAGCGAAACGCCTTCAGCTTCTTTTTGGTGTCCTTCGGTCTTCTTTTTACATTTTCATCCTCACATACAAAGTTTCTCTCAAAAGAAAAGAAAAATTGCGGGAATTTAAAACGGTGTCGGAAACCTGGCTGATCCCTAAAACATAGCCTAATATTTGCACATCCACGCAGATAATATTTTTGCAACATACAACCACGCAGATAATCGAAACACATGCATTTAAAATAATTTTAAAATTGTGTGCGACGTGCAAGAATATATATTTTTTTGAAAACTTTTTGCCTTTTTGATCCATAATATAATGTTTTATTTTACCGCTTTCAACCCTTTTAAAAATTTCTTTTAACTATTTTGGGCTTTTTAGGGCCAAAAATAAATAAAATAATTTCTGTGGATGGGCTAATTTTCTGGCCTTTTGGGCCATGAAAACAACCCATTAGGGTTAATATTGGGCCTCCCCCGAAAAATAGCCCGTTAGGGTTAGGGTTTCTGGAAACCCTAGGGGGGGCCCGCGGCGTGTCGCCGCGGTTGCGGGCCGCGACCGCCGCTGCGGCCGCCGCGGCCTGCAGGCCGCGGCGACTGGCCGCAGCCTGCAGGCCGCGGCACAGTGCCGCGGCTTCAGGCCGCGGCCGCCGCGGCCTGGGGCCGCGGCGTTTGTTTCCTCCGGCGGCGCGAAGGGCGCGCCGCCGTTTCGCCCTACGGGCGTACGGAAATTTGGATCGAAGGCAGGGGGTAAAAATCGGGGTTTTCAACAGTTTTGATCGCTAAAAAACAAGTTTTTATTGTTTTAAACATGCAGATCTTATTAAAAATGTTGATTTTAACCGAGTTTGTGAACTTTTTGATCCTAAAACATGCAGATCTAATGAGAAAAGCAAGTTTAGATCTAAAAGTTTGGATTTTTACCTACTAGATTCGACGAGGAATCTAGGCGACGGTTGGTGAAGGATGCCCTTTTCGCTCCCCGTTGAGAAGATTACGATCTTCTTTTTCTGAGCGATTTGTGGATCTCCTTTCCCGCGAGCCGCCGTCTCCTCCAACGAGCGTGATCGTGCTGATAACGTGTTGTGAAGGGAATTTAGGGAGAAATAGGTGTAAGGGGTTAAGAGCCCCCTACCCGTGTATTTATAGCTTTCAATAGTGGGTTGGATACCCAATTGGCCCAATGGGCCTATTCATAACAATGATGATTTTTAAATTGTTGTATTATTTACATTTAATTGCAAAGAAAACTTTTTACCCTAATAAATTTAGAAATAAAAATTAAAATTTTTAGAAACATGATATAATTAAAAACTCCCTCTTTTTAATTACCATCGGTTTATAATATAAAATAATTAATGATGGCACAATTAAAAATATAGGTAAATAAAGTTAAACTACACAAAACCCTAAATTAACTTGGTTTTTAGTAGTGCTTTTAGTGCAAGTCCGAGAAGGGTAAGGTATTAAGCTTTTCTTTACCTTAAGGGCATTGTAAATGGTACCTTGTTAAATTATAGAATTTTTTTATTTGACATTTAACTATTTTGCCAGCATTATTTGCTATAACCAAGGCATATCGGGCAGCTGACCATCTCTATAATGATCATGGTGGCTCCATAAGTTTCAAACAGTATGCTTGCCAGCTGAAGATGAAGGAAATATGTTAAATTTTAAGATGCCAATGTGTTCATGATATATATATATATATATATATATATATATATATATATATATATATATATATATATATATATATATATATATATATATATATATATATATATATATATATATATATATATATATATATATATATATATATGGGTAAAGGGATCCTAAGGTGCCTCCTTAGATTCAATCTAAGGAGGCGCCCCCATTTCCACCCATCTCACACATTTTTTTTGAAATTTTTTTTCATGGGTTTATTGTTCACCTTATGGATGATCAACATACCAAATTTCAAGGGATTCCAAAACTTTTTGAGTCCCCATCTACCCCTTGCAACTTCGTGGGCTTTTCAGCACGTTTTTAGACCGTTGAAATTGTAAGGGGTAGATGGTGGTTCAAAAAGTATTTGAATCCCTTGAAATTTGGTATGTTGATCATCCATGATGTGAACAACAACCCCATGAAAAAAATTTGCAAAAAAAATTGTAGTAGATGGGGGAAATGGGGGCGCCTCCTTAGATTTTCATCTAAGGAGGCACCTTAGATCCCCTTTTTCCTATATATATATATATATATATATATATATATATATATATATATATATATATATATATATATATATATATATATATATATATGGGTAAAGTGTTCCTAGGGTGACTCCTTAGATTAAATCTAAGGAGTCGCCCCCATTTTCTCCCATCTCCCACAATTTTTTTTGAATTTTTTTTTCATAGCATTGTTGTTCATCTCATGGATGATCAACATACCAAAAACCAAGTCATTCCAATACTTTTAGAACCCCCATCTACCCCTTGCAACTTTATGTGTTTTTCAGTACGTTTTCAAACCGTGGAAGTTGCAAGGGATAGATGGGGGCTTTTAAAGTATTGGAATGACTTGATTTTTGGTATGTTGATCATCCATGATGTGACCAACAATGCTATGAAAAAAAATTTCAAAAATAATTGTGGGAGATGGGAGAAAATGGGGGCGACTCCTTAGATTTAATCTAAGGAGTCACCCTAGGAACACTTTACCATATATATATATATATATATATATATATATATATATATATATATATATATATATATATATATATATATATATACTTTAAATTAATATTGGGGTAAGATGGGTATTGACTCGCTCGTGGATCAAACTCTGACCCATTCCACCCTAATTACATGAAGGAAGATAAGAATAAGATCTGGTAGCTCCCGGTGAGAATTACCATACATGTAATATGTATATTTACATGTACATATAGAAATGGAATTATCATAGTTCTTTTACTCTTTCATTAGTCATGTTTTGTGCCATGCGCTTTGGTTGTTTTGTACTTGGTGATTACTTTCCAGCCTCTCTCAAGTCTTTACGTCATGTCTGCATGGCCTAAAGGGTCCTGTACACTGTACATCTCTACTATCTTACATGAATATACTCCCTTACTTTTCACAAAAAAAAAAGAAATGGAATTACTATATCACAGAATTATTATGTTACCATACGTGTGTATATATATACACACAAAGTTGCTATGTTGTAGAAATAAATTTTTGATCCTTTAACGAACTATCAATATATGTTTATATATATTATCGACCACATTACTTCGTGAGATCAATGAAACCAGGGCCAAGTTCAAGGATGACTCCAACGCTTCTACCATCTGATTAGACTTGACAATGATTTTATCATTGATGGGGTGCTTGGAAGGAAGAAGAAGAACCCGTAACAGATGAAAGGAGCTAAGTTTTAATATTACATGGCATTCACGCCTATAAGTACTTGAAAACCCCTTATCTGGAACAGATGATATAGGTGCAAGACCTGATGAGGTCGTATACCGCAAACGACGCGCGGGCACGGGTCGGGCCGCGGATCCTGGCATGGGAGCAACCAATGGAGCGACTTAGTCTCTTTGCTTTATGCACTATCTTTTATGCTTTTAAGTTGTAGTGTGTTTAGTCTTTTGTTAGGAGAGTATTTAAAGGGATTAGCCCTAATTATGTTGGCTATGGAGGAATTGAGATAATTCGTCATTGTGACGGCTAGGGTTTGGGGGAATAGACTTGATCCCATATTTCAAGTTGGGGAGCGATCTACTCCAGAAAAGATCTTTTATCTCATTTTTCTTATCAATTCCTTTGTCCACTTTATATTTCTTTTCTTTCTTTCCACTAAACATCTGAACTTGTTGTTATAATTAACCCTAATCGTATCAATTTGGTATCAAAGCGGTTGATTCTATGACGAACACATGAGCGGCTGCGATGAAAACTCTGGAGGAGCGACTCGATGCAGAGATCTCGGGGTTGAGATAGGAGATGACAAATATGAAGAACGAGATCAAGGCAGAAGTGAACACAACCATAGAAGTGAACATGAAAAGGATCTCGGAGCAACACTCGCGCGAGATGAAGGAGGGATTTGCCGAGGTAGCGAAGATGCTTCAGTAGCAATTTTTTCAGCGAGATCCAGATCCGAAAACGTCTAGATCTTCAGATTTGATCTCGCAAACAACCCCGTGCAATGGCGACGCCGACGGACGAACCCTAGGGTTTGTAGGAGGGTTTCCCCCCACCTAGGGGAACTTTGCAAGACAAGGGCACGACGGGCGGCCCCACCAGGGCGCCGCATGTGGTCGGCTGCCCCCAACAGGAGGCGGCGAGGACGAGCGGCCCCCTTTGGGGCCATCGGAGGGAAGCCGCCCTCAGCGGGGGCGACGAATACCAGCTGCCCCCTCACGGGGCCGCCAGAGCGGATAGGGAGGACAGGCGACCCCCTTTTAGGGTCGCTGGAGGGCAACCCCCTCAGCGGGTTAGGCGAATACCAGCGGCCCCCTCACGGGGCCGCCGGATGGGATCCGCCCCTGGATGCGCTGGAGGATGGCGCCCCCATCCAGGGGGCACGGGGGTGTTCTGCCCCTGACGCGGGGGGGGGGGGGGGGGGGCAACAGCGGTGGGCGGGCCCACCTGGGGACTGCAGGAGGAGGGCAGGCCCCCGTGGGGGCGGCGGAGGTTGGCAGGCCCACCTGGGCCCGCAGGAGGAGGGCACGCCCCGACGGGGGGCGGCGAGGATAGGCGGGCCTAGGGGCCGCGGGAGGATTTCCCCCTCCTTTTGGGGGCATCGACGGGTGGAGGCCATATGGGGGACCTCGGTGGGAGCATGTTGACGAGTGGGATGATGTGGACGTACTCGCCAACGAGAGAGCCATGGGAAACAAAGGGCAGCGGAGAGCAGAGGATCATCCTTACCAGAGGCGTCAGGCAGCCAACAGGGATGTGCCACCACGAGGTGACGCCAACCCAGAGATGAGGATGAGGAAGTTGAAGGCACCATTATTCGATGGGAAGGACCCCGATGGGTGGATTTACCAGATAGAGAGGTATTTTGATGTCACGGACTTCACTGAGGTGGAGAGACTGAGGGCAGTAGCATTGAGCTTCGAGGGTGAGATTCTTGGGTGGTACATGTGGACCCAGAAGCAGAGGCCTGTACGGACGTGGAGGGAGCTGATAGAGTGCCTCATAGAGAGGTTTCAGGAGACTCATGGGGAGGGCTGTTCAAGCAGTTATACACCTTGAGGCAGGATGAGACCGTGCGGAACTACATCGCGAAGTTCGAGACACTCTCGAGTCGAGTGGAGGGTGTGTCCGAGGAACTGATGGAGGGGAATTTTCTGAAGGGGCTGATACCGGCTATGAGAGCTGAGCTGAGAGTGCAGGACACTCATGGGTTGACTGCCATGATGCGGGTAGCCAGGATAGTGGAAGGACATGCTGACTGAGGAGAGGAGATCTAGGGGAGCTTGGGACGGAGTCGCGGCACGCAGTCCAGCCCCGACTGCAGTACCCAGGATCACGGCAGGGACTCCAGCCACCCCTACTACAGTGGTGACTCCAGCGGCGGCAGCCAGGCCAGGAGGGCAGACTCGCCGTATGACAGAGGCAGAGATGAGGGAGCGCATGGCCAAGAGGCTGTGCTTCAAGTGCGACGAGAGATTTACACCAGGATACAGGTGTGCAGGGCGAGCCATGCAGTTGGAGGTGACGGCCAAGGAAGAGGAAGAGGGAGACAATGGTGGTACTCGATGGAGAGGATGAGGAGGCAGAGCAGCATCTACACTTGGACACCATTGGGGTGTCGCTTAGATCCGTGATGTGATTTACTCCCTATCACACCATGAAGCTGGCTGACAGGTTGGCAGATCAAGAGGTGACGATACTAATGGACAGTGGGACAACCTACAACTTCATCTCTAAGAAAGTGGTGGAGCAGCTGGGGCTTGAGATGTGTGAGACGGCCACCTTTGGGGTGATTTTGGGCACATGCCAGAGTGAGGAGAGCAGGGGGGTCTGCAGAGCGGTGATACTGGCAGTGCAGGGGACTCATATAGTGGCGGAATTTTACCCGCTGGAGCTGTGGAAGGTTGATTTGGTGTTGGAGATGCAGTGGTTACAGACCTTGGACGACACCAAGTTCAACTAGAAGATGCTGAGGATGGAGTATCAGGAAGACGGGAGGGCCGTGGTTTTGTTGGGAGATCCAAGCCTGTGCTGTCGTGCGGCGTCCCTCAAGTCTTTGGCCCGGGCAGTACTAGTTGGAGGGGATGCATTTTTTGTGACTTATCAGGAGCTGGGGGCAGTGCCGGAGGCGCAGGTGATGTCACCAGAGGTGGGGGTTTAGTGGATAGTTATGGGCATGTGTTACAGATGCCACATGGACTCCCTCCTCAGAGAGATCACGAGCACGCCATTGTGCTACGTGAGGGGCTGCCACAGTCAGCGTTCGGCCCTACAGGTACCCACATGTTCAGAAGGATGAGATTGAGCGACCGATCAGTGAGATGATACAGGCAGGAGTGATACAGTCGAGTTTTAGTCCTTTCTCTAGTCCTGTACTCTTGGTGAAGAAAGACGGTAGCTGGAGGTTCTGTGTAGACTACCATGCCCTCAACAAGGAGGCGGTGGCGGATCGTTTTCCCATACCGATGATAGATGAATTATTGGATGAGCTACATGGGGCGACAATCTTTTCAAAGATTAATTTGAAGTCGGGATATCACCAGATCAGGATGAAGGCAGAGGATGTGCAGAAGACTGCCTTTAGGACTCATGATGGGCACTATGAGTTCCTCGTCAGGCCATTTGGGCTGACAAATGTGCCCGCCACCTTTCAAGGGTTGATGAACAAGATATTTCAGCCATACCTACGGAGTTTGTCTTGGTGTTCTTCGACGACATACTTGTGTACAGCTGTACGATAGAGGAGCATGTAAGGGATTTGGAGACGGTGCTGCAGGAGTTGTAGGCTCACCAACTATATGCCAACAGGAAGAAGTGCATGTTCGCTCAGGAGAGGGTGGAGTACTTGGGACATGTAGTGTCGACAGAGGGGGTAGTAGCTGATAGAGCCAAGATTGAAGCCATGTTAGACTGGCCGCAGCCGACGACATTGAGAGCATTGTGGGTATTTTTGGGCCTGACGGGATACTATCGCAAGTTCGTGCAGGGCTATAGTACCATCGTCGGGCCCCTGACAGAGCAATTGAAGAAGGATGGTTTCCAATGGAATGAGGAGGTTACCGCGGCGTTCGAGGCACTGAAGAGAGCGATGACGACAGTTCCAGTGTTGGCCCTTTCCGACTTTAGCAGGCCCTTTGTGGTGGAGACCGTTGCCTTGGGACATGGGCTCGAAGCGATGCTGATGCAGGATCAGCGACCAATGGCTTACTTCAGCCAGGTTTTGTCATCACGGGCGAGGCAGAAGTCTGTGTATGAGAGGAAGCCGATGGTGATCGCCTTGTCAATTCAGAAGTGGCATCCTTACCTACTGGGACAGCCTTTTATTGTGCGCACAGATCAGAGATCGCTAAAGTATTTACTGGATCAGAGGCTGGTGGCGACAGATTATCAGAAGTGGCTATCTAAACTTGTTGACTACAAGTTTGAGACACACTATCGATCGTTGTTGGAGAACAAGGCTGCAGATGCGCTATCATGGAGAGATGCGGTCACATCTTTGGCAGCTTTGTCAGTACCACTGTTAGCGGAGTGGGAGCCTTTATGAAGGGAGGTGGATGCCGACGATGAGTTGTCTAGGATCCGCGAGGATTTGGCTCGGGGGTGGCTGAGCACCCGGGCTATTCACTGGAGGGGCGGCGGTTGTTGTTTCGGGAGAGGTTAGTCATACCGCAGGCTTCAGTACACATATCGTTGATTTTTCAGGAGTTTCATGGGAGCGCGGTGGGGGGGCCATTCAGGCGTCCAGCAGACCTATATGACGATGGCCAGAGAGCTGTTCTGACGGGGATGAAAAAGGACATAACAGAGATGGTAGCCACTTGTGACGTCTGCAAGCGTCACAAATATCTTGCCATGGCGTCGGGGGGCTGCTGCAGCCCTTAGCTCTTCCTGAGCAGGTCTGTGAGGGGATCAGCATAGACTTTATTGACGAGCTACCCAAGTTGGAGGGATACACGGTAATCCTTGTGGTGGTCAACCGTCTGAGCAAGTATGGATATTTCATCAAGCTGTGACATCCATACACTGCAGTGACAGTTGCTACGGCCTTTGTGCGGGAGGTGGTTCGTCTCCACGGGTTTTCCACTTCCATAATGTCGGATAGGGACACGGTCTTCTTGAGCCAGTTCTGGAGGGAGTTGTTCAGGGTCCAGGGGACCGTTCTGCGGAGGAGCACTACTTACCACCCCCAGACGGATGGTCAGACAGAGGTCGTCAACAGGAGCATTGAGACCTACATTCGCTGCTTTATGTCAGATTGCTCGAGGAGTTGTTTAGGTGGTTGGCGTGGGCCGAGTACGGGTACAACACTTCTTTCCATTCAGCAGCCCAGACGACACCATTTCGAGTTCTATACTGTATGGATCCCCTAGCGTTGGTCCACTACCGTAGCGGAACGACACTAGTATCACAGTTGGACCAGTACCTCGAGGAGCGGGATGTGATTTTAGAGGAGCTGAAGAAGCACCTGACGAGGGCTCAGCAGATTATGAAGGCAAAGGCGGATGGGCATCGCAGGGAGGTTGACTATGCGGTGGGAGATCAGGTATATCTAAAGCTGAGGCCATACCGTCAGCGATCACTAGCACGGCGTCGGAACAAAAAGTTGGCCGCTCTCTTTTATGGTCCGTTTCAGATAGAGGCGAAGATTGGGCCCGTGACTTACATGTTGACATTGCCCTCAGGATCTACATTACATCTGGTTTTTCATGTCTCAGTTACGGCGAGCAATTGGAGCGCATATGTCGATGGCCACTTTGCCATCGACTTTGACAGTTGATTCGGAGGTATTGAAGGAGCCCCAGGATATTCTACAGGTGCGACGCATTAAGGGTTGGGGCCAGGAAGTGTTGGTACGATGGTTGGGACTGCCCGATCACGAGGATTCTTGGGAGTTGGAGGACACCATCACAGCACAGTTTCCAGATTTCAACCTTGAGGACAAGGTTCGATTTTTGGGGGAGTAATGATGCGGTCGTATATCGCAGACGACGCGCGGACACGGGTCGGGTCATGGATCCGGACGTGGGAACAACCAATGGAGCGACTTAGTTTCTTTGTTTTATGCACTATCTTTTATGCTTTTAAGTTGTAGTGTGTTCAGTCTTTTGTTAGGAGAGGGATTAGCCCTAATTATGTTGGCTATGGAGGAATTGAGATAATTCGTCATTGTGGCGGATAGGATTTGGGGGAATAAACTTGATCACATATTTCAAGTTGGGGAGCGATATACTCCGGAAAAGATCATTTATCTCATTTTTCTTATCAATTCCATTGTCCACTTTATATTTCTTTTCTTTCTTTCGAATAAAAATCTGAACTTGTTGTTACGATTAACCCTAATCGTATCAAGATCACATTTGGGAGTCTAGAATGAGTAGGCCTATTTCGGGTCCTTCGTTGAGTTGCAGACATAAAGACATGGACTACCAAGCTTTGCATCGTCATTGAGTCAGGTAATCACAAGCCTCAAATTTAAATTCAACGTAACAGTATAATTGGTGTTCGATTCATCACAATTCATAAATATACATTATTTACATAGCGTATATAGTATCGTATTATCATACCCCTAATTTGGCATATCTATCTACACACATATATTATCATACCCTTAATTTGACCTAAGTAGAAAAGTATGTGTGTACAAGCATGCTCTTTTTGTCCAATAAGTGTGCACGCACGTAGCTATACCTCCAGTGTCATGCACACATGCATGTATGCTTCTCGTGTCATATATGTATTTGTCAATGTGTCATAAATAAGCATATATTACACACACACATATTACATATACATACACACACAGTATCGTAGTCCTGATTTAACCTAAATATAAAATACATAAAATATGAATGCCCAACATTCAAAGATATATACACATATGCATGCCTAAACATACCAAAATATGTACTAAGCAAGCCCCCCGCGCGAATTACCATAATCCTAGGCCGTAATGTGTCATATGTCCTATAAGCATGCATGCATTCACAAATACCTCGGCTGTTCCATGTACACATGCATGTGTACATGTGTGCCTACCATGTCATATAGGCATGCATGCACGCACATGTGCCTCCCATATCCTATAGGCATGCACACATACATGTATGCCTCGATCGTTCACTATATGCTTGCACGCGTACACATGTCTCGACCGTTCACTATATGCTTGTACGCGTACATATATGCATTTTGTGTCTATAGGCATGCACGCGTGCATGTATGCCTCTAATGTCGTCCATGCATGCACATGTGCTCTTATACACCATCCTGTCATGTATGCATGCATTCATACACGTACATACACCTCCCATGTCATATAGGTATGCACGCTTGCATGTATGATTTCTATGTTTAATTTGCTTATTTTGTTTTATTTTCCCATGCTTACTTTTAAGTAATGGATTGTTTTGCAAAAAATGAGATGGAGGGAGTCCCTCGAGCCTTTGCTCGCGAGATTGTGATCGTGATGGACCTGGGGATTGATGTTTATTTCTTCTATTTCTAGACATGTTTATGGTGTATTGAGTCATGTATTTTGACATGTATCTATTTTATATTGTTTGACATGTACATGTACACGTTTATTATTTTTTAATTCTGTTGTATATTCCTTTGTTTGAGAAGATTTAGCATAATTGTTTAACATATACTACATGGATTGATTTAATTTAATTAAATGTGAGGGTTAATATAAACACATTACTTTGGGTGTGATTAAAATTATTACTTATTAATGTACAAGGGCATGCAAGAACAAGGAATACACACATATATATAGAATAGTAGAAAACATATGACATATGTGACTAAGCCATATGTGTCACCCATAAAAACTCCACCATCCTTTATTTTTTCAAACGATTGGAATTGTTCATTTCATATTCTAAAATCTCAAAACATCAACTATTGGGTAACCCCAACGGGTTTTGCTTATTCCTCCACCCATCGCAAAAAGTTATATTCCTGTGAAAATGTTAAATATGCGATGAGTGGATAAACGTGAAACTCCTTAGGTTCAACTAATACTTAATGTTTTGATGTTTTAGAATATGAAGATCAAAATGAACGGTTTAGGAAGGTTTTAGGAAGGTTGAAGTTTTTGAAATGCATATGTGGGTTAGCCATATGATATGTGTTTCCTATTATTCTCACATATATCCATATCTATTAACTGCCTATAGACATTTCATAGATGGTAGATTACCACCTGCAAATGTTTCGTAAATGGAAAATTTATGGGTGGTAATGCGGGTGTGATTTTCACCCGAAAAAAATTGGTTAATGGAAAAGTTACCATTGAAGAATTTCTGTGAGCAAAATTTTCAATTATTTAGGAAGAGGGCAGCCCACTGAAAATCCATGGGTGATTATACATGGGCGAAACGTCTTTTGCCCACTACACTTCCACCCACTTTTTTTTCACCAACTGAAAATTTTCATGTTTCATGGCCGTTTGGTTTCACCCATGAATTTCAAGCTTTTCACCTTTGGAACTGTCCATGGGCAAAACCCTATATGTAGTAGTGCATACTAGAATTGCTCCAACCCGGGCACATTTTACCTGAGTTGTTCCATGTTTCCTCACAAAAAATTGTTAGCTTATCTATTGGACACCCCCTTAGCACATATTCCACGTGAGACTATGCACTTGGCTCTTGGAATTACATAGCCAGCACCAATAACCAGTTTAACTAGCTGCTAGTAGAAATTTTTTAAAGTATAAACGCCAGATAGATAGCTCTGAATCATGACACGCATTAGGTTTAAAGTTCATAAGCGTTGAAATATTCTAAGATAAATCGATGGTGTGTGGATGTTCATTTTCTACTGTCAATGATTCAATTTTCCCAAAAATAATTTGAGCTCAAATGCACCCTCCAATAACTTCTCTGTGTGCATCTGAATGTGCTTATCATGATGCCATTCAAATCGAAGATTATTTGTTGAAAACACATGTGAATATTTCTAACGGAATTATTTTAGTACACGAGGCAGTCAATAAAAAAAACTGCAGCTGATGAAATTTAAAGTCTCTAATACTACTATTTGATGTCTTAAGAAGTTAATGTGTGTATATTAACTTATCTTTAGTCACAGGATTGGACCATAACTATAAGACCTCAAAACTGCAGAGAACTTAATACACATGACGAAAAACACGCAAATGACTGCATTAGATACATTAGTAGTCCTTGCACGCAGTGTAGGAGCCTATCTGCTTTTGGCAACTAATGATGACGTTTGGTTAAAAAAACATAGAATACATTGCCCTAGATACACTGTGTCTATTGATGTGTTATAAGATTGTACTATATTCTCATCTAATAATGGACATGCATCATATAAATTGTATCTATAATGCCATGGGCTAATGTTGTAGAGGCTCTAATAAAGATACCTTAACATGGAATCCCAACTTAAATCCAAAGAGGAGGGACAGTGGCATGCCGATGAAGTAAAAGGTTATCAGATTGGTCCACGCTGCTAAGTGCTGCCAGCCGCATCCCCTAGCAACCCCTGAAATCAATCAGTTGAAACCTTTTTTATGGATGTTAACCACTTCAAGAAATATTTATGAAATTATTATGGTAAAGGACATCAGTGTAGCAAATGCCTTAAAATTTTTAATGATGTATTTTGATATCAAAACTTTGAAACAGGTAAACCATTTACTGATACAAGAAATACTTGAATATTCATCACCTGATAGAACTCCCTGTGCCGAGTCCAACAAAATAGACCCCGAGAGAAGGGGAGTCATGGAAGCAAATTGTTGAACAATCAAGGGGTTATTTGTGAAAGATCTAACCCAAATGTTGTGACCAAATGCTAATAGTATCAGAACGGTCAGCGCGAGACAGCAAGAGAGCTTCAGTGTCACAGAGACCGCATTCTTGGCCTTCTTTATGTTTCCAGCACCAATCTCATTCGACACTCGGGTGCTTTTGTAGTCATAAATTCAGAAATTGTAAGAAATATTGAGTAAACACTGCGGAGTTCCCAATAATTGAAATGGCCAAATTACATACCTCACAGCTGCACTGAATCCATATGTGATCATATATGAAATTGCTTCCGTGTTAACACTGGTTTTCATGGAACGGTTAGTTTCCAACAGCTTGCATTTGCTCTCAATTGAAGCCGTATTGCAAAGATACAATAAGATTTGATGATTCAATACAATGAGAAAGAGACATACCACAGAGCAATAAGCGAAGTACTGTTCTCAGAGTTTGGCATCAGTCCGGCCAGCAACACCAAAATCTCAAAAGCGCAATATTCCAAACTAAGGTAATAAGAAAAGTTCTAATCATTCTGCATAAAAACGCAAGAGCAATTAGTGGTTAAAGAGAGCCAATGCTGAGCGGACGACTGACCTGACCATCACGGCAGAGGGTACTGCCAACTTCAAGCTAGGGAGCACATGTTGGAATGCTTCCGTCGATAACCCTTCCCAAGTGTACTTAAATTTGTCTGAATACTTGACATACATTGCTAACATGAGAAGTGATATCCATAACGATATCGAGCCGGCCAACGATGAACCCATGAAACCGAGGCCCAGGGTGTGAACCAACAAGTATGTTAATCCCACATCAAGAACGAGAGGAAGCACCGAGCATATAACCGTAGGGATCACCACTGACTGTGTCTGGAGGAACCTCAAGAGGCATTGCAGGTATGCATAAGCAAACAGCCCTGGAATCAAAAACCTCAGATAGACGGAAGCCATTTTTGCCACACTGGGTTCTTGATGCAGCCACATCAGTACCGGCTCTGTGAAATACCACAAGAAAGACACCAGGACTGAGAATAATGTGCTTATAATGATTGATGACTGTAGATATATTCCCAGCATTTTGTACGACTTTGCTCCATATCCTTGGCCACAGAGCGTCTCAAGGGCGCCAGTCAAACCAGTCTGAAGCAATAGACGGATAACAGCAAGAATGGTAATTGAACATGAACAAATTGTACAAAATAGAAGATTATTCCAATAAATACAATCCCATTGCAGCCCACAAATTAATAATTCCAATAAAGAATTTTAGAAAAGAGAGAATCGAATTTAATAGAAATGGAAACAAGTACCATGAGTGAAAACCCGGTGACGGTGCCCCAAGAGTTGCCAAGGGTGGCTCCGGCAAGCTCGGCATCGCCCAAGTGGCCGGCAAACATGACTGAAACAAGGGTCACAGCATAGTATGACATGTTGGTGAGTATCATGGGAACCGACAAGCGAAGCTGCCCCCTGGCCTCCCCCACGTCTATCAGTCTTCTCAGACATCCCTCCCTTTGCTCTTCCTCCTCTTGATCACTACGTGCAGACTCTACAAGAGGAACAGAAGACATCTCTCTCTCTCTCTCTCTCTCTCTCTCTCTCTCTCTCTCTAACAAGGGTCACAGCGTTTTATTTGCAGCGTATGTGAAAGACGGGAGCAACACGTCTCACGTTGGAAAAACCTATCACTAAAGCCTAAATCGAACCAAAAAGAAAAGTCAAAAAAGCACGTGTAAACATAAAACATCATTACCTTGTGACCAAGTTTCATATCATACAAACTAGAAAAGCAGCCCAGTGATATATTTAAGCAATGAACTCGTGGAATGTAATGCATGAAAATGATGCCTTTGGACTTTTACTCATCGGATACCATGAATCCATTTTTCTCTGTTTCTTTTTGGACAGGAGACCAAAACAGTGCACTTCGGTAGGTTTGGCACCAGTGAGTTCCCAATTGAAATTTACCGCAGATAAAGCAAAATTTGTTTTCAGAAATGAGGAAGCAGTAGTAAAACATTTCTGCTGAAGTAAGACAGTCGTTCTTGTTCTGCTTCCTTGTTATGGCAGCTACTTCTAGGGCCCTGGTAGTGCTTCTTAACACTGCTGATGAATGATCTTGTTCACTTGGTTGCTGATGTTTTGAGTCTTCCTGATCCTGCTCCAGGATAATCTGGCTCATTTGGCTGTTGCTCATTTGAGTTTTGAGTGTTTGGTGTTTGTTCTGCTGTATTGTTCTTGTTCCAAGTTGGTTTGCATTCTGTTGTTAGTCTTCTCTCTTTAGAACCGGCTATGTGTTACTGTATTTATTAGCTATTAAATACATATAGTTTATAGCTGGAGCATTTGCTCCATTAATTCCGATCGATTGTGAGATTAATTTAAGAGCTGTTGTGGCAAACTTGAGGGATCATGTTGCTTCTGTGTAACTACTGAATTTACTACACAATTCCTGGAACTTGGACTACACATGGCATCAAGGCTTCTACGTGAAAAGCAGTAATGACATAATTCAAAAGAGTACAATCGCATTCATATTCCTAATTAAAATAAGTTTGATCAAATTGATTTCCTATATCACAAAATATCGATCTTCCTGGCAAAAACAAAGTATTGCGCCAATATATAATACAATTTAAGAGCACCGTAAGTCGGCCGAGGAAGCGGCATATCTGCATTTCACGTATGAAGCTACAATAACAGATGCTAAATGCTGATGAATCCTTGTTGCATAAACAAAAATCTGACAAATAATTGACAAATAAAAAATAATGATAATTCCTCGAACATTATTTGCACTTGATGGTGCATTCGATGTTTAAACTGGAACTCGGAATTCACCAACATGAGTTCTCAATGTAGTTAATCATATTATTACATCAAGAGTTCAAAGACACAGCGCTCAAATAAAAATTTCAGCTATGCTCTTGGTTACTGCTAACAAGAAACAGGTCTGGAGAGAGAGAGGTCTGCTGCAACAAAGACAAACAATACCTAGTTTCAAGATACTAAATATTGTCCAATATAATGACCCAGCTATGCCATTTATCGGCTATCCAGGGGTTCGTTACACGTAAGTGAATCGCAAGAAAAGATAGACTATCAGGAAAAGCTATAAGACCAGAATCATAAAAATCAGGAAAAACAATACGATGTGATTTAGATTTAAATTTGTTAGGCTTGTAAGCAAAAAAAAATTTATTAAGAAAGTTGCATACAAACAAGTAAACAAACTAATGAGACAGAAGAAGAGTGCTAGCTCAACTTGGTGTACATAAAGGATGTTGCAGTGCCTCCTGGTTTTCAGGGAGCATTTTGGTTTTCTGATATTTTCGGATGTATGATGTCCAATAAAAACATAATGTATTCAAAAATACAAATTAATTAGGATTGTTTGTTCCTAATCTTAAACATATTGTAGAAAGTTGGGGGAAAATGTGATTAGCCTCCAAAGTGAGGCTATCACTTCTATTTATATGATTTCACACTTTCTTTACACACACACCCAATTTACTCCTCACACACACACATTACTCAATACTCCCCCTCAAGATGAGCAAAAGATATTTATCATGCCCATCTTGTTACAAGCATCCTCCACTCCTTTAGAGCTCAACCCCTTCGTAAGGCAATCTGCTAGTTGCTGTCCAGAGCTAATGTAGGAGATCTCCAACTGTTTCTTGTCCAGTCTCTCTTTAATGAAGAACCTGTCAATCTCTATGTGCTTCGTTCTATCATGTTGCACTGGGTTGTTGGCAATATTAATTGCAGACTTGTTATCACACAACAACTGCAATGGTCCTTCTCTCAGCAGGCGTAGCTCATGTAGAAGTGATCTCAACCAGATCATCTCACAAGTACTAAGCACCATAGCACGATACTCTGCCTCTGCAGTGGAACGAGCCACCAAATCCTGCTTCTTGCTGCGCCAAGAGACCAAGTTGCCCCCAACAAACACACAGTAGCCTGAGGTCGATCTCCTATCATCCAAGCAACTGGCCCAATCTGCATCACAGTAGCCTGTCACATTCATGTGACCATGACTACCAAATAATATGCCTTTTCCTGGACTATTCTTCAGATACCTCAGTATCCTGAAGACTGCCTCCATATGTCCAGTCCTAGGATCATGCATGTACCTACTTACCACACTGATAGCATAGGCAATGTCAGGTCTGGTATGGCATAAGTAGATGAGGCGTCCAACAAGTCTCTGGTACCTCTCTTTGTCCACTGGCTCCCCTGATTGTGAATGCAACTTATGATTCTGATCAATAGGAGTAACTGCTGGACGACACCCCAACATACCTGTCTCAGCCAGAAGATCCAGTGCATACTTTCTCTGTGAGAGAACTATACCCTTCCTGGACCTGGCAATCTCCAGTCCAAGGAAGTATCCCAACTGTCCAAGGTCCTTGACCTCAAACTCTCTCGCCAACCTCACCTTCAAGTGAGAGATTCCCTCTTCATCATCTCCAGTGATAATAATGTCATCAACATACACAGCCAAAAGAGTGATCCGCTGCCCTGAATGTCTATAGAACACAGTATGATCACCATTACTCTGCTTGTAGCCCATGGTGATGACTGCACGCCTGAACCTGTCGAACCATGCCCTTGGAGATTGCTTCAGCCCATACAAAGACTTGTCCAGTCTACACACCTTTCCCACCGTCTGTTGTGTGCCAAAGCCAGGTGGAACCTCCATGTATACTTCCTCCTGTAAGTCTCCATGCAAGAAGGCATTCTTTACATCCAACTGATACAATTTCCATCCAAAATTCGCTGCACAGGATATCAGTACTCTCACAGTACTCATCTTTGCCACTGGGGCAAATGTCTCATCATAATCGATCCCATAAGTCTGACTGTAACCCTTGGCAACCAGCCTCGCCTTGTACCTGTCCACCTTCCCTTCTGCAGTTTGCTTTACTGTGAATACCCACTTGCAGCCCACAGCCTTTTTCCCTGCTGGAAGTGAGACAAGTCTCCATGTCTTGTTCTTCTCCAGTGCCTCAAGTTCTTCGAGCATTGCTTTCTTCCACTGGGGATGTTGCTTTGCCACTCGCCAATCACTTGGTATAGGGATAGACTGTAAGGATGCAATGATAGCCCTATATGCAGGTGTAAGAGAAGCGTAGGAGACATGATTAGCAATATCAGTCTCATATCCATACCGTACAGGAGGCCTGCCGGCATTGATACGAGGCTCCCTACGAGATGCAAGTGGAAGATCTAAACTAGAGGAAGGCAAAGAAAGGTTACCATCCGTGGTAGGAGAGGAAGGCAGTAAGGAGGTCGGGACTCGAGCAGGCGTGATAGACTGATCAACCTCGACATGGGGCAGTGGAGCTAGTGGTTCTTCAGTGGGGAAGATGTCTTCTTGTTGTCCTCTATCGCCATGACTATCCTTCTGTCTCCTGCTATATTTCCTGCCGTACAGCCTGTCTTCCTCCTCTTCCACCAAGGTCCTTCCTTCCTCCCTGCTATCAGGACCAGTACCAGTAGCCCTGACAGGGCATGGTATAAGTCCAACCACTACCCTCCTGTCATCAGTCTCCCCCTCTCGACCAACTCCTCCTGTGCTTGGAGAGGCCCCAGTATCAAATACTGATGTAGAATCTGTCAGTCCTCCATAAAACGGTTCAGTCTCCCTGAACGTCACATCCATGCTCACAAACAGCTTTCTTTCTGAGGGACTCCAACACCTGTAGCCTTTCTGATTTGAAGGATACCCAACAAATATACATTTAATTGCCCGAGCATCCAGCTTCCCCACAGAGGGTCTATGATCCCTCACAAAGCATGTGCATCCGAACACTTTTGGTGGAACTACGAAAGTGTTCTTTCCCATAAGAATCTCACATGGAGACTTCATACCAAGGATCCGTGAAGGCATCCTGTTGATAAGATATGTGGCTGTCATCACTGCTTCACTCCACAATATCTTAGGTACATTCATGGTGAGCATGAGTGACCTAGTTACCTCCAACAAGTGTCTATTTTTTCTTTCAGCAACTCCGTTCTGTTGGGGGGTGTTGGGGCAGGTGGTTTGATGAGTTATCCCACTCTCAGATAGGTAAGATGCAAACTCCCTGTTTACATACTCAGTCCCATTATCCGTTCTCAAGACACGGATCCTGGCCTCATACATGTTCCTGACACTTCTATGGAAGTCCTGAAAGCACTTCAGCGCTTCGCCTTTGTTTTTCATCATATAAAGCCATGTCATCCGAGAGTGACAATCTATGAAGGTGATAAACCACCTGAACCCACTCACTGAAGTCACTGGGCAGGGCCCCCAAACATCTGAGTGAATAAGATGAAACTTCTCTACACTCCTCATCCCTACACTAGGATATGACGTCCTAGTGTGTTTCCCAAATTCACATGCATCACATGTCAAATTCATTTCATTCACTCCATTTAAAATATCGGGATACATTTTACTCAAAATATCAAAGGGCAAGTGCCCCAACTGACAATGCAACAAAAGTACATCCCTTTCCTTCTCTCCACCAACGACAGCCAGTGCAGCATCCCCACTAGCTCTGTCAAGATACCACAGTCCATCACGCCTGACGCCAGTCCCAAGCCTCCTCCCAGTCTTCCTTTCCTGCAACACACAATGAGTAGAGTCAAAAGTAATGCTACAGTCGAGATCATCAACAATAGAGCCAACAGATAAGAGGTTGACTGGAAATGATGGGACGTGAAGGACAGAAGAGAGGCGTATGGAGGGAGTGCACTGAATAGTACCAGTCCCTCTAATGGGTTGGGATGTGCCATCAGCTGTCTGAACGGTTTCATGAATGGAATGTGGTTTATATGTGGAAAATTGTCTATATGCTCCTGACACATGACTAGATGCACCTGAGTCAATAATCCACTCTATATGATCTCTACATGAAAGGGCTAATCGGTTACCTGAGCCTGTGTGAGCGAAGTGGGCAAAGTTACCGAATGGCGAGGCAATATCCCCAGTCTGGTCTGCATGGCTCTCCGAGCTCTCAGTAGTAGACCTGGACTGTCTCCGCTGCTCTAGGTCTGACGCCTCAGCTGGCGTAGCCTCAATCATCACTGTCTCCTGTCGTCCATCAGCGGTAGCAAAGTTGGCCCGTGGGCCACCACGACCTCGTCCACGGCCTCCACGGCCCCAACGACCTCCTCCTCTGCCTCCAGTGCCACGTCCTCGTCCACTGCCCTTCTGTGGGCAGTTGAAGCTCAGGTGCCCCTTCACCCCACATGTGTAGCACTCTCGATCCTCGCTCACTACTGCCACTGGGGGTACAGCCAGTGCAGCCCGAGTGACCTGAGTACCCTCATCCTTCATAACCCTCAGTCTGGTCTCCTCCTGTGCCATTGCAGCTATGGCCTCCTCCAGGGATGGGATGGAGGATAGGTGGCACATACTCGCCCTCCTGGCCTCAAAGTCTCCATTCAGGTTCCTCAGAAAGTGTGTCACACGCCTACGCTCCACCCACTTCCTGTGTATCGCAGCGCTCCTAGGATCAGGTAGGTCAATAGGGTCATAGTGATCTAACTCTGACCAAAGCCTTTTCAACTCCGCAGAGTAGGCTAGAATAGTCATCTCCCCCTGCTTCAAGGTGTCGACCTTGCCCTGAACCTCCATCATGAGCATCACATTCCCTGCTCCTGAGTACATTTTCTCCACCATACTCCAAATCCCCGCAGCACTCTCTATGGCCTCCACCATCCCAGCAATGGGTGGAACCATCGATGTCATCAACCAAGCAGCCACCAGTGAGTTGGTGGTGCTCCAGACTTTCCAATCATCCACATCCTTGTCCAGCGGTTCCTTGCATGAACCCAGAACGACTCCTTCTAACCCCTTCGACCTCAGAATGAGAAGCACCCTCCTGGACCAACTGAGGTAATTCTTCGTCCCTTCCAATTTCACATCATTGGGCATCAATTCCAGCTTCTGCACGGGACGTGAAGGCGTCGATCCACTCGAGGATCCCAACTCCTTCGAAGCAAGTAGCTTCGTTATCTCCCCGATGAAGGCCTTCATGTCCGCTGAAGTAAGGTTGTCCCCCATCTCTTCAGATCCGCAGATCTCTCCTTTCTCCCTCCTTAGATCCGCAGATCTACTTCTCCTTCTCCTCTTCTAGGTCATACCCTAACAGTAAACCTATGGAGTCCTTTTCATGGCTCTACCATAGATCTAGGGTTAGGGTTTTTATTTGGGATTCCCTTTTTGTGGCTAGGTAGGGCTTTGTGGGGCTAGAAGAGGACTTGAGAGAGGAGAAGAAGGCTATCGGCAGCGGCGGAAGCTGGCGGCGGCAGCGGCGGAAGCTGGCGGCGGCAGCGGCGGAAGCTGGCGGCGGCAGCAGCTGCGGCGGCTGGCGGCTGCGGCAGGCGCAACGGCAGCGCGCAGCAGCGGCGCACGCGGCAGCGGCGGGCGCAGCGGCAGCGGCGGCGCGCTGCGGCAGCGGGCGGCGGCAAGCAGCGGCGGCGCGTGGGAGGGGCTAGGGGTTTGGGTTTTAGGGTTTTAGGGTTTTTAGCTCTGATACCATGTAGAAAGTTGGGGGAAAATGTGATTAGCCTCCAAAGTGAGGCTATCACTTCTATTTATATGATTTCACACTTTCTTTACACACACACCCAATTTACTCCTCACACACACACATTACTCAATACATATCCACAAACATAGACTCCTGGTAGTTATGCCATCTTTGATACTCTTATTCCAAGATATTTAGAACATTAGCCAAGTTAATATCATGCAATAATCATAGCTGGAAAAATGCAGAATGAAATATAACCAAATCAAATAGTAAGAGTAAATGTGCTTGCACACATGTATATGTTACAATACACTCACAACAAATAAACAAAAGTAAGCTTGTATTAATATGGAACCGCTTTCTGGGGGGTTTCGCTCCTTCCTTTCTTCATATCTTCTTCTCCCACTTCTTCTTCTTTGGCCCGTGTGGGTAGGGAGCCCCTACTAGAACCTTCTCATTCTACTACAACCATAAAATGTCCAACATGATTTGCAACAATTCTCTCAGCATGTTTTTAATTATAAAGCTGGAACATGCATTTTATCTTATTTTATTTCTTTAAAAAACCATTAACATGCATGTACACTATGCAATTAGCTTTTTTTACAATGGTTAAAGCATATATGTATGAGTGCCATTCATCTTGCAAAGCATCAGGCTTACAGTTCGAGGACAAAGCACATTAAGGTCCGTGATTGCTTCCTAGAGGAGGAGAGCAAACATATAGAGCTTCAGAAGGTCCCAACGTAGAGGAACCATGCAGACATGTTCACCAAGCCTGTTCCTGCCATCAAGCTCAAGACCTGCTTGAGCTTGATCTGTTTGGCTTGAGTGTGGCGCCGAAGGGCGCAGATTCCGAGACGACGAGGAGGTCCGTAGAGAGACCAAGATGTTTTAATCAAGGTAGAGCTTGGATGGAGTTTTGAAGATTTTGTAGCAAGGTAGAGTGTTGTTTTTAGAGTGCTTCAAAGTCTTCATCTCTTCCTGCAAGAGGGGCCAGTGCTTTCATTGCGGTAGTTGGGGACATTAAGTATTTTGTTTGGCTATCTTTTGTTGCCGACAGTGAGAGGGAGGAGTTGAATGCTGCCATTTTCAGTGTGCATGTATACAGCAAGCATCAGCGAGCAAATATCAGGCTAGCTTCTATTTTGTTTTGTAGAAAGAATGCCATCCTTTTCCCGAGAGCTTCAGGCTGAAGTTTTTTCCAGAGAGAACGGAAGAGCTTTGGTGTGTTCTTCAGAGAGCTGCTGCCACCCATTTTCAAGTGAGCAAGTGTGAGAGCTTGTTAGAGTGTAGAAGAGTGTTGATCGTCTAGTGTTGCTCTTTCTCTTCTTCTTCCTTTGTGAGATTTGTGGGGGCTTGAAATTGCCAAGTTGTTACTCACAAGAGTGTGAAGGAGAAGGTGTTGATGTAAGCTCGTGTGCTCGTCTTGATTAGTAGTGGATCGTCTCGGAATACTGGAGTAGGTTGTTCGCAACCTAACCAGTGTAAAATCCTCCGCCTCATTTATTGTCTGCAAATTGAGATTGTTGCATTTTCGTTTACTAATTTGCTTACGCAAGATCCGAAGAGGGATTGGTTGTTTGGTTTGTTGTGTGCCCCTATTTTTCAAGCTTTAGCTCCCTAGCTAGTTGTTAGGGCTTGTTGTTCCGCGGGGCGACAACGGTTTTTTATCAACAAGTGGTATCCAAGCTTTCGGTTGTTTGTGAAGAAATTGAGTAGTGAAGATGGCTAGTTTGGCGACACTCAACATTGAGAGGTTCACCGACTGTAATGACTTTAGGTTATAGCAGTCGAGGGTGAAAAATTATTTGAGACAGACGAAATGTTTTCAGATTGTGTTTGATGAGGAAAACATTGAGAAGGATGTGACGACATCACAGAGGGCCGAGATGGAGAGAATGGCGTATAGCGCCATCCAGCTATCGTTAGTCGACACCGTCTTGAGAGAGGTGTTGGACGAGGCTACGGCCAAGGATATGTGGAATAAGCTAGAAGGGTTGTATATGAAGAAATCCCTTACAAGACGCCTCTACTTATTACAGCAGCTGTACACTCTGAAAATGAAGCCCTGATCAACGGTAAAAGACCACATAGATGAGTTGAATCGGATTGTGATGGAGTTGCGGGGAATGGATGTCAAGATCGAAGATGAGTAACAAGTGGCGATCTTGTTTTGTTCGTTGACTGAGGAGTTCTCCCAATTTGTTCGGTCCATGATCTATGGACGAACAACGCTTACCGTGGAAGAGGTGAAGGCGGCGCTCCATACCGAGATGCTATGTGAGAAGGTCCAACGTAGATACTTTAGAGGAAACCGCAATGAAGCTTTGCATGTGAGAGGCAGGCAGGGCAGGCGAGGAGGTCAAGGCCATTTCAAGAAGAAGGACCGCTCGAAGTCCCGGTATTCCCGTGATAGGAAGGACAGCTCATGTTTCATATGCAAGTAGAGAGGCCATTGGAGGAACCAATGCCCCAATAGATTTGGGAAGAAAGGCAATGATGCTTCTGATTCAGCTTCCTTGGGTTTGGAGGACATGCATATCAGTGATGACAGAGGCCACGGTGAAAGGGTTAGAGATTCAGAGATGTTTGCAGCGGGAATGTCCGGTGAGGCACAAGTTGCGTGGTTGATGGACAGTGTGTGTTCTTGTTGAATATTGGACTCCCCGGATTTGGTTTTGATGATGAGCAAACATAAATAATCCATGTACTAACAATTTGTGAGCGCAGTATTGGAGATCGTCGCCAAATTCACGAGAACATTCAAAGCGACATCTCAACACTTCCCAAAGCTCGTATTCTTGCCCAAAGCTTCGTTGAAGCTCTTGCGCCGTTTTGGAAGTTATGAAGAATCAATCGAAGCTCTCGAAGACCGTTTATTAAGGTTTTATTTATAGTCTTTTTAGCTTCGATATATAGAATGTTAAGCCTTGAGTATATCTTACCATTCTAACTTCATAACGCTCATATCGTAGCTCTAGGATCTTAGTACAAGTTCATTCTAACTTCCTCGAAGCGTCGCGCTTCGATTCGGACTTGTTTGTGCATGTTAGTTGGTACAAGAAGAAGTACTGACCGACTAGATGGTGATCTAGTCGGTCAGCAACTCTTCTTGGACCGACTAGTTTGATTCCTTAATTTCTTGGACTTTACTGTTTACAGTTAGTCGGTCTACGTTGACTCACCGACCGACTAGTTTGTGAACTAGTCGGTCAGTGATGCTTCTTTGACCGACTAGTTGTGACTTACTGTTCATGCTAAATTTCTCCTAAGCTATTGTTTATCGTTAGTCGGTCTAAGAACGTTTGGTGACCGACTAGTTGACAATCTAGTCGGTCAACTTTTGTTCTTGGACCGACTAAGTCAATTTGTATTCAGACTATTTCATTTTGCCTCTTAGTCGGTCTACGTTCACTGACTGACCGACTAGTTGTGAAACTAGTCGGTCAGAAAGTCTTCTTGGACCGACTAGATTTCTAGGTCTGAAATTCTATCTCTTCTCAGTTCCTCTCTTAGTCGGTCCATGTTGTTTGACTGACCGACTAGTTGATGAACTAGTCGGTCAGTGATTGTTCTTTGACCGACTAATTCTCCCAGATTTCTATCCGTTGGAGAATGACCTAAGTTGTTTTTATGGGACCCTATAAATACGAACCTAGGTCATTTCTATCTAGGTTAGAGCTTCCATTCAGAGATTCATTGAGATCAAAAGAGATAGCCATTCTCACTCAAATCTAAAGCTCTCTTCCTCACAAGAAACACATTCTCTCACTATTCTAGATCTAGAATCCCTTTTGAGAGAAGCTTGTTCTTGGTGAGCTCTTCAAGCTATAGCTTGATCCAAGTCTCCAAATCATCCCTAGGCACCGATTGCTGGTCATTTCCTTGGTGCTAGGTCTTGGTGACTTCATCTTCCTCAAATCCTCCATTTCACCTATTGGGTAAGAAAAACTCAAGGTATAGGATTTTGTGGTAAGTTTGCTTATTTCAATATAAACTCTTTTATATTGCTTGTTGATTCTCTCGGTTGTGAGAGAAGGTTGTGATCCCGGGTTGTGGGATTCACTATTGCCGTTGTTGTATGATTTGATCTTGTGAAGGTTTTTCACAAGATATTCATAGTGGAAATCTTGAGTTAGGGTTTCTAACTCAAGTATCCGGAGGGGATCCGGGTGGTTGAGACGTAGGATCACCGGGAACAAGTCGGGGAGACTTGGGTGGATCCGAACCCATTAACATCATTTGTTTGCATTGTTAATTTTGTTGTTGTCATTCAATTTAAGCTTCCGCAAATTGATTTGGTAGTTGTTTGCAATTTAATTTGGAATTATACTCCTTGTTATTTTAAAGTACTATTCACCCCCCCTCTAGTACTTGTGCAGTAGCTTGTAGGGCATTACATTTGGTATCAGAGCCCGATACTTAGCTATGTCTGCCAACGACAACAAGACCGTGCGTCCACCTTCAAACTATGACACCTTCAGGAACCGTGAAGGAGCATCTTCGGTGATGGAAGGACATTCCTCTACGAGGCCTCCATTCTTCAACGGTACCAACTACGGGTACTGGAAATGCCGGATGGAAACCTTCCTCCGGAGTGCATCCTTATGGAGGACCACAATGAAGGAATACATTGAACCCGAAGAAGAAGACTTTGAGAAATGGACTACCGCGGAGATCGCCGCGGAGTTAAGCAATGCCAAGGCAATGAACGCCTTGCAATGCGCATTGGAGCCCGAGGACTTCAATAAGATATGCACATGTAAGAGTGCATATCAAATTTGGAACTCCCTCCTCATTCTTCATGAAGGGCCGAGTAGGGTAAAAGACTCTAAACTCGTAGTCGTAAACAAAGATTACGAAATGTTTCATATGCAACAGGGCGAGAAGATGAAAGAATATTACGCTCGCTTCGTTGACATAATAAACGAGTTAGAGGCCCTCGGCAAGTCCTACACTCAAAAGGAGAAGTGCTCAAAGCTTATTGAAGGACTTCCCTCTTCTTGGGAAAAACGTACCTTCGCCATCGAGGAAGGTAATGACATGAACAAATATACCGTAGTTCAACTAATGGGTACTTTGATGTCATACGAGGTACGCAAAGATAGCAAGGTGAAGTTACAAGAAAAGATGAAGTCCTATTTGAACCAAGATGCGCCTAAGAAAAAGGCGATTGCATTCAAGGCGGCTTCATCCACCTCTACCGATGATGAGGACTCGGAAGAAGAAATGGACATGGAATCCATTGCACTCATGGCAAAGAAGTTCAATCGCTTCTTCCGAAAGGGTAACTTCAAACAAAAATCTAAATTTACTTCTACTAACGCCTCTCCACCTTTGTGCTTTAAATGCAATAAGCCAGGACACATCAAAGCGGATTGTCCTCAAAACAAGCAAAAGGAGAAGTGGAAGGCGCCGAAGTTCGACAAGTCAAAGAAGTACAAAAAGGGGTACAAAAAGGGACTTGTCGGAGCAACATTCACCGACTCCGAGGATTCCTCAAGCGGAGAGTCGGACGATGAGAAAGTGGAGCAAGCGCACACGTGCTTCATGGCAAGAGAGGAGCATGATCAAGGATCCTCCTCTTCCGATGATAGCGACGACAAAGGCGATGATGTAACTATGGGTGATCTTAGGGATGCTAACTCTCATTTATGGTCTAAATACACTAAGTTAGTAAATAGATATACTAAAGTAAAAGATGACCTAGCTAGCATTCAAACCTCGCCTAAGACTATCATCACCATCAACGACACCGTTGTTGAAGAGTTAAGAAATGAGATTTTTAATCTCAAATCTAAACTTGAACATGTTAGCATTGAAGATCCGGAAGAACATAGGATAGCGGATTTAACTTCTCAAAACTCGACTTTGAGTATTGAGAACGAGAATCTCAAATCTCGTGTTTATGTGCTCACATCGCAAGTATCCACTTTGGATACTTCTATGCGTTCTCTCAAAGAGAAATATGAGAACACATTAGGCCGAATCAATAGATTCAATAAGGGTAAGGACCATTTGGATAAAATCCTAAGTGACTTACTTCCGGCCAATCACCACATTGGTTTGGGGTATACGATGGGATGTCCATCCAAAGCGGCCACTACCTTTGTTAGGCCAACTTCCGGTGACTCTACGAGTGGTAGCAAACACTCTATTGGTAGTTCATCTACCAATGGTGCTTCCACCTCGTCCACACCCTCTTTTGGAAAGAAACCCACTTTGGGTGGACCTCCAAAGAAGGGGCATGCTTATATGTACACAAATACCATGCCACGTAGGAACACACGTCCTACTCCACCGTCTCACACATATGATGATTTCTATGCTACACGTTCACGGGCACGTGCACACCATGTGAGACACCCTCACGCACGTGTTCCCACACATGCATATGTTCACCCACCTCATCATATGAATAATTCTCGTCGTGCACCATTCCATCATGTTCCTTATGCCTATCCACGACATGCATCACGTAGAAATCAACGTCGCATGCATGTACCCAATAGGATGATGGCTCCCAAAATCTTCACTATTTGGAGCCCAAAGGACACAAGCATGGATGAAAAACAAGTATATATGAACGCTTATTTTTCGGATGTTGTGCATAGTAGAAATTATGTGGGAAAGTCAAAGTCCAATTGGACTTGGCTTCCAAAGGTCTAACTTTTGAGGACCCAATGACCTTGGGTACCATGATATGAAAGTTTCTATCTTTAGGTACTCAAGGAAAAGAAAAAGAAGAGGAGAAACAAATTTAAATTTAGCTCTAAAGGGAATTGGATACTCGATAGCGGGTGTTCAAAACACATGACGAGTGACGCTCAATTGCTCTCCGGAGTGGTTCCCATTGCAAATGGAAATCGCGTCGTATTTGGAGGCAACGAGAGCGGAACCATCGTCGGTGTTGGTAAAGTGGGTAACCCTTCTAAACCCTTAATTAGTGATGTTTATCTAGTTGATGGTTTAAATCATAATCTTATTTCAATAAGCCAACTTTGTGACAAAGGTTACAAAGTTAGCTTTGCGAAAGGATTGTGTCATATTTCAAATGATAATAATAAATTATTATTTTCCGGCACACGCCATAAAGATATTTATATTTTGGATCTTCCTAAGTCATATGAACAATGTCTCGTTGCCAACACAAGTGAACAACACTTATGGCATCGACGCTTTGGACATGTGAACTTTGGAACACTTTATAAGCTTTCGAAATTAAATTCCATTAAAGGTTTTCCGAAGCTCGTTTTTGAAAAGAAAAGTTTTTGTGATTCTTGTCAACGTGGCAAGCTTCCTAAATCTTCATTTAAACCTAAGAAAAGCATTTCTACGAAACGGACACTAGAGCTATTACATCTAGATTTATTTGGGCCAACTAGAGTTGCTTCCTTAGGAAATGCAAGATATGGACTAGTCATCGTTGATGATTATTCAAGATTTACATGGGTATTTTTCTTATGTAATAAAAATGAAGCTTTTGAAAACTTCACAATATTTGTGAAGAAAGTACAAAATCTCATCGGAACCACCATTGTCACTATTCGTAGTGATCATGGGGGTGAATTTGAGAATGAGTCTTTCTCAAATTTTTGTGATGATCTTGGAATTACTCACACGTTTTCTTTCCCTCGCGCACCTCCTCAAAATGGTGTTGTTGAGAGGAAGAATAGAACGCTTGTGGAGTGTGCTCGCACTATGCTCGAAGATAGTCAACTTGGTTATCAATTTTGGGCGGAAGCGGTACACACCGCTTGTTATGTGTTTAATAGAATACTTTTGAGGCCCGGCACCAAACAAACTTGCTATGAATTGTTGTTTGGTAGATTGCCTCAAGTTAAACATTTTCGTGTTTTCGGCGCAAAATGTTTTATTAAAAACACATATGATAATTTGGACAAGTTTGATCCGAGATCGGATGAGGGGATATTTGTTGGGTATTTCTCACGTAGCAAAGCCTACCGGATATACAACAAAAGATCCTCTACGATCGAGGAATCACTTTATGTCTCTTTTAATGAGAATTTTACTACTTCTAGAATTTCAAATGATAATGATTCTATGGATGTTTTATGTGATTCGTTTGAAAATTCTAAGACTATTGATTCAATTGATCCTATTGAGACTAACCCGACTAATTAAGTTGTTGAGAATGTGCCTAGTGATCAAGGTATTCCCAAGCGGCTTCATACCGTACGCGACCATCCCCATGAGCAAGTCATTGGCAATATTGATGATAGTGTCAAGACGAGATCTCAAGTCCACCACTTCGCCAATTGTGCCTTTGCCTCATCGATAGAGCCAAAGAATATAGTTGAAGCTTGCGAAGATAGTGCTTGGATCCTTGCCATGGAGGAGGAACTCATTCAATTCGAGAGGAATGAGGTATAGGAGCTTGTTCCTTTGCCATCGAAGAACCACACCGTCATAGGGACAAAGTGGATCTTCAAGAACAAAACCGACGAAAATCAAGTCGTCGTCCTGAACAAAGCTCGGTTAGTTGCTCAAGGCTATCGCCAAGATGAAGGTATCGATTTCGAAGAATCCTTCGCTCCGGTAGCTAGATTAGAATCAATTAGACTTTTATTGTCTTATGCATGCCATAAAAATTTTAAGTTATTTCAAATGGATGTTAAAAGTGCATTTTTAAACGGAGATGTTGTTGAGGAAGTTTACGTTTCTCAACCTCCGGGCTTCATAAATGAAAAATTTCCAAATCATGTTTTTAAACTAAAGAAAGCTCTTTATGGTTTGAGACAAGCTCCTCGAGCTTGGTATGATCGCCTAAAGAATTTTCTTTTGGATTTGAATTTTAAAATGGGCGAAGCCGATTCTACACTTTTTGTTAAGCATGCGAATAATGATATTTTATTAGTTCAAATTTATGTTGATGATATCATTTTCGGTGCTACTAACTTCACTCTTTGCGAAGAGTTTTCTAATGTTATGAAGGAACAATTTGAGATGAGCCACATGGGCGAACTCAAATATTTCTTAGGTCTCCAAATTCGCCAATTGAACGATGCAATCTTCATCCACCAAACGAAGTATACGGTGGAGTTGCTTAAGCGATTTGGAATGGAAAGTGCTTCCGGGAAAAAGACTCCAATGAGCACGACTACGCATCTTGACAAGGATACGGGCGGTAAGGATGTAGACATTCGTCTATATCGAGGTATGATAGGTAGCTTACTTTATCTTACCGCAAGTAGGCCCGATATTATGTTTGCCGTATGCATATGTGCTCGTTATCAGTCTCAACTTAAGGAGTCTCACTTAGTAGCGGTAAAGCGTATTTTCCGTTATCTAAGTTACACTTTAGATTTTGGATTACTTTATCCGAAATCTAGCACGTATGAGTTAGTCTCCATACAGTGATGCCGATTATGCGGGATGCAAATCCGACAGGAAAAGTACTAGTGGCACTTGCCATTTTCTAGGAAATTCTCTTGTCTCTTGGTTTTCCAAGAAGCAAAATTCAGTATCACTTTCAACCACCGAGGCGGAATATATTTCCGCCGGTGCCGCTTGTGCCCAGGTTCTTTGGATGAGACACACTTTGAAGGATTTTGGTATTCATTGTGATACTAGCCCTATCATGGTGGATAACCAAAGTGCTATCTGTCTTTCAAAGAATCCGGTGCACCATTCCCGATCAAAACACATAGATGTCCGACACCACTTTTTAGATGATCATGTTGCTAAAAAGGACATCATATTAGTGTACGTTGAAACCCAAAAGCAAATCGCCGATATTTTCACGAAACCCCTAAAGGAGGACTCCTTTGTGCGGTTGCGTCGAGAATTGGGGATTATGGGTGAATCCGAGATATAGGATTCATGTTTCATTCAATTATCTTGCATGCTATTATATTTCGCGATATTTCGTTCATGCTAGATTTATTGAATTTTTGGGAATTTTATGTGATATGTTTGAATTTATGATCGAATTCGTATTTCAATGTCGTATTTAAGATTTCGACGTTTTATGGGGTAATTTAGATGACTAATGAGAGTGTTAAGATGTTTCATCCAAGTGGTTTGTGAAGAGAAATCAATTATCAATTTTTGGACTCTTCTAGTCGGTTTCAGTTCATTTGTCAACCGACTAGATGCTCATCTAGTCGGTCAGCAAGTGAACTCAGACCGACTAGATCAAGCATTTATCTAACTCTTATCATTTTCTTTCTTTAGTCGGTCACAGTACACTTACCGACCGACTAGATTGAAAACTAGTCGGTCAGTGAATATACTGCGACCGACTAATTCTAGCCCTAAAAATCCCTGTTTGCCTCTGTTTCGACTTAGTCGGTTCAAGCTCATTGACCGACCGACTAGATCGTAATCTAGTCGGTCAGTTCTTGAACTGTGACCGACTAAGTAGGTTAGGGCATTTGTGTCTTTTCGATCTCCAGACCGACTTTTCTCATTCTTTATCCGACTAAAACTCATTTTAGTCGGTATTCATCTCCTCTCCAGCCCGCAAAAACCCCAAACCCTCTCGAGACTCTTCATCTTCCCTTCGATTTCCGGCCAGGCCATCCGCCGCCGCCGATCGGTCTCCTAGGTATCCCTCCTCCTCCTTGGTCGATCTCCTTTTCTAGGGTTCGATCCTTGGTCAATCTATTCTAGGGTTCTAGTTTATGTAGTTCTTGTGTTAGGGCTTGTGCATCTAGGGTTTGTGTTTTTCGATTTTTCAGCTAGGGTATTTGATCTTCCGTCATCATTAGCTTGTCCTCGTCGTGCCACGATCATGGCAAAGACTAGGATCCCTATCGCTTCATCTGGGGCTTCCCCAATGTCTGTAGAGCCTTCTGAGCCTAGGAATCCATCTAAGCCCAAGCGTCGTGCTAAATCAACCCAAGCTTCTCCGTCTTCGCCTCCTCTGAAGAAGCAGAGGACGTCGACCGTCAAACCCCGAAAATCTAAGACCAAGAAGCCCATACTCCACTCACCCTCGACTCCTCCCGATTCCGACACTGAGTTTGTGCCTGAGGATGAGCCTAGCCATAGGGAACCCACTCCTCCACTTCGTCCTAGGACTCGCCAGCCAAAGGGAAAGGGCCCAATGCCAGCGGGTGGTGTTGACATATCGTTGTGTCGCAACGACCCTATGTGTCTCGCGGCCTACAACCGTATTGAACACTGCCCGATGCTATTGGAGCACTACGTTCAGTTTTCAGATTTCCTTGGCTTAGCTGACCTCCTCTCCTATAGTGGCCTCCTTGATTATCTCCGCTACGATCTTAAGGCCAATCCTAAACCATATCCTCGTCTGGTAAAATTGTTCTATGCCAATCGTGTTCGAGGCCAGTACGATGCTAGTCACTCCATCGAGACTACTGTCTTGGGAACTCCTATAGTTCTCACGGCAGAAATCTTGGGGGAGATACTTGGTTGTTCGTCGTCCGGTCTCCTGCCTTCTGACATTTCCGTCGACGATATATCTTCCTTGGATCAGTCCGTTCTTTCTGACATCTTCCATGTGATCCCTCCTGCCTTTATTGGAGTTCCTTCAAAGTCATTCAAGCCAAATGCATGGGTATTGAATCTTATTCTGAAGTCGTGCTTGCTTCCCAAGTACGGCTCATCTTCACTTCCATCCCAGCCATTTTTGAAGCTCATTTACGCTCTTTTCTTGGGTTGCGAGATTAATTGGGCTCGCGTAATACTTGATAAGATGGACTCTTTCGAGTGTATACGCAAGACCAATAAATCTGCGCATATTCCATATCCGTGTCTGCTGACCCTTGTCTTTCGTCATTTCCGAGTCCCTCTCCCTCCTGACGATGAGCGTCCCTTGGGTACTCCTCTAAACGCGACGGCCGTTAAGAAATCTCTAGCAGCGCTTCGTCACGTGCAGAGGTCTACCGCATCTGCTTCTCAGGCTACTCCCTCAGCTGCTGCAGCCCCCGCTCCTCCTGCCACATTAGATGATGTCGTACGCCTTCTTCGTCAGCACGACTCACGTTTGGCTCGTACTGAGGAGGTCGTCTGTCGTATGGCTCGTTTGATGGGGATTGATCTTCCTCCTTCCGTTTCTGAGGCCGAGGAGATGGACGATGAGGAGATTGACGAGCTTGTCACTTCCTTAGCCCGTGGCGATGAGGCCACTGCTGCTGCTGCTGCTGCTACCACTTCAGCTCCTGGAGTTGGCACCACTTCCGGTGCTCCAGAGACTTCTGCCGCAGTAGTCCAGACTTCTGAGGCTGCTGTTACTCCTGCTGTCCCTGTTGACGAGCCTGCTCCTGTCTCACCTCCTGCTGTTGAGACCCCTGCTGTTGAGACCCCAGCTGTTAAGCCCGTTGTTTCCACACCTACCCCGACGATCCCGTCTGTTGAGACGCCTCTCCTCCCTGCAGAGCCTGAGTCCACTCCGTCGACTGGACCCACGGAGACTGCAGATCCAGCCACTTCCTCGTGATCGTTTGTTCCGAGGACTCTCCACTACTCTTTGGATGACATATCTTTTTGAGAGTATTTTGGGTTAGGATGGAGATTGAGGGTTGATTTGATGTATTTTTGAGTTTTCTGGATGTCGGTGTTGGATATTTTGATGTGTTGTATTTTTTGTTGTTGGACGTTGATGATGTTGATGATGATGATGTTCTCATGATGATGTTGTATCAATGATATATGATGTATTTCTTTTTGATGGGTATGTTGAATTTGTTGTATCGATCTCTTTTTGGGATGTACTCTTGATGTTTCTATCTATATATACATCGTTGTTCATGTTGTGATATTTACTTCCTCGTGCACATTAATTCTCATTCAATGTCCATGCTATGTAAAATCGTCGCTCGACGATTGAAAAACTTGGTTAAATAGATTATATTTCTATATTTGTATAAAATTGTTTTCCATGCACAAATTTAACCAAGAATATTGAATATTGGAGAGTATGTTTCATTATTCAATAAATGAAAAAAAATTACCAAATATATTTTTTGATGATTTTGATTATCGCTTTTTGATAATGGACAATTTGGCACACCTTGATTTGATTTCATCATTTTTACCTTGGTGTCAAATAGGTCCATCGTCATTGTCTACGACTCTCGATGTTGGATTTTCCATTTCCTAGTTGTTGTCGTTGTATGCCCCCCATTTTTGGGATAATGCCAAAGGGGGAGAGATAATGATAATAAATAGGGCAAATGAAAATTTAACTCAATTTCCAAGAATCTAATTTGATGTGTTAGATTCAGTGGGAGTTAAGATACATATAAGGATTTTCAAAATCCGATATTTCGAAAATCGATTCTCTTTATTTATCTTACTCATCTGATTGATGCAATTCATATATATTCATTTTGGAATTAATGTGTCATCAATGCAGGGGGAGTAAGTATTTTACATTTGAATCATTATTTTTGATTATTATTTATGTTGGTTTGTCATCACCAAAAAGGGGGAGAATGTTGAATATTGGACTCCCCGGATTTGGTTTTGATGATGAGCAAACATAAATAATACATGTACTAACAATTTGTGAGCGCAGTATTGGAGATCGTCGCCAAATTCACGAGAACATTCAAAGCGACATCTCAACACTTCCCAAAGCTCGTATTCTTGCCCAAAGCTTCGTTGAAGCTCTTGCGCCGTTTTGGAAGTTATGAAGAATCAATCGAAGCTCTCGAAGACCGTTTATTAAGGTTTTATTTATAGTCTTTTTAGCTTCGATATATAGAATGTTAAGCCTTGAGTATATCTTACCATTCTAACTTCATAACGCTCATATCGTAGCTCTAGGATCTTAGTACAAGTTCATTCTAACTTCCTCGAAGCGTCGCGCTTCGATTCGGACTTGTTTGTGCATGTTAGTTGGTACAAGAAGAAGTACTGACCGACTAGATGGTGATCTAGTCGGTCAGCAACTCTTCTTGGACCGACTAGTTTGATTCCTTAATTTCTTGGACTTTACTGTTTACAGTTAGTCGGTCTACGTTGACTCACCGACCGACTAGTTTGTGAACTAGTCGGTCAGTGATGCTTCTTTGACCGACTAGTTGTGACTTACTGTTCATGCTAAATTTCTCCTAAGCTACTGTTTATCGTTAGTCGGTCTAAGAACGTTTGGTGACCGACTAGTTGACAATCTAGTCGGTCAACTTTTGTTCTTGGACCGACTAAGTAAATTTGTATTCAGACTATTTCATTTTGCCTCTTAATCGGTCTACGTTCACTTACTGACCGACTAGTTGTGAAACTAGTCGGTCAGAAAGTCTTCTTGGACCGACTAGATTTCTAGGTCTGAAATTCTATCTCTTCTCAGTTCCTCTCTTAGTCGGTCCATGCTGTTTGACTGACCGACTAGTTGATGAACTAGTCGGTCAGTGATTGTTCTTTGACCGACTAATTCTCCCAGATTTCTATCCGTTGGAGAATGACCTAAGTTGTTTTTATGGGACCCTATAAATACGAACCTAGGTCATTTCTATCTAGGTTAGAGCTTCCATTCAGAGATTCATTGAGATCAAAAGAGATAGCCATTCTCACTCAAATCTAAAGCTCTCTTCCTCACAAGAAACCCATTCTCTCACTATTCTAGATCTAGAATCCCTTTTGAGAGAAGCTTGTTCTTGGTGAGCTCTTCAAGCTATAGCTTGATCCAAGTCTCCAAATCATCCCTAGGCACCGATTGCTGGTCATTTCCTTGGTGCTAGGTCTTGGTGACTTCATCTTCCTCAAATCCTCCATTTCACCTATTGGGTAAGAAAAACTCAAGGTATAGGATTTTGTGGTAAGTTTGCTTATTTCAATATAAACTCTTTTATATTGCTTGTTGATTCTCTCGGTTGTGAGAGATGGTTGTGATCCCGGGTTGTGGGATTCACTATTGCCGTTGTTGTATGATTTGATCTTGTGAAGGTTTTTCATAAGATATTCATAGTGGAAATCTTGAGTTAGGGTTTCTAACTCAAGTATCCGGAGGGGATCCGGGTGGTTGGGACGTAGGATCACCGGGAACAAGTCGGGGAGACTTGGGTGGATCCGAACCCATTAACATCATTTGTTTGCATTGTTAATTTTGTTGTTGAGAATGGCCAGCTGAGGGTATCCAAAGGAGCCATGGTTGTGATGAATGGAAGAAAGGTAGGGAATCTATATGCCCAACAAGGTGCCACAGTAGAAGGCGAAGCCGATGCCATCTCTACTAGCTCGAGCGATGGAGATTCAGCAAAGTTATGTCATTATCGTTTGGGTCACCCGTGTGACAAGACCATCGATGTTCTCCGCTGAAGAAAATTGATTGGAGCTAGTGATGAAAGTGTGGAGTTTTGTGAAAGCTATGTGTACGGGAAAAAGACAAAGGTACAGTTCAGCACGGGGAAGCACACTAGCCGAGGTCCATTGGATTACATTCATTCAGATGTTTGGGGGTCGTGTCCTGTAGCGTCAGGAGGTGGGACTAGGTACTTTGTCCTCTTCATCGATGATTATTCTCGGAAGGTTTGGATGTATTTGATGAAGACAAAAGATCAAACTTTTGGGACGTTCAAGCAATGGCTTGCGATGGTTGAAAAGCAAACTGGCAAGGCGGTGAAAGTCCTTAGATCTGACAACGGAGGCGAGTACACCTCGAGGGAGTTCACACGGTTCTGCAGATCCCAAGGGATTCGACGTCATTTTACTACACCAGGGGATCCTCAGTCGAACGGGGTTGTAGAGAGGATGAACAGGACGTTGTTGGGGAGAGTGCGATGCTTGAGGCACTCGGCTAGTTTGGAGAAGGAATTTTAGGGTGAGATACTCACTACCACCGTGCACATAGTGAATCGAGTTCCATCGGTGGCGATTGACTACCAAATTCCGGAAGAGAAGTGGAGTGGAAAAATTGGTGACTACTATTATTTACGCATCGTTGGTTGTCCAACATATGCACATGATAAGGGCGACAAGTTGGATCCGAGGGCCAAGAAGTACATTTTCCTCGGATATGGCGATGGCATGAAAGGATATTGCTTGTGGGACCCGGTGGGCCGCAAGGCGATTTTGAGTAGGCACATCACCTTCGATGAGTCTGTGATGCTCAGGGCGAAGCATACTCATTGGAAGGGGGACGAGTCACCTGAGAGACCGCGCCAGAGACGATTGATCTCCCGATCCTATTCCAGAGGCGACTGACAAGGAGCCCATGGTCGAGGTCCCTGGTGCAGGACATGATGAGGTCCATGTTGAGGGCCATGTGCAGACACCAGTCCCAGCTCAGATACGTGATGCATTTGTTGCAGATGAGGTGCAGAGGTCCGAGAGGACCAAGAAGGCGCCCGAGAAATTTGGAGATTGGGATTACACGGCATTCTCCTTTGACGACATGGCGTCGTATGCCTTAAACATTGAGCACGAGGAGCCTATGACCTATAATGGAGCCATTAGCTCGAGTGATGCAGCGAAGTGGCAAGGAGCTATGGAGGAAGAGATGGAGTCTCTCCACCACAATGACATGTAGGAGTTAGTACCTCTACCACATGAGAGGCGTGACATTGGATGTAGGTAGATCTACAAGGTCAAGGAAAGCTCGACCGAAGATGGTAGTGATGTATGGTACAAAGCAAGGCTAGTGGCTAAGGGTTTTTCACAGAGGAAGGGAAATGACTACAATTAGATATTTTCTCCAGTGGTGAGACACACTTCCATTCGTATTTTGTTGGCACTAGTAGCATCCATGGACATGGAGTTGGAGCAACTCGATGTCAAGACTGTTTTTCTGCACGATGATTTGGATGAGGAGATTTACATGCACCAACCAGAGGGGTTCATGGTGGAAGGTAAGGAGAGGATGGTCTGCAGGTTGAGGAAATCCTTGTACGGGTTGAAACAGTCACCCAGACAGTGGTACAAGCGATTTGATAGCTTCATGATGGGTGTAGGATTTGAGCGGAGCGTGAAGGAACAATGTGTTTATGTGCGCACATTGGATGATGGATCGTGCATCTACCTCTTACTTTATGTTGACGACATGTTGATTGCTTCCTCAAACATATCGTAGGTCAAGAAGCTAAAGGTGAAATTGGGCAAGGAGTTCGATATGAAGGATTTGGGCCCGGCGAAGAAAATCCTAGGGATGGAGATATCCGGGATAGGAGAAAGGGTGAGTTGAGGTTGTCACAGAAGGGGTATATTGAGAAGGTGCTCGTCCGTTAGGGAATGGAGAGTGCGAAGCCTGTGGGGACACCTCTTGGAGCTCACTTTCAGCTTTCGACGTTGCAGTTGCCGATCACCGAGGATGAGAAGAAGGCCATGTCTAAAGTACCATATGCTAGTGCAGTGGGGAGTTTGATGTACGCGATGGTTTGCACGCGTCCAGATATTGCACAAGCCGTGGGAGTAGTGAGCAGATATATGGCGAACTCCGGCAAGAAGCATTGGCAGGCCGTCAAGTGGATATTGCGATATCTGCGAGGCACAGTTGGTGTCGGTTTGCACTTTGACAGAGGTGATGGTGTGGTGCTGACAGGGTACTGTGATTCTGATTATGCTGGTGACAGGGACAGGCGGATATCGACCACAGGTTACGTGTTTACGTTGGGCACCGCAGTAGTGTCATGGCGATCTGTCCAACAGTCGGTGGTTGCATTGTCTACCACAGAGGCCGAGTTGATTGCCGCAGTGGAAGCGGTGAAGGAGGCCAAGTATTTGAGATGTCTGCTAAAGGATTTGGGGTTACCGCAGAGATTGTCGTTGGTTTTCAGTGATAGCCAGAGTGCCATTCATCTTGCAAAGCATCAGGCTTACAGTTCGAGGACAAAGCACATTGAGGTCCGTGATTGCTTCCTAGAGGAGGAGAGCAAATATATAGAGCTTCAGAAGGTCCCAACGGAGAGGAACCCTGCAGACATGTTCACCAAACTTGTTCCTGCAATCAAGCTCAAGACCTGCTTGAGCTTGATCTGTTTGGCTTGAGTGTGGCGCCGAAGGGCGCAGATTCTGAGACGACGAGGAGGTCCGTAGATAGACCAAGATGTTTTAATCAAGGTAGAGCTTGGATGGAGTTTTGAAGATTTTGTAGCAAGGTAGAGTGTTATTTTTAGAGTGCTTCAAAGTCTTCATCTCTTCCTGCAAGAGGGGCCAGTGCTTTCATTACGATAGTTGGTGACATTAAGTATTTTGTTTGGCGGTCTTTTGTTGCCGACAGTAAGAGGGTGGAGTTGAATGCTGCCATTTTCAGTGTGTATGTATACAGCAAGCACCAGCGAGCAAATATCAGGGTAGCTTTTGTTTTGTTTTGTAGAAAGAATGCCATCCTTTTCCCGAGAGTTTCAGGCTGAAGTTTTTTTCAGAGAGAAGGGAAGAGCTTTGGTGTGTTCTTCAGAGAGCTGCTGCCACCCATTTTCAGAAGTGAGCAAGTGTGAGAGCTTGTGAGAGTGTAGAAGAGTGTTGATCGTCTAGTGTTGCTCTTTCTCTTCTTCTTCCTTTGTGAGATTTGTGGGGGCTTGGAATTGCCAAGTTGTTACTCACAAGAGTGTGAAGGAGAAGGTGTTGATGTAAGCTCGTGTGCTCGCCTTGATTAGTAGTGGATCGTCTCGAAATGCTGGAGTAGGTTGTTCGTAACCGAACCAGGGTAAAATCCTCCGCCTCATTTATTTTCTGCAAATTGAGATTGTTGCATTTTCGTTTACAAATTTGCTTACGCAAGATCCGAAGAGGGATTGGTTGTTTGGTTTGTTGTGTGCCCCTATTTTTCAAGCTTTAGCTCCCTAGCTAGTTGTTAGGGTTTGTTGTTCCGCGGGACGACAACGGTTTTTTATCAACAGTCCATGCACATAAACTTGGCAATGTTTCTATACTCATCCTGCTTATGTTCCCGGGAATAAGTATCTAATTTCTTGTGGACATCTATAGCATCTTGGCTTTTGTCATTTGTCTTAACTGAAGTCCTGGAAGTACCACATTCATGTGTAGCATCCACATCTTGTTTACCTTCAAGTCCAGGCCTCATATTATATTGACTACATCTTCATTGCGATGAGCATAGACAATGCCTGTAAAAGGGAATTAGATTTGTTCTAATTAATATGGACCATGGTTAAAAATATTGTGAGAGCGTCAGTGCACGAACTCTTGAAAATGAAATTCATAGATAACATTATGTAAATCATTAATTACCTGAACCTTTATATTCTAGAAAAAAAAACCTGAACTTTTCATTTCAAAAATTAAATAATTATTCCCAATAATTTAATAAACCGGGAATTTTCAAAATTGAAAATGTTTTTTAAAATTCTAAAAAATAATCAAGATACACCAATGCAAAACACATTGAAATAATTTAGAGAGAGGAAACGGCTTTAGCGAACTTGGTAATCTCTCTCCCTTATTCTTGATAAAAAAATAACTTGATAAAAATAAAATATATAAGCACATGATACATTGAATGGAGGCGCATACAGGCATGCCTTGCATGTAGGATCTCACTAATTCACTCATTCACTCATGGAACATATGGTTCTCTAAAATGTCAATATCAACTTTGTTGTTATAATAAAGTTGCATTGGTCAAGGGATAATAAACTGAAGCTCAATCATCCAGTTTTTGACCCACATTAGCTCACTGGTGCCATCAGCTATGGCTCTGAACTCCGACTGTGAACTAGATCAGGACACCACACCTTATTTCTAAATCTTTCAGGACACAAGTTACCATCATGAAACACACAAATAACTTATGATAAATCTTTTACTGATAATAAATCATGTCGACTCTGTATCGGAGAAGGCAACTACTCGACTATGCCTGCGGTCTAAGTATATGAGTCCTTTTCCTAGTGCACCCTTCAAGTAACGAAGACAAGGATTACTACACCCCAATGGCTTATATATGGCTTATATATGGATCTTGCAACATCTCTGCTAAGAAAATATCACAATGGTCCAAGGTTTTTTGTCTAGAAGTGTTGTTGCAGAAGTGTACAAATCTCATACATACCATCTTTAGTGATGACAATCTCATTTGCATATACAATCAGTAAGATTTATCTTTCTTGGTGCATTTGATAAAAAACTGAGTGATCTTTCTGAGTATGACGTAGTCTAAATTCTTACAGAACTATTAAACCACACTCGTGATTTGAGATTTATTTTTCTTGGTGCATCTGATATATTGATCTTTCTGAGTATGACGTAGTCTAAATTCCTGGACAACAGAAGCAAAACTCTCAAACCACACTCGTGGAGATAGTTTTGCACCATACAAGAACAGCTTCAACGTGCAAAACTTTAATGACTTCCTCTGTGAGCAGTGGCGGAGCCAGAAAACTTTCATAGTGTGGGCAAAAACTTAACGAAAAAAAATCTTTTTTTTGAAAATGTCAACATTTGTAGAATCAATGTAGAAGTTTATCAAATGAATATTTTACAAGATTCAATGTATTAAAGAATAACCATTAGGGGGTAAGGAGAACATAACAATAAAAAGTTTTGAATAAATTAACAAGAAAATAGAGAAATAAATTTATAATTAAAAATAACTTGACGATAATATGAGTAAAAAGAAGAAAAATGAATGGACTTTTTGTGTAAAATAAATGAGTGTCTATGTTTTACAGCAAAATTTGAGCTTTCAATTTGACCATTATATTTGAAGATCATAATTACATTTAAATGAGGTCTGCACTAAATAGTTAATATAAAGAGATATAGTAGTTGTGTTTCTTTTTTATTATGATGACTTTTATGCTTGCATATAGTGGCGGAGCTACACAGGAGCAAAAGAGGGCAATTATTATGGATACTAGCTAATTAACACGGGAGAATTAAACGTTAGAATAAGAATAATTAATATGAATAATAGGCAATTAGTAAAGGGGGGCAATTAACATGGGGGCAAAGTCAATATTTAAGTGTCTAATATACATCTAATATACATACTAGCTAGCTAATTGCCTATTAAAGAGAATAAATATGGTGGCAAATATTATTTTTTGATTGGGCAATCTAATATACATACAACTAGTTATTTTTTTAAAAACAATCAGTGGGGGCAATTGCCCCCCTTTGCCCCCATGTGGCTCCGCCACTATCTGTGAGCAATGAACCTGATTGGTTGCTCCATGTAGACATCCTCACCAAGAATAACCATAAATAAAAGAATTCTTAATATCGAGCTGATGCAATGACCAATAATGTGTAGCTTCTAAAGGGACGTCAAACAGATGACATATTTGCCTTAAGAAAAAATTATCCTGATAGTCCATGATGGATATTGAATTTCACCCCCAAACGGTGTTGATGATGAGCACACCAAATGAAGTTAGTGTAGTAACTACACTACAATTAAGTGTGCAGATTATGCGATAAATGGAAAACTGTATACATACTCAGAAGAAGCACAATCTACACTCACTTAGCAAAGACAAGGACAACACTTCTAGCTCGATGATGAAGCTCACGCTCAAATGGAATAAGAAGCTCAAGAGAAGCTCGCATCTACATCATCATTTGATCAAGCTTCGGGAGAACGTGTCCTAAGTCTACAGTGTGTGAGTTGCGTCTTTCTTAGGGTTATGTTAAAGCCAAAAGTATAAATAACACACACAAATGATTTCAAAGTTAAATATTTTAAATACTTTTAAAATCATTTTCAAAACTATTGAGAGCTTTTGCTAGTCACTTCTCATCTTGGTAGTTAATCTTCATTACACCCAGGAACTAACTACATGTCTTACTAGCCAAGTTTCAGAAGAAACTCCTCTGCGAGTCGACTACCAAGGAGTGGGAGTCGACTACCAGCTGAGAATTGTTTTCTTCTGAAACACTCTGGGAGTCGACTACCACTCCTAGGGAGTCGACTACCAGCTGTCGAATTTCAACGTTTTGACCTGATTCTTTTTATCTCTCCACCTTATTGCTTCCATGATTTTCGGGGCAAAAGTCAAAATGATTTGAAATTCTAATCCTCTTATTTTACCTATAAATAGAGGATCATTCTTTTGAGATTTAAAAACATCATATACTTGAAATCAAAATTCTCTCTTGTGCAAAAATTCAAAAGGATCTCTAATTTTCAGCTCTCATTTCTTTTAGCCAAATCTGTGTTTATATTTCTGATCTCTTTTCTTTTAAGTTAACATTATTTAGAGATCAACTTTTTATTTGGCTATTGTTTTTCAAAATCCTTGTTCTCTATTCTTTGATTTTATTTGAAAGGATTTTTGAAAACATTGACTTAGATCACAAAGACTAAATTCATATCTTTGTGTGATCTAAGATCATATTCTATTAAGTCACGAATACACCTTGTTATCTATTACTCTTGGCTATAGAATTTGGGTGTAAATCCAAACTCCACCAAATATTGTGGTGAGTTGGATATCGATTTTTCACTTTGTGATTTGCCCTTTATTTTAAATCCTAACAAGTGGAGTTAGGCGTTTGTATTTGCCAAGACAGATAGTGGAAATCTCATACCGGATTGGTCGGGGACGGGACGTACCCAGGGTTGTGGAAAACCAGGATAAAAATCCTTATGTTTACATTTGAATCTTTCTGTGTTTGTCTATCTTTGTACTTATATTATTATCTGCTGATTGTTGTTTACCTTTTGCAGCTACATCCGTACTGGTTCACGCCCGCTTTCACCCCAAAGAACAGGTATCACCAAGCGCCAAGCATAACAACCAAAACAGGGCCAAAACTGCAGTGGTCCAGTTCAATCTGCAGTCTGCTTTAATATAAAGACGATAACTCCGAGTGGATTCAGACAAGCCAGGTATATTGAAGGACCACGGACGGGATCACAGGGAAATGGCATTTAAAGAAGAGATGACTGGCTTCTCTGAATCCATGTGAAGGGTTTGCGTGGAGACGTTGGGGGCCTGGAGCCTCCCTGGCAATCAAACTGCCAAAATTGATCAAGTGCAACCACACACAACATGCCACTTGAAACATCATCATCTTTGATTTTTGTATGCTACAAGCCAAAGGAGCAGCCAGTGAAATGCGTATTGGACTCTGCCCGTCCAACTTTTTTTTTTGTTCCTCTGCAAAGGAAACCCATCAGCTTTTATGTCGGCAGAACATTTTGGCCACCATGAACCATGATTTGCATGTCACTGTCAATGAAATCAATTGTCTTGGAGTCAAGATGAGATAAAAACTAAACTTTTTTCCTACGTGCTTACATCAAACAGTAAATCAACAGCTGTATCTTCACAGATGGACACATTCACGAGTAGCACTAGACGGGCTTGCTTGCAACAATCTTTGACGAAGATGGCAATTTTTATACGCTGGAACTGACGATCATGTTACGGCTGTTCACATCACAAAAGCATGTTTTTATTAATCTTGTTCATCTAAACTAAACAAGCACACGGTTCTCTTCATCCTCAACGACTAAATCCACTCTAGTCCACTTCGAACGGACGGTGATCACAAGGAGGGTTGTAGCTTGACAGAAGAGGCCACAGATCAGACCTAGCCACAATCCCTGCAATGCAAAAAACAACGGAGTTTAGATCTCTTCAATGCACAGCTTCATGTCTGTCCTCTGCCGTTTCACTCTGAACATAAAATGTTGTGAATCTGTATATTGTCTATCTGTGTCAAAGTTACAGGACAGACTTTAGCTTCAACAAATTCAGAGAAAAGTAGATTGTGACTGCCATTCGGACTGAGAACGCTAGCTATAGATTGTGGTTTTTAAGAATATCGACAAGTAAGCCAACAAACCAAACAATTAGGCCTCGTTTGGCAAAACGCTTAGATTGCCCAACACTCATTTCAGTGGAACCCCAAGTTTCAGAAGCTGAGTTCTGTCCGGATACAACTCTTGGTCTCATTTTAACATAAAGAAAACCTCAATTTTAGAAACGGTGTTGCCAACCTAGGCTTAAGATGTTTTAAGAATTTCTAACAGCTCAAAAATGTTTTGACTGTCAGAGGCATATTAGATTGTAAAGTCTTGGGTGATAACACCTTTTTAAGGAGCAACCATCATTAGTATAAATCAAAAATACACTTCCGAGTTTACGTGCATAAAAAAATTTATGGGTGTAACATAACTTGCAAACACATATATCCATAATCGTAATTCCGTGAGCGAAGAGGTAGGATAACTTTTCGTAGGTAGTAACAAATTAGAAAAAATTCATTTATGCCCACGGATTTTTAGTGAGCGGAAGTCCACTTCCACCCATGGAACTTAAACGATCGCCTATGAAAAATCCGTGACCGGTAAACAAAAATTGAAAAAATTAGGACGGGCTAACCATAATTTTCAGGGCTAGCCCGCTGCCCCCAACCTCCCTCTAAATCTCTCTATGCCAGATCTTGTCCTTCCATGCCACCTCGTGCCACCACCCTCGCCGCCATCTCCTCTTTCTGCTCTCTCAATGTACACCTACCCTCTCATCCCTCACACGCTCACACTTTTCTTTCTCTTGTTAGCCAGCCTGTCGTCAGATGGCGATTGGCAACCAAATAGAAAAGGGGTAAAAGAGATATATGGAGAGAAAGAGAGTTAAAAGAGGGTTAGAAAGAGAAAGAGAGAGAAGTGTGAGTGTGCAAGAGGATGAGTGTATATTTTTTTAATTGTATGATGATTTTTAAGTTGTTGTATGATTTACATTTAATTGCAAAGAAAACTTTTTACCCTAATAAATTTAGATATAAAAATTAAAAAATTTAGAAACATGATATAATTAAAAACTCGCTCCTTTTAATTACCATCGGTTTATAATATAAATTAATTAATGATGGCACAATTAAAAATATAGGTAAATAAAGTTAAACTACACAAAACCCTAAATTAACTTGTTTTTTTGTAGTGCTTTTAGTGCAAGTCCGAGAAGGGTAAGGTATTAAGCTTTTCTTTACCTTAAGGGCATTGTAAATGGTACCTTGTTAAATTATAGAATTTTTTTATTTGACATTTAACTATTTTGCCAGCATTATTTGCTATAACCAAGGCATATCGGGCAGCTGACCATCTCTATAATGATCACGATGGCTCCATAAGTTTCAACCAGTATGCTCGCCAGCTGAAGATGGAGGAAATATGTTAAACTTTAAGATGCCAATGTGTTCATGATTAATATATATTTATTGATACTTTAAATTAATATTGGGGTAAGATGGGTATTGACTCGCTCCTGGATCAAACTCTGACCCATTCCACCTTAATTACATGAAGGAAGATAAGAATAAGATCTGGTAGCTCCTGGTGAGAATTACTATACATGTAATATGTATATTTACATGTACATATAGAAATGGAATTATCATAGTTCTTTTACTCTTTCCTTAGTCATGTTTTGGGCCATGCACTTTGGTTGTATTGTACTTGGTGATTACTTTCCAGCCTCTCTCGAGTCTTTATGTCATGTCTGCATGACCTGAAGGGTCCTGTACATTGTACATCTCTTACTCTCTTACATATCTTACATGAATATACTCCCTTACTTTTCAAAAAAAAATAGAAATGGAATTACTATATCACAGAATTATTATGTTACCATATGTGTGTGTATATATATATACACACAAAGTTGCTATGTTGTAGAAATAAATTTTTGATCCTTTAACAAACTATCAATATATGTTTTTATATATTATCGACCACATTACTTCGTGAGATCAAGGAAACCAGGGCCAAGTTCAAGGATGACTCCAACGCTTCTACCATCTGATAAGACTTGACAATGATTTTATCATTGATGGGGTGCTTGGAAGGAAGAAGAACCCGTAACAGATGAAAGGAGCTAAGTTTTAATATTACATGGCATTCACTAATGGGTCATTTGTGCCTATAAGTACTTGAAAACCCCTTACCTGGAACAGATGATATAGGTGCAAGACCTGATGAGGTCGTATACCGCAGACTATGCGCGGGCACGGGTCGGGCCGCGGATCTGGGCGTGGGAGCAACCAATGGAGCGACTTAGTCTCTTTGCTTTATGCACTATCTTTTATGCTTTTAAGTTGTAGTGTGTTTAGTCTTTTGTTAGGAGAGTATTTAAAGGGATTAGCCCTAATTATGTTGGCTATGGAGGAATTGAGATAATTCGTCATTGTGACGGCTAGGGTTTGTGAGCATGGACTTGATCCCATATTTCAAGTTGGGGTGCGATCTACTCCAGAAAAGATCATTTATCTCATTTTTCTAATCAATTCCATTGTCCACTTTATATTTCTTTTCTTTCTTTCCACTAAAAATCTGAATTTGTTGTTATGATTAACCCTAATCGTATCAATTTGGTATCAGAGCAGTTGTTGATTCTATGACGAACACGCGAGCGGCTGCGATGAAAACTATGGAGGAGCGACTCGATGCAGAGATCTCGAGGTTGAGGTAGGAGATGACGGATATGAAGGACAAGATCAAGGTGGATGTGAACACGACCACAGAAGTGAACATGAAACGGATCTCGGAGCAACACTCGAGCGAGATGAAGGATGGATTTGCCGAGGTAGCGAAGATGCTTCAGTAGCAATTTTTTTCAGCGAGATCCAGATCCAAAATGTCTAGATCTTCAGATCTGATCTCGCAAACAACCCCGGGCAATGGCGACGTCGACGGACGAACCCTAGGGTTTGTAGGAGGGTTTTTCCACACCTGGGGGAACTTCGCAAGACAAGGGCACGGCGGGCGGCCCCACCAGGGGGCCGAAGGTGGTCGGCCGCCCCCAATAGGGGGCGGCAAGGACGAGCGGCCCTCCTTTGAGGCCACCGGAGGGCAGCCGCCCTCAGCGGGGGCGGCGAATACCAGCGGCCCCGTGAGGGGGCCGCCAGAGTGGATAGGGAGGACGGGCGACCCCCTTTTAGGGTCGCCGGAGGGCAACCGCCCCCCGCGGCGGGGGGGGCGAATACCAGCGGCCCCCTCACGGGGCCGCCGGATGGGATCCGCTCCCGGGGGGCGGTGGAGGTTGGTGCCCCCATCTAGGGGGCGCGGGGGGTGTTCTGCCCCTGACACAGGGGGCAACAGCGGCGGGCGGGCCCACCTGGGGCCCGCAGGAGGAGGGCAGGCCCCCGTGGGGAGCGACAGAGGTTGGCAGGCCCACCTGGGGCCCGCAGGAGGAGGGCAGGCCCCGACAGGGGGCGGCGAGAATAGGCGGGCCCACCTAGGACCCACGGGAGGATTTCCTCCTCCTTTTGAGGCATGGACGGGTGGAGGCCATATGAGGGACCTCGGTGGGAGCATGTTGATGAGTGGGATGATGTGGACGTACTCGCCAACGAGAGGGCCAGGGAAAACGAAGGGCAGCGGAGAGCGGAGGATCATCCTTACCAGAGGCGTCAGGCAGCCAACAGGGACGTGCCACCACGAGGTGACGCCAATCCAGAGACGAGGATGAGAAAGTTGAAGTCACCATTATTCGATGGAAAGGACCCCGATGGGTGGATTTACCAGATAGAAAGGTATTTTGATGTCACGGGCTTCACTGAGGCGGATAGACTGAGGGCAGTAGCATTGAGCTTCGAGGGTGAGGTTCTTGGGGTACAGGTGGACCCAGAAGCAGATGCATGTACAGACGTGGAGGGAGATGCCAGAGTGCCTCATAGAGAGGTTTCAGGAGACACATGGGGAGGGCTGTTCGAGCAGTTATACACCTTGAGGCAGGATGAGACCGTGCAGGACTACATCACAAAGTTCGAGACACTCTCGAGTCGAGTGGAGAGTGTGTCTGAGGAATCGATGGAGGGAAATTTTCTGAAGGGGCTGAAGCCGGCCGTGAGAGCTGAGCTGAGAGTGCAGGACCCTCAGGGGTTGACTGCCATGATACGGGTAGCCAGGAGAGTGGAGGACAGGCTGACTGAGGAGAGGAGATCTAGGGGAGCTTGGGGGCGGAGTCGCGGCACGCAGTCCAGCCCCGACTGCAATACCCAGGAACACGACAGGGACTCCAGCCACCCCTACTACAGTGGTGACTCCAGCGACGGCAGCCAGGCCAGAAGGGCCGACTCACCGTATGACAGAGGCGGTGATGAGGGAGCGCATGGCCAAGAGGCTGCACGTCAAGTGCGACGAGAGATTTACACCAGGACACAGGTGTGCAGGACAAACCATGCAGTTGGAGGTGACGGCCGAGGATGAGGAAGAGGGAGACACAATGGTGGTACTCGATGGAGATGATGAGGAGGCAGAGCAGCATCTACACTTGGACACCGTTGAGGTGTCGCTTAGCTTCGTGGTGGGATTTACTCCCTATCACGCCATGAAGCTGACAGGCAGGTTGGCAGATCAGGAGGTGACGATACTGGTGGACAGTGGGGGCAACCCACAACTTCATCTCTAAGAAGTGGTGGAGCAGCAGGGGCTTGAGATGGGTGAGACGGCCACCTTTGGGGTGATTTTGGGCACAGGCCAAAGGAAGGAGAGCAAGGGGGTCTGCAGAGCGGTGATACTAGCAGTGCAGGGGACTCAGATAGTGGCGGATTTTTACCCGCTGGAGCTAGAGAAGGTTGATTTGGTGATAGGGATGCAGTGGTTACAGACCTTGGGCGACACCAAGTTCAACTAGAAGATGCTGAGGATGGAGTATCAGGAGGACGGGACGGCCGTGGTTTTGTTGGAAGATCCAAGCCTGTGCTGTCACGCGGCGTCCCTTAAGTCTTTGGCCCAGGCAGTACTAGTTGGAGGGGAGGCATTTTTTGTGACTTATCAGGAGCTGGGGACAGTGGCAAAGGCGCAGGTGATGCCACTAGAGATGGGGGAGTTAGTGGATAGTTATGGACATGTGTTTCAGATGCCACATGGACTCCCTTCTCAGAGAGACCACGAGAACGCCATTATGCTGCATGAGGGGGCTGCCACAGTCAGTGTTCGGCCCTACAGGTACCCACATGTTCAGAAGGATGAGATTGAGCGGCCGAGCAGGGAGATGATACAGGCAGGAGTGATACAGTCGAGTTTTAGTCCTTTCTCTAGTCCTGTGCTCTTGGTGAAGAAAGACGGTAGCTGGAGGTTCTGTGTAGACTACCGTGCCCTCAATAAGGAGACAGTGGCGGATCGTTTTCCCATACCGATGATAGATGAATTATTGGATAAGCTACATGGGACGACAATCTTTTCGAAGATTGATTTGAAGTCGGAATATCACCAGATCAGGATGAAGGCAGAGGATGTGCAGAAGACTGCCTTTGTTTGAGATGGTTTAACATAATTGTTTAACATATACTACATGGATTGATTTAATTTAATTAAATGTGAGGGTTAATATACACACATTACTTAGGATGTGATTAAAATTATTACTTATTAATGTACAAGGGCATGCAAGAACAAGGAATACACACATATATATAGAATAATAGAAAACATATGACATATGTGACTAAGCCATATGTGTCACCCATAAAAACTGCACCATCCTTGCACGCAGAGAACTTCATACACATAACGAAAAACATGCAAATGAACGCATTAGATACATTAGTAGTCCTTGCACGCAGTGTAGGAGCCTATCTGCTTTTTGCAACTAATGATGACGTTTGGTTTAAAAAAACATAGAATACATTGCCCTAGATACACTGCGTCTATTGATGTGTTATAAGATTGTACTATATTCTCATCTAATATTGGACATGCATCATATAAATTGTATCTATAATGCCATGGGCTAATGTTGTAGAAGCTCTAAATAAAGATACCTTATCGTGGAATCCCAACTTAAATCCAAAGAGGAGAGACAGTGGCATGCCGATGAAGTAAAACGTTATCAGATTGGTCCACGCTGCTAAGTGCTGCCAGCCGCATCCCCTAGCAACCCCTGAAATCAATCAGTTGAAACCTTTTTTATGGATGTTAAACCACTTCAAGAAATATTTATGAAATTATTATGGTAAAGGACATCATTGTACTTGTAGTACTAGCAATTGCACTGAAATTTTAAATGATGGATTTTCATATCAAAACTTTGAAACAGGCAAACCATTTACTGACACAAGAAATACTTGAACATTGAGCACCTGATAGAACTCCCTGTGCCGAGTCCAACAAAATAGACCCCGAGAGCAGGGGAGTCATGGAAGCAAATTGTTGAACAATCAAGGGGTTATTTGTGAAAGATCTAACCCAAATGTTGTGACCAAATGCTAATAGTATCAGAACGGTCAGCGCGAGACAGCAAGAGAGCTTCAGTGTCACAGAGACCGCATTCTTGGCCTTCTTTATGTTTCCAGCACCAATCTCATTTGACACGCGGGTGCTTTTGTAGTCATAAATTCAGAAATTGTAAGAAATATTGAGTAAACACTGCGGAGTTCCCAATAATTGAAATGGCCAAATTACATACCTCACAGCTGCACTGAATCCATATGTGATCATATATGAAATTGCTTCCGTGTTAACACTGGTTTTCATGGAACAGTTAGTTTCCAACTGCTTGCATTTGCTCTCAATTGAAGCCGTATTGCAAAGATACAATAAGATTTTATGATTCAATACAATGAGAAAGATGCATACCACAGAGCAATAAGCGAAGTACTGTTCTCAGAGTTTGGCATCAGTCCGGCCAGCAACACCAAAATCTCAAAAGCGCAATATTCCAAACTAAGGTAATAAGAAAAGTTTTAATCATTCTGCATAAAAAACGCAAGAGCAATTAGTGGTTAAAGAGAGCCAATGCTGAGCGGACGACTGACCTGACCATCACGGCAGAGGGTACTGCCAACTTCAAGCTAGGGAGCACATGTTGGAATGCTTCCGTCGATAACCCTTCCCAAGTGTACTTAAATTTGTCTGAATACTTGACATACATTGCTAACATGAGAAGTGATATCCATAACGATATCGAGCCGGCCAACGATGAACCCATGAAACCAAGGCCCAGGGTGTGAACCAACAAGTATGTCAATCCCACATCAAGAACGAGAGGAAGCACCGAGCATATAACCGTAGGGATCACCGCTGACTGTGTCTGGAGGAACCTCAAGAGGCATTGCAGGTATGCATAAGCAAACAGCCCTGGAATCAAAAACCTCAGATAGATGGAAGCCATTTTTGCCACACTGGGTTCTTGATGCAGCCACATCAGTACCGGTTCTGTGAAATACCACAAGAAAGACACCAGGACTGAGAATAATGTGCTTATAATGATTGATGACTGTAGATATATTCCCAGCATTTTGTACAACTTTGCTCCATATCCTTGGCCACAGAGCGTCTCAAGGGCTCCAGTCAAACCAGTCTGAAGCAATTGACAGATAACAGCAAGAATGGTAATTGAACATGAACAAATTGTACAAAATAGAATATTATTCCAATAAATACAATCCCATTGCAGCCCACAAATTAATAATTCCAATAAAGAACTTTAGAAAAGAGAGAATCGAATTTAATAGAAATGGAAACAAGTACCATGAGTGCAAACCCGGTGACGGTGCCCCAAGAGTTGCCAAGGGTGGCGCCGGCAAGCTCAGCATCGCCCAAGTGGCCGGCAAACATGACTGAAACAAGGGTCACAGCATAGTATGACATGTTGGTGAGTATCATGGGAACCGACAAGCGAAGCTGCCCCCTGGCCTCCCCCACGTCTATCAGTCTTCTCAGACATCCCTCTCTTTGCTCTTCCTCCTCTTGATCACTACGTGCAGACTCTACAAGAGGAACAGAAGACATCTCTCTCTCCCTCTCGTCTCTCCCTCTCCCTCTCCCTCTCTCTCTCTCTCTCTCTCTAACAAGGGTCACAACGTTTTATTTGCAGCGTATGTGAAAGACGGGAGCACCACGTCTCACGTTGGAAAAACCTATCACTAAAGCCAGTATCGAGCTAAAAAGAAAAGTCAAAAAAGCACGTGTAAACACAAAACATCATTATCTCGTGACCAAGTTTCATATCATACAAACTAAAAAAGCAGCCCATAAGTAATGAACTTTTGGAATGTAATGCATGAAAGTGATGCCTTTGGACTTTTAGTCATCAGATATTTCAGTTCCCACAGCCATTGGATACCCTGAATCCAGTATTCTTTGTTTATTTTGGACAGGATACCAAAACAGTGCACTTCGGTAGGTTTGGCACCGGTGAGTTCGCAAATGAAATTGCCGCAGAAATGGGGAAGCAGTGGTAAAACAATTCAGCTGAATTAAGATAGTCGTTCTTGTTCTGCTTCCTTATTATGGCAGCTACTTCTGGGGCCCTGGTGGAGCTTCCTAACACTGCTGACGAATGATCTTGTTCGCTTGGTTCCTGATGTTTTGAGTCTTCCTGATCATGGCTCATTTGGATGTTGCTCATTTGAATTTTGAGTGTTTGATGTTTGTTCTGCTGTATTGTTCTTGTTCCAAGTTGTTTTGGAATCTGTTGTTAGTCTTCTCTCTTTAGATCCGGCTGTGTTACTGTATTTATTAGCTATTAAATACATATAGTTTATATCCATTCCATTGTCTCAAAAAAAAAATTTCCGATTGATTGTGATATTAATTTAAGAGCTGTTGTGGCAAACTTGAGGGATTATGTTGCTTCTGTGTAACTACTGAATTTACTACACAATTCCTGTAACTTGGACTACACATGGCACCAAGGCTTCTACCTGAAAAGCAGTAATGACATAATTCGAAAGAATACCATCGCATTCATATTCCTAATTAAAATAAGTTTGATCAAATTCAGTTCATATATCACAAAATATCGATCTTCCTGGCAAAAACCAAGTATTGCGCCAATATATAATACAATTTAAGAGCACCGTAAGTTGGCCGAGGAAGGGGCATATCTGCATTTCACGTATGAAGATGCAAGAATAGATGTTAAATGCTGATGAATCCTTTTTGCATAGACAAAAATCTGACAAATAATTGACAATAAAAAATAATGATAATTACTCGAACATTATTTGCACTTGATGGTGCATTCGATATTTAAACTGGAACTCAGAATTCACCAACATGAGTTCTCAATGTAGTTAATAATATTATTACATCAAAAGTTCAAAGACAGCGCTCAAATAAAAATTTCAGTTATGCTCTTGGTTACTGCTAACAAGAAACATTTCTGGAGAGAGAGAGAGAGAGGTCTGCTGCAACAAAGACAAACAATACCTAGTTTCAAGATACTAAATATTGTCCAATATAATGACCCAGCTATGCCATTTATCATCTATCCAGGTGTTCGTTACACAAGCTGTAACGTAAGTAAATCGCAAGAAAAGATGGACTATCTGGAAAAGCTATAAGACCATAATCATAAAAATCAGGAAAAACAATACGATGTGATTTAGATTTAAATTTGTTAGGCTTTTAAGCAAAAAAAAATTAATTAAGAAAGTTGCGTGCAAACAAGTAAACAAACTAATGAGACAGAAGAAGAGGGATAGCTCAACTTGGTGTACATAAAGGATGTTGCAGTGCCTCCTGGTTTTCAGGGAGCATTTTGGTTTTCTGATATTTTCGGATGTATGATGTCCAATAAAAACATAATGTATTCAAAAATACAAATTAATTAGGATTGTTTGTTCCTAATCTTAAACATATCCACAAACATAGACTCCTGGTAGTTATGCCATCTTTGATACTCTTATTCCAAGATATTTAGAACATTAGCCAAGTTAATATCATGCAATAATCATAGCTGGAAAAATGCAGAATGAAATATAACCAAATCAAACAGTAAAAGTAAATGTGCATGCACACATATATATCTTAGGGTTATTTAGTACCGACCCCCTGTGTTTTCTCCGAGATTAGCAACACCCCCCTATGGTTTCAATAATTAGTAAGACCCCCCCTATTGTATCCAATTTGGTCTCACCCGCCTATAGAAAGACCCCCCTAAACAGGGGGAGGGGGTCCAAAATTGGGTGCCATAGGGGGTATTACTAATTATTGAAACCATAGGGGGGTGTTGCTAATTTCGGAGAAAACACAGGGGGTCGGTACTAAATAACCCTATATCTTACAATACACTCACAACAAATAAACAAAAGTAAGCTTGTATTAATATGGAACCGCTTTCTGGGGGGTTTTGCTCCTTCCTTTCTTCATATCTTCTTCTCCCACTTCTTCTTCTTTGGCCCGTGTGGGTGGGGAGCCCCTACTAGACCCTTCTCATTCTACTACAACCATAAAATGTCCAACATGATTTGCAACAATTCTCTCAGCATGTTTTTAATTATAAAGCTGGAACATGCATTCTATCTTATTTTATTTCTTTAAACAACCATTAACATGCATGTACACTATGCAATTAGCTTTTTTTACAATGGTTAAAGCATATATGTATGTACCATATCATTTTTTTTTGTTTTTTTTGTTTTTTTGTTTTTGTTGTTTGGGGGGTTGGGGGGGTGTGTGTGTACAACGGTTGTTTTAATTCTCTTTATTTCTCTTAAACAACCATTTACATGCATGTACCCTATACAATGGTTAAACTGGAATATGATTTATATCTTATATTATTTCTCTTAAACAACCATTTACATGCATGTACGCTATACAATGGTTAAACTGGAATATGCTTTCTAGCCATACCATGGTTTTATAAATTATCGATGAGCACCCGCCAATATAGATTCACCTTATATACATGTTGTTTGGCAGAAGACTGACTTCAATTGTCCTGATGACCATCGTAAGCCTGCAGTGGTTAGTAACCTGTATTACCATTTACTTCAATATCTGACCGCCATCTTTCACCTTCTACTACTTCCCTTTTTCTTTTTCTTGTAGTTTTGAAGCATTTCATGAAGATCTGAAGGCGACGCAGAGAGTATCCACTGGCTAAATTCTAGCACGTCCATGCACATAAACTTGGCAATGTTTCTATACTCAATCTGCTTATGTTCCCGGGAATAAGTTTCTAATTTCTTGTGGACATCTATAGAATCTTGGCTTTTGTCATTTGTCTTAACTGAAGTCCTGGAAGTACCACATTCATGTGTAGCAGCCACATCTTGTTTACCTTCAAGTCCAGGCCTCATATTGACTACATCTTCATTGCGATGAGCATAGATAATGCCTGTAAAAGGGAATTAGATTTGTTCTAATTAATATGGACCATGGTTAAAAATACTGTGAGAGCGTGCACGGACTCTTGAAAATGAAATTCATAGATAACATTATGTAAATCATTAATTACCTATATTCTAGAAAAAAACCTGAACTTTTCATTTCAAAAATTAAATAATTATTCCCAATAATTTAATAAACCGGGAATTTTCAAAATTGAAAATGTTTTTTAAAATTCTAAAAAATAATCAAGATACACCAATGCAAAACACATTGAAATAATTTAGAGAGAGGAAACGGCTTTAGCGAACTTGGTAATCTCTCTCCCTTATTCTTGATAAAAAAGAACTTGATAAAAATAAAATATATAAGCACATGATACATTGAATGGAGGCGCATGCAGGCATGCCTTGCATGTAGGATCTCACTAATTACTTTTCTATTAAAACATCTTTAATGTAGGATTGCACTAACTACTTTCTTATTCCAACACACCTCTCAAGCTGGAGCATATATGTCATATATATCTAACTTATCACAGATGAACCCGACACACGAACCACATAGACGGTTTAGTGAACAATTTTGCCAGTTGATTCACTGAAGATACATGCTTAGCCTTCAAAATCTTTTCCTCCACTATCTTCTCACAAACTAGGTAGCAGTCTATCTTAATGTCTCATTCACTCATGGAACATATGGTTCTCTAAAATGTCAATATCAACTTTGTTGTTATAATAAAGTTGCATTGGTCAGGGGATAATAAACTGAAGCTCAATCATCCAGTTTTTGACCCACATTAGCTCACTGGTGCCATCAGCTATGGCTCTGAACTCCGACTGTGAACTAGATCAGGACACCACACCTTATTTCTAAATCTTTCAGGACACAAGTTACTATCATGAAACACACAATAACTTATGATAAATCTTTTACTGACAATAAATCCTGTCGGATCTGTATCGGAGAAGGCAACTACTCGACTATGCCTGCGGTCTAAGTATATGAGTCCTTTTCCTAGTGCACCCTTCAAGTAACGAAGACAAGGATTACTACACCCCAATGGCTTATATATGGAGCTGACATAAAATGACTGACCACACTTAATAGATATGTAACATCAAGTCGTGTTACAATCACATCAGCTTTCCAATTAGTCTCATGTATCTTATTGTATCATCGAGTTCCCCCCCTCAGATCTGTAGTAACTTGGAAGTCGGATACATAGAGAATGTAGTTGGTTGAGATGCTAATAGACCAATTTTTGATAATATGTCCAAAATATACTTTTCCTGAGACAACACAATTCCCTTCTTGAATCTTGCAACATCTCTGCTAAGAAAATATCACAATGGTCCAAGGTTTTTTGTCCAGAAGTGTTGTTGCAGAAGTGTACAAATCTCATACATACCATCTTTAGTGATGACAATCTCATTTGCATATACAATCAGTAAGATTTATCTTTCTTGGTGCATTTGATAAAAAACTGAGTGGTCTTTCTGAGTATGACGTAGGTCTAAATTCTTACAGAACTATTAAACCACACTCGTGGTTTGAGATTTATTTTTCTTGGTGCATCTGATATATTGATCTTTCTGAGTATGACGTAGTCTAAATTCCTGGACAACAGAAGCAAAACTCTCAAATCACACTCGTGGAGATAGTTTTGCACCATACAAGAACAGCTTCAACTTGCAAAACTTTAAGGACTTCCTCTGTGAGCAAAGAACCTAAGTGGTTGCTCCATGTAGACATCCTCACCAAGAATAACCATAAATAAAAGAATTCTTAATATCGAGCTGATGCAATGACCAATAATGCGCAGCTTCTTAGGGACGTCAAACAGATGACATATTTGCCTTAAGAAAAAATTATCCTGGTAGTCCATGATGGATATTGAATTCCACCCCCAAGTGGTTTTGATGATGAACACACCAAATGAAATTAGTGTACTAACTACACTACAATTAAGTGTGCAGATTATGCGATAAATGGAAAGCTGTATACATACTCCGAAGAAGCACAATCTACACTCACTTAGCAACGACAAGGACAACACTTCTAGCTCGATGATGAAGCTCACGCTTAAATGAAATAAGAAGCTCAAGAGAAGCTCGCATCTACATCATCATCTGATCAAGCATCGGGAGAACGTGTCATATGTCTACAGTGTGTGAGTTGCGTCTTTCTTAGGGTTATGTTAAAGCCAAAAGTATAAATAACACACACAAATGATTTCGAAGTTAAATATTTTAAATACTTTTAAAATCATTTTCAAAACTATTGAGAGCTTTTGCTAGTCACTTCTCATCTTGGTAGTTAATCTCCATTACACCCAGGAACTAACTACATGTCTTACTAGCCAAGTTTCAGAAGAAACTCCTCTGGAAGTCGACTACCAGCTGAGAATTGTTTTCTCCTGAAACACTCTGGGAGTCGACTACCACTTCTAGGGAGTCGACTACCAGCTGTCGAATTTCAATGTTTTGACCTGATTCTTTTTATCTCTCCAACTTATTGCTTCCATGATTTTCGGGGCAAAAGTCAAAGTGATTTGAAATTCGAATCCTCTCATTTTACCTATAAATAGAGGATCATTCTTTTGAGTTTTAAAAACACCATATACTTGAAATCAAAATTCTCTCTTGTGCAAAAATTCAAAAGGATCTCTAATTTTCAGCTCTCATTTCTTTTAGCCAAATCTACGTTTATATTTTGTTAGGATCCGAGATAAAAAGACAATTTTTATAGAAAAGTAGTAGCCAAGAACTAGATAATTGAATACAAAAAGGTGTATTCTCCTCCTAAGACGCCGAAGAGGACGTCCGCACTCGTTTAATCTAAGAACTACTCCTAGGACGCTCAATAGAGAATATCTCAAATATCAAGCATGAAAATAAATGACGGCTACCCTCCCCCTTATATAATAAGAATTAGGGCAAAGGGAGGACTTGCGGCTAGGAAAGGAAGGCCAAGGGGGTGCAGCCAACCATGGGCCTGCGCCCATGGCGCAGGAATTAGACCCGCACGGTGCGGGTCTATCAATACTCCCCCCCGAAAGAGCCACCTTGTTCTCAAGGTGGTGCATGTAAGTCAATTCCTTCGTCCTCCACGTCATCATCCTCGTCCTCTTCCGCTATCAACACTTGCAGCTTTCGATCCACACAGCGGTGTCCGGGAGTGAAGCGCTCGTCGCATCTGAAACAGAGCCCCTTTTGCCTTTTCTCTCTCATCTCTGCATCGGTCATCCTTCGGAATGGGCCCCCGGCCGGTGGTGGGGTCTGCTCACCCGTCTTCTCAAGCCATGTCTGAACTGTCTCCGTAGTGAACCCTGCTCCGCCTGTCCCAATCGTGGTGCCCCGCTGTAATTGCCCATTGTAACCGCCCCCGCCTCTCCTATCCTCAGCTTGGGAATCCTCCATCATTTGCGCCATCTCGATGAGCTCCGAAAACCCTCGAGGCTTGTATGGCCTCACCGTAGCTCGAAGACTAGGTCGCAGCCCCTTCAAGAAGGTGCCCTCCAGCGACTCGTCCGACACCCCATGAACTCGCCCTGCCAGTATCTCAAAATTCTCGATGTACTCTCGCACCAGCCCCTCCTCTCTGAGGGCAAATAGCTGCTCGTGTAGGTTCCCCAAGCAGGGGTCTCGAAACTTCTCCAGGACCAAGTCTTTCATCTCCGCCCAGCTCCGGATCTGCTGCCTCCTCTCCTTCCACTGGAACCACACTAAAGCTCTCCCCTCCATGCAGATGGCCGCCGCCTCCAGCTTCTGCGCCTCGGTCATGTGATGCGCCGCGAAATACCTCTCCGCTGTGAACAACCAGGCGTGTGGATCCTCCCCAGAAAAGATCGGCATCTTCAGCTTCCGGCCTCTGCAATCTCCTCCAAAGTGCCCCTGCTCGGGCCTCCTCTCCTCTCTGTGATGCGGCCGGTAATGCTGACGCCTCTCGTCCATGGTCTCGTATCGCCTGGGTGGCCCTCCTCCGCGACCCCCACAGTCTCCTCGGTCTCCGTGCCCCTCGTCACCTCCAAGACCGCCCTCCGGCCACTCCTGGTAGTCTCCGTACCTCCCTCTGGTGCCTGCTGTGGGTCTCTCCTGGTGGTGGGGCGGTGGCTGCCACCCCCCATCGTCAAAACGAGGGTCGGGAGGGTCCCGATAGCCTTCGGCGTAGTCTCCGTGCTCCTGAAAATTTCCGGGTCCCAAATCCTCCTCGAAAACACGTGCCGGAGCCTCTCGCTGTGGCGGATCCTGCTGAAAGCCCCCAAAATTGCCGCCAACAGCCCCTGCTGCGTCGTGCGGTCGTCTGGAAGTGTCCTGGGGGCCCCAGCGGCCCCCCCGTGGGTCGGGAGGCGTCGACGCCCCGGCCGAACCCAAGGGGGTTCGCCAGACCCCCCCTGATGATCCTGGGGGCCCCAGCGGTCCCCCCGGGGGTCGGCGGGTGTCGCCGGACCCCCAGGAGGGGTCGACGCCCCCGGCCACCCCAGGGGGTTCGCCGGACCCCCCCCCCCGATGATCCTGGGGGCCCCAGCGCCCCCCCCAGGTCGGGGGGGTTCGCCGGACCCCCAGGGTAGGCTGCCGCACCCCGGCGACCCCAGGGGAGGTTCACCGGGGTCACCCAGAGTTGCTGGGGGCCGGCGGCCCTTGGGGGGTAGCCGTTGCCCCCGCCTCTTTCGTTTGCCCTCGTGCGGGGTTCGTCGGGGTCGCTGGTCCATCCTTGGGCTTCCGCGGCCTTTCGCCTAACTTCTTCCAGATAATCAACCCTCCACGGTTCCTCGTCCTCATCATCGGCCAAATCCTCCACCAAAAAGCCGTTTTTCGGATCAAATCTCTCAACTTTCTCCTTCTCCTTCTTCAAAGGTGCCGCCTTTTCCCCCGATTTAGGGTTTCCTTCCCCTTTATTGTTCGCCGCCAATTGATTTAGGGTTGAAATCATTTGCGCGAATTGGTCGTCGTGCTTCGCTTGGTTCGCCGTCAATTGGTTGATGGAAGCCGTCAATTTTGCCATGGATTCGTCGTTGGCCGCCAATGATTTCTTGATCCCGTCGATTTCGCTCGTGAATTTGGCCTCCAAAGCTTCAATTTTGACGTGGGATCTTGTCGTAGCCGCCATGGATCGTCACGTGCTCTGATACCAAAATGTTAGGATCCGAGATAAAAAGAAAATTTTTATAGAAAAGTAGTAGCCAAGAACTAGATAATTGAATACAAAAAGGTGTATTCTCCTCCCAAGACGCCGAAGAGGACGTCCGCACTCGTTTAATCTAAGAACTACTCCTAGGACGCTCAATAGAGAATATCTCAAATATCAAGCATGAAAATAAATGACGGCTACCCTCCCCTTATATAATAAGAATTAGGGCGAAAGGAGGGCTTGCGGCTAGGAAAGGAAGGCCAAGGGGGGTGCGGCCAACCATGGGCCTGGGCCCATGGCGCGGGAATTAGACCCGCACGGTGCGGGTCTATCATATTTCTGATCTCTTTTCTTTTAAGTTAACATTATTTTGAGATCAACTTTTATTTGGCTATTGTTTTTCAACATCCTTGTTCTCTATTCTTTGATTTTATTTGAAAGGATTTTTGAAAACATTGACTTAGATCACAAAGACTAAATTCATATCTTTGTGTAATCTAAGATCATATTCTATTAAGCCACGAATACACATTGTTATCTATTACTCTTGTCTATAGAATTTGGGTGTAAATCCAAACTCCACCAAATATTGTGGTGAGTTGGATATCGATTTTTTACTTTGTGATTTGCCCTTTGTTGTAAGGGTGTTGAAAACCCTAAACAAGTCTAGGTGTTGCGGTATTGCAGTGTTGCAATCGGAAATCCTGGTCAAGGCTAGGTGTGTGGAAAAATCATAACAAGTGGAGTTAGGTGTTTATATTTGCCAAGACAGATAGTGGAAATCTCGTACCGGATTGGTCGGGGACTGGACGTACTCAGTGTTGTGAAGAACCATGATAAAAATCCTTATGTTTGCGTTTGAATCTTTCTGTGTTTGTCTATCTTTGTGCTTATATTATTATCTGCTGATTGTTGTTTATCTTTTGCTAAGATTAACTTTCTGTTATCCGCAGTGTATAAAGATATCTTTTGCAATCGCATCTATTTCATTCTTTCTATTGAGTTGTGCATAATTTCTCTCTGGTAGTCGACTACTGCTCATAGGGAGTCGACTCTCTCTGATTCTTTTGACGATTACCCAAGTTGATTCTAGAGTTGTGCATAATTTCTCTCTGGGAGTCGACTACTGCTCATAGGGAGTCGACTACCAGAAGTGTTTTTCTCTCTGATTCTTTTGACGATTACCCAAGTTGATTCTAGAGTTGTGCATAATTTCTCTCTGGGAGTCGACTACTGCTCATAGGGAGTCGACTACCAGAAGTGTTTTTCTCTCTGATTCTTTTGACGATTACCCAAGTTGATTAAGAGCCAAGCGTAGATCACTCTACTTGGTTTCTTAGGCAACATTAGAAGGCTTTGAAATGTGCTAACCAATTAGAATGAAAAAGTCTATTTTTGTACAACACTATTCAACCCCCCTTCTAGTGTTGTTTGCCATCCACAGGATCCAACACTTGGTATCATAGCAAGGCTATAAAGGTGATGGCATCAACATCGTTTCACTCTGAAGGTCTCAACACCATGCGACCACCCCTGTTCAACGGAACAAACTACGCTAGCTGGAAGATCCGGATGAAGACTCGTCTTGAGTCACTAGACATCGAAGCATGGACAGTTACCAAAGCACCGTACAACATACCTACCGAAATCGAATTCGGAAAATGGTCAGCAGATGAGAAAAAGAAAGCCAATCTCAACGCAAAGCAATGAACGCAATATTCTGTGCAATAACCGGTAATGAGTTTAATCGTGTCTCTCAATCGAGACGACAATCAAATATGGCACACCCTTCAGGTAAGTCATGAGGGAACCGAGAAGGTAAAAGAATCTCGTATAAATGTTTTACATTCCAAGTTTGAATCTTTCAAAATGGAAGAAGGAGATAGTATCACAGACGTGAATACTCGATTTACTAACATCACTAATGAGCTCGCAGGTTTAGGCAAGAAACTGTCTGAACACGATCAGGTGATGAAAATACTGAGATCTCTTCGACCCGAATGGAAAGGAAAAACAACTGTGGTTTGAGAAGCACACAACGTAAAAGATCTAACCATCGAAGAGCTGATGGGAAATCTCATGGCATATGAGATTGAACTTGAAGAAGACAAGAAGATCGAAGAAAAACCAAAGAAAAAAATCTTGCTTTCAAAGCTCAAAAAGAAGATTCCGACTACACGGACAAAGAGGATCATATTACTTTCATCTCAAAGAACTTTAAAGAGTTCATCACAAGTATGGTAAACGTTCTTTCCGACCTATTAATGGTATTAGTTGTTTTGGTTGCAATAAACCAGGACACGTCAAAAGAGATTGTCCCCTGGAAAGAAACAACCGTGATTCCAAAGATCGTGGGAAGAACCGAGAAAGCAATGAAAAGAGAAACAACGGAAGAAACAAATTCCGACGACCAAAGAAGAAAGCTTACGCAGCTTTCGATCAGAGCTATGTCTCTTCGTCCGATGAATCAGACGACAATGATGAAAGAAGAGAAACAACACACATGTGCTTCATGGCTTCCACATCCTCTAAGGTAAGCTCGCATCATGATTCATCTAGTGACAATGATTCATCATCAAGTGATGAAGAAGATATGGATTATAGGGGAGCATATAAGGAGCTATGCAAAATGCATGAAAAGCTCATAAAAGAACATAGAAGAACACTTAGGAATATTAAAAAGGATGTAAAAGAGAGAAGAAATTATTAAGGAGAATAGTTTTCTCAAAGAAAAAATGACTCTTTGCAAAAAGATATTCTTTTCATGAATGAGAAAGTTGAAAGTTTAAATAATCTTCTCGTATCCGTCAAAAATAAATACGACTCTACGATGAAAATTATTGAAAATTTCAACAAAAGAAAAGTAAAGCTAGATTGTTTAATAGATAATCAAAAAGCCTCATCTATCAAAACCGGACTTGGATATGATTCAAATCATACCAAGAAATGGGTTAAGCATACTAGGATGTATCATTCTAACAATAATTTTCTGAGCATCTGGATACCAAAGAACTTGTCCGACCAAAGGAAGAAAAGGTAACGCTACAAACTTTGTTCAGCAAGTTCATTTAAATAAAAAATATAAATATATTTTCCATGAATGAACTAAACCATATTGGGTTTGGTTTCCAAAAGACTAACCTCTTGGACTCAACAATAAAAGAGTACCATAAACGTTTATACTTTCAGGTACTCTAAAATATGGAGGAAGAACAAGATTAGCACCAAAACATTTTGCGACTAAATAAGATTGCTTTGCTAAATTTAAAATTTGCTTAGATGATTAAATGATTGTTGATTTTATATGCTTATACGTGTTTATCTAATCATCATAGAGTAGATTTTCAGAATATACGCACTCATATTTGGACCAAAAATCCCCTGGGATAAGGAAACGGCTCAGCCCAGCAGGGAGTCGACTACCACCATCAGGGAGTCGACTACCAGCGTGCTGTGCGGATTTCTGGGTTTGTTTTTTTCTAACTCCTACTGGGTTTTCATTGAGTTATTAGGTTCACATCCAAAGGTTAACTTAAACCCAATAAGCAAACATGATCTCAACCTTTCATCTCTTGATCTAAGGGCCACAACTCTCCATCTCTTTTCATCTCGTAGTTAAACCCCCCCCCCCCATGGTTAAAACCCTAGGTAGCCGACTACCCATCCCTTCATCTCTTTGAAAAATTTCTTTTGGCATTTTGAGCTCTCTTAGTTATTCACCTCCTCTCATCATTCTCACAAGTTTATCTCAAGGTAAAAACTCCTCTTAACAACTTTTACTTTATTTACTTCTTGATATTCTTGCATATCTAGTTTTGTAAATCAATTTTATTTTATCTAGATGCCTTTCAAGAGATTGATTTCAAAGAAGATGAAGGTTACAAATGAATCCCTCTCTGAAAAGGAAATTATCTTGCCCTATCTTTTTAGAACCACTACTTATGAGCATTTCGTTAAAATTTCCTAAGCAAATTCTTCATGAGAGATTCGTAAAAATTGATCATTTAGAAAACTATAACATTGATAGCATATTGGAATTTCAAAACTTGGCAAATCTCTTTTCTGCTGAAAATATTTATCTTTGCTATCCTAGACTTGTACATCTTTTCTATGCCAACATGGACTATGATCTTGCCAATAGTAGTTTCATCAACAAAATGCTAGACACCAAACTTGCCATAACTGTGAAATCTCTAGGAGAAGCTTTAGGAATTCCATACACTGGCATGTTATTGGATAATATAGAGATGGTTGATGAAAATATTTTGGAGAAAATGTATTTGCCTGGAAGATATTTCCAAACAAAAATTCCATGTGGCGATCTTCGCTATCCAGGAAGAATCCTTGCAAATATATTGTCTTCCAATATAACTCAAAAATCTGGAAGCCACTCTGTGTTATCTGAAAAGCAAGCCAAGTGCATCTATGCATTGCTAAGAAATATTCGTATTAATTGGGCCAAAGTTATCATGGACTCCATCCTTGCATCCGCTTCTTCTGACAGACCTTCATCTACCCTAGCCCACGGTCATTATCTCACCATTCTGTTAATTGGTTATAATGTGCCTTTGGATAATGAAACCGATATTCTTGAACCGGCACGCATCTTTGATGTTCATGCTCGTGGTCAAATGAATCTTCATAAAGATCTTGATCAGACCATCCCAGAAGAGAAGCTTGCTGCTGCAGGAGGATCGTCATCCTCAAAGAAAGGTAAAGAGCCCCTCATCTCTGACACAAATGAAGAGGAAGAGGGAAATGATGGTGCAGAAGAAGATGAAGAACCACCTGCCTACATTGTGGAACTTCAAGACATGCTGCTTAAGAAAAATCTCAAACTTGAAGATTTCTCAAATGGCAGGATTTGAAGCTCTCAACAAGAAGGTTGATGATCTCAAGGATCTGGTGGTAAGTAGCAATGAAATGACCGAGCAAACCCTCAAGACAATCCTCGAGGAGATCAAGTCCTTGAAGAAGGAGAAGAATGGCGGTCATTCTTGATTTTAAAAACAATGATCTTTTTAAACAATGGTTTTCAAAACTTCCCAGTCTGTAATAACTACTCTATGGTGTGGTGATTGATACTCGTATTTTTTTCTTCATACTTATGGATGAACTACTATCTGATATATTCTGCCAAACATATGTTATACTAACACCTTTTTTCAGAATTAGTCATTGAATTCCTGTCTCTCAAACTTCATAACTGTTGATTATAATTTGGATGAAATATTTGTTGATATGGTATGTCATTTTTTTTGATTGATGACAAGGGGGAGAAAGACATGAAATGCAAAAATGAATGTATTGAAAATATACTGTTTTGTTAACGGCTTTGAGCAGGGGGAGTAAGTTTATTTCTATGTCATATTTTTATGTCATCTTACTTCATTTTTCATTTGGGTGTCATCATCAAAAAGGGGAAGAGTAATGGATATTGAATTCCACCCCAAGTGGTTTTGATGATGAGCACACCAAATGAAGTTAGTGTACTAACTACACTACAATTAAGTGTGCAGATTATGCGATAAATGGAAATCTGTATACATACTCCGAAGAAGCACAATCTACACTCACTTAGCAAAGACAGGGACAACACTTCTAGCTCGATGATGAAGCTCACGTTCAAATGGAATAAGAAGCTCAAGAGAAGCTTGTATCTACATCATCATCTGATCAAGCTTCGGGAGAACGTGTCCTAAGTCTACAGTGTGTGAGTTGCGTCTTTCTTAGAGTTATGTTAAAGCCAAAAGTATAAATAACACACACACAAATGATTTCGAGGTTAAATATTTTAAATACTTTTAAAATCATTTTCAAAACTATTGAGAGTTTTTGCTAGTCACTTCTCATCTTGGTAGTTAATCTCCATTACACCCAGGAGCTAACTACATGTCTTACTAGCAAAGTTTCAGAAGAAACTTCTCTGGGAGTCGACTACCAAGGAGTGGGAGTCGACTACCAGCTGAGAATTGTTTTCTCCTGAAACACTCTGGGAGTCGACTACCACTCCTAGGGAGTCGACTACCAGCTGTCAAATTTCAACGTTTTGACCTGATTCTTTTTATCTCTCCAACTTATTGCTTCCATGATTTTCGGGACAAAAGTCAAACTGATTTGAAATTCGAATCCTCTCATTTTACCTATAAATAGAGGATCATTCTTTTGAGATTTAAAAACACCATATACTTGAAATCAAAATTCTCTCTTGTGCAAAAATTCAAAAGGATCTCTAATTTTCAGCTCTCATTTCTTTTATAGCCAAATCTGTGTTTATATTTCTAATCTCTTTTCTTTTAAGTTAACATTATTGTGAGATCAACTTTTTATTTGGCTATTGTTTTTCAAAATCCTTGTTCTCTATTCTTTGATTTTATTTGAAAGGATTTTAAAACATTGACTTAGATCCAATGTTGTAAAAAACGCTAGGCGCTAGGCGTTCGGATTGCGTGCGCCTAGCGCCCAGAGCATTAATCGGGGATTAATCGGGGATTAATCGGCCTAGGCGGATTTGCAGTTTTTAATTATTTTATTTATTTTTATATAATATATTTATGTTTATATAAATATATATATATATATTATTTAAAATACATCAAATATTTAATACATACTAAATCAAATCCACTTTACCTACTTTAGAGTATTTGTGTGCAATAAAATAAAATTTAAAAGATACTCTTGTGCAATTAAGCCATTTACCAAAAACGCCCAGAACCCGCCCAGGAACCGCCTAAGAACCGCCCAGAGCGCCCAGACACCGCCCAGAACGCTTAGGCGGCCGATTAATCCGAAAAACGCCCAGATTGACCGCCCAGGCCATAATCGGGGCGTTTACTGGCCGCCTAGCGCCTAGGCGGCCGCCCAGGCCGATTTTTAGAACACTGCTTAGATCACAAAGACTAAATTCATATCTTTGTGTGATCTAAAGATCATATTCTATTAAGCCACGAATACACATTGTTATCTATTACTCTTGGCTATAGAATTTGGGTGTAAATCCAAACTCCACCAAATATTGTGGTGAGTGGGATATCGATTTTTCACTTTGTGATTTGCCCTTTGTTGTAAGGGTGTTGGAAACCCTAAACAAGTCTAGGTGTTGCAGTATTGCAGTGTTGCAATCGAAAATCCTGGTCAAGGCTAGGTGGGGGAAAATCCTAACAAGTGGAGTTAGGTGTTTGTATTTGCCAAGGCAGATAGTGGAAATCTCACACCGGATTGGTCGGGGACTGGACGTATTCAGGGTTGTGGAAAACCAGAATAAAAATCCTTGTGTTTGCGTTTGAATCTTTATGTGTTTGTCTATTTTTGTACTTATATTATTATCTGCTGATTGTTGTTTATCTTTTGCTAAGATTAACTTTTTGTTATCCGCACAGTGTATAAAGATATCTTTTGTAACCGCATCTATTTCATTCTTTCTATTGAGCTGTGCATAATTTCTCTCTGGGAGTCGACTACTACTCATAGAGAGTCGCCTACCAGAAGTATTTTTCTCTGTGATTCTTTTGACGATTACCCAAGTTGATTAAGAGCCAAGCGTAGATCACTCTACTTGGTTTCTTAGGCAACATTAGAAGGCTTTGAAATGTGCTAACCAATTAGAACAAAAAAGTCTATTTTTATACAACACAATTCAACCCCCTTCTAGTGTTGTTTGGCATCCACAGGCTCCAACAATCCACGCCATATGCCTAATAATATCCCTACGCTACTAACCTTGCTTTCAATCAAGCGTGTCATCAAGATTAAGCTTCACTACATACACATACTAACAACCAACCATTGTATTATCATGTGATAAGGATACGAGATCATATGTCTCATTGGTCTTCGGTGCAAATATTTCTTCTTTCATAGCAGATAGCCATCTTGAATGAGTAAGAGCTTCTGACAGTCTTGAGAACTAAATGCGAGTTAAGTGAGGGGATAAAATCATGATACAAAGAAAAAAGTGTGCAAATGATATAAATTTGTATAATAGAAGAGAAGGCAACTACGAATACATTTTTTAAGGTGATGAACAGGTCAATATCAAAGACTGATTGTAAGACTCATTTAGCTGATGCTTTGCAAGAGTCGAAGCAACCATAAAAGCTAGCATTGTAGTAATAGGCTTTGGACATTTTAGTATAGGCTTAACATGATGTTGTTGCACATAAGACCCCGTACTAGATTGCGAGTTTGAACGTACAATTGACATTCAAAGAAGTATAGAAAAATCAACATCGATATAAATGTAAATATCTGACTCCCCTGGTCGAAAGAGATGTATCATAAAAATAGAATGGCGATTCAAAAAAGAAAACGTTTGCAAATAATAATGAATTGTTTTGTTTGTGGGAAAAAAACATGTATCTGTTAGGAACCAACAAAAAGGCGCAATTTTTATAGATAAAGAGTAGCAAAAACAAGATATTTGAGCACAAAAGAGGTGCGCTCTCCTCCCAAGACGCCGAAGAGGACGTCTGCACTCGTTTAATCTAGATCTAACCTAAAGACGCTCGAGAGAAATAACATTCATCAAGCATAAAAATACAAATGACGGCTAGCCCCTATAAATAAAAGAAACTAGGGTTCCTAGGCTAATGGGGGCGCGCGCATAACCAAAGGGGCCAGCGGCTAACCATGGGCCCGGCCCATGGTGGGGGCGGTAGACCCGCAGGGTCTATTAATACTCCCCCCAAAGAGCCACCTTGTCCTCAAGGTGGTGTAAGTTCAGGCGGTGCTACTCCGAGTGGGAGTCGTCCTCCCCTCCGATCCCTTCGTCCTCCACATCATCTTCCTCGTCTGCTTCCGCTGTCAACACTTGCAACTTTCGATCCACACAGCGGTGTCCCGGAGTGAAGCGCTCGTCGCATCTGAAACATCGCCCTTTTTGCCTCTTCTCCCTCATTTCCGCATCGGCCATCCTTCGGAATTGGCCCCCAGCTGGTGGTGGGTTGTTCTACTCACACGCCTTCTCAAGCCCTGCCTGAACTACCTCGGAAGTGACCCGTGCTCCGCCTGCTCCAGTCGTGGTGCCCCGCTGTAACTGCCCACTGTAGCTGCTCCCGCCTCTCCTATCCTCAGTTCGGGAGTCCTCCACCATCTGCGCCATCTCGATGACATCTGAAAGCCCCCGAGGCTTGTAGGGCCTCACCGCAGCTCAAAGACTAGGTCGCAGCCCCTTCAAGAAAGTGCCCTCCAGCGACTCGTCCGACACGCCCATGAACTCGCCCTATCAGTGTCTCAAATCTCTCGATGTACTCCCGCACCGGTCCCTCCTGCCTGAGGGCAAATAGCTGCTCGTGTAGGTTTCCCAAACTGGTGTCTCTAAACTTCTCCAGTACCAAGTCTTTCAGCTCCTTCCAGCTACGGATCTGCTGCCGCCTCTCCTTCCACTGGAACCACCCCAAGGCTCTTCCCTCCATGCAGATAACCGCCGCCTCCAGCTTCTGAGCCTCGGTCATGTGGTGTGCCGCGAAGTATCTCTCTGCTGTGAACAACCAGGCATGTGGATCCTCTCCAGAAAATAGCGGCATCGTCAGCTTCCGCACCATGCACTCACCCCCAAAGTGCCCCTGCTCAAGCCTCCCCTCCTCTCTGTGATGCGGACGGTAGTGCTGTCTCCTCTCGTCCAAAGTCTTGTAATGCCTAAGTGACCCTCCTCCGCGACCCCCATAGTCTCCACGGTAATCTTTCCGCCGGCCCTCAACATCGTCCCAACCTGCATCATCGCCGAACTCCGCCTCGTAGCCACCCCTGCCGTCAGAATAATAATCTCTCCCGCGTCCGTCGCCGTAGAATGGGTCCTCAGCTGCTGGTCGACGCTCCGGAGGGTCGAAAAAGCCTCCCGAAAACTATCTGCGACCCTCCTCGATCGATGTTCGCTGCCCGGGGGCTCGAAAACCCCCTCGGATCGCTGGCCGTGCATCCCCCCTCTGACTGCTGCCAGGGGGTTCCCGCCCCTGGCGGGCTTCGCCGGCAGCATCCCACCCCCCTGGCGGCTGCGGGGGGCGGCTCCTGTAGGGGCCCTCCGGCCATGCCGGAGGGCCTGCAGGCCTCGACGGGCCTCCGACAGGGCCGACGGGCCTTGCCGGGGGTCCGACGAGTTCGCCGGACCCCGCCGACCTCCGGCGGGGCCTAGCCCCCTGCCGGAGGTCGCCTGAGGCGGGGAAGGGCCCCCCGCCTCCTTCTCGCGGCGGTCGAACCCCCTGGCTGTTTTGGGGGTTCAGTCGTGGCTCGTTGATGGCGCCTTGCTCCCAATTACGACGGCTAGGGCCGCCGCCGCCCCTTTGGCTCTCCACCGCCTTCTGTCTTACCTTCTCGCGGTAGTCGACCCTCCATGGCTACTCGTCTTCGTCCTCGTCCAATTCCTCCACCAAATAGGGTTGATTTTGGGTAAAAAAATCTCCTCTTTTTTCTTCTCTTTCTTCAAAGGTGCCGCCTTTGGTGATGGATTAGGGTTCCCATCCCCTTGGTTGTTCATCGCCAATTGATTTAGGGTTCCCATCAATTGCGCGAATTGTTCGTCGTGCTTCGCTTGATTCGCCGCCAATTGGTTGATGGAAGCCGTCAACTTTGCCATGGATTCATCGTTTGCCGCCAACAATTTCTTGATCCCGTCGATTTCGCTCGTAAACTTTGCCTCCAAAGCCTCAATTTTGTCGTGCGATCTTGTCGTGGCCGTCATGGATCGTCACGTGCTCTGATACCAAAATATTAGGAAATAACAACAATGTGCAATTTTAATAGACAAAGAGTAGCAAAAACAAGATATTTGAGCACAAAAGAGGTGTGCTCTCTTTTCAAGACGCCGAAGAGGACATCCGCACTCGTTTAATTTAGACCTAACATAAAGACGCTCGAGAGAAATAACATTCATCAAGCATAAAAATACAAATGACGGCTAGCCCCTATAAATAAAAGAAACTAGGGTTCCTAGGCTAATGGGGCGCGCGCGCATAACCAAAGGGGCCGGCGGCTAACCATGGGCCTGGCCCATGGTGGGGGCGGGTAGACCCGCAAGGTCTATCAGTATCCTTTCTGGGTTCTTGAGTAACCTAGAAAAATACATCGCAATGATATAAACCCCAATTTTGATACCGTAGGATGACAATTACAAAACAGATGCAACTAAAGATACGAGATGTAATGTGGAATATTAGCTTATTGGGATATAGTAAAGAATATGTTATATGATTGTCCAAAACAGTTGATAGCATTCTATTAATCAGATAGCATGCAGTAAGAGCATGCAGCTGTCAAAATTTCTCTAAGAATATTCATATGTACTAATAAAGGAAGAGGCGCGGCATCTAATAGATGTATATTCTTACATTCAGCTGTCATGCTTTGTTGTGGTGTATATGGACACAATGACAGATAAATCATTCCAGATTGCTGCATGAATTCAATAAAAGCATAACTAAAGTAGTTCTTAGCATTATCACTATGCAATGCATGAATATGTGTTCCAAATTGTGATTTAATTTCTGCACAAATTTTTTTTTAAACAGATAACCCTTCAGATCGTCCCTTAAGTAAAGCTCTGTGACACACATATATAGTCAGATGTGATCTCGATGGAAATTAAGAGTAAAATGGGATTTTTATGGCGGAAAAGATGAAAAGGATGAATTTTTATTTATTTGGGGAGAAATAAATACATGACCTATTTAGGAGAGGAGGCCACTCTCCTAACTTTACCTTCGAGACGAAAGCCTAAATCTCTCAATCTATAACAATTTTTGTTCGCCCCATCGACATGCCTCCTTCTAATGATCATTGTCCTCTTATTTATAGCAAGTCTCTCACTAATTAGGTAATTTGCCACAAAGACTAAATTAACCTTTTTATTTAAACTATTACTAAACGATGATCCTAATATTTTTCTCACATTAAACCCTTACCAAATGAGAGGCCTAAAATCACTCTCATTTAATGGCATAATTTCCACATTAAACCATTACCAATTGAGATCTCGTCCACATTCGCCGCACTGTCCAATCATATCATTTCCCATTAAACATTTACCAAATGAGGTGCTTAAAATCACTCTCTCATTTAATAGCATGATTTCCAAATTAAACCATTACCAATTGAAATCGCGTCCACATTCGCCGCACCACTCGTCCTCATTCGACTACCCCAATCGCATCATTACTCCGCCCCCCAAAGAACAACCTTGTCTTCAAGGTGGTGCATGAAGTGTGTGTGATACTCGTCTCCGACTGATGGTGCTCGCCTCCTTCTGGATCAAAAGGCCATCCAAGGTCTCCAGCGTCCTCCACGAAGTCCGTAAAGAAGCCACAGCAATCACCAAGGTTCCTCGTGGATTCATCACGGCATGAAACTAGTCGCAAGACCCGAATGAGCCCACAGTCTACCTCCAAAGCTTTCCGAGGCTCCTGGGTGCCAGGATAGGGCCCGTGGGGGAGGCGGGGGCCCTGTCGACCCAGCAGAGGGACGACATGGCCCTAAGGACCTCTGAGGGGCTGTTGCCCCCTTCCATATCATTCCCAATGGTTGGGATGTCTTGGATCTTTGTTGAAGTCATCGGCTGGTTTCAGATCTGAAGCTGTATCTTCTTTTTGTTGGGCATCCTTCTCCAAAGAGATGATTTTGCCATTGTCCCTTTCCAAAGCTAACACCTTTTGTTTCGCATCTCTGTCGTCTTCGTCTTTTTTTAGATTTCATGTCGTGTCGTCCTTTGGATGAGTCTCCTCTTCAGGAAAAATCCCATAAAATTTTATCATCTCCGAGTTCGCAGCTTCAAGAACATCAATTACTTTATAGGCTTGTTCTCTATAAAGAAAAACTTTATAGAAAAACTGTAAAATATTTGGATCAAAAGTTAAGATCTTTGAACCTAATGCAATGCAACTTTGATAACATCCAGTCACCAGATAACAACCCTTCAATTTAACTAGACATCGTAAATGTTGAGTTCCACCCTTAGCTATGGGAATATTGTTGAAATAAGTTTTTGCGAGAACATACTTGTTAACTGCCTCCTTAAATTTTTCATATCGAAAGCTTGTTCCCTTCTTGTCGCAGCACATCATCCCTTTGAAGCATTTCATCAAACACCCGTTGATCTTCCATCATGGCCACATAATCGTTGTGCTCTGATACCACTTTGATACGATCTCGATGGAAATTCAGAGTAAAAATGGGATTTTCATGGTGAAAAGATTAAAAGGAGGAATTTTTATTTATTTGGTGAAAAAAATTAAAAGGATGCCAGTATCCTAGCTTTACTTCCAGATGAAAGCCTAAATCTCCCAATCTAGAACAATTTTTCTTCTCACCATAGACGTGCCTCCTTCTAATGATCATTGTCCTCTTATTTATAACAAGTCTCTCACTAATTAGGTAATTAGCCAAAAAGACTAAATTGCCCTTCTTATGTAAATTATTGCCAAACGAGGATCCTAATATTTTTCTCACATAAAACTATTATCAAATAGGAGGCCTAAAATCACTCTCTCATTTAATGGCATGATTTCCACATTAAACCATTACCAATTGAGATCTCGTCCACATTTGCCGCACCGTCCAATCGCATCATTTTCCATTAAACACTTAACAAATGAGGTGCTTAAAATCACGATCTTATTTAATGACATGATTTACACATTAAATCATTACCAATTGAGATCTCGTCCACATTCGCTGCACCGCTCGTCCTCTTCTGACGTACCCCAATCGCATCACAGCGAAAGTTTTAAAATATATCAAATCAAATATTAATTATAAAGGATGAGGACCTTATACGTCAGAATGCACTAGTTCAAAAGGCGCATTAACTCTTTTATTGACTTGTGACAAGTAAATACGAGGATGCTCATCACATTTACATGAATCGTGTTCTAAACTAAAAATGAGTTCAACTTAGGTGCAAACTTAAGATTTTTGTAGGAAAGGATGTCCCATCCGATTATGAACATCGATGGGAGATAATGTACTAGATAATGCAACAATATCTAAAACTTGAATAAATAAACTACCTAACTTTGTACATGATGCCAATCATCCTTTTCATCCTGATCACCAAAAACGCAATGTATGGAAGATAATATCACACAATAATTCAATGCTCAAGTCAATTTGCTAACAAATAATAGGTTACATGGAAATTTACGTGAATAAAATATAAAATATAATATCATTGTAGGTATGACATTGTTGAATATTGAGTCACTCAATGATTATTTTGATGATGAGCAAACATATTGGGTACTAATGATTTCATGAGTGTAGGTTTGATGTATGATGAAAATCAATGATGTGTGGAGTTAACAAAGATCATAGAGACCAAAGGAACCAATACGAGGTTTGTTATCAAGTGATTGCATCAAGAAACTTCAAGAGTATATTTATTTAGATGTAATTTTTATTTTTGTCTTGATAGAATGTTAAAGTCTTTGTTGAAGCTCACACACTTAGGAACACATTATAAATTTTTAAAATATAGCTCACACACTTAGGAACACATTATAAAATTTTAAAATATTTTAAAAATCCATTCTTAAGTGTTAAATAGGTCAAAACCCATGTTTATAGGTTGATTAGTTGACTAAAACAGATACCTAGTCAACTGGGCAAATCTGATCAAAGGCTAGGCATGTATCAGAAATCTAGTTGACCAATGTTCATAGAGTAATCGACTAGTACTAATGCTCTGGTCGACTAACCAATGAACTATGGTCGACCAAATTTTACTGAGAGCTCAAATTGCTTCTGTGCTGATCTGACTAGTCGACCAATGTTGATGGACAAGTTGACTAGCTCTTGACTAGTCAACTAGTACTAGCCATTGAGCTCTAACGGGATGATTTTACTAATTGTTTTTTACCGTTGGAGATAATCTGTTTTGACCACATTTGAGCCCTATTTATAGAGGGTTCTTCAACATTTATTTCTAAGCTTTAATGGTCAATTTTCTTGAGTAAAAATCATTTTCAAGTTAATTGTTGAGAAAATCTTTTAGTTTATTTCTTATATAAGTTGTCTTAAGAATTTAGATTAATTTCTAGTTAATTGTTTCATCTATTCGTAGTTGTTATCTAGCCATTAGTCGATTTGTAGTAGTGAAACTGTATTTTCAGATCTGAAATCCCCAATAAAAATCCTATTTTTATTACTTTCCTCCATAAAAATCCCTCTTTTAGTCCACTAAAAAGCCCTAATCGTATCAAATACCCCAAACTCAATGCCTAACTCGAGTGGTATCTTATATAAAACGGTAATAAATGTTTTAATAACATACGTTGATAAGTTCAAGTTTTTAACACACAATTGTTTCTCATTGTGATATCATTTAGTATGTCTTTAGTCTAATCTCATGGACCCAAAAATGGTACCAAAATTATTTGGGTTTTTTTGCATATCGGTCCCTTAAATCTTGCGTATTTTGATATATGTCCCTCAAATCTTGGTATTTGCTCTCAAATCCCTTAAATTGTAAACTTGTAACCTTAATGGTCCCCCTCTCCAAATTTCTGTTAAAATCTAACGGAATGGGAATATTCCGTTAGATTAAGGGGTTATTGGGGGTTAGGGTTAAGATTAGGGTTAGGGTTAGGAGGGGGAGGGGCGGCGCCCCCTACCACTTCGCCTCGTCTGAGGCGGAGGCGGAGGGGGCGTCGCTCCCTCTCCGTGTTTTCTGGGGGAGGGGCGTCCCCTCCCCCTCCGACTCCTAACCTTAATGTAAACTTGTAACCTTAATGGTCACCCTCTCCAAATTTCTGTTAAAATCTAACGAAATGGGAATATTCCGTTAGATTAAGGGGTTAATTGGGGGTTAGGGTTAAGATTAGGGTTAGGGTTAGGAGGAGGAAGGGCGGCGCCCCCTACCACTTCGCCTCGTCCGTTTGATTTATCGCCTGCAGCAACGAAGGCGACGGCAACTTCTCCGATGACGTGGGCTGCTCGCTTGGCGTGGGTTGCTCCGAGGAACGGCGGGCGATCTCCGAGCAACGATGGCAGCGTCGACGGCTCTTCGACAAGCGGCGATCTTCGACGGCGAGGGTGTTCAGCAGCGAACTGTGGTTACAGGGCTTTATCTTCACATGTAGGCATGGGAGAGGACCAGTGGATGGTGGTCAGAAGAGAGTTGCTTGAAGAGCTGTGTGACTGATTAGGGTTCAATATTGTATATTTTACCCCTCATTAGACGGTATTTTGTGCATAATTTGTGTTCATTTTGGCTCCTATATGCGCATTTTGATGATATCACTTAATATTGGAGCTTACCGTTTTATATGCTTAAAACATAATTTTTACAACTTATAAGCATCTTCATAAAAGATATCTCCAAATGTACAACAACATCTAATACTTGTGAAAGTGAAAGTGTAGGTGTAAAATCGAATTATTCTAATCAATAAACATGTCATGGTTATTTAGAAAATCAAACATGCACACGTAGATATAACAAGTGAATACATGTGCATGTTTGCACCCTTAAATTGTAAACTTGTAACCTTAATGGTCCCCCTCTCCAAATTTTTGTTAAAATCTAACGGAATGGGGATATTCCGTTAGATTAAGGGGTTAATTGGGGGTTAGTGTTATGATTAGGGTTAGGGTTAGGAGGGGGAGGGGGAGGGGGAGGGGGAGGGGCAGCGCCCCCTACCACTTCGCCTCGTCTGAGGCAGAGGCGGAGGGGGCGTCGCCCCCTCTCCCTGTTTTCTGGGGGGGAGGGGCGCCGTCCCCTCCCCCTCCGACTCGTCTGAGGTGGAGGGGGAGGGGGCGGCGCCACCTCCCCCTGTTTTCGGGTGGGAGGGCGGCGCCCCCTCCCCCTCCGCTGACTGAGAGCGGAGGGGGAGGGGGCGCCGCCCCCTCCCCCTGTTTTCTGGGGGGGCGGCACCCCCTCCCCCTCTGCTTACGGAGAGCGGAGGGAGAGGCGGCGTCGTCCCCTCCTCCTGTTTTTTGGGTGGGTGTAATTAAACCTTAATTAGTGGGGTTTAATGATTAATTAAACGTAATTTCTTAATTAACTAACTATAATCGCTAATTAATCGTTAATTAATATAACTTTTTAACATAAAACAGGTTGGAGTGACTATTAAGTTTAACGTTTAAAATTTGAGGGACTTATGAGCAAATACGAAGATTTGAGGGACATATATCAAAATATGCAAGATTTAAGAGACAAATATGCTAAAAACCCAATTATTTGACTATTTTTAGGGACTCTACATAATGGGATTTGAAGCTTACTCCTAAAATTACGCTTCAGTTATATGTATGAATTGAGGGGGAGATTAACCAAATCTTTGGTATGCATATTTTAAGGGGAAGCTTTCTTTAAAAGTTTGTAAGTAATCCTTTGATTCATCACTATAGTACCATTCTAGATTTATAACATTAGGCATCATGCACATGTAGTATTCCTTATGCACTCACTATATGGGGAGAGAGTTTAATAGTTTCATTGAAAAAGGGGGAGAGATAATTTGTATATGTCAAGTGGGAGTTACAAAAGGGGGAGTTACAATCAATTGAGGAGAGAGATTTTTGAATATTGAGTCATCTTGGCATGATTATTTATATATCCACATTCTTTTTTATAATGACAATGGGGGAGAGATAATTGTAAAATATGTCAAGAAGAGTTTAGATTACATGACAAAGGGGCAGAATTAGAATTGATCGATTCACACACACACTCATATTGCTTATTTTTTTCATATTTTATATGCTATATGTTTATCGTCATAAAAAAGAGGATAATGTTGAATATTGAGTCACCACAAAATTGTTTTGATGGTGAACAAACATATAAGATACTAATAATTTCATGGGTGTAGGTTAGGGGTATGATGAAAAACAATGATGTGTGGAGTCAACAAAGATCATGGAGAACAAATGAACCAAGATGAGGCTTATTATCAAGTAAATGCATCAAGAAACTTCAAAATTATATTTATTTAGATGTTACTTTTATTTTTGTCTTTTATATTTATTTAGATGTTATTTTTATTTTTGTCTTGATAGAATGTTAAAGTCTTTGTTGAATCACACACTTAGGTACACATAATAAATATTGTAAACTATTTTTAAAATCTATGTTAAATAGATCAAAACCACATTTATAGGTTGACTAGTCGACTAAAACAGATACCAAGTCGACTGGGCAAATCTGAGCAAAGGCGAAGCATGTATTAAAAAAACTAATCAACCAATGTTCATGGAGTAGTCGAATAGTACCAATCCTCTGTTCGACTAGCCCATGAATTATGATTGATCAGTTTTTACTGAGAACTCAAACAGCTTCTGTGCTGGTCTGATTAGTAGACCAATGTTGATGGACTAATTGACTAGCTAGTGACTAATCGCCTAGTTCATGAACTATAGACGACTAACACTAGCTGTTGAGCTCTAACTAGATTTTTACTTGCCCTTTTGACCGTTAGGTGGCTTTTTGGTAATTTGTTTTGACCAGATTTGAGCCCAATTTATAGATGGTTGTTCAACATTTATTTCTAAGCTTTAATGATTTTTTGAGTAAAAATCAATTTCAAGTGCAAAAGCTTATAAGCAAAAACCATCTTCTTTGGCCATTAGTTTTAAAGTTTTCAAAATCTTTTCTTGACCAACTTTTAATGTCAAAAGTTTCTTTTGCAACATCATTTGGAAATCACACTATAGTCATAACACTTCAACACAAGAGCTTCAACATTTCGCTATAGATAAAAAGCTTTGTGAGTACTTTCTCACTTTTGTGTGAGGTGTTTCTTTCTCTCTTAGAGAGGTGTTTTGTCCTTCATTGGGCTATGGTACGAAGGACGTGTTGTAATATTTGTTCCATTTTGAAACGTGATTAGTGGATTTGTCCCTCAGAGGACATGTAGCTAGATGTAGGGCAAGTGTTGCCTGAACCACTGTAAATATATTTGTTTACGATTGTCTCTCTCTCTCTAGGCTTATTCTTTTTATACTTACAATTACTTAGCTTTTGCAACTCTTATTCACCTTTTTATTTGAAAGTTATTGTGGATTAAGTTTTAATTAAGTAACTCTAATTAATAACTTAGGTAGAAATTTCTAGATGATTTTATAATTTGCATAAACATTTTTCACCCACCTCTAGTGTTTCTACTTGCCATCCCAAGAGATATAACAGATATTAACAAAATCAACATCTTGAATAGACAAGATAGATCCATCATCTAAGATAACACAATGAAACAAAGGGATTAACCAAACTTAGAGAGAATACATGGGTTCCCAATCATATGATCAGTGGATCCTGAGTCGATTACCTAGGTTCTAAACACTAAAGAAGAAAGGCATACAATGAAGTTACCTAATTTGGTATTTTTTAGTTGGTGCAAAGGATGCTAACATCAATAAAGCCTGGAATTACTTAAATATCATCCATTTGTCGTACTCAACACGACACATGGATATAGCAATCATCTTTGAAACTTATTTATCAGGTACAAAAATAAAGTAAGCAGATGAAGATCCAGGCTACAACTCCCAACATGTTGACATCGTGTAACGATGCTTCTTGCAATAATAGAAAACTTTTACATGTCCATCTCTTCCCGTACTAAGCTATGACGTTTTGCTCCAACATGGCTCCCACGGCCCGCTCTAATAAGGCTCTCATGGCTCACTCAAGGCCTCCATAGCCCCATCTGCATCAGCCTCTTGCGTGGTCAAGAGTAGAAAATGTATTACAGTCTCCGTCCATCTGAATCATATCTACTTTGCTATCAAAGCACTATGATTCTTTAACTCCTTCAATTCAGTAGTGGATGAATCATTAGGGAAGATCTTCTGAAGTAGGCTAAAAGTCTCAAATAATGAGTAACTTGTTGAGCTCCCAATCATTTGTGGTCATGCAGATGCAAAGCCCAGTTACAAAAATCTGCTTACACTACTTTTACATCTTCTACACATTTATTTTGGTTAGGAATAGTATCTTCAGCTCCTCGCATAATCTCTTATAGTCCATATGGAATTGGGACATGAACTGCTTATCGTTATTGTTGTTCTTAAATAGCTCTAGTGTAACTTTGTAAGCTTTATTAAGATTATTTGATCCTGAAGGAAGCTCTGTCAGCACTCACATAGTTGCTTAACCGTTTTGATGGGTAACATCATATCACACACCCAAAGGTCAAAGTTCTATGCTATTCATCATCTGACTGTAAAGTCTAGCATCGTTTCTTTTTTATTTATCAGTTGTTAGATCTGAAGGATTGTCAGTAAGGTAATTCTCTTTTTCCCTGCTGATAATTGGATTTTCTACTAGTCTCTGCCACTATAAAAAAATTAGTATCGTCCGACTTCCGATATCTGATCTTTCCAGAGATAAGCTTCTATACAACAGGTTTTACATCAGATTTTAACATGTCAGTTATGCTAGTAGCAATAGACCCCCTAACACATAGATTATAGTTTTCAACCTATGATCCACCCTTGGGATCACACCCTCACATACAATTTATCATGTTACTCCCTTAGGAGCAAACACATTAACCAAAAATCATTCCTTGATATCTATGAATGCATCATATACCGAAAAAGAAAATAATAATAATAATAACACAAGAAATAAAAGAAAAGGAAAGGAAAGCTTTTGTGTTATCTAACTGTTTCAAATATGATCTGAAAACAGTTCAGATCTAACCTCATATCATAACTTTTTTCTTATTGTTTCACATCATATCTGAAAACAGTTCAGATGAATTTTTACAGTAATATTTTTTGGCACTTAGATCTAAGTTAAGAGTTTAGATCTGATGAAGAAACAAAAAAGAATAAGAAGAATAAGACGGTGATGAAGGCGAAAGCATATCAGCGATGTCGACAGTGGATGGTGATGTGGATGATGGCAGAAAGTCGACAGTTGAAGAGGCAGTGTATTGGAAGAAGGATTACGACAAATAGATTTCATATTTTTGTATTGAAAAATGATTAGGTGTTCTAGAGGATAATGGCTCTTTCATGAAATAATTTAAAGAGATAAAATGGTTTTAAAGAACTTGATGATCTCTCTCCCTTATTCTTAATATAAAAAAGATAAATAAGCACATGTTACAATAAATGTGAACGCATTGAGGATCTCACTATTGCTTTCTATTCTGACACCTTGCATGCATGCTCACACTAACTATTTTCGTATTCTAACACAAGTAATATTGAATCAAAAATATCACTCTAACATTAACAAGCATGGAGATGTTAGGGCTTAGGCTCAAGAAATAAACCAAAAAACTAAACGGTTGAAAGTGGATTATTTTCCACATGCCAAAACATTCAACGCCATGCATCTCAAGTGTTTCTATACATAAATAGAAAATAAATGAATAGATGTCTATAGTTATTGTATTTATGATTAGAATTGTGAATGCAGAATCAAAATCAGAATTAGTTTTTTAAGAAAAAACGTAAGATATCTTAGGATATTTTCATCAGACACACTTGTTAATTTGCTTTGAGCGGTACAAAGTTAAAATCAATAAGCTTACTGATGGGCTTATTGTTGATGGGGTGTGGCAGGAAAAAGGGCTAGGGTATGGCAGCAAACCAACATCAAAGACAATGGCGACTGAACAAGTGGTAGAACTATAATTTTGGGCAGTACGAGGCAATCCTGTAATTTTAGGCAAACCAATCTATTATAATGTGTGGGGGCTAAGGTAATTAGATGCTTATGCTGAATTTGAAGAGAAATTAGTAGAGATTAGAGAGTAGAACTCTATATTTAGGGGTGTCAAATGTAAGGATTGCCTTACCCTTGCAATATTAACAACACACTAGAGGGGGGTGAATAGTGTAATGGTAATAAATTGTGCAATTAAAATTTAACTTGCAAATGCGGAATAATAAATACAAGAGGAATTAATCAACACAATAAAATCAAACGCAAACACAAGATTTTACACGGGTTCCCCAAAACTTGGGTACATCCAGCCACACCAATATTCACTATATTTCCCACAAAGAGAAGTGAATACAATCCCACAAGGAGATACCTCACCTAGAGGATTTTGTCCTACACAAGAACCAAACCACCCCTACACACGGGTCTAACTCCCACCCATAGAATTACTAACTCCCACTCAGAGAATTACTAGCTCCCACTCAGAGAATTAGGGTTAGCCCTACACTAGGACACCAAACTCCCACAAAGAGAGTTACTCCCACAAAGAGAGTATTTAATTCCCACTAAGAGAATATCTAATTCCCACTATGAGAATTACTCCCACAAAGAGAGTGTCTAATTTCCACAAAGAGAATTAGGGATACAAAGAACCACAAAGTAAAACAAATACTCTTACATATGCCTTGAGATGAACTTACTCATAAATGAACGTAAGGCATGGAAGAGGATCTCCAAGTGATGAGATTTGCTTGAAAGAACTTGGATGATTTTCCTTGAGCTTGACTTCAATGTATGAAGGAGAGAATGTGCTATAAGAAGGAAATATGAGAGTTTGAGGATGGCTTAATCAATCTCTAAAGATTTGCAATAGCATCAAGAAGTTCTAATGAACTCAGCACTCTAATATATATGAACCCTATAGGAACTCTCAAAAGCCAAGAAAACAGCCAAAAACAAAAGGCTGCAACGACTAGATTTTGGGCCAAAACGTCACCGACAGTCGACTAATGAACAAATGACAGTCGACTGTCCAACGGCTATAATCTGAGCCTCGACAGTCGACTGATGAAGTCGATACAGTCGACTGTAAACAGGAGAGATGCATGTAAATCCTTCAGCAGGCGACTGCTGCAGGGGATGGAATAAAACAGAGAGATGCACTCTTTCACACTGTATACAGATAGGTGACGGATGGCCAGTATACAGGCAACTGTCAAATGGACAGGCGACTGTAAATACGGAACCAGTCGACTGACTAGCAAACTGGGATGAAGCCCAGACAATGCAAGAGCGCATAGTCGACTGATGAACAAATCATAGTCGACTGTTGGAAGACAGGCGACTGTAAATTGACTGACAGTCGACTGATCCAAAAGCTCAAGTATGAGTCAATAAAATGTTGACTTGAGCTGTACACCACAGTCGACTGTAGAAGGTTCAACAGGCGACTGGAAATCACACATTCGACTGTAAAACCTTCATCATGCGACTGTTAAAGAGCCAGAGACTCCAATTGAGTCTTTGGGCAAGATGAGCCTATTGGTTTGAATTCTATGATGATCCTAAGGCTCATTAAGATGGTTAAATACATATACATGAATGAGTAGACCATCTATCAAGGCATTACATTAAACCTAGACTCAAAAAGAGAGAAAGAAATAAATGAAACAATACATGAATTACAATGCTTTTTTAGGGTCTATGGCTTCAATCTTAATGCGTTGATGCTTCCCATCATCTCTAAGCTTTGGCACCACTTGAGTCCAAGCTTTGGTCCTCCACTTGATGTCCATCCTTGCACCAAGTGTTTAGTCTGCAAAAAAAGTATTCTTGAAATGTAACTAAGAGATTAAAACAAAAAAGTCATTAGCAACAAAATAATGTTGTGATCATCATCAAAATAATATTGGTATGAAACATCAATACTCAATATCAAACGGGTCGGACGAGTCGGGTTCGGGTTCGGGTCAGATTTGACCGGACCCGGATAAGGGTAAATCCTAACCCGATTCGGATTGAAGTCGGATCGGGATCGGGATCGGGATCGGGATCGGGATCGGGTGACCCGACCCGGGTCGGGTTCGGATTAACACGTCGGGTTAAGATTTGAATTACACGCAACTGCCCCTTTTTCGATGTCCGGCTATTTATTAAGAGCCACTGTCAATTTATTAAGTGTTGCATAATTTCTAGTATCTCATCGCTTAAACCACACTGATGACAGCGGGAAAGTATAATTAACTTTACCATTTTATTAAAGAAAGTAATAAAATTAACTAAAAAGTTGTAGATAATGGAAATTGAATCCAAGACATCTTAAAGAAGAAGACAACAATTCAAACCATTTAAGCACAACTCCCCTTGCAACTGTATGTTGAAGTTATTATATATATAAAGTAAACCGGGTTGAATTTGGATTCGGGTTGACAGGCCAAACCCATAACCGACCCGGATTTCAATTCGGAGTCGGGTCAACCCGGATTCTACTTGATCCGGATTGGCCTCTACCCATACCCGGTTAAGGATGCCGGGCTTGGGTCGGCTCGGGCTCATTTTGACACCCCTACCTATATTAGTGAGAGAGTAGCATTCCTCTTGAATTGAGGCTGTAGGAGAGTTGTCATCCTCTCGAATTGAGTCCAATTATTTTGTAATTCCACTTTATCAATAAAAACCCTAAATTTCTTCCCCAAATTCCTTGCAAATTCTATCAAATTAGTATCAGGGTGATATATCATGATGGTGACAAGAAAGGTTGAAACTTTGGACGAGAAACTTAAAAGCAAAATCGATGGACTCAAAAGAACAATGAAAGAACGACGTCAGGCGATGGAGGAAAGGATCTCTTCGATCGAGGAAATGATCTCATTTCGAGTGCAATCGTCGATAGAAACCCTAATGAAACATATTTCGGAGATGAATAATCGCCCTCTGCCTGAGAAGGAGACCACGAAACCAGATCTGAAAAACGACGAAGACAATGACACACATATAGGGCAAAACGTGACGTCTTTGGACACAGAAAAGAAAAAAATCGTCAACTTTGAGAAAGATCTGTATCCAAACGACGACGATTTGTGCGCGGAAGGTAACCCCCTAACCCATTGGGGTGCGGCCATAGCTAGGGGAGGGTCCAGCCGACACAGTGATCCGCTCCCAGGGGCAACGGCCCCTGGGAAAAGCCTCATGGGCCCGGTAACCGCGGGGGGGTGTCATGGGCTGACAACCCCGTGGTAGGGCGTCATGGGTCGTGCAGCCCCCGGGCAGGCCGTCCTAGGGCCACCAACCTCTGTGAGGCCTTCCAAGGGGCCCGCGGGCCCAAAGACAGAGACCAGTGGCCTCGCAGCCCCAATGTTCACTTAGGGACCCACTGGGGCCCAGCGACAGGCCCGGGGTCCGACAGATACACGGAGGACTTCGACGACCATGGAGACGATTGCCATGGCTTCGATGATGGCAGTAAATATCCAGATTGGTTTGATGATGGATGGTGGGAAGACGACGTAGTAGTAGTCCAGCATGGAGAATTTGGAGGTCCTACAGCTACACAACAGAATATATATTAGCAGTTCCACTACAGATAGCCCAGTTCAAGAGCAGGACATTGACATTTTGGCATTGACAACAAGGTTCTTAAGCTGAAAATGTCGATCTTTGAAAGGGGGTGAATCTTACATATAGATTTACCGTGCAGAGAGATACTTCGTCACGAACCATCTGACAAAGAAAGAGAATATGATAGCTGCGGGTATATGTTTGGATGGAAGAGCATTGGCTTAGTTCAAGTGGAGAGAGCAGATGCAGCCTGTTTGCTCGTGGGCGGGGTTCAAGAATTGCATATTGGACTGTTTCCGTGATACGTAGGGCAATGATCTATATGAACAGCTCCTAGCACTCAAGCAAAAGAGAACCATCTGAGAATATATGGAAAGTTTGAGCTACTATCAAGCCAGACAAGAGATACGCCCAATGCGGTTTTAGAAGGAAATTTTATGAATGAGTTTAAAACAAGCATCCGAGCAGAACTACGTATACTAAGGCCGAAGGAGATAGGCGAGACAATGGAAATGGCCCAGATAGTTGAGGACAGAATCATTGCGGAGCAGGCTGTCAGGAGAGCGATGAGCGGGGTCACCTCCTGCAATAATGCTACAAGGGTGATACAAAAATCCGAGTTAGAAGGAGTTTAGACGAGTCATGAGAAGAACATCGAATCTCGACCTGACATCAGGTTCAAGTATCTCACTTAGGCATAGATCTAGAATAAGCGTAACATGTACTATTATGCTTTCGATGTGTCGAGAAATTTAGGCCGAGACATCGTTGTGGGACCGTGCTTTCAAGGTTTTGATGGTTTAAGAAGATGAAGGTATAGCAACTGAGAAAGAGTCAAGAAAGGTCAAGCACCCGCACTTGAGGTAGCGTGCCCCGTGAATTTCATAATCCCGCCTTGATGACAAGGTGGCTCTTTGAAAGGAGTAATGATGGGCTTATAGTTGATGGGATGCGGCGACAAAAAGGGTTAGGACATGGGCGGCGGCTAAAAGGGCTGTGGTTGAAAAATAGCAGCAACAGCAATGTCGGTTGAACTAGTGGTAGGGCTGTAATTTTGGGTACCACTAGCAATTTTGTAATTTTAGGCAAATCAATCTATTATATATTGGCGGAAATGGTAATTAGATGTTTATGTTGAATTTGGAGAGAAATTAGTAGAGAGTAGAACCCTAGATTAGTGTGAGAGTAGACATTCCTCTCGAATCGATGCTTTGGGATAGTGGTTCTCCTCCCAAATTGAGGCCAACCATCTTCTAATTCCACTTTATTAATAAAACCCCTAAATTTCTTCCGCAAATCCCTTGTGAATTCTATCACTTACCCAAGTCATCAAGCGGCGACCCATTTTCTGTAACAACAGCCAAGTCATGACTTTTGCTTGGGCAAAATATATCCCCATGACAATCGGAATCTCTAGAGGTGACTAGCGCGGCCTGTTCAGGAGCATCATTTCTGTGCTTTGCTGAATCAATGATCTCGCTTGTAAAAAGCTTATCTGACATGTCCCGGAATAGGTTGCAGATTCCAAAGAGCTCGCCTTGAAATTCCTTGCAGTCCTGTTAGAAGCTCAAGAAGTTGTAAATAGAAAATTACAGATCTAAAAAGAAATTTCTATATAATTTTAAATAACAAAATAATGCAAGTCAAGGGAGTACCTGAACACCCTCAAAGTAACGCCTTTCCATTTTTCCTGAAACTGCGATATTTGAGAGCTGTTGCTTATATACCTGCCGAGAATAAACAAGTTCCTCTAGGGAACCAGCTGCAAGAAAACGGAACACCACAACGTGCCTCTTCTGTCCATAACGAAAAGATCTGTCCTGTGCTTGCAAATCTTGTGCAGGATTCCAATTTGGATCAAAAATTACAACGCGGTTTGCACTGACCAGATTCAGGCCTAAACCACCAGCACGAGTAGAAATAAGAAACACCTACAATTAAATGTTTCTTAGTAAGTCGCTGACTGAAGGAATATTTATTCAAAAACATAAATCAGAAGTTGACCTGTTTGCTCGGACTTTTGTTGAAGTCATCAACCAGTGACTGCCGCAAGCTCATTGGAGTTGAACCATCCAATCTAGAAAAGCAATAACCCTTTCGTATAAGAAACTTCTCCAGTATATCAAGCATCCTGTATATGAAAATCAATTTAAGATATAGCTTATAAATAAATGACAAAAATAGCAACAACCAAACTATGTATTTAGTAATTGCAGAATATTCAAACTAACAAAATATTGCTTAGACAACATTAAAGGCATGTTATCGACCCACTGGTGGATTTTGGAATGTCCTAGCAGTAACTGTGCATGCTACAGCAGTTTAGCTGGCATTTAACCAACTATGAATTTTAATGGTTAAAGAGATGTAGTTTTTAAACAAGAAGCCACTAAAGTGCAGCATGATCAGCAAAAAATACAAACCTATCATGGTCTAAATATCTATTCAGTTTCCATGATGACAGTCTACTTTCAATTTACCTATATGATGAAACTTGAAGTCTAATCACTACAGGTACTGAAAATGTAAATGATCAACCAAGTATTTTTAGCTTTTTTTTTCCAACATGTTATTATCACATGTATCATTTGCTATGAAGACGTGAAGATATGAAACACAAAAGGACCAATGTAAGTGCAGATTTCAGTAGGGCTATAGCAGCTGCATCAGTTGGTGGAGATTATAGATTATATACGCAGCTTGTAAAGGGAACAAGTTTGCGATGTAAATTCATAATGGCTTCCAAGTTGGTGTTTGCAAGTCTTTGCAAGTGTGGGTGGACAGACAAGAAAAGGAAGTACTGGCTTTTGAGTTACCATTTCCCCTACAATATAGCACTGAATGTTTCAAAATCAGATGATTTTGTGCCAGCTTGTAACTAGATTGTTGATGTTCATCCAATGTTGAAGACATTCAAAAAGGGTCCACAATGAGCGGAAAATGCCGATACAATTTTGTTGTTTTGGGCCTACATCACAATTTAAGCTTCCAGCAGGATGATCTTATTAGACGAAAAAATCACAATCCATTCGCGATTTTATTTTGCATTAATACATAGTGCAGTGATTCCCACTGGTATTTGGCTAATTGTAGCATATATGCTGACATTTGGCCAGCTCCTTCAGATGGAACTGAGCATATGGAGATTGATATAAATAATAATTGACTTTGTATGGTTACGTTATAACAAATGGATTAAGTGTTTAACCTCAAACGCACATCTTTTACCTGGTAGAAAATGGATGAAGTGTACACTTGATTAATGGGCAGTTCTTTTTTTATTCAGATCTTTACACACAGAAACACATACTGGTGAAACTAATTCTATGTATAATCTTGGAACTATGTGTGCATTTTTAATTTTTAATTTTTTAAACAGTTATCCGATTTGACATGCATGCACACACATGTAGACTCAGAAAGCATGCAAACCATACATCCACAAAAAAGGATAAGCTTTAAGTGATTTTGCCTTCACAACATAAAATTTCTGTTTATAAAGAACTGAAGAAATGGAAGAGACAATCATGCAAGGATTGAGGAAAGTTATACAAACGAACATGTCTTGAAGGTTATATACAAATGTCAAACACTCTAATCGCTGAACCTTGAGGCGTTGTCTTAAGTATCAAACCTAGAGTTGGCAGATGATGCCGCTTACAGCAAGTATATGGCATCCTTATAAACTAATTGTGTACCATGAATAGAGGAAGTATATAGAAACATTGTCATATAAGTTACAATACTAGGAATAGGGGATTGCTTGACGCAAAGAAACTCTAAAAATTTACTGGAACGATGGCAATATTTGACTTTGAAGCATTACTGGTCAAACGCGGCATGAATTATTTTTGGATTTAGTGTGTGTCGGTTGGAGATTCTGGGATAAGATTTGGGGAAGGAACGGGGTTTAAGGTTTCTTATAAAAAGTGAAGGAGAAAAAACTTAAAGGTTAATGGGATATTCTTGGAAATCGTTTGCTGAATGTAAACCTATTTAAATAAAGGGACATATGAACATTTTGGGGGGCTGATATCGAAATAAATGGCAATCTGACCATTAATATTAAAGACTGCTTTTCAAGTATTTCTCTAGATAACAAATGGAAACCCTAAAATCGCCAGACAACTTACAACATGAAAACAAAGAAACAATAAATAAATAAATCGAACAAAATTTAAAATGAAAAAAGATGCATCTAAACTCAGGAAAATATTTTATCGCTATAGTCTACTAAATGAAAAGTTCCCCAATAACATTAAAATTTAGTGAATTAGACAAGACAGGACAGAAGTGAAACATACTCATACAATAGAATTTTTTTAGTGTCTGAAGCATGACCTAACAGAGTAGCTAAATAGAAGGATCTTGTCGCCATTAGCAGTCCATGAGAGTAGTAACTTCTCTAAAGCTCGCATCTTTCCACAGTGCTCCACATCACTAAGCCCCATAAAACTTTCAGTTTGACCACTACCACCAACCAAGTTGATATCAGCACCAAAAACAGCAGAGGCTAGCTCAGCATCCTTCTTTTGTTTCTCAGTGTCATCCTTAGGGTTTGGTTTAATCAACTCCAGATGATTGCTAATCTGTATCAATCACAGTTAATATTTCATGGTTAAATTACGGTGCTAATAAGAGATAAAAGGGTAAAGAAGTATCAAGCCAAATTACCTGCTGAAGCTTGATGAGGCAAGGCAGGACTAGGCAGAAAGGACAAGAATCACAACCATCAGGATCATCTCGGTGAAGATAAGACCAAATAATGCCATTGGGTATTGTCCGCTTGCAACATTCAACCTGAGTTAAAGGGCTGCCACAGCTACAAGGTAGATCTTTATTTATAAGGCACTGAACATCAGGTTGTTCAAGCATCCTCTTGTAAACACGCTTTTGCACGTCACTCATAGCACAAAAAACAACATTATCTTCTTTACCCAACATAAGGTGCCCAATAGTCTCCTCTTTGGTCCTTCTTAACAAGTACTTGCGCAGGACTGCTACTAGATGCTCCTTGCGCTCATCAGCAACACGAACAAATCTCTGAGGAGCACTGGATCTTTGACCATGCTTCAAGGGCTCATCATAGAAATCTCGAAAATGTTCCCTAGTTCCCAATGACCCAGGTGAAACCCAATCAAAGAGATTAAACAATTCTAAAATCTTGTTCTGCATTATTGTGCCAGTAAGACCAAAGCGTTTTCTGGTTTTAATTTCTAAGCATGCTTTATATAGTCGGGATTTTTCATTCTTCAGCCGGTGTGCTTCATCAACAATGACAATGTGCCATGAAATATCGGATAAAACTTTATATTGAATTCTATATGTATCAAAACTAGTTATAAGAATCTCTATACCACGAGCGCCAAGTTTGTCAAGAATGATTTCACGATTTGGTCCATGATAGACAGCAACCTTAAAGTCTGCCCATTCTGAGAACTCATTTTCCCAGTTGCGAATAACGGAAGTGGGGCAGAGAATCAGAACGGGGTCATTCATCAAGTGGTCCTTGTCCCCATAGAAGTCTTCACTTTCAGTATCATTTTTCATAACAGCAGCAAGAAAAGCTATAGTCTGAATGGTTTTCCCAAGCCCCCTAATACAAAGTAATATGGAAAAAATATCAGAATACGTAGGGAAAATAAGCAGAATACATCATCTGTAACCATATCAAGGCAAATATGGTTGTTGTAATTCCACATGCAATGTTATGGATTAAATGAATGAGAAGAAATTTAGTATTGCTTCCATTAAATCAGTGAAGCAAATGGCATAACAGGAATATGCATAATGTTTTGGTACAAACATTATAGAAAAAGAAAAAGAAAACTGTAGTCCAATTACCAGTATATTCATATGTAAAAGAGTGATAACTAAATGCATGAATAAAATACTCATCATGGTAAATAAGTTAAGATATGCCATAGTATGCATATCAATCATAAGGCACAATGTGCATATTAGGATTTTATCACACTTGGTAGCACTTTGGTAAGAAACATCTTAGATTGTATATGATTAGTATGTCTAAGACTTTTAAGTGCACAAACAAAGTATATGTGACTTATGTTAGACTATACACAAGGAGAAGGCCTTGTAAAAATATTCGGATTCTTGTTCACCATATATATGTACACACTACATTATTTACAATAGTCAGAACCATCGAAACACTAGAGTTTTTGAATACTTCAACTGGCAGTAACCAATTGGAATTTAATTCAAAGTTTACAGTTTCATTGTCCATTCTAACATCATCCATACACCTTTTACATCCAGCAAGCTAAAATAGAATTGTATGAACAATCTCTAACTCGTAGTTCAGGAAACAAAAAGTAGAAAAATGGACCAAAATATATAACCAATATAAATAAAACTACACTAAACTAAATGTCAATAAAATGCAGGGGATTGTCAGACCATGGCTAAAAAATAGTTCCACCTCTCTATCTTGAAGTTGCTTGCAACAAAACGACCCAAGAAATAGTGTTGCTTGCCGGTTTGTAGCAAAAATCAAACATAAAGGGAAATAAAGACATGGATTGTTGGTTGCATCAATTAAACAGCTAGATTTGCAGCCCTGATTGCACAGCATCATTAATTTTGGGAGTGGGCATGCATGTTTTAATATCTTAACTCTTAATCAAAGCCCTTCACTCTTGTATGAGAGTTTGGAGATATTTGGAGTGCTTGTTGCTTGGTTGCTTGAGCTTAACTACATGACAACATAAGCTAGAAAAGGCATCACCATATACTTTTCATATGACCATCAATTTTGTATGGCATGGCTCTTGGGTAATAACTTCCGTTAACTATGCACTTGCCCACAATGAGAGTCCACCTCATGTCAATACCAAGTCAGGAAAAACTTAGTCTCAGCTCTTCAGTGGAGAATTCTCAATTTACAACACAGCTCCATTGCTGACATCAATCTGATGGAAAACTGATCTTTCACACATGTTAATCAAACTTAACTGCGACAGGAACCCAAATATACTTCTAGTTTATCATTTAAACAACCAGCATAAAGAATCTATTCAGTATATGGCAGGTACTTTATGAAGTTCATATTTTTAAGAGTGTCAAAATTACTCTAATTTATAGCAGAGACTATACTTCATTACAATCCCATAGAGAATATGCATGGCCATTGTTCATCAGATATATAGATGAATAGAGAAGGACAGACTACAAGGACAACAGCACAACAGACCCATGTTATAGATATATAAACAGATAATTAATAACAGAACTCACATATCATCTCCAAGCACACCACCATGGTTGTTCTTGTACATGGTATAAAGAAACCTGACACCGTCTCTTTGATGTTCAAGCAGCCTACAGTTGATGGATGCAGGAACCTGCAATGATTGAAATTGGTTAGTTATGCCAGCACTATACAGAAAATACTATTATATAAGCAAGTTTATGTAAGTCCGCCATTGTCACATCTATTTCATGTTTTTTAGTACATCGGAAAGCAACTATTTCATGTTTTAACTATATGCATGTATACTGTTAGCATATGTGTATCCGTCGATAATTTATGAAACTCACCAAAATAAGCTAGAAATTATTTCTTCAAAGTATCGTTGACTCCTCAAAGACAATCGATAAAATATTCAGGAATGCCTTATAATTTAGCTTGAACATGTACATATGCAACATAATCACCAAATTTCCATATTCCCAATTCTCAGTGAACCGATACTCATGTGTAAACAAAATTCCAGCTTCGAAAAAGCACCAACAATCGCAATACTCAATCAAATTATCTTCTTTATTATTTAAATGGGAGAGAACATCAAGCCCAAGTAATCACCTGAACGACTGGAGACTCGCCGGGGGAAGAAAGCACCAGAGGCTCGAATGGCCCTTTGGGGGGCAAGCTGAAGGACTGTGCACTAACAGCCTCGCGATTAAACCCACTAACAATCGAAAACCCATCACTTTTCTCATCCCTGTCTTCTCCTTCTTCCTTTGGTTCTTCGTCGTCTTCTTTTTCTGCAACAACCGGAAGGGTTTTGTTAGGGATTTGGGAGCCGATTTCGTCGAAAGGAGGGAAATCTAGGCGCTTGAGCTGCTGTGAGAGAGAGGATTTCGGGGGTTTCCTCGAAAAATTAGGGTTTTGGGACGATGAGGGCTCGAAATTGGTAGAAAGGGAAGAAGATGTCGAGGTCTGGGCACAGGGCTTGAGAGCTTCTTTCAGGCGGTTCAACGACATTTTGAGGATGACGGTTTTTTTGGTTTTCCCCGTCGATTAGTTATTAATGGAGTGGGAAAATGAGAAGAAATTGTTAACAATTCAAGGTATTATATGTTATGAATAGGCTCACGAGGCCCACTGTGTATCCGACCCAGGATTGAAAGCTATATACGAGGATAGTTGGGCTCTTAACCCCTTACACTTATTACTCTACTTTCCATTCACACCACGTTATCAGCACGATCACGCTCGTAGGAAAAGGCGACGACGCTCAAGAAAGGATATCCATCAAACGCTCAGTTCTAAGAAAATCTTATTCTTCTCAACGGGGAGCGAAAAGCGCATCCTTCATCAACCATCGTCTAGATTCCCTTATCGAATCTAGAGATAAATCCTCAAAAATTTTAGATCTAAACTTACTTTTCCAGTAGATCTACCTGTTTTAAGATCAAATAGTTTGAAAACACGGTAAAAATCACATTTTTATTTAGATCTGCATGTCTATAAACAATAAAAATCATTTTTTTAAAGATCTGAATGTGAAAAATCCGTTCCCCCCCCCCCCCGATCCATATACCGCACGCCCAAAGGGCACGACGGCGACGCTTTTTCAGCGCCGCCGGCGGCATACAAGCCGCGGCCAGAGGCCGTGGCCCGCCGCGGCGGCGGCCGTGCCCCGTGGCTCGGCCTGCCCCCCTTGGCGCGGCCAGCCGTCCGGCGGTCGCCGCGGGTCCCCCCTAGGGTTTTTCCGAAACCCTAACCCTTAACGGGCCAGTTTTTAGGTGAGGCCCAATTAACCCTATTGGGTTGTTTTTATGGCCCAAAAAGCCGGGAAATTAACCCACTTACACATAATTTTTCTTCTTTATTTTAGCCTTAAAAACCCAATAATTACAGAAATTTTAATTTTGTGATAGGGTTAAGCTGAAAAAATAAATAAATAAAATAGATCAGGATTTAAAAGTTTTTCAAAATCATTTTTTAGCACGTCACTTTCTTTTTAGATTACTTATTAATCTTTATATGCCTGTGATATAATTCTCTGTGTGGTTGTATATTTTTATATAAAATCTGCGTGGGTGTGCTATTAGACTATGATTTTAGGGATCAGCCAGGTTTCCGACATTTTTACTTTTCTGCATTTTTTCTTTTTTGAGAGAAATTTTAAGTGAGGTTATATATGTAAAAAGAAGCTGAAGGACCACCCCAAGGAGCTGGAGGGTAAAAAGAAGCTGAAGGACCACCCCATGGAGCTGGAGGCTTTAGCATAAAGAAAAAGGGGCTTCTCTCAGAAGTTTCCGAGTTGTCTTTATTTTTATGCACTTTTTTGTTTAATGGGATGTAATTTCGGACTTTCTTTTTCTGCTAGTGTCGGCTGGCTGATCCCCATAGTTCTAAATTATTTTCATTGCCTATACATTAAATGCGTGGATGTTTACTTTAAATAGTTACATAACCCATGTTATTTTAATGTTGAAATGAAAAATGCATGCGTGGATGTTTATTTTTAAATAATTCATGCTATGTAAATGTTGATAAAAAAGCATGCGTGGATGTTTATTTTTAAATAATTCATACTATTTAAAATGTTGCAAAATCGCATGCGTGGATATTTACTTTAGATAGTCAAATAATACATGCTATTATTTGTCTATGTTGCTAGATTGTTTAAATGACCAGCCTTGCGAATGTCGATTTCGGTCCTGAAGGTCGATGGGTCGAACTACTTGAGTTGGCAGTTGGACCTGAAGTTTCACCTGCGTTCTCATGGGTTCAGTCTAACACCCACTGAAAAGGCAACAACAAGTACAAACGCAGCCGAAAAGGATGCTTCTAAAGAAGCCCTTAATACATAAGAAGTTTCCGATATACTTAAAGCGAAAGCCATTATTTATATCAGGAAACATTTAGACTCGACCCTGAAGGACGAGTATCTTACTGTAGAGGATCCTCATGAACTATGGGACGCACATGAGGAGAGGTACAGACGTTAGAGGGATGTCATACTCCCTCGTACGCAGTACGAGTGGACTGTAACGATATGTATTTTTAGGCGTCTTGGTTTGCGTGCATTTTCTGCAGATGTCCGAATATTTTATCCGAGTATTTTTATCCGTAGAGCCGACGCGAGGGCGTCTAAAATTTTCACCGCAGTTTAAATAATTACTACCGTTAATTACTTTAACTAAATTATTTTACTAATTACCAATAATTTTTAATTTACCATTAATTACTTTGGGTAATTAATTAGTTAAATTCCCCCCCAACGTTTTTCACATTCCAAGCTGATACATCCCCCTAACCTCCCTTGATTAATGATCAGTTTGATTTTCTTCTAACACGTATCTTCCACGATCGAATTTCCATGGCAAAACTTCTTCCCCGTATTAAATGAAAACCTAATCCATGACTAAACATAAACCCTGTCCCCTGCCTCTTCCTCCTTCAAGGATAATAACCCAGCATCTCCCCTCCCGATCATCAATCTCCCCTCTTCCATTCATCAATCTCCTCTGCCATTCCATCAGACAACCAAGAACCCATTTCACCAAGAATCGTTCCCAAAATCAATTCTCAACACAAATCAACCCAAAAACAATACAGCCAATCCAAATCGATTTCAACCCAAAACAAAACAATTTCAGAAATTCCTTCCCCGTTACAAACCAATTTCAATACCAAAATCTGAGAAGGGATCAAGTTGATTCAAAATCTGAAATCAGTTTCAGAAATTAGCCCCAATTCAAATCATCTCCCTCTCCCTTTCCTCCTCCACTTCAGATCTTCCCTAGCTACGCCCTCCGCTGCCCCAACCCCACATCAAGCCGAAGCCCCCGCCTGCGCAGGCCGCGCCTTGCGCCTCCACCAGCCGCCCCCCCACCCCCGCGTCGATTCGACCATGCGCCACCGCCCCCGCGCCTTGCGCCGCCCCAGGCCGACCGCCCCTAGCGCCGTCTGCCGGTAGATCCCCCCTCTCCGTCGTCGCGCGAAGGTGAGAAGCCATCCCCTTGATTTGCGAGAGCCCCTTCATTTGCTTGTAGCTTGCAACGTTGAAAACGAAAAAAAAGAGAGAACAGAAACGAAGACAGGAGAGAAAGAGTGAGAGAGAGTGTGTGTGATAAAGAGGGGAGACTTCATCCTTATTAAAAGAAATAGAGATTTTATATTTTAAGAGGTTAAATAGTAGGTGACAGCCTAGAGTAATAGCCCTTATTAAATATTAAGTAGAGAGGGAGTAAGAGTTTTATAAATGTTATTTTGAGATAAGGGGTAAGTATTAAAGAAGTTATTCATTTGCTATAACAAATCATCCACAGTTTACTGGTTGTCTCCTTCATTTAATAATACTGCCATGTTATTTGTTGTTTCTATAATATCTGTCCTCTCCTTTACTTTTCAGACAGACATTACTTACATAATATTTGGTTGGCATACATCCCTGGTTACCGACCCCATTAATGTCTCTAATAATAGAGATGTTCCATGAAGTTTTTATTAGTAGTTTGTGTAACTAACTTGACATGTAACATATGTGAACCAGGTACCTCTACCGCTGACCAAAACGCGCCTTTCACGACAAGGCGAATCGGTAACTCATCGTACCCTAGCTATGGGATTTAGAAACAATATTGATGCATGCTAAACTAGTTTCTTTTTGTTAGCAAAAGCGTTACACCCGAACCGTTAGCTAAACTTGATAACTTGCACAGTCACGTGTTTGAACCGTATCGTAAATTGAATTAGACTTTGTGACATGCTTAACCGAAAGATGTAATTGGAAAAGTGAGAATAGTAAATGACTTGTAAATTGTAAGTACGGTAAATCTGCACACACACACAGGGTTTTGGGGTAACTTATAATAGTGGAAGTGCGGGAGCGACCAATCTGATCTGCAGTGAATAGTACCGTTTTGATTGAACCGTATCATTTTGTTGAATAGTATCGTTATGATTGTACCGTACCGTATTGTTGTAACCCGGGATATCAGGTGGACTCTTGGTTGCATATCATACTTCCCTTTATAAGTCACGTAGGATCAGGCACACTAAAAACCTCGTAACTGGTCATTTTTTTAAAAAACATTGTTTATTGCTGATAGAATTGAAATAGTTGTAAATCTGTTATGTTACTTTTCTGCCCTATTGTGCGCACTTTACTTCTTGTCTCTTTAGTTTGACATGCTAGTTTTGCCATGCCTGTTTATTGTTTTAAATATCATGCTAGAGTTACTTTGAGTTACGTCTAATCCTGGCGACCCTTTTTTGTGGTGGTCTCGCCAGATACAACACAGGTTGAAGAAGTTGCAACAAGGACTGCAGACGCTGAGTTTGCTGTAGAGTTTCAACAGGAGAACGCTGGTTACTAAGTGTGAGTGTGAAAGTGTTATTATTATTATTTAATGTATCGGAGTGGCTTGCTTGGTGTGTAATTGTACTTCGAGTTGTATTTCCTTCATGTACGCTGCTGGTTTGTAATAAGGTTTATACCACTTCCATGTATGAGTATTTTGGCGTATTTCTGCAACAGAACCTGTTTTGACTTCATTGGTGCCTAGCAGGACTTGTGCATGTTCCAAACAGTAACGGGCCCCGAGAGCGGGTCGTTACAGGTTTGGTGGCTCATGCAGGTCCGTGCTAAATACCACATAAACAGTACAGGAAGTTCAGAATATGCCGTATAAAATACTCAGAGGAACTGATTAGACCTTATGAACCGCAGGTAGGCAATGGAAAGAAACACTTCAGGAAGCGAGGACAGTGCGTTTGGATCCGGGATCAATCACCCCAATGAGGGTCCCAACCAGAATGATGCTGGCAATGGAGCCAACACCGGTCCGAACGCAACAGCATTTCCGACAGCACCATTGTCTGCAGAAGATTGCATGCGGGGCATGTATGCCCTTCATCAGAGGCTTGGACAGGCTCTGGAGCAGGCTTTGCGTAGAGAGCAGAAAACTGACCCGAGTGCTTATCACTTCCAAGGGATGAACCCGAATACTTTCGCTGGGACCGAGAATCATCTCCAAGCGGAAGAATGGCTCAGGAGCATCACTGATGATCTGAGAGCATCTCAGATTCGAGAAGAAGCATGGGTGGCTACCGCTAAAAGGCAACTAACTGATGGTGCTCGAGACTGGTGGCAGGCGGTAGAAGACCGCTTGGGATTACCGATTTCGTGGGATGTCTTCACCAAAACATTCAACGCTCAGCACTTTCCCCCACAGGCAAAGATCCTGATGAGGAAGAAGTTCATCAACCTGAAGCAGGGTTCGATGACCGTGGATCAGTATGACGCTGAGTTCTCCAGGCTCAGCAGGTTTGCCCTGGAGATGGTTGCAGATCCATTAAGTCGAGCCCAACAGTTCCAGCAGGGGCTCAACATTGAGATTCGGAGGATGATGGTCGGTGCTAGTCCGACCACGCATGCTGAAGTACTGGCCATTGCTCGTAACCATGAGATGGTGGAAGCGGAAGCGAAGGAAGAGCGAAGGCTGACAACATCTGCAAGGCCCCCATCGACCCAAGCTGGGCCAAGTAGACGGCCACAGATACACCGCCCTATTCAGCAGGTTCAGTTTAAGAAGTCGTGGCAATAGCAGCAAGCCCTCCTGGTCTGCCACTTTTGTGGGAAGCCTGGACACATCAGGTCTGAGTGTCGAATTCTTTTAGGCCTTTGTCTGGTTTTCGGGGAGTCAGGACACATGGCAAGGGATTGTCCACATTCTAAGCCACGTGCTACAGCTCCAGCCCCAGCTCCTCGTGAAGTCCCGACTGGGAACGCCCCACAGCGTCCACCTCTACCCCTACAGCAGATGCAGTTTCAGCAAGCAAGGCAGCAGCCACCACCGAAACGCCAGACTTACACCATGACCGTCGAAGAGGCTGAGGCTACCTGTGAAGTGATCACAGGTATATTTCTTGCATAGTTCGTAATTCATTTCTTTCATTATCATTGGTTGCTTAGATTAGTGTTTATAGCCTAGGTGTCATACTAGTAGCTGGAAACCCCGCCCTCTCCTTTTTCAACTCGGGAGCATCACACTGCTTTCTGGCAAGTCGATTCGGTCGCACCCACACTATTCCTGTCAAACCTTTAGCATCCGGTTGGAATGTCAATACGGGTGGCGGAGTGATAAAGACGACCCGTGGGTATCCACAATGCCCAGTGGTTATTTGTGGGCGAGCGTTATTTGCTGACTTCATGATGATAAATATTCCGAATTTTGATGATGTATTCGAGATGGATTGGTTGGGAACTTTCCATGCCACTATCGACTGTAGTCGAAGGAGGGTAGTCTTCGAGATTCCTGATCATCCAAAGTTCGAGTTCATTAGCGGAAGCAGATCGGTAGGCCCAATGGAGTACAGAGCCAAATCGACCGAAGCAATAGCAGCCGCTATGGAAGCTGAGCCTGAGATACCAGAAGTAGTTTGAGAATTCTTGGATGTGTTTCCAGACGACCTTACAGGTTTGCCTCCGGATCGCACTCTCAAATTTGCCATTGAACTAATACCAGGAGCTCAACCAATATCTAAGGGACTATATCGTTTAGCATTATCTGAGCTAGAAGAATTGCTGGCCCAACTAGATGAGCTTCTGAAGAAGGGATGGATACGACCCAGTGTATCTCCCTGAGGATGTCCTATATTGCTGGTGAAGAAGAAAGATGGATCCCTTCGTATGTGCGTTGACTACCGTGAGCTAAACAAAGTCACTGTGAAGAACAAGTACCATCTACCGCGCATCAACGATCTTTTCGACCAGCTCGGTGGATCAAGCGTCTATTCGAAGCTGGATCTGAGGACAGGGTACCATCAAGTGAAGGTGAAAGACGAAGATGTTCCTAAGACTGCATTCATGACCAGATACAGACATTATGAGTACTTAGTAATGCCGTTTGGTGTAACCAATGCACCCGCGGTATTTATGAGTCTCGTGAATCAAGTATTATATGAATACTTGGACAAGTTCGTAGTAGTATACATCGACGACATTCTCATCTACTCGAAGAATGCAGTAAAGCATGCAGAGCATCTCAGGAAGGTTCTCGAGACCCTGAGAAGACACCAGTTTTATGCCAAACTTAGCAAGTACGAGTTCTGGCTGAACAAGGTGGCGTTTCTAGGCCACATAGTGTCCGGAGAAGGGATTGCTGTTGATCCTGAAAAAGTAGCCGCTGTTCAAAACTGGCCAGTTCCCCGAACGGTGACCGAAATTCAAAGTTTCTTGGGACTCGCTGGCTACTACCAAAGGTTTATCAAAGACTTCTCAAAGATCGCAGGAGCCTTGACGCGGTTGATAAGAAAGGATGTGGTGTTTGTATGGTAGAAAGCATGTGAGGATGCTTTCCAGGAGCTGAAGAAGAGATTGACGACTGCACCTGTCTTGATCATTCCAGACCGATCAGGTGGATTTGAAGTCTTCTGTGATGCATCTGGCAAAGGACTTGGATGCATGTTACATCAGCACGGTCGAGTCGTAGCATATGTATCCAGGCAGTTGAAGACCCATGAGAAGAACTATCCCACTCATGATCTTGAGTTGGCGGCAGTGATTCTTGCATTGAATATTTGGAGGCATTTCCTATTGGGAGAGCATGTGAAGGTGTTCTCGGATCATAAGAGTCTGAAGTATCTCGTCACTCAGAAGGAGCTCAACATGCGACAGAGACGATGGATAGAGTTCATGGCGGATTATGACATTGACCTTCAGTACCATCCAGGGAAAGGCAATGTCGTACCTGATGCATTGAGCCGTCTTCTAGCGGTGATGACCCTTACGACTTAGTGGAGGTTGCAGTAAGAGATCCAGGACATGGGTATAGAAGTGATTCTATCAGGGATGTCTGCATCTTTGATGGGCATGCATATCCAGTCGACCTTGGTAGAAAGGATCAAGAATGCTCAGATGGATGATGAGAAGCTGCGGAAGAACAAAGATCTGGTGATAGCAGGCCAGAGGCCAGAGTTTAAGATTCATGTAGATGGATCTTTGAGGTTTGACGACAGGATCTGTGTACCGTCTGGCGCCATTAGAGAGGAGCTATTGGAGGAAGCTCACAGTTCTCCATACTCCATACATCCTAGAGGTACCAAGATGTACCAGGATCTGCAACAGCATTACTGGTGGCATGGCATGAAGAGAAGCGTCACACGAAGCGTGGCGAAGTGTATTGTGTGTCAACAGGTGAAGGCTGAACATCATAGGACTGCCGGCTTATTAGAGCCCTTACCCATTCCGGAGTGGAAGTGGCAGCACATCACGATGGACTTCGTGACTGGACTACCCAAGAGTACGAAGCAGAATGATGCTATCTGGGTAATCGTAGACCGATTGACCAAAAACGCGCACTTCATTCCTTTCAGAGTAGGCCAGTCTATAGAAGTTTTGGCCAAGAAGTACATGAATGAGATTGTGAAGCTGCATGGAGTACCTCTCAGCATTGTCTCGGACAGAGACACCAGATTCACATCGCGTTTCTGGAAGAGCCTTCAGGAGAGCTTGGGGACTCACTTGAGTTTTAGTACAGCTTACCATCTACAGACAGATGGTCAGTCAGAGCGTACTATTCAGATACTTGAAGACATGTTGCGGGCATGTATGCTGGACTTCAAAAGATCATGGGAAGACCATCTCCATTTGGTGGATTTTGCATACAATAATAGTTACCAGTCTAGCATTGGCATGGCGCCATTTGCGACACTGTATGGGAGGAAGTGCCGATCCCCTTAAGCTGTGATGATGTAGGAGATCGAGAGTTGGTTGGTCCTGAGCTAATCATAGAAGCCGTGTATGTGGTTCGAACTATCAGAGAGAAGCTGCAGCTGGCCCAAGACAGGTACAACCATTGGGCAGACGCGAAATGTCGACATCTGGAGTTTCAGCCCGGAGATCATGTTTTTCTGAAGATCTCGCCCAACCAAGGAATGATTCGTTTTGGGCGGAGAGGAAAGCTTAGTCCACGATTCATTGGAACCTTCGATATTTTGGAGCGAGTAGGAGAAGTGGCCTACAAGCTTGCATTGCACCTGCCTTAAAGGGAGTGCACAATGTGTTCCACATCTCGCAGCTGCGTCGCTATGTGAGCGACCCTAGTCATGTCGTGGACTACTCGGAGATCGCAGTTCGTCCGGACTTGACATACGAGCAGCAACCAGTGGAATTCTAGATCGACGTCAGAAGGTCTTCAGGAACAGGACTATTAATCTAGTCAGGGTGATGTGGCGTCGCGACTCACCTGGTGAATCCACCTGGGAGCGAGAGAATGAGATGCGAGAACGTTACCCCTACCTTTTCCATGCCCTGTAGAGAATTCCGATGACGGAATTATTCTAAGGAGGGTAGAATGTCACGATATGTATTTTTAGGCGTCTTGGTTTGTGTGTATTTTCTGCAGTTGTCCGAATATTTTATCTGAGTATTTTTATCCGTAGAGCTGACGGGAGCGCGTTTAAAATTTTCACCGTAGTTTAAACAATTACTACCGTTAATTACTTTAACTAAATTATTTTACTAATTACCAATAATTTTTAATTTACCATTAATTACTTTGGGTAATTAATTAGATAATTAATTAGTTAAATTTTCCCCCCAACGTTTTTCACATTCCAAGCTGATACATCCCCCTAACCTCCCTTGATTAATGCTCAGTTTGATTTTCTTCTAACACGTATCTTCCACGATCAAATTTCCATGGCAAAACTTCTTCCCCGTATTAAATGAAAACCTAATCCATGACTAAACATAAACCCTGTCCCCTGCCTCTTCCTCCTTCAAGGATAATAACCCAGCATCTCCCCTCCCGATCATCAATCTCCCCTCTTCCATTCATCAATCTCCTCTGTCATTCCATCAGACAACCAAGAACCCATTTCACCAAGAATCGTTTCCAAAATCAATTCTCAACACAAATCAACCCAAAAACAATACAGCCAATCCAAATCGATTTCAACCCAAAACAAAACAATTTCAGAAATTCCTTCCCCGTTACAAACCAATTTCAATACCAAAATCAGAGAAGGGATCTAGTTGATTCAAATCTGAAATCAATTTCAGAAATCAGCCCCAATTCAAATCATCTCCCTCTCCCTTTCCTCCTCCACTTCAGATCTGCCCTAGCTACACCCTCCACTGCCCCAACCCCACATCAGGCCGAAGCCCCCGCCTGGGCCAGCCGCGCCTTGCGCCTCCCCCGGCCGCCCAAACGCCCCCCCCCCCCCCCCCCCCCCCCCCCCCCCCGCCGATCCGGCCCTGCGTCGCCACCCCTGCGCCTTGCGCCGCCCCAGGCCGACCGCCCCTAGCGCCGACCGCCGGTAGACCCCCCCTCTCTGTCGTCGCGCGAAGGTGAGAAGCCATCCACTTGATTTGCGAGAGCCCCTTCATTTGCTTGTAGCCTGCAACGTTGAAAACGAAAAAAAACAGAGAGAACAGAAACGAAGACAGGAGAGAGAGAGAGAGGGGGGGGAGACTTCATCCTTATTAAAAGAAATAGAGATTTTATATTTTAAGAGGTTAAATAGTAGGTGACAGCCTAGAGTAATAGCCCTTATTAAATATTAATTAGAGAGGGAGTGAGAGTTTTATAAATGTTATTTTGAGATAAGGGGTAAGTATTAAAGAAGTTATTCATTTGCTATAACAAATCATCCACAGTTTACTGTTTGTCTCCTTCATTTAATAATACTGCCATGTTATTTGTTGTTTCTATAATATCTGTCCTCTCCTTTACTTTTCAGACAGACATTACTTACATAATATCTGGTTCGCATACATCCCTGGTTACCGACCCTATTAATGTCTCTAATAATAGAGATGTTCGATGAAGTTTTTATTAGTAGTTTGTGTAGCTAACTTGACATGTAACATATGGGAACCAGGTACCTCTACCGCTGACCAAAACGCGCCTTTCATGACAAGACGAATCAGTAACTCATCGTACCCTAGCTATGGGATTTAGAAACAATATTGATGCATGCTAAACTAGTTTCTTTTTGTTAGCAAAAGCGTTAAACCCGAACCGTTAGCTAAACTTGATAACTTGCACAGTAACGTATTTGCACCGTATTGTAAATTGAATTAGACTTTGTGACATGCTTAACCGAAAGATGTAATTGGAAAAGTGAGAATAGTAAATGACTCGTAAATTGTAAGTACGGTAAATCTGAACACACACACACTGAGTTTTGGGGTAACTTATAATAGTGGAAGTGCGAGAGCGACCAGTCCGATCTGCAGTGAATAGTACCGTTTTGATTGAACCGTATCGTTTTGTTGAATAGTCCCATTATGATTGTACCGTACCGTATTGTTGTAATCCGGGATATCAGGTGGACTCTTGGTTGCATATCGTACTTCCCTTTATAAGTCACGTAGGATCAGGCAAACTAAAAACCTCGTAACTGGTCATTTTTTTAAAAAATATTGTTTATTGCTGACAGAACTGAAATAGTTGTAAATCTGTTATGTTACTTTTCTGCCCTATTGTACGCACTTTACTTCTTGTCTCTTTAGTTTGCCATGCTAGTTTTGCCATGCTTGTTTATTGATTTAAATATCATGCTAGAGTTACTTTGAGTTACGTCTGATCCTAGCGATCCTTCTTTTTGCGGTGGTCTCGCCAGATACAACACAGGTTGAAGAAGTTGCAACAGGGACTGCAGACGCTGAGTGTGCTGTAGAGTTTGAACATGAGAACGCTGGTTACTAAGTGTGAGTGTGAGAGTGTTATTATTATTATTTAATGTATCAGAGTGGCTTGCTTGGTGTGTAATTATACTTCGAGTTGTATTTCCTTCGTGTACGCTACTGGTTTGTAATAAGGTTTATACCACTTCCACGTATGAGTATTTTGGCGTATTTCTGCAACAGAGCCTGTATTGACTTCATTGGTGCCTAGCAGGACTTGCGCATGTTCCAAACAGTAACGGGCCCCGAGAGCGGATCGTTACATGGACTCACCTCCGCATACATGATTACAAATCCGTAGCGGAGTACAACTCAGCACTATTCCGTATCACCTCACGCTTCAAGTTGTGTGGTGAGAATGTGATTGAGAAGATGTTGTTAGAAAAGACGTTCACGTCTTTTCACGAGAAGGACATGATCCTCATGCAATAGTACCGTGAGAGGAAGTTCACTAAATACTCTGGTCTGCTCTCATGCCTCCCAATGGTTGAACAGAACAGAGATTTGTTGGTTACCACCCACAACCTGCGCCCTCCTGGCTATGCTCCACCTCCACCTCCTGCAGAGACGCATTTCTAGTCTTCCCAGAAGAAGAAGATGGACAAGAAGGCTAAGTTCCAGAATTGGAAAGAACAGAAGCAGCGGAAAAAGGCCACTTCTCAAGCTCCTCCCCAGAATCAGAAGTTCGTGGCAAAGAAGCAAAAGTGGACGCCCAACAAAGGTGGTACTACCAAGAAAGATTGGGAGAAAAAGTGCTCTAAACGTGGAATGACTGGACATTGGTCTAGATCTGCCGCACTCCCAAACACCTACAGGACCTCTACCAGGCAAGTCTCAAGCCTCACGCTGAGACAAACCTGATAGAAAGCGTAACGTTATCAGAGATCACATGGAATCCAGAAGATTTCATGGGAGACGACACTATTTAGTCATGGACTATAAACAATTTTTCTAGCAATGTATCTTTTTTTCTGAAATGTATCCTGCTTTATGTCTTTCCAAAATTCCTTGTCGAACTTTTTCAGCATCTTAATATAAACGGAAATAGTTTCTTTTTCATATTATTCATTGCTTGAATGTCTTTCTTATATAGATATGGAATCCATATGTCTAGTGGACAGTGCATCAACGCACTCAATCCTTCAAAGTATAGACTACTTTACGAGCATCAATAGCTATTCTGGTCCATTGAGAACAATCTCAGGACCAGCTGATATAATTGAAGGGTCATGGAAAGCAATCATATTGCTCCCCAGTCACACACTCATTAAACTTAGAAATGTGTTATACTTCCCTAAATCAATCCGAAACCTCCTAAGCTTTAAAGATATCTGTTTAAACGGGTATCACTTAGAGACGGTCGAGGAAAATGAAAAAGAATATTTGCACGTAATCTCTTACAAATGGTACAAAAACCATTGTTGAACGTTTCAAGGGACTCCCCTCGGGACTCTACCAAACAAGTATTCAATCTCCAGAAACATTAATGACGGAGCACCTGCAGTGCCCCCAAACACCAGAATTCCAACTCTGGCATAGTAGACTGGGACACCCTCGATATGTTATGATGTATCGCATCATAAAAAGCTCAATGGGTATAAATTTGAAGAACCTGAAGATTCTCTAAAAGGTAAATTTCCATGTCCACCCTGTTACAAGGGTAAACTAAGTACGAGACCCACTCCACTGAAAATGGACTTGGAGTCTCCAAGCTTTCTGGAAAGAATCCACGGAGACATTTGTGGGCCTATACACCCATCAAGTGGTCCTTCAGGTACTTTATGGTCCTGATAGACGCATCTACTAAGTGGTCACATGTGTGTCTACTGTCCACCCGTAACTTAGCACTGTCTAAGCTTTTAGCTCAGATAATCAGGTTGCGGGCCCACTTCCCCGACTACTAGATAAAGAAACTCCGTCTGGACAATGCGAAGGAGTTTACATCACAAGTCTTCCTAGACCATTGCCAAGCACATGGCATTGAATTCGAACATTCTGTAGCGCATGTTCACACCCAAAACAGGTTAGAAGAATCTCTAATTAAGATACTGCAATGGATTGCTCATCCATTATTACTTCAATCCCAGTTGCCTATGAATGCATGGGGTCATGCAATATTGCATGCTGCATCCTTAATAAAATTAAGACCTTCTGGAGGTCAGTCATCTTCTCCTATGCAATTAGCACTTGGAGCCCCACCAATTGTCTCACACTTGAGAATATTTGGTTGTGCAGTATACGTCCCCATAGCACCACCACAAAGGATAGAGATGGGTCCACAACATCGCCTAGGCATTTATGTTGGGTTTGACACGCCCTCCATAATAAGATACCTAGAACCCCTTATGGGAGCCGTTTTTAAGGCACGTCTAGAAGACTGTGAATTTGATGGAACATCAGGTCCAAAACTAGGCTCACAAACCAAGAAGCCTGAAGCTTCAGACTTTATCAATTGGAATACAAAGACACTAAGTCACTTTGATCTGTCCACAAGCCAGTGTGAGGAGGAGGTCCTGAAGATTCTCCATATCCAAAACACTCTCCATATCTTGCCGGACAAATTTACTGACAAACAGAAGATTGTCAGATCACACGTCCCTGCTGCTAACACTCCAGCTAGGATTGACATACCGCACAATGGATGCAATCCGCCTGCAGCAGAAATGGTTGGACCTCTTAAAAAGAGAGGGCGACCACCGGGATCCAAGGACCTAGTCCCTCAAAAGAGTAGGACCCTTGGCAATGGTACAACAATACCACCACAGAATGCTACTATAAGCCCTGCTCTCCCATCTCTCTCAACTCTCAAACAGATGGAAAACCGGGAGAAAATGAAGTTTCGATACATTATGTACGAACTGGAGAGTATTGGGACATAAAGAGCACAACTATAGATGACACATTTGCGTGTAATATTGCCATCAACGTCGCGTACTGCGACGATGATATTGAACACGCTCTCTGACAGAATGTCAAAGCAGAGATGATTGGCCAAAGTGGAAAGTGGCAATAAGAGTGGAGTTGGATTCACTCACAAAACGCAAGGTCTTTGGACCTATTGTCCAGACACCAAAAGGTGTAAAACCTGTGGGTTATAAATGGGTATTTGTTAGGAAAAGAAATGAAAAAAATGAGATCGTTCGCTACAAAGCAAGGCTTGTAGCGCAGGGTTTTACTAACGTCCAGGGGTGGATTTTGAAGCCACATACTCCCCGGTCATGGACGCGATCACCTTCCAATTCCTCATTGGCTTGACAGCTCAAGAGGGTTTAAGTATGCAGCTTATGGACGTCGTGACTGCATACCTATATGGCAATTTAGACCGAGACATCTATATGAGATTGCCTGACGGTTTTTCATTGCCTACAGCACTAAAAGAGAGACAACGTGACATCTACTCAGTGAAACTGCAAAGATCAGTATTTGGTCTAAAATAATCTGGAAGGATGTTGTATAACAGACTGAGCGACTTCCTTGCAAAACAAGGATTTACAAATGACCCAGTCTGTCCATGCATCTTTATAAGAGCAAAGGCAACAGGATTTGTCATTATAGCCGTCTATGTGGACGACTTGAACCTCATCGAATTTCCTGAAGAGATCGTCGAGATTTCTAGAAGCTTGACAGAAACCTTCGAGATGAAAGACCTCGAAAAGTTAAAATTCTGTTTAGGTGTTCAAATAGAGCATCTTAACGATGGGATCCTGTTACATCAGTCAACTTACACATCGAACTTGTTGAAAAGTTTCCAAATGGATAAGTGCCACCCCCTCAGTACCCCCAATGGTCGCCAGATCATTGGATGTGCATAAAGACCCCTTCCGGCCGCTGGAAGAGGGAGAGGAAGTACTAGGCCCTGAAGTGCCTTATCTAAGTGCTATCGGTGCACTCCTTTACCTGGCTAACTGCACTTGCACTGACATAACATTTGCAGTCAACCTACTAGCCAGATATAATGATGCACCTACACATCGGCACTGGGTCAGAGTTAAGCATCTTCTGTGCTACCTCCAAGGATCCATAGACTTAGGTCTATTCTACAGGAAAGGGGCAACAATAGGTTTAGTTGGTTATGCTGATGCAGGCTACAGGTCCAATCCTCATACGGAGAAGTCTCAGACCGGGTACATGTTTACCTATGTCGACACTGCCATATCCTGGAGATCTGTGAAGCAAACCATGACAACCGTCTCATCCACTCATTCAGAACTCCTTACGATCCATGAAGCAAGTAAAGAGAGTTTCTGGCTACGTTCAGTGATCCAGCACATTCTCACCTCCACCGGCCTGATGACCGGTGTTCTTGCGCCTACACCACTCCATGAAGACAATGCTGCATGTATAGCCCATCTACAGGACGACTACATCAAAGGTGACAAGACGAAGTATATCTCTTCCAAGTTCTTCTGGATGCATGACCTTCAGAAGCAAAAACAAATTGAGGTACAGAAGATCCAATCATGTAATAACTTGGCGGATTTGCTTACCAAATCCCTGCCTACTACTATCTTTGAGAAACTTGTATATGCGGTTAGGATGAGGAGAGTGAGAAAATGTAAACTGGGTCAGGATGAGAGGACTATGAATGTATAGATACATAGGAGACTGATGTATAGATTCATAGGAAACTGCAAGACTGAAGCTTGGTCAGATGAGTAGGAGTCAACTGCAGAGTTTTACTCTTTTCCTTTGGCTATTGGTTTTTTTCCATAGGGTTATTCATAGTCAAGGTTTTGACGAGGCAATCTCGTTGACTCTGGATCATGAAGTATCCACCCTAGACACATCCCTAAAACAAGGGAAGTTATGGAGAAATTGTTCTTTATTTAACAAGACAGTCATCCTAACTCGGATCCTGAAGAATCCACCTCTTATTCAATGTTGGTTGGATAAGGGAAAGTGTTATGAATAGGCCCATGAGGCCCATTGGGTATCCGGCCCATCATTGAAAAGTATATATATGAGGGTAGACGGCTCTTAACCCTTACACTTATTACTCTACTTTTCCCTTCACAACATTATATACATTTTTTGGGAGGGTAATTTTTAGATTTAAGAAAAATTTAATATATTATTAGATTTCGACCCAAAAAATTATAGAATTCGACCAACTCTGGTCATGTCAGCGGCAAGGCGCGTGGCCTGGTCGCTGTGGACAATGCTGCACTTGCCAAGTGCGGCATTTTTGGCCGCACTTGGCAAGTGCAGCCATTATGTGGGTCCGCCTCCGCTCCAAGAGGCCCGTGATTTAAGTCACGGGCCTCTAAACTGGCCGCACTTGCCACGTGCGGCCAGTTTGCCTTGCTATTTCCAAGCAGCGCCCGTGCAACTCGACAGAAGTTCATTTGCTAAACAGAAAACCCCCAGGCTAGGCGGTGCAGCGGGCGATTTCTGCTTCCCCATTTTGGCTGATCCGACGGGGAGACCACAAATAGGATCAAAAATCTTCACGTATACCTGGAGATCAAAAGTATACGCGAGGTTATTCTCATCGGTATTGAATTTTCGACTTTTCCATGTATTTTGAATTTTTGGTAATAGGTTTGTTTATGAACAACTTTTTCATGGACGGTGATATCGTGTTGACTTTATTTTAAATGATTTTGGATAGTTCTGGATGCATATGAGCCTATATTCATCTTTTAAATTTGAACATTGTTTAGAACTTTTGATTCTCACGGGAGGGGGCTTTGCTAATTAATTTAGGAGTGCTATTGTGCTCATATACGTTGTATCATTTGTGTTCAAGAACAAAAAATCAAACATGCAAACAACATTGCCACCACTCGCTTGCAGATGGATATGTTTCATGTGAGCTAGTATGACTTGAGTTCTGTCGGAGTTTGACAAGAAGCTCTTAATGGTGAAGTCTGGCTGCTTCAAAAAAAATTTCATGCATGCTCATTTTGTTGCATACATTTAAGATTAACCAACTTATGATTTCTTCCTCTTTATAATGAGATTTCATTTTGTTTCATGTATTTCAAATGGTTAATTAATTTAGTATTCGTTTATGTTTATTAAGAGATCTCTTAATTATGTGCAAAAAAATCTAGCTAAAAAGTCCATCCACAAATTGGCTATTTTAATTTTAATGAGTATGTTAAATTCACATGTTTAATATATATTTCCATTTACTAGTGTGATTTCTAATACCTTATAAAACAATGTTTTTGCATTTTGTAGAATAGAATATCATGGAGGAGGCGGGACCCATATCTGACGAGGTCTTTATGATCAGGCGCATCATCGGTCTGCGCAGATCCAATATGGACAGGTATGAATATTTGGGGTGAAAAATTCAGAAAATATAAATATGATGCATGTGCAGAAAATTAATTAATGTGGTATTGTTTACAGGAGGCTGTGATAGGAATTGTTGATCACGCACGCAGACATTCAGAATGGCACATAGATGAGCATGTGGAGCTGTATATACACATGTCTGGGTTACACGTATGTGCAAGGTTGAAGTAGATACGGCTGGACCATGCACTATTAACAGCCTTGGTTGAGAGATGGCGGCCCGAGACGCATACATTTCATATGAGACAAGGGGAGATGACGATCACACTGCAAGATGTGGATGTCATCACGGGCCTACCTATATCCGGGAGCCCCATTTATCAAAGTGGAAGCTGACATAGTACATTGGTCGATTTGATGGAGCGTCTTCTAGGAGAGGCATCCATGGAAAACCAAGGAGCGAAGGTGAAGCTTGCTTGGTTGCGTGAAAGATTTATGGAGTTGCCTGATGAAGCCACATAGGATGAGATTCCGCAATGTGCAAGTGCGTACTTGCTACATATGATCGAAACCTTATTGGTTCCGGATCCAAGCAAAAGATCGGTCCATCTACGGTGATTGGAGAAGCTGGAGCATTTTGAGGAAATTGGAGGGTATGCGTGGGGAAGTGCAGTGCTGGCACATATGTATTCTGAGCTAAGTAAGGTGGCAGGGATGCAAACATCGGCTATATATGTATGCGGCACCTTGTTGCATGTATAACATTAATAATTCTGTAATATTGTGAAGTGTATAAATATGTATTATAAATAATTGAAAAATTCATATTTACATGTATGGTCCTGAGAGAGATTACATATAGCCCGGCCCACATATAGACAAAATGTATTGGACATCACATGCCCCTTAGGCTGCAGGTGGAACGTGCCGAGATCATTTCTTGAAACTTCCCAAGGGAACCTCGAATTGTATAGAAACGAGCTTGACTTGTTAGAGAGCACATGTGTTTGAATTTGTAAATTTTGAATTAATGATATATATGTATATGCTACGTCGTCGAATTAGGTATTTCTGCCATTCATGCCTATTAGGTTATCTGGGAGCCATATGCTGCACGATTCGAGCTTCTTCATCCTTTTTGTTTAGCCTTTCAATGATATGGCGTGCACGTGTCCATTATTTTGCTGGGAGGATATTGAAATGCATGTACTGGACCGTGTTATGCGGCAATCTGGGTTAGCTCATCACATCCCAGTTGTGGTCCCAGTAATGCCGGGAAAGACAGGTATGACCCCTTAACAATGGGTTGCTGCCATCGTAGAGCCTCGAGCGGCATGGGATAACAGATTCGGCCATGTTATTGCGGTGGAGGATGCCGTGTCGGTAAATGATTATATGCAATGGTATTGGAGGATCACAATGGTACCGGTAGCGCTCTTGCTCCTTTGAGAACGCCATTGAAGCTCTCTGAACAATTGGTTGTCATGACAAAATATCGTTTCTCACCATCTTCATGCATAGACGACCTTCTGGTCTCCCCATCCAAGTCTGCAAAAATCCACTCTTCTGCTGCAATGGACTCTGCTCTAATATTTCACGGTGTGCATTATATATAAGCAAATCCGATGCAGTACCCGCCCCCCAGAAGTTCCGTTCCAATGTTACTGTTCGGTACCCATACTTTTTGAAGTTTGCGATGATATGTCGAAGGCAATACCTGTGATGCCTATTTGCCAGCCATCCTCCCTCAATGCTCTAGGAATTCCTTTGAATCTAACGGAAATGAATGTAATGGTTCGATGGCGATGAGCACTGGGTATATAGTGAAATATACAGTTGAAAACCCACTGACAATTTTCTTGGGTCTCAGCCGGCACAACAGCAATAGCTAAAGGAAATAGTCCACCATTTGCATCCACTCCAGTGGTTTCAAGTAAACAACCTGCATATTTCCCATAAAGATATGTGCCATCAATACTCAATACCGGCCGACAATTCTTGAAACCTTCAATTGAAGGTCCAAATGCCCAGAACACCACTGTAAAATCTGCAACTCCTGGCCCGAGAGTGTCGTATGTGATTTTGTAAACTGTTCCAGGGTTGCTTTCTGAAAGTGCTTCCAAATATTGTGACAACATCTTATAGAACTCCTCCAATCACCAAATATCCGTGATAATGCAGTAGATCTAGCCCTCCATGCTTTTTGATCTGAAATTCTAATTCTTAATATGGTGTGTATAACATCCGGGATTTCTGCCGGTGTCATGTCAAGCTTTGTCTTCACCATTGGCATAATCAAGTTACTAATGAAACCTGTTGTGGCTTTATTGTGATCTGTATTCAAAGTGGGATTATTGCATGTATGATCTGAACCAACTTTTGATATCTTGAACCTCTCATTGGTTCTTTTTCCCACTGTTGCATGAATCCGCCATGGACAATTCCGGCTCGCCTCATCTTGGCTATGCGGATTCACCTCATAATTAAGGCCACATATCACAGAATAGCATGTCTTGTTAGACTTGATTGGTTTGAATGTCACATTGTGCTTGCTGCTCTACTCCGCTATTGTCTTAATCAAGTCCACCTTTGTTTCAAAAAGATCACCAACTTTAAACACTCTGGTATCGCTATAAATTCTTTCCTCTTCCATACACCCTTCTAGAGTATTTCTCATAGCTGCTGCTGTTACACATTGATCCACAGCCACTTCATCTGCCAATGGCTCTTTAAAAGCCACATTTGGGTTCGCAGCAACAAATTGTTGTATCCATGTGTTATCATCCTCGTTTAAATCTGTAGCATAATGCATGCTATCATATCTCCTGGACCATTATGGTCGTCATTATCGGTGCCTTCACTATCACATCCACATTTCTCGCCCTATCTTCAGGTGTCATATTCGACTGAGTTGGCAGCGACTCCGGTATACTGCATGTAGGTGGAGTATGTTCATTGCACTCTATAATCAGAAATTTGAATGCCATGCCCCGCAACATTCCACCTGTTACAGACATAATAACGCATGCAATTTTTAGAAAATCGCATTTATAATTTGAAGATACCGTATAAAAGTTCGCATTACTTAACCGATTTCGAAACTTACGCATTCATATTCGCATCCTCTTATGGGTTGTACGAACACCCTTCTCCTGTCAGTCCCTCGTTCTGCTGATACTCTTGGGTTGGAGAAGTAGACATAAATCCCACGAAGTTGTTCTCCAAATCAAGCATGCATACGAATGTTTCTTGTTCTTGAGTCAATCGTATGTTGCTAATTGCATCTATCTCGATATAAATTTCTACTGATCGTTGAGTTGACCCAAGCAAAATAGCCCATCCATATTGCCGTCATCAGAGATCATCACATCTGTAGTCCTGCCCTCCATTACCAGCTAGTTACACACCAATTTCAAATCATAATCATGGTGTCTGATCTTTGTGGCCTAGTATATCCGGTCTACTAGATCGGTATACGTTGACGGTCTCCTCAGTATAATAGACTTAACTTTTCCCCCGACATTTCTAGGTCTGTGATTATTACCAATACTCAAATTTCCTTCATAATAGCATAATATGAAAATGTGCTCACTTGCCATTGTTATCACCTTGCAAGAATCAGTTGATACCATGAGATCTCAAACTCTATGACACAATCAAATCATTCCTAGACCTAACCCTAACTAAATTCTGCCGGATTAACGAAATACTCACGAGATTAAGCACGAGGGACTGACGGGCTAACCTATTGCGACGTCGTCTTTCAAATGGGAGGCCAAGTTGTGGATATCTTTCTCCGGATCTGTCGATTATGAGATCTGTTGGAAAGCAGGGCTGAAGTTGGGGGAAAATCAGCATACGTTCCAGGTTCCAGGTGAGAGGTATAAGTAACAAACTGGCCTCACTTGGCAAGTGCAGCCAGTAACTAATCACAGGATGTACTAACCAAATAGTTCACAATGGTTCTGATATGGCCGCACTTGGCAAGTGCGGCCATATTAGAACCCCCAGTCTCCAGCTGCTGTCGATATCATTTGTCTCAGGAACTACCCATATTTCTCATATTTCATATATATCAACACAATTCCACTACACAACACAATTCAACTGATAATATATATATACACACACACACACACACACACATATTTACATTTATTTATTTATTTCGGCGATGATACAAACAGGAACCTAAACACATCGCTCATACATATTTCCAAACATATATCCAATCTCACACTAAACTCTCCAATAAAACACAAAAATTCATTTACTATTGTGAGAGTCTCAAGAGTCCACTCCTAAACATCATCAACCTATATCGGTGGAGGCGGCGGTGATCGTGACCCACTTGGTCCTGAAGCATCATGAGGGGCAATGTCTCGAGGCCCCGATATAACTAAATCCAATTTCTCCTCGACACGTCGCAGAGTCGCATTCATTCGAGCTTGTTCAACCCCCATATCTACTACGAGACACTTGATTTTCCGAATATCGTTCTGGTTCTCAATCACTTGCCCTTCAATGTGATTAATAGCTCTATGCATTCAGTATATGGTGGTTTTGATGTCCAGAAGAGCTAGATTATCACCTTCTAGGTTCGACTAATGTTGCGATGATAAGGGTTGACGAGTTGATGCTTCGGGATCCTCTTCACGCGAAAAATGTAGAGCAATTGCTTCTGCAAGGATAAGCGTCGTTGTCCTAGCACGTTTGCGTCCTTTATCTCCTTGATTCATGGTGAATTCGCAAAACCCTAGCTTTTTCCCAATTTCTTCGTTTTTTATGAATGGCCAGCTCTCTGTTGAGCTGGGCTTTATAGCACTCAGACAGGCCGTATTTTGTAATGCCCTGCGTAGCTACTGCACAAGTACTAGAGACGTGTGAATAGTACTTTAAAATAATCAAGAGTATTATTCCTAATTATCTTGCAAACTCAAACAACAATGCGGAATAACTACACACAACAAGAATTAAACAATTGCAAACAATCGATATAACGGGTTCGGATCCACCTAAGTCTCCCCGACTTGTTCCCGGTGATCCTACGTCCCAACCACCCGGATCCCCTACGGATACTTGAGTTAGAAACCACTAACCCAAGTTTTGCACTATGAAATTCTTGTAGAAAACCTCCACAAGATCAAATCATACACAAATGGAAATGTGACTCCCAGAACCTGGGATCACAAACCTCTCTCACAACCGAGAGAAAAACTTAATAACAAAGTAAATGAAACGATAAAACACTTACCAACAAAATCCTATGCCTTGAGTAAAACTTACTGATTTTAGGGCAAGAAGGATTTTGAGGAAGAAGAAGGCACCAAACCCTAGCTCCACCAAGATGACCAGCAATAGATGGCTAGGGAGAGATTGGTGACCTTGGATCAAGCTCTTGGCTTGAGAGGCTCACAATGAAGAGAATCTCTCTTGAGGAAATATGGCTCAAGGAGTTTGGAGAGATTCTTGTAAGAAGAGAAAGCTTTAGAAATGGAGTTGAATAGCTTCTCTTTGATTTCTCTAAACCTCAATAATATCAGCCTTGATAGCCTTGAATAAGCCCTTCAAGTATATATAGGATAGAGAGAAGAGAGAAGGAAAATTTGTGCATTTAATGCTCCAACGGCTCTATTCTGAAGCAGTCTAATCGGTCTAAGAAGGATCGCTGACCGATTAGTTTCTCAACTAGTCGGTGGGTGATTCTTCTTGGACCGACTAAGAGGTTGACAACCAATAAAGATAGTTCAGGAGATATAGAACTAGTCGGTCTAAGAAGACTTGCCAACCGACTAGTTTGACAACTAGTCGGTCGGTGAGTGTTCTTTGACCGACTAAGAGTTGAAAACAATAGGCTGTCTACTAGGAGAACTAGTCGGTTTAAGAACAAATTCCAACCGATTAGTTTCTCAACTAGTCGGTCGACTGTTGTTCTTTGACCGACTAACGATAAACAGTAGCTCAGGCTGAAAAGAGAAAAACATAACTAGTCGGTCTAAGAAGGATTCCTAACCGACTAGTTTGACAACTAGTCGGTCGGTGAACCTTCTTGGACCGACTAATTGATCAACAATGAATGAGCTGAATTGAGCAAGGAGATCTAGTCGGTTCAAGAAGGATTCTTAACCGACTAGATGACAATCTAGTCGGTTGGTCCTTCTTCTTGAACCAACTAAGATGCACTGGAAGCCGCGAAATGAAGCACAAAGCTTCGGGAAAGTTTCTATGGGCTTCTATGATAATCCTAGCTCTAATAATGTAAGACCTACTCAAGGCTTAACATTCTATACGATGAAGTTAGAAGACAATAAATTAAACATGACGAACCGTCTTCAAAGCTTCAATCTGAATCTCTTGACTTCAATACTGCTCCTAGAGCTTCAACGAAGCTTCAGGCACACGATCACGCGCTTTGAGAAGTCTTGAGACGTCGCTTTAGATGTACGAAGTAATTTGACGACGATCTCCATAACTGCGCTCACAAAGAGTTAGTTCACGACATTTTTGTTTGTTCATCATCAAAACCAAATCTGGGGAATCAATACTCAACACACTTGTCAAGTGCGGCCCGTAAACTTCCACGTAAAGCGGACCCATATAATGGCCTCACTTGGCAAGTGCGGCCAAAAATGCCTCACTTGCCAACTGCGGCAAAGTCCAAACTAGCCAAGTCAGCGGCGAGGCCACACGCCTTACCCCTGACGTGGCCAGATTTGGTCGAATTCTGTAATTATTTTTTTGGGTCAAAATCTAATAATATTTTTAATTTTGTTTTCCTAAATCTAAAAATTACCCTTTTTGGAAGCAATTTTTTATGTCTAATAAAATAAAAATTAACAGATTTGATATTGAATAATTATTGATATTAATTTATTTCAATCAAATAATTATTACTAATAATTCAAAATATTTAATATTTTAATCATAATTAAATTTGACATAAATTTAAGCAGTAGTTAATATTTAAACCTTATTTAATTCTAATTAAAATTAATAATTCAAAACTAGCAAATAATAATCACAAAGAAATATAAAATAAATAATAATTAAACATTTTTAGAAGAAAGAGACAAGATAGACGAAGATTAGAGGGAGAAAGGCAGTAGAGATTTACAGAAAGTCTATTAATGGTGTATTCAACCATTGCACACGGCATAATTTTTTCAATCTCGAAGCCTGACAGCAGTATAACCACATTAAGTAAATAGTCACGTCACCCATCAAGATACAATATAATTACAAAATAAGTATATAAACCATGTGTTTACAGAGTAAAGAAGATGAAAACAAAATTTAAGAATACACGTGTAACTTCATTGAGATTACATTCTCATTTTGGGACTAGCAGCAGTCCCACCACCCTCTTAACGGCCCCCCGTTGAATTTGCTGGAAGGCAGCACGATTATTACAGAAATAACTTCACACTTCACAAATAACATCAGATTTTGAAGTTTTCTCCATGGACCTCCTAATGACAGTAGATATCAATACTCCTTGGGGATGAATCAAGTGCCATGCATGTAAAATAGCCCTTCGCGAGATCCCAACCAAGCACCCCAACTATGGGTTAGGCTTAGGGAATTTTCTTCACAATATTGTGTTGGTCCGAGTCCATGAACCCCTGCTAGCCAGCCATATGTACGTTAACAACCGTTGGAATAAGAAAGCAACATAAATTTTACAATCAGCTAACGAGCATTCAATTGTTTCCTACCATGTGGCCAGCAAACTGTTGCAAGGATTGAATTTGAGACATTTTCTTCAAAGATTAGCTCGCCGGTCCTTATGCTCCAGATTCTAGCATAGTGGTCCTCTCCACCTGATACGGAAACGAAAGTTCTGCAGTATTGTCACGGTTTTCTGAATAGTACTACGTAAAGTTTAAAAGAAATACCTGATAACACGAGTGTTTCGGATGGATTCACCCCAAGCTGCAGATGACTGTGCGAATTTACATGCCCCTCGTATGACTGAATAGCTCCTCTACGAAGAAGAAGACGATCAAGTAGTTTAATCTGCATCAGCAGTGAAGAGAACTCTTACTTTCGAGGCTATCACAATAACTTGTAAAGGGACTTGTGAATTTGCAAGATGGCCTTCCAATCTTTCCTAGGAGTCATCAACTACAGCAATGGCTGAAACGGCATCTGTGCACCCAGAGGTTAGGGCTTGTTCATACGCATGCTAAATGCAGAGGCTTGTAGTGGCTTAAGCAGATAATATTCCTATGGGAATATATGATGACCAAATAAAAACACAAGAATATAAAAGTTACTAGCCCAAAAAAGTCAAAATTACAAATTGATAACTTAACATAGACATGCAATTCCGTTGAAGTTTTTAAATACATTTAGGTAGGCATCGTCTGCCTTTACTAAATTTATTAATATTTTAAGGACTGCTTAGCTGGCAAAAAGAAAAGGCCTTCAGGACTACATGGAATCTTAAAGCATTGGTGTACATCATAGACAGGTGACTCATGTGCATGTGCTTCAGCGTGGATGAGATTGTAAATACTGGCTATATATTTTGTTGATCAATTTCACTTGAATGCATGCGGTTAAGCTGACGGAATGGCTTTTCACATCACATAAAGAACATGTCCTCACCTGCTGACCATCCAGCAGTGTCTTTCACACCCATTAGTAGTATATCCATGTAAGATACTACATGGCATAGTAGAGCTTTGGTAAAACATCCTATATTAACCATCCCCTAATCTAACCTATCATCTTTGTATAATGGGTAAATCAAGAAAACACTTTTAGAGATTCTTTGCATACAGCAGACAGTGTTATGCAGGATAAACATTATCAGATCCAATGCATGTGTACATATTGAATCGGCCATGCAGTAGGCTATCCATTCAGTGAACTGCATACAACCATTACCTGTGGAACTTCAATGAGCAAAAAACTTTCAGCTCTGTGGAAAGGTCAAATGGACAATTCTCCAATAACAGCAGCATAATAGATAATATGGAGGACCAAAAATCGAAAGGCTAAACGCAGCATGCGCTATTGTATATGTACATATCACAGAAAGATCAAAATTATGACTATACAAGATGTCTAGATGGTAATTAAAATATTAACTCACAGATCCATCCATGGAGCTTCCTAAAAAGTAGTTTTCATCAGATTGGAGTGCTACCAAGCTGCAGTTTAGTATACCACAGTTAGACAACCCAAAGAAGATCTTATAAAGCAATATATATGAGGTGCATATAAAACATACTAACACCTGCAAACAGCTGATGGCATCAAGGGGTGATTGTATAAAGTTGACGTTCTCTTGGTCTGTAAAAAACACAAAACCGCCAACATTAATTCTTGAAAGGTACATCAGTCAACATATTGACATGTAAGTATTACTGCTTCAAGCGAAAAGGAATCATTTCACATGCCAAGATATTTATGATATTTCCCTCCTGCTCCTAATTATTCCAAACTAGACTGTCAACAATCAGTGTGAAGGTTGACATCAAACCAAGCCTTCAGTAAAGTCTGATCAAATGCTTCCACTGATGTTTCTCTTGAAATCTTGCTCCATATAGTTAACCAATTTAAAATGAATATGTTTGGTACTGCTTCAAATATTTTTCTAACAGTCGTCGTGATTTTCCACATAGGTTTCCATGTCCTAAAAGCAATTTTCTACTCCTTGATCAAAAATAATAAATTCACTGATGAAAAATGCTAATCGTTGATGACCCTTCAATCGACGTTCATATTTTTGGAGTACCTCAAATCTTTGTCTAGACCTTTTCTCATGGCTAACAGGAGATGCGCGATTTGTTCTCTGAACAATTGGTGATGTACCATGCCTGGATGAAACCTGTGAAGACCGTGATTGTTTCTCCCGCACATCGACGTCAATAATAGCTCCGTTTCGAAGCCCACATAGGACAACATTTCCCTGCAATAGACGAAAAAAATAAACTGGGCATAAGCAAATGTTTCAGAATTAGTAAAACTGACATGCGCAAGCAGCCTTCTGTGAGGGAAAAGTGGACTAGACTGTAGCATAGAATCACGCTGGGCCATTAGCATAATGTAATAGTCATCTCAGCCCCAAAAAAATAAAATATAATACCAAGAAAATCCAAATACACAAACTTGCCTGCTCACTGCTCAGAAGAAACAAAATATCACTTGAAAGTTCAAATATGAATTGACCCATCTCAATCATGAGTATAATCCAACGTTCATCATGATTAACTAGGATGCTAACTTAAGAAAATTAATCATATAGAACATTAGAAACGCAATCAAATTGATATAAGAAATGATTGAGATGCATTAAAGAGGCGGTGGCAAGGCCAAAAAGAAAATAGTTTTCCAGATGTCATATCAGGATATTTAAAAGAATTACAATACCAATGGGCATTGATGATTTTCGAGAGAAAAGAAGGATAATTTTTTTATGGACATCAGTTCACACACACACACACACACACACACACACACACAATAACCAGAACATTTACGATATGCTAAGCATTTAGCTCAGATATAAGGACATAGAATAATTAGAATGGCAACAGGAACAGTGTTTCTATTAGCAATAAGATATAAGATTTAAAACACAAGATATGTTACAAAACTCTCCACTTGATACCCAAAATAACACCCACATGCTCAAGCATTTAGCATATGGCATTCATAATCAATATACGAAACCACATCTCAGAAGGTAACAGCAAAATGCTATCCCCAATAGCAATTGAAATCATTCATAACTACTGCAAATATCAAGATAACAGTACTGAAAGGAAAATTCTAATATGAAATTTCTGCCTGAAATAGAAGTTAAATAAAATGAGCAAATCAGTCTGTGGTTAAAACATGATAGTGCTAATTGTCAAGAATTTAAGATAGCAACCAGCATCCACTGTTTAAAGTTGCGGTAGAAATTGACTGTACATGATCTTTAATTATTAATATGTATAACACTCGTGATACATAAATGTAGTATCAGTTTTTGAGCAGACCCCTGGAGAACAAAGATATATCATTTCAACCAAACTCTGCTCGTAAGGTAAAATACAAAATGCAAGAGAGATAAAAGCATATGAACAAACAAATAAAGATCACAGTCATAGGTTATCAAAATCTATCTGCAATGAATAATTAAACAAGTAACCTTCAGCAGTAAATATTCACTGCCAGAAATTGAGTGCCAGTACTGTAGAAGTCATTTACTATCTCTGGATTTGTGTCAGAGTAAATTATTTTACAAGCCAACTGTTGACATGTTCGATTTTACAACCAGAATGGCAATATCATGCGGTTAACTAAACGCGGATAAATTTTTGTAGCCCAAACTAGGCAGTGGAAGAAAAAAGGATAAATGTGTTTTAACTCAAAGCCATCCATGGGACATGGCTCATGGTTATATGATGGTCAACGCATGTAAAAGATTTCTTACTCGAGAGGTTCCATCTGACATATTGAATAATTTAGACAAACCAGTCTACAAGTTCCACCGTCAAAAAATATGCGCAACGGAGTCTGTAACTTATTTCAAGTTAAGAATCGGAGGAATCATAAGAACTCATTGTAAATAAGAGATCAGAAGATAATAACTTAAAGCATAAACTACTTAACAAAAACTAGATATGACCCTAGTGGTGTAGCATTGAAGCGTGGGGGGAAAAAGCTGGTCCAATGCTATATTACCGAATGGTCAAACTGTTGTGAGAAGACGTCGCTTTTACTGCAGTACACCCATGATGAAACTCTAGTCTCTAAATTTATCAAAGCAGCCCCAAAATTTGTGCCTATAAGGAAATGAAAGATAAAGTTACAGTCTTACAGAATACAGTCAATAATACAACTCTGTGAACTATATGCCACTTGAATGATTAGTAGACACAGAATGCAAAAAAATTCCTTTAAGAGTAAAGGAATTTAAGAGAAGTTTTTTTTAAAAATGACATATTTCTCAGTTTGGATGCACATTAAAATCTATATTGGTCAAAATAAAGCTAAGACAAAAGATTGTAGTCTGTGTTCACTGAAAATAAAAATGATGCATTAATGTAGTAAACAATGGTTTGATGGATCTCACATCAATGCATTTAAAATAAATAGAAAACATCATTGCTAGAGATAAAATAGGAGAACGAAGTTTAAACCCAAAGCCCACATTTTTTCAATGAAAACGCTCAGTTCTCAATTACCATCATGAAGAACAAAAACACGGATCCATCTAAAGAGTATAACATTACAAGAAGATGGAGGATATGCAAATGGCCTTTGGTCTTATTTTAAACTTAAAGAAATGATAATACTTCAAGTTGCATCTAAGTTACAAGGGAGTTAAAGGGGGCTTATTTTGCTTCTCGTTCAGAAAGGATTACAACCAACTCTGCAAAGTTTATCTTGTTTCATCATCTGTGTTGAAAAAGTAGCAGAATTCTATCTCCAAATTAATAAATGAAAGCAAATTGCAAGAACTCACCAACTACTGCATGTGTTCCATTCTGACTGCAATCAGCAGTCCATATTGTGCAATCAAATGAACGAACATTCGAAGTTCTTCTATGAAGATGGAAGGAACTTGATCTGAAATCCATAGGTTCAGTAAGATTTACCATGTAGACAGACCCACCAGACACTCCCGATCCAAGAGTGGTCACCATGTTTTGAATTGTCAAGGATCCAATTTAATCTACACAATATAGATGAAAGATTTTTTGCAGCACAATAAATCCATACTAACCCATAAAGCAAATACTTTGAGCTGTGTTACCTCTTCTTTTTCCCAACATGGGTATATTGGGCATTAAAAAATTTCCATTTTTTTTCAAATATTAGGACTTCGTATTGAAATCTAATGATAAATTGACATATACAAACCCTAGTTTTACCGAAATTAATGTTTTAGCATGCAAGTAAATGTGTGTGTATTCAATTTTACTTTTTTTTAAAAACAAATTATCCTTCTTCCAAATATGAAGAATTAGGTATTAAGCTATTTTTTTCAAAGTTTATATTTTGAGAAAACGTTCAATCTTTAGATGTATTTAGATTCTCTATATCTAACCTTACCTAATTGATCTATCTAAATATACTCCTGTAAACCTATCAAGTTATAATGTCACATCTAATAAGCATGGCTGAAATCCATATAATTAGAATTCAACTTAATAAGGAGAAAATCGGATGGATGGCTGATGGTCTGATGGTAGAGGACCTCTCTCCAAGTGCATGTCACATGATCAAGACTAGTTATTATCTATTATACAATAGAGGATGTTTGTCCTAGGTGGCATTTTTGTCCCATGGTGCAATGTCACATCGCCACATGGGATGCCACCTAGCACAACCATCCCACATCCCCTCACTTATTTACATGGTTATCATTCCCTCTTCATCCCCAAAAAAAAAATCAACCCCAAGCTCACTTGTTTACATTTTTGCCCTAGGGGATTTTTCCACTATAACCCCCAAGGTTTTTGCATTTATCCTTTACCCCCCGTCGATACCAACACATACACCCACACTTCTCACTCCGTTCGTTTGTGTGCGTGCACCACATCTTGTTCGTGGGGGGGTTTGGCTCCGTGCACTGTGTGCACGGGTTATTTCTAGTTATTCCACATTGGAGAAAGTAGGTTGTAGTATATTTTTATGCATGTCAAGAAAAAACAAATTATTTGAACACATAAAGATATGAAATGTTCTTGGATACAATGCACTCGTAAAGGATGAAGCATCCTCCACTTGATCATGGCAATGCCTCTCAATCCTTCGTATGCAAGATATATTGGAGGAAAAACTTGCTGATGACTCTGGGGCACTTCAAAGACTTCCTAATGAAATATTATCTCAGGATTCGTGCGACGTTCCATCTGGCCAGACATGCTCTGATGTGCATCGGGAACCAGAACTGAAGCATTGTCCCACAGTTCCAACTTCATACAGACTGCAAAAATAAGGTGTATTCACCCAAGAAAACTTAAATACAAATGGATTGACATGCTTGTATGGTGTTGCACAATTAGATTCAGAATAAAAAACAAGTCAGGGGAGTATTATAAATGAAAGGAGATAAGGTATTAACTAACACACAATTTAATAAAACAAAAGATCAACCCGTCTACTTGTGGTAGGGTCAACACCAAGAAATCCAATGTATAATTGCATAGCCTCTGTGATGCGGAATGAACAGGAAACACATGCAAGTTCTTTCAAAAATTGAAGCAAATCCTACGCCATAAAGAACTCATGATTGAAGAACAAGAAATTAAAGTTTCATGTTTCATTTAGGAGTTTTGGACGATTTAATCTTTTGGTTTTTTGAGTCCTTTTACATCTCTTTTATTTCAGTTTTTTTAAATTTCTCTTTAAAGTCTTTTTGAGTTTTCTTTTGAATAAAGGGTCTTTTATTTATTCTTGGATTTGAGATGGTTTCTTATATTAGAGATTGAGTCAATTTAAGATTTTAATTTGAACCTTCTGTAGCCTTAATTCTAGTTTGTGTAAGATTAATTTTTAAAGAGTCAAGTTTTATTTTCTATATAATGGATTCATGACTTTCGCTGTAATCAGAAGATGAAAGATTGAATAAAATCTGAGTTTGTAAACTTGGTTTGCAACAGTGAAATCTTTTACATATGAGGTGCAAGGGTGGATGCTGAATGGTCTGAGCGTAAGGTCCGACGGAATCATAAATGTGCGAGGTGTTAAAGTTGGTTGTCGTTCGATTTCAGGATGAGAAGCTTAAAACTTTCTATCATTTAGCTTAAACACCCTAATTTTGTTCTTTCCCAAACCCACCACAAATACTATATGTTTAATTACTTCTCCTCATCCTCCTCCTTTTTCAATTGGTATCAGAGTATAATTTCCTTTCTTTTTCCACTTTTGTCATCATTTTATTTTTTTTCATTTTAAGCTTAGTTTTCTTTAGCAAAAAGAGTCAAAAAAAATTAATTTAGCTAAAACCCAGTTCAGAAAAAAATATTCAAGCAATCAAAAAACCTTGCTACAGTACCCGCGGCTGGTACAATATCACATCTGAACAGTAATTTCAGTATCTACTACAGTAATTTCTACAAATTGTGAAATCTTGAGCTATTTTTGATGATTATTGAACCATTTTGAGATTGATTTTTGAGCCGTTAAAAGCTAGATTTCAATCATTTGATATTCATAGGTAATCAAGATAAGCTTTACAAATTGCTTTTGGACCGGTACATTATCCTTGAGCAGATCATTGCACGTCCTGACGCCCTAGAAGCGTGATACCAAAAAATAAGTTTATTCCACAGGAACATCATGTATGGTATTCTTTTGAGTTATGAAGTCACCTAAGATCAAACCAGTGCATGAGCCCGAGTTTGAGTCCGGGATCGAGCCTGAATCTGATTCAACGATCATGCCTAAGTCTGATGCCCGGCCTAAGCCTAACTCAACATAACTTGTGTTAAATCCTAAGTCCGCGCTTGAGCCTGAGATGGAGCTACAGCCAGAGACAGAATCAAATGCATAGTCTGAATTAACAATGTGATAGGATTTGCAAGAAAATTTGGGGACAAAATTAGTGTTTTTATTGAACGTAGAAAGGGATAAAACATCTTGGCCTCTTTGAGAGGAGCACCGCTCTCCCAAGCCACCAATTCGAGAGGATGGCCGAACTCTACCACTAAACTAGGATTTTAATCTATTCTTTCTCACAAAATCATCATACCTCATAATCTCCCTAATTCGCCACATGTATAATAATCAAATTTCCCCTTAATTACGAAAACACTCATGGAACCCAAAGTTACAGAATTGCCACTTGCCACTGTGCTATTATTTTGTGTACGCCACCGTCGCTAGTAAGTCATAAATCCATCATTACTTCCCAAAAGAGAACTTGTCCTCAAGGTGAAAATCTGAAATCGTTGCTCAATGACTCCAAACTCTCATGTAGCCTCATGGTCAAGGAGTCACTTCCATTGGATCGACACCTCGGTGCATTTCCTCGACAAACTCCTTACAGCTCCAATGGTTCCAAGATCACCTTCATGTCCTCATTCAAAGTCAATGGTATCGATAAAGAAAGTGTGGTCCCCAATAGCCTGACGAAGCTATGATACATGAAAAACTGGATGTATAGTGGACTGCAACGGTAACGTCAATCGGTAGACAACCTGATCAATCCTTGTCTCAATCTCATAAGTCCCCAAGTATCAAGATGACAGCTTCTCATTTGTTTGGTGAGCAGATGATCACTAACGTTACGGTCGCAGCTTCAAGTATACTCTCTCGGTGCAAGATATACCTCTCATATGCCAGATGTCGCTTCACGTCCTCTAGCACCATGTCTCTCCTCCAGGTACTGATCCACTGAGAAATTGGCGCAAAACTGTGTCCGTAATATAGTAGATATGGAGGATCACGTCCATATAGAACTTTTAAAGGCGTGGTCTGAGCTGCGGTGTGATAAGATGTGTTTGTACAAGTATTCAACCGATGTCAGCCACTTTGCCCACTGCTTCGAAGCCTTTGAAATAAAACAACACAAATAGATCTCTATGCTACTGTTGACGATCTCAATCTGGCCGTTCGTCTGGGGATAATAAGTTCTGCACTTCTTTAAGACAGTTTCATTCATCCTAAATAGCACCCTCCAAAATGGCACGATCTGACACGATGGATCCCGAAACCACATACAACCTCACCCCCTCCTGTAAGAATGATGCTGAAACTATCACCATTGTGTAAGGATGTTGAATGGCCACAAAATGTGTATATTTGCTGAAGCGGTTTACCACAACAACGATGACTGAGTACCTATCTGACTTAGGCAACATTTCGATGAAATCCATCGTGACATCTTTCTGGATCCGATCTAACAAGTATAGAGGCTTTATCAGCCCCCCAGGAACCATCGATATGTGTTTGTGACGCTGGCAAAATGTCACACTTACCCCTCCTCTCAGAATAACCCTTGAAACAGATGTTGTTAAGTCTTGAGGACTCCATAATGTCCCCAACTACACTTTTACAGAACTCATGTAATATGCTCGGGATGTGTATAGATGTTCTAGGCAAGACAAGCCGTTCCTGGTATAAAAATCGCTGCCCATCCAATGAATACTTTGAAAACTCTGTCAATTCCTGTAGAAACACGAATCAAATCTTCGTTGTTAATACATGGGTACGACCCACGAAGCGAGAGCAATATGATGAAGCCCACTTAAAGACTTAAACCTCAGCCCAATAACTTGAAAGCCCGCCAATGGAGGAGAGTTATCGCTCAGTCAATGAGACAGCTCATTGGACCGTTAAAGCTCCGCTAGTTACACAGGAGTAGTTAATAGAGACCGAGTAAATGGACAGTCGTTCTCAACAATCCGGGAGAAGATTTCGCCACAATCAATGAAGAGCCATTATGCACTATCGACTGACATCCTCAACTATAAATAGATGAAAAGACAGCGTAAAAAAGGTTCAGACTCCCAAGGTACGAGAGACCTAATACTTTGAATTATTCTGCCACTTTTATATTTCTTCCTCCAAGTAGCTTGAGGTGACTGCCTCGAGACGAATCTCTGCGGGTCGATCTCGACAGCCTCAATCCTTCTCTTAAGTTCTCATTCTAGCTTAAGCATCGGATGGGATGGGTCGGAATCCAGATCCGACCACCTGACGTTCCTTTGTGGTGCAGAAAATTCAAGGCGGTCGACCCATCAGGAGGGTCGAACAGCAGACTCGACCCAACAAAGGGGTCGAACGGCAGCTCCTATCAACCGTGGTTCCATATTAGACCCAACGGAGGGGTCGAACGATCGTGGTGTCTAGCTGCCAAGACTGAACACTCTCTTTTCTGCCATCGACCCCGGTTCTACTAATCGAGGGTCTCACTTCACCAGTTGACGAGGCTCCACCTCGACAAAGGAGTCCGAATCAGCCCAAATACTGTTGACGCCATTTTAGCTTTAACAGTTAGCGTCGTTTGTGGAAAAACAAAGTCGACATCCCCGTCACCCACCAACTCTGACAATGTCGACTCGCCTCGCAACACCTCAAGAGAAGATCATGGCGTCTCCCAGTACCAGAATCCTTAACATGATACTGGAAGGACCACCCAACCCAGAGATATCAACTTCCCTCCAAAGTTCTTATGTTGGGAGGTTGATGACTATCTCGGTGGAAAAGAAACGTCCAAGAGACTTTACACCTCCAATATCTTTTTCATATGAAGATTTGGAGGGCATGAAGCTGTCACATGACGATGCCGTTGTCATCAGTGCCACCATTGATATGGTGGCGAGGAAGAGATTACTCATCGACACTAGGATTTTGTGTGATATGCTCTTCTTCACCACGCTGGAGAAGATGAAACGGGTTTCGTCGGAGTTGATGGAATGTCTCGGACCTCTCGTAGGTTTCACCGAACATTCTGCCACCAGTAACGGGCATCATCACGCTACCGGTGACCCTTGAAACGTACCCACGATAGGTCACTCGTTTGACAAAATTTATCGTGGTAAAGATCAACTCGGCATACAACGGAATCATCGGCAGACCGCTACTTAACGCAATGGAGGCGGTGGTCTTGACATTCCACCAGATGATTAAATTCCAGACTCCTGAGGGAGTTGGAAAGGCAAAAGGGAATCAGATGCAAGCTAGATCGTGTTACTTTCTGTCCACCTCATTGAGAAGGGTGGAGCAAGCAGACCCAGATGATCTCAGCAACAAGGGTAAACATGAGGAGCACCGACCCGTAGCTGTCGAAGAGACAGAGAACATCCAGATCGCTGAAGGAGTTGGAAAGACTGTTTCCATTGCGTCGATGCTCTCTTCGACCTAAGGGAACAATTAATTACACTCCTAAGGGAGAATGCTGACGTCTTCGCATGGTCTCCAAAAGATATGCCTGGCACCGACCCTCGGGTGGTCTCCCGTAAGCTGGAGATCGACTCGACTTCCAAGCCCGTAAAGCAGAAGAATAGGAACATGGAGGGCGACAAGATGAAAGCTGCTACTGAAGAAGTAGATCGGCTTCTGGCAGCGGTGTTCATTCGGAAAGTCTAATACCCTGAGTGGCTCTCCAATGTTGTAATGGTGAAGCGGCCAACGGCAAATGGAGTATGTGTGTCGACTTCACCAATCTCAACAAAGTCTGTCCGAAGGACAGCTGCCCCCTGCCTCGAATCGACCATCTCGTCAACATCGCCTTTGCTATGAGCTCTTAAGCTCCATGGATGCTTTCTCATGCTACAACCAAATCCAAATGGCACCTGTAACGAATAAAATACTTCATCATTGATCAAAGTATTTTTTGTTATAAAAAGATGCCATTTGGTTTAAAGAATGCATGATCGACGTATCAGCGTATAATGGACAATGTCTTCCGGGCACAAATTGGGCGAAACTTGGAGGTCTATGTTGATATGCTGGTCAAGTCGAAAAAGCCGACGGATCACATCGCAGATCTCCAGGAGACAATTGCACATGATTCGTCGCTACAATCTTTGGTTGAACCCCACAAAGTGTATGTTTGGGGTTCGATCTGGGAAGTTCCTCGGATTCATGCTGACGAGTCGAGGTATCGAAGCTAATCCCGACAAAGTCGCGGCTGTCGTAGCAATGAAGGAGCCATCTACCATCAAAGAGCTTCAGATGCTGAATGGAAGGATAACAGCTCTGGGTCGATTTCTTTCAAAATCGGCTGAGGTCACTACCTTTTTTCAAAGTGTTGAGGAAGGCAATAGCGTCCACAACAAAGGACAAGAAGATCATTGAGTGGGATTTGGATTGCAAGAAGGCTTTTTCTGAGCTGAAGGAGTATCTCCGCAACCCACCACTCTTGACTAAGCCCGACAAAGATGACATGTTGATCATATATTTAGCTGATACCATGGAGGCTGTAAGCTCGGCTCTTGTCAAGGACTCGGGAATACGACCGATCTACTATGTCAGTCAGGTCCTCCGTGGAGCTGAAGTCAACTACTCCAGAATAGAGAAGCTGGCGTTTGCTTTGGTCCAGTCAGCAAGGAGGCTTCGACTATACTGCCAAGCACACACACCATTCTAGTCCTCACCGACACCCCTTGGAGCAAACTCTAAAGAGGCTTGATCGATCAGAAAGGATGACTAAGTGGGGGGTCGAATTGAATAAGTTCGACATTCAATACAAGCCGAGAACTGACATCAAAGGACAAGCCCTAGCTGACTTCATCGTCGAACTCACCTGTGACGACGACCCACAGGAAGAGGTACATATTGCTAATTTACATCTCAACATTCCCATTTCTTCCTCGCCAGGTATCGACTTTCCAATAGTCACCCATGAAGAGGAAGGGACATGGATCGTGCAAGTTGATGGCTCAACTTGAACCGAAAGCGGAGCGGGTATAATCGTCCAAACACCAGAGGGCAATATACTCGAGTACGCTCTTTGGTTGGACTTCCATACCACGAAAAATGGGGTGGAATATGAAGCTGTCATCAATGGGCTCAGGTTGGCTCGAGCGTTGGGGGCAAAGGTCGTACACCTCGACAGCGACTTCAACTTGATAGTCCACTAGCTGAATGGAGGCTACGAAGCTCGAGAAAAAACAATGCAGAATTACATGCAGATTGCCAGAGCTGAGCTGACCAAATTCATACGGGTGGAGATCCATTATGTACCACGATCAAGGAACCACCGAGCTGACGCTCATCCTCTTTTCAAGAGCTTAGGACGAAGATCCACCACATTTTGCCATAGGCCTGGGTGGAGTCAGCTTCTCGACCCTCACCCTCTTTTCAAGGTCTTTCCTTTCTTGTGACGGAAGACTCCTCTTCTTGATCATGGGCTTTGTAGGCCCTGAGATCACGACAAAGCCACCACATTTCGACATGGGACAAAATTCATGCGGGTGGAGATCCACGACAGAGCCACGACAGAGCCACCAAATTCATGCGGGTGGAGATCCACAAGAGCTTGGGACGAAGAGCCACCACATTTCGCTATAGGCGAGAGGGGTGGAGTCAGCTTCTTGACCCTCATCCTCTTTTCAAGGTCTTCCCTTTCTTGTGAGGGAAGACTCCTCTTCTTGATTATGGGCTCTGTAGGCCATGCGATCACGACATGTTCACTAGCACCTGTTACAAGAGTGGCAGAGGCGGTGATCAGAACGGGAGGCATGACCGTAGGAGTGACAGCCCACGTCGAAATCTCTCACGACGAGGCTCGAGAGGATGACCCAAAAGTCCCCTGACTTTGCCTCCCTCGGAGGAAGAGCTTTGACTGAGGGGAATAGGGGACTGAGCGCTTGAGCCCCCAGCACTTTTCTTTTTCTTCCGCTGATCTCTCTAAATCCGGCCTCAGTGCAGGGTCCAAATTTCTGTAAGCTCCTCCAGCCATATCTGCAAATGAAAAATGTAATTACTGTGAGTGGTCGTAATAAAAGCACAAAAGCAGTATCCATTACCTGAACTCCACGAAACGATCTTCATCCGATGGTTGTCCAACAAAAATGAGGTTGACCTCTCTCTCGACGGTCGACTCAAAAGACGTTTGGCCGCTTCGGACTCACCAGGTACTAACCCAAATTCTTTGAAAATATCAGAGCAAAGGGGAACTCCAACCAGTGAGGATCGACCCCATGCTTGGAAGGAAAATGAATACAAAATTATCCTCACAATTAGGATCAGAGATAGAGAGATCGCAGACAAACTCCTTATCTTTGCGAGCCACATTTTGGTACCATACCTTATGAGAGTCGACCACCACTTGGAAGAAATATCTAAACAACCGAATGGATGGTTGAACTCCTCAAAGCTCGCAAAGCATGGTAAAACAAATCATGGGGAAAATATCATGAGGCGCAAGCTGACACAAGGAAAGTTCCAGAAAATTCAAAATCGCCATTATAAAGTGATGGAGATGAAAACGAAAGCCAAAGAGGAAGGATTTCAAATACACTCCAATCTCATTTCTCCGAAGGAAACAAATTCTTTCATGGAATTCTGGAAACCTAACCCTATAAGGAGGAGATAGACAATCTGACCAGATCTTCGCGGCCAGATCACAAGAGAGCTCTGGCACCTTTTCCAGAATCTCTCGAGGAGCTTTTGAATTCGGATCAGCCGAAGAACAGGAGATCCAGGTTCCATGCAAAGTCATTTCCCTTTTCCAGTAACCACGACATAATGAAAAGGTCGAAGACACTGCATAATTTCCTCATAAGTCGGCTCCTTGATCCTCACAAGTCGTCACATAGCCATAAGAGCTAAGAAGAACCTAGATGAGAAAAGAAAGCTCCCTTATCAAGATCGGGTGAACACCAAAGAAAGCAAAGGCAAAGACGAACTTTTGAAAATTTGGAGACGAAGCAGGAAAGCCTCTTGTCTTTCCTCTTCCCATTTTAAATTGAGAAACCAAAGACAACCACTTTATGAGCGGCATGTTTCATGGTCTAATCTCAGGAGACGGCGAGGATCAAATTTGAAGGCGAAAGGTTTTGGCGGCAGAAATCAAATAGGTCCGCTTCGACTGACGTGCCCATTTAATGTGACTTCACATCACTCGGTCTCAATCAACGCTGTTTCCTGAGCACGAATGGTGTGTGCCATTGTTAATACATGGGTACGGCTCACGAAGCGAAGGTAGTGTGATGAAGCACACTTAAAGACTTAAACCTCGGCCCAATAACTCGAAAGCCCGCCAGTGGATGAGAGTTATCACTCATTCAATGAGACATCTCATTAGACCATTAAAGATCCGCTGGTTACACAGGAGTAGTTAATGGAAACTGAGTAAATAGGCAGTCGTTCTCAACAACCCCGGTGAAGATCTCGTCACAATCAATGAAGAGCCGTTATGCACAATTGACAGACATCCTCCACTATAAACATATGAAAAGACAACGTAAGAAAGGTTCAGACTCCCAAGGTACGAGAGACCTAATACTCTAAATTATTCTGCTACTTTTATATTTCTTCATCCAAATAGCTTGATGTGACTGCCTCGGGCGAAACTCCGCAGATCGATCTCGACGGCCCCAAGCCTTCTCTTAAGTTCTCATTCTAACTTAAGTATCGGAGGGGATTTGGGTCGAAATCCAGATCCGACCCCCCTTGACGTTCCTTTATGGTGCAGAAAATTCAAGGGTCGACCCATCGAGAGGGTCGAACAGCAGACTCGACCCAACAAAAGGGGTCGAACGACAGTTCCTATCAACCGCGGTTCCATATTCGACCCAATGGAGGGGTCGAACGATCGTGGTATCTAGCTACCAAGGCTGAACACTCTCTTTTCTGCCATCATCGACCACGGTTCTACTAATCGAGTATCCCACTCCACCAGCCGACGATGCTCCACCTCGACAGAGTAGTCCGCGTCAGCCCAAAAACTGTTGACACCAATTTTGGCTTTAACATTCGCCAACTTCCCATCATCCTCAAATTCTCACAGTAAGGACTCCCAATTAAGAATCACCGATACAAACAAGGCTGTCAACTGTGAATCATCTCCTTACCGAAACAAAGCATCTGTAGACCTATTCTCTAACCTTGGCCTATACTGAATCTCGAAATCATATCCCCAACAACTTAGATAGCCACCATCGGTGCTCCTCAGTAACCATACGTTGCTCCAACAGATATTTGAGGCTTCTCTGATTCCTTCGCATTATGAAGCATCGTCCCAATAAGTAGGGTCTCCACTTCTGCACTGCCAGCACAATAACCATCAATCACGTTCATAAACAGACTTAAGCTGAACCCTCGCCGTCAACACCTAGCTGAAGTAAGCCAATGGCCGCTAATCATGCATCAACACGACGCCTAACCCATACCATGAAGCATATGTCTCTATCACAAAAGGCCAGGTGAAGTTTGGAAGAGCTAGCACCTTTACATTGGTCATAGCCCTCTTCAAGACCTCAAAAGCTCATATCGCTTCCTCGTCTAATTGAAAGTTGTCTTTCTTGAGCTGCTCCGTCAGTGAGCAGGCAATGGCATTATACCCATTGATGAACTTCATGTAATATCCCCTTAGCCCAAAAAATCCTTGCAACTCCCGCAAATTGGTCGGGCATGGCCAATCATCACTGCAATCCAACTTGTCAGCTGCCACCCCCCATCGAAACCACATGCCCCGAATAATACACTCTCAACTGTGCGAATATGCACTTCTTGTTGACGTATAACTGGTGATTCTGCAAATCCTGTATTACTATCTCCAAATGCTCCACATATGCCTCCATGAATCAGATGTACATTAAAATGCCGTTAAAAAGACATCGGAAATCTCCTTAAGTATGGATGAAATGCCTTGTTTATGAGGGCCTGAAAACTAACAGGTGCATTGGTCAAGGAAAAGGCATGACCAAAAACTCGTAATGGCCCTCATGAGTCCAGGAAGCAGTCCTAGCCACATCCTCAACTCGCATCCTGATCTGGTAATTAACCCGACTTGAAATCAATTTTGGAGAAGATTGTCACTCTATGTAGCTCATCTAAAAGCACGCTCATCGATTACCGAGAAAGTAAATTTGTCGGAAACCGTCTCCTTGTTCAACTCCCGATAGTCGACTTAGGACCTCCAACTACCATCCTTCTTCACTACAGTACCGGGCTTAAAAGGGATTCTCACTGGGCTATATAAGTCCTGCTTCTCCCCAACCATCTACTCAATCTCGTCCTTCTGCACTTTGGGTATCGATAGGGCCTCATGTTAATGAGTGAGACTCCCTCTCACATGAATATGACATGCTCGTAGTCCTGTGGAGGAGGGAGACCACGAAGCGTCTGGAACACTCCATCGAACCGAATCAGAAGCGGTTGCACCACTGTGGGAATGTCTCGATCCATCCCTTTGTCCTCTCCTGTCAAGCCATGTAGCTCCACCAAAAATCTTTTCCCTGTCTGTATCGCCTTTGCCGTGATTTTCAAAGAAACCATGGTTTGACACAAGCTAATATCTCTCTGGATTGTAACTATTCTCCCCTTCCTGAAACTCCATACGCAACGCTTCCTATTGATCTTCGTTTTCCTCAAATATTGCAATCATTTCATCCCCAAGATCACATCTGTGTTGCCCAGGTCAAGTGATAAGTCATCCACGATCTAAATGCCTTGAAGAGTCAAAATGATCCTGCAACAGACTCCTCTACTGCGCTCCACCTTCCCAGTCCCCATCACCCCAAAACTTCACACGTCCATCAGCTGCACCCTCTGCTGATCCACCGTCCTAATGGAGATGAAATTGTGGGTGGCCTACCATCAATATGCACCGTGACCTCCTGAACTGAAATCCTTCCCATCAACTTCAAGGTGTGATTCACAGTGAACCTTACAACAGAGTTTAACGAGACCTCTACGACATCCAAACGTGGATGATCTTGTTCTCTTGCCTCCTCGTCTTTTGCCTCCACAAACTCATCCTACTTGTCATCCACTATCCGCACCTGAAGGATGCGGTCTTGGCATTGATGTCCTGAAGTAAAATTCTCATCGCATCGGAAGCACAACCCATTCGCTTGCTTGTCCTGTATCCCTGTCTCTGTCAGGCACTTGAACTGTCCCCTTAGTCATGCCTCGTTGGCTTTATCCTTTTTGATCTAGGCCCCTCTTGTCGTTGTCTCTGCTCTACTGACTGTGCTTAGCTGCGAAAAGCGAGGCCTCCCCATGTCCCCTTGGCATGCGCTCTGCTATGTGTTTATCCCTAATCATCTGATCTAGCTCCATCGTATCACTCAATCCTCCCAATCTCTGTATGCGGAGCTCGGCTCGGATGTCTGCCCTGAGCCTCTTCATGAAATTCTCTTCCAACATCGCCTTAGATATCCTCCTCACTCAGCCTAATAGCATCTCAAACCTCTTCATGGATTCCCTGACGGTGCCCTCTTGCTTGAGCGAAAGGAGTTGCTCAAGTAAGCTACCTCCTTGAGTGCTATGAAATCGATCAACCAGGTAGTCCTTGAACTCCTACTATAATCGCACAGGTTGCCCTTGCTCCCTCCACCAGTACAGGGCCAACATCTCTCCTTCCAAACATATAGCAACTGCCATCAACTTCTCCTCCTCTGTCAAACTCATGGTGAAATACCACTCAACCCGGTAGATCCATGCATAAAGGTCCTCCCTACCACGAAGTTTAACGAGACCTCTACGTCCAAATAGGGATACCCCATGTCCAAATGGGGATGCTTCATGGTGGGATCCTCCAACATCTACTACATTATGGCCACAATTCTACATTAGTTTCTCCTGTGGTGCAATACCCAAAAGGAACGAGCAAAACACTCCCACAGTGGTGCAACAGATTCTGATTCGGCCCCAATTGCCCCGTGGTCTCCCTCCCCCAATGGAACCACAAGCATGGCAGTCTTGTGAGATGGAGTCTCACCCATCAGTGTGAGGCCTTATCGATACCTCAGGTGCAGAAGGATGAGATCAAGCGGATGGTTGGGAAGATGATGCAGACATGGCTTTTATAGAACAGTATGAATTCCTTTTCTAGTACAGTCCTGCTAGTGAAGAAAAAGTTATTGGGATCCTGTAGATGGCAAACAAACACTAGAGGGGTGGTGATTAGTGTTTCTCAAAATTAATGCTCAAGTAAAAAATCTAAACCCTTTAGTTATGATTTAGACTCAAAAGGAAGTTACTCCTCTAGGTTCTTAATCAACAATTACTAAGCTACTTGCAATTAGAGATGTACACATCGGAATTCAAATCACAAATGCAAGCAATGTAAATAAAGAAATGAGAGACAAAATATCACAATGCAAATACAAAGAATTATCCAGGTTCATCCTCCCGTGGGCTACATCAAGTCCCCACCTAGTTAGAATTTTCCACCAGTCAACTCTTCAGCAAGAGATCAACTTTGCCTCAAACTTGATGGCTTATACAAACACTTAGCTTCGCTTGCTAGGAATTTCCACACACCTTGCTCCTAGCAAGGGTTTCCAATACAAATATCACCTCTTCTCTAAGAGGACCTCCCTTGAGGCTTTTTACAATAACTCAAATATAATCAAAGATAAAACTCTTACCACCATACCCTTGTGTGAATTTACAAACCTTTGTTTTGGTGTTGAATCTACAACCTTCCTATAGCCATGAGGATTGAAGCTAAGTGTGTGTGCTATAAGAAAAATCCTTTCTTTGATCTCAAGAAAAATGAAGTTAAAACACATAGATCAAAGAAGCAACTTGAATCATTCTCTAAGAAAATCAAGATTAAAACTTAAGAGAGATGATTACAAAGGGCCAATAGATTGCTAAAAAGCTTTTTGAAAAAGAGAATTAAATTGGCCAAAGGAAGCTTGGAAAAATGGGTTTGAATGCTCTTAAAACTTAAGAAATATGGTCATTAATTGCTCTCAAACATTCAGCCATCACCAGCCTTAAATAGGGGCTAACCCGTTGAAACTGTTTACAAAATATCGCCCAACAGAAAAATAGACACACTTTCGTAAATTATGGAGTTGTGTTTTTTTGTCCGTTGGGCCAAAGTAGTCGACTATAGTAATGCTGATAGTCGACTCCCAGATCAACGATAGCTGACTACCAACACAACTATAATCGACTCCCTTTAGGATCAGAGATATATCCACGTTTTTTCCATACAAATTTTCATGATACATATGAAAAATCATAAAAGAATTCAAAAAATATTTCACATCTTTTCAAAAAAAATTCAAAATATTTTTGGGAGTTTAAAAAGAGATTTTAAATATTCCTAGGTGAATGAAGCTCCAATCCTAAGGCAATACGTAAAGTCCAAGTACATGGACAAAATTACATAAAAATTACCCAATTGGCTTCTTACTGACATAGTCTTTATCTACATACATTAGCTTCTTTTAGCTTCTTTCGCCTTGATTGAGCTCCCACACTCCATCTTGATCATCCTTAATTGTTTCGGCTTGAGTAGCTTGTGTGATCCAAGATACTTTTCCCCTTCATGGCTTGTTGACTTTTCTCCTTTTGCTTTGGACTTCATATTTGATGTCATTAAATCCTACTCTGGGTAATTTTCATTAGTACCTATCATTTGTTAAATCAACATCAAAACCATATTAGGTGTGTCTCAATATCCAACAAAAGGATAGTAGCTGAATGTTTTAAGTCGACTACCGGGCGTTAAACAAGGAGATGGTTCCTGACAAATTTTCTATTACAGGAATCGATGAGCTTCTAGAAGAGCTTCATAGAGCGATAGTCTTCTACAAAATTGATTTCAAGTCGAGTTACCACCAGATCAAAATGCGAGTTGAGGATGTGGCCAAAACTACTTTCAAACCTTATGAGAGCCATTACGAGCTTTTGGTCATCCCTTTTGCTTGACCAACACACTTGTTACTTTTCATGCCCTCATGAACAAGGTAGTTCGTCCATACTTAAGGAGATTTGAGCATGTCTTCTTGGACGATATTTTAATGTACATCCAATTCACGAAGACGTGCATGGAACATTTGGGAAAAGAACTACAGCTGCAGAACCATAAGTTATACGCCAACAAGAAGGGCATGTTCGCACGGTTAAGAATAGAATATTTGGGGCATGTGGTTTCAACAGAGGGGTGGACAGCTGGCATGTCGGAGATTGCAACGATGATTAATTGGCCACGCCCGACCACTTTGCAAGAGTTGCGATGATTTTCAAGGCTGACGAGATATTACAGGAAGTTCATCAAGGGAAATAGCGTCATTGCCTGGTCACTGACGAAACAGCTCAAGAAGGACAACATCCAATGAGGCGATGAGGTGACGAGCTTTTGAGGCCTTGAATAGGACCATGACCAGTGTACTAGTGCTAGCTCTTCCAGATTTCAACCGACCTTTTGTGATGAGACATGCTTTTGAGTATGGGTTAGGCACCATGTTGATGCAGGATCAGCGGTCAGTGGCTTACTTCAGCCAGCTATTGACGACGATGGCTCGGCTCAAGTCCGTTTATGATCACGAGTTGATGGCTATTGTGCTGGTTATGCAAAAGTGGAAGCCCTACTTTTGGGGTGATGCTTCATAGTGCGAACGAATCACAAAAGTCTCAAATATCTGTTAGAGCATCGTATGATTACTGAGGAACACCAACTGTGGCTATCTAAGCTGTTTGGGTATGATTTCGAGATTTAGTATAAGTCCGGGCTAAAGAATAAGTCGATGAATGCTTTGTCACGACAAGGACAAGATTCATAGTTGGCAGTCTTGTCTGCAGTTGTGATTCTTGATTAGGAGCCCTTGATGTGAGAAATTAAGCAGGATTGGAAGTTGGCAAAGATTTGGTCCACACTGCTATAAAGATTCAACAGAGTACTTCGAGTTTATTGGAGGGACAACGATTATTGTATCAGAGACGGCGTGTCTTGCCTAAAACATCTACACACATCCCGAGTATATTACAGGAGGTCTATGGGAGTGCAGGTGGGAGACATTCAAAAGTCCTCAAGACTTATCGGCGCCTGTTTAGAGAGTTATTCTGGCAGGGATGAAGAAGGACATCGTAGAGATGGTGACTAAGAGTGAAGTTTGTCAGTGTCACAAGTATATGATGATGGCTCTTGGGGTCTGCTACAACCTCTATCACTGCCAGATGGGTCTGAGAGGATGTCACGATGAATTTTATCGAAGGGTTGCTTAAGTCAGATGTGTACTAAGTCATCCTTCATGTGGTGAACCGTCTCAGTAAGTGTGCACATTTCGTGGCCATTCGGCATCCTTACATTGTGGTAATAGTTGCAGCGACACTCATACAAAAGTGACGCAGTTGCACGAGATTCTAGAATCCATTGTATCAGATCGGGATAGAGTTTTCCTGAGTCATTTTTAGAGGGAGCTATTCAGGATGCAATGGACTACTTGAAGAGGAACACAACTTATAATCTCCAGAAGGTCAGTCAGACTGAGATCGTCAACAATGTTATAGAAACCTATTTGCATTGTTTTGTTTAGGAGGCTTTGAAGTAGTGGGCGAAGTGTCTGGCATGGGTTGAGTACTGGTACAACATGTCATATCACAGTGCTGATGAGAACATGCCTTTTACAGTTCTATATAAGCGTGATCCTCCACAACCTCATCCTCAACGTCATCCACTATCAACCTATGGATGGTAAGGTCTCGATACCGATATTTCGGGGCAAACTTCACATGACATCGGAAGCACAGCCCCTTCGCCCACTTGTTCTGAAGCTCCGTCTTTGTCAGGCGCTTGAATTGTCCCTTGGTCATGCCTAGCAGGTATTATCCTTGCTGCTTGGTTGTGAAAAGCAGGGCCTTTCCAAGTCACATTGGCATGTCACTCTGTTATGTGCCTATCATCAATCATTTGAGCCAGCTCTATCGATCACTCAGTGCTCTCAGTCTCTGTATGCGGAGCTCGGCTCGGATGTCTGTTCTGAGCCCCTTCATAAAATTTCCCTTTAACGTCGACTTGGAAATGCCCCTCACTCGGTCTGATAGCATCTCGAACCTCTTCATGTATTCCCCAACGATAGCATTTTACTTGAGCGAAAGGAACTGCTCATGTAAACTACATGCAAGAGTGACGCGAAATCGGTCAAGCATGTAGTCCTTGAACTCGTCCCATGAGCACACATGCTGACTCTGCTCCCTCCACTGACAATGCCTCTCCCTCCAAATATATAGCAACTACCATCAACTTCTCCTCTATTAGACGATTCATGACGAAATACCTCCCAACCTGGTAGCTCCATGCACAAGGATCATCCCATCAATAATCGGCATCTCCAACTTTCGAACCCTGCTTTCAGTGCTGAAGACATCATGACATGCTCTCCTTATAGGCTGCCAGTATTGAAATTGCTGCCAGGTATTTTGTTGTACACATCTTCCCATAGGGCTCCACTTGCATCGTTGTCGTTCTCCCAATTGTCATTGCCCCAATCAGAGCCTCATTCGTCTTTCTCGAAGCCTGGGAAGTCACCATAGTACTCTCCAAATGTCCCTATAGGATCATCGCCCTAGGGGATGTCGACGGAGCCTCTCGCCTAAAACCCAGGGGCCGTGTGCCCCGGAACCCAGTTAAGGCACCATCAAGCCCCCGGATGCCTTGCGGCCTGCCCAGGAGCCACGTCGAGGGTCGTCGACCCATGTCACCCTTCCCAGGGGCCGCATGGACCTTGGGGATGATATTGGGGGTCATTGCCCCCCTGTTGCGTCTTCTCAAGGACCATGGGGACTCCGATCTAGATCTGGTTGATGGCCCTCTGTAACGTTGTTGACTTTTTCCTGTCCCTTGGCCAAAAATCGTGTCTTTTGCTCTAGATCTGAGTTGTCGTCTCTGTTCAGATATGATTTCGTTGTCTCTTTCTTCAGGAAAGGACGGCTAACTATCATCGATATCCATTCCATTAGTGTTTCAATTGATGGTTCCAACCGGAATGAGAACTTTTCTTCCATCTACGAGATCTTTTCATCCATCATTCTCTTAAGCCCCCCGATTTTGCTCTCAAGCTTTTCCTCCAAAGCTTTAACCTTTTTCGCCGTCGCCACTATTGATTCCAGGATTGAACGCTCTAATACCACTTGATATGATTTGCACGAGGATTTGGGGACAAAATTAGGGTTTTATTGAAAGTAGAAAGGGGACACAAGATACTTGGTCTCTTTCGAGATGAGGACCGCTCCCCCAAGCCACCAATTTGAGAAGAGGGCCGAACACTCCTACTAAACTAGGGTTCTAATCTTTCTCAGAAAATCAGTATAACCCTAAATCTCTCTAATTTCTCATATATATATAATAATTAGATTTTCACATAATCACAAAAACGCACATGCACCCCAACATTACAGAATTACCATTGGGCTATTATTTTGTGTTTGTCGCCCCATGCTCAGTCCTACACCGCCAACATTGGTAAGTCACGAACCATCACATGCTAAGCAGAATCCATACCTAAGCTGCTATTCAAATCATTTGTTGAACTTGAAGTAGAGCACATAGACTTTATTCTTCTAACCGATCCACTGCCTACATGATAGTAAAAATTCCATCTTTTTCAGTTGAATTGTTACTCCAAACTTAATTGCCCTAGTTTCTTCGTATTGCACCATTTTAAAACTCTAGGTCAAGTTTTCTCCAACCAATAAAGATATGATCCAGAACAAACATGAAACACATGTAAGTTCTAGGAATTGGAACAAATCCTATTCTAGATAGGACTCATACTCAAAAAAACAAGAAATTTGAGTTTTATTAGGATTTTCTTTAGGCTTTTGAGTCAATTTAGTCTTTTAGCTTTTGAGTCCTTTTATATATCTTTTATTTGATTATTTTAAAATTTCTTAAATAAATATTTTTAAGTTTTCTTTTGAGAAAGAGTCTCTTATTTTTATTCTTGAGGTTTGAGTTTATTTGGCATTTCCTTTTTCAGTTTCTTTTAATAGAGTTTGAGTTAATTTAAGATTTTAATTTGAATCTCTTTTATAGTCTTCATTATGAAAGGCAAATTTCTAGTTTTTTAGAATTCTAGTTTATATTAGAATTAGTTTTCTTGAGAGTCAAATTTTATTTTCTATATAAAGGCATTTATGCATTTCATTGTAATAAGATGATGGAAGATTGAATAAAAATTAAGTTTGTGAACTTGATTTATAATATTAAAATCTTTTTCATACTAACTGCGAGAGTGAGAGAGACTCGTGATGTCTGAAGGGATCTTCAACACGCAAGGTGTTGAATCGGTAATCGTCCGATCTCTAGGATGATAGGCCTAAACCCTTATCTCTGTCGTTTACTTTATAAATCCTAATTTAGTTCTTTCCCCTCATCTCACCCCAACCCATATATATCTAATCCATTCCCCTTTTTGTTCCCCGTCACTCCTACCCAATGGCCAAGTAGTATAGAAATTACTTTCCCAGACCCATGTCTTCAGATAGCTTAAGCTTTGCAGAACTGATTGTGTATTGACATAGTTAATGCATATCCCAACTCCTAATCAACAATACTAGTCAATGTCCACATGTTACTGTATTGGCACACGTATTCAACCTTGACCCTGGGAGTATTCTCACTAGACACATGTATATAGACCCCTCCCTCTTTTCGTTTCTTTTTTTATATGAGGTAGGGGTAGGGTGGGTAAATTCAGAGCACAAATGCAGGCATGTGTCTCTTGTTGGTGTGTTCCAAGTCCAGTTGGTGCCCATAGATTCATATTGTCTGCTGATGTTCATGCTTCATGTTCATGGCTTAGAACATATTATCATGTGACTCTTCCAAGCTATTCTGAATAAACCTCTGTTTATTTGTCCCATTATCAAATAAATTTCTTTCTCATAATAAAGAATAATTCCGGCAGGAACTCTCATTAGTCATGACTCACATAAACAGAACCAGAAATGTAAAGCCTGCATGCATAACAGCCCTCTTGTGTCCTCAATCAATCTTAGTACAAAGATATTGCAGCATGACATTACACCAAATCATCAAATAGACTACTTGCACGTTAAATGCAAGTGCATACAGCTTTCAAGTAAGATGAATACAAGCTCCTCTAGTTCCTTCCATATGCAAGCTTGGTTAATTTTGACACCTGCATATTAACATCAGTATAATACTTTCTTTTTGTTCATCCTCACTTTATGTGATTTTTATAGAATTAAAGGGCAATAACTAGAACAAAAATGATAAAAATTATTGCTACAAAATTAATTTGCTGCTAGAGTGATTCCCTTGCACCAAAGAATAAAAGCGTGTACATGGAATTACTTGTTTATAATGATCATCAAAATATCACTGAGTAAATATTAGCACTTATAAGAAAATGATTTTTCGTTTCAACACAGAAAATGATTTTTCATTTATACACATTATCAAAATGTAGGATTCTTAAAGCAACTAATCTACAATTTTTCAAACAATGTGGGATATTATGCTGAGTGTGGAGTTTAAGCTGAAAAGCTCCTAACCTGACAGAACCAGTCAGACTGCCCGCTAACAAAATGCATGTTTCCTTTAAACCATTGGCAGTTTGAAGCGCACACCGCATTTGCTCTAAAGCACTATCTGCAACCCGATCTGTTCTTTGATATGTCCAAACCTATCAGATGAAGCAAAAAATGTTGCAAATTAATGATTAAATTTTAGATGTCTTTCATGACCAAAAGAGAAATTTAGATACTGATATTTAGAAGCCAGATCATGACGCTGCTTGATGCCTCAGGTATGAGCAGCTCTCAAGAACGCAACACAGTACGAATAAAAATTTAAGCTAAAGTACAAAGTTACCCAAGTGAGCTGGGGAAACAAGACAGGAAACTAACAAAAAAAAGCTAGAAAAAACAAAGCATTGGAGTCTATGATCATTTCCATAACGTCATAGGTTGGAGCTACATAGCCTTTTGTCTGCCCTGAGAAAGTATATCATATAATTTGTTAGATGTATGCATTAAGTTGTCCATACCTACAAGTTTTCACAAGCTTGTAACAAGGATCAACATTAATTCTTCAGTTCTCTGTGCATCCATCATATTGGTTACTATATTTTATAGAGGATATGGTACTTATATGTACAGTAACAGACGAGTTTCAAAGATAATATCAATGCAGTCTTGGATTGTAACAACAAACATGGATGCAATCGTTAATGTTAGAATACTTCCATTCGGGTACGGTTGGATACTTTCAAATTTGCAATTTGGGTGTTTTCTGAGTTCATGAAATTGAAAATCGTATGTTGTTACTTGCAATTGAATGCTTTTCAATGGATTTTAATCCTATTTTGGTTGCATGAATTTGGAATCTCATGTGCGGTGTAACTCTCATAAAAATGGCAATCTCTTTGAGAAAACTATGGAATTGGAATTTCGTTGGGGCAGCAAGTATATGCCAGTGCCTTTAGCAAAAAGTGATATGATGTTGACATGGCCATTAAGGTAAAATTTTGGTAGATTTATAAAAAAGTTCATAGGTCCTCCATATTGTTATGGTATGTCATGTATTTTGCACGTGTACATGGTTATCATATTTGTACTGTATTTGAGTTGGTACATATGAAATATGAGTACAAAGGTGTTGAGATAATTTTGTATGTTAATAAAGTCAATATTTGCATCTTGTAATTAGTGTGAATTATGTAGAAAAGAAAGAGATACGAGAGTCATAATTCTTGGTTGCAGCGTCTGCAGTCAACGGCTAAGCTGTCATTTTGTGACTACTGAGAGAGGTGTAGATTTCTTGAGTAAATAGAAATTTATTCTATCCAAATCTCTTTTGCTTTGTATGTTCTAGATCTTCTTCTCATTATGTGAATGAGTGTCTGCTTACCCTCTCCCCAAACTATCAGATTTACGATGGAGCGACCAGTAATGTAGTGTAGGTGGTACAAGGTGAAAAGATCAATGTGTCCGTTGCGAACTTTGGTACATCATGCAGGGACATCCATTGGTTGGTTAGGCAAGAAGTGTCACCGCATGGTATGGGGAAACTTGATGTGTGGAGCGCTTGTGCGGTAAGCAATGCGCAATCAAATGAAATCCACAGCTTCAACATGGATGTTGCATAAGGTGGTAGTGCAACTGGCAGACAAAAGTTGCAAGTGGCTAACAAATGGAGAGGATGGACGGAAGGCCGGTGTAATAATCCTAACCCATTTGTAGCAAACTTAACATTGTAATAAAATGTTTTATTTATCAAATAATTATTAAATAATTTTAGAGATTTTTCTATACTTTTCTAAAATCTTTTGAAGTGTTTTACCCTTAAACCATAGACACATTAACATACAGAATGCTTCATTAAACCTGACCCGAGTCCAATCTGTTAGCACACAACCTTTTATAAATCAAAACCCTAATATTGTTTCATCTTTTGTAAATTTTTTTTATTTTTTCTGCCAATGCCGTCCTTTCCCCTTCGTTTCTCCTTCGCCACGTCTTCCTCCCTCAACCTATAACCGCCACCAAGACCCCCTCCTTCACCCGATCCCACTTTCTCCCATCCATTTCTCCCCACCCCCATAACTCTCACTCATTCGCCCTCTTTAAACCGAACCAAAACCCCTAAAGATCTGATCTTAGCTCTATCTCTCTCTAACTGCAACCTATCTCTCTCCCTTTCCTACAAATCGTCATTATCATTCTTGTCCTCTTATTTTATCTCCTTGCTGCAACACCCAAAGTAACGTTAGCAGCAGTAGCAAGGCAACAACAGCAACCCAGAGGTAACAATGATAATGACAACAGCTAAGAGCAGTAGCACTAGCGCTGTCAAAATTTCGCTTGTTATTCTTTTCTCAAAGAATAAGTATGTTTCTTAACTCGTCTCCTTTAATTTTTACCAATTAGAATTTTAAATAAGACGAGCAATTGATGGATTCCTTAAGGATTTGGTTGAGTTCTTGTGACCAAATATATTTGGGCTTTTGTTCCTGATTGATAATTCCTTTCTGATGCTATCTTGGGCTATGTAACCCGCAGGCCATGTCTTACTCAAGGCTTTTGCCACTATTTGATAACGTTGGGTCATTTTTAAATTTTGAGGCTATTAATGTTGTTGGATATATATGTGTGTGTGTGTGTGGGCATGGTCGGCTGCGAACGGTTCTCACGGGGTTGCCCGTGCGAACTAAATTATTTTTAAATTTTTAAATTTTTTTTTCGAAATTTTTTTTCCACACTTTAATCCATCCATATATACACCCCAGGAAAAATAATGGGTGAACCCTAGGTGGATTTGACCCTCGATCAAGCCGTTACAAATATAACGGTTTCAGAACAATAGAACATTTTGTACCGATCCGATCAAGGGGAAAATAGGCGGGATTGTCTTGATTTTTGATATGAATGTGTATTAACATGTTTAGAACACATTCAACGGTTTGGATCGATGAAAAAAATCAAAGAGAGGAAGTTCACATGGAATTCTCACGGGGGAAAGTTCTCATTTGAACATTCCCCGATATATATATATATATATATATATATATATATATATATATATATATATATATATATATATATATATATATATATGAGGAGGGATCAAATGACCCCCAAAAATAACCCCCTAAAATGACCCCCTATCAAAAATCCTATGCCCCCCATTTTTTCGGAAAATCCGAACCGTTCATCTTGATCTCCACCCTCTAAATACCTTACCCACCAATTTTCAACCCGATCCCATGTGTTTTGCCCCTTCATCCATCCGACCCAAATTTAACGGTTTCGCATGAATAGAACTTTTGCAAATAGTTGATGAACGGGCAAAACACATGGGATCGGGTTGAAAATTGGTGGGTAAGGTATTTAGAGGGTGGAGATCAAGATGAACGGTTCGGATCTTCCGAAAAAATGGGGGGCATAGGATTTTTGATAGGGGGTCATTTTAGGGGGTTATTTTTGGGGGTCATTTGATCCCTCCTCTATATATATATATATATATATATATACATATACATATATATACATATACATATATATATATATACATATACATATATATATATATACATATACATATATATATATATACATATATATATATATATATACATATATATATATTCAGTCATGATATTAATTGTGTGTTTCGACCATGTTAATGTTTCTATATTACGGCCCAGCTATTGTAACTACTTCTCTAGCATGTTTCTGTTTGCATGATTTTAGCTATATTTGTATGTTGCTGTTAGACCCGGCCATTAGGGGCTGATTTGCAGTATTTTGTATGATCTTATTAGTGTAGGGGTATTTATGTAATTAGACAATTAGGGGGGATTATTATAAAAGGGGATGAAGCCGGCCGGCCCTAGGGGAGGCATTGTTTGATTATTTTCATAATAGAGAGTGAATTCTATTAGTTCTTCGGGAAGGTGAGGACGTTCCTTATCAATCGGCATCATGAAAGGGCGATTACCCCTTTAAGTGTAATCAATATATCTTTATTTTCAGTTTATATCAATAAAAATCGTATTTTTGCCTTGGTTCCTATCATTTTGGTATCAGAGCATTAAGATCCATGGCGACGACGACGAGATACAATGATAAGTTTGAAGTGTTGGAGGAAAATTTTAATGGGGAGATTGTGGGCATGAAGGGCGAGTGCGAGCATGAAGGAAACCCTAACGGAGCAAAGGGAACAATTGAAGCAACATAGCGAAGCTTTTGCAAAGATCATCTTCCAACTTGGAGAGATTTCGTCGAAGTTGAACGGGGGCGACGCAACCCCTAAAATAGCGACAAAGACGTCGTCTTTGGACAAGTGGAAGCACGTTGAAATGCATGCGGAAGACGGGAGACTCATAGACCTCGATGACACGAACCCGGAAGAGGACGAGATGGGTCGGGGGGCGGTCCTAGTCGCACCCCCCACGAGCTGCGGCAGAGGACATGTGGCCCTGGGGGCCCTCCCCAGGACCCCACGAGTCACTTGGGGCCTCGGCGGGGTCAAGGGACCTTTCCCCTGGGCCGCCGAGGCCCGACGAACAACTACAGGGCCCCGACGGGTCCTGTCGATCAGCGAAAGGGCCGCTGGGGCCCCGAAGAGGTCCGGCATGGCCCGACGGCCCTTCCCCAGGGCCGCCGGGCCCCACCGACTCACATCTACCACCTCGCCGAAGTTTTGGTGCATCACGTGGAGGAGATGATTTCAGAGAATTTCAGCCTTATTCGGAGAATCTGACACGTGTTTTCGACGATGATTTTGATTTGGGAGTTTTTCAGGAGCATGGCGATGATGGGGGAGGGTTTCGGGACCCTCCTGGCCCTCGGTATGACGATGACAGAGGACGACCTCCACCCTGCAGCCAAGGGACGCCCTGAAGAGTTTAGGGATGTTACAGAGACTTCCAGGATGAGCATGAGGGTAGGTTTGAAGGCGACTGCGGGGGGACATGTGGGTCGAGGAGGCCCACGAGAGGATCACGGAAGTCCATGATGGAGTCCCACGGGGGGATTTGAGAGCCACCAGGAGAGGTGGCAACACTACCACCAGCCCAGACACGACAGGGGATGATGAGACCCGTGGACATATACGAAGGCAGGCGGTGGAAGCTAAAGATGACTGTATTCGAGGGAGAGGATCCGGTGTCGTGGATTTACATGACAGAGAGATTTTTAGGGTCTCTTGCATGACGGAGGGGCAGAAGTTGGAGGCTGCCGTTATATGTTTGAATCGGAAGGCCCTAGCTTGGTACCAGTGGAGGGATGAGAGGCGTCCTATTCGCTCATGGGAGGAGATCGGGGATCAAATTGTCGAAAGGTTCAGAGATCCCCATCTGTGGAATCTGAGGGAGCAGCTCCTGTCACTTAGGCAGGATGGCACATTGAGGGACTACCTAGAGAGGTTTGATGCACTGTCAGGACGGTTGCATGGTATGTCGGATGAGATGATGGAGAACACATTCATGAAGGAGCTGAAGGCTACTATTCGTGTAGTGGTTCGCATTCAGAAGCCTCGGGACCTGATGGAAGCTATGGAGTATGCTTAGATGGTGGAGGACCGTCAGTTGGAGGATGGGAGAGCGAGAGGTGGTTGGAGTGGACCGGTTTTTCGCAGTGTTCTGACCGCGACAGAAGAACAAAGGCAACTACAGGGACAGATCGGGCGAGTATTGAGAAGATTGGGGAGAAGCGCAGCGCACCGTCAGCAGAGGGTCGGTTTCAAAAAATGACTGACGCCGAGATGAGGGAAAAGAGGCAGAAAGGGCTGTGTTTCAGATGTGATGAGAGGTTCACCCCAGTGCACTATTGTGGAGGGCACACAAGCTGCAAGTACTAATAGCCGGAGACGACGAGGAAAACGTAGTGGAGGATGAAGAGCCCAAAGGGGATAACGACTTTCCCTTGGAGTAGGACCACCAGAGATTTCATGCACCACCTTGAGTTCATGCACCACCTTGAGAACAATGTGATTTTTCGGTGGCGGAGTAATGTTAGACCCGACCATTAGGGACTGATTTGGGGTATTTTGTATTATCTAATTAGTCTATATGTATTTTGGTAATTAGACAATTAAGGGGGATTATTATAAAAGGGGATGGAGCCGGCCGGCCCTAGGGGAGGCATTGTTTGATTATTTTCATAAAAGAGAGTGAATTCTCTTAGTTCTTCGGGAAGGTGCGTACGTCTCTTATCAATCGGCGTCTTGGAAGGGCGATTACCCTTTTAAGTGTAATCAATCTATCTTTATTTTCAGTTTATATCAATAAAAATTGTATTTTTGCCCTGGTTCCTATCAGTTGCTCGGGACATGTTAAATGCATAAATGCTTTTGCATCTAGTATATACATGTTTGATTGGGGCCATGCCTCCATATGCATGACTTAGGCCATGCTCTATCTAATTTTTTTGGGCTTCATTTGATGACTTGTTGAAAGATGAGAATTAAAATGACCACGTCATTATTAGATATTGTTGACCAATGTCCTTGTTATACAGTTTCGGCTCGTTCCTAGTATTCCATTTTCGGCTAGTTTCTTTTATGCATTGTGCACAACCATGTTCTTAAAAATAAATGAAGGTCATCAACCCTCATTTGATTATGATATTGAGACCATGTCTCCACCACCCCATGATATGCAAAATATGTTCCATAGTTGATGTTTTGAGTCCTTAACCTTACTGTATGTTTTGGCCTAGCCACTTTTGTTTATTTAATAACTTATCACTGCAACACAAAAGATAATGATAAGGTACTGATGATATGAAAAAACTAAATGAATATGAAACAATTAGTATTTTGGATTGTTGCTTTCATGATTTAGCATATGATCCATGAGACCTATGCTTTCTATCTTATTACTAATTGTATGGATCTAAAATGAAAATTATGATATGCATTTCAAACTTGATCACTATACACGATCAATGTTTATAATACATAATGTGTCACCCTACATGCCACATGTTTACTGTTTATATCACTGTACGTGGCACATGTTTGCTAATGGTGATACCAAATTTGTTTACTGCACCTAACATATATTCACCAATCACAACACTTTATCAGTTCATCTAATTAGACACATTATTAGTGCTTAACATATAAGGATGTGAAACTCATTGTATATAGGGTGTAAGAGCGACTGGAGTTACTCTATCGTATCTATCTGGCCCAGGTGAGTACCCTTTGATGTAAGGTTGAACTTGTATATTGCAGATTGTACCATCATACATGAGTTACTGCACTTGTAATAGTTTAGAAACACTATCATGCTAATACTTATATAACTAACCATCACTGTCTTCACTGATCATGCTCCTTAGTAGATGCTCCTTTTATGTACTTATACTGATATATGTGTTTTCATAATGCATAGTATATATGTCCATCATGTCCTTAAGTTATTCGTGATGTTGTATACATTGCTTTTTATATCGGTATTTTCTAATGTTGGGAACCTATATAACATTGCTTTTTATATTGTTATTTTCTAATGTTGGGAACCTACAGGTGTAGCTGTAATGGTTCAGTTTTATGATAACAATTAGATTCTTAAAACGGGTTCAAACAAAAGGTAAGTTTTGGTGGACAATATCTTCTAGAGCAGGACCCAACGAAGAATAACTAGGTGGTTGCATGTTTTGATTTTAGTCCATCTTTCCTTTTTCATATCATTTGCTTTGTAAAAATAATCATGTAATTGTTGGGACCTGTAGCTACACAACATACACTATACCAAGCGTAAATGGTGTAATGGCAAGCAATATGCGTAATTAAAAGGTTACTAATAATTCAACGCACAATACGCAGCGTAAATAAAAATAAAGCGCTCAACCACAATAAGAAATATGCCAATGCAATCGCAAACAAAGGGGTGTATCCTGGTTCGGATCCCTACACCGGCGATCCTACTTCATGCACATCCTCCTACACCGGAGCGAGGCTTTCCACTAATGCTCCCTAAATCGGGACACAAAAGTACGCTCTTCACGAGCTACAATTCCTACACCGGGACAATCCCTACACCGAGACATCGAAAGAAACTCTCCAAGTGGAGTAAATCCAACCACAATGTACTCACAATCCGAGTACTAGGTTTTCTAACAAAAGAAACGAAAAAGAACAATCTTACATATGCCTTGAATAGATCTTACCGATGTGTATGTGAAGGCATGAAAGATTGAAATCACCAAGTGCTAGATGATAATGAGCTTGGATGCACTTGGAAGAACTCTCTCTTTAGATGCAAGATCTATGCATTAACACTTTTAACCAAAGTGAAAGAGTAAAAGAGAGAGTGGGGGGAAAGAATGCTCTTCAATCAAATCCCTCAAATTTGGCACTCCCAATATGATCTTAATGTCCTGGAGTGGTGCCAAAACAGCCTCTCAATATAGCTTAAATAAGCTCACAAATCTGCACCAGAGAAAAAACAGCCACTCGAAAATCCCACCCAGCGGCTATAAACGGGCATATTTTCGCAGCGACCAGGCGCCTGATGAAGGGTGACCAGGCCACTGGTTAACTGTTCTGATGTCTGGCAAGACTGCATCAGACGTCTGACAGAATCTGTCCAGAAAAACACCTGATCACCAAAACAATCATAACTACCACAAATGGACTCTGATTAAGGTGATTCAAGATGCGTTGGAAAGCTAACAATAAATGTAATCTTATGGGCTTGGAATGGATGAAAAATTCCATACACAGAAAACTGAGGGAGTTTTAAAGTCAGATACAGATTGCAGAATTTCCAACTGACTCAACCGAGAAAATACTAGATCACCAACATAGTCATAACTGACACAAATGAACTCCGGTTAAGGTGATCAAAGATGTGTTGGAAAGCTAACAAAGAATGCAATCGACTTAGAATGGATAAGAAATTCTAACCACAAAAAACTGACAGCCGATTGAAGTCAGAGACAGATTGCATAAGTTACAGCCGATTGAAGTCAGAGACAGATTGCATAAGTTCAACCGCAAGGCAACCAGACGTCTGAAGTACACCACTAAGGCGTCTGGGACACTGTGCATGCGTCTGAGAATCCTTCTTCAGACGGCTACCAAATATGAGTCCAAAAAACAGAGAGCACAGAAATTTTGGCTCAACTGATCAGGCGCCTGAAGTTCATGTACCCGGCGTCTGGACCACTGTGCAGATGCCTGGTCATAGACCATCAGGCGACTGCCCCTTGGCTGTGTTCAGCTAATCAGAAAGCTGACACACCAGACGTTTGGTGACCCTTCACCAAACGCGTGTCCAACTCTAAAATGCACTCCCAAGTGTGTTTAGAGTAATGGACTAAATGGGATGGTTTCAACAAGATTTCTAATGAACCCTAAGCTGGATATGATGCAAATGTGAGTGTGAGTGCATCTATTCAAAAGCAAAATTATATGAAGAATAAAATGAAAATACGCTTGAATCTTCAAGCTTCATGCAATGCTTTGCTCCATAGCCTTGAACCATCATCCACCATCATCTCATCACCTATTGTTTTGCATCCTCGTCAAGTAATGAATAGATCTGAGACTAAAATAAATGGGATGATTAGCACACAACATAATGTTGACCATCATCAAAACAACATTGGTCTTGAAACCAAGAACCAACATTCTCCTCTTTGTTGATGATGACAAAACTTTATGTAAAAATATAACATAAACATTGAAATACAATGCGTGTGCTAACAAACTCCACCTATCAATATGCATATGTGCACAAAGTGAACAAATAATGCATACGGCATATTGATGGGTGTGTTTATGTAAAAATGATACCAACAAAAGAATACAAAAAAGCATATGGTATATATTTTTACATAACCACAATTTCTCCCTCTTTGGCATATCAAAAAGATGGAAAAGTGCCAAATCGATAAAATCCAAGGGTTTGAAATAAAACCTATTCATATGCAAACATAATGTAAATAACATAAAACATGGCATATGAAAGGAAAACAACATGCTAGCAAGCAAAGGTTCCATACTACCCCAAAATCATATGAAACCTGCAAACATGGGAGGTATGGAGAATCTCACACTAATAATGGGTACATAAAGTAAGCATGCATGCATGGTACTGAAGCAATGAATACAAGTGTGTGAGTGCTAGCAAGAGGGAAACCAAACAAAAGTGGAGTTTGGTTTCCGCATATAGTCGCATGAGAAAATTACATTACAGACATACCATCCCTAGATACATTCTTAGAAATTCACAACGAAAGTGTTTTGGGTTTCCTAAGGAATGGTCGAGTAGGGGCATGAATAGGAAGTGTGGATGCACGCTTGTGAGATGGAACATAAACATTGGGATGCTCCGTGTATGAAACATGCAAGTGAGCATTTAAACCATTCACATAAGAAACTTTTCTACCATTCATAGGAGTATTAATAGTATGCTTAACACGAGAATTAATCCTATGGGTAGAAACATCATGCATATGCAAAGATGAAGTGTTCATAAGTTTTTTTTAACGGGCTTCTTATGCCATGAAGTGTGTATATATGCAGATTTTTTTGGCTTAATATTCAAATTTGATTTTTGGCCAAAAGAAGACTTGAATGTGACTAACCCCTTAGATTGATCCCCCACAATTTTGTTCTGGGTGCATCTAGAGGAAGAGCTTGGTTTGGTCACGCTCAAAGTTGAGGATCCCAAAGCCTTGTCTTTACTCAAAAGTTGAGAATACAATATCTCACACTTCTTCAAAAGTGAAGAAATGTCGTCATCCCTAGCGGATAGACGTGAGCTAAACTCAAGACATTGAGATTTGAGAGCCGATGTCTCATTTCTCAAAGCGTCAATTTGAGAATCTCTCTCAAGAATGACGGAGTCACAATCCGAAACGTGAGCTCTTCTTGCAACTCACGAATTAGAGAAAGAAATCCTTCTTTCTCAGCATGCAAAGATTCAATTAAAGATATATGAGTAGCATGCAAAGTAGTGCAATCATTTGTGTCATCATGAAGGGAATGTGCACTACACTTATGAGCATCTAATAAATTTTTAGAACTTACAATATCATGCTCAAAAGAGGATTGAGTTTGAGATACATCAATATCACTTGGCTTCAAGGTAGCTCCAAAACTCATGTGCCGTCTCCATCCATGAAATTTCATCGAACTCATGATCTAAGGTGGAGATGGACAAAAACCTCTTGGTTTGAGCATCCATCATGAAATTTGAAGTAGCCGAAGACATCGCATCCCAAAGTTTGTTTCTCTTAAGGTGATCAATCATTTTAGTCATCCATTAAGCATAGTTCTCCCCATCAAAATAAGGTGGATGGTGTTGAGACGAAGACGCCATGCTAGCAAAAGCCACCAAACCAAGGCTCTGACATCACTTGTTGGGACCTGTGGCTACACAACATACACTACACCAAACGTAAATAGTGTAATGGCAAGCAATATGCGTAATTAAAATTTTACTAATAATTCAATGCACAATACACAGCGGAAATAAAAATAAAGCGCTCAACAACAACCACCACAACAAGAAATACGCCAATGCAATCGCAAACAAAGGGGTGTCTCCTAGTTCGGACCCCTACACCGATGATTCTACTCCAGTCTCATCCTCCTACACAGGAGTGATGGCTTTCCACTAATGCTCCCTAAAACGAGACACAAAAGCACGATCTTCGCGAGCTACAATCCATGCATCAGGCCAATCCCTGCACCAGGATATGGAGAGAAAGTCTCCAAGTGGAGTAAACCCCCCCCCCCCACAATATACTCACAACCCAAGTACTAGGTTTCGTAACAAAAGAAACGAAAAAGAACACTCTTACATATGCTTGAATAGATCTTACCGATGTGTATGTGAATGCATGGAAGATTGAAATCACCAAGTGCTAGATGATGATGAGTTTGGATGCACTTGGAAGAACTCTCTCTTTAGATGCAAGATCAATGCATGAACACTTTTAACCAGAGTGAAAGAGTGAAAGAGAAAGTAAGGGAAAAGAATATTCTCGAATGAAATCCCTCAAATTTGGCACTCCCAATATGATCTTAATGCTCTAAAGTGGTGCCAAAAATAGCCTCTCAATATAGCCTAAATAAGCTCGCAAATCTGCGCTAGAGATAAGAAACCATCCCCTCGAGAATCCCACCAAATGGCTATAAACGGGCATATTTTCACAGCGACCAGGCACCTGATAAAGGATGACTAGTCCCTGGTTAATTGTTCAAGCGTCTTGCAAGACTACATTAGACGTCTGACAAAATCTGTCCAGAAAAACAATTGATCACCAAAACAATTATAACTTCCATAAATGGACTTTGAGTAAGGTGATTCAAGATGCGTTGGAAAGCTAACAAGAACTGCAATCTTATGGGCTTGGAATAGATGAAAATTATAACAGAAAACTGATAGATGTTTAAAGTCAGAAAACAGATTGCAGAATTTCCAACTGACTCAACCGAGAAAATACTAGATCACCAAAATAGTCATAACTGACACAAATGAACTCCGATTGAGGTGATCTAAGATGCATTGGAAAGCTAACGAAGAATGCAATCTAATGTGCTTAGAATGGATAAGAAATTCTAACCACAAAAATACTGACAGCCAATTGAAGTCAGAGACAGATTGCAGAAGTTCCAACGCAAGGCAACCATATGTCTGGAGTATACCACTTAGGCGTCTAGAACACTGTGCAGGCGTCTGGGAATCCTTCTACAGATGAATACCAAGTATGGGTTCAAAAAGACAGAAAACATAGAAATTTTGGCTCAACTGATGAGTCGCCTGAAGTTCATGTCCCAGGAGTCTGGACCACTGTACAGATGCCTGGTCATAGACCATCCGACGACTACCCCTTGTTTGTATTCAGCTAATCAGAAAGCCGACATGCCAGGCATCTGGTGACCCTTTACCAGGCGCCTGTCCAACTCTAAAATGCACACCCAAGTGTGTTTAGAGTAATGGACTAAATGGGATGGGTTCTACAAGATTTCTAATGAACCCTAAGATGGATATGATGCAAATGTGAGTGTGAGTGTAAGTGCATCTATTCAAAGCTACAAATATTCTAAGTAAAAGAAGCAAAATTACATGTAGAATAAAATGAAAATACTCTTGAATCTTCAAGCTTCATGCAATACTTTGCTACATAGCCTTGAACCATCATCCAACATCATCTCGTCACCTATTATTTTTGTCTCCTCATCAAGATAAGCAATGAATAAATCTGAGACTAAAACAAATGAGATGAATAGTACACAACATAATGTTGACCATCATCAAAACAACATTGGTCTTGAACCCAAGAGCCAACAGTAATGGCCTAAGAGTTTAACTTTCATGTTGCTTTACTTTCCTTTCCATTTTGATGTAATAATTGAAACAGCTATTTTAAATCATGTAATTTTCTTTTTTAGGCATGATTATAGTGTTGTTCTTAAGTTGGTATGCAAGACCTATGATAATATGTTATACTTACAAGTACAATTAACATATTTAACTCTAGGGACGGAAAAAAATTTAGTACCCTCTCCTTAGCTTAAATACATTGTTGACTTACAACATATCACTTTCCTTAGAATTTTGAAAAGCAGAACATTACAATTGAAAAAGTGTTGCAATAATGTGGTGGTTCGTGGCCCATTTGTCATTATGAGATGATTAACTACTACAATAGAGGATTGGGAGTTGTTGCCGAAGATGCTCATGACAATTTGATGCTGACAAAAGGGTCATTTGTGCAGAATTTGCTACCTTTAGTTTTTTTAAAGGAAGTCAAAATGGTTGGTTGCTTTGTGGCTTAAAGAGAGGAAGGTTGTGTGAGCCCTATGAATGAGAACAGTAGTCAAGAGAAGTAGTAGTTGCTGGTTTCAAAAAAGGTGAAGAAAATGGAAGTGGTTTGTTCCACATGATAATGAAAGAGGAAAAAACAAATGTGACGTATGAGGAGTGGAATGGCATATGGTTGTTGCTAAGAAAGAAAAGGAAAGATGATTAAAATCAAGTGTTGGCTTCAAACACCAAACACCAAAAGGTGTATGTTTATTTCTAACAAGCAATTATATAGCATGAAGTTAGAGTGAGCAAATCTCAATGTGCATTTGGATGAATTTAATCGGATATTGAAGAAGGTGTCCACTCATGATGTGTAGTCGAGCAAAAGGTCAAGGTGTTACTCATATTGAAGTTAACACCTACATTATAAGATAACATGGTAACCATACTATTGCTTGGAAAGAATGCTCTCAAGCATGATGAAGCGACCATCACATTGTTGTTGAATAAGTCTCAACGAAAGAATTGCAATAATGGAGTGTCTAAATAGAGTAGATTTGTTACTACTCATGGTTAGAATCAATTGATAAAGAGACACGAAGGTTTTTGTGGGCACAGAGCATTTCAACTTTGATCATCGCAAGCAACTTGTATGTTGGTACTGTGATAAGAAGTGCCATATAAAAAAATTATCCATATAGAACGGTTAGCCAAAAGAGAGGTGAAGGAAGATGCATTATCATACGCAGCACTTGTGAAAGATGGTGATGTTATGTTAGCAACATCTCTCATGTTTGTAATTTGGATTGGATTCTAAATTTCGAATGTTTACTCTATATGTGTACTGTCAATTCAACGGTTATCGAGCTTATGAAGGTGGTACCCCAATCAAAATGTCAAATTGCATTAAATGAAAGAATGTCGAAGTTGGATCATGTTAGATCCGTGCGCGGCTAAAGAGGGGTGGAAATTACTTTGCGCACAACAAGTCAAGGAGAAATTACTTTGCGCACAACAAGTCACGGAGAAATTACTTTGCGCACCACAAGGAGGGTTTTTCTATTTAAACTAGGGCTAGCCGTCATTTGTATTGATGCTTGATATTTGGAGATTTCTCTATTGAGCGTCCTAGGAGTAGTTCTAGATCTAGACGAGTGCGGACGTCCTCTAGGCGTCTTGGGAGGAGAATACACCTTTTTGTATTCAATTATCTTGTTTTTGCTATTGTTTTCTCAATAAAAATCCTATCTTTTGTTGGTTCCTAACAATTTGGTATCAGGGCGTGTGACGATCCATGGCGGGAATTGAAGGGGTAAAGAAATCGGTTGACGATTTGGTGGAATACATCGAGCACATGAAGGCAAGACAAGCAAAGAACGACGAGCAATTTGCAAAAATCATGGAGCTATTGACGGCGCGCATCCACGACGGCAAAAACCCTAATTTTAGGCAAAAGACGTCACCTTTGGAGGAGAAAAGCCCAGATGATCTGAAATTTCCAGATCTAGAAATTTCAGATCTGAAATTTTCAGATCCAGATCTGAAGGCGACGAAGGAAGAGGAGAAAATTTTTAGATCTGAAAATTTCAGATTTGAATCTGATGGCGATGAAAATCCAGATTTAAAGGCGGCCGCGGAAGACGAGGACGAGTCCCCAAGGCGAGCAAACCCTAGCCGTCATCTCAAGAAGGCGGACACGCCCTCTGCAGAATTTCTGCAGGGGCTGGCCGCCCTGCAGAAATTCTGCAGGGGTCACAGCAGCCCCTGCAGGGGCCCGGCAGGCCCTGCAGGCCCCTGCAGGGGCGCAGGAGCCCCTGCGGGCCCCTGCATGGGACCTGCAGGCCCCTGCAGGGGCGCAGGAGCCCATGCGGGCCCCTGCAGGGGCCCTGCAGGCCATGCAGGGCCCGGCGGGAGCCAAGGAGCCCGTGCAGACTCCTGCCGTGGCCCTGCAAGGCCCGGCAGCCCCTTCAGCATCGACGACAGACCCTCCGATGTAGCGGACAGCGAGTTTTTGACTTCCTGAGCCCAATACAGAGAATATTCGAGCTTCCGGAAGGGCGACGTGGGCCCCAAGGCTCTTGGTTTTCAGTTCAAAGTCCTTCAGAACGCCAACATCTCAGTTTAGGCTATAGATGGCCTTCAGATCTGACTGGTGGTGACCGTGGCTTTCGTCTGGACGTTGATGAAGGTGGTGGAGACCTATCTCATCCTTTTGATCCGGGAGGAGACTTGCAGTACGTGGAATGGATGGCACACACACTCCATGCACCACCTTGAGGACAAGGTGGATTTTCAGGGGCGGAGTAATGTTAGATCCGTGCGCGGCTAAAGAGGGGAGGAAATTACTTTGCGCACAACAAGTCAAGGAGAAATTACTTTGCGCACAACAAGTCATGGAGAAATTACTTTGCGCACCACAAGGAGGGTTTTTCTATTTAAAATAGGGCTAGCCGTCATTTGTATTGATGCTTGATATTTGGAGATTTCTCTATTGAGCGTCCTAGGAGTAGTTCTAGATCTAGACGAGTGCGGACGTCCTCTAGGCGTCTTGAGAGGAGAATACACCTTTTTGTATTCAATTATCTTGTTTTTGCTATTGTTTTCTCAATAAAAATCCTATCTTTTGTTGGTTCCTAACAGATCAGTCCATGTGCACCTGTCCGATGGTGTTGTGCAGGCAATGACCAGAGCAAGGCATGTCCCAAAGTTGAGGAAGCTTCTAATTTTCATATAGATTTTGGATTCAAGAGGTTACAAATGCTCAATTTCATGTAAAATCATTAGGGTATACAAAGGTGCAAGGTTTGAACTGTAATTAATGGCTTGTACAGATTCGTAAGGATGGTTGAAACAGGTGAAAAGCATATCAGATATTATGCAAGCTATACAGCTGGTTGACATCAACAACAAATGGGATGCCATACTGTGAAATCCAAATTGAGCAAGAAGCAACTAACGCAAGCTTCAGACACCGTGGGTGACAATGATGTTTATGCTCAAGTTAGAAAGGCGAAACCATGGTGCTAGTGAGATTCACATGTATCCCCAGGTGGGTTATGAGCCATCTCAATTCAAGCATGGAGAATAGTAAGGCATTGAGGTATGCAGATTCAACTTCACTATGGTATCTTTAGAGTAGCTTGTCGATTGCAAACCAAGATGAAGAGTGTTGGTGTATGTCTTGTATCTCTCATGTATATACAGTTAAAATATTTGCATTGTATTTGATTAGGTTTGTATCAACTACAAAGACATTTAGGTAATTGTCTATATAAATGCAGTCTCTATATGCATCTTGCAATTGGTGTGAAGGATGTAGGGGATAAAGATGTCAAAGAGTGAGATTTCTTAGTTGCGGTATTTGTGATCGTGGGCTTGGGTGCAATTTTGTAGCGCAGGGGAGGGGTATAGATTTCTCAAGTGAATGGAAATTGATTCTCTTTAAATTGCCAATTCTTTGTGTTGCTGACCTTCTCATAGAGTCAATGAGTGTGTGTCTATGCGCCCCCGCCGCAAAAACAAAAAACAAAAACAAAAACAAAAGAAAAAAGAAAAAAAGAAAAAAAGAAAAAGAAAAAACAAAACAAAACAAAAAAAATCAAAAAAGAAAAAACATATCGATATTTCAGATCTCAACGTGTAGTAAAATGAAATATCCCCCATTATTGGTTCTAGAACCCTTCGCTGCCTCCAAGAAGAAAATTTATCTGGAGTTGCTCTTTCTGCAGCATGTACAATTACTACATACTCAACCAGACCAACAAACAAAAATTTCGAGTCACGTGTATTCAAAAGACTTTCCAAAATATGTTGGCACGAATGCCCTTAAAAATATTTACAGCTTTGATAATGCAGAGCGAGTGAAAAAAAAACAAAAAGAAATAGGACAATTTTTGCATTTAGGCCTATTTTTTAAACATATTGAAAAAATCGACCAACTTGAAAAGTAATTACCAAAACCGACTAAGTTCTGGGCTCGCGCGTGTGGGGGCGATTTTTGGGTTTTGGACGCGGTTTGAAACCGCGTCCGATTTGAATTGGGCTTTGGACGCGGTTTGAAACCGCGTCCAATATGAAATTTGGACGCGGTTTGAAACCGCGTCCAATGTCAAGTTATCACCAACCCGCAACTGCTTTCCAGGAGCATAATGTGTTTATTTGTTTCATCCTCGACCAGAAGCGATTTTTACTCCTAGGTCCAAGTAAAATTCAAACCATCTCAAGGAGGTTTTGGTGATTTGGTGTGCAGCTTCTAGGTGATTTTGAGGTGAGAAATCTACTCCATAATAAGATATATGTTCTTGAAATAATTCAATTTTTGATGGGTTTAGAGAAATTAATGAATGTCAATTATGTGTAGGGTTAAAATAATGGCAAGTGATAGGATGTTTGTTACATGCTATTTTGATGGAGATTTAATGATTGATGAAAATCACGAACCGAAGTATGTCGGGGGTACTGTGAGACCAATTATTGTGAGAAGACCGTCAACATATTCCGAGCTAGTAGATCAGATATACATAGGCACACGGATAAACCGGCAGGAGTTTGCATTGAATCTGGTGTGCAAATGGCCAATAACTGATCAAAGGTTTACAGCGGTTAAGATATCAGATGACGGGGACATGGAGATTCTATTTAGCTTGGGTGAAGTTCAACGATCAGTTGAAATATATGTGGAAAAAGAAGCAATACTCAACACCAGAGTGAGCGAACCACATGTCACATTTACTCGAATGCTGGACATTGGTAATGATTCGGCTGACTTTATGCCTATAGAGAATATGGCGGGAGAAGGATGTTCGTATAACCAACTAGAGGATACGTAAGTATAGAAAGTTTTGAAGTAATAAATATGTTTATGTTATATTTGTATGAAATAAATTCCATATGCTAAACATTTCAATTATTCATATGACACTTCGCAGTTGGAATGTTGCGGGACAAGGAGATGATGCAAATGCAACTTACTCCACTTATACTCATGGTTCATCTGTACCAGAGACGATGCCCACGCAAGAAAATGTGATTCTTGAAGATATTGACAGACCCCCATATATTGGAGCATCGACGTCTATAGCGAGACAGGTGGATGACGAAAGTGATGGCACGGATGATGATGAACATCCGAATGTGAGGGAGGATAGCATGCAGGTTGCTGCCGATCTACATGCAGATGATACAGAATGGATACATCAATCTGTTGCAGACAATACAAATGTGCAGTTTGAAGAGCCGTTGCCAGATGGAGAGGATGAGGAACAATGGGTAAACACAACAATTATGAGGAATACCCAAGAAAGGCATCTGATAGAGCCTAGGCTTCCCAGCAGTTCCGGAGTTTTTAACGTCGGTGATATGTATGATACAAAGATCGACTTGATAAAAGCAATAACGGAATGGAGCATCGAGCACAATGTCTCATTTAGACCAATCAAGACAAACAAAACTTGCTATTCTGTGATATGTAGCTTGAATCATGAAGTGAATCCGCATACTCAAGATGAGGGAAGTATGAATTGTCCTTGGAGGATTTATGCAGCGGTGGGAAAAAGAACAGCTGGGAGGTTCAAGATAACAAAAGTAGGTGATGATCACACCTGCAACAATCCCACTCTAAATACCGATCATAGTCAAGCCACCTCATCTTTCATAAGTTACAAAATTATGCCTCAGGTGAAGACCAAGCTTGATATGACACCTGCAGAAATACAAGATGCCATTCATGCCATGTTACACATCAGAATATCATATCACAAAGCATGGATGGCGAGATCGAAAGCTTTAGCGAGGATATTTGGGGATTGGGAGGAGTCATACAAGAGGCTTCCACAGTACTTAGAAGCCATCAAGGAAAGCAATCCTGGAACAGTGTATAAAATTACATATGAAACTATCGGGCCAAGAGTGGCACAGTTTACAGGAGTGTTTTGGTCTTTTGGACCATCAATTGAAGGGTTCAAACACTGCAGGCCGGTCCTAAGTATTGATGTCACACATTTGTATGGGAAATATGCAGGGTGCTTACTGGTGGCTACAGGCGTGGATGCAAATGGGGGCCTATTTCCGTTAGCATTTGCAGTAGTATCAGCTGAGAATGTAGAAAATTGGAAGCGGTTTTTCTGCTGAATCTATGAGTTGATACCGAGTGCCCGTAGAAACCGAACGATTACCTTCATTTCCGATAGAATGAAAGGTATTCCGAGAGCACTACGAGAGGGCTGGCCAGGTTCTAGACACCATAGGTATTGTCTGCGCCACGTTATTGCAAATTACATGGCGAAAGGGTTCCGAACAACTACATTGGAAAATAACCTATGGGAAGCTGGCAATGCATCAGACTTGTTGAAATATAATCTTTTTCGTGAAAAGATTAGAAAAGAGTCTGTTGCAGCTGATGATTGGATTACTACAAACTTGGGGGCAGATACAAAGAGGTGGGCGAAACACGAAGATGGCGGTAGACGCTATTGTATAATGACAACCAATTGTTCGGAGAGCTTCAATGGGGTTCTTAAAGGAGCTAGAGCGCTTCCGATACAATCGTTGATTGCAAGAACCTTTTATAGATTAAACAAGTATTTCTATCATCGGCGGCTAGATGGACTCCGTTGGACGACCACTTTCAGCCCACAAACTGAGAACATTATTGGTGCACGTGTGCAAGCAGCCCGGTGTTGCTACATCACAAGATTTGGTGACTTTGAGTGGCAGGTGGTGGATACAGATGCACAAGCATATACCGTGACGATAGAAGGTGACCGTTGCACATGTTCGTGCAACATTCCTATGCTTCAGCATATGCCATGTGTTCATGTTATCGCCGCAACGTCAAGACAGCAATATGGTGCCAACATATCATATTGGCCACTTTGTTCACCATGGTATAGTGTGAGTAAATATCAACGGTTATATATCACAGAATTTCACCCCATACCTGATGAAAGGTTCTGGAAGGAGTGGGATGGACCCAGTTTACTTCCTCCAGAAAAAAGAAGACAACCCGGTCGGCCAAGATCGACACGGATTCGGGGAGAAATGGATCGTCCACGTGAAGGAAGCAGTCAGAATAGATGCACCAATTGTCATCAGCTTGGTCATAAGAAATCACGTTGCCGAAATCCTCTACGCACAGCATCGTATGTTCTTTTTCACATTTCATGTTTAGTATTTATGAAAATTCTTGTGTACTAACTTCAGCCAATGTTCTAGGGCGACATCGCATCGATGAGGCGGTTCACGTGCCTGAAGTAATATACTGCAGCCGACTGAAGAAATTCCATGTGCACGTGCATGAAGTAATATTATGTGAAGGGGAATGTATAAGATATATGTAATGGATATGTGATATATGTAAAATCTTATATAATTTTGGAATGAAATCGGATATATGTGATTCATGTATCTTATTTACTTTTCGTATGAAATTCAACTTTCTTGATATGTCATGGGAATTGTGAAATGTGATAGATGTGTGAATGTGTGAATGTGATGGGATGTAGGAGCAGCAGCAGCAGCTTACAGGAGCAGCTTGGGGCTGACAGGAGCAGCAGCAGCTGCTGATTGCACAATTTCAGTGCAATCAGCTTGCTGCCAGGCAGCTTACAGGTAAGGGCATTTTTGGCCGCGGTTTCAAACCGCGGCCAAACCGTGGCCAAAATGCCCTAAATCTGGGAACATTTTTGGCCGCGGTTTGAAACCGCGGCCAAAAATGCCCTTACCTGTAAGCTGCCTGGCAGCTTGCTGATTGCACTGAAATTGTGCAATCAGCAGCTGCTGCTGCTCCTGCCAGCCCCAAGCTGCTCCTGTAAGCTGCTGCTGCTGCTCCTACATCCCATCACATTCACACATTCACACATCCATCACATTTTCCATGACATATACCACATATATCCAACTCATATCTCATTCCACGCAGCACAAAAACGTCTCATTCCACGCAACCCATATTTCAACACATTGAATAAAATTTCAGATTTCATTCCAAACTTAAATAACATTTCGACAAATTTAAACACAATGAAAATAGCTTTATTACATTCATTTCTCCCTATGTAAAATCCTGCTCATAAGAGACCGACGACGCCTGTATGTGAGAAACCGACCTTGCTGAGTTGATGTGTCCCCTTCCATTTCTGGTTGGGTGTGTTGTGTCAGCGAAGTGTCAGCTTCATGCACATGAGTCTGCTGTAGATTGTCTGCCAGAGTCTGATGTGGCTCGTCTCCCATAGTTTGTCGTGGCTCGTCTTCCAGATACTGCTGACATGGGTCATCTTCAGGGACTAAGGTATATGGCGGAATAGGCTGAGACGTGCTGGCTTCATACGCTGTATGTGACTGATAATGCTGCGATGGGTCGCCTTCATACCCCGTATACGCCTGATACTGCTGATACATACCGACATCATAACCGGTATATGACTGCAGCTGCTGAGAAGTGCCGGCCTCATCACCGGTAAATGCCTGATACTGCTGAAAGGTGCCTCCTTCATCCCCAGCTGCCTGATACTGGTGAGAAGGGCCTGCTGCATCCCCGGCAGGCTCTTGCTGTCCTGCATCCTCACTTCTATGCCGTGTCCCGCGGAGAACCTGTCCGATCTTATCCCTAATTTGAAGGATCTGCTCTGGGTCACGTGCTTCGTAAGCACGTGTACACATGTCCTCTAAAATTCTGAGTGCGTCGGTCTGTAAAACAAATGGATAAAATATATATTAGAAACCTATGAATAAAATAAACAAACATTTTAATGCTGAACTACTATTTACCATTTCCCGCTCGATTGGACCACGTGGCATGTAACCATACGGGGGTTCTTGCCTACTATATATCCACCGCCGTGTTATCCTCCAATACCACTCCATATATACATCTAAACTAACAGCATCCCCCTGCTCAACAATATGTTCAGCCCTGTTGTACCACTTCATGAGGGGCTGCACAGTTGCTTCATTCCATGCTCTAGGGTTCATGCCGGTCTTCACCGGCATGATTGGAACCGCTTCTGGAATATGCTGCGGGATACCAAATTGGCGCATAACACGATCTGGGACATGCATCACCAATACATCAAAGCAAATTAGCGGTACACGCGCACGCCAGCTCTGATTTTCTAATACACATAAATCAGGCAGATTCTGATATCTCTGAAGATATGGCTCCCAGATCACCTACAGAAAATGAAAATTATGAATAACTCGTCAAAATGCATAATATTAATCCATCGTTCATCACATCAACATATAAAATTTACAACTTCTTACCTGCGTAGGCTCTAACATGTCAAGCTCGTTTCTATAAAAATCCAGCTGCCGCTGAGGGTTTTCTCTGAATGATAATGGCACATTCCACCTGCACCCTAAAGGGAGGGTTCCATCCAATATGTCTTGGGAGCAAGTCGGCCTGCCTATATGCAATCTCTCCCATGACCATACCTGTGAATATGAATTTGTCAGTGACTGTTACTATATAAAAAATTATTACAATGAACTTAAGTTTCAAATTGTATACCTGCAACAAGGTGGAGCATGCGTATAACCCAGTTGTTTCCCTTCTTGCCACCTTACTTAGCTCTGCGTACAGGTGCGCAAGAACAGCACTGCCCCAGGAATAATCTCTAATGGCTTCTACATGCTCCATCTTTGTCAACCATCTGAGATGCACCGACCCTTTACTTGGATCTGGCACCAATAATGTGCCTATCATATGCAAAATATATGCCCGCGTATATTGCCGAATCTCCTCAAGGGTGGCTTGGGCAGGCAACTCCATAAACGTCTCTCGCAACCAGCTCAGTTTTACCTTAGCTCCTTGGTTTTCTGTGGCTGCCTGTCCAAGGAGCCGCTCCATCAAATCCCCCCAATTGGGACGGGTTGGCATTCTCCATATAGGAATGCCCTCAACAGGAAGGCCCGTGATGACTGACACGTCCTGTAATGTGATCGTCATCTCGCCTTGACGTAGATGGAATGTATTGGTCTCAGGCCTCCATCTATCCACCAATGCAGAAAGTAACGCCTAATCCAACCGTATCCACTTCAACCTCGCACATACATCAAGCTTGGCATTTTCCATAAAGTGTGCTGCCCTCTCATCTAAAACCCATGAGGTATGTTTCCTCGTGTGGTCCACTACCAATATAATATCCGCCTGCAACCAAAATATATGTACTGTTATTGTACTTCATGCAAAATTACGTAGAAATATACATTGCGTAAAATATTAATTCACTTGTTTTGTTCATACCTGTCCAGGCTGTATATTTGCTGAACGATGTCGTGCATGTTCATTCAAGACCGCATCTGAAACAGGTCCTGGGTCCATATCTGCGAGAAAAAAATTGGATGTTGAAGTTAATGATGAATGTTACAATCAACTAATATGAATTGGGGTTTCATTTAAAATTTATTTCAATTTATACATGTCAATTGGGTAGAAAAAAATTTAGCATATAAAGGATTGTGATTTGTGTTTCATCACTAAATACATGGTGTTCCATAAAATACATGGTCTTCAACAATCCTTTATATGCTAAATTTTAGCTTAAATACATGGTATTTCATAAAATACATGGTCTTCAACACTAAATACATGGTATTGATCTAAAATTTTAGCTTAAATTTTTAGCATACAAAATCTACTTCATCAACACTCAACCACATACCTAATGACAAAAATTTTTTAGCTTAAACACTAAACCCCATACCTATTTACAATAAATTTTAGGGTTTTTCTCATATTAGTCCCTTAAATTATGTGTATTTTGATATTAGTCCCTTAAATCTTTGTAATTTGAATTTAGTCCCTTAAATGTTTAACGTTAATCTAAATAGTCCCTTTTGTTAACCTAAATAGTCCCTTTTGTTAACCTAAATAGTCCCTTAAATGTTTAATGTTTAACCTAAATAGTCCCTTTAAGGGACTAAAATCAAATTACAAAGATTTAAGGGACTAATATCAAAATACACAAAATTTAAGGGACTAATATGAGAAAAACCCTAAATTTTATCAACACTAAACCCCTTACCTAATTGTAGCTTAAATTTTTAGCATACATTTACATTTGGGAGAACTCAAGAGCATCATGACAAAAAATTACAAAAATCATACCTAATGAATGTTGTCAATACTTGATGAGAGCTAGATTTCAATCCCTGATCGGAGAAGGACAATGCGTGGGTTTTGGGGTTTTTGGCTCGGACGGAAGAAACGAAGAAATAAACGGAGAAGAAGGCAATGAACCGTCGCTGGCCGTAGTATAGGATCATTTTGGACGCGGTTTCAAACCGCGTCCAACTTTCAAATTGGATGCGGTTTGAAACCGCGTCCAACTTTCAAATTGGACGCGGTTTCAAACCGCGTCCAAAGCCCAAAATGCCCCCGCACGCGCGCGCCCAGAACTTAGTCGGTTTTGGTAATTAGTTTTCAAAATGGTCGATTTTCTAAATTAGTTTTAAAAATAGGCCTAAATGCAAAAATTGTCCAAAGAAATAAGCACGATAATGTGATGAAGTGGTACCTGAGGACGAGAAACTTGAAATTTTTCGTATTCTTGCTTGAAGTTGTACCTGCGTCTATTTGACATGATCGTCGTACCAAGAAGCTCCCTAAACTGAAGCAGCTCTAAAGGCTTCATCCTCTCTCTATCTCTCGCATTGTTTATCCGATGCTTCTGCAATACATTAAACAATAGTTTCCTCTAAACTAAAAGTTCATCGTTTGCAATACAATCAAAAAAAAGTTCGATAAATCATAATGCAATCATCTGTCAAATTTCTAGGCTTTAAGCTGCACGCTGCAAGTGGGATTTTAAAAAACGTACTTTGTTTTTGTCTGAAAGTTCGCCGGACTTTGATGAACAAGAAGGGCGCTTTAATCCAGGAATTCGACCTTTTACGGGAAAATATCGATTTTTCTCGTGATCGTAGTAGAAGCCTGGAATGACTGAACAGTAATTTTCCATTGTTAGCAAAAACAAATTTGTGATGAAGGAAGCAATGGGAAGTACCTTTCGGCGATGGCATCTTTCGTTCTAGGGCACCAAGAGAGACGAAGATTTGAGAGAGAGAAAATCTCAGGTTTTAGTAACTTCAAATCGATCTCAATATTATTATATTAGGACTCTTAAAAGAGAACGAGCTCGCGATAATTTTCTTTGGCGTTTTAAATCCCCGATTATCTTTGTTAGAGCCCTGATGGGAATCGGTTGACGGGAAGTCGTTGAGGCCCATTGGAATTCTATGACGATTTCTATTCGGTTTTTTAACATGAGCCCTAATTAATAACGTTGGCACAAATTTGATCGTGGGCCCATGTTAAATGCAACGGTAGTCCTACACGATTAGGTCCCGCTTGGTCGCCAATCTTCATCCCTTCGAGTGTCTTTGGGTAAATTCTAGCAGCACTCCTATATTATTTTTATTGTCTCATTAAATTTCTCATTGTTGTGAAGAGATATTACTGAGTTGGTTAGGATCACGGCTTATCTTTTTGATAAGACAGTATCTATTGTATATTATCTCTGTACGCTCCTCCTCTATTATAAATAAAGAGTTGGGTGTTCCTCCTCTAAATGAGTATATTATCTCTGTACGCTCCTTCTCTACTATAAATAAAGAGTTGGGGGTTCCTCCTCTAGAGAATGATTTATAACACGTTATCAGCACGAGCCTCTACATAGAAATTCCACACAAATTCTGATCATTGCAAAAGCGAAGTAAAGGCGGAAGATCCACGTGCGCGGCGTCATCTACCTAAAACGGACGTCATCATCCACGCGTAGACTTCGTTTAACCGTCGCCAGATCCGGAGGACGGACCTAGATGTATTTCTCGCTAAAAATCTAATTTTTATTATGTGCATGATTGTTTTCTCCATAGATCTCACAAGATCGGCGTAGAAATAGGGTTTGATACATATATCGGCGATGTTTATCGTCTAAAAATCATGTTCCATCGTGCTTTTAATTTGAAATTAAATAAAAACCATCCACAGATCCACCCCTCCGACAGAAGCGAGGTGGCATCGCCCGAACACCCCCCCCCCCCAAATAGCGAGTGGGGCGCCGCCGCTGTATTCGAACCCCCCCCCCCCCCCCCTCTGAAGCGGAGGGGGGCCGCCGTATTCGAACCCCCTGGAAGCGGAGGGGGGCGCCGCCATATCCGAACCCCCCCCCCTCCCCCCCCTCCCCCCGCCTCGAGACGAGGGTTGCCGTCACCGTCGCCCCCCGCCCTCCGGCGGGGCTTCCGTCCCGGAACCCCCTGCCTTGCAGCGGGGGGCCCTCCCCGGCCCCACGTCAGTAATGAAGGGGGCGGCGGCGGCAACCCTAGCCGACGCCGCCCCTCCCCTATATCTCACATTAAATGGGCCGCAGGCCCATAACAAAAAAACAAATTTTGAATGCAGGCCTGAAGCCCGCATCTCCTCTGCGGGCTTTTGCCCGCACAACAAAAAAAACCAGAACATAAATAAATGGGGATGGGGCTAAAATTATAAATTAAAATGTTTTTTGGGGGCCTAAAAATTACTGAAAAATCAAGAAATAATAAGGGCCTGATATGTGATTTTAAGGGGTCATTTGGGGACTTTTGGTGGTTAATTGGGGGATAAAAAGGAAAACTTCTTCCTTTTTCTATAAGAACATGTCAATTTGGGTTCTTTTCAAACTCTTTTGAGTAATTCCAACAAACGCAACTTTTTGCGTAATATGATGCCTTTTTAGGATCATAATCATATGATTTGCATCATTTTTAAATGGCTCATTATGTGGATAAATTGATATTTTGTTGTGCAATATTAACTTAATAATTAGAAAGACCCTGCGACCACTCTGTTGTTAGTCACCTAACCTAACGGTGTACGATGTTGCCCAGTGGTCCAATAATTATTAAGTATTCAAATTGTTTATCCTTCTGTGAATATGATGCATGTGATACTTGTGATGAAAATGTCTGCTGAAAATGTTTTGATGAGCACAATTTTTTGCATTGATGGCTAATTGTGATTTTGGATCGGCTGTTTAAGTCCCACATTTTACTTTTCTTGCATTTTCTTTTCTTTTTGAAATAAATTGTAGTGAGAAAATTATGTAATGTCCATGACTGACTACTACTTTCCATGAAAACAGAGGCCACGCTTGAAGCTGAAGATTTTATAAATGGGACCCACGGGGTTTCCAATTTCAAAGTAGTAATTTCTTTTTTTCGCTTTCATTTGTGTAATATGGACTGTAATATGGACTTTGAACTCTCTTTTTTATGTGGGACTGTCCGATCCACGCAATTAGCTCTTCGTTTAAAAATTGCATACGCATGAAAATGTATTGTATAAAGTATTAATTCATGCAAATTTGTGCTCTGCTAGATAAAATGGCCAAAATCGCAAGTGTCGATTTCGAAGTACTGGATGCAGCAAGAAGAAATTATCTAAGCTGGCAGCTCGATGTGAAATTTCACATGCGGGCTAAGTCCCTCATTTCTGATGTAACTAAAAATGAAAATGTAATGGATATATAAAAGGCGCAAGCCATCATCTATATTCGTCGTCATGTGGACAAGACCCTAAAGGCTGAATATCGTACGGTCGAAGATCCACTTGAGATGTGGACTGCCCTTGAGGATAGATATAAACATCATAACGATGTTATACTGCCAAGGGCACGATATGAGTGGGAGAACCTGAGACTGCATGACTTCAAGTCCATAGCTGAGTACAACTAAGCTCTGTTTAGCATCACCTCACACCTAAAGTTGTGTGGTGAAAAGGTCTCAGAAGATCGCATGCTGGAAAAAACGTACACGTCTTTCCACGAGAAGGATGTGATACTGATACAGCAATACCGTGAACGAAAGTTCACCAAGTATTCTTAGTTGTTGTCATGTTTACTCATGGCTGAACAAACAGAGAGCTTCTCCTCGCCACTCACAACATGCTCCTCCCTGGCACTGCCTCCCTCCCAGAAGCTCACAATGCATCTTCTTCTAAAAAGAAGAGAGCCAACGAAAAAAAAGAAAGACCACAGAAGGGGGGACATAACAAAAGAGCCAGAGGCCAAGTCCAGCAGCGAAGAAATGAAGGGAAGCGGAAGTTCATTTGGCGCAGACAAGACAACAACAAAAACGAAGCACCCCCACCGAAGAGGGAATGTGAAGATCAGTGCCATAGCTATGTTAGTTCTTGGTTTCAAGACTAACGTTGTTTTGATGATGATCAATACATAATGTTAGTGTGCTAATCATTCTTATGTTTTAGTCTCAGTTTATCTTAATGATAATATGTTGATGAGACAAAGCATAATGCTTGGAGGATATTATAAGGAATATCTTAAAGACCTCCAAGAGTGATGGTGTGCTCAAGCTTGGATGAAGTCATGAAGATCATCTAATGAAGCCAAAGCTTGGAGCTTGATGAAGGGAAGCTCATCAAGGTGTGCCAAAGCTTGGAGATGATGGAGAGCATCAAGGCATAGTGAGCTTGAAGACTTAGACTCTAGGAGATGCAATTTGTAATCCATGTAATTTCATTTACTTGCATTTCTCTTTTTGAGTCTAGTATTATTGTAATGCCTTGATAGATGGTCATACTCTCATGCATTTGCATTTCACCATCTTAGTGAGCCTTAGGATTATCATAGAATCCAACCCAATAGGTTCATCTTGCCCAAAGACTCATTTGGAGTCTCTGGCTCTCCTGCAGTCGCCTGCTGAAGGTTTTACAGTCAACTGGGTGATTTCCAGTCGCCTGTCGAGCCTTCTACAGTCAACTGTGATGCACAGCTCAAGTCAACTTTTCTATTGACTCATCTTGAGCTTTTCGCATCAGTCGATTTATGTTCAATTTACAGTCGCCTGTACTATTACAGTCACCTGTGAATTGGTCGACAGTCGCATGTGCGCTTCTTGCATTTTCTGGGCTTTTTCCCATGTTGCAAGACAGTCGCATGTTGCTGTTTTTACAGTCGCCTGTATATTTACAGTCGCCTGTGAAATGGCCTTCAGTCGTCTGAAAGGCGTAAGTGCGAAATATGCATCTCTCTCTGTCTTTTCTCCATCTTATACAGCAGTCGACTGCTGAAGTTATTACAGTCGCCTGACTATAAGACAGTCGACTGTATTATTAATATCAGTCGCCTGTGCATAAACTGGAGAAAGAGTGCAGCTCTCTGTTTCTTGTCCATCCATGCTGCAGTCGCCTGATGAAGGATATACAGTCGACTGTCTGCTTTTCAGTCACCTATGTAGTCTTCTACATTCGACTGACCTGGCTCAGATTATAGCCGTTGGGATATTTTCTAGCCGTTGATCAGTCGACTGTCTAATGATCATCAGTCAACTGTTCTTACCGTAAACTGCCAAAATCTAGCCGTTGCAGATTTCTTCCCTTTGGGTTTTTGGCTGGTTTTATGGGTTCCTTTGGCTTCCTATATATTGGGATTGGCTTAGTTCATTTAGACTTCTGAAAAGGGTTAGGAAATCATAGAAGATCTTTGAATCTCTTCTCTAAGCCACTCCTTCCACATTCCCTAATTAGAGCTTCATTCTTATGTTATATCATCTAAGCTCTATGGAATTTCTCCAAGGGATTTCAATCTCATTCCTTTCTTGGAGATCATCTTTCTTCTCTTCATTTTCATACACTCAAGTGAGAAGTGTTAGGATTCATTCCTAAAAGAGAGAAAGATCAACAAGTGCAATCAAAGCTAATCTCAAGCACTTGGCCATTCACTTGCATGCCTTCTTCTTCACTTTGGTAAGATCATATCAAGGCATAGGTAAGTGTTGTTTCGTTTTGTTTTTGTTTCGAAGCCCTAATTCTCTTTGTGGGAATTAGTTACTATCTTTGTGGGAGTTACTCTCTTTATGGGAGTTTGGTTCTTTCTGTGTGAAAGAACAAATCCTCTGTGTAAGGTCTCTCTGTGTGAGAGTGAGGATATCTCTTTGTGGGAATCCTAAATCCTCTGTGTGAGGTATCCCTTTGTAAGATTTTGTATTCACTTCTCTGTGTGGGATTATAGTGAATACTGGTGTGGCTGGATGTACCCAAGTTTTGGGGAACCAGGGTAAAATCTCTGTGTTTGCGATTGTTGTTGTTGAGCACTCTGTTTAATTTCTGCTGCTTATTGTGCTTTAATTTTAGTAACTTTTAATTAAGCACTTTGCTTGCTATTACACTTTTCATCCCCCCCTCTAGTGTGTGTGTAGCCCCGCAGGGTCCCTTACAAGCTATGTCATGAAAGGCCACTGGTGTAGAGTGTGCAGAACTCCGCGGCATCTCCAGGAATTGTAGAAAGAAAACATGAAAAAGATGCTGAAACAAACCTGGTGACCTCCAATGATCCAGTCAAGTTTTCAGTTGACAACTTCGAAACAGCTGACCTTCTTGATTAGCCTCTATTTTTATCTTAGCAATTTGTTTTGAGAACATTTTATGTTATGAGAGCATTTGAATTATGTAATTTGTTTTTGAATAAAAAAACTTGATTACGTTCCTGAAATACAAATGTTTTATTCATCTTTTATAAATGGATCGCTCTCATGACTGCTTAGTAGACAGTGCTTCAACATATACGATCCTTCAGTATAAATGCTATTTTCATAGCTTTATACCATATAAAAGCCAGGTAAATACAATTTCAGGGCAATCAAATATAATTGAAGATTCTAGGAATACAACTTTGTTGCTCCCAAATGGAACAGAAATTAAACTAAAGGATGCACTATTCTTTCCGAATTCCAACTGAAACGTACTAAGTTTCAAGGATATCCGTTTAAACGGATTTCATTTGGAAACAACAAATGTAAATGAAAAAGAATTACTGTATGTAATGTCGCAAGAAAAAGGAATAAAATTCATACTTGAACGTTTTGAGAGCCTTTCATCAAGTCTCTACCATACAAAGATTCTGAGAGAGAAAGCTAATTTGACGGCATCAACTCAGGATCCTGAAGTATCCACCCCATGTGAGACTCCTACTACACTCAGAATCCTGAAGTATTCATGCACAGAGTCCACAACTATGGCAGGATATGGGGGAGTGTTATGAATGGATATTACTGAGTTGGTTAGGGTCACTGCTTATCTTATAGATAAGACCGTATCTGTTGTATCTTATATTTGTACGCTCCTCCTTTACTATAAATAAATAGCTGGGGTTTCCTCCCCTAGATGATGATTCATAACACTCTTGACTATTATATTAGTAAATATATCTTTTGAGTTAAATGTGTTTGTTACTGGGGTTTTTAGAAAATGATCCCCTTAATCATGGATTTTTCTAAAAGAGTCCTCTAAATCATATCATTTGCGGTTAGGTCCCAATATTCATATAAAATATTTGAAAAGAGTCGCTTTTTTAGAAATAGTTCCCCCTGAAATAGACATACTTAAGATGACTTATTTCTTTAAAAGAGACTCTTTTCAAGTGAGTTATATGAATATGGAGACCTAATCACAAATGCTATGATTTACTGGACTCTTTTAAAATTAGACATAATTAGGGGGACCATTTTCTTAAAAAAACCCTAAAGTTTTTTTAATACTAATCTTTCCCCCTTTTCTGCCCTTTTTGCTTCTTCTTCCTATGTTTCGCGGCGGCAGTCTCCTGTCAGCTTTCCTGGTATTTGATTGCTCTGATACACTCGCTTGCTTGCTCATCGTCATTATCTATATACTCACATGCCTCGTTCTTTCTGCCCATACCCTTTCTTTCTTAAGCTTGTTTGATGCACGGTGTAAGTTGTTGCGACAGCAACAAATAGTGAGTGTTTGTTGCTTGTTGTTTGATTCTGCATGCAAGTGTGAGCAGCAGTAAGCCTAAGATAGATGGTGGAGGTGACGATAGGCTGATGTTGGGGACTTGCAAAGAATGATAAAAGGGGGGATAGAGAAAAGAGATGAGCTAGAGTAGAAGCAGCAAAACAAATGAAGAAGATGGATGTTAGGGGGAAAAAGTATTTTAAAACAGTGTTTAACGGATTTTAACACTTGCCATTAACTCATGGATGTCTTTACTAATATCATAGTTCATTGATGTTTATCAACACACATGCAATACTACAATAGCTGTCAGCAAAATTTACATTTGTCCCTAGAAATTGACATGTAGCTTACATAACCCCCATAAGAGCATCTCCAACCGGCCTCCATTTCTTTAAAATGAAGGCCAGACCCCCTCCAACCGGGCTTTAAAATGAAGCCAGAAATGAAGGGGTGGAATAGTGCCTCTTCAAATATGAAGGGACACTATTCACCCCTTCATTTGAGATTCTCTTCCCAAATTTCAAGTATGCCATTCTATTTAATTAAACATGATTAGTTAAAAGTTTAATATTTTTCAAACCATATAACGAAATTTAATAATTTTAGTACCATTGGAAAGATCGCGATAATACATACAATATGAGACCAATATTGAATATTTTTCAAGCATTCAGTTCTTTTGTTATTGAAGGGATCATCTATAAATAAATTAATATTATTTTTATGGACAAATATTAATATTAATATTTTTCATCAAAATTAATTAGTTATAAAATAACAATAATTTTATATTATTTATAAATTTATTTAATAAATAAATAATTTATTAGATTAACCCACTTTCACAATTAATATTTTATCATTATGTAAAGATAACTAAATATTATAAAATAAGATTTGAAGGGGAGGGTTGGAGTTTTATTCAAAATGGAATACTTGAGGAATATTCCAATTTGAAGGAGCTTTTTTAAATGAGATGGTTGGATATGCTCTAATAGAAAGCCCATCTAAAATGAAAGAAATGTTATGAATAGGCTCCTTGAGACCTTTCATATATCAACCATTTCATATTCATCAAGTATACTAATATATATGTGATGCTAGGAAACCCCTGGCAATCACTCTTTCTTGGAGACTCTTCATCTCTCAACACGTTATTAGCACTAATTATGCTCGTAGAGAAGGAAATGATGCAACGAAGCTCTGACAAATTTTTTCGCGACGGCTTGAGCGGGGAGCTGATGCGTGGATCGTGACGAAAAGATTCGTAGGACAACGGATCTAGAGGTATTTCTAGATTTGTGTAAAGATTCCTATTTTTTTATTCATGATCTTGATATTGATTTTCTAGATCTAAAAACATGATTTTAAGGATCTAGAGACCTAATCTAGAAATCTAAAGAAATGTTTATACGTGATATTTGATCAATTGTACAAAAACATTTATTCTATTTTCTTGAAAAATAAAAACCCAATAAACATCATATATTTATCGAAGACATCCTAAAGCTGTTGCAAAACTCCACCCCATGGCCATCTCCGGCTAGATCGGCCTCGGATTCGGCCTCTGGCTATGGATCGGGCCTGATCGACGAGATCTGCATTTAGCTAGATCAGCATGAATAGTGATGCAGTTGTCATCCATTAGATTGAATGGGCATGCTTTTGCGTTAATTCTTACATAAGATCATGCTAATCATGCTATTGACGTCTTAATTCAAATGATCGATGATTTTTTTTTGATAATAGGAATCTAACAATTCAAGTTAGGATCCATAAAAATTCGTCAATGTATTATTTATGATGAAAATTCCTCCAAATTGAGATTATGGATGGGTATTGTCATGCCCTACTTTGCACTATACATGTATTCTACTGAGCACATGTAGTATTTCTACCTACGGTGCATACGTAAGCATGAAATAAACGTGGATATCGATGTATGTAACGTAGTGCAAGGGGATTGGGTAGTAATGTGTGGCTAAAAGACGAGAAAGCGAGATTGAATGCGGGAGAAGTGCGAAAGATGTCGTGGGTGCAAAACAACAGGAATGTGTTGGACGTGTGTGCGTGGTGCATGTATGCATGTGTAGGCATGCATGAGTGTGTGTAGGGAAGCCATGAAAGTGTGAACGGGATTATGGGTCAATGGAAAACCCCGTAAAATTTTAGAAAGACGAGGGGCAAAACGGTCATTTGGATTAAAGCTGCTGTGCATACATACTTAAGTGGTCGGTGCATAAAGTAACGACAAATTTGTAAATATATGGAAGTTGGGGGGTATTTTTGGAAGGGTATTTTAGTCATTTTGACTTGTACATGGCTTATGGGAGAAGCTAAGGAGGGTGTAGAAATTTCTTTAGAAATCTCTCTTTTTCTTTCTAAAACCTTCTCTTCTCTTCTTTCATTTTCTTTTCCCCTCTTTCTCCCAAATAAAGCCGGCCATATCCCCTCTCTTTTCTCCATTTTCTTCACTCCAAAACCCTAATTACTCACTCCTAAACTCAAGAATCTCAAGTGGTTGCAAGTGGGGAGAAGGTGGAGAAGAAGAGAAGAGAAAGAGAAGAGGAAAATTCAAGTTTTGAGGTAGGAACTCTCTTGGATTTGAAATTTCATAAAATTGATTCTTGCTATTATGTTTTTATAGCATGTTTTACTTAATATGTATTAGGGATGGTGAAAATTCATGAGCCATGTATCAATTTCACAAATTATCCCTTGAAATTCTTAGTAAAAACAACCCCTTTGAAATCCTGAGATTTTGTTGTGTGTTGTTTCTGTAATCCTAGTTACTGTAGCTTGATTTAGGTTTCGAAAAAAATATATGCTTGTATATCTTGAAGTTCTACCCCAAAATCATATAAATTTTGTTATATGTTCGATTCAGAAATTAGGAGCAAAAATTCCTTCTTTACAATATGTCTGTTTGATTTTTAGTCTTGACACAGTTTAGCAAAATTGACCTAAACATATGCACACACAATGAAATTTGATGTTCTTGGTCTCGTTGGAAACTTAAAAAGTTTATCTATAATTTCATCTGAGTGCTTATATTTTGAAATTCTGGCTAAAACATGTCCAAAAACAGCCATCTTTATAGACTCTGAAATCTGTCTGGAAAACAGACTTGACACACTTCACCAAATAATTCATCATAAATCACAGACTTAATATTTTTGCATGAAATTTTATCTGTGAATCCAGAACTAGCATATCTATAACTTTCATTTGGGACAATTTGTCAAATTCTCAATTCAAACTGATGTTATATGTCCATGTATTGTCACTTCCTGCAATTTCAGCAAACTGAATTCATTTAGTGTTATTCGTATTCATTAATTGTAGTTAATTGGTCATCATTATTCTTGCTTATTATGATTGTGTAGTGGAATGAATGTTCATGCCCTTGGCACATGTAAATGATATTGGGTTGCCTTGATATGAATGACGCCCGTCATGTGTTCGATGAAATGCCTCAACGAAGGCAATATCCGATAATTTGAGTGACGTGCATGTATTAGTATTAGCCTTGAGCCACATTGATAATTGGTGAAGTTAGATGCTTGAATGGCATGGATACATTGAAATTGTGAATGGATGATGTGTTGTGATAGAGGGCGAGTGCATGACCCAATGTTTAATAATGGACGGCTAAGGTGATATGTCTACCATGCCATCATGACCCCTAACGTGTCACTTATGATGTTAACTTATAAAATTGAATAAATCTCAATCCTCTCTAATAAGGGTGAGTTAGCGAAACCCGGGTTTTAGGTGGGAATTGAGTGAATTGTGGATATGAGGCCTGGACTGAGAAGTTGGGGGGAAATGATTATGTGATATGTGATATTTATACCTACTCGCCTTTACCGGGAGTGGAGGGGACATACCGAGGTTGTGTTATTATGTGGAGAGCCTCACTCCTGCCAGGAACGGGGGAGCTGAGAGGCCCGGGGTTGTGCAGTGCCCGTGTCCACTGCGTCGTGTGCTATATTCAACCCAAATTTGGGGTGATGTCCAGGTCATTGTATCACACAGTTTACCCAAGTTCCAATTAATTCAATTACAAAATAATAAAATAAGAATTTGGCATGTTACTCCTTCTGCTGGCATCACTTTCCCTTCCCTTTACATGTTCTTTGTGAATCTGTGTAATGCCTCAGGCACTTGCACTTATCTTATTAGATAATGGTTGCTTGGACACTTGAGTTATTATTATTATTATTATTATTTGTGCTAACCCTTTTCTTGCAGTAACTCGACATTGGACCGCAGGTATAATCCTCTTGTTTAGTTATTTAATTTTCCGTTATGTTACTTAGTTACATGCTCTATTTCTCTTGCATTGCCTTGTGTATTGATAACCGTAACATGGTGTTCCAAATCCAAGTTGGTTCTGGCTGGGGCACGCATTGACGCACTCCTCTCTATTTTACAGGTGGCAGGGGTGACATGGTTGGTGGTTACTTGGAGTTGGGTTCAGGGGTAGCACTTGGTGTGAGCTGTAGTTGTGGTTTGATATTGATATCTTGGGAGGTGGGGAATGACTGTGTATGTGTAGTGGTGCACTTGGACTATGTTTGTAAATGAATGTTGTTATATAAAGTTGGTGTTGTTGTTCTATATTATTTATGCGTTGTTTGATATCTTAATGAAGCTGCACTTGTACTATCCCAGCATGTGCGCAGTGGACTGCTTATTCAGTTCCTTCTTCCTCTCTCATCACTCCCACTCTTCAAGATACTTGAAAAAAAAATTTTAAATGTCGGGTAATCTGGAGAACGGGGCGTGACAGGTATGAACCGGCCTTAGGCTAGACCTGCATGTGCCATCATCAGTTTTCTCCAGACATAAACGGCCTCGAGCACCCTCGGATCAGCCTGAAGCCGCTGCTCGCGATCTGAACGGCCTGAAATCCGACTTGAGTCTATTAGACCTGACGTCTGCCGGCAACGAACCCTGCACATCATGCTACTCCCTCGTCACTGCCTGCCACGCTGCCGACACCATCGGCTCTGCTGGCCGCTTTGTCGGCGACCGCCGGGCCCCACTCCATGTAATGGCCCAGTTGCCACGTACGGTAGGGTATGTATTTTTTGTGTGATATATAGTATATTATGCTTGTATAGTATGTAGTGTGTATGGGAGATACATAGTGTGCATAGTAAGTATCTATTTGGTTGGCTATGTGTGTACATATATCGATGAATAGTATGTGAATTTGTGTGCTACACAATGTGTATACCCTTGCATACTTGTGTGTATTTATATGGTGTGTGTAGTGTGTACAGTTTATTGCATTTGTATATGCAGGTATATTTGTGTAGAGTATATAGTAATTATGTAGTGTGTATAGTAAATAGTCTAAAGTAGGCCTATTTGTATGACTCTATGGGTGAGTGTATGTCTGTCACGCCCTGCTTTCCCAAATACGGGGATACGAGGTGGACTAGGCTGCCGTAGTATTCAGACACTAGGGCTTCAAGCCCTAATGTCTGAATACTACTAGGCTAAATTGTGGTGAGAATAAAATTTATATAAGCAGGCCACTGTGATACACTGGAAAGTACATGAGTATGAAATGTAATGATACAAGAGTATGCAATGTAATGATCCAACAAAATTTAAAACCGTAAGTGCTGAAAAGCAAACTGTACTGAACATCATTTATAGGATACATCATATGTCGTTGTACAAGTACTAAAACGAACCAAAAGTACTAGTAAAAGGGAAAGACAAAAAGGGAAACCCTCCCTGAAAGAAACCCAAAATATGTCCACACCTGTACAACACACTCCCTAGTCTATCCCAGGGAAGTACATGCGGACCAACTCTCCATCTGAAGTCTCCAGCTATACCCAAAGAGAGAAAAAAGTAGGAGTCTGTACACGTCCTAACTCTGTTGTCACAGCCTCAGGACCTGAAAGTGTAAATGTGGCACGTCAATGCGTGACCCAGTAGAAATCCTAACTAAGCTATGTAGTAACCAGTTTAAAACTGAACTATCTATCTAAGGGTGGTCTGAAAGTAAGGGGCCAACAGAGCATACATGAGTGTTCATATTAAAGCATACTAGCTTTGAAAAGAAAATGAGGACGTGTTAACAAAATGGCAACATTTGTAAATTAACATTAATTATAACAAAGTAACAGTTCACATGTTTGGGAATCCGTGTAACTAGTAGGACACTTTTACGGAGCTGAACTTCACCCATGGTGGGTAAATAGTGGTACCCTAAACAGCGACACGAGCACTGTAGGGGGCCTCTCATAACTTCCTCTGTCAGAAGTGAGACAACCCTCGGTTTTGTGGGAAAAACGGAGGAAACCATTCTACCTCATGGTGCATCCCGAGTACATCAATGGGCATCTCCAACACTGTCCACTCCCCTTGGCGGCTATCGGGAGTACGAGTGAGACTATCATCAAAGTGTCAACTCCTTAAAAGCCCACTTTTTACACGTTTCCCCCCAACCTCATGTCTAGAGCTTCACACATTTTAGGATGGATTGAAGATTCCAGACTGATATTCTCATCTCACTCTGATTTCATTATTTCATATTTCTCTCACTTTGGTAATCTTAGTACCACTTTCTCATTTAGCATCATCACATTGTCCATTTCTCATTTCTGCTCCTTCATTTAAAGTTGCATGTAAAACTTGCATTTAAACTTCATATAAAACCGTCAATTAAACTTCATTCATTTAAACTTCATATAAAAACTTGCATGTAACATAAGAACACTCTATAAAACTTGTAGGTGATATACAAACTCCATATAAGTCTGCATTTAACTTGCTATCCATATCTCATTCCTTTCGTGTGTAATAGGTACAACATTATGATATCTACCTTCAACATGGTATCTAAACAAATAACTTGTTCTATTCCTCATATAAATTATTGTCATAACATGCCAATTTGAGTAACACATGCAGTAGTAAAAGCAATAGTTCAATATACTGTCAACACTGGCAAAAATTGGGGCCACACGGCCATATGGTAAAATCCATACGGCCTTATGGAATGCTAAGGGAATCCACATGACCGTATGGTGGAATCAATATGGTCGTATGGATTAAAGCTGATCTGGGGCTCATGGGGGCACACGGCCATATGATCTGTTTATACGGCCGTGTGGGATTTTTGGTGGAGTTGTGTGTGGGGGGGGGGTTTTGGGATTTTACACGGACGTATGAAACTTCATACGGTCGAAGGGAGTCAATACACAAAAGTGAGGCTCATACGATCATACCGTGTCTTTATACGACCGTACCGATTGTTGATTAGCTAAGGGGCTCAACTGCGACTAAGTCGGCGCGACACGACCGTATGATAGAGGCTTGATACGGTCGTGTGGGACTTGAAAACGTTAGATACTGTCCCATAACGACTGTACGACTCTTCTGTTGGTCATATGACTACCATGCGGTCGAATGAGGAAAGTCCATACTGCCATATGGTTCATCTGATGTCGAATTCTACAGCGACGAACGTTAAATTCTATGAACTAAATTTAACTCGGTTAGGATTCTACCTCAGCGGTCCTCCTATGGATTCGGGGGCCCTTCTTAATCCTTGTAGACCTTCTGATCCTACTCCCCTCCTTCTCCAAGAGTTAACGAACTAGGGTTTCAAGTTTGGCCGTGGATTCGTGAAGAAATTGACATGGTGCGTGAACTGGGAAGAGAGATTGACAGAGCGTGATATGTTTTCCTCTTTTTTTCTTAGGATTTCCTCAGATTTTCTCCAGTTTTGATCCACCCTCTTTTCACCTAAAGCTCCCTTAGATTTCTCTAAGCTTGACACCTAATGAAGGGTTAGGTGAAACCCACCCTGGCCACATAAGAAGGTGGAGGTGGCTTAATAATATGATTTTTAGATTTTAATTAAATGACATACTCCATTATACAATTATATCATGTATTCTACATCCTAATACAATTATTTCTATCCAATACTTGTTTTATATCTTCCATTGGCTTTATAAAAATTTATAAATATAATTCCTACATTCAAAAATTAAGAGAAAAATAATAGAAATACCTCCAAATTTTATACGCATATATTCATTCCAAAAATACGTATAAATACACGTATATACAGATTGGGGTCATTATAATGTATATGTGCATGTCTTATATGGATGCCTATGGTAGCATGGATGAGAATGTCTTGGGTGCCTATGTGGTTGATTACGTGTTTGTGGTGTATCTAGGAGTGCGGTGTATATAGTAATGTAGTGTGTAGTGTTATTGTTTGTGTATCATTATTCATATTGTGTTATTAATGTATGATTATTGGTTTATATGGTAGTGCGTGGTGTATTGGTACTAATATGCTAGTAGTGTTAGTATTACTTATTATTGTTAGTAGTATTGTTATTGTTAGTACTAGTATTATTTGGTTGATTATATTTAATGGCGTTGTGTATTAGTGATGATATGTCATTAATGATAATAGTAGTGTGCTACTATTATTATGATTATTATTAGTATTGTTGTTGTGAGTATTAGTGGTAGTATTAGTATTAGTGTTATTGTTATTATTGGTGTTGTTGTTTTTATTATTATTAGTGAATGTCATTATTGTATATGCATTGTGTGGGTAGAGTAAGTGGGATGTGTGAGTAGTAAGGGCTTTTAGTTATTAAAGGAGGGGAGTGTGTATGGAATAATGCCATATTAACAATGTAATGTACTTAAGCCACCATTTGTATTAGAGTATGCACAAGTCGATGTCAAGCCCCGTTCCCCAAGATACCCAGGATTTTCGAAACTGTCCCAAGTATTCATGCATGGGCAGCGGTAATGAAGAAAGAGAATGCAAGAGAGATGAAGAAGACAGAGGCAGGCCACTGCGCACATGCTGGGATAGTATATGTAATGCTCCATATATAACAACAATGAGATCACATTCCACTTATACAACATCACAAAGAGTACATGCACAATTTCAAGTTGCTAATATAAGTGCCAACACAACATCGGATACAAATGTGCATCAATAAATTTCAACTCAAGTTACACCTCCAAAGGACAATATTAACTCCATGACCACAGAGTACAACGCAACTCCCTAAACCACCCCACACCCCCAGCTCCATTCTCACAAGTCTCTCAGGCTCTCCAACTATCTGCTACTTGAAAAATAGGGAGGAGCACGTCAATGCGTGCCCCAGTAGGAAACAACTTGGATTTGGAACACTGTTTTAAGGTTATCAACCACTAGGCAAGGCATGAGAAATAAGGCGTGTAAACTAAATAATATGGCGGAAAGTAATCAGCCAAGTAAGGGATCATGCATGCGGTTCAATGTAGAGCTACTGCAAGAAAAAGGGTTAGCACGAATAATAATACAAGTGTTCACGCAAACATAATCTAAAAAGATAATTACAAGTGCCAGACGTATAACACAGTGTCACAAGCAAAACAGGTGAAGGGAAGAGGGAAGTGCTGCAAGCAGAAGAAGTAACATGTAAAACTCTTATTTATTAATTTAATTAGTTGGAAACTTGGATAAACCATGTGATACAAGGACCTGGATCTCACCCCATGGATTTGGGGTGGAAAACTGCACTCGACGCAGTGGACACATGCACTGTACGCCGGGCCTCTCACCTCGCCCCGTCAGGGGACCTGCCTCATGGGCTCCACCCCAAGATTAGGGTGAGTATGGCACACGTTGCAGTGGACATGGGCACTCGGGCCACTCCGCCGCCTCCCTGGACGGTAGCGAGAGTGAGGATCTCCATATGCACCTTTTCCCATCCAATGCACATCATCACAAACGCCAAATAACCGTCACTCCATGTAAAGGCGAGCGAGAATAATCATCACATATCATTTCTCCTCATTCCCACCTTCATAGTCCAGACTTATACCCAAAATTTACTTAAATTTTTCCCACACCTCAGTTTTAGCAGCTCACATCCTTTAGAGGGGATTGAGACATTCCAAAAACCACATTTAACATTATATTTAGTACTGAAGGGAACATGTTGCATGGCTTTCCAAATTCTACATTGTCCTCATTTTCTGAAACATATCTTCTTTTCATAACAATTTGGGACATGCACCTAAGTGACATGCCCTTCATCATAGCCATATCAACTCATCATCACATCACATATGGAACTATGCATGAGATGCCCCTAACATCACAAGTTGATAACATAGCTCATATCACATTTATAGAAACAGGTATTTCTCACTTTTCTTGCATTTACATTCACTTGGACATTATCACAAACACTTGATGAGCACAAGGAATATTAATATAAATTCATTGACAAATAACTCAAATAACTCAAATAAACATGCTTTCAAGTAACATCAATGACAAATGACAAGTGTAATACAATTTAGCCATCTTAGTGAGCCTTAGGATTATCATAGAATCCAACCTAATATGTTCATCTTGACCAAAGACTCATTTGGAGTCTCTGCCTTTCCATCAGTCGCCTACTGAAGGATTTACAGTCGACTGGGTGATTTCCAGTCGCCTGTCGATCCTGCTACAGTCGACTGATATGCACTGCTTAAGTCAATATTTCTATTGACTCTACTTGAGCTTTACGCAACAGTCGACTGATGCTCAGTTTACAGTCGCCTGTAGATTGGTCAACAGTCGTCTGAGTAGCGTAAGTGCATATACTGCTTCTCTCTGTTTTTCTCCATCTCATGCAGCAGTCGACTAATGAACGTTTTACAGTCGCCTGACTATTTTACAGTTGACTGTATTATTGACATCAGTCACCTGTATGCTTATCTGGATAAAGAGTGCAGCTCTTTGTTTTATTCCATCCCCTGCAGCAGTCGCCTGCTGAAGGTTTTACAGGCGCCTAACCTGTTTACAGTCGACTGGATCGACTTCATTAGTCGACTGTCCTGGCTCAGATTATAGCCGTTGGATATTTTCTAGCCGTTGATCAGTCGACTGTCTCTTGATCATCAGTCGACTGTCGGTGTCGTTTTCGCCCAGTTTCTAGCCGTTGCAGTCTTGTGCTTTTGGATGTTTTTTTGGGTTTTGAGGGTTGATATGGGGTTCCTATATATATGGGTGTGCTGAGTTCATTGGATCTTCTTGATGCTATTGAAAATCTTAAGAGATCAATAAGCCACTCACAAACTCTCTCATTTCTCTCTTTGACCTCTCATTCCTCTTTATGCATTGAAGTCCAGCTCAAGGGAAATCATCCAAGTGCTTTCAAGCCTATCTCAACACTTGGAGATCCTCTTTTATGCCTTACATTCATCTATGAGTAAGCATCTCAAGGCATATGTAATAGTATTTATTTTACTTGGTGATTCTCGTAACACTAATTCTCTTTGTGAGAATTAGTTTTTCTCTCTTTGTGGGAGTTTATCTCTTTGTGGGATTAGGATATTCTCTTTGTGGGAATAACTCTCTTTGTAGGAGTAACTCTCTTGGTGGGAGTTTGGTGTCCTAGTGTAGGGCTAACCCTAATTCTCTGAGTGGGAGTTAGTAATTCTATAGGTGGGAGTTTGACCCTCGTGTAGGGTTGGTTGGGTCCTTGTGTAGGGCAAAATCCTCTTGGCGGGATATCTCCTTGTGAGATTTGTATTCACTTCTATTTGTGGGATTATAGTGAATATTGGTGTGGCTAGACGTACTCAAGTTTTGGGGAACCAGGGTAAAATCTTGTGTTTGTGTTTGGTTTGATTGTGTCAATTATTTCCTCTTGCATTTATTATTCCGCATTTGCAAGTTTAATTTTAATTGGACAATTTATTGCCATTACACTATTCACCCCCCTCTAGTGTGTTGTTTTTAGTATTGCAAGGATAAGGCGATCCTTACATTGGGTATCCACCCATTATGTAACCCTATTACTATAAATACAGGGTTACGGGTTCCGTAGCCACTAAGTTTACAACACGTTATCAGCACGCTTGAGGCTGAGCCAAACCTCTGCCGACGGACGAACACGATGCGAACGGGCTTCCGTCACCGAACGTCGCTAGATCCGGCGGGTAGGATCTAGATGTAATTCTTTTCCCTAGATCTAAATTTATATGCGCATATGTTTAAGATCCAAATACTTGGATTGATGTCTTGATTAGTATAGATCTGATTTCTTTCAAAAGATCTGCATGCTATATCAACCATTTAATGTAAAATCATCGTTTTTATTGCTAAAATCAACTTTTTACGATAAAAACGCCGTTTTGAAGATTAAAAATAGTTTTTTTTCCAATAAAAATCAGATTTTTATCATCTTCTTCCCCAAAAATCACTAAACCATAGGGTGATTTCTTCATCGCCGTGCAGCCGGAAGCCGCGCACGCGATCCCCCCCAATCTCGCGCCGTTGCTGTCGCCACTTGAAGCGGCGTACGGCAACAGCCGCCGCCCGGAGCGGCTGCAAACGTCGCTGCCTGCAGCGACAAGCGGCCCCACCACCTGCAGAGCTACGGGCAGATCCCGCCGCCTGCAGAGCGACGGGCACATCCCGTCTCCTGTAGCAGCGGCAACCACTGCCGCCTATAGTGGCGGGCAGCCCCGCCGCATGCAGCGTGGCGGGCAGACCCCGTCGCCTGCTGCCGCGGCTCCACCGACGCCTGCAGCGGCGGGCGACCCCGCCGTTGCCAGCAGCGACGGACAGGCCCCCGCCGCCTGTAGTGACGCCCCCCTGTGCGCGCGCGTGTCCGAAACCCTAGCCGCCAGAAGCGGCAACTCACGTGACGAAAAACCCTAACTAGGGTTTGTCCAATAAAAATTTTTACGAATTATTTTTCAGATTTAATTACGATTTTTTCGGTTAAAATCTGGATAAATTACACGTTTTTAATTCATCGCATTTTGTTTGGATTATCTGATTATCATACGTTTAATAATTAGGAAGATACTGCGACCGCTCTGCCGTTAGTCAACTAACCTAACGGTGTATGACGTTGCCCAGTGGTCCAATAATTATTAAACGAAAATTTTTCATTTCCATTATAAAATTCCGGTGATGATTAATTGCCTGTAATGAATAAACTGCATGTGATGATTAATTGTTTGCAATGTAATAAAATGCATGCTGCATTTTTCTGCCTGCGACATATGTGTATATTTGCTGTGGATTTGGATCGGCTAGCTATCACCATTATTTCCCACGCATTCTTTTCTTTTTTTTGAGAGAAAAATGTACTGATGATATTATTGTAAAATTTTCCAGACCGGCGGACGTCCCACGAAGATGAAGATCCATTCCAGAAGAATAGTGGCTCCACGAGGGTTCCCGAGTTGTATTTTTATTTTTATGGGACTGTATGGACTTTATTTTAAATGGTGATTAGCCGATCTACACATCAAATATCTGTGTCTGAAATGCTTAATTATTTATTGTCCTTTAAAAATATCTAATTATTGCTCATCTTTAACATGCTAGAGAGATAATGGCTAAAATTGCGAGCGTCGACTTTGACGTATTGGATGCTACAGGCAAAAACTATCTGAGCTGGCAGTTGGATATAAAATTCCATCTACGCGCACAGGGACTGAGCCATGCCATCGCTACAGGCGATAAGGTTTCTGACATAGATAAAGCGAAAGCAATTATCTATATCAGACGCCATATCGATCGGACCCTGAAAGCCGAGTACCTCACGGTAGAAGACTCTTATGAGTTATGGACCGCCCTCAAGGATAGGTATAAACATCAAAGAGATGTTATACTTCCCCGAGCGCGATATGAATGGGAGAACCTCCGTCTCCAAGACTTTAAGTCTATCGTCGAGTACAACTCGGCACTTTTTAGTATCACATCATGCCTGAAGTTGTGTGGTGAGAAAGTGACGGAGGAGCGCATGTTAGAGAAGACGTATACATCCTTCCACGAGAAGGATGTTATACTAATGCAGCGGTATCGTGAACGAAAGTTCACGAAATACTCAGAGCTTCTCTCATGCCTTCTGATGGTAGAGCAGAATAGAGACCTCCTTCTGGCCACCCATAACTCACGCCCTACTGACACTGCTCCTGTGCCTGAAGCGTATCACAGCTCCTCCCAGAAGAAGAGGACTAACTTCAAAGGCAAACCCCAGAAGGGCAAGGCAATGAAGAAGCATGCCAGAGGACCCCCTCCAAGAACCAACAACGAGGGAAAGAAGAAAAATGTGACGGCCAAACATCTGCCCCCAGAAAAGATTGGGAAGATAAGTGCCAAAGGTGTGGCATGACTGGACACTGGTCCAGGAATTGTCGGACTCCACGCCACTTACAGTACTTGTACAAAGCTAGCCAGAAGCAAACTGAGACAAACCTGGTGGAACATGATGACCTGACACCAATCAGGTTCATCGCTGAGGACTTCTCAAACGATGACCTGCTCGAATGAAGCTTTATATACTTTCTACTATGCATTGTAATTTGAAAAACAATTTACTCTCTTGTTGTTTGATTTCTAGCATGTTGGATGAATTTTCAGACATTGAATAATTATTAGTAGTAAATCTTTTGTTGTGCCTTATACTGCTATGTTTTTCTCTTAAATTTAGATGGATAATAAATGCCTAGTGGATAGTGCCTCTACGCACACGATCCTCCAAGACATTTGCTTTTTCCAAAGCATAGATAAATATGATGGAACCGTGAATACATTCTCTGGTCCAACAGGAATTATTGAAGGATCAGGGGAAGCACATTTTATGCTCCCCAACAAACACAACTACTAATAAAAGATGCGCTTTTCTCCCCTAGCTCTCATAGGAATCTGTTAAGTTGTAAAGATATCCGTTTAAACGGATACCACCTAGAGGCAGTGAACAAACAAAACAGAGAATTCTTGTATGTAACGACTCATAAAAACGGTACTAAAACCACCGTCGAGCGTTTTGAGGGACTCCCGTCGGGTCTCTACCATACAAGAATAAGAGCAATGGAAGCAAACACACTGAGCACCTGAAGTGCGATAATCAACCAGAATTCCAACTCTGGCACAACAGACTCGGACACCCTGGAAGGAACATGATGCGTCGCATCATATCCCAATCCTGTGGAATTAACTCGAAAAACCTGAAGCTACTTCGAAAGGGGGTGCATGTCCTTGTCCCCCTTGTCATAAAGGGAAATTGATTACGAGACCATCCCCCTGAAGGTGGACTCAGCGTCTCCAAGCTTCCTAGAGAGAATACATGGAGACATTTGCGGGCCTATTCACCCCGCAGGTGGCCCATTTCGGTACTACATGGTACTGATTGACGCATCTTCCAAATGGTCGTATGTGTGCCTCCTGTCTACCCGCAACGTAGCCTTTGCAAAGCTAATGGCACAAATCATAAAGTTACGGGCACATTTCCCAGATAACCAGATCAAGAAATTGCGTCTGGACAACGCTGGGGAATTCACATCACAAGTCTTCCTAGACTACTGCCAAGCTACCGACATAGAAGTTGAATATCATGTAGCTCATGTTCACACTCAGAACGGGTTAGCCGAATCTCTTATAAATAGACTACAATGGATTGCTCGTCCATTGTTGATGCAATGCCAGTTGCCGGTGAACGCATGGGGACATGCCATCCTGCATGATGCATCACTGATAAGATTACGTCCGTCTGGAACTCAATCTTATTCTCTGATACAACTTGCATATGGGAACCCACCGGATATCTCTCAACCGAGGATATTCGGATGTGCTGTCTATGTCCCCATCGCCCCACCGCAGAGGACCAAGATGGGTCCTCAACGTTGACTGGGTATCTACATAGGATTTGATTCACCATCGATTATTAGATACCTAGAACCCCTAACGGGACGCCTTTAAGGCACGTCTAGCAGATTGTGAGTTTGACGAAAGCTCTTTTCCCAAACTAGGCATTAACACAGAGAAGCCAGAAGCTTCAAAGACCATTTCATGGGATACCAAAACTTTATCCCATTTTGATCCGCGTACAAACCAATGTGAAGACGAGATCCTGAAGATCCTTCAAATACAAAATACAGTTCACATTTTACCGGACAGATTCACTGACAACCAGAAGATTGTCAGATCACACGTCCCTGCTGTAAATACGCCAGCTAGGATTGACATATCCAAAGATGAATGCAATCCACCTGCAGCAGAAGCGGCCGTACCTCAACAAAAGAGAGGACGACCCCCAGACTCCAAAGATAAAAACCCTCAAAAGAGGAAAAATCCTGGAGCAATGATAACGATACCACCACATGATGCTGAGCTTAGCCCAGATACCTCTCTCCTCCTAAAAACCCATGAAGAGGAAAATGTAGGAGAAATATCATTAAACTATGTACGTATTGGGGATGTACTGGACAGAAAAAGCACAATCATCGATGATAACTGTGCGCTCATTATTGCCACTCACGTCACTGAATACGACGATGAGACCGACCCACGCTCTCTAGCAGAATGTAAACGCATGGATGATTGGCCAAAGTGGAACGAGACAATAGGAGTAGAGCTGGACTCACTTTTGAAGCGCAAAGTTTTTGGACATGTAGTCCTAACACCAAAGGGTGTTAAACCTGTGGGATATAAATGGGTATTCGTGAGAAAAAGAAACGAGAATAATGAGATCGTGCACTACAAAGCGCGCCTTGTTGCACAAGGTTTTTCCCAACGACCAGGAATAGACTATGATGATACTTATTCACCGGTCATGGTTGCGATCACTTTCCGTTTCATTATTGGCATATCTACTAATGAAGGCCTCGATATACAGCTCATGGACGTTGTGACTACATACCTATATGGAAATATAGATAAGGATATCTATATGAGAATCCCAAACGGATATAAACTACCGACAAAAATGACAAAAAGACCCGGGACGTCTATTCCGTCAAACTCCAAAGATCATTGTACGGTCTAAAACAGTCAGGGAGAATGTGGTATAACAGACTCAGTGAGTTCCTAGTGCAACAAGGATTCACAACAAATGAAGTCTGCCCTTGCATCTTTATAAGAGCAAAGGGAACAGGATTCATAATCATTGCCGTCTACGTAGACGACCTAAACATCATCGGATCTCCTGAAGAGATAGCTGAGATATCCAAGAGTCTCACACAGACTTTTGAGATGAAGACCTTGGCAAAACGAAGTTCTGCCTAGGCTTACAAATTGAACACCTAAGCGGAGGAATCCTGTTACACCAATCCAAATACACAAAGAAGTTGCTGAAAACTTCCTTATGGACAAATGTCACCCGCTTAGTGCACCAATGGTTGTCAGATCATTGGATGTTGATACAGACCCCTTCCAACCGCTGGAAGAGGGGGAGGAAGCACTGGGTCCTGAAGTACCCTACCTGAGTGCAATTGGAGCAATCCTATACCTGACAAACTGCATGTAATGCCCTGTTTTGACCTATACGTGTATTTTGCTGTATACGTGTGGTATTTTCAGTACAATGCGTACGTGAGTATGAAATAAACAAAGTTATCGATGTATGTAGCGTAGTGAGAGGGGGATTGGGCCGTAATACGTAGCTAAGGGAAGTGAAAGCGTAGTGTGAAAGCAGAGAAGGAAGCAGGGAAGCGTGAAAGACGTCGTCGGAGCAAAACAACAGGAATGTGTTAGACGCGTGTGTGTGATGCATGTATGCATGCATGTTTGGGCGTGGATGTGTGTAAGAAGAGCCATGCAAGTGTGAAAGGGGTTAGGGGTCAATGGCAACTCCCGTAAATTTTTAGAAAAGTCAGGGGCAAAACGGTCATTTGGGCTTAAATTGCTGTGCGTACATACATAGGTTGTGTGTGCGTAAAGTAATGGCAAACTTGTAAATACTTGGATAAGTGAGGGGTAGTTTGGTCATTTAATAAATGACATGGCTTATTGGATAAGACATGGAAAATCCAATCCTAGAATCCTCTCCCTCTTTCTCTCCTTTTCTTTTCTTTTCTTCTCTTTTCCTCCATCATCCTTATCTCCTCTCCCCCCTCTTCAATTTCGTGCTCCCCCTCTCCACCTTTCTATGTTGACCAAAATTCAAAAAAAGAAGAAGAAGAAGAAGGAGAAGAAGAAGAAGAGGAAGAGAAAGAGAAGGAGAAGGAATTCAAGATTTTGAGGTAGGATTCCAACTTGATCTTGGAATTTCAATTAGGGTTATTTCTATTATGTATTCACGTCATGTTTACTTAATTTGGATTAGGAGTAATCAAATTCATGTGCCATATTTCATTTTCATGCAAAACCCCTTGAAAATTCCAAGCAAAACTATCTCTTTGAAATTCTGAAATTTTTATGTGTGTTGTTTCTTTAATTCTGATCACTGTAGCTCGAATTAGGTTTCGAAAAAAATATGAGCATGTAGATCTTGAAGTCCTACCCCAAAATAATATAAATATTGATATATGTTCAATTCTGAAATTAGGAGTAAAAATTCAAACTCTACAGCATGTCTGTTTGATTCTCATATTTGACACAGTTCAGTAGAAATGGCATAACTACCCTCACTCTCAATGAAATTTTGTGATCTTGGTCTTGTTGGAAACTTAAGAAAATTATCTAAAAGTTTATCAGAGTGCATATATGTCTAAATTCTGGCTAGAACATGCTCAAAATTGGCTTTGAACATAGTCCCAGAAATCTGTCTGAAAAATAGATTTGACACCCTTCACTAAATAATTCACCATAAATCAAATACTTAATATTTTTGCATGAAAATTTATCTGTGGATCCACAACTATCATATATACATGTTTCATTCAGGAAATTTTGCTAAATTATGTGAATAAATGGATGATATTAGCCACTTTTTATGACATCATGTGCAGTTTCTGCTAGCTGAAGCTTTTGCATGGTGATATGATTGGTGTAATATTGTCATTTATACCCCAATTGTCCATGATAATTGTTCTTGAATGTAAATGAGATTAATGATATGTCTTGTCAATTGATTTGCTGATGTTCTTATGGACGTGCACGTCACGCTCACCACGTGTTCGATGAAATGCCTCAATGAAGGCAAAATCCAATAAGTTGATTAACTTGCATATGTTAGTGTTGGCCTTGGGCCACGGTGATGATTGGTAAAGTTAGTGGCTTGAATGGCATAGATATATCGAAATTGTGAGTGGATGATATGTTGTGATAGAGGGCATGTCACGTGAGTGCATGACCCTATGTTTGATGACGAACAGTTGAAGTGACATGTGCACATCCATGCCATTGAAACCCCTAACGTGTCACTTATGATGTTAACTTATAAAATTGAATAAATCTCAGTCCTCTCTAATGAGGGTGAGTTAGCAAATCCCGGGTTTTAGGTGGAATTTGAGTAAATTGTGGATATGTGGCCTGGACTGTGAAGTTGGGAGATGATTATGTGATGTGTGGAGCTTACCCACTCGCCTTTACCGGGAGTGGAGGGGATACTTATACCCACTCTCCTTTACCGGGAGTGGATGGGTCATACGGAGGTTGGGTTATATGTGGATAGCCTCACTCCTGCCAGGGACGGGGGAGGTGAGAGGCCCGGTGTTGTACAGTGCCCGTGTCCTCTGCGCCGTGTGCTATATTCACCCCAAATTTTGGGTGAAGTCCAGGTCCTAGTATCACATGGTTTACCCAAGTTCCAAATTAAATTCAATTATCAAATAATAAAATGAGGATTGGCATGTTTCTCCTTCTGCTGGCAGCGCTTCCCCTTCGCTTGCCTATTTCTTTGTGACTCTATGTCTTACCACATGCACTTGCACTTGTTTTATCAGATAGTGATTACCTGAATACTGGTGTTGTTATTATTATTATTATTATTCGTGCTAACCCTGTCCTTGCAGTAACTCGACACTGGACCGTAGGTATGACTTCCTTGTTTTAACTATTTAATTGTCATTATATCACTTTCTTACATACTCTATATCTCTTGTTTGCCTTGGAATATGATAACCTTAAATGGAATTCCAAACCCAAGTTGGTTCCTACTGGGCACACATTGATGTGCTCCTCTATATTTTTTAGGTAGCAGGGTTATCATGGTTGGTGGTGACTTAGAGTTGGGTTCAGGGGTAGCACTTAGTGTGAGCAGTATTTGTGGTGTGATATGGTTGGTTTGGGAGGTGGAGAATGACTGTGTATATGTAGTGGTGTACCTGGATTATGTATATAAATGGAAGTTGTTATTTATATGTCATGCCCTGTTTTGAAGTATACGTGTATTCTACTGAATACGTGTGGTATTTCTATCTACGGTGCGTACGTAGGCATGAGATAAACGAAGATATCGATGTATGTGACGTAGTGAGAGGGGGATTGGGCCGTAATACATGGCTAAGGGAAGTGAATGTGAAGTGTGAAAGCAGAGAAGCGTGAAAGACGTCATCGGTGCAAAACAACAGGAATGTGCTAGACGTGTGTGTGTGAAGCATGTATGCGTCCACGGATGAGCATGGATGTGTGTAAGGAGAGCCATGGAAGTGTGAATGGGGTTAGGGGGTCAATGGCAACTCCCGTAAATTTTTAGAAAGGTCAGGGGCAAAACGGTCATTTGGGCTTAAATTGCTGTGCGTACATACTAAAGTGCACTTAAGTGGTCGGTGTGTAAAGTAATGGTAAACTTGTAAATACTTGAAACATGGGAGGGTATTTTGGGTCATTTCCACATGGAATATTCCCTTGGAATATTCCTTTCTTGGAGGATAAGAAAAGAATAAGAAAAAGGGGGAAAAAGAGAGAAAACCCTAGAATATTCTCTTTTCTCTCATTCTTTCTTTCCCTTTCTCATTTCCCCTCTCTCTCCCCATCACCATGGCCGGCCTCCCCATCACCATGGCCGAAATTCCATCAAAAAAAAGAAAAAGAAAGAAAGAAAGAAAGAAAGAAGAAGAAGAAGAAGATGATGATGATGATGAAGAAAAATGAAGTTTTGAGGTAGGAATCTCTTGGATTTGGAACTCTATTAAATTGATTGTTGTTATTTTGTTTTTATAGCATTTTTTACTTAATTTGAACTATTGATGGTGAAATTTCATGAGATATGTTTCAATTTCACAATTTTCCCCTTGGAATTCTTAGCAAAACTATCTTCTTTAAATTTCAGAAACATTGATGCCTGATTTTGCATTGATTCTGAATACTGTAGCTCGAATCATGTTTCGAAAAAATATGAGCTTGTAGATCATGAAGTTCTACCCTAAAATCATATAAAATTTGATATAGTTTCAATTCAGAAATTGGGAGAAATAAATCCATCTTTACAGCATGTCTGTTTGAATTTCTGAGTTGACACAGTTCAGTAAAATTGTTCTACAGAGCTGCACACATCTTGGAATTTTATGATTTTGGTCTTGTTGGAAAGATAACAAGGTTTTCTCAAAGTCCATTGGACTCTCATGTCGAAATTCTGGCTAGAACATGCCCAAAATTGGCTTTGAACACAGACCCAAGAATCTGTCTGAAAAACAGATTTGACACATTTCACCAATTAATTCACCATAAATCACACACTTAATATTTTTCCATGAAATTTTATCTGTAGATCCATAACTGATATATCTTAAACTTTTATTTATAAAGTTTTGTCAAATTCCCAAGAGAAATGGATAAAATATGTTGATCTTTATGGATGTTCTTGCCATTTCAGCAAGCTGAATACTTTAAGTGCTATTCTTATTCACTAAATGTGGTTAATTAGCCACTATTAATCTTGCTTAATATGATTTTGTGGTGGAATGCATATTCATGCTCTTGTCACATGTAAATTACTGTATGTTGTTTTGATATGAATGACGCACGCCAGGTGTTCGATGAAATGCCTCAATGAAGGCAAAATTCAATAAATTGAGTAACTTGCATGTGTTAGTGTTGGTCTTGTGCCACACTGATAATTAGTAAAGTTAGAGGCTCGAATGGCATGGATACATTGAAATTGTGATTGGATGATGTGTTGTGACAATGGGCATGTCACGTGAGTGCATGAACCTATATTTGATGATGGACAGCGGAGGTGATATGTGCATACCCATGCCATCAAGACCCCTAACGTGTCACTTATGATGTTATCCAATGAAATTGAATAATTCCCAGTCCTCTCTAATGAGGGTGAATTAGCAAAGCCCGGGTTTAGGTGGGGTTTGAGTAAATTGTGGATATGAGGCCTGGACTATGAAGTTGGGAGATGATTATGTGATGTGTGGAGCTTACCCACTCGCCTTTACTGGGAGTGGAGGGGATACTTATACCCACTCGCCTTTACCGGGAGTGGAGGGGTCATACAGAGGTTGGGTTATATGTGGATAGCCCCACTCCTGCCAGGGACGGGGGAGGTGAGAGGCCCGGTGTTGTACAGTGCCCGTGTCCACTGCGCCGTGTGCTATATTCACCCCACATTTGGGGTGAAGTCCAGGTCCTGGTATCACACAGTTTACCCAAATTCCAATTAACTCAATTAAGAAATAATAAAATAAGATTTGTGTGTTACTTCTACTGTTGGCAGCATTTCCCCTCCCCTTTGCCGGTATTTTGTGGCTTGGTGTCATGCCTCAGGCACGTGCACTTATCGTATTTGATATTGGTTGCTTGAGCCCACATGTTATTATTAGTGTTATTATTATTATTATTCGTGCTAACCCTTTCTTGCAGCAACTCGTCACCGGACAGCAGGTATGATTTCCTTGTTTAATTATTTAATATTCATTATATCACTTAGTTACATACTCTAGTTTGCTTGGCTTGTCTTGTGAATTGATAACCTTAAAAATGGAGTTCCAAACCCAAGTTGGTTCATACTTGGCACATATTGATGTGCTCCTCCTTATTTTTCTGGTAGCAGGGTTAGCTTGGTTAGAAGTGATCTGGAGCCGGGTTCAGTGATAGCAATTGATGTGAGTTGTCTTGTGGTGTGATATGGAGGTCTTGGGAGGTGGAGAATGATGGTGTATATGTAGTGGTGTACCTGGGTTATGTATATAAATTGAAGTTGTTATGTATATATGTTATGTTGTTGTTTATCTATGTATTCATGAGATCGTTTTGATGTTATTATGAAGCTTTACTTGTACTATCCCAGCATGTTCGCAGTGGCCTGCTTGTTCAGTTTCTCTTTTCCCATTCTTTTCCTCTCTCATCACTCTCACTCTTCAGAATACTTGGAAAAAAAATTTATTACATGCCGGGTATTCTGGGGAACGGGGCGTGACATTATATGTTATGTTATTATTATTGCGGAGCTTCACTTGTACTATCCCAGCATGTGCGCAGTGGCCTGCTTATGTAGTTTCTTCTCTCTCCCTCTTTTCCTCTTCATCACCTCTGTCCTTCAGAATACTTGGAGAAAAAAATTTAGCTCTCGGGTATTCTGGAGATCGGGGCGTGACACTGCACGCGTCCCGATATAGCGTTCGCAATTAACCTACTAGCCAGATACAGTTCAGCGCCCTCAAAGCGCCACTAGAACGGAGTGAAGCACCTTCTGCGCTACCTCCAAAGGTCTGTGGACATGGGACTATACTTCAAGAGCGGCGTATCCTCCGACTTAGTCGGTTATGCAGATGCAGGATACAGGTCTGACCCACACACTGCAAAGTCCCAGACCGGTTTTGTATTTACATACGATGGGACCGCCATCTCATGGAGATCTGTGAAGCAGACTTCAACAACGACCTCATCAAACCACTCCGAGCTCATCGCGATCCACGAAGATAGCAGAGAATGCTTTTGGCTTCAATCAGTCATCCACCACATCCTCGTGACTACCGGCCTGAAGACGGGATATCTTGGACCAACCACCATGTACGAAGACAATGTTGCTTGCATCGCTCAACTACGAGGTGGCTACATCAAAGGTGACAGGACGAAGCACATTTCCCCCACGCTCTTTTGGACGCATGAACAACAAGTAGACAACCAGATCGACATCCAGCAGATCCAGTCTTGTAACAACCTGGCAGATCTATTTACTAAAGCTTTACCTCGCAGTACTTTTAGAAAACTTGTACTAGGAATTGGGATGAGACAATTGAGAGATCTACAAGCCTGACGCTTGTACACTTCAGGGGGAGTTAATATTGGGTTGTACTCTTTTTTTCTTGACTATTGGTTTTTCCCACTAGGTTTTCCATAGCCAAAAGTTTTAACGAGGGAACCACATCAACTCAGGATCCAGAAGTATCCACCTCTGATGATGTCCATCGATCGGGGGAAGTTATATAGACTTGTACTCTTTTTCCTTAGCAACTGGTTTTTCCCACTGGGTTTTCTATTACAAAGGTTTTAACGAGGCAAGAACTATTAACTTGTGTAACGCCCCGCTCCCCGGGATACTCGATAAGTACGAATCCGTATCAGGTATTCCCAAAGAGGTGGGTGCTACGGAAGAGAAGCACAAAATTTCAAAACTCAAGCAGGCCCACTGCGCACTGTTGGGATAGTACCTGTAGCATTCCAAACATCACAGAAATACAAAAAGAGCCACTAAATCAAAGCACCGGTATAACATTTATATAAACTGTTTAATTACAACATCGATTACAAATCTCATATACAAGACATAACCCAACTTACCCAAGTACACATCACACACAAATTTCTCTCACACTCACCAACGAAAAACGCCAAGCACGCCATTAAACACTGTTCGCATGCCAACAATAATTTCGATTTACTACCTAACCACACGAATTCACTTATATACCCAACGCATATCATAGTCACCTCATAGCCATACTGGTATGAAATTACTATGCGAACAACAAAATTACTATACACACACACACACACACTAAGAGTATTTTACACATACGGTCATTACAATCTACCCACCTTAAAAATAAAGTTCGTCCTCGAACTTTCTAACTTAGGAGGGTGAATAGATATATGTAGGGTCGCTCTACCCCATCACATAGATAAAGCACATTCTTATACCTTCAAATACACACAAGTATAACATTTCAAATATATCCGCATACATTGCCATCCTGAGACATACAACCACCATGTCACCGGGTACACATTTAAACATACACACACGTGTCATACCAAAAGTCTTACACATCAACATCCATACACCCAGATAGCACTATATGTATCTTAACACAGGTGTAAGCGCACCCGCTTTACAACCAAACATGCAACTGTATACATCTTGCATATATACATATATCAAACACACAACTCTATGGCATGCCCACTCATAACTGAGTGGAACACAAGGATCCCTACAGACAACACACCACATCTATAGACGGCCTAGAGGTCAAACAATTATATAATATCATGATACATATTATAGGCTACCATTCATTAACACATAAACACTTGCACTGCTATACTCGGACGTACAATCATGTATGTCTCCTAACATCCATCCAACATTCACAGGTATCTCAGCATACAAGATTCACCATATCAGTACCAATACACGTAGATCATCACATAAAACTATATTCATCCACATTCCGGTGTAAGCATACCAGCTCACAGCCATGCTTGTGTCACATACTCATCATATACACCCACTCATAACAAGATTACCCTAGTCAATCACGTAACAAGCTACAACGCAGTACATCCATAACCTAATACATCCATACCCTACCTGCATCTCAGTCAAGTATATAACTCAACTTACATGCTACTCATATGTCAACCATTTATTAACACATACAATTCAAGTACAATCATATAGCCATATACTCATTCATACATATACCATAGTCATATACGCTCATACTTATACATAGGAGTATATCGTCTCAATATACTCGACAAGCCATTCAATACTTATATAGCGATCAATACATAAGTATACACACATACACACATACATATGCATAAACATATGCACTCAATCAACACTCTAATGTCCACCCTCAGGGGTTCTACACCTTAAGCTTCTGATATGCAGGTCCTATCCCAAGGCTGGACTCTACCCACCTTAGTACTCAACTACTCTCAACATTGGGGTACTACACGTACTAATCCTACACAGCCGTAGTGCGGTGACCTGCATGGGCCACTAAATGTAACGCCCCGCTCCCCGGGATACCCGATAAGTACGAATCCGTATCAGGTATTCCCGAAGAGGCGGATGCAATGGAAGAGAAGTACAAAATTTCAAAACTCAAGCAGGCCCACTGCGCACTGCTGGGATAGTACCTGTAGCATTCCAGACATCACAGAAATACAAAAGAGCCACCAAATCAAAGCACAGGTATAACATTTATATAAACTGTTCAATTACAACATCGATTACAAATCTCATATACAAGACATAACCCAACTTACCCAAGTACACATCACACCCAAATTTCTCTCACACTCACCAACGAAAAACGCTAAGCACGCCATTAAACACTGTTCGCATGCCAACAATAATTTCGATTTACTACCCAACCACACGCATTCACTTATATACCCAACGCATATCATAGTCACCTCATAGACATACCTGTATGAAATTACTATGCGCACAACAAAATTACTATACACACACAAGCTAAGAGTATTTTACACATACTGTCATTACAACTTGGGATCCAGAAGTATCCATAGACCCATGGTCAGATGAGCTCTACGAACCCTGAAGTGTTCATTACGGCTTACAACAATGGATGGACAGGGGGAGGTGTTCTAAACGGGCTTTTGGAGGCCCAACTAGCTATTGGGTATCCACCCATTATGTAACCCTATTACTATAATTACATGGCTATGGGTTCCGTAGCCACTAAGTTTGCAACAGTATGAAAATTTTCATACGTCCTAAAATTCTAAATTAGCTTTTTCATAAAGAAACCTCCAGTATAATTTCTTTACAAAAACATTACAAGTTGGTGTTCAATTATTAGTGTGTACATAAAACTCTAAGAATAGTTTACCATTTTATCATCAATACAAATTGGTGCAACATTCGAAAGTATATTTTTTGTGCTTTGATTCTTTGTCGTGTTAATAGGTAAATAAAGAGTAAAAATAGCATGGATATGTAATTTGAGGCTGATATTGCACATAGATTTTTGTGTTGGATATTAATGTATTGTTGTGCTGATTGAATTTGTAGCATGCGGTGTTGTTTAGCCGGTTTTATGTTGTAACAGAATTATTAATTAAGTGCTTATTAACTCCATTATCCTAATTTTATATGCGCATGTATAAAAAATTATATTATGCATTAATAGAGTACCCCAACATTTCTAGGGAAAACATAAAGAAATAGAAGTCCGTTAACATGAATGAAACTTTGAACTACCGGAAGGTAAATCTTGTACATTTTTTTCTTGTTCATGAGTATTGTTCTTACTTCTAGTGCGTTTGCAAAGGTTTACATTAACTTTGCATGAAAATTCTTTTGAAAATGTTCATTTGTAGAATTTTGCAATTTGATCCAATAAGTATGCTTCATCATGGGCGTAACTACCATTAGCTTTCCCTTGGCAAGAAAAAAAATAATTTTTTATCATTGTCTTTCTTGATTTATTCAATCCCATATCCCTCATTGACAGACACTAGACATCAGCGCCGATATAAATGTATTGAACTTTGCTATTTGTTTATTTTTTCATGTTCTTGTTGCACTGATTCTATTAGCTTTGCGCTCATTTGGTTTAATTCTTACTGGGTCGTTGCATCTTGTTGCTTCTTCAAATATTGAATATTGTTGTTATCTGGATGAATTTTATAAAATTATTCCAAGATGTGGTATGGTCATTTGTGAACCATTGTGGAAGTTATGGAACCCAAACGGAGGTGGTTTTGATGTATTGGAAATATTGGGGGTTTGTTGCAGGGTTTGTTGACGAATATGGAGTGCAATAATTGGTTTGACGTAAATTACTATGAACAGTCTAATGAAATTAATTTGAATGAGCCTCCTCATTGTCTTATTTCAGTAAGTATAATTTTTCATTAACAATATTTATAATTGTTAATGAAACTTATGCATATTTAATGAATATTGTAGGATGACATGCCTGAAAAGAATTACGAGTTGGAATCATATGATAAAATGTTAGACTGTGCAGATGATTTCAATACCGGCGAGGTAATTATTTCGACTTATTTTAATTGCCAAAAAACCGTAAGAAGATTCAGTCGAAATATAAAACATTTGATTTAACAAAATATTAGGTGTTCGTCACTCGTGATGATCTCATAAAGTGGGGGAGAGCTACTGGAAAACGGAATGGATACGTCATTGTTATAAAGAGGTCGGATACGCCCCAACCGGGAAGGAAAGGTACCGTGACAATGGTGTGTGAGAGGAGTGTGAATTATATAAAGTACAATGACTCTAATTATGTTCCAGATGAATTAAAAAGGAAAGGGACGGGAACAAAAAATGTGATTGCCCATTTAAAGTGAAAGGGATGCAATTGACAATTGGGGGTGAATGGGTAGTTGTTGTAAACAGTGGAATTCACAATCACCCACCGGCGAATAGGTTAGAGGGCCACTCACGTGTTGGTATTTTAAGTACGGAGGAGAAAAATATGATGATTGATATGACAATGAATGCAGTACCGCCGAAAAATATTTTACTGACAATGAAGAGAAACGACAGTGGAAATGTGACACATTTAAAGCAAATATATAATGCTCGACAAAAATATCGCCGGGAAATCCAAGAAGGCAGAACTGAAATGCAATTTTTGTTGAAACTTATAAGCGATAGCAACTATGTTGAATGGCACAGAAAGGATGCTGAAATAGAGGTTGTAAAAGACATTTTTGGGCACATCCGGAGGCCATTCATCTACTAAACACATTTCCTTATGTACTAATTATGGATAGTACGTAAAAAACAAACCAATATAGCTTCCCACTCTTTGAGATTGTTGGAATGACATCACAGAGTACACATTCTCCGTGTCACATGCATACATGCAGTCAGAACAGGCTGAGAACTTTGTTTGGGCACTAGAGATGTTAAAAAACTTTGATAAAAAATGCCGATCGATTCCCGCTTGTGATTGTCACCGATAGAGACCTAGCTCTATTGACCGATGTGCAACTTGTGTTCCATCAGCAACACATATACTATGTCGGTGGCATACTTGCAGAAACGTCCAGGCAAGAATCAAGAAATTTGTGAAACCCAAAGATCTGTAGGAGTCAGTGACTAATTCATGGGAAGCAGTGTTGGACACTTCAAATGAGGAATAATTTGAAAGCAGATGGAGCATATTTGTACAAGAATATGTCGAGTTCCCAAAGGTGCTAAGTTACATATGCAAAACATGGTTGCCTTATAAGGAAAGATTTGTGGAAGCCTGGACCAACAGAGTGATGCACCTCGGCAACTTAACAAAAACATGTATGTTTAATTTTTGTCACATATTAAACCCAAATTTAAATTGAATATTGTAACAAGTTCATTTTACATGCACATGAAGGGCCGAGGGTGCTCACAACACATTGAAGAATATGCTTCAAGCATGCACGGGTGAATTCTGTCATTCTTAGGAAACAATTGACAACTTAATCACACTTCAACACCCTGAAATCTTACGATCATTTCAAAGAAGCATTATTCATGTGGAGCACCAGTTTAACACTGTGCAATACCAAAATTTGATTGGTTTCGTGTCAAAAGAAGCCCTACATCACATCAGCAAGTTGTACCAAAGAGTCGTCATGGTTGAGATTGACCCATCTATTTTTGGTTGGTAAAAAGATACGCATATGGGTTGCCATGGGCACATATGCTTGCCGAGTTTTGTAGGGTTGGTTGGGCAATTCCTTTATCATCCGTGCAGCCACATTGGAAAAAATTGGCCATTAATAGATGCATGGATGAGGAGTATGAACACTGGTTATTCACTCAAGACCTAGAGGCTGTTCAAAGTCGATTTGATATTTGTGATATATCAGGAAAAAAGTCCTTCATGGCAAAGTACGTGAATTAGCTTATCCTGATACTACATCAATGCAACCGCCACCGGAAAGGGTTAAAACCAAAGGTCGTCCACGCTCTAAAGTTGAAAGAGCAACCAAACAGAATCCTTCGCACTTTGAACACATCATTGCGATGTATGATAGTGGTCTCGCCCCTATAATCGACATGTCGAGAAAATCGTCGAAGCGCAAGAAAATACCATACTCCGAATGGTTTCCTGAACAAGTTGGTCCTTACATTGAAAATATTATCGATGTAGTCCCTGATGGAAATTGCGGATTTCGAGTCATTGCAGAGTGGGTAAGCTTTGTCGGTGAGGGAAATTGGTTTCAAATAAGCCAGGATCTACTCGATGAGCTGATCTGTTGGCATAATTAATACATTGAATTGTTTGGGGTAGATCGTGCTACGTGATAGAAAATATACTTCATATGCCCAAACCCACAACAACACACTTTGATAAATGGATGGTCATGCCCGATATGGGTCATTTGATTGCTTCAAGATCTAATTTCGTCGTCGTCCATTTATCGAAACATCAGTGCTTGACATGTCTTCCATTGAGAGATGCACCGCCATCGCCCAAAGAACAAAAAATTATCGGGATCGGCTTCGTGCAGAATAATCATTTTGTAAAGGTATTTTTAAAATGTTATTAATATTATGACTATTAATGATTTCTTTTCAATTATATATAATCTTTTCATCTTGTTTGCAGTTTATCTTTCATGAAGGCTCACCAGTGCCACCTGTTTCTCTTCAATGGAAAAGATTTCACTATGCATATGCTAGCGGATGGGAGACTCCTTACGTACAAAGGATGCTTCACTTTAGATCTTTATTGCATGTGAATTCAAATGTAGCAACCCATGATGAATTTATAAATTTAGATTAACATGTATGACATTTGCATATGCATAGGCTACCGAGTGACATTACCAACAAAAAGGCTCACTCACTTGGCTCCATGTAGTTGAACATCAATAAAATTTCTTTTGCATGAAGAATTGTCTGCAAAGTGTAAATAGTTTTTTAGTATTTAAAGGAACTTGTAGAACACTATTCCATTGGGGTTGAACATACCAAAACAGAAAAGAAACCCAAAGCTTGGCTCAGGCATAAACTTTCTAGATTTGGTATCGGGTTGTTTTAGATCTTGGGCTAGGTTGAATGTAACGACTGCTTTTCATGTATCTGGATTTATTATAATATAATATATGTTTTGGTGGATTTCCTCCTCATGTGTGGTTTTCGTCTCCGTATCTTTCATTTTCGATCGATTCGTCGTATTTTCTCGTTTCTTCCTTAGGATCGTCGATTTCGAAGTATGTCATTCGTGACGGACTTCATAACGGTCGTATCTTACTATTAGATCAAGCCTAGGAGTCTTAGGAATCGATCCCGGGGCCCCGCGCTCCGTATCGGAACTTTTTGTGCTCATTAGCCGGTATAAGAAGGGGCACCGACCGACTAGATGATGATCCAGTCGGTCGGCAATCCTTCTTGGACCGACTAGTTAGCTTTCTAAATTTCTCAGGAGTTACTGTTTATCGTTAGTCGGTCTAAGAACGTTGGTTGACCGACTAGGTTGCAAACTAGTCGGCCGGCAATGCTTCTTTAACCGACTAACACATCATCTTAATTTTAGTTGAGTTACTGTTTACTCTTAGTCGGTCTAAGAACGTTCATCGACCGACTAGATGCTAAACTAGTCGGTCAGTATTTGTTCATGGACCGACTAACTCTAAAATCCTATTTTCGTTCAGAAGTTACTGTTTGCACTTAGTCGGTCTGCGTTGGTCGACCGACCGACTAGTTGCCAAACTAGTCTTGCCACTTAGGGTTTAGGCCATGTTTTAGGCCATTTGCTTGTTGTAGGCGTAAAAGAGGCTAGGCGACGAAATGATACTCGCCTAGGCGCAAATTGGGGAACTAGCTTGACAACGAAGCTAGTTCTGACATTTAGCATGTTGCACCATTACCATGTCATGTTTACTTTCCATTAACGGTACGCGAATTAAATGTCATGTCATTGCATTCTTTTGGTGATCCCGTGGTTGCGTAGCATCGCTACAATACTTGTGTTCCTGGCTCGTGACCAGAAGCGAGCATAATGAGTTGCTAACCCCAACGCTCGATATATTGAATTGTGAATTAAGAAACAAGCTCCCGTGCGGGGCAACCCTGGCTCACTTGCTGGGCTCATGTGCAGGGACCCTGGCTTGTTTACGTGTGGGATGGGGTAAGGGTTAAGCGGCCAGGCAACTGGGGGTCTGTTTGATCAACAACTGCAGTTGTAAGGCGTAAACTCTGGGGTGGGGTAGTGTTTAGTGCCGATCGGTGTGAATGATGTACCATTCAACTGAAGGGCGTAAACATCTACAAAACAACGTGAAACGTGAATCTTGTTTAGTGCCGATCGGTGTGAATGATGTACCATTCAGCTGAAGGGCGTAAACACATACAACAATGTGAATTGATTGAGAATGTTAGTAGCTTGGCTACTCTTGTCTTGTCCCGATAATTGTTCCCTTGTACAAAATTGTCTTGCCATGTCTTAAATTGTGCACTCATGTTATAACTGCCATGTCATGCATACTAAACTGCTAGGTTGCTAGTTGCCTTACTTTCAGTTTCCTTGCCCAAGTCTTTTAGACTTGCTGACATGTGCCCCTTTACTCTTTTGGGTGACACATGTTAGATCCCGAGCCTGAGTACCTTGTTGAGGACGAGGTGTTTGCTGACGCCGATCCCGAGCTTGTGTTTGACGGGGAGTACGTGGACACTGGGGACCAGTCCTAGTGTCTTCGTTGTGTTTTACTTTTGTTAGACAGTTGCCTTGTTATCGGTGCGTATCACCCATACCTTGTTTTGTCGTTGTTGCTTTTGTTGGCCTTGTTCTGGGCCTTAGACTCTTTTCCTTTAGCCTGGTGGCTTTTCTGGATGTTGAACTTATTTTCTTGTTGGACAATGTATGAGATGTGAGATTTTATTTCAGTCTCTCCTTGTGTTATTATTGTTATTCTGTTGTGGTTACAGGGACCTGCTTATGTGTTATTGACGCTTATCGGGTTTGGGGCTTCATAGCTCCACTCCCGTGCGGACCTTTTCACGTCTCGCCTCCATTTTAGGGAAGCGGGTCGTGACAGGTTTTGTTGGTGGCCCATGCAGGTCCTTCTGTAACTGCGATTTTTGGAATAGCGAGAATAATATTAGAATGTCCGATAAATTAAGTTCGACGTCCGAGTCAAAAATCTATGAGTCTAATCTGATTCGTTTTCTGTATCACTAGATGGCAGGAAGACGTTTCACCCGTGGTGGGGGGTAGTAGCGCGATCCCTCATGATGAGGAGCCTGAGCGGGAACCAACCAACGGTGAGATGATGCGGATGATGCTCCAGATGATGCAAGTGCAGCAGGGCGTGCTTTTGCAAGTCCAGAATGCTCCACTTGCTCGAGCTGCCCGGGCTCTTCCGGATGCCCCCTCGCTCTGAGCCAGGAGCGAAGCAATTTCGGGAGATGGGTCCCGCATATTTTGATGGTTCTGAGGGTCCTCTGGCTGCCGATGAGTGGATTCAGAACATCGAGGACAATCTGAAGATGGCCAAGATCACCCCGGCTGGATGGGTTGATTTGGCGAAGAGGCAACTCAAGGATAATGCTCGGAATTGGTGGGATGCGGAAGAGAAGTTGTTGGTGGAGCCGATAGCTTGGGCTACCTTCAAGGCCAGATTTGAGGGTGAGTTCTTTCCGAAAGCTGCCAGGGAAGAGATGCTGCAGCGTTTTATCGATTTGAAGCAAGGGAACTCGTCGGTGGACCTATATCACCAAGAGTTCATGAGGCTGAGTCGGTTTGCACCAAAGATGGTGCAGGACGCTGAGGAGAAGGCTCAGAGGTTCCTGCAGGGGCTTGCTTCGGAGCTCCAGAGTTTTGTGACCTCTTCTGACCGGGAGTCTTATCAGAAGGTTCTAGTAGCAGCCAAGAGGCAGGAGCTGCTCGTGAACCAGAGGAGGGGGTCTGTTGTTGGTGCTGGGAAGAGGCCTATGGAGCAGGCGAGAGCTGTGGTTAGACCTGGATTCAGGCCTAATCAGTCTGCTCAGTTTAAGAGGCCAGGAGGGCCTATTCTGAAGACTTGCCATTTCTGCAGCAAGCCTGGCCATATCAAGGATCAGTGTCGGAAGTTTTTGGGCCAGTGTCTGGTTTGTGGTGATGCGTCCCATGTCGCGAAGGATTGTCGGCATGCGGGTCCGCTGCGGAGGGCACCTGTTGCAACTCAGCCGTTGCAGCAGCGAGCGTCTGTTCCTGCTGGTCGTGGAGCAGCTCTTGTTCCGCAGAGGCAGGCTTTTCAGCAGGCTGTTCCGCCGAGGAGGCAGGCTTTTCTGATGACCGCTGCGGAGAGCGAGGCTGTGGATGAGGTTATCGCAGGTAATCCTCAATCTAGCTGTTACTTTCCTAGATGGTTTTGATTATTAGATTATGTTGTTTGCTTGAACATGGTTGTTTGCTAGACTAGGGTTTGATTGTTAATTGCTTGATTTGGTGTGGTTTTGGTTTGCACATTTCCTGCACGAGTCCTCTTTGACTCTGGTGCATCGATGTGCATTATTTCTCGGAGCTTCGTGGAGAGGCATTCCTTGTCGACGTCCCCCTCTTCCAAAGAGTTGGAATATCGTTACAGGTAATGGTGTGGTCTCGGTGCATCGTGGTTGCAATTCTTGCCCGTTGGTGGTCTGTGGACATGAGCTTTTCGCTGATTTCATTGTCCACGACATCATCAACTATGATGCAGTTCTTGGGATGGATTGGCTTGCGAGCTTCTATGCTACGATCGACTGTCGGAGGAAGAAGGTGGTGTTCGAGATTCCCGGACATCCAGTGTTTGAGTTCAGTCGTGGGTAGCAGTTCGCTTGGTCCTGTCAGATTTCGGGCCAGGCCGGTGGAGGCTGTGGCTATGCAGATGGAGCTGGAGTGGCCAGCTGTGGTGCGAGATTTTGGCGACGTCTTCCCCGAGGAGATGTCTGGTTTGCCGCCTGATCGGGCTTTTGAATTTTCTATTGATCTCGTTCCAGGTGCGCAGCTGATTTTGAAGGCGCCGTATCGTATGGCACCTGCAGAATTGGAAGAGTTGCGGAAGCAGTTGGATGAGCTTTTGCAGAAGGGTTATATTAATCCTAGCGTGTCTCCGTGGGGAGCACCGGTGCTGTTAGTAAAGAAGAAGGATGGTTCGCGTCTCATGTGCGTGGACTATCGGGAGTTGAATGCGGTGACCATTAAGAATAAATACCCGTTGCCTCGCATCGATGATATTTTTTGATCAGCTTGGAGGTTCGAGGGTATTTTCTAAATTGGATTTGAGGAGTGGTTACCATCAGTTGAAGGTGAAGAAGGGAGATGTTCCGAAGACAGCGTTCAGGACGAAGTATGGACACTATGAGTTCGTGGTTATGCCGTTTGGCGTAACTAACGCGCCTGCAGTTTTCATGAATCTGATGAACCTGATTTTCTACGACTTTTTGGATAAGTTTGTCGTTATTTTTATTGACGACATACTGATCTATTCGAAGTCGGAGGAAGAGCATGCCTCGCACTTAAGGACGGTGTGGGAGATTTTGAGGAAGCACCGGTTGTATGCTAAGTTTTCGAAGTGCGAGTTTTGGCTGGATAGAGTTGCTTTTCTCGGGCATGTGGTGACTGGAGATGGTATTTCAGTGGATCCCGAGAAGGTTAGGGCCGTCAGGGAGTGGCCTGTTCCGTCGTCTGCATCTGAGATTCGGAGTTTCCTTGGACTTGCTGGTTACTATCGGCGATTCATTAAGGACTTTTCTCGTATTGCTGAGCCGATGACCAGGTTGACGCGGGAAGGATGTTGCTTTTGTTTGGTCGGGTGATTGCGAGAGTGCTTTTGGCGTTCTGAAGGAGAGGTTGACGACTGCCCCTATTCTTGTCGTGCCTGATCGCAGCGGTGGATTTGAGATCTTTTGTGATGCTTCTGGCAAGGGTCTCGGTTGTGTGTTGCATCAGCATGGGCATGTTGTGGCGTATGCGTCTCATCAGCTTAAGGTTCATGAGAAGAATTACCCGACGCATGATTTGGAGTTGGCTGCCGTTGTGTTTGCTCTTAAGATTTGGAGGCACTTCCTGCTGAGTGAGAAAGTGAAGATTTTCACCGATCACAAAAGCTTGAAGTATATTTTCACTCAGAAGGAGCTCAACATGCGACAGCGTCGATGGTTGGAGCTTATGACGGATTATGATATTGATTTGCAGTTTCACCCTGGCAAGGTGAATGTGGTTCCGGATGCTTTGAGTAGGCTTCCCGCGGTGATGATTTTGATCTCGCAGTGGAGATTGCAGCAGGATCTTTGCGAGTCTGGCGTGGAGATTGTCCTTCCAGGAGAGGCTTCATCGTTGAAGTACATGCAGGTACAGTCGACGATCGTGGATCGGATTAAGGCTGGCCAGGCTGAGGATCCGAAGCTGGTGAAGATTCGGGAGCAGGTGGAAGCCGGTCTGCGGACTGACTTTTTGATTCACGAGGATGGCTCGCTGAGGTTCGGAGCCAGGTTGTGTGTGCCGGCTGGGGATATCAGAGAGGAGCTGATGGTGGAGGCACACAGTTCGCCGTATTCTGTGCATCCTGGTGGCACCAAGATGTACCAGGATCTTCGTCTGAATTATTGGTGGCATGGTATGAAGAGGAGCGTGGCTCGGAGTGTAGCCAAGTGCTTGGTTTGCCAGCAAGTGAAGGCGGAGCATCAGCATACGACCGGGTTGCTACAACCGCTTCCGATTCCGGAGTGGAAATGGCAACACATCACTATGGATTTCGTGACTGGACTACCTCGGAGTCCGAAGCAGAATGACGTGATTTGGGGTGATCGTAGATCGATTGACCAAATCTGCGCACTTTATTCCGTTCCGAGTGGGACAGTCCACTGAGGCGCTAGCGAAGAGATATATGGAGGTAAAATTCTTTTACTCTCCGTTTTATTCCCTTTTCCTAGTTTGGATAGTGATGTAACGTGAATCGTACAGGAGGTTGTGCGACTTCACGGAGTCCCCCGTGAGTATCGTGTCGGACAGAGACACGAGGTTCACATCTCAGTTCTGGCAGAGTTTGCAGAAGAGCTTGGGTACGCGTCTGAGCTTCAGCACGGCGTACCATCCGCAGACGGATGGCCAGTCCGAGAGGACGATCCAGATTTTGGAAGACATGCTGAGGGCGTGCATGTTGGATTTCAAGGGTTCGTGGGAGGACCATCTACACCTGGTGGAGTTCTCTTACAACAACAGCTTCCAGGCGAGTATTGGCATGGCGCCTTTCGCCGCTCTTTATGGGAGGAAATGTCGATCGCCATTGAGTTGGGATGACGTTGGTGATCGGGAGTTGTTGGGACCTGAGATGATCGTGGAGGCCGTGGATATCGTCAGGAATATTCGGGAGAGGTTGAGGATTGCTAAGGACCGTTTTAAGCATTGGGCAGATGCTAAACGTCGTCCATTGGAATTTCAGCCGGGGCGACCATGTGTTCTTGAAGATTTCCCTGAATCGTGGTGTGATTCGTTTCGGGAAGCGTGGGAAGTTGAGCCCGCGATACATTGGACCGTTTGACGTTTTGGAGAGGGTTGGCGAGGTAGCTTATCGCTTGGCCTTGCCGCCATCTTTGGAAGGAGTTCACAATGTTTTCCATGTGTCGCAGCTTCGTCGATACATTAGCGATCCGTCTCATGCGGTGGATTTTTCGGAGATTACCGTTCGCCCCGATATGACGTATGATCAGCATCCAGTGCAGATTCTGGACAGGCGTCAGAAATCGCTTCGGAACAAGATTGTCAATCTTGTGAGGGTGATGTGGCGACACGGCTCACTTGGAGAGTCTACTTGGGAGAATGAGGGTGAGATGCGAGAGCGTTTCCCACTTTTGTTTCCGGACTCGTGAGTATTCGGAAATTCCGAGGACGGAATTTTTCTTAAGTTGGGGAGGATGTAACGACTGCTTTTCATGTATCTGGATTTATTATAATATAATATATGTTTTGGTGGATTTCCTCCTCATGTGTGGTTTTCGTCTCCGTAGCTTTCATTTTCGATCGATTCGTCGTATTTTCTCGTTTCTTCCTTAGGATCGTCTATTTCAAAGTATGTCATTCGTGACGGACTTCATAACGGTCGTATCTTACTATTAGATCAAGCCTAGGAGTCTTAGGAATTGATCCCGGGGCCCCGCGCTCCGTATCGGAACTTTTTGTGCTCATTAGCCGGTATAAGAAGGGGGCACCGACCGACTAGATGACGATCCAGTCGGTCGGCAATCCTTCTTGGACCGACTAGTTAGCTTTCTAAATTTCTCAGGAGTTACTGTTTATCGTTAGTCGGTCTAAGAACGTTGGTTGACCGACTAGGTTGCAAACTAGTCGGTCGGCAATGCTTCTTTAACCGACTAACACATCATCTTAATTTTAGTTGAGTTACTGTTTACTCTTAGTCGGTCTAAGAACGTTCATCGACCGACTAGATGCAAAACTAGTCGGTCAGTATTTGTTCATGGACCGACTAACTCTAAAATCCTATTTTCGTTCAGAAGTTACTGTTTGCACTTAGTCGGTCTGCGTTGGTCGAACCGACCGACTAGTTGCCAAACTAGTCGGTCAGTGGTTGCTCTTTGACCGACTAACCTGTGTTAAAACCCTAATTTCTGGGCAGCCGCCAGCCCATCCTATTTAAACCCAACCCAAACGTTTTCTTCTTCCTCGAAGTGGTCGTCATCCCCGGTGCTAGGCAAGTGAAACTTGCCACTTAGGGTTTAGGCCATGTTTTAGGCCATTTGCTTGTTGTAGGCGTAAAAGAGGCTAGGCGACGAAATGATACTCGCCTAGGCGCAAATTGGGGAACTAGCTTGACAACGAAGCTAGTTCTGACATTTAGCATGTTGCACCATTACCATGTCATGTTTACTTTCCATTAACGGTACGCGAATTAAATGTCATGTCATTGCATTCTTTTGGTGATCCCGTGGTTGCGTAGCATCGCTACAATACTTGTGTTCCTGGCTCGTGACCAGAAGCGAGCATAATGAGTTGCTAACCCCAACGCTCGATATATTGAATTGTGAATTAAGAAACAAGCTCCCGTGCGGGGCAACCCTGGCTCACTTGCTGGGCTCATGTGCAGGGACCCTGGCTTGTTTACGTGTGGGATGGGGTAAGGGTTAAGCGGCCAGGCAACTGGGGGTCTGTTTGATCAACAACTGCAGTTGTAAGGCGTAAACTCTGGGGTGGGGTAGTGTTTAGTGCCGATCGGTGTGAATGATGTACCATTCAACTGAAGGGCGTAAACATCTACAAAACAACGTGAAACGTGAATCTTGTTTAGTGCCGATCGGTGTGAATGATGTACCATTCAGCTGAAGGGCGTAAACACATACAACAATGTGAATTGATTGAGAAATGTTAGTAGCTTGGCTACTCTTGTCTTGTCCCGATAATTGTTCCCTTGTACAAAATTGTCTTGCCATGTCTTAAATTGTGCACTCATGTTATAACTGCCATGTCATGCATACTAAACTGCTAGGTTGCTAGTTGCCTTACTTTCAGTTTCCTTGCCCAAGTCTTTTAGACTTGCTGACATGTGCCCCTTTACTCTTTTGGGTGACACATGTTAGATCCCGAGCCTGAGTACCTTGTTGAGGACGAGGTGTTTGCTGACGCCGATCCCGAGCTTGTGTTTTGACGGGGGAGTACGTGGACACTGGGGACCAGTCCTAGTGTCTTCGTTGTGTTTTACTTTTGTTAGACAGTTGCCTTGTTATCGGTGCGTATCACCCATACCTTGTTTTGTCGTTGTTGCTTTTGTTGGCCTTGTTCTGGGCCTTAGACTCTTTTCCTTTAGCCTGGTGGCTTTTCTGGATGTTGAACTTATTTTCTTGTTGGACAATGTATGAGATGTGAGATTTTATTTCAGTCTCTCCTTGTGTTATTATTGTTATTCTGTTGTGGTTACAGGGACCTGCTTATGTGTTATTGACGCTTATCGGGTTTGGGGCTTCATAGCTCCACTCCCGTGCGGACCTTTTCACGTCTCGCCTCCATTTTAGGGAAGCGGGTCGTGACAGGTTTTGTTGGTGGCCCATGCAGGTCCTTCTGTAACTGCGATTTTTGGAATAGCGAGAATAATATTAGAATGTCCGATAAATTAAGTTCGACGTCCGAGTCAAAAATCTATGAGTCTAATCTGATTCGTTTTCTGTATCACTAGATGGCAGGAAGACGTTTCACCCGTGGTGGGGGGTAGTAGCGCGATCCCTCATGATGAGGAGCCTGAGCGGGAACCAACCAACGGTGAGATGATGCGGATGATGCTCCAGATGATGCAAGTGCAGCAGGGCGTGCTTTTGCAAGTCCAGAATGCTCCACTTGCTCGAGCTGCCCGGGCTCTTCCGGATGCCCCCTCGCTCTGAGCCAGGAGCGAAGCAATTTCGGGAGATGGGGTCCCGCATATTTTGATGGTTCTGAGGGTCCTCTGGCTGCCGATGAGTGGATTCAGAACATCGAGGACAATCTGAAGATGGCCAAGATCACCCCGGCTGGATGGGTTGATTTGGCGAAGAGGCAACTCAAGGATAATGCTCGGAATTGGTGGGATGCGGAAGAGAAGTTGTTGGTGGAGCCGATAGCTTGGGCTACCTTCAAGGCCAGATTTGAGGGTGAGTTCTTTCCGAAAGCTGCCAGGGAAGAGATGCTGCAGCGTTTTATCGATTTGAAGCAAGGGAACTCGTCGGTGGACCTATATCACCAAGAGTTCATGAGGCTGAGTCGGTTTGCACCAAAGATGGTGCAGGACGCTGAGGAGAAGGCTCAGAGGTTCCTGCAGGGGCTTGCTTCGGAGCTCCAGAGTTTTGTGACCTCTTCTGACCGGGGAGTCTTATCAGAAGGTTCTAGTAGCAGCCAAGAGGCAGGAGCTGCTCGTGAACCAGAGGAGGGGGTCTGTTGTTGGTGCTGGGAAGAGGCCTATGGAGCAGGCGAGAGCTGTGGTTAGACCTGGATTCAGGCCTAATCAGTCTGCTCAGTTTAAGAGGCCAGGAGGGCCTATTCTGAAGACTTGCCATTTCTGCAGCAAGCCTGGCCATATCAAGGATCAGTGTCGGAAGTTTTTGGGCCAGTGTCTGGTTTGTGGTGATGCGTCCCATGTCGCGAAGGATTGTCGGCATGCGGGTCCGCTGCGGAGGGCACCTGTTGCAACTCAGCCGTTTGCAGCAGCGAGCGTCTGTTCCTGCTGGTCGTGGAGCAGCTCTTGTTCCGCAGAGGCAGGCTTTTCAGCAGGCTGTTCCGCCGAGGAGGCAGGCTTTTCTGATGACCGCTGCGGAGAGCGAGGCTGTGGATGAGGTTATCGCAGGTAATCCTCAATCTAGCTGTACTTTCCTAGATGGTTTTGATTATTAGATTATGTTGTTTGCTTGAACATGGTTGTTGTGCTAGACTAGGGTTTGATTGTTAATTGCTTGATTTGGTGTGGTTTTGGTTTGCACATTTCCTGCACGAGTCCTCTTTGACTCTGGTGCATCGATGTGCATTATTTCTCGGAGCTTCGTGGAGAGGCATTCCTTGTCGACGTCCCCCTCTTCCAAAGAGTTGGAATATCGTTACAGGTAATGGTGTGGTCTCGGTGCATCGTGGTTGCAATTCTTGCCCGTTGGTGGTCTGTGGACATGAGCTTTTCGCTGATTTCATTGTCCACGACATCATCAACTATGATGCAGTTCTTGGGATGGATTGGCTTGCGAGCTTCTATGCTACGATCGACTGTCGGAGGAAGAAGGTGGTGTTCGAGATTCCCGGACATCCAGTGTTTGAGTTCAGTCGTGGTAGCAGTTCGCTTGGTCCTGTCAGATTTCGGGCCAGGCCGGGGTGGAGGCTGTGGCTATGCAGATGGAGCTGGAGGTGGCCAGCTGTGGTGCGAGATTTTGGCGACGTCTTCCCCGAGGAGATGTCTGGTTTGCCGCCTGATCGGGCTTTTGAATTTTCTATTGATCTCGTTCCAGGTGCGCAGCTGATTTTGAAGGCGCCGTATCGTATGGCACCTGCAGAATTGGAAGAGTTGCGGAAGCAGTTGGATGAGCTTTTGCAGAAGGGTTATATTAATCCTAGCGTGTCTCCGTGGGGAGCACCGGTGCTGTTAGTAAAGAAGAAGGATGGTTCGCGTCTCATGTGCGTGGACTATCGGGAGTTGAATGCGGTGACCATTAAGAATAAATACCCGTTGCCTCGCATCGATGATATTTTTGATCAGCTTGGAGGTTCGAGGGTATTTTCTAAATTGGATTTGAGGAGTGGTTACCATCAGTTGAAGGTGAAGAAGGGAGATGTTCCGAAGACAGCGTTCAGGACGAAGTATGGACACTATGAGTTCGTGGTTATGCCGTTTGGCGTAACTAACGCGCCTGCAGTTTTCATGAATCTGATGAACCTGATTTTCTACGACTTTTTGGATAAGTTTGTCGTTATTTTTTATTGACGACATACTGATCTATTCGAAGTCGGAGGAAGAGCATGCCTCGCACTTAAGGACGGTGTGGGAGATTTTGAGGAAGCACCGGTTGTATGCTAAGTTTTCGAAGTGCGAGTTTTGGCTGGATAGAGTTGCTTTTCTCGGGCATGTGGTGACTGGAGATGGTATTTCAGTGGATCCCGAGAAGGTTAGGGCCGTCAGGGAGTGGCCTGTTCCGTCGTCTGCATCTGAGATTCGGAGTTTCCTTGGACTTGCTGGTTACTATCGGCGATTCATTAAGGACTTTTCTCGTATTGCTGAGCCGATGACCAGGTTGACGCGGAAGGATGTTGCTTTTGTTGGTCGGGTGATTGCGAGAGTGCTTTTGGCGTTCTGAAGGAGAGGTTGACGACTGCCCCTATTCTTGTCGTGCCTGATCGCAGCGGTGGATTTGAGATCTTTTGTGATGCTTCTGGCAAGGGTCTCGGTTGTGTGTTGCATCAGCATGGGCATGTTGTGGCGTATGCGTCTCATCAGCTTAAGGTTCATGAGAAGAATTACCCGACGCATGATTTGGAGTTGGCTGCCGTTGTGTTTGCTCTTAAGATTTGGAGGCACTTCCTGCTGAGTGAGAAAGTGAAGATTTTCACCGATCACAAAAGCTTGAAGTATATTTTCACTCAGAAGGAGCTCAACATGCGACAGCGTCGATGGTTGGAGCTTATGACGGATTATGATATTGATTTGCAGTTTCACCCTGGCAAGGTGAATGTGGTTCCGGATGCTTTGAGTAGGCTTCCCGCGGTGATGATTTTGATCTCGCAGTGGAGATTGCAGCAGGATCTTTGCGAGTCTGGCGTGGAGATTGTCCTTCCAGGAGAGGCTTCATCGTTGAAGTACATGCAGGTACAGTCGACGATCGTGGATCGGATTAAGGCTGGCCAGGCTGAGGATCCGAAGCTGGTGAAGATTCGGGAGCAGGTGGAAGCCGGTCTGCGGACTGACTTTTTGATTCACGAGGATGGCTCGCTGAGGTTCGGAGCCAGGTTGTGTGTGCCGGCTGGGGATATCAGAGAGGAGCTGATGGTGGAGGCACACAGTTCGCCGTATTCTGTGCATCCTGGTGGCACCAAGATGTACCAGGATCTTCGTCTGAATTATTGGTGGCATGGTATGAAGAGGAGCGTGGCTCGGAGTGTAGCCAAGTGCTTGGTTTGCCAGCAAGTGAAGGCGGAGCATCAGCATACGACCGGTTGCTACAACCGCTTCCGATTCCGGAGTGGAAATGGCAACACATCACTATGGATTTCGTGACTGGACTACCTCGGAGTCCGAAGCAGAATGACGTGATTTGGGTGATCGTAGATCGATTGACCAAATCTGCGCACTTTATTCCGTTCCGAGTGGGACAGTCCACTGAGGCGCTAGCGAAGAGATATATGGAGGTAAAATTCTTTTACTCTCCGTTTTATTCCCTTTTCCTAGTTTGGATAGTGATGTAACGTGAATCGTACAGGAGGTTGTGCGACTTCACGGAGTCCCCGTGAGTATCGTGTCGGACAGAGACACGAGGTTCACATCTCAGTTCTGGCAGAGTTTGCAGAAGAGCTTGGGTACGCGTCTGAGCTTCAGCACGGCGTACCATCCGCAGACGGATGGCCAGTCCGAGAGGACGATCCAGATTTTGGAAGACATGCTGAGGGCGTGCATGTTGGATTTCAAGGGTTCGTGGGAGGACCATCTACACCTGGTGGAGTTCTCTTACAACAACAGCTTCCAGGCGAGTATTGGCATGGCGCCTTTCGCCGCTCTTTATGGGGAGGAAATGTCGATCGCCATTGAGTTGGGATGACGTGGTGATCGGGAGTTGTTGGGACCTGAGATGATCGTGGAGGCCGTGGATATCGTCAGGAATATTCGGGAGAGGTTGAGGATTGCTAAGGACCGTTTTAAGCATTGGGCAGATGCTAAACGTCGTCCATTGGAATTTCAGCCGGGCGACCATGTGTTCTTGAAGATTTCCCTGAATCGTGGTGTGATTCGTTTCGGGAAGCGTGGGAAGTTGAGCCCGCGATACATTGGACCGTTTTGACGTTTTGGAGAGGGTTGGCGAGGTAGCTTATCGCTTGGCCTTGCCGCCATCTTTGGAAGGAGTTCACAATGTTTTCCATGTGTCGCAGCTTCGTCGATACATTAGCGATCCGTCTCATGCGGTGGATTTTTCGGAGATTACCGTTCGCCCCGATATGACGTATGATCAGCATCCAGTGCAGATTCTGGACAGGCGTCAGAAATCGCTTCGGAACAAGATTGTCAATCTTGTGAGGGTGATGTGGCGACACGGCTCACTTGGAGAGTCTACTTGGGAGAATGAGGGTGAGATGCGAGAGCGTTTCCCACTTTTGTTTCCGGACTCGTGAGTATTCGGAAATTCCGAGGACGGAATTTTTCTTAAGTTGGGGAGGATGTAACGACTGCTTTTCATGTATCTGGATTTATTATAATATAATATATGTTTTGGTGGATTTCCTCCTCATGTGTGGTTTTCGTCTCCGTAGCTTTCATTTTCGATCGATTCGTCGTATTTTCTCGTTTCTTCCTTAGGATCGTCTATTTCAAAGTATGTCATTCGTGACGGACTTCATAACGGTCGTATCTTACTATTAGATCAAGCCTAGGAGTCTTAGGAATTGATCCCGGGGCCCCCGCGCTCCGTATCGGAACTTTTTGTGCTCATTAGCCGGTATAAGAAGGGGCACCGACCGACTAGATGACGATCCAGTCGGTCGGCAATCCTTCTTGGACCGACTAGTTAGCTTTCTAAATTTCTCAGGAGTTACTGTTTATCGTTAGTCGGTCTAAGAACGTTGGTTGACCGACTAGGTTGCAAACTAGTCGGTCGGCAATGCTTCTTTAACCGACTAACACATCATCTTAATTTTAGTTGAGTTACTGTTTACTCTTAGTCGGTCTAAGAACGTTCATCGACCGACTAGATGCAAAACTAGTCGGTCAGTATTTGTTCATGGACCGACTAACTCTAAAATCCTATTTTCGTTCAGAAGTTACTGTTTGCACTTAGTCGGTCTGCGTTGGTCGACCGACCGACTAGTTGCCAAACTAGTCGGTCAGTGGTTGCTCTTTGACCGACTAACCTGTGTTAAAACCCTAATTTCTGGGCAGCCGCCAGCCCATCCTATTTAAACCCAACCCAAACGTTTTCTTCTTCCTCGAACACGACCCAAAACCCTAAAATCTTCCCCCTTGAGCCCCCATCTTCCTCCAAGCTTCATTTCTTCATTCCAAGCCCTAAATCCATCATCCAAACCATCCATCCACTCTGTGACGAAGTGGTCGTCATCCCCCGGTGCTAGGCAAGTGAAACTTGCCACTTAGGGTTTAGGCCATGTTTTAGGCCATTTGCTTGTTGTAGGCGTAAAAGAGGCTAGGCGACGAAATGATACTCGCCTAGGCGCAAATTGGGGAACTAGCTTGACAACGAAGCTAGTTCTGACATTTAGCATGTTGCACCATTACCATGTCATGTTTACTTTCCATTAACGGTACGCGAATTAAATGTCATGTCATTGCATTCTTTTGGTGATCCCGTGGTTGCGTAGCATCGCTACAATACTTGTGTTCCCTGGCTCGTGACCAGAAGCGAGCATAATGAGTTGCTAACCCCAACGCTCGATATATTGAATTGTGAATTAAGAAACAAGCTCCCGTGCGGGGCAACCCTGGCTCACTTGCTGGGCTCATGTGCAGGGACCCTGGCTTGTTTACGTGTGGGATGGGGTAAGGGTTAAGCGGCCAGGCAACTGGGGGTCTGTTTGATCAACAACTGCAGTTGTAAGGCGTAAACTCTGGGGTGGGGTAGTGTTTAGTGCCGATCGGTGTGAATGATGTACCATTCAACTGAAGGGCGTAAACATCTACAAAACAACGTGAAACGTGAATCTTGTTTAGTGCCGATCGGTGTGAATGATGTACCATTCAGCTGAAGGGCGTAAACACATACAACAATGTGAATTGATTGAGAATGTTAGTAGCTTGGCTACTCTTGTCTTGTCCCGATAATTGTTCCCTTGTACAAAATTGTCTTGCCATGTCTTAAATTGTGCACTCATGTTATAACTGCCATGTCATGCATACTAAACTGCTAGGTTGCTAGTTGCCTTACTTTCAGTTTCCTTGCCCAAGTCTTTTAGACTTGCTGACATGTGCCCCTTTACTCTTTTGGGTGGACACATGTTAGATCCCGAGCCTGAGTACCTTGTTGAGGACGAGGTGTTTGCTGACGCCGATCCCGAGCTTGTGTTTGACGGGGAGTACGTGGACACTGGGGACCAGTCCTAGTGTCTTCGTTGTGTTTTACTTTTGTTAGACAGTTGCCTTGTTATCGGTGCGTATCACCCATACCTTGTTTTGTCGTTGTTGCTTTTGTTGGCCTTGTTCTGGGCCTTAGACTCTTTTCCTTTAGCCTGGTGGCTTTTCTGGATGTTGAACTTATTTTCTTGTTGGACAATGTATGAGATGTGAGATTTTATTTCAGTCTCTCCTTGTGTTATTATTGTTATTCTGTTGTGGTTACAGGGGACCTGCTTATGTGTTATTGACGCCTTATCGGGTTTGGGGCTTCATAGCTCCACTCCCGTGCGGACCTTTTCACGTCTCGCCTCCATTTTAGGGAAGCGGGTCGTGACAGGTTTTGTTGGTGGCCCATGCAGGTCCTTCTGTAACTGCGATTTTTGGAATAGCGAGAATAATATTAGAATGTCCGATAAATTAAGTTCGACGTCCGAGTCAAAAATCTATGAGTCTAATCTGATTCGTTTTCTGTATCACTAGATGGCAGGAAGACGTTTCACCCGTGTTGGGGGTAGTAGCGCGATCCCTCATGATGAGGAGCCTGAGCGGGAACCAACCAACGGTGAGATGATGCGGATGATGCTCCAGATGATGCAAGTGCAGCAGGGCGTGCTTTTGCAAGTCCAGAATGCTCCACTTGCTCGAGCTGCCCGGGCTCTTCCGGATGCCCCCCTCGCTCTGAGCCAGGAGCGAAGCAATTTCGGGAGATGGGTCCCGCATATTTTGATGGTTCTGAGGGTCCTCTGGCTGCCGATGAGTGGATTCAGAACATCGAGGACAATCTGAAGATGGCCAAGATCACCCCGGCTGGATGGGTTGATTTGGCGAAGAGGCAACTCAAGGATAATGCTCGGAATTGGTGGGATGCGGAAGAGAAGTTGTTGGTGGAGCCGATAGCTTGGGCTACCTTCAAGGCCAGATTTGAGGGTGAGTTCTTTCCGAAAGCTGCCAGGGAAGAGATGCTTGCAGCGTTTTATCGATTTGAAGCAAGGGAACTCGTCGGTGGACCTATATCACCAAGAGTTCATGAGGCTGAGTCGGTTTGCACCAAAGATGGTGCAGGACGCTGAGGAGAAGGCTCAGAGGTTCCTGCAGGGGGCTTGCTTCGGAGCTCCAGAGTTTTGTGACCTCTCTTCTGACCGGGAGTCTTATCAGAAGGTTCTAGTAGCAGCCAAGAGGCAGGAGCTGCTCGTGAACCAGAGGAGGGGGTCTGTTGTTGGTGCTGGGAAGAGGCCTATGGAGCAGGCGAGAGCTGTGGTTAGACCTGGATTCAGGCCTAATCAGTCTGCTCAGTTTAAGAGGCCAGGAGGGCCTATTCTGAAGACTTGCCATTTCTGCAGCAAGCCTGGCCATATCAAGGATCAGTGTCGGAAGTTTTTGGGCCAGTGTCTGGTTTGTGGTGATGCGTCCCATGTCGCGAAGGATTGTCGGCATGCGGGTCCGCTGCGGAGGGGCACCTGTTGCAACTCAGCCGTTGCAGCAGCGAGCGTCTGTTCCTGCTGGTCGTGGAGCAGCTCTTGTTCCGCAGAGGCAGGCTTTTCAGCAGGCTGTTCCGCCGAGGAGGCAGGCTTTTCTGATGACCGCTGCGGAGAGCGAGGCTGTGGATGAGGTTATCGCAGGTAATCCTCAATCTAGCTGTTACTTTCCTAGATGGTTTTGATTATTAGATTATGTTGTTTGCTTGAACATGGTTGTTTGCTAGACTAGGGTTTGATTGTTAATTGCTTGATTTGGTGTGGTTTTGGTTTGCACATTTCCTGCACGAGTCCTCTTTGACTCTGGTGCATCGATGTGCATTATTTCTCGGAGCTTCGTGGAGAGGCATTCCTTGTCGACGTCCCCCTCTTCCAAAGAGTTGGAATATCGTTACAGGTAATGGTGTGGTCTCGGTGCATCGTGTTGCAATTCTTGCCCGTTGGGTGGTCTGTGGACATGAGCTTTTCGCTGATTTCATTGTCCACGACATCATCAACTATGATGCAGTTCTTGGGATGGATTGGCTTGCGAGCTTCTATGCTACGATCGACTGTCGAGGAAGAAGGTGGTGTTCGAGATTCCCGGACATCCAGTGTTTGAGTTCAGTCGTGGTAGCAGTTCGCTTGGTCCTGTCAGATTTCGGGCCAGGCCGGTGGAGGCTGTGGCTATGCAGATGGAGCTGGAGTGGCCAGCTGTGGTGCGAGATTTTGGCGACGTCTTCCCCGAGGAGATGTCTGGTTTGCCGCCTGATCGGGCTTTTGAATTTTCTATTGATCTCGTTCCAGGTGCGCAGCTGATTTTGAAGGCGCCGTATCGTATGGCACCTGCAGAATTGGAAGAGTTGCGGAAGCAGTTGGATGAGCTTTTGCAGAAGGGTTATATTAATCCTAGCGTGTCTCCGTGGGGAGCACCGGTGCTGTTAGTAAAGAAGAAGGATGGTTCGCGTCTCATGTGCGTGGACTATCGGGAGTTGAATGCGGTGACCATTAAGAATAAAATACCCGTTGCCTCGCATCGATGATATTTTTGATCAGCTTGGAGGTTCGAGGGTATTTTCTAAATTGGATTTGAGGAGTGGTTACCATCAGTTGAAGGTGAAGAAGGGAGATGTTCCGAAGACAGCGTTCAGGACGAAGTATGGACACTATGAGTTCGTGGTTATGCCGTTTGGCGTAACTAACGCGCCTGCAGTTTTCATGAATCTGATGAACCTGATTTTCTACGACTTTTTGGATAAGTTTGTCGTTATTTTTATTGACGACATACTGATCTATTCGAAGTCGGAGGAAGAGCATGCCTCGCACTTAAGGACGGTGTGGGAGATTTTGAGGAAGCACCGGTTGTATGCTAAGTTTTCGAAGTGCGAGTTTTGGCTGGATAGAGTTGCTTTTCTCGGGCATGTGGTGACTGGAGATGGTATTTCAGTGGATCCCGAGAAGGTTAGGGCCGTCAGGGAGTGGCCTGTTCCGTCGTCTGCATCTGAGATTCGAGTTTCCTTGGACTTGCTGGTTACTATCGGCGATTCATTAAGGACTTTTCTCGTATTGCTGAGCCGATGACCAGGTTGACGCGGAAGGATGTTGCTTTTGTTTGGTCGGGGTGATTGCGAGAGTGCTTTTGGCGTTCTGAAGGAGAGGTTGACGACTGCCCCTATTCTTGTCGTGCCTGATCGCAGCGGTGGATTTGAGATCTTTTGTGATGCTTCTGGCAAGGGTCTCGGTTGTGTGTTGCATCAGCATGGGCATGTTGTGGCGTATGCGTCTCATCAGCTTAAGGTTCATGAGAAGAATTACCCGACGCATGATTTGGAGTTGGCTGCCGTTGTGTTTGCTCTTAAGATTTGGAGGCACTTCCTGCTGAGTGAGAAAGTGAAGATTTTCACCGATCACAAAAGCTTGAAGTATATTTTCACTCAGAAGGAGCTCAACATGCGACAGCGTCGATGGTTGGAGCTTATGACGGATTATGATATTGATTTGCAGTTTCACCCTGGCAAGGTGAATGTGGTTCCGGATGCTTTGAGTAGGCTTCCCGCGGTGATGATTTTGATCTCGCAGTGGAGATTGCAGCAGGATCTTTGCGAGTCTGGCGTGGAGATTGTCCTTCCAGGAGAGGCTTCATCGTTGAAGTACATGCAGGTACAGTCGACGATCGTGGATCGGATTAAGGCTGGCCAGGCTGAGGATCCGAAGCTGGTGAAGATTCGGGAGCAGGTGGAAGCCGGTCTGCGGACTGACTTTTTGATTCACGAGGATGGCTCGCTGAGGTTCGGAGCCAGGTTGTGTGTGCCGGCTGGGGATATCAGAGAGGAGCTGATGGTGGAGGCACACAGTTCGCCGTATTCTGTGCATCCTGGTGGCACCAAGATGTACCAGGATCTTCGTCTGAATTATTGGTGGCATGGTATGAAGAGGAGCGTGGCTCGGAGTGTAGCCAAGTGCTTGGTTTGCCAGCAAGTGAAGGCGGAGCATCAGCATACGACCGGGGTTGCTACAACCGCTTCCGATTCCGGAGTGGAAATGGCAACACATCACTATGGATTTCGTGACTGGACTACCTCGGAGTCCGAAGCAGAATGACGTGATTTGGGTGATCGTAGATCGATTGACCAAATCTGCGCACTTTATTCCGTTCCGAGTGGGACAGTCCACTGAGGCGCTAGCGAAGAGATATATGGAGGTAAAATTCTTTTACTCTCCGTTTTATTCCCTTTTCCTAGTTTGGATAGTGATGTAACGTGAATCGTACAGGAGGTTGTGCGACTTCACGGAGTCCCCCGTGAGTATCGTGTCGGACAGAGACACGAGGTTCACATCTCAGTTCTGGCAGAGTTTGCAGAAGAGCTTGGGTACGCGTCTGAGCTTCAGCACGGGCGTACCATCCGCAGACGGATGGCCAGTCCGAGAGGACGATCCAGATTTTGGAAGACATGCTGAGGGCGTGCATGTTGGATTTCAAGGGTTCGTGGGAGGACCATCTACACCTGGTGGAGTTCTCTTACAACAACAGCTTCCAGGCGAGTATTGGCATGGCGCCTTTCGCCGCTCTTTATGGGAGGAAATGTCGATCGCCATTGAGTTGGGATGACGTTGGTGATCGGGAGTTGTTGGGACCTGAGATGATCGTGAGGCCGTGGATATCGTCAGGAATATTCGGGAGAGGTTGAGGATTGCTAAGGACCGTTTTAAGCATTGGGCAGATGCTAAACGTCGTCCATTGGAATTTCAGCCGGGCGACCATGTGTTCTTGAAGATTTCCCTGAATCGTGGTGTGATTCGTTTCGGGAAGCGTGGGAAGTTGAGCCCGCGATACATTGGACCGTTTGACGTTTTGGAGAGGGGTTGGCGAGGTAGCTTATCGCTTGGCCTTGCCGCCATCTTTGGAAGGAGTTCACAATGTTTTCCATGTGTCGCAGCTTCGTCGATACATTAGCGATCCGTCTCATGCGGTGGATTTTTCGGAGATTACCGTTCGCACCCGATATGACGTATGATCAGCATCCAGTGCAGATTCTGGACAGGCGTCAGAAATCGCTTCGGAACAAGATTGTCAATCTTGTGAGGGTGATGTGGCGACACGGCTCACTTGGAGAGTCTACTTGGGAGAATGAGGGTGAGATGCGAGAGCGTTTCCCACTTTTGTTTCCGGACTCGTGAGTATTCGGAAATTCCGAGGACGGAATTTTTCTTAAGTTGGGGAGGATGTAACGACTGCTTTTCATGTATCTGGATTTATTATAATATAATATATGTTTTGGTGGATTTCCTCCTCATGTGTGGTTTTCGTCTCCGTAGCTTTCATTTTCGATCGATTCGTCGTATTTTCTCGTTTCTTCCTTAGGATCGTCTATTTCAAAGTATGTCATTCGTGACGGACTTCATAACGGTCGTATCTTACTATTAGATCAAGCCTAGGAGTCTTAGGAATTGATCCCGGGGCCCCGCGCTCCGTATCGGAACTTTTTGTGCTCATTAGCCGGTATATAAGAAGGGGCACCGACCAGACTAGATGACGATCCAGTCGGTCGGTCAATCCTTCTTGGACCGACTAGTTAGCTTTCTAAATTTCTCAGGAGTTACTGTTTATCGTTAGTCGGTCTAAGAACGTTGGTTGACCGACTAGGTTGCAAACTAGTCGGTCGGCAATGCTTCTTTAACCGACTAACACATCATCTTAATTTTAGTTGAGTTACTGTTTACTCTTAGTCGGTCTAAGAACGTTCATCGACCGACTAGATGCAAAACTAGTCGGTCAGTATTTGTTCATGGACCGACTAACTCTAAAATCCTATTTTCGTTCAGAAGTTACTGTTTGCACTTAGTCGGTCTGCGTTGGTCGACCGAACCGACTAGTTGCCAAACTAGTCGGTCAGTGGTTGCTCTTTGAACCGACTAACCTGTGTTAAAACCCTAATTTCTGGGCAGCCGCCAGCCCATCCTATTTAAACCCAACCCAAACGTTTTCTTCTTCCTCAACACGACCCAAAACCCTAAAATCTTCCCCCTTGAGCCCCCATCTTCCTCCAAGCTTCATTTCTTCATTCCAAGCCCTAAATCCATCATCCAAACCATCCATCCACTCTATCTACCTCTCATCTTCCCCAAAATCTCACCAAATCCATCAAAATCCCCAAATCCCCCAAAACCCTAGTTTCCCCAAACTTCTCCATTTGCTTCCAGATCTGATCCTAGGGTTCCCCGGAGTGTTTCTTCCGCCTCCTCTCGGTAAGAAATCGATCTACCGTTGTTTTCATAACCTATTTATATTTTTATGAAACCCTAATAAAATTTTTAGGCCATGTTTTAGGCCATTTGCTTGTTGTAGGCGTAAAAGAGGCTAGGCGACGAAATGATACTCGCCTAGGCGCAAATTGGGGAACTAGCTTGACAACGAAGCTAGTTCTGACATTTAGCATGTTGCACCATTACCATGTCATGTTTACTTTCCATTAACGGTACGCGAATTAAATGTCATGTCATTGCATTCTTTTGGTGATCCCGTGGTTGCGTAGCATCGCTACAATACTTGTGTTCCTGGCTCGTGACCAGAAGCGAGCATAATGAGTTGCTAACCCCAACGCTCGATATATTGAATTGTGAATTAAGAAACAAGCTCCCGTGCGGGGCAACCCTGGCTCACTTGCTGGGCTCATGTGCAGGGACCCTGGCTTGTTTACGTGTGGGATGGGGTAAGGGTTAAGCGGCCAGGCAACTGGGGGTCTGTTTGATCAACAACTGCAGTTGTAAGGCGTAAACTCTGGGGTGGGGTAGTGTTTAGTGCCGATCGGTGGTGAATGATGTACCATTCAACTGAAGGGCGTAAACATCTACAAAACAACGTGAAACGTGAATCTTGTTTAGTGCCGATCGGTGTGAATGATGTACCATTCAGCTGAAGGGCGTAAACACATACAACAATGTGAATTGATTGAGAATGTTAGTAGCTTGGCTACTCTTGTCTTGTCCCGATAATTGTTCCCTTGTACAAAATTGTCTTGCCATGTCTTAAATTGTGCACTCATGTTATAACTGCCATGTCATGCATACTAAACTGCTAGGTTGCTAGTTGCCTTACTTTCAGTTTCCTTGCCCAAGTCTTTTAGACTTGCTGACATGTGCCCCTTTACTCTTTTGGGTGACACATGTTAGATCCCGAGCCTGAGTACCTTGTTGAGGACGAGGTGTTTGCTGACGCCGATCCCGAGCTTGTGTTTGACGGGGAGTACGTGGACACTGGGGACCAGTCCTAGTGTCTTCGTTGTGTTTTACTTTTGTTAGACAGTTGCCTTGTTATCGGTGCGTATCACCCATACCTTGTTTTGTCGTTGTTGCTTTTGTTGGCCTTGTTCTGGGCCTTAGACTCTTTTCCTTTAGCCTGGTGGCTTTTCTGGATGTTGAACTTATTTTCTTGTTGGACAATGTATGAGATGTGAGATTTTATTTCAGTCTCTCCTTGTGTTATTATTGTTATTCTGTTGTGGTTACAGGGACCTGCTTATGTGTTATTGACGCTTATCGGGTTTGGGGCTTCATAGCTCCACTCCCGTGCGGACCTTTTCACGTCTCGCCTCCATTTTAGGGAAGCGGGTCGTGACAGGTTTTGTTGGTGGCCCATGCAGGTCCTTCTGTAACTGCGATTTTTGGAATAGCGAGAATAATATTAGAATGTCCGATAAATTAAGTTCGACGTCCGAGTCAAAAATCTATGAGTCTAATCTGATTCGTTTTCTGTATCACTAGATGGCAGGAAGACGTTTCACCCGTGGTGGGGGTAGTAGCGCGATCCCTCATGATGAGGAGCCTGAGCGGGAACCAACCAACGGTGAGATGATGCGGATGATGCTCCAGATGATGCAAGTGCAGCAGGGCGTGCTTTTGCAAGTCCAGAATGCTCCACTTGCTCGAGCTGCCCGGGCTCTTCCGGATGCCCCCTCGCTCTGAGCCAGGAGCGAAGCAATTTCGGGAGATGGGTCCCGCATATTTTGATGGTTCTGAGGGTCCTCTGGCTGCCGATGAGTGGATTCAGAACATCGAGGACAATCTGAAGATGGCCAAGATCACCCCGGCTGGATGGGTTGATTTGGCGAAGAGGCAACTCAAGGATAATGCTCGGAATTGGTGGGATGCGGAAGAGAAGTTGTTGGTGGAGCCGATAAGCTTGGGCTACCTTCAAGGCCAGATTTGAGGGTGAGTTCTTTCCGAAAGCTGCCAGGGAAGAGATGCTGCAGCGTTTTATCGATTTGAAGCAAGGGAACTCGTCGGTGGACCTATATCACCAAGAGTTCATGAGGCTGAGTCGGTTTGCACCAAAGATGGTGCAGGACGCTGAGGAGAAGGCTCAGAGGTTCCTGCAGGGGCTTGCTTCGGAGCTCCAGAGTTTTGTGACCTCTTCTGACCGGGAGTCTTATCAGAAGGTTCTAGTAGCAGCCAAGAGGCAGGAGCTGCTCGTGAACCAGAGGAGGGGGGTCTGTTGTTGGTGCTGGGAAGAGGCCTATGGAGCAGGCGAGAGCTGTGGTTAGACCTGGATTCAGGCCTAATCAGTCTGCTCAGTTTAAGAGGCCAGGAGGGCCTATTCTGAAGACTTGCCATTTCTGCAGCAAGCCTGGCCATATCAAGGATCAGTGTCGGAAGTTTTTGGGCCAGTGTCTGGTTTGTGGTGATGCGTCCCATGTCGCGAAGGATTGTCGGCATGCGGGTCCGCTGCGGAGGGCACCTGTTGCAACTCAGCCGTTGCAGCAGCGAGCGTCTGTTCCTGCTGGTCGTGGAGCAGCTCTTGTTCCGCAGAGGCAGGCTTTTCAGCAGGCTGTTCCGCCGAGGAGGCAGGCTTTTCTGATGACCGCTGCGGAGAGCGAGGCTGTGGATGAGGTTATCGCAGGTAATCCTCAATCTAGCTGTTACTTTCCTAGATGGTTTTGATTATTAGATTATGTTGTTTGCTTGAACATGGTTGTTTGCTAGACTAGGGTTTGATTGTTAATTGCTTGATTTGGTGTGGTTTTGGTTTGCACATTTCCTGCACGAGTCCTCTTTGACTCTGGTGCATCGATGTGCATTATTTCTCGGAGCTTCGTGGAGAGGCATTCCTTGTCGACGTCCCCCTCTTCCAAAGAGTTGGAATATCGTTACAGGTAATGGTGTGGTCTCGGTGCATCGTGGTTGCAATTCTTGCCCGTTGGTGGTCTGTGGACATGAGCTTTTCGCTGATTTCATTGTCCACGACATCATCAACTATGATGCAGTTCTTGGGATGGATTGGCTTGCGAGCTTCTATGCTACGATCGACTGTCGGAGGAAGAAGGTGGTGTTCGAGATTCCCGGACATCCAGTGTTTGAGTTCAGTCGTGGTAGCAGTTCGCTTGGTCCTGTCAGATTTCGGGCCAGGCCGGTGGAGGCTGTGGCTATGCAGATGGAGCTGGAGTGGCCAGCTGTGGTGCGAGATTTTGGCGACGTCTTCCCCGAGGAGATGTCTGGTTTGCCGCCTGATCGGGCTTTTGAATTTTCTATTGATCTCGTTCCAGGTGCGCAGCTGATTTTGAAGGCGCCGTATCGTATGGCACCTGCAGAATTGGAAGAGTTGCGGAAGCAGTTGGATGAGCTTTTGCAGAAGGGTTATATTAATCCTAGCGTGTCTCCGTGGGGAGCACCGGTGCTGTTAGTAAAGAAGAAGGATGGTTCGCGTCTCATGTGCGTGGACTATCGGGAGTTGAATGCGGTGACCATTAAGAATAAATACCCGTTGCCTCGCATCGATGATATTTTTGATCAGCTTGGAGGTTCGAGGGTATTTTCTAAATTGGATTTGAGGAGTGGTTACCATCAGTTGAAGGTGAAGAAGGGAGATGTTCCGAAGACAGCGTTCAGGACGAAGTATGGACACTATGAGTTCGTGGTTATGCCGTTTGGCGTAACTAACGCGCCTGCAGTTTTCATGAATCTGATGAACCTGATTTTCTACGACTTTTTGGATAAGTTTGTCGTTATTTTTATTGACGACATACTGATCTATTCGAAGTCGGAGGAAGAGCATGCCTCGCACTTAAGGACGGTGTGGGAGATTTTGAGGAAGCACCGGTTGTATGCTAAGTTTTCGAAGTGCGAGTTTTGGCTGGATAGAGTTGCTTTTCTCGGGCATGTGGTGACTGGAGATGGTATTTCAGTGGATCCCGAGAAGGTTAGGGCCGTCAGGGAGTGGCCTGTTCCGTCGTCTGCATCTGAGATTCGGAGTTTCCTTGGACTTGCTGGTTACTATCGGCGATTCATTAAGGACTTTTCTCGTATTGCTGAGCCGATGACCAGGTTGACGCGGAAGGATGTTGCTTTTGTTTGGTCGGGTGATTGCGAGAGTGCTTTTGGCGTTCTGAAGGAGAGGTTGACGACTGCCCCTATTCTTGTCGTGCCTGATCGCAGCGGTGGATTTGAGATCTTTTGTGATGCTTCTGGCAAGGGTCTCGGTTGTGTGTTGCATCAGCATGGGCATGTTGTGGCGTATGCGTCTCATCAGCTTAAGGTTCATGAGAAGAATTACCCGACGCATGATTTGGAGTTGGCTGCCGTTGTGTTTGCTCTTAAGATTTGGAGGCACTTCCTGCTGAGTGAGAAAGTGAAGATTTTCACCGATCACAAAAGCTTGAAGTATATTTTCACTCAGAAGGAGCTCAACATGCGACAGCGTCGATGGTTGGAGCTTATGACGGATTATGATATTGATTTGCAGTTTCACCCTGGCAAGGTGAATGTGGTTCCGGATGCTTTGAGTAGGCTTCCCGCGGTGATGATTTTGATCTCGCAGTGGAGATTGCAGCAGGATCTTTGCGAGTCTGGCGTGGAGATTGTCCTTCCAGGAGAGGCTTCATCGTTGAAGTACATGCAGGTACAGTCGACGATCGTGGATCGGATTAAGGCTGGCCAGGCTGAGGATCCGAAGCTGGTGAAGATTCGGGAGCAGGTGGAAGCCGGTCTGCGGACTGACTTTTTGATTCACGAGGATGGCTCGCTGAGGTTCGGAGCCAGGTTGTGTGTGCCGGCTGGGGATATCAGAGAGGAGCTGATGGTGGAGGCACACAGTTCGCCGTATTCTGTGCATCCTGGTGGCACCAAGATGTACCAGGATCTTCGTCTGAATTATTGGTGGCATGGTATGAAGAGGAGCGTGGCTCGGAGTGTAGCCAAGTGCTTGGTTTGCCAGCAAGTGAAGGCGGAGCATCAGCATACGACCGGGTTGCTACAACCGCTTCCGATTCCGGAGTGGAAATGGCAACACATCACTATGGATTTCGTGACTGGACTACCTCGGAGTCCGAAGCAGAATGACGTGATTTGGGTGATCGTAGATCGATTGACCAAATCTGCGCACTTTATTCCGTTCCGAGTGGGACAGTCCACTGAGGCGCTAGCGAAGAGATATATGGAGGTAAAATTCTTTTACTCTCCGTTTTATTCCCTTTTCCTAGTTTGGATAGTGATGTAACGTGAATCGTACAGGAGGTTGTGCGACTTCACGGAGTCCCCGTGAGTATCGTGTCGGACAGAGACACGAGGTTCACATCTCAGTTCTGGCAGAGTTTGCAGAAGAGCTTGGGTACGCGTCTGAGCTTCAGCACGGCGTACCATCCGCAGACGGATGGCCAGTCCGAGAGGACGATCCAGATTTTGGAAGACATGCTGAGGGCGTGCATGTTGGATTTCAAGGGTTCGTGGGAGGACCATCTACACCTGGTGGAGTTCTCTTACAACAACAGCTTCCAGGCGAGTATTGGCATGGCGCCTTTCGCCGCTCTTTATGGGAGGAAATGTCGATCGCCATTGAGTTGGGATGACGTTGGTGATCGGGAGTTGTTGGGACCTGAGATGATCGTGGAGGCCGTGGATATCGTCAGGAATATTCGGGAGAGGTTGAGGATTGCTAAGGACCGTTTTAAGCATTGGGCAGATGCTAAACGTCGTCCATTGGAATTTCAGCCGGGCGACCATGTGTTCTTGAAGATTTCCCTGAATCGTGGTGTGATTCGTTTCGGGAAGCGTGGGAAGTTGAGCCCGCGATACATTGGACCGTTTGACGTTTTGGAGAGGGTTGGCGAGGTAGCTTATCGCTTGGCCTTGCCGCCATCTTTGGAAGGAGTTCACAATGTTTTCCATGTGTCGCAGCTTCGTCGATACATTAGCGATCCGTCTCATGCGGTGGATTTTTCGGAGATTACCGTTCGCCCCGATATGACGTATGATCAGCATCCAGTGCAGATTCTGGACAGGCGTCAGAAATCGCTTCGGAACAAGATTGTCAATCTTGTGAGGGTGATGTGGCGACACGGCTCACTTGGAGAGTCTACTTGGGAGAATGAGGGTGAGATGCGAGAGCGTTTCCCACTTTTGTTTCCGGACTCGTGAGTATTCGGAAATTCCGAGGACGGAATTTTTCTTAAGTTGGGGAGGATGTAACGACTGCTTTTCATGTATCTGGATTTATTATAATATAATATATGTTTTGGTGGATTTCCTCCTCATGTGTGGTTTTCGTCTCCGTAGCTTTCATTTTCGATCGATTCGTCGTATTTTCTCGTTTCTTCCTTAGGATCGTCTATTTCAAAGTATGTCATTCGTGACGGACTTCATAACGGTCGTATCTTACTATTAGATCAAGCCTAGGAGTCTTAGGAATTGATCCGGGGCCCCGCGCTCCGTATCGGAACTTTTTGTGCTCATTAGCCGGTATAAGAAGGGGCACCGACCGACTAGATGACGATCCAGTCGGTCGGCAATCCTTCTTGGACCGACTAGTTAGCTTTCTAAATTTCTCAGGAGTTACTGTTTATCGTTAGTCGGTCTAAGAACGTTGGTTGACCGACTAGGTTGCAAACTAGTCGGTCGGCAATGCTTCTTAACCGACTAACACATCATCTTAATTTTAGTTGAGTTACTGTTTACTCTTAGTCGGTCTAAGAACGTTCATCGACCGACTAGATGCAAAACTAGTCGGTCAGTATTTGTTCATGGACCGACTAACTCTAAAATCCTATTTTCGTTCAGAAGTTACTGTTTGCACTTAGTCGGTCTGCGTTGGTCGATCCGACCGACTAGTTGCCAAACTAGTCGGTCAGTGGTTGCTCTTTGACCGACTAACCTGTGTTAAAACCCTAATTTCTGGGCAGCCGCCAGCCCATCCTATTTAAACCCAACCCAAACGTTTTCTTCTTCCTCAACACGACCCAAAACCCTAAAATCTTCCCCCTTGAGCCCCCATCTTCCTCCAAGCTTCATTTCTTCATTCCAAGCCCTAAATCCATCATCCAAACCATCCATCCACTCTATCTACCTCTCATCTTCCCCAAAATCTCACCAAATCCATCAAAATCCCCAAATCCCCCAAAACCCTAGTTTCCCCAAACTTCTCCATTTGCTTCCAGATCTGATCCTAGGGTTCCCCGGAGTGTTTCTTCCGCCTCCTCTCGGTAAGAAATCGATCTACCGTTGTTTTCATAACCTATTTATATTTTTATGAAACCCTAATAAAATTTCATGTTGTTTGATGATTTTTCCCCCAAAACAGCGATTTCCCCGTAGATTGGCATCCGTGTGACGAAGTGGTCGTCATCCCCGGTGCTAGGCAAGTGAAACTTGCCACTTAGGGTTTAGGCCATGTTTTAGGCCATTTGCTTGTTGTAGGCGTAAAAGAGGCTAGGCGACGAAATGATACTCGCCTAGGCGCAAATTGGGGAACTAGCTTGACAACGAAGCTAGTTCCGACATTTAGCATGTTGCACAATTACCATGTCATGTTTACTTTCCATTAACGGTACGCAAATTAAATGTCATGTCATTGCATTCTTTTGGTGATCCCGTGGTTGCGTAGCATCGCTACAATACTTGTGTTCCTGGCTCGTGACCAGAAGCGAGCATAATGAGTTGCTAACCCCAACGCTCGATATATTGAATTGTGAATTAAGAAACAAGCTCCCGTGCGGGGCAACCCTGGCTCACTTGCTGGGCTCATGTGCAGGGACCCTGGCTTGTTTACGTGTGGGATGGGGTAAGGGTTAAGCGGCCAGGTACAAAATTGTCTTGCCATGTCTTAAATTGTGCACTCATGTTATAACTGCCATGTCATGCATACTAAACTGCTAGGTTGCTAGTTGCCTTACTTTCAGTTTCCTTGCCCAAGTCTTTTAGACTTGCTGACATGTGCCCCTTTACTCTTTTGGGTGACACATGTTAGATCCCGAGCCTGAGTACCTTGTTGAGGACGAGGTGTTTGCTGACGCCGATCCCGAGCTTGTGTTTGACGGGGAGTACGTGGACACTGGGGACCAGTCCTAGTGTCTTCGTTGTGTTTTACTTTGTTAGACAGTTGCCTTGTTATCGGTGCGTATCACCCATACCTTGTTTTGTCGTTGTTGCTTTTGTTGGCCTTGTTCTGGGCCTTAGACTCTTTTCCCTTTAGCCTGGTGGCTTTTTCTGGATGTTGAACTTATTTTCTTGTTGGACAATGTATGAGATGTGAGATTTTTATTTCAGTCTCTCCTTGTGTTATTATTGTTATTCTGTTGTGGTTACAGGGACCTGCTTATGTGTTATTGACGCTTATCGGGTTTGGGGCTTCATAGCTCCACTCCCGTGCGACCTTTTCACGTCTCGCCTCCATTTTAGGGAAGCGGGTCGTGACAGGTTTTGTTGGTGGCCCATGCAGGTCCTTCTGTAACTGCGATTTTTGGAATAGCGAGAATAATATTAGAATGTCCGATAAATTAAGTTCGACGTCCGAGTCAAAAATCTTGAGTCTAATATCTGATTCGTTTTCTGTATCACTAGATGGCAGGAAGACGTTTCACCCGTGGTGGGGGTAGTAGCGCGATCCCTCATGATGAGGAGCCTGAGCGTGAACCAACCAACGGTGAGATGATGCGGATGATGCTCCAGATGATGCAAGTGCAGCAGGGCGTGCTTTTGCAAGTCCAGAATGCTCCACTTGCTCGAGCTGCCCGGGCTCTTCCGGATGCCCCCTCGCTCTGAGCCAGGAGCGAAGCAATTTCGGGAGATGGGTCCCGCATATTTTGATGGTTCTGAGGGTCCTCTGGCTGCCGATGAGTGGATTCAGAACATCGAGGACAATCTGAAGATGGCCAAGATCACCCCGGCTGGATGGGTTGATTTGGCGAAGAGGCAACTCAAGGATAATGCTCGGAATTGGTGGGATGCGGAAGAGAAGTTGTTGGTGGAGCCGATAGCTTGGGCTACCTTCAAGGCCAGATTTGAGGGTGAGTTCTTTCCGAAAGCTGCCAGGGAAGAGATGCTGCAGCGTTTTATCGATTTGAAGCAAGGGAACTCGTCGGTGGACCTATACACCAAGAGTTCATGAGGCTGAGTCGGTTTGCACCAAAGATGTGCAGGACCGCTGAGGAGAAGGCTCAGAGGTTCCTGCAGGGGCTTGCTTCGGAGCTCCAGAGTTTTGTGACCTCTTCTGACCGGGAGTCTTATCAGAAGGTTCTAGTAGCAGCCAAGAGGCAGGAGCTGCTCGTGAACCAGAGGAGGGGGTCTGTTGTTGGTGCTGGGAAGAGGCCTATGGAGCAGGCGAGAGCTGTGTTAGACCTGGATTCAGGCCTAATCAGTCTGCTCAGTTTAAGAGGCCAGGAGGGCCTATTCTGAAGACTTGCCATTTCTGCAGCAAGCCTGGCCATATCAAGGATCAGTGTCGGAAGTTTTTGGGCCAGTGTCTGGTTTGTGGTGATGCGTCCCATGTCGCGAAGGATTGTCGGCATGCGGGTCCGCTGCGGAGGGCACCTGTTGCAACTCAGCCGTTGCAGCAGCGAGCGTCTGTTCCTGCTGGCTCGTGGAGCAGCTCTTGTTCCGCAAGGCAGGCTTTTCAGCAGGCTGTTCCGCCGAGGAGGCAGGCTTTTCTGATGACCGCTGCGGAGAGCGAGGCTGTGGATGAGGTTATCGCAGGTAATCCTCAATCTAGCTGTTACTTTCCTAGATGGTTTTGATTATTAGATTATGTTGTTTGCTTGAACATGGTTGTTTGCTAGACTAGGGTTTGATTGTTAATTGCTTGATTTGGTGTGGTTTTGGTTTGCACATTTCCTGCACGAGTCCTCTTTGACTCTGGTGCATCGATGTGCATTATTTCTCGGAGCTTCGTGGAGAGGCATTCCTTGTCGACGTCCCCCTCTTCCAAAGAGTTGGAATATCGTTACAGGTAATGGTGTGGTCTCGGTGCATCGTGGTTGCAATTCTTGCCCGTTGGTGGTCTGTGGACATGAGCTTTTCGCTGATTTCATTGTCCACGACATCATCAACTATGATGCAGTTCTTGGGATGGATTGGCTTGCGAGCTTCTATGCTACGATCGACTGTCGGAGGAAGAAGGTGGTGTTCGAGAATTCCCGGACATCCAGTGTTTGAGTTCAGTCGTGGTAGCAGTTCGCTTGGTCCTGTCAGATTTCGGGCCAGGCCGGTGGAGGCTGTGGCTATGCAGATGGAGCTGGAGTGGCCAGCTGTGGTGCGAGATTTTGGCGACGTCTTCCCCGAGGAGATGTCTGGTTTGCCTGCCTGATCGGGCTTTTGAATTTTCTATTGATCTCGTTCCCAGGTGCGCAGCTGATTTTGAAGGCGCCGTATCGTATGCACCTGCAGAATTGGAAGAGTTGCGGAAGCAGTTGGATGAGCTTTTGCAGAAGGGTTATATTAATCCTAGCGTGTCTCCGTGGGGAGCACCGGTGCTGTTAGTAAAGAAGAAGGATGGTTCGCGTCTCATGTGCGTGGACTATCGGGAGTTGAATGCGGTGACCATTAAGAATAAATACCCGTTGCCTCGCATCGATGATATTTTTGATCAGCTTGGAGGTTCGAGGGTATTTTCTAAATTGGATTTGAGGAGTGGTTACCATCAGTTGAAGGTGAAGAAGGGAGATGTTCCGAAGACAGCGTTCAGGACGAAGTATGGACACTATGAGTTCGTGGTTATGCCGTTTGGCGTAACTAACGCGCCTGCAGTTTTCATGAATCTGATGAACCTGATTTTCTACGACTTTTTGGATAAGTTTGTCGTTATTTTTATTGACGACATACTGATCTATTCGAAGTCGGAGGAAGAGCATGCCTCGCACTTAAGGACGGTGTGGGAGATTTTGAGGAAGCACCGGTTGTATGCTAAGTTTTTCGAAGTGCGAGTTTTGGCTGGATAGAGTTCTTTCTTCGGGCATGTGGTGACTGGAGATGGTATTTCAGTGGATCCCGAGAAGGTTAGGGCCGTCAGGGAGTGGCCTGTTCCGTCGTCTGCATCTGAGATTCGGAGTTTCCTTGGACTTGCTGGTTACTATCGGCGATTATTAAGGACTTTTCTCGTATTGCTGAGCCGATGACCAGGTTGACGCGAAGGATGTTGCTTTTGTTTGGTCGGGTGATTGCGAGAGTGCTTTTGGCGTTCTGAAGGAGAGGTTGACGACTGCCCCTATTCTTGTCGTGCCTGATCGCAGCGGTGGATTTGAGATCTTTTGTGATGCTTCTGGCAAGGGTCTCGGTTGTGTGTTGCATCAGCATGGGCATGTTGTGGCGTATGCGTCTCATCAGCTTAAGGTTCATGAGAAGAATTACCCGATCGCATGATTTGGAGTTGGCTGCCGTTGTGTTTGCTCTTAAGATTTGGAGGCACTTCTGCTGAGTGAGAAAGTGAAGATTTTCACCGATCACAAAAAGCTTGAAGTATATTTTCACTCAGAAGGAGCTCAACATGCGACAGCGTCGATGGTTGGAGCTTATGACGGATTATGATATTGATTTGCAGTTTCACCCTGGCAAGGTGAATGTGGTTCCGGATGCTTTGAGTAGGCTTCCCCGCGGTGATGATTTTGATCTCGCAGTGGAGATTGCAGCAGGATCTTTGCGAGTCTGGCGTGGAGATTGTCCTTCCAGGAGAGGGCTTCATCGTTGAAGTACATGCAGGTACAGTCGACGATCGTGGATCGATAAGGCTGGCCAGGCTGAGGATCCGAAGCTGGTGAAGATTCGGGAGCAGGTGGAAGCCGGTCTGCGGACTGACTTTTTGATTCACGAGGATGGCTCGCTGAGGTTCGGAGCCAGGTTGTGTGTGCCGGCTGGGGATATCAGAGAGGAGCTGATGGTGGAGGCACACAGTTCGCCGTATTCTGTGCATCCTGGTGGCACCAAGATGTACCAGGATCTTCGTTGAATTATTGGTGGCATGGTATGAAGAGGAGCGTGGCTCGGAGTGTAGCCAAGTGCTTGGTTTGCCAGCAAGTGAAGGCGGAGCATCAGCATACGACCGGGTTGCTACAACCGCTTCCGATTCCGGAGTGGAAATGGCAACACATCACTATGGATTTCGTGACTGGACTACCTCGGAGTCCGAAGCAGAATGACGTGATTTGGGTGATCGTAGATCGATTGACCAAATCTGCGCACTTTATTCCGTTCCGAGTGGGACAGTCCACTGAGGCGCTAGCGAAGAGATATATGGAGGTAAAATTCTTTTACTCTCCGTTTAATTCCCTTTTCCTAGTTTGGATAGTGATGTAACGTGAATCGTACAGGAGGTTGTGCGACTTCACGGAGTCCCCCGTGAGTATCGTGTCGGACAGAGACACGAGGTTCACATCTCGTTCTGGCAGAGTTTGCAGAAGAGCTTGGGTACGCGTCTGAGCTTCAGCACGGCGTACCACCGCAGACGGATGGCCAGTCCGAGAGGACGATCCAGATTTTGGAAGACATGCTGAGGGCGTGCATGTTGGATTTCAAGGGTTCGTGGGAGGACCATCTACACCTGGTGGAGTTCTCTTACAACAACAGCTTCCAGGCGAGTATTGGCATGGCGCCTTTCGCCGCTCTTTATGGGAGGAAATGTCGATCGCCATTGAGTTGGGATGACGTTGGTGATCGGGAGTTGTTGGGACCTGAGATGATCGTGGAGGCCGTGGATATCGTCCAGGAATATTCGGGAGAGGTTGAGGATTGCTAAGGACCGTTTTAAGCATTGGGCGATGCTAACGTCGTCCATTGGAATTTCAGCCGGGCGACCATGTGTTCTTGAAGATTTCCCTGAATCGTGGTGTGATTCGTTTCGGGAAGCGTGGGAAGTTGAGCCCGCGATACATTGGACCGTTTGACGTTTTGGAGAGGGTTGGCGAGGTAGCTTATCGCTTGGCCTTGCCGCCATCTTTGGAAGGAGTCACAATGTTTTCCATGTGTCGCAGCTTCGTCGATACATTAGCGATCCGTCTCATGCGGTGGATTTTTCCGGAGATTACCGTTCGCCCCCGATATGACGTATGATCAGCATCCAGTGCAGATTCTGGACAGGCGTCAGAAATCGCTTCGGAACAAGATTGTCAATCTTGTGAGGGTGATGTGGCGACACGGCTCACTTGGAGAGTCTACTTGGGAGAATGAGGGTGAGATGCGAGAGCGTTTCCCCACTTTTGTTTCCGGACTCGTGAGTATTCGGAAATTCCGAGGACGGAATTTTTCTTAAGTTGGGGAGGATGTAACGACCTGCTTTTCATGTATCTGGATTATTATATATAATATATGTTTTGGTGGATTTCCTCCTCATGTGTGGTTTTCGTCTCCGTAGCTTTCATTTTCGATCGATTCGTCGTATTTTCTCGTTTCTTCCTTAGGATCGTCTATTTCAAAGTATGTCATTCGTACTGGACTTCATAACGGTCGTATCTTACTATTAGATCAAGCCTAGGAGTCTTAGGAATTGATCCCGGGGCCCCGCGCTCCGTATCGGAACTTTTTGTGCTCATTAGCCGGTATAAGAAGGGGCACCGACCGACTAGATGACGATCCAGTCGGTCGGCAATCCTTCTTGGACCGACTAGTTAGCTTTCTAAATTCTCAGGAGTTACTGTTTATCGTTAGTCGGTCTAAGAACGTTGGTTGACCGACCTAGGTTGCAAACTAGTCGGTCGGCAATGCTTCTTTAACCGACTAACACATCATCTTAATTTTAGTTGAGTTACTGTTTACTCTTAGTCGGTCTAAGAACGTTCATCGACCGACTAGATGCAAAACTAGTCGGTCAGTATTTGTTCATGGACCGACTAACTCTAAAATCCTATTTTCGTTCAGAAGTTACTGTTTGCACTTAGTCGGTCTGCGTTGGTCGACCGACCGACTAGTTGCCAAACTAGTCGGTCAGTGGTTGCTCTTTGACCGACTAACCTGTGTTAAAAACCCTAATTTCTGGGCAGCCGCCAGCCCATCCTATTTAAACCCAACCCAAACGTTTCTCTTCTTCCTCAACACGACCCAAAACCCTAAAATCTTCCCCCTTGAGCCCCCATCTTCCTCCAAGCTTCATTTCTTCATTCCAAGCCCTAAATCCATCATCCAAACCATCCATCCACTCTATCTACCTCTCATCTTCCCCAAAATCTCACCAAATCCATCAAAATCCCAAATCCCCCAAAACCCTAGTTTCCCCAAACTTCTCCATTTGCTTCCAGATCTGATCCTAGGGTCCCCGGAGTGTTTCTTCCGCCTCCTTCGGTAAGAAATCGATCTACCGTTGTTTTCATAACCTATTTATATTTTTATGAAACCCTAATAAAATTTCATGTTGTTTGATGATTTTTCCCCCAAAACAGCGATTTCCCCCGTAGATTGGCATCCGGTGACGAAGTGGTCGTCATCCCCGGTGCTAGGCAAGTGAAACTTGCCACTTAGGGTTTAGGCCATGTTTTAGGCCATTTGCTTGTTGTAGGCGTAAAGAGGCTAGGCGACGAAATGATACTCGCCTAGGCGCAAATTGGGGAACTAGCTTGACAACGAAGCTAGTTCCGACATTTAGCATGTTGCACAATTACCATGTCATGTTTACTTTCCATTAACGGTACGCAAATTAAATGTCATGTCATTGCATTCTTTTGGTGATCCCGTGGTTGCGTAGCATCGCTACAATACTTGTGTTCCTGGCTCGTGACCAGAAGCGAGCATAATGAGTTGCTAACCCCAACGCTCGATATATTGAATTGTGAATTAAGAAAACAAGCTCCCCGTGCGGGGCAACCCTGGCTCACTTGCTGGGCTCATGTGCAGGGACCACTGGCTTGTTTACGTGTGGGATGGGGTAAGGGTTAAGCGGCCAGGTAACTGGGGGTCTGTTTGATCAACAACTGCAGTTGTAAGGCGTAAACTCTGGTGTGGGGTAGTGTTTAGTGCCGATCGGTGTGAATGATGTACCATTCAGCTGAAGGGCGTAAACATCTACAAAACAACGTGAAACGTGAATCGTGTTTAGTGCCGATCGGTGTGAATGATGTACCATTCAGCTGAAGGGCGTAAACACCTACAACAATGTGAATTGATTGAGAATGTTAGTAGCTTGGCTACTCTTGTCTTGTCCTGATAATTGTTCCCTTGTACAAAATTGTCTTGACATGTCTTAAATTGTGCACTCATGTTATAACTGCCATGTCATGCATACTAAACTGCTAGGTTGCCTTACTTTCAGTTTCCTTGCCCAAGTCTTTTAGACTTACTGACATGTGCCCCTTTACTCTTTTGGGTGACACATGTTAGATCCCGAGCCTGAGTACATTGTTGAGGACGAGGTATTTGCTGACGCCGAGCCCGAGCTTGTGTTTGACGGGGAGTACGTGGACACTGGGGACCAGTCCTAGTGTCTTCGTTGTGTTTTACTTTTGTTAGACAGTTGCCTTGTTATCGGTGCGTAGCACCCATACCTTGTTTTGTCGTTGTTGCTTTTGTTGGCCTTGTTCTGGGCCTTAGACTCTTTTCCTTTAGCCTGGTGGCTTTTCTGGATGTTGAACTTATTTTCTTGTTGGACAATGTATGAGATGTGAGATTTTATTTCAGTCTCTCCTTGTGTTATTATTGTTATTCTGTTGTGGTTATAGGGACCTGCTTATGTGTTATTGACGCTTATCGGGTTTGGGGCTTCATAGCTCCACTCCCGTGCGGACCTTTTCACGTCTCGCCTCCATTTTAGGGAAGCGGGTCGTGACATTGAATATAGATCTTGACCTGTGTCTAATAACAGTGATGTCATAAATAGGATAGGTATGTAACTAACCGAATAGAATTGCCCAATCTGATTTCAAATCTGATGATGAATCGGATTGAAAAGCACAGACGAGAATGATGGTGAAGACCCAAAAGAATCCGATGATGATGATAATGAATGAGAACGAGAACGATGGCGAAGCGTCTTTTAAATTTCTTGCTAAGGACAATATTAACTAGGGCTCGGTTGTTTCCAATGGTGTCTAGAGCAAGGAAGATTAGGAATCACAAGACGTTCGTGTCAAAGACGACAAGGTAGTCGGCGAGTTGCTTGGAAGTTTAATAAATGATAAGACAAACAGTAGGTTGAGCGGGTTGTTAGCGAGCAAAGCATAAGTGTAACGTCCCGCTCCCCGGGTTACCTGATAAGTACGAATCCGTATCAGGTATTCCCGAAGAGGCGGGTGCTACGGAAGAGAAGTATAAAATTTCAAAACCCAAGCAGGTCCACTGCGCACTGCTGGGATAGTACCTGTAGCATTCCAGACATCATAGAAACACAAAAAGAGCCACCAACCCAAAACACCAGTATAACATATATATAAACTTTTCAAATACAACATCAATTACAAATCTCATATACAATAGATAACCCAAACTCACCTAAGTACATTAACACACTCAAATCTCACTCACACTCACCCCCACACTCAAAACCAACAATTGGGTTCGTGGGCCTCTGACTCCAAGATCCAATACCTGCAAAATATCAACGGGGACACGTCACAGCGTGACCCAGTAGGAAACCCAAACCCAACTCTCATGGTGCACAAAATGCAATGCACTAAGTAACAAACGGGAAAACTAATTCATGTCATATCATGACAATTGCATACGAAAATGTAATGGTGTCATTACAAAACACGTACCTGCGGCAAGGGGATGACCTGCAAAACCAAGTGAGTAGGACATAGAAAGAAGTAAAACTGAAACCTAGCGTTACAGCATCTTCCCAAGTACAGTTACTACTAGCAACCACATCTGATATTGCAACCATCAAAAGAAACCAAGTCACGTTATTCACTTCACAACCACAGTGACATTGAATACCTATAGCTATACAAATGCAACATGCAACAATTTATGGGTTGCTATGAAACTTAAGTTTTTCAAAGAATTCTTGAAGTGCTTCATGTTGTAATTCTTAAGTAGGCTTGAGCTTACTAATAGTTAGAGGGAAACTAAAATTGCTTATTTAAATTTTGAATGTTCACCAAAACTCCTCTACTAAGTTTATGGAGAAACTCACTTCCACCTACAAGCTTAGGGCAGTTTTGGTAACAATTTCATTCAACAACCTAAGGGGCATGCTTCAGCGAATTGTGACTAACTTTAGTAACCAACATGTGGAATGTTGTCAACATTAGTAACTAAAATACAAGCATTTGAATTACAAGCCTAGATTGCCATATGAAGGACAACATAATGATGATCACATAATTAAAGAAATAACCATTTTCTTTTCTATCACCACAACATGCAACATCAATTAGCAAGGTCATGGAGAGCAAGTTGCTTGCTTTAGAAAATTACAAGATTACATGCAACATACCACAAGATGCAACCTTAATAAGGGTCAATGAGAATTGAATGAAACTTATATCATTCTAATTAGCATGCTAGTCGAACAAGACACATGTTCTAATAATAATCTAATTAATGAGAAAACTCATTTTCTTTGTTCCATGGGTTACTAAAATTGCTAGTTTTAATGAGAACAAAGCCACGACAGTGTCCATCTTGGTATAATTTGGCATGCTACGTAATAAAGTTACTAACTTTAAGTAGCTCTTATCTAAAACTACAAATTCATCATACTACAATAAATTAATAGATATGGCAATTATCACAACAACCCCAATTTAATATTTATTGCACAACTGTGGGTTCCTATACTCTCTAAAGCTTCCAACTTGAAAGTTGTCAAAGACCCTCTTGCTAACTTTTGTTTGTTCATTTAAACGTGGGAATTTAAGGGAGCTAGCAAGTGACTTTTGTGTAGTATTTCTAGCTTAAGTTTATAGTGCTTATGATGTTATGGAAATGTTTATAAAAATTTCGGCAGAGTTTCTCTTGTATTTATCTAAGTTTCCAAATACAGCATAAATAGTATTTAAAAGAGAATATGGTATAATCATAACATCCCAACAACACCAACAATACCAACAACACCAACAACACCAACAACACCAACAACACCACTATAAACATCAACTCAACCTCATTCTTAAGAGACATTAATAATATCACCAATACCAACACTGATATCATTAATATCACAACCAACAATAATAACAAGAATAACAATAGTTGCCAGCAACTAACAAACCACACTCTTCAACATACCATTTTTCAAGTACCAAATACATCCATGGCAACATTCATTCTTAAAAGTTAACCATCACATATATACAACCACAAATCACCCAAAAATGCCAAATGATGCCATGATGCATATGATGCACAAGTAATGCGATGAAATGCCATGCAATGGGGATCCCATGAATAAGCCGGCGTGCACGTGCAAGTGAATCTACTTCGTTATCACGTGGAGCCACTTAATTGTATCAAGAGGTTGCCCACGGCGACTTCACCCGCCTCCTACCGTGGCAACGTTGTCCATGCCCGTGCACTCCACCGTTCGTGTCCTAATAACATCAAACACATCATTTCACATTCCACGTGTATCCAACACCACACCACCAATTTCCCATCTCATTTCATGGTTCACATGTTTCACTTTTTATACAAATCAAAGTGAATAAATAACTCTCAACAACCCAAACTGAAAACGAATTCTGATAATCAATGTAATAAGATGGGAACAATTTCATTTAGTCAATAAAACCAAATGTGAGCAATTTTATCTAATTAATGCAACAACGCTATCATGAATCTAAATCATGGCATCATATTGCACAACTCATTTCTTTGTAACTTAATTCACATTTTCTTTCTTATACAAATGAAATTGAATAACTAGGCTTTCAACATTCCAAACGAGAACAATTCAACATAATTAATGAAATAAGACCATCAAGACACCATGGATCAATTTCATGGCGTGATATCACTCCACACAACATATGAAACCATATCCGATTACACATCTCAGTTCAATGTCGCAAATTCATACTTTCTATACAAAGGGAAGTAACTAATGAAGATTCCAACATTTCAAATGAGAGTTAAAATTTACTAATGATGCTTCCAACATTCAAAATTAACATAATTTCCAACAAAATTAATGAGGGCAAAATGACAGTGAATTCACTTATTCATGGCCAATTTCACCTCACAAGTGTCGTCCACATATTACGCAATGTCCATACCAAGAAAAATTGAATAATAAGCATCTAACATTTCTAAATGAGAGCAATTTCTCATGAATCACAAGATTAAATTAACAACGCTTTCAATTACATCATGACTCGTTATCATGGCATCAATTTAACTCAACATCTCATATAACTTCAACACAACATGAATATTGGCTATTAAAGCTTCCAACAATTCCAAATGAGGGCAATTTCACAAAATTGGTGAATCAAGACAATCAAGAGAAATATGAATTATCAACATAGCATCATATTATTCATTTCGTCATATAAATTCTATCTTAAATGCACTATGTCAATGAGGTCTCCACAAACCCTAAAATGCAAATTTTCAACATCCAAATGCAATGAAATTGAAACATGAGAGAGGGGCTTGGACTCCTACCTCATTAGATAAGCAAAACCCCCTATCAATTGGAGAGAGCCCACCATCTTCAAGCTTCAAGCCCGAATCCTCTTCCAATTTGATGGAACATCCCCTCTAGCTCCATGAAATTCAACATGAACCCATCATTCATCTCCAAATCCCAATTCTACTCTTCAAATCCAAATCCAAACCCTAATCAAAGTCCTCTTCTAATTTCCCCCTTCCTCTAATCTTTCTCCCCCCCCCTCACAATTTTCGAACTAGGACGACCTAGGAAAACTCACGTCATGGGGAAAAGAATTTTCGGCCATTGCATCAAGAGGGGGACGGGTTGCTTCAAGTGTTTCCCCTTCCTTCATCGTCTCCTTCCTAATTCTCTTCCTATTTCTTTCGTCCCTTCTCCCCTTTTATTTTTGCTTGCTGGCAACTTTCGGCCCTAATGGGAACTCGGCAGGACATGGGGGAAGAGGGGAGTTCGGCCTGGGAGTGGGTTTGGGGAGAGAGGAAAATTAAAAAGAAAATAATTTAGAAGAAGAGAGAAGAAGATAATAGAAAAAGAAGGAATTAAATAAATGGGAACCCAACTTATTACAAGTTTGCCATTCCAATAAAAATCACTCATCTCTACTACAAGTAACTCAACTCAAGCCCAAATCTAAAGCCCAAACAACTCTAGCTACTAAAATTAACTATAGGTCCAACCAATTTTACTGATAATAATGACATCTCAACTACCATAATGCTAGTCATTAACACCAATAACAACAACAACAATAATAATCTCTTTAGCACATAATAAAATTATTATACACACACACACATATAGTATATCATACATACATGCATTACAATAAGTATGACCTTTGGGATGGAACCGATCGAGTAGAGACAATGAGAATTCAAAATGCCCATAATATGCAGTGATGGACCATCCTTTTCCCCAACCAAACACCAACCAAAAAAAGAAAAAAAAAGGCCAAGAAAGCTCATTCTCATTCCCACCCCCATGCCTTCCCTCCCTTCTCCACTGTCCCCTCTCCTCCGACCGCTCCTTCCACTCCGTCGCCGCCGACCTCGATGGCACCCTCCTCGTCTCCCGCTCCTCCATCCCCTACTTCTTCCACCTGGTCGTCGAGTCCGGCAACCTCTATCGCGGCCTCGCCCTCCTCTACCCCCTCATCTTCCTCGCCTACAAGATTGTCGACGAGGCGGCCGCCATCAGGATGCTCATCTACATCTCCATGCGCGGCCTCCGCCTGCACGACATCGAGATTGCCTCTCGCGCTGTCATAACTGTTCCCTCACGAGAGCACTCTCGGATATTTATTTTCTGTTTTTGTTTAAAAAATGCATGTTGACTGTGTACTATTATGGCACAATGGCCGTATATCAGAGACCTCTCAATGGAAAAGTGACAAGATGCATATTGACAAGCTTCGTGATAAAGAAACATATCATGACAGTCTCTCATAAAATAGAGGGGCCCATCATGAGCCTTCACGTGCAAAACCGGAGAGATAAATTCCCACACGTCGCAATCAAAGAGTCTCTTTACCGTCACGTCTGCAAAAATTTCGGTGCATACACCTCAATTGTTGAGGTGTAGATAGCGCGCGCCTTGATTTAAAGCCAAATCCCATATCGCTTATAACAATCGGGGGTTCCCATCTTACCCGTAAAACTTGTTTCGTTCGCTGCCGCCGTACCCCTCGCGAATCTCCCGCGAAACCCTAGCTTGCTCTGAAGCGGATCCGCGAAACCCTAGTTTGCTTTGAAGCGGATCCGCAAAACCCTAGTTTGCTCTGAAGCGGGTTGCTCTGCAGTGGATCCGCGAAACCCTAGTTTGATCTGAAGCGGTTTGCTCTGAAGTGGTTTTTGGCATCGCTGCTTCACCTTCACCGGAGAAAAAATGCCGCTGGGTCTGATATTAGGGTTAGGACGGGCGATGAGGAGGAAGAGGACCTCATCTCTGGACATACTCTCTTCGAAGAGAGCACCTCGAGATTACTACAAAGGGAAGAACTGCAAGCCCACTGGTTTCCACACTCGAAAGGGTCATTCCTCTTTGATCCATTTATTTCTTTTTACACTTGTAATGAATTATTTCGTATTTTCATATACACGGTTGCTGATTATGAAGTTTCTTGAAGCAGGTGGCTACGTCCTGCAGGATGAGAAATTGCCTCGGTACATCATTCCAGAACTCACGGATTTTAAGGTAATTAGTTCTACCAGAAAGAAGGTATTGCATGAAATCACACAGTAAAAGAAACTCTGTAATGAAGTTGAAGAACGGACTAATAGAACCTTGTATGAGAGTGAGATGAATGCTTTGAAATGTTGGGTTGTTAAAAGACTTTTAAGCTAATGCAATACCCACAACTTGTTTTCTGATGAATCAATCTCCAACTATTGCAATTGATTGCAAAACTTCTATTAAAGTATGATCTGATAAACATGCTGATTACTTTGTTTTAAAGTATTTCGTTGCATGGGCATATTATCATGTCAATGATGAAAAGCTTAACTTAAAGCCATAGAAATGTATTTATTGGTTATGCTTTAGGTGTGAAAGGATATAGAATTTATGCTGCAGATCCTAAGGTTAAGTTGGTGATCAACATAGATGTCACTTTTGATGAGAAATCCATGTTTTATCTGAAATAGTGATAAGAATGGTGGTAGCAAGCTGTTGAAGTTTGAAGCAAATTTAAAGCAGGTTCGCATTCCCATTGAGCCCAATCAGGTAGATGCTAATGAAATTAGTAATGAGGATGAAGCACATGAGGAGCAACAATACAATATCATTACCTGTCAAAAGAGACGATATATCAAGTCACCTTAAAGATATGCAAATCTTATAGTATATGCATTCAGTGGGGAAGAGTCTATTGTTGAACCATATAATTATTCAGATGACATTACCAATCAAGAATTTGAATGGTCGAATGTTGCCATGATGGAAGAGATGAAATCTCTTTAGAAAAATCAGACTTGAAAGCTTGTCAAACCATCAAAATAGAGAAAAATCGTTGGTTGTAAGTGTGGATTTTCAAGCAAAGTTCCGAATTTTAGGAGGTGAAGAAATAACGTATAAATCATGAATTGTCGCTAAAGGCTATAGTCCGAAGGAATGAGTGGACTTAAATGAAGTATTTTCCCGTTATGAAACACATCTTATGATTTGAAGCTTCATCAACTTGATATTATATGAAGTTTTTACCTTTCCAAACTCAGTGTTGTTGATCCACCATGAGTTTGAGGGTGGGTGTTAGATATATATACAAAGGGACATATATATCTAACACCCCCCTCAAACTCATGGTGGATCAACAACACTGAGTTTGGAAAGGTAAAAACCGTGCTGTGCTCTGGTCTGGGCCTTTGTGAAGAAATCTGCGAGCTGATACTCAGAAGGCACATACTGTAGACCAATAACCTCATCAGTATTGCTCGTGACCAGGTGAAGCATGAGCTCACCAAGGACATTGGTGTGGACGCCTCTTTTACGCGTTCACAGGTACGGGATGAGGTTATTACTCTACAGTATGTGCCTTCTGAGTATCAGCTCGCAGATTTCTTCACAAAGGCCCAGACCAGAGCACAGCACGGTTTTTACCTTTCCAAACTCAGTGTTGTTGATCCACCATGAGTTTGAGGGGGGGTGTTAGATATATATGTCCATTTGTATAGGGTCTTTTGTGCTAATGTACCTTTCCATGTACTCTATATATATTGGGCTATTGCCCTTGGAATAATACAAGAGAGTTTATTCCTAATAAAGATTACTTTTTTGCTTGGTGAGCTAGATGAAGATATCTTTATGAGTTAGCCAGAGGGGTTCATGGTCCAAGGAAGAGAAGATCATGTTTGCAATCTGAAGAAATCTTTATATGATTTGAAACAGTCTTCCACTAATGGTATAAGAGGTGTGATACTCTACAAATATATAAGAAGTTTGCATGATAATTGCATCTATTTTAGAAAGCATGATAATGATTTATATATTCAGCTATTGGTATTTGTTGGTGATATGCTTATCGCATCTCAAGACATGTCTAACATCAACAAACTGAAACAACTTTGAGGATGAGGATTTGATATGAAATATTTCAGTACAGCTAAAACTTACAGTGATTGAAAATTACGTGAACTCTTTATCTGTCAAAAGAGTTATATTCAAAAAGTTTGAGATCGGTTTCTTATGAAGAATGCAAAGCACGTAACTACTCCACATGTTGCACATTTTCCTCAGTTTGAAGAAGTAAAATACATACCAAAAGTATCTTTTGTTAGCGGATCTGAAGTATTATATGCTATAATCTGCATTTATTCGGATATTTCACAAGCCATCAATGTTAGTGTACATACATGGATAATCATAGAACGGCCTATTTAGAGACTATGAAATATTGGATACTTCATCTCAGAGGGACTACACATGTTGGTTTAGTGCATATCAGAAGAATGCAGGGTGTTAGGGTGTTAGTTACGATTTGATTGGATATTCAGATTCAGATTATGCATGTGATATGCAAGTGATTTAGATGGAAGAAGGTCGTTCACATGCTGTGTTTTCACACTAGCTGATTGTGTCAGCAGTTAAGAAGCGACTATACATGCAACAGTTGCTCTATCTACTATATAGATAGAATACATAACAGTTGAAACATTAAAAGAAGTTATCCAGTTGAGAGTTATGGTCAGTGATTGTAGAATTGGGTGGAAAATGGTGATTAGCCTCAAAGAATGGCTATCACTTCTATTTATATTACCCCTCTCTTTTCTTTACACACACCCCCAATAACAACCAATACACAATACTCCCCCTCAAGATGAGCAAAAGATATTTATCATGCCCATCTTGTTACAAGCATCCTCTACTCCTTTAGAGTTCAACCCTTTTGTAAGGCAATCCGCTAGTTGCTGTCCAGAAATAATGTAGGAGATCTCCAACTGTTTCTTGTCCAATCTTTCCTTAATGAATAACCTGTCAATCTATATGTGCTTCGTTCTATCATGTTGCACTGGGTTGTTGGCAATGTTAATTGCGACTTGTTATCGCACAACAACCGCAATGGTCATTCTCTCAGCAGGCGTAGCTCTTGTAGAAGTGATCTCAACCAGATCATCTCACAGGTACTAAGCACCATAGCACGATACTCTGCCTCTGTAGTGGAACGAGCCACCAAATCCTACTTCTTGCTGCGCCAAGAGACTAAGTTGCCCCCAACAAACACACAGTAGCCCGAGGTCGATCTCCTATCATCCAAGCAACTGGCCCAATCCACATCACAGTAGCCTGTCACATTCATGTGACCGTGACTACCAAATAATATGCCTTTTCCTGGACTATTCTTCAGATACCTCAGTATCCTGAAGACTGCCTCCATATGTCCAGTCCTAGGATCATGCATGTATCTACTTACCACACTGATAGCATAGGCAATGTCAGGTCTGGTATGACATAAGTAGATAAGGCGTCCAACAAGTCTCTGGTACCTTTCTTTGTCTACTGGCTCCCCTGATTGTGAATGCAACCTATGATTCTGATCAATAGGAGTAGCTGCTGGACGACACCCCAACATACCAGTCTCAGCCAGTAAATCCAGGGCATACTTCCTCTGTGAGAGAACTATACCCTTCCTGGACCTAGCAACCTCCAGTCCAAGGAAATACCCCAACTGTCCAATGTCCTTGACCTCAAATTCTCTCGCCAACCTTACCTTCAAGTGAGAGATTCCCTCTTCATCATCTCCAGTGATAATAATATCATCAACATACACAGCCAGAAGGGTAATCCGCTATCCTGAATGTCTATAGAATACAGTATGATCACCATTACTCTGCTTGTAGCCCATAGTGATGACGGCACGCCTGAATCTGTCGAACCATGCCCTTGGAGATTGCTTCAGCCCATACAAAGACTTGTCCAGTCTACACACCTTTCCCATCGTCTGTTGTATGCTAAAGCCAGGTGGAACCTCCATGTATACCTCCTCTTGTAAGTCTCCATGCAAGAAGGCATTTTTTACATCCAACTGATGCAATTTCCATCCAAAATTCGCTGCACAGGATACCAATACTCTCACAGTACTCATCTTTGCCACTGGGGCAAATGTCTCATCATAATCAATCCCATAAGTCTGACTATAGCCCTTGGCAACCAGCCTCGCTTTGTACCTGTCCACCTTCCCTTCTGGAGTTTGCTTTATTGTGAATACCCACTTGCAGCCCACAGCTTTCTTCCCTGCCGGAAGTGAGACAAGTCTCCATGTCTTGTTCTTCTCCAGTGCTTCAAGTTCTTCGAGCATTGCTTTCTTCCACTGGGGATGTTGCTTTGCCACTCGCCAATCACTTGGTATAGAGATAGACTGTAAGGATGCAATGATAGCCCTATATGCAGGTGTAAGAGAAGCATATGAGACATGATTAGCAATATCAGTCTCATATCCATACCGTACAGGAGGCCTGCCGGCATTGATACGAGGCTCCCTACGAGATGCAAGTGGAAGATCTAAACTAGAGGAAGGCAAAGAAAGGTTACCATCCGTGTTAGGAGAGGAAGGCAGTAAGGAAGTCGGGACTCGATCAAGCGTGATAGACTGATCAATCTCGACATGTGGCTGTGAAGCTAGTGGTTCTTCAGTGGGGGAGATGTCTTCTTGTTGTTCTCCATCGCCCTGACTACCCTTCTGTCTCCTGCTATATTTCTTGCCGTACAACCTGTCTTCCTCCTCTTCCACCAAGGTCCTTTCCTCCTCCCTGCTATCAGGACCAGTACCAGTAGGCCCGACAGGACACGGTATAAGTCCAACCACTACCCTCCTGTCATCAGTCTCCCCCTCTCGACCAACTCCTCCTGTGTTTGAAGAGGCACCAGTATCAAATACTGATGTAGAATCTGTCAGTCCTCCATAAAAAGGCTCAGTCTCCCTGAACGTCACATCCATACTCACGAACAGCCTTCTTTCTGAGGGACTCCAACACCTATAGCCCTTCTGATTTGAAGGATACCCAACAAATATGCACTTAATTACCTGAGCGTCCAGCTTCCCCACAGAAGGTCTATGATCCTTCACAAAGCATGTGCATCCAAACACTTTTGGTGGAACTACAAAAGTGTTCTTTCCCATAAGAATCTCACATGGAGACTTCATACCAAGGATCCGCGAAGGCATCCTGTTGATGAGATAGGTAGCTGTCATCACTGCTTCACTCCACAATATCTTAGGTACATTCATGGTGAGCATGAGTGACCTAGTTACCTCCAACAAGTGTCTATTTTTCCTTTCAGCAACTCCGTTCTGTTGAGGCGTGTTGGGACAAGTGGTTTGATGAGTTATCCCACTCTCAGATAGATAAGATGCAAACTCCTTGTTTACATACTCTGTCCCATTATCCGTTCTCAAGACACGGATCTTGGCCTCATACACGTTCCTGACACTTCTATGGAAGTCCTGAAAACAATTCAACGCTTCGCCTTTGTTTTTCATCATATAAAGCCATGTCATCCGAGAATGACAATCTATGAAAGTGATAAACCACCTGAACCCACTTACTGAAGTCACTGGGCAGGGCCCCCAAACATCTGAGTGAATAAGATGAAATCTCTCTACACTCCTCATCCCCACACTAGGATATGATGTCCTAGTGTGTTTCCCAAATTCACATGCATCACACTTCAAATTCATTTCATTCACTCTATTCAAAATCTCAGGATACATTTTACTCAACATATCAAAAGGCAAATGTCCCAACTGACAATGTAATAAAAGTACATCCCTTTCCTTCTCTCCACCAACGACAGCCAGTGCAGCATCCCCACTAGCTCTGTCAAGATACCACAGTCCATCACGCCCGACGCCAGTCCCAAGCCTCCTCCCAGTCTTCCTTTCATGCAACACACAATGAGTAGAGTCAAAAGTAATGCTACAGTCGAGATCATCAACAATAGAGCCAACAGATAAAAGGTTGACTGGAAATGATGGGACGTGAAGGACTGAGGAGAGGCGTATGGAGGGAGTGCACTGAATAGTGCCAATCCCTCTAATGGGTTGGGATGTGCCATCAGCTGTCTGAACAGTTTCATGAATGGTATGTGGTCTATATGTGGAAAACTGTCTATATGCACCTGACACATGACTAGATGCACCTGAGTCAATAATCCACTCTATATGATCTCTACATGAAAGGGCTAATTGGTTACCTGATCCTGTGTGAGCGAAGTGGGCAAAGTTACCGACTGGCGAAGCAACATCTCTAGTCTGGTCTGCATGACTCTCCGAGCTCTCAGTAGTAGACCTGGACTGTCTCCGCTGCTCTAGATCTGACGCCTCAGCTGGCGTAGCCTCAATCATCACTGTCTCCTGTCGTCCATCAGCAGTAGCAAAGTTGGCCCGTGGGCCGCCGCGACCTCGTCCACGGCCTCCACGGCCCCAATGACCTCCTCCCCTGCCTCCTGTGCCACGTCCTCGTCCACTACCCTTCTGTGGGCAGTTAAAGCTCAGGTGACCCTTCACCCCACAGGTGTAGCACTCTCGATCCTCGCTCACTGCTGCCACTGCCGGTACAGCCAGTGCAGCCCGAGTGACCTGAGTACCCTCATCCTTCATAACTCTCAGTCTGGTCTCCTCCTGTGCCATTGCAGCTATGGCCTCCTCCAGAGATGGGATGAAGGATAAGTGACACATACTCGCCCTCCTGACCTCAAAGTCTCCATTCAGGTTCATCAGAAAATGTGTCACACGCCTACGCTCCACCCACTTCCTGTGTATCGCAGCACTCCTAGGATCAGGCAGATCAATAGGGTCATAGTGGTCTAACTCCGACCACAGCCTTTTCAACTCCGCAGAGTAGGCTAGAATAGACATCTCCCCCCTGCTTCAAGGTGTCGACCTTGCCCTGAACCTCCATCATAAGCATCACATTCCCTGCTCCAGAATACATTTTCTCCACCATAATCCATATCCCCGCAGCACTCTCTATGGCCTCCACCATCCCAGCAATGGGTGGAACCATCGATGTCATCCACCAAGCAGCCACCAGTGAGTTGGTGGTGCTCCAGACTTTCCAATCATCCCCAGTCTTATCCACCGGTTCCTTACATGAACCCAGAACATGGCCTTCTAACCCCTTCGACTTCAGGATGAGAAGCACCCTCCTGGACCAACTGGGGTAATTCTTCGTCCCTTCCAATTTCACATCATTGGGCATCAACTCCAGCTTCTGCACGGGTCGTGAAGGCGTCGATCCACTCGAGGATCCCAACTCCTTCGAAGCAAGCAGCTTCGTTATCTCTCCAATGAAGGCCTTCATGTCAGCTGAGGTAAGATTGTCCCCCATCTCTCCAGATCCGCAGATCTCTCCTCGCTCCCTCCTTAGATCCGCAGATCTACTTCTCTTCTTCCTCTTCTAGGGCATACCCTAACCGTAAATCTATGGAGTCCTTTTCATGACTTTACCATAGATCTAGGGTTAGGGGTTTTGGGGTTTTCTTTTGTGGCTAGTTAGGGTTTTGTGGTGGCTAGAAGAGGACTTGGAAGAGGGGGGATCACAAGGCGTGGACCGGCGGCAGCGGAAGGCGGCGCGCGCAGGCGGGGCTTGCGCGCGCGGGCGGGGCGTGCGCAGGTGGCGTGCGGCGCGGATGGGTGGCGCGCGGCGGCGGGTGGGTGCTGCGGTTTAGGGTTTTGGGGTTTTTTTTTGTTTTTGTTTTAGGGCTCTGATACCATGTAGAATTGGGTGGAAAATGGTGATTAGCCTCAAAGAATGGCTATCACTTCTATTTATATTACCCCTCTCTTTTCTTTACACACACACCCAATAACAACCAATACACAATAGTGATCTTGGCTTATTTCCAAAAGATGATCATGGTGTACGGTAATAATCAAAGTCATATATACTTGACTTGAGATTGTATGTATTATGAGAGGACCAAACATATTAATGTCATTCTTTTGTATTAACACGGTGACCACTGATGGGTCGAGCTGCAATTGCTGCGGCGAAGATATCTTTGATCCCTTACTAATATAATTGATGGCCCGGATTGTTCTTGACTCATTAAAGAAATGACAGTACGTTAAGATCTTATTTGGTTGTATGCACTATGAACTATAATTATAAAGTTTAGCATATAGCCCAAGTGGGAGATTGTTGGAACTTATCCAACAAGTTGGATCTTAATCCAACGTTGGTCTAATATGCAGTAAATAATTATATAAGTGCTACGCTATCATATTAAGCCCAATATATTAGTGATCTAGTTTTAATTAATTAAATGGGCTAAATGAGTTAAACAGGTCGTGGGGCCTTTATGTGTAGAGACTATTGGGCTTCAACTCGTTGATGGGCCGAGTTGGAAACCCTAGGGCTATGGAGGCTAGCCTATAAATATTAGCAGTCGTGGTCCCCGGAATACATGAACAAAGTTGAGCCGTCTTTTCTACGTCCCGTCGCTAGGAGAGAAATCAGGAGAAAGCTAAAGGGGTTCTCTAACGGTTGATTCGTGCTATTCTGGAAGATCGTCCGTTGTGCTATCGTCAGGATCTTTCAGATTATTAGCGATGGACTGAGGTACGCTTCCGCTAAATCAGAGTATGCAATGATTTAGGATTCCGCATGTTATATATCTAGATATGTGTTATTCGGTTTGTACACATCTAGATATTCAGTTTCTACATCATCTCCAAACCCCAATTCTCCTCTCCAAATCCAAATCCCAATCCCAATCAAAGTCCTCTTCTAATTTCCATCTTCCTCTAATCTTTCTCCCCCCCACAATTTTCGAACTAGGACGACTTAGGAAAACTCACGGCCCGGGGAAAAGAATTTTCGGCCATTGCATCAAGAGGGGGACGGGTTGCTTCAAGTGTTTCCCATTCATTCCTCTTCTCCTTCCTAATTCTCTTTATTTCTTTCGTCCCTTCTCCCTTTTTATTTTTGCTTGCTGGCAACTTTCGGCCCTAATGGGAACTCGGCAGGACATGGGGGAAGAGGGGAGTTCGGCCTCTGAGTGGGTTTGGGGATAGAGGAAAATTAAAAAGAAAATAATTTAGAAGAAGAGAGAAGAAGATAGTAGAAAAAGAAGGAATTAAATAAATGGGAACCCAACTTATTACAAGTTTGCCATTCCAATAAAAATCTCTCATCTCTACTACACATAACTCAACTCAAGCCCAAATCTAAAGCCCAAACAACTCTAGCTACTAAAATTAGCTGTAGGTCCAACCAATTTTACTGATAATAATGACATCATCAACTACCATAATGCTAGTCATTAACACCAATAACAACAACAACAACAACAACAACAATCTCTTTAACACATAATAAAATTATTATACACACACACTCATATGGTATATCATACATACGGCCATTACAATAAGTATGACCTTTGGGATGGAACAGATCGAGTAGAGACAATGAGAATTCAAAATGCCCATAATATGCAGTGATGGACCATCCTTTTCCCCAAACAAACACCAACCAAAAAAAGCAAAAACGAAGGCCAAGAAAGCTCATTCTCATTCCCACCCCCATGCCTTCCCTCCCGTCTCCACTGTCCCCTCTACTCCGATCGCTCCTTCCACTCCGTCGCAGCCGACCTCGACGGCACCCTCCTCGTCTCTCGCTCCTCCATCCCCTACTTCTTCCACCTGGACGTCGAGTCCGGCAGCCTCTATCGCGGCCTCACGCTCCTCCTCTCCTCCCCCCTCATATTCCTCGCCTACAAGATTGTCGCCACCATCAGGATGCTCATCTACATCTCCATGTGCGGCCTCCGCCTGCACGACATCGAGATTGCCTCTCGCGCTGTCATAACTGTTCCATCACGAGAGCACTCTCGGATATTTATTTTCTGTTTTTGTTTAAAAAATGCATGTTGAGTGTGTACTATTCAATGGAAAAGTGACCATGTCCATATCTCAGAGACCTATCAATGGAAAAGTGACAGGATGCATATTGACAAGCTTCGTGATAAAGAGACATATCATGACAGTCTCTCATAAAATAGAGGGGCCCACCATGAGCCTTCCTGTGCAAAACCAGAGAGATAAATTCCCACAGTCGCAATCAAAGAGTCTCTTTACCGTCGCGTCTGCAAAAATTTCGGTGCATACACCTCAATTGTTGGGTGTAGATAGCACGCGCCTTGAGTTAAAGCCAAATCCCATATCGCTTATAACAATCGGGGGTTCCCATCTTACCCGAAAAACTTGTTTCGTTCGCCGCCGCCGTATCCCCCGCGAATCTCCCGCGAAACCCTAGCTTGCTCTGAAGCAGATCCGCGAAACCCTAGTTTGATCTGAAGCGGTTTGCGCTGAAGCGGATCCGCGAAACCCTCGTTTGCTCTGAAGCGGATCCAAGAAACCCTAGTTTGCTCTGAAGCGGTTTGCTCTGAAGCGGTTTTTTGCTCAAAGAGTCTCTTTATCGCCGCGTCTGCAAAAATTTCGGTGCATACACCTCAATTGTTGAGGTGTAGATAGCACGTGCCTTGATCTAAAAGCAAATCCCATTTCGCTTATAACAATCGGGGGTTCGTTCGCCGCCGGAAAACTTGTCTTGTTTCGTTCGCTTATAACAACCTAGGGTTCTCATCTTAGCCGGAAAACTTGATTCGTTCGCCGTGCCGTATCCCTCGCGAATCTCCCACGAAACCTGCTCTGAAGCGGATCCGCGAAACCCTTTGCTCTGAAGCGGTTTTTGGCCTCGCTGCTTCACCTTCACCGGAGAAAAGATGCCGCTGGGTCTGATATTAGGGTTAGGACGGGCGATGAGGAGGAAGAGGACATCATCTCTGGACATACTCTCTTCCAAGAGAGCACCTCGAGATTACTACAAAGGGAAGAACTGCAAGCCCACTGGTTTCCACACTCGAAAGGGTCATTCCTCTTTGATCCATTTATTTCTATTTACACTTGTAATGAATTATTTCGTATTTTCATATACACGGTTGCTGATTATGAAGTTTCTTGAAGCAGGTGGCTACGTCCTGCAGGATGAGAAATTGCCTCGGTACATCATTCCAGAACTCACGGATTTTAAGGTAATTAGTTCTACCAGAAAGGAGGTATTGCATGAAATCACACAGTAAAAGAAACTCTGTAATGAAGTTGAAGAACGGACTAATAGAACCTTGTATGAGAGTGAGATGAATGCTTTGAAATGTCTGGTTGTTAAAAGACTTTTAAGCTAATGCAATACCCACAACTTGTTTTCTGATGAATCAATCTCCAACTATTGCAATTGATTGCAAAACTTCTATTAAAGTATGATCTGATAAACATGCTGATTACTTTGTTTTAAAGTATTTCGTTGCATGGGCATATTATCATGTCGATGATGAAAAGCTTAACTTAAAGGCATAGAAAGGTATTTATTGGTTATGCTTTAGGTGTGAAAGGATATAGAATTTATGCTGCAGATCCTAAGGTTAAGTTGGTGATCAGCATAGATGTCACTTTTGATGAGAAATCCATGTTTTATCTGAAATAGTGATAAGAATGGTGGTAGCAAGCTGTTGAAGTTTGAAGCAAATTTAAAGCAGGTTCGCACTCCCATTGAGCCCAATCAGGTAGATGCTAATGAAATTAGTAATGAGGATGAAGCACATGAGGAGCAACAATACAATATCATTATCTGTCAAAAGAGAAGATAGATCAAGTCACCTTAAAGATATGCAAAATCTTATAGTATATGCATTCAGTGTGGAAGAGTCTATTGTTGAACCATATAATTATTCAGATGACATTACCAATCAAGAATTTGAATGGTCGAATGTTGCCATGAAGGAAGAGATGAAATCTCTTTAGAAAAATCAGACTTGAAAGCTTGTCAAACCATCAAAATAGAGAAAAATCGTTGGTTGTAAGTGTGGATTTTCAAGCAAAGTTCCGAATTTTAGGAGGTGAAGAAATAACGTATAAATTATGAATTGTCGCTAAAGGCTATAGTCCGAAGGAATGAGTGGACTTAAATGAAGTATTACTTAAATGAAGTATTTTCCCGTTATGAAACACATCTCTTAGGATTTGAAGCTTCATCAACTTGATATTAAGATTACTTTTTTGCTTGGTGAGCTAGATGAAGATATCTTAATGAGTTAGCCAGAGGGGTTCATGGTCCAAGGAAGAGAAGATCATGTTTACAATCTGAAGAAATCTTTATATGATTTGAAACAGTCTTCCACTAATGGTATAAGAGGTGTGATACTCTACAAATATATAAGAAGTTTGCATGATAATTGCATCTATTTTAGAAAGCATGATAATGATTTATATATTCAGCTATTGGTATTTGTTGGTGATATGCTTATCGCATCTCAAGACATGTCTAACATCAACAAACTGAAACAACTTTGAGGATGAGGATTTGATATGAAATATTTCAGTACAGCTAAAACTTACAGTGATCGAAAATTACGTGAACCCTTTATCTGTCAAAAGAGTTATATTCAAAAAGTTTGAGATCGGTTTCTTATGAAGAATGCAAAGCACGTAACTACTCCACATGTTACACATTTTCCTCAGTTTGAAGAAGTAAAATACATACCAAAAGTATCTTTTGCTATGATTTGCAAAGGTAGAGGTAGTATTTTGCTTGATGGTGTCAAGCCAATATGAAGATTTGCAAAGAAATGAGTCAAACATAAACCCATGTGTCTCCCTATCTGGACCATCCAACGTGTCTTTTTCATCCACCCACCAAGACTTTGTTTTGTCTCCATTTTCTGTAAATGTCATTTTCATTATGATGCATGTCATGATGATTATCCAAAGATGAACTTCACTATAAAAGAGGCATTGGGTGTTGGTAGCGGAGCACTGAAGAAGAGAGACATAGTAGTGAAAGTAGATATACACGAGTAGATCTGAAATTGATTATTTATCTCTTGTATAATAAACTTAATTATTTCTTTTGAGCTTCTAATAGTGAGTTTTAGGTTCTGAGCTAACAGTGAGTAATCACTAAGTTGTTATTCTCCCTTTAAGTTATAGTAAAACATCGGCTGTCGCCACTGTTCATGGATGTAGGTCGCCACTGTTCATGGATGTAGGTCGTAGTGCCGAATCATATAAATATTTAGGGTTTTATAGTGCTATTTGCCCGCTCTTTTTTTTGTATTGCTTCAGTGTATCGGTCGCTTCCGCTATCCCTAACAGGGAAAATGGCTTAAATATAGATCATCTCCTATTGCTTAGTTCTTCCTAGTCCTTATCAGATGACTGCAAGTATTCATGCAGACGTCATTCTTTTAGTGTATGTTAAACTGATCGCGTGTATCTAGGAAGAGCTTTCTGAGGCTGGTTGATTGTAAGATCAAAGTTTTGAGACGAGAAGTTTCGAAAGGAGTATGAGAAACTTTGAGCAAGAGAGTGGATATCTTCTGTTGGTAATGGAATCTGATAATCAAAAGATGTGGTTTCTGTACTAGTCTTAGATTTCTTCTCAGCGGATGTTGATGCTGGATGAATAAAATCTGCAAATTGTGGTTCAACATGTTTCTTAACAACGAGACCTATCCAGCACACATGGAACATACTTCTCAGTTATGTTTTCATGGGAAAAAAGTAACAAAAAAAAAAAAAAACAACGGTTGCCAACATTTAGGCAATTACTAGCTTTCTGGTATAAGAAGAAAAATTCTATATTGTCACCTCATGAGAACCAAAGTAAGGCATAGCTTGTGTATTTCATGAATCACTAAATGTCTTACTAAATGCAGCTGCTTTTGAAGCTATTGGCTTACGACTGTAATAAGGCCAGTATCCTTATGTGTTTCATACTGGAGACCCAGTGAGAATTTATGTTTCTTACATCTTCTGCTTTGGTATCAAGATTAGCTTCCTGCAAATGGTATAATGCGTCGATCCTGTAAACCATGTATGAAATTAAGCTTGTCGTTTCTTGCACTGTTAATTGGTTCTTTAATCACAATCAAAGTTTTTCTAATAACAAGTCTAGTATGCAATAATATTATATTCAATCGTAGAACATATCAAAGATCCAACATTTTGTTTGCTGTAGTGTACACTGAATGCCAAGTCCTTCTTGTGAGATAAAGATGCGGGCCTTCAATCACATGTGTGTTTTATGGTCAATCTCTAGCCATAAACCACCCCGTGAAAGTTTGTGTAATCATATGAATAAAAGCCGGGACCTTGGTTATCTGAGGGAACCCCTCTATATAGATCAAATTAGGCAGAAACATTCCAGCTGCCGGAATGGCTATGTAAAGTGACCGGTGACGATATCATGCACACACCATTTTGCGAAGCTTGCCACGAGTGAGCATTGATCTGCAAAACATCAGAACTGTTGTTTGGAAGGGACCGAAGTTTCTATTTCTATTTCTTTTTTTGACAAGAGTTCATGATGCCTTTAATCCTCTGAACTGCATAAATATGCTTATCCACATGCAATCTGTTGCTAACCACCGTCCTTTTGCAGCTCAAGCCATATGTGTCGCAATGCGCAAGGGATGTAACTGCCACCACCTCCACTGAGTCAGCTGATGCGAAAAAATGATTCGAAGTCTATGCATGCACAACATTTGTTTGTTGGGAGGAACTAAAATTTATTTCTTAATTAGAAATAGGGGGTGAAGTTTTTCCTATCAGGTATCGTATGCTTCCAAGCTCCTGTATTTTGTTGCTACTATCAATTTCCGGACAATTTGGAAAAAGAAAAGCTCTTTTCGGCTGGCATTCTGTTTGTGTATTTTATCATCTTTATTCTTTTTTATAAAAAAGATCCTATGATCTTTACATTTATATTGAGAAAATTTGTTACCGTGGGTTGGACAGCATTTGCTTGATTACTGCACACTGATTTTTAATTTAATTTAATTTATTTTAATTTCACATGCCCTGGCGAGCCGTTTTTGTTGTACTTTACATTTATGCATTTGCTTAATCCTATGCCCTGGCGAGCCGTTTTTGTCATCATCAAACAGCCAAACAACAAAAAAAGTTCACTTCTCTCTCTCCCCCCCTGTTGATTTCCTACGAAGAAACCAATCAACCGTAGGCTCCGATCCCGATCTCAAAGTTGTTGGTTGAAACGACGTAAAATCGTTTGTATCTCCTCAAAATTTCAACATAGAGAGAGAAGAGGGAAAGAGCGTGATCTCGTTCTTTAGATCTAAATATGCATAGCAGAGGAGGATCCAGTCACCGCCTGCACGGTCTGCTGCTCTGCTCTCGGTTCTCCCACGATTTGCTCAACATGTTCGCTACCATTGCCTTCGTCTACGTCGCTGGCCGGTGAGCTTACCCACCCTTCATTTCGAACTGATAAATTTTCAATCCAATTTTGGTTTGATTTCGTCGTGTTATTGATATGGGGGATTCAGCTTGTGGCAGGATACGCAGAGTAGAGTTTATCTTATTGAAGAGCTCGATCGGAGAACTGGGCAGGTATTTGTTGCCATCATCATGTTTTTTTGCGTAATTATAGCACAATTCGACTTTCAGTGCTGTTGTGTTTGCTGGAAATTGCTTTTCAAACCCTTAAATTTTGCATCTTGGCAATAAAATTGCAGCGGCAATCAGCTATTAGGTGGATGGCTCATGAAAAGTTCTTCTTTTAAATCTGTCAATGTTATTTGCAAGAAATTCCATTTTTAACGACTAAAGCCCTTTTAGGTGGATGGCTCATGAAAAGTTCTTTTAAATCTGTCAATGTTATTAATATGGGGTTTGGTAGATTATGTATGCTCATGGTTCTCAATGGTTCTTCACTTATGTTGGCAACAATGAAGCCTGTATCTGCTTAAACAAGATATAACACAGATGTTTAGGTCTGAAACAAGATGTTTTGGGTGTGTTGTAACCATGGTAAATCTGTTGAAGATGGTTTGCCAGAATGATCAAGAATTTCCATCAAAGCAAAACATAAATTGGGGATAAATATAAACCAGTATGGATGATGGTTATGATATTGTTTTACGAAAAAAATGAAAGAAATCTTACCTTTGCTGGTTATCAATTGTGTGAAAAAATTGTTTTTATCCTTCCCTTTTCCATTGATGTCTTACAGCTAATGTTTTTTGTTTTGCAAAAAGGCACAAATGTGACATGTAATGTAGTTGAGCTTGCAAATTTACCTTGAGAAACCTGCATCCAGGAGGGACTTGAGCAGATGTTTAGTGGTTAGACTGATTGAAATAGAAGTGATGGATAATTGTAGGTAGAAGTCTTGGAAATCAGGATACACTGAAGGAAGATTTTTCCTTTGGTCTCTGCATTACGCTGGGGTTGGAAGAAATTTTCTTCAGCTATGCTTTTTTGGGGGAATCTAGCAAGTTTACACCTTAGGTCTTCCTTCAGATGTCCAACTTATAAAACATCACATTTTTTCTGTCATCATGACTGGGTTCATCTTGTTTTCGTCAAGCTTGGATTTTTCCTGTGTCTGGATAAGGGGTTTCTCCTGTGTCCGGATGACCATGAGTTTTCCAGTAACAGAATAAAGCCTATTTCAGCTATACAAATTGTAGATTGCATGAATTGTTTGGGTCCTCGTCAAAGATTTCAGAAAATGCTATAAAATAGTGGGTTCACAGAACTTATCCACTTTCAGGCTCTTTTAATCTGTTCTGTATAGAACATGAAAACTTAAACCTTGTGTTCCTGCTTTTCTCCCATCTTCCATCAGATTGTACATTGTATATTTCCTCAATCTTGGATTTTGGTGCTTGTTCGTTTCCTTGATTTGTTTCATGATCTAATTTGAGACGTTTTTCGTTAAAATGTAAACAAAACCCGCCATTGTCTAATCTTTTGTCACATTATCACGTATATAATTAAACTCTTATAGATAGGAATCATGTTTGAATCTTTTAAGTTCTGTGGAAGATTAAGGATCTCCTTTATTTGGAAAGCTGCCTCGGCAACTGAAGACAATTTTACCATTCCCTTATATTTTCTGCAACGAGTTCAATTTGTTTATGTTGTCATTGTTGAATTTGGTGATCACTAATAAACAAGCTGAAATGATCACATACCTTCAAGATTGCATGCTACAAGCATTATCGTTTAGCAACTATTCAGAAACATACAACCATAACTATCAATTTGTTAAATATAGGTTTGTCTAGTAGCATATGCAAGATGTCAAGGTTTGTGTTTGGCCCGTATACACTAATCGATGAAGAAAACCTCTTTAACATCATACACAATGGTTTTGTTGTTCTCCAACAGGACAATAATATTGAATCTCCCGAAGAAACTTCAAAGAAGACAAACGTTTTTCGTTCATGCTGCAAATACATGGGATGCCGAGCTCTATGCAAAGGATAATGATGATGTTTATGTTAACATGGGTAAGTATCACTTTTGATGAGGTTCATATTACTTCCTCAAATATCATGTTCTATGCGATGACGAATTGTGATAACAGCAAGTGATTTTACTCATGCCAAAAGACCTTCATGTTAATATTAATTGTGATAACATCTAATGATTTTAACCCTTGGCGGGTATTAGTTCCTGTCTACCATCTAGTTGCTGGCAGAATTTCTTTCCCAACAAATTTTGTCAACGTGTAAATTTCTGCTCCCCATTGTGTAACGATCATTGAGTGCTTCTTTATGCTTCAAAGTGACATTTCTAGGCTGGATAACTTCACTGAACTGTGAACCAACATCAAAAGCTGCTGCCTTTCTTCTCAATGCAGTAATCCTTGATGTGCTTTATTTTGATTTCAATAACGTAAAAAGCCTACTATCTAATGTAATGCATACCCCTTGTGCGGTTGCAATTTGCGCACATGTACAGATAAAAAGACAAAAAGATGCCTAATGTTACAACTTTGCTTTTGTTTCCCTCAATGTTAAAATTCTTTCACCACCACCATTATCACGTGAGCGGATGTCTTTAATAGCTCACATTTATATTCATGCCTAATTTATAACACTTCTCAAATTAAAAGTTGTACCATTCAAACATATTAATAGGTAATATACAATCTCCCATATCTTGAACTTTTGGAGAAAGTGTGTTGAATATTGGACTCTCCGGATTTGGTTTTGATGATGAGCAAACATAAATAATCCATGAACTAACAATTTGTGAGCGCAGTATTGGAGATCGTCGCCAAATTCACGAGAACATTCAAAGCGACATCTCAACACTTCCCAAAGCTCGTATTCATGCCTAAAGCTTCGTTGAAGCTTTTGCGCCGTTTTGGAAGTTATGAAGATTCAATCGAAGCTCTCGAAGACCGTTTATTAAGGTTTTATTTATAGTCTTTTTAGCTTCGATATATAGAATGTTAAGCCTTGAGTATATCTTACCATTCTAACTTCATAACGCTCATATCGTAGCTCTAGGATCTTAGTACAAGTTCATTCTAACTTCCTCGAAGCGTCGCGCTTCGATTCGGGTTTGTATGTGCATGTTAGTTGGTACAAGAACAAGTACTGACCGATTAGATGGTGATCTAGTCGGTCAGCAACTCTTCTTGGACCGACTAGTTTGATTCCTTAATTTCTTGGACTTTACTGTTTACAGTTAGTCGGTCTACGTTGACTCACCGACCGACTAGTTTGTGAACTAGTCGGTCAGTGATGCTTCTTTGACCGACTAGTTGTGACTTACTGTTCATGCTAAATTTCTCCTAAGCTACTGTTTATCGTTAGTCGGTCTAAGAACGTTTGGTGACCGACTAGTTGACAATCTAGTCGGTCAACTTTTGTTCTTGGACCGACTAAGTCAACTTGTGTTCAGACTATTTCATTTTGCCTCTTAGTCGGTCTACGTTCACTGACTGACCGACTAGTTGTGAAACTAGTCGGTCAGAAAGTCTTCTTGGACCGACTAGATTTCTAGGTCTGAAATTCTCTTTCTTCTCAGTTCCTCTCTTAGTCGGTCCATGCTGTTTGACTGACCGACTAGTTGATGAACTAGTCGGTCAGTGATTGTTCTTTGACCGACTAATTCTCACAGATTTCTATCCGTTGGAGAATGACCTAAGTTGTTTTTATGGGACCCTATAAATACGAACCTAGGTCATTTCTATCCAGGTTAGAGCTTCCATTCAGAGATTCATTGAGATCAAAAGAGATAGCTATTCTCACTCAAATCAAAAGCTCTCTTCCTCACAAGAAACCCATTCTCTCTCATTTCTAGATCTAGAATCCATCTAGAGAGAAGCTTGTTCTTGGTGAGCTCTTCAAGCTATTGCTTGATCCAAGTCTCCAAATCATCCCTAGGCACCGATTGCTGGTCATTTCCTTGGTGCTAGGTCTTGGTGACTTCATCTTCCTCAAATCCTCCATTTCACCTATTGGGTAAGAAAAACTCAAGGTATAGGATTTTGTGGTAAGTTTGCTTATTTCAATATAACTCATTTATATTGCTTGTTGATTCTCTCGGTTGTGAGAGAAGGTTGTGATCACGGGTTGTGGGATTCACTATTGCCGTTGTTGTATGATTTGATCTTGTGAAGGTTTTTCACAAGATATTCATAGTGGAAATCTTGAGTTAGGGTTTCTAACTCAAGTATCCGGAGGGGATCCGGGTGGTTGGGACGTAGGATCACCGGGAACAAGTCGGGGAGACTTGGGTGGATCCGAACCCATTAACATCATTTGTTTGCATTGTTAATTTTGTTGTTGTCATTCAATTTAAGCTTCCGTAAATTGATTTGGTAGTTGTTTGCAATTTAATTTGGAATTATACTCCTTATTATTTTAAAGTACTATTCACCCCCACTCTAGTACTTGTGCAGTAACTGGTAGGGCATTACAAAGTGTGCCTAATTACTTGTAGGTATTTTGCCCAGATAGCTTTTCCATATAAGTACATCAACTAAAAAGTATTTGATTATTTTGCTTTGCTTTCACACGTGCACACAACAAAATGCAGTTGTCTATTTTTCTTAATTTGAATTGATTGGAATTGCCATATAAAAAGTCAAGGAATTCAACAGCAGGTTAACTTGTTTGTTGGTGTCATGACTGGATGCTGTATTTAATTGTCCTTCCTTTTGTAGCCGCTATCTGTACACCTAACTTGTTTGTTGGTGCCATGACTGGATGCTGTATTCAATTGTCCTTCTTCCTTTTGTAGCCTCTATCTGTACACTTGCTGTCGCAATGAGGATGCACATCTTCCTAAAAAATTTACAAAAAGGAAACAATATAATCCATAATACTAAAGTTTATGATACGTTTCAGATCTGGATCTGAAGTAAAGATGAGATTTTTGTTTGTTTTGGGTGGAAAAGAGGGATTTTTATTGAATGGAAACTGAAAATAACAAGATAATAGCCTCAATTTGAGAAGAGGCTTTTCTCCTGGCTTTCGATTCGAGATCAAAGCCTAAGATCTCCAACTAGTTGTCCGTGGATAAGTTATCTACGGTTTTCTTCAACAATTTTCAGCATAAAGACCTCCTTGCCGGCCTTAGATATAAATAAAAGAAAATTATAAATTTACCAAAAACCTCCTCATATTTTCTGAAATTGCACACATGCCCCTAGTGGGCCGAACTCCGCACATGCATCATTTCGCATCTCTATTCCGCCCCAAAGAACCACCTTTTTCTCAAGGTAGTGCATGAAGTGCGCGGACGGCTACTCCACGTGCAGATGCTCTCGGTCCTCCTCCTCGACAGCTTCCAGCATTATCACATTCTCCTCCTCATCATCATTCACGATCAATTTCTGTAGAGTACGGTCTTCGTATCTATGCCCTGGCGAGAAGTTCTCGTCACACTTGAAGCACAGACCCTTGGCACGTTTATCACGGATCTCAGCCTCCGTCATCCACCGCCTGTGCCCCAGGTCGTGGCTCTGCTCCCTTCTTAGTGCTAATTGGTACCCCTCATGTGGCTGTTGGCACCTTCGGTCCCCCTCCAGGCGCATGTTCCTTGAAAGCAGATCATCCCTGAGCTCCACAGACCTTCCTCTCCTGGTCCAGTCTGTCCTCCAGTATCCTCGCCAAACTCATGCACTCATGCAGACTTGATGGCCTGAGGGACCTCACATTTGACCTGATGGTCGGCTTCAACCCCTTCATGAAATTCCCCTCCAGCGACGCTCCAATCACTCCACTGATCCAACTCACTAGCATCCCAAACTTCTTGATATATTCCCTCACTGGTCCAGCGTGTTTGTGGTTATTTTTTTCAAATTATTAATCAACATATTTCAATTTCAGCTTTATCTTTTCAATATATGTGTAAATAATAATTATTCTTACTATTACATGGTATCTCACTTGGTAAGTGTTTATATGTACAAATGAGGGGTTGAGGGTTCAAATTTTGCTGGTAGCATATTATTTTTTCTCAGCTTTTCAGCTCGAACTCGACCTGAACCCGATCCGCCACACAAATTCGGTCGGGTATGGATAACCTGATTTACACTTGGGTCTGGTACGGGTTTCTAAATATTGATCCGGATTCAATCCGTTGGATCGTATTAGGGTTTACCTTTATCCGGTTCGGGTCAACCCCGACCCGACCCGTTTGCCACCCTTACTTTAGGGCCCCAATGTTCTAGGCAGAGTAAAGTGTAGAGGTTAAACGGAAGTGTTAAAAATACATGAGATAAGTTAATGGATTATGAGTTTCTAAGCTGACCCATTTGAGTTATGTAATATGTGCAAGTGATTTTATTTTTATAATAAAGTCCTCCGTAATTCTTACTCCATATTGACACCATAATTATTATAGCCGTAATATATTGTCACCACCTGATATCATATGCGATGATCTTTTCTCATGTATTCCCTCACACAATTCCATAATAACCAATTATCGCACTCCATGCACACATCTATGGATAAAAATACATCCATCGACATATACGAGGAAATTTCAGACAATAGCCATAGAGACCAAACCATTAATGCTCATGAACGCAAAGCTTTTGTGATGGGCCAAAATCGAAACAGAGTTCTCATACCTTTGTCCTCCTTACATCAAACCCTATAGTGGCTGTATCAATTCCTAGAACGTGGGTACGGTCAAGCATTTAAGTGTGGACAATAAGGTTTATTTTCTTTGGTTTATATAATTATACAGCATGGCAAGCCACTCAATTCCCACTAGTAGGGATGTGGACGGGTCATATTTGGGACAAACCTATGTAAAATCCAAATCCAAATCCAACAGGTGGAAATTGGACTGATTCTGAATGGAGAAAAACCCATTTATGGATTCAGATTTAGGTTTAAACTTTTCCTAACATGAATCCATCTGGTTGCGATTACATTTACACCTTTACCCACCAATGAGAATATTGGAATTTGAGTTTCAACCAAATCTAGATTATAACCAATCCAATGTTTTAAAAATTATTTTTGTGCCCCGCCTTAATGCTCACATTAAGGATTTTTAAGCCCAAAACATGCCGAGACGCATGGATATGGTATGGATAACACTGAATCCTATGTCCCACTCATTGAGGCTTATCTTAAACGCTTGCTTCACACATCATATCTCGTATCAGAGCTGAGGCATGCATCTTTGTCGAGAGTAAAAAATGTTAAAAAAGGAAAAAAAACTTAATCAAAAATAGAAAAAAGCAGGTAAAAGTTGAAAATATGTTCATCTTTTTTATACTTTTTACCCATTTACTGTTGTAGTTTGAGGGCATCTGAAGAATATGACGGGTAGCCGATGACATCTTTAGGCTAGTTGAAATTTAGATATAAATTTTTTTAATTTTTTTGTTGATTTCACCATCTTTTTTTATTTCTTCTCTTTTTTTCATGGATTTGTATTTTGAATTCAATTTCTTCTCATGTATTTTTTCGATTTTGTTCTCTCCTGCACAATCGGCCTTTCCTTTCTTTCTCCCCTTAAACTCTCTCCCTATATGTTCTATCTCGCCTATACGTTCCCCCCTGCCTTTATTCTCTCTCTCATTCTTTCTTTTTCACAATGTTTGTTTTCTTTATTTGTTAATTAAGCAGAATTATATTGAAACTTGAAACTTGAGTATTTGGTACCTCTAATCTTTACAAACTCTTTCAGTAATATTTTGTATTAATATATTTGGCTTAAGGTTGTATTTTCTAACAATTTACTTAGCGAATATTATTGCTAACTTTTTGAACTGTAGTATCGTTGCTTACTTATTAATATTGGCTCGGATATTGCTAACTTATAGTTAAATTTCTTTTTATTCAGTGTTCTTTAAGGAGAAATTTGATATTCAAATCTTCAAAATTATCAAGTACATATAGTACTTGAATTTCAATCTTAGTATGTAATTCAAAAAATCTTCTGATCAATACTCTTTCCACAAGACTTTCCATTCTATGTCTCATGTGGCTGCAATCTCATCTTGCTTTTGTGAAGGATGTTAGTGATCATACTTGCATACTTCAACACCCCAGACATACCAGTTAACCAAAAGCATGTTAGGATTTTGTCAAAGTGAAGTTGGTCCATATTTACAGTTATATGAATGTTTATCTACCCACATAGGATGGTTATATGATATTAAATAACATTAAAGACATGATACTTGCACCTCATGCCTTGAGACTTTTGCCTCGCTTCATATGAAGGTCCCTTGCCTCATGCTACACATTCACCTTTTTAAATACTAACCCAGTAATCAGTCACCTAGTGTCTTAAGGTCAGGTGGAACAATAACTAGTGATTGATCACCGCATGAGCTTAGCTTATGTGGTATAGCATGTCCTTCCCATGTAGGTGGTTGTATGTTTGTATAAACGTTGCACGGGCACACTAACATGGGCTTATCGTGCTGTTGCTTGAGTTCATGCCGTATGCTTGTTCTGATTCGTATGCCCGGTAAGTGGACCAATCAATATTGCTACACAGTGATTCTACCCTCTAGGAAAGTTCTTTCTCTTGGGAGCTTCTTTCTTTCTTCACATGTGTCTCTTGAAGACGGGGTTCCATTTCATTTTAAGGTAGCTCTCTCCCCTTTGTGGTCTTCCTCCCTTGGGCCCTTCTCCATAAAAAGGAGGAAACAATAAATAAAATTCTAGCAATCTGTTAGATTGCTACGCTAATGACTGTCTTATGTTTCCATTTTGATTGCAAAGACGAATACACATGTATCTTGTTCGTGCCATATGTCTAGTTTCCATTGGTTTATATATATTAAATATAGTAACTTTAGCCATCTTTTCTTCAACATGTTTCTTATATATATTGACATATTGTTATGCTCTTCTTGTAAGTTGTAACCACGATGTGTTATTTACATTGTAATCATCGAATGTATATGCCTACATGTCATATTTTTGCATTACTTGTGACAGGATACTACTGATATTTGCTAGACATTGTTACTATCCATATAAAGTAAGAGTATTTTGGACTTCCTGTGTTTCTATTGGGGGATTCCTTGTGCTTTTGCTTATACATCAACTAGAAGGGCTACTTAACAATTTTTCCTTGTAGATGCATTTGGGGCGATGCTTGCAACTTATTGGAACCAGCCACGTGCGTATATAGGATGTATGAAATCTGGTGAAGTTTTCTCTGAAACGTGAGTGTTGCAGAAGCTTCTACTGGAAAATTACTTGGTAGTTTATTCTTTTACTAATTAATCTATATTGCTAATGTGATATAGGAGTCACAAATGGTATGAGCCAGATTGGTGGAAGTTTGGTGATGGAAAATCGTAAGTGATTGTTAGTCGAATCTTCATCTTTACTTTCCCCTAGTATAGTCATCTATGAATATGAAATTTGTAATGTAAAAAATTCTTTTGATACTAGTATTATTTACAGCCAAGAAATTCCATTTGCTCTCAAGTCATCTGCTCTGTTAGGACTGCAATCTCAGGGTGCTAATAGAGTCTGCTTTAAGTGTGTAATCTCTATGCATTGTAACAGTTACAATTCTCATAGCATTTGGATGGCAATGAAATATACCGACTTTCCTAAGACTAGTCCTAACTGACCTTCGTACTTGCTATGCTCTCTGGAGTCAATTTCCATGCCTGGGGAAGAGAATGGGCATGCCCAAAGCCCGATTGGGCTTCCAATTGGGCATGCCACATCATCATCCCTACAAATCCTTCACTAATTCTAGAAAGAATTAGTGAAGTATTTGTAGGGATGATGATGTGTCATGCCCAATTGGAAGCCCAATCGGGCTTTGGGCATGCCCATTCTAGAATTAGTGAAGGATTTGTAGGGATGAAGATGTGGCATGCCCAATTGGAAGCCCGATCGGGGTTTGGGCATGCCCATTCTCATCCCTACATGCCGTATCATGTAGATAGTGGACAACGGAGAACTGTTCTTAAGCTGAGCGAGAGGGGCAAACACCAGAAAAGTAGGTTTATCGGTCATGATTTCATATCCTGATTTGTTTTTGTTCTGTTAAGCTCATAGTTCATGTGATTGGACATGCCTTGATTCTATGAGTTGCGTATTCACCACTAAATCTGGGGTGCATTTTCTTTTAAATAACGATTTGGTGCTGTCAGATAACAGAGTCATGGAGGTTTCAATTTATTATTAAATATTTATATACATACCATTATGCAAAGGCCGTGGTAAGATTGTTCATGCTTGGCATTATCAGTGTTGGTGCTTGGTTCATATGCTGAATAAGGGCCGAGGCATAGGCTTAAGTTGTTAAGATATTATTACCCTTTTGGGACTATTGCTCAAACTTATTTACATGTTTTCTTTTTCTCAGTAATATTCTGTTACTAGCAACTTATGATGCTATGAGTACCATACACAAATTAGAACAAGGATAAAGGCTTTGTTATCCTAATAGTGCAAGTCGGTTATGTAGATTTTCTGAGCTGGTTAATTATTATAGAGACCTTCTGAGCTAGATAGAATTTATAATTGAGGAAACATGAACTAAGGTATCACCTCATCTGACTTTCATGATGCAACATATATTAAGTGGATCAAATTGGGTGATTTAAACTGTTTTCTTCATCTCCATCTTCTATTGTTAACTTACAAAATTTCAGACAATTAAGATATTTCTAACCAATTTATCAAGTAGTTGCATTTAATTTTTTTTGGAAAAAACCGTCCATTTTCCATTCACTTAAAAAGCAGATTAGAGATCTCCGAATTAAATGAATTCTCGCACATTTACACTTTAAGGCAAGGTGATCAAGATGCATGGCTTAGATCATGGACCAAGGTTTCAGCTAAACGTTTCGGATCGGTCTCGAAGGGGATTGATCCAAAACCCTGCAATTTTCTCGGTGTCGGCCAATAATGGCCGAAACTGGCCGAAACTGGTCCAGTTTCGACCAAACCAAACTTACCTTTTTGGAGAAAGAAGCAACATCTACAACAACTCAAAAAAGAAAACAAGAACAAAAAGAAGAGGAAGATGAAGAGGAAGAAGATAGAGAGGAATATACATGCTCTCTAGTAACAGCAACATCTACAGAAGAGAAAGATGAAGAGAAGCATCAACCACAACATCTACCGCAACATCCAAAAGAAGAAGAAGAAGAAGAGGAAGAAGAAGAAGAAGAGAGGTGAACATACATGCTCTCCAAATTTTTTGGTGGAACCGCCACTCTCCAATCCCCCCCAAACTCTCCAAAATTCCAAACATAGAAGCCCCGAGGAAATCACAGCTCTCCAAAGTCCAAACCTAGAAGCGCCTAGTACTGTTAGTTAAATTACATACTTGCTAAACACGTAACCATAAATTTATAAGTTTGACATTCTCTTTCAAACTATTCAACTAAATGGAGTGAAAATCAAGATCGAAATCGAAACCGGGACATCTAACCTTAGGTTAGATTGCCGGAAATCCAATCCATTTATCATATATAGCCATCCATTTCAAGTAAGTTTGGCAAGGTGACACCTCATGTCCCATTTTCTTTTTTATTTATATTAAATGGGTGCATATGGTTTCCTTGCTCATTTGAAATTTCATACCAACGAGTCTTACTGTCAACATGCCCAAACACCATTGACAAGCGCAACACCTACCACAATATTGGATGATCTATTAGCATTTCTCATACTTCTAGAAAATGGTAAAGCTTTCCAAAATTTGTGCATTATGATGCAAGTTGAAACCGCTTCATGTGGTCTGAGGGTTGACAATTTCCAGTTGTTGGGAAAATAGAACATGTACTTGGTAAATGTAGGTACATTCCGATCTAAACCGAGAATCTAATGTAAAACTTATTTTGTTGACTTTTTGCACTGGAGTAAATAGTAATATCTAAAGGAGAGTGAGTAAACAGACTCCCCGTCATGATCAGCCGGCATTTTTTCAATTAATTTAATCAAACGGGCCCTCCATATCCCATGCACGTTGGCCAGATGATGTTTATCATTTCTTGCTGAGAGTTTACATGTAACCCATCAAATAACTAAATTTGCATTGTTTGCCAAAAGGCATGCTAAAAAGCAGTGGCCCCTCCATCATTTCTTGCAATTAAGGATTATGTTTTCAGGTTTACCTGTAGGTTTTTTCAACATATAAATTTAGACGCCCGAATAAAAAACATAGAACTAAAAAATAAAATAAAATAAGTCATTTTTATTAAAATTCCCATAAGCACATTTCACAATTACATTCTTTTGATTATCTTGTGCGTTTGCACATGCTGAAAGTTATTAGCAATAAATAGGAATAGGTTCTGCTGGAAAACTTCTGAAACCAGCTGAACAAGCCTTGTTGGTGAGCTTTATTAAGGAAGATGCTTTATTTACTAGTACCTTATTAAAAGGGAATTGATAGAGAATGAGTGAATAATACCTTAACGAAAAGATACTTTTACTGTTTGCCAATAAATCATTACTTCCTGAAATTTATCTACCAAAAATTGTGAATTGGATATTTAATAGATAAATCAAAGATTGAAATCTTGGTATCATTACAAGTCTATCATCTATTTGGGCAAATACCATTCATTTTGGATCGGCAGTATCAACAATTCCTGGAAATAATCAAAAAATATTTAAAAATTGAGATGATTACCACCAAAATATTTTATTGGGAATAAGTGATGGAATTCTGATCATTTTTCGATGACATAATTTAGAAACAAGTATCTGACATCACGATCTGATGAGATTATGATCCAATATTCTTTCTATTAAGTCCATGAAACCGATACCAATTTTTCGGAACGAAGGATACCAATTTTTCGGAACGAAGGCTAAGATGATGATGATGTTGTTGTTGTAGAACACAATACTTTGTGATGTAGCAGTCTATATGGAAAGGACATTTTTGTTGAGGTTGAGAGCTGGAAAAACTTGGGATAATTCATAAATTCATTGTAATTTCATGGTTGATAAGAGGCAGATGTTAATGGGTTAAATATTTAACACCAAAAGAATGATTTGACGGGCATGAGTTTTGCGTGTTGGGATATGATATATAGAGAATCTGCTACGGCTCTTTATTCATAAAATTAAGAAAAGCACTCGAATTGAGAAGAAGTTTGGAATCTGATGCGGTTGCTACCGCCTCACCCGAGAGGGGTGCGGGTCCGGCGGGAGGAGTGGGGAGCGTGTGTGAGTCAGGAGGAGGCTCCACTATCACTTATTTCCGCAGGTGGAGACGTGGGGTTCAGATCTAATTATCTCGGGGGTATTTCGGTCTTTTCAGACCGGATTAGTAAATCCATCTTTCTTTATTATTAGGGCTAGCCGCCATTTTTTTGCTTTATGCTTATTTTGTTGAAGAACACTCTTAGGCATCTTGTGAGGGAAATTTAGGCTTTTTATCCGTTCATATAAAAGCTAGGAGATCGGATTCGTCTCGAAGGAATCCAAATTATATGTGTTCTTCGTCAAATATCCAATTAAAAATTCCACCTTTTTAATTTTTCCCCTTTAAAAAACTGATTTGATTGATTCGATCCACCGGATCGTATCAAATTGGTATCAGAGCATTAAGATCTGATGACGGCAAGCACGAGATCGAAGATCGATGGTATGGACGAGAAGATTCAAGGATTGCGCGACGAGTTCCAAAAAGAACTAGTGGCCACGAACGAGAGGATCACGGGTGTCGTCCACAAGCAAGAGGAGACCCAAGGAGATTTGTGAGCAATGAGAGGGGAGATGAAAGCGGAGATGAGTAACATCGGCCAAATGCTTCAAACCCTAATGGCGGATCTAGGGACGACAAAGGGGAAGAAGGTTCAAGAAGAGATTTTTGAGGGACTTGTGGATGATGGGGATGATTCGGATCCGGAAATTCAGCGACAAAGGATCCACGATGCGAAAATAGCGAGGATGTTTCCCGGATCTTCAACCACTCAAGCGGCGACGGCAACAGGGGAATCCAGAGTGGAGGGAGGAGGGCCGAAACCCCTCCACGCACAGCCAAAGGACCTGCCGGCGGCCGGGGAGGGCGCGCCGGCAGGCCGCGGGGGCCGCCCCCCCTGCCTGGGGTCGGCGCGACCCCGCTGTGGGCCGCGCGACCCCCTCCTGTGGTCGGCGCGACCTCGCCGTGGGCCACAGAGGGCCGCGCGGCCCGACAGGTGGCCGCCGAGGGCCGCACGACCCCGCTACAGGCGGGCGGGGGTCGCGCTGCCCTCGCCCAGCCACACCGAGCCCTAGGGGCTCCGTTCTGCCTTTTGGGGGTTCCGTCGAGGTGGAGGGAGGTCGTGGGGGTTTATTCTAGGGACGACCAGCGGCGACGAATCCTCGGAATGCATTTTTGGGCTTTCCGGGACGTGGAGCTGACACATGAAGACGTTTTGGAGGCCCGAATGGGTTGGGACCTGATGGTAAACCACAGTGGCCAGAGGAGGAGTATACTTGGGAAGAAAACGACCCTCCTCGGGGTTATGTTCCTCAGGAGAGGAGACTGGAGGGGGCGACACAGGGAGATGCCAATGCGAACCGACGGTTGAAGAAGCTGAAGATGCCCGTGTTTGATGGTGCAGATCCAGATGGGTGGATTTATCGGGCTGAGCGCTATTTTCAGGTGATGGGATTCACGGAGGAAGAGGTTCTCCATGCCGTCGGCATTTACTTTGAGGGGGAGGCGCTGGCATGGTATCAGTGGTGGATCGCCCAACATCCTTTCGGTTCGTGGGCGGAGTTGACAGCCTACTTGATGGATCGATTCCAGGAGACACGAGGAGGAGATTTTTACGAGCAGCTCATGGTACTCAGGTAGGAGGGGACGGTGCGGTACTTTGTCAGGAAGTTTGAGCTACTGTCGGGCCGAGTGCCTGGGATCACGGAGGAGGCGCTCATGGGGAACTTCATGGGGGGCTCAAGCCCTCTATTCGAGCTGAGCTGAGGATGCAAAGCCCGGTGGGCTTGGAGGACCTGATTCGTCTCGCACAGAAGGCGGAGGAGAAACATACGGAGGAGAGGAGGATACGTGGGACTTGGGGGACCCAAAATCCCCGACCCACACCAGTAGTAGCAGCGCAGAGGACACCTGCCGATGCACCAGAGACTAGAAGAGAGACTCGTCCCGCTACTCTTGGGCGACGGATGACGGAGGCGGAGGTGAGGGAGAGCCGTGTCAAGGGGGTTGTGTTTCCGTTGCGATGAGAAGTTCACCCCTGGCCACAGATGTTCGAGCTGCCTGCTACAGATTACCATGGTGCCAGATGAGGAGTGTTGGGATGACGAGGAGGAGCCCAGGGTGGAGCCACCCGAGGAGAAGTCTCACCTAGACTTCGCGGAGGTCTCCCTGAACTCCGTGGTGGGGTTCACACCGAACCACACCATGAAGTTGTCAGGGCAGTTTGGCGATATGGCGGTGACAGTGCTGATAGACAGTGAGGCCACCCACAACTTCATCTCTTGCAGAGTAGTGGAGCGTCATGTGCTTCAGTTGAACACTATGTAGAAGTTTACTGTTTTGCTGGGGACATGGAAGATGGAGGAGAGCAAGGGACTCTGCAAGGGTTTGTGTCTGATCTTGTAGGGAGTGTAGATTATGGAGGATTTCTTACCCCTGGAGCTGGGGAATGTCGATATCATTCTAGGCGTGCAGTGGCTGAAGAAGTTGGGGACGTGTGTGCGAACTGGAAACGTCTCAGGATGGAGTTTGAGGAGGGTGACCGCACGGTGGTACTCACAGGGGACCCCACCATATGCTTTTCGTTGGTGGCCTTTAAGGCCATTACTCGGGCCTTACAGAGGGAGGGAGATGGGTACTTAGTGGAGTGCCGTGCAGTTGGAGTTAAGTAGGAGCAGCCGGCAGTGGTTCTCGAGGTGGTTGGGTAGATGCTGGAGCAGTTTCAGGAGGTCTTTCAGGATCCGCAGGGGCTACCACCGGTGAGGAGACATGAGCATGCGATAGTCTTGAGAAAGGGAGCATCGCCAGTGAGTGTGCGGCCGTACCGATACCCCCATGTGCAGAAAGACGAGATAGAGAGGATGGTCGGGGAGATGTTACAGGCTGGGGTGATCCAGCCCAGTGTTAGCCCTTTTTCTAGCCCGGTTCTGTTGGTGAAGAACGACGAGAGCTGGCGTTTCTGCGTAGACTACAGAACACTGAATAAGGAGTCGGTGGCCGACAAGTTCCCGATCCAAGTGACCGACGAGCTGTTGGATGAGTTGCACGGTGCCGTTGTGTTCTCGAAGATCAACCTGAAGGCGGGGTAACACCATATCCTGATGAGACCAGAGGACGTGCTGAAGATCGCTTTTCGCACCCACGAGGGGCATTACGAGTTTCTCGTCATACCATTTGGCTTGTCGAATGCTCCGTCCACATTTCAGGCCTTGATGAACAAGGTCTTTCGGCCGTTCTTGAGGAGGTTTATCCTCGTGTTCTTTGACGACATCCTTGTCTACAGCAGGACCATGGAGGAGCTTGTGGGCCATTTAGAGGTGGTATTACGAGAGTTGTTGGTGTATCAGTTATATGCAAATCGGAAGAAGTGCAGCTTTGGATAGACGCAGATAGAGTACTTGGGGCACGTGGTGTCGGCAGCAGGGGTCGAGGCAGACAGGGCAAAGATAGAGGCGATGTTAGACTGGCCGGTACCTACCACCCTGAGGGCGTTGCGGGGATTTCTCGGACTGACGGGATAGTACCGGAAGTTCCTACGAGGGTATAGCACCATCGCACGACCACTCACGGATCAGTTGAAGAAGGATGTGTTCCTGTTGGGAGAGGAGGCGACCAAGGCATTCGACGCCTTGAAGGTGGGGATGACAACTGTCCCGGTGTTGGCGCTCCCTGACTTCAGCATTGCGTTCGTGATAGAGACTGATGCCTCAGACGTTGGGTTGGGGGTAGTATTGATGCAGCTGGGGCGACCGATAGCCTATTTCAGTCAAGTGCTTTCTGCTAGAGCACGGCTGAAGTCTGTGTACGAGAGGGAACTGATGGCTATCGTGTTAGCGGTGCAGAAGTGACGGCCTTACCTGTTGGGGAGGTAGTTTGTGGTCAGGACGGATCAGCGCAGCCTGAAGTATTTACTGGAGCAGAGGTTGGTGGCTGAGGAGCACCAGCGTTGGCTGTCGAAGCATTGAGTACATGCTGGGGTTGGAGAATAAGGCGGCTGACGCCTTGTCTCGTCGAGAAGAGGGAGTGCATTTGAGGGCGCTCTCATTACCGATGTGGTTAGACGGGGAGCCTATGTTACAGGAGGCAGAGACCGACCCAGAGTTGAGACAGATTAGGGAGCGACTACAGGGCGGCGGGGAGGTGCCGAAGGGGTACTCTTTGGAGGGGCGCATGCTGTTGTACCAGGGACGGTTGGTCTTACCTCGGAGGTCGGCGTTCATACCAGTGCTATTTTAGGAGTTCCACAGTTCGGGGGTCGGGGGACACTCCGGGGTGCAGCAGACTTACATGCGGATGACCCGAGTGGTTTACTGGCAGGGGATGAGGAAGGCGATAGCCCTCTTAGTGGCGGCTTGTGATGTCTGCCAGCGTCACAAGTACATGGCCATGGCACCTGCAGGGTTACTGCAGTCTTTGGCGTTTCTTGAGCGGGTGTGGGACGATGTGACGATGAACTTCATCGATGGGTTACCCAGGTCGGAGGGGTACTCTGTGATTTTCGTAGTGATGGACAGGTTGAGTAAGTACGCACACTTCATACCGCTGAAACACCCTTACACGGTAGTTTCGGTGGCCACATCGTTTACTCGAGAGGTGATACGGCTGCAGGGGGTCCCTGTTTCTATTGTGTTTGACTGGGACCAGGTGTTCATGAGCGGGTTTTGGCTGGAGTTGTTCCGGGTATAGGGAACGGTGTTGAAGAGGAGTACCGCCTATCACCCACCGACATACGGGCATACAGAGGTGGTTAATCGCAGTATCGAGACGTATCTGCGGTGTTTTGCCTCGGGGACACCTCGATAGTGGTACCGTTGGTTGGCCTGGGCGGAGTATTGGTACAATACTTCGTACCATTCAGCAGCTGGGACGACCCTTTTTGGGTGTTGTATCGGAGAGACCCACCAGAGTTGATTCGATTCGGGAGTAGACAGACACCCGTCTCGTTGGTGGATGGTTACATGGATGAGAGGGATGGAATGCTGGAGGAGCTGAAGAAGCACTTGCTACGGGCTCAGCATGTGATGAAAGCGAGGGCAGATGGACATCGTCGGGATGTGTGCTTTCAGGAGGGGGATATGGTATATCTCAAGCTGCGGCCATACAGACAGAGATCAGTGGCGAGGAGGACTGAGAAGCTGTCTGCCAGATTCTTTGGCCCCTTTGAGATTGATGGCAAGATTGGCCAAGTGGCCTACAGGTTGCGGTTACCTCCGACGGCTACGATCCATCCAGTTTTTCATGTTTCACAGCTTCGCTGCGCTATTGGAGAGCAGACTGTGTCATACACACTACCACCGACAATGACAGAGGACATGGAGGTGATGCTGGAGCCGTTGGACGTCAGGGCGGTGCGTCAAGGTCCGGGGCGTCGACAGGAGGTCTTGATACATTGGGCGGGATTGCCGGACTGCGATGCCACGTGGGAGGCGTTCGATGTTGTTCGGTAGCAGTTTCTGGACTTCCACCTTGAGGACAAGGTGGCTCTTCTACGGGGGGGGGGGGGGGGGGGGGGGGGGGGGGGGGGGGGGTAATGATGCGGTTGCTACCGCCTCATCCGAGAGGGGCACGGGTTCGGCGGGAGGAGTGGAGAGCGTGCATGAGTCAGGAGGCCCCATTATCACTTATTTCAGCGGGAGGAGACGTGGGGTTCAGATTTAATTATCTCGGGGGTATTTCGGTCTTTTCAGACCGGATTAGTAAATCCATCTTTCTTTATTATTAGGGCTAGCCGCCATTATTTTGCTTTATGCTTATTTTGTTGAACAACACTCTTAGGCATCTTGTGAGGGAAATTTAGGCTTTTTATCCGTTCATATAAAAGCTAGGAGATCGGATTCGTCTAGAAGGAATCCAAATTATCTGTGTTCTTCGTCAAATATCCAATTAAAAATTCTACCTTTTTAATTTTTCCACTTTAGAAAACTGATTTGATTGATTCGATCCACCGGAACGTATCAGAATCTTGGGATGCTGTGTAAAGCGATATCGGATGGTATCAGGTACATTCTGTGAATATCGACCTATACAAATCCAATATAAACATATACTAAAAGAATATTGTTGTTCACGTCATATCCATCATGCCATATGGTGTGTAGAATTAAAGAGGAGAAATTTAGGGAAAGTTTGTTGGGGAGAATTATTTCTTCTCTTTACCCATTATATATTGTCTAAATAGAAAAACAGGCACTAGTTTACAACTCACGGTACAAATACCTGAATAAATAAATATTAAGTTCTAACACTCCACTGTAAATTGAAGCATGGATGTCTATTATGTCCAGCTTGTTACATAAATAAGGAAAAATGGCAAGACATACCACCTTAATCAACACATTTGCTAATTGTTCTGAAGTAGGAGTGAATGTCGTGCAAATCAACTTCTTTGTGAAAACATCACGAACAAAATGTCAGTCCACTCCTTGTGTTTGGTCCTCTTATGGAAAATATGATTGTTCGTCGCTGTGTAAATTACGTTTGATTGTCATTATACATTGGCATTGGACTATTTTCCTAAAGACCAAGTAATCGGACCAAAGTCTTCAAGCACATCATCATGCAGGTTGTATAACGCTATGAGCTATAGCTATGTATTCTACTTCAACACTGGAATGAGACACCACATTTTGCAGCTTTTACATTTTCATGTAACAATATTTCCTTCTGCATAAGCATGACTTTCTATCTCTCTTCTCTTATGCATAACACGATAATATTTCCTTCTGCATAAGCATGACTTTCTATCTCTCTTCTCTTATGCATAGCACGAATCTAAGAAAATCTTCAATCTTTATCTGCCCATACTTGTGCAAAAAGCCTTTTCTAGGAGACTTTTAATGTATGTCAAGATCCATAAAGCTCCCACCTTGTGAATCTCTCTTGATTTATGCATAAACTGATTTATTCCAAAACAAAAATAATATGTGGCATGATAATTGTGAGATCAATCTGCAAACTAATCTCTAATACCAGGAAACATCCTTAATGAGCTTTCCAGACTCATCTTATGAATCAAAATCTGTATCCCATATCCCGTAGGAGTACTCACATGCTTGCAACTAAATTATCCAGTCTTATATAGTGAATCCAAAGAATACATTCATTGCAAACTGGGTTTATTATAATCAATTTCAACCTTGAGATAAGTATCTAGGTTTTCTCATGCCTCCGGTCACAAAATATTCTTTAAGATATTTATTGATCTTCTTAATAGTAGTAACATCACTCAAGTCTGAAGGTGCCATCAACATAGGTAGCCAGTACTATAGATCCAAAAAAGCAATAATTAATAAAAGATAGAATGGTCTAAGTAACATCTTCAAAAATTAGCTCCCATGATGACCCCATTGAATTTATCAAATCAGGCGTATATTGCCTTCTTGAGCCTGTAAAACACATTCTTTCCGTGAGCAACTTATTATGATGTTGCTCCATATAGACTTTCTCAAGATTGTTGCATAGGAATGCTAGCCGTTTGGCTAACCCGGGTGCTTTGGTGATGCTGATGGAGGAGAACACATTTTAATTTATAATCCACATATGCACATGGAATACCTGACCTATGTGGTCAACTTCCAAAACTACATCGAAAAAACAGTCGCAGCAGAAGTTAGTATCTGCGACTAAAAGGGATGTTAGGCATTGGACTGATGGAATCTACTAGTTTATGTGATGCACCGTTAATCATTAGAACACACGCCTTCCTTAGGCCACGCTGAGTGGTCCTGAAACTAACATTTCTCAATCGTGTGGAGAGTTTATCGAAGGCTTGCTTGATTCCATTCAAAGCTGTTTGGAGCGTTTCGGGTTAGCACATTGGTTAGCTACGACATCCCTTTTGAACATCGGAGGTTTTGCTTTCGAAGCATATCATCAAGATGGGTATGGCTTTCAATCATCAATTCTGACCAAGCTATTTGATTACCAATCAGATCGGCTAATTCAACCATTATCTATGACAAAAGGCATTACATGAGTGAGGTGTGCTCCAATCCAAGCATCTATATAAGCTCATAGCCTCTGAACATGTAGATGTCGATATAACGGATCGGTGATAGGTAATGGTTGGACCATGTCATAGATCGTTCGAGTGGCCTGCACTACATGTACCAAGCCCCCATTTAGAGGTAGCCATTTACATCGTACCTTTGGCATTCCTAACTGGTTCAGTGATGTTGAAAGTACATATCACTACGTTCTCGATCAAGTGTGTTTCTTTAGCAATGACTCACTTTTCTTTGGCGATGATCCTTCTACGGTCTGCCAACAACGCCTGGAAACTAGACCCGTCTAATCCAGAATATTGAACCTCGACTGCTCCTTGCAAGATCATCGTCTTCCCTGAGATTTTACATCCCTTGTCTGATTACCCATCTTGGGGTTTGCCCCCGGAGCTGAAGGCGTATAACACCGCTTTGGCATCCAGATTTCTTGGCCAAGAATGGTGCCATGGCCCATGGCTAATATGGTAAATACTTAATGTTCTAATTACATAGCTCATAAAAAATGCAATAGCGGTGACCTGTCCCATTGTGTATGTCAGAACACATGTTGACCTGGTATGTCAGAACACATGTTGTGACGAGTAGATCGCTAACCATGCCTTGACTTGATATTTTGCCTCGACAAACCCATACCGCATATCAGGATATGATATTGCAATGTGTATTATAAGCAATCTGATTTCTAACGTGTGAGAGTAAAATCGAGTGAAAGAGTTACTATCAATTCGTGTGTGTTGCACAATCAGATTGTATGCGAAATCAAAGATCTAGCAAGCGAAACAATTGAAATAAACAACAAAAGTACCTTGTTGGTAGCGAAACCGATGATGCTCGCTTAACGACGTTAATGGGAATACTTTGATTTCTCTAGGAAATAGCAATGGTTACAACGACAATATGTGGCAATCAAAGCACTGATTTTAAGCTAAAATCTAGTCTAGAACATGGAAGGAAAAGGAAAACAAAGCAAAAAACAAAACAAAATTGAAATTTTGCGCATTTGAATGATGGAGTTCTGTAGCTACCCGTCATTGATTTTATTGACCGTTGCAATACACTTTGCAAAAGTGAAGCCTCGTTAGACCTCATACATTGTCGCCATAATCTCCTAGAGTCTATTTTGACATGGTCTTTGGCTCTCTCGAGGCGTGCCGATGTTTGTCATTGCTGATGCCTCGTTTCCTGGGTCGGTCGCAATCCCATTGTGCCAATATTCCATATCTAGGTTGATCCCGACCCATGGGCCATCCGCTTCGTGATGGGCCAAAGTTCAGCATCAACTAAAAGCACTTTAATAAGAACATCCATTGTTGGATTATATTGACAAGTTGCAGAACACCGTCATTCTACACAATGAATGAGGTTTCGACCGAAATCACTTGGTTTCGAATGTTTCATTTTAATTCCGAAAGGGGACGGGTCAAAATTACCGGTGAAACTCAGTTTCAGTCGGTTTCACTCGGGTTTGGTTGGTTTCGGCCAAAACCTCATTCTTTACCGTAATATACGTGTTTGAGTTAATTTCACGAAAATATTTGAACCATACAAATAAAAAATATTTATTAAAAATTTAAAAATTATAAAAACTTTAAAACTTTATTGAAATCGTAAAAATTATATTATAAAATTTCTTAAAATTCATTACATTTTTTAAAATTATTATAAATACTTTGTTTCACACACAAACAAACCCCCTCCCCCCCCCCCCCCCCCAAACAAAAAAAAAAACCCCCCCCACACCCACCGCCGAGTTCTCAAACATTGATTTTGCCTGTTGTGAAAAGTAGATCTGATTTTCATCTAATGAACTAACAGTGTCAAGGATATATGTTCATTGATGCGGTCCAAGAACAGTTTATATTGTTAAGACATCTATTGTTCATATATGTTCCTTGTGTTATTCTCCTTGTTCTTTTCATTTTGTTGTCATCGCTTCTAATTTCTTTTCTATTTAGGTATTTTCGGGCATGCTTCTGGGGAGATTCTTGTCATATCTAGAGCTTTGGCACACTTCATTTCCATAAACAGGTTGGCATATTTTGTCACTTAACAGTTTCAATGTTTAGGATTCTGATTTGACTATCACATGGTCCTTCCTACAGAGACATTATCGATTCATATGCCCATGATGATGTCAGTGTTGGATCATGGTTTATCGGGCTGGATGTAAAACATGTTCATGAAGGGAAGCTATGCTACTCATCATGGTCATCAGGTTATCTCAAATTCATTAACATTTTTCTTTATTTTTCGGTTTGCTGATAACCAATTTCTCCAAAAATGTATTTGCTGGTGAGTTTGGTACTGTGCTGCTATGAACAAGGCTACCACAAGGACCGCAAGTCCAGCAACCACACAGCTGAAGGCAACGGAGTTTAAGATTCTAACTCCGATAATCCCTGTTGACTTCATTAGAATGTCGACGAGAAGCGAAGACTGCAAGGACGGCCGAAAAAGCTGCTGTTTATACTTGAGAAGCACTGGCATGACGTGACTTGGAATTGAGATCTTTACTCTCTCCATGTTGAAGGGAAATATACGACCACAGTCTGTACAACGTAACCTACTTTTGCATTGTATTATTACCATCCTTTACTGGAGAGGGGTAGATTTGAGTATTACGAGGGAGTCAATACAAAATCATTCTTTACTCGATGAGATTCTGTAAAATGTTGTTTGCTTGCTTTATTTAATCCTAGTAGTTGTATCCTGCCTCGTGGTTACTGTAGTGGCTGTGCATGGTATGCATGTAAACCATCGCTATGTGGCTGTGAGACTTGCACATCATATACATGCATGCAGAGGAAGTTAGGAGTGATAACATTGCATTGGTAGAGATGCATGTCAGTGATCCTAATAGTCATTATTGACATGCATATTCCTTTGGCATAAAAACAATGTTCTGTTGCTACCGTTGGAATTCCGTGCACCTCCCCAACACTTAGGGTACACAATGGCACACAAATAATCCCAGGGCCGAATTCCACTGAGGCGTCACCTACGCATAAAACCAAACACCTCAAGGGCACAAGAGCGAGTTGTAACCAACAACCAACCCCCTCAACAATCTTGCGATAGACAATGTAAGCACACAAATATAATACGAAAGTAAAAGCAATACAAAAGAGACGGAGATTTACCCTGGTTCGGTTGCGAACTACCTACATCCAGCATCCAATGCACCTGGTTCTACTAATGATCAAGCAAGACATACATCGACCACATCATCGTCCTCTTCTTCCACCACAATGAGAGAATAGCTCCAAGCAACAAGACCTAACCCTAAATCTCTCACCAAGATCACACACTCTCTCAAACAAGTGGGAATCCTTGATAACAAAGCCCCTACAACATGTAGAGCTCCTCAAGGGACCAATCCCACTCCTAGCTAGATCACTCCTTGGTAATATAGCTCCAAACTAGGCAAGCTACCCAAGGGACTCAAGATCTACAAGCTAGAGGAAAAAGCAAGACACTCACTATGGATCTCACACAAGAAGAAGCTCCCTAGCTAGCTTTCTTCCCCTCCAATATCTGATCTAAGTCTTCTTGGCTCTCACAAAACAAAAGAATAGCTGCCAAGCTTTTTTCAGCTCTCTGGAAATGTGAGCATGAACAACTGAGGGCTGCCCCTTTGTTTTGTTTTTGTTGCCCTTAGTCATTAACCATAGAAATGAGTTGGCTGCCCATTAATAGCCAATAACAAGATTAAAGTCTTGGGGCCCATGTACTGTGCAAGCTTGGGATTTTTCAGCAATAAAAAAACAACACTCTATCCTGCTGATAAATCCGCACTCTCTCTTCAGCACAGCTCCAGCTCAAGCCTGCACTCGCCGTGTATGAACTCGTCTTGCCTTGACCATCGAACATGTGAACCTCCATCATGTGCATCAGAAATCGCGCCCTCTGGTGCCTCAATTCTTCGAGAGATATGCCAAGCTCAGAAGATTGAAGATGTCTGAGCCTAGCCTCACGCATCTCTACCTCGTCCATCGTCATGTCTGCAATGAAGTCATCTGTCTCCGAGGATAACCATGCGAGCTTGGACTCCATGAACGGACCAAATGACATTGTGCCAGCGTCCAATAAGCTCTCTGTCAATCCATGAACATCACTATCAGCACCCCACGGGTCCACGAGCAACTCAAGCTCGCCATGGTCATCATCTATGAGAAACACACCGTCTTCCCCGCTGCTATACAGACTGACCCCAGCTGGGTCACATCGATACGCTGTCTGTATTCACTGTGTCTGCTGATTTCTGTCATCAAGACTCGTCGTCCACCAGCTCTGCATGTCAACTGACTGTGCCGACGACCCAAGACACGAATACATATTCACCTGCGCCAAACTGTCCGTCGAACCAACATCTAGCCTCTGAAGAGCGTCCTCGCTTTCCATGCCATGTGATGAACTCGTTGAAGGTGAGAAATGAGCGCACACTGAAGGAGCTATACTAGGCTCTGTCTCCTCCCTATATCGAGCGAGAACGCACTCAATATTTGGCCTCCTAACTCTCAGCTCCATGTCCCTAGTGGCAACTCCACCTGGGACCACCATCGCAGTCTCCACACTGTCGTGGAAGTCTCCACGCTCCACCACGCTACCAAATTCCTTGTTCCAATGCATCTCCACCGGTCTGGCCTCCGAAGTATCAGAAGAAGCGCCTGATAAATTACCACTAGCCAAACGAGAGTCATATCGCATGTGCCCATACTGTAAATACTGCTCAACCAGTACAACGAATACTCTACCAAGATGTCAAGCTCCTCAGAAGACCTCTCTACCCTGAAGCTGAAGCTGCACACCTCAACACGCTGGTCCTCCTCAGAAGCAACCAACTCATGCGTGCTCAAAATGTGAGAGACCTCCGTCTCCTTACACACTGCAACTCTGGCATCGGCGCGGAAACCAACTGCCCTACTTCTCCGTAGATCGACGGCTCTACCTCGAAGCTAAAGCTGCACACCTCAACATGCTGGGTCTCCTCAAGAGCACCCACAACGTGCACGATGAAACTGTGTGAGACCTCTGTCTCCTCACACACTGCAACCGACTGCATCGATGCAACGTCCGACTGCAACGCCTCCTTGTAGATCGCTGTCCTCTGCACCTCCAACTGAACTGAATCTGGAGCTACATCGTGAGATGCCGGCTGATCACTGACACTGACCACATCAGATGAACTCTGCATCCTGTTCGTCTGCACATGTGTCTGGTCACCTGCCTGAGTCTGAATCAGAATCACCACATCCTCTCTATGGACCGGGCTGTCCTCTGTTCTCTGCAAACCGTCATGAGTTTGCTCCGCCCTAAGCACTGCAGACTCGTCAACCATGATGTGTCGTCTGACAATCACCTCATAGGTACTAGGACACCATAACCTATACCCTCTCGCACCTCCACCAGCGTACCCGAGTAGGACACAATCATTCATGCATTGTCCTACATCGTCATCATCCCTCTCGTGCGGCCGTACATGACATCCAAACGTATGCAAGTACGAGAAATCAACGACTCTGCCCATCCATAATTCCTCGGGAATAGAATTACCTGTTGCTAGTGACGGTGTTCGGTTGATGAGGTATGCCGCAGTAGCAAGGGTCTCTGCCCATAATTCCTTAGGAAGGCCAGATGGACTCAATAGCCTCCGTGTCTTCTCTACCAACATCATGTTCATGCCGTCTGCTACACCACCGTAAGGGTCTCCATCAGGAATGGTGTAACGACACGCGATCCCCTCTGACTTGCAAACATCCCGTATCTCTACGTCGTTGGTACGGATCTCTCCTACAGGTCTACCTATCTGCCTCTCGACTATACTCCTCCATAGCCGCACCTTCTCATGGATCTCCTCCCAAGATCCCATGAGAGTAACCATGACTCTCCTCGAGAAGTCATTTATGAAGGCCGCGAAGTACCTCACGCCTTCCAGGGAAGGAACTGGACATGGACCCCATACACTGGCGTAGATGCACTCCAGGGGCTCCCTGCCGTGTCTGAGACATGTCCCAAACTGCACTTGCCTCGGCCGCTCTGCACCACAGTCACTGCAAGACTCAAGCCCACGATCACCTTCGAATACACTCCTCTGAAGAATGTCAAGGCTCTGCTCATCAGCATGCCCCAATCTGAAATGCCACAGTCTCGCTGGATCTCCACTCTCGGACTCATGTGATCTGCCAGTCTTGCCCACTACTATGTGTCCCTCGAGCGCATACAAGTTGCCATGCTTCTTCCCCCTCATGACAACTAGGCATCCTCAGGAAATACGCATTTGATCCTTCTCGATCACTGCCCTATAGCCCATCCCGGTCAAAGCTCCTATCGATATCAAGCCGATGCAAACATCAGTAACATGTCTAACGCCATCAAACACACGGACGATGCCATCGTGCATCCTGACTCTGAACGTGCCACTCCCAACCTGCTCGCACTTCATCCCATTCCCCAAGAGAATCCGCTCTCCAATGCATGGAATGTATGTGTCGAACGCACTCCGATCCGGAGTCATATGGAATGAACATCCCGAGTCCAATAGCCACGAACATTGCGCTTCTCCCACGGAGTATACCGCAAACACCGAGCAATCATCCTCGTCAGAAAACATTTCGTCTCGTGCTTCAACATGAGTTGAACTCTGAACAACCTCTTCCACAACGCCAATCGATGTCCTCGCTTTCAACCTCGTGTAATCCCTCTTCCGATGCCCCTCTTTCCTTACATAGAAAGCATTTGTTGTCACAGCGGTCCCTTGACTTGGACCGTCAACGCCGCTGTCGATTCCAACTCTTGGAACGTCCTGTCTTGGATCTTGGAGTGGGTCCGCCCTCTTGGCAACCCTGGATGACATTGGGTACCTCACAACTATCAATGTCACTTAACACCAAACTTTGGAGATCCTCCATATACAATGCGAATTTCACCTCATCCAATGTGAGTGAGTCTCGGCCATTTAACATTGAGCCTACAAACTTGGAATACACTGGAGCAAGAGAACACAATAGCGTCATAGCATGTTGATCGTCCTCTATCAAACTCCCCAATTCCCGTAGGTCTATTACTATACGGGCCATCTCGCCAACATGGTTCCACAACGAGATTCCCCTTTTCATCCTGTGAGTATAGAAGCGTTGCCACAATTTCAACCTTCGTCCAATTGGTGTCTTGGTTGAGTACCTAGCTTCAAGCATCCTCCATAGGTCACTCACGACCTACACATCAGCAAATTGCTGAAGGATCTCATCCTCCAAGGATTGCATTGTTGAGTATTGGTGTTTCATACCAATGTTATTTTGATGATGATCACAACATTATGTTGTTGCTAATGACTCTCTTGTTTTAGTCTCATAGTTAACATTTCAAGAATATCATTTTTGGAGACTAAACACTTGGTGCAAGGATGGACTTCAAGTGGAGAAGGGCCAAAGCTTGGACTCAAGGGATGCCAAAGCTTGGAGATGATGGGGAGCATCAAGGCATCAAGATTGAAGACATAGACTCTAAGGAAAGCAATGTAATCCATGTAATATTTCCTTTATTGCTTTCTCTCTCATTTGAGTCTAAGTTAATGTAATGCCTTAATAGATGGTCTACTCATTCATGCATATGCATTTAACCATCTTAGCGAGTCTTAGTATTATCATAGAATCCAACCCAATAGGCTCATCATGACCAACGACTCATTTGGAGTCTCCGGTTCTCCATCAGTCGCCTGCTGAAGGATTCACAATCGACTGGGTGATTCCAGTCGCCTGTCGAACCTTCTACAGTCGACTGAGATGCACTGCTCAAGTCAACATTTCTATTGACTCTACTTGAGCTTTTTGCATCAGTCGACTGATGTTCAATTTACAGTCGCATGTATATTTACAGTCGCCTATGAAATGGTCAACAGTCGTCTGAAATGCGTAAGTGCAAATATTGCCTCTTTCTGTTTTTCTCCATCTCCTGCAGCAGTCGACTGATGAAGGATGTACAGTCGCCTGTCTATTTTACAGTCGACTGTATTCTTGTCATCAGTCGCCTGTATGCTTATTGGGAGAAAGAGTGCAACTCTCTGTTTTATTCCATCCCCTACAGCAGTCGCCTGCTGAAGGTTTTACAGGCGCCTGTCCTGTTTACAGTCGACTATATCGACTTCATCAGTCGACTGTCGAGCTCAGATTATAGCCGTTGGAGATTTTCTAGCCGTTGGACAGTCGACTGTCTTTTGTTCATCATTCGACTGTCAGTGACGTTTCTGCCCAGAAACTAGCCATTGTAGCTTTTTGTTTTTAGCTGTTTCCTTGGGTTTTGAGAGTTGATATAGGGTTCCAATATATATGAGAGTGCTAAGTTCATAGAAGCTTCTTGATGCTATTGCAAATCATTAGAGATTGATTAAGCCACTCTCAAACTCTCTCATTTCCCTCTTTAAGCTCTCATTCCTCTTCATGCATTGAAGTCAAGCTCAAGGGAAATCATCCAAGTGCTTTCAAGCAAATCTCAACACTTGGAGATCATCTTCCATGCCTTGCATTCATCTATGAGTAAGCATCTCAAGGCATAGGTAAGAGTATTTATTTTACTTGGTATTTTCTTGTATCACTAATTCTCTTTGTAGGAATTAGTCTCTCTCTTTGTGGGAGAATTTCTCTTAGTGGGAATAGGATATTTTTTTAGTGGGAATAACTCTCTTTGTGGGAGTAACTCTCTTAGTGGGAGTTTGGTGTCCTAGTGTAGGGCTAACCCTAATTCTCTGAGTGTGAGTTAGTAATTCTCTAGTTGGGAGTTTGACCCCTGTGTAGGGTTGGTTGGGTCCTTGTGTAGGGCAAAATCCTCTTGCTGATGTATCTCTTTGTGTGATTTGTATTCACTTCTCTTTGTGTGAATATAGTGAATATTGGTGTGGCTGGACGTACCCAAGTTTGGGGAACCAGGGTATATTCTTGTGTTTGCGTTTGAATTGATTGTGTCGATTACTTTCTCTTGCATTTATTATTCCGCATTTGCAAGTTTAATTTTAATTGAATGATTTATTGCCATTACACTATTCACCCCCTAGTGTGTTGTTAGTATTGCAAGGGTAAGGCGATCCTTACATGCATTATCTCACCGAGGGCTTTAAGCTCCATCATTCGCTTATCATATTCTGTTGCCTTACATGACATGCCTGTATCACATACGGCACCGTAAACTCTGGGGTGCTTCAACAAAGCCACCATCTTTTGTTGGTCCCGGCCATTAAGCCTCTCTACTTCATATGAACACCCGACTGTCTCCTCATATGAGCAAGACGCCATCGCGGCACTACATTTCTTAACAAATCAGAAGCTTTGATACCACTTGTTGGAACCCCATGTACCTCCCCAACACTTAGGCTAGGTACACAATGGTGCACAACTAATCCCAAGGCCGAATTCCACAGAGGTGTCACCTACGCATAAAAGCAAACACCTCATGGGCACAAGAGAGAGTTGTAACCAACAACCAACCCCTTCAACAATCTTGCGATAGACAATGTAAGCACGCAAATATAATACGAAAGTAAGAGAAATACAAAAGAGACGGAGATTTACCATGGTTCGGTTGTGAATAACCTATATCCAGCATCCAATGCACCCGGTTCCACTAATGATCAAGCAAGACATACATCGACCTCATCATCGTCTTCTTCCTCCACCACAATGAGAGAATAGCTCCAAGCAACAAGACCTAACCCTAGAACTCTCACCAAGATCACACACACTCTTAAACAAGTGGGAATCCTTGGCAACAAGACCTAACCCTAGATCTCTCACCAAGATCACACAGACTCTTAAACAAGTGGGAATCCTTGATAACAAAGCCCCTACAACATGTAGAGCTCCTCAAGGGACCAATCCCACACCTAGCTAGATCTCTCCTTGGTAATATAGCTTCAAACTAGGCAAGCTATCCAAGGGACTCAAGATCTACAAGCTAGAGGAAGAAGCAAGACACTCACTATGGATCTCACACAAGAAGAAGCTCCCTAGCTAGCTTTCTTCCCCTCCAATATCTGATCCAAGTCTTCTTGGCTCTCACAAAACAAAAGAATGGCTGCCAAGCTTTTTTCAGCTCTCTGGAAATGTGAGCATGAACAACTGAGGGATGCCCCTCTGTTTTGTTTTTGTTGCCCTTAGTCGGTCACCATAGAAATGAGTTGGCTGCCCATTAATAGCCAGCAACAAGCTTAAAGTCTTGGGGCCCATGTACTGTGCAAGCTTGGGATTTTTCAACAATAAAAAAACAACAGCTACAACTTAAACAATAACAAGTGATAAGGAATAATTTCTATATAGAAGAGGGGATGGTAATCCAAACATCTTTAGTACATTATCTATCATATGGCATATGCTATGGCGGATAATTTTTGCTAAGCCGGATGTTACCAGTTCAATATCCATCATCAAACATTCACATGGATGAAATGCTAGTGATCAGCTAAATATAAAATGCGCACATGTATTAACAAGTTGGATGAAAGCATGAAACTGTGACAACACCAAGTTTATATTCTGATGCTAGCAGTGAAAACGCAGACTATAAGGTAACAGAGCATAAATCCACAGTCTGACAGACATATTTGTTGGGGAAGAAACAAAACTTTTAGAATGGCTAAATTGTATGCACTAATGTCTTCCTTGATAGTGAAAAGTAGTAAATTAAAGTTTACCGCAGAAGAAGTTGAAGCAAGAGTTTTCATTGACTAGGAATCTACTGCAATCCTACTCCAGTTCTGGCTCCCTTTCTCTGCTTCAGCTAGTATCTTTTTCTCAACATCAAAGTCAAACTGGAATTTATATATTTTTTCCTTTCTTTCTACATTTCTCGCTTCCTTTCTTTCTTTCCCTTTTCATTTTCCCCGAGGCCTAGCCTACAAGCCCAAACTCTCTCTTTTCTTTTCTTTCTTTCCCGGCCTAATCGAACCCAGTGGCCCTCTCACCTAACCCCCTCACGTGACTTCCCTATCCCCTGCCCAGGCTGTCGTGACTTCCATAGCCTTTGTCGTAACCATCTAGCTCCCTACCGTGACCGTTTTTGGGCCCCATGTACTCGGCCGTGACTGCACAATGGTTTTGCCCCATTGCCGTGACTTTGAATGTTTGGTGACATTGTTTTCTTTTGGACTGGAAGTCCAATTGGACTAACAGCAAAGGGGAATGTTGTTGTTAGCTCGATCAGCCCCATGTGGGCTGCCCTTGGATTGGTGCACCAACCCAAGGGGGTTGGTGGTGGGTTGGTGCACCAACCCAAGGGAGGTTGGTGCACCAATCCCCTCCACCTTTAACCCTATAAAAAGAGAGCAATGCCTTTGATCGTTTGCATCGAAAATTGAGAATTCAATTGAGCTTCTATTGAAGCATTGGAAAAACTTGTATGAGGTCCTATTGGAAGTTCCATAGGATCATTGAGAGTCATCTTTGAGAGAGCCTATTGTGAGGATTTCTTGGGAAGAGTAGTTGAGTGCCTTTTGTATCTCCTAATTGAAATCAGTAGAGTGTTTCCTTGGTCATTAATGTGACCTAAATCTTTTGTTTGCTTTCTCTCTATTTATTCTTCGTGCTAGATACTTCGACGATCTGATTGCTTCCGCACGACGTATAACAATTGGTATCAGAGCTTTGGCGACAAAGATCTAGACAAAGAAGATGAGCAAAGGTGATGAAGATGCTTCTACTTCAATGGCGCAATTTTCAACAACGCGAACTATCGTATCCAGTACGAAGTTTGAAATTGAGAAGTTCGATGGGGGTATCAACTTCGACATGTGGAGATGCGAAGTACTTGACATCTTGAACCAACTTGATCAAGATCAAGTACTAGATGAGAGGCCGACTATGACATCGGATGCGGAGTGGAAGATGATGAACCAGATCGCTTGCGGCACTATCCGGCTCTACTTGACAAAGGAGAAGAAGTACCCTTTCATGGAGGAGACAAACGTGAAAGCGTTATGGGATGCGCTTGGTGAGAAGTACATGAAGAAGAACATTCAGAATCGCCTACACCTAAAGAAGAAGCTTTTTGGCCTCAAGACGGAGGAAGGAGTTTCAGTTGAAGAACACCTCGACTACTACAACAAACTCCTCACAGATTTAAGGAACATCGACGTCAAGGTGGAAGATGAGGACAAGGCGATGATTCTCCTCAACTCCCTGCATAAAGACTACGAGCACATCATTTCGATCTTAACCTATGGTAAAGAATCTATCATCTTCAATGAAGTTTCTAACGTTCTTGCTAGCAATGAATTTAGAAAGAAGGATGATGAGAAGATGAGGGGCCAAAGTCCAAAGCGCTTACCGTGGTTAGAGGTCGAAGTAATGAAAGAGGTGTATGCCGCAAAGGGAACCATAGATCCGAGACGAGGGACAATAGTAGAGCTCCGCGCACAGACATTGAGAGGGATCAATGTGCCTTTTGCAAGGAAAGAGGACATTGGGCGAGGGAGTGCCCAAAGGCCAATAAGAAGAAGGATGCTACCGCCAACATCGTCAAAAGCGGGGAGGTGGATGAGTGGGTCCTAGTTTGTGCGAAGAAAGGGGTGATGAAGGGTAGATGGGTGCTTGACTCGGGTTGCTCGTTCCATATGACACCCCACAGAGAGTACTTTACTACTTTCCATGAAGGTAGTAAGCGTAAAGTCCTTCTTGGAGACGATGGAGCATGCACGATGGCGGGCATTGGCACGGTCCGAATAAAGATGAGTGATGGTGTCATACGGCACATAGGCAATGTTCATTATGTGCCCGACGTGAAGTACAATTTGATATCGCTCGGTTCACTTGAAGCCAAAAGGGTTGTAAAGTGACTATGGAGTACGGCGCTTTGAAGGTGACACAAGGAGCAATGATCTTGATGAAGGGGAAGCGTGAATGCAACCTCTATTACTTGGATGGTACGGTGATGATGAAGACGACGAGAGTTCCAGATGAGCGAGCTACCAACTCAAGCTCGCACGCACCAAAGACAACGTCATTGGATGATCTACGGAAAGGTGGTACTAATAGAGGTGATGGTTCAAGTCAGTATGGTGGAGATACCTTATCTCCACAACTTGCACATCGGATGGATTCTATCAAAGTTTGGAGACCAAGGTATGCGAGATGCCAACTTGTAAAAAGGGTCTCGTTTGCTTTCTTTGTCAGGTGTGATGAGTCTCCGACCTTATTCGGTGAGGCGGAGCACAATGGCAACCTATGTGGATGAAGGAAAGATTGGTGTGATGAGATGGAATCAACGACGACTGATGAAGCCAATGATCGGATAGAGCTACTGTGCACTAGTGATTGTTCGACGGACGAGCTTATGAAAGTCAATATCGGAGTCAAGTTCGAGTATGGCTCGGACTTGTATGTTGACAATATGAGATGACTTTGGTGGCCCCTTATGGGGCAATGAGGCTCTGCGAAGCCATATGAGCCTTTCGAGGCAAGATGACGAGAACATGAGATGATTCTCACCGAGGAGGAGCGTTGACGGTTGATTATGTGACATAGACCTAATATCTCGTCAAAGTGGAGATTTGTGGTTGTTGGCTCGATCAGCCCCATGTGGCTGCCCTTGGGTTGGTTCACCAACACAAGGGGGTTGGTGGTGGGTTGGTTCACCAACACAAGGGGGTTGGTGGTGGGTTGGTGCACCAGCCACCACCCCCTTTAGCCCTATAAAAAGAGAGCAATGGCTTTGATTGTTTGCATCAAAAATTGAGAATCCAATTGAGCTTCTATTGAAGCATTGGGAAAACTTGTATGATGTCCTATTGGAAGTTCCATAGGATCATCAAGAGCCATCTTTGAAAGAGCAAATTGTGAGAATTTCTTAGGAAGAGTATTTGAATGCCTTCTGTATCTCCTAATTGAAATCAATAGAAGTGTTCCATTGGTCGTTAAGGTAACCTAAATCTTTTGTTTGCTTTCTCTCTATTTGTTCTTCGTGCTAGATACTTCGGCGATCTGATTGCTTCTCCACGGCGCACAACAGGGAACACCCCCGGACAGTCACGGTCAAGGCAGGAACCCAAGGGACAACCATGGCAAGGCTAGTTATAAACCCAAAATAGGTCACAGCCAGGGACATGGAGCCTCAAACAGTCACGTCAGTGGATAAGGGAGTCACGTGAGGGGTAGGTGAGAGGGCTGCTTGGTTCGATTGGGCTGAGAAAGCAAAAGAGAAGAAAAGAAAAGAAAGAAAGGAATAGAAAAATGGAGAAAGAAAAGAATATATATATACCTGACCGTTCATCTTGATCTCCACCCATTTTTTTTGGAGAACGGGCAAAACACATGGGATCGGGTTGAAAATTGGTTGGTCAGGTAGTTAGAGGGTAGAGATCAAGATGAACGATTCGGATCTTCCAAAAAATGGGGGGCATAGGATTTTTGGTAGGGGGTTATTTTTGGGGGTCATTTGATCCATCCTCATATATATATATATATATATATATATATATATATATGCAAAAAATGTACCTAAGAACGTGCGCAGGTAGAATTACCTGCGCACACCCCCTCTGTTCGGGGTTTCTAAATAATTTTTTTTGAATTTTTTTTTGCAGTAGCTAGATATACTTGTTATGAAGCTCCCCACAAAATTTCAGGTCAATCCGACACCGTTTGAGCCTCCGTTCATCGATTTCAAAAACGTTGCGCAAAACTGTCCAGATTCTGGACAGTTTTGCGCAACGTTTTTGAAATCGATGAACGGAGGCTCAAACGGTGTCGGATTGACCTGAAATTTTGTGGGGAGCTTCATAACAAGTATATCTAGCTACTGCAAAAAAAAATTTCAAAAAAAAATATTTAGAAACCCCGAACAGAGGGGGTGTGCGCAGGTAATTCTACCTGCGCACGTTCTCAGGCACATTTGCCTATATATATATATATATATATATATATATATATATATATATATATATATTATAAAAGAGAGATGTTATCAAGAGAAATTGGATAAGAGCTAATGGACAAGAGAAATTGGATAAGAGATATCTATATTATAAAAGAGGGATGTTATCAAGAGAAATTGGATAAGAGATATTGGAAAAGAGAAATTGGATACGAGATATCTATATTATAAAAGAGGGATGTTATCAAGAGAAATTGGATAAGATATATTGGACATGAGAAATTGGATAAGAGATATCTATATTATAAAAGAGGGATGTTATCAAGAGAAATTGGACAAGAGATATTGGACAAGAGATATTGGATAAGAGATATCTATATTATAAAAGAGGGATGTTATCAAGAGAAATTGGATAAGAGATATTGGAAAAGAGAAATTGGATAAGAGATATCTATATTATAAAAGAGGGATGTTATCAAGAGAAATTGGATAAGAGATATTGGAAAAGAGAAATTGGATAAGAGATATCTATATTATAAAAGAGGGATGTTATCAAGAGAAATTGGATAGAGATATTGGAAAAGAGAAATTGGATAATAGATATCTATATTATAAAAGAGGGATGTTATCAAGAGAAATTGGATAAGAGATATTGGACAAGAGAAATTGGATAAGAGATATCTATATTATAAGAGAGAGATGTTATCAAGAGAAATTGGATAAGAGATATCTATATTATAAAAGAGGGATGTTATCAAGAGATATTGGAAAAGAGATATTGGATAAGAGATATCTATATTATAAAAGAGGGATTTTATCAAGAGAAATTGGATAAGAGATATTGGACATGAGAAATTCGATAAGAGATATCTATATTATAAAAGAGGGATGTTATCAAGAGAAATTGGATAAGAGATTTGGACAAGAGAAATTGGATAAGAGATATCTATATTATAAAATAGGGATGTTATCAAGAGAAATTGGATAAGAGATATTGGACAAGAGAAATTTGATAAGAGATATCTATATTATAAGAGAGGGATTTTATCAAGAGAAATTGGATAAGAGATATCTATATTATAAAAGAGGGATGTTATCAAGAGAAATTGGATAAGAGATATTGGACATGAGAAATTGGATAAGAGATATCTATATTATAAAAGAGGGATGTTATCAAGAGAAATTGGATAAGAGATATTGGACAAGAGAAATTGGAAAGAGATATCTATATTATAAAAGAGGGATGTTATCAAGAGAAATTAGATAAGAGATATTGGAAAAGAGAAATTAAAAGATATCTATATTATAAAAGAGGGATGTTATCAAGAGAAATTGGATAAGAGATATCTATATTATAAAAGAGGGATGTTATCAAGAGAAATTGGATAAGAGATATCTATATTATAAAAGAGGGATGTTATCAAGAGAAATTGGATAAGAGATATTGGACAAGAGAAATTGGATAAGGGATATCTATATTATAAAAGAGGGATGTTATCAAGAGAAATTGGATAAAAGATATTGGACAAGAGAAATTGGATAAGAGATATCTATATTATAAAAGTGGGATGTTATCAAGAGAAATTGGATAACGGATATTGGACAAGAGAAATTCGATAAGAAATATCTATATTATAAAAGAGGGATGTTATCAAGAGAAATTGGATAAGAGATATTGGACAAGAGAAATTGGATAAGAGATATCTATATTATAAAAGAGGGATGTTATCAAGAGAAATTGGATAAGAGATATTGGACATGAGAAATTGGATAAGAGATATCTATATTATAAAAGAGGGATGTTATCAAGAGAAATTGGATAAGAGATATTGGACAAGAGATATTGGATAAGAGATATCTATTATATAAAATAGGGATGTTATCAAGAGAAATTGGATAAGAGAATTTGGACATGAGAAATTTGATAACAGAATTTGGATATCTATTATATAAAACAGGGAAATTGGATAAGAGAAAATATAAGAGATGAGATTTTGAGGGATAAAAGAGGAGGTGGAAATTTGCACATACAACACTGGTTTTTGCATTTTTTTCCCCTGGACCCTCCCCACACACCCACCCACACTTTTTATTCTCCCCCCTTCCGACCATTTTTTTCCAGTCCTTTGAAGATTTTGAATCTTATCATACTGGGACAAAGCTTTGTCCTACGTAGCAAGTTTGTTCTAGGTGGCAATGACAATTTTGAGGGACTTCAATTTTGGGAAAAAACTTAAATATGAGGGGAAACTTAAAATTTTGTGTGAAAACTTGAAATTTGGGGAAACTTGAAATATGTGGGGGAAAAAACTCAGCCATTAAAAAAATCGTGCCCTATGGGCACGGGTAATGACTAGTGTAGATATATATATATATATATATATATATATATATATATATATATATATATATATATATATAGCAAAAAATGTACCTAAGAATGACCTCGGGTAGAGATACCTGAGCACACCCCCGCTGTTCGGGGTTTGTGAGTATTTTTTTTGAAATTTTTTTTTGCAGTAGGTAGATATACTTGTTATGTAGCTCCCCACAAAATTTCAGCTCGATCCGACACCGTTTGAGCCTCCGTTCATCGATTTCAAAAACGTTGCGCAAAACTGTCCAGAATTTGGACAGTTTTGCGCAACGTTTTTGAAATCGATGAACGGAGGCTCAAACGGTGTCGGATCGAGCTGAAATTTTGTGGGGAGCTACATAACAAGTATATCTACCTACTGCAAAAAAAATTTCAAAAAAAAAACTCACAAACCCCGAACAGCGGGGGTGTGCTCAGGTATCTCTACCCGAGGTCATTCTTAGGCACATTTCCCTCATATATATATAAGGAGATGGGGTGAGATGGGGGCGCCTCCTTAGAGGCACCTTATATACCCTTTTTCCTATATATATATATATATATATATATATATATATATATATATATATATATATATATATATATGGGTAAAGGGATCCTAAGGTGCCTCCTTAGATTCAATCTAAGGAGGCGCCCCCATTTCCCCCCATCTCACACATTTTTTTTGAAATTTTTTTCATGGGTTTATTGTTCACCTCATGGATGATCAACATACCAAATTTCAAGGGATTCCAATACTATTTGAGCCACCATCTACCCCTTGCAACTTCATGGGTTTTAAGCACGTTTTCAAACCGTTGAAGTTGTAAGGGGTAGATGGTGGCTCAAAAAGTATTGGAATCTCTTGAAATTTGGTATGTTGATCATCTATGATGTGAACAATAATCACATGAAAAAATATTTTCAAAAAAATTGTAGGAGATGGGGGAAATGGGGGCGCCTCCTTAGATTTTCATCTAAGGAGGCACCTTAGATCCCCTTTTTCCTATATATATATATATATATATATATATATATATATATATATATATATATATATGAGGAGGGATCAAATAACCCCAAAAATAACCCCCAAGAAAACCCCCTAACTAAAAGTCTATGCCCCCCTATTTTTTCGGAAGATCCGAACCGTTCATCTTGATCTCCACCCTCTAAAACCCTGACCCACCAATTTTCAGCCCGATCCCATGTGTTTTGCCCGTTCATCCATCCAACCCAAATTTAACGGTTTTGCATGAACAGAACTTTTGCGAAGGGTTGATGAACTGGCAAAATACATGGGATCGGGCTGAAAATTGGTGGGTCAGGGTTTTAAAGGGTGGAGATCAAGATGAACGGTTCGGATCTTTCGAAAAAATAGGGGGACATAGACTTTTAGCTAGGAGGTTTTCTTGAGGATTATTTTTGGGGGTTATTTGATCCCTCATGTGTGTGTGTGTAAGGTTAATGGAGGAGTGCTGACAACGCTGGAAATTTTTCCAGCGCTGTCAGCGATCTGAGCACCCTACACATATTTTATTAATTTTTTTCTGCAGTAGTTAGATAAACTTGTTACCTAGCTCCCCACAAAATTTCAGGTCGATCCAACACCGTTTGCGCAACGTTTTTGAAATCGATGAACGGAGACTCAAACGGTGTTGGATCGACCTGAAATTTTGTGGGGAGCTAGGTAACAAGTTTATCTAACTACTGCAAAAAAAATTTTAAAAAATAATATGTGTAGGGCGCCCAAATCGCTGACAGCACCGAAAAAATTTCCAGCGCTGTCAACACTCCTCCATTTTTCACTATGTGTGTGTGTGCGCGCGCTCAAAAAAAAAATATACCTAAGAACGTGCACAGGTATCGTTACCTGTGCAAAAAATATACCTAAAAACTGTAGTCCCATTACCAGTATATTCATATGTAAAAGAGTGATAACTAAATGCATGGATAAAATATGCATCAGGGTAAATAAGTTAAGATATGCCATAGTATGCATATCAATCATAAGGCACAATGTGCATATTAGGATTTTATCACCCTTGGTAGCACTTTGGTAAGAAACATCTTAGATTGTATATGATTAGTATGTCTACGACTTTTAAGTGCACAAACAAAGTATATGTGACTTATGTTAGACTATACACAATGAGAAGGCCTTGTAAAAAATATTCAGATTCTTGTTCACCATATATATATGTACACACACATTATTTACAATAGTCAGAACCATCGAAACACTAGAGTTTTTGAATGGGTAATTTTTAGTTTTAGGAAAAGTTTTAAAAATAATATCAATTTTCGACCAACAACAAAAATAATATCAAAAATCGACCAACTTTGGCCACGTCAGCGGCGCTGCGCCGCTAACAGTTATAATTCGATTTGGCCGCACTTGGCAAGTGCGTTTTTTTTTGGCCGCACTTGCCAAGTGCGGCCAGTAAACACGGCATGAAGAGGCCCGTGACTTAAACTTAAGTCACGGGCCTCTAAAACTGGCCGCACTTGCCAAGTGCGGCCAGTTTGCCCTATTTCCCATTAGTCATTCTGGCCGCACTTGGCAAGTGCGGCCAAAAAAAAACGCACTTGCCAAGTGCGGCCAGATCGAATTATAACCGCCAGCGGCGGAGCGCCGCCGACGTGACCAAAGTTGGTCGATTTTTGATATTATTTTTTTTGTTGGTCGAAAATTGATATTATTTTTAAAAATTTTTCTAAATCTAAAAATTACCCTTTTTGAATACTTCAACTGGCAGTAACCAATTGGAATATAATTTGAAGTTTACGGTTTCATTGTCCATCCTAACATCATCCATACACCTTTTACATCCAGCAGGTTAAAATAGAATCGTGTGAACAATCTCTGACTCGTAGTTCAGGAAACAAAAAGTAGGAAAATGGACCAAAATATAGAACCAATATAAATAAAACTACACTAAACTAAATGTCAATAAAATGCATGGGATTGTCAGACCATGGCTAAAAAATAGTTCCACCTCTCTATATTGAAGTTTCTTGCAACAAAACGACCCAAGAAATAGTTTTGCTTGCCGGTTTGTAGCAAAAATCAAACATAAAGGGAAATAAAGACATGGATTGTTGCTTGCATCAATTAAACAGCTACATTTGCAGCCCTGATTGCACATCATCTTTAAATTTGGGAGGGGGCATGCATGTTTTAATATCTTAACTCTTAATCAAAGCCCTTCACTCTTGTATGAGAGTTTGGAGATATCTGGAGTGCTTGTTGCTTGGTTGCTTGAGCTTAACTACATGACAACATAAGCTAGAAAAGGCATCAAAATATACTTTTCAAATGACCATCAATTTTGTATGGCATGGCTCTTGGGTAATAACTTCCGTTAACTATGCACTTGCCCACTAATGAGAGTCCGCCTCATGTCAATACCAAGTCAGGAAAAACTTAGTCTCAGGTCTTCAGTGTAGAATTCTCAATTTACAACACAGCTCCATTGCTGACCTCAATCTGATGGAAGACTGATCTTTCACACATGTTAATCAAACTTAATTGCGACAGGAACCCAAATATACTTCTAGTTTATCATTTAAACAACCAGCATAAAGAATCTATTCAGTATATGGCATGTACTTTTTGAAGTTCATATTTTTAGAGTGTCAAAATTACTCTAATTTATAGCAGAGACTATACTTCATTACAATCCCATAGAGAATATGCATGGCCATTGTTCATCAGATATATAGATGAATAGAGAAGGACAGACTACAAGGACAACAGCACAACAGACTCATGTAATAGATATATAAACAGATAATTAATAACAGAACTCACATATCATCTCCAAGCACACCACCATGGTTGTTCTTGTACATAGTATAAAGAAACCTGACACCGTCTCTTTGATGTTCAAGCAGCCTACAGTTGATGGATGCAGGAACCTGCAAGATGATTGAAATTGGTTAGTTTTGCCAGCACTATACAGAAAATACTATTATATAAGCAAGTTTATGTAAGTCCGCCATTGTCACATCTATTTCAAGTTTTAACTATATGCATGTATACTGTTAGCATATGTGCATACATCGATAATTAATAAAACTCACCAAAATAAGCTAGAAATTATTTCTTCAAAGTATCATTGACTCCTCTAAAGACAATCGATAAAATTTTCAGGAATGCCTTATAATTTAGCTTGAACATGTATATATGCAACATAATCACCAAATTTCAATATTCCCAATTCTCAGTGAACCGATAGTCATGTGTAAACAAAATTCCAGCTTCGAAAAAAGCACCAACAATCTCAATACTCGATCAAATTATCTTCTTTATTATTTAAATGGGAGAGAACATCAAGCCCAAGCAATCACCTGAACGACTGGAGACTCGCCGGGGGAAGAAAGCACCAGAGGCTCGAATGGCCCTTTGGGGGTAAGCTGAAGGAATGTGCGCTAACAGCCTCGCGATTAAACCCGCTAACAATCGAAACCCCATCACTTTTCTCATCCATGTCTTCTCCTTCTTCCTTTAGTTCTTCGTCGTCTTCTTTTTCTGCAACAACCGGAAGGGTTTTGTTAGGGATTTGGGAGCCGATTGCGTCGAAAGGAGGGAAATCTAGGCGCTTGAGCTGCTGTGAGAGCGAGGATTTCGGGGGTTTCCTCGAAAAATTAGGGTTTTGGGACGATGCGGGCTCGAAATTGGTAGAAACGGAAGAAGATGCCGAGGTCTGGGCGCAGGGCTTGAGAGCTTCTTTGAGGCGGTTCAACGACATTTTGAGGATGACGGTTTTTTTGGTTTTCTCCGTGGATTAGTTATTAATGGAGAAAGGAAGACTCGAGTGGGAAAATGAGAAGAAATTGTTAACAAATTCAATGCTGTTAAAAGGCAATAGAACTCAAGAGAGAGTGACAAGCTTTCTTATGAAAAGAGTGAGTAATCATGGCAATAGGCCATGGTTCTCTATATATTAAACTAGAGAAGGGAGATGAAGGGCCTCAAGGAGACCAATGGTCCACATTACCCATAGTAATGGGGACCAATGAGTGGGTAATGAAGGGAGCGGAGGCCAAAGGCCTCCCTCATTCATAACACTCCCCCTTACTCATTCATCACTTTGGTCTCTGCATCTGAGGCAAAGAGGGGTGGATACTTCTGGATCCAGAGTAAGTGTGTTTGCCTCGTTAAAACCTTAGCTGTGGAAAACCCAGTGGGAAAAACCCAACAGCTTAAGGGAAAAGAGTGCAACCCACGGGTTACTCCCCCTGATCCGTACAAGCTTCAGGCTTGCAGGTCTTTCAATTGTTGCATACCAATGTTCTTTACAAGCTTTACAAAAATACATTTGGGCAAAGAATTAGTAAAAAGATCAGCTAAGTTGTTGCAGGACTGTATCTGCTGAACTTCGATCTGCTTGTCCTCCTTTAGCTCATGTGTCCAGAAAAACTTGGGAGATATGTGCTTCGTCCTGTCGCCCTTGATGTAGCCTTTTTGAAGTTGAGCAATGCATTCAGCGTTATCTTCAAACAGGACGGTAGGCTCCAAATCACCGGTCTTCAGGCCAGTAGATTGAAGAATGTGTTGGACGACGGATCGTAGCCAAAAGCACTCTCTGCTTGCTTCATGGATCGCAATGAGCTCCGAATGGTTGGATGATGTAGCTGTTGTGGTTTGCTTTACCGATCTCCAGGCCATGGTTTTCACTGTGAACAATCGAGTGGGAAAATGAGAAGAAATTGTTAACAAATTCAATGCTGTTAAAAGGCAATAGAACTCAAGAGAGAGAGACAAGCTTTCTTAGGAAAAGAGTGAGTAACCATGGCAATAGGCCATGGTTCTCTATATATTAAACTAGAGAAGGGAGATGAAGGGCCTCAAGGAGACCAAGGGTCCCCATTACCCATAGTAATGGGGACCAATGAGTGGGTAATGAAGGGAGGAGAGGCCAAAGGCCTTCCTCATTCATAACAAATGCCTTGTATACATTTTTAGGAAGCAATTTTTTAAGTCTAATAAAATAAAAATTAACAGATTTAAATCAAATAATTATTACTAATAATTCAAAATATTTAATATTTTAATCCTAATTAAATTCGACATAAATTTAAACAGTTGTTAATATTTAAACCTTATTTAATTCTAATTAAAATTAATAATTCAAAATTAGCAAATAATAATCACAAAGAAACATAAAATAAATAATAATTAAACATTTTAGAAGAAAGAGACAAGATACACGCAGATTAGATGGAGAAAAACAGTAGAGATTTAGGGCCCGTTCTTTTGTAGGAAAGTATAAATGGGAAAGTTGAGAGAGTGTGGAATCTGATGAGAGAGAAATTGATGTGTAGTGTGTTCTTTTGGTGGAAAGTGGGGTTGGATTGTGGAGTTGGAAAGTTGGGATCGGTCCCACTACATGTAGTGTGTTCTTTTGGTTGAAGAAAGTTGGATGATGAAAGTGGTGTGGGGTCCACTCAATGTGTTTTAAAATAATCTAATTAATATAGTATCTAATTAATCTTAAACTAATTAATCTTAAAATAATATATTAATATAGTATCTAATTAATCTTAAAATAATTAATTGTCTTTTAAAAAACCAATGTGTTTTAAAATAATTAATTGTCTTTTAAAATAAGTAATTAATTAATCCCAAATCCCATCTCAAATATTAATTAATATAGTTCCTATTTGGATTATTAAAATAATTAAGTGTGTTCTTTTTAAAAATCATTGGCTTTTAAAAATCAATTCCCATCTCAAATATCAGGCGTTGCCTGCTGGAACAAAAAAAAACAAAGAAGAAGCAGGCGTTGCCTGTTGGAACGAAAAACAAAAAACAAAGAATAAGCAGTGCTTGCGATCGATCGGAGGGGAACGGGCATGGTGGGACCCAGCGCGGAACAATTCTCGTGTAATCCGCGCAATTTGCGGAAGAAACCAAAACTCGCTGAGATTCCTGCCTGACAGCGCCACGTAGGCTGAAATTCCCAAATCCCCGTTTGCCCAAAAGAACACACGTTTAAAAAGACAGGTTGGAATCCTAGCAAACAGTTGATGAATAGTGTAAAATGAGAGAATATGCCCTACTATCTTGCAAAAGAACAGGCCCTTAGTAGAGATTTAGGCCCTGTTCTTTTGCAAGAACGTTTGCTGAGATTCCTCCAAAACCGGTCCCATCCTTCTCTCTCTCATCTCTTTCCTAATTTGTGTTCTTTTGCAGCAGTGGATTCACAAACGAAATTTGCTGAGCTGGCATTCCATGGCGTTCCAAATTGGGCTGCAGGCAATCCCCGCAAAAAGCGAGGATTACACAGGATTCCACGGGTGTGGCCCCCACTCCCTTCTCTCTCTATTCCCAGCTGCTTCCCCATTTGAGGCTTTTGTTTTTTTTTTAATTTAAAAATAAACCGCCACTGATTATTTTAATAATATTTAATTAATTATTATATGTAAAGTGGACTCCACATCTCACTTTTTATCTCAACTTTCAATCCCAAAAGAACACACATACACAAAAAAGTTGCTGCGGGACCCACAATCAACTTTCTAACTCAATTTCTCTCTCATTAGATTCCACACTCTCTCAACTTTACCAATTATACTTTCTTGCAAAAGAACAGGCCCTTAGAGAAAGTATTCTAAAATCTGGAAAATTGACTTTAAAATAAATAAATAAAATCCAACACTGAATGGCCATTACAACTATTAATGGTGTATTCAACCATTGCACATTGCATAATTTTTCCATCTCGAAGCGTGACAGCAGTATAACCACATTAACTAAATAGTCACGTCACCCATCAAGATACAATATAATTACAAAATACGTATATAAACACTGCATTTACAGAATAAAGAAGATGAAAACAAAATTTAAGAATACACATTTAACTTCATCGAGATTACATTCTCATTTGGGACTAGCAGCAGTCCCTCGACTGCTCCACCCTCTTAACGGCCCCCACTGAATTTGCTGGAAGGCAGCAGCACGGTTATTACAGAAATAACTTCACAAATAACATCAGAAGTTTTCTTCATCGACCTCCTAATGACAGTAGATATCAATACTCCTTGGGGATGAATCAAGTGCCATGCATGTAAAATAGCCCTTCGCGAGATCCCAACCAAGCACCCCAACTATGGGTTAGGCTTAGGGAATTTTCTTCACAATATTGTGTTGGTCCGAGTCCATGAACCCCTGCTAGCCAGCCATATGTACGTTAACAACCGTTGGAATAAGAAAGCAACATAAATTTTACAATCAGCTAACGAACATTCAATTGTTTCCTACCATGTGGCCAGCAAACTGTTGCAAGGATTGAATTTGAGATGTTTTCCTCAAAGATTAGCTCGCCGGTCCTTACGCTCCAGATTCTAGCATAGCGGTCCTCTCCACCTGATATGGAAGTTCTGCACTATTGTCACGGTTTTCTCACGGTTTTCTGAATACTACTATGTAAAGGTTTAAAAGAAATACCTGATAACACGAGTGTTTCGGATGGATTCACCCCAAGCTGCAGATGAGAGTGTGAATTTACATGCCCCTCGTATGACTGAATAGCTCCTCTACGAAGAAGACGACGATCAAATAGCTTAATCTGCATCAGTAGTGAAGAGTTCAGTAGTGAAGAGAACTCTTACTTTCGAGGCTATCAGAATAACTTGTAAAGGACTTGTGAATTAGGTAACAACGGTTTGGAAGTCTCTTTTAAATGTTTGCAAGATGGCCTTCCAATCTTTCCTAGGAGTCGACAACTACAGCAATGGGTGAATCGGCTTCTGTGCACCCAGAGGTTAGGGCTTGTTCATACGCATATAAATAGAGGCTTGTAGTGGCTTAAGCAGATAATATTCCTATGGGAATATATGATGACAAAATAAAAACACAAGAATAAAGAAGTTATTTGCCCATAAAAGTGAAAATTACAAATTGATAAATTAACATAGATATACATGTAATTCCGTTGAAGTTTTATATACCTTTAGGTAGGCATCGTCTGCTTTTATTAAATTTATTAATATTTTAAGGACTGCTTTAGCTGGCAAAAAGAAAAGGCCTTCAGGACTTGATGGAATCTTAAAGCATTGGTGTACATCATAGACAGGTAACTCATGTGCATGTGCTTCAGCGTGGATGAGATTGTAAATACTGGCTATATATTTATGTTGATCAATTTCACTTGAACGCATGCGGTTAAGCTGACCGAATGGCTTTTCACAGCACATAAAGAACATGTCCTCAACTGCTGACCATCCAGCAGTGCCTTTCACACCCATTACCGTGAACACTGCGCTGAGCAGTGCAATGAAAAGAATACAATACGCTTTATTTATATTTACAAAGTGTGTTATGCTTAGTTTACTGCCTTTATATATGAGGTGTTGCTCCATAGTCTAAGTAGTAGTTGGGTAGGCACTTTTACCCATTTTCATCATAATGTCCTATTGATGTATCACTCTCCCCCTTAGAATAGATGGTGACCACATCGACCATCTAACACACACACACACACACACACACACACACACACACACACCCCCCCCCCCCCCCCCCCCCCCCCGCGGCGGGTAGTCGAACCCCGTCTCTGCTTGTCTTCGTCCAAAGCAAAGCCACATTCTTAAGTAGACATATATCTAAACGTGATGGAGACTGTAAAATAGATAAAGGTGTTTTCTGCGCAGTTGACATGTTGCAATAAGAAACAGCCCCACCCCCCCCCCCCCCCCCCCCCCCCCCCCCCCCCCCCCCCCCCCCCCCCCCCCCCCCCCCCCGAATAAAATCTGCTAACTGGAGACGTCATCTAGCACAGTTCACGATGGTGCACAACAGTATATCCATGTAAGATACTACATAGCATAGTAGAGCTTTGGTAAAAACATCCTATATTAAACATCCCCTAATCTAATCTATCATCTTCTTATAATGGGTAAATTAAGAAACACTTTTAGAGAAATTCTTTGCATACAGCAGACAGTGTTATGCAGGATAAACATTATCAGGTCCAATGCAAGTGTACATATTGAATCGGCCATGCAGTAGGCTATCCATTTAGTGAACTGCATACAACCATTACCTGTGGAACTTCAATGAGCAAAAAACTTTCATCTCTGTGGAAAGGTCAAATGGACAATTCTCCAATAACAGCAGCATAATAGATAATATGGAGGGACCAAAAATCGAAAGGCTAAACACAGCATGTGCTATTGTATATGTACATATCAAAGAAAGATCAAAATTATGAGTATACAAGATGTATAGATGGTAATTAAAATATTAACTCACAGATCCATCCATGGAGCTTCCTAAAAAGTAGTTTTCATCAGATTGGAGTGCTACCAAGCTGCAGTTTAGTATGCCACAGTTAGACAAGCCAAAGAAGATCTTATAAAGCAACATATATGAGGTGCCTACAAAACATACTAACACCTGCAAACAGCTGAGGGCATCAAGGGGTGATTGTATAAAGTTGAAGTTCTCTTGGTCTGTAAAATACACAAAACCACCAACATTAATTCTTGAAAGGTACATCAGTCAACATATTGACATGTAAGTATTACTGCTTCAAGCGAAAAGGAATCATTTCACATGCCAAGATATTTATGATATTTCCCTCCTGCTCCTAATTATTCCAAACTAGACTGTCAACAATCAGTGTGAAGGTTGAAATCAAACCAAGCCTTCAGTAAAGTCTGATCAAATGCTTCCACTGATATTTCTCTAGAAATCTTGCTCCATATAGTTAACCAGTTTAAAAGGAATATGTTTGGTACTGCTTCAAATATTTTTATAACAGTCATTGTGATTTTCCACATAGGTTTCCATGTCCTAAAAGCAATTTTCTACTCCTTGATCAAAAGTAATAAATTCACTGATGAAAAATGCTAATCGTCGATGACCCTTCAATCGACATTCATATTTTTGGAGTACCTCAAACCTTTGTCTAGACCTTTTGTCATGGCTAACAGGAGGTGCGTGATTTGTTCTCTGAACAATTGGTGATGTACCATGCCTGGATGAAACCTGTGAAGACCGTGATTGTTTCTCCCGCACATCGACGTCAATAATAGCTCCATTTCGAAGCCCACAGAGGACAACATTTCCCTGCAATAGACGAAAAAAATAAACTGGGCATAAGCAAATGTTTCAGAATTAGTAAAACTGACATGCGCAAACAGCCTTCTGTGAGGGAAAAGTGGACTAGACTGTAGCATAGAATCACAAAGGGCCATTAGCATAATGTAATAGTCATCTCAGCCCAAAAAAAACAAAATATAATACCAAGAAAATCCACATACACAAACTTGCATGCTCACTGCTCAGATGAAACAAAATATCAATTGAAAGTTCAAATATGAATTGCCCCATCTCAATCATGAGAAAAATCCAACGTTCATCATGATTTACTAGGATGCTAACTTAAGAAAATTAATCATATAAAAATAACATTAGAAACGCAATCAAATTGATATAAGAAATGATTGTGATGCAATAAAGAGGCGGTGGCAAGGCCAAAAAGAGAATAATTTTTCAGATGTCATATCAGGATAATTGAAAGAAATATGATACCAATGGGCATTGATGATTTTCGAGAGAAAAGAAGGATAATTGGTTTATGGACATCAGTTCATATATATATATATATATATATATATAGGTTGACTAGGATCCATTGGATGGATCAAACATGCGGATCCATCCAAGTGGAATTTAAAGCTAGACAATGTAAATAGAAAATCCGACCGTTGGATGTCATCTAACATGTCTAAACTAGCTCCAAACAAAATTTCAACTAATTTGGACATGTTTTGCCCATGCATCAAGTGGTTGCAAAATTAGCCGATTTTATAACTATTCAAAAACATCGATTTTGCAACCACTTGATGCATGGGCAAAACATGTCCAAATTAGTTGAAATTTTGTTTAGAGCTAGTTTAGACATGTTAGATGACATCCAACGGTCGGATTTTCTATTTACATTGTCTAGCTTTAAATTCCACTTGGATGGATCCGCATGTTTGATCCATCCGAATGGATCCTAGTCAACATATATATATATATATATATATATATATATATATATAAGATTTATCTTGCAAAAAATATATATATATATATATAAGATTTAATGTAGAAAAGGTGGCACCTGGGCTTGTTGAAAAGGTGACACAAAAAAGATGGGAAGTAATAGACCCCACATGGGCTTGTACTCGTGGGGCCCCACCTTTTTGTGTCTTGCACCTGATCCAATGGAACAGGTGCCACCTGCTCTACATTAATCCTATATATATACACACACACACACATATATATGGTCACCTTAGATCCCCTTTTTCCATATATGGTAAAGGGATCCTAAGGTGCCTCCTTAGATTCAATCTAAGGAGGCGCCCCCATTTCACCCTATCTCACACATTTTTTTTGAATTTTTTTTCATGGGTTTATTGTTCACCTTATGGATGATCAACATACCAAATTTCAAGGGATTCCAATACTTTTTGAGCCCACATCTACCCCTTGCAACTTCGTGGGTTTTTCAGCACGTTTTTAGACCGTTGAAATTGTAACAGATAGATGGTGGCTCAAAAAGTATTGGAATCCCTTGAAATTTGGTACGTTGATCATCCATGATGTGAACAACCCCATGAAAAAAATTTCCGAAAAAATTGTAGGAGATAGGGGAAATGGGGGCGCCTCCTTAGATTTTCATCTAAGGAGTCACCTTAAATCCCCTTTTTCCACACACACACACACACACATATATATATGGTAAAGTGTTCCTAGGGTGACTCCTTAGATTGAATCTAAGGAGTCGCCCCCATTTTCACTCATATCCCACATTTTTATTGGATTTAATTTTTAATGAGGTTGTTGTTCACATCATGGATGGTCAACATACCAAAATTCACGTCATTCCAATACTTTTAAAGCCCTCATCTGCCCCTTGCAATTTCAACGGTCTGAAAACGTGCTGAAACACCCATGAAGTTGCAAGGGGTAGATGGGGACTCAAAAAGTATTGAAATCCCTTGAAATTTGGTATGTTGATCATCCATGAGGTGAACAACCCCATAAAAAATCCGGAAAAAAACGTGGAAGATGGGGGGAAATGGGGGCGACTCCTTAAATTGAATCTAAGGAGGCACCCTAAGAACACTTTACCCATATATATATATATATATATATATATATATATATATATATATATATATATATATATATATATATATATATATATATATATATATATATATATAAGCCCACGAGAGGGTGTCCCAGTGGTAAGTCATTCCGCTCCAAAGCCAAGGGGTACGGGGTTCGAGGCCTATGGCCGCCGTGACTTGGTAATTATTGTGGAATTTGTTGTGGAATTATTTACACTGGGGCTACATCTCCCCTCTCGGACTTACCCGGGGGCCGTTGGGGGCACGGCGGTTTCCCCCCAGTTTGCATAGTCTCGGCCGGGCTCTCGCCTTACCCTCCTAAGGCAAAGGCGGGGGGAGGGGGTTGGGGATTTTTCTGGGTTGTCATATATATATATATATATATATATATACACAATAACCAGAACATTTACGATGTGCTAAGCATTTAGCTCAGATATAAGGACATAGAATAAGTAGAATGGCAACAGGAACAGTGTTTCTATTAGCAATAAGATATAAGATTTGAAACAGACGATATGTTACAAAACTCTACACTTGATACCCAAAATAACACCCACATGCTCAAGCATTTAGCATATGGCATTCGTAATCAGTATACCAAACCACATCTCAGAAGGTAACTGCAAAATGCTATCCCCAATAGCAATTGAAATCATTCATAACTACTGCAAATATCAGGATAACAGTACTGAAAGGAAAATGCTAATATGAAATTTCTGCCGGAAATAGAAGCTAAATAAAATGAGTAGCAGTCTGTGGTTAAAACATGATATTGCTAATTGTCAAGAATTTAAGATAGCAACCAGCATACACTGTTTAAAGTGGCGGTAGAAATTGACTGTACATGACCTTTATTTATTAATATGTATAATAGTAGTGATACATAAATGTATTATCAGTTTTTGAGCAGACCCCTGGAGAACAAAGATATATCATTTCAACCAAACTCTGCTCGTATGGTAAAATATAAAATGAAAGAGAGATAAAAGCATATGAACAAACAAATAAAGATCACAGTCATAGGTTATCGAAATCTATCTGCAATGAATAATTAAACAAGTAGCCTTCAGCAGTAAATATTCCCTGCCAGAAATTGAGTGTCAGTACTGTAGAAGTCATTTACTCTATCTGGATTTGTGTCAGAATAAATTATTTTACAAGCCAACTGTTGACATGTTCGATTTTAAAACCAGAATGGCAATATCATGCAGTTAACTAAACACGGATAAATTTTTGTAGCCCAAACTAGGCCGTGGAAGAAAAAAAGGATAAATGTGTTTTAACTCAAAACCATCCATGTGACATGGCTCATGGTTATATGATGGTCAACGCATGTAAAAGATTTCTTACTTGAGAGGTTCCATCTGACATATTGAATAATTTAGACAAACCAGTCTACAAGTTTCCCCGTCAAAAAATATGCGCAACGGAGTCTGTAACTTATGTCAAGTTAAGAATCGGAGGAATCATAAGAACTCGTTGTAAATAAGAGACCAAAAGATATTAACATAAGCATAAACCACTTAACAAAAACTAGATATAACTCTAGTGGTGTAGCATTGAAGCGTAGGGGGAAAAAGCTGGCCCAATGCTATATTACCGAAAGGTCAAACTGTTGTGAGAAGACGTCGCTTTTACTGCGGTACACCCATGATGAAACTCTGGTCTCTAAATTTATCAAAGCAACCCCCAAATTTGTGCCTATAAGGAAATGAAAGATAAAGTTACAGTCTTACATAATACAGTCAATAATACAACTCTGTGAACCATATGTCACTTGAATGATTAGTAGGAACAAAATGCAAAAAAATTCCTTTAAGAGTAAAGGAATCTAAGAGAAGAAGTTTTTTTTTTTAAATGACATATTTCTCAATTTGCACGCACATTAAAATCTATATTGGTCAAAATAAAGCAAAGACAAAGGGATAAAAGATTGTAGTCTGTGTTCACAGAAAATAAAAATGATGCATTAATGTAGTAAACAATGGTTTGGTGGATCTCACATCAATGCATTCAAAATAAATAGAACTTCATTGCTAGAGATAAAATAGGAGAACGAAGTTTAAACCCAAAGCCCACATTTTTACAATGAAAACGCTCAGTTCTCAATTACCATCATGAAGAACAAAAACATGGAACCATCTAAGAGTATAACATTACAGGAAGATGAAGGATATGCAAATGGCCTTTGGTCTTATTTTAAACTTAAAGAAATGATAATACATCAAGATGAATCTAAGTTACAAGGGAGTTAAAGGGGGCTTTTTTGCTTCTCGTTCAGACAGGATTACAACCAACTCTGCAAAGTTTATCTTGTTTCATCATCTGCGTTGAAAAAGTAGCAGAATTCTATCTCCAAACTAATAAATGAAAGCAAATTGCAAGAACTCACCAACTACTGCATGTGTTCCATTCTGACTGCAGTCAGCGGTCCATATTGTGCAATCAAATGAACGAAGCTTTGAAGTTCTTCTATGAAGGTGGAAGGAACTTGATCTGAAATCTATAGGTTCAGTAAGATTTACCATGTAGACAGACCCACCAGACACTCCCGATCCAAGAGTGGTCACCATGCTTTGACTTGTCAAGGATCCAATTTAATCTACACAATATATGTGAAAGATTTTTTGCAGCACAATAAATATATGATAACCCAGAAGCAAATACTTTGAGCTGTGTTGCCTCTTCTTTTTCCCAACATGGGTATATTGGGTATTAAAAAATTTCAAATTTTTTCAAATATTAGGAATTCGTATTAAAATCTAATGATAAATTGACATATACAAACCCTAGTTTTACCGAAATTAATGTTTTAGCATGCATGTAAATGTGTGTGTATCCAATTTTACTTTTTTTAAAAACAAATTATCCTTCTTCGAAATATGAAGAATTAGGTATTAAGCTATTTTTTCATAGTTTATATTTTGAGAAAGCGTTCAATCTTTTGATGTATTTAGATTCTCTATATTTAACTTTACCTAATTGATCTATCTAAATATACTCCTGTAAACCTGTCAAATTATAATGTCACATCTAATAAGCATGGCTGAAATCCATATAATTAGAATTCAACTTAATAAGAAGAAAATCGGATGGATGGCTGATGGTCTGATGATAGATGTCCTCTCTCCAAGTGCATGTCACATGATCAAGACTAGTTATTATCTATTATACAATAGAGGATGTTTGTCCTAGGTGGCATGTTTGTCCCATGGGGTAATGTCACATCGCCAGATGCCACCTAGGACAAAACCCCCACATCCCCTCGATTATTTACATGGTTGTCATTCCCTCTTCATCCCAAAAAAATCAACCCCAAGCTCACTTGTTTACATTTTTGCCCGAGGGGATTTTTCCATTATAAGCCCCAAGGTTTTTTGCATTTATCCTTTAACCCCCCCCCCCCCCCCCCCCCCCCCCCCCGCGCGATGATACCAACACATACACCTACACTTCTCACTCCTTTCGTTTGTGTGCGTGCACTGCATCCTGTTCGTGGGGGGGATTTTGGCTCCATGCAGTGTGTGCACGGATTATTTCTAGTTATTCCACATTGGAGAAAGTAGGTGGTATATTGTTATGCATGTGAAGAAAACTAAAGCAAATTATTTGAACACATAAAGACATGAATTGTTCTTGGATACAATGCACTCGGAAAGGATGAAGCATCCTCAGCTTGATCATGGCAATGCCTCCCAATCCTTCGTATGCAAGATATATTGGAGGAAAAACTTGTTGAGGACTCTGGGGCACTCCAAAGGCTTCCTAATGAAATATTATCACGGAATTCGTGCGCCGTTCCATCTGGCCAGACATGCTCTGGTGTGCATCGGGAACCAGAACTGAAGCATTGTCCCACGTTTCCAACTTCATACAGACTGCAAAAATAAGGTGCATTCACCCAAGAAAACTTAAGTACAAATGGTTTGACATGCATGTATGGTGTTGCACAATTAGATTCAGAATAAAAAACAAGCCAGGGGAGCATTATAAATGAAAGGAGATAAGGTATTAACTAATGCACAATTTAATAAAACAAAAGATCAAACCTTCTACTTGTGGTAGGGTCAACACCAAGAAATCCAATGTATAATAGCATAGCCTCTGTGATGCAGAATGAACAGGAAACACATGCAAGTTCTTTCAAAAATTGAAGCAAATCCTATGCCATAAAGAACTCATGATCGAAGAACAAGAAATTAAAGTTTCATGTTTCATTTAGGAGTTTTGGACGATTTAATCTTTTGGTTTTTGAGTCCTTTTACATCTCTTTTATTTCAGTTTTTTAAATTTCTCTTTAAAGTCTTTTTTGGGTTTTCTTTTGAATAAAGGGTCTTTTATTTTATTCTTGGGTTTGAGATGGTTTCTTATATTAGAGATTGAGTCCATTTAAGATTTTAATTTGAACCTTCTGTAGCCTTAATTCTAGTTTGTGTAAGATTAATTTTTAAAGAGTCAAGTTTTATTTTCTATATAATGGGATTCATGACTTTCGCTGTAATCAGAAGATGAAAGATTGAACAAAATCTGAGTTTGTAAACTTGGTTTGCAACAGTGAAATCTTTTACATATGAGGTGCAAGTGTGGATGAGGAATCTTCTGAGCGTAAGATCCGAAGGAATCTTAAATGTGCGAGGTGTTAAAGTTGGTTGTCGTTCGATTTCAAGATGAGAAGCTTAAAACTTTCTATCATTTAGCTTAAACCCCCTAATTTTGTTCTTTCCCAAATCCACCACAAATACTGTAAGTTTAATTCCTTCTCCTCCTCCTCCTCCTTCAATTGGTATCAGAGTATAATTTCCTTTCTTTTTTCCCTTTTGTCATCTTTTTGATTTTTTTCCCTTTTAAGCTTAGTTTTCTCTAGCAAAAAGAGTCAAAAAAAATTAGTTTAGCAAAAATCCAGTTCAGAAAAAAAATTTAAGCAATCACAAAACCTTGCTACAGTACCCGCGGCTGGTACAATATCACATCTGAACAGTAATTTCAGTTTCTACTACAGTAATTTCTACAAATTGTGAAATCTTGAGCTATTTTTTGATGATTATTGAACCATTTTGAGATTGATTTTTGAGCAGTTTAAAGCTAGATTTCAATCATTTGATATTCATAGGTAATCAAGATAAACTTTACAAATTGCTTTTGGTCCGGTACATTATCCTTGAGTAGATCATTGCCCGTCCTGATGCCCTAGAAGTGTGATACCAAAAAATAAGTTTATTCCACATGAACATCAGGTATGGTATTCTTTTGGGTTGAGCATGAAGTCATCTAAGACCAAACCAGAGCATGAGCCCGAGTTTGAGTCCGGGATCGAGCCTGAATCTGATTCAACAATCATGCCTAAGTCTGATGCCCGGCCTAAGCCTAACTCAACATAACTTGTGTTAAATCCTAAGTCCGATTTTGAGCCTGAGATGGAGCTACAGCTTAGAGACAGAATCAAATGCATAGTCTAAATTAACAATGTGATAGGATTTGCAAGAAAATTTGGGGACAAAATTAGTGTTTTAATTGAACGTAGAAAGGGTTACAAGATAATTGGCCTATTTGGAGAGAAGCACCGCTCTCCCAAGCCTCCAATTCGAGAGGGTGGCCGAACTCTATCACTAAACTAGGATTCTAATCTATTCTTTCTCACAAAATCAACATACCTCATACTCTTCCTAATTCGCCACATGTATAACAATCAGATTTCCCCTTAATTATGAAAACACTCATGGACCCCAAAATTACAGAATTGGTGCTATTATTTTGTGGACGCCACCGCCGCTGGTAAGTCACAAATTCATCATTACTTTCCAAAAGAGACAACTTGTCCTCAAGGTGAAAATCTGAAACCGCTGCTCAATGACTCCAAACTCTCAGGTAGCTTCATGATCAAAGAGTCCCTTCCATTGGATCGACACCTCGGTGCATTTCCTCGACGAACTCCTTACAGCTCCAATGGTTCCAAGATCAATGTCCTCATTCAAAGTCAATGGCAGCTATAAAGAAAGTGTAGCCCCAATAGCCTGGCAAAGCTGTGATACGTGAAAAACTGGATGTATAGTGGACTGCAACGGTAACATCAATCGGTAGACAACCTGATCAATCCTTGCCTCAATCTCATAAGGCCCAAAGTATCGAGATGACAGCTTCTCATTTTTCCAGTATGCCAACGATCACTGACGGTACGGTCACAGCTTCAAGTATACTCTCTCGCTGCAAGATATACCTCTCTCATATGCCAGATGTCACTTCACCTCCTATAGCACCATGTCTCTCCTCCAGGTACTGCTCCACTGAGAAACTGGTGCAAAACTGTGTCCGTAATATAGTAGATATGGAGGATCACTTCCATATAGAACTTTAAAAGGCATGGTCTGAGCTGTGGTGTGATAAGACGTGTTTATACCAGTATTCAACCCATGTCAGCCACTTCGCCCACTGCTTCGGAGCCTTTGAAATAAAACAGCACAAATAGATCTCTAAGCTACTGTTGACGATCTCAGTCTGGTCGTTCGTCTGTGGATAATAAGTTGTGCTCTTCTTCAAGACAATCTCATTCATCCTAAATAGCACCCTCTAAAATGGCTCAAAAAATCAATCACAATCTGACACAATAGATCCAGAAACCCCATGCAACCTAACCACCTTCGGTAAGAATGATGTTGAAACTGTCACCACTGTGTAAGGATGTTGAAGGGCCACAAAATGTGTATATTTACTGAAGCGGTCTACCACAACAACGATGACTGAGTACCCATCTGACTTAGGCAACACTTCGATGAAATCCATCGTGACACCTTTCCGGACCCGTTCTAACAAGCATAGAGGTTGTAGCAGCCCCCAGGAGCCATCGATATATGTTTGTGACGCTGACAAATGTCACACTTACCCACCATCTCTGCGACGTCCTTCATCTCCTCTCAAAATAACCCTTGAAACAGACGTTGTTAAGTCTTGAGGACTCCAGAATATCCCCCAACTACACTTTTACAAAACTCATGTAATATGCTCGGGATGTGTGTAGATGTTCTAGGCAAGACAAGTCATTCCTGGTATAAAAATCGCTGCACATCCAATGAATACTTTGAAAAATCTGTCAATCCATGTAGAAATACGAACCAAATCTTCGTTGTTAATACATGGGTACGGCCCACGAAGCGAGAGCAGTATGATGAAGCCCACTTAAAGACTTAAACCTTGGCCCAATAACTTGAAAGCCTGCCAGTTGAGTAGAGTTACCACTCAGTCAATAAGACAGCTCATTGGACCGTTAAAGCTCCGCTGGTTACACTGGAGTAGTTAATAGAGACCGAGTAAATGGGCAGTCGTTCTCAACAATATCGGAGAAAATCTCGCCACAATCAATGAAGAGCCTTTATGCACTATCGACAGACATCCTCAAATATAAATAGATGAAAAGACAACGTAAGAAAGGTTCAGACTCCCAAGGTACGAGAGACCTAATACTCTGAGTTATTCTGACACTTTTATATTTCTTCCTCCAAATAGCTTGAGGTTACTACCTCGGGACGAACCTCCGCAGGTCGATCTCTACATCCAAAACCGTCTCTTAAGTTCCCATTCTAACTAAAGCATCGGGGGGAATTTGGGTCAGAACCCAGATCCGACCCCCCCGACGTTCCTTTGTGGTACAAGAAATTCAAGGCTCGACCCATCAGGAGGGTCGAACAGCAGACTCGACCCAACAAAGGGGTCGAACGGCAGCTCCTATCAACTGTGGTTCCATATTCGACCCAACGGAGAGGTCGAACGATCGTAGTGTCTAGCTGCCAAGACCGAACACTCTTTTCTGCCATGATCGACCCCGGTTCTACTAATCGAGGGTCTCACTCCACCAGTTGACGAGGCTCCACCTCGATAGAGGAGTCCGCGTCAGCCCAAATACTGTTGACACCAATTTTAGCTTTAACAAATGGCGTCGTCTGTGGAAAAACAGAGTCGACATCCACATCACCCACCAACTCTGACAATGTCGACTCGTCCCGCAACACCTCAAGAGAAGATCATGGCGTCTCCCAGTACCAGAATCCTTGACATGATACTGAAAGGCCACCCAACCCAGAGTCCCTCCAAAGTTCTTATGTTGGGAGGTTGATGACTATCTCAGTGAGAAAGAAGCGTCCAAGAGACTCTACACCTCCAATATCTTTTTCATATGAAGTTTTGGAGGGCGTGGAGCTGCCACATGACGATGACGTTGTCATCAGTACCACCAGTGATACGGTGGCGGTGAAGCGATTACTCATCGACACCGGGAGTTCGTGTAATGTGCTCTTCTTCACCACGCTGGAGAAGATGAAACTGGCTTTGTCGGAGTTGAGAAAATGTCCCAGACCTCTCGTAGGTTTCAACAGACATTCTGCCACCAGTATCGAGCATCATCACGCTACCGGTGACCCTTGGAACGCACCCACGACAGGTCACCCGTTTGACAAACTTTATCGTGGTAAAGATTAACTCGGCATACAACGGAATCTTCGGCAGATAGCTACTTAACGCAGTGGAGGCGGTGGTCTTAACGTTCCACCAGATGATCAAATTCCAGACTCCTGAGGGAGTTGGAAGGCGAAAGGATATCAGATGCAAGCTCAATCATGTTACATTCTGTCCACCTTGAGAAGGGTGGAGCAGCAGACCCAGATGATCTCAGCAACAAGGGTAAACATGAGGAGCAACGACCCGTAGTTGTCAAAGAGACAGAGAACATCTAGATCTCTGAAGGAGTTGGAAAGACTGTTTCCATTGGGTCGATGCTCCCGTTCGACCTAAGGGAACAGTTAATTACACTCCTAAGAGAGAATGCTGACGTTTTTGCCTGGTCTCCAGAAGATATGCCTCGACCCTCGGATGATCTCCCACAAGCTGGAGGTCGACTCGACTTCCAAGCCTGTGAAGCAAAAGAAGAGGAATATGGGGGGCAACAAGATGAAAGCTGCCACTGAAGAAGTAGATCGGCTTCTGGCAGCGGGGTTCATTCGGAAAGTCCAATACCATGAGTGGGTCTCCAATGTTGTAATGGTGAAGAAGGCCAACGACAAATGAAGAATGTGTATCGACTTCACCAATCTCAACAAAGTCTGGACAGCTACCTCTGCCTCGAATAGGCCATCTCGTCGACAGCGCATCTGGCTATGAGCTCTTAAGCTTCATGGATGATTTCTCAGGCTACAACCAAATCCAAATGACACCTGATGACGAAGAAAAGACTTCCTTCATCGCGGATCGAAGTATTTTTTTGTTATAAAAAGATGCCATTTGGTTTAAAGAATGCAAGAGCGACGTATCAGCGTATGATGGGCAATGTCTTCAAGGCACAAATTGGGCAAAACTTGGATGTCTATATTGATATGTTGGTCAAGTCGAAGAAGCCAACCGATCACATCGCAGATCTCTAGGAGACATTTGCACAAATTCGTCGCTACAATCTTTGTTTGAACCCCGCAAAGTGTATGTTTGGGGTTCGATCTGGGAAGTTCCTCGGATTCATGCTGACGAGACGAGGTATCGAAGCTAATCCCGACAAAGTCGCGGCTGTCATAGCAATGAAGGAGCCAATTACCATCAGAGAGCTTCAGAGGCTGAATGAAAGGATAACAGCTCTGGGTCGATTTCTTTCAAAATCGGATGAGGTCGCTACCTTTTTCAAAGTGTTGAGGAAGGCAATAGCGTCCATCGCGAAGGACAAGATCATTGAGTGGGATGCGGATTGATAGAAGACTTTTTCTGAGCTGAAGGAGTATCTCCGCAACCCACCACTCTTGACTAAGCCCGACAAAGATGACCAGCTGATCATATATTTAGCTGATACCATGGAGGATGTAAGCTCGGCTCTTGTCAAGGACTCGGGAATACAACGACCGGTCTACTATGTCAGTCAGGTCCTCCGTGGAGCTGAAGTCAACTACTCCAGAATAGAGAAGCTGGTGTTTGCTTTGGTCCAGTCAGCAAGGAGGCTTCGACTCTACTGCCAAGCACACACCATTCTAGTCCTCACCAACACCCCTTTGGATCAAACTCTAAATAGGATTGATCGGTCAGAAAGGATAACTAAGTGAGGAGTCGAATTGAGTGAGTTCAACATTCAATACAAGCCGAGAACTGCCATCAAAGGACAAGCCCTAGCCGACTTCATCGTCGAACTCACCTGTGACGACGACCCACAGGAAGAGGTACATGTTGCTAATTTACAGCTCAACATTCCCATTTCTTCCTCGACAGGTATCGACTTTTCAACAGTCACCCGTGAAGAGGAAGGAACATGGATCGTGCAACTTGATGGCTCAGCAAGTCGAACAGGAAGTGGAGTGGGTATAATCGTCCAAACACCAGACGGTAATATACTCGAGTACGCTAATCTGTTTGACTTCCAAACCACAAATAACGGGACGGAATATGAAGCTGCCATCAATGAGCTCAGGTTGGCTCGAGCGCTGGGGGCAAAGGTCCACCTCCACAACGACTTCAACTTGATAGTCCACCAGCTGAATGGAGGCTACGAAGCTCGAGAAGAAACTATGCAGAATTACATGCAGGTTGCCAGAGCTGAGCTGACCAAATTCAGCGGGTGGAGATCCATCATGTACCACGATCAAGGAACCACCGAGCCAACGCTCTATCAAAGCTTGCCTCGTCCTCACCAGCAGGGCTAGGTCGAACTGTGTACGTGTAGCATCTTCGACACCCAAGTGCACCCGAAGAGGAGCTGCTAAGCATCGACCAAGGAGTCACTTGGATGGACATTGTTATCAAGTATCTTAATACTGGGGAGAAACCAACCGACCCTGCAGAGGCGTGGAATCTAGAACGGGAGCCTACCAGTTTGTTTTACTCGATGGTTCGATGTACGAGCGACGAGGGACCAGGTACGATGCATTTCCCTGCCTCAAATGCTCGACTCCACAGGATGCACTCTATGCGATTCAAGAAATTCACGAAGGAGATTGCGGAAATCATTGTGGGGGAAGGCGTTAACCTTAAAGGCCATGAGACAATGCTGCTTCTAGCCAACCATGTTCAAGAAGTGCAGAGTCGAGTTCTTCCGCCCTAAAGCTCCTCTTCTACATCTAATTCTGTCTCTTTCCTAAATCCCCTACTCTTCTTCCAATTCTTGACTTCTATCTCAACTCTCCAAGTTCTTTAGTTTTGTATCAATGGCGAAGACCACTCGTCGACAGGAACCAAGGAGTCGACATTAGTTGAAAGAGGGGGAGCTCCAGGAAACACAATACTTCGAAAACGAAAGAAAGGAGGTAGAAACGAAGCCCGAACTGGAACATCTTTGAATAAACCCTAACCACACACTTTGGGGGGAAACAAATCCTTTCGTCATAAAAGAGGACCTAAACCTCGTAAGGATAAAACGGGTATTTGGGTCTGATCTTACCAGAAGTTCGCGAAGCACAGCATGGCCCCTCCAACTGATCTAATCCCCATTGTCAGTCTCGTTCGGTTTGCAAAATGGGAACTAGATATCCTTGGCCCATTTGCACCATCGAGTGGGCAAAGGAAATTCTTGATCGTAGCGGTCGACTACTTCACCAAGTTGATTGAAGTAGAGCCATTAGCCTGCATCACTTGGAAGGAAGTTAAGAGCTTCGTATAGAAATCGATCGTATGTCGATTCGGTATCCATCAATCCATCATGACGGACAATGGGACGCAATTCGACAGTGCAGGTTTCAAGTATTTCTGTTCTGAGTTAAAGATCAGGTTGCAATTCGCTTATGTGGCTCATCCCCAGTCCAATGGTCTAGCAGAGGCAGCCAATAAGTGCATCCTCGAGCCCTTGCAGAAGAGGGTAGGAGAGGCCAAAGGAGAGTGAATAGAGGAGCCTCCCTGGCATCTTATGGTCGTACAGAACGACTTACAAAGCCTCAACAGGAGACACCTATTTCATGCTCGCCTATGGTTGTGAAGCGATCGTTCCAGTTAAAGTAAACGAGCAATCTCTCCGTCTTTGATACTTCGATGAAGAAAGAAACTCGAAAGGACTTGAACTTAACTTGCAGTTGCTCGACGAGGTTCGTGAAAGCGCTCTGCCACGCCCCTCGCAACCAAACGACCATCGTTGTCGACAGTAAGCCGAATGGGCCAATCCTCTCGCAACCGAACGACCCACCTTAGTCGTCGGCCGTAAGCCGAAAGGGCCAGTCCACTCGCAACCGAACGACCCACCTCTGTCGTCGGCCGTAAGCCGAAGGGGCTAATCCCCTCGCAACCGAATGACCCACCTCCGTCGTCGGCCGTAAGCCGAAGGGACCAATCCCCTCGCAACCGAACGACCCACCTCCGTCGTCGGCCGTAAGTCAAAGGGACCAACCCCTTACAACTGAACGACCCTCACCATCGGATGGTCCGCGACATTAAGATCACCCCTACAAGGTGAAAATGGTCGATACTACAACGACCCTAATTCAATCGAATTTTAAGATGAACTTTTGAGTCGTCGAGGGACCATATACGTATAACCATCAGTACATGAATGTGATACAAAACTCAAAAAAGTTCCTTCTATTATTTATTAGTCGAAAAATTACATGTTGACTGCTTCAAAGCAATTTCACAGAAAACAGCAACAAAAAGGCTCATACTTTAATAGGAATGGCCACTCCGGTGCAAAAATGTTATGCATTACCCTGTTAAGTTTGGTCGCGAGCTCAGCCTTGATGACCTCGGCTGAAACAGCTGAGCTTTCCAAGTCAACGACCTTGGCTCGGAGCTCGATTATCTCCTTCTTAGAGGCTTCTAAGTCAGCTTGGAGCTGGGATCTTTCACTCCCCCACTAAGCCTCAGCCGCTTGCCTGATAGAAGACAAGGAGGTAAAGCTCTCCTTGGCCTCCACAGCTGCCCACTCAGCTTCAGCTTTGGCCTTGAGTGCTCTCCCCAAGCTCCCTCAAGCTTCTTCATCTGGGCCTCGAGCTCAGAAGCTTTCAGGTCGGCATCATCTGCCCATTGATGCTCGCCGACCATGTCGATGACTCGGCGCTGCAAGCCCGCGCCAAAGATTGACATCTGTAAAAAACATCGATTAGCTGGGTCGATGGCTTACGTTGAGGGTAAAAGTGCGAAAAACTAACCTGGTAGCCGCAACCAACAAAGAATTTGGCCATCCTCTCGACATTCATCCCCCAAAGGAACTCGCGGTCGCAGGGAAGAATGGAATTTTCCACCAATCGAGCGGTTGTCCCAAAATCTAAGAGGGCCGACTCCTCTTTCCCGACGATAAATTGAGGATGATGAGGTTCGCCCTGAACATCCCCGAAGAGGTGGTCAAGTGTCGATTCAACATCAGCACTCGACCGAACTCCGAAGGGATCGGACCTACCAAGGGAGTCGGAGGGTCAATACTACCCCACGACCACTTGTCCTTGGGATGGCTCGCAAGTGGCTTGACTGTTCCCTGAGGCTTAGAGGGAACCACCGTTTGATCCACAAGAGCTTGGGACGAAGAGCCACCACATTTCGCCATAGGCGAGAAGGGTGGAGTCGGCTTCTCGACTCTCATCCTCTTTTTTCGAGGTCTTCCCTTTCTTATGAGGGAAGACTCCTCTTCTTGGTCATGGGCTCTGTAGGCCCTGAGATCACGACAAGTTCCCTAACACCTGTTACTGGAGTGGCAGAGGCGGTGATCGGAACGGGAGGCAGGACTATACGAGTGACAGCCCTGGTCAAAATCTCTCTCGACGAGGCTTGAGAGTATGACCCAGAGGTCCCCCTGATTTCACCTCCCTTGGAGGAGGAGCTTTGACTGAGGGGAATAGGGGGCTGAGCGCTTGAGCCCCCAGCACTTTTCTTTTTCTTCCGCTGATCTCTCCAGATCCGGCCACCCTTGAAAGAGTGCGTAATAGCTCACTGATCGACCGCTCTTGCGCCGAAGATGAACGGGGTTAAGCGATGCTCTCGGCCATTCCACACGCTGCCTCAGTGCATGGTCCAAATTTTTGTAAGCTCCTCTAGCCATATCTGCAAATGAAAAATATAATTACTGTGAGTGATCGTGATAAGAGCACAGAAGCAGAATGCATTACCCGAACTCCACGAAACGGTCTTCATCCGATGATTGTCCAACAAAAATGAGGTTGACCTCTCTCTCGACGGTCGACTCAAAAGAAGTTTGGCCGCTTCAGTCTCACCATGTAATAACCCAAATTCTTTGAAAATATCAGAGCTAGGGGTAGGGGTGTCAAACGGGTCGGGTGGGTTCGGGTTCGGGTCGGGTCAGATTTGAACCGACCCGGATAGGGGTAAACCCTAACCCGACCCGAATTGAATCCGGATCGGGTTCGGGTTAACCCGTCGGGTTAAGATTTGACTTATACACTACTGCTCCTTTTTCGATATCTAGCTATTTATTAAGAGCCACTGACAATTTATTAAGTGTTGCATAATTTCCAGTAGCTCGTCGCTTAACCCGCATTGATGACATCAAGGAAGTATAATTAACGTTTCCATTTTATTAACGAAAGTAATAAAATTAACAAAAAAGTTGTATGTAAAGGGAATTGAATCCAAAACCTCTTATAGAATAGGACAACAATTCGTCACGAATAAGCACAACTCCCATTGCAACTGTGTATTGAAGTTATTATATAAATTTTTATATATAGAGAGAAAGTAAACCGGGTCGAATTCGGGTCATCCAGGTTGACATGCCAAACCCATACCCGACCCGGATTTTATCCGGGTCGGGTCGGGTCAACCAGTTTTCTACTTGACCCGGATTGGCCCCTACCCATACCCGGTTAAGGATGCCGGATTTGGGTCGGGTCGGGTCGGGCTCATTTTGCTACCCCTAGCTAGGGGTACTCCAACCAATGAGGATCAACCCCATGCTTGTAAGAAAAATGAATACAAAAGTATCCTCTCAATTAGGATCGGAGATAGGGAGATCGCAGATAAGCTCCTTATCTTTGCAAGCCACAATGTGGTACCATACCTTATGAGGGTCGACCACCACTCGAAAGAAATATCTAAACAACCGAATGGATGGTCGAACTCCCAAAAGCTCGCAAAGCATGGTAAAACAAATCATGGGGAAAATATCATGAGGCGCAAGCTGACATAGGGAAAGTTCCAGAAAATTCAAAATCTTCATTATAAAGTGATGGAGAGAAAAACGAAGGCCAAAGAGGAAGGATTTCAAATACACTCCAATCTCATTTCTCCGAGTGAAACAAATTCTTTCATTGAATTCCGGAAACCTAACCCTATAAGGAGATGGACAATCTGACTAGATCTTGGCGGCCAGATCATAAGAGAGCTCTGGCACCTTTTCCAGAATCTCTCGAGGAGCTTTTGAATTCGGATCAAGCCGAAGAACAGGAGACCCAGGTTCCATGCGAAGTCCGTTCCCTTTTCCAGTAACCACGACATAATGAAAAGGTCGAAGACGCTGCATAATCTCCTCATAAATCGGCTCCTTGATCCTCACAAGTCGTCACATAACCATAAGAGCTAAAGAAGAACCTAGATCAGAAAAAGAAGCTACCTTATCAAGATCAGGTGAACACCAAAGAAAGCAGAGGCAAAGACGAACTTTTGAAAATTTGGAGACGAAGCAGGAAAGCATATTGTCTTTCATCTTCCCATTTTATATTGAGAAACCATAGACAACCGTTCGATGAGCGGTATGTGTCATAGTCTAATCTCAGGAGACGGCGAGGATCAAATTTGAAGGCGAAAGGTTTTGGCGGCAGAAATCAAATAGGTCTGCTTCGACTGTCGTACCCATTTAATGTGACTTCACATCACTCGATCTCAATCAACGCTGTTTCCTGAGCACGAATGATGGGATTCATTATTAATGTATGGGTACGGCTCATGAAGCAAAGGCAGTGTGATGAAGAACACTTAAAGACTTCAACCTCGGCCCAATAACTCGAAAGCCCGCCAGTGGAGAAGAGTTATCACTCAGTCAATGAGACAGCTCATTGGACCGTTAAAGCCCCGTTAGTTACACGGGAGTAGTTAATGTAAACCGAGTAAATGAGCAGTCGTTCTTAACAATTCCGGAGAAGATCTCGCCATAATTAATGAAGAGCCGTTATGCACTATCGACATACATCATCCACTATAAATAAATGAAAAGACAACGTAAGAAAGGTTCAGACTCCCAAGGTACGAGTGACCTAATACTCTGAATTATTCTGCTACTTTTATATTTCTTCCTACAAATAGCTTGAGGTGACTGCCTCAAGACGAACCTCCGTATGTCGATCTCGACAGCCCCAAGACTTCTCTTAAGTTCTCATTCTAACTTAAGCATCAGAAGGGATTTGGATCGAAACCCAGATCCGACCCCCCCTGACGTTCCTTTGTGGTGATGGAAATTCAAGGATCGACCCATCAGGAGGGTTGAACAGCAGACTCGACCCAACAAAGGGGTCGAACGGCAGCTCCTATCAGCCGCGGTTCCATATTCGCGGTTCCATATTCGACCTAACAAAGGGGTTGAACGATCATGGTATCTAGCTGTCAAAACTGAACACTCTCTTTTCTGCCATCATCGACCCAGGTTCTACTAATCGAATGTCCCACTCCACCAGCTGACAAGGCTCCACCTCGACAGAGGAGCCCACGTCAGCCCAAATACTGTTGACGCCAATTTTGGCTTTAACATTCGACAACTCCCCATCATCCTCAATTTCTCACAGCAAAGACTCCCAACTAAGAATCACCGATACAAACAAGGCTGCCAACTGTGAATCATCTCCTTATCGAAACAAAGCATTTGTAGACCTATTCTCTAACCTTGGCATATACTGAATCTCGAAATCATACCCCCAACAACTTAGCCACCATCGGTGCTCCTCAGTAACCATACGCTGCTCCAACAAATATTTGAGGCTTCTCTGATTCTTTCGCACTATGAAGCATTGTCCCAGTAAGTAAGGTCTCCACTTCTGCACTGCCAGAACAATAGCCATCAATCACGCTCATAAACAGACTTAAGTCGAACCCTCACCGTCAACACCTAGCTGAAGTAAGCCACTGGCCGCTAATCCTACATCAACACGACGCCTTACCCATACCATGAAGCATCTGTCTCTATCACAAAAGGCCAGGTGAAGTCTGGAAGAGCTAGCACCTTTACATTGGTCATGGCCCTCTTCAGGGCCTCAAAAGCTCATGCCGCTTACTCGTCTAACAGAAAGGTGTCTTTCTTGTGCTGCTCTGTCAGTGAGCAGGCAATGGCGCTATACCCATTGATGAACTTCGTTGAATATCCCCTTAGCCCTGAAAATCCTTGCAACTCCCGCAAAGTGGCCGAGCATGGCCAATCAATCATCACCGCAATCCGACTTGTCAGCTACCACCCCCCCATTGAAACCACATGCCCTAAATAATCCACTCTCAATTGTGTAAACATGCACTTCTTCTTGTTGACGTATAACTGGTGATACTGCAAATCATGTAGTACTATCTCCAAATGCTTCACATTTGCCTCCATAAATCGGATGTACATTAAAATGTTGTCAAAGAAGACCATCAGAAATCTCCTTGAGTATGGATGAAATGCCTTGTTTATGAGGGCCTGAAAACTAACAGGTGCATTGGTCAAGGAAAAGGCATGATAAAAAACTCGTAATGGCCCTTATGAGTCTTAAAAGCAGTCCTAGCCACATCCTCAACTCGCATCCTGATCTGGTAATTAACCCGACTTGAAATCAATTTTGGAGAAGATTGTCACTCTATGTAGCTCATCTAAAAGCACGCTCATCGATTACCGAGAAAGTAAATTTGTCGGAAACTGTCTTCTTGTTCAACTCCCGATAGTCAACTTAGAACCTTCAACTATCATCATTCTTCACTACAGTACGGGGCTAAAAAGGGATTCACACTGGGCTATATAAGTCCTGCTTCTCCCCAACCATCTGCTCGATCTCGTCCTTCTGCACCTTGGGTATCGATAGGGCCTCGCGTTAATGGATGAGACTCCCTCTCGCATGAATATGACATGCTCGTAGTCCTGTGGAGGGAGACCACGAAGCGTCGGGAACACTCCATCGAACCGTATCAGAAGATGTTGCACCACTGTGGGAATGTCTCGCTCCATCCCTTCGTCCTCTCCTGTCAAGCCATGTAGCTCCACCAAAAAATCTTTTTCCCTGTCTGTATCGCCTTTGCCGTGATTTTCAAAGAAACCATGGTTTGACACAAGCTAATATTTCTCTGGATTGTAACTATTCTCACCCTTCCTGAAACTCCATATGCAACAGCTTTCAATTGATCTTTGTTTTCCTCAAATACTGCACACATTTCATCCCCAAGATCACATCTGTATTGCTCAGGTCAAGTGATAAGAAGTCATCCACGATCTGAATGCCTTGAAGAGTCAAAATGATCCTGCAACACACTCTTCTACTGCACTCCACCCTTTCCAGTCCCCATCACCCCAGAACTTCACGTGTCCATCAGTTGCACCCTATGCTGATCCATCGTCCTATTGGAGATGAAATTGTGGGTGGCCCACCATCAATATGCACCGTGACCTTCTGAACTGAAATTCTTCCCATCAACTTCATGGTGTGATTCGAAGTGAACCTTACAACAGAGTTTAACGAGACCTCTACGACATCCAAACGTGGATGATCTTGTTCTCCTGCCTCGTCGTCTTCTGCCTCCACAAACTCATCCTACTTGTCATCCACTATCAGCACCTGAAGGATGTGGTCTTGACACTAATGTCCTGAAGTAAACTTCTCATCACATCGAAAGCACAACCCCTTCGCTTGCTTGTCCTGAAGCTCCGTCTCTGTCAGGCACTTGAACTGTCCCCCTAGTCATGCCTCGTTGGCTTTATCCTTTTTGATCTGGACCCCTCCTGTCGGTGTCTCTGCCCTACTGACTGTGCTTGGCTGCGAAAAGCGAGGCCTCCCCATGTCCCCTTGGCATGTCGCTCTGCTATGTGTTTATCCTCAATCATCTGATCCAGCTCCATCGTATCACTCAACCCTCCCAATCTCTGTAAGCGGAGCTCGGCTCGAATGTCTGCCCTGAGCCTCTTCATGAAATTCCCTTCCAACGTCGCCTTAGATATCCTCCTCACTCGGCCTAATAGCATCTTAAACCTCGTCATAGATTCCCTGTCAGTGCCCTCTTGCTTGAGCGAAAGGAGCTGTTCATGTAAACTACATCCTTGAGTGTTGTGAAATCGATCAACCAGGTAGTCCTTGAACTCCTATTATGTTCGCACATGTTGCCCTAGTACAAGGCCAACGTCTCTCCCTCCAAACATATAACAACTGCCATCAACTTCTCCTCCTCCGTCAAACTCATGGTGAAATACCACTCAACTCGATAGATCCATGCATAAAGGTCCTCCCCACCACGGAGTTTAACGAGACCTCTACATCCAAATAAGGATACTCATGTCCAAATGGGGATGCTTCATGGTCGGATCCTCCAACATCTACTACATTATGGCCACAATTCTGTTTCTCAGGTGGAGCAATACCTAAAAGGATCTAGCAAAACACTCCCACAGTGGTGCAACAGCTTCTGATTGGGCTCCAACTGCCTTGTGGTCTCCCTCCCCAACGGGACCACGAGCATGACAGTCTTGTGAGAGAGAGTCTCACCCACCAGTGTGAGGCCCTATCGATACCTCAGGTGCAGAAGGACGAGATCAAGCGGATGGTTGGGAAGATGATCCAGACATGGCTTATATAGAACAATGTGAGTTCTTTTTCTAGCACGGTCCTGCTAATGAAGAAAAAGGTATTTGGATCATGTAGATGGCAAACAAACACTAGAGGGGTGATGATTAGTGTTTCTCAAAATTAATGCTTAAGTAAAAAATCTAAACCCTTTAGTTATGTTTTAGACTCATAAGGAAGTTACTCCTCTAGGTTCTTAATCAACAATTACTAAGCTGCTTGCAAACAGAGATGTGCACAGCGGAATTCAAATCACAAATGCAAGCAATGTAAATAGAGAAATGAGAGACAAAATATCACAATGCAAATACAAAAAATTATCCAGGTTCATCCTCATGTGGGCTACATCAAGTCCCCACCTAGTTAGAATTTTCAACTAGTCAACTCTTCAACAAGAGAGCAACTTTGCCTCAAACTTGATGGCTTATACAAACACCTAGCTTCACTTGCTAAAAATTTCCACACACATTGCTCCTAGCAAGGGTTTCCAATACAAATATCACATCTTCTCTAAGAAGGCCTCCCTTGAGGCTTTTTATAATAACTCAAATATAATCAAAGATAAAACTCTCACCACCACACCCTTGTGTGAATTTACAAAACTTTGTTTTGGTGTTGAATTTACAACCTTCCTATAGCCATAACGACTGAAACTTAAGTTTGTGTTGCTATAAGAAAAATCCTTTCTAAGATCTCAAGAAAAATAAAGTTAAAACACAAAGAGATCAAAGAAGCAATTTGAATCACTCTCCAAGAAAATCAAGATTAAGCCTTAAGAGAGTTGATTGCAAAGGGCCAAAAGATTGCTTAAAAGCTTTTTGAAAGAGAGAATTAAATTGGCCAAAGGAAGCTTGGAGAAATGGCTTTGAATGCTCTTAAAACTCAAGAAATATGGTCATTAATTGCTCTCAAAAATTCAGCCATCACCAGCCTTAAATAGGGGCTAACCCGTTGAAACTGTTTACAAATTATCGCCAACGGAAAAATCGACACACTTTCGTAAAATATGGAGTTGTGTGTTTTCTGTCCGTTGGGCCAAAGTAGTCAACTATAGTAATGCTGATAGTCGACTCCCAGATCAATAGTAGCTAACTACCAACACATCTATAGTCGGACTCCTTTTAGGGACAGAGATATATCCACGTTTTTTCCATACAAAGTAGTTGACTCCTATATTAAAGGTAGTCGGCTATTTTCATGATACGTGTGAAAATATCATAAAAGAGTTCAAAAAATATTTCACATCTTTCAAAACTTTTTCAAAATATTTTTGGGAGTTTAAAAAGAGATGTTAAATATTCCTAGGTGTATGAAGCTCCAATCCTAAGACAATACATAAAGTCCAAGTACATGGACAAAATTACATCAAAATTACCCAATTGGCTTCTTAATGACATAGTCTTTATCTCCATACATTAGCTTCATTTAGCTTCTCTTGCCTTGATTGAGCTCCCACACTCCATCTTGATCATCCTTAATTGTTTTTAGCTTCTCTTGCCTTGATTGAGCTCCAACATTCCATCTTGATCATCCTTAATTGTTTTGGCTTGAGTAGCTTGTGTGATCCAAGATGTTTTCCCCTTCATGGCTTGTTGACTTTTCTCCTTTTGCTTTGGATTTCATATTTGATGTCATTAAATCCTACACTTGGTAATTGTCATTAGTACCTATCATTTGTTAAATCAACATCAAAACCATATTAGGGGTGTCTCAATATCCAACAAAAGGATAGTAACTGAAGGTTTTAAGTCAACTACCGGACGTTAAACAAGGAGATGGCTCCTAACAAATTTTCTATTCCAGTAATTGATGAGCTTCTAGATGAGCTTCATAGAGCGATATCTTCTCCAAAATTGATTTCAAGTCGAGTTACCACCAGATCAAGATGCGAGTTGAGGATGTGACCAACGCACCTGTTACTTTTCAGGCCCTCATGAACAAGGTATTTCGTCCATACTTAAGGAGATTTGTGCTAGTCTTCTTTGACGATATTTTAATGTACAGCCAATTCATGAAGACGTGTGTGGAACATTTGGAAAAAGAACTACAGGAGCTGCAGAACCATAGATTATACGCCAACAAGAAGTGCATGTTCGCACAGTTGAGAATGGAATATTTGGGGCATGTGGTTTCAACAGAAGGGGTGACAGCTGGCAGGTCGGAGATTGCGACAATTAATTGGCCACGCCCGACAACTTTGCAGGAGTTGCGAGGATTTTCAAGGTTAACGAGATATTACAGGAAGTTCATCAAGGGAAATAGCGACATTGCCTGGTCACTGACGAAACAGCTCAAGAAGGACAACATCCAATGAGGCGATGAGATGACATGAGCTTTTGAGGCCTTGAATAGAACCATGACCAGTGTGCTAGTGCTAGCTCTTCCAGACTTCAGCCAACCTTTTGTGGTAGAGACATGCTTTTGAGTATGGGTTAGGCACTATGTTGATGCAAGATCAGAGGTCAGTGGCTTACTTCAGCCAACTATTGACGACGAGGGCTCGGCTCAAGTCCGTTTGTGATCACGAGTTGATGGCTATTGTGCTGGCTGTGCAAAAATGGAAGCCCTGCTTATTGGGGCGACGCTTCATAGTGCGAACGGATCAAAAAAGTCTCAAATACCTGTTGGAGCATCGTATGATTACCAAGGAACACCAATTGTGGCTATCTAAGCTGTTTGGTTGTGATTTCGAGATTCAGTATAAGTCAGGGCTAAAGAATAAGTCGATGAATGCTTTGTCACGACAAGGACATGATTCATGGTTAGCAGTCTTGTCTGCAGCTGTGATTCTTGATTAGGAGCCCTTGATTTAAGAAACTAAGGAGGATTGGAAGTTGGCAAAGATTTGGTCCGCACTGCTATAAAGATTCGACAGAGTTCTCCGAGTTAATTGGAGGGGCAACGATTATTGTACCATAGACTGCTTGTCTTGCATAAAACATCAACACGCATCCCGAGCATATTACAGGAGGTCTATGGGAGTGCAGTTGGGAGACATTCAGGAGTCGTCAAGACTTATCGGCGCCTGTTTAGAGAGTTATTCTGGTAGGGGATGAAGAAGGACATCGTAGAGATGGTGACTAAGAGTGATGTTTGTCAGCGTCACAAGTATATGATGATGGCTCCTGTGGTCTACTACAGCCTCTATCCTTACCAGATCGGGTCTGAGAGGATGTCACGATGCATTTCATCGAAGGGTTGCTTAAGTCAGATGTGTATTCAGTCATCCTTCATGTGGTGGACCATCTCAGTAAGTATGCACATTTCGTAGCCCTTCGACATCCTTACACAGTGGTTATAGTTGCAGCGACATTCATACGAAAAGTGACGCAGTTACACGAGATTCTAGAATCCATCGTATCAGATTGGGATAGAGTTTTCCTGAGTCATTTTTGGAGGGAGCTATTCAGGATGCAATGGACTATCTTGAAGAGGAACACGACTTATAATCTCCAGAAGGACGGTCAGACTGAGATCGTCAACAAGATTATAAAAACCTATTTTTTTGTTTAAGAGTCTCTGAATCAGTGGGCAAAGTGCCTAGCATGGGTTGAGTACTGGTACAACATGTCTTATAACACTGCTGATGAGAACATGCCTTTCAAAGTTCTATGTAAGCGTGATCCTCCACAACCTCATCCTCAACGTCATCCACTATGAGCATATGGATGGTGAGGTCTCGACACCGATATTTTGGGGCAAACTTCTCATGACATCAGAAGCACAACCCCTTCGGCCTTCGCCCACTTGTTCTGAAGCCACGTCTCTGTCAGGCACTTGAATTGTCCCATGGTCATGCCTAGCAGGCATTATCCTTGTTGATCTAGACCGCTCCTATTTGTGTCTTCTGCCCTCCTGACTGTGCCTGGTTGTGAAAAGCAGGGCCTTCCCAAGTCACATTGGCATGCCGCTCTGCTATGTGCCTATCATCAATCATCTGAGCCAGCTCTATCGATCACTTAGTGTTCTCGGTCTCTGTATCCGGAGCTCGACTCAGATGTCTATCTTGAGCACCTTCATGAAATTTCTCTCTAATGTCGACTCAGAAATACCCCTCACTCGATCCGATAGCATCTCGAACCTCTTCATGTATTCCCCGACGATAGCATTTTACTTGAGCGAAAGGAACTGCTTATATAAACTACCTGCATGAGTGTCGCAAAATCGGTCAAGCATGCAGTCCTTGAACTCTTCCTATGAGTACACATGCTGACTCTGCTCCCTCCACTGACAATGCATCTCCCTCCAAATATATAGCAACTACCATCAACTTCTCCTCTATTAGACGATTCATGACGAAATACCTCCCAGCCTGGTAGCTCCATGCATAAGGATCATCCCCTCAATAATCGGCATCTTCAACTTTCGAACCCTGCTTTCAGTGTTGAAGACATCATACCCTGCTCTCCATATAGGATGCCCGTATTGAAATTGCTGCCATGCATTTTGCTATGCACATCTTCCCATAGGGCTCCACCTGCATCGTCGTCGTTCTCCCAACTGTCATCGTTCCAATCAGAGCCTTATCTGTCTTTCTCGAAGCCTGGGAAGTCGCCATGGTACTCTCCAAATCCCCCTAGAGGATCATTGCCCCAGGGGATGTCGACGGAGCCTCCCGCCTGAAAACCAGGGGCCGGGTGACCCTTGGAACCCAGTTAAGGCACCATCAGGCCCCCGGATGCCTTGCGGTCTGCCCAGGAGCCACGTCGAGGGTCGTCGACCCATGCCACCCTTCCCAGGGGCCGCAGGGACCTTGGGGATGATATTGGGGGCCATTGCCCCCTTTTGTGTCTTCTCAAGGACCATGGGGACTCCGATCTAGATCTGGTTAATGGCCCTCGGTAACGTTATTGACTTTTTCCTTTCCCTTGGCCAAAAATCGCGTCTTTTGTCCTAGATCTGAGTTATTGTCGTCTCTGTTCAGATATGAATTCGTTGTCTCTTTCTTCAGGAAAGGACGGCTAACCATCACCGATATTCGTTCCATTAGTGTTTCCATTGATGGTTCCAACGGGAATGAGAACGTTTATTCCATCTACGAGATCTTTTCATCCATCATTCTCTTAAGCCCCCCGGTTTTGCTCTCAAGCTTTTCCTCCAAAGCTTTAACTTTTTTCGCCGCCGCCACTATTGATTTCAGGATTGAACGCTCTAATACCACTTGATATGATTTGCACAAGGATTTGGGGACAAAATTAGGGTTTTATTGAAAGTAGAAAGGGGACACAAGATACTTGGTCTCTTTCGAAAGGAGGCCCGCTCTCCCAAGCCACCAATTTGAGAAGAGGGCCGAACACTCCTAACTAAACTAGGGTTCTAATCTTTCTCAGAAAATCAGCATAACCCTAAATCTCTCTAATTTCTCATAAATATAATAATTAGATTTTCCCATAATTACAAAAACGCACATGGACCCCAACATTACAGAATTACCATTGGGCTATTATTTTGTGTGTGCCGACCCCACCGCCAACATTGGTAAGCCATGAACCCATCACATGCTAAGCAGAATCCATATCTAAGCTGCCATTCAAATCACTTGTTGAACTTGAAGTAGAGCTCATAGACTTTATTCTTCTAACTGATCCACTACCTACAGACTTTATTCTTCTAACCGATCCACTACCTACAGGATAGTAAAAATTACATCTTTTTCTGTTGAATCGTTACTCCCAACTTAATTGCCCTAGTTTCTTCGTATTGCACTATTTTAAAACTCAAGGTCAAGTTTTCTCCTACCAATAAAGATTTGATCCGGAACAAACATGAAACGCATGTAAGTTCTAGGAATTGGATCAAATCCTATTCTAGAGAGGACTAATACTCAAAAAAAACAAGAAATTTGAGTTTTATTAGGATTTTTCTTTAGGCTTTTGAGTCAATTTAGTCTTTTAGCTTTTGAGTCCTTTTATATATCTTTTATTTCATTATTTTAATATTTCTTAAATAAATATTTTTAAGTTTTCTTTTGAGAAAGAGTCTTTTATTTTTATTCTTGAGGTTTGAGTTTATTTGGAATTTCCTTTTTTCAGTTTCTTTTAATAGAGTTTGAGTTAATTTAATAGAGTTTGAGTTAATTTAAGATTTTAATTTGAATCTCTTTTATAGTGTTCATTATGAAAGGCAAATTTCTAGTTTTTTAGAATTCTAGTTTATATTAGAATTAGTTTTCTTGAGAGTCAAATTTTATTTTCTATATAAAGGCATTTATACATTTCATCGTAATAAGATGATGGAAGATTGAATAAAATTTAAGTTTGTGAACTTGATTTATAATATTAAAATCTTTTCCATACAAACTGCGGGAGTGGGCGAGAATCGTGATGTCTGAAGGGATCTTCAACACGCAAGGTGTTGAAATCGGTAATCGTTCCATCTCTAGGATGATAGGCCTAAACCCTTATCTCTGTTGTTTACTTTATAAATCCTAATTTAGTTCTTTCCCCTCATCTCACCCCAAACCATATTATATCTAATCCCTTCCACTTTTTGTTCCCCGTCAGTCCTACCCAATGGCCAAGTAGTATAGAAATTACTTTCTCGGACCCATGTCTTCAGATAGCTTAAGCTTTGCAGAACTGATTGTGTATTGAGTCTATTGACATAGTTAATGCATATCCCAACTCCTAATTAACAATACTAGTAAATGTGTACATGTTACTGTCTTGGCACGCGTATTCAACCTTGACCCAAGAAGTATTCTCACAAGACACATGTATATAGACCCCTCCCTCTTTTCGTTTCGTTTTTATAGGAGGTAGGGGTAGTGTGGAGAAATTCAAAGCACAAATGCAGGCAAGTGTCTCCTGCTGGTGTGTTCCAAGTCCAGTTGGTGCCCATAGATCCATATTGTCTGCTGATGTTCATGCTTCATGTTCATGGCTTGGGACACATTATCATGTGCCTCTTCCAAGCTATTCTGAATAAAACCTCTGTTTATTTGTCCCATTATCAAATAAATTTCTTTCTCATAATAAAGAATAATTCCGGCAGGACTCTCATTAGTCATGACTCACATAAACAGAACCAGAAATGTAAAGCCTGCATGCATAACAGCCCTCGTGTGTCCTCAATCAATCTTAGTACAAAGATATTGCAGCATGACATTACACCAAATCATCAAATAGACTACTTGCACGTTAAATGCAAGTGCATACAGCTTTCAAGTAAGATGAATACAAGCTCCTCTAGTTCCTTCCATATGCAAGCTTGGTTGATTTTGACAACCGCATATTAATATCAGTATAATACTTTCTTTTTGTTCAGCCTCACTTTATGTGATTTTTATTGCATTGAAGGGCAAAAACTAGAACAAAAATGATAAAAATTATTGCTACAAAATTAATTTGCTGCTAGAGTGATTCCCTCGCACCAAAGAATAAAAGCGTGTACATGGAATTACTTGTTTATAATGATCATCAAAATATCCCTGAGTAAATATTAGCACTTATAAGAAAATGATTTTTAATTTCAACACAGAAAATGATTTTTCGTTTATACACATTATCAAAATGTGGGATTCTTAGAGCAACTAATCTACAATTTTTCAAACAATGTGGGATACTATGCTGAGTGTGGAGTTTAAGCTGAAAAGCTCCTAACCTGACAGAACCAGTCAGACTGCCCGCTAACAAAATGCATGTTTCCTTTAAACCATTGGCAGTTTGAAGCGCACAGCGCATTTGCTCTAAAGCACTATCTGCAACCCGATCTGTTCTTTGATATGTCCAAACCTATCAGATGAAGCAAAAAATGTTGCAAATTAATGATTAAATTTTAGATGTCTTTTCATGACCAAAAGAGAAATTTAGATACTGATATTTAGAAGCCAGATCATGACGCTGCTTGATGCCTTGGGTATGAGCAGCTCTCAAGAACGCAACACAGTACGAATAAAAATTTAAGCTAAAGTACAAAGTTACCCAAGTGAGCTGGGGAAACAAGACAGGAAACTAACAAAAAAGCTAGAAAAAACAAAGCATTGGAGTTTATGATCATTTCCATAACGTCATATGTTGGAGCTACATAGCGGTTTGTCTGCCTTGAGAAAGTATATCATATAATTTGTTAAATGTATGCATTAAGTTGTCCATACCTACAAGTTTTCACAATCTTGTAACAAGGATCAACATTAATTCTTCAGTTCTCTCTGCATCCACCATATTGGTTACTATATTTTATAGAGGATATGGTACTTATATGTACAGCAACAGACGAGTTTCAAAGATAATATCAATGCAGTCTTGGATTGTAACAACAAACATGGATGCAATTGTTAATGTTAGAATACTTCCATTCGGGTATGGTTGGTTACTTTCAAGTTGGCAATTTGGGTGTTTTCTGAGTTCATGAAATTGAAAATCGTATGTTGTTACTTGCAATTGAATGCTTTTCAATGGATTTTAATCCTATTTTGGTTGCATGAATTTGGAATCTCATGTGCGGTTTAACTCACATAAAAATGGCAATCTCTTTGAGAAAACTATGGAATTGGAATTTCGTTGGGGCAGCAAAAGTATATGTCGATGCCTTTAGCGAAAAGTGAAATGATGTTGACATGGCCATTAAGGGCAAATTTTGGTAGATTTATAGAAAAGTTCATAGGTCATCCATATTGTCATGGTATGTCAAGTATTTTGCATGTGTATATGGTTATCATATTTGTACTGTATTTGATTTGGTACATATGAAACACGAGTACAAAGGTGTTGAAATAATTTTGTGTGTTAATAAAGTCAATATTTGCCTCTTGTAATTAGTGTGAATTATGTAGGAAAGAAAGAGATGAGAGAGTCATAATTCTTGGTTGCAACGTCTGCAGTCAAGGGCTAAGCTGTCATTTTGTGACTACTGAGAGAGGTGTAGATTTCCTGAGTAAATAGAAATTTATTCTATCCAAATCTCTTTTGCTTTGTATGTTCTAGATCTTCGTCTCATTATGTGAAAGAGTGTCTGCTTACCCTCTCCCCAAACTATCAGATTTACAATGGAGCGGCCAGTAATGTAGTGTAGGCGGTACAAGCTGAAAAGATCAATGTGGCCGTTGCAAACTTTGGTACATCATGCGGGGGCATCCATTGGTTGGTTAGGCAAGAAGTGCCACCGCATGGTATGGGGAAACTTGATGGGTGGAGCGCTTGTGCTGTAAGCAGAGCGCAATCAAAGGAAATACAAAGATTCAACATGGATGTTGCACAAGGTGGTAGTGGGCCTGGCAGACAAAAGTTGCAAGTGGCTAACAAATGGAGAGGATAGACGAAAGGCCGGTGTAATAATCCTAACCCATTTGTAGCAAACTTCACATTGTAATAAAATGTTTTATTTAGCAAATAATTATTAAATAATTTTAGAATTTTATTGAGATTTTTCTATACTTTTCTAAAATCTTTTGAAGTGTTTTAACCTTAAACCATAGACACATTAACATACTGCATGCTTCATTAAACCTGACCCGAGTCCAATCTGTTAGCACACGACCTTATATAAATCAAAACCCTAATATCGTTTCATCTTTTTTTATTTTTTTTATTTTTTCTGCCAATGCCGCCCTTTCCCCTTTGTTTCTCCTTCGCCGCGTCTTCCTCCCTCAACCTATAACCGCCACCAAGACCTCCTTCACCCGATCCCCCTTTCTCCCCTCCATTTCTCCCCCCCCCCCCAATTGTAATGCCCTGGAAGCTACTGCACAAGTACTAGAGGGGGGTGAATAGTACTTTAAAATAATCAAGAGTCTAATTCCTAGTTATTGTGCAAACACAAACAACTATGCGAAATAAATAAGAACAATAGAATTACAATGCAAACAAACGATGTAATGGGTTCGGATCCACCCAAGTCTCCCCGACTTGTTCCCGGTGATCCTACGTCCCAGACACCCGGATCCACTCCGGCTACTTGAGTTAGAATCCACTAACTCAAGGTTCCACTAAACTTCTTGTAGAAACTACTACAAGATCAAACAATACAATAAACAATACAATGAACGAATTGTGACTCCCACAAACCGGGATCACAAACTTCTCTCACAACCCGAGAGATAAACTTATAATAAATAGTTTTAAAAGAAATAAATAGAACTCACCACAAATTCCTATGCCTTGAGATACTTACGAATTAGGGTAAGGAAGGAAGATGGAGAGACAGTCACGGAAGACGATTGCAACCCTAACAACAACGGGATGAGCAGTCAGAGATGGCTAGGTTGAAGATCTTGATCGTAATTCAGTTCAACGGAAGAATGATCACACAACGCTCAAGATCTGAAAATCTCTTTAGAGAACTTAGGTCACAAAAGAGAGATTTTTCGAGAGAGAGAGAGCTCCAAAATTGATAATCGAATGAATGAGAAACGAGATCTGAAAACCCTCTAATATTAGACCAATTTCCTTGTTTGAAACGAATCAAACACATATGGAAAGAATCAAAACAGATCAAGAAAAATCATGAAAATAAAATCTCCAACGGATGGAAAAATCAAGCAGCTTAATCGGTCTAAGAAGGATCACTGACCGATTAGTTTGAGAACTAGTCGGTCGGTGACCCTTCTTGGACCGACTAGGATGTCGACAGAGAATTAAGTGAAATAAGGAGGATAAACTAGTCGGTCTTAGAAGAAACATCAACCGACTAGTTTGACAACTAGTCGGTCGATGAACCTTCTTGGACTGACTAATTGGTCAACAGTAACTAGGCTGAAATACACAAGTATGACTAGTCGGTTCAAGAAGACTTTCCGACCGATTAGATCGTCATCTAGTCGGTTGGTCCTTCTACTTGAACCAACTAAGATGCACACAGAACCATGAGAAGAAGCGATAAGCTACGGAAAACTTTCTAATGGCTTCTAAGGCAATCCTAGAGGTAAGATAGGATATCTAAGAGGATAATTAAGGCAAGTACTACTCAAGGCTTAACATTCTAGAAGACAATAAAAAATAAACAAGACAACCCGTCTTCATAAGATTCTACATGAAGATTCTGAATCCCTCGACTTCATTAATACTCCTTGAGCTTCAACGAAGCTTCAGGCACATCGATCACGCACTCTAAAGAAGTCTTGGGACGTCGCTTGAGATCTACAAGTTAATTTGACGACGATCTTCATAACTGCGCTCAAAGAGAATTAGTACCCAATATTTATATTTGTTCATCATCAAAACCAAATCAGGGGAATCAATACTCAACACCAATAACTCTCACTCGTTCACCCTATTTAAACCGAATCAAAAACCCCTAAAGATCTGATCTTAGCTCTATCTCTCGCTAACTGCAGCCTATCTCTCTCTTTCCAACAAATCATCATATCATTCTTGTCCTCTTATTTTATCTCCTTATTGCAACAACCCCATCAACGGCAAAGTAACGTTAGCAGCAGTAGTAAGGCAACAACAGCAGCCCAGAGGTAACAGTGATAATGACAACAGCTAAGAGCAGTAGCACTAGCGCTGTCAAAATTTCGTTTGTTATTCTTTTCTCAAACATTAAGTATGTTTCTTAACTTGTTTCCTTTAATTTTACCAATTAGAATTTTAAATAAGATGAGCAATTGATGGATTCCTTAAGGATTTGGTTGAGTTCTTGTGGCCAAAATATATTTGGGCTTTTGTTCCTGATTGATAATTCCTTTCTGATGCTGTCTTGGGCTATGTAACCCTGATGATATCTTGGGCTATGTAACCCCCAGGCCATGTCTTACTCAAGGCTTTTGCCACTATTTGATAACGTTGGGTCATTTTTAAATTTTGAGGGTATTAATGTTGTTGGATATATATATTCGGTCATGATATTAATTGCGTGTTTCGACCATGTTAATGTTTCTATATTACGGCCCAGCTATTGTAAATAATTCTATAGCATGTTCCTGTTTGCATGATTTTATTTATATTTGTATGTTGCTGTTAGACCCGGCCATTAGGGGCTGATTTGGGGTATTTTGTATTATCTTATTAGTGTAGGGGTATTTGGGTAATTAGACATTAGGGGGATTATTATAGAAGGGGATAGAGCCGACCAACCCTGGGGGAGGCATTGTTTGATTATTTTCATAATTGAGAGTGAATTCTCTTAGTTCTTTGGGAAAGTCGGATGTCCCTTATCAATCGGCGTTATGAAAGGGCGATTACCCCTTTAAGTGTAATCAATCTATCTTTATTTTTTGTTTATATCAATAAAAATCGTATTTTTGCCTTAGTTCCTATCATTTTGGTATAGCATTAAGATCCATGGCAGCGGCGACGAGATCCAAGAATAAGTTTGAAGCGTTGGAGAAAAAATTAAATGGGGAGATCGTGGGCATGAAGGGCGAGATCGCAAGCATGAAGGAAACTCTAACGGAGCAAAGGGAACAATTGAATCAACATATCAAAGCTTTTGCAAAGATCATCTTCCAACTTGGAGTGATTTCGTCGAAGTTGAACGGGGGCGATGCAAACCCTAAAATAGCGACAAATGCATCGCCTTTGGATAAGGGGAAGCACGTTGCGATGGATGCGGAAGACGGGATGCTCACGGACCTCGATGGACACGGACCCGGAAGAGGACGAGATGGATCGGGGGGGACCGCGGGCCTAGCCGCACCACCCACAATGTACTCACAACCCAAATACTAGGTTTCGTAACAAAAAAACGAAAAAGAAAATCTTACATATGCCTTGAATAGATCTTACCGATGTGTATGTGAAGGCATGAAAGAATGAAATCACCAAATGCTAGATGATGATGAGCTTGGATGCACTTGGAAGAACTCTCTATTTAGATGCAAGATCAATGCATTAACACTTTTAACCAAAGTGAAAGAGTAAAAGAGAGAGTGTGGAAAAGAATGTTCTTCAATGAAATCCCTCAAATTTGGCACTCCCAATATGATCTTAATGTCCTGAAGTGGTGCCAAAAATAGCCTCTCAATATAGCTTAAATAAGCTCACAAATCTGCACTTGAGACAAAAAAACAGCCCCTCGAAAATCCCACCCAACAGCTATAAACGGGCATATTTTCACAAAGACAGTGCGCCTGATGAAGGGTGACCAGGCCCCTGGTTAACTGTTTTGACATCTGTCAAGAATGCATCAGACGTCTGACAGAATCTTTTCAGAAAAATACTTGATCACCAAAATAATCATAACTTCCACAAATGGACTCCGATTGAGGTGATTTAAGATGTGTTAGAAAGCTAACAAGAAATGCAATCTTATTGGCTTGGAATGGATGAAAAATTCCATACACAGAAAACTGACAGAGGTTTAAAGTCAGAAACAGATTGCAAAATTTCCAACTGAGTCAACCGAGAAAACACTAGATCACCAAAATAGTCATAACTGACCCAATTGAACTCCGATTGAGGTGATCTAAGATGCGTTGGAACGCTAATGAAGAATGCAATCAAATGGGCTTAGAATGGATAAGAAATTCTAGCCACAAAAAATAACATCCAATTAAAGTCAGAGACAGATTGCATAAGTTTCAACGCAATGCAACCAGACGTATGAAGTACACCACTTAGGCGTCTGGGACACTGTGCAGGCCTCTGAGAATCCTTCTTCAGATGGCTACCAAATATGAGTCCAAAAAGACGGAGAGCACAGAAATTTTGGCTCAACTGATCAAGCGCCTGAAGTTCATGTACCATGTGTCTGGACCACCGTGGAGACGCATGGTCATATCAGGCGACTGCCCCCTTGGCTGTGTTCAGCTAATCAGAAAGCTGACACACCAGGCGTCTGATGATCCTTCACCAGACGTATATCCAACTCTAAAATGCACACCCAAGTGTGTTTAGAGTAATGGACTAAATGGAATTGTTTCAACAGGATTTTTAATGTACCCTAAGATGGATATGATGCAAATGTGAGTGTGAGTGCATCTATTCAAGGCTACAAATACTCTAAGTAAAACAAGTAAAATTACATGAATAAAATGAAAATACTCTTGAATCTTCAAGCTTCATACAATGCTTTGCTCCATAGCCTTAAACCATCATCTACCATCATCGCATTATATATTATTTTGCCTCCTCATCAAGCTAAGCAATGAATAAATCTGAGACTAAAATAAATGGGATGATTAGCACACAATGTAATGTTGACCATCATCAAAACAACATTGGTCTTGAACCCAAGAACCAACATTCTCCCCATTTTTCGAGATGACAAAACATTATGTAAAAATGTAACATAAACATTGAAATACAATGTGTGTGCTAACAAACTCCCCCTATCAATATGCATATGTGCACAAAGTGAACAAATAAAACATACGACATATTGATGGGTGTGTTTATGTAAAACGATACCAACAAAAGAATGCATAAAAGCATATGGTATATATTTTTACATAACCACAATTGCTCCCCCTTTGGCATATCAAAAAGATGGAAAAGTGCCAAATCGATAAGATCCAAGGGTTTGGAATAAAACCTATTCATATGCAAATATAGTGTAAATAACATGAAACATGGCATATGAAACGAAAACAACATGCTAGCAAGCAAAGTTTCCATACTCCCCTAAAATCGTATGAAACATATAAACATGGGAGCTATGGAGAATCTAACAATAATAGTGGGTACATAAAGTAAGCATACATGCATTGTACTCAAGTAATGAATACAAGTGTGTGAGTGCTAGAAAGAGGGAAACCAAACAAAAGTGGAGTTTGGTTTCCATATATAGTCGCATGAGAAAATAACATTACGGACATACCATCCCTAGATACATTCTCCCGTGTGTGAAACATACAAGTGAGCATTTAAACCATTCACACAAGAAACATTTCTACCATTCATAGGAGTATTAATAGTATGCTTAACATGAGAATTAATCCTATGGGTAGAAACATCAAGCATATGCAACGATAAAGGGTTCATAACAACTTGTTTTTGAACGGGCTTCTTATGCCATGAAGTGTACATATATGCATGATTCTTCTTTGGCTTAATATTCAAATTTGATTTTTGGCCAAAAGAAGACGTGGATGCGACTAACCCCTTATAGATTGATCCCCACAAATTTGTTCTGGGTGCATCTAGAGGAAGAGCTTGGTTTGGTCACGCTCAAAGTTGAGGATCACAAAGCCTTGTCTTTACTCAAAAGTTGAGAAGACAATAGCTCACATTTCTTCAAAAGTAAAGAAATGTCGCCATCCCTAGCGGATAGACGTGAGCTAAGCTCAAGACATTGAGATTTGAGAGCCGATGTCTCATTTCTCAAAGCGTCAATTTGAGAATGTCTCTCAAGAATGACGGAGTCACAATCCGAAACGTGGGCGTCGATTAATCGACGATTGAGGGATGAATTTCCTTCTCGCAACTCATGAATTAGAGAAAGAAATCCTTCTTTCTCAGCATGCAAAGATTCAATTAAAGACATATGAGTAGCATGCAAAGTAGTGCAATCATGTGTGTCATCATGAAGGAAATGTGCACTACACTTATGAGCAACTAATAAATTTTTAGAACTTACACTATCATGCTCAAACGATGATTGAGTTTGAGATACATCAGTATCACTTGACTCATCCTTAATAACTTTGCCACATATGTACTTGGCTTCAAGGTAGCTCCAAAACTTATGTGACGTCTCCATCCATGAAATTTCATCGAACTCGTGATCGAAGGTGGAGATGCACAAAAACCTCTTGGCTTGAGCGTCCATCACGAAAGTTGAAGTCGCCGAAGACACCGCATCCCAAAGTTTGTTTCTCTTGAGGTGATCAATCATCTTAGTCATCCATTAAGCATAGTTCTCCCCATCAAAATAAGGTGGAGGTTGTTGAGACGAAGACGTCATGCTTGCAAAAGCCACAAAACCAAGCCTCTGACACCACTTGTAGGGACCTGTGGCTACACAACATACACTATACCAAACGTAAATAGTGTAATGGTAAGCAATATGCGTAATTAAAAAGTTACTAATAATTCAACACACAATACGCGGCGGAAATAAAAATAAAGCGCTCAACAACAACCACAACAAGAAATAAGCCAATGCAATCGCAAACAAAGAGGCGTATCCTGGTACGGATCACTACACCAACGATCCTACTCCAGTCCCATCCTCCTGCACCGGAGCGATGGCTTTCCACTAATGCTCCCTAAACCGAGACATAAAAGCACGCTCTTCACGAGCAACAATCCCTACACCAGGATATGGAGAGAAATTATCCAAGTGGAGTAAACCCCCCACAATGTACTCACAACCCGAGTACTAGGTTTTGTAACAAAAGAAACGAAAAAGAACTATCTTACATATGTCTTGAATAGATCTTACCGATGTATATGTGAAGGCATGGAAGATTGAAATCACCAAGTAATAGATGATGAGTTTGGATGCACTTGGAAGAACTCTCTCTTTAGATGCAAGATCAATGCATAAATACTTTTAACCAAAGTGAGAGTAAAAGAAAGAGTAAGGGAAAAGAATGTTCTTGAATGAAATCCCTCAAATTTGGCACTCCCAATATTATCTTAATGTCCTGGAGTGGTGCCAAAAACAGCCTCTCAATATAGCTTAAATAAGCTCACAAATCTGCACTAGAGACAATAAAACAGCCCCTCGAAAATCCCACCCAACGGCTATAAACGGGCATATTTTCACAGCGACCATACGCCTGATGAAGGGTGACCAATCCCCTGGTTAACCGTTCTGACGTCTGGCAAGACTGCATCAAACGTCTGACATAATCTGTCCAGAAAACACTTGATCACCAAAATAATCATAACTTCCACATATGGACTCCGATTGAGGTGATTTAAGATGCATTAGAAAGCTAACAAGAAATGCAATCTTATTGGCTTGGAATGGATGAAAAATTCCATACACAGAAAACTGACAGAGGTTTAAAGTCAGAAACAGATTGCAAAATTTCCAACTGACTCAACCGAGAAAACACTAGATCACCAAAATAATCATAACTGACGTAAATGAACTCCGATTGAGGTGATCTAAGATGCGTTGAAAAGCTAACAAAGAATGCAATCTAATGGGCTTAGAATGGATAAGAAATTCTAACCACAAAAAAACTGACAGCCGATTGAAGTCAAAGAGAGATTGCAGAAGTTCCAACGCAAGGCAACCATACGTCTGAAATACACCACTCAGGCGTCTGAGAATCCTTCTTCAGACGAATACCAAATATGGGTCCAAAAAGACAGAGAGCACAGAAATTTTGGCTCAACTGATCATGCGCCTGAAGTTCATGTACCAGGCGTCTGGACCACTGTGCAGACGCTTGGTCATAGACCATCAGGCAACTGCCCCTTGGCTGTGTTCAACTAATCAGAAAGCGGACACGCCAGGCATCTGGTGATCCTTCACCAGGTGCATGTCCAACTCTAAAATGCACACCCGAGTGTGTTTAGAGTAATGGACTAAATGGGATGGGTTCTATAAGATTTCTAATAAACCCTAAGATGGATATGATGCAAGTGAGTGTAAGTGCATCTATTCAAGGCTACAAATATTCTAAGTAAAAGAAGCAAAATTACATGTAGAATAAAATGAAACTACTCTTGAATCTTCAAGCTTTCATGCAATGCTTGGCTCCATAGCCTTGAACCATCATCCACCAGCATCTCGTCACCTATTGTTTTTGTCTCCTCATCAAGATAAGCAATAAATAAATCTGAGACTAAAACAAATGAGATGATTAGCACACAACAAAATATTGACCATCATCAAAACAATATTGGTCTTGAACCCAAGAGCCAACAGTAATGGCCTAAGAGTTTAACTTTCATGTTGCTTTACTTTCCTTTCCATTTTGATGTAATAATTGAAACAGCTATTTTAAATCATGTAATTTTCTTTTTTTGATGCATGATATATAGTGTTGTTCTTAAGTTGGTATGCAAGACCTATGAAAATATGTTATACTTACAAGTACAGTTAACATATTTAACTCAAGGGACGAAAAAAAAATTTAGTACACTCTCCTTAGCTTAAATACATTGTGGACTTACCACATATCATTTTCCTTAGAATTTTGAAAAGCAGAACATTACAATTGAAAAAGTGTTGCAATAATGAGGTGGTTCGTGGCCCATTTGTCATTATGAGATGGTCAACAACTACAATAGAGGCTTGGGAGTCGTTGCCGAAGATGCTCATGACAATTTGATGCTGACAAAAGGGTCATTTGCGCAAAATTTGCTACCTTTGGTTTTTTTAAATAAATTCAAAATGATTGGTTGCTTTGTGGCTTAAAGAGAGGAAGGTTGTGTGAGCCCTATGAATGAGAACAGCAGTCAAGAGAAGTAGTAGTTGCTGGTTTCAAAAAAGGTAAAGAAAATGGAAGTGGTTTGTTCCACGTGATAATGAAAAATGAAAAAACAACTGTGACGTATGAGGAGTGGAATGGCATATGGTTGTTGCAAAGAAAGAAAAGGAAAGATGATTAAAATCAAGTGTTGGCTTCAAACACCAAACACCAAAAGGTGTATATTTATTTCTAACAAGCAATCCTATAGCATGAAGTTGAAGTGCGCAAATCTCAATGTGCATTTGGATGAATTTAATCAGATCTTGAAGAAGGTGTCCACTCATGATGTGCAGTCGAGCAATAGGTCAAGGTGTTACACATATTGAAGTAAACAGCTACATTATAAGATAACATTGTAACCATACTATTGCTTGGAAAGAATACTCTTAAGCATGATGAAGTGACCATTGCATTGTTGTTGAATAAGTCTCAACGAACGAATTGCAATAATGGAGTGTCTAACTAGAGTAGTGCCTTAGTAACTACTCATGGTCAGAATCAATTGATAAAGAGACAAGAAGGTTTTTGTGGGCACAGAGCATTTCAACTTTGATCATCACAAGTAACTTGTATGTTGGTATTGTGATAAGAAGTGCCATATAAAAAAAATTCCATATAGGACGGTTAGCCAAAAGAGAAAGGTGAAGGACGATGCACTATCATAAGCAGCACTTGTGAAAGATGGTGATGTTATGTTAGCAACATCTCTCACGTTTGTAATTTGGATTGGATTCTAAATTTCGAATGTTGACTCTATATGTGTCCTGTCAATTCAACGGTTATCGAGCTTATGAAGGTGGTACCCGCATCAAAATGTCAAATTGCATTAAATGAAAGAATGTAGAAGTTAGATCAGTCCATGTGCACCTCTTCGATGGTGTTGTGCAGGTAATGACCAGAGCAAGGCATGTCCCAAAGTTGAGGAAGCTTCTAATTTTCCTATAGATTTTGGATTCAAGGGGTTACAAATGCTCAATTTCATGTGAAATCATTAGGGTATACAAAGGTGCAAGGGTTGAACTGCAAGAAAAGATAATAAGTGGCTTGTACAGATTCGTAAGGATGCTTGAAACAGGTGAAAAGCATATCAGATATTATGCAAGCTATACAGCTGGTTGGCATCGACAACAAATGGGATGTTCTACTGTCAAATCCAAATTGAGCAAGAAGCAACTGACGCAAGCTTCAGACACCGTGGGTGGCAATGACGTTTATGGTCAAGTTAGAAATGTGAAACCATGGTGCTAGTGAGATTCACATGTATCCCCAGGTGGGTTATGAGCCATCTCAATTCAAGCATGGAGAATAGCAAGGCATTGAGGTATGCAGATTCAACTTCACTATGGTATCTTTAGAGTAGCTTGTCGATTGAAAACCAGGATGAAGATTGTTGCAGTATGTCTTGTATTTCTCGTGTATATACAGTTAAAATATTTGCATTGTATTTGATTAGGTTTTTTGTCAATTACAAAGACATTTAGGTAATTGTTTATGTAAATGCAGTCTCTATATGCATCTTGCAATTGGTGTGAAGGATGTAGGGAATAAAGAGGGCAAAGAGTGGGAGTTCTTAGTTGCGGTATTTGTAATCGTGGGCTTGGCGGAAATTTTGTAGCCCATGGGAGGGGTATAGATTTCTCAAGTGAATGGAAATTGATTCTATTTAAATTGCTAATTCTTTGTGTTGCTGACCTTCTCAAGGAGTCAATGAGTGTGTGCACCCGTATATGCCCCCCACCAAAACAAAAAAAAACCAAAAAAAAACATATCGATATTTCAGATCTCAATGTGTAGTAAAATGAAATATCCCCCATTATTGGTTCTAGAACCCTTCGCTGCCACCAAGAAGAAAATTTGTCTGGAGTTGCTCTTTCTGCAGCATGTACAATTACTACATACGCAACCAGACCAACAAACAAAAATTTCGAGTCCCGTGTATTCAAAAGACTTTCCAAAATATGTTGACACGGATGACCTAAAAAATATCTACAGCTTTGAAAATGCAGAGCGAGTGAAAAAAACAAAAGGAAATAAGCACGATAATGTGATGAAGTGGTACCTGAGGACGAGAAACTTGAAATTTTTCGTATTCTTGCTTGAAGTTGTACCTGCGTCTATTTGACATGATCGTCGTACCAAGAAGCTCCCTAAACTGAAGCAGCTCTAAAGGCTTCATCCTCTCTCTATCTCTCGCATTGTTTATCCGATGCTTCTGTAATACATTAAACAATAGTTTCCTCTAAACTAAAAGTTCATCGTTTGCAATACAATCAAAAAAAAGTTCGATAAATCATAATGCAATCGTCTGTCAAATTTCTAGGCTTTAAGCTGCACGCTGCAAGTGGGATTTTAAAAAACGTACCTTGTTTTTGTCTGAAAGTTCGCCGGATTCTGATGAACAAGAAGGGCGCTTTAATCCAGGAATTCGGCCTTTTACGGGAAAATATCGATTTTTCTCGTGATCGTAGTAGAAGCCTGGAATGACTGAACAGTAATTTTCCATTGTTAGCAAAAACAAATTTGTGATGAAGGAAGCAATGGGAAGTACCTTTCGGCGATGGCATCTTTCGTTCTAGGGCACCAAGAGAGACGACGATTTGAGAGAGAGAGAATCTCAGGTTTTAGTAACTTCAAATCGATCTCAATATTTGGACTCTTAAAAGAGAACGAGCTCGGGATAATTTTCTTTGGCGTTTTAAAGCCCTGAATATCTTTGTTAGAGCCCTAATGGGAATCGGTTGACGGGAAGTCGGTGAGTCCCATTGGAATTATATGACGATTTCTACTAGGTTTTTTAACATAAGCCCTAATTAATAACGTTGGCACAAAATTAATCATGGGCCCATGTTAAATGCAACGGTAGTCCCAGGCATGTTCTTTTGTGTTTATTTGGTTGTGAAAGTGGGAGATTTTATTATTCCTCCCACTATTCACTCATTTCCTCCCACGATTTAAGTCTGGTCGCCAATCTTCATCCCTTCGAGTGTCTTTGGGTAAAGTTTGTTGTTAGTTACACCGCCTAATTTTATGAATTCACTACAGTTATAAATTCACCGTTTAATTTTTTTTTGTTATGGATCATCAACTGGGGTGGAACCCCCAGCTCTTTATTTATAGCATGTAGACGAGCGTATACAGATAAGATACATTAGATATTGTCTTATTTATAAGATAAGACGTGATCCCAGCCGACTAACCAACTCGGTATTATCCCTTCACAACACGCCCCCTTATCCAGCCATATGTGTGGACTCTGCTCATGAATACTTCAGGATTTTGAGTGTAGTATGAGTCTCACATGGGGTGAATACTTCAGGATCCTGAGTTGGTGAGGTTTGCCTCGTTAAAACCTTTAGCTATGGAAAACCTTGTGGGAGAAACCATAGTTAAGGAAAAAGAGTACAAACGCTCTCTAACTCCCCCTGATTTGTACAAGCGACTCTGCTCATGAACACTTCGGGATTCTGAGCGTCACAAAGGGGTTGATACTTCAGAATCCAGAGTTGATGTGATTTGTCTCGTTAAAACCTTTGGCTAGGGAAAACCCTGCGGGAAAACCCATAGCTAAGGAAAAAGAGTACAAATTCACTCAACTCCCCAATCTGTAAAAGCGCTTAGGCATTCAAAGCTCTTCGGCTTATCTCATCACTCCTATTTACAACATTCCGAAAATATACACAGATTACAAATATTATCACCATCAAGCAGCTGCTGAATTCAGAAACTCTGGAGAGGTGTGCTAAGTTTCGTTGCCTCTGATGTGGTCTTCAGACTATGTGGTCAGCTCCACAATACATGCCTCTATCCCAATCGTCACAGGGATGTGATGTACCACCAAGCGCCCTCAAATATATCATTGGTGTGATGAGGATCTCGGAATGATATGATGATGTTGCCTTTATAATTTGCTTTGCAGATTTGCATTAGATGGCCATCCCACTGTGGGTACCCAGTCTATGATTTTTCAGTATATGGATCAGACTTGATAACCTGCATTTGCATAAACAAGGAGGATGATACTTTATAATGTAAGCCCAAATCTTTCAACCCTTGGAGGAAGCGCAGAAGATGTTTAACTCCGGTCTAATGGACCTTTTTAGGTGCCTAATTATCTCTGGCTAATGAGTTTACTGCAACTGCTATATCGGGACGCATGCAGTTAGCCAGGAGTGCCTGATTGCACTTAAATAAGAGACTTTAGAACCAATTATATCATCCCCCTCTTCTAGCGATCGGAAGGGGTCTTTTCATTCATCTATAGAGTATACTACAATAGGTGTTCTTTGGATGACAATGGTCCTTTTATTTTTTTCAACGCACTTCTGGGTGTATGTAACATGATTCTATTAAGATAATAACCATGACTTAATTTATTTTTACCTACGTCTTTCATTTCATGTTTAATAGTCAGGCTTGAACAGATATTTTCGGTTTTCTCTTCAGGAGATTCGATGAGATTTAAGTTGTTTACAACTATGATCTCAAATCCTGTTCTTTGCTTAGATGCAAAGACAACCCTCAGTAGGAACCATTGCGTTGTCAAGTGATTCTATTGGGTGTACATTATTTGTTATTCTTATTGTTTTTCTTCAATCGAATCGAATAGACTTCCCGAAGTCTATTTGGGCATTTAAGGAAATGTGGAGTTTATCTTTACCAAGATGTCCACAAAGGTATGCCATCACAACATCCAATAACAGCATATCCAAAATTTCCTTTACCAAATTGTAAGGTATTCGCATCTGATAACTTAGGGAGACCGATGCATCATTTATGAGTCATGCTCATTTTAATTTGTTCGATCCCTAGTTTCAGCGAAATTTTCCTTGGGCTATAGGTTGTACCTTATAGCATACGATTTTGTATTTATTTTTTCTTATGTGTGCAATACTTATTTTACCCACATGTTTGACACCTTTTGGCGTCTACTTCAGGTCCGAACGTTTCACGTTTTATAAGTGAGTCCAGCTCATCTTTTATTGCATCATTTCACATTTGGCCAATCTCTACGTTTGCATTTTAGCAACGGGATATGGAACAATATTTTATAAAAATCATCGTTTTTGCGATGTATATGGCAATATGATACATGAATACATTGTCGACAATTATGTTCTTTCTGTCCAACACCTCCCCAGTACGTACAACATTTACTTTCAATTTCAGTTTTTCACCGCGGCTCCTCTGCAGTGGATTCCGGGAAGGATGAGGGTGTGGACAAGAGCTCATTGTCATGTGGGAGTATTGTTTCACGGTCACCATGTATTATTCTTTTTCTTAGATTTCTGTCCTTGGAGCCCAGTGGTCTACCGCTTTTCTGTTGAGGATCAGCCACTTCTGCTGCTGGTGGATTGCGTCCATTCTCGGGGATGTCAATCCTAGCTGGGTATTTGCAACAGTGATGTGTGATCTGACAATCTTCTAGTTGTCAGTAAATGATTCCGGTAATTGGTGAACAGTGTTCTGCATGTGGAGGATCTTCAGGATCTTATCTTCACATTGTATTGTTACCGGATCATAGTGGGTCAAGCTTTTTGTATCACACGTTACAATTTGCTTTGCGCCAGATTTCCAGTATCTGGGACCATTTTGGGGAAACCGTCTCATCAAAACCACAGTCTTCAAGATGTGCCATAAATGTGTCCCCCGTTTGGGGTTCTAGGTATCTTATAATTGAGGGTGAGTCAAACCCTACATAGATATCTAGGCGACGTTGAGGACACATTTTTGTCCTCTGTTGTGGTGCGATGGAGATTTAAACTGCGCGGCCGAAGATTCTCAAGTGAGAAATGTTCGGTGGCATTCCATATGCAAGTTGCATTGGAGACTCTGACATCCAGAGGGTCTTATTTTCATTTACGATGCAGCGTGTAGAATTTTGCATGTCCACATGCATCCACCGGTAATCGGGATTTCATTAATAATGGATGTGCAATCAATTGGAGTCTATTTATCAGTGACTCTACCGACCCATTATTGGTATGAACATGCGTCACTGTATGTTCATTTTCTATTCTCGTTGCTTGGCAGTACTCTTGAAACGACCGGGAGGTAAATTCCCCAACATTAACCAGACTTATTTTCTTTATTTGATTATCTGGAAAATGTGCCAGCAACATTATTATTTGTGCCAATAGCTTTGGAAAAGCTAAGTTACTGGTCGATAGTAGACACACATACAAATATTTTGATGATGCATTTATCGGTACCATAGAGTACCGAATTAGCCCACTAGGGGGTGGATTTGTCCACATCAATCTCCTTATTTCCTTTTGAGGAAGCGTGGAGATTCTTTTGTCGGATTTTAATAGAGATTGCCTTGTAATTTGTTTTCCATTATAGCAAGGGATGCGAGGGAATTCTCCATTCTGAAGAATCTTCTTGTTCTTCAAATCATACACATAGGATAAGATACGATGCATCATCACCGATCTAGGGTGGCCAAGTCTATCATGCCAAAGTAAAAACTTGGCTGATGTCGGGCACTTCAGGTGCTCCGTTAAATTCGCTTCATCTCTCTGAATCTTTGTATAGTATAGGCTTGAAAGGCTCTCAAAACGTTCAAGTATGGATTTTACTCCTTTTTTCTTGAGACATTACATACAGTAATTCTTTTTCATTTACATTTGATGTTTCCAAATGGAATCCGTTGAAACGGACTTGAAACTTAGTAAGTTTCGGTTGGAATTCGGAGAGATTAGTGCATCCTTTATTTTTGTGTCATTTGGGAGAAATAGTGTTGCGTTCCCAGAACATTCAATATGGCTCTGATATTGGGCTTTGTATTGAAGGATCGTATGTGTTTATTTATTGTCTACTAATCAGTTATGAGAGCAGTTCATCTATTAAAAGATGAATCATATATGCACTTTTCAGAGAAACATTTTCATTCAAAATCAAATTACATAATTTCAAAAAGCTCTCATAACATGAAATATTCTTAAAACAAGTAGCTAAGATAAAAATAGAAGGCTAATCAAGCAGGTCTTCATTTTCGAAGTCGTTAGCTGTAAACTTGACTGGAGCATCAGAGGTCACCAGGTTTATTTCAGCTTTATTTTTCTTGTTTTTTATACAAATCATGGAGATGCTGCAGAGTTCGGCACACTCTGGACCAGTGGCTTTCATGCCATAGCTATGGCACTGGTCTTCCCATTTCCTCTTGGGTGGGGGTGCATCATTTCTATTGTTGTCATTTCTGTGCCAGGTGAACTTTCGTTTAATCTCATTTCTTCGCTGCTGGACTTGGCCCCTCGCCCTTTTGTTCTGTCCCCCCTTTCTGTGGTTTTTCTTTTCGTTTATTATCTCTCTTCTTTTTGGAAAAAAAAGATGCATTGTGAGCTTCTGGTAGGGGACAGTGCCAGGGGGCGCATGTTTTGAATGGCGAGCAGAAACTCTCTGTTTTGTTCGGCCAAGTATAAACATGACAGCAGCTTAGAATACTTGGTGAACTTGCGTTCACGGTATTGATGCTTAGTATCACATCTTTCTCATGGAAAGACGTATACATCTTTTCCAGCATGCGATCTTCTGAGACTTTTCACCACACAATTTCAGGTGTGATGTGATGCTAAAGAGAGCTGAGTCGTACTCAGCTATGGACTTAAAGTCATGTAGTCTCAGGTTCTCCCACTCATATCGTGCTCTTGGTAGTATAACATCTTTCTGATATTTATACTTATCCTCAAGGGCAGTCCACAGCTCAAATGGATCTTCGACCGTAAGGTATTCAGCCTTTAGGGTCTTGTCCACATGGCGTCGAATATAGATATTGGCTTGCGCCTTTTCTATATCGATTATATTTTCATTATTAGTCACAGCAGAAATGAGGGACTTAGCCCGTAAATGAAACTTCACATTGAGCTGCCAGCTCAGATAATTTCTTCCTGATGCATTCAGCACTTCGAAATCGACACTTGTGATTTTAGCCATTTTATCTAGCAGAACACAAATTAGCATGAATTAATAATTTAAACAATAAACATTTTCATGCGGTGGCAATTTTTATATGAAAAGCTAATTGCGTGGATCGGCCAGTCCCACATAAATAAAAAGTCCAAAGTCCATTACAGACCATATTACACAAATGAAAGCTTTAAAAAAGAAATTACAACTTTGGAAACCCCGTAGGTCCCATATAAGATCTTCAGCTTCAAGTGTGGCCTCCTTCTCCATGGAAAGTGGTCTTCGGTCTTGGACATTTACATAAATTCCTCACTACAATTCTCTCAAAAGTAAAGAAAAGTGCATGAAATAAAATGTGGGACTTAAACAGATGATCCAAAACCGCAATTTAGCCATCCATGCAAAAATTTGTGCTCATCAAACATTTTCAGCAGATATTTTCATCGGACATTTTCATCACAAGCATCACAGGCATTTATATTCACAGAGAGTGATAAATAATTTAATTACTTAATAATTATTGGACCACTGGGCAACATCATACACCGTTAGGTTAGCTGACTAACGGCAGAGCGGTCGCAAGATCTTCCTAATTATTAAGTTTTAATATTTGCACAACCAAATATAGTTTATCCACAGAATAAGCCTAAAATGTTGCGTAACATATAGTTACGATCCTACAAATGTATCAAATAATGCAAGGGTTGTGCTAGTTGGGTTTATTCAAAAGATTGAAAAAGAGCCCAAAATATAACATGTTCTTCGTGAAAAAGGAAGAAGTTTTCCCTTTTAAATTATTTCCATTTAACCCCCAAATGTCCCCAAATGTCCCCAATTTTATCATGATTTTCATGAATTTTTAGATCCCCAAATGAACTTTTAAATCAATTTTTAGCCCCCAACAAGCCTTTTAAAGCATATTTTTAGCCCCTTTTAAGTGTAATTTGCCCCCGCTTTCTTTTTTTTTCTTTTTTTTTCAAAAAATGACATGCGGGCTTCAGGCTCGCAGTTTTTTTTAATAATAGGCATGTGGGCCTGAGGCCCCTTCAGGCCCGCAAGGCTTTACTTTTTTTGTGGGCTTCAGGCCCAGAAGAGTTTGGGGGCAGCGGCGACTATGGTTTGCCGCCGCCCCGTCATTGTACCCCCGGGAGGGGCGGTCGCCCCGCCGTAGCGAGGGCGGCAGGGGGCAGGGGGGACCCCCCCTCTGCCGCCGTGGCAGGGGGTAAGAGCGCCCCCCCCTTTGGGGGGTCGACGGGGCAGAGGCGCCCCCCTTCGAGGGGGGGTAAGTTCGGCAGCCTGAGCGCCGCTCCCCCTTCAGGGGGAGGTCGATGGCGGCCCGAGCGTCGCCCCTCCTTCAGGGGGGGACGGCGACGCCCCCCTTCGGGGGGGGAAGTTCGGCAGCTTGAGCGCCGCTCCCCCTTCGTGGAGGGTCGATGGCGGCCCGAGCACCGCCCCCCTTTGGGGGGAACAGCGACGCCCCCCTTCGGGGTGGGTAAGTTCGGCGGCCTAAGCGCCACCCCCTGTGGGGGTTAGGGTGGGGGAGCGGCCATCGGCAAGGCCGCCGGCGGGGCTAGGATAGGGTAAAACCCCCATTTTTCTCTTATTTACAGATTTAAAAACATATTTAAAACATGATTTTTAGGTGATTAGCCATAATTACACTTCTATCTTGCAAGATCTATGTAGAATACTATCATACGTATGATAAAAACGAAATTTTTATCAAGATTTACCTCTATATCCGTCCTCCAGATATAGCGACGATTGAACGAAGCCTATGCGGATGACGATGCTCGTTTGATGAAGCTTGATGCCGCACGCGTGGATCTCCTATCTTTCTTCGCTTTCGCAACGATCGATTTTGCGTGGAAAATTTGTTTAGAGGCTCGTGATGATAACGTGTTATGAATCATCAACTGGGGAGGAACCCAGCTCTTTATTTATAGCATGCAGATGAGCGTATACAGATAAGATACATTAGATACGGTCTTATCTATAAGATAAGCCGTGATCCCAATCGACTAACCAACTCGGTATTATCCCTTCACAACATTTTTGTCTTTTTATAAATTTTTAAATTCAGTTCTTTCATTTCCATTCTTGCCCATCCTCCTCCTTCCAACCTCTAATTAAATTCCTCTCATCGAAGACTAAATTTTTTTAGATGAATTATCTTTTTCTGCTTTGTGCAGATTTAGAATCTCTTTTGGATACAAGTTGATTTTAGATCGTCCGCTTCCAAAACTTGATCCTTAGCTTCACCTTGCAGCTGACTTTAGACTTTGCCGGAGGGGTCGCCTTCTTCTTCGGGACGACGACGATGAATCCAGTGCATATAATCTCACATCTCTCGTGGTTTCACTCTTTTTTGAAGACTTGGGCCCGAGAAATGACTCAAGATGTCAAGGGCCCAAACCTTGGGACATTATAGATGATGCATCATAACGAAAATAATATCAAGACAGAGACAAAGAACGTCTTTCCCATCTCGGATTCTTTTACCAAGAGCTGATGCCTCCCCTGTCAGCTGCAAAGATAGAAGAATGTGACATTGATCCTGATCATCTTTGTCTTGATCCCTCCGATCTTAACCTTGGTCTTCCTCTTGAGATCGACCTCCAAAGGAATTCTACTTTTCTTCTTCAGATCTGTCGTTGCAGTCACATCGAGGCTCTGCCCGAGCTCGTCATCGTCGTCTTCAGCACCACCAGATTCTTCACCCCCTGCACAAACGCTGGGAATGATCCCTCGTCGATGGTGACGCCGTTGGAGGAGACGGCTATCGACCCTTGATCGTAGAGGAACAACGTCTTCTTGTTCGAGTTTGGCGCCATCATGGAGCGATCCAATCGAGAGGTCAGAGAATTGAAGGAAGTGAAATTGAACTGGAGAGGATGATGGATGAGACAGCGAAGGTCGGGCTATGAGGGCTGTAGAGGAGGTAGAAGACGCCGCCAACGATGGCGGCAAGGAAGACGAGGATGAAGAGGATGAGGGTAGAAGCACGGTGAACTCATTAAAATTATGAGGGTAGAAGTGTAATTTTATTTTTTCACTAAAACAATGGCACACTTGTAAATAAAGCGTGGTAAAGTCATAAATCATGGTAGTGCAATTAACAACACTATTGTGTAAATTCTACCAGCACTCTTATATTATTTTCAGGGTAAATTGCAGAAAAATACCCTCACATTTGGGCCATTTTTACGTAAATATCATGACGTTTATTTTCATCAAAATATACACCCAAACGTTTTCTGACGGTTTTAAGTTGATACCTTTTTTTAATTTTCCGTCAAAAAGACGGAAATTTGGACAAATTTACCCTTGAATGAGCCTTTTATAAGCTAAATAGTCATAACACGTGCCCGTGGGCACGGTTCATTTAAGCTTTCCCCCGCGAAATCTTTGTTCCCCGAAAAATTATTTCCACATCCAAAATTTAACAGAACAATAAATTAGCGTAAAAATATTTAGCGGCACGGGCCTCTTCGGCACGGAACAACAAATTCGGTGCAGTCTCCTTCGGTGCGGAACAACAAATTCGACGTCGAACAATAAATTTGGCACCGCGCCTTCGGTGCGGAACAACAAATTAGCGTAAAAAAAGTTAGCGGGTGCCTTCGGTGCGGAACAACAAACTTCATGGTATTTTTACGCTACTTTGTTGTTCCGCTAAATTGTTTTACGCTAAATTTTTTATTTTGTTTAATCTAATGGATCATGCTTCTCCACAATCTTTCCCAAGGCACTTTTAATTTCAAAGTTTAGGTTTCCAATGCACTTTTCCCTCCAAATTTAATCTCCACAATCTTTCCCAAGGCACTTCTAATTTCGAAGTTTAGGTTCCCAATGCACTTTCTCCCACCAAATTTAATCTCCGCAATCTTTTCCAATACACTTCTAATTTCAAAGTTTTTGTTCACAAGACACTTTTCCCATCAAAGCACATCTTAACCATTGATTTAGCAAGATCAAATCTCAGCCACTCTTTATCTTGTCATAGTCAGCCCTAGAATTCAAAAAACGTTGCCAAATGTATAATAGATACTCTCACGTTTGGGCCTTTTATAAGTTAATACCCTGAATTGGGTGTGTGTGTCCATTGGGGTGGGTGGGTGCATGGGTGTGGGGGTGTGTGTGCGCGCATTGGGGGTGTGTGCATGGGTGTGGGTGGGTGTGCGTGCATGGGGAGGGTGTGTGTGCATGGGTGGGTGTGTGCGTGCATGGGGATGGTGTGTGTGCATGGCTAGGTGAGTGCGTGCATGTGTGGATGTGTGCAAGGGTGGGTGGGTGTGGGCATGGGGTGTGTGTGCATTGGGGTGGGTTGGTGCATGGGTTTGTGTGCAGGTGTGTGCGTGCATGGGGTGTGGGTATGGGCATGGGTGTGTGGGCATAGGGTGGTTGTGTGCATTGGGTGGTTGTGTGTGTGCGCGCGTGCATGGGGGGAGGTGTGCACACGCATCAGGGTGGGTTGGTGCATGGGTTTGTGTGTGGGTGTGTGCGTGCATGGGGTGGGTGTGGGCATGGGTGTGTGTGCATGGGGTGGGCGGGTGTGTGCATTGGGTGCGTGTGTGCATGGGTGTGTGGGTGTGTGCATTGGTTGGGTTGGTGCATGGGGGTGGGTGTGTGCATGGGGTGAGTGGGTGGGTATGTGCATTGGGTGCGTGTGTGTGCATGGGTGTGTGGGTGTGTGCATTGGGGTGGGTTGGTGCATGGGGGTGGGGGTGGGCATGGGGTGGGTGTGCGTATTAGGTGGATGTGTGCATTGGGGTGGGTTAGTGCATGCGTGATCGTCTACCTTATAGTCCCAGATTGAGCCAATATTTCAACAGGTCACACACGCCAATACACCCACCCACCCCAAGCACACATAACCCACCCATGCACGCACACCCACCCCATGCACACAACCCACGCACCCACGCCCACCCCACACAACCCCACCCCCACCCAAGCACACACTCACCCTAAGCACACACCCCTTATGCGCACAAACCCCATGCACACAATCCACCAACCTACGCAGACATACCCACCCCACGCACACCCCCATGCCCACACCCACCCACCCCCCTTAAGCACACACCCCCACCCACCCCACGCGCACACACACCCACCCCACATGCACACCCACCAACCACACCCACACCCCCCATGCACACAACCCACCCACCTCCGCGCACCCACCCACCCACACCCATAAACACACCCACCCACCCATGTGAAGGGTTTTCTGGTACCCTTAGGGCACAAAAACTCTAGTCCCGTCCTAAGTCGGACGGAACATAGACAGAAATGCAGCGGAAAATTTTTTATGTTAATCTAATTAACATGCAACCCTAAGGAACCAGACCCTATTAGCCAGGAACTCTGCCAACTTGGGGTGGATCTGACCACCCCAAGAGGGATCTAACTACTGCGAATAATTAAATGAAAACTTAAACACATACCCGGAATCTCAGCCATGGGGCAGGCGAGATGTTCCGCGCCGTCTTCCGAGCTGCTCCCGTCTCACGCCGAGCCGCTCCTTGAACCGCTCCCCGCACCGCTCCTCGAACCGCTCCGCATCCCGAGGCGATCAATCCCTGTGTCGCCGAGCCACCCACCGCCGAAGAAAGTTTCACGCGAGTGAAACCTCCGCCTAGATTTCGGATCTGAATCCGAACTCCTTTGCGGCTTTGCTAGAGCCCTCAGGAGCAAGGCAGAAATTTATAGGGAGAGGAGAAATATTAATTTAGCTTAGATCCGAGCGTGCTCCAACATTTACGAGAGCCGCTCAGATCTAGAGCTTGGGACGAGTTTTGAGAAAGGGGGGAGACCACTATTTATATAGGCGGCGGACTCTCCCCTTTTCTCAAAATCCGATGTGGGACTAAATAATGAGTTAATTAAAATCAAGTTAGTTTGCACTTCACAAAGTGCAAACTTCCGTGAATTTTAACTAACTCACCGTTGAGCTTCAAGATCGATAAAACCTATCAATACGACAAGCGTTCAACGGTGAACGCATAGGAAAAAACCGTTCGTCAATCGGAGTTCGTTTGACCCTCCAATTGAGTGTCCAAAGATCAACCCTAGACTAGTTTTTCGCAAAAACTGAGCCGTCATTTGATTCAGCACACATATGGTTCAAAACCCTAGAGGTGGGACCCACAGGTGGGCCCCACGCATCCCGCGCGCGCCTAAATCTGCCTGGGCAGAGCCCAGGCCGCGCCTGGGCTCGCCCAGGCCCGCGCGGGCCTGGGCTTGCCCAGGCCCGCGCCTGGGCAGAGCCCAGGCAGCCTGTTCAGTCTGACATTTCTGGGCCTGGCCTGGTTTGATCCTTTGGACTGTTTTGGCTCTAACTTGAGCATTTGGTGTCCGATTTGGACGCCGTTCGAACCTGGGTCTAGACCGGGACATTCCCGTCTTACCCGTGAACTTTTCCTTGCATTTATTTTATTAAATATTGTATTAAACAATTTAAAACACATTTAATCGCTTTTGCATCAAATGCAAAATAGTCCCTATCTAAGCTTAAATTATCATTTGCATCAAATACAAATGATCTGAGGGCATATATCCCTACACCATGAACACCCCCCACCCCAAGCACACACCCCCCATGCACACACACCCCTCCCAAGCACCCCCCACGCGCACACACACCCCTACCCCAAGCACACACACACCCCCCCCCAAGCACACACACCCACGCACACAACCCACTGTCACGCCCCGTTCCCCAGAATACCCGACATCTAAATTTTTTTTCCAAGTATTCTAAAGAGCGCGGGTGATGAGAGAGGAAAAGAAACGGAGAGGAGAAACTGAACAAGCAGGCCACTGCGCACATGCTGGGATAATACAAGTAAAGCTTCACAATAACATCAAAACGATCTCATGAATACATAGATCAACAACAACATAACGTATATATAACAACTTATATTTATATACATAACCCAGGTGCACCACTACATTTACATCGTCATTCTCCACCTCCCAAGACAACCATATCACACCACAAGACAGCTCACACCAAGTGCTACCACTGAACCCAGCTCCAAGTCACCTCCAACCAAGCTAACCCTGCTACCTGAAAAATGGGGAGGAGCACGTCAATGCGTGCCCCAGTAGGAACCAACTTGGATTTGGAACTCCATTCTAAAGTTATCAACCCACAAGGCAAGACAAGAGAAATAGGGCAAATAAATAAGTAACATAATGAAAATTAAATAGCTAAACAAGAAGATCATACCTGCGGTCCAATGGCGAGTTACTGCAAAAAAAGGGTTAGCACGAATAACAATAATAACACAAGTGTTCAAGCAACCATTATCTAATAAGATAAGTGCAGGTGCCTGAGGCATGACACAGAGTCACAAAGAACAGGCAAAGGGAAGGGGACGTGTTACCAGCAGAAGGAGTAACACGCAAAATTTTATTTTATTATTATTTAATTGAATTAATTAGAACTTGGGTAAACTGTGTGATACCAGGACCTGGACTTCACCCCAAATTTGGGGTGAATATAGCACACGTCACAGTGGACACGTGCACTGTACGCCAGGCCTCTCAGCTCCCCCGTCCCTGGTAGGAGTGAGGCTCTCCATATAATAACACAACCTCCGTAATTCCCAAACACTCCCGGTAAAGGCGAGTGGGTATAAATATCACATATCACATAATCATTTCCCCCAACTTCTCAGTCCAGGCCTAATATCCACAATTTACTCAAATCCCACCTAAAACCCGGGTTTTACTAACTCACCCTCCTTAGAGAGGATTGAGACTTATTCAATTTTATAAGTTAACATCATAAGTGACACGTTAGGGATCATGATGGCATGAGTATGCACATATCACCTCAGCTGTCCATCCTTAGACATAGGGTCATGTACTCACGTGACATGCCCTCTATCACAACACATCATCCACTCACAAATACGATGTATCCATGCCATTCAAGCCTCTAACTTCACCGATTATCAATGTGGCTCAAGGCCAATACTAACACATGCACGTTACTAAAATTATCGCATATTGCCTTCGTTGAGGCATTTCATCGAACACATGACGGGCGTCATTCATATCAAGGAAACACAATATAATTTACATGTGCCAAGGGCATGAACATTCATTCCACCACACAACCATAATAAGCAAGAATATTGATGGCCAATTAACCACAATTAATGAATAAGAACAACACTTAATGAATTCAGCTTGCTAAAATTGCAGGAAGTGACAATACATGGCCATATAACATCAGTTTTCAGTGAGAATTTGATAAATTGTCCCACATGAAAGTTATAGATATACTAGTCCTGGATTCACAGATAACATTTCATGCAAAAATATTAAGTAGGTGATTTATGGTGAATTATTTGGTGAGGTGTGTCAAATCTGTTTTTCAGACAGATTTCTAGGTCTGTATTGAAAGCCAATTTTAGACATGTTTCAGCCGGAAATTCAATATATAAGCACTCTGATGAATTTTTAGAAAAACTTGTTAAATTTCCAACAAGACCAAGAACACAAAATTCCATTGTGTGTGCAGGTGTCTAGGCCAATTTTTCTAAACTGTGTCAACACTGAAATTCAAACAGACATGTTGTAAAGATGGATTTATTTCTCCTAATTTCTGAATTTAAACCATGTCAAAATTTATATGATTTTGGGGTAGAACTTCAAGATCTACAAGCTCATATTTTTTCGAACCCTAATTCGAGCTATAGTAACTATAATCAAGGCAATAACAGACATCAAAAATTCAGAATTTTAAAGGAGATGGTTTTGCTAAGAATTTCAAGGTTAGAATTGTGAAATTGAACATGATACATAGATTTTTTGACTATCCCTATTATATATTAAGTGAATCATGCTATAAAAACATGAGATCAAGAACAAATTAATGGAATTCCAAATCTAAGTAGTTTCCTACCTCAAAACTTTGGTTTTCCTCCTTTCTTCTCTTCCTTTCTTCTCCTCTTTTTTCTCCCTTAAGCAAGCATGAATCCCTTCTATTTGAGATTAGAAATTAGGGTTTTTTGAGTGGGAGAAAGAGGTGGAAATGGAAGAGAGGTGGCCGGCCATAGGCTAAGGGAGAAAGGGAAAAAGAGAGAAGATAATAGAAGACGTAAGAAAAGAAAGAAAAAGAAAGAAAACTAAAGAGGATTCTACACTCTCCTTACTTGCTCCATAAGCCATGCATAGCTCAAAATTGTTGGATCCCGTGGATGGCAAGCAACACTAGAATGGGGGTTGAATAGTGTTGATCAAATACTAAAACTTTTTCGCTCAACGATATTAACACAAATAAATTCCTTCTAACGTTGCCTAAGAAACCAAGTAGAGTGATCTACGCTTGGTTCTTAATCAACAATATAATTTTAAAGTACACAGCGAAATTTCACAGCCGGTAGTCGACTCCTTATGAGCAGTAGTCGACTCCCAGAGAATATGTTAGGACAAATAAGATTATAAATATGAATTTCAGCGTATATAGATAAAATTGATCTTTGCTGTAAATAGAAGATATGAATGAAAAAGATAATCAAACACAGATCAACAATCGCAAACAAAAGGATTTTATCCTGGTTCCCCGCAACCCGGGTACGTCCAGTCCCCGACCAATCCGGTACGAGATTTCCACTATCTGCCTTGGCAAATACAAGCACCTAACTTCACTTGTTAGGATTTCCAACGACCTAGCCTTGACCAGGATTTCCGAACACAACACCTAGACTTGTCTAGGGTTTTACTCTTGCCTCACAAACCGAGGACTTTCCAACTGGCAACAACTAGACTTGTCTAGTGTTCCAACAATTAACACAATAAGAGATTTGTCCAATACTCTACAATAAATGATAGAGATTGGAAAATACACCCGATTCTATAGCCAATCAAAAAAATAGACAATTTGTGTAGTGGCTTAATAGAATGATAGTTTAGATCACACAAAGATACGAGATAAGTTCTTTGTGATCTAGAGCTTTTTCAAGAATCCTTCAAATAAAATTAGAGAGAAATAATAGAAAGGATTTTGAAAAAGAAAAAACAATTTAGCCAAATAAAAATAATAATATGATCTTCAAAAAGGAATGAGAAAATATTGCAAGATCAAAACTGAAATTAAATTGGTTAGAGAGAAAAATTAGAGAGCTTTGATTCACAAGAGCTTTTACGAATTTTGATTTTCAATGTTGTGTTTTTCTCAAAAGAATTTAGCTCTATTTATAGGGGAAAAACTGAGATTTGAATTTCAAATTTCGTTTGACTTTTGTCCCAAAAATTTCGGAGTAAATTGCTCAAAAGATTTTAAAATTCAAATTCAAAACGTCTGAAAATTTCCAGCAGGTAGTCGACTCCCTCCTATAGGTAGTCGACTCCCAGAGGAGTCTAGGAAATTTTCATCCCTGACAAGTAGTCGACTCCCTACTTTTGGTAGTCGACTCCCAGAGGAGTTTTTCCTGTTTGTTCTAGTCAAAAGGGTAGTTAGCTCCAGGGTGCGTGGAGTTTCACTACGAGAATTATGAAGTGACTAGAAAAGCTCTTGAAAACTATTTTGAATATAGTTAAAAATTATTTCGAAATCATTTGTGTGTGTGTTGTCTATTTGATATGGCTTTGACAAATACCCTAAAAGACACGACACACTCACACTAGACTCTGAACATGTCTTCGGAAGTTTAGTCAACTTGATGAAGTGAAGGTGAGCTTCTCTTTGAGCTTCTTGTTCTGTTTGAGCTTGAGCTTCATCACTTGAGTTTAGTCATGTTCGTCTTTGTCGTGGAGTATTGATGCGTGCTTCTTGGAGTATTAGTAGAGCTTCACGAAATCTGCATACTTAAAGTGTAGTGTAGTTAGTACACTAAGCATTCATTTGGTGTGCTCATCATCAAAATCACTTGGGGGTGGAATTCAATTTCCATCACTCTCCCCCTTTTCGATGATGACACCCAAAATAAAAAATGAGGTAAGTTAAAAAAAATATGACGATACATAGTATACTTACTCCCCCTGCTTTGATGCGAGTCTCCCCCTGCATCGAAGCCGTTAGAAATAATGCATTCATTTTTGTATTTCGTTATATTTTCACCCCCTTGTCATTAACAAAAAGATATTATAGCTGAGCATTATTCAATTCTTTTTCTCCAACAATACCCAATTCTCGACGAAGTCTCGAGAATGTATCCTTTTGTAAGGGTTTTGTTAGAATATCAGCAACTTGAAACTCAGAGGAGACAAATTTAAGTTCAACATCCTTTTTGGCACAATGATCATCAATAAATCTGTGTCTTATATCAATATGTTTTGTTCTAGGATGAAGAACAGAATTTTTAGTGAGATTTATGGTGCTTTTATTATCACAATAAATTACACATGTAGATGTATTAACACCATAATCGACGAGGACTTGTTTCATCCAAAGTATTTGAGCACAGGCAAGTCCGGCAGCTATATACTCTGCCTCAGTGGTAGATAGTGAAACGGAACTTTGCTTTTTGCTAAACCACGAAACAAGGGAATGTCCAAGGAAATGACATGTTCCACTTGTGCTTTTTCTTGTGGCTTTACAACCAGCATAGTCTGCGTCACTAAATGAAGTTAAATCGAATGTGCTTCCTTTGGGATAGAAGAGTCCAAAGTCAGATGTGGTTTTAAGATATCTTACTGTTTTAAGGTGTGATTCCCTAGGATCACATTGAAATCTAGCACATGCACAAACACTAAACATGATGTCAGGTCTGCTGGCGGTTAAGTAGAGTAAAGAACCAACCATACCTCTATATGTTCTGATCAACCTTCTTACCTGCTTCGTCTTTGTCTAAGGAAGTGGACGTTGCCATTGGTATGTTCTTTCCTGATGCAGTTTCCATCCCGAACCTTTTGATCAAGTCTCTTGTGTACTTTGTTTGATGAATGAAGGTTCCTTCTTTTCCTTGTTTGATTTGTAATCCGAGAAAGTATGTTAGCTCCCCCATGTGGCTCATTTCAAATTCTTCCTGCATTAACTTGGCAAACTCTTGGCAAAGATCATCATTAGTAGATCCAAAAATGATGTCATCTACATAGATTTGGATAAGAATGATATCATTATGATCTTTCTTAACAAATAAGGTTGTATCTATTTTTCTAACAGTATAACTTGAGTCACTTAAAAATTTTCTTAGTCTTTCATACTAAGCTCTTGGAGCTTGTTTTAGCCCATATAATGCTTTGTTTAACTTGTAAACAAATCCTGTTTTCTTATCATGTTCAAATCCTGGAGGTTGTTCAACGTAGACTTCCTCCTTTATGAATCCGTTTAGGAAAGCGCTTTTTACATCCATTTGATAAAGTTTAAAATTCTTATATGATGCAAATGCGAGTAACATCCTAATGGATTCTAGTCTAGCAACAGGAGCAAAGGTTTCATCGAAGTCTATACCTTCCTCTTGAGAGTAACCCTGTGCTACTAACATTGCCTTATTCCTTATCACATTTCCATCTTCATCTAGTTTGTTGCGGTATACCCATTCAGTACCGATAACGGGACGATCTTCCGGTCTAGGCAATAACTCCCATACTTGATTGCGTTCAAATTGTAGAAGTTCTTCTTGCATAGCCTCGATCCATGCTTCATCTGCAAAAGCTTCTTCTACCTTTTTTGGCTCAATGTTAGAAACAAATGCAACATGTGTTAAGTGTTCTATTTGAGATCTAGTTCTAATTCCTGCATCAATGTCACCTAAGACTTGTGTGTGTGGGTGATGTGTGACTTCAGGAAATGATTTAGGCAAAGAACTAGGGATATCATTGAGAGATTCATTATTAGGAGTGCGTGCAATGAGCATGCTATCATCATCATCATGAGCAATGTTATAAGGTAAAGATTCATCAAAATGTTACATGTAGAGTTTCAACAATAGTCTCGGAACTTTTATTGTAAATTCTATATGCCTTACTACGTAAAGAGTAACCGATAAATATGCCTTCATCCGCTTTGGAGTCAAACTTATCTAAGTTATCTTTAGTATTCAGAATATAGCATTTACAACCAAAAACTCTGAAGTAAGATACTTTTGGAATTCGTTGGAGCAATAATTCATACGGGGTCTTTTCAAAAGGTTTTCTAATTAAAACTTTATTTTGAATATAGCACGCGGTTGCTACAGCTTCCGCCCAAAAATTCTTTGGAAGGTTGCTTTCACACAACATTGTTCGTGCACACTCTTGGAGTGTTCTATTTTTCCTTTCAACTACCCCATTTTGAGGAGCAGCTCTGGGAAAAGCAAAAGTGTGAGAAATGCCTCGTTCTTCACAAAATGATTTAAAATGTTCATTTTCAAATTCTCCACCGTGATCACTTCTTAAGGAAATAATTTTCATGGAATATAAACGTTCAATCCTTTTGAAAAATATTTCGAATTCACGGAAGGCATCATTCTTATGAGTTAAGAATAATACCCACATATATCGAGTAAAATCATCAATTATGACAAATACGTATCTAGAGTTGCATAATGATGGAGTTCTAGTTGGGCCAAACAAGTCCATATGGAGTAGTTCAAGTGGTCCATTAGAACTGAGAGCTCCAATATTTTTAAATGAACTCTTATGCATTTTGCCAAATTGACATGAGTCACATATTTTATCTAATTTAAAACTTATCTTAGGAAGTCCTTGCACCAACTCTTTCCTAGAAATCTTATCCATGGTTTTGATGTTCACATGGCCAAAGCGTCTATGCCAAAGCAGTGGATCGTTTGTTGAAACAATTAAACATACATTTGATTCATACTCATTTAGTCTAAGTACATAGATATTTTCTACTCGCTTACCTTTAACAAGGATATTTTTCATATCTTTGTCATAGACTAAGCATGAGTCAAGAGTAAATATAACTTTCATACCTTTGTCGCATAGTTGACTTATGCTTAAAAGATTATGCTTTAATCCTTTCACCAAGCTTACATCTTTGATGAGCAATTTTGAGTGACTGCCGATATTGCCAATTCCGACAATTTTACCTTTCTTGTTGTCACCAAATGTCACGGTTTCGCCATCATACATTTTTAGATTGCTAAGTAATTTTGCGTTCCATGTCATGTGTGCAGAGCATCCACTATCCATTATCCATATGTCCTGAAATAAAATAATCTCTACACGTTTGGTACCCACTTTTAATTGGGTCCGATATGTTAGAAAAAAATTTATTTACATATTTTTTTAAAAGTTTGGGTATCAGAATAATATACATGAAGCATGTGGATACCCTAATTTTTTTTTAAAAAAAGAGTTACTTGTTTGGAACCCAAATTCGATGCGAATTTGATTTCCTATGAACAAATGAATCTTTATGGGATCTATGCATACTGCTAGTCAAAATATGAATATAAGCATTTTTATCATGCAAGCCTAAGTGTTTAGGCACCCATATCATGTTATTTCTAGCATTGTGTATGTTTTGAGGTTTGTGTACAAAATGTGGTTTTTGATGTGTATTGTGTACAATATTTTTGTGTGCCTTATGTGTAGCATGTAGATCATGTGAGGCGTGAGATGCGTTATTGTATCTAACATTTTTCCCATACATGAAAGCATACTTTTTAACATTGGCATGCACAACATTTACATTTCTACCCATATCTTTAGATGTAGAAGCTTGAGCATGAGTAGATTTATTAACAGCATTTCTAGGAGTATAAGAGCAAGAAGAAGTAGAATTATTCTTGATACAATCAAATTTTGCAATTAGTTCTTCATGCTTTATACGACTAGAAGTAATAATACTTTCAAGTGAATCTATCTTATCATTTAGACAGGAAACATACAGAGCATGTTCATTTTTTAATAAGTTATTATCAATCAATAATGCATCATATTTTGCCTTTAAGGAATTATGATCATTCAATGAAATATTACTACAATCATTTTTCAAAGCATTATAATTATCCAGCAAACTATCATATTTCTTGTATAGGTCATCATGATCATTATTCAAAGCTTTGTACTTGTTATTTACACTTTTGTATTTCTTATTCAATCTCTCAAATTCTCTATACAAATTTTCATATGCACTAGCAATGTCAAAATCATCTTCATCGTCAGAACTAGATTCACATACCTTTTCCTGATTGTCTTGACAAGCCATCATGCACATATGATTTTTGGATTGCTCTTCCTCTTCTTCGTTGGTGTTGATGGTGTCAAAAGTCCATTTATCTTCAACAATCTTCTTTTCATACTTTTCATCGTTGGATTTGATTGTCTCTATGGGTGTTTGAATTTCTTTTGACTTTGATCCGAATCTCTCATCCAATAAGTTGAGGATTTGGTGTGCGGTTTCAGCCCTTTCTACAAGATCTAACATTTCATTAGTTAAACCAGTATAGAGTAAATGCATTACCTTTATGTTTCTAAAGTAGGCTTCTTCTTGATCCGGATTCCATTGATTTTGAGGAGTGGTTGGAATCTCATATCGTTCACCGAGAGATCTTGAGTAGCTTAGATCTTGTGCTTCCAAGAAGATCTCCATTCTCCTTCTCCATTGGGAATAAAAGTTGCCGTCAAAGATTGGAGGAGTATGGGTGTTGTAGATGTTTGTTGATGCCATCGTTTTGACCTTGCTCTGATACCAAGTGTTGGATCCTGTGGATGGCAAGCAACACTAGAAGGGGGGGTTGAATAGTGTTGATCAAATACTAAAACTTTTTCGCTCAATGATATTAACACAAATAAATTCCTTCTAACGTTGCCTAAGAAACCAAGTAGAGTGATCTACGCTTGGTTCTTAATCAACAATATAATTTTAAAGTGCACAGCGAAATTTCACAGTAGGTAGTCGACTCCTTATGAGCAGTAGTCGTTTCCCAGAGAATATGTTAGGACAAATAAGATTATAAATATGAATTTCAGCGTATATAGATAAAATTGATTTTTGCTGTAAATAGAATATATGAATGAAAAAGATAATCAAACACAGATCAACAATCGCAAACAAAAGGATTTTATCCTGGTTCCCCGCAACCCGGGTACGTCCAGTCCCCGACCAATCCGGTACGAGATTTCCACTATCTGCCTTGGCAAATACAAGCACCTAACTTCACTTGTTAAGATTTCCAACGACCTAGCCTTGACCAGGATTTCCGAACACAACACCTAGACTTGTCTAGGGTTTTACTCTTGCCTCACAAACCGAGGACTTTCCAACTGGCAACAACTAGACTTGTCTAGTGTTCCAACAATTAACACAATAAGAGATTTGTCCAATACTCTACAATAAATGATAGAGATTGGAAAATACACCCGATTCTATAGCCAATCAAAAAATAGACAATTTGTGTAGTGGCTTAATAGAATGATAGTCTAGATCACACAAAGATACGAGATAAGTTCTTTGTGATCTAGAGCTTTTTCAAGAATCCTTCAAATAAAATTAGAGAGAAATAATAGAAAGGATTTTGAAAAAGAAAAAAACAATTTAGCCAAATAAAAATAATAATATGATCTTCAAAAAGGAATGAGAAAATATTGCAAGATCAAAACTGAAATTAAATTGGTTAGAGAGAAAAATTAGAGAGCTTTGATTCACGAGAGCTTTTACGAATTTTGATTTTCAATGTTGTGTTTTTCTCAAAAGAATTTAGCTCTATTTATAGGGAAAAACTGAGATTTGAATTTCAAATTTCGTTTGACTTTTGTCCCAAAAATTTCGGAGTAAATTGCTCAAAAGATTTTAAAATTCAAATTCAAAACGTCTGAAAATTTCCAGCAGGTAGTCGACTCCCTCCTATAGGTAGTCGACTCCCAGAGGAGTCTAAGAAATTTTCATCCCTGACAAGTAGTCGACTCCCTACTTTTGGTAGGTGACTCCCAGAGGAGTTTTTCCTGTTTGTTCTAGTCAAAAAGGGTAGTTAGCTCCAGGGTGCGTGGAGTTTCACTACGAGAATTATGAAGTGACTAGAAAAGCTCTTGAAAACTATTTTGAAGATAGTTAAAAATTATTTCGAAATCATTTGTGTGTGTGTTGTCTATTTGATATGGCTTTGACAAATACCCTAAAAGACACGACACACTCACACTAGACTCTGAACATGTCTTCGGAAGTTTAGTCAACTTGATGAAGTGAAGGTGAGCTTCTCTTTGAGCTTCTTGTTCTGTTTGAGCTTGAGCTTCATCACTTGAGTTTAGTCATGTTCGTCTTTGTCGTGGAGTATTGATGCGTGCTTCTTGGAGTATTAGTAGAGCTTCACGAAATCTGCATACTTAAAGTGTAGTGTAGTTAGTACACTAAGCATTCATTTGGTGTGCTCATCATCAAAATCACTTGGGGGTGGAATTCAATTTCCATCAAAAATGACTATAATGCCCTTCCAAAAATGTCCCTCAACTTTTAGGTATTTACAAGTTAGCCATTACTTTAAGCATCGACCACTTAAATATGTACGCACAGCAGTTTTAGTCCAAATGACCATTTTGCCCCTAACCTTTTTAAAAATTTACGGGGTTGCCATTGGCCCCTAACCCCTTTCACACTATTATAGCTCTCCCTACACACATCCACGCCCATCCATCCATGCATACATGCATCACACACACACGTCTAATACATTCTCGTTGTTTTACACCCACGACGTCATTCACACTTTTCTCGCACTAAATCTCGCTTTCTCGTCTCTTAGCCACACATTACGGCCCAATCCCCCTTGCTCTACATCACATACATCGATATCTACATTCATCTCATGAATACCAACGTATCGCAAGTAGAAATACCACGTGTGTTCCGTAGAATACACGTATAGTGCGAAACAGGGCATGACACCCACCCACCCACCCACGCGCACACAACCCACACACAAACCCCCCCAATGCACACCCCCCCACACACAACCTCCCCGCATGAACGCACACTCACCCACCCCCTGCACCATCCCACCCGAGAGAGGGGGGGGGGAGAGAGAATCGGTAGAGAGAGAATCGGTGAAGAGAGAGGGGGGGAGAGAGAATCGGTAGAGAGAGAATCGGTGAAGAGAGAGAGAGAGAGAGATTCTGTAGAGAGAGGAGAGAGAATCAGTACAGAGAGAGATAGAGAGAGAATCGGTAGATATATATATATATAGAACCGGTAGAGACAGAGAATTGGGGGAGAGAGAGATTCGGTAGAGAGAGATTCGGTATATAGAGAGAAAGAGATATAGATTTTGTAGAGAGAGAGAGAGAGGAGAGAGAGAATCAGTAGAGAGAGATAGAGAGAGAGAATCGGTAGAGAGAGAGAAGAGACATCAGAATATTTACATAAAAATGGCCCAAACGTGAGAGAGAGTGGCAAAATGGTCCAATTTAACAAAGTTAGCCCATTTTCCACTACATGGTATCATTTTGTCACAAAATAAACTTCACGGTATTTGCGTAAAAATGGCCCAAACATGAGGGTATTTTTATGCAATTAACTCTTATTTTCATTGTCTCATTAAATATCTCTTGACTATTATATTAGTAAAGATATCTTTTGAGTTAAATGTGTATGTTATTGGGGTTTTTAGAAAATTATCCCCTTAATCGTGGCCATTTCGAAAAGGTTCTTCTAAATCATACCATTTGTGGTTATGTCCCCCTATTCATATAAAAATTCGAAAAGAGTCACCTTTTTTAGAAATAGTTTCCCCTGAAATAGACATACTTAAGATGACTTATTTCTTTAAAAGTGACACTTTTTAAGTGAGTTATATGAATAAGGAGACCTAATCGCAAATGCTATGTTTTAGTGGACTCTTTTAAAAATAGACATAATTAGATGTGCCATTTTCTAAAAAAACCTAAAGTTTTTTTAATACTAATATTTTCCCCTTTTATGCTCTTCTTTTCTTCTTCTTCATATGTTTCAAGGCTGGTAGTATACTGTCATCTTTCTGGTACTTGATAGCTCGCATACCCTCTCTTGCTTGCTCGTCGTCATTATCTATTTACTTACATGCCTCGCTCTTTCTTGACATACCCTTTCTTTATTAAGCTGGTTTGATGCACGCAGCAAGCTATTGTGACGGCAACAAACAGTGAGTGTTTGTTGCTTGTTGTTTGATTTAGCAGCCAACTGCGAGCAGCAGCAAGCCTAAGATATACGGTGGAGGTGACGATGGGCTGATGTTGGGGACTTGCAAAGAATGATAAAGAAAGGGGATTAAAAAAGTGATGAGATAGAGTAGAAGCAGCAAAACAAAAAGAAGATGTTAGGGCAGAAAAAGTATTTTAAAACAGTGTTTAACGGATTTTAACACTTGCCATTAACTCATGGATGTCTTTACTAATATCATTGTTCATTGATGTTTATCAACACACATGCAATAGTACAATAGCTGTCAGCAAAATTTACATTTGTCCCTAGAAATTGACATGTAGCTTACATAACCCCCATAAGAGCATCTCCAACTGACCTTCATTTCTTCAAAATGAAGGCTGGACCCCCTCCAACCGGGCTTTTAAATTAAGCCATAAATGAAGGGGTTGAATAGTGCCTCTTCAAATATGAAGGGCACTATTCACCCATTCATTTGAGATTCTCTTCCCAAATTTCAATTATGTCACTTTATTTAATTAAACATGATTAGTTAAAAGTTTAATATTTAGTACCAAATTTAATATTTTTCAAACCATATTACCAAATTTAATAATTTTAGTACCATTGTAAAGATCGTGATAATACCTACAATATGAGACCAATATTGAATATTAGATACTTCGTGGTGTTTTCTCACCACAGAACTTTGTTGAAGAATAGCCCGAATGAAGCTGCTGATGTGGAGGATGAGAGCAGCTTTTGGGATGCTGGACGAGCTATCCTCGTAATGTAAGAACTCAGAGCCGAGACATATATGCCGCGTCTGAGCTATCTTCAACACATGAAGCTCGTCAACGGTGAGATCCGGGGTTCGACCAAATTCCATTCGATACTTAAGTCAGTAGATGACTTGAAGAGGTTCAATGAAACTATGTGTAGGAGGATATATGCCCACAAGGCAATTTATCCTTAGTTTACGTCTTGTTAGGATATTATATAGTATCAATTATCCTAAGTATAAATTCGTTGAATCATATACTTAGATAATTTCCTTAGACTTATAGTTATGTCCTTACGTCCAGATAAGATCTCGATTATGAGTAGTAAGTGACCGAATAGAAACTTAAGTCTTAAACGGTTCGTGGTCATAGATGTGTCGAGAACTGGATATCGGCACATCGGACAGACCACTATGTCTTTGTCTTACCTTAGGGTAATGATGATCTCATAGTCATTCGACTTGGTGAAGTCGGAGACGAGACACATGTGCTCATTGGAGAATGAGTTCACTAAACGACCAACTTAGAGTTATTATATTGTTAACTTTAACTAAACTGTCTATAACAACTCTAGGGTGATGATAGGTAAGCTGGTCCTTTAGACCTGAAGTCATATGTACGAACCTATGAGTGAACAGTGTCGCTTAGACCTATGATCTAGCTTCGAGGCTAGGCCTGCTGAAAGATCTTAGGTTGGGTTACACCTGAAGCTCTCGAGGCAAGTAGATGACTAAGATGGGATTCGTATATTCTGTTAAAGGGAAGTTAGTGTCACAGGCTCAGTACGCTCTTTGTGTTAATCCTCGGCCGGGGTACGTTGTAAGATGTACAACGTGAATACAACAAAGACCGCCGTATTCTGACCAATGTTGTCTAATGGGGTTGACATTAAACCGTACCCTAGGCCAACAGAGACACAGTCTTGACGAAGGGACTATAGCTAACGGTATTCATCTCTCACACAGTCAAAGTGAACCCAACGATATTTTTATCAATGGGTCCATCACGTTATGATGATTCTGAAACAGGGACGACAACTGCTGCTCGTGGTGACCGTCGTCTAGGGGCTTAGAGCCCCAACATGTAGTAAGGTCAGGCTGTAGGGTCTCACACCGAGTAGCATTCGTGTCTTAGTAATAGAAAGATAAATAAGAGGAATTCATTTGATGAAATGGAATAGTTAAAGTTTACAAGCTAGTTGTGAGACTAAGTCGTAGATGGGGACAATGTTTGCATTTGATGCAAATAAAGATTAAACATGTCGTAAATTGGCTACGACAATATTTGTAGGAACAAAAGCATTGGAAAGGGTTACTTGGTTGACGGGATCGTCTCGGTCTAAACACATGTTCAAATCGCGTCCAAATCGTAGCTCAAACGAGCCCGAAAACGCAAAAACAGTCCCAAGGCAAGAGTGGGTTAGACCCACTTGGGCTAGCGGGTCCACCCGTAAGGAGAAAGGGCACGGCACGCTGAACCAGCGGGCGCGGCCCGCTGGAAACAACGGGCGCGGCCGCTGCTCAGCGGGCCGCCCGCCCGCCCCGGGCGCGCCCAACTTGGGCGCGCCCATGTGTCTTGGCGGGTGCGCCCGTAACTTAAGTTAAATTAGGGTTTTTTGAAACACTTTTTGACGGCTACAAAAATTGATTTTTGCCCATCTTTGTAGGGCAGTTGACGAACGAGCTTGAACGAGCTTGAACAGAGAGCTTGGTTTTTGTAACGACCCGCTCTCGGGGGCCCGTTACTTATTTGATTTACTCGCAGGTTCCGCATTTTACCAGTGAAATCAGCATAGCCACAATGCAGAGATGTACCAACAACACTCAAACCAGCATTCAACATTATTACAGTCCACAAATTAAAGTACAACAACAACCAGCACTCTCTCACCAGGATACATAAAGGAAATACGGAAAGGAAATGCGGAAAAGGAAATACATCTCACAACACACACTCAAGCACAAAACAGCTAAAACTCCGCAGCTTCTGGGTCGTATACAGGCTCCTCGTACTCTGGAGCAACCTCCTCGATCAGGTCGTCGTCTGCCGGTGCCACAATTGGAACCGAAGGTAAGTCACAACGATTCTAAACAAAGAAAAGGAGTACTGTACAAGTATGACGAAGCAGAAGTAAAGTAAAGTACGGTGTGGTGTCTGTACAAGTGCAGAAAGTAAAGTGCATGACTGTAAAGAAGTAACCGTGCAAGCTCCACTAGAACTACGTGACTCAAGTCGGAGAGTACAATATGTGACCGTTCAGTTCGTCTCTTGCCTGGGTGCTACCCAGACGAATGCCGGTACCCAGGCAGCAGGATGGTTTACCGAAACACAGGCAGCAGGACAGGGCGCCGAAACACAGGCGACGGGACAGGAAGATCGAACTCTAGTCACTCCCGTACTCTCGCAAACCATGAGTTACCCCGAAACCCCGGTGACGTGTCGAGTACAAGTTCTTTACATGGTTGTTCCACGAGACGTTTCAAGTGGACTGTGCCAAGTACAAAGGACAAAGACAAGTCCAACACAAGACGGTGTCGTATGCTTCCGTGCTTCGAGCACGTAGTAGTGCGGTGCTACAAGTTCGTACAAGCACAACGGACTAGATTCCTAAATTTAGAACCTGTCGTGACTTACCAAAATCAACACCGTCGTAGTAGGCTGGAAGAGGATCTAGTGCTTCATCTGAAGTTGGTACACCAGAGTCCGTACCTGCAACACAAATTACTTGGTTAGAAAACACGACTTTTCCCTATTTAATAATTAGGTCAGTTTGATTTTTAAACTTGTTAAAACGGTGTCGGAAAATATTAAAAATTTATATATAAACCTAGAATAATTATTTTGATTTTACTGCAAGAGGGGAGAATTTTCAGAAGCTTCTGTATTTTTTTATAATTTTTAGAAACTCAAAAATAGCTTAAAACCCCTAAAATACCTAAATGACGTGTATTTTCCGTAATTTCTTACAGGAGCAATACAAGTCGGAATTACATGAGTGAGGAGTCAAAATGACCGTCTCGAAGTCTATTATCACATATAATTTTATCACATATTTTTGTAAGTGAAAAACAGCGGCTACGAATTTTAGAATGTTTTAGACGTATTTAATTTTCAAGTTCAAAAATTTATTCTGAAAAAAGTAGGCATCTGCTCGTAGTGAGACTAGCGCCATTGGATCAGAAATATCGTTTCTGATTTTCCAGAGTTGGTTTCACATTTTTCTGGCCACTGTATAATTAGTTATGGATTAAAAACCCTAAAACCCAATTATTAATCATTTAAAATTACGAAAATACGAATTTATCCGTTTTTACGGAATTGCCACCGAGGCTGTTTACGCACCCATCGTCGACAGCCGTGGGTGGGGGCTTCGCCGTTGGCGGCGGAGACGGCGGAGGACGGGGCGACGAAGGCGGCGGGGCGGTGACTCGGGGAGGCGGCGGTCGGAGCCTCGTCGGACGGCGGGCGGCGGGGTCCGTGGGCGTGAGTCGCTGCGGGGCGGGCTCCGGCGGTCTTGTGCGGTGGCGGCGGCCGCTGGAGGCGGCGGCGAGCGGCAGAGGGGGCGCTGGCGACGAGGCGACGGCGGCGGAGCTCCGGAGTGAGGGTGGAGAGAGGGAGCGGGGTGATGTGAGTTGAAGAGCGGGGAAAAAATAGCTCATGGGTTTAACATGAAACAAAGAGAGGGAGAGGGGTTACTGTGTAGGGAGATTAGAGGGGAGGGGTTGGCTTATATAGATATTTAGAATGGCAAACTTGTAATTAGGGGGGAACACAATTTTTAAAGAGGGTGGGTGAGATCTAACATCTTGATTATCTCCAGCTAAGGGGAGACTGGTTAAGAAGAGTTGGTTGGGGGTTTAGGATGAAAGTAAAAAGTTAAAGTTGATTAGTAATTGTAGAAAAGTAATTAACGGTTGTAATTAGTGAAAACCGGAGGAATACAAGTCCGTTTTCACAAACGAATCCGAAAAATTACGAAAACATACCCACGGGATCGTATCGACACGAGAATCACGAATACAAGATCCGTTTTGGGATTTGAGCTAAGGAAGTACAAGTTTTAGGCCAAAGCGTTTAGGAAGCGGGTTTGCGGGTTCTAGGCTGAAACGATATCCAAAAATTATGAAATTAATGTGGAAAACCCTAAATGATCATAGGAGGCTACTGGAGAAGTTTGAAAACATTTTGAATATGTTTGGATAGGAAATAAATTCGTCGAATCAAAACGGTAATTTTGGGAGATGAATTTTAACAGAATTGTTTTGGGCATTTGAGGAAATCTGAAATTGCTGAAATACAATATAATAAGTCTAGTATTCTAAAATATTTTTATAAGAATTTTTGAAATCAGTTTTGTTATAAAACTCTTTACGACCATTTATAAAGTAAAATTAATTTTTTAAAATACGTAAAAATAGGTAAATTGAAGTGATGAAATTTCAGGTCGTTACATCCTACCCTCCTTAAAATAATTCCGTCCTCGGAATTTCAAACTTAATAAAGTAAGTAATTAATGTTATGAAGAAGCTCAAGCAAATAAATGATAGAAAATATAATACGAAATATAATGTGATATCACAGCATCTAGAAAACAAGAGATGCTGTCTACGAATACATACTATCATCAACATTGTTCCAGAGACTAGTCTCAAGACTAGTAAGATCCTCAGTCTCGGCAAACAAGTAAGGGTAGTGTTCCTTCATATCATCCTCTCGCTACCAAGTAGACTCTCCAGGTGAGTCGTGACGCCACAAGACCCTGACAAGGTTGATCACTCTATTCTTGAGGGTCTTCTGTCGTCGATCCATGATCTTGACGGGTTGCTGATCATAAGACAGATCTGGACGAACAGCAATCTCGGAGTAATCAACAATATGGCTAGGATCACTCACGTAGCGTCGAAGCTACGAGACATGAAAGACTTCATGTACTCCTTCTGTAACGACCAGTAATTTTCAACAGTTCAATTTACATATTTATACGTATTTTTAAGAATAAATTTTACATTATAAATGTTAGTCAAGAATTTTCTAACAAAACTGATTTCAAAAATTCTTATAAAAATATTTTAGAGCACTAGACTTATTATAAAGTATTTCAGCAATTTCAGATTTCCTCAAATACCCAAAACATTTCTGTTAAAATTCATCTTCCAAAATTACCGTTTTGATTCGACGAATTTATTTTCTATTCAAACACTTTCAAAACATTTTCAAACTCCTGCAGTAGCATCCTATGATCATTTAGGGCCTCCCACATTAATTTCATAATTTTCGGATATCATTTCAGTAGAGAACCCGCAAACCCGCTTTACAAACGTTTTGGCCTAAAACTAGTATTTCCGTAGCTCAAATCCCAGAACGGACTTCGTATTCGCCATCCTCGCGACGATACGAACCCGTGGGTATATTTTCGTAATTTTTCGGACACGTTTACTAGTAGGGGCAAAATCGTAATTTTGTATTTTGACATTATCTACTAATTACATTTTAACCTTTTTACTTAATTACTAATTACCCTATTAACTATTAAATTACCCTAACTACCTATCCTAACCATGTCTAAAACGTGAAGGGAACACATTTAGACATTGTCAAAACTTAGTCTAAAAGTGTCTCACCAACCTACCTAATATCTGACTAAGTATTAATTACAATAATACTTAATTAATATTATTAACCCTATATAACCCTCAGCTAAACCCTCCCCCCTCACAACCTATAACCCAGGCCACGAACACAGCTCTCCCTCCCCTTCTTCTTCGTTCCTTACGGCGAACCGTTCTCCCTCCATTCCAAACGGCCACCCCTGTGAAGCTCCGACTACTCTCCCTCTCTTCCTCGTTTCTTGCCTCTCCCCGCCGGTGACGACACCCCGTCGTGCCTCGCCCACCGTCGCAAACACCCCCTTCCAAAGCTTCGAACCCACCGGAGCGCTCTCCTCCGACTCGAAGCAACCGCCCCACATCACCCACGACGCCGTGCTCCCCAAGCCCCGACGAGCTGCTCCGAGCTTCCGCCGCCGTGAGCAGCGTCTCCGCCGATCCGCCGAGCGCCCGCCTCCGTCGCCGCCCTCTCCGGCGCCCGCACGAAGCTCCAGCGCCTCCCGCCGCCCACAGCAGCACCCGCCGACGTCGCCCCCCGCCGCCGACGTCGCCCCGCCGCCGACGTCGCCCCGCCGTGCACGCCGCCGCTTCCCCGCTCGCCGAACGCCGGAGAAACGCCCCCCTACATCGCGTAAGACGGGGATGCGTGAGTTTGCCTCAATGGCAAACTTGTAAATACGGAATTATTACGTTTTTTTTCTTTTTTTAATTAATTATTAAATAGGGTTTATAGTATAAAATGCATAACTAATTATACAGGGGCCAGAAAAATGTGTGGATAGCCCCAGAAAATCAGAAACGATATTTCGGACCCAATGGCGCTAGTCTCACTGAGAGCAGATGCCTACTTTTTTCAGAATAAATTTTTGAACATAGAAATTAAATAGGTATAAATCGTTCTAAAAATCGTAACTCGCTGATTTTACGTACACAAATATGTGATAAAATTATATGTGCTAATAGACTTCGAGACGGTCGTTTTGACCACTCACTCATGTAATTCCGACTTGTATTGTTCCCGTAAGAAATTACGGAAGATACGCGTCACTTAAGTATTTTGAGGTTTTAAGCTATTTTTGAGTTTCTAAAAATTATAAGAAAATACAGAAGCTTCTGAAAATTCTCCCCTCTTGTAGTAAAATCTAAATAATTATTTTAGGTTTGTATAAAAATTTTAAATATTTTCCGACACCGTTTTAATGAGTTTAAAAATCAAACTAACCTAATTATTAAATAGGAAAAAGTCGTGTTTTTCTAAAATAAGTATTTTGTGTTGCAGGTACAGACTCTGGTGTACCAACTTCTGAGGAAGTCCTAGATCCTCTTCCGGCTTACTACAACGGTATTAATTTTGGTAAGTCACGATAGGTTCTAATCTTAGAAATCTAGCCACTGTGCCCGTACGAACTTGTAGCACCACACTACTACGTGCTCGAAGCACGGAAATACACGCCACTTTCTTGTGTTGGACTTGACTTGGAACATCCCGTGGAACGATCATGTAAAGAACTTGTACTTGACACAACACCGGGTTTTGGGGTAACTCATAGTTTGCGAGAGTACGGGAGTGACTAGAGTTTGGTCTACCTGTCAAGCTGCCTGTGTTTCGGCAAACCTGTCTAGCTGCCTGCGTTTCGGCAAACCATCCTGCTGCCTGGGTACCGGCATTCGTCTGGGTAGCACCCAGGCAAGAGACGAACTGAACGGTCACATATTGTACTCTCCGACTTGAGTCACGTAGTTTTAGCAGAGCTTGCACGGTTACTTCTTTACAGTCATGCACTTTACTTCCAGCACTTGTACAGACACTACACCGTACTTTACTTTACCTCTGCTTTTCATACTTGTACAGTACTCTTTTTCTTTGTTTAGAATCTTTGTGACTTACCTTCGGTTCCACTTGTGGCACCGACAGACGAAGATCTGGTTGAGGATATTGCTCCAGAGTACGAGGAGCCTGTGTACGACCCGGAGGCCACAGAGTTTTAGTTACTTTTCTGTCGGAGTGTGTATTGTACTATGTATTTCCTTTTCTGCATTTCCTTTCAGTATTTCCTTTCACGTATTGGTGTGAGAGAGTGTTGGTTGTTGTACTTTAATTTGGACTGTAATAATGTCTGTAAGCTGGTTTGAGTGTTGTTGGTACATCTCTGCGTTGTGGCTATGCTGAATTCACTGGTAAACTGCGGAACCTGCAAATAAATCAAATAAGTAACGGGCCCCCGAGAGCGGGTCGTTACACCTTCCAATGCAGGTGGCAAGGCGATAGGCCGCCTCACCTACTCACTCCAAGATATCAAACGGACCAATATATCGAGGTCTGAGCTTTCCTCTCCGTCCAAAGCGAATCATCCCACGATTCGGCGAGATCTTCAAAAATACATTATCGCCAGGCTGGAACTCCAAATGTCGGCGCTTTGCATCTGCCCAATGCTTGTATCGATCTTGGGCCAACTGAGCTTATCTCTGATGGTCCGAACTACTTCCACTGCTTCTACAATCAAATCCGGACCGATGAGCTCTCGGTCGCCAACGTCGTCCCAGCTCAAGTGGGAACGACACTTCCTGCCGTATAGCGCTGCAAAAGGCGCCATACCGATGCTGGCCTGATAACTGTTGTTGTATGCAAACTCCACGAGATGTAGATGATCCTCCCAAGATCCCTTGAAGTCCAGCATACATGCACGCAACATGTCCTCTAGGATCTGAATGGTGCGTTCTGACTGGCCATCAGTCTGAGGGTGATAAGCAGTACTGAAGCTTAATCGGGTCCCCAGACACTCCTGCAAGCTCTTCCAAAAATGAGACGTGAATCGAGTGTCTCTGTTCGAAACAATGCTGACAGGGACACCATGCAGCTTCACGATCTCCTCCATGTATTTCTTGGCAAGCATCTCGGTCGACTGGCCCACTCTGAAAGGAATGAAGTGTGCTGACTTGGTCAATCGATCAACGATCACCCAGACAGCATCATTGTGCTTCGTGCTCTTGGGCAGTCCCGTCACGAAGTCCATCGTGATGTGTTGCCACTTCCACTCTGGGATGGGCAAAGGCTGCAACAATCCGACAGACCGGTGATGTTCAGCCTTTACCTGTTGGCACACTATACACTTCGCCACACTGCGTGCGACGCTTCTCTTCATCCCATGCCACCAGTAGTGCAGTCGCAAGTCCTGGTACATCTTGGTCCCACATGGATGAATAGAATACGGAGAGCTGTGGGCTTCATCCAATAAAGCTTCTCTGACATCTCCAGATGGTACGCAGATGCGGTTGCCGAATCTCAAAGATCCATCCTCATGGATCCTGAATTCCGGCCTTTGACCTGCTAACACCATGTCTCTGATCTTCTGCAGCTTCTCGTCTCCGGCTTGGGCAACTTTGATCTTGTCCACCAGGTCGGACTGGATCTGAAGGTTGAGTAACGAAGACGTTACTCCAGGAAGTATGACATCCATCTCCATGGCTCGGATCTCGTGTCGAAGCCTCCATTGTGATGTGAGAGTCATCACCGCAGGGAGGCGACTCAAAGCATCCGGTACGACATTGACCTTCCCAGGATGGTACTGAAGATCAATATCATAATCCGCCATCAGCTCGATCCATCGGCATTGGCGCATGTTGAGCTCCTTCTGGGTGAACAGGTATTTGAGACTCTTGTGATCTGAGAAGATCTTCACGTGTTCGCCCAGCAAGAAGTGTCTCCATATCTTCAGAGCAAAAATAACTGCCGCCAACTCAAGGTCATGAGTGGGGTAGTTCTTCTCATGGATCTTCAATTGCCTGGACGCATAAGCGACGACTCAGCCATGCTGATGCAGCACGCACCCGAGTCCTTTACCGGAAGCATCACAAAATACTTCGAACCCTCCGGTTCTGTCTGGGATGACCAGAATCGGGGCAGAAGTCAGTCGCCTCTTCAGCTCCTGGAATGCATCCTCGCAGGCCTTCGACCATATGAAAATCACGTCCTTTCTCGTCAATTTCGTCATGGCTCCTGCGATCTTCGAGAAGTCCTGGATGAATCGTCGGTAGTAACCAGCCAGTCCTAGGAAACTTCGAATCTCAGTGACAGTCTTCGGGGCTGGCCAGTTCTGAACAGCAGCTACCTTCTCGGGGTCGACGGATATCCCTTCTCCAGATATGATGTGGCCCAGGAAAGCCACCTTGTCGAGCCAAAACTCATACTTACTGTACTTGGCATACAGTTGGTGTTGTCTTAGCGTCTCCAAGACCTTTCTCAAGTGAACTCTATGCTCCTCGGCGTCCTTCGAGTAGATGAGGATGTCGTCGATGTAGACGACTACGAACTTGTCCAGATGGTTGTAAAGAACCTGGTTCATGAGACTCATGTATACAGCAGGTGCATTAGTCACACCAAATGTCATCACCAGGAATTCGTAGTGTCCATATCTTGTCCGAAATGCAGTCTTGTGGACATCCTCCTTCTTCACCTTCACTTGGTGATATCAGGTCTTCAGGTCCAGCTTTGAATACACGCTCGATCCTCCAAGATGGTCGAACAGGTCGTCGATGCGGGGCAGCGGGTACTTGTTCTTCACCGTCATCTTGTTCAGCTCTTGGTAGTCGATGCACATGCGTTGCGATCCGTCCTTCTTCTTCACAAGCAGCACTGAGGCATCCCACGCGGATACACTGGGTCGTATCCATCCTTTCTGTATAAGATCATATAGTTGAGCTCGAATCTCTTCAAGCTCAGGCGGTGCCATGCGGTAGGGTCCCTTGGACATTGGTTGTGCACCTGGCATAAGATCAATGGTAAATTCAAGGCCGCGATCCGGAGGCAAACCTGAGAGGTCGTCTGGAAATACGTCCAAGAATTCTCGCACTATCTCAGGCATTTCTTGCTCATCTCCTGCTGTAGTCGCCATGGCTTCTGAAAGTCTGGCTCGGTACTTCATGGGTCCTTCTGATCGGCTTCCGCTGAGGAACTCGAACTTTGGATGGTTGGGTATTTCGAATTCTACCCTCCTTTGACGACAGTCAATGGTGGCATGAAAAGTCCCTAACCAGTCCATCCCAAGAACAGCATCGAAAGTTGGCAACTCTATCACCATGAAGTCGGCGAAGAGGTCTCGTCCACAAATCACAACAGAGCATTGGAGGCATCCGCTGGTTACCGGTAGAGAACCACCAGCGGTCTCGACCTTCCAACAGGAAGTCAGAGGTTCAACATATATGGCGTGTGTTTGGACGAATCGACTCGCCAAGAAGCAATGTGTAGCTCCTGAGTCGAACAGTGTGAGGGCAGGCTTACCGGCTACTAAGACGGTACCTACGGTGATGAGAATCATGTCTAAGCTTACGATCCCTAAATAATAGAGTGTGTATCTTAGTGAAAAGAATCTCATACCAGTGATCACTTGGCCTGTGGCCTCGGCCTCCTCTACTGTCATGGTATAGGCTTGGCGTCTTTGGGGTGGTGCTGGTCGCCGAGCCTGCTGGTATACCTGTTGCTGGGGATGGAGTGACTGACGTTGCTGAGCAGGTGGTGGTGGACGTGGCGACGCATTCCTGGCAGGGACATGGGCCGGAGTAGGGTTAGGTAGCTGAGACTTCCTCTCAGGACAGTCCCTTGCAGCATGGTCCTTTGATCCACAGATCAGACAGAGGTTTAGAAAAGATCGGCATTCTGAGCGGAGGTGCCCTGGTTTCCCGCAATGATGACATGTTAGGCGATGTGGTGGTGGTGGGCCCTGCCTCTTGAACTGTGTCTGTTAAGTGGGCCGGTACACCTGATTAGGCGGGGGTCGTCGGCTAGGTCCAGCAGCAGGGCTTGGAGGTGGTTGCCTTCTATGAGGGGCAGCCAACTCACGCCTTTCTTCCCTTTCCATAAACTCGTGCTCACGAGCAGCAGCTAGAACTTCGGTGTGGGTAGACAATGTACGTCCGACTAAATTCCGGCGGATCTCTATGTTGAGACCCTGCTTGAAGCGTCGAGCCTGGGCTATTGGAGTGGCAACCAACTCGGGAGCAAAGCGGCTCAGCATGGTGAACCGGGCGTCGTATTGTTCCACTGTCATGGAGCCTTGCTTCAACCCAACAAATTGCGTCTCAAGTTCCATCTGGGCCTCAGGAGAGAAATATTGGGTGCAGAAAAGTTCGGTGAATGTCTCCCATTCGATAGGTCACTGGAGACGCTTTTCTGCAGAGCCCCACCCGACTCTGGCCCCATCCGTTAGTTGGGACCTGGCGGTATCTGCTCATGCATGCCTCCCGATTTGGGCGGCCCTCAAGTTCTCTTCAGTACTTTCTAGCCATTCATCGGCCTTCATCGGGCCATCTTCTGCGTTCCAGGTCTTCGGGTGGAGAGAGCGAAATTGTTGGATGCCTCCCGTAGGGTGATATTCGCCTTTGATAGCCTCGACCATTTCTCGCAATGCCAGATCCGAGATCTGATGCACTGTGGGAGTTGGCCCGTTGTCGGTCGGGTTGTTGGCTCCAGACTGATTGGCTCCATTGGGGGTCTTTGAGGTGTTTCCGTCCATTCTCGAGCGTTGAACACAAAGGACCTGTACATAATGTTTAGTAAGAATTGGTGTAGAAAGATTTTAAGAAGGTTAAACGAAAGGTCACCAAGATAAAGGAATGTTGATAGTGGAGAAAATCGATGACGTCACATAATCATGATTCGCGTCCTTGCGGTCCAGCGGACACGGCCAGGAAAGTGACTAAGCCAGGATCACTTATGCCCAGTCTAGCTAGGTTGATCCAACAGACTTTAGCCAAGCACATTGACCGGTATCATGGTCCACTGAAGGAAGATTATCATTCATATGAGTGCCACTGACACAAAAAGATTTTTTCTCTCTTTTTTATACAACTAATTAATCCTATCAAAATTTTGTTAATAACTTTTTATTAAGGCAAGATAGGTCAACTCCATTGGGGCTCTCCGAGATGTTCCCGTCCGTCTTTCGAGTGTCAAACCTGCATCCATAGAAATGTCAGCTTAGTTGAGTATCGTATACGATACACCCTGGTTTTGCTACACTGTTCACGAGGTATTTTGCACGGACCTGCGTGGGCCACCAAACTTGTAACGACCCGCTCTCGGGGGCCCGTTACTTATTTGATTTACTCGCAGGTTCCGCAGTTTACCAGTGAAATCAGCATAGCCACAACGCATAGATGTACCAACAACACTCAACCCAGCATTCAACATTATTACAGTCCACAAATTAAAGTACAACAACAACCAGCACTCTCTCACCAGGATACATAAAGGAAATACGGAAAGGAAACGCGGAAAAGGAAATACATCTCACAACACACACTCAAGCACAAAACAGCTAAAACTCCGCAGCTTCTGGGTCGTATACAGGCTCCTCGTACTCTGGAGCAACCTCCTCGATCAGGTCGTCGTCTGCCGGTGCCACAAGTGGAACCGAAGGTAAGTCTCAACGATTCTAAACAAAGAAAAGGAGTATTGTACAAGTATGACGAAGCAGAAGTAAAGTAAAGTACGGTGTGGTGTCTGTACAAGTGCAGAAAGTAAAGTGCATGACTGTAAAGAAGTAACCGTGCAAGCTCCACTAGAACTACGTGACTCAAGTCGGAGAGTACAATATGTGACCGTTCAATTCTTCTCTTGCCTGGGTGCTACCCAGACGAATGCCGGTACCCAGGCAGCAGGATGGTTTACCGAAACGCAGGCAGCAGGACAGGGCGCCGAAACACAGGCGACAGGACAGGAAGATCGAACTCTAGTCACTCCCGTACTCTCGCAAACCATGAGTTACCCCGAAACCCCGGTGACGTGTCGAGTACAAGTTCTTTACATGGTTGTTCCACGGGACGTTTCAAGTGGACTGTGCCAAGTACAAAGGACAAAGACAAGTCCAACACAAGACGGTGTCGTATGCTTCCGTGCTTCGAGCACGTAGTAGTGCGGTGCTACAAGTTCGTACAAGCACAGCGGACTAGATTCCTAAATTTAGAACCTGTCGTGACTTACCAAAATCAACACCGTCATAGTAGGCTGGAAGAGGATCTAGTGCTTCCTCTGAAGTTGGTACACCAGAGTCCGTACCTGCAACACAAATTACTTGGTTAGAAAACACGACTTTTCCCTATTTAATAATTAGGTCAGTTTGATTTTTAAACTTGTTAAAACGGTGTCGGAAAATATTAAAAATTTATATATAAACCTAGAATAATTATTTTGATTTTACTGCAAGAGGGGAGAATTTTCAGAAGCTTCTGTATTTTTTTATAATTTTTAGAAACTCAAAAATAGCTTAAAACCCCTAAAATACCTAAATGACGTGTATTTTCCGTAATTTCTTACAGGAGCAATACAAGTCGGAATTACATGAGTGAGTAGTCAAAATGACCATCTCGAAGTCTATTATCACATATAATTTTATCACATATTTTTGTAAGTGAAAAACAGCGGCTACGAATTTTAGAATGTTTTAGACGTATTTAATTTTCAAGTTCAAAAATTTATTCTGAAAAAAGTAGGCATCTGCTCGTAGTGAGACTAGCGCCATTGGATCAGAAATATCGTTTCTGATTTTCCAGAGTTGGTTTCACATTTTTCTGGCCACTGTATAATTAGCTATGGATTAAAAACCCGAAAACCAAATTATTAATCATTTAAAATTACGAAAATACAAATTTCTCCGTTTTTACGGAATTGCCACCGAGGCTGTTTACGCACCCACCGTCGACAGCCGTGGGTGGGGGCTCCGACGTTGGCGGCGGAGACGGCGGAGGACGGGGCGACGAAGGCGGCGGGGCGGTGACTCGGGGAGGCGGCGGTCGGAGCCTCGTCGGACGGCGGGCGGCGGGGTCCGTGGGCGTGAGTCGCTGCGGGGCGGGCTCCGGCGGTCTTGTGCGGTGGCGGCGGCCGCTGGAGGCGGCGGCGAGCGGCGGAGGGGGCGCTGGCGACGAGGCGACGGCGGCGGAGCTCCGGAGTGAGGGCGGAGAGAGGGAGCGGGGTGATGTGAGTTGAAGAGCGGGGAAAAAATAGCTCCTGGGTTTAACGTGAAACAAAGAGAGGGAGAGGGGTTACTGTGTAGGGAGATTAGAGGGGAGGGGTTGGCTTATATAGATATTTAGAATGGCAAACTTGTAATTAGGGGGGAACACAATTTTTAAAGAGGGTGGGTGAGATCCAACATCTTGATTTTCTCCAGCTAAGGGGAGGCTGGTTAAGAAGAATTGGTTGGGGGTTTAGGATGAACGTAAAAAAGTTAAAGTTGATTAGTAATTGTAGAAAAGTAATTAACGGTTGTAATTAGTGAAAACCGGAGGAATACAAGTCCGTTTTCACAAACGACTCCGAAAAATTACGAAAACATACCCACGGGATCGTATCGACACGAGGATCACGAATACAAGATCCGTTTTGGGATTTGAGCTAAGGAAGTACAAGTTTTAGGCCAAAACGTTTAGGAAGCGGGTTTGCGGGTTCTAGGCTGAAACGATATCCAAAAATTATGAAATTAATGTGGAAAACCCTAAATGATCATAGGAGGCTACTGGAGAAGTTTGAAAACATTTTGAATATGTTTGGATAGAAAATAAATTTGTTGAATCAAAACGGTAATTTTGGGAGATGAATTTTAACAGAATTGTTTTGGGCATTTGAGGAAATCTGAAATTGCTGAAATACAATATAATAAGTCTAGTATTCTAAAATATTTTTATAAGAATTTTTGAAATCAGTTTTGTTATAAAACTCTTTACGACCATTTATAAAGTAAAATTAATTTTTTAAAATACGTAAAAATAGGTAAATTGAAGTGATGAAATTTCAGGTCGTTACAGTTTTGTTCATGAACAAAATCCATGTTCAAGCTCTGTTCTTTTACTAACCAAGCTCTAAAAACATATTCAATCTTGTTCGTTAAGCTTACCGAACGAACATAAACGAACGTAAACGAACATTTACCGAGCTTATTCCCAAGTAGTTCATCGAACGTTCTGTTCGTTAATAAGACGTATCGAGCTTGTTCGTGAACACGTAATTAGGAACATGTTCGTGAACACACAATCAATCTTGTTCATGAACAGATTTTCAAACAAACATACGAACGTCAATTTTTTAATCAGTAATAATAATATTTAACCATAATTACCAATGACTAAATCAATTAAATAAAAGTATTAAATATTTACAGGACAAAAACAAATAAATCCATCATAATAGCTCCATAAATCCCATTACAAGCATCCATTCCAAGCATAGTAAAAAATATAGTAATTGTCTAAATGCAATACAATGTAAGAACCCAATATTCCAATAATTCCACTATCAATGTATTATAATGAACACTTAACGAGCTTGTTCACGAACATTTAACGAGCTTGTTCATGAACATCACTTAACGAGCTTGTTCACGAGCACTTAACAAGCTTGTTCATGAACATAAATGAACGAATATAGTTATGTTCAAGCTCTGTTCATTTACTAACCGAGCTCTAATAATCTGTTCAAGCTTGTTCATTAAGCTTCCCGAACGAACATAAACGAATATGTACCGAGCTTGTTCACGAGTAGTTCGTCGAACGTTCTGTTCGTCAACAGCCCTACATCTTTGGGCAATTGTTTGAGGGGTCAACCGAAGTCGGAATTTGACGCCGTTCGTTCCTACGCATACACTATTCGAAGCCATTCGAAATGATAACTTGTATCGTTTCTGAAGCTCGATGATGAGGGAGAATTAATTGGTTGAAGTTGGCCTTTGTGATAGGTTTACTAAACTTCAATTAGCTAAATTAATTTCTCTTTCATTTTGTTTTGTCCCACATTGCCTGTGATGAAAAGAGAGGTGCCGACTCCCTATATAAATAGGGATGCACTCTATTCGTTGAAAGATGCACCAAGTCTTCGATCGAGTATCTCCGAATTTTTGAGCAAGCTCGATCTACGACTTATACTATTCTTCCTCTCTTCTTCCTATTCTCCCGTCGGGTCCTAGCAAGACTACGAGGGGGGTTTGGATTCGGATCCAGACGTCTAAGACGCGGGTCTGCTCAAGTGAAACCTTCTACCGCAAGTGATCCGCTCGGAGGCGGGTGTCGGCTCGGGTGGATCAGTTTGAAGGTGCGAGGCTGTTGGGGGATATGCACTCAGATCATTTGTATTTGATGCAAATGAAAATTTAAGCTTAGATAGGGACTATTTTGCATTTGATGCAAACCAAATTAGATGTGTCGTAAATAGTTTACGACAATATTTAATGAAATAAACGCAAGGAAAAGTTCACGGGTAAGACATGAATGTCCCGGTCTAAACCCAAGTTCGAACGACGTCGAAATCGGACGCCAAATGTCCAAGTTACGCCCAAAACAGCTCAATGGGTCCGGTCAGTTCAGACCAGACCGGACTGACCCATACCAGACCATTCGGGTCTGTCTGGGCGCCTGGCCAGCCAGGGGCCGGCCCTGGGCCTGGGCGCCCAGGGCACCAGGCACCTGCGCTCAGGCCCAAGGGCCTGGGCGCCTGCGCCCAGGTCTGGGGCTCGGCGCCCAGTCAGCCCACTTTTGAGCAGTGGGGCCCACATGCTGGGTCCCACAATTGGATGCAGAACCCTAGGGGCTGTAAGTGTTTTTGACGGCTGATTTTGGACGAAAATCAAGCCTTGGGCTGAACTTTGGGCGATCAATTGGAGGGTCAAACGGACTCCGATTGGCTCGCCATTTTTTCCTATGCGTTCACCGTTGAACGCCTTTCGAATTGATAGGTTGCATCAATCATGGAGCTCAACGGTAAGGGAGTTAAAATTCACGGAAGTTTGCCCTTTGTGAAAGGCAAACTAACTAGATTTAATTAACTCAAATTTAACAATCCCACATCGGTTGTGGAGAAAAGGGGAGAGTCAGCCGCCTATATAAATAGGGGTAGGGATGGCAGTAATGGCCTAACCCGACTGGCCCGACCCGATTTTGACCCGACCCGACCCGGCCTGCAGACGGGTCGGGGCAAGCTTGGGCTTCGTATGCGGCCCGGCCCGCCCCGGCAAACTATAGAAGTTCTAAAAAAACATACTATTTTGATGCAGACCATGCGACTAGTCCATAACCCATAACTAATACTCTGTTTCATTGTTCTCCCAATTGAGCCAATTCCCAATTCCAAATTACCATATATATCACAATTCTCCCAATTTTGAAATAAAAATTTTGTTTTGGATTCATATGGATGGTAGTAATGACCTGACCCGATCAGCCCGACCCGGTTTTGGTAAGAAGTTACCCGCCCCGCCCTGACCCGAGACCCGTCCTGCCCCGACCTGTAGACGGGACGGGGCAAGCTTGGGTAGTTAAATACCCGCCCAGCCACACAATATTGCCATTCCTAAATAGGGGCCTCCCCTTCATCCACACTTGTCCCAAGCTCAATATCTGACCGGCTCCTGTAAATGTTGGAGCACGCTCGGATCAAAGCTTAAATTAATTCTTCTTCTCCCTATATTTCTGCCATACTCCTGAAGGGCTCTAGCAAAGCCATGAAGGAGTTCGGATTCGGATCCGAAATCTTGGTGAAGGCTTTCACTCACGTGAAACTTTTTTCGGTACGTGGTTAGCTCGACGACACGAGGATTGCTCGCCTCGGGATGCGGAGCGGTTCGAGGGGAGGTTCGAGGAGCGGTTCGAGGAGCGGCTTGGCGTGGGACGGGAAGTGGCTCGGAAGACGGTGCGGAACATCTTGCCTACCACAAGGCAAGATTTCAGGTATGTTTTTTATAAGCATTAGTTTAATTTAATCGCAGTAGATTAGATCCTTCTTGGGATGGTCAGATCCATCCCGAGTCGGCATAGATCTTGGCTAAGGGTCTTGTACATTAGGGCTAAGTTAAAATGTTTAACTGCATGTTAATTAGATTAACTTGTTTATTTTTCTGCTGCATATTTTTTGTTTCTGTGTTCCGTCCGACTTAGAACGGGCACGGATTTTAGCCCTGAGGGTCCGCCAAAACCCTTCAGTGGTATCAGAGCCTAGGTTTGCGTAACGATTTAGCACTGCGATTTTATTAAAAATTGATATACTTTTAAAATACTTTTAAAATGTTTTAAAGTTATGAGATAATTTTTTTAAATGTTTTTAGATAATTTTTAAAATGTTTTTAGCTCCCTTTAAAAAATGTTTTAAAATTTATGTGATATTTTTTAAAAAGATGATTTTAAAGGCCTAAAATTTTTATGTGATAAATATTTTAAGTAGCATGCAAATTTTGTAATATTTTAAAACAAGTTTTTATTTTTATGAGATAAAATAAAATGTTTTAAAAATCATATTTTTAAATTTAAGTGTTAAATTTAAGTATGCAGGCTAAAATTGTTTATTTGATACACAGTATTCTATTTAATTGTTAAATAGTTGTACACTCTTTTATGCGATAAAATCTATGCAAATGTTGTCGCTTATTTAATAGCACAAGACAGCTCTCATAGGTTAGCCATTAAGAACTCGTTAAAATCTATGAGATAAATTCTAATGACATGCTATGTTTTAATAAAACATTAACAACACTTTAAGACCTAATTCCTGATTAGGGTAGACCATTTAATGAAAATTTTAATTCTAATTGTTATGTAATTAATTCTCATTAAAGGACTTCTCTTTTAGCGTTGTTAATAAATTTATTAAAATCCTAATAACGATTAGGATAGCACGTTAACCTTATAGTTGATAATGATTTAATAAAATTTATTAAACAAATCCTAAAATTTTGAATTTAAGGATTCAACTAGTTGATAGGATTAATTAGTTGTTAATAAAAGCTTTTTAGTCTATGGCACGCATATAAAAATGACAAGCTTCATTCAATGGACCATGATCCAGTCAATGTGCTTTGGCTAAGTTTGTATGATCACCCTAACTAACCTACGTGATAAGTGATCCTGGCTTAGTCAATTCTCTGGCTGTGTTCCGTTGGATCGCAATGACGCGAATCATGATTATATGACACCCTGGACTATATCTAAGTCAAATACGTTAATAATCTTCTTCAAGATTAGCCGAGCCCTCCTTGTTTTAGGGGTTGGCAACTATATGACCCGTGTTCCAGTTGTTGAGCTACACTCAAGCAGTGACATGGTAATCTTATATAAACCAATTTCTTAAACACATATGTTGTAGTCTAAGACCTGACCCAAACCGACGTGTCATGAATACACCGAGTGCCAGGGCAAGTCAGGCTAGACGCGAAAACAAGGTACCGACTAGATAGGTCATTGTGATTTGGATGAGCACACTCATGATCACAAATGGCTAGGAGTAAAAACCGATAAGAGAATCATATCTGATATGATCGATGAAGAGTCATCTTCCGATTACAGAGTCAAGCAATTTGTCGTGCATACACCGAGGTTGTTAGGCTCAGGGTGATTGGACCTCTTACCCATTAATTTAATTTGATTAAATCGTTCATTATTAAAGTTTAGAACGATCGCAAAATTAGTAGAAGGGTATAGGTAGATAAAAGCAAATCTACCTATATTTAATATTGAACATATGCTAAACTAGGGTAAGTTCTAAGTTTACAAATGGAATCAAAACATAATATTTTCATGAAATAAGTTAACTAGTCAAATAGGTTGATTAATTAAATATCAAGTTATATTCTAATTGATAAAATTAAACAATATTCTCGTTGACATTAAAATGACCTTCTAAAGAACAGACTTAAGAAATATGATTTCATTAAGTTCTGGGTCCAACAAATAAATTCACACTACATGTCACTCGCCTCTATATGGGACAGGTTGAACATATAGGATATTCGAAGTATGTTTCTCCCTACAACTTGTTGAGCTACACTCAATGTTGTATGGAAAAACAATTTCGATCAGCAAAGATCGAAAATTCGATCAAATTGTTTGAGTCGAATACGAGTGCATGAACGGTGCAAGGCTATGTATCCCAACCGGATCTTGAGACAAGCAACTTGTTGAGCTACACTCAAGGTTGCAAAGCTCAAGCGTTTGAATACATAAGATGCTTGCATAGCTATTCATTTATGTTGGGCTATTTAATATCTAAATGTGATTTAGAAAAGGAAGAAGGCACGCCGGAAAGTCAATTGAGAAAGTTAGTTATATTTATCATTAGTAAAGGCATAAGTAGGAGGGAATAAAAATGTGACATTTTTGATGTCGCGATTTCATAATTATTGTTATACAAAAGGTTAACACATTTTGATGAATGTCGTCACATTGCTTCTGAAGCAATGAGTAATATGTATAACAATAATATATATATTAAATGTTAATATATAAATACACAAGATTGTAGCAAACTTATATGGAAAATTAGACTAGGCCGTATCGAGAGACTAAGCTTCACAAGTCACATAAAGAGGGGTCTGCCTCTCGTATTATGAAGTCTACAGGACACTTGTGAATCTTATCCTCTTAGATATAATGGCCGAAACCCATCTGTAAGACAGTGGGAGAATGAGTTGTCGAACTCAGCCTCGTACATACTGATGTACCCGAGTCTAGATTAACTAAAATAAGTTATTCTTATATTTTATTAAGACACGTGTTCTTGATGAAACACAAGTCTGATAAAATAAAGAACGAAATGACAAAAGTATTTAAACTGATTCGATTAGATCGAATGGTCAAATACTTAGTTATATAAAATCTTGCGAAATTAAAAGAAAATAAGATTTTCTCTCAGGTCAAGTCTGTTAACACATCGGTGTGTTAAAAAGATATGAATCATACTTAGTTATACTTGGTGCGATCCATAGCCAGTGACTCTGGGTTAAGTCATCCTTTTGGATAAGTCCCAAATAGTAATGCCTAGGTTGGACATTATCAATAAGATATTCATTAAATCGATCATTAGGAAGTTATATAATTACTCGAATCACGTGAGGCGAAGAGTCGAGTTAGACATCATAATTGATGATGACTTAGTCAACTTCTAGGATGAAATTCGGAGTAGTAACTCCGATTTATAACTTGATGCAATCAGAATAGGTCCGTGTGCGTAAATAAATTTTGGAATTTAGTTTACGTGCCCAAGGAAAATGTTTCCTCATTTTCTGCAAGTAAATCTTCAAGTTAGAAGATTGTAGAAGAAAGGAAAATAGTGAAGTACAATTATGTTGGTTGAGAACGGTTTTCATCCTAATTCCTATAAACGGATTATGTTGAAACCGTCTTGCCAGCAGATGTGTACGGATCTACTCGGACCGAACTCGATGTAAATGCTCACGATGACTGTAACGACCTGTTTTTTATTTATACGTAATTCGTACGTATTTAATTAGTGTAATGAATATTAGATAATTAATATATGATTACTATTATTGTTATTATTGTTGTTATTATTTTCATGGCTCAAGTACGTGATTCGACGATCGTGATACCATCTTCTTTAACTTTTGGTTGATGTTGTTTGTAGGGGCGAAATCATAATAATCCGAGTACCCTAATCAGATCTTGATCAAATCTAGACCAAATCTAAATATCTTAACGGTATCGATTTTCTAATCCAAACCCTAATACATCTTATGACTCGGTCAAATCTTAACCCAATGATCTAACGAATCTTAACAACCGATTCTATTTGATCTCCAAATCTGGATTCTAAATATCTTAAACAACAATACGTAACATCTCTATATCGTTGATCACAACGAACTCTCCTAATCCAATCTTAATCGGGTTGATCGACTGAGACTCCCTAATCCAAATATCTTGACGAATCATCCAACCCATATCTAAATCCTAATGTATAAATCTGATACCTTAATGGTTTTTAAGAAATATTAAATAATATCCTAGCTTATTATTATCTTAACAAATTAATTGTTACATCTTAACAAATTTCTAATTTGACTGATTATGAACCCTAATCTAATAATTATTAATAAACCTTAATAGTTATATATTAATTAATCTTATTACTAACACTTTTACTATATCCCTTTAATTCGAACATCAAATTAAATAATCCTTTTTCGGGATTTGAATTCTTAAAGCTAACTGTTAGATTATTGATTCGTTCCTAGCTGCTACCATCTCCCTATCATTCGCAATCAACCAGCATCTAAATATCCCAACGAATCAAATCATATATTAATATTAACAACTAATTTTTCCTACCAAGTTCAACACGCCAATATTTCCCCTGATTCGAATATCTCAAACTGATTCACGATTTGCCGCAACCAACTCTCCCTATCTTTTGCAAGTGAACCACCCTTTCTCTCTCCACGTCCTCAACAGACTTATCCACGTGTCCCTTCAGAAATCTCCCCTCTTCATGTGGTTAGTTCTTCAGTAGCAAGCCCCCTTCAATGCATGGCTACATGCGCATCCCCATTCAAAACTAATCGACGTGAACCCCGCAAGGGAGCCTGGCACGTTCTCTTCCCTTCTTAAACACAACCCCACGATTCCCAAGGCAAGCATGCACATTTCCCTCCCCAAACCCACATCACTTCCCTTTACCAGACCTCCTCTTCTCCTTTCCTCTCTTCTTTATTAACCCAAGGGCTGCTCATCTCTTCTCACTTTAAAACTCAACAAAACCCATGCAAAACTAAACCCCCGAGCCCCTACCTATACTCTTCCCTCCGACCCGCTTCGAGAACCCTAGACCACCCGCCAGCTTCCCCTCCGAGCTCGCCTCTCCTTCCTCAACCTCAACCTCCGACGATCACCACTCCGATCTCCCATCTCCGTTCACTTCCAACCCAGCACCGTACCCGCCGCCGATCTTAGTCCCGGGCCATCCTCTCCTTCCAAACCCCAAGCGCCCCTTCCGACTTCACCGACCCAAGCCCAAGTGCCGACCGGTCTCAAACCACGTCGCAGGCCGCACGTCAGCCTCCACCTCCATTCGAAGCCCAAGCCCGCCAGCTCGCCCCTCGACAACCCTCAGCCCTCCTAGAAACCGGATCGCCCCTCCCCTGTCTCTCCTCTCCCCTCCCCTGTTCGAAGCCCCGACGCCTCCCGCCCCACACCAAAATTCCCGACGACCCCGCTCCACCGTCGCATCGCCCTTCCCGTCGTCGCCCTCTCCAACGAGGCGACACCCCATCTCCGACGACCTCCGAATGCCGCCTCACCCTTGCTCACTCCGACGTCAGCCCACAGCTACCGCTGATCCCCCTCTCTTACCGATGTGATAGCCATTCCTCCGCTCGAGCCCATGATCACCGCCTACCTCCTCTCTCCGAGTGCATCCAAATCCCGATCCCTCACATTCCCCTCTGATCGCCGAGAGCCGAGCACCCTCCTTTCCGTCGCCCCTCTCTTACCGCCGTGATAGCCATTCCTCCGCTCGAGCCCATGATCGCCGCCTACCTCCTCTCTCCGAGTGCATCCAAACCCCGAGCCCTCACATTCCCCTCTGATCGTCGAGAGCCCAGCACCCTCCTTTCCGTCGCCAAAACACCCATCACCAGCCCGCACCTCGCCTCCCGCCAACGACCACCGCCACCGCACCTCTGGGCCTCTCTTCGACCAACGAACCGTCGCCATTCCCTTCGTTTCTCTGACCCAGCAACCCCAGGCACATCCCCACACGCCGCAACCCCCCATTCTCCGACCTCCTCCCCCACCAACGGACCCCCGAAACCCCACCACATATCACCCCTCCTCTCTTCTGACCCTTCGCGCCTCTCCCCTCGCGTTCCAAGGCTCCGTCGCGGCCTCATGTCACCGGCGAACACTCCCACAAACTGCTCCCCGCCTTCGACTCGAACCTCCGAGCTCTCCACGCCAACGCCCCGACATCCCGCACGCCCCGACCACCGATCAAGCTCACCGTACCGCCGACTGCGCCGCCCGAGGACGCTGACTGTAGCGCCACTTCCGACCACGCGCGCCGTTGTACGCTGCCCCGCTTGCAAGAGAGGAGCATCGAGTGAAACACGTATGTTTTACGAAACATCGTAACTGTAATCAATATAGTAAGTTATGTTCCTAATATAGGAGCAGTAGTTATTTTTAACAGTATATTAAAGATTACATGTACCACCTTTAGTTTTAAAATATGAATGGGTTATTTTAGTTTTGTTAGTAAGCTGTGTGCTGGAGGTGAGTGAACAATAGCTATTAATGCATGAACAGTATCCATATAGGTTTGTGTCCCTGTTAAAGCACATAGGTTAAGAGTGCAATACCCTAATTTTGATAAAGGTTATAAGTTGTGGATATGTCTAATATAATTAGTTATATATGAGTATGTAAGTATCTGCAACCTATAATTGATTATAACTTATAGATTACGTAAGTTACTTGTGTAAATGTATTAATATATATGTATAGTCAGACTTTATAATATTTCATTTAAGTTTAAACCCGTTTAGCTTATTATTATAAATGCGATGAATGCAGATTACTCACACCTTCCGCTACAATTTCTTGGTCACCCAAAATCATCGAAAACAGGCAAGTGTAATTTTTCTGTTTTTAATATCGTTACTGTTAACTGCTAAATTAAGAAATGATAGTTTTGCCTTAAGTCATGTTGCACATCATGCTTGTACACCCTTGATTAAATGATTAGTGATTGAATGCGTATTGACGGAACATATTGACGGAATGGAATACTTGAAATCGTGAAATTATGAATTCGTGCGCCCAAGAGGCGAAATCGTGACTTTCGTGAATGTCATGTGAGTTGACAACTTTGTGCTTGTAATATGACTAGGCTGGCTCGTGTTCCAGCACATATTTGGGTGGGGTTATGATTGAGCGGACACTAAGCGTATGAAAGGGTCATGTCTTCAAGAACACCACCTATACTGTGGGTTAGTATCAATCGCGATGATACCCCCGCAAGAAGAATGACTTACGCATCATGTCTTATAGACGAGAACCCTAAGCATGCTAGAAAACATTGCATTAAACTAGAATAATCATTGCAACTTCATTGGCATGTTAAAACTGTCTGACTGCTAACCGTCTGTCTATTCTTTAGAACTCCATGTCTGCCTAGAAGTACTTTACATTACATTGAAATTGACATGCTTACTACTGTACACACTACACTTGCTATGCTATCTGCTATACACACTACACTTGCCACGCTATCTGCTATACACACTACACTTGCCACGTTATTTGCTGTACACACTACACTTGCTATGCTATCTGCTGGACACACTACACTTGCCACGCCATTTGCTGTACACACTACACTTGCCATACCACTGCTTGTGCACTATGCTTGACGTGCTCATACGTTCCTTACGCTGACATGCTTAAACTATGTAAATTCCATTTTGTCACGCTTATCGCCATGAAAATGTTTTTGAAAACCTTGCCGAGGGTCAATTATCTTAACTTTCTAAATCTTCCCGAGCGACCCTCGCTGACGTATATTTCTTGTCTTGTGAAATATACGTCAGGTATTAGACAGATTTGCAGAAGAGCGAGCCTAGAGACTGAGCAGGTTGACCAGTGTGCCCAGACGCTGAGATCACTACCGTAAAGCTATGTACCTTCGCATCATCCTTGTACTTATCTTCTTCTATTACTTGTATGGGCTTATGACCCTCCTTCATTTAATTCATTGTTGTAAATTGCCATTCTGAGATTTGAGATTGTAATTAACTAAACTATCTGTGTTGTTTGAGTTGCATGCAAGAACATGTAAGTGTTATCACAGACGCGTAGTGTGCTTAAACCAAGAAGGAAGGAAAGAAAAAAAGTACATCCTTCTTGTTTTAAGCACATGTGGACCCGCTCGCGTCCTCGCTCCCAAGTATAATGGGAAACGGGGCGTGAGAGGTTTTAGTGGTGGCCCATGCAGGTCATGCTTATGCAAAATACTTCAAACAACATATGTAAGATTACAATCTTGATTCTCAAGATCACCTTTCCTTGAACTCTATCCCATCTATGCCCCTTGGGATTCTTAAACTTTAGTTGACCTGTATAGGTCCACCCCCGATCTCGTAGATATCTTCGACATTATATTCTTATGTCGACAACAATAGAATACTCTCGTAGTAGATCACAATATCACTCCCTGGCCATACTTACACTTTAGTGATCCTATCCTTTTCCTTATTGTCGATTTACTTGATTCATGTTATCCATTTGAAATCTCCACATCTTCGTCTATCTTAAAACTCACTTGATTCTGGCAGTCATTATACCTCCCCTTGGCTTTATTAAATTCCGAGGACGGAATTTTTATAAGGTGGGTAGGATGTAACGACCTGTTTTTTATTTATACGTAATTCGTACGTATTTAATTAGTGTAATGAATATTAGATAATAATATATGATTACTATTATTGTTATTATTATTATTATTATTATCATGGCTCGAGTACGTGATTCGACGATCGTGATACCATCTTCTTTAACGTTTGGTTGATGTTGTTTGTAGGGGCGAAATCATAATAATCCGAGTACCCTACTCAGATCTTGATCAAATCTAGACCAAATCTAAATATCTTAACGGTATCGATTTTCTAATCCAAACCCTAATACATCTTATGACTCGGTCAAATCTTAACCCAATGATCTAACGAATCTTAACAACCGATTCTATTTGATCTCCAAATATGGATTCTAAATATCTTAAACAACAATACGTAACATCTATATATCGTTGATCACAACAAACTCTCCTAATCCAATCTTAATCGGGTTGATCGACTGAGACTCCCTAATCCAAATATCTTGACGAATCATCCAAACCATATCTAAATCCTAATGTATAAATCTAATACCTTAATGGTTTTTAAGAAATATTAAATAATATCCTAGCTGATTATTATCTTAACTAATTAATTGTTACATCTTAACAAATTTCTAATTTGACTGATTATGAACCCTAATCTAATAATTATTAATAAACCATAACAGTTATATATTAATTAATCTTATTACTAATACTTTTACTATATCCCTTTAATTCGAACATCAAATTAAATAATCCTTTTTCGAGATTTGAATTCTTAAAACTAACTGTTAGATTATTGATTCGTTCATAGCTGATACCATCTCCCTATCATTCGCAATCAACCAGCATCTAAATATACCAACGAATCAAATCATATATTAATATTAACAACTAATTTTTCCTACCAAGTTCAACACGCGCAATATTCCCCTGATCCGGATATCTCAAACTGATTCACGATTTGTCGCAACCAACTATCCCTATCTTTTGCAACTGAACCACCATTTCTCTCTCCACGTCCTCAACAGACTTATCCACGTGCCCCTTCATAAATCTCCATTCTTCATGCGGTTAGTTCTTCAGTAGCAAACCCCTTTCAATGCATGGCTACATGCACATCCCCATTCACAACTAATCAACGTGAACTCTGCAAGGGAGCCTGGCACGTTCTCTTCCCTTCTTAAACACAACCCCACGATTCCCAAGGCAAGCATGCACATTTCCATCCACAAATCACGTCACTTCCCTTTCCCAGACCTCCTCTTCTCCTTTCCTCTCTTTTTTATTAAAAGCTATTTAGTTGATGGACGAACATAGAATTCATGAACCTCCTTCAATGGATCAAAATGTCGGTCAATGTGCTTGGCTAAGTTTGCTGGACCACCCTAGCTAGACTAGGGGTTAAGTGGTCCTGGCTTAGTCAATTCCCTGGTCGCGTCCGCTGGACCGCAAGGATTCGAATCATGACTGTGTAAGTCCATCGACTATACCTAAGTCAAATACGATAATAATCTTTTTCAATATAAATCATAGTCCTCATTGTTTTAGGAGTTGGCAACTGTAAGACCCGTGTTACAGTTGTTGAGCTACACTCAAGCTGTGACATGGCAATCTTATAGAAACCGCTTTCTTGATAACATATTGACTTGACCCAAACCGTCATCTCGTGCATACACCGAGCACCAGCGTAAGTCTAACCAAAGATGTAGTCTAAGACCTGACCCAACCCGACGTGTCATGCATACACCGAGCGCCGGGGCAAGACAGGCTAGACGCGAAAACAAGGGTCCGACTAGGCTAGCCATTGTGATTTGGATGAGCACACATATGATCACAAGTAACTAGGGGTAAAAATCGATAGGGAATCATATTTAATATGATTGACGATGAGTTCGTCTATCGACTACAGAGTCAAACAACTTATTGAGACACACTCAAGGTTGTCAGACTCAGGGTAGTCAGATCCCTCTCCCACAAATGTTATTGTATAATAAACTGTTCATTATTATGGCTTTAATAAATTTAGTGGGAGAATATGGTTTTATTAAAAACCATTGAAACTATACAACGAACATATACTGACTAAGTATCTACTAAATTGCAGAATGGATTCAGGTCTAAAGTATATGAAAGAGAATAATGTGCTTGATGGAACAAACTATAAGGATTGGCTTAGAAACATTAAGTTAGTCCTTTCTCTAGCCGGGATTGGATACGTGCTGTTTGAGGACCATCTGGAAAAGGCGGACAAAGATGCAACGCCTGAGGAGAAGAAAGCCTACAAGGAGTACCAGAGGGATGCCGAGAAGGCCAGATGCCTTACTCTGGCTTCAATGAACAACGATCTGCAACGGAAGCATGAACATATGGATGTTCAAAGCATGCTTCTGAATACAGAGGAGTTATATGGTAAGCGGTCTAGAGCTGCCAAGTTTGAAGCCACGAGCAACCTCTGTGGCATTAAGATGGAGACAGTGCACGTACAAGATCATCTCATTAAGATGATCGGGTACGTGGAAGACGCTGCCCAGTTGGGTTTTGTCCTGGACAATGAGATGTATGTGGACATCATCCTTAAGTCTTTAACCCCAGCCTTCAAGCCATTCATTACTGGTTTCATAATGAACAGTATTGAAACAGATCTTCTTGATCTCCTCAACATGCTTAGACAGTTTGAGGAAATCGAGAAGAAACAGACTGCATTGGTTGTTGGCTCTGCTTCTTCAGATCAGTCGAAAGGCAATGGTAAGAAGAGGCGGGTCCCACAACCAGCCAAGGTGAAGAAGGGGAAGAAGAAGACAAAAGGGGCACCGTCGAAATCCGAGTGCTTTCACTGCCATAAGATGGGCTAATGGAAGAGGAACTGCAAGGTTTACCTTGCAGAAAAAAAGAAGGGGCGTACTGATGCCTCTACCTCAGGTACACCAAATTCAATTTAATAAAGCATAATTAATTCCATAAATGCTTTATCACATGGTATGAGTTACTAAGACATCTGTGTAATGTATACAGGTGGCTGATATGAAGCATAAGATGGAAGAAGTTCCGAGGACGGTCGGCATCTGGGCAAACATTGCTGCTGGGGCTGTGCGAGGACTTCAAGAGACGTGAAGAAGAAGGAACTGATACTTATTTCCTTTTATGAATAAAATGTATCGTTCCTTAAGTTAAAACAATGATTGAGTGTGTAACGCTCAGAGTTTATTTTGATAAACAAATTATGATTCTTTTTTATGAATCCATTGCTTTAATTAAATGTCTCTGGAAATGTGCTTCTTTTTGAAATTGTGATTTGTTGCAAATGGCTTAAATTTCTGCGACTGTGGCTATCTGCGTTGGTTGCATAAATTCTCGAGCTGTCATGCAGAGCTTCTGAATAATTTGATTGTTTGGAGCTGACTTAATATTATAGCCAGTCGATAGTTAAATATAAGTTACAGGAGCGTATAAATTGTGTATGATCACAATTATACGCATGTTAAGATTGATTCTTAATTAAACTACATTTGATTCTTAAAGAGTTATTATTAAATGTAATTAAGGGAAAAGTACTAAGCAGGACGTTTGACTGAGTAAGTCAATATCAAGATTCCTTAAACCGATCTTGATATGACTCATTCGTTAAACCCAACCTGACACTGGTACGTTCCATCTAAGCACTTCTCAATTGGTATGCTTATCATATAAATATTCTAAATATGATTTAGATATATAATAAAAGTATTTAACTAGATAATTCTTAAAGTCAGTGGGAGCTAGCTCATATACTTAGTTCCGGTTTCTTGGATTGAGTAAAAATATTTTCAACTTATTTGAATCATCTATAGAAGACATTGAATCGAAATTGTTTTGATTTAATCGAATATATAGAGACTTAAGGTGTCACTTATGTACTTGACATATTGACACAAAATAATTGGAATGAGCTAAGACTGACTTATAGAAATGTTAGACCCTACATTAAGATTGTATGAGCTAATTATTAGCTATACAAAGAAAAGAAAATTGATCCAAATCATTTTTCAAGGATCAACCTTGTGTGACCAAGAGATGTATAAATAATAATCCATTAAAATGCATTATAAATACTCGTTAGTAAATCCACTCTTAGGTTTGACATATGATGGTCCAATGTGACTGATATGCTATAACGATATGAGATACCGAGATAAATAGCCTAAGTGCAAGTGGGCGATGTAGGAGGCTATATGCACCTAAGGCAATTTATCCTTAGTTTACATCTTGTAAAGATATTATATGGTATCAATTATTCTAAGTATGAATTTGTTGAATCATATACTTAGATAATTTTCTTAAACTTATAGTTAGGTCCTTACGTATCCAGATAAGATCTCGATTATGAGTAGTAAATGACCGAATAGAAACTTAAGTCTTAAACGGTTCGTGGTCATAGATGTGTCGAGAACTGGATATTGGCACATCGGACAGACCACTATGTCTTTGTCTTACCTTAGGGTAATGATGATCTCATAGTCATTCGACTTGGTGAAGTCGGAGACGAGACACATGTGCTCATTGGAGAATGAGTTCACTGAACGACCAACTTAGAGTTATTATATTGTTAACTTTAACTAAACTGTCTATACTAACTCTAGGGTGATGATAGGTAAGCTGGTCCTTTAGGCCTGAAGTCATATGTACGAACCTGTGAGTGAACAGTGTCGCTTAGACATATGATCTAGCTTCGAGGCTAGGCCTGCTGAAAGATCTTAGGTTGGGTTACACCTGAAGTTCTCGAGGCAACTAGATGACTAAGATGTGATTCGTCTCTTCTGTTAAAGGGAAGTTATTGTCACAGGCTCAGTATGGTCTTTGTGTTAATCCTCGGCCGGGGTACGTTGTAAGATGTACAACGTAAATACAACAAAGACCGCCGTATTCTGACCAATGTTGTCTAATGGGGTTGACAGTAAACCGTACCCTAGGCCAACAGAGACACAGTCTTGACGAAGGGACTATAGCTAACGGTATTCATCACTGACACAGTCAAAGTGAACCCAACGATATTTATGTCAATGGGTCGATCACGTTATGATGATTCTGAAACAGGGAAGACAACTACTTCTCGTGGTGACCGTCGTCTATGGGTTTCGAGCCCCAACCTGTTATAAGGTCAGGCTGTAGGGTCTCACACCGAGTAGCATTCGTGTCTTAGTAATAGGAAGATAAATAAGAGGAATTCATGCGATGAAATGGAATAGTTAAAGTTCACAAGCTAGTTGTGTGGCTAAGTCGTAGATGTGGACAATGTTGCATTTGATGCAAACAAAGATTAAACGTGTTGTAAATTGGTTACGACAATATTTGTAGGAACAAAAGCATTGGAAAGGGTTACCTGGTTGACGAGATCGTCTCGGTATAAACACAGGTTCAACCCGTGTCCAAATCGGATCTCAAACGAGCTCGGAAACGCAAAAACAGTCCAAGACAAGAGTGGGTTAGACTCACTTGGGCTAGCGGGTCCACCCGTAAGGAGAAAGTGCACGACACGCTGAACCAGTGGGCCAGCGCCCGCTGAGTTCAGAGGGCCACGCGCCCGCTGTTTTAGCCGGCGCGGCACGCTGAACCAGCGGGCCACGCGTTCGCTGAACCAGCGGGCCACGCGCCCGCTGAGTTCAGCGAGCGCCGCCCGCTGAAAACAGCGGGCGCGCCCGCAACTTAAGTTAAATTAGGGTTTTTTGAAACCCTTTTTGACGGCTACGAAATTGATTTTTTGCCCATCTTTGAGCAATTGTTTGAGGGGTCAAACAAAGTTGGAATTCGTCGTCGTTCGTTCCTACGCGTTCACCATTCGAAGCCCTTCGAAAGGATAACTTGTATCATTTCTGAAGCTCGATGATGAGGGAGAATTAATTGGTTGAAGTTGGCCTTTGTGAACGGCTTACTAAACTTTGATTAGCTAAATTAATTTCTCTTTCATTTTGTTTTGTCCCACATTGCCCGTGACGAAAAGAGAGGTGTCGACTCCCTATATAAATAGGGGTGCACTCTCTTCGTTGAAAGATGCACCAAGTCTTCGATCGAGTAGCTACAAATTTTTAAGCCAGTTCGATCTACGACTTATACTATTCTTCCTCTCTTCTTCCTATTCTCCCGTCGGGTCTTAGCAAGACTACGAGGGGGTTTTGGATTCGGATTCAGATGTTTAAGGCGCGGGTCTGCTCAAGTGAAACCTTTTACCGCAAGTGATCGACTCGGAGGCGGGTGTCGGCTCTGGTGGATCAGTTCGAAGGTGCGAGGCGGCTTGGGTGGATCGAGCCAAGGCGGTTCGACTACGAGGAGCGTAAGAAGCCGGTGCGGTACATCTTGCCCGCACCAGGGTTGAGATTCAGGGTATGTTCTTTAAAGCTTTTTAGTGTAATTTAATTTCGTCACAGTAGGATAGATCCCTCTTGAGGTGGTCAGATCCACCCCAAGTTGGCATAGATCGGGCTAGGTTCTGGCTCTCTCAGGGCCTAGCTAAAAGGTTTAGCTCGTATGTTTTTTTTCCGTTGCACTTTATGCCTGTTTGGTCCGTCCGACTTATGACGGGTACAAATCTGAGATCTGAGGGTCCGCCAAAACCCTTCACTATGTCCGACATGTTAGGAGGTTGTCCGCTAGTTCTTGAGCCGAGCTAGGGAGGAAATATTATTTAGGTGGAGCAGTGACTATAAGAATATCTGAGTGTAGGATCTCAGAGATTCGTCCTGTCTCTCATTGTTCGAGGGACTATATGTTGTGGTTCTTCCGATGTCATTCCAGAGTAACGTTCAAGCATTGAAAACACTTTATGGCATTTGGCCCAAGTTCTCGATTTTGACGGCAGGCCAAACGGCTAGTCATGAATGCCCTCATCGATGAAGACCGTTACAGTCGGCATTGACGGAGGGTCTCAATGGTCAGCTCGACTGACACTTCAAGTGGTGTAAGCAGCGTCCTCACGTGAGGGTCACTGTGCTGCTGGGCTGAAGCCGATGGCTTTTCTGGGCTCGTGGGCCTTAGACAGCTCAAATAGAGAATTAAGTCTGGGCTGGCCCAATACAGTGACAAGATTTTAAATTAATTATTATTTTTCTTAGAACGCGAGATTGAATGGGCCAAACCCAGACCACAGCCCACTGTGTAGTTGGTTCTATCACGATTCGATCCATGCTGGACATTTGACTCGATGACTCGATTCAAAGGTGGTCGGTTCCGAACCCAATTCCCAGAAAAGTACAACGACCCCCTACCGGTTCATCCACGTCAGCCCAGCAGATCACCCCCCCCCTCGGGACCAAAACTGCAAATAAATTTTTTGGCCGGAAAGCCAAAAAATAAAGCGGCCCAGTCTCGGTCCTATTACCGTTATGATGATTATTACGGTTACTAATCATATAAACAGAATATAATTTCAAGAGAGAAAAATGAAAATAGTAAACATCCCAAGGGCAAAATCAAAAAAAGCAACAGGGGGCGAGCACTAAAATAATAATATAAGTAAAGAGAAGGAGCAGAAGAGAGAGGAGCAGAAACAAGGAGAGGGGAAGAAGCGAAATAGAATAGTTGTGCGTTATTTCATTTCGTTTTATTTATTTAGATTTTCGCTTTGCTTCGTTTCGTTTCGTTTTCGCTCTGTGCCGCTGGCTGCATGTGCTCTCTCTCGCCCTTAATGTGATCGACAAATCCGCTCCGCCCTCAAAAAATCCAACAAATACTAGGAGCGAAAAAAAAAGTGAGAAAACAAGGAAAAAAATGCCAGCGCAGAAGCGGTCGCTTACCGGTGACGAGGCATCGCCACCGCCGCCGGCGGCCGCCGACGGAGAGGAGGAGGGAGGAGGGGAGCCGCAGAAGCAGCAGCGGTCGCCCGATCAGCGGCAGCAAGAGGTGACCGAGCTGCCGCCGAAACAAGAAGAAGAGCAAGAAGGTAAGAAATCTTCTGTTTACGATCTCGAGCGGCGTCGCTTTCGTGATAATAACGCTCTCGTCGTCGTCGTCGTCCAGATTCGGAGGATGAAGAAGAGGCTGGCAGCGGCGGAGACAAGGATGAGTACGCTTTCGTCCCTCTTAACTCTTTCTGATTTATTGTTATTTGTTTGGTATGTTGTTGGTGTGTCAAGCCTCATGCACGCTTAAGCCTATGTCGTTGGGTTGTTCGCTGGATCCGATCTCGTCGACGGCGCCTCCTCGTCGTTTGTCTCTCAACGTTGTCGTATGACACCGTGGAGACATTACGTTGATCGTGGATGGAAGACAGACGGCTTGCCGCCGGCAGGAAATGAGGCTGCTTTCGGCACGAATAACGTCGAAATTGTGGGACTGGGAAGGGGAGAGTTGATGACGCCTGATTACCATACAATTTTGACTTACGGGATTTTTTTCTCTCCCTGTTCATGGAGTTATTAGGCCGCTGTAGGCTTATGAGGCTCAGATGTAGTAATAATCCTGCTCTGTTGTTATTAATGAGGTCTAATTCTTTGCATTTTGGTTGCGTCGGAGGAGTGATTCCTCTATCTATCTTTCTCTCTCATCAATGCCTCTGTCATGGGTTCGGTGACGTATTCATGCGACCTTTTGTTCATGAGGCTGGTTTGCAGCATGAACATAGAAGAGGGAGTTCCTTGCTAGTTAAACTAGAGCGTGGGAGATTAGGAGGCTAGCAAGAGTGTCATGAACCATGACTCCTCATTTTGTATCTGTTACGGACAATTTCAAGTTGTTAGATGACATAGGCTCTCTGATATTTCTCGATTAGTTGGTTTCTGCTATCAATCTAAATTTATGTTTTTGAATTTTCTAGAAATGGTTGGGGAATTGAGTCCTGCATTAGGGAATGATCATTCTGTGGTTGATCTTGGCTATAGTGGTATGCCACACTTGTTGATGCAACCATCTTTTCTCTAACCACTTGCCAACGTTAATATGCAGCATTAATCCAAATAATGACAACTTCGCTTGATATAATATTCAAGGAACAGGAGGACAGATTTAATATTACTTAGTTTCTCCAACGGTTGTTGATTGCAGTTTGAATCGGGTAGCACTTACTTCCATCATATCGATAGGTTTGTTCAAAGCTTCTTGCTTCTCAACTACAAAGACTTTAGAATATATCGATTCTATTTGGAATTTTCTATGTAACTTCTTTCTTGGAAGTGTTTTGCGCAGAAGAATATATAATCTCTTTCGGAGTTGTTCTCCTTTATTGTTGTTATTTACCTTTCATTGCACTTATTTCTGTTACTTTTTTTTTGTATCCCACACATTTTCAATTTGATCGCCTATTGATTTATTTTTCATTTCTTCATATTGCTGCATTAGCTTATGTGCTTCGGCCTTTTCGCGTTACACATTATTTTCATAGTTTCTAGCTGATCATGGACTATGTGGTAGCCTTACTTTTTGTCTTGCATTGCCTGTAGATAACTTGCTCATCGGATCATCTTAGCTTTACATGTTGTTGTTGTTATTGACCTAGGCAATGCCAGTCAACAACTATATTTTCATTTCAGATATCTCTAGACTGCACCACCTACGCTTCCAGGATACTTGTTTCATGCCATCGTCATGCCATCGATATCATATATCATCATTTTCACCTTCATGTCCACTTGTTTTTATTTTGGTAGCTTACCAAGATTAGCCACTTCCATTGTCATCTCCCTGCAACTTCCACTTTTTCAGTCATATCATAATCTCTATATCCATGGCATGGAATTCATTATCTTAGACACCCCTTGTTGTTTTGCTTGACCTTTTGTTGTACATCATTCCTAATCAATGCATTGTCATCAGATTTTGGCATCTTTGGTTTGCTTCTCTGATCGGTTTCAATTTGATACATTTGATTCATCATCGTTCTCTCACAATGTCAACTTCATAGGATATCCGCTTAGTTTCTAGTTGCCACACCTGAGTACTCGACCTATCAACTCAACCGGGAGCATCAAGTTTTTCACTTCCATATGACTTCACATGTCCAATCTTGCAACACAATTTCATATGTTCAACCATGTTCTCTGTGCATGAAGCTCGTACTCAGGTATACCCTGATACCACCTATCATCAATGTGACTTCATTGTTACTTCATGTTGAGTCATGTTAATGTTTGTGCTTTGCTATCCTGTTATCAGGATATGCAAATATATTAGAAATCTCGGATGATACCAATACATATCGCTCATATCATATTGAATTTCAAGTATGTTGATACGATCCCTTTGAAACTTGCATATACTGCTGATACCAACCAGTAACAACGAATATAAGAGGAGATTTGAAGTCTTAATTATTAAAATTAAAATTTATAATTAATTTCATATAATGGATTTAAAATAATCTCATCTCATAGTCAAAATTAAAGTTCAAAATATCGATGTGTGATCGAATATGTTAAAAAAACAGAGAAAATATCATCATGTATAATAGAAATATGAATAAATAAAACACTCATTGAAGACATGAATCTGTGTAAATAACAGTTATTTTGAGCTAAGGCAACAGATACATAAAGTCAGATACTTTCGATACATATCACTATACATATCACTCGTGATATACATAATATCACATATCACTCCATATTTTTAATACACCTGATGCCAATACTACACACTGTCGGCTGAAACTGAAACTGAAACTGAAACCGAGATTTCAAACCTTGATATAATGCACCTGTATCATATGGTATAATATGAGCATTAGAACTAGAGGGAAGCTGGAACTGTATAAATCAAAAGCTACATCCCACAACAAATATATGGATCTTCTTGGCTTTCATTGTGTCATGATTCCTATCAGCTTCTGCAATGTGATCCAGGCTATTAAAATTGAACCAGAAGTACATGGATAGCTTGCATCAAAGTTTGCGGCACTTCTTGTAAGTTAGTAACCCAAACTCAAGACTACTGGCATGCACTATCTGGAGAACCAAATAACAAGATTTTGGTTTTCAGAGTTCTTTTTATTTATTATACCGAAAAAATCATAGGCTCAAAACCCAGTTCTAAGGATAATTTTTGATGATTGCTGGCAACCAATGGGAACCACAAATCCCTGTAAATCCCCAAAAAAGGAAGAAAAGAGCTTATATAAAGGAATTCACAATGCATCATGTTCTGATAATAACCGAGTCAACCAACATCAATTCTGTATTGATGGCAACAAAACGATCTGAGATACATACTTGTTAACAGGAAATAAATCTTTGTGGTCATCTTTTGGGATATGAATATCACGGTGAAATTTTGTCATATCCGAAATTGGCAACATCTAAATGTTTATGGTTTGCAAGGTTGGCTATCAACAATTATAACTCCATCTTGTTTATACTATCATTTTTCTTCTAATTCTTTTGTCATCAAGCCTCACTGTTCTAACCACCCATGATGCATTATCATGCATAGGACATGTACGCTTGTTAGGGGCTTCATAGGCAGTTTTGTTGGCCTCTTTATCATGGTTAATGTAAGTGAAGGAGTTACCATAGATACTAACATAAGTCTCCATCAGGCACGGAGAGTAAGACACAAACACATATTTACGGTTCATTATCACCTAAGAAGCATGGATGTGGATGGGGGTGCAGAGACAACACGGTTTTTTTAAAAAGTAGGATACAAGAACAAAATGACACGACACTAAATACATATAAATTGGAAAGAAATAATTCATATATGTTGGGAGATGTGCATGCACTTAAGGCAATTTATCTTTGTATATATGTACAAACATCTTATTCGAATTAACATCAAGCTGTTAAAAATTTACCTAAGTAAACAATATGTTCTTCATTAGAACTTAGGTAAAGTCCTGAGACTTAATGTGAGGTCACACATGTATCGAAATTGACACATCGCTCATGGAGAAGTGCTTGATCGTTTGTAGCATAAGTCTACAATCGTTCATGGTCGTAGATGTTTCGAGAAAAGGATATCGACACATCGGATAGACCATTGTGTCTCTGTATTCAACTTGGAGCGGTGACGCTGATCTCATGCTTATTCGACTTGGCGAAGTTGCAGACGAGACACATGTGCTCATTAGAGAATGAGTTCATTGAACGATCCAACGAGAGCCACTACATGGTTATTAACATACACCAATCTGTCAATAGGGAGCCCTCAGCGATGATAGGTAAGATGGTCCTTATACTTGAGGTCATTGTACGAATCTGTGCGCGAATTGTGTCATTTTGATTTCTGATCTAGCCTCGGACAAGCACTATTGAAAGGTCTTTGGTTGGGTGACACTTGAAGCGTACGAGGAGAGTAGTGGCCAAGAGAGAATTCGTCTCTCCCGGTATGGGGAGTTAGTGTAGCAGGAGTCGGTATAGTCCTTAGCGAAAAACCATGGTCATGGTATGATGGATTGGATCCAACAAAGACTAGCTAAGACCGAACGATGACGACCAAACACGAAGCTATTATGGGTTGACACTTAACCAAATCCTAGGTTTCGAGCGACATAGTTACGACGAATGGACTAAAACCGCGGTATTCATCACGGACACAGTCAGAGTGGTTCCGATAATACTCGTGTCAATGAGTTAACCACATAATGATGATACCGAAATATGGACGACACCTGCTGCTCGTGGTCACTGCCGTCTGGGGTCTCGAGCCACCCCATGTAGTATGGTCAGGCTGAAGGGTCTCACATAAAGTGGGACATTCGTCAAGTAAAAGGTAGGATAATGGAGATAATGCATACGATGTATGAGAATTTATTACGTCGCAAATAGTTTGCGATATAGCCTAAAGGATATTAATAATGTGGGATTATTGCATACAATGCAAAAGGATTTAAATATGTCATAAAATGTTTACAAACATATTTTTTTAATGAAGGCATATAACAAGTTCAATTCAGGGTCTAAAAAGCATAGGGCCCATTTGTATTAGCCTAAGCTTGGCTAAAGCAAATACAAACAAGAAGTGAAAAAACAAGGGCTAAAAAATGGGGGCGGGGCAAAGCCCAACGCATGGTGTTGGGCAAAGCCCAACGGGTCCATATGCAGGGCTGCTGGCCCAAGCCAGTGCCTGGGCACAGCATGGGTCGGACCCAACCGGGTCGGGCATCCGTCCGACCTGGGCGACATCTGGCAGGCATGCCCAAGGTGCGCCTGCCCCAAACAAGTGGTGGGGCCCACTGCGGGCCACACAGATGAATAATGCGACTGTTCAAAAAAGTTTGGGTTTTTAGCAAACTTTGAGGCGACGTTTAAGGGGTCAAATGGAGTCGGAATTGAGTACTGTTTCTTTCTATGCGTTCACCGTTCAGTTCTCTTCGATTTAATATAAGATATCACTTCTGGAGTTCAACGGTGAGGGAGAAAAAATTCGTTAAAGTTTGGCCTTCGTGGAGAGTAAACTTATAATTGATTTTCATCTCCAATTAATTAGTCCCACATCGGTTATTTTTAGAAGAGGAGTCAGCTCCCTATGTAAATAGGGGTTTACTCCTCTTCTTGAAACTCGTACCAATCCTTGGATCAAGGGAGCTCTCAAAAGTTAAGAGCACACCTAGATCGAATATACCAAATTAATATTCCCTCTTTCTTTATTTTCTTCTATGCTCCTGATTGTGTCCTAGCAAGGCTACGAAGAGGTTCGGATTAGATCCGGAATCTTGACGGAGGATCCACTCAAGGTGAAACTTTTTGGAGCCAGTGGTTAGTTCGGCGATAAGGGTGTTGCTTGACTCGGGATGCAGTCTAGCTCGAGGGAAGCGGTTCAGCCCCAACACGGGGCATTGGTTCATGAGGATCGACGTTCTGCTAGTGTGCAGAACAAAGGTATGTTCTTTATTGTTCTTCGCATTTAATTTTGCAGTAGTTACATAGATCTATCCTTTGGGATTGGTCGGACCCATCCCGGGATAGTTGAGATTTTGATTAGGATTTTAATTTCTTAGGGCTTTCTTAAAAGCGTTTTAAGACTTTTTCGCTGCTTTATTCTGTATCGTCGTCCGCCCGACTTAGGCCGGACGTCGATTTTAGCCCCATGGATGCCGTTAAAGCCCTATACTATATACGTACACACACATATATGCCATTTATACACATATATGAGAATTAAAATAGATGGGGAGTGGCTGAGCTAATTGATCAGTTCGTGCATGAATAAGGTTCAAATCTCTTGGTCTATTTGAATGCCTCGGCTGCCTATATACATGTATTACATTGCACAAACACAGTTGCATTGGCTGATATACATGTATTATGGGCTAATATACATGTATTACAGCTATATATATACATGTATTTGAATGCCTTGGCTGCATATATACGTGTATTACACAAGCATTCTTGGGCTATTTGAATGCCTCGGCTGCATATATCACTGTTTATCGTGTCATCCATGCAGGGGCATATATATATGTATTACATTGCACAAACACGGTCAGTGCCGGTTCAAGCATAAATGAGGCCTAAGACGAAACAAAATATGAGGCCCAAGTATTAAAGCAAAAATTTTTAGGAGCCTTAATATAACTGAATTTAGAAGCATATAACTCTTTCCCAAACCAAGTATGTTACAATCTTAAAATTAAACGAAACAAAGATCAGGTTATTTGAACATTTTTCTAGCTTTTGAGAAGCAAAGTTATTTATCAAAGGTTTATATTCAAGACTTTCAAGGATCACTCTCTCAATAAAAAGAATACTCAACTCATTTAACCTATCTTGAGTCATGGTTGATCTTAAATATATTTTTAGTATTTTCAACTTGGAAAACTTCTTTCGGCCGAAGCAACTGTTACTGGGATGGTCAACAATATCATATATTCAATGGTTGTATTAGGAAAAGAATCCGTCTTATTAACATATTCTACAAACAAAATTGGAGTATTAATTTCTGCAGGTAAGACTTCTTTTAGTACGCTTAACTCTGAAAAAAGATCATACCCATCAATATCGGAATGTTCGCCGACTTTGAAATTTTTTTTCAAAATATATGCAACGGATCTTTAAGGTACTTTTATTTGAATGCAACGGCTCTCAATCTCACTACATACTGATACTCTTCAATTCAATGTTTAGAAATTCCTCTGCCAAAGAATTTTTGCAGAAACAGGGGTTGCGACGTGCAACGCGTTGCTCTGAAAATGTGAACCCAAAAAAAAATCAATTGCTCTGCAAATTTCAACCCAAAAAAAAATCAAACAACGCTCTAGCCAAATTCCTCATCTCACAATCTATAGGGTAATAACAATCTAAAATTTCAATTTCCAAATTTCAATTGCATGATAAAGAAATCAAATTGAATGATAGATAAATGCAACAAAGGGTTACAACTTACATAGACTCAAATCAAATGTGCAATTGACCAAGTTTGAAGGAGGCCGGAGACGGAGTCACAGAGTCACAGAGAGAGACGAAGACGGAGAGTCGAAGTGCCGATTCACCGAACGGTGGATGTTAGCTAGAGAGATAAGAGAGACTGTGTGTGGTGGGAGAACACTCAGATCAGCGGCGCTAGGGTTTGAGACGTGAGAATGACTAAATGAGATTTTCTCAACCTCTCTGTTCTCTCACTTCTATCGGCATGGATCCGAGGCGGGCTGAGCTGCACAAACAGCCCATTAAAGGGGGCCTGCGGGAGAAATAAGATTGATGTGAAATTTAAATTAAGCGGATGGAAATGTTGCTGGGCTTAGGCATAAAATAAAATATGAGGCTTCCCAAAATTGGAGGCTTAAAGCGGTTGCTTAAGTGGCCTAGCTATAAAACTGGGCTTGAACACGGTTGCATCAAAATGAATATGGCATGTTGACGTGCTGTAAATTTCTAAAAATACATACATGTACACGACATGATTGCACAACAAAAGTGCTTGTGCTACATGGTATACATATGTTTGTGTCATGTGCATACATACGCAATGGGTGTCATTTGTCATAGAGGGAACTTCTTTGTACGACGGTCGAAAAAAATCAACGTTTCACCTATCTATTGGATGATCATCATTGTTCATGTTGATCTCTATGTTCTCAAACTTGTATGCATCAAGTATTGTGGGAATATCATACTCTTTAAGAGAATCGAATGGTTTGATAGTTTCGTGGTTATCCTACAACAAAACATTCTCAACATCTAGATTCATGATTAAATAATATGAAAATCCTTTGGGATTGTTCATCTGTTTAAGGACATGATGATCAATATGAGTAGTTCGGATCATTTGATAGAATAGTGTAATATGAACCTTTCAGCAACCATATCAGGCAGTTTCCTCATATGACAAATGCTACTCAGTTCTTACTCCTTGTATATATGTATATGTGTGTGTATCGTAAGACACATAAGCATTTATGTCATATGACGGTATCAAAAAGGCCACAGGTTATGAATTTCTTTGGATGCTTGATACCATTCATTATGATCTTGAAATTTTAAAAATTTGAAAATACCAAAGATCTAGTGAACTCAGCTTTTTATTCATTATTTTACTTGTTGAAAGGTTAATAGTTTTGCAACTATAGCATCTTGTATCCCTAGATCAAAAAAACAAAAAGCTTTGGTTTCCATAGATATTTGATGTGTGCATGGTTTAGAAGATGAAGATCAAAATGAACGAACGGAGCTGATTATTTAAAAAAATATGAAGAGTGAACTTTTTAGACGTCATACGATATTGGTGCTCGTACGACATATGATATTTATTACTATATATGTGTGTGTAGTTTTAGATTATGATACACTCAAGAGGATCAAATATGCGGATCTAACCCATCTAAGTTTAAAATCTGACAACTCAAATCGAAAATCCTTTTCATTGGATATGATCTAAAATTTTGAAACTATTTATTAATAAAAATTTACATGATTTCGATAGTTTTACTTGTGCAAAAATAGGCAACAAAATCAATGTTAAAATCGATTAATTTGTTGTCACCTTATACTGAATAAAGCACTTCTAAATAATTTGAATATTTGTTTATATGTTTGAACATGTTAGAACTTAGATCACATCTAATGAAGTATAATTTCCATTTGGGTTGCTATTTTTAAATTTAGACAAGGTAAGATCTGCATGTTTGATCATCTCTAATGTAACATCATATATCTCTCCCATATATATACACACACACACACTAGAAATTGCCCGTGTACCAAGTGCACAGAGCAAAAACAATCTCCACACGAACACGGCACGGTGCACGCTCGCAACCTAGAAGGAGCAATAACTGTGGGTGTGCGTGTCGACAACGTCGGAGGGTAAGAGGGGAGCAAGCACGCAAATACTGATGCTAGAAGGACCAAAACACAAAATGGGTAGGTTGGGGGGTTTCCTGCAATTAACCGAAAAGCTGGGGGGTATAAAAAATTTTATTTATTTATTGTGAGTGGGGGCTTCCCCCACGGATGAGGGGATGTTGTCACGTAGGACAAAGCCGTGGCAACGCCCCCTCATTTGTATATATATATATATAGTTATAGATAAATAGGTATATAGATAGATAGATATGTATGTATGTATGTATGTATGTGTGTGTGTGTGTATATATATATATATATGTATCTAAGCATACATATGGATAGAGAGAGACAGAGATATAGAGGTCATCTTACTAAGAAGAAATTTTCTCATATGCTAGGTCAAAAGTCCAAAATGTACAATTTTTTGAATGATTGGCACCGTTTATTTTGATATTCATATTGAGAACCCCAAATACACCAAAGATCTAATGAATCTCAAGCTTTTTGTGTGTAAATTTATGCGTGGAAATGGTTTAATGACCATGAAATCGTTAAATTTGTAACTTTTTGATGATTATGAAAATAATACTGGAACCACAAATTTTTTTTGTAGTATCCATGGTTTTGTAACATCCCGATTCATATGGAAACAATATGGAATCATAAGATTTCTGTTATATCTATATTTTTGGACATGTGAATCAATATGAACAGTACAAATCATTTAAAATTTATGGATAATGAACTTTTAAATAAGGAACAATGAAGAATTTCTTCCTTGGATAGCTAACCTCTATTTTTTTCACACATGAATTCGAAGACCCATACTTAATTTATAATAATATAGTAACATAAAATGATTGCGACCTATTTTATATGTTTATGACTTTGCTAATGATCAAGCCTTTTGACTTTGCAACTTTCTATAAAGTAGCCCACTTATCTCATTTATTATATAGAAACACCTCTAAACTTATCATAATTTCATGCAAATCGTTATGTTGACATCATTTTTCCACTAAAAATAGTCTTCCATATATGAACAAAGTAATTACATATTTCAGTAATGTAAACAAAGAAAGTGCTTGAGAAAAGTGTAGGACATGTCTTTAACAAGTATCCTAAATTTAAAAAATAACATATAAATGAGGACATGTGATAGACTTTGGGTTGCGGCAGTGGCAAACTTGTAATTTTAGGCATGAGACGGTATTCATATAATTATGGATAAATCAGTCCATTATATATATGTTGGGGGCTAGGGTTATTTGAGGGGCACATGAAATTTGGTGAAGAATTGATTGATAACTGGAGTAAAATTCCTTAGATTAGTGGGAGAGTTTGGCTTCCTCTCGAATTAAAGCTTGAAAAGGTGGGCATCCTCTTGAAAGAGGCCAAGTTACCATTGTTTTTCTTCGTTTATCAATAAAAATCCCATCTTTTTCCTCAAATCCCTAAAAGTCCCATCCTTTTTCTAAAATCTATCAACAACCCTCTTTTTATTCCACAATACCCTTAAAAATTCTATCAGATTGATATACGAGCATTGATCCTGATGGCGACATCAAAAAAGGTCGAAGCTTTGGAGGAGACTCGATAGCGCATTAGAGTGATTGAAGAAAAATATGAAATAAAAATTGTCGTCATTCGAATCTGAGGTGAAAGCATCAAGCGCATCCGGGATAAAAGCGTCGATGGATGCCTCAACAGAGAAGATTTTAGCGATCGATTGTTGTCCACCGTCCGAGAAAGACCGTCCGAGAAAGAGAACGAAACCAGGTCTGGGTAATGATAAAGACAAACGCTCAGATCTAGGGTAAAAGACGCGAAGTTTGACAAAGGAAACGGTGAAAGTCGAAGACTTTGAGTAGGAACTTTTGTCAGATCTAGATCTGGAGATCCACGATGCATAGGAAGGCCTGACAAGGGGCGACGTGTTGTAGAGATCTCGCCAAGGGCCTCACGCCCCCTGTGGATAGCTATCGAGAGGCGACGAAGCTCGGAAGCCTGCATGGGTGCCAACGGCCCAGGGCGGGCTGCCCGGGGACGGCCCGACGGCCCTTGGGCAAGCTACCCTGAGGTCCGTAAGCCCTGGGACGCCGCCCTGGGGCGCACGAACCCCGGGCGGCCTTCCAAGGGTCTGCAGGCCTTGGTTTGCAGACATAGGTCATCCTAGGTCTCAGCAATGATGCTATGGGAGAGGCAGACCTTTAGAGTAGCGTGGCGATCACCGTGACTTTTATCCGGACTTCGAGGAGTGTGGTGGAGACTTGGAGTGGTACGTCGATATATAAGAGTCCTGCGAGGCCTCGCCTGGACCACATGATGCCATTTCGAGGGGCAACATTGACGACATGGAAGGTTTTCATGAGTTCGACAATGATGGAAGAGATCCAGATTAGGGTGACAACGTCTGGGGGTACGACAGTGAAACAGAGGGAGTCCAGTGGGAAGATCATGGTGCACATTAGAATGCCTACCAGTTCACTTCGGCCAGCCCAGAGAGAATATGGCATGTGTGTTTCAGTGCCGAAAGTAGGGTCAGAAAGCTGAAGATACCGGATTTTTTGAAGGGAGTGACCCTTATGGATGTGTTTACAATGCAAAGAGATATTTCGCGATGAATCGTTTGACAAAGAAGGAAAATGTGATGGCGTCCGGCATCTGTTTGGAGGAAAATGTGATGGCGTTCGACATCTGGTGATGGCGTCCGACATCTGTTTCGAGGAAAATGTGATGGCGTCCGACATTATGGATGAACCTTTATGGATGCACATCCCGCACTATTGTTATGACAAAAGCACAAATGGCTCATCCAGCAGGAGGTCAGACATGTTAGGAGAAGAGCAGGGAACTCAATCAGACAGCAAGTTCAAGCATCTCACATAGAATAAAATCCTGGACTGGCATGCCAAAGGTTTATGTTTTAGATGTGGCGAAAGGTTCGGACCGGGATATCAATACTGAAATCGTGATCTTCAAATTTTGGTCGTTGATGAGGAAGAAGGCCAAGCAGCCGCGGAGGACAAGTCAGGAGGGGACGAGCATCCCCGATTGGATTAGCATGTCTTACGGACTTCATGCTTCACCTTAAGGATAATGTACTTTTTTGGGGACGGAATAATGATAGCCTTTGGGACGCGGCAGTGGGAAACTTGTAATTTTGGGTATTAGTGGTATTTCTATAATTATAGACAAATCAGTCCATTATATATATATATATATATATATATATATATATATATATATGGTAAAGTGTTTCTAGGGTGACTCCTTAGATTTCATCTAAGGAGGCGCCTCTATTTTCTCACAACGCCCACAATTTTTTGAAATTTTTCATGGGTTTGTTGTTTACCTCATGGATGATCAACATACCAAATTTTAAGGTATTTCAATACTTTTTGAGCTCTCATCTACCCTGGCAACTTCATGGGGTTTTCAGCATGTTTTCAGACCGTTGAAGTTGCAATGGGTAGATGATGGCTCAAAAAGTATTAGAATGCCTTGAAATTTGATATTTTGATCATCCAAGAGGTGAACAACAAACCCATGAAAAAAATTTCAAAAAAATGTGGGGGATGTGAGAAAATAGGGGCGCCTCTTTAGATTTCATCTAAGGAGTCACCATAAGAACACTTTACCCATATATATACACATATATATACATAGAGAATAATGGCTGTCTTAAGCCATATGAGATAAACTCTCATACACACTCTCACATAAAGCAACCAAGTACAAGCCCACATGTACGTGGTTGCTTTATGCGAGAGGGCGTATGAGAGCATATCTCATATGGCGTATGATAGCCATTATTCTCATATACATATATACATATATATGTATGTATGTATATGTACATACATATGTACATGGACTTGTACTTGGTTGCTTTATGCGAGAGGGCGTATGAGAGCATATCTCATATGGCGTACGATAGCCATTATTCTCATATACATATATACATATATATGTATGTATGTATATGTACATACATATGTACACATATGTACATGTACACATGTACATGTGTATATATGTACATACATGTGTACACATGTGTGTACACATATACATATATGTGTGTTCACATGTACACATGTATGTGTATACATATGTACATATGTATGTGTATACACATGTACATGTGTACATGTATGTGTATACATATGTATACACATACATGTGTACATGTGTACACACATACATATATACATATAGATACATATATGTATGTGCTAAGGTTATTTGGGGAGCAGGTGGAATTTGGTGAAGAATTGATTGAGAATAAGAGTAGAATTCCTTATGTTAGTGAGAGAGTTTAGCTTTCTCTCGAATTGAGGTTTGGGAGAGCGGTCCTCCTCTCGAAAGAGGTCAAGTTATTCTTGTATTTCCTTATTTATCAATAAAAATCTTACATCATCCCCCCAAATCCCTAAAAATACCATCTTATCCCTAAAATTATCAAAAACCCTATTTTTATTCCACAAAACCCTAGAAAATCCTATCAACATGTTTAAAAAGCATTTGAATAGTGCTCAAGGAATGTCAGAGGTGTGTTGGTGTCCTCCAGTATATGTATGGATGTATCCAACACATGTACATCTTCATGAAAGAAGTGTACATGCGACATTGGTCATCACAAACCAAGTAGAATAAATAAATATTTTTTATTTAAAAAAAAGTCTCGCCTAGGCTTAGGCCCCATCTTGGCTGCCTACTCAAGGCTTAAGCCCCATCTTGGCTGCCTACTCAAGGCTTAGGCCCCTTCTAGGCAGGTGAGCTACCCAAGAGGTCATTGGCCAGTTAGACGGCTTTTAACTTATTGTGAGAAATTTTAATATTAAAAAAATTAAATGTGATATTTGTTTTATATTTTTATTGCTCTTGATATAAATTTTGGAATTTTATATTATTTTTCTAAAATTTTGAAATGGCATGTGTGTTTAGGTTTAGAACGCACAGACAGCATCTTATCAATTTTTTATTGTTTTAACTTATTTGAAGTTGGCAATTTAAATTTTAAAATACTAAATTTGATGCTCCGAAAATAATTTTTAGAATTTTAATATATTTTTGCATAGTTGTATATGTTTAGTTTTGTAGAGAGAAAAGTTCATAGGCCCAGCCGAGGCCCCGATGCTCTAAGCCGCTGGCCTGATGCCTTGCCTCCACCTATGTTTTTTAAAACATTGGTGCTCATTACATATGAATTAAAATGTCTGAAATTGTAATGTTTGATATGATATCTGATGATGCCTGATCAAGTTTCCTCCCAGAAAAGTTTCTTTGAGGATTAAGGAGATCTTCCTTAAAGAGACAAGCTTATGGTCAAAATAACAGGATATTAACGTGAAGAAGATGCATATGTCAAATATGGTAACAAGTATTATGGTTAGAATTGCAAAAAAAAAAAAAAACTCAAAAAATGAGAAAGTACTATGCCTATAATTATTGAATGGGCATGGAGGCAACATTTGGTTTGTTTCAACATGCGTGTGCGCACACACATCCATCTATACCTCTACATATCATGGTGAACATGGTGTTAGCAATTCCAATTTGGGATAGGAATAGCTAATGTTTGCTTTTACTTAATAATGACTGATGCAATCTCCTAATACTTGGCAAACGCTCCTCCCAAAAATTTCATTTTCATGTTAACAGCTACATGTATACCTCATTTTCCAAACAGGACTGTACATAAGACCTCGAAGTGCATGCTGCAAACCACATGCAACATGCAAGGGTAATGTATTGTTTAAGGCATGCGTCCAATCAAAAGATGAACTCATGAGAATTACCCAATCGATAATTGTATGTAAAATGGATTCCTAGATAGCAGTATAGACTCTAGAGCATCGCTTTGAGGATGCGTCTAGCTATTTTTTATGGGATGAACATAGATGAATACAAATCGCACACCCTTATTCTTATCTGTTTCATGGCATTTGTGTGATTAATTTTTCATGTTACAAAAACCTCTATTCTCTAATCTGACTGTGAGTTTCCTTTTTCCACAATATGCAATATAAACCCATGCATTTGTGATTGTAAAAATGATCTTTGGTTTACTTTGCAGATATATATTTGTTAAACTGGCAGACATACGCAAAGAAGTACAATGCCCTATATGCTTAGGTATGAAATATTTGAGAAATCTTGCTGTTATGATATTCCCGGATGTCACCGCTTTGTAACTTGTATGTTGTCATTATGCCTTGGTTGTAAATGTTATCATTATTATCACTTACAAAAATGTCATGTGAGTACTTCTTGCATATAATACATGCTTACTGTGTCCTGAAACTGACTAGTATAGTAATTATAGTGGTGCTTCTGGGAGGATGGGACCTATTTCATATCAGTCATTCAACTATATATTAGATATATCTTTTGACCTTTTCCGTTTGCAATTACTATTTCCCCTTGATATTATAAGTTCCTCCCTCACGAAATACTTGTAATCTTGTTGTATATTTTGATCTTCTCTGTATACATTATGAGTTTGCATTAATTGAGAACTTCATTTTGATTCTGTGATTATTTTATCATCAAAATTCATACCAAACATGTGTTATGATTACCACAAGCGAGCAGCTGTGGGAACTAAGAGTAAAGGAGATGGAATTGGATAATTCTTCCATAGTAGGAACACTTGTGTTAAGTACACATTAAATGTGTGAAAAGTACAAAAGATCATAGAGACCTCCTGAAGCATAGTTGGCATTGTCTTGAATTTTAAGAATATTTATGATGCTTTTCCAAATGCTTGTCCTTTGTCTTTTCACAGTTAAATCCTTTTCTCCATTTTGATGTCTTGTCTATGGGTGACTAAATCTAAGTTTATTTCCTGATAAGGGCAATTACCCTATTTGCGGCTTCAGTTTTGCTTGGTTTACAATGGCACAAATGAAAGACAACAGCTTGAAGCTTTTTTCTTTCTTCTTTATTTTGTTGGAGAGAAACATGATGATGATGCTTTTTTAAGTGTTGGAACCTGTTGCATTGGGTATCTATAGATTGCATACATGGAATTAAAAAGGAATTTTACATGTAGCTTCCATTTTTTTCGATTTTGTTTTTTTCGATGAAGTATAAAATTTCTAAACACTCAGGTTTTTATTTGTCTGTAATTCATATGTTAAAGGCATTGTGAACATGTTCTGTCGGCTATCTATAGATTGAGATGCATTGACCTAAAAAAGGAAGTTTGCATGTAGCTTCCATTTTTTTCAATTTTATTTTTGCGATGCATGATAAATTTTCTAAAATTTGAGATTTTCTTTCTTTCTATGATTCATAAGTTAATGGTATATCAGTTGATCTAGTTTGCTGAGAACGAAGCATATGTAGACCGATATTGGAAGGGAAACTATAATATTCTAATTATGGAACATGCTACGTTTTCTGTTCTCTAGTTTGAAGTAGTTACTATTTATCTAGATTATGTGATGGTTGATTTCTAGCATACACCATGTTTACTTATCATATCAAAGAGTTGATTCACTCAAAAAAAAAAAAAACTAGGGCACATCCATTCCTTGGGGTCTTTTATCATCACCCTTTTGTATGCTGTTGCATTGCGTCTGCTACAGATGAACTGGCAGTTACATGGTGTTTGAGGTTTCATAGTCTATGTTATTTACCAATGATTGATTATACAATTGAGGGAGTTTGTCAAATGTGGCAGTGTCACATCACCCCCCTCCCCCAAAAAAAACCCAAAACCACCGACAATCAAAAAACCCCCAAACCCTAAGACAATACCCATACTCACACCCACTCTTGACATTTACACCGGGTTTTGCAGCCGGTGGAACACCCATGTGGGGCCCGCGTCCTGGTTGTGTGAGAGGTTTTTTTTGGTGCCCGTGCACAAAGTGGGTTATTTCTATTATTTTATTAGGGGATGAGTTTTGTGAAGGGATATTGTCTAACGTAGAAACATGGAGTGTGCTATAGCTGCTATATTTTGTACGTTTCCTCTCATATGACACTTTGGTTACAGCAGACCCCATCTGCAGATGTTCATTTCCCCTGCTAATCGTCAACGCATATGTGACACCAACGCCTTAAGCCTAATTATGTCAACTTGCTTCCATGAATCCTGAAATGATTGATATGTTACAAGTATTCTTTTCAATGTTACACACTGTTCTATACCTTGGGTCCCATGCTGCTCTTTCCCGTCAATGTAGCCACAACCAGAAGTATTGCCCAAGATGCTTCAGCCATCTCAGCACATCTTCAACTGCTAGTTCTATACCTGTTGGAAGCGTGCCCAGATCTCTGGAAACATATATACAATGGGTAATGTGGAAAATAGAAAATATTATCGTATTATTAGGCATATTCTATGCCATTTTTTAAATACGTAATGGAAAGTTCACTTACACATTCACATTCATTTTTGTGGCTTTGAAAAGATGCATACGCTAATTTAGAAGTACTTTCATATTTTCTTATCTCACTAATTTTGGGTCAAGCAGGAACATTTGATGTATAGTTTTACAATTACATTTTAATAATTATTCAGGCATGCATTTCATACACTGGTATCATATCGTGAAGTAATATTGGTTGATCTGTTTACTGTTTTGTATGCCAGGGATAATTCGTAAGACAAGGACAGTAATGGAGTGCCTACATCGCTTTTGTAGGGAATGCATTGACAAATCGATGCGACTCGGGTATGTTATGTGATACTACTCAAAATTTTAGGTTATTAGCATGACAGTCACATAAATGTAAATTAGTCTACTAAATCAGCAAGTATCATCCTAATCTATTTCAATATCTTTATGGATTTGGAAAAATGGTACTTATAATTCAATTGCAAATGGGCAGAAATAACGAATGCCCTGCATGCCGTACTCATTGCGCAAGTAGACGTTCTCTGAGGGATGATCCAAATTATGATGCTCTAATTGCTGCTTTATATCCAGACATCGATAAGTATGAAGAAGAGGTATGTGTATTGTTGAAACTTGAGATCTTTTTCATACTACTCAATAGTTGGAATGGCGTGTATATTTCTTTGTGGTGCTCAACCATAAGTTGAATTTTGGCTGCAGGAATTGGCTTTCCATGAAGAGGAAAAAAACCGGAATAAGAAGGTATTATAGTCTTTATTTAATTTGTCCATACACTAGCATCAAAATTTTCATTATTGGGCTTTTTAGTTACCACAGTTTCCTGATCTGGAAATCTATTTTTTTTGGCATGAAAGTATCGTAAACATGGGTTAGATTTTGTCTTCTATTTCCACATGGTCTATTTTACTTTTTGATACTCTTAATGGAAATTATTCTTTTCTGATAACAGTTGAGATTATCCTATTGAAGTTCTTGACCTTTTTTCTTGGATCTGTCATCTCTATACACATTGTTACACACGCAAACATATGCGGAGCAACACAAAAAAAGAAATTCCAAGTTATGTTTCCAAGTGGAAGGGCAGAAGATCTTTCTTATATTGTATTATTCATATTTCAGTTGACCAAAATGAACTGAACACAGTAGAGGACCCCCCCACCCCCCCCCCCCCCCCGCGGGAAAAAAAGACGTGCACACTTACACGCAGACTCCCCAACCCTCCGCAGAAACCCCAAAAATGGGGGGCGAATGGTAAAAGAAGAGCATACTTACATCGCTGTTATGCAACAATACTGACACCGTTTCATGAATTCCTGTGCATGTGCACATGGTCAGTCTAGCACTCATGGTACTGCTTAACTCAATCTTTTGATGCAGTTCATCCACCAGTTTAGCAAGTTTACATGCCACCCACAGTTTAGCATGATTATATGATGTGTTTCCATGCTTGACTTGTTGCAGGTTTTCCTAGTCTCACTTTCCCTTTAAGGATTTTGAGGGTATGCAAGTAATAGTCCGTTTTGCAGGGAAAACATCTTTAATTATTTTAACTAAATGCACGCAATCAAGTTCCCATCTTGCACAAGTAAAACATTAAATTTTTAAGAGAAATTCAAATTTATTACACATAAGAAATTCTTCTATTTATTATTTACTATCGCCTAATAGTCTATTATCATCAGTGCATTTTCAGTTAATAGCTCTGATTCTAAATTAAAGCACATTTTATTAGGCATACTTCTGGTATATTTTCTGCTCCATGCATTGACCTCTCATGTACTTGGTATTGAACTGCCCTAGATTGCCTTGAAAGCATGTTTTCCTCATCTTTTTTTATGTTTTTTTGATAGTATTTCTTTTTTAATAGATTCAAGCTTCCATAGCCGAGACATTCCGACGGCAATCTGAAGCACTGGGAAGGAGGAGGTCAACAGCTAAAGCCACAGCAGCAGCTTTTGCAAGGAAATCACATTACCGGAGCTCTCATGTGCAAAACTACCTGCGTGTCCAAGGTAGAAGTAATGCTCGTGAAACTTCACTTACAGTATCAGAGGAAGAGGAAGAGGAAGATGTCAATGGCAATATTGGCAAAGAGTCTTCCTCTGCAGACGAGCCATCTCCTGACAGAAGGCAGAAAAGACCCAGAAGATGGCCAGTGGCTCGGTCCTCACCAGCTAGGGCAGCAGGAGTTGCTGATATTGCTGTTGAAGGAAATGATGATGTTGAAACAAGTAGAGAAAACCGAGGCACCTCGCCTCTTCGAGTAGGAAACAGAGAAATGCTTGCATGGGGTAGGGGTGGAGTTCGAAGCCAAATCAGGCATGGCAACTCCAGCGGAGCAAATGGTAGGTTTGTGAAGGGTGGGCGCATAACCAAGTTGGTGGAATACATCCGTAACTTAGAGGAAAATGATAATGAGGTATAGTATAAATTACAAATCATTGAATTACATTCAATGGCCAATGTTATTGAACTGTTGATTGACATTGAAACATTTTTGCGTTTTTGTTCTGTTTTCAGTTAGATATGCATCTTACCCTGCTCCCGATGGATGAACTAAGTGTGCCTAATATACAGAGGCCCTATATGTGCTGCCGACCAACTTTGTCTGTTAGGCACCTTTGTCAAGTGAATTTTCTTCCCTACCGCCGTTTCCCTTTAATATTGGTTTCAGTTAAAAAGAAATATAATGTAAGATACGTGTGTGCAGTTCATTGCTCTTCAGGCGTCAGTAGCTGCTGAAGAAGTTGAAATATTTGCGAGGAGGCCTCAAGGTGGCAGCTTGGAGCTCAAGCCAGCTGCCCCAGTGGTTAACCCTGAGTGCAGCCCTTCAAAGGATCTGCACGTAGTGGGAGCGCATGAATCTCTTTCAGGCTTGCGGGATTCTTTCACTGACAGTAGAGGGGATCTGGTGAGGATTCTAGCCCATTCTTACTGTTACCAAATTGCTGATTGTAGTATATGTTTTTTATTATGGCAACTTCTCTGTTATGGCAACTTTTTCTGATTCTTTCAGGTATTGGTGTACCGTTTAAAGAAGCAAAGTTAGGAACTACGTCACGCAAATTCTTCATTTGTTATGTTCTCTGTGAGGAAGAAACAACCAACAGTCTATGGCCAGATCCTAAGATGGAGATATGCTTATATGACTACTGGCTGTTTGTGAGGTTGTTCTAATCATTGCCTTAATGTCAAGTGTGATCTAAATTGGAAAGCGGTTGAAAGCCTTGAGATGGAAGGGATGCATCAAGATTTGGTGAGGGTGAAATGGCTTAACGTGCTGAGCTTATTTTCATATTTTTTTTCCTTTGACGTCGTTGGTTAATGGTCAAAAATTTGTAGACATCTCCGGGTGGTAACCAGTCAAAAAATGAAATGAAATAGAAGATGGTAACTTGTCCCCATATTTCTTCAGTTTTGCTTTGTTCTTTTGCTAGTCTTTTCATGTCCATATGTTTTGATGTACTGTAGTTGTCTGCCTGGATTGGTAATTCATTGGAAAGTTGATGCTCATACTATTAAGTATCTTGCAATGCCTTACAGCTAATGGAAAAAACTGGATGGCTCCCTGAGCGCTGTAACATTTCAGTAACAATGAAAGCTAGGGGTGTAAATGGAGTGGATGGTGATTTTACCATATTTGTATTTTTCTTCTTCTTGTGAATACAGGTCCAATATGAATGTTGTTTGGATATTGAGCTCACTATCCATATTTGATATAATCGGATAAGGAGTTGAATCGGACATTGATGCTATCAGATATATTTAAAATCACTGCAAGAGAGAAGAAATAATGAGTGCAATCTTGAAGAAGATTGGTGTAAATAACAGTGAAAAAGCCCTTTATATCCACATTTGCCAAAATACAGGTATGAAATTGAAGTCAGGTTGGATTTTATCATCTCTTTAGATTCCTATTACAAGTAATTCAATTAGCAAGAAAGTACACAACAACCATAACTAGAAACAGAAAAAACAACACTTTCCATTTTTATATTGCGGGGGATGGCCAGATGCTTGTACTTCATTATGCTGTATTTTAGGGCCAACTCAGGTGTATAGATGAAATTTGAGCTCTATTGTCGGAATTTAGCAATGAAATATGATGATACTATGGATTATTCTTAAACTTGCTCCAAAATTGCAGCCATGTAAGTTCATGAAATACTATTGTTTGGAAACAGTGTGAAGTGAATGGGGCATTTTGTATGTAGAATTCAATTCTCCTTTCTTAAATGCAATTTCTAGGAATATGACTCCCCGGCATTGTATTTCCAGGAATATTACATTATATTACTTGTTACACTTGAAAGAATTTCTAAGAATATATCATTTTCGTGTTTCGTGGACATAAAATATTCTTACAGATACGCGAAGACGATTGTTACAGCATTGGGCTGGCCCACCAGTATCTTAATCATTTATGTTAGATCAGTACTTAAGAATTAATCAACTAAACAATAAAAGCATATGCGGAAAACACAATAACATGCAAAACTTGGTAACACAGTTCGGTGCGCACACCTATATCTGCGGAGCCATGCCCAGAAAATCAGATTACTCCACTATATCAAATAACGATTACAATCATTAATATTGCAATTTCATTAGAAGAAACACACTCCCACTCAGTACAAACCGCAATGGGTGATCCCAATCAACCCAATGGAGTAATCACTGCAAGATCCCATTGCGCATAAGATCCCCTTGCATAAACCGACAAGATCGAACTCCTTTCAATCACTACGTGCGTAGCCGTCGGCCTCCGTCCCCGGATGTAGAAACCGCAAGATTCCCTTGCATGAACCGACTAGATCAAGGTGGCAAAACGGCCTGGCGCGGGCCCGGGCTCAAAGAAGGCACGGGCCGGCCCGGGCCGGCCCGGGTGGGGCATCGGGCGGCCCAGCCCGGCCCGCCGGCCCGGGAAATTAATTAATAAAAAATTAAAAAATTAAAAAACCTAAAAATCTATATATTTAAACTCTAAAAAATTAAACATTAAAAAACATGAAAAAACAGTTAAACATGTAAAAAATTCTTTAAAAATATAAATAATTCAAATTAAATTTTTAATTACCTTAGAAATTTTTTGGATAAGTTAAAAATATGTATTTAATTTTATATGTTAATGTTACTAATAATCAATTGTATGAACAATATTAGTAACAATATAAGAAAAAATTTATATATCACAAAAAGTTTAATCCCGAACTTCTTGAAGGTCCCGGGTTGAACCTTTAAATTTTATTAATTGAAATCTTTTTTTGAGGGGGGGGGGGGGGGCATACGTTGGCCAGCCTTACCCCTCATACATTGGCCAAAAAAAGGAATCTGATACATGTTATAAAAATGCTAATACAATTAAATATATCAAGTCTCTTCTTCTTTTTCTTCTTCTTCTTCAGAGTCTTCAGAAAGGTCGGTCTGATGTTGGGTCTTCGATTCTGCCTTGAACCAATTCTTCGCACAAACTGCCGCTTCCACTATATCTGGCTTCAGTCGTGACCTCTTGTTGCGAAGAACACGACTACCTGCACTAAAAGCAGACTCCGAAGCAACAGTAGATATGGGTACGGCTAACAAATCACGAGCCGTCATGGAAAGAATTGAATAACTATTCTTATATTGTTTCCACCATGACAGAACATCAAAACTCTCATTATTTAAGTCTTCTTCAGTAAATGGAGAAGAACTTGACAAATACCTAGACAGTTCACTAGAAGAACTATCTGTGTCAGATGTTCTTTGCTTCTTCTTCCCTATAAGCAAGCGGACCCTGCTTGGAGCACTTGAAGATGCTTGAACAATAGATGTGTATGCAGAACTACCATATCGTGTCTTATATACAGCAAAAAGTGATCTTAAGCTACTCTTAAAACTAACTTTGTGTTGTTCTGCTTCAGCTTGAAGGTTCAAGTTTTCGTAATAGGTATCTAAGAAGTCAAGTACTACACCCTCCTTAAAACGGGGATCAAAAACCTTCGCTAAAGAGTATAGCAAAGAAACGGGACTCCAATACTTATGGAGTTTACTCTCCATCTGTTCTATCATTGCTCTAAGGTCTGGAGTCCTAATGGTCTCATTATCTCTATGTTTTTGTATAACATCAGATATCAACGCTAATTGGTCTGAGCCTAGAACTAAAATGGGGTAGTAAACACCAGAAAACTTGTTTGTTGTCAAGTAGAAAATTTCAAAAAAAATCATAAAATTCATCTATAATTAGCCATTGATAATCACTAATGTCATAATCAATATCATTGGCAAGGTATGCACTTGCATACTCACTAAGTTGGGTTCTATTCTGTCTCATACAATGTATCATTAGATACGTTGAATTCCACCTATGTGGAATACTAAATTTAAATGCTTTATAAGGCAGTTGGTTACTACGAAAAAACTGTCTATATTCCCTCTTTTTTGTGAATTAGTTGTAATTAACAGCATAACGTTTCTAGCCTTTTCCAGATAAACAGAAGCAAGTTTAAGACTATCCTGAACTACTAAGTTTAACACATGGCATGCACAACGTTGATGAAAAATTAACTCATCTAGATCTGGGTTTAATTGACGTTGTAAAAAATAATGGCTAAAGTATTATTCGAAGCATTATCAAAAGTAATTGTGCTAATTTTTTCTCTATATCATAATCACGACAAATAGATTGCAAAATCCTACTAACAACCACACCCTTGTGTGCATGCTCTAAAACCTTAAAACCAATTATTCTTTTCTGAATTATGAAATCGTGATCTACAAAACGGGTCGTAAGGCATATGTATGATGCACCCCATCTTGTAGTCCATATATCAGAAGTTAATGAAATTCTAAATTCTAGATTAATAAAAAGCTGATGCATATTAGCCTTTCCTTCGTAAAAAGCAGTCTGACAATCTTTTCTAGGAGTGTTCCTAGACACTCTTCTAAATGCAGGGTTAAATACATTTTGCTTTGATCGCTCTAATTCGGGGCTTTCAGCATAATTCAAAGGTAGTTCTTTGTTTAACACAAATCTAGCCATCTCTTTTCTCATATTCTCAACAGAATATGAGAAAGGAGTTAGAGAGGCAGATGATTCAGATAAATTGAAAGTTGATTGTCTAGCATCTTTTTAGCATGCGATTTCACGTGTCTTAGCAGATGTGAAGTGCCGGCAGTATGTGCGGCAGCAAAACTAGTTCTACATATCTTACAAAAGGCACGAAATTGTTCGATGCTATTACTATCTTTAACCATTTCACGTGAAAAGTGATCCCAAACACCGGACTATGGTCCTTTCTTTTGGGTCGTTTGTGTAGTCGGTGCAGGCATATGTGAAGCATGTGATGATGTTTGTGCCAGTGAACTTGTGTACGTGTGTGCAACATGCGAAAAAGGTGATTGTGCAGTTTGTGGTATGATGGGGCTAGGATTATTACTAGCCACATAGTTATCAGGTTCTTGTGTTTCAGTATCTGCTATAAGACGGTTATAGACCGGTGATGTTGGGGACCCATCTCTATTACGTAGTAACTCAGCATAAATTCATAATCGGCAAAATTAGTATCGTCTAAATTAAAGCTCATATTAATATTCCTAGATTGAGACGGTCCTGTTATTATGCTAAACTAAAATTAATACTACAGGAACCTGATTGACGTTTGAGTGTGACCTGAGCTTGTAGAACCCGGTAGTAGCGAGAGACCGGAGAGGAAAGCTTGCACGGTATTAGCGAGAGACCGGAGAGGGAAGTTTGTACGGTATAAGCGAGATACCGGAGAGTGAAGATTGTAGAGATGGTAGACGGTAGTAGCGAGAGTATGGGCGTTGTAGTTGTAGAGCATCGGGTAGAGAATTGGATTGTAGAAAATGAGAGAAGGTTTTGTGAGTGTAGAAATAAGGGGGAGGGGGTTTTTATTGAGGGAAAAATGAAAAAAAACAAATTTTTTTTAATTTGCCAAACGGGCAAATTTTTGCATGTTGCTCAACGCGTAGAAATTGGCAAATTTCTGCCCGGGCCGGGCCCGGGCCTCTTACCGGGCCGGGCCGGGGCACCCGCCCCGGCCCGTCCCTTGCACCGGGCCTGGGCCGGGGCACCCGCCCCAGCCCGTCCCTGGCGCTGGTGCCCGGCCCGGGCACGGGCCACCGGGCCCGAGCCGGTGGGCCCCGGGCCAAATTGCCACCTTGACGACTAGATCAAACTCCATTCGATCCCTACGTGCGTAGCCGTCGGCCTTCGTCTCTGGATATTGATCATCGATCTTCACGAAAGAGATGAACCCGAGTAGCATCCGCATGAATCCATTATAAACCAGCCTCCATCAATTTAGCAACTGTTTTGGAAAAGCATTTCAATAATATATCATGCACATTTTCTGCCAATATATCTAGGAACCACTTCGGGTAACTAATTTCATAAATCAAGTAACCATTTAACCATGCGGATATTTTGCCCATAAATTAAGGATCTATTTCTAGTAAATAGAACCAATTAATCTCAGCAAATATTTCCTCTCATCAATTAAACAACCAACAAGATTCTCCATTAAATCAGTTATTTCTATCATCATTCAAGAATCTATTTCGGATAACAAGGAACAGAAAAATCTTACCTAGATATTTCATCAATCAATTCAGGAACCCCCGAGATTCTAGGCTATAAATCAGAAATTAGCAAAACAGATCTGCAAACTAAAACAGAATTTCTGCATACGATCCAGCATCCAGATCCCCCATGTTGTGACTGATGTTGTAACATGACTCACAACATGACCTCTCAGCCTATTCAAAAACAGTTCCGATTCCACAACCTGAACACCCCAGATCTAGTGCCACTACTGCCAACATATAGTAACAGAAAATCAACCCAACAATTTATTTGAATTTCCAAAGCTCTCCGGCCCAACAACCCGAAGGCCCTCGCGGGAGGCCGACCGTCTCTCCCTCCCTCCCTCCCTCCCTCCCTTCAATGCGACAGTTCGGTAGACCCTTGGACTCTCTCATTTAACCGGTCAGTTCATAAATGAGAGAAATAAATGATCGGCCGTTAAGCTCGTTATCAATGGCGACAATTCAGGACAAATGCAATAAAGTGTCTTAAATGCTTAGGTGTTACCTTTAAACGGCATTCAAAAGACCATCGCCTATAAATAGTCTATCGAACAATGAGAAGACGGGATGATTCTCAGAGAACCAATAGTCAGATACTCTTACACCGAGTATCTGCTCAATCCTATACAGTTCCTCCATAGCTCGGCGTGATAACTAGCGAACGACCTCTCAACAGGTCAGACATAGTTACCCCAAGCACTCCTCAAGTCACCGACTGACTTAAGCATCGGAGGGGATTAGGTCGGACCCCAGATCCGACCCCGTGACGAGTTCCTTGTGTTGTAGGCAGCCCAGATATAGCTCGGACTCGACTCCTATAGCTGGGATCGGAGCCTATTCAGCCCGCGATTAGCTCGCTCGGTGTCCAGTCGACCGCCCACGTCAGCCGCTGCAACCGAATCATTGACCAACTATTTCAGTGGTGAGAAAACACTTTCTCACCAGTGAACAACGATGATGGTGGCAATGGTTTGGCGGGGGCAACTGTGGCGACAAACGGTTCGATGGTGGTGTTGGTGATGGTCATGTTTCGACAACGGCAATGTATGACGGCTGTAGTGGTAGCGGCAAAACCTAATGGCGACGATAATGTTGTGACAGTGCTGAGCTGGCAAAGACGTAGCGGGTGGGACATGATCAGTTCAACATACATATCCCATTGGCGGCCATACGCAACCCAGCATTTGGGAGGCAACAGGGGCAAGTTCAGAAATCAAGAACGCTGGGAGAACTCTTTGGTATGTCACTTGCATTCGCATCCCATGTGACAGTTTTTGCATACAACACCCACTCCCAGGCAATCCTTTGTTGGAGGCATGAGTCGCCGGTGTTTAACACGGTTAAATTTCTCTGGACTCCAATAAACTTTATCAAGGTTTTCAGAGAGCTACCAACAACTTCCCTCAAAATTGTCACACAGAGAGTACCATCTTACATTGTTAACTACTAGCCGAGGGCAGCAGGTCCATTAAGATCCCCATACTCGTTCCCAGAACTTGAAAGCCTCGTACGCCAACTCTCCCCTGCCCTACTACAACACAGGTTGGGTTTCTCTCTTTCGATTCATCCGGGATCTGCGGAAACCACGCTATGAATTTCGTCCCGTCAACACCGATGACATGATAAATATGCCTCTGCATCTGCATGTTCCCCGTGAGCTCATGCGTGATCCTTTCCATCCTCTGTCGGAGGCATGCACCGCCAGATTCCAGCCAAAGCACTGCCATAGACCGAGTGGCAGATGCTTGAGACAGCGCACGGAACTGCGGTCAGGGGGTTTCCGAAATGCTGTGTTGCAAGCAATACTCCGAGCAGCGAATTCTGCCCACATATATTCGAACACGATAGTTAGAACAGAACTCACTGGCCATGGGAAATTAGCAATGAGACCACGCCATCATGTTCTTCAATTGAAATAAACAATCATACCTGCATGCCAACCTCGATTGAAATGGTGCGGGAAGAAGAGACGTCAATTCCCAGCAATCTTGAAAGAAAGTAGCCAAAGAAGAAGCCAGAACCATGGAGGGCAAAGACAGCAACCACGACTTGGAACCCAGAGGTCAAGATGGCCGACGCATTCTGACCAATGGCACTACCAACTAGGATGGCTACAGTCGTGACAGCTATGAATGGCATCAAAGGAGAGACCACCTCAACCAAGCTACTAAAGTACTGGTTCAGGGCGGCACCTAGCAACACCGGGGCAAGCACAACCTGGGTTCACAATACGCTTTTAAGGGCACAGTATAACCCCGGACAAACTGACCACACGAAAAAGTTTGGTTTTTTGTCCCTAATTTCCAGGCAAGGTTCGCATCTCAGTATTATATTATTGCAATTACTGGAAAATTGTAGGTATGGTTTTTTCCAATGTATTTCAACAAGTTGCATTGCAATAACTTATTCTTTAACAGTCTTTCTATAAAATAAAATCTCTCTCTTTGCTGGAATTATATAGGAAGAAGAATGCTTGTATACAATAAATTTCTTTTTGGATGGATTTCCTTTGCATATAAATCCCAACAAATGATTATTGATATGGAATCAATTGCTTATTTATCATATATAATTCAAGAGATCAGTTTGCAAGTAAATTCAGACGCATCAAACAACTAAAAATAACCCAGAGACAAAGTGACAAATATACCTGCACTGTTGAGATAAAAAGCACAGATGGATCTACAGCAACAAATTGCCCAGCCAGTTTCGATGTCAAAAAAGGTGTCATTACCTGCAATCAGCAACCGAATAATGTCGAAACCTTGAAATTGGAACTGGACAATTAAAATAGTGAAGACAGTGACAACAAGGTTGTTCCTTTACCGCAGCGCTCACTGTGCTGGCTGCGGTCATGAGCACAGAAAGTGCTACATTTCCTCTGATACACAATGAATAACAGCAATTAATATGTGTTGATAGTAATAAGATCAACAGTAATCAGGACACCAACCTTGCAAGGTATGTGACGATATTACTTGCTGTTCCTCCAGGGCAGCAGGCAACCAATATCAGGCCAGCAGCAAAATATGGAGGCAATTTCAACAGTTTGCTCACAAAATATCCTGACAATGGCATCACCTGCACACACAAAAGTTTACTGAGCACTAGCATTTGCGAGGCATAGCCTGCTCCAAAACATGCCTAAAAATTCTATAAAAAGAGACAAGAGAGGTAAAATTTGCTAAACTAGAACAATAGAACATAAAGTTAGAAGCTTGTATCAACTTAGCACCAGCAAAATTAAGAAACTGCAGACTCCCATCTGTTGTAGAAGTCCATTTTTAATACAGTAATGTAAGTCCATTTTTAATACAGTAATGTACTGCCCAGACTTGGAGACCCAACAAATTGTTCGAGGAACTAAAATTCCAGCACCATTCTAGCAGAAGATTTTGTTTGATATATTCTCGGCGTCTGTTCGAGACTGGGTTTTACAACATGCATTTTCTTATTATCACAATTCTTTGTACCAAACATATTATACTTAGTCTTCTACATCAAAGACACCACCTAAAGTTGTAGGATGCTTCTTCCAACAACAAAAATTGATCTGTCCAATCTATTTGGTTATGACATGTGTCCATCCGTATCTTACACTAACGAATATTGCTTTTCATCTTATTAATATGTACTGCATGAATTATGTTCTGCCCTTTTTTGACAAAAGCTATTGTTTTAAAGATCGTTTTGCAGAAATAAGTGCCTTTTTATATGAATATGAACCCACATAGGTGTTTGTATGAGTCAAATGTTCATACGTGCAGAAGAAATATACAAATATAGCCATGTCCTTGTGTTGGTAGCTTGAACAATTGCCGTTCCCAACACCCTCTATCTATGTCAGAGAACGGCATCCGTGTTCGTGTCTTATAATCATAGGAACCCACATTGATCCTCTTTACCCCTGCCTATAAAGCTGTAATGAGAATTGGGGGAACTATAGTTTCCAATTGTACACCACAAGTGGAGTGCCATTTCTAGGATTGAAATTTTGGTGGTCGGAGTGATATTTTGTTTTTAATTAATCCACTTATAGAGTCATCTGCTTGTGTTTGTGTAGTATTTTGAGATCTAAGAGAGATATATATTTAGGGATTCGGGAGAGTGGCTAAATGAGATAATTCTAGAGAAAAACTCCTCTCAATATATAGGAGCTACCGCCACACCCTCCACCCCGTAACCGCCCCCGAGATTTCCTCAACCGACCCCGTGATTTTCTCAACCGATCACGTAAGACTCAAGCTGTTAGTTGAGGTAATTCATCTCGTATCTCAACTATTTTATTGGGTCGGGTCGGATACCGTGTTATTGGGCCATTTCAGGCCAAACCCGCTTACATCCCCTACTTGGAAGAAATGGCCAAGTGCATTCCGGCCATGCTCCCACTATTCGTGTGATATGACTTATGATGTAATCTCACATTCTCCCACTATCCGTAGGATATGTACATTTTATTTGCCGAGCATAACCATTATCCATGATTGTTTCCTTTCATTATACATAAAATTTTCATTCACTTAGATATTTCTAAGTTCCATCAAACCAACTGTTTGATGAATATACCTGCTGGAATATAAGTCACATTGACTTTTTTCCTTTTTATTATATCATGGATATAATGATATTGTATCTCAATATGCATTACTTTGAAACTGTTTGCACCACTGTGCATCAAACTGACGGCAGCTTGATTATCTCAGTACATCTAAATTGGTCCATCCATTAAATTAAGATCCAAGTCCAATAGAAACAGTCTGATCCAGCCGCATGAGTGGCTATCATACTATAGACTATATACTCAGCTTCTTGTATATCTCGCCACACAATCATATTTCTTGCTACCCCAAGAAACAGTTGCACCCCCAAAGATGAACAAATGTCATGAAATGGACTTCATGTCACCTTTGTCCCCTCTAAAATCTGCATCGAAGTAACCAAGAACCTCAAGCAAAGCTGCTTGATAAACCAACTTATGATGCATTGTACCTTTTAGATATTTCAAAATTCTCTTAACAGTTTCCCAATGAGCTGGACGAAGATTACTTTGATATCTACTAAGCGGACTAACTGGGTGAGCCAAGTCTGGTCAAGTATACAGCGTTGCAGGCATCAAACTTCCAATAACCTGAGCATATGGAACAACTAATGGTTTATGTCCCTCTCACGTAATCGTTTCTTCATAACCAATGGTGTATGTACCGAATTAGAATTCTGCATTACAAATCTCCTCAATATTATATGCAAATACTTTTCTTGGTTTAAACTCAACATTATAGACTTCCAATCTCTAAGGATATGTATACAAAGAACATAAGATGCATCTCTTATATCCTTCATCTCAAATTCACTACAAAGTACTGATTTAATCTTATTTAACAATTCAATGTCATTTTCAGCTAGCAGAATATCATCCATATGCGGGGATAATACTGTAAAACTGCGCCACTTTTCAAAACGCACATAATTATCAAATTTGTTTGCAACAAAACCATGCTGGATAATAGTATTGTAAAATTTGAGATACCACTGTTTAAATGATTGTTTCAAATCATATAATGATTTCTTCAATTTATATACTTTATCTTCCTGTCACTCAACCTGAAATCCCTCAGGTTGATTCATATATGTAACTTCCTACAACTCTCCATTGAGGAATGTAGTCTTGACATCCATCTTGTATAGTTTCAACTTAAGATTTGCAACAATCGCTAAGATTATCTGTATGGATAATAGTCTCCTGTCAATCCATGCTTTTTAAGTAAATCTTTTTGCAACTAACCGAGCCTTGAATGTATAAATATACACATTAACCTGATATTTCTTCTTTAACACTCATTTCATCCTATGATCTTCCTCTCTTCTGGTAAGTCACATAGCTCCCATCATTATTTCTCTCAATTGATTCAAGCTTCCTTTTTATAGCCGCAAACCATTGATCTGATTCAGATGATTTTATTACATTAGAATAATTCAAGGGATCAGCTTATTCATCTATATAAATATCCACTGAGAAACAAGATGGTTTACATGAATATAGATAATAATTGTTCATCCATGCAGGTGTTTTAGGTCTTTTGTTGCCACTAAAGTTTGCAGGTTGGACATGTTCAACTGGTTAATTTACCATAGGTACATTCTTAGGATAATGTACTTCATCCATGATGTCCAAGTCATTATTGGAAACATCATTTACGTCTAGCAAAGGTGGCACATTTTTTCAGACTTGTTTCTTTTCCTCTACATTTTCTAAAAAGTAGCATCATATTTTCAATGACTCCTTATTGTTCATGAAAGAACATGCATCCTTTAGATTTTTCAGAATATCATATAAATATACATCTTACGGTTTTCAGATCCAGCTTATCTCTAACCTGATGTGAAATAAGAACATGCGCCACGCAACCTCCTTTTCTAAAATGACTTAAATTGAATTTGCGTCCATTCCATACCTCATATGGTGTTGTCTCGACTAATTTTGTAGAAATTTTGTTCAGAACATAATTTGCAGTCTATAGATTCTTCTCAAAAATTCTTGAAGAGACCAGAATATGATAACATACATCTCATTACATTCATTGATGTTCTATTCTTTCGTTCATCCACACCATTCTTTGTGACGTATAAGTCACAGTTGTATACTTCTTTATACCATATTGAATACAGTAATCCTCAAATTCATTTGAGTTGTATTCTCCAAGTCTATCTGTTCTTAACACCTGTATGTTCCTTCCAATTGCTCTTTCTACTTCTGTCTTGTATCATTTAAAACTTTCAAATGCTTCAGACTTTTTATTTAAAAGATACATGAACGTATACTTGGAATAATCATCTATAAAAGTTATGAAATATTCCTTATTTCCACATGTCTTTATGATCAAGAGCCTACAAATGTCAGAATGATTTAATTCCAACAATTCATTGGCACTTTGACCTTCAGAGAATGATTTCCTAGTCAGCTTCCTAGTTAAGCAATGTACACAGGGTAATGTTCTTACACCTGTCAATTCCGATAATAAATCCATCTTGATTAACTGGTCTATCTTATTGTTACTAGGATGACCAAATTCCGTACGCCAAAAAATCATAATAAAACAAGAGACAGAAGAAAATAATTCAAATCACAATCTTTATTTTTAATTTTAGATTTTATAACATAAAGACAACAATCATATCCGGGCACAAACTTGCCTATAGCAAATATTTTATTTTCTTTCCCAATAGATCACATTGTTGTAAAATCTAACATCAAGATCATTCTTTAGCAAAGCCGAAACATAGTTCAACTGACGTCTTATGCAAGGTGCATAAAACACATATCTAAGGATCATCCTTGAGGATCATGCTGCTGCCCCAAGATTCAATCTGTATGAACACATACCTTCTACATCCAGATAAGTATTGTTTCACATGTATATCCTCTGATCTCCTTTTTTAGTTCCTGTAAGTTGACAATTCCTTTCTTCGTCTTTGCTATGTGTCGGATAGCACCCGAGTCAATCCACCAGCCTTTAGCAATAGTTGGTGTAGCATTACATTTAATAACATCAATAAACTCTTGCTTACCAGATCCTTCTTGTTTTGGGCGTTTGGAGTTGCACGTATTCTTAGCCTGCAAACCGTTGGCCTTGAAGTGACCATACTTCCTACAGATGTAGTGTGATCTAGAAGGTCCTTTCTTGCCGCAAGTTTATTACTGGCTGGTTCCCTTGAAGGAGGGCTTCGCATGTCCAAAACGCTGGCTTCCTTATGCATTCTGGTATTGAGCAGCATTCATCTCTTCCTCCTGCATAAGGTTGACATCAAAGCCATTCCTCCTAGCTAAAAGGTCTTGTTCCATTGCCAACAAAGCTGGCAAGTCAGTGGCATGCTTAATGGTTCCATTTAACCAAAGTGTAGTGGCATCCCTATCCAGCGACGGTGGCAAACTATTCAAAATAGTTGATACATACAGCTTTTCAGGAATTTCAGTTCCTATAGTAGATAGTGATGGGGTTTAATAGATCCCGGGGCTAACTTTCGACTAGTGCATTGTTCGTCCTTCGCCCTACTTGAGAGCGAAGGCCGGACAACCTTGCACAAAATTTAACGCAACGGAAGCGGAAAAATAAAGAGAAAAACTTTATATAAACACTTTATATAAACTAGCCCTATCTACATAAAACCCGAGCCAAGAAAACGCTACTATCCCGGGGTTGGGTCCAGACCAACCCCTGAAGATACTACTATCTAATTAACTACTATAGCTACTGCAATAAAATAATGCACATTAATTAAAACTAAAGTTGAGAAAACTCAACATACCCGTAACTCTTGCCTTGCAGCAAAAGTGTTACCGAAGGCAATCAATTGCCCTTCCCGCATAAGCCGCTCCGATCCCAGCAACTGCTTGCGCCGATCCCAGCAACTTCTGGTCGCCGAGCCAACCACTTGCTCCAGAAAGTTTCACTTGAATGGATCCAACGCCTAGACTTCAGATCCGATCTGAGTTCCTCCGATGCCTTGCTAGGGCTCGACCGGAACAAAGAATGAGAACGAGAACTTTTAATTTAGCTTCCAGATCAATGCTTGTTCTTAATTTGAACTGCCTTGATCATCGGCTGGTGCAAGTTTCAATGAGGAGACCACCCTACTATTTATAGGGGGAGTGAGGAGCTCCTCAATTGAAACAATCGATGTGGGACTAAAATTGGGAATGGAATCTTATAGTTCAAAACTATAAAGAGCCATAGTTAATTCATTTCTCAAGCAAAACGTACACATCATATATGTAAATCGGAGTGCTCGACGAGACGAACGCATAGGAAGAAACGGCACCTCATTTGGACTTCGTTTGACCCTTCAAACTTGAGTTTTAAAATCCGATATTCAAAACAATTCGAATAACGCACTCAATCGCGTTCTCCGAGAGAAAAAACACTCCCCCAGGCGCCACGTGGCGTGCCCGGAGCGCGCCACGTGGCGCGCTCCCATAAGCCAAGCCGCCCGCACGAATGCGGGCGGCATTCTCTTGCCGCTGCGCCCGCAAGCGGGCGCAGCAATGGCGCGGGCCCCGCTGTGGGGCCCGCGACTCGCGTCAGGCGCTGACGCGCGCTGACGTCAGCGGGCCCGCGTCAGCGCGTCAGCTGATGGGTGGGGAGGGTTTTTCTCTCCGTCCTTTTACAAAAGGATCCATGTAATTCCACTAATTACAAAAAGACTCTTTTGAGCATAACTTGCTCATTTGATCTCCAATTCAGGTGCGGTTTCTTCCTATGCTCTTCTTAGAATGTCCACAACATTCCTAAGCATATAATATCCCGTTTATTTATTGTATCGTATACAAATGATCTGAGGGCAACATCCCTCAACATCTCCCACTTGCACTCAGGATCATTTATCCCGAGTACAAACTATTTGCAACTTCCTTGCAGTATTAGTTCTCATGCATCATCATGCATTATTCTCTTTTATTTTACTAGACGTAAGACCACACTCTTTGTGAGACCCTACAGCCTGACCCTACTACAGGTTCGGGTTCGTGACCCTAGACGGCAGTGACCACGAGCAGTAGTTGCCGTCCCTGTTTCGGCATCATAATTATGTGGTTTAACCCATTGACAAAATCGTCGGGACTACCAAGACTGTATCCGTGATGAATACCGCAGTTTTAATCCTTTCGTCAAGACTATGTTGTTTATTCAAGTTTAGGGTATGGTAACATGTCAACCCCACCAACTTGAAACCGGTCAGTTACATCGGTCTTTAGTTAAATACATGTTGAACTTCTTTCAACATACTTTGATCAAAGATTTTCACTAAAGCACCGAACCAACACATACAACACTAACTCTCCTTAATGAGAGAGACGAATCCTTTCTTAGACACAACTCCCCTCACATGCTTCAAATGCCACCCAACCAAAATCCTTTCGACAAGTAAAGTCTTGAAGCTAGGAAAATGATCTAAGTGACACCATTCACATGCAGGTTTGTTCAATGTCTTCAAGTCATAGGACCAGCTTGCCTATCATCACAAAAAGTTATCATTGACACTTTAAATTAAGTTTAACCAAATGATAATCTTTTATGAGTCGTTCAGTGAACTCATTCTCTAATGAGCACCTGCGTCTTGTTTCTGACTTCACCAAGTCAAACGATTACGAGTCCATCGTTACTAATCCATAGTGAATACAAAGACACAATGGTCTTATCGATGTGTCGATATCCTTTTCTCGACATATCAATGACCACGAACCAGTTTAAGACTTTAAGCTCCAATCGGTAAAAACACTTTCTCATAATCGTGATCGGCATCAAGATAAGTGTATACCTTGCTATAAGTCTAAGGAAATTATCTAAGTATATAAGATGACACGAATGCACAAAGATAATTTGATACCAATAAATTTATTTTATTCATGAATAAGATGTTTTTCAGGACAATGTGCCTCATAGGCATACAACTCTCAAAACATCTACCACTCACTACAAGGCCCATTCTTTATGGTATTTCATACCGCTTTTACACATTAGTTTCTCCAAACGATCACGTGCAAGGGCCTTTGTAAATGGATCAGCTAAATTCTCTTCAGACGAGACTCTGAGGATTTCTATGTCCTTCCTCTTCTCAATATCACGTATCAAATGATATTTTCGAAGAATGTGTCTGGATCTCTTGTGGAATCTGGGTTCTTTGACCAAGCTCAATGTGGCATTGTTATCACAATACAACGGTATTGGATCTATAACAGTAGGCACCACTCCTAGCTGGCTCACAAATTTCCTAATCCAGACAGCTTCCTTTGCTGCATCATTGGCCGCTATATATTCGGCCTCCATAGTTGAATCAGCAACGGTGTCTTGCTTTGAACTCCTCCAGCTCACTGCACATCCGTTGAGAGTGAAAATGTATCCTGAAATTGACTTGCTGTCATCCACGTCACTCTGAAAGCTGGAATCCGTGAAGCCCTCAATTTTGAGTTCTTCACTTCCATAAATCAAAACTAGATCTCTTGTTCTTCGTAAGTACTTGAGAATCGTCTTGACTGCTTTCCAGTGTTCTTCTCCATAGTTAGACTGATATCGACTTACTGCACCTAGTGCAAAAGCGACATCGGGTCTGGTACATATCATGGAATACATGATCGATCCAACTGCCGAAGCATATGGAATATTGCTCATGCGTTCTCTTTCCAAGTCAGTCTTTGGAGACATCTTCTTGGAAAGACTTATTCCGTGATTTGCGGGTATAAACCCACCTTTACTGTTTTCCATGTTAAACCGTTTTAACACAGTATCAATGTACCTAGATTGGGAGAGTCCTAGCATCCTTTTAGATCTATCTCTATAGATCTTCACACCTAGTATGTAGGATGCTTCTCCCAAATCTTTCATGGAGAAGTTAGTTGATAACCAATCCTTAACAGACTTCAACATCGGTATGTTGTTACCTATTAAGAGAATGTCATCAACATAAAGTACGAGAATGACTAAATTGTTTCCACTGGTTTTCTTATAAACGCATGGCTCATCTTCATTTTTAATAAAATCAAACTCTTTGACCGTATTATCAAATCGGATGTTCCAGCTCCTGGATGCCTGCTTCAATCCATAAATGGATCTATGCAGTCTACACGCTTTCCCTTTGCTCCCACTGACTTCGAAACCTTCCGGCTGAGACATGTAAATATGCTCTTCTAAATCACCATTTAGAAATGCAGTTTTTACATCCATCTGCCAGATTTCGTAGTTGTGATAGGCAGCAATAGCGAGTACAATCCGGATGGATTTGTGCATGGCTACGGGTGAGAAAGTTTCGTCATAATCTACACCTAGAATCTGACGATAACCTTTCGCAACAAGTCTAGCCTTGTACGTTTCTATTTTTCCATCTGCACCGATCTTCCTTTTGAAGATCCATTTGCAGCCAATAGGAACACTTCCCTTGGACACATTCTCTAAAGTCCAAACTTTATTAATGTGCATGGAATCCATCTCAGATTTCATTGCATCAAGCCATTTCTTAGAGTCTCTACTCTGAATTGCTTCTTGGAAGCTAATAGGATCATCTTCAACTAAGATGCTATCCTCAACTCCTCCATCTACGAGAAATCCGTAGTATCTTTCTGGAGCTCGAGGAATCCTATTTGACTTCCTAATAATTGCTTCAGGAGCATTAGGCTCTGCCTCTCCCACTGGTTCCGCGATCTGTTCATGTGTTGATTCAGTCTCTAGACTTTCGTCCAGTTCTATTACCTCGCCATTAGACTCCTTCACAAGGAATTCCTTTTCAAGAAACGTGGCGTGTTTGGAAACAACAATCTTTTGTTGTTCCTGGTGATAGAAAATGTGTCCCGTCGAGTGACTAGGATATCCAATGAATCTACACATAACAGACCTATCCTCCAGTTTATCTGGATTAAGCTTCTTGACATACGCAGGACAACCCCATACCTTAATATGCTTAAGGTTTGGTTTCTTCCCGTTCCATATCTCATATGGTGTCATTGGCACGGATCTAGATGGAACTCTATTAAGGATATGGGTGGCAGTTTCTAGGGCATAGCCCCAAAGGGAGATAGGTAACCCAGAGTCACTCATCATTGATCGAACCATGTCTAACAAGGTACGATTTCTTCTCTCTGACACACCATTATGTTGAGGTGTGTAAGGAGGAGTGATCTGAGAGAGAATCTCATTCTCTTTTAAATGCGCAAGGAATTCATGGCTCAAGTATTCTCCTCCTCGATCAGATCGAAGAATTTTAATACTTTTGCCTGTCTGTTTTTCAACTTCGTTACGATACTCTTTGAATCGCTCAAATGTATCAGACTTGTGCTTCATCAAGAACACATGTCCGAACCTAGAGTGATCTTCAGTAAAAGTAACAAAGTATGAATATCCTCCTATAGCTAAAGTAGACATTGGTCCACATACATCAGAATGTACTAGACCCAAGAGTTCACTAACTCTTTCCCCTTTACCCGTAAAGGGAGTTTTAGCCATTTTACCTTTGAGACAAGACTCGCAAGTGTCGTACGACTCATAATTCGAGAGGTCAAGAGACCCCTCTTTATGTAACTTGCTAAGTCTTTTCTCTCCGATATGGCCTAGTCTACAGTGCCAAAGGAAAGTTTCATTAAAACTAGATTCCTTACGTTTTCGTGTGTTAACACTTAACACAACGTCATTAGACAGAGTGTATACACCATTATTCATTGTTCCAAATCCCAGCAATTTATCATTAAAGAAAATGTTCATAACAGATTCATTAATGGTAAATTTATATCCGTCTTTGGCCAAAGCCGAAATGGAAATAACGTTGCATAGAAAATTTGGTATATAATAACATTGTTTCAAAAACAATGTGGCACCGTTTGCCAAGGTGTGCTTTAGGTCTCCTACGGCTTTAGCAGCTACATTAGCTCCATTACCAACTTGAAGAACTATTTCGTCCTTTCTTAAGTTTCTAAATTTGCTCATACCTTGTAACGAATTACAAATGTGAGTACCCGCACCAGTATCCAATACCCATGCGTTAGAAGTTACAGAAAGGACTATACTCTGTATAACTAATACCTTAGAAGTCGAGACATCAATATGTCCTTTCTTCTCTCCGTCAAGCCCAAAGTTTTCTAAGCAATCAATATTTAAACCAGTCAATTTATTATTCAGGATAAGATTCATATTCGTTTTCATGCTGCAAAGGACATAGAATGAATTTAGTGTAATTCATGATAAGATAATATAGTTAATATGGTTTTTAATTAACTATGGTCTCCCACTATTTTACGATCATTCTCGGAAATGAACGAATTTTAATATCTTAAAATATAGTGAAAGAGGAACCCAATCATCATAAACCTCACAACCTTGAGGAGACTCAACAAGTTGATTGGTTCCATGATTGGTAGACTAACTCTTAGTCAATCACATCACATGTGACTCCCTATCGATTCTTACCCACAGTTACTTATGATCTTGAGGAGACTCAACTAATCATAATGACTGGTCTAGTCAGACCCTTGATTTCGTGTTCAGATTTGACTTAGATCGATGCTCGATGAGACCCGACGCATCGATTTGGGTCAAGTCCAGACTACATCACATGTATGTTGGAGTTTGTTCCTTAAAGAGAAACATGTCATAGCTTGAGGAGACTCAACAACTATAAATGTTTTCTTTGAGTTACAAAGCTCCAAAATCAAGGAGGGATACGAATTAATCTTTAACAAGATTTATAACGCATTGACTAGATATAACCAAAGCTAACACATTTTATTATCAGCAACTTTGCGGTACAAGCGGGCATGACCAGGGTTAGGGCCGGGCAGGATCACTTGCGCCCAGCATAGCTGAGTCGATCCACAACACCTTCCCTAACTACCTACCCATACCATTCTCCATTGAAAGTGCTAATGATAAAAAGTGTTATATTGATTTAATCTGGTTGTTATGATTTATTTAACTAGTTAATCCTATCAACTAGTCATAACCTATAATTCAAAATTATTAGGATGTGTTTCATAACTTTTATTAGAAACCTATCAACTATAGGATTTTAATAAATCACATCAGAATTGTTTCAACAAACAAGGGACAATCCTAATCATTCATTAGGATGTGTTATTTAAAATATTGTGAACAACATTTTAAAACATAGCCAAAGCTAGTCATTTAAATTTAATCAGATTAAAGATTTAAATGAATTTTAATGGCTAACCCTACAAGTCTTTCTTTTAGCAATTATCAAATAAAAGCAAAAAGAAACATAAAGACATTAATTATCACATAATTAAAAGGATCTAATCTTGGTTTTCAAAACAATTTTCGAAAAATTTGAAAACCAACATACAGTTAGTTCAAGACTAACTACAAGTTTTAATAACATGCATTTCATAAAAGCAGTATTTAGATAGTCTATGTAGCCTGGCTCTGATACCAATGATGGGGTTTAATAGATCCCGGGGCTAACTTTCGACTAGTGCATTGTTCGTCCTTCGCCCTACTTGAGAGCGAAGGCCGGACAACCTTGCACAAAATTTAACGCAACGGAAGCGGAAAAATAAAGAGAAAAACTTTATATAAACACTTTATATAAACTAGCCCTATCTACATAAAACCCGAGCCAAGAAAACGCTACTATCCCGGGGTTGGGTCCAGACCAACCCCTGAAGATACTACTATCTAATTAACTACTATAGCTACTGCAATAAAATAATGCACATTAATTAAAACTAAAGTTGAGAAAACTCAACATACCCGTAACTCTTGCCTTGCAGCAAAAGTGTTACCGAAGGCAATCAATTGCCCTTCCCGCATAAGCCGCTCCGATCCCAGCAACTGCTTGCGCCGATCCCAGCAACTTCTGGTCGCCGAGCCAACCACTTGCTCCAGAAAGTTTCACTTGAATGGATCCAACGCCTAGACTTCAGATCCGATCTGAGTTCCTCCGATGCCTTGCTAGGGCTCGACCGGAACAAAGAATGAGAACGAGAACTTTTAATTTAGCTTCCAGATCAATGCTTGTTCTTAATTTGAACTGCCTTGATCATCGGCTGGTGCAAGTTTCAATGAGGAGACCACCCTACTATTTATAGGGGGAGTGAGGAGCTCCTCAATTGAAACAATCGATGTGGGACTAAAATTGGGAATGGAATCTTATAGTTCAAAACTATAAAGAGCCATAGTTAATTCATTTCTCAAGCAAAACGTACACATCATATATGTAAATCGGAGTGCTCGACGAGACGAACGCATAGGAAGAAACGGCACCTCATTTGGACTTCGTTTGACCCTTCAAACTTGAGTTTTAAAATCCGATGTTCAAAACAATTCGAATAACGCACTCAATCGCGTTCTCCGAGAGAAAAAACACTCCCCCAGGCGCCACGTGGCGTGCCCGGAGCGCGCCACGTGGCGCGCTCCCATAAGCCAAGCCGCCCGCACGAATGCGGGCGGCATTCTCTTGCCGCTGCGCCCGCAAGCGGGCGCAGCAATGGCGCGGGCCCCGCTGTGGGGCCCGCGACTCGCGTCAGGCGCTGACGCGCGCTGACGTCAGCGGGCCCGCGTCAGCGCGTCAGCTGATGGGTGGGGAGGGTTTTTCTCTCCGTCCTTTTACAAAAGGATCCATGTAATTCCACTAATTACAAAAAGACTCTTTTGAGCATAACTTGCTCATTTGATCTCCAATTCAGGTGCGGTTTCTTCCTATGCTCTTCTTAGAATGTCCACAACATTCCTAAGCATATAATATCCCGTTTATTTATTGTATCGTATACAAATGATCTGAGGGCAACATCCCTCAACAGATAGGTCTTTAGCCATGACAATTATTATGTTCACGTGTTTGATGACATTGTCACCTTCTCCCATACGGCATGTATTATACACATACAAAAGGAGTTGTATGTTCACCTATTAAGTGATGTCATACGTCTCCTTTAAGCATGCCATATTTCCTTGGTAGTAATACAGTTTTCGAATACCTTAATAAGGTTATTGTCCATGAACATGAGCATAAGGCTTTTAGCCTCCTTGGCATTGATTTTCCCCTAATCTAACTCTCTTTTATGTGCATCTGTAGAACAGTGAAAGTAAGAGCAGTGCACTCAAGAACACCACCTAGATTATTATGTATAAGTCACTACTTTATTTTCGGGTACCACATATCATAGTTGGAACCATTTAGGTGTTCTATCTTAGCCAGTTTAGATGCAATTAATTTAATAGCCATCATATGTCATTGATTTGTAGATCGAGTTTTGATTTGATGCTACAAGAGGCGGCTGAACTATGCATGCATGGAACGATCTGTCGCGGGTTTGCAGGTATGGATATATGCACCTGACGTCTGATGCATGGAAGATGGGCGACGTGGCTGCATGGGTCGAGGCAATTGTTGCAGGCGCGCTGGGCGTGCATGGGACGAAGTCACATGGAGACGCATGGAAGAGAGAAGTTCCGTGGAAACGACTCTCTGTGCGGGAAAACCTTTGTGCGGGGGAGCCCGCAAGTGGAAGGTCGTGCAGGAATAGGATGGGTCTGTTGATTCTATCACGCCTCAAGTAAAATGCATTAATCTGCAGAATTGTGGCTCGCAATTGGCCGCGTTAATCAGCCCGAGTACTGCCTGTAAAGGACATGTACGTTGATCTGACAGGAGGAAAACCATCGGTGATGTGCTATGCGAAAAAGAGGGGTTGTGGGAGTCGATGCGGTTGGCTTATGCCACCTGCTATGTCTTGGGAAAGAGAAAAAGGAAGGGTCTGCACAAAATTAATGCTCAGTGATGAAGTGGGAAGGAGGCATGTCTCCTTTTGGGTGATAAGCTTCTGTGCGGTTGTTAATTGGTGAAGAAAAATTGCATCGGTGAGGGAGTCGGTATGTTGCATGGATTAGCGGAGAAATGTCACTGTTTTGTGTCGTGTGGATCGAAGCGCTGATGCAAGTGAGAAGTGTGGTTGTGCGTTGTGCCTTTTCTTTGCCTCGGAAAATGCCTCGGTGCGCCTCAGATGTGTGCGCCGAAACACAAGGACGCGTGGAAGACCGTGGAATCTCGGTGCGTCGAACAATGATGCATGTGTGTCTTTTCCCTCGAGAAAGTAAACGGAGTTGATGCAGCTATTGTCGCAACAGGAAGGGGTGGAACAGAAATCAAGGCTTGCTCTGATACCAATATAGTAGTTTGAGATCTGAGAGAAATATATTTCGGCATTTCGGAGAGTGGCTGATTGAGATAATTCTAGAGGAGAACTCTTCTTAATATATAGGAGCCATCGCCACACCCTCCATCCTATAACCGCTCCCGTGATTTTCTCAGCCGATCTCGAAAGACTCAGCCTCTCACGTATCTCATCTAACTTATTAGATCGGATCGGGTACCGGATTATTGGGACATTTCAGGCCAAACCCACTTACAGTTTGAACCTATATGGTTCTAATCTATTATCAAAGTCCCTACCAATCCATCAAATCTCCTAAGTTGTGACCAGAATTGACGACATTGCATTAATCCTCCTAACGGGTCCATTTTAAATGATTGCTAGTGTAAGGAAATGTGCAAAATCCCACCTTTTATAAAAAAATTGGCACATTCTCTCCCTCGCTCTCTCTGTTTCTCTTCTCTCTTTTTCTTTTTTTTCTTTTTTTTCTTTTTCTTTTATTTCCCGCGGCCCAGCCCACAGCCCACAACTCCCTCCCACTTACCCCTCAGCCTCACGTGCACATCACGTGCCCCTCCCTCTCTCGATCGCTCTTTCTCCCGATCTCTTTGAGGCGGCGACGAATCGAGTCAATCTCTCTCCCTCTCGTTCTCTCCTTCGTTCCCTTTAGTAAGAATGGAAGAAAAATGTAGCAACCCGAGACTCCCTCTCTTCGCTCCACCTCACAAACACGCGTCACAGCCTCGCCATCTCTTCACGCCCAAAATTTCTAGGGGTTTCGACACGAAATCATCTTCATAGTTCTTCTACCCCTTTTCCGAGCTCAACACTTTTCCTTTTCCCTCTATAAAACACCAGATAAGTTTAGAGTTTCGGTTTTACACGAAAAATCAATTTTCAAAGGAAAATTCTGGGTTTCTCTCTTGCTTGAGCTCGGATTTGGTGTTGGATTGCCCTAGCAGCTGCAGCCACCCGATGGCAAGGTAGCGTAATCTCCGATGATCGGTAAATCACTTTAATTCCCTAATTTTGGTTTTAAATCACTTTAATTCCCTAATTTTGCTCACAGTGATGATTCTGAGCGAGACTCAGGTAACTCCGGGGCTTAGCGACGACCCCCGCTGCCGCCCATCACCTTTGTTGTGACTATCCCGCTTTGTTCATCACTGATTGAGGTTTTCCCCCTAGCCGTGACTTGTCTTGGGCAATTTTGCCCTCTAGCATGATCTACCTTAGGGATTTTTCCCTCTACTAATCCTTGACGTGGCTTTCCCTTGTCCCTATCATGACTGCCTTATGCCTTAAGTCATTGGCAGTTGACCTGCTGTGGGGTTTGCTTCCTTGTCATGACTGTTTTGGGTGGTTGGTATTGATTGGTGTTGTTTGTGGTGGGGCATGTGTCGTTGGTTTTGTTTGATGATTTGTTGTATTGACTTAGTGGTGGCCATAAGTTGGTGTGGGATGTCCAAATTAAAGTTGAAACTTGAGCTTGACCACGGTGTCAAAACTAGCCACATGATTGTTAATGAGGGTATGGCCATTTGAGGCCGTTGACCATAAGTTTACCACATTTAATCAAAAGGCATACTGCCTATTGGATCATAAGTTGCTGCTTGATTGCTGCTTGTTCGATCATAAATTACTGCATGAATGATCATTTAATAACCATGAAAATATGGTTAATTCCCGTAAAACGACCACTGATGAGAATTATCTGAGATCACTACAGTTGTCCCTCCACACATTATCCATTCCCCCTTATTTCAAATTTGTTGTCTCGTTCATTCCTTAGTATACATGTTAGCTTGAATTTACTACTTATATTTCTGGTTTAGACTTTCTAGCATGCTTAGAATATTTTACTTGATATCTGTCACACATGTGCTCTATGATACATGTTTGAATTCGTATAACACATGTGTGCTCCATGTAATATGTTAAAACTAGGGTAATACCTATTGCATGTCAAATGTTTCGTTATTTCCAGTATTACATGCCACATGTTCATGTCTTTAATAACTGGAGCACATATTGCCATGACATTGAAAATATTGATATGTTGAATGTGTTATGAGAACCAAATGAAATGGGAATATCATTGGAATATGATGTTACTATCATGTTGAAACACACTGTAAAAATTGTTTGATAGAATAGAATCTTGAAAACCTGATTGGATCTGGAATGACATCACACCAACATATGAACTAGTTTTAATGTGACTATAAACCTAACCAAGAGATTTACTTTCTAAATCATGTTTTAAATAAATAAATATTACCAACTTCGAACTACACATAGACTATATCACCGAGACATTGAGAGATGTATACTTGACATACACTTGACACTTCAGACTCACTGGGTTTTGGGGTAAGTCATATTAGAGACAGTGAAGAAGCGCCTGGAGCCATGTCCATATTGACATGATCGCATCAGATATTCCAGCCGGGTCGCATCATGAATCCGATGGACCCATATTAATATCGCCGGACTTAATTGTTGAGCCCCACCATGTCACACTTTTGTAGTCATGGCCCTCCTGTTCCTACTTTGGGCATGGCCCGGGTGAGCGCCCCGTGATAGGAGATGGACTCATGGTTGCTTACTGTACTCTTCAATATGATTCACAGCCTATGATTGACATAACTAATAGAACCATGATATTACAATCTTAAATTATTAACTGAGTTACATGTCTATCTTAATTTTCAGTATTTGCATGTTAAATAATATTAATTAATATACTACATGCTCTTAGTCCCTGATTACTAGTTACTTTTACTCATGCTCACGTATTTAATTCCAAAATTCTAGAATTATTATGATTTACCCAGTAGATCTTCGTTTTTGTTGCACCGCTAGGTGCTGAGATAGAGTTAGAGGAGGCACCGGTGTTCGAGGATACGGACTTTGTGGTGGAGACCACTGATTTCTGAACTTGAGGTAACGAGTGTCTATGTGTTGTATCTTTTAGATGTATTTTGTTAGTATGTGGATAGTATGATATATATGATTTTGTAAACTCGCAAACATATATGAATGAAATTTTTTATTAAGCATTTTGATGCATCTCTGCTCGTGTCTAAATTGTTTTTACTAGTTAGCTGCATGACCTATCATTCTTTGTAAAACATGCTACGACCTTGGGTTACGGGGCGTGACATAATGCATTTAACTACAATTTATTTAGGATCTTCAGATGCATACATGCACAAAACCATGGGATTTCCAAGATGATCTACAGTCAAATGACAGGCACCTGTCACGGTATAGCTTTCCAACACTTCAAAATGGGCAAATAGCAAGGAGAAATTGCTAAGAAACATGATTTTAACTTCCCAAGCCAGCATTCTAAGAGTCCGATTGAAATGAAACTGCAATTCTTGCATGGCCTACATTGTTCATTTGCAATTGGAATTTTTCCACTGCAAACAGATCTATTTGTCTTCTTGTTTTTAAAAGAATGCTTGCCTCCTGGTCTTGAACTAGAGACCTCCCATAACCCAACCCTCTTTCACGCCGAGTCATCCCCCAATAGCATCTCTTTCAGTCTTTCTTTTCTTACTCAGTAAGTTTTTTGCTAACGCGTAATGTGGACATAGGATAGCTATTTCAGCTTCTCGTATCATTAAACAATGCAGAAATTAAAGTTCCAGTGAAATATAAGCATTGATCTTTTGAACCATGATTAGATTTCTTAAGCTTGCTTCAACAACAGTTTTGTTTACAATCACAACACAACCCTATTTGTTTCTTTCCTTATGTTCAAGTTCCTGGCACATTTTACTTCGTTTTTTTTTTTTGGGGGGGGGGGACAGGGTAAAAAATAAAAAGAAAAGAAAATGTGAAGCAGTGTGATTAAGAAGACAAAGATAATCATATCCTTCAATATGCCAGAGAATAGGCCAAATAAGGTCCCTAGCGTTGACACTTTAAAGTTGAGATTTGACTTTCCCAAGAGCATCAAATGAAATATAATTGAAGAAACCCCACCACCTGCTATAAGGTAACTTTGAAGGGACCCAAAAAATGTGAATGGCCCTAATCATAACGATGAAAATTATGATAATCATGAACAGTGCTCCTATGTTCCAATTTCTTTCCATAAAGGCAATATCATGGTAGCTTATGCCACAAGACTATATCGTGTTTCAAGAGCATTGAAATCACTTGGAGCACCTACCTCACCAAAATAAGCAAAAATATCAGTGCACTTATTACTAACACAATCTGATATTACCTAAAGCTAGAACATTTTGATTCTGTGATGTGGTGGGATATTGACAGTTCACAAAACTTCATGTACAGTTAAATACCACTAATTAATAGTAAGATTCACAACTTTTACAAAGGATGCCGAGTCTGAATTATAGAAGAAAAGACACAAGTATATTTTATTAAGGACCGGTCACCACCTTGCAGAATAACATTTAGATAAGTAATCATTGGGCTCTTAGTCTGTACAAACAGACACATGAGACAACAGAATGAACAGTTAGGCCTCACTTGGCAACATGATTTAGTTTCCCGAATTGGGGTTTGGTGGAGTTTGGAGTCTAAATGTGAGTTTATGACATTACTGAAAGAAACTTGACCTTGTTTGGAAACCCAAATAGAGTTTATGTCACTGAGGTTTGGATGCCCCCCAGCCTTATGAAACCACGGTTTGGAAAAATCCAATCACATTGGATTTTCAGACTCCGAGAAACTGAGGCGTGAACGAAGACAAACATTTATTTCATTTTAAACGAAACCATGTTTACAGAAATTGTCATGCAGAACTAGGCCTTAAGGTTCCACCATTTCAGTTGTCTGACGCTTCTATTACATTTGAGATGTTGTTCCATCGTATGGAGAAAATAGGTTAAATAACACCGGTCAAAGTTGGGTTTTAATTTATACCATCAAGTTTAAAAACTTTACCAAACTAACACCCTAACGAAAATATTGACGCAAATACCCCTGACCAAAAAGTAAAAAAGTAAAATAACTGCGAAAAACTCATTTTCACATTCGTTTGCACTCCTCCAGTTTGCCGCCCAAAATCGCCCTTCTTCCTCAACTCCGACCATCCCTCCGGCGATCCCGTCCTGATCCGCAGCTCACGCAACTGCAACGCTCCCAAACAACGAACCATCAAAGCCATCGCCGCGTCGCCAACTCATACGGCTTAGCCCTCGCAAAGCGAAGACGACTCAGAAATCACAGCACCGCCATAATCAAGCGACTTTTTGTTGAACCAGGTAAGTGATTTCGCATATTTAGCTTCGCCTGGTGGAATTTTTTTTGCGATTTTTGTAAAAGTTTTTTGGGGGAATTAATTTAGGGTTTTGTGAAGAATACAATTTGAGAAGAATACGAACATGATAAGATATCACACTAATCAACTTGCATGTTAAGCAAAATAAGTTTGTTTGAAGATGTGAATCAATATGCGGTAAAATACGTTGGAAAACGTTAGTATACGCTGGTTTACGTTACAAATAGAAGCGCATATCAGCGCATATCAGCGCAAATTGGTGTATGTAAGCGCAAATCAGTTAATTTATGCTAAAAACCTAAATAGGAAGCACTTTTATTCGAGGAGCAGCATGTTTTTGTACTTTTTTTGGGGAAATACGATGTTATACGATGTAAAACAATGATTTATTAGGAAATTAAGTTGACTTATTTGTGTTGTATGCTTACTTGGAGTTGTGCATACTAGAAAGTTTACTTAATTGGACATTTGCATCAATATGCGGTAACATACGCTGGTTTACGTTAAAAATTGAAGCGCATATCTGCGCATCTCAGCGCAAATTGGTGTATATCAGCGTAAATCAGTGCTTAGCAGTTAATTTGACGGGATAAAGATACGTACCTAAGTAGGAAGCACTTTTATTCGAGGAGCAGCATGTTTTGGTATTATTCTTTGTAAAATTCAATGTTATACGTTGTAAAACACTGATTTAATAGGAAATTATGTTGTCTTATTTGTGTTGTACGCTTAATTGGAGTTGTGCATACCCTAAAGATGCTTAATTGGACATTTGCATCAATATGCGCTAAAATACGCTGGTTTACATTAAAAATTGAAGCGCATATCAGCGCATCTCAGCGCAAATTGGTGTATATCAGCGTAAATCAGTGTTTTTCAGTTAATTTGACGGGATAATGATACGTACCTAACTAGGAAGCACTTTTATGCGAGGACCAGCATGTTTTGGTATTTTTCTTTGTAAAATACATTGTTATACGTTGTAAAACACTGATTTAATTGGAAAATATGTTGTCTTATTTATGTTGTACGCTTACTTGTAGTTGTGCATACCAGAAAGTTGCTTAATTGGACATTTGCGTCAATATGCGGTAAAATACGTTGGTTTACGTTAAAAATTGAAACGCATATCAGCGCAACTCAGCGCAAATTGGTGTATATCAGCGTAAATTAGTGTTTATCAGTTAATTTATGCTACATACCTAAGTAGGAATCACTTTTATGTGTTGATCATCATGTTTTTGTATTTTGCTTTGTAAAATACGATGTTATACGCTTACACTGTTATACGCAAACTTAATTATCTAATATCCTGATATGTTTTGCGTTATGTAGATGGGTAAAATCAAAGTTAATAATCGGGCTTCCGTGGAATGCATACGAGAGGCTAGGGCATACTTGGGCGAAGATGCCTTCCAGAAAATGTTGAAGGAGTACAATTTCATATGGTTCTTGTCTAAGCTTGAGAAATTCCCGATACAAAGTCCTACTTTGCATTGGTTATTATGTAGAGGGGAGGTTGAAAGCAGTACCAGCCCAAATAAACGCTCATTAAAGTTTAACATAGCCGGGCATTGGCATACATTTGGGCATGTGGAATTTGCGCTTGTGACTGGCTTGCCATTCGGGGAGTTCCCGAATTGTGACGAGGAAGCAGAGACACCGTTCCGGGCTTTCCTTGACACAGCTACCCTTCGATTTTCAGATGTGATGGCCAAGCTCGGCACCGAGGCCCTTGAAAATCCTGGCAGCGAAGAAATTCGCAAGCTTGCTGTGCTTTACATCATCCACAGCATGGTCTTCGTGAAAGACGCTGGGAATATTGTGCATCCAAGGGCAATATGCTTGGCAGATGATCCGGAGCTGTTCAATGCATACCCATGGGGAAGATTGGTGTATGAAGAATTTGTGAAGGAGTGGGCACACATGTTGATCTGGGTTAAGAAACCAGGTGTGGCACATCTGAAGGTGGGGACGTTCCCATTTGCTATTCAAGCATGGGTTCTAGAGTGTCTTTTGCCAGATTTCGCTGCTGCCTTGGCTAGGAGGGTGCCTGGGAACCCTCTTCCAAGGATCTTTCGATGGGATACGTCAAACGCGTTGCAAGGTGGCTATTCCCTAGCTAGGCAGACTATATTTGACGTTGAAGATGTAAGAATGGACTTATCTTTCAATATCCTTTTGTTTATTCATTATGTAAAATGATATGACACTGTATGCATTCAAATACACTAGTATACGCCCAAATACGCCAATATACACATGTGTGCGTCGCAGTATACTAGTGTAAGTCAACGTATACTAGCGTATACTAGTATACACTAGTATACGCCCAAATACGCCGTTATACACCAGTGTAGGTCAACGTATACTAGCGTATATTAGCGTATACTGATGTATATTGGTGTATGTGAACGTAACACAGCTTTTTCATTATATATAATGATATGACTCTGTATGCACTCAAATACACTAGTATACGTTCAAATACGCCATTATACACCGGTGTAAGTCAACGTATACTAGCGTATATTAGCGTATACTGATGTATATTGGTGTATGTGAACGTAACACAGCTTTTTACATACCACCTAGTTATTTTTTCATTATATATAATGATATGACACTGTATGCACTCAAATACACTAGTATACGCCCAAATACGCAATTATACACCAGTGTTAGTCAACGTATACTAGCGTATATTAGCGTATACTGATGTATATTGGTGTATGTGAACGTAACACAGCTTTTTACATACCTTCTAGTTATTTTTTCATTATATATAATGATATGACACTGTATGCACTCAAATACACTAGTATACGCTCAAATACGCCATTATACACCAGTGTTAGTCAACGTATACTAGCGTATATTAGCGTATACTGATGTATATTGGTGTATTTTCGCTTTTTCCACACCATAGACTTATTTATTTATTGTTCTTGCAGTTACCTTTCATGCGATTAACACCAGAAGCCGCAGAATTGGAAATTGATTACTATCATGGAGTCCGAACTTTCCTTGATTACAGACCGGCTTTTCTAGGATATTCAATGCCTCCTGGTGGAGATGAAGAAGAGAAGGGTCCCGGGCTTCTAAACTTGACGTTGGCTCTGAAGAATCTAGAAAAGAAGATGGACGAGAGCAACAAGAAGATGGAAGATCGGATAACAGTGTTGGAGGGGAGGGTGGCCTCTGTTGAGAAGGATAGGTTGGATGTCAAGAGGGTTGAGATAAATGTTGCGAAGCGAGTGAAGGACATTTTTTCCTATCAGATAGCCACGGCTATTTTCAAAATGGAGAGGCAACTGAGGGCTGAACTTAACCTCCCACCTCCAACAAATGAACCCCCTACAGCGATCGAAATCCATGACGATGAAAAGTGTTTTGATGGTGCGGCGGATATTGACGAGGCTGGTTTTGACATGCCTGCTGTGTCTGGGGCTATCTCTGCTGAAGTTAGTGCTGCGGTCGAGGAACACAAGAGTCAAATTAACATAGCTGGACGACCTAAGAGGACGAAGAGGCCTGCAGCTGCGGTTATTAGCCCATACCAGAAACATGAAGGCCAAAAAAACCAAGGAAGAAGAAGGTTGATGATGAAGAAGCTGAGAAGAAAAATCAAGCGCTGATATGCTATGCCGAGAAAGAAGCTGAAAAAGAAGCCCAAGCTGAAAAAGAAAATCTTATTGATTTACCCCTATACCCCCCTACTACAACGGATTTCTCGTACGATACTTCGAGGTTTGAGTTGTTAAGATCATGGATGTCGAAGAATCTATCAAGGGCCGAAGTAGCTGGACTAGTGACTAGGGTGAAGACATTGGATTTCATCTCTTGCAAGAACTTGGAAGTGCTCATTTTTGCAAGAGGATGGCTTAGTAGTGAGGTATGTACTAATATTATTTCTTTATTTCATTTTTCTTGATGAATTCGTGCAATATTCTTAGCTTTTTTTACTATATACAATGATATGCGCCTAAATACGCTAGTATACGCCCAAATACACCATCATACACCGGTGTATGGCGACGTATACTAGTGTATATTAACGTATACTAGTGTATAGTATTGTATGTTAACGCAACACATCTATTTGCATACCACATATTATTTATTGCATTGTTCTTGATGAATTCTTGCAATATTCTTAGCTTTTTTAATTATATACAATGATATGCGCCTAAATACGCTAGTATACGCCCAAATACACCATCATACACCGGTGTATGGCGACGTATACTAGTGTATATTAATGTATAATAGTGTATAGTAGTGTATGTTAACGCAACACATCTTTTTGCATACCACATACTTATTATGCGTCAATTACACCATTGTTTATTAACGTATTACAACGCATTTTACAGCATATTGATGCACACCTCCAGTTACTTAACATGCAAGTTGATGAGCATCCGGATATGTTCCCATCATCAAAATGGACATGTTTGGGAGGTCTTTACAGCAGGTCCGTTAAGTATGGGTACAAGTTGTTTTTGGAAAACCGGCAGATGAATGCCGAGAAGAAGATGGATGGAGCTGTGTTGTCATGGGGTGCCATGGACCTTGATTTGGTAATGTTTGTTTTAGGGATGAATGAAAATTGGGCGTGTAAGGCATGGGTCAATTGTGACCACGTCTATGGGATCGAAAACATTGCGGGTTCGCACTGGGCTGCATATGCATATGACTTTGGTAAGAAAGAAGTCAAAGTGTATGACTCCATGTCGAGTGCGTACAAGGAAGAACGCCGCGAGATCTTTAGGATGCATGCCGCAATCGCACCGTCCCTTTACAACGAGAGTTTTGCAAGCGCTGAATCCAAATTGGACCCTGACATCCCATTTGCTATGACAATTGTTGATGTTCCACAGCAGCCAAACAGTTGGGACTGTGGGGTTTATGCCATTAAATTTGTTCAGTGCTTGGCAATGAATACTGACCTCCATGGATTATCGTCTTCGCACTTTATTGATTACAGGAGGCAACTTGCGGTGGATATGGTAAAGTGGTCCAAACCCACTGCCGGGACATTTGTATATGATGAGAAGGATATCAACGCTTGATTTGTATATGATATGTATATTATGTATAGAAAATTGACACATTACTTTTGGTTATGGATGCGTATCTCAAATCAAATCTCTCTTTCCATGGTATAAGAGATTAGTTTAAATTTTAATCAATGTACTTGTGTCGTTAATTATATTGTTTGTACTATTATACACCAATTTGCGCTGAGATGCGCTGCTTTGCGCTGCTTTGCGCTTCAAATTGTTACTTAAACAAGCGTTTACCACCGTATTACATCGTATTTCAACGCCTATTGATGCACTTCGCCCGTTCCTTAACGTCCAAGTTTACGGAGTATTTAGGCACGTTACACTCATCACAATGTACATTTTTGGGATGTCTTCTTCAGAAGGAATGAGAGTTTTGGGTACACGTGATTAGTTTCAATGGACCTGTTTAAGGTGAAATCTGACATTATTCATTCTAAAAATGATTACGTACTCTTTCAACCATTATACCTTCAAATTAAATGCTATACACCAATTTGCGCTGAGATGCGCTGCTTTGCGCTGCTTTGCGCTTCAAATGTTACGTAAACAAGCGTTTACCACCGTATTACATCGTATTTCAACGCCTATTGATGCACTTCGCCCGTTCCTTAACGTCCAAGTTTATGGAGTATTTAGGCACGTTCCAGTCATCACAATGTACATTTTTGGGATGAATTTTTCAAAAGGAATGACAGTTTTGGGTTCACGTGATTAGTTTCAATGGACCTGTTTAAGGTGAAATCTGATATTATTCGTTCTAAGAATGATTACGTAGTCTTTCAACCATTATACCTTCAAATTAAATGATATACACCAATTTGCGTTGAGATGCGCTGCTTTGCGCTTCATATTGGCACGTAAACAAGCGTTTACCACCGTATTACATCGTATTTCAAAGCCTATTGACGCACTTCGCCATTTGCTGAACATACAAGCTTTCGTAGTATGTATTCATGTTACAAGCATCACAATGGACATGTTTTAGCTGCAATCTGACTTTATTATTAGTTAAACCTTCCACTTACATTGTTGCAAATTATTACAATTTGATGAAGGGCTAAACATAAAATTTTGATGCACCATCACATTGGTTGAGTTGGTACATACTCCTTCCCCTTACATGTTTGCCTATTATGGCCCAGCTCTCTGCATCGTCCACACCTCCTTCCTGGTAGATTTCCAGGGGTTTCCTCTCCTTGTGACGGCATCCTTTTCTTCTTTCTCCTTCCTTTTATGTTCGAAACAACTGGCGGACGTACAACCACATCTTGGACACTTTGTGGTACGACTCGATACCACTCACTTCGATGCGGAACTGGATTCAATGGTAGGGCGTATGCCAGCCTTAAACATTCAATTGTGTAAAACCTGCATAAGATAAGAATCATATCGTAACACTCGAGTAAAAACTAATATATACCAGTATGCACTACTCTACGCCATTAGACACTATTATACGCTTTTGAACGCTGATACACGGAAAGTATACAAACGTATACCTACGTATAACGAATTTTACCTTGAACAAAGGGTATAAGAAGATATATTACGCGTCCTGAAAGCCCTGATTGCATGTGCGCATGGCAACTGGTTTAGCTGGAATTTATAGCACGTGCAATTGCGCAAATTTAAATCAACCGTTGCATCACGTTGACCATCAAGAATGTAAAACCTGAATTCATCAATTGGATGTACCATGAAGTGGCGTGACTTATCATCTCGCTTACCCATCATTCTCTCAGCATAAGGAGTGAGTATGCTAGTGCATTTGTTGACGAGTCGTAAGCGATCATGGAACCAAGCCTGTAACTTTGTTCTAATAGTTTCCAACAAAGTGATAATAGGAAATTCCCTAGCCACCTTCAAGAGAGCATTCATTGACTCGGCAATATTGGTCGTCATGATACTGTATCGCCTCGCAGGAAAAAAACACCTAGCCCATTTTTTGGGATCGGCATCCATAAGATAGTCGTATACTTGCCGCTTTGTTGACCGCACATGCTGCAACTTCTCTTCGAAATCTATCTCTGTATAAGCCTTAGCCACACTGTACAAGAATTCCTTCGCCTTCACCTTGTACTTTGCATTCATGTTCAACCCCAGATGGAACATGCAAATTCCATACGCTGCTTCAGGAAATTGCTCCTTGCAACATTTCTCAATTGAAGGATGACGGTCAGAAATAAAAACTAAATCTTGTCGGGCCCCAATAACATGGCGAAGTTGCTGAAAGAACCATGCACACGATGCATCGTTTTCCGTTGCTGCGACGCCAAATGCTAATGGATAAATTTGGTTGTTTCCGTCCATACAAGTAGCAATGAATAATTTGCCTCTGTAACGTCCCTTCAAGAAGCATGCATCTACAGCTATAACGGGTCGGATGCAAGATTCAAAACCCACAATTGAGGGCCCAAATGCCAAGAAACATTGCACAAAACAATTGTTCACGTCTAACTGATATGCCGAATACGTTCCGGGATTTGCATGCTCCAACAACCACAAGTAAGATGGGAGTACCATAAAAGATTCTTCCGGACTGCCACGTATCATTTGTGTAGCAATCTCCTTGGCTTTTCAAGCTTTCCAGTAACTTATTTTTATACCATACACCTTTTCTAACATTTTCACGATATCCAACGGATCATTATTATCATCTTTAACCATTTGCGCAATAACTTCGCTTGTTGCACTTCCACGATAACGCTTAAACCTTGCATCAATGGAACAACTGTGACCCTTCACGTATGACCGAATGATCCATGCTCCATGCTTCTTTGACAATGACCCCCTAAGCCTCCACGTGCAAGACTTGTCAACACAGGTAGCAATAAGCCTCTTGCGGTCAGAATGTGTAATGCGAAACTCGCGATTCGCCTTCACGGTTATAATACGCAGTCGGAGCAACAGTTCAACCTTGCTTCTTACAAGTTCACCAACGCTGAAATCCTTCATCACATGAACGTTCACATTGGTCGAATGTGCTTCAGAAGGTCCATCGTTACCACAAGTGATGGTATGATTGTGATTACCTGCACAATTATCTACTTTACTACAGTATACACCAATATAACATAGTAATAGCCAATTTACTACAGCATACCTGTAAAAACAGGCTCAGTTGGGACTATGGGGAGAGGATGTGAATCTGCATGCTTGTTTGTATGGCCATCATCATAATTGTCTATATTTGCTGTTGCATGATCACCCTCTAATGGATGTACGGCCAGGCGTGATTCCACAAACACACCAAAATATGGATCAAACATACCATCACATACACACGCAAATGGATCCGGTCGTTCATACGAATCATCATCACAAACATCATTGAAGGGGTCATCGTTGTCAAATTCGTCATTACAACTATCTTCTTCTTCGACTTCATCTTCGTGCATCGAATACGCTTCATCATTACCACCAAAATTATCTATTGGATTGGTCAGTTTAATGTCCTCCAGACCGATAGGAGAACAACCATCATTGTTGTCTTGGATACCAAATGGGACTGTTATGGGCTTGTTCACGCTCTTGCTTACTGGTTGGGCCGCGACGGCATTCACCTTTATTTTGTCTACCACAACTGGCGGACTAGGGGCTATCACAACCTTTGGTTTTGGCGATGTACTGATACATAAAGGAACGTTGTAATCTCTCTTGGCAATGAGCTCAATGAATGTTGAAATATCTGAATTCCTCAGCATTATAAAGGGCGGCATCACGGTATTCACCGGGTAACTAATCCATGCCTTCACGTCAATTATGCTCTCATCCTTACTAATCCCAGTTTCAGCACAGATCTTATCAATTAGTTCCGGGTAAGTTGTCGACCCTCTAACTCTTACATACCTTGTAAACAATGCATCATAGGTCCAACAACCATCACTACCTTTTTTCCACTCTCCCCCATAATTAATTGGAACTAGTATACCTGCAGGAAAGTTAATCATGTATTCTAACGTTTATGCATGCATAACAACGTATACAGCTGACGCATGTCAGATCTAACAAAAAATTCATAGTATAACATCGTAAAATTCACCTTTATTCGAATCCATTTGCTCGAAGTTGGATTTTGGCCTCAGAATATGGTTGATTCTTGTTGAAACCCTAAAAATGTAGTGGTGGCATTAGTAATAGCGTATAACATCGTATTTTACAAAGAAAAATACAAAACCATTCTGCTCTTCGCATAACAGTGCTTCCTAGATAGGTACGTAATATTATTCACTCCAATTAACTGATATGCACTGCTTTACGCTGATATACGCCAATTTGCGCTGACAAGCGCTGCTTTGCGCTTCTAAATGTCGCGTAAACCAGCGTTTACTAGCGTATTGCAACGTATTTTTCCGTATATTGATGCTCATTTCCAATTATGCTAGTATAGTTGTATGCACAACTCCAAGTCAGCGTATAACACCAATCAGTGATATTATTTTCCCACTAAGTCAGCATTTAACATCTTATAACTTCGTATTTTACACAACAAATAGAAAAACATGACCCTCATCGCATTATAATGCTTCCTAGATATGTACGTACTATTATCCCCTCAAATTAACTGATATGCACTTATATACGCCAATTTGCGCTGAAATGCGCTGCTTTGCGCTTCGAAATGTCGCGTAAACTAGCGTTTACTAGCGTATTCCAACTTATTTTAACGTATATTGATGCTAATGTCCAATTATGCATGTTTAGTGTTATGAGCATCAATATCCTTTACATTTGCGAAGAATTTGAGTAGGATGAAGCCTTAAAATGATACCCAAAATTAAAAAAATTCCAAAAAAAATCGTTAATCACTTACCTCGTTCGATAATCAAAGAGGAGCTTTAGGCTTGGTACGGCGGTGCTGTGAGTTCTGCTTGCGAGGGCTATGCCGAATGAGTTGGAGAAGCGGCGATTGGTTTGTGCGTTCGGTGGTTCGGATCATTGCAGCTTCGACATATGCGGTTGTAGCCGGGAAAAGAGGTGGAGGGATGGTCGGCGAGGACGACGATGGGAGGATTTATGGGTTTCGCAGGAAAGGTGGACGATTTAGGCGGTAAAATGGAGGAGAAAGACCACCGACCGCTTCGTTTTTCAAGGGGTTTTATATTATTTTGACTGGTGGTATTTTCGTCACTATTTTCGTTAGGATGTTATTCTAGTAAAGTTTTAAAAAATGGTGGTAAAAATTAAAACCCAACTTTGACCGGTGGCATTTAGCCAATTTTCTCCCATCGTATGAAGCAATCACCAATAATCAACAGCATGGCTTTTTTCCTGAATCTTGAGCAATTAGACGGTATTGCTGATTTGTATCCCCTGTGATTTCCTTGTGCTTCTGTGCTAACACTTTTCTTCTTCGTTGTATTGTTTAACCATAAAAAATTTAGTAAAGAAAGATACCGTGTATTGAAGCACGAAACCGGCAGCCAACTCCTTGGGCATCAACAGCGCAGCTTTCAGATCATCAAGCGTCAGCGTCATTCCCATCCCTAAACCAAATCATACGCCAATTTAAAAAAAATAAAACCGAAAAAAAGAGAATTTGATCTTTGTTGTGGCTAAAGAGTAGATACCGAGCATTGTGAGCGTAAGCCCGACGACTTGCCAAGTCCGGTCGACCCAAAGAAACGCCGTCGGCCTCCAGAGGGCGATGAGGCAAGCGGACACCACCCAAATAGGGAACCCAAGCGAGAGGGCTTCACCCAATCGCACGATGATCTCGCGCCCATTCAAGGGTTTAGCTCCGCTCACTTCGCCCCCGTCGTTGCTTTCGCCGCCGCTTGCCGAAGGATTGGCGCTGGCGTGAAGAGGAGCAGCAATAGATGAGTTTGGAGCCAAAAATAGTCTTTTTCTTGGCTCGGAGAGATGGCAACAGATGATTTGCATGTGGATTGGGATCTTGGATTTGGATTTCGCGAGGGCGAAGGAGATCATCTGGGGTCGAATGTGATGGGTTTTGTGGCGCGCGAGGACGGGAGCGGAGGCGATAGTGGCCACCGGCAGCGGCGAGAGATTGATTGTGTTCATGCTTTCCTTTTTGCGTTTTGGTCAGGTGATCGTTCAGTAGACTGACTGAATGCTGATATATTGCTATCCTGGGCACTGACTCATGGGAGGTGGGGCCAAAGCAAAAAAGACCATGGGTTTGTGTGAGGAGAGTCCGGGTGCAAAGCTCGGGAAAGCAGGGATCGAATTGCAAAAAAACTCATCCAAAATCAACTCACCAGAAACTCATCCCAAACTAAGGCCAAATCCCAACACACCGCCACATTGGGCCCACCAACATGAGGTGGATCACCTCTGGTCAATCGTTTGTCCCAGTCAACTTGTGACTGGAACAAACGTCACATCGGCAACCCTCTTTTGTATAACAGATTAGCAATTTAGCAAGAATTTTATTATACAAATGAGGGAGGGAGATAAACATGCATGTCCCACTGAGACAAAAAGTAAGCCACACCTTTGTCCCACTGAGACAAAGCGGTGGCCTAGGTTGCGCCACATGATCATGGTGGGCCCCGCTTGATGATGGGTGAGTGCTTGGATTTTGGGTTTGGGGTGAGGTAGTAGAGAAGCCAAACAAAAGCCTCACCCCCCTCCTATTATTTGTAAGCTTGTCATTACTTTTTAATGAATGCCAAATGCAGTAATGCACCTCCTTGTTCTACTTGTTTTCAGGTTTGTCATTGGTCTTTTTTCACTTTGGTCCCTAACGTGTTTTGCACATTAACGCATGCTTTTCCACCTTTTACCCCATGTGGTTTGGGGTGGAATTTAGGCACTTTACCCCTTAATTTTTTTTATAATTTAACTCATTTAACCCCTGACGATACCCACAGACACGCACACTTCTCTCTCTTTTTCGGTTGCGTGGGTCCAGCCTCCTCCCGACGATACACTCACACACCCACTCTTCTCGCTCTTTTATCAGTTGCGTGCGTACATCGTATCCTGTGTGTGGGTTTTTTGGGTCAATGTGTATTATGTGCACGTGTTTTTTCTAGTCTATCTTACAAATGACAAAGGTGTGGGCCCCACCTTTGTCCCAATGGGACAACGGGTTTGTCCCATGTGTTAATGTGAGAGGGTGCCACATGCCCCCCTGGCGCATGGACCCTCTTTTGCCCGTATTATGTGTTTGCCCGTGGACTTTGTTTTTTGCGCTTTAGCCCCTCGTTTCCATTAATTGCAAGCTTGTCATTGGGATTTATGCGATTTGTCGATTGCGCGCGTGCACCGCATCATGTGTCTGGGTTTTTTCTCGGGTCACTGTGTAATATGTACATGGTTATTTCTAGTCTATATTACAAATAAGGGAGGTAGACAAAGGTGTGGGTCCCACCTTTGTCCCCATGGGACAAATGGGTTGTCTCGTGTGGCACCCTTTGTTCCATGTGGCAATGGCATAGGGTGCCACATGCCCCCCTCCCACAAATGGCATGTCACGTGTAACGACCTGTATTTTTCAAACACTTCAATTTACGTATTTACGTATTTTCAACATTTTAAAATTTTTCTTTATAATGGTTAGTCAGGAGTTGTATATCAAAATGATTTCAAAAATTCTTATAAAAATATTTTGAAGCACTAGACTAATGATAAGATATTTCAGTAATTTCAAATTTTTGCAAATACTCAAAACATTTTCGATAAAAATTCATTTTCAATAATTACCGTTTTGGGTCGACGAATTAATTTTCTATTCAAACATCTTCAAAACGTTTACAAACTTCCACAGTAGCATCCTATGATCATTTAGGGATCCTCACATTAATTTCATAATTTTCTGATATCATTTCAACCTAGAACCTGCAAACCCGCTTTCTAAACGTTTTGGCCTAAAACCGGTATTTTCGAAGCTCAAATCCCAAAACGGATCTTGTATTCGCGATCCTCACTTCGATACGATCCAGTGGGTATGTTTTCGTAATTTTTCGGAGTCGTTCGCAAAAACAGGCTTGTATTCCTCCGGTTTTCACTAATTACATTCACTAATTACAAATCTACATTTACTAACTACTTTTACTTAATCACTTTCAACCCAACCACCATCTTAACCCATCGTTTGGTTGGTTGGATCTGAATCATTTCAGATCCAACACTCATCCACCCTTTTAAATTGTGTCCCCCACTAATTACAACTTTACCATTAGTTAACCCTATAAATAAACCCCCTCTCCCCTCTAATTCTCTCACACAGAAACTTAATCTCTCTCCCTCATTTTAAAAACCCAGGCCGTTAAACATTTTTCCCCCGCTCAGTTGCCCCCTCATTTTTCGCGCGCTCTCTCTTTCACGCTCTCTGTCTCTCTCTCTCCCCTCCCCCCTCTCACCGGTGAACCACCCCGGCAGCTCCGACCGACGTCCGCCGTCCACCAACACCGACCGCCGCATTCACCGTCCTCCCTTCACCGCCACAGCACCTGGAGTGCCCCCGAATGCCACGAGAGGACCCCCACAGCGCCACCACCTCGCTCGTCGCCGCCCGGAGACCTCACTCGCCGCCGCCGCCGTGAAATCCGACCGCCACAGCGACGCTTCCCTCGACATCCGACGAGCTCCCGCCCCCGTAGTCCCGTAGGAGCCCGGCCCCCCATCTCCGACGTTCGCCTCCGCCGCACCCTCCGTCGTCGCCACGTGTGCCGCCACTGCCTCCTCGCCCCACTCGCTACAACCTCTGATGCTCCCGTCGTCGTCCGCCACAGTCGAGCACGCAACACCCCCCGCATGCAACGGAGCAAAGCGGAGGTGATTTCGACCGTATTTTTCGAAAATACGAAAACGTATTTTCGTATTTCGGATTTTAATTAATTAATAATAGGGTTTAATGATTTAAAATCCACAACTTAAAATATAGGGCTCCGAAAAATGTGGGGATAGCCCCAGAAAATCGGAAACAATATTCCAGACTCAATGGCGCTGATCTCACCTCGATCAGACGCCTACTTTTCCCAGAATCATTTTTTCAAACTTAAAGAATTTGGGGTTTTAAACTAGTTTTGAGTTTCTAAAAATTATAAAAATTATTATAAACTTCAGAAAAATATTCCCTCTTGCAGTAAAACTATTTTTATCATATATAGCCTATATAAAAATTTAGAACACTTGTCATCGCCGTTTTAATCAGTTTTAAAAATCAAAATGACCAATTAATTAGATAACATTTAGTGTAGCCATTAACTGATATCTGTTTGTGTTTGCAGGTGCCAATCCTTGCGCTCTAACTCCATCCTCGTCTTGTTACGACGATCCCAATAGAGTAAGTCACAGTAAATTCTAACCTTAGAAATTTAGATAATGTACGTAATGGAAAATAGTGTACTAAATAGAAACACCGCCTGCTCGAAGCATGGAATCGGTAACTTAGTTGTTGGACTTAAAATCATTGCTCAAGACTGACATTCTCTCTTGAGGTTTATGCCTTGACTTTTCTTTGGAGTGTCGTTAATGCTTTTGAAATTCTTTACTTTTGGAACAACAAGATTGACATACCGCATTGCAACACCGTGATTGAGTGATATACTGCATTGACATCATACTGCTGGAACATCTTAATGAAATTGAATGCTTAAAAGTAGCTGGCACTGCAATGGGTTTTTGGGGTAAACTTGTATTAGTGAAAGTGCGGGAGCGACCGCGAGCCTCTACACGGTGCACTGTACCGACCGTCTAAATGAAATGTACAAAAACCGTCTAAGTAAATGTACCGACTGAAGTGAAATGAGATCTAACCGGGTGAGCGCCCCTGTGGCAGGAGATGAGCTCAATGGTCGCACACTGTACCTTCCTATATAAGTCACGTAGCTCTAGTTTTGCTATTGCCTGCTTAGTGTTACTACATCTGCCTGGTTGTCCTACTATTGACATTACATTGCCTTCTGGTTAAAATATTGCTGCTACCATATGCCATGCCACAGTTGTTGCACTCGGCACTTGCATCGTCGCCTTTGCTTTGCACATTACACTAGCACTTTACTTATCGCTCTTGCATGCATGTTCGCTTTTGCTTTACTTTTCGCACTTGTTTACTATAGCCTGCTCCATATTTGTGCACTCCTCTTTTCTATCGCTAGAATTATTGTGACTTACCTTCGGTTCCATTTATGGCACCGGCAGACGACGACCTGATCGAGGAGATTGCCCGAGAGTTTGTGGAGCCTACATTGACACAGAGGCGGTAGAGTTTTAGTTACTTTTTTGTTGGTGTATGTGTTGTATTTACTTTTCCGCATTCACTTTTAGTACTTTCTCTATGTATTTGTGAGAGAGCGTGCTGGTTGTTGTTGTACTTTAATTTGGACTGTAATAACGTCTGTACGCTGGTTTGAGTATTGTAGTACATCTCTGAGTTGTGGCTATGCTGATTTCACTGGTAAACTGCGGGACCTGCAAATAAATCAAATAAGTAACGGGCCCCCGAGAGCGGGTCGTTACATCACGCCCCGCTCCTCAGGATTCTCGGGAAGTATGAATCCGTCCCATGTACTCCTAGATAGGCAGGTGGGATAAAGAAAGGAAGGGGAACAGAGAGAGTGTGTGTGTACAAAGGAAAACGCAGGCTACCGCGCACTTGCTGGAAAGTACTAGTAATGCTCCAATCATAGAAATACATGAAAGTAAAGACTACATCCCAAATAATCAGACACGGAGAAAACAAAAGCAAGCTAGATCTTATACACACTCCATCATCATGTCCATATACATCTTTAATATAACCACACTTCTTATACATGTACAACTCAAATCTCGGGATACTAAATATAGTCTTGGCTTACAGATAGAAAATCTCAGCGGATGAATCCTGAAAAATTATTGAAAAATTTCCAAATGGGATAAATGTCATCCTCTAAGTACACCAATGGTCGTTTAGATCCTTGGATGTACATTAACTTAGTGCCTTTGGAGCACTACTATATCTGGCAAACTGTACGCGTCCCGACATAGCGTTCGCAGTCTTCCTGCTAGCCAGATACAGTTTAGCACCCGCAGCGCCACTGAAACGGAGTAAAGCAGCTTCTGCGCTGCCTCCAAGGGTCAGTTGACATGTGATTATACATCCCGAAAAGTGGATCTTCCACTTTGATTGGTTATACAGATGCATGTTACATGTCTGATCCTCACACTGAGAAATCATAAAATGGTTTTGTGTTCACCTACGGTGGTACAGCCATCTCCTAGAAATATGTGAAGCAAACCACTACAGCTATCTCTTCCAACCATTCCGAGCTCCTGGCGATTCATGAAGCAAGCAAAGATTGTGTATGGCTTCGTTCAGTCATTCATCACATCTTAGTGACTACCGGCCTGAAGACTGGTGACCTTGAGCCAACCACGATATTTGAGGATAATGCAGCCTGCATAGCTCAAATGCAGACTGGTTTCATCACGGGCGACAAGACGAAGCACATATCTCCTAAGTTCTTCTGGACGCGTGACCTACAAAAGGAGAAGCAAGTCAAAATACAGCAGATTCAGTCTTATAATAATTTAGCTGATTTGTTCACTAAGGCTCTGCTTTGATGTATTTTTGTAAGGCTTGTAAAAGGAATCGGGATGTGACAGCTGAGAGATCCACAAGCCTGAAGCGTGTACAGATTATGGGGAGTAATATGTGGGTTGTACTCTTTTTCCTTAAGACTATTTGTTTTTCTCACTAGGTTTTCCACAACTAAGGTTTTAACGAGGCAAACACGCTTACTTTGGATACAGCAGTATCCACCCTATTAGCATTATGAATCCTGAAATATTCTGTCACGCCCCGCTTCCCTTAAATGGAAGGCGAGACGTGAGGAGGTCCGCTCAGACGTGGAGCTGTGAAGCTGCAGTCTGATAAGCGTATAAGATATCAAATTTAAAACTGCAGGTCCTTGCAAGTGCTAACAGAACAACAATAATAGTAAAGAGAGAGACAGATAAGATTATCTCAGAACGTCCAAAAATAAATTCACACATCCCAGAAAAGCCACCAGGCTAAAAGAAGAATCGAAAAAGAAAGTACAAGAGACTGAAAAGAGGCCTAAGGCATGGCCAACATAATACATAACATCAACAAGAAAAGAGAGGTGCTACGCACCGACAGCCTAACAACGACTAAGCAGAAAACAACCACATCTAGAAGGAGCTCTAGGACTGGTCTCCTATGTCCTCGAACTCAACACCTGCAACCTGTTCGTCCTCGACGACCAACTCTGGCTCACAATCTAACATGTGACACCCAAAAGAGAAAAGGGGCACATGTCAGCAAGTCTAAAAGACTTGGGCAAGGAAACTGAAAATAAGGCAACTAGCAACCTAGCAGTTTTAGTATGCATGACATGGCAGTTATAACATGAGTGCACAATTAAGACATGATGAACAACAAGTACAAGAGTACAATTATCGGGACAAGACAAGAGTAACCAAGCTACTAACATTCTCAATCAATTCACGTTGTTGTAGGTGTTTACGCCCTGCAGCTGAATGGTACATCATTCACACCGATCGGCACTAAACACAATTCACGTTTCACTGTTGTTTGTAGATGTTTACGCCCTTCAGCTGAACGGTACATCATTTACACCGATCGGCACTAAACACTACCCCACCCCAGAGTTTACGCCTTTCAACTGCAGTTGCTGATCAAGCAGACTCCCAGTTGACTGGCCGCTTAACCCTTACCCCATCCCACACGTAAACAAGCCAGGGTCCCTGAACATGAGCCCAGCAAGTGAGCCAGGGTTGCCCCGCACGGGAGCTTGTTTCTTAGTTCACAATTCAATATATCGAGCGTTGGGGTTAGCAACTCATTATGCTCGCTTCTGGTCACGAGCCAGGAACACAAGTAGTGTAGCGATGCTACGCAATCACGGGATCACTTAAAGAATGCAATGACATGACAATTAATTTGTGTACCGTTAATAGAAATTAAACGTGACATGCAAAATGCAATGACATGAACAGATATTCGCGTACCATTTATTGAAATTAAACGTGACATACAAGCATGATGAGGGTGACGGATCTAGCTTCGTTGTCAAGCTAGATCAAAGGGCGTCTAGGCAGCTATCCTTTCACTGCCTAGTCTCTTTTACGCTAAAGCAAGGTAATGGCCTAAGCACGGCCTAAACAACAAGGGTAGCAAGTTTCACTTGCCTGATATACATGCTGGTATCGCAATCTCAAAGTCCAACCACATATCATAACGTCCAGAGCTCCCACGCTCAGTCCAACACCAGCCTACAGTCCCGTATTATTATCTTGGATTAGTGAGTTACAAAGCAGTAGAAACACAGTTTTTATCTTGATTAGCATGCAAAATTGGTGGGGGTTCCTACGGTTCAGAATTATACCCTCACACGACGCGAGAGCTACACTGACGTCGGGTAGCGACGTCAGGGGTTGAATTAACTGAAGCGTGCGACGCTCCACCACACGGTACCGATCAGCGTCAACGACGGACGACAGCGACGGCGGATGACGATCAGCCGGGTAGCGGCACGGTCACTATTCAGCAAGGCTGGGGAGGACAGCTGATATGGCGCTCGGCAGTCGTAGGGTCAGGGTTGTTCGAGGGGATGTACGGTAATGGCGCAGCGGCTAGGAAGGAGACGACCGATGGGCTTTGGGAGGGGCAATACGACCAGTGGGAGATAGGTGCTCGGCCATGGAGGAGGAGATTTTCGGACCTATGGAAGATGCATCAGCTTAGAGATAGGGGAAAGCTGTATTGGGGTTGTGGGTACTGTCAAGGGGAGTTGCAGGCAATGGGGCTTATAGGTCGTTATAGGGGAGGAGGAGAGTGGCCGGCCGCCATGGGGGATGGCCGGAGACCAAAGGAGGTGGCCGGAGATCCGACCATAGGGTGATGCGACGGCCGTAGCTGGATTTAAGGGGGGGTGCACGGCTGAAGTCGGAGCCCCCGACGGCGCGGACAAGCGGATGAAGATCGAGGAGGGCGAGTTGATGCGGGGCGACGCCGTACAGCGCTGCTGCGGCGCTTGGAGATGCCAAGCGGCACCCACAGCGGGCTAGGATCATCAGAGTTGGAGGGGCGTCGGGATAAGCAAAGGTGAAGGCGGGGTGTGTCGCCGTGGAGGCTGCTGCGAGAAGCAGCAGCAGCAGCCGCTGCTGCAAGGCGGAGCTGCGCCCGAAGGACGTCGGCGCATGGGGATTCCGGCGGAAGAGATCAAACGGGGCCAGAGTCGTGCAGGCGGCGCCGTCGGCGAACGGGGAGAGGGTTGATGCGGCCTGTGGCATCGGATCTCGCGGCCTGCGGCTCGGAAAACGCCGGCGAGCAGCTCAGGCGACTCTACTGGGGAGCTCCGGCGAAGGCCAGGCGGGGCACAGGGTAAAAACGGCGGGGATGCGGCAGTGTAGAGGTGGCCGGAGGTTGTCTTCGAGGGGCGGAGGCGACACGCGGGGTTGCTGTAACGGCCGGTATTCTTCTAGGCGTATTATTATTGTATGCCCGTATTTCCATCCGGATATTTTTGTGCGCGAGTTCTTTGTGTGTCGACGCGAGCGCGTCTCGGATGACTTTTAATTTTCATGGCGCGATTAATTAACTTTAACCCTGATTAATTACACTAATTATTTACCCTAATTAGATTAACCCCAATCAAATACTGTTTAAACTTTAATCTCAATTAAATTGCTAATTAACCCTACATTCATACCCACCGTTTGGGGTAGTTCAGATCCAACACTACATTGAAGTTTCTCCCCCACCTCCAGCCCTTCTTTCCATCAATCTGTTCCCCCTCCTCTCCTCCGCGCGTGAAGGTGAGAACCCCCCCCCCCCCCCCCCCCCCGCGTGAGTCCTCTCCCCTGCGCGTGGTTTCGATTGCTGCAAATGAAATCAAAGCAAAAAAAAGAAAGAAAAAAGAAGAAGAAGAAAACGAAGTGACAGAGAGAGGGAGAAAGTGTGCAGCCTTGACTCTTGAGATTAAAGAAGGGAAAGAAAGAAAGAGAGGTTTAATGAATTAATGAATAAGAAATTAAAGAGCACAGCCTTGGTAAGAAAAGGAGAGACATGGTTAATAGTAGGGGATGGTGAAAGTAATATTAAAATGATTTAAAGGAGACAACCCTATTAATAGGAATGAGAGAGAGGGGATGATATTATCATATATAGTATTATAATTGGAGTAGGTAGGATTGGTGAACATGATGATTAATGATTAACCAGGTAATACTAACATGATAATAACCCTATCAATAATTGGTATTAGGTTGGTTAATAGATTGTTAGTGATAAATCTAATCTCAGCAAGTTAGATTAATTCAACATGTTATTACTTGTTTAATAATGTTAGTGTAAAAATATTAGTATAAATAAGGTGTACCCTATTAGTATAACACAATACAAACATCACCCTAGCCAACGAACCCAGTAAAATTAGACGAACCCACTTTAAGGAATAACTTGATATTTTGATTATTTCACAGAAATCTAATTTAGTGATTTGTTTACCCAAAACAGCGAATCGGACTCACCGTAACGTAACGCTCGAACCCACGACAACCGATACCACCGGAAACAGGCAAGTGATACTTGCCAGTAATTGTTTAGGCCATGTTTTAGGCCAATTTGTAAAATTGTGTAAAAGAGACTAGGCGGTGAAATGATAGTCGCCTAGACGCCCTATTTGATCTAGTTTGACAACGAAACTAGATCCGACACTTTACCTGCTTTCATTCATGCTGTCATGCCATGTTTAATTTCAATTAACGGTACGTAATTTATCTGCTCATTGCCATGTCATTGCATGCATTTAATGTTCTTCGTGATTGAGTAGCACACGCTACAAACGTTATTACTATTGAGGCTAGGCACCTGCTTTGCGGGCACAACCCTATGCCAAAAACACTTCCTGGCTCGTGATCCAGAAGCGAGCACAGTGTTGTTGGGAAACCAACGCTCGATACACGTGGAGGGGTAGGGTTAAGCGATCACTTGAGCGTAGAAGTGTGCCCGTACAGCCACTTCAGCCAAAAGGCGTAAACCCTGTGCACATCGTGAATACAAGCTAATCGTGAAATCGTGAAATAGTGATTTGTAGCTTTCTGCTACGACGTGCTTAATTATTTTTATCTTGTTAATTTAATTGTTGCACTCTTTTAATGTCATGACATATCATCATTGTAGAACTGCTAGTTGCATTATTTTATTTGTATCCTTGCACAAAAGTTCTCCGCTTCCCTTGGGAGACTTTTGCTGACATGTGCCCTTTTCTCTTTGGGTGTCACATGTCAGGGTTTGAGACAGAGCAGGTTGCTGAGGACGAGCAGTTCGTTGAGGCTGAGTTCGAGGTCCCTGCAGAGACCGAGTTCGAGGACACGGGTGACCAGTCCTAGACTCGTTTGGAGTCTCCCCTTAGTTGTTACTTTCCTTAGTTGTTGTTAGGTTTCGGTGCGTAGCACCTATCTCTCGTTGTTTTGTTTGGCCATGCTTTAGGCCTTGTTCAAACTCATACTTTTGTGACTATTCTGTGATGTAATATTTGTTGGATGTTGTTGGTGGATATTTTTCTTATCTGCTTTATTATTGTTGTTGTTTCGTCGCAATGCAAGGACCTGCTACCTTTCGAAATTTTTTTACAGACGCTTATCAGACTGCAGCTTCACAGCTCCACGTCTGAGCGGACCTCCTCACGTCTCGCCTTCCATATTAGGGAAGCGGGGCGTGACAGGTTTTAGTGGTGGCCCATGCAGGTCTTCTCTTTGCATCTGCGAAATATCGGAACAACAATAATGATAACAACATCCATTTAAATATTCGGAACATTCGAGTCATAATTAAGTCTAATCTGAACATTTCCTTGTTTTAGATGGCCGGTAGACGCATTACTCGAGGAGCTGGTAGTGGATCTGGAGCTGGTGGTGGAACAGGACGTGTTGCGGATGACGATAGAGAACCCACCACAAGGGAGATGATGAGGATGATGCAGCAGATGATGCACGTTCAACAGGGCATGCTTCAGAATGCCCCTCGCTTCGAGCCGGGAGCGAAGCAGTTTCGGGAGCTGGGCCCGTCATATTTCACTGGGTCAGAAGGATCATTAGCTGCAAATGAATGGATGAAGAACACAGAGGATAACCTGCTTCTCTCGAAGGTTAACCCGGCTGGATGGGTTGACTTAGTGAAGAAGCAACTGAAGGACAATGCCCGCAGTTGGTGGGAGTCAGAAGAGCAGATGTTGGCGAAGCCTATCCCCTGGGCCACTTTCAAGGCGAGATTTAATGATGAGTATTTCCCTCGAGCTGCCAAGAGGGAGCTGATGCAGCAGTTTATCAATCTGAAGCAAGGGAATCTGACGGTGGACCAGTACCACCAAGAGTTCATGAAACTGAGTCGCTTTGCGCCGAAGATTGTAGAAACTGATGAGGATCGAGCTCAGAAATTCTTACAAGGTTTATCTTTGGAGCTGCAGAGTCTGATTTCCTCTTCGGACTTAGACTCCTACCAGAAGTTGCTGATAGCTGCCAAGAGGCAGGAGCTGATTGCCAATCAGAAGAGAGGACAGTATTCAGGTGCTGGGAAGAGGCCTATGGAGCAGGCTAGAGCTGTGGTTAGGCCTGGGTTCAAGCCTAATCAGTCCGTGCAGTTTAAGAGGCCAGGTGGGCCTACTCCGAAGTTGTGCCATTTTTGTGGCAAGGCTGGTCATGTGAAGGAGCAGTGTAGGAGATTCTTGGGCCAGTGCTTAGTTTGTGGTGACGCTACGCATGCATTGAAGGACTGTCCGAGAACTAAGCAACTGTGGAAGGCACCAGATGGAGTTCAGCAGCAAAGAGCTCCAGTGGCTGCTGGACGTGGAGCGCTTCTCATTCCCCAGAAGCAGGCTTTTCAGCAAGCCGTTCAGCCTAAGAGACAAGCCTTCACGATGACTGCATTGGAGGCGGAGACTGAGGACGGAGTTATTGCAGGTAACTTCTATACTAGTCTTCCTTATTTATGCATTGTATTTGATTAGTTATATCCATGTTAATTTAGTTACATATTACTCTTAGGTGTCATCTTAGTTTCATCTCACCCGGCCTTGACCCTGTTCGATTCTGGAGCTTCCATGTGCATCCTATCTCAGAAGTTCGTAGTCGAACACTCGATACCCACCTATACACTTCCCAAGTGTTGGAACATTACGACTGGGAATGGTGTAGTGAAGGTTGCACTGGGATGTAAACCGTGCCCGTTGGTGATTAGTGGACACGAATTATATGCTAATTTCATTGTCCACGACATATCCAACTTTGATGCTATTCTTGGCATTGACTGGTTAGGAGCTTTTTATGCCACGATTGACTGTCACCGAAAGAAAGTGGTGTTCGAAATTCCCGACCATCCAGTGTTCGAATTTGTCGGCGGAGGATGTTCGCTTGGACCTGTCAAGTTCCGAGCCCAGCCTTACCGATTGACCGTTGCATCTATGATTGCTGAGCCAGAGAAGCCTGCAGTAGTGCGAGATTTCGAAGACGTCTTCCCTGAAGACATTTCTGGACTACCGCCCGATCGAGCATTGGAGTTCGGCATCGACCTTATGCCAGGAGCTCAACCAATTTCGAAGGCGCCGTACCGTATGGCTCCTGCAGAACTAGAAGAGTTGAGGAAGCAGTTGGATGAGCTACTACAGAAGGGTTTCATTCATCCCAGCGTATCTCCCTGGGGTGCACCCGTCTTGTTAGTGAAGAAGAAAGATGGCTCGAGGAGAATGTGTATTGATTATCGGGAGTTGAATCAGATCACAGTGAAGAACAAGTACCCGCTGCCTCGCATTGATGATATCTTCGATCAGCTTGGTGGATCGAGGGTATTTTCGAAGTTAGATCTCCGGAGCGGATACCATCAAGTCAGAGTCAAGAAGGAAGATGTACTCAAGACCGCTTTTCGGACTAAGTACGGGCATTACGAGTTCGTTGTCATGCCGTTCGGTGTGACGAACGCTCCTGCTGTGTTCATGAATCTCATGAACCTTATCTTTTACGACTTCCTCGACAAGTTCGTGGTGATTTTCATAGACGACATCTTGGTGTACTCGAAGAGCGAGGAAGAGCATGCAGAACATCTGAAGATAGTGTTGGAGACGCTCCGTCACCATAGACTGTATGCTAAGTACAGCAAATGCGAATTCTGGCTAGATAGAATTGCATTTCTTGGGCATGTAGTATCGGGAGCTGGTATCTCAGTGGATCCGGAGAAGGTCAAAGCAGTCAGTGAATGGCATGCACCTCGATCGGCATCGGACATCAGGAGTTTCCTTGGATTGGCTGGATACTACCGCAGATTTATCAAGGATTTCTCGAGGATAGCTGAGCCAATGACGAGATTGACGAGGAAGGATGTTAAGTTCAGTTGGTCAGACTCTTGTGAGCAAGCTTTTTCCACTTTGAAGGAGAGACTGACTACTGCACCAGTCTTAGCTATTCCGGACCGAAGCGGAGGCTTCGAGATTTTCTGCGACGCATCAGGCAAGGGACTTGGATGTGTTCTGCACCAGCACAATCATGTGGTCGCATATGCTTCGCGACAATTGAAAGTCCATGAGAAGAATTATCCGACTCACGACTTGGAGTTAGCCGCTGTCATCTTTGCACTAAAGATCTGGCGACATTTCTTACTGAGTGAGAAGGTGAAAATCTTCACTGATCACAAAAGTTTGAAATATATATTCACCAAGAAGGAGTTGAATATGAGACAGCGCAGATGGTTAGAATTGATGGCAGACTACGACATCGATCTTCAGTATCATCCAGGGAAGGTGAATGTCGTACCAGATGCCTTGAGTCGACTGCCCGAAGTGATGATTCTCACAGCTCAGTGGAGATTGCAGCAGGATCTACGAAGGATGAATGTTGAAGCTGTTCTACCGGGAGTCACATCGTCATTGATGAACATGCAGATTCAGTCGACGATTGTGGATCGAATCAAGATTGCTCAAGCTGGAGATGCTAAGTTGAAGAAGATCAGAGAGCAAGTCGAAGCAGGACTTCGAACAGATTTTCTGATTCACGCGGATGGATCTTTGAGATATGGTAGCAGGATCTGCGTACCTGCAGGAGATATCAGAGAAGAGTTGATGAATGAGGCTCACAGTTCGCCTTATTCTATTCATCCTGGAGGTACTAAGATGTACAAAGATCTTCGACAGAATTTCTGGTGGCATGGGATGAAGAGAAGTGTGGCACGGAGCGTTGCCAAGTGCCTCGTGTGTCAGCAAGTGAAAGCTGAACATCATCGTACTGCTGGACTATTGCAACCTCTGCCGATTTCCGAGTGGAAGTGGCAGCACATCACGATGGACTTCGTGACTGGCTTACCTCGGAGCACCAAACAGAATGACGCGATCTGGGTCATCGTGGATCGATTGACCAAGTCCGCGCACTTTATACCTTTCCGAGTTGGGCAATCCACGGAGATATTAGCAAGGAAGTATATGGAGGTAATGACCTAACTCATACCTTAATAATTTCCTTCTAGTACTAGTCGTAATGTGAATTATGTCATGTAGGAGATCGTGCGCTTGCATGGAGTCCCTGTGAGCATCGTATCAGATCGTGATACGAGGTTCACATCTCAGTTCTGGAAGAGTCTGCAGACCAATCTGGGTACCAGTCTGAAGTTCAGTACTGCGTATCACCCGCAGACGGATGGACAGTCGGAGCGCACTATTCAGATATTGGAGGATATGTTAAGAGCTTGCATGTTGGACCTCAAGGGTTCGTGGGAGGATCACCTGCACCTGGTGGAGTTTTCCTACAATAATAGCTACCAGGCGAGCATTGGCATGGCGCCATTTGCTGCTCTCTACGGAAGGAAATGTCGATCGCCACTGAGTTGGGATGACGTAGGCGATAGAGAGCTCTTGGGGCCAGAGATGATAGTAGAAGCAGTTGATGTTGCGCGAGATATCAGGGACAAGCTTCGGATCGCTCAGGACCGTTATAAGCATTGGGCTGATGCTAAACGGCGTCCTTTGGAGTTTCAGCCGGGAGATCATGTGTTCCTGAAGATCTCACCAAATCGAGGAGTGATTCGATTTGGGAAGAGAGGCAAGCTTAGTCCGAGATTTATTGGACCCTTCGATGTGCTGGAGCGAGTTGGAGAGGTAGCATATCGCTTAGCCTTGCCACCGTCCTTAGTGGGAGTACATGACGTCTTTCATGTGTCCCAGCTCCGTCGTTATATCAGCGACCCTTCTCATGCTGTGGACTACTCTGAGATTACTGTTCGGCCAGATCTGACGTACGAACAGCAACCGGTGGAGATCTTGGATCGACGTCAGAAAGTTTTTAGGACCAAGACTGTTGATCTAGTCAGGGTGATGTGGCATCATGACTCGCCAGGAGAGTCTACCTGGGAGCGGGAAGATGAGATACGGGAGCGTTACCCATATTTGTTCCCTACTCTTTAGTGGATAAGAATTCCAAGGACGGAATTTTCTTAAGGTGGGTAGAATGTAACGGCCGGTATTCTTCTAGGCGTATTATTATTGTATGCCCGTATTTCCATCCGGATATTTTTGTGCGCGAGTTCTTTGTGTGTCGACGCGAGCGCGTCTCGGATGACTTTTAATTTTCATGGCGCGATTAATTAACTTTAACCCTGATTAATTACACTAATTATTTACCCTAATTAGATTAACCCCAATCAAATACTGTTTAAACTTTAATCTCAATTAAATTGCTAATTAACCCTACATTCATACCCACCGTTTGGGGTAGTTCAGATCCAACACTACATTGAAGTTTCTCCCCCACCTCCAGCCCTTCTTTCCATCAATCTGTTCCCCCTCCTCCCCTCCGCGCGTGAAGGTGAGAACCCCCCCCCCCCCCCCCCCCCCCCCCCCCCCCCGCGTGAGTCCTCTCCCCTGCGCGTGGTTTCGATTGCTGCAAATGAAATCAAAGCAAAAAAAAAGAAAGAAAAAAAAAGAAGAAGAAAACGAAGTGACAGAGAGAGGGAGAAAGTGTGCAGCCTTGACTCTTGAGATTAAAGAAGGGAAAGAAAGAAAGAGAGGTTTAATGAATAAGAAATTAAAGAGCACATCCTTGGTAAGAAAAGGAGAGACATGGTTAATAGTAGGGGATGGTGAAAGTAATATTAAAATGATTTAAAGGAGACAACCCTATTAATAGGAATGAGAGAGAGGGGATGATATTATCATATATAGTATTATAATTGGAGTAGGTAGGATTGGTGAACATGATGATTAATGATTAACCAGGTAATACTAACATGATAATAACCCTATCAATAATTGGTATTAGGTTGGTTAATAGATTGTTAGTGATAAATCTAATCTCAGCAAGTTAGATTAATTCAACATGTTATTACTTGTTTAATAATGTTAGTGTAAAAATATTAGTATAAATAAGGTGTACCCTATTAGTATAACACAATACAAACATCACTCTAGCCAACGAACCCAGTAAAATTAGACGAACCCACTTTAAGGAATAACTTGATATTTTGATTATTTCACAGAAATCTAATTTAGTGATTTGTTTACCCAAAACAGCGAATCGGACTCACCGTAACGTAACGCTCGAACCCACGACAACCGATACCACCGGAAACAGGCAAGTGATACTTGCCAGTAATTGTTTAGGCCATGTTTTAGGCCAATTTGTAAAATTGTGTAAAAGAGACTAGGCGGTGAAATGATAGTCGCCTAGACGCCCTATTTGATCTAGTTTGACAACGAAACTAGATCCGACACTTTACCTGCTTTCATTCATGCTGTCATGCCATGTTTAATTTCAATTAACGGTACGCAATTTATCTGCTCATTGCCATGTCATTGCATGCATTTAATGTTCTTCGTGATTGAGTAGCACACGCTACAAACGTTATTACTATTGAGGCTAGGCACCTGCTTTGCGGGCACAACCCTATGCCAAAAACACTTCCTGGCTCGTGATCCAGAAGCGAGCACAGTGTTGTTGGGAAACCAACGCTCGATACACGTGGAGGGGTAGGGTTAAGCGATCACTTGAGCGTAGAAGTGTGCCCGTACAGCCACTTCAGCCAAAAGGCGTAAACCCTGTGCACATCGTGAATACAAGCTAATCGTGAAATCGTGAAATCGTGAAATAGTGATTTGTAGCTTTCTGCTACGACGTGCTTAATTATTTTTATCTTGTTAATTTAATTGTTGCACTCTTTTAATGTCATGACATATCATCATTGTAGAACTGCTAGTTGCATTATTTTATTTGTATCCTTGCACAAAAGTTCTCCGCTTCCCTTGGGAGACTTTTGCTGACATGTGCCCTTTTCTCTTTGGGTGTCACATGTCAGGGTTTGAGACAGAGCAGGTTGCTGAGGACGAGCAGTTCGTTGAGGCTGAGTTCGAGGTCCCTGCAGAGACCGAGTTCGAGGACACGGGTGACCAGTCCTAGACTCGTTTGGAGTCTCCCCTTAGTTGTTACTTTCCTTAGTTGTTGTTAGGTTTCGGTGCGTAGCACCTATCTCTCGTTGTTTTGTTTGGCCATGCTTTAGGCCTTGTTCAAACTCATACTTTTGTGACTATTCTGTGATGTAATATTTGTTGGATGTTGTTGGTGGATATTTTTCTTATCTGCTTTATTATTGTTGTTGTTTCGTCGCAATGCAAGGACCTGCTACCTTTCGAAATTTTTTTACAGACGCTTATCAGACTGCAGCTTCACAGCTCCACGTCTGAGCGGACCTCCTCACGTCTCGCCTTCCATATTAGGGAAGCGGGGCGTGACAGTTGCTGGCGATGTGCTTTGGTCGGAGAACTCAAAAAGGAGCTCGGGCTCTAGGTTTGCGAGGGAGCACGAGAGGAAGGCGGCGGCGCATGTGAAAAGTTTGGGTGAAGAAGTACCATCCCTAGGGCTTCACGGGTTTAATAAGAATAGGGTTGGCACGTGAGCACGAGAGGAATGGGCTTTTCTGTGCCTAGGGTTTGCTGATATTAAATAGGTCTAGGTTATTATAACATTGGGTTGAGGTTTAAAGCTTACAGCAAAGCCCAAAACAGTTGGGTTTAACTATTCCTTTATTAATCATCTTCTTAAAGGATTTGTAAAGCCCAAATAGAAGTGTGTATAAGATGCGTGCGTGAGTGTAAGGGTCCGGCCCTGTTCAATTAGTGGCTAGGCTAACTAGGAATTGATTAGGGTATTATAAGAATAATTAGTGGGTTAAACAACATAAAAACTTAGGGTTAAAACCAATATTAGGTTGGGCCACGAGCGAAGGTAGGTCAAACGAAGCTCAAAAATTGTGAAATAAATATTGAGGTGACCGGGACGACGAGAGAAGGAAGACGAAGGAGACGGATCATAATTTCGACGTCGAGTGACGAAACTAAAAATAGAAACGTCTCACGTCAAAAGTGAGAATCGCCACGTCTCTTCGAATAAGGTCAAACCGTGGGAGAACGATCCGAGAAACGTCGTTCCAAATTAATGCCACAATTTAATACACTCAGAGACGTCCACAACGGCATAACACATCAAAGTGTTCACAAAAAACCAACGTCTAAAATAAACACGTGCACGGTCAAAAGCACGTGCACAAACAACGTACAACGAAAAGTGGTCGTTACATCCTTCCCACCTTAGAATAAAGTCCGTCCTCGGACTTTCTAACATATCTAGTCGTTCTAGTAACTTCCCCGATCATGTCACATTATAATTTAAACCAAGTATAGTCATTACAAGTGCTTATATATGCACTGTGTAGTCAAACGTAACACTACCAACACGTATATATATATCACGTACGTCATTCACTTATACATATTATAGTCAGTCAATTTCATACATGTATTTCAAACATATATATACGCATATATCCCTTATATAACCACTACTTACTTAATCACAAAACAATATTTCAGATACTCATATAAGTATGGTCTCACACTTAGCAGATACAATCGTTGTTCTACATATAGATAACTACATATGCGCAAACAAACATGGGTATACAACTCCCTAATATTTCCTAGTATACATCCAATACCCAACACATCAACACATGTAGTCATAACATACCATTACTTAAATCAAGTTTTACTATATCTGATATACATTCACCACTACTATAATTTCACAAATATAGTCATTCAAGTGCATGTAAATATTTCACCACATATTCATATCACATACGGTCCTATAACTATATTCACGTCACACCACTTATATCATAGTCACCAATACTTATAACTAGGCACATACTTACCCGTGCATGGTGCACACCCACACACGCTAACATTTCATCCATGTATACCAATCATACAATTTCAAACTCAGTACATTGACACGCTTAGTTTAGCTAGCACACATACGTTCACACGGGCAAGTCCTTAGTAAATATCTATACCACAAGACCAACACTTATAGCTATATACTGGTTAGTGACCCACAATCATGTGCGTAACACAACCGGAAACAACAATCCAAACATTATACATACATCATCCATCACTATACACCAACCACATACAAATACACCCACGTACATAGAGTATACCCACTCAAGCTTGAGTGAGACTCAAAATCATAGCAGAATAATTCCATATACATAACATAGCATCCATACATATGCCAATACTCTCTAATGCATACACGTCTACCAACATAACCACATACATATCTAAATGTCAACACCCTTAATATCTAATCAGGTAATATCGCATATTTCAATTACTTCATATACCATGATATTATTACAAACATTAGCACACCTATAATTACAATATTTCCCCTAATAAATACAGTCATCGTATAGTCACATACATGTATCATATATTCATACCATATCCATCCATCTATAATTAGTACATTAACACATCTACTTCATACATAGTTAAGATATGCAATAGTCGGGTATACCTCATGGTATACACGCATACGACATCTCATAAAAACAAGTAATACCAATCAATAATTATAATCCCACTATCATATGTATATCACACTTATACTCATGCAGCTAATACATAACTACCTACACACAACATACCAATACCAACCACAAACAACTTCATATGCATCATGGAATTTAATACACTATGACGACACATCAAATTACGCTAATGGGGCCCACCAAACTATACTAAGGTTGACACGGGCGACGACAAGCTCTATTGGCTAGACAAAAGGGAAGAAACTGAAATCAAAAGCGTAACGAATAGAAGGATCGAAAAGCATGAGAACGGTCGTGTAATGATGTAATGATGCTCCATTAGGATACATGGGAAACAGCGTATAAAAGATATAAGTTAAAATGAGGAGTACGAACCGGTCGATAAAATGAGTTGTTCGAAATAAGTTTGAGTCGAATATATATAATAAGAGGAAACAATTTATTGGCTTAACGGAAATCATTATGAAAGGAAGTAAATCGTTCATACGAACATTAAGGACGTAGTTTAGAAAAATATCATACGGCAGCATTTCAATATTATCTTGGCCAAAAAATTTTGAAATTCAAAGAATGCAATTAAATTAACTGAAGAATTTAAGCTCATGTTAAATGCTTTCAAAGTCTTTAAGCTAGGGAAAAATTTAAAATAATCAAAATTGAAACTACTTTTAGAAGAATCAAGATTTGCCAAAAAGAAACTGTTTTATACAAGGGTTTTAAAGTACAGGTACAACGAACCTAGGACGGATATATATATAAAGATAATTGAAATTCTATTTATCTTGGAGGGTATCCTAAAGTATATATAGTAAAAGGATAAAATGAATTTCGTAGTTTAGAAAAAGATGGTATATCGAACTTCCAAAATAATAGAGTTTAAAAATCAAATGCGAAAGATACAGGTTAGAAAATAGTTACAAGATAGAAATTTAAAATTACGACCACATAGACTTCAAAACCTAAGAATGACTTTTAACTCAACTGGAAGTGAAGGAAATATACAAGAAGTGGGTTTAAACGAAATTTAAATTGAGTGAAAACTTTTAATAAGGAAAAATTCGAAAATGACTTTGAAAGAATCAGGTTTGCAACGGAGAGGATTTGAAAGGTCAACGATAATCGTAATAAGGTGGTCATGTGAATCGAGAGCAAGGTATGTGGTTGTGTGAAGAATACACCTAAATTATGATTCAAGAAACTACGATGAAAATCTACGGTCAGTAACACCGAAGTGTAGTGATCAGAAAAGATTGAATCAGAGGGTTCTAATTATCGGGTTGACTAGAGGTCGAGAGAAACTTAACACTAAAGTTTCCTAATGAGTTAGGATATATAGAGACCTCAGAGAAGGTCCTAAGAGAATCAAGATCATGTTCTATTGGGCCCGAAATTGATGAGCACAAATGAGCGACTAAGGGGAAATTCTAGAAGTCTATCATGGTCGGAGCCAGACAGGAACTACTAAGGTAACTCCTAAGACAATTATATCAATCTCTAGCAATGAGTCTAGCTAACAATCAGGGATTCCTAACTAGCAAGTATAGACGTCTAACTAAGTCTTCCGATCATCTAGTGACAAGGAAAACGATTAGAACTAGACTCAAGACTTGTGACTTGGATGTTTTAATTTATTTAATGGACATTCTATAATTATTATCGTTGTTCCGATAGTTCGCATTTGCAAATGGACCTGCATGGGCCACCAATAAAACCTGTCACGCCCCGCTTCCCTTAAATGGAAGGCGAGACGTGAGGAGGTCCGCTCAGACGTGGAGCTGTGAAGCTGCAGTCTGATAAGCGTATAAGATATCAAATTTAAAACTGCAGGTCCTTGCAAGTGCTAACAGAACAACAATAATAGTAAAGAGAGAGACAGATAAGATTATCTCAGAACGTCCAAAAATAAATTCACACATCCCAGAAAAGCCACCAGGCTAAAAGAAGAATCGAAAAAGAAAGTACAAGAGACTGAAAAGAGGCCTAAGGCATGGCCAACATAATACATAACATCAACAAGAAAAGAGAGGTGCTACGCATCGACAGCCTAACAACGACTAAGCAGAAAACAACCACAGCTAGAAGGAGCTCTAGGACTGGTCTCCTATGTCCTCGAACTCAACACCTGCAACCTGTTCGTCCTCGACGACCAACTCTGGCTCACAATCTAACATGTGACACCCAAAAGAGAAAAGGGGCACATGTCAGCAAGTCTAAAAGACTTGGGCAAGGAAACTGAAAATAAGGCAACTAGCAACCTAGCAGTTTTAGTATGCATGACATGGCAGTTATAACATGAGTGCACAATTAAGACATGATGAACAACAAGTACAAGAGTACAATTATCGGGACAAGACAAGAGTAACCAAGCTACTAACATTCTCAATCAATTCACGTTGTTGTAGGTGTTTACGCCCTGCAGCTGAATGGTACATCATTCACACCGATCGGCACTAAACACAATTCACGTTTCACTGTTGTTTGTAGATGTTTACGCCCTTCAGCTGAACGGTACATCATTTACACCGATCGGCACTAAACACTACCCCACCCCAGAGTTTACGCCTTTCAACTGCAGTTGCTGATCAAGCAGACTCCCAGTTGACTGGCCGCTTAACCCTTACCCCATCCCACACGTAAACAAGCCAGGGTCCCTGAACATGAGCCCAGCAAGTGAGCCAGGGTTGCCCCGCACGGGAGCTTGTTTCTTAGTTCACAATTCAATATATCGAGCGTTGGGGTTAGCAACTCATTATGCTCGCTTCTGGTCACGAGCCAGGAACACAAGTAGTGTAGCGATGCTACGCAATCACGGGATCACTTAAAGAATGCAATGACATGACAATTAATTTGCGTACCGTTAATAGAAATTAAACGTGACATGCAAAATGCAATGACATGAACAGATATTCGCGTACCGTTTATTGAAATTAAACGTGACATACAAGCATGATGAGGGTGACGGATCTAGCTTCGTTGTCAAGCTAGATCAAAGGGCGTCTAGGCAGCTATCCTTTCACTGCCTAGTCTCTTTTACGCTAAAGTAAGGTAATGGCCTAAGCACGGCCTAAACAACAAGGGTAGCAAGTTTCACTTGCCTGATATACATGCTGGTATCGCAATCTCAAAGTCCAACCACATATCATAACGTCCAGAGCTCCCACGCTCAGTCCAACACCAGCCTACAGTCCCGTATTATTATCTTGGATTAGTGAGTTACAAAGCAGTAGAAACACAGTTTTTATCTTGATTAGCATGCGAAATTGGTGGGGGTTCCTACGGTTCAGAATTATACCCTCACACGACGCAAGAGCTACACTGACGTCGGGTAGCGACGTCAGGGGTTGAATTAACTGAAGCGTGCGACGCTCCACCACACGGTAGCGATCAGCGTCAACGACGGACGACAGCGACGACGGACGACGATCAGCCGGGTAGCGGCACGGTCACTATTCAGCAAGGCTGGGGAGGACAGCTGATATGGCGCTCGGTAGTCGTAGGGTCAGGGTTGTTCGAGGGGATGTACGGTAATGGCGCAGCGGCTAGGAAGGAGACGACCGATGTGCTTTGGGAGGGGCAATACAACCAGTGGGGAGATAGGTGCTCGGCCATGGAGGAGGAGATTTTCGGACCTATGGAAGATGCATCAGCTTAGAGATAGGGGAAAGCTGTATTGGGGTTGTGGGTACTGTCAAGGGGAGTTGCAGGCAATGGGGCTTATAGGTCGTTATAGGGGAGGAGGAGAGTGGCCGGCCGCCATGGGGGATGGCCGGAGACCAAAGGAGGTGGCCGGAGATCCGACCATAGGGTGATGCGACGGCAGTAGCTGGATTTAAGGGGGGGTGCACGGCTGAAGTCGGAGCCCCCGACGGCGCGGACAAGCGGATGAAGATCGAGGAGGGCGAGTTGATGCGGGGCGACGCCGTACAGCGCTGCTGCGGCGCTTGGAGATGCCAAGCGGCACCCACAGCGGGCTAGGATCATCGGAGTTGGAGGGGCGCCGGGATAAGCGAAGGTGAAGGCGGGGTGTGTCGCCGTGGAGGCTGCTGCGAGAAGCAGCAGCAGCTGCCGCTGCTGCAAGGCGGAGCTGCGCCCGAAGGACGTCGGCGCATGGGGATTCCGGTGGAAGAGATCAAACGGGGCCAGAGTTGTGCAGGCGGCGCCGTCGGCAAACGGGGAGAGGGTTGCTGCGGCCTGCGGCATCAGATCTCGTGGCCTGCGGCTCGGAAAACGCCGGCGAACAGCTCAGGCGACTCTACTGGGGAGCTCCGGCGAAGGCCAGGCGGGGCACATGGTAAAAACGGCGGGGATACGGCAGTGTAGAGGTGGCCGGAGGTTGTCTTCGAGGGGCGGAGGCGACACGCGGGGTTGCTGGCGATGTGCTTTGGTCGGAGAACTCAAAAAGGAGCTCGGGCTCTAGGTTTGCGAGGGAGCACGAGAGGAAGGCGGCGGCGCATGTGAAAAGTTTGGGTGAAGAAGTACCATCCCTAGGGCTTCACGGGTTTAATAAGAATAGGGTTGGCACGTGAGCACGAGAGTAATGGGCTTTTCTGTGCCTAGGGTTTGCTGATATTAAATAGGTCTAGGTTATTATAACATTGGGTTGAGGTTTAAAGCTTACAGCAAAGCCCAAAACAGTTGGGTTTAACTATTCCTTTATTAATCATCTTCTTAAAGGATTTGTAAAGCCCAAACAGAAGTGTGTATAAGATGCGTGCGTGAGTGTAAGGGTCCGGCCCTGTTCAATTAGTGGCTAGGCTAACTAGGAATTGATTAGGGTATTATAAGAATAATTAGTGGGTTAAACAACATAAAAACTTAGGGTTAAAACCAATATTAGGTTGGGCCACGAGCGAAGGTAGGTCAAACGAAGCTCAAAAATTGTGAAATAAATATTGAGGTGACCGGGACGACGAGAGAAGGAAGACGGAGGAGACGGATCATAATTTCGACGTCGAGTGACGAAACTAAAAATAGAAACGTCTCACGTCAAAAGTGAGAATCGCCACGTCTCTTCGAATAAGGTCAAACCGTGGGAGAACGATCCGAGAAACGTCGTTCCAAATTAATGCCACAATTTAATACACTCAGAGACGTCCACAACAGCATAACACATCAAAGTGTTCACAAACAACCAAAGTCTAAAATAAACACGTGCACGGTCAAAAGCACGTGCACAAACAACGTACAACGAAAAGTGGTCGTTACATATTCATATGCTAAGTCCAATGTAATGAATGGATAAGCGGGAGTGTTATGAGTAAAGGAGACTTATGGTCTCACCTCCCTCAGTTATCCACCATTACACCCCACTAACTAGTAGTGTGGTGAACCTTTGGTATACTTGAGACTATTGGTCTCCCCTCCATATGATGAAATAATAAAAGGGGACCATGGGCTATTGCAATGGTTGATCATCTTCAAACAAAAACTATATAATAGGAATGAGGGGATAGTTTTTTGAGATAGAAAAAACAAAGCACTTCTTATACACTAGTCATTACACGTGACCATAAGTTACGGAGTATTCAAAATATCCATTCGAAAAATTTGAACACATTCAAAATTTAGCATCCAAAAAATATGTGCAGCTATATTCAAAATATCCTACCTAAAATTTGAACACTTTCAAAATACTTCCGAAAAAATTTACAGCCACCTTTCAAAATATTATCTCTAAACAGACAAATTTTTTTAATCACATTCAAACTAAAATTCAGTTCTTCAAAAATTTTAGTTCACCCAAAAACTTAATTCCCTCCAAATTTAATTCACCCAAAAATTAAAATTTCAGTGTCCTAGAAAATTTAATTGTCACGCCCCGTTTCCCAGAATACCCGATACTTAAATTTTTTTACAAGTATTCTGAAGAGTGAGGGTGAAAAGGGAGAGAGAGAGAAGAGGAACTGAATAAGCAAAGGCAGACCACTGCGCACATGCTGGGATAGTACCTGTACAGCTCCATGTATAACAACAAGAATTACAAGCCATTTCTACAACATCACCAGGGGTACATATACAATTTCTACATGCATATATATATAAAGCCAACACAACATCCGATGAAGTATACAAAATGAACTTCAACTCAGGTTACACCTCACAAAAGGCGCTATCAACTCCACTACCTCAGAGTACAACACGACTCCCTGAATTACCCCACACCCCCAACTCCAGGCTCTCAAGTCTCCCAGGCTTCCCAACTGCCTGCTACCTGAAAAATAAGTGGGAACACATCAATGTGTGCCCAAGTAGGAACCAACTTGTGTTTGGAACTCCATTTTTAGGGTTATCAATTCACAAGACAAGCCAAGCGAAATAGAGTATGTCACTAAGTGATATAATGAAAATTAAATATTAAATAAGGGAATCATACCTGCGGTCCAGTGATGAGCTACTGCAAGAAAGGGGTTATGACGAATAATAATAATAATAATAATAATAATAATAATAATAATAATAATAACAATAATAATAACATGAGGGCTCAAGCAACCAATATCAAATACGATAAGTGCAAGTGCCTGAGGCATGACACAGAGCCACAAAGTACGGGCAGAGGGGAAGGGGAAGTGATGCCAGCAGTAGAAATAACACACAAATCTTATCTTATTATTTCTTAATTGAGTTAATTGGAATTTGGGTAATCTGTGTGATACCAGGACCTGGACTTCACCCCAAATTTGGGGTGAATATAGCACACGGCGCAGTAGACACGGGCACTGTATAACACCGGGCCTCTCAGCTCCCCCGTCCCTGTCAGGAGTGAGGCTCACCCACAATAACACAACCTCCGTATGTCCCCTCCACTCCTGGCAAGGCGAGTGGGTGTAAATATGTCACGCCCCGCTTCCCATTATACGTGGGGCGAGGACGCGAACGTGCCCGCTTAGGTTGGAGTGGTGAAGCTCGAACCCAATAAGCGTCTGTGAAAACACCTTTCGCAGGAACTTGCATGCAACTCAGAACAACAGAAATATTAAAGCTAACATCCAGATAAAGTACACAATAATAAAAGGGCCCCAAGCATGGCCTACAACGATAACGATACATATAAAGTGGGTACACACCCTACAAACAACAACGGTGAAAAGTAAATAGCTGCAGCGGTGATAATCAGCTCTAGTCCACGGTAGGGTGGACTTCAGGATCAGCAGAATCCTGGTCTATTGGATCACTCTGATCCAACAACTCGTCCTCCAGATAACCTGTCTCGTAACCTGACATACATTCAAACAACGTGAATGTATGTCAGCAAGGGTCTGTAAGTAGATGGCAGATGACCCAAGGCAAGATATATATAACAAGTTATATATATGGCAGTTTTACATCAGTTAAAAGAATTTACACTAGCATGTATTTCAATGAACTGAAGCAGTTAAAACAATTATGAAAAGTTACACTAGCATGGTAGTTAAAGCAACAAGTTACATTAGCATGGCATTTTAGTTGTAAAAATTAACATGGCAGTTGAGCAATGTAACATTAGTCTGTAATTAACTTTCTTTTTCATTTGTTAAAATGTGTGTGCAAGTCCGTGAATAAGATTCCCGCCGTTATACGAATGGTAAATAAATACACCTTCAAGTGCCCCCGAAGGCGATCCGTTTACTACCGGCTAGTGCCCGGGAACCAACCCCACCCACGTGTACTTCCTGGATCACGTGCCAGGATGTTAATCCGTCATATACTGAAACACGAGTCCAGACTAGTCGCATGTGACATAGTCACATGTGACCGACGAGATTAGTCAACTAATAGCCAACGGCAGTAACATCTGGTAGCCAACGGCAACTGGTAGCCAACGGCAGGTAACATCAGTAGCCAACGGCATGTAACATCAGTAGCCAACGGCATGTAACATCGGTAGCCAACGACATTTAACTACGAGAGCCAACGGCATTTAACATTCTATGAGTATCAACAGTTCTAAAATTAACCATATATGTCCAGAAACATTACTATTCACAATGTGTGTTTCATTTTAATCATTAAGGGGTCCACACACATGCACACGAGTTTAAGTCTAGCATTTCTAAAAAAATGTGTTGTGTCAGCAATTAAATGTACAACATCAGATATCACACAAACATAAAATAACTGCACGCTTGCCTGACTGGGACAGTTTAGGTTTTCCGAGTAACGGTAGGAAAGTTCGCGTCGTATCTGCGTCATTAAATAATAACATTGATTATAATTAGTAAAAGTGCTGAAATTGAGAATTAACGAATTTGATCATAAAGTTAATTATTCTTGTTATTGTTCTAAATTAAGATATATCAAATTATATGTCGTTGGGTTACATTTATAGTCAAGATTACGGTAGAAGTAGTTTCACGCGTCATCGCACGTGTAGATTTTTACTAATACGACTTTACGTGAAAACGGCCTAATGATCACCTAACTTCAAATAGTCACCATAAATCGTACACTAGTCCGATTTTTGTGATTTTGGTGTCGTTGGGTTTGTTTTGATGGGTACTACGCCATGGTGATACTGATTCTCTGTTTTGGTTAACCAAGTTAACGAATTAAATTAATTGCGAGTTAAGCACAAAATTAAGTTAATCCCTAAATTAGGTTCGCCTAATTTTATTGGGTTCTCTGGCTAGGGTGGTGCGTATATTGGGTTATATTAACATGGTACACCTCAATTTATTCTAGTTTCTATAACACTAACATTATTTATATCATGCTGAAATTAACATTAACATTAACAAGCTATTAACATATCTAACAGTAACTTAACTTAAGCTAATATTAGATAATGACATGGTTAATATTACAATTAAACTACCACCTACTAACTTTGACTAAGGGTATAAAATCAACATGATAAAACTTTACCCCTAACATTAAATAACCCACCTATCACTTTCTCTCTCCCTCATTCATTCTTTAAACTAATAACCCTCTCTCTTTCCAACTCTCTTTCTTTCTTTTCTTTCCCTGTCTCCCTGTCTCTCTGTCTTCTTCCTTCAATTTTTTTTCTTTTTTTTATTTCAAATGTTTTGCAGGGCAACCCACGCACACGGGAAAAAGGGCTTACGGCGCGCGGGGAGGATTGCCGGCGGCTCCGTGGGCGGCTCCGGGCTCCAGGCGACGGCCGGCGGCGGGTGTTGGCCGGCGGCGGCGGCGGCTCCACCTGCTGGGCGGCGGCGCGTGGGTGGAGGAGGAGGGGGCCGGCCAAAGGTTGGAGGAGGAAGAAGATGAAGAAGGGGAGAAGAGGGTTTGGGTTTAAATCTGAAAATATTTTCAGATCTATTTGAATCTGTAACTATTTGTTTTGATTGGGTTTTGGATCTTAATCTTTGGTGTTTTCAGATTTGAGGTTGAATCTGAAATTGATTTCAGATTTGTGGTTTCTCTCCTCCAAATTTCTGATTTTTGGTTTCAATTTGGATTTGTTGGGTTGATAGAGGATGATGAACAGATTTGGACTTGGGAAAAAGTTTGCTGAAGAATTTGTTTGCAGGTTTGTCTGATGAAGGATTTTGGGTTTGGAAATGATGGTTAATTTGCTGTAGGATTTGTTGCAGAGGTTTGCTTGCAGGTTGATGGGGGTTTGCAGAGAGTTTTAACGGGGAAGAGACGTAGCTTAGCTTGCCTTGAGGACTTTGGCAGAGAACAAATTTAATGTTGTTAGGTAGTTGATTAGGACTAGGTTAAAGTTGTTTGTTGACTAACGAGGGAATAGAACCGTGTAAACTTCTCCTCTAAAACTTAAACGTGTTTGTTGCACGAAGAATATTTAATCAGTTAATTAAGTAATTATTAATTAACAAAAGTAATTAGTAAAAATAACAAAAATAATTAACAAGATAATTAAATTAGAGTTTTTAATTAAACTTGATGGTTAATAAACAACGATACGGTAAAAACGGAAATACAGGGTCGCACACGCGTAACACGAAACGTACGGACGAAAAGTCAACCAGACGACTGAAGGAAAAATACCGATACACACGAACTAAAGCACGGCTAAAAATACCGGCCGTTACAAAATACCACATGTCACATAACATTTCCCCCAACTTCTCAGTCCAGGCCTCATATCCACAATTTACTCAAATCCCACTTAAAACCCGGGCTTTGATAACTCACCCTCATTAGAGATGACTGAGAATTATTCAATTCCATTGGTTAACATCATAAGTGACACGTTAGGGGTCTTGATGGCATGAGTATGCACATATCACTTCAACTGTCCATCATCAAACATAGGGTCATGCACTCACGTGACATGCCCTCTATCACAACATATCATCCACTCACAATTTCAATGTATACATACCATTCAAGCCTCTAATTTCACCAATCATCACCGTGACACAAAGCAAACACTAACATGTGCACGCTACTCAAATTATTGGATTTTGCATTCATTGAGGCATTTCATCGAACACCTGGCAGGCGTCATTTATATCAAAGCAACTCACTAACATTTACATGTGCCGAGAGCATGAACATTTATTTTACCATACAACAATATTAAGCAAGAATAATGAAAACCAATTAACCACATTTAATGAATAAGAATAGCACTTAAGGTATTCAGCTTGCAGAAATTGCAAGAACATCCATAAAGATCAACATAATACATCCATTTCTCTTGGGAATTTAACAAAACTTTATAAATGAAAGTTGAATATATAACAGTTATGAATCTACAGATAAAATTTCATGCAAAAATATGAACTATACGATTTATGGTGATTTAATTAGTGAAGTGTGTCAATTCTGTTTTTCAGACAGATTTTAGGGTCAGTGTTCAACACCAATTTTGGGCATGTTCTAGCCAGAATTTCGACATAAGAGTAGCTGATGAACTTTGAGAAAAACTTGTTTTCTTCCAACAAGACCAAAATCATAAAATTCCAAGATGTGTGCAGCTCTGTAGGACAAATTTACTAAACTGTGTCAACACTGAAAATCAAACAGGCATGTTGTGAAGATGGATTTATTTCTCCCAATTCCTGAATTGAAACTATATCAAAATTTATATGATTTTGGGGTAGAACTTCATAATCTACATGCTCATATTTTTTTCGAAATATGATTCGAGCTACAGTAATCAGGAACAAGGCAAAATCAGACATCAAAGTTTCTGAAATATAACAGAGATAGTTTTGCTAAGAATTTCAAGGGGAAAATTGTGAAATTGAAACATTTCTCATGCAATTTCACCATCACTAGTTCAAATTAAGTAATACATGTGATAAAATCTTAATAGGGAAAATTAATTCATGGAATTCCAAATTCAAGGGAGTTCCTACCTCAAGAAGCCAACTTTCTCTTCTCTTTCTCTTCTTCTTCTTCATTTTCTTCTTCTTCTTCTTTCTTTTTTTTTTTGAAGAATTTTCGGCCATGGTGCCATAGGGGCCGGCCATGGTGAGGGGGGGGGGGGGAGAGATGGAATGAGAAAGGGAAAGAAAGAATGAGAGAAAGGGCGAGAATTCTAGATTTCTCTCTCTTTTTCCCATCCTTTCTTATTCTTTTCTTATTCTCCAAGAAAGGAATATTCCAAGGGAATATTCCATGTAAAAATGACAAAAATACCCTCCCATGTTCCAAGTATTTACAAGTTTGCCATTACTTTACACACACAACTTGGGTATGTATGCACAGCAAATTTAGGCCAAAAGACCGTTTTGCCTCTAGTCTTTCTAAAAATTTACAGGGTTTGCCATTGACCCCTAACCCCTTTCACACTTGCATGGCTCTTCATACACACATCCAAGCCCATCCATGCATGCATACAAGCATCACACACACGCGTTTAACACATTCCTGTTGTTTTGCACCCACGACGTCTTTCACATTTCTCTCGCCTTCACACTTCGCATTCACTTTCCTTAGTTACGTGTTACGGCCTAATCACCCTTGCACTACGTCATATACATCATTATCTATGCTTACTTCATGCCCACGTATGCATCGTAGGTAGAAACACCACGTGTGTTCAGTAGAATACGCGTATAGTGCAAAATAGGGCATGCCATTAGTTCTCTCCAAAATTTAGTTACATACAGATTTACCTTTCACAAAATTTTTGGTACTCCCATAAAATTTTAAGGTTTTTCCATGCAAAATTTTCACAAGCGATCATCATAAATTTTGATTCCTTACGAATAAATTTTACATTCTTTCTAGACATCTCATTGTTATAGCCAGCGAACATATTCAAAAATATTTCTCATTTGTATAATAGACTAGAAATTGCGAGTGCCCAGAGGGCACAGATGCAGTCGTCGTCTGGGCACAAATGCGAAGAGAAGCGAGGGCCAAAGTGAAAAAAAACGTGGGTGAGAGAGAGCTGAGTGTCGGGGGCAAAAGGAGGAAAAGCAGGGACTACATCGCAAAACAATAAGGGATGCAAAGTGGAAAAAGAGCGATGGCAACCATGTAAATAGAGGGAAGTGGGAGAGACATTTGAGTTTTATGAAAAAGCATGGCAAGATTGCAAATAAGGGGAATGATGACAGCATTTAAACCAAAACCCCCAAAACCCCATACCAAACAAAGCCCAAAATCTCACCCACTCACCATTGGCCCCACCGAGATGAGATGGCTCAACATGGGGCAATCGTTTGTCCTACTGGACTTGTGAATGTGACAAACGTCACATCAAGTCCCCATTTATATAAGAGAACTAGTCATAACCTGTGCTCGTGGGTACGGTTCATTTAAGATTTCCCCCCGCGAAATCTTTGTTTCCCACAAAATTACTTCCACAGCTAAAATTGCACGGAACAACAAATTAGCGTAAAATATTTAGCGGCACGGGTGCCTTCGGTGCTGAACAACAAATTCAGCGCGGACGCCATCGACACGGAACAACAAATTAGCGTAAAAAAATCGGCGCGAGCACCGTCGGCGTGGAACAACAAAGTAGCGTAAAAAATTTAGCGGGCGCCTTCGGCGCGGGCAATTATTCTCGTCTTTGCCCAATAGATCGAAGAGACGGTGGGCCCCGCGTTGAGGGAGAGATTATGCGTTGAGAGAGAGATCATTCGATCTGCATCATTAAGTGCAAGTTAATGTTTTTTCTCAAATGCATTAACTGCGTGCACTCTCATATTCCCAAGAAACTTTCATTCCCCATAAAATTTCATTTCCCTAGAAATGTTTTTTTCCCTCCAAAACTTTCCACAATCTCATCTCAAACCATTCATTCCTCAAGATTAAATCGAAGCTGTCTTTCTATCAACCTGTTTGTCCTAGTCAGCCTTAGAATTAAAAAACAGTTGTGTTTTAATATATAGATTGCTATTGTACCGCATAAAATACCGTGCATTGTACTTTTCCCCCCAATTTGGGAAAAAGAGTAACTCTGATGGGACACTGATGTGATTTTTTTCCCCAAATTGAGAAAAAATACAATGCACCAGAGAGTCTGCGATGCATTTAACATTTCTATTAGATAATAGATAAGAATATAGAGGCTAGTTTTTGTGCTGATGCGCTTGCAAACTTGAGATGTCAACTGGGTGATGAATTACGGATCTGGGATCGCTAGCCTACTTATATATATCAACTACTTATCATGGATGTGAAGGGCACTGGAGTCCATGGGTCCACCTTCTATTTTTCCGTATCTTTCTATTTTTCCGATGAATAAAAAAAACAAGAAAAGCTTGCTAGTGTTGTGAGTTGAGGGAGGCCTTTGGCCTCCCTCCCCTCATCACTCTCCATTACTCCCCACTAAGTTAGTGGGGAGGCCCTTGGACTCCCAACTTAACATGAGAGTTTTATAAATATAGTACCATGGCTATTTGCCATGGTTAATCCCCTTCTAACACGTTATCAGCACCGAAGCTCTCATTCTTTTGAGCCTTTTCTCCCGTATCCCTTCAAATTTAGCCCACTACGCGCTAAGGAATCTAATTGTTGCAGAGAACCGTTGCAGAGAACTGTTGCGACGATCTTTTAGGGTGTCACTTCCTAAGAAGAACTGAGGGGATAAATGCCATAGATGCGGCATGACTGGCCATTGGTCCAGAATCTGCCGCACTCCTCGCCACCTCCAGGAACTATATCAGGCGAGCCAGAAGTCTCTGCCTGAAGCAAACTTGGCGGCTATTCAGCCACCAACGATGTTCACTGCAATAGACTTCGAGAACGACTACCTGCTCAATTAAGCTTCATCTTTTATCTATGCATTTAAAATTCAATGTTACTTCATCTTTAATTTGCTTAAGTTCGTCTTTTTCATTGACTTAAATAAAATTTAGTTTTAATTATAGATGAAGTATGGAATATTGTGGACAGTGCCTCGTTGCACTGGTGTAGCATTGATATTGCTCCCACATACAACGAGACTATAAGATGCAAATTCTCCTTATAAACATATAAGAAATCTCCACTTTTCAAGGATATTTCTTTTATAGAAAATAACTTGAAAATTGTGGATAATATTTATTGAATATCAATATGTAACTCGTCAAGAAAATGTCCAGAAGACCATCTACTTACGATTTCATTGGACCCCCGTCGGGCCCCTATAATTACAGATATTCATCCTATAGAATGCCAACTTGATTAAGCACCAGAAGTGCCTTTCATTGCCATAGTTTTTAACTCTGGCAAAAATAGACTTGGTCATCCTGGATCAGCGATGATGGACGCATCATCAAATGAATCCATTGGAGAACCTGAAGATTCTTCAAAAGGTTGAGTTTCCTTGTCCCCCTTTGTCATAAGGGAAAACTTAGAGAGAGACCTTCCCTCCTGAAAGTGGGTTTAGAGTCTCCTGGCTTCATTGAGAGAATACATGGTGACCTTTTGCGGGCCTATTCACCCCGCAAATGGACCATTTTCGGTACTTCATTACTGTACTGATATATGCATCTACTAGATGGTTTTCTGTGTACCTTCATATTCACTCGCAACATAGCTTTCTCAAAGCTAATAATAAGGGTGAATTCACCATTCATATCATCCAAGACTACTGCCAAGCAACTGGCATTGAAATTGAACATCCTGTAGCATGTTCATACTCAAAATGGGTTATCAGAGTCTCTGGTAAAGAGACTCCAATGGATTTCACGTCCATTGTTAGATTCCAGTTGCATGTTGATATTTAGGGACCAACAAGCTGCACTCCGCATCGCTTATCACGATACGGCCCGCTTGTGGCCATATCTTATTGCTGATGCCGCTTTCTTATGGTTTACCACCAAGTCTTGATAAATGTGAATTTGATGAGTAAAGTCTCATTGTAATAGGCACGCAGTCTAAAGAAGCCTGAAGCTTCTGAGACCATATCAGGGGACACATAAGTCCTCATCTCGTTATGATCCGCATACTTTTTCTGTGTGACGTTGAGATCCAGAAGATCCTTCACATTCAGACTAAAGTACATCAATTGACGGATAAAATTGTGGACAACCAGAAGATTGTTCGTTCACACGTCCCTGCTGCCAACACGCCAGCTAGGATTGACATTCCCAAAGATGGATGCAATCCACCGGCAGCAAAATTGGCTGTACCTCATTTGAAAAGAGGACGCCGGCCAGGTTCAAAATAAAAATTTCCTCATAATATGAAGATTCCTGGATATATAAAAATGATCCAACCACAGGCTTCTGAGCTCAGACCAGCAACCTCTCCCCTCCTAATTTCCCCTGCAGATGAAACAACAGGAGAAACATCATTATATTACGTACGTACTGGAGAGGTACTGGACATATATAGCACAGTCGTCGTCGACGGTTTTGCTTTCGCTATTGCCGTTCACGTCGCTGAATACGACGATCACATCTACCCACTTTTCTATAGCGTAAACGCATAGAATGGCCAAATTGGGATGAGGCAATAAGAGTAGAGCTGGACTCACTCTTGAAAAGCAAAGTCTTTGGACCAGTAGTCCATACACCTGAATGTGTAAAAACCTGTGGAATATAATTCGAATTTCATAAAGAAATTGAAATGAAGGAAATGTGATCATTTTCCTACTAAGCCTACACTTCTCTGCAAAAGCCAATACATGCAGCTCATGGACGTTGTGACTGCATATATATACGGCAATATAGATATAGAGATCTATATAAAACTTCCAGAAGGGTATACTCTACCTCCAGAGATGAAAGAGAAACGTAGAAACGTCTTCTCCATAAAGGCTACAAAGATCATTAGTTGATCTTAAGCAATATTCTGCCCTGGTATCTTTTTCGAAAGATCGTTGACAGGATTCGTTATATTTGCCTTACATATGGTCGACTTAAAGCTAATAGGATCTCCAACAGAAACCATTGAGTTTTCAGATAGCTTTAAAGCATACCTTGGAAATGAAAAACCTAAGTATAACGATCATCATGATGATGATATTAATCATCCTGAAGATGACAATGATCATCCTGAAGATGAACTATCATCCTGAAGATGACATTAATCATCCTGAAGATGAACTATCATCCTGAAGATGAACCATCATCCTGAAGATGACATTAATCATCCTGAAGATGAACTATCATCCTGGAGATGAACCATCATCCTGAAGATGACATTAATCATCCTAGAGATGAACTATCATCCTGGAGATGAACCATCATCCTGGAAATGAACCATCATCCTGTAGATGACATTAATCATCCTGAAGATGAACTATCATCCTGGAGATGAACCATCATCCTGAAGATGACATTAATCATCGTGAAGATGAACTATTATTAATCATGCCGGAGATGTCTCGGCTTACATATTAAACACCTCCGTGGTGGAACCCTTTCATATTCTTCATACACCTGGAGTTTACGAAGAATGATGTCATTTTTGCAACCTATTAAAAATGGGTGCTTATTTATGACACCTTCCAGTAGCTGGAAGAGGGGGAGGACATCCTAGATCCCGAAGAGCCTAGCTCTAGTGTATTATCTGGCCAACTGCACGTATCTTTGATAGAACGTCTCCAGTAAAGTTGTTAACCAGATGCAGTGTTGTCCTGGAGAGCAACACTAGACCAAGGATAGGCTGCTTCTGCGCAACTTCCAAGGGTCAAAGAATATATATTGCATATGCAGGTTTAAAGATCATCGCGATGCCTGAAACACAATAGGCCGACCACCTCCTAAATATATACACATCATCATCCAATATCTACATCTTCTGAGAAGCTCATCATCATCCACGAAGCAAGTATTGAAAACGCCCAGCCAGGTCTAGCAGTACCTTGCAGACACACTGAAGACTGATTCAAAGAATACTTTAGTGGAGTCATCTACCAACTTCGAAGAGCATTACACTCCAGAGCGACTCTGCCTTCCAATAGCCGCTAGATGAGTGAAACTTGTACAGATGAGTGATAATTGTATTTTCTTTCAGAACATGATGGATGTATAGACGAATAGGAGATGACTGTATAGATACATAGGAGATCTGCAAGCCTGAAGCTTGTACAGATCAGGGGGAGTCCCTCGATAGTTGTACTCTTTTCCCTTAAGCTGCTGGTTTTTCCCACTGGGTTTTCCACAGCTAAGGTTTTAACGAGGCAACCACAGTGGCTCTGGATCCAGAAGTATCCACCCCATTGGCATACTGAATCTTGAAGTATTCATATGCTTAACCCAAGGTAATGGAGAGATGAGGGGGAGTGTTGTGAGTTGAGGGAGGCCTTTGGCCTCCCTCCCCTCATCACTCTCCATTACTCCCCACTAAGTTAGTGGGGAGGCCATTGGACTCCCAACTTAACATGAGAGTTTTATAAATATAGTACCATGGCTATTTGCCATGGTTAATCCCCTTCTAACAGCTAGGGGCTTTTGCAAATTGTTAAGACTTCGGGCTTAAATCAAATTGATTACGGAGACAAGGGCAAATGAAACTATTCCCAAAATAAAATCCTCATTTAAAAATAAAAAATAAAAAATAAAAGCACACACTCTCGTCCGTTCCCATGACCCCAATCTCCCTCATCTTGCCCCAATCTCCCAGCCTCGTCGCCCCGCCTCCCTTCCTCCCCACAGCCCACCTCAAGACTCGGCCGGAATTGGAGAAGCCGGCCGTCATGACGTCTTGGTTGAAGCAAACCCTAGGGCAGCGGTTCAACCCCATGGGGATCTCCTCATTCGCCGACGTAGTCGCCAAGGACCCACAGCTCGCCCTGCCCCACATCTCCGTCCCTGACATACGCCACCTCGATTGGCACGAGCTCCGACGCCTAGGGTTTCGCGGCATCGTGTTTGATAAGGACAACACCCTCACTGCTCCTTACTCTCTCTCGCTCTGGCCCGCTCTTGAGCCGGCCTTTCAGATCTGCCGATCCGTGTTCCCCGGAAAAATCGCGGTTTTCAGTAACTCAGCAGGTGCCAATTTTGTGCTTTATGAGAATTTTTGTGTGGATATTTTGGTATGATTTTTGATGAATTTATTTTTGTTTTAGGGTTGTGTCAGTATGATCCGGATGGGTCTGAAGCAAAAGCGACGGAGGAAGCGATTGGGGGGATTCATGTGATAAGGCATGGCAAGTAACTCTTAGTCCCCTGTTGATTTACATTTTTTTGAAGTTTTTATTTTTATTTTTATTAAAGAGTTTAGGAGACTCTAAACCATATGTTATATACGAGACTTTGATTTCTGTGTTTGCCCATCGAAAAGACATGAACGTTCCATGACTGTAAATTATCGCATGTCGAAGTACCATACTTCGAGAAAAATTGCATTTTGTTTAGTTTGCATAGGAGAGTTGATGGAAATGGTGAGCTTCTGCTTTTTTATTCAAACAAATTTGTTTCCAACTGGCTAATAAAATATAATTGCTGCAGACTATATGCTGTAGACTAAGAAATAGTTGAGGAATGTCTGTTGTCGGTAGCCATACCTAAACTAGCTATTAGGTACTAGTAAAGAGTCTAAAAACTAGATGTATGTAGTTATTAAATCTATAAGCTATTGAAATTCACCAAATGATTCATGGTCCATTTTAAATTGTCCATTTAACTTTTTTTTGAAAAGTAATTATACTTCAGTAACTAACAAGTAATGTACAGATTACACCTAGCAAACCATAGACATCTAATCTATTTTTGGACGTAGAGGGGAGAGAGGACACAATAGTCGTCATCTCCTACTAGCCAATCCTAGAAAAGAAAATCTAAAGATATCGAGACATGTCTAAATTAAGATTACAGACTAAGTCCAATTCCCAAGGGCAATGCGAAAATTCTAATTTCCTTCTTTCTAGCTGATTGATGCACTGAGCACTCAAATATCTTCATAAATATATCTGAAAATGAGTATCTTGTGCTTACTAGTGTTATTGAATACCCTTCTATTTCTTTCATGCCATGAATGCTATATCACTGCACAGATAGTTAAGCGTGCTATACCTGAAATTTTAGCCATATTTCTGAACCGAACATGTAAGAGGAGAACGTCTTCTAATAGGTTCCCGATAGGACTAGCAGAGATACCTAGCTTCAATCTACATAACTCCCATAGATACGAGGTGTATGACAAATCAAATAATAGATGCTTTATGGTCTCCATAGAGTGCTGATAGAGGACAGAAGATGTACTGGGAACTGAAATATTCCTCTTTATAAGATTATCAAATGTCAGCAGCTTATCATTCAACGCCCTAAGCAAACAAATGGACATTTTTGGGCAACAGTTTGAAAACTAGACCATGTAACTTTGGACAAACTAGAATTATGCTTTATTTATATCCATATGGTTCTTCATTATCGTCAAATAATCAATTAATGAAGATGATACTTCTTTGTGGTCTTCTCGGGTTAGATGTATAAACAAGCCTTCTTTGAAAGATGCATACATCACAGAGGTATTAGAGAATGTGAATCATGGAGAACACGTTAGAATAGAGTTTCAAATGGATCCTTTTTTTTTCACTTGTACAGAGAATACTCTTGAAGAATCTCCTCAAAATTACAGTTGCGGTTGAGCATGATTGACTATTTACATTCTTTTGTTAGCACTAAACATCTGTATTTGTTTAGTCTAAGAGGGATTCTCACAATGTAATATACTTTTATCTAGATAATGTCTTTAGCATCCCAGCTCTTAGCTTCCTTCCATTGAAAGATATCAAATATCATTGCTCCAAGGTTGTGACAAGATGGATTCATATGTGCTTCCTAACTATTGATCTTTTTACTAATTAGAACATTTTCTCCACTTTTCAGCCTTCCATATCCCCTAATGGCATCTTAAGTGGGGTCCTTATTGCAACCTTCATTTCGACCATCACAAACACCTAGGTCTTCATTGACGTCAATCATTTACCTTCACATGTTGGATCATGGATCTTAAAATCTAGATCATGTCTTTCGCAGCCCAACTCTTAGATTCCTTCCATTGAAAGATATCAAATATCCTCGCTCCAAGGTTGTGACAAGATGGATTCATATGTGCTTCCTAACTCTTGACCTTTTTACTAATTAGAGCATTTGTTCCACTTTCCAGCCTTCCATATCCCATAATGGCATCTTAAGTGGGAGTCCTTAGTGCAACCTTCATTATGACCATCACAATCACCTAGGTCTTAATTGACGTCAATCTTTTGCCTTCACATGTTGGATCATGGAGCTTTAAATATTGACTAATTTTGATACACATTGGACACATTGTATCGGATTTTGAGTTATCTAGAACTATACTGGATGATGTTATGATATGGCATGAATATAGTCGATTTGCTTTTTGTAGCATCTGATGATATTAGCTAATGTATATACCACCCGATATTATTGCATATAGAACATCATAATCCAAATTAGGTATTACTATATTCATGTATATTTCTATTCCACCACCTACTATCTTATACAATATGTTGGAAACACAGTTGACATTCCGACAATTATTCTAAAAAATATGCCGGTGTGTTTTTAATTTTCTTAGTATTTTGTGATTTTTTTTAATTTTTTTAAATTAAGAAACAACTTTAATGTCATATACTTCCACTACTTAAAATATTGATATCATAAAACTTCGATTGGTGCTAATATTGGTATTGAGGTTTCAAAACATTGTTGGGTCTTTATTTTCACCTATCGTCACTGCACTTTTGTCTAGTGTGGCCTTGGTGACCATTTTCACCTTTAGGTGCAGGTTGGATGGAGCTCTATTTTCCATTACATCTCTTCGCTCGTTCATCCATGCTCTACATTTGAGCAACAATCATTTTTCTTCTTTAACATCCGTTGTAAAGGACTTTGGGATTGCATCACAGTGCATCAGAATTGGCGATTATCTATCGGAAACTATGTGGGGATGTTATCTCTGACTCGTAGTCTAATTTGCCTTAGATATATATTGAAGCTTAAGTTGGGTCACACCATGTAGATTGTATAGAAAGTGAAAGGAGGGGGATTGGTTGCAAAATGATATGCATGTTGTCGTTCCTGACAATGCACATGCAAGATAAATGGTTGGCAAATGAGAATATCGTCATGCTTATACCCATTGGATGTGAATAGAAGAATATCTATTCTCAAGTTGAAGAATGACCAATCAAGAGAGGTGGTTGGCACCATCTTATATTTGTTTAAGGTCGTGTATATGATTTCAAATCTCTTTACTCTTTATTGTACAAATATTTATAGTGCTTATTTGACTACATGTCAAGAATGTGCAGCATAATTCAAAATTCAAATGCAGTTTCCAGAGCTTAAGAACCCTACAAAACTACCCCCCAAATGAATTTTAGAATGTATCACACTATCAAATATTCACGGGAGTTTGTGAGTGATGTATATGTTTAGAGGACTCTGGCATGGTGAAAAACATTTGGTAGGGCATGACACCGCGCTTGAAGCCCAAGTATGATGATAGTTTGACATAGCATACTGTCCCAGTACACTATGTAGTGCTCTCCTTTCCTCTGGAAGGAGGAAATCACTAGAACTTAACTGAAGCCTATTTATCATGTTGGTGGACTACATTAGGGGGCTCTCTCTGTTTACATGCAACTGGGCATATGCCATGTCTTCATGTTCAATTTCTGCCACAGGAGAAGATTTTTTTTATTTCAGATATATGTTAGAAAAATGTTGTGAGTTCTAAAAATCCTTTTCTGGATGGCAGAGCTTAAGAAGCCAGGCGGAACTGCAGAAGACATAGAGAAGTACTTTGGTTGTTCAGCCTCACATCTTGTCATGGTAACATTCAAGACTTATTCAGTACCCCTTCTCTTTGCTGCTATTTTTTATTAAATTTGTTTGTTCCCATTCCAGGTGGGAGATCGGCATTTCACGGATATTGTTTATGGAAATAGACATGGCTTTCTGACCGTCCTAACTGAACCTTTAAGCCTTTCTGATGATCCTTTCATTGTCAAGCAGGTCTGTGCTTATCCGATTCATTTTTTCTAGACATTTTTATCCATTTGATGCTGAAATACTCAGAAAGATGATGACTTGAACTGACGGGAGCATGTTTCCATTTAGAAACATAACATTTGAGCCTGCAATTCTACCCCTCTTGGCGATTTAGTTCTCATTTCCTGAACTTGTGAAATTCTGCTCATTCTAACTTAATTTAGTAAAGGGCAAATTGCACTCAAACCATGTTTCACAATAGGTACGTAACTGCTAACCCATAATGTATGGAACTTACACTGAGACTGACCGAGTTAGCTCCCAAATTTCTAGTTTAGGGTTTGTGTGTGTGTGTGTTTTAATTTTTTATTTTTATTTATTTATTTATTATTATTATTATTATTATTATTATTATTATTATTATTATTTTTTTTTGGGGGGGGGGGGGGGGGGGTCCTAAGAGCACCTTACCCTATTGAGTTGATTCAGGGGTCTCAGTGTTAACTCCATACATTGAATTTATTTGTCACATACACACCATAAAACTAGATGGTTTGAGTGCAATTCACCATTTATTAAAATTTAGAGGGAACATTTGCTCATATTCTCTTTTTTCTATTAATACATGATCCTTTTAGCCTGCGGGAGAACGTAACTTTGCATCTCTTGTTTCTCGTAGTGCAACATTTTGCTCTGGCACAAACCTCACCACTCGGTACATTCAGGAGGCTATACAGGAGGCCGATCAATAGTGCACAAATTTATCAACCTTAAATTTCCTTTAAATGCCCATCAGTATTGGTCAAGTAGCGTTGCTATGGCATGAGATGTAGGAGCTGATAGAACATATAGTTGGCTTTAGAATCAATCGTCATTTCCCACTTTCATGGTGAATTGTGTAAGAATATAGTATCTTCCTTCCATATGTTTGATGATTACTTTTTGTTTGATCATATGTGTGTTCCTACTAAGGATCAAAACTTTGAAGTCCCTTTTCATTTGTCTATCAAGATCTTGAGTTATTTATGTTGTCATGGACATCCAGAATATGGGCATGGGCCATGAATTATGACTCACTACATTTTTGGCATATGTAAATTCACATGAGGTTAAATTGAAAATTAACATAAAACTGGGAACTTCAAAGCCTTCAGAGTTGAAAAAATGTATATATATTTAAAAAGATGATAAGGTAGAGGTTGTCATTTACTAATTATTTGATAAAGATATACTATTGGGGTTGATGGTATTAAATTTGATGTAATGATGATATGCACTAGAGTTGGATTGAAATTTTAGGTTAGTCACTGACATCCCAAATTACAATCCTAACTCCAAATGGGACGCCGGTTTTTTTCTTTTTCTTTTTTTTTGGGGGGGGGGGGGGGGGGGGGGGGGGATTATAATGGTGGAGATAAAATTTGAGAAGTCTTCATTGCGTGTGCTTGACCCAGCTTAGTTGTTCAACCTACAAAAAGATATTATAACCTGAATAATATCTCACACCAAAATAAGGAGCATCTTAGTCATGTTTTCTATCGCATGTGATCTTCGAAACTATTATGGTCTGCCATTTGATGATGTGTCAACATATCAATTTAGTGAGTGGACTAATCATCTACTCTAAGTGTCTGTATAATTATAGGTTTAAACCTGTGTATTGCAGGTTGGTTGGAATCAAACTTACATTGTCATATTCATGTCCATGGAACAATGTAGGACAAGAGCCATGCTCTACAAATTACCGTGCTTAGAATGATGAACTGAAGATTCATATGTGCACTTGAAGACTAATGAAGAGATGGAGTCAAATTCAACATTGTGTAGACCATATTGATCAAGCGAGCATAAAAAACCATTGCAATATTTAGAAACTCCATGTAAATTGTGTTGGACATAGCGACGGGGACTTGGCTACATATGATAGGAAACCTAGGGCCCATTCCCAAGCCTCCATACATTCTGATTGACTCTAGACTCCCCTTGCTATCAGATTGCACGTAAGTGTTCTACACGTAAGCGTTGGGGTAGACACTTAAGTGTTGACCCAACCTACCTATTCCTTGTGTATTCCTTGTCTATGCTTGTTTGGCTTATAACAGTTTTAGGATTCATTGTGGGTCAAATTTGAGGAGTGGTTGTGCTTGGTTTATCCATTTTTAGTTTAAATGGCAACTGTGTATGGTTTCAATGAAAATGTCAGCCTGCTCCACAGAACTATGGTTAAGCACATTTCCCCGAAACTGACATAAAGAAGGAACCGGTAACCATGTCCTGGTGATGGATTTGATTTAGATTGATTTGACAAACCCTTTAAGAGCCTTTTGAGCTCTTCCATCTGTTTGGCAATTTGAGGAGATTTTAGGTGCTGGCCTTGGCACAATTTGTAGCCATGGATTAGATAGTCGATGACCTCAGCCATGTTAATTTGATAGCTGAAATCCTTTTTGTCTCCTTGTTTGGCTTCAGTAGAGTCTAAATTCATTGGTGGCTATTCCGACTCTTTATATTGCCCATCAAAGCACGCGTACCCAGAGAGTTTCCTCTTTCAGTTTAACTGAATTTTGATGTAGTCTGTTGACAGACTGAGCTGAACAGGTTTGCCCCATTTTGCCTATTATTCGGTCCTTCGGAAATTCCCACTCAATGTGATTGTTAACTTATTACAACGACCTGAATTTAATTGAAAATCTCTTTGGCCATGTTTTCTATATATCAGACTCATTCAAGTCAGAGAAGTAACCAAGTGATGTAACCAACTGATCAAACTGCTGAATTTAAAATCTGTGCTGAAACAGTCTTGTCTGTAAAAATGCTCTATGGAGTCAAAACCTTTGATACTTGGAGGGAATTTTTTTAGTTTAGCTTGCATCAGTTGCTGTGGTTTTCAAGTTGCAATGTAACAGTCTCAATTGTGTTTTTTGTGTGAGATTACTGTGAGCAAAATTGTTGTAATTGTGTTATGTAAACTGAGAGAACACGTGTAACATCTTCTGCTTTTGAGGTCACTCTTTGGGACAATAGCAGGTGAAAGTCTGAGTTAAACGTCTTATTCTTGGGGTTAGGGGTAGGTGGGTTTACTTAAGGTTCTGAAGGAAGCTGGTAGCAGTGGGTTTTGGGAAAATCCTAGGAAAAAGGCCATCAGGTGGTGGATGGAAGAGGGGTTGCTTTCGAACCACCTAACCATAGTCTCTTTTGCTCTCTCTATCTTCTGTCCGCTTAACTCGACTGTCTCTACTCATTTACACTTGGTATATTTATTATACTGTGCATCTATGCATTATACTGCGACTGATAATAACTCAGGCAGATCGATGAAGTTTCAAGGTTTACCCTAGGGTAGACCCCATTCTCTTTCTGAACTGACAGTATGCATTTGCTCTCAGTTAAATCGAGGCCCATAATTGTTTTGCCATATTCACCCCTTCTAGGGCATTCATATGGTCTTCAATAGTTGCACATGGACATGCCTTATAATGGCTGGTGCTGAAACTCCGAGCACATGTGAATAATAGTCTGGAATAAATAATTAGAATGTGATGAGGGTTACATGTCTATAGACTGGAGGATAAAGTGCTTATGCTCATTTGAGGCCAACTTGGTCAATATTTCAGATTCTAGAGTATTTCTCAAGACCGATTAGAGTGCAAAGTCCAACAAGCATGCTGTTTTAATCATGTCCATAGTATGACAACCTTATCATCTTTAAATTCCTTATTGGGTGGTTTTGCAAGAGGTTTTAATTGTAAGCATATGAAGGTTAGATGTGAAACACAAATCAAAGAGAGAAATAAAAGAATCCACCAAATCCACTAGAGGAGCAAACACTCTGGACTTTCCTAGACAATGGGAATAATCCTAGACCAGGTAAGAATCTAGACCAAAGGTTAGATGGTAAGTGTCGCTATAGGGACTCATATCCAAGAGATTAAATATCTTAAAATATATGGTACCCAAGGAACCTTATATAAGACAAATATAAGATGCTATTCTAGGTTCCTGGATGCTAATAGGACTTAACATGGGACTATGTTCAGCATACCTTTTGATAAGATGGGACTCAACGCTATGCGTAGAATTACCAGAGTTGCAGTTCTGTTCGTCAGTGAACTTTCTTTTCTCCTCTCTAGATTTAAAAGGTTTTGGCCCGATGGTCTTAGATCGCTTTCCAGACATCCAAAGTGATAATTACAACCCTGTGTATGCCCAAGTTGTTACTGTATCGTGTTATTGCTAGTGTTTTGTTGATTGTCAATGAATTTCTAATCAAAACAGCCGAATCAATTGATGCAGCATATTTTCTGACTGCAATGCGGATCACATGAAGCTGACAATTCCCTGCATTTCCTGGACTAGAATGTTTAATTTCCTAAACTCTGTACTTTGTTTCACGTGATGTTTAGAACTCATTCGTGGTCGCAACTCATTAGATGAATATTTCTCATCTGTCTAAATTTTACATCTGCTGATGTGCACGTTTTCATAATCTTATCGAAGTTGAATCCCTCCTGAATTTCAGCATATGTATTATTTATTTATTTATAGGTCAGGAAACTAGAGAGATATCTGGTCAATCGGTGGTGCCAGCAAGGATTAAAGCCAGTCAAGCACAATCTATTATCGCAAGCCACACAGTGTGTAAAAGCTCCAACACTGTAACAATTGTTTTTTATCATTATAGATACATTATTTGTTCTTCTCCATCTCCCCCCCTGTCTCTCTCCCCCCCTCTTAAAACAAGAAATTTTGTAGCTTACGCAAATTGTCGCAGCCCAGTGTTTTTGGTGAATAATCAGGCTGCTCGAGCAATCAGAACACTAGCGGAAATTGAAGAAGATGGATTGTTTTGAGACAAAAAACGCAGGTGTCGCCTGAATCTTTCGGAAAGCACACTATGAGAATAATCAGGCGGCGGGGTTCTGGGAACCACACTATGAGAATGAACTGAATATGGGGGTTTCCAAAGGTTGTAGCTGGAGTGAAAATGGCATGTTGCTTCAACTACGATGTTAAAACTGAACACGTGGTCGGAGATTCTAACAGCGCCAAGGATGCAAATTTTCAAGCCAGTGCAATGCTAAATGGAACAGATACAACACAAATGATGGCATGGAACCGTGCAGCACTGGTAAATATGATTATGGCCCATGAAACTCATTCAGTTGGAAATGTGCTGCACATAAGCACATTGGTAAATAACCTACCCTAATGTCCGTATGAGCTCTCTTAGCTATTATAATTTAATATCGAAATTTGGCGAATCTAGTTTTTTGTTATCAATATGAGACGTTATAAAAATTTATTATACATTTGAGGGCTGCTGAGTCAGCGGTCTTTGTCCCAGTCACAAGCTGATTGGGACAAAGGTCATATCGTCCTACTTTGCAAAAAAGTCACACACTTTTACATATTTGTATGTTCGCGATCCTCCTCATTCCACTTTGCAAAAACCCATAAAAACTCTCTCAAACTCACATAATTGCATCTTTGGTCTATGGGCTTTTTCCTCTCTAACTCATAAGGTTTTTTGGGTTTATTCTTTTACCCCCGACGATACCGACACATACATCTACACTCCTCGTTCCAAACAAGGGCTGTTCACCTAGGATTGTCCTAGGTGGCACTATTTGTGCCGTCACAAGTTGACTGTGGCAAACCCCTTCCACTTTTGCCCATTGGTCTCCCTCTATTTAGATGGTTGCCACTGTCATTCTTTCTCCCTTTGAACCCCTCTTATTTACTTGTTTGCCATTGGTATATTTACCCATTTAACCCCCGATGCTACATACACAGCCACACTTCTCACACGTTTTTTGTTGCATGCATGCACCGCATCCTATTTGTGTGGGGTTTTTTTTGCACCGTGCGTATGTTATTTCTAGTAACACAATATTAAAAGGATGCCTAATGTATGTGGCTGAAGACCGTCCAATCAATTCAACATTCAAACTAACATAAAGAAATTTCAGCACGAATCTGTTGAGACAAAAAAGTTGCACCCAAGAAAAAAAAAAGGGAAATCAAAAGAGTGTCCTGATCGTATATTAGATATAGCAAACCCTATCCGATCTAAATATGACATGATTACTATTCTCACCATAAAACGTGTCACATACACAAACATACAAAAACGACGATTGGCCCTAGTCAGGATAACTACCGACCTACCACATTCCGACGACCAAGTCAGCATTCCTCCTAAATTCTTGTTTTGTACATATACTAGTCAACTAAGATTTTCACCCTTCAAAATCTTACTTCTCCCCAAAATTTGTGACAGAATAAACTTGCATAACATTCAGGTCTCGGATAGACAAATACCACGCTCTTCTGTTATCCAACGGATAAAAAAACATCTGTGGTTAATATTCCCTTCGTTGATTCAAAATGATGAAAACCCCCCTTCAAACAAATACAGTAATTTTATTGAGATTTAGCATCCAGATTTACAATGTTAGTCGGGAGGGGGCTTTGAGTCATTTCCTAATTTCCCGTGTGGAGGGAGCCACCTGCTTCCTACATACGGACAGTTAAAGAGCACTTACGATCGGACAAAAGACACGAAACCGAGCCCTGAGGGCGGAGGAAGAATTGAAGCCCTTTCGTCCACCGTCTCCTCTCCTTTATGAGTATTGCCTCACACACGTTTGGGCTTTGAATAACCGAGTGCACATATTTGCGTGTATGCTGATTGAATAATAGCACACACACGTTTGGGTTTTGAATAACCGCACACACGTTTGAGCAGATACACACGTTTTTTGGATTAAAAAATGAAAAATGTAAAGTCCTAGTCACCAAGCACAGTCAGCATTTTCGTCCTAGTAATATTTTAGGTGCCACATAGGACAAAATTCAAAAAAGGTCGTCAATTGTATAATAGAAATAGATATTTATGGTTTTCTTTGCCTTACCACCTCTTATCATCCAATCTGCCCTCAAATCTCTACATTTGCATGTGGGGAGGCGCAGATTAGACCATCCTCTTTTTAGATCATGTGGGTTTACATATTGAAAAACTGACCGTATTTACAAGTGTAACTTGTAATCAACTACAGACCGCAATCAACTTCATGAATTCTTACTCCACATAAAACTTGTCTTTTTTGTCGGTGCCATCTCCGATAGGCATTTGCCCCAATTTGATCTTAATTGTCTGAAGTCCAACCGTCGTGGGTCGAATCCCACATGCCACACATACCACATCACGCATATACTTTTTTTATACATAGGAAAGTATGAAACATGGGTCGTGGAACACGGGTAAATTCGCCCTGATCGCTTAACTCCAAACACGGAGAAGCCAGGTATCCATCAGAGCCATAAAAGCTGGAAAATAAAGAAAATTAAAAGAGAATAGGAACAATGTCGAATCCGAGCCTCCACCAAGACACCTGGAGGATTCAACCACAAGGGTGAACACCGAAGCTCAGGCATATAGTCTTAGACTGAATGTCTATGTGCACTAAGTAAGTCTTTTAAGAATCAAATTAAACCTATGCAATTCATAAAACACGGTAATAACACATCATTTTTGCCTTCTAGGTGTTTTATTGCAAATTTATATTCTATCTTGAATTTCCAAACTAAAAATTTAAAACCATCACTAAATTAAAATAAAAATTCAATCACCGGAGCTCACTGACGGTGGAGACTGAAAAGAAATGGAAAGCAATCGCCGCCATTTTTGGGAGTTTGCTGGAAATAAAAGCAAGAAAAGACAAGGTAGCCCGATTTGACACTCTTTTTAGGCTTGAGGCCGAGGCTGGCAATGTCGACGATGCTATAAAGATTAAAGAATATAAAATCAAAGTGGCGATGGGCGCCGGCGATGCTGCAAAGGACTACGCGGCGGGTTTCGCCGCCGGCGTAGCAACCGTCGTCACCGGCCATCCATTCGACACCGTCAAGGTTTTTGCCCTGATCTTTCCACACTGTTACTTTCTAATTTTAATTGCCATTATCTCGTTTCATCCATGTCTAGGGTTCAAGCTCGTTGATGAACGCTTTGTAATTTTGCAGCAATTCTAGTTGGATTGTTGATTGTTTAAAAGCAAGGGGTTTCTAGGGTTTAAGCTCTTTGTATTTAATTTCATAATCTTTTCACTAGGGTTTATGTTGAAAAGGACATACTTTTTTCTCTGCAAAAAAGGGGACGACATACTTTTACATGCCGTGATCCCCAGTGGACATTGAGAAGAAATGTCCGACATTAGAACGTAGTCTTTATTGGAAAAGTAATATGGTTCACGTTCTAAATTAGATGGATAGGGTCAACGGGAAAATATTGGGCTAATCTGTTTTGTTATAGAAGAAATTCATATGGCGATGTAGCATTAAATGGTTGATATCATCACCGAGCAGTTGAGAGTTATGCAGCATTGCTAGCAGAAGCAATGCAGATCACCATCCCGTTTGTTTGGAATTTTTATTAGTTAAACATGAACAGACACTGCTTGTAATTAGATGACTACTTCAAAGTGGGGTTTTGACTGCAGAGCAGTTCTTTGTGCTTGTTATACCAGGATGGCTTAGCAATAATATCAGAGGGCTTTGTAGGTGAGTTAGTAACTTAATACTTTGCATTTCTAGTTACTTAAAATCACTCTGTTCTCCCATAGCTTGGAGAGGGAATAGCTCCAAAATAAACTAGATTTCAGTGGGATGAGGTAGGATTCTTTGGAGAAAGTTACGGGGAATAAAAAACAATGTTTGCGTCCACATGTTGTATCAAACACCAGAGGCAAAATTCAAGGTTTAATTCAGGGGTTTGGGTTAGAATTCAAAGGATAAGTTTTGGTATGGCACATTTGCGGGTTATGGTTTTGGAAGAGTGATTCGAGGGTTGTGGTACTGTGACTTGGGAGTTTTGGTAAATTGTAGAAGGCAAGCAATTGCCATTCTGTGCATGTACTATAATCTGAACTAAAGGGTAAGCAATTGGCATTCTGCGCATGTACTAAAATCTCAACTAAAGGGTCAGTGTCATATTTAGGTTATGTTTGGCGTTGCTTTTGCTTTTGCATTTAATTTTTGTGTGTGGAAAATGGACTTATTTAAAAGTGCTTTTTATGGGAGGCCTTTTAGATTAATTATGTGTTTGGTAATTGAAAAATTCTAAGTGCTTTTAAAAACAAGCATTTAAAATATAAATGTCTGAATAAAGTCTATTAAACACGAGCGTATACACATAAGATTTTTGATCATAGTTGGGGAGAGAGGGGAGATAATAAAATAAAAGTTGGTTAGAATTAGGTGATGGTATACAAGGAAAAACAGAGAGAGAAGAGGACAGTGGGATTTTGCTTCTGAATAAGAAACCAAAAAATAGTTTTTCAAAAACAACCTATTGACATCTGCTTATTCTAGAAATACTATTTCAAAGTGGTTATCAAACATATTTTAAAGGGAGAAAACACCTATCTGCTTTAAAAATTGTAAAAGTACTTTTTAAAGCAATGCCAAACAGAACATTATTGTTATTGGAATACTTTTCTTTTTACAAGCATGCCATTAATTGCTAGAGCAGGGAGATCCCCAAATTGTGTGATGCTTTTATACTTTTATTGTAAGGCATCTCGAATGACGAATGGATTGGATCATTCTTTCTTTATGTGCTAACTCTAGATTCTTGGATTTAACATAACATCGGTACAAAATCCTTTTTTTTTTGGGGGGGGGGGGGGGGGGGGGTGGAGGTGGGGGTGTACCTTCAACACAAGCTGTGTAATGAAGCACTATACATATGGTTGTATGTGGGTAGTCCCACCTATCAGCTAAGGTTAAATGTGACTCTTTGGTGCGGTTCATTCCGATAATGTCAATTTAAGTGTGGGCGTTGTGTTCTACTCATTTCTAGGTGATTATGAACACCCTTTAAACATAACATTTGTGCGAAAGCCCTGTTTTGATTTTGTTTTGTTTTGTTTTGTTTTGTTTTTTTTGTTATTTTGTTTGTTTGTTTGTTTGTTTTTTTTGGGGGGGTACCATTAACACAAACTGTGTAAGGAAGCACTATGCGTATCAGCAAAGGTTAAATGTGACTTTTTGGTGCAGTTCATTCCGATAATGTCAATTTAAGTGTGGGCGTTGTGTTCTACTCACTTCTAGGTGATTATGAACACACCCTAGATAAAGAAGCTTCTTAGGGTTTTATGCTCTTAAAGAAGTCAGACTAGATGTCTTCTTTGTCCACGTTGGAAGACCCTTGTGATCTCCATGTGAATCAGAGTTATTACTACATTTTCTTATGATGTATGATGGAAGTTTAAGATCACTGGAATTTGAACAATCTGGAAGCTAGCCCAATTTAATATAACTAGTCATATACAAATTAATGGATAATCGAATTTGACTCAGATTTTTCCTTGGACAGCCGTTTGCATATTATTTATATTGTTATTGTTGCAAGTTGCAACTATTGAGGTTGAGCATTGGGAGATCTTAAATTTACATGTATGTTGTGCTGAAGCTTACCGCAGCATATTTTGTATTTTAACTTGAATGTTATAGAATTGATTACTTTCTCTCAGACCCAATGAATATTAGACTATCTTAAACACTAGGCAAATATGAGTGAACTAACTAAAAATTTTGGTTTCTGATTTAAACCAAATTTTACCTAGGATACTTTGTCCTGATTGCAGTCACATGTTTAGACCATTTTTTCTTATCGCATCATTTTGGTGCTCACTCAAACTGGCATGATGGTGGATTTTTATAGTTCTGGTCAATTATGGATGCATCTTTTAGGCACGCACATGGTCTCCAACCCCAACCACCCACACCCCCACCGACACCCACACGCCCAAAAAAAACACAAGGGTAAATATTCATCTCATAATATGTGCTGTTATGCTTTATTTATAATATTCCGGTGCTATGTGAAGAATATACGCACTAACATTGCTGATAAAGCTCAACTTATTGTTTGTGACAGGTGAAATTGCAAGCTCACAACACTAAAACAGTAAAGGAGTACAGGAATGCTTTACATTGTGCAAGTCGAATCTTACGTACTGAAGGAGTATGTTTCTTGCACTGTTTCTGACTCAGTAATTACAATAGCTACAACATTTGTGGTTAAACTTATGGAGATTTAAAGCACTAATTTCATATGTTGCAAATTAATTATTGATCACACAGTCCTTGACCAACCAATAATCAAGTTAATTTGCGTGACAAAGCTATTCATACTGGGATGTTCGATAACGGAGGTAAACTCAACTCATCAGATAGATTATTATGAAGCAATATAAAGTGATAGAGAAAGATTTACATATGATCTTTATTGATATGGAGAAACTTACGATAGTCAATGGAGAGATTTTATGATGTGTCTTACTGAATAATGGGATCTTTTTAAAGAACATCACTTTAATTCAAGATACGTATTAACGAATATTTATTAAGGATTTAATGTAGAAAAGGTGACATGGTGCCAAGACACAAAAATGTGGAAGTACGAGTCGTACTTCCCACTCGTACTTCCACCTTTTTGTGGCTTGGCACCTGATGTATTAGATCAGGTGCCACTTGATGGGCACCTGTTATACATGAATCCCATTTATTAATGAAAAGATTTATGGATGAATAACCGATAATTTTTCTATCACCATTGGATTACATCAAGGCTTGGCTCTAAGGACACTCATTGTTGCTATATTGATAGATGCATATTTGAGATGATGCGTCTTGGTGTGTATTATTTACAGATAGTATTGTTTTGATAGATGAGATTAAAAAGAATATAAATATAAAGTTAGATGTATGAAGGCTGACATTGAAAGATAGAGATTTCAAACTTAGGATGAACAGAATTGAATATAATGATGTAAGTTTAGTAGAGTGAGACATGAAGATCATATCACAATGAAGCTCGATGTGAAACATATATCTACAAGTAATCTTATAAGTAATTCTGTAAGTATCTCAAGTCACTTATCCAAAGGATACATAGATTAAGGAAGATATAGATCATACTATTAAAGTAGAGTGGTTGAAGTGAAGATCTATAATAGGAATGTGATCGAAATATACCGTTACAGTTAAAGAGTAAATTTTATCAAACGAAGATAAAATTAGCTTTGTTATATGGTATAGAGTATTGGAATATCATCAAGAAGTATGAACATAGTTTAGTTGTGGTAGAGATGTGAAATTACGATGAATGTATGGAAACATCAGAAAAGATAAGTTAAGAAACGAGGATATTCGAGTGAAGGTATACATTGTTCCTATAACAGCTAAGAAGAAATTGCTTGAGATGGTTTGATCGAAAACCTGTTGATGTGTTTGTTAATTAACGGAATTGTTGACGGTAAGGTTCCGATCAACAATAAGTAGGTTGACTTTGACGCTTGTGGTCAACGCGTGCCTTCGTCAGCCGGGGTGATCAGGCTATCCAGCTAGGTAGCTTGGGGCTGCGAGATGGCGGCCGAGCTACTTGGAAGAAGTCCGATCTAGCTCAGAGAAGCTCCATGCTTGTTGATGATCACCTGCTGAGTTATCTGCACCACAAGAAATAGTAAAAGGGGTCAGATTTGGACATGACCCAAATCTCCTCCGATGCTTAAGTTAGTAACGAACTTAAGGGAGGCTCGGGACAGCAAGACCGATCTAACGGGAGATCATCTGTTAGGCTGGCCGACCGAGTAAAGGGGAAAGAAATATGTGGTATCGAGTAAAGGCAAATGTTGTTAGAGTACCTAGCCCGTAGTCTGCCTCTGACCTCCGAGGTTCGGCCTATTTATAGGAGCAACATCTCTTCAATCGTGTCGCGGAATAATTTCTTCATTCCGATCGTGGCACGTGTTTGCCTTCTTCTCGGACGTAGTGGGCGAGTGACCACTACGTCATTATCGAGCCCATCCCCCCACTTTCCCTCAGGAACGTGGGGGCTTGGTGGGCATGATTCGAGCCATCTTTGACCGAGTAAACGGCCCGGTATCTGCGTAAGCTTGGTGGGTTAGACGGGCCCGATAAGCCGCTTGGTCTTCCTCGTCGGGTTTAGCCCGATCGGATGTTAATGATACTTAGCATATTTGTATATGGGGCCGGCCCATCGACACCAACTAGTGCCGACCCAGTGGCGCTAATAGGAGCCGGCCCAATGATGTAATAACGGCCACCGTCACTTGGGTTCAGTCGGTGCTTCGATTGAGGCCGAGTGACGTGATGCTTCATTAATTAGGCGCGACAGTCGAAGCTGATGTACTCGATTCGAACCGTCAGAATCCCTGGCTGCTTGCTTCGACTTCAGGTTCGGGGCGATAGTTAGAAAATTGGCGTCTCCCGGTGACACGCTTCCTCGCCCAAATGGCGGGAACTCGGTTAGGAGTGGGTTCCCAAGTATAAATAAGAACGAGGAAACGAAGCGCCTTTTTATTCGTCTGTGAAGGATTCCGCCTCCGCTTCGACGGCTCCTGTGAGGTAGGTCTTCTCTCCGCCTACTTGTTTGCATCGTAGCATTTCTTACCGTAGATGGCAAAGTTAAGAATTGAGGACCGTCTCTTACGGAGGCTTCGAGTGGCCGCCAATCCTATCCGATTAATTCGGTTCGGAAAAAGAGCAAAGGGCTAGAGTCAAATTGCTTCATTTGCTGGGCCGGTGAAACAACTTTTGCCCCTAGGAAAGTCTTAGATTTAGCTTTCGTAATATCCCCCTCTCAGATTGATAGGGTCCGGGCAAGCTATCTCCCCCCTCATGGACTCAAGACTCCTGAGTCAGATGAGAGTGTATACTTTCCAAAGGGGAGAGAAGTTGGGGTATACTTGAAAGCTTTTGACTTCGGCCACCGTTTCCCTCTTCATCCTTTCGTCATCGAGGTTCTGGGTCACGCTGGACTGTCTCTTTGCCAGCTTGCACCTCATGCCATCGTTCCGGTGGTGGGTTTCATTATGCTATGCTTATTGAGCGGAACACGCCCAATCCTTCCGCATTTTAGATATTTCTTCAAGTTCATCAGTGATCCTGAAGGCGTGTGGTATCACATTGTCACTCGGAGGGGCATAAGACTCATTTCGAATCTTCCTGGTCCCGTTTGTGATTGGGAGAGTGATTTTATCTTTGTCACACTCCTGAGTGTAGCCCCCTTTCTTACCCATTGGGGGTAAATCTTGATTCTCCAGCCTCTCGAGGAGCTTGCTTTATCTCCGTCTGAAGTTAGGGCAGCTAAGTATTTTACGAATTGCCCGAGAGAAGAGAGGTCGATCAAGTGTTTATTGGATGATGGCATGATGAAGACCACTTTGTGGAGTCCTGGTAACACTCGTCGGCTCGACGCTTCCTCAATGATTACTCGTATCAATCCTTGTCCATCTTTTGCAGATATGGCTGGTCAAGAATTTGAGAAAGTGCCACCCGAGCTATAAAAGATTTTCAGAGAACGACGTCAAAGAAGAAGTGGCAACTCGTCTACTCGTCCACCGTCCGGCTGCAGCCGAGGGTCTTCGAAGGAGAGAGGGTGATCCGAGGGAATTTCAAGATCGTCGACACAAGTCTCAGACCCTGCCGTGCTGGTACCTGTGGTTGGATCGTCCACGCTTTCAACCACTGAACTGTGTCCCAACTTCGCCTATGGGTCTGGACCCGATGGGCCCTATGAAGAGAGTCGCCTCTTCGTCCGAAGGAGGGGGCCAAGAGAAGAGAAGTAAGAGAGACGAAGCCATAGTCCAGAGCCAACCGTTGTCGAGGGGAGGGAGCAGCAAAGCCTGTCCCCTCCCATCTGAACCGAGGGAGCCAGAGTCGTCGCCGAGTGGTCCCCGGGACACTTGGCCTTGGGACGGTCGTGTTCCGCCTGGTCCAATCCCTCCAGAATACAAGGGGATATTGCTGTTAAACCTGCTGCCATCTGATCCTTCGGAGGGTCCTAGAGGGGAGCGTCATCAACCTACCTTTCCTGTTTGGGACGCGGAATAGGCCCTCTTAGATCATGGGACGGCGGTCAGGTTGGTGGAGAATTCATTCCTACCTCGGGATCGGAATGTCCTCCGGCAAATTGATAGCGAGAGACTAGCTAATTTCATAGTCTACTGAAGCTATCAGGTTGGCTGTTGTTTCCTTTCTTTGTTGTAGCCCCTCCGATATGTTAATTCTTGACTCCTTGTAGATATCTATAGCTGGCGCGGAGCTGCGTCGTCGAGTTGTAGGGATGATGGGAGCTGAGTCCCAATTGGCCGTCGAGCATCAGAGTGTTAGTTCTTGGGTTCAAGACTAACGTTATTTTGATGATGAAAAATACATTATGTTAGTGTGCTAATCAATCTTATGTTTTAGTCTCAATTTATCTTAATGATTATATGTTGATGAGACAAAACATAATGCTTGGAGGATATTACAAGTGATATCTTAAAGACCTCCAAGAGTGATGGAGTGCTCAAGCTTGGATGAAGTCATGAAGATCATCTAATGAAGCCAAAGCTTGGAGCATAATGATGGATGTACATCTAGAGGAGCAATGACAAAGCTTGGAGTTTGATGAAGGGAAGCTCATCAAGAGGTGCCAAAGCTTGGAGATGTTGGGAAGCATCAAGGTATCATGAGTTTGAAGACTTAGACTCTAGGAGATTGGTTGACTCGGAAAACGCGCAAGTGCACGCCTTCCGCTCCCAAGCGTAGGAGCGTCAATGCAATATAAAATAACCGGTGAGTACCGGGTCGGATCACAGGGACAATTCGTTCTACGTTCACAAAATTTTGATCGATAAAGAAAATAATAGCGTGCTACAATAATCTCAATTACGATGGGTGGAAGTGTGAAAAACGTGTGGAGAAACGTGAAGTGAAACTAAAAATCCTAACATATATTGGTAGGGTTAGAGAGCCAAAGGGGATTTAGGATGGCAAGGCGGGAGAGCATGGGTTGTGGGTTCACTGGAATTGGTGTTAATTAAGCTTTAATTACCCCCGTATAACACAATTGATTGTCCGGCTAAGGACACTCAATCGGAAAGTTTAGCATTCAAGAACACAATATTTGCAATATGGATGGACGGATTATCATGGCACTAATCAAATTTAGAGCGTGGATTCATCTCGAATTGTGCCCTCTCGGGACTTAACCAATTAAATTTGTGCAATAATAATCTCCGTCAATAACATTTAAAATTGGGCAAGAGGGAAATTAGGGCTAACATTAACATCCAACATCAAGAATCACATCCCAAGCATTTTACACTACTCAATCATCTTGAAACACAAGTTTGAATTTTCATTCAATAATAACTCAATATCCATTACAAAAGAGAGATGCAAAAATACAAGGAGGAAGAGGAAATTTTTCACCCAAAGTCTCCCCAAATGAGCTTCCCTCTACCAATTTGCACCTCCACCAAGCTTCTCCACCATCTCCATGGCCTCCAAGCTCTATCCCAAGCTTTGGGGAGGAAGAGCACTCCCCAAGCCCTAAAAATCGCTCCCAAAACAGCAGCTCCCCCAAAAAATAACGCTACAGGCCGTTTTACTCACAATCGGGCCTTGCGGGTCGGGTCTCGGCCGCCCGACCCGCGAGCAGCGCACGCCTGCGCGTTAAGGGGGGGGGGGGGGGGGCGCCCGCTCTTAAATTTTTGCGGGCCGGCCAAGTGGGCCGGCCCGCAGCACACGTTGAAATTTTTTTTTAAATTTTTTTTTTAAATTCTGCGCAGCACCGGCCCGCTCCAACGGAGCGGGCGAAATCAAGCATCAACGGCGCCACGTGGCGCCATCTGATTGGGCCACGTGGCGCCCCATTGTATTTTCTTTTTCTGGGGGGTTTTAACCCTATTTCCCTTCCAAAAATTCACAAAAAATACCTAGGAGCCACTGAAAAATCCCAAAAAATTCTGAAAAATCCCCAAGACTCCCAAGAGTATCTGAAAAATAAAAGAAGGAGAAATTAGTCCATTTGATTAGAAAATTAATATAATGACTTATATAAATACAATATTGACCTCCAATAAGCTATATAAAATATTCCAATGCTCAAATAATTCCCAAAAAATGGCGATATGATCACAATAATAGCAGAAGCATATGAAAAATATTAGGAAGCCAATAAGGACGAGAAAAACCGTATTTTGTGCCAAGAATGAGAATAAGCCCTAAAATTGATATGAAATGAAAATATACCCAAAAGAGCACAATTAAGCCTAATCTTTGGCACAAAATGGGGATAGTTAGGGGGGAAAATTTGCAATTTATATCCCGAATCACACCCCCCAACTAGCTTTTTGCTAGTCCCTAGCAAAATATGCGAAAAATTCGGATTAAATTGAAAAACATGCACCAAATCCTCGATATCATCATGGCATACTCCAAAATGGGATTTCCAAATGATTTCAAAGCCAATATACCAAATGTATGAAATTAAGCAACAAATGATACTCCCCTCGATCCAATTCAACGAAAAGTAAAGAAATAAGCACCGTATCACACGTATCGGGAAATATCACGATGTTAAAATTTCAAATTTTCATGAGAGTGGCCAAAACAAAAGAATTTTTCTCTAAGATGTGGGAGATGAGATTGCATCACTCATGTGGCTTATTCTTTCATTTTTTTCATTCATTTTTCTTTTCTTTTCTTTTTTTTCTTTTTTTCTTTTTTTTTGTTTTTGATGTTTTTGATGCTTATGTTTTGCATTCACGCGATAACGCCATAAATGCAAACACGACCACATTTACATACACGCGATGACGCTATATATGCAAATGGATGGAATGATTCCCTAAATCTCATCTTTGGCGTCCTCCCCAATGTTTCGTGGGGCACCGGCTACTCGCTTTGATTAGAAAAACCATTCACTTATACTACTATCTTTTGTCATTCTCCAACGTGAATTATCAACTCATCCACCCACTCCTAAGAGGAAAACAAAGCAAACACAATTTGGCCACTCCCAATCCAATTAAAAACTACACCATTCATCCCAAACATGAAATCGCTTACACCAAACTTTTCCCAAACTATCTCAAAGAGAGTATCACAACATCTAAATAGTTTCATACATGGTATATTAACATTCGACTCCAAATTGGAAAAGAAATGAAAACGTGCCAATCAAACATCGAGAAATCGATACCAAAATGATAATCCGAAAAATCGCATGGCATTAAGCAAGTAGGGACTAAACAAAGCTAATGGCGTAGGGACGAGAAGGCCAAATATGATATGCAATGAAATTCAATGGGTGATGGAGAAAAATGGAGGTATCTCAAAAAAAAATTTAGGTCAAAATCCTAACAAACCTAAAGATTCTAACACTCTCCCCCCAACTTAAAATAAGCATTGTCCTCAATGTTGGGGGAGCATCAGATCTTGGCAAAAGATCCTAGAAAAAAAGAAAAAAAAACGAAAGCAAACATGCAAAAGCAAACTAACTAATTTTTTATTTATTTACACTACTTAAAGGAAAGAATACACCTTAGCAAATGGCGGATCCCGGATGTATAACGGTGGTGGTAGCTGCTCGATCATATCCTTTTGCTCCTCCGCCAGCTGCTTTGGAGCTAGGCCACCACCGGCCTCCTTGGATTCCAGCAATGCAACTCCAAGCATCTCCTTTGGATAATATGGATCACGTGGGAGACGAGCTGCATCAATCCAAGTCATGTCCTCATGCCCTGCAAAAGCATTCCAAATCGGGTCGTCAAAACAAATAAAACAATTTAAATGCAATGGACGACAATCTGAAGCAAAAATATGTGGAAGTGCAAATTGGGCTTCAGAAATGCAAGGCATGAGATGGTGGAAACTTCCCTGAAATACGGTGCTAGATGCGGCATGATGCACGGCCTCAGGAGGAGGTGGAAGTGGCTGCAGAGAGAAAACTGGAGTAAGAGGGAGCTCGGGCTCAATATATACCATCTCGCAATCCCCGTCGCTATCCTCTTCCTCGACATCAATATCAACTTCAGCAGTCTATGCGACACTCCCCACAACTGGTAACTGCTCCTGACAAACCTCCTCGATGACTGGCAAGTGCGCATCCTGAGGCGAGGAAAGTGACATCTGTGACAGAACTGGAGGTAGACTTGTCTCGGGCAAATCCAAGCACGCATCATCCTCGCCATCCCAGAAATAGTCCATCTCGGTCGTCCTCCCTAAGTACTCAATCGCCTCGACCTGTGAAGCTAACTCTGAAGTGGAATGTGGCTCAGGCCCCATGATGTCCTCAGTCTGCTCTCGGCCATCATGCACATCCGCTTCATCCTCAACCTCAAAGTGAAAAAACATCGTGTCACCATCGTGGTCGACACGCACTCCATCATCTGTCTCCTCCGACTCCTCAATATATATATGCTCAAACTCCTCTACTTGGCCCCAATGCACACTCTTCACAGGTTTCTCTTGGTAATCCATAGGGTCGCACTGGAATGAGCCATCAGCTGGCTCCTCAGGCTGGTACTGGACCTGCTGCTCTGCATCCTGAAATGGAAACTGGGACTGGCCATCATCCTCATATCCAAGTGACGGCTCTCCAGATGGTGCAGTCCGCTCCCACTCTGCAAGGTCCCTCAGGTACAACCATGAATCCTCAGTCGAATAATCAAAGAACTCTCCACCGCAACTCATCTGCACGAAATCCCGCCCAGATGGCGATAATCCTATGTAGAAGATCTGCAGAAGATGATCATCGTGGAAACTCTGGTGTGGGCACGCAAGCACCAAATCAGTGAACCTCTGCCAAGCCTGATGGTAGGCCTCCCATTCAGCTTGGGCAAAGCTCGCTATGTACTGCTCCATGGCCTGCCGCCCCTGTACCTGCTCCAAAAAGATAGGCAAAAACACTCGGAGAAATTCAGCCTGAAACGACAACCAAGTAAAATGTGAGTCGAGAGACAAAGAATCAAACCAAAGTCTAGCATCATCTTGCAACGAAGAGGGAAAAAATCTGAAATATATGCAATCATCATCAATATTCCCACCAAGACATGAAAACATCCACTCTTCAAATTTTCTAATATGTAAATGAGGGTTCTCCCACTCCGTGCCATGGAAGTATGGCGGAAGTGGGATATCCTCCAAATCAACGTCCGAAAAATCTGAAGAAGATGCCATGTTGTAAAAAAAATTTCAAAGAAAAAGAAAAAAAAAAAACCAAAAGACTCAATAAGTGGAAAATAAATAAATGAAAAGACACACACTAAGAGATAGAAGTATCACAGTAAAGCTTTCAAAATCAATCAACAAATGCTAATAACAGAAACCGTTGTCCCCGGCAACGGCGCCAATTGGTTGACTCGGAAAACGCGCAAGTGAACGCCTTCCGCTCCCAAGCGTAGGAGCGTCAATGCAATATAAAATAACCGGTGAGTACCGGGTCAGATCACAGGGACAATTCGTTCTACGTTCACAAAATTTTGATCGATAAAGAAAATAATAGCGTGCTACAATAATCTCAATTACGATGGGTGGAAGTGTGAAAAACGTGTGGAGAAACGTGAAGTGAAACTAAAAATCCTAACATATATTGGTAGGGTTAGAGAGCCAAAGGGGATTTAGGATGGCAAGGCGGGAGAGCATGGGTTGTGGGTTCACTGGAATTGGTGTTAATTAAGCTCTAATTACCCCCGTATAACACAATTGATTGTCCGGCTAAGGACACTCAATCGGAAAGTTTAGCATTCAAGAACACAATATTTGCAATATGGATGGACGGATTATCATGGCACTAATCAAATTTAGAGCGTGGATTCATCTCGAATTGTGCCCTCTCGGGACTTAACCAATTAAATTTGTGCAATAGTAATCTCCATCAATAACATTTAAAATTGGGCAAGAGGGAAATTAGGGCTAACATTAACATCCAACATCAAGAATCACATCCCAAGCATTTTACACTACTCAATCATCTTGAAACACAAGTTTGAATTTTCATTCAATATTAACTCAATATCCATTACAAAAGAGAGATGCAAAAATACAAGGAGGAAGAGGAAATTTTTCACCCAAAGTCTCCCCAAATGAGCTTCCCTCTACCAATTTGCACCTCCACCAAGCTTCTCCACCATCCCCATGGCCTCCAAGCTCTATCCCAAGCTTTGGGGAGGAAGAGCACTCCCCAAGCCCTAAAAATCGCTCCCAAAACAACAGCTCCCCCAAAAAATAACGCTACATGCCGTTTTACTCACAATCGGGCCTTGCGGGTCGGGTCTCGGCCGCCCGACCCGCGAGCAGCGCACGCCTGCGCGTTAGGGGGGGGGGCCGCTCGATTTGAGCGGGCGCTGGGCCCGCTCAAATCGAGCGGGCGCTGAGCCCGCTCTTAAATTTTTGCGGGCCGGCCAAGTGGGCCGGCCCGCAGCACACGTTGAAACTTTTTTTAAATTTTTTTTAAATTCTGCGCAGCACCGGCCCGCTCCAACGGAGCGGGCGAAATCAAGCATCAACGGCGCCACGTGGCGCCATCTGATTGGGCCACGTGGCGCCCCATTGTATTTTCTTTTTCTGGGGTTTTTAAACCCTATTTCCCTTCCAAAAATTCACAAAAATACCTAGGAGCCACTGAAAAATCCCAAAAAATTCTGGAAAATCCCCAAGACTCCCAAGAGTATCTGAAAAATAAAAGAAGGAGAAATTAGTCCATTTGATTAGAAAATTAATATAATGACTTATATAAATACAATATTGACCTCCAATAAGCTATATAAAATATTCCAATGCTCAAATAATTCCCAAAAAATGGCGATATGATCACAATAATAGCAGAAGCATATGAAAAATATTAGGAAGCCAATAAGGACAAGAAAAACCGTATTTTGTGCCAAGAATGAGAATAAGCCCTAAAATTGATATGAAATGAAAATATACCCAAAAAGAGCACAATTAAGCCTAATCTTTGGCACAAAATGGGGATAGTTAGGGGGGAAAATTTGCAATTTATATCCCGAATCAGAGATGCAATATGTAATCCATGTAATTTCTATTAATTGCATTTCTCTTTTTGAGTCTAGGATTATTGTAATGCCTTGATAGATGGTCATACTCTCATGCATATGCATTTAACCATCTTAGTGAGCCTTAAAATTATCATAGAATCCAACCCAATAGGTTTATCTTGTCCAAAGACTCAATTGGAGTCTCTATCTCTCCAACAGTCACCTGATGAAGGTTTTACAGTCGACTGGGTGATTCCAGACGCCTGTCGAGCCTTCTTCAGTCGACTGTAGTGCACAGCTTAAGTCAATATTTTTATTGCATCTTTTTGAGCTTTTCGCATCAGTAGACTGATGTTCAATTTACAGTCGCATGTGTTTCTACAGTCGTCTGTGAATTGGTCGATAGTCGACTGTGCGCATCTTGCATTTTCTGGGCTTCATCCCAATTTGCAAGACAGTCGACTGATGAAATTTTTACAGTTGCCTGTATATTTATAGTCGCCTGTGAAATGACCATCAGTCGTCTGAAAGGCGTACGTGCAAAAATTGCATCTCTTTCTGTTTTATTTCCATCCCTGCAGCAGTCGCCTGATGAAGGATATACAGTCCGTCTGTTTTACAGTTGCCTGTGTAGTCTTCTACAGTCGACTGTCCTTGCCCAGATTATAGCCATTGGGATTTTTCTAGCCGTTGAACGGTCGACTGTCATTTGTTCATCAGTCGGCTGTCTGTGCCATAAACTACCAAAATCTAGCCGTTGCAGATTTCTTCCCTTTGGGTTTTGGCTGGTTTTATGGGCTCTTCTTGTCTTCATATATATAGAAGTTGGCTTAGTTCATTTAGAACTCTTGGTTAATATTGAATATCTTTGAGAATCAATAACCATTCATAATCTCCCCATTCCCTAATTAGAGCTTAAAACTTATGCTATAACATCTAAGCTCTAGGGAATTTCTTCAAGTGATTTCAATCTCATTACTTTTCTTGGAGAACATCTTTCTTCACTTATGCACTCAAGTGAGAAGTGTTAGGATTCATTCCTAGAAGAGATAAAGATCATCAAGTGCAATCAAAGCCTCATCTCAAGCACTTGAGTTTCACTTGCATGTCTTCTTCACATTGGTAAGATCATATCTAGGCATATATAAGTGTTATTTCGTTTCACCTTTGTGATACCCCTAATTCTCTTTGTGGGAATTAGATACTCTCTTTGTGGAAGTTACTCTCTTTATGAGAGTTTGGTTCTTTCTGTGTGAAAGAACAAATTCTCTGTGTGAGGTCTCTCTGTGTGAGTAAGGATTTCTCTGTGTGAGAATCCAAATCCTCTGTGTGAGGTATCCATGTGTGAGATTGTATCCACTTCTCTTTGTGGGAATTATAGTGAATACTGGTGTGGCTGGACGTACCCAAGTTTTGGGGAATCAGGGTAAAATCCTTGTGTTTGCGATTGTTGTTATTGAGCACTTTGTTTATTTTCCGCTGCTTATTTTGCTTTAATTTAGTAACTTTTAATTAAGCACTTTGCTTGTCATTACACTATTCACCCTCCCTCTAGTGTGTGTAGCCCCGCAGGGTCACTTACACAGAGCGCAACCACATTTGAATCCCGAATCAAGGAGCTGGAGGAGCAGCTGAGGAAAGAAAAGGATCTCAGGTCTCAAGCTGAGTGGGAAGTAATGAAGGCAAAAAAAAAACGTTGCCTCATCGTCTGCGGTGCGGAAGGAGTCCGAAGAGCGTTGGAAAAGAGAGAAGGTCAAACTCTTGTCTCGTATAGCCGAGTTAGAGAAAAGCGCTCTTCCTCCAATCTCCATCGAAGACGTGAGGCAGGAGGTCGCTGACGAGTTCACTGATATGCTTAAGGACTCCATCTCCCAAGTACAAGAGAAGATCCTGAGTAAGCGTCAGTGGCTTGGGCGAGAGTTCGACAATGGATTGTCCCAAATTCCTACCGAGGCTGCTCCGAACAAGCCATCTGGTGATGGCCCTTAATGAACTTGCATTGTGGTAAACCCCCCTTTTGTGTAGACCTACCCCTTTGTAATAGTTGTCTTAGTTGTCTGTTGCTGTTGAATGAACACTTCTTTTTAGTTTTCGCGAGTGTCGTAAATATAACCGTTCATAAACATAACCGTTTATGCCCCTTCAGCAATCCAAGTACGTAAATGAGAATTGTATGAAACTCTAATCGTTGAAACTTTGAGGCGGCTGTAGTGTGCAGAGTCGCCGAGAAATAATCCTTTCCAAGCGGCGTGGTTCGCTCGGTCTTGTGAAAGTCAAGTCATTCTCGGTCATGTAGCTCGATCGACCCGCGAAGGGATGGCTCCTCTGATCGTGTAACTGAGCGGCTTGCAAGGGTGGAGAGAATGTCGTAGCTTTGGATTGCAGCCAGGAGATAGAAAAGTCTTGCCCCTGATCGTGTAGCTCGGTCGGCATGCGAAAGGGTGGCCCCTCCGATCGTGTAGCTGAGTGGCCCACGAGGGCGGAGTTGTCTCCGACCGCGTAGCCTGGTTGGCTCGGGAAGGAGAGAAAGTTGGTCCTCGATCGTGTAGCTCGATCGGCCCGCGAAGTGGTGGCCCTTTCGATCGTGTAGCCGAGCAACCTGCGAGGGTGGAGTTGTCTTTGACCGCGTAGCCTGGTTGGCTCAAGAAGGAGAAAGTTGGCCCCCCGATCATGTAGCTCGGTCGGCCCGCGAAGGGGTGGCCCCTCCGATCTGTAGCCGAACAGCCCGCGAGGGTGGAAATAAATCAAGGGGAGATACTCCAAAATAATGCGATGAATTAAGTGAAGCCGCATGTGTTTCATATTCAAAAGCTCTTGGAAAAGTACAATCGAAAAGACGGAGTGTGACTGTGAGACATTAGTCATTCGCTCCGCTCACACAGTTATTGGTAGTACTTCCACAAGTGTTCTGCGTTCCAAGGGCGGGAGAGCTCCTTGTCGTCAGTGGTGGAAAACCGATATGTCGCTGGGCCAAGGATATCGATCACCTTGTAGGGACCCCCATTTGTCGGCCAGCTTTCCTTGCCGAACGATATCCAGAGAGAAAATTGCATTCCGAAGCACTAGATCACCTATACGGAAGCTTCTCGCTTTGACTTTGGAGTTGTAATAGCGGGCCAAGCGTTCCTTTTGCTTGATTAGAGTGATCAGGGCTCAGTCCCTTGCCTCATTGAGTAGGTGGGAATTTATCCGAAGGCCTTCTAAATTCCTTTCCTCGTCGAAGTATTCTAGGCGGAGCTTCTTCTCCCTCACTTCGACAGGAATAACGACGTCATACCCGTATGTGAGCATGCAGGGAGTCTCTACTGTCGCGTCCTTTCGGGTGGTTCTGTATGACCATAGTATCCCCGAAAGTTCTTCTGGCCATGCGCCTTTAGCCTTCACGACTCTTTCGTAGAGGCTCCAAGATGCACCCTCTTCGGCCAACCTGTTAGCTTGTGGATGCGCTACAGATGCAAAATGTAGTTTGATCTTCCAGCTCGAGCAAAAATCCTTGAATCCTATGCTATCGAACTGGGTCCCGTTATCCATGACAAGGGAGCAAGGGACGCCAAACCTGCAAATGATTGATTGCCATACAAAGCTCTTAACATTCTTCTTAGTGATGCGCGCCAAGGGCTCTGCCTCGATCCACATAGTAAAGTAGTTGATGACCACGATCAGAAACTTCCGTTGGCTGCTCGCTGGAGTGAAGGGCCCAAGAATATCCAGTCTACACTTGGCGAAGGGAGCAGGACCGGTGATCGAAATCAGATCGGCTGGCGGCGCCGAGTCATGCTTCGCAAACTTTTGGCATGTTGGACACCTCCTGACATAGTCAGTCGCCTCCTTATGCATTGTTGGCCAGTAGTAGACTTGTTTCAATGCTTTCAAAGCTAGTGCTTTCCCTCCACAATGGTTCCCACAGAAACCCTCGTTGATCTTCCTAAGCACGTAATCGACCTCTTGTGGGTTTAGACATTTAAGGTAAGGAAGCGCGTCATACCTGTCGCACTGCCTCATGTAGAGTGACCCATCGTGTAGGATGAACTGGAGGACCTGCATTTCCAATTTTCGGGCATCAGTCGGGTCAGCCGGCTTTTCTTCGGTCTTGATGTATTTGATTATGGGGCTTACCCACTCTGACGCTTGATCGATGTTGAATGATTCCTCCATTTGCAAGCTAGGTTGCAGAAGGTTCTCCACATACACTGCTCGTCCTAGTTCTGTAGGGGAGGAAGAGGTGAGTTTCGACAAGATGTCCGCTGAGAGGTTCTCCGATCGAGGCATGTGGAAGACCCCAGCTTGTTCGAACAACTCTAACTCGGCTCGAGTGAGTCGTAGGTAGCTCTGGATCGTCTCATCGCGGGCCTCGTTTTCCCCACTAAGTTGTTGGATGACCAAGTTGGAGTCTGTACACAGGTTGATGATTCATGTCCCCAACGACCGAGTCAGCCTGAGACCGTTGATGGCAGCCTCATATTCTGTTATGTTTGTGGTTGGAAAGTTGAGGCATAGGGCATACGCAAGGTTGTTGCCCTCAGGCGTTTGGATGACTATCCCTGCGCCGCTCCCGACCTTGGTAGTCGACCCATCCACCTGGACCATCCATGTTCCCAATCACTCCAGGGCGGCTACCGTCGGACCATTGCCTGCTAAGGAAGTACATAGAAGGTGGGTTAGTGAATTGACCGAGGGTACCTCCGTCGGCATGTCGTCGTCGGAGGTGAGCTCGACGATAAAGTCTGCCAGGGCCTGCCCTTTGATGGTAGTCCTTGGTTTGTAGTGAATGTTGAATTCACTTAGCTCGTTTCTCCATTTCAACATCCTTCCTGATCGATCCAGCATTTTCAAGGTCTGCTCCAGAGGTGTGTCCGTGAGAACACAGATGGTGTGTGCTTGAAAGTAGGGCCATGGCCGTCTTGTTGACTGGATCAAGGCGAACACCAGCTTCTCTATTCTGCTATAACTGACTTCTACGCCTCGGAGGACTTGGCTTACATAGTAAATTGGTCGTTGGACACTCCGAGTCCTCCTTTACTAGGGCTGAGCTTACAGCTTCTGCGGTAGCAGCCAAATAGAGGATCAACTGGTCTCAGTGGCGGACTGCAGAGGCATTCCTTTAACTCGGAGAAAGCTCGCTTATAGTCCACGTCCCACTCAATGGTCTTCTTGTCCTTCGTAGGGAGAGCAATCGCCTTCTTCAAGACTTTAAAGAAGGAAGCTATTTCTCTGCGGACTTAGACAGGAAGCGTCCAAGGGCCGCGATCCTTCCGTTCAGCCTCCGGATTTTCCTTATAGTGGTAGGCTCTTTCATACTGATTATTGTCGCCACTTTATTGGGATTAGCCTCTATTCCTCGGTTTGTAAGTATAAAACTAAGGAACTTTCCCGATCGAACCTCGAAGGTGCACTTCGTAGGATTCAATCGGAGGTGGTGCCGCTGGATCTCTGCAAAGATTTCTGCGAGATCGGTGATGTGGTCAGCCGAGCTCCTTGATTTGACTAGCATGTCATCCACGTAGACCTCAAGGTTCCGACCAATTTGCCTTTTGAAGACGTTAACCATTCGCTGGTAGGTCGTCCCGGTATTCTTCAAACCGAACGACATCTTTCTATAGCAGAAGATTCATCGGTTCATGATGAATGAAGTCTTTTTCTCGTCCTCGGGCGCCATCTGGATCTGGTTGTACCCGGAGAAGGCGTTCATGAAACTGAGGAGCTGATATCCGGATGCGTTGACCAGATGGTCAATCCGAGGCAGGGGTAGCTGTCCTTCGGGCACGCCTTGTTCAAGTTGGTGAAGTCCACGCACATTATCCACTTATAGTTGGCCTTCTTCACCATAACAACATTAGAGAGCCATTCAGGGTAGTGGACTTCTCCAATGAAGCCGACCTCTAGCAGCCATTCGACCTCTTCGGTGGCCGCCTTCATCTTATCACCGCCGATATTCATCTTCTTTTGTTTCACCGGCTGGAAGGTTGAGTCGAGATGCAGCTCGTGGGAGATGACTCGAGGATCTACTACATGCAGGTCATCGGGCGACCAGGTGAACACGTCCGTGTTGCCCCTTAAGCAGTCTATTAGCTGCTCTCTTAGGTCGGGTGAAGCCGGGACCCAATGGTGACAGTTCTCCACTCTCCGCCAGGCCACGATATTGACTCCGTTTCCTCGACTGGGGTCGACCTTTGGTTCTTCAAATCCCTAGCATCGTCAACAAGGTCGTCTGAGGACGCTTGTTCCGCCCTTCTGATCGCAGCCGACAGTAGGTAGCACGATCTGGAGTGTATTTGATTTCTTCTTGCCTGCCCGACCTCTTTGGGTGTTTGGAATTTGACCATCTGGTGAAAAGTGAAAACTGCCGCTTCTTTTGAGTTGAGAAGTGATCGAGACCTATAATCCCGTTATAGGCCGAGTTGATTTTGACCACCATGAACGACGCCATTTGGGTATCTGATTGGGGATTGGCCGAGTGTGATCGGCAGAACGAGCATACCCGCAACAGGAGCAGAATGGCCAGTAAAGCCGACGAGAGGTCCGGGGCATTCCCTCAGCTCAGATGAGGCCAGCTCCATCTTGTCGAGTGTGGTCCAGAAAAGGGCGTGACACGAGCTTCCCGTGTCAACGAGTAGTCGACGGACTTCGACTGTGTTGATGACAGCGCTGACGACGACGACGACGTCGTGCGGCAGCTCCACCCCATCCAAATCCTCATCTGAAAATGATATCGGGGTATTGACATCCTTGGTTGCATTCGTCCGACGTCCGCTATCATCACTCGCTCGCCATAGTGGCTTTGCAGTGTGGCAGAGAAATCGCGGGGAGAGGGTCCACCAAATATCATGTTTGACACATTGATATTTGGAGGAATTAAAGGGTCCTCTATGGAGGGATCAAGTCTATTTGTGTTGTGATCAACGGGACGAGTCGGTATGGTCTCTTTGCTTGGTGGAGACATGAATGCAGACTCTTGTATCCCACAGACGGCGCTAGCTGTTGACGGTAAGCTTCCGGTCAGCAATAAGTTGGTTGACTTTGACGCTTATGGTCAACGCGTGCCTTTGTCAGCTGGGGTGATCAGGCTCTCCAGCTGGGTAGCTCAGGCTACGAGGTGTCGGTCGAGCTACTTGGAAGAAGTCCGATCTAGTTTAGAGAAGCTCCAAGCTTGTTAAGGATCACCCGTCGAGTTATCTGCACCACAAGAAATAGTAAATGGGGGTCGGATTTGGGCCCGACCCAAATCCACTCCGATGCTTAAGTTAGTAGTGAACTTAAGGGATGCTCGGGGCAGCAAGACCGATCTAGTGGGAGATCGTCTGTGAGGCTGGCCGACCGAGTAAAGGGGGAAGAAATATGTGGTATCGAGTAAATGCAAGTATTGTCAGAGTACCTAGCATGTAGTCTGCCTCTGACGTCCGAGGTTAGGCCTATTTATAGGAGCAAGATCTCTTCAATCGTGTTGCGAAATAATTGCTTTATTCCGATCGTGGCACATGTTTACCTTCCGTCTCGGACGTAGTGGGCGAGTGACCATTACGTCATTATCAAGCTCATCCCCCCACTTTCCCTCAAGGACGTGGGGGCTTGGTGGGCGTGATTCGAGCCATCTTTGACCGAGTAAACGGCCCGGTATCTGCGTAAGCTTCGTGGGGCCCGATAGGCCATTTGGTCTTCCTCGTCGGGTTTTGCCCGATCGGATGTTAATGATACTTAGCATATTTGTATATGGGGCCGTCCCATCGACGCTAACTAGTGCCGGGCCAGTGGCGCTAATAGGAGCCGGCTCAATGATGTAACAGGAACATATGAATGTTAAGATCAATAAAAAGAGAGGTAGACCGGAAAAGATGTGTGAAAGTGATAAGACGGGATACGATCTTGGTTTGACAGAAGAGAGCTTTATATCATAATTTCTGAAAAACAAATAGCGCCATCACAATCCGACCTTCTTTCTATTGAGTTGATGAAGTTGACCCTAATTTTTTTGGGGATGAAGGCTATGATTATTATGATGGTGATGACAAAGAGATATCCATCCTTGCATTGACCGCCATTGTAGGCTTCTAGTATGATACATCGTTTGATTGCATGGGCAACCAAAGGAAAGAATTTATTGAATTTCCAATGAATTAGTTATTTTCGAACATGTTTTCAATCAACTCGGTAAGTCTCCAAAAGTATGGCATTGGAAAGTAAAACTCTGGGAGCATCCCTCGTTAAATAGTCTCAAATATTTTTTCTATGAGTAAGCCACTAATATAGATGCCCTTTTGTAGCAACTGCACGCCAAGATTCTCAAATCTTTGATCAAAAAGCATGCCATTGATAAAGAGACCATTCTGTAACATCCTTAGGTAAAGAGCCCCGAGTGCCTGACAGCTTCAGGATTTCTATGGATGCTTTTGACAAAGCTTCAAATTTCATGACTTTCAAGGAAATTAGAAACTTAGTTGTGATCCATTAATGTCTTCAGAAACATAAATCTCTTCCCAAGCTAGACTGGAAATTCTACTTTGTGACATCTGAATTTGTACATTTTCTTGTTTTCCAATTTTTAATGACCCAAATCCTTCTAATATATGTTCCTTAAAGCTTGGCAGGTAAAAGGATTGTACAGAGGCGCGTCATCTTCCTTTATTGGAATGGCAATTGAGAGTTCCATCAGTTTTGGTCTTTATTCTCAAACAAAGCAATTGTTACAGGTTTACTTTAAGACAATCTCTGTAGTTTTTTTGGCACTAGTGTCTGGTACTAATCTGATTTCCTTACCCAGTAAAAGATGGTTAAATGCTTACATGAATCTTCATTTCAGTAAATTTGTACTACTTGGCAGGTCAGCAGTGGAATGACTACTATTTTTTTCTTCTTGTTTTTGGGTGTGTTATGTTCGCATTGCAGGGGGAAACTCATAACAGTAAGCCACAGCTCCAAGCAATTATTCCTTCAGCAGCATTTGCTGGAGCAGTAATCAGTTTCATACTTTGCCCAGCTGAGCTGGTGAAGGTTTGTGATTGTACGCCACCCACATCACCGTTCTCTCTATTTTAAGTTGGGCGTTGTTGGATCTCGCCTTCTGAATGTAATGCTAAGATTTATTTTCCAGTGTAGAATGCAAGTTCAGGGAAGAGACACGGCAGTTTCAAGTTATGTTAGATACTCTGGTCCTCTAGATTGTGCTCTGACGACCATGAAGAAGGAAGGGGTGAGTTCACTTTTAAGAACACCGGACTCGATTATCGATGTAATTACTGAACTTGCATAACCTTGTTCTCAGATTACGGGTATATTTCGTGGCGGCTTTGCAACTTTATTGAGAGAATCTATTGGAACCGCGACCTTCTTTAGCACTTATGAGTTGACCCGTTATTACATGCGTTCACAACTTACGTCCACAATGTCTGAACACAGCAGTGTTACCAAGTCTTTGTCTGATGCGGGGGTTGGAATAATCAGTGGAGGAGTCGCCGGGATGGCTGTAAGTTTAAATTTTTTTCTCGGTTTTCTCTGTTTCGAAACCATAATAATTTGTTTTTCACAATCAAGTTCATTCCTGCAGTTCTGGAGCGTCGTGTTGCCATTTGATGTTGCAAAAACCATAATACAGACATCTCCAGATCCATATTCGAGTCGCAATCCTTTCAAGACACTGCAGTCGGTATGCATGCTTGACATTCACATCCACTTATTTCGTCTTCTGCAGGAGAGTCTAATATAGTTTCGTAACTTGCAGATCTACAGAAGGGTGGGGCTGAGGGGTTGCTATGCCGGTCTTGGGCCAACGCTCGTGAGGGCATTTCCTGCAAACGCTGCTGCAATCGTTGCATGGGAGTTTACAGCCAAGTTTTTAGGGGTTGAGCGCGATTGAATATTGCCGGGATGAAACCCCCCGTGCTCAACGTAGGTTTTCAGCATGTTGCAAGGTTTATTGATCTTCCTGCTAGCCCGCCGGTTCTTTTAGACGCCAAAAGGCAGGTATGTTGTTTAAGCGCCTTCAAGATCATGTTTTGGAAGTTGAAGCCATGAAATTTTCAGACTCAGGCGATAGGATCCAGGACCTCACCGTTGATTACACCTACTTGTCTTTCATGATTCTCATTTTTTGTTACTGAATCTACTCGGCATATAATATAGACGAATATTGCTTCGCCAAAAGTTATTCATTAGCCATTGGATGCAACTGCCTAATACATAATCGAATTGAATCGAAAAGGATTTGATTAATATCGATGTGTTTTAGTTTCTTCCCGGGCTGTGTCGTCTCTACTTGATAGTTATGTCATAACTAGTGGTATCATTTCTACCATTTACTTGTGTGAAGTGTGATCGGTGGAGTGGTATTGGGTATTAGATAAGATCTCACCTGTGGTTCTCAATTGGGTTTATTTTGAGGCATCGTGGAGAGAACCAAAGGTTTGTGAAAATCTAGTAAGATTGGGTTTTTTCGAAGCTCAGTTTCAACAAGATTTAGAGGCATCTAAATCATAATCTCTGAAACTCTTATCTTGGTATAAATACAGGGTTTAGTTTTCGAATTGGGATTTGGGTGGCCAACTCCATTAAATCAGAGTTTGAGAAACTAAACTCATGTTGCCAAGCCACTATATTATGCTGACCGAACGAGGCCAAATCTTTTCTGTTTGGACAGTGCTACGTTTGCTAAAGTTGCAATGATCCTTGTGAGGGCCACTAGGAAACACATTCGGCCCATGGGTTTTCCATTCTATGTACCGCCCACAAATCCCATCAACTTATTGGAAGATGTTACCATCAGCTTTGCCCTCACACTAGGACAATAAATCGTGCGTGTCTTTCTCAACTCAAGGCCAGCTTTGCCATCACTGTCGTTTTGTAGAAAATGCTTCACTTTGTAAAAATTTCTAGGCGACGCAAATTTGTTTGCTGATGATGTTTACACAAGTAATAAGACCAAGGAATTGCGGTAATCATGCAAGCGGGGGTTGAAAATTCTTCGATTCCATCGTTGTCGGTATGGAGGAAAGATGTAGACATCCACCTTATCCACAAGATATTTATATCCGATAACATCATGATATCAATGAAGTCCATCATCCTCACCAAACTTTCACTTTCATCATGTCCCATCCCTCACTCCCAGCCTGACGTGACATGATCACGTGCCACTCTCAAGCTTACTTGTCCACGTATTGTTTTGCAAGGCCCCACATGCCCCAATCTTATCACACAATGTAGTACCAGTCCAACAAGGGAAACTACGATTACATCGTTTTTAGTTTTATTATTATAGTAGTGCTAATCACAGACCAAGCACTGTCTTATGATACATTTTACATAAAGCAACTCTCTTAGTGCACTCTTATCACTCACTCACTCACTCACTCGATAACACACCATAATATGCAAGCAGCATACTTAGCAGCGAACAGATAGATGGTAGGAAAATAGAAAACCATATCAGATGCTCTCTTTATCTCTCTCTGTCGGTCCCTCTAGCGGTGCTTGCTCCTTGTTTCACCGCTGTAGAGCCTACAATATTATCCAACAAAGAAACACTTGATTAAAAACAAACGGACGAAATTTGCTTAAAAGTTTTTTGAGGCGGTGAGCGTATGAGCGCAGTTACCAGTCATAAATAGTAGGGGAGTTGGGCTGTGGCCTGTCAAACAAATCAGCACCGAGACCCTTTGTGTTGAGGTTGCTCCCGGGATTAAAGACGCTCCTCCAAACGTTCTGCTTCGGCGCAGACGACGGCGTGGTCGGCGTCACCGGGGTCCCCGGCGTGCCTGGCGTCGCCGGCATCGACAGCGATCTCTGGTACTTGCTCCCGCTGCTCTCCCCGGCATCATCTAACATACATATGATGATGATGATGATGATGATGATTAGCAATCTAAACTTAATCAAAATAGATTTAGGGAAAGTAAAATTTAGGGCAACCTTTGATGACCAGGGGCCTGGTTGTGACCTTCCTCAGCTTGCCCAGCCCCTTGTCAGGGCTCGGCCCCGCTATGACATCGTCCCACATCTTGTCGAGCAGCACCATTTTTCTATCCCTCTTTCTTTAATCACTCTCTTGTTGCTTTGTTTTGTCCTAGCGTTGGTGCTCATTTATAAAAGCAAGCCAAGCGTTGGTCTGGTCACCGTTTTCGGTAAGGCTACCTCCGCTCCCGAGTCCTTCCCGGGGTTGAACGAGTAAAACGCAACGGTGGTAGTGGGGTTTTTAAGTTTTTAACCCGTTGTTTGCCGTAAGAGCAGGCGTTAATTTGGCTCAGGTGGCGGATAAGGATGGTCTGTGGGGCCCATTCAAAAACAAATATCCAGTCTCTGAATTTGAGCGTCTGGGCATTCAATCTCGGGGGAATGCGTACACGTCATCAGAAGTCACGTGAGAGGTCAAGGAGGTCACGTGGAGATTTGTCCGGTCAGGGCCAGCTGGAGGCAAGTTAGGTCTGGCGCTTCAGACCGGGCCTGATTAGGGTTGGGTGGGGTTTTTGTGATTAAACCGAATTAGGACCCGTTGGGTGATGGACCAATTCCTGCGTCTGGACCAAGACGGAATTTTGCTCCTGCCAGTGGGGTTGTTAAGTGGGCCGGTCGATGTCCTTGTGCTCGGCCTGGCTCAAAAATGGCCCAACAGAATTATCTAGGCTTAAGGATGTCCCAAAGACCATATAGACCGATTACTAAAGATTCATCTGTCGATCCATTAGCAGGCCACCTCACGTGTCATACCATGCCGTCCTATTCGTGCTTTTATTTTCTTGGCCCACCATGTTAAACTTAGACACTTCATTTTGTATCGGGATTTCTATGGCATGCTTATTAAGCTAACCTAACATATATTTAAATATCATTTTAAATCTATTTAAGGAATTATAAATTACAAAAACAAAAAAACAAAAAAACTATAATAAATTACAAAAAAAATATAAAAGAAAACTAATTATCTTTTCATGATAAGATTATCGTACTGTGTGGGCTGGCCCGAAACTTTCCAAACTTATTTGCAAGAGAACTGGCCCGTACTTTCAGTTTTATGAAGCCCCCCCCCCAACTCGAAGAATCATACCTTGTTCTGCTCTGCCATCTTTTGAAGCATGAAGACATTGAAGTGGCAGCTAACAAGCTCTCAAAAAGGTGGCCCTACAACAAGTACAAGCCTTACAAAGGAGGCTTGTATTTTCTACTTTTTTTGTTTCTTGACACCTGACCAAGCATCACATTTTCTACATTAAATCCTGGATAAAGGGCAGTCTTCTGAAAATTAACTGAAAGGACTTCGTTACATTTAAGTCCAGCAAACCTAGTCAGAAGATTATGTAACAATCTTGTGAGTCTCAAATCATAATAGATGTAACTATTATCGATGCAACCAAGAACCTTAATATTCAACCCTAACTCCAATCGAAAACAGTTAGCAAAATCCAAGCCAAAACAATCAATAGCAATGAAGATGGACGAAAATCTTACCCAGCCGAGGTCGAAGAGGGTGGCCTGAGCCATGGATTCGATGTCCCTAGCTTGATCTCCTCATGATCTGCGACTATTGTTATCTAGGATACATTGATCGAGGAGAAAGAAAAGCCGAGGAAACTTATCCCAATTTGACCCTAATGTGAGTAGCTTAAAATCAGAACCCTAATTTGACCTTATGGCTAAATTTCAGAAACTTATCCTCTGCTTTCAATAGATTTCACTAGGGTTGCATGTTGTAGGAAAAACTGTATAAAGTTTATGTAATCAAATGTATAAAGTTCTAAAAAAAATAAAGCTCTATAACATTATTTAATTTTCATGCATTAAAACAGAACTATCACCAGTAAGAAAAACAATGATTATTTTCCCATCTCAAACTGCTCGCACACTCTTGAATAAAGATCACAGTAGAATTCAACCTATTCTTCAACACAAATCCAATTCCAGGGCCAATTTCTTCAAGTAATTATAGGAAGACCCCCCTTCTTCCATTGCTCTCCTGCCAGCCACCTTCATCTCTTCAACCCTCGCCCTCACCCTCTTCCCTTCTTCGCTCTCCCCCATCAAACACCTCACCCCCCTCTCCAACTCCTCCGCCCTCACATAATTCCCCTTCCCCCTGTCGACCTCCAACGCCGCCGCCACGCCCAAATCCCTCGCCATCTCCACCGCATTCAAGTGTTGCTCGGCGTACAGAGGCCACGCGAGCATCGGCACCCCGAACCACAGGCTCTCCAAGCTCGAGTTCCATCCGCAGTGCGTCACGAATCCTCCCACGGCCCGATGGGCTAGTATCTCCGCCTGCGGCGCCCAGGATGGCCACACCAGCCCCCTCTCCCTCGTTGCGTCCAGGAAGCCCTCTGGTAGAATTCCGGCGAGGTTGGCATCGTTTAGTTGCATCCCTGCGCCGTCGGGAGGACCCCGAACGACCCACAGGAAGCGGTGGCCGCTGCGCTCCAGCCCTCCGGCCATCTCCCTCACCTGCGATGTATCAAAGCACCCCATGCTCCCAAAGCACAAGAACACCACCGACGCCGGAGGCTGCCCGTCGAGCCAGTTCAAGCACTCGTGCCGCCGATCCGAGCCTCCGTCATCGCCGTCTCTCAGGGCGAGAAGAGGCCCGATCGGATAAACCGCCGGAGTGGGACAATCCGGCACGAACAGGCCCTCGGATAGCAACCTCAGCGCATCCGGCTCGAGCTCCTCAAACGTGTTCGCAACAATGCCTCTGGCCTCTCTGAACCTTCTCCCGTGCTCCACATACCAATCATAGTTCCTGCTCCTCTTCTTCCACATGGGATCCGGCAGCGACGCCGCCGGTATCGCCTTCATCCCGGGCAACTCGATCCCTTCCTCAATCTCCAAGAATTCTCTGCCGCCAATGCTTTCGTTGAGGGTCGGCAGGTGCAGCAGCAGGCCCAGCATGAGCGCGGTCGACGTGAAGTAAATGTACGTCGGGACGTTGAGCTCGGTGGCCGCATCGATGACAGGCGTCGCGAAGAAATCGATGAAGATGGCCGAAACGGGGAGCGAGGAAGCGGAGATGGCCGATTTCACGTGGGGCGCGAGGCTCTTGAAGAACAACGAGGCGAATTCCTCGGGGAATTCGGCGTCCAGCGGGGGCTCGACGAGGGGAAGTTCTTGGAATTCTATGTCGAGGCCGGAGAATTCGAGGTCGTGTTGGGCCAGAGGTGGGGGGAGCGTTGGGAGGAGGACTGTGATTGCGAGGCTGCTGGTGGTTGATTGAAGGAGCTTTTTGGCTAGTTGCAGGGTGGAGCTCAAGTGGCCTGCTGCTGGCGCTGGGAGAAATACAATCTTAGATTTTGCCATCTTGCCGTGATTCAGTGAAATCGGCGGTGATGTTTTGCAAACTATTGGTGCATATATAGATCGATGGTGGCCAATTTCTAGTCAAAAATGGTGGGCTTTAATGATATAATGTTAGGTGGTAGACTGGAATCTCAGCTGCAAGCACAAGGAACGAACGTGGAAAATGGGCTTCCACTGATTTCACATGTAAAATAAGATTTTAAGAAATTCCTCACCTAATTGGCTATGGTGGGTCTTTATGTGTGGTGCATGAACGGTAAGAATAAAGGTAGTAATAATAATATCAAATATAGGGCAATACTTACAACGCTTTCAGGATCTCAGAAAGGCAATTAACATAAATTAAACGACCACTAAATACATGTATATGGATAGAATCTGACAGAAACCAGTACATCTTAAAAGGTCTCGTAGCCATCCAGAACTTATAAATACATTTACTTTGGCTGCTAAGATCCTGCAGAACCCAACAAATCACGAGGATGGCATAGCTTCAAATACAATGCAGAAGTGCATATCTAGAATAACAAGCTAATAGAGAGAATCCCTGCGTCAATCGCTACTGGGGCCATCAGAATGACAGAAGAGAGGGAGCATGCTTAGTTTTATTATCTGATCTGGAAATGCTTGTAGGCAGCAGCTGGGCTTCCAGGAACGCTGATCTGCATCGTGCTGCCTTGGTCTGGTTGCCCGCAGCGGCTCGAGCTTTCGCCTTGAGACTCCGAGGAGCTCTTTCTACGCCGCTCGTTGTGGCCGGCTAAACGCCTGCGGCAACTCCTCTTTGCCTCGTCGAACTCTGAGAGCTCATGGAACCTTGTCATGGGATTGCATTACATGTAATTAGCATGATGCTTGTTTAGCATAGTACGATGATGAAAGATAATTAATTAATGAGAATAATGGTTATCATATGACAATGGAGGCTTAACCTCGTATACCAACCAAGACATACAAAAAATGGGCGGTACAACAAGTACAAGCCCGTGTGTGGCTTGTATTTCCCCACTTTTGCGTCTTAGTATATGAGTCTAAGCCTTCATTGTCATATGATACACATTATTCTCTTAATTAATTAAAGGATATGATACATCGGCCACTTTCACTTATGACGTGTCCAATGCCCAGACATGATGCGTGTGTTCATCCATGTCCGACACTTCCAAATGTGTAAAGTACTAGTATTTACATTAAAAGTATTTATAAGATTAATTATGTTAAACTAAATTTTTTAACCCATATAACACGGAAAAGAAGGCGCATCATAGAGACAATTCGATATCTCCAATGGCAATCAAAAATCTACTCCAAATACAATTTTTTTTAATGATCGAGACTCAAAACGATCATCATATTCTAAAACCCCAAATTACCAAATATCCTACGAACTATATAGACTCCTTACTCCTTGATCTAAGGGGACAAAAAGTTCTATTCTTGCAAAATTGTTAAAACTTTCAAAGATCCAACGCACAGGCAAACAATAAGAAAAACCATAATATTTCGATCTCCCTTTGTTTGAGCATGTGTAAATCAACTTCATGAGTCTGTATGTTTGAATGGTCACGCGAGATAACTCTTTCCTATGACATATTATTTCATCTTGTTTTCTCAAATAGCTAATATTAGTTTCTTTCACATATCGATTAAAATCTAATGCATACGCTTACGAAGAATCAAATATGCATGTTGCCGAACGAAATACATAGATCTATACAAATACATATACATGTATATGCATATCTATACATATATATACGTATACATAGTATCATTGGTAAACGACTGAGCTAGTTTAAGGCTGTGCACATTATTAGACAATTTTGCTAGTGGTAGCAGCACTACTACTTGCAGTTTGTTACCATCGTATGCTCGCATCTTGTCATGTCTCATGAATTGAATCATAGACAAAAAAGCCAACAAGACCGACGATCAGCTTTCTAAAGGTCAAAATTTACACATGATCAGATTTCTAAAGGTAAGTTCACAAGATCAAGAAAGCCATTCGGACCTTAGATTATGCGGTCACATAACTATGAAATGCGGTAAATTTTTTATACAGACCTGCTGCATTGCTGGCAGAATCGCTGGCGGAGTCCGGCGACAAGAACGACGGGGGCCTTGGAGTGGGACTCGCAGACCTTGTGACGGCGGTGGTACCGCTTGGCCTCCGACAGATCCGCCCCGCACTTCTCGGCCTGGCAGGCCGCCGGCGAGGCGGCCGCCCCGCCCCCGGTGCCACGCCGGGCGACGGTGACGGCACCGGTCCTGATCTTCTTGTCTTCGTCCTGCAACAATTCGTCGTCGTCGTCGTCGGCCGTCTCGTCGAAGTGTTTGTCCTTGCCGGATCGCTTCGGCTCCGTCGGCTTTCGATCCATCGGAGAGTATTGAGTGCGTGCGGGAGTGAGGGGGGGTTTGATTTTGGGGGAGAGGAAAAGGGGGAGAAAATGAAGAAGAGGGGTGTGAGTGCGAGGACCACAAGCACAAGCACAAGCACAACTAGGGGAGGTCTGTTCTCAAAGCAAATTCGATTCTTACCGCACTTGGGGGAGGAGGTAACTTCGAAAAAGCGAGGGTAAGAAGATCGAGTTGAATGGCTCGACTGTTGTTATCGGGTCGGGTTTCGGGTTTGGTGTTGGGGTTGTGTGTGCATCCCCGTTTGGGTTGTGGCAAGCGACGCCGGCTCCCCACTTTTGCTGAGCCCTGCAGCGGGCCGTGTTGCTGGTTTCGGGTCATGCGAGTCCCTTGCTAACTCCTCTGTGGTCCTTGCTTCATTGGCTTGGTGAGTCAATCTTTTATGTTGTATATTTCTTAATGTAGTGTCTATGACGACTTGCTTGCATGTTGTGTCCATGAGGGCTTCGATCCGACCGCTCGGGTCTAGCTTTCCCCGACCCAAGACCGTCCTCTCTCGGGCTCTATTCATCAGCCGACGGAGCGACATGCCACCGGAGGCTTCCTCGTCAACATCATATTCACCGTGGACGGATTTACCCGTCAACAGTTGGCGCCATCTGTGGGAAATATTGTCAACATCATCGTCATCTTCTTCTAGCACTGACGATGTCGATTCACCCCACCAATCAAAGGCTTTGACAGGCCAACTTTCAATGGGCAACATCTGCAGAGCTTTGGTCGGTAAGAAACATATAAGCCAAGTAAATCCTTGCCTTTAATTCGTTTTATTTGTTCTTCTTGCCGAGCTAAGAAATTTTTGCCGAGTTGAGATGTCTTTGACAAATATACTGAGGGCATTAGATCGGTCCTTTTCCACTTTATTTTCACTAAAGTGCGCATGCCCACAAATCAGCTTAGAAAACCTCGCGAGCTGTTCGGCTATAGGTCGATGGGCCACTTCCCATATGGGCCGAACTAGCTCTGTGTCCGACATAAGGCGGTGGGAGTAGCCCCTCACGTGCCGATCCAGCTTTGTGTCGGCTGTAGGTCATGTGGGCACTCCCCACGTAGGTCGACCTAGCTCTGGATCGGCTGTAGGTCGTGTGGGCACTCCCCACATAGGTCGACCTAGCTCGGATTTGGCTGTAGGTTGGGTGGGCACTCTCCTCGCTTGCCGACCTAGCTCTAGATTGGATGTAGGTTGGGTGGGCACTCCCCTCGCAGGCTGATCTAGCTCTGGATCGACTGTCGCTCGGGGGCCTCTCCCACCCGAGCCGACTTAACTATACAACCGGAGTCACTCCTCTCTCATGCATGACACATCACACAACCTCAACCTTTGCAGCGATTGAGCTTGGGAGATGTGGGCCATTGTTACAGCAATTATGGCCTCCTTCATGTCCATTAATCCCACAATTATAAGTGACACTCTTAGCGACCGTTACTCCATACAACAATAATATCAACATTCATGGCAACTGTTACTTCAATTTATGCCTCTTCATGAATGCATCCTCATCAATGCCGACTATGAAGCAACTTTATTTGCATGAACGTTACGGGGCAACACCCGCCGATAAGTTTCTTTAGGCAATAGAAGAGGGGGTGAGGAGGATCCTACACTCGAGTACATTCATACTCAATATCTATTCCACCTACTTCATACTTCTCCTCCATAGCTCGTCGAGACAGTAATCGGACGACCTCGCAATAGGTCGAACCTAGCTGTTCCGAGCCTTTTCTAGTCATCCACTGACGTAAGCATCGGAGAGTACGTGGGTCGAAACCCAGATCCCCCCAATGACTTCCATGTTTTTCAAACGTAGAAAGATAGCTCGGAGTTAAGTCGGACTTCAACCCAAAAACTCAGACCTAGCTCTCTCCGACCCGGGACCATCCTTCCTCGGGTTCCGCTCTTTGGCTGAAGGAACAACACGTCACCGGAGACGTCCTTGCCAGCATCCTACTTACTGTGGGACAGATTTACCAGTCAACATCAGGTATTTATCCGATACATGCATGTATAATCGGATGGATTACTATTAATGTATCCACTAGTAGGCGTGTTTCATTTATACCATTCTAATGAGGCTCGGGGAGTTTTTTTTGGCCCACATATTTCTATCAAAAACACTAAATACTAGGTAGTGTTAAATTTCAATGTATATCGTATAACATATAAAAGGTCCATATAAAAGATCCATGTTAGCTGAGTTAATGAGACACGTCCTTATTGATATGAAACAAATGATTATTTGCTAACTTTTATGTATTACATTAGGGAATTACTATCTACACCTCATCTGATGAGGTGCATATTAGACTTAGAGTCAGTGTTCTTATTTGCTTTTTTTTGGAAGAAAGAGAGTGAAGAGATATTGAGCTGTGATATATTTGATTTTTTTTGACAAATATCAACTACATGCAACTCAGTCTTGATGTGCATAAAGCATTGGCCTTACATTAAGGCATTGGATGATGTGAGGCCAATTGGGTATGCATAATCCGATTGCGGCCCGATGCTACCCGCCTCACCCACGCACGCTCGGACGGGGAAAAAGCGGGTGAAAGAGAGGAGGGCGGGCCCCGGCGAGTGGGTGAAAAATGCGGGCAGCTGTCATTGGCGGTGCACGATGGGTGGGGAGCGAGAGCGACGAGACCGGCTTTTTCATGTTGCGAAGCTTGCGTGGAATATAACCCATGGAGTCCATTACTAGCCACTCATCCCTTGACGCGTGTCCCTAGTACGCGAAAAGTTTCTTTACTGCCAGCGCGTACCTTCCACCTTTTCCTTTTGCAGATACACCCACCACGAAAATAAATATTGCACCTGAAGCCACAAGCCCAAGCCCAGGGGCCCACCAATGCCCCCCATATATTATAAGCTAAAAACACATGTGGCCCACGAAAATTATGCTTTTCGAAGAAAGGTTCCAAGGGTTGTTTGATTTGTCACCAAAAGTCGAGATTTCTTTGACCACATTTAGTTCAGAATTGAGTGTTTTTTATAAGAGAATTGCTATGTATATACCCATTGACCGCTGTATAAGCCTTGTTGGTTAAAAAAAAAATCACATCATCAGTCATTCAACTCTCCCTTGTCTCCTTTTTATCGTAAAATTTGGCATGATTTCATAAACCTGTTTTGAATTTTGGAAATACATAAAAATACAATACAAAGAACTCTTGAAGTCTTATTATACTGAGTCATTATATTAGCTCAGAATAATTCTGTGAAAATATCATAATCTTTGTTCCCGATTTCATAAAATTGATAAACGGTTAAAAACGGCCAAGTATCGGATAATTTTTTGAAACTAAGTGGACAGTTCAACATGATTCTGTATTGTTTAATATAAAATGCAAGGTAAGTTTATGGAATTAACAAAAGGTTTAGGATAGTTTTTCGGAGGTTTGCCCAAAGCGGCGACACCCCGGCCGGGCCCATGACCAAGGTGATCGTCCACATCAATCAGGGCCCCACATAAGGTGCATTATTGGGTGTGACTGTACTTTTGATGCTGCTTGCTTTAAATTAAATGCACGCGCAGTGCCTCTTGTTTATTTCCGGATGCGGCCGATTTCGTATTTGTCGTTGGGCTCTCTCTCTCTCTCTCTCTCTCAAATTAATGAATGTTTCCCACATATTTGCTGTTTTAAAGCAGCAGAAGCCTATGATTCTTTCTTTACGTATAGGCCACAGGCTTTCTGCAGATGCAGAGCACGTGATCCGAGGCACGGAGAACGGTAACAGACTGTAAAAGCTGCTACTGTAGCTGACGTCACCGCCGGTGGCTCTAAGAAAGCAACTGATGAGAGGGGACTGATCGGCTCCAAAAATAATTGGTGGTCCAACCGAAAGCACCGTGTCAAAGGTTTTGGCCCGCGTAGCGGTGGTCCACCCCCTTGGGCCAATCATGCTCCGTCTTCCGTCGGCCGAAACCCTAAAACGTTTTGATTGCCCGAATGTAACATCAGGACGTTACAATTGTCCAACTTGCTGAGTTGTGAGGCCTCAAGCATTGACGTGCCATCGATGATATGGACCTTGTTTCAGTTAAATTCCAACTGTGCTAGCTTTGGCACACATGTTTCATTATTTTTGTACTGCTTTTGTGTGCGTTGTATGTGGAACGATGACTTGGCGTTTGCATCGCCGCAATATTTTTATTTTGTATTTGTATTGGCAAAGCCTCTTATTTTGTAAGAAGAACTCGTGCAGGATAATGTGACGACAAAATATATGAGTGATAATAACTCGTGTGCCTCCTCTGTTGGTAGGATACACCTTGTTGGTTTTATTTTTTGGCATATGCTTACTCTAAGCTTAGCATTACAATAGATAAATAACATATTAAATATAAGCAAGTTGCATGTCTTTATCAATGCTTCCATCCATGGCAAGATGATCCGCTTCATGGCCTACCGTTCAAATGAAGGCCTAACTGGGCCTCCCCTGTGACAGCCCGGCCCAATAAAACCTGTCTGGCTTCTTTGAAGAGAAGAGACGGCCGCTTTTCACATTGTTAAAATACATGCAAGTTGGAAATTTAACAACGAATGCAACATCACTGACTGCGAGTTCATTCAAGAAAAATGCAAGCACCAAGTAAAAAACAGTCGTCGCCGAGCAACCGAGTGTTTTTCCATTGCGCCAAAAGGCGCCATTAGGGTTCCCAACGTGCAAATTCTAGCCTAAACTCCCCCCACATCATTGTTTTAGTCAATCCCTTGCTTGATATTGGGCAGAAATGCCAACCAACTTCCGTAAAGCTTTCCGAAGCAGCAGCTGAGGAACCTCCGGCCGGCACAGCCCTCGTCGAGGCGAACCTTCATCTCCTCCGCCATTCTCATTTCCTTCTTACTTTCTTCGCTCGCTTCCATCAACAGCAAAAAACTCCCCTTTCCAACACTTCCGATCTCCAAAACCCACGGTTTTCATCATCCAACCTCAGCTCCAATTCAACTCCTAAAACCCTACCAAGTCAGATGCACTCGTTGCTGTTCTGCATACAGCGGCCACGCAAGCACTGGCAATCAATCAAAACCTTGGGCTATCCAAGAACGGATGCCACCCGCAGTGCACCAAACCCCAAACACGTAGGTGAGCCAATATCTCCGCATGTGGGGCACAAGATTGCAACACCATGCCCATATATGTTGTCCTTTCTCCAAACAGCCGAGCTCCCGAAGCATAAGTGAATCCTGGCATGGCCTAGCAGGCAACAACCATCAACCAAAGCCTTCATCGATGCTTGGCTCTAACTCACTAAATGTGTTAATACCTATGCCTTCAGCCTAACAGAATCTTTCGTCGTGGTGGAGAAATAGTTTACAATTGGCATTGTTAGTCCCTCTTGAATGATGGAACAGAAACCAGCAGCAAGGAAGAGAGGATGGGGATGTTGATGTCCCTTCAACGCGATCGACCAACTGGTAGCGATGGAGGTATATCATGAGACTCGGCATTGCAGCGGTCTGAAGTATATGTAGGCCAGGGTACCGAATTCGTTAGCCACATCAGTCATGCTGGTACTGAACAGGATGAGGACTAAGGCTGCAAGAGAGGCAGCAGTCGAAGTGGAGGGGTATCTAGAGATGGCGTCTCTGACAAGCGACTTGCAAGCATTGCCGAGGAGGGCTACAAGAGATCTCTTTGGTACAAGGGAGAGTCAACAGGAGGGAGCCACTGGAAGGTGATGTCAAGGCCCAAGACGTTGACGAACTCAATGTAGGAGGTGATGGTATATGCCCACGCAGGTTTATGTAGCTTCATGGCGAGGGTGGCTGTGTGTGTCCTTCAGGAAAGTTTCGCAAGCTCCATGGCGGAAATCAGGCGTCGAATTCCCGGTATCGGGATGAACATCACTCCTACTTTCGCCATCATCCTTACATGCTTCGGGTTCAGTAAAACGGTTCACATCTGCGAGGTGTAACCAAAGCTGAGTGTATATAGGGCAAATGTCACCATGGTTATCAGAATACAACTACATAGAGTATCAGTGTGAGTGCCGGTACTTGGAATTATCAAACTGGGAAGTGTTGCACTTATAAGGATATGGGGAGGGAAATTTGCAATATTTTACATCAATAATCCAGAAAAACAGGTGATAATCATAAATAGATGAAAAAGCATAACAACAAATGCCCGCTAGATAGAAAATAATGATATGGGACTAACCTCTTGCGACTGGATTCTGCTTTTGGATGCCAAACTGGCGATCATCGTCCCATGAGCTATTGCCAATAGCTGAAAATCTATGTAGAGATGCCGCCATGCAAGACGAGCTAACAGCTGTTCATAGAAAAATAAGTACCAAGCATTATTGAAGGGTTCAGTGATAGGAATGAAGTTTGAAAAGAACTTGGGGGGAAAACACAAATATTGGCGTTAAAAAAGTTTCAAACGAACATTTACTGTTCCTGAATAAGAACTGTGAGAAGAAATCTTGGTGAACAAGTTTACAGAAGACAGAAAGAAAGACAGGATCCGACACACAATGACAAAAAACTTGAGAAATCAATAAATATAGTGAAAGGGCAGAGATTTCTCTCAAACAAGAAAAAGAGCTTCCGATGACAGCAACCTTGAGAAATAAGTACATATGGTGAAAGTGCTAATATTTCTTAAACCAGAAAAGGAGCTTTATAATGTATTTGCACTATTCCGTTAAAAAGTCCTATAACCCATACCGCAGCACCTACTACTTTAGCCAACAGCAATATATTAGACAACTTTTCCCAAATTAATCCGAACTGGCACAATATTTCAAACATGCATGGTGAAGTTTCCAAATTTTTCTTTCTTCATGCAAGATTCCACCACCATGGAAAGAAGAAGCAACACACAAGACCATTGATATACACATCTGTGTGCGCGCACGCCGTTGTGAGAGATAACCGAATTATGTTCCAAAAGATTTCTGTTTTCTAAAATAATCAGCAAGCATGATCAAGAAGTTTCAAAAGAAAATACTAAAAATAACAAAAATCCAGGCGTACCTCGCGTGCACCATAGTTTCGATCTCACTACATTTAAAGCCGTGTAAATTTATCCACTTTACAACAAGGGCAAAAACACGTCACTTCAACACATGCAACAAGTAATTCTATATACACACCACCAATTGCTTTTCATACATCACTTTACACACCCAAGTTTTTACATTACACGCCCCTTTAATCCGAAATTAACATCTGCTCTATCTTGCTTTAGCTTATTCTTAAGAAAACCTCCTTCGCATGCCGCCTCCCCTCCCCCTCTCCTCTTCATCATCATCATCGTCTTCAACACACACACACACACACACACACACACACCCCCCCCCCCCCCTCCAAAAAAAAAAAACAAACAAACAAAGACATATTCATCCTCGTCATCTTCAATATCGTCCCCCATCGCCGCCTCATCCCGCCGCCGCCGCCTTCCACTCCCCGTCTTCCTCTCCTCCTATTCGTCGTCTTCTTCATCATTATTGGCATCATCTTCAATCTCCACCACATCCGCCTCCCCATCTACTCATTATCCTCGTGCCCAGCTGCCAACACCTCTGCCACAGATGTAGAGAAGAAAGGGGTAATATAATGGTCCTAACTCATTATCATGCTTTTTAATAAAATAAAAATGTTTCACCATATCAATAGTCTCTTATAATTATTTTATATTTTTTGATGATTTTTTTCATATATTTCCATTTTTCTGAGCTTATTTTGACATCAAACACAATAATCAATTAAATCATTTGAACTTTCTCATTATAGGCAAATTTCTAAGACACAGCCCGTTTATATTGTCCGTAAATTAAACCCAATTAAACCCTTGACCCTAACTCCCTATTCATTTTCCTTTCGTTTTCATTTCATTTCCCCGATCGTCGCCACCCTCTCCTCTCCCTCGACCCCGTGCTCACCCCACGATCGCAAAAACCACCACATCTCTCTCTCTCTCTCTCTCTCTCTCTCTCTCTCTCTCTCTCTCTCATATGATGCCCACATCCATCTCCTCTCTGATACTATAATCTCTCAATCATGACCCTATTAAAAATCATAACCCTATACACACATCTCCAATCTCTCACCGCTCAGATCCCTATCAAATCTCTAATTCTCTCTCTCACATTCATCTGATTGTCAACTACAAGCGACGACAGTCAAATGAACGACGAGGTGGCTGTAGCGATGATGATGTTCAACCATCTTTCCATTCATCTTCTTCTCTTCTTCTTCGATCAAGTAGGTTCCACTAATTATTTCATTAAATTTTTATTCTTGAATTTTGGATGATTTTGGTTGATAATTTTGGTGGATGATTTGTGGGTGTCTTCATTGGGTTCGATTATCTCCAATTTGGGCTATTTGGTTTCCCTCAAGGATTGCTTGTGCCTCTTGGTGATATTGCTCCTAGTTGGCTTCTATTGGGGTTCAGTTTGGCCTTCTTCTGGGATCATGCTCTTTGTTTGTTCTTGATTGTCTACGTTGGCTCAGTTGGTTCTCTATACCCCTGTTATGTTCATTACTGCTCATGTATTACTGCTCATGTATGGCTCAGTCGGTTCTCTATAAATGTCCATACCTAGGGGTCGCAAACAGGTCTGGTCCGGTCCAGGTCGGGTTTGACACGACCCGGATAAGGGCAAACCCAAAACCCAACCCGGATTAAATCCATGTCAAGTTTCGAAAACTCATACCCGACCCAGGTGTTAACCGGGTCACCCTACCTAACCCAGTTTTCCTTACGGATCAGGTTCGGGTCGGTTCGGTCCGGTTCGAATTGGAAAAACTAAAAATTAATTCGAAATAAATTACAGAAAATAGACTTCGAACTCGCAACCTCGCTCATACAAGTAGAATGCCCAACCAACTGACCTATAGAATTTTTGGATGTTTTGTATAGCATTTTATTATATAGTCCGTTTAAAGCATATCATTAGATATTGATATTTTAAAATATATTAACTTGCACCATCTGGGATTTGAATCGCCAACCTCCTCATTAACAAGGAGGAGTGCGAGCCAATAATCCCAGTACTACTATTGAAAAAGATTTGCATTATATTATATATATTATATATAGAAGTGTGAGGAATTTGGGTCAATCTGGGTTGACGGGTCAAATCCGTACCCGATCCGGATTTTATCCAGATCAATCAAGTCGGCCTGAATCCTACCCGATCCGGATTGGCCCCTATCAATACCCAACCCAAGAGGCAGTGTTCGGGTCAGGTCGGGTTCATTTTACCACCCCTTATTCATGCCCTTGTCATGTTCCTTACTGCTCATGTATGGATTCGGTTGACCCTTTTAGAGGATGGCTCTATATCTTTCCCCCTGTTGCTCCTATTTAGTCGGTTGACCCTTTACCATGGCGATTGCTCCTATATGATCGGCGGACCCCTTTACATGGGATATTGCTCGATGTGTTTACGTCCTAATGGTCCTAATGGTCAGTGTTGCCTTAGTTTTACCTTTTTGGGGTTGTTGCTTTATGTTAATACTAGTCTCTTGGGTTTATATTGGTTTATAACGAGTTTGACCTTTTGATATCTTCGACCTTCCACTGTCGCTTGGTGCATCATATCATGTAGGCTATTTCAAATTTGTAATTAATTCATAGCCGATTAGTCATATTTCTTGACTTGAGGCGAAACGCCAGACAGATGACTTGGGCCATGATTTTGTTGGTTTCTAGGATGAATGATTTGATTAGATCATGAAAATGATTATGCTCATGTTGCTTATTATTGTTGCGTGCCTCTCATTTACATGATAACCTAATATTACGAGTATTATTATTGATGGTCCCTTAAAGCATATGTCCAGTCATAACATGCAATTAAATATAGGCCAATCGACCCTCATTCGGATTGTGACATCGACTTCATACTATGATATGCTATACATGTCCATTAGCTGAGTTCTCGAGTCAGCATATTTCATGTTTCAATTTTCTCGTTATTGATTTGATGGTTGATTGAGAATATAAAATGGAAGCAACAAATGGTTAGTGATATGGAAACTTGAATAAGAAATTGTGATAAGTTAATTTTATCATTTATGCATGTTATACTTTTACTAATCGTTGCATATGCTAAAAATGGAAATAATATACGCTTGCTATATTTGATTATTATATTTGATTATTATGCATTCTGACATTGCACATGTTTATTGTACCCAACTTCTCACTAATTACATCACCGTATCTAGCACATATTTACCAAATCTGACATCATATTTATTACTATATGGCATTCACTACTCATTATACTATATCTGTTCACAGTACCTGATTTCATGTTCATGGATCTCGATAATGAATCTGATGAACCTTGTACCATGATATTATATCAATTAATGTTTCTGATTACTGTGCATAATTACATGACATTATGCATATTCATTGTATAATGCAATGTAGTATTACATAATTACATTATACTTGGGGATGAGAAACGCATGATTTCAGATTGTTCAAGAACAACAAAGATCCTTACAGTATCCATGTTTTCCACCTTCCAGTACTGGAGATGAGGTTATTTTATTGTATTCATATTTTTCACCCTTCAATTATGGAGGTGGGGTTATATTACGGTATTCGTGTTTTCTGCTCTTCGGGGTTATTTACTATTGATTACGTGTACACAACCGGTGAGCCTATGACCCTGACTCTACCCAAGTTGTATATCGTACCTTTGAACATGAGGTCAAAACTAGAATAGAAACACCGTACTAATCACAATATAATTTAATGACATGATTTATCAGTGTTTATCTAGCCAAATCATCACATGTTTTATTATTACTACCTATCACCATTCACGCTTACGTAAGTATCTATACATACATGATACTATATATGTTGCCATGTTACATACTATATGCTCATCATATCAATGATGTTATTTTACCAAGCATTTCATGTTTTATGGTATTTTCTTATTGGGAAAATCTACATAAGCAGTATCATGCTGATGGGTATTTTCTGTTTCCGTTTGTTATCATTCTTCTTGAAAATATATGTTAGGTTTGGAGATTTTCTAGAAGACATTCCATGTAGGACAAGCATCCACTTCAGAAAAGAATTTAACATACAAGCTTCATACCCATGTTCATTTTTGTTTCTTTCCATACTATTGCATCCTTATAACCTGTTAGTCTAATCATACTCTTCTTATTATCATATTTGCTATCTTCCCTACTTGCTAGTATAGATTATATGACATATTACAGTTGTTCACTATTAGTTGCACGCAAAAGAACATGCAGTTTTAACACAAATACTTGAAGGTTTTTGATGCGATTAGGGCTTTTTGTGGGGATCAAAGGTATGATTTTTGTGGTTTTGGACTTCCTAATCTAGGGTTTATAAGGCGAAGAACTGAGAATTAAGCGCTAAATACTTCCTAGAACAAATAGATCTAAACTAGATAACAGTTAATTAGCTAAAGGATTAAACTAGAAAATAAAATACCTTTTCTCAATTCTTCGATAAACCACCACCTAGGGCCGGCCGGCCCCTTTATTGGGGGAGGGGTTAATAATTGTCTAATTACCCTTTGCCCCTCCCCACTCACGCGGAATCACAAGTTTGGGACCGGTTCCGTGGTGGACCCAAGTCGCCTCCTCCGATGGTAGACCCGCACCGGATCCGCGCGTCCCGCCCCTTCAAAGTGCCGCACCGCATCATTACCCCCCTCAAAAATGCTACCTTGTCCTCAAGGTGGAAGTCTTGAAACTGGTTGCGGATCACTGAAGCGGCCTCCTATGTAGCATCGTGGTCTGGAAGGCCCCGCCATCGAATCCGCACCTCCTGAGTCCCATTTGCGGCCTGCCGGATCCCTGTCAACTCCTGAGGCTCCAGAAGCACCTCCATGTCATCTGTCAGAGTGAGTGGCAGGGTGAGTGATAATGTGTGATTCCCGATGGCCCGCCTCAGCTGCGATACGTGAAAAACTGGGTGAATGGTGGAGGTGGCCGGCAACTGCAGACGATAGGCCACCTTCCCGATCTGAGCTGTCACCCTCGAAAGGTCCATAACAGCGGGCTGCTAACTTCTCGTTGCTCCGTCGGGCCAAGGTCTTCTGTCGGTAAGGGCGGAGCTTCAAGTAGACCCGGTCACCCACTGCAAACTGCTCATCCCTACGGTGTGCATCAGCCTTGGTCTTCATAATCTGCTGGGCCCCGCAACAGGTGTTTCTTCAACTCCTCAAGATATTTGTCTCGTTCAGTCAAATGCTCCTCCACCTGTGAAACTGGAGTGGTCCCTCGGCTGTAATGGATCAACTGGGGCGGGTCCCGACGGTATAAGATCCGAAAGGGGGTGCTCTGCGCTGCCGAATGGTACGAGGTGTTGTACCAATACTCGGCCCAAGCCAGCCATCTAGCCCACTGCCGCGGCGCATCTGACGCAAAACATCTCAGGTAGGTCTCCACACTTCTATTCACCACTTCTGTCTGACCATCCGTCTGGGGGTGATAGGCAGTGCTCCTTCGCAGCTTGGTCCCCTGCACCTTGAATAATTCCTTCCAGAAACTGCTGATGAATACCTTGTCACGGTCCGACACTATGGCGGTGGGGAACCCATGCAAGCGAACCACCTCCTTCATAAAAGCTGCTGCCACAGTAACTGCAGTATAAGGGTGTCTGAGGGGTATGAAATGGGCGTATTTGCTGAGCCGATCGACCACTACAAGAATAGAACTATAACCCTCTGATCGCGGCAACCCCTCGATGAAATCCATGCTGATCTCCTCCCAGACCCTCTCAGGTAAGGCCAATGGCTGTAGGAGTCCCGCTGGTGTCATTGCCATATACTTGTGACGTTGACAGACGTCATACTCTGCTATCCGCTGGGCAATGTCTTTCTTCATCCCGGGCCAATAGAGCTCCCTCGCCATCCTCCTGTAGGTCTGCTGTACCCCGGAGTGGCCGCCGATGGCACTGCCGTGGAACTCCTGAAAAAACATCGGAATATGGGTAGAACTCCGGGGAATCACCAGCCTGCCGTGATATATGAGCCTCTGTCCGTCCATGCTGTACCCCTGGAAGTCCGCAGAGCCCTGCTGCAGTGCCTCACGTATCCTGGCCAGGTCCTCATCAGCCTCAATCTCCCTGCTCAAAGGCTCCCAGTCCAGAAGGGCCGGTGCTGAAATGGCCGCCACCTCTGCATGCTCCTTGTGACGTAACAAAACGTCTGCCGCCTTATTCTCCAGGCCCGGCCGGTACTGAATCTCGAATGTGAAATGGACCAACTTGGAGAGCTACTTCTGATGCTCCTCGGTAACCATGCGCTGCTCCAATAGATATTTCAAGCTCCGCTGGTCGGTCCTCACGATGAACTTCCTACCTAGCAAATAGGGCCGCCACTTCTGAATGGACAGGACAATAACCATCAGCTCCCTCTCATATACTGACTTCAGCCTCGCTCGAGCTGACAGAGTCTGGCTGAAGAAAGCAATAGGCCTCTGGTCCTGCATCAATACTGCGCCCAACCCATATCCTGACGCGTCGGTGTCTATAACAAATGGTCAGCTGAAATCAGAAAGTGCTAAGACAGGCACCGTCGTCATCGCCTGCTTCAAGGCCTCGAAAGCCTTGGTCGCCTCATCGCCCCAGTGGAAGTTGTCCTTCTTCAGTTGCTCGGTAAGTGGCCAAGCAATCATGCTGTACCCCTGGACAAACTTCCTGTAGTACCCTGTCAAGCCCAAGAAGCCCCGCAAGCCCCGTAAAGTGGTAGGTACCCCGGCAAGTCCAACATGGCGGCGATCTTGGCCCTATCAGTCACCCCCCTCCGCAGACTGTCCAAATAGGCACGTCTTCTTATTAGCAAATAGCTGCTGCTCCTGCAACTCATGTAGAACTGCTCGCAAGTGCCCCACGTGCTCCTCCATGCTGCGGCTGTACACCAAGATGTCATCAAAAAATACTAGCACAAACCTCCGTAGGTAAGGTCGGAACACTCTGTTCATCAGGGCCTGGAATGTCGCCGGAGCATTCGTCAGGCCGAATGGCATGACCAGGAACTCATAGTGCCCCTCATGAGTCCTGAAGGTAGTCTTGGGCACATCGGCCGCCCTCATCCGTATCTGGTGGTATCCTGATTTCAGATCAATCTTGGAAAAACAGGCCGCCCCGTGGTGTTCATCCAACAACTCATCAATAACATGGATGTGAAATTTGTCTGCAACTATCTCCTTATTCAGGGCCCTGTAATCTACGCAGAATCTCCAACTGACATCCTTCTTTTTCACCAATAAGACTGGGCTGGAGAAGGGGCTTGTACTCAGCTGTATCACACCTGCCTGCAGCATGTCCTCGACCAGCATCTCTATCTCATCCTTCTGTACCTGTGGATACCTGTAGGGCCGCACACTAATGAGAGACACGCCCTCCTGCAAGACGATGGCGTGCTCATGATCTCGGTGTGGTGGCAGTCCCTGTGGTTCCTGGAAAACCTCCTCATACTGAGCCAGCAGCTGCTCAACCTCCGGTACCGGCTCTTGTGTCTGGTCCTCCTACCAAAAAGCCTCCTTGACATACTCCCTAGCTCCAAGGGAAGGAAGTCGGTGACAATCTGTACTCCCTGAATGGTCACAATCACCCCGCGGCGGCAGACACCCGTGTTGTGTGTCACCTGGCCCGTCCCTAGCATCACTCCGTATCGCCCAGTGCCACTCAGCTGTAATCCCTGTGCCCCCACCAACCTGCTGGAAATGAAGTTGTGGGTGGCCCCACTGTCGATCAACACTATCACCTTCTGGCTGCCCAATGCTCTAACTCCTCGTGAACTTCTTATCACATCCGGGACTCCTGCCTCCTGCTCCCTAACCAGACGATAGGTGCAGTCCTTTGTCGGACCCTCCGCTCTGTGATATAATCCCCACACTTACAGTTTCTCGAACACTGGGACCACGGACACCTAGAAAATAAGCCTCAGCCGGCTCCATGCCCCTGTACGGGGGCTGAGTCGACGAAATCCTCCGCCGTGTAGATTGTGCTCCTCGGATGACACGGGCCCGGCACAGAAGAGGCAAAGAACTACTTTATTTTGCTAAATACATCACCTTATGCAACCCACTTAATCATCTTCTTTCGTGCTCCATTTCGATGCATCTTTAAGCATATGAGACAAGTTTGTGTTTAAAAATATGATAAAATATTGTTACAATACATAATTCATTCAACCCTATCGGACCGGGCCGGGCGGCCCGAATTTTTATCGGACCGTGCCTGGGCCTCTCTGGAATGGCCCGAAGTCTTATCAGGCCGGGCCGGCCCAGTCCTTTAAGAAAACCGGACCGGGCCGACATGGGCCTACCGAAGCCGATCCCTGGGGGGTAGACCGTGGCGACGCGTGGTCGCCTTCGTCTTCGTCTACTCTGACACCAATTAGAGTGGTTTTGGACTTCCTTGGTTTATAAGGCGAAGCTTCCTAGAACAAATAGTAGATAACAGTTAATTACTAAAGGATTAAACTAGCGATAAACCACCACCTAACCGCATCAGTTTTATGATCAAGGGGAAGGGGATGCTCACTGTTGGGCTAAATATGTGAGGGCATGTTGTTTATCCATTTTTTCCAAAGAATTTTTGAGAAACAATGCGTGACTGGGAAAAAAGAGAGTTTAAAAACTTCTCTGAAAATGGCAAATGTGTAAATAAATTGTGCAAAGCAAGAATTGGTGTGTATAGAATTACCATCCGCAACCCTCTCACAGCTGACTAACATGTCTCTGCCGGATAAAGTTTTCAATTTTTTAATTCAAATTAATCTCTTCGGCACGTACACCATTCTAAAATACAGTAACCACATATAAACAAATAGCAAGAAAGAACCATGTATGTCCAAGAACCTATGCAAAGAAAGCAACAAGCGTAAAGTAAGAAGTTACCATTGCTCGCCATCTATTCTCTCTGGCCAATTTTATTTTACATCAGCCATTTTGCACCTGACAGTTCAATATAATATCCGGATCAAGCATAAGTAGGCCTGGAGCAAGCAAACACGACAGATGGCCTCTGTAAATACCACGGAACTATTGGTCACACCTTAAAAGAGTACTTCGTGTTTAAGGCAGGAAATGATTAAGAACAATGAGCATTAATGACTCAGAAGAAGAAACCACAACAGTTGCACCGGTGTTCGTTGCCTTTGATGAAGAGATGCACTCCTCACTAAAAATGAAAGATTACTACATTACCTCAGAATTCGAAATCATAAGTTTAGACTCGGAGTTCATCAAACCGTCGAACTCCGTCCTTCCATTTCTTTGATGCACTGTATGCTAATTCAACCTTGGAAGCACTGATTTCAATCTTCATATTGGAAGCACATGACTTTTTCACGGAGTCTGCTTCCATAGTTGCTTGAGCAACAACCACCTTCTGTCCCAACCTTCTTGCTTCTCGACTTTCTTTGGTGCCAAAGACCGATGACTAGTTAACCGACTCCTGGTCGACATGAGAAAGACTACTTTTTTTCTAGCAAAGTGGCCGAGAAGAGCAAGTCTATGTCCAACTACTCTAACCATGATGGGGATAATAGGTGACATGTCAATAGGAAGCTTGCTACGGTCTAGTCTGGACGGGCCTGGAAAGCGCGATGGAAATGCTCCACTTGTTATCAGCAAATGCATCTTCTTGATACCCGATTATGATAATGCTGATGTCAATAATCTGACCTTGGGCACGCCTCCTCTAACCATGATGGGGATTAGGTGACATGTCAATACTTGCTACGGTCTAGTCCGGGCCTGGAAAGCGCGCTTGTTATCAGCAAATGATCTTCTTGATACCCGATTATGATAATGCCGATGTCAATAATCTGACCTTGGGCATGCCTCATCCAACCCCATCCCCCCCCCCCCCAAAAAAAAAGGGGAAAAAAAAGAACAACACCCCCCCCCCCCCCCCCCCCCCCCACTCCAGCTGAACCAATTCAAGAAAGCACTGAACGACTAGTTTTCATTCACCACGGCCTTTTCCATCAATCTCCTCTCCTCCCCTTTCTGACCACGGATTCATATGTCTCTGAACTATCTAGACCCCCAATCCTCCCTATTCATTTCATGGCGTTGTAAAGAGAACCGAGATAGGGCAGTAAGGAAGGTTAACAGGATGATATAGTTAGAGATGTGCAAGTGGAAGGTGAACTTGACAGCCCAAGATGACATGGAGATTATTGCAAGCATTATTTCGTCATGTTTCTCCACTTATCCTTCAAATCAACCTGTTCAGAGAAGAAATAGAAATTAAACCAACACCAAATAAGAACAGAATTTCAGGCAAGGGTCAAGTTTGTCAATAGATAGATACTGGTGTTCTGTCCTCAAATATGGCAGGATAAGAGCTTTTTATCAAAGACCATTGACCAGCACCAAATCTGTCATACAGAAAGGGAATAAAATATCACTGAATATTGTCAAAAGGAGGTCAAAGTAAGTTACAATTTGCTTAGAAGTTCGATTTTTCAAGAAACGAAAACAAAGTTAAATTTCCAAAAACATTCACTGGTTATGCAAGTATAATAAATATATCATAATTCTCCAGTAACTCAACTTCTGAAAATTCCGATGCTGATTTGGCAGAAAAAGATGAAGATACATACTTATCCACTGCTTTTCTCAGAGCATCTTCTTCATCTGCACTCCACCACTTCTTCGTCCTTCGTCCAGTAAATTCTCTCTTCCATGGTATATTTGTCACAGGAATTTCTCTTCTCTTAGAGCGAGTTACACGAAACTTCTCTAATGGATTAGGAGAGTTTTCGGGAGAGGGCGCAACAGAATCATCATGCCACTGCAAAAAAAAGGTCACTTAAAAAAGTATTCCACATTGTAATTTAGATTGCAACACTCTATGGCTGTGCACATATGGTTAAAGTTGTCCATGTAATGACCATGCAACCCCCACAACCTAATTTCCCTGTAATTATGGTTTATTCATAGGACATTATGATATTCTACAAACACGTTTGAAAGAATAAAATAATTTTAAAGTTAATAGCTCCAAAAACATGGAACCATAATGCAGCCAGGACAACCAATTTTCTGCATATTCATCTTGGTTTCATTCATGGGACCAGAAAACAGTTTGAAGGATCAAACTTCTGCGATAATGGCTTTCACAAAAGTTACAAACCATTGCCCCCTGCAGTGAGCATGCTCGAACACAAACACGGGGATAGAAGGATACAACCGTACAAGGGAGGGAGGGGCATGTTTGATTCCAGGGTTGCTGCTGTCAGATGTGGATGATAGCTTAGCTTAGCTGTAACTACTACTACAAACTCATGCTAGCTTAGCTTAGCTGTAACTACTACTACAAACTCAAAATGTTCTGCAGATAGGCAACAAATGAGCCAAGATTACACACGATGATTTGCAGTTAAAAAAAATACTAATCTGCACCTCAACATGAAACCTTCTAATTCAAATATATGTGACCTTTCATTCTCTTTTTGCTATTGAATTATCATTTATGTCATGGTCAAGGACATATCTATCCCTGCTGCAGTACTAACAAAACTGGCTTTTCTAGTTGACACTGTTCAGTTCTATAACCATGATATAAGCCATCTGCATGTCTTCCTTGTTTCTTAGCTTTTGAAAGTCTAGAAAGATGATTTAATGGGCATATAGCTGTCCAATGTTCAATGATGTTATTTGCTGAGACACAAACTAGACTGTTGCAAAAAAGGATATCAATCAGCTGACAAACATTAATTACAAATTTCTATGAGCTAAATATTGCAAAATAACATGATGCATTTTGAGAGACAAAAATGACAAGTGATTGTAAAAAGAAATAACATAATCAACAATATGCAACTCTCCTCCACAATTTTAAATGCACTTAATAACTTCAACTAGAAAAGAAATGTAAATATTTTCTCTAAATTTAAATTTTAAATAACCTTCTAGAAATTAAGTAGTGAAGTTATGTTAAATTATCACCATGTATGTGCGAGCGGTTGGGTTCCGGTCCATAATGCTTGGCCCCTGCACATCACGTCTGCCTCTCTTCTTCCCAGTTAAAGTACTTGTACCTTCTGTATTGTCTGCTACTTTACCCTCGTTAACAGAAGAGACCTTTGCATTTCCGCTTAATGTGGTCTGATTCTTTTCCACATGCTCCAATTCTGTATGATTATGCTCTATGATACTAGGCTGAAGTACGGTGTCATTATCTTTGTTTTTCCCAGTTAAATTATTTGTGCCCTCTGTATTGGCCGCTATTTGACCCTGGTCACCAAAAGAAACTTTTCCATGTCCGCCTAAAGAGGTCTGATTCTCTTCCCCATGCTCCGATTGTGTTGGATTATGAATTATGATGCTAGGCTGAAGAACAGTGTCTTTATCTTTGTTTTGCCCGGCACCATAACTATCCCTTGTATATGGAACTTCAGAGACCTTTTCAACCAATGGAAAAAGCTCCCTATTGATTGGATTTTGGTGTTCATCCATCTTTTCGAGAATCGGGCCATCTTCAATCCCAAGGGTCGGTACTCCTGGAGCTGTCGTTAATGTATCCAGATGAGGCTCTTCAATCATATCATGGTTTTCTTTATCTATCGGTTCATCTTGCATGGCATCCAGTTCAGGCAGGCGATCAAATCCACTCATCGTGCATCCATCCTCATTGGATGCATCGTTTCCTCCAACTGGCATTCTTACTTCATCTCTACCTACTAAATCAAAATTCACACAGAAACTCCCAATAAATTAAGACGAAAACTGAAAAGCACTACCGTAAAATATTTTCACTGCAGCAACAAAAAAATTCTGAAAATGCATGTTAAATTTGTTCTTCACGGATTAAATCAAAGAACACTCAAGGTAAACAAAAGTAAATTCTAGCCTATTACTAGCCATATTGTAGCCATACTGTGGCCTGCAGTTCCAAATATAGTACGTAATAAGTGATAAAATCTCAACATCCAAATATTCCGATTATTATTATTATTATTAATGACAAATAAAGTGCTTAACTTTTATTATCCCGTTTTATCAAACAGACATGGACAGTTCAAAGTGTAATATTTTAACTTATCCCCGCTACTCCTGGCAACTGGTGGTTGTAATTTCAATTAACGAACAAATTAAGCAGACGGCGGTACGAAAACAACAAGCAAAACAAGCAAAACAAAACCTTTTCTTCCCTCCCCAAGCTAATTGATAGAACTGTGGTAGCATCCTATACCAAAACATCACACCTGACCATTCTCCAAAATATGAAGTAGCACAAAAAACATAAATCACAAGACCACTCTGTACCCAACAAATGTAAATTTAAATTAGCAAAACAAGCTAAACAAATTATGGTGTAAAAGTTTTCTCAAACAAGCAAACCAAACGTTTTGACTCCAAACTAATTCATATAATTACGCTACCAAATTATATCAACTAAAACCGCAAAATTAACTGTTACGAGACATGTTTCAATGCAAGCATTGTGGTAGCAAGGAACATGTTTAGCATTGTGGTAGTAAAGTTTCCATCTTCGTCAGCCAAATCACACATAAATCAAAACCCGAAGCTAAAAGTCCCATATGTAAAAAGACCTCACCTTCGCATCCCGCTCCATCTCCTCTTGCCGCCGCTGATGCCGCCGTCATTTCAAGAAACGTGGGACCCAATTCCGCCGTGGCCTCCTTCAAGTATGCCATAACCGCCTCTCTCGCCTCCTTCTCCGTCTCCCTCTCCATCAACTCATCCCTCAAAGCCCTATTCGCCACCGCCTCCTCCATCAGCCTCCTCTCCTCCCTCAGCCTTGTCGAAACCAATCCCCTCGCCTCTGAGCTTTCCAAATCCCCAACCCTACAGTTCCAAACCACATTCACGGCATCGAAGAATCCCCCCAACTCTGAGCCATCATCCGTCAAGAACCTAGCCGTGAGATCGACGGCGACGGCAGAGTAGGCGAGCTGCAGGGAGGGGGGCGGCGATCGAGCAAGGCTGTGATCGCGGTCGATCTGCTCGATGAGCTCGATGGTGTCCAGCGTTTGGGGAGGGAGTGAAGGGAGTTGGCAGGCGAGGCGCCGGAGGAGGAGGGTTTTGAGGAGGCGGGGGGATGGCGAGGAGGTGAGAGGGAGGGCGAGGATGATGGCGTGGAGGGTGTGGTTGGGGATCGGCTGCCGGAGGAGGAACTCGAGGCACGACGAGGTCTCTTCGTCCGCCATTGGAGAGAAATTTTTGAGACCGAGATTCGCGAATACGATTTCAGAGAAACCGAAGAAGAGATCTACTAATAGCCTGGGATTGGCTTCTAACGGAAGACGAGTATCGATGAACCGGCCCAATAAATCGGCCCGTAGAATCTATTGGGTTTAAAACAAATAATAATGCTGCTATCAGAGTTAAATCCACGTAAACCAAAATAACCGGCAATATTAGAATTATCGGACAAGCCATATCACAACACAACTGTGATAGCAACAACAACAAATTGATCATATCCTATGGTTGGTAGAAGTTGAAATTACTTGTCAAGACATCGAAACTCTAGGATCGTGATGATAGTTAAGGGAAATATTTGTATATTCTAACAGTAAACCCGGTTTACGAGTATCTGGACTCTATTGGATATCTGGGTGTTCCCTACTTTACATGCAATGTTCACTCATAAACTTCATGTCGAAGCAAATCAAGAAAAGATAATACAATCTTCAGAATATCAATATTTGAAAAATTGTATTGAAAAGAAGACAGTATTACCTCCTGCATCCATTTTTTCCGAAGGTATCTCATCCCTGGGTGCGAAAAAGAGCAAACATGATTTCGAGCTAAGACTGTAAATGAGAAGTATGAGCCTAATTAAAGTTTTGGTCAATGTGTGTACGTGTAGATATTAATATTTGTGAAAAACTAATAAATTTAAGCTTCACGTTATTATGCAACTAAAATTCGCCAGACGAAGCATGCACCTCAGAATCTCGGATGTAGCATGCAAACAGAAAGTAATGAAATGAATTCATGGGAAGATTTAGATAAACGGAATATATGTCAGTTCTAATATTCTAAAATTGCCAAGTTGTATATTAAAAATAAAACATAAAAAATCACACTTTTATGCCAAAGTTTGGCATAATCAGCTGCATGAATAACTTTGGGTTGTGCTATATACACCCCCAAAGTATGGGGTGTATATACTCTTCCTTGCAAAAATATGGAAAATATGTCACCTCATTTGTCCCCCCCCCCCCCTACTTTTGGGTATATTTTGCACGGAAACCAATAAAAACCACATGCTTTAGAGGTGTGTATATCACATCTCATAACCTTTCTCCATGGGTTCTGATAACGATCGGCACTGCAAGAATAAACAGGGGTATGTACTACCCTTTTTTTTACAAATTGGGGTCAGCGTACCCCGAGTATGAAAAGCATTACTCTTTTTGATACATGGGAAAGCATGATCGAACTTTAGACCTCTTAATAAGGAGAGGGCGAATACCACTAAGCCAATATCAAAAAAAGGTATTACTCTCTCTCTATTTGCATTCTATATTCTGAGAAACTAAAAGTAATTATTATTGTGCCAAGTGGCATGCTTCACATCTCAAGGAAGCTATCAAAAACTTCAACGAAAAAAAAAAGGAAGTCCAACTACTTTATAAATATCACATGCTGATGTCACATGATGTTAGCATATCTCTCCCTTCTTTAAAAAGTAAAATCCCAAAGCATTTCTTCCCCGGTCTTCTAAAATTATCACGTTCTTTTTAAGCAATATCAAAAAAATCTCTACATGTGTCCTAAGTCAAAAAAACAAATTATTATATACTTTTTTCAGTTTGAAGTTATAGTGTTTAACAAACATAAAATTAGAGCCATTTGCAATTTTTACTTTATTACATTTTTTTCCTATTTATTTAACATGGTATTGTTTAATGTACTTTTTCATTCTTTTTTGGTCTTTCTTTCATTCTAATGTTGCATATTGAATTCTCCCAATACATGTTTTGGTGATAAACAGACATAATGCTTACACTAATAATATTTGTGTAGTTGTTTAGGAAAGCATCAGTAAAGGTCGAGAGCATCAACAAAGAACATCAACAAAGAATAAAGATCAAAGACCAAGAGTTGATTGCGCAAGATTGCTCAAGTATGGATGACAAAGCTAGATCAAAGTGTTGGGAATGGTGGTTGCGGACACACGGGTGATAATTTTGCATTTTTGGGGCCCGAGTGGCAATTTTGTAATTTGGTGCCCTATAGGCATTTTGGTAAATGCAGGCAAACCAACCCTATAAATAGGAGTGAAGGTGTTAGGGTTAGGTTATGCAACAACTGAGAAGAAAACCCTCGGGTAGATAGTAGAACCCTAGAAGTAGAGAGATTAATCTTTGTCTCTTAGATTCATCCACTTTGCATGCATGGTTATGTCATATGTTTCTTAGGCGTTACATATGCCAGCGACGTTAGAAGGTATGAAGGTATGTATGGTGGTTATGGATACTTAAATTATATAGTTTTACAAAGAACTGAAAGCGAAACTCCAAACAAATGTTTCAAAACAAACGAATCTTGACGAAACATATAATTCAAGGACCCAAAACAAATATTGAAACCGATATCTCAAACCTTGATGGCCTTGTTTGGCAACAAATTTAGTTTTTCAAACTATGAGTTGGTAAAGTTTGTGGCCCAACTCTTAGTTTTTAAAACCAGGCCATGTTTAAATGTCAAAATGAAGTGTCACAAAATGGGTTTAAGAGGCCTCCAAACCTTGTGAAACTAACATTTAAGATTTTCAGAAACTTTGATATGCATGAAAATAAATTGTGTTGCCAAATACTCACTCAACTTCAATGAAAACTCAATTTCAAGAGCTAATGATTGTATGGATACAAACCTCAAACCTCAGTTTCGTGTCAACGTAAATGAAATCCTACTTTCATAAAATCTTTTGCCAAACTAGGTCGAATTATATATACATACATTACGTGAACTAGTTTAAGCATCAATAGAATTTTTTAGAAATTTTTTGTTTGCTTTTGTTATTTGATTAGAAACTATGGATTTTTGCAATTGAAAATTTAAACTAGTTTTAATATAACACGTTCCAGTCACTATGTGGTTTGATGTGTATTATATATACATACCTATGCACACACACATTTCTATCGTTATATCGACATATCCCGGTTTTTAAGAATTTGTCGTCATCGAGTCACGTCATATCCGTATCCCTGTATTTGTTCATGTCTATCAATGTCTTGTATGTGTCCATGATCCTGCTTCGCATCAATATCCTATTTGATTTAGAATAATATGTGTTACTTTATTGTGTACATAGTTATCTACTATTAAAGGGACTATAAAATGTTGGACATGCTTATTCTCACGAGGCACCCTAAGCAATTTTCCTTTAAGAATCTGGTGAGTAGATCAAAATTTGAGGCCATAACAGTAATGGCTGATAAAAGATCTTTGTCATCTTAACTTCAACCACGCTCTTTGCATCACTTCGGAACACTATACAGTAACCCCACTATGGCACTTTGGAAGCACATAAACCAAGGTTTGAGGTCTCGGTATCGGTATCGCTCTTCCAAAAATTTAGGTTTCTGTATCGGCATCGTCTGTTTCGACGGTTTCGGAAGCGGGTTTCGGTTCGTCCGTATCTGTAGTTTTAACTTTTAAATACTTAAAACCTATCAAATACTATCAAATACTTAAAAAATTTAAACTATTAATCATATATTATCGAATACTTGTCAAATTTGAATTGCTAATATGTATTTAATTATTAATACATTTGTGTATATATTTATTCACAAGTTTGTCATTACACAATAAATCTCAAGTTTACTATTTTAAAAAAATCAACAGCCATCCTTTCATTTATTTACAAGTTTTCCATTACAAAAACAAACCAGCGGTGTTGCTTTGCGCATCCACCGTTTTACTCAGCGCACATACAACTTATTTACAAGTTCGCCATTACAAAAAAATGTGCAGTTGCTTTGCGCACCACTGTTTTACTCTGGGCACATACATCTTATTTACAAGTTTGCCAGTAAAAAATACATTAAGTGGAGGTTGCTTTGCGCACCACCGTTTGACTCTGCGCACATACCACCTATTTACATGTTTGCCATCTCAAAATATCTCGGGTCTATCTTTTTCCCCTTATTTTAGTTTTTTCTCCAGAGAAAAATGGGTATTAGAAAACAGGATCTAAGCACAAACCTTCATCGCAATCGGGCGTGCATTCGCAACTGATCTCGTGGCGAAAACCCTAAGCCTGCCCACAGCATCACCGTACTTTCGGCTCGAGCATCCACACATCACCTCCACAAAGTTGGCTACTTTATGCAGCCTCCTCGTCGGCGAACAAGATCCCAACCTCTCTCCCCGCCGGTCCAGCCATCTCAAATGCATCAAAGCTCAACAACCCAGATGTCTTGCCTTTTCCCCCAATAACATTTCCGAAGAAGGGCGCTGAAGGGAGACGTGCGGGCGGTGGGCAGGTGGGCGGGAGGGCGGCGACAGGCGGGAGGGAGGGCGGCGACGGGCGGCGGGCCAGGTAATCCTTTCATATCTCTCCTCATTTTCATCTTCCTTTTCCTTTTCTTATTCTTTTTAAGGCTTTTCTTCTTCTACTTTTTTTTTGCCGTCGCTCGTCGGTATCGGCCGAAACCGCCGAGTTTCGGCCAGTTTCGGCCGAAACTGGGCGGTTTCGGCCGATACCGAGAAAAGGGGGACGGTTTCGGATCGGTCCCCTTCAAGACCGATCCGAAATGGCTGAAACCGTGAGGTTTCGGCCAAAACCTGAAACCATGATATAAACCTTAACATTGTGAAAGAATTTGACGCAGAATCATAAAGATCAAAAAGGATATAAAAGAGAGAACCCTAGATCTAGAGTTTAAAAGTAGGGTAATGGATGTTAAAAGCATCACACCCAAGCTAAAGCTGTCTAATCTAGCAAATCAGCATGCAGAAAATTTAACTTTTAAAAACTTAGAAAAAAACAACTCTTAATCAATCTTTGTATGCCTTCTCTTAAAGAAATGCATACTTATTTATAGAGTTTTCTTACGTGCATGACACGTGATAGAAAGTAAAAACCCAAATAAAATCCAATAAAATTCTAACAAACAAAATCAAATAAAAATCCTAATTAAACTGAGCTGGATCTCCATCATTCTCCCAGCTTTGAAAATCATTCACCTATGATGAAGAGCAAATAACAACTTAGTCACACGAAGTTAGGACGACTGATCAGATAGCGACAAATATCTCTATGGCAGTTATGGTAAAATGAACTGAGACCTATCAGTTTACAGGCAACAGACAACATTGGAAACAGATTGTGAATTAGCGTCCGCCCAAGTATTATTGTAGGAATGTGTAAGGTTCAGCTTTGAGCCATATTTTCTACACAACTCTCTTGGTGATCAAATTAAATTAACTACACCGTCTATCATCTCAAAACCCCTGTTATTAATATTAATGTAGGTAAATAAAATATTAGTGCATTGTCACTTTTGCTCACTCGCAGGCATAACTAAACACCTAACAATTTTCAAACGAGTGATAGGCTCTAATAGAACATGTTCGGCATTACTATCGACATCCTCTATTGTGCAAGTCTTTGTGATTATCCCCTCTGTGACTACATCTTCGGTAAGAGTCTCAGGTGATAACAAGCTCTGATAGGGGCATTGGGCGGCATAATGGTCAAACCTTAGCTCTTGTAATTCTTGGTTCCGCTTTCATCCCATTGTAAAGACCTGCCAATCATAGGGTTATCCTTGATGTCTTTGACAGCATTAATAGCAGGTTTACTAGTTTGCTCAAGCTATCGCCAAAACTATTTTCTAACTTCAAGGTGAACTTCCTACCCTAAGGTTTTCTAGGATTCGCCTCTATGTATAAGGTTAATCGTAGTAAGTCCTCAATAATGAACATGTTAAGTGTATGCATCTATCATCAGCTCTAAGCCTGTTACAGAACCTTGAAAGGATACTACGAAAGTCTTCTTGCATATCAGATCGCGTATTCAAATCATCGGACTTCATTACATAGTTAGTTAAAGTCATGTTCTATTGACAAAGACTATGCAATTAGTCCAGTAGATGATAAACATAGCGAAGAGAAAGTTATTTCGGTCTAAGATGGGTCCTTACCTCCTCCCGTGTCTTAATAGTATTTCATCTGCTCTCTCGTGTGTTGTACTTGTAGAGGAATATGCCCTCGGATCATTTGTATTTGATGCAAATGATAATTTAAGCCTAGATAGGGACTATTTTGCATTTGATGCAAAAGAGATTAAATGTGTTTTAAATTGTTTAAAACAATATTTAATAATATAAAACGCAAGGAAAGTTCACGGGTAAGACGGGAATGTCCCGGTCTAGACCCAGGTTCGAACGGCGTCCAAATCGGACACCAGATGCCCAAGTTACGCCCAAAACAGCCCAACGGGTCAGACCAGACAGACCCAGATCAGACCAGATCTGTTCTAGTCTGCTGGTCAAAACCAGAAGAGACAAGGCCTGGACAAGCACAGGCACTGGCCTGGGCTCTGCCCAGGCATGGCCTGGGCTGATCTGCGCGCGCTGGACGCGTGGGGCCCACCTGTGGGCCCCAGTTTTAGGGTTTTGAACCCTTGATGGGTGCAAAATTTTGACGGCTCAGTTTTTGTGAAAAACTAGTCGTGGGCTGATCTTTGGACACTCAATTGGAGGGTCAAACGAACTTCGTTTGACGAACGGTTTTTTCCTATGCGTTCACCGTTGAACGCTCGTCGTATTGATAGGTTGTATCAATCTTGAAGCTCAACGGTGAGTGAGTTAAAATTCACGGAAGTTTGCACTTTGTGAAGTGCAAACTAACTTGATTTAATTAACTCTAATTTTTAGTCCCACATCGGATTTTGAGAGAAGTGGAGAGTCCACCGCCTATATAAATAGGGGTATGCTCTCCTCCTCAAAACTCGTCCCAAGCTCTAGATCTGAGCAGCTCTCGTAAATGTTGGAGCACGCTCGGATCTAAGCTGAATTAATATTTCTCTTCTCCCTATAAATTTCTGCCTTGCTCCTGAGGGCTCTAGCAAAGCCGCAAAGGAGTTTGGATTCAGATCCGAAATCTAGACGGAGGTTTCACTCGCGTGAAACTTTCTTCGGCACGTGGTTGGCTCGGCGAAATGGGATTGATCGCCTCGGGATGCGGAGCGATTCGAGGAGCAGTTTGGGGAGCGGTTCAAAGAGCGGCTCGGCGTGGGACGGGAGCAGCTCGGAAGACGGTGCGGAACATCTCGCCTGCCCCAGGGCTGAGATTCCGGGTATGTGTTTAAGCTTTTCATTTAATTATTCGCAGTAGTTAGATCCCTCTTGGGGTGGTCAGATCCACCCCAAGTTGGCAGAGTTCCTGGCTTATAGGGTCTGGTTCCTTAGGGTTGCATGTTAATTAGATTAACATAAAATTTTTCCGCTGCATTTCTGTCTATGTTCCGTCCGACTTAGGACGGGACAAGAGTTTTTGTGCCCTAAGGGTCCCAGAAAACCCTTCATTGGTATCAGAGCCATCTCTGTATGCTGATCTTGGACTGCGAATTTATTATTTGAATGCTTTTACCGAAAAATGTTTTCTTTAAATTTATGCGATAAATTTAAATTTTTTTTTGTTTAAAAATTTTATATGATAAATTTTAAACATGTAAGTTTTAAAATGGAATTTTTAAATTTATGTGATAAATTTTAAAATTGTTTTAAAGCTTTAAAACTTTATGCGATAAATTTAAAATGTTGTTTAAAATTTTATGTGATAAATTTTAAACATGGAATTTTTTAAATGATGTTTTAAATTTATAAGATATTTTAAAAACTGATTTTAAAAAGTTTAAAATTTTTATGCGATAAATATTTTAAAGTAGCATGCAAATGTTATGATTTTTAAACAAGCTTTTACTTTATGAGATAAAATAAAATGTTTTAAAAATCGTATTTTTAAATTTAAATGTTAAATTTAAGTATGCATGCTAAAATTGTTTATGCGATAAACTTTAGTCTATTTAATTGTTAAATAGTTGTACACTTTTTATGCGATAAAATTAGTGTAATTTAAATGGCTATGTCTTCTTGTCCCTTATTTGATAACACAAGACAACCCTTTAAGTTAGCCATTAAGTAATGATTAAAATTTACTAATTGAATTTTAATGACATGCTATGTTTTAATAAAACATTAATAATGCTTCAAGACCTAATTCCTGATTAGGGTAGTCCTTTTAATGAATTTTTAATTTTAATTGTTATTATTAAATCATTAAAGGACTTTGCTTTTAGCGTTGGTTAATAAATTTATTAAAATCCTAATAACGATTAGGATAGTACGTGAACCTTATAGTTGATAAGGACTTAATAATAGTTATTAAACAAATCCTAAAATTTTGAATTTAAAGATGCAACTAGTTGATATGATTAATTAGTTGTTAATAAAAGCTGTTTAGTCTATGGCACACATACAAAAAATGACAAGCTTCATTCAATGGACCATGATCCAGTCAATGTGCTTGGCTAAGAGTTCCGGATCACCCTTTAAGGGATAGTGATCCTGGCTTAGTCAATTCCCTTGCTGTGTTCCGCTGGACCGCAATGTCGCGAATCATGATTGTATGACACCCTGGACTATATCTAGTCAATGCGTTATAAATCTTATTAAAGATTAATATATATCCATCCTTGATTTTGGAGCTTGGTAACTCAAAGAAGACAATTATAGTTGTTGAGTCTCCTCGAGCTATGACATGTTTATCTTTAAGGAACAAACTCCAACATACATGTGATGTAGTCTAGACTTGACCCAAATCGATACATCGGGTCTCCTCGAGCATCGATCTAAGTCAAATCTGGACACGAAATCAAGGGTCTGACTAGACCAGTCATTATGATTTGTTGAGTCTCCTCAAGATCATAAATGACTGTGGGGTAAGAAAAACGATAGGGAGTCACATGTGATGTGATTGACTAAGAGTTAGTCTACCAATCATGGAACCAATCAACTTGTTGAGTCTCCTCAAGGTTGTGAGGTTCAGGATGATTGGATCCCTCTTTCACTAAATTTTAAATATTTTAATTCGATTAAATCGTTCGTTATTAAGATTTGAAACGATCGTAAAAATAGTGGGATGATATAGATAGATAAAAGCCATTCTACCTATATTTAATATTGAACATATGCTAAACTAGGGCAAGACTATGTTTACCGAAGGAATCAAAATATATATTTTTTAATGGAATTAGTTAATTGGTCAAATAGGTTGATTAATTGAATATCAAGTTAAATTCTAATTGATAAGATTAAACTATACTCTCGTTGACATTAAAATGACCTTCTAAAGAACAGACTTAAGAAATATGATTTCATAAGTTCTGGGTCTAACAAATAAATTCACGCAATATGTCACTCGTCTCTATATGAGGCAGCTTGAACATATAGGATATTCGAAGTATGTCTCTCCCTACAACTTGTCGAGCTACCCTCAAGGTTGTATGGACAAACAATTCTGATCCGCAAAGTTCGAGAATTCGATCAAATCGTTTGAGTCGAATACGAGTGCATGAGTGGTGCAAGACTATGTATCCCAACCGAATCTTGAGACAAGCAACTTCTTGAGCTACACTCAAGATTGCAACTCTCAGGCGTTTGGATACATGAGACGCTTGTGTAGCCATTTATTTATGTTGGGCTATTTAAATATCTAAATGTGATTTAGAAAAGGAAGAAGGCACTCCGGAAAAGTCAATTAAGAAAGTTAGTTTAATTTATCATTAATAAAGGCATAAGTAGGAGGATATGAAAATGTGACATATTTTGATGTCACGATTTCATAATTATTGTAATACAAAAGACGTCTAACACAATTTGACGAATGTCGTCACCTTGCTTCTAAAGCAATGTTTTGTGTTAGTAATTTGTAATAACTATAATATATTAAATGTTAATATATAAATACACACGATAGTCGCAAACTTATATGGCAAAATAGACTAGACCGTATCGAGAGACTAAGCTTCACAAGTCACATAAAGAGGGGTCTGACCTCTCGTATTATGAAGTCTACGGACACTTGTGAGTCTTATCCTCTTAGATAAAATTGGCCGAAACCCATCTGTAAGACAGTGAGAAAATTAGTTGTCGAACTCAGTCTGGTACATACTGATGTACCCGAGTCTAGATCGACCAAAATAAGTTATTCGTATATTTTATTAAGACACGTGTTCTTGATGAAACACAAGTCTGAAAAAATAAAGAACGAAAAGACAAAAGTATTTAAACTGATTCGATTAGATCGAATGGTTAAATACTTAGCTACATAAAATCTTGTGTAATTAAAAGAAAATGTGATTTTCTCTCAGGTCAAGTCTGTTAACACATCAGTGTGTTAAATGGTATGAATCACACTTAGTAAGACTCGGTGCGATCCATAACAAGTGACTCTGAGTTAAGTCCTTCCTCTGGGTTAAGTCCCAGATAGTAATGCCTAGGTTTTGATAATGTTCTATGAGGACATTATCAATAAGATATTCATTAAATCAAACATTAGGAAGTTGTATAATTACTCGAATCTCGTGAGACAAAGAGTCGAGTTAGACATCATAACTGATGATGACTTAGTCAACTTCCGGGATGAAATTCGGAGAAGTAACTCCGATTTAAAAACTTGATGCAACCAGAATAGGTCCGTGTGCGTAAATAAATTTTGGAATTTAGTTTACGTGCCCAAGGAAAATGTTTCCTCACTTACTGCAAGTAAATCTTTAAGTTGAAAGATTGGTGCAGAAAAGAAAAATAGGGAAGTGCAATCATGTTGGTCGAGAACGGTTTTTCCATACTAATTCCTATAAAACGGATTATAATGAAACCGTTTTCCACCAGCAGATGTGTACAGAACTACTCGGACCAAACTCGATGTAAACGCTTAAGTTGACCATGAAAATTGGAGCATTCACTTACAAGTTCGTTTTTTCTAAATATGATTTAGACGGACCAACTTATATGAATTAACCATATAATTTTCAAGGTCAGTGGGAGCGTGTAAATTACATCTGAGGCATCAAAGGGATGGAACATATATTTTGACAAAGTGATCAAAAGAGTTTGATTCTTTATCAGAAATAAATATGAGCCATTTGAAATGACCAGTAACTAATTTAAATGATTATCGTAAGGTACGATGAATTGGATAAGGTCCAAGTAAATTAAAATATTATGGATTCTGAAAGACCAAATGAATTATTTGAATGAGATTCAAATGGTTGGTCTAAACATAGAAACCCTTAAGTCTATAATGTAGACGGTTTTAGCAGATCCACTCATGAAGGCTCTACCACATGAAGTCGGGAAAACTTATGTGTAAAAACGGTATGAGATACCGAGATAAATGGGCCTGAGTGCAAGTGGGAGATGTTGAGAGATGATACCCTCGAGGCTATCTATCTTCATGTGTGCATAGCACAAACATCTTGTTCGAAATAACAGTAAGCTGTTTGGTAAAAATTTATCTAAGTTATGTTATAATGTAGTTAACATTAGATATTAACTTAGGTAAAGTCCTGAGACTTTATGCAAGGTCAAACGGGTATCGAGATGTGTATCTCGATCATGGAGAAATGTTTGACCGTCTGTAGCATAAGTCTAAAAAGGGTTCGTGGTCGTAGATGTTTCGAGACTAGGACATCGAAACATCGGATAGACCATTGTGTCTTAGTCTTCACCGTATAGCGGTGGCGATGATCTCATGATCGCTTGACTTGGCGAAGTCGTTGACAAGACACAGGTGCTCATTAGAGAATGAGTTCACTGAACGATCCACAAGAGTTATCATATGGTTATATTGACCAATCTGTCAATGATGACTCTGAGTGATGATAGGCTAGTTGGTCTTTTGACTTGAGGTCATTTTGACGAACCTGTGCGTGAACGGTGCCACTTAGATCAAATGACCTAGCTTCGAGGTAAGCCGCGTCGAAAGGTCTTTGATTGGGTGACACTTGAAGCGTATGAGGAGAGTAATGACCAAGAGAGGATTCGTCTCTCCCGGTCAATGGGAGTTAGTGTCGTAGGGTTAGTTCGATCTTTGGTAAAAACTCTGGCCAGAGTATGTTGGAACAAGTCCAACATGATTTGACTAAAGATTGATAGAAACTAACCGGAGTCAAGTTATTGGGGTTGACAGTTTGACCGTACCCTAGACTTGATCTACACGACATAGTTAAAGACGAAGAGACTATAACTGCGGAATTCATCATGGAAACAGTCAAGGTGGTCCCGACAATACTCATGTCAATGAGTTAACCACATAATGATGATGCCTGAAGCAGGGACGGCAACCACTGCTCGTGGTCACTGCCGTATAGGGCTTCGAGCCCAACTTGTTGTAAGGGTCAGGCTGTAGGGTCTCACACAGAGTGCAATCTTTCGTCTAGTAATAGGTAGAAATTAGTTAGGAAGAATAATTTGCATTTGATGCAAGGGATAAAATATTGCAAAAGATGTTTGCAATCATCTCCTGCATTCGGGATAAATGTTCCTGAGTGCAAGTGGGAGATGTAGAGGAATATGCCCTCGGATCATTTGTATTTGATGCAAATGATAATTTAAGCCTAGATAGGGACTATTTTGCATTTGATGCAAAAGAGATTAAATGTGTTTTAAATTGTTTAAAACAATATTTAATAATATAAAACGCAAGGAAAAGTTCACGGGTAAGACGGGAATGTCCCGGTCTAGACCCAGGTTCGAACGGCGTCCAAATCGGACACCAGATGCCCAAGTTACGCCCAAAACAGCCCAACGGGTCAGACCAGACAGACCCAGATCAAACCAGATCTGTTCTAGTCTGCTGGTCAAAACCAGAAGAGACAAGGCCTGGGCAAGCCCAGGCACTGGCCTGGGCAAAAGCCCAGGCCGCCTGGGCGAGCCCAGGCCGCCTGGGCTGATCTGCGCGCGCTGGACGCGTGGGGCCCACCTGTGGGCCCCAGTTTTAGGGTTTTGAACCCTTGATGGTTGCAGAATTTTGACGGCCCAGTTTTTGTGAAAAACTAGTCGTGGGCTGATCTTTGGACACTCAATTGGAGGGTCAAACGAACTCCGTTTGACGAACGGTTTTTTCCTATGCGTTCACCGTTGAACGCTCGTCGTATTGATAGGTTGTATCAATCTTGAAGCTCAACGGTGAGTGAGTTAAAATTCACGGAAGTTTGCACTTTGTGAAGTGCAAACTAACTTGATTTAATTAACTCTAATTTTTAGTCCCACATCGGATTTTGAGAGAAGGGAAGAGTCCACCGCCTATATAAATAGGGGTCTGCTCTCCTCCTCAAAACTCGTCCCAAGCTCTAGATCTGAGCAGCTCTCGTAAATGTTGGAGCACGCTCGGATCTAAGCTGAATTAATATTTCTCCTCTCCCTATAAATTTCTGCCTTGCTCCTGAGGGCTCTAGCAAAGCCGCAAAGGAGTTTGGATTCAGATCCGAAATCTAGACGGAGGTTTCACTTGCGTGAAACTTTCTTCGGCACGTGGTTGGCTCGGCGAAATGGGATTGATCGCCTCGGGATGCGGAGCGATTCGAGGAGCAGTTTGGGGAGCGGTTCAAAGAGCGGCTCGGCGTGGGACGGGAGCAGCTCGGAAGACGGTGCGGAACATCTCGCCTGCCCCAGGGCTGAGATTCCGGGTATGTGTTTAAGCTTTTCATTTAATTATTCGCAGTAGTTAGATCCCTCTTGGGGTGGTCAGATCCACCCCAAGTTGGCAGAGTTCCTGGCTTATATGGTCTGGTTCCTTAGGGTTGCATGTTAATTAGATTAACATAAAATTTTTCCGCTGCATTTCTGTCTATGTTCCATCCGACTTAGGACGGGACTAGAGTTTTTGTGCCCTAAGGGTCCCAGAAACCCCTTCAGTACTTATATAGAAATCCAATAGATCTTAACCGATCCTTGTAGCTTCATCCTAGCATAGCTTATCATGCGATCTCAGAGACGTGGGTGCTACTCATAGAAGTAGTCCATATCGGCAAATCAGATTGGAAAAACATGGGTCTCATATGAACCATTAACCATTGGCACCTCTATTTCTACCCTACAAGTCACCTCATCACACCTATTCTTAAAATCATCATGTCTCCGATTATCTAATGCATATTTCTATATTGTTGATTCCTAAATTTGCGATCATTCTCTTTATGCTCAAAGTTTATCATAAAATTCTCATCACATGGTGTATGTGTATTTTGGGACTCAAACTTTCAAGCATTTGTTGTGGTTCATTGTCAATCTTGCTCACTCGTAGGCATAACTAAACAGCTAACAATTTTCAAACGAGTGCTAGGCTCTAATAGAACATGTTCGGCATTACTATCACCATCCTCTACTGTGTAAGTCTTTGTGATTATCCCCTCTGTGACTACATCTTTGGTAAGAGTCTCAGGTGATAACAAGCTCTGATAGGGGCATTGGGCGGCATAATGGTCAAACCTCAGCGCATGTAATTCTTGGTGCCGCTTTCAACCCATTGTAAAGACCTGCCAATCATAGGGTTATCCTTGTTGTTTTTGACATCATTAATAGCAGGTTTACTAGTTTGCTCAAGATATCGCCATAACTATTGTATAACTTCAAGGTGAACTTCCTACCCTAAGGTTTTCTAGGATTCGCCTCTGTGTATAACGTTAATCGTAGTAAGTCCTCAATAATGAACATGTTGTGTGTATGCATCTCGCATCGATCATCAGGTCTAAGCCTGTTACAGAACCTTGAAAGGATACTACGAAAGTCTTCTTGCATATCACATCTCGTATTCAAATCAATTGGCGTCATTATATAGTTAGTTAAAGTCATGATCTATTGACAAAGACTATGCAATTAGTCCAGGAGATGATAAACATAGCGAAGAGAAAGTTATTTCGGTCTAAGATGGGTCCTTACCTCCTCCCATGTCTTAATAGGATTTCATCTGCTCTCTCGTGCGTTGTATTTATATAGAAATCCAATAGATCTTAACCAATCCTTGTAGCTTCATCCTAGCATAGATTATCATGCGATCTCAGAGACGTGGTGCTACTCATAGATGTAGTCCATATCTGCAAGTCAGATTGAAAAAACATGGGTCTCATATGAACCATTACACATTGGCAGCTCTATTTCTACCCTACAAGTCACCTCATCACACCTATTCTTAAAATCATCATGTCTCCGATTATCTAATTCATATTTCTATATTGTTGATTCCTAAATTTGTGATCATTCTCTTTATGCACAAAGTTTATCATAAAATTCTCATCTCATGGTGTATGTGTATTTTGGGACTCAAACTTTCAAGCATTTGTTGTGGTTTTCTAACAATTTAATCATGGCATCCATCTATTTAGATAAATCATCTATGTTTGAGTTCCAACTTGCAGCCACCTATAGATTTTTCCACTACGAAGAATGCACTAAGTGATGTTATACAGAATCTGATAGCCATATAGATGGTTGTGCAGACATTCTATGCAAGCAAGATGAATGCTCTATATGACAAGTAACAAAATCCTAAGTGCTCCATTTATACATTCAAATGCAACATATGTTGATGTTACAAATTAGGCAAATGATAATAGCAATGAGTGCTATTTTATTTCATAGAAAGCTCAAATATATGATAGCACACCGGTGGCTTAAGAGCTAAACAAATGAAATTTTTAGGAAGTTTAAGGATTACCATAGATATGGAAAGAGCTCGTGGATGAAGTACAACCTATAGAAATCCTTGGCGATCAGCAGTTGCAGTCCAATGTTAAAATCTGCACTCAAGTGTTGTAAAATTACAACCTGCAAGAGGCGAGCTTATGGTGGCTGCGAGGCAAGTTTTGAGTTTGGATTTGGTGTATATGAAGATTGAGAAGAAGAGGCTAAGGTTTTTGATATGGAGATAAACAATTGGTGGTGACTGATTTTTTTTTAAACAGAAATTTTAGGAAATTACAGAAAAATATGGAAAAAGCGCAAAATTCAAGAGAATGCAAAAAAATATTGGGTCAAGGATAGAATTGTTGTGTATGGTTTTAGACTTTTATAGATTTGAAACATTCAGAAATGTTCAAAAGAAAAAAGAAAAATCAGGAAATATTCTAAAAGTTTGTGGAAAGGAGAGAAGATGAAGAAGGAAAACCGTAAATCTATGGTTAAAATTGCGGTAAGTGATGTTAAGAGCTTTGCGCCGAGACCAATCCTCCGCCTATTCTAGCAAATTATCATGCAATAGATTCAACTTTTAAAAACTCGGAGCAAAACAATTCTTAATCAATATTTTTGTGCCTTCTTTCAAAGAGATACAAGTTTATTAATAAAGCTTTTCTACGTGCACAACAAGAGCCATAAATTAAAAAACCAAATAAAATCCAATAAAATCATAACAAACAAATCAAAAAAATCCCGATAAAATCAAATAAAACTTCTAACTAAACTAAGCATGTCCCCATCGGAATTTTGAAATCTTTTAAAGGACGATGTGCTCGAAAAATTTTATAGGACATTTGCATGAACCAAACAGTAAAATAAATGATACCAAATCTCAAATAAACTTACCACCATGACACTGTACGAAGTTCCATATGGATGCCTTCTTCAAACACATTATTGAAGCACGACGTCTTCCAGTGTGGTCGTAAAAATTTGAAATACCACCCTAAAAGAAACCATTTGGAACATTACCTGCATTTTTTATGCAAGTTGTATCAAGTGTGTTCACAATTTGATAAACAAATCATGAGAAGCCAAAGATTATCAGAAAGGGAAGAAATGACTTTGCACATGCCAAAATTTACATACTATTCTAGAGAAAAGAAGCATCCTCAGTCCCTTAGGAAACTCTAGCCCCTGCTGTTGCTCATCAGCGCCACTCAAGCATGCTCCAAGTTACCACTGTATTGGTAGCCATCTCTTCAAATTTCATTATGACATATCAAGACAGAAACATGCATCCTTCAATTCATCATCATCTTTATCCTTCATCCATGCAGAAAGTGTTCTCAAGTATCAACTCTGCTCAAGCCTTGAACTTTCTTGATTCCCAAATGCATAACCTTAGTTTTGGTAAGGGATGCATCCATCCATCTCCCAGCTTCTGAAAACATGTTCGATATTAGAGCATAGTATCCACGATGCTGTGGATCCAACTCAAACAGCTTTTGGGCTGTGGGTAGACCAACATTAAAGTTACCCTGAATTCGGCAAGCTCCAAGAAGTGAACCCCAAGCACATAATCCTGGATCACTTGGCATTTTTTCCAAATACTCATATGCCTCTTTAACAAGTCCATGGCGACCTAGAAGGTCCACATAGGTAGAGAAATGCTCCTTTGCTGGTTTAAATGAATAACCATGTGTCATCAGATCAAAATATCGCCGACCCTTCTCCACATCTCCAACATGTCTACAGGCTGACATAAGAACAAGAAACGTAACAATAGAAGGATCTGGACCTGATTGCTGCATTTGGGAGAACAGCTCGCTGGCTTCACCTAAATTTCCATGAATTCCATAGGCTTGAATCATAGAGTTCCAGGATACTGTAGTTTTATAGCTCATCTCCTCAAATACCTGCCTAGCCATGCTCAGCTCGCCGCATTTTGCATACACGTCTATCAGTGAAGTTCCTATAAAGACATCAGAAGCATAGCCAGACTTACATGTGATGGCATGAATCCACTTTATGCAATTTAGTTTCACTAAACCTGAAAAGCCCCCAAGTAGAGAAAGTAGTGTAATTGAATCTGGTGCTACTGTCTTAAGCTTCATCAGATGGTAAACTGATATTGCCTTGTCCACCAGGCCATGAGAAGAGTACCCTGCAATCATAGCATTCCATGTAACCGAGCTGAGTTTGTTAGCATTGTCAAACACCATGCCTGCCTTCTCAAAATCACGAAATTTTGTGTGCATGGCAATTAGAGAATTGACAACAAAATCATTGTCAATAAAGCCTTTCTGAATAGCATAATCATGAATGTAATTTCTCTCTTTCTCGTATCCTCTTTGTGTAATGGCTTCTATAGCCCCAACTACGGATATGGCATCCGGTACTAAACGATCCTTCTGCTGCATGAGATAGAAAAGCCTCACAGATTCCCTAGGAAAACCATTATGGACACAGCCATGTATCATTGTGTTCCATGACACTAAATTCTTGACTATCATCTTTGAGAACAAGTAGCAAGCAACATTTATTAACCCACATTTAACATACAATTCTAATAGTGATGAGGTAACGAAAACATCGAGATCAAAGTTACTCCTGATTACATATCCATGAACAATCTTGCCTGATTCCAAATTCAGTCGATAGGTGCACAAGGATAGAATATTTACCAGGGCGATAGCATCAAAGGTGCAATCCTGAAGTTTCATGACATGAAGAATCTCTAAAGCATCAGAAAAATACCCATGATGCACACATGCAGACAGCACGGCATTCAAGCAAGCTAATTGATCGCTACCATGAAATGTTATGCAATCTACGCATCTAAGAGCAGATTTAATTTCCTTCAAATCGCCATAAGCAGAAATAAGAGAACTAACTACGAACACATCTGAATTAAATCCAGATTTTATAATAAAGCAGTGAATCGACATCAGCAGTTCTGTGCATTCTCCCATTATTTTCGCAGCTCGTACAGCACTCACTAAAAGTTCAGAACTTACTTCAGATTCAGAAACCAATGCACTCCTAAACAGGGCCATAGCCTTCTCCGTACGCCTAATCCGAACATAACCATTAACAATGATGCTCCAAGAAACAAGATTTCTTGTCTTCATCAAATCAAACAAACCCTTCCCTGAGTCCATCTTTCCACATTTGCAGTACATGAGAAGAAGAGAATTGTTAACATAAACATCCATGTGAAAACCCAACTTCACCAAAAGCCCATGAATCGACTCCCCATCAAAGATCGCATCTTTACCAATCTGCCCGCATGCTTGAAGCACTACCTCAAGCGTAGCAAGGTCCAAACTTAACCCTTCATCCCTCAACAGCCGAAACCCGTCCAAAGCTCCCCAAGGATGTCCATGTTTTACATACCCCGACATCATGACATTCCAAGAGACGGTATCTCTTATCAGCATCCTCTCAAAGAGTTTCTTGGAAATACCAAAATCTCCAATTCTATTATAATAAACAAGAATGCAATTATCCATGAAAGGGTTTCCAAATCCAAAACGCCGTAGAACAAAACCATGAACAGACCTCCCAATCCTATGGCCGTCAAAACCGGCGCAAAGACGAAGCAAAGCTGAAATCGTCAGCGAATTAGGCTCCGTTCCAGAACTACCCATCATCCAAAACAGAGAGACGGCTTCTTCCGCATGCCCATTTCGAGAAAAGCCCGATAACATCGAGTTCCATGCCGCAACGTCTGGTTCGAGCATTTGACCGAACAGTTTGCGAGCAGAGTCGGTCTCCGAGAAACTGAAGAGCACGTTGATTAGTGCCGTCGTGATGATGATATCGTCATGGTACCCAGATTTGAGGATGTGGGCATGGACTGAGAGACCATGGAGAACTGAAGGGAGAGAGATGGATGATTTGAGAAGGGAGAGGTAAGTGGGTCTGCTGAGTTTTATTTGTTTGTGTTTTGTTTGGGAGCAGAGAATTGATGTGGGGTTTGTTGTGAATGGAGAGAAGACGATCGAGAGACGTGAAGGGATTGCGCGGGAGATTATGGCGATCATCGCCCGGTTCCAAAAAAGCTGCGAATCAACATGGAATCCGTGTCTTCTCATTTTCCGTTACTTCCCCTAAAACCCCCGAAGTTTTGCTCAGGTCCTGTTTCTTTTGGTGAAAGTGGATTGGGATTTACTGTTGTGAATAGTAAATCTATGTTGGATTCTTGAAGAGGGAGAAATAGAGTTTTGTGTTTCTTTTGGAGGCTGTTTCTTTGCAAAACTTTAGTTTGGGATTTACTGTTGTGAATAGTGAATCTTGGTTGGAATCTAGGGAAAGAGAATATGAGTTTTGTGTTTCTTTTGGAGCATGTTCTTTTGTTGGAAAGTTTAAAATGGAAAAGTTTAGAGGTATGGATTCTGATGAGAGAGAAATTTGGTGTAGTGTGTTCTTTTGTTGGAAAGTAGGGTTGGATTGTGGAGTTGGAAAGTTGAGGTGGGGTCCACTCCGTGTAGTGTGTTCCTTTGATTGAAGAAAGTTAAAATTGGAAAGTGGTGTGGGGGGCCCACCATTTTGTCTGGCTGTTGCAACGAAATCAGAAAAAAAAACCCAAACGCAACGCATTGATTGGCCGAAGGAAACGCATCGCGGGCTTTGAAAGCAAAAATAATAATAATTAAAACTTGCTGTTCTCCGATTGGAGAACCGGTGCACTTGGGACCCACAAAACTTGAGATTTCTTTGTAATCATGGCTAGTTGCATTGAATCGAAAACACCCCCTAGGATTCCTAAGGGCCCGTTTCTTTGGTTGAATGTGGGTTTTGAGAATCTTGGAGGGGTGTGGAATCTTTGGAGAGAGAAAAGAAGAGTTTTGTGTTTCTTTTGTTGGAAGTGGGTTTGGAAAGTGGGATTGGGATGTGTATGCGGGTCCCACACAAGAATCTTGTGTTTCTTTGGTTGAATGTGGGATTGGGAATGTTGGAAGAAGTTAGTTGAGATTGGGGTGAGGATAAACAAGGTGAGATTACCCCCTTGAGCCAACTGCAAGGCATATAAAGTCCAGATTCATGTGATAAACCATGGTGCCACAGCAATGCATATATATAAATCAAGTAGGGAATGCATAGGAAACACTTGATAAAAGAGGGTGAGAAGAGATAACCCAATGTCCCAGCTGCAAGGCATATAAATTCCCAGATTCATCAGATATACCATGGTGCCACAGCAATGCATACATATATAAATCAAGTAGGGAATGCATAGGAAACACTTGATAGAAGAGGGTGAGAAGAGATAACCCAATGTCACAGCTGCAAGGCATATAAATTCCCAGATTCATCAGATATACCATGGTGCCACAGCAATGCATACATATATAAATCAAGTAGGGAATGCATAGAAAACACTAGATAAAAGAGGGTGAGAAGAGATAACCCAATGTCCCAGCTGCAAGGCATATAAATTCCCAGAGTCATCAGATATACCATTGTGCCACAGCAATGCATACATATATAAATCAAGTAGGGAATGCATAGGAAACACTAGATAAAAGAGGGTGAGAAGAGATAACTCAATGTCCCAGCTGCAAGGCATATAAATTCCCAGAGTCATCAGATATACCATGGTGCCACAGCAATGCATACATATATAAATCAAGTAGGGAATGCATAGGAAACACTAGATAGAAGAGGGTGAGAAGAAATAACCCAATGTCCCAGCTGCAAGGCATATAAATTCCCAGATTCATCAGATATACCATGGTGCCACAGCAATGCATACATATATAAATCAACTAGGGAATGCATAGGAAACACTAGATAGAAGAGGGTGAGAAGAGATAACCCAATGTCCCAGCTGCAAGGCATATAAATTCCCAGAGTCATCAGATATACCATGGTGCCACAGCAATGCATACATATATAAATCAAGTAGGGAATGCATAGAAAACACTAGATATAAGAGGGTGAGAAGAGATAACCCAATGTCCTAGCTGCAAGGCATATAAATTCCCAGAGTCATCAGATATACCATGGTGCCACAGCAATGCATACATATATAAATCAAGTAGGGAATGCATAGGAAACACTAGATAAAAGAGGGTGAGAAGAGATAACACAATGTCCCAGCTGCAAGGCATATAAATTCCCAGATTCATCAGATATACCATGGTGCCACAACAATGCATACATATATAAATCAAGTAGGGAATGCATAGGAAACACTTGATAGAAGAGGGTGAGAAGAGATAACCCAATGTCCCAGCTGCAAGGCATATAAATTCCCAGATTCATCAGATATACCATGGTGCCACAGCAATGCATACATATATAAATCAAGTAGGGAATGCATAGGAACACAAGCTTCAACCGTAGAGAACATAGTTTGTTTTGGAACATAGTCAAAAAGTTCAATGTATATTCCCATCAACCACTCTTGTTAAGCAACATCAATAAAATACATAACAACAACCCTAAAATTGAAAACAAAACCCACTTAATTATTTTGTAATCGGCTACGTTGCATTCCATCTTCAACTTGGTCCGCTCAAATCCACCCAAGAGCCTTGCAAACCCCGACTCTATCTCTAACAGACGCCTTTCCGAGAATGAAGTGGAATAAGTTGCATGGGTGAGGTTTCTGTCATGCTCATCCATTAACTGCAGGATCACATATGTGGACCACTCTGGGTGTGGCGGATCCTTTCATTCGTAGTAGGTGCATTTGTGTAAACCGCGCGAGGGACAGCTCCAAAATCTCCTACATGGATTTGTTCGGGTCCACGAAGTTTTCCTACCAACCCGAATCCCACAGTTGCAAACCCTCGTGTCAGCGGGATCTGCATCCAAATCACCCCCTGGCGCAACTCTAGTACGGGACTGAACAGAGGAGCTGGACCCGGTACTCATGTGTACCTACCCTGAAATATACATGATAGATAGGCATGCAACATACATACAAATGATATGAAATATGGGGTTAGAAATAACATAAGAATAATCTAGTGAAAACCAAAAAAATTGTATGAAACAACGATAAATTAAAAAAGATAAAAAATTTGGTGCCCTCAGAAATAAATTTAATCTAATCGTTTCCTTGCTGGTTTCTTATGGCATGTGGCTATGAGTAAGATTTGGATAGAATGAGGTTTCGCCCCACTCTTTTATAGTCACATCTCGAAATATTCCCCACGTTCTCAGCCACTTCCCAATAAGCGAACCAAAGCAAGGAAACATATTTGTCAGCTACATATGCTGCACAATTCATAGGTACCATTGCCACACAATCCTCATTGGGCGCCTGATAAAAAAATTCATAAACAGCATCTCCAGCAAATACCACTGAAGAGATGCAAGATATTATGTGGCATGTAAATATATACAACATGGGAAAACAGGTAGGACACAAGTGTTTCGTATGCATTCCCTACTTGATATATATATGCATTGCTGTGGCACCATGGTTAATCTGATGAATCTGGAATTTATATGCCTTGCAGTTGGTTCATTGGGCTATCTCTTCTCACCCTCTTTTTTCAACTGGGTTATAGTTGAAGGAAGGCCAAAATAAAACACAGCTCATGGCGATGAACGAAGAAAAGTGAAAATGCGAAGCCCTCAGGTAAATTGTATTCTATCATGCTTTCATGCATATGGTTGCGTAGATGTGGAACATGCTGAACCTACCCATAATGTCTGCTGCATTGGGGGCAGAATTAATACACCAAGCTACGCAGCCAGGCAATCCGAATAAATGAGGGACCATATATCTTTATGCAACACAGACAGAGTGGTGCAAGCATGTATGCACAATCCAGCCATCCTATATGCTGAGAGTGATATAAGTATCCCTTCAATAAAACTTCATATCATCATTGGGCTTCACCATCAAAGAAATAGAGCTCATATCGATGAACGAAGAAAAGTGAAAATGCGAAGCCCTCAGGTAAATTGTATTCTATCATGCTTTCATGCATATGGTTGCGTGGATGTGGAACATGCTGAACCTACCCATAATGTCTGCTGCATTGGGGGCAGAATTAATACACCAAGCTATGCAGCCAGGCAATCCGAATAAATGAGGGACCATATATCTTTATGCAACACAGACAGAGTGGTGCAAGCATGTATCCACAATCCAGCCATCCTATATGCTGAGAGTGATATAATTATCCCTTCAGTAAAACTTCATATCATCATTGGGCTTCACCATCAAAGAAATAGAGCTCATATCGATGAACGAAGAAAAGTGAAAATGCGAAGACCTCAGGTAAATTGTATTCTATCATGCTTTCATGCATATGGTTGCGTGGATGTGGAACATGCTGAACCTACCCATAATGTCTGCTGCATTGGGGACAGAATTAATACACCAAGCTACGCAGCCAGGCAATCCGAATAAATGAGGGACCATATATCTTTATGCAACACAGACAGAGTGGTGCAAGCATGTATCCACAATCCAGCCATCCTATATGCTGAGAGTGATATAATTATCCCTTCAATAAAACTTCATATCATCATTGGGCTTCACCATCAAAGAAATAGGGAACTCAAGAATGCATCTTGGTTACTCAAGAATGCATAGGAAACACTTGATAAAATAGGGTGAGAAGAGATAACCCAATGACACAACTGCAAGGCATATAAATTCCCAGATTCATCAGATATACCATGGTGCCACAGCAAGGCATACATATATAAATCAAGTAGGGAATGCATAGGAAACACTTGATAAAAGAGGGTGAGAAGAGATAACCCAATGTCCCAGCTGCAAGGCATATAAATTCTCAGATTCATCAGATATACCATGGTGCCACAGCAATGCATCTTGGTACCTCAAGAATGCATAGGAAACACTTGGCTGCCATAGGGTGAGAAGAGATAACCCAATGACACAACTGCAAGGCATATAAATTCCCAGATTCATCAGATAAACCATAGTGCATACATAAATGCATACATATATAAAGCAAGTAGGGAATGCATAGAAACAAACTTGATTGAATGTGGGTGAGAAGAGATAACCCAATGAGCCAACTGCATGGCATATAAATTCCTAGATTCATCAGATAAACCATGGTGCCACAGCAATGCATACATATATAAATCAAGTAGGGAATGCATAGAAACCCAAGCTTCATAAAAGAGGGTGAGAAGAGAGAGCCCAAGGAGCCAACTGCATGGCATATAAAGTCCAATTTCATCAGATAAACCAATGACCCTGAAGCAAGGCATATATATATATAAATCAAGTAGGGAATGCATAGAAACCACTTGATAAAAGAGGGTGAGAAGAGATAACCCAATGAAGATACACCATGGAGCAACTGCAAGGCATATATATAGCATGGAGGCAATAGATACCATACAGATACCACAATAAACTAAGCCTAGCATCAAAGGTACCTAATACTTCAGTCTAATGCTTACCCAAGGTACAAACAAAATACATCAACGCCCCACCATACTCCATCATACCCAAGTAACACCCAAAATACAGCCAACATAATCCCCTTAATCTTCCATAATTGTTACAACCAAAATAAGCATAGTCCTGACCCACTGTACACCCAAAATACAACCACCACCATCCACCTTCCATTCATGGAACCTATGAAACCCCAACCTACGGGTTCACGGCCCTACACTGGAGTCATATCCAGCATCCCTTAAATCACTTTTAATCTCAGTAATTTTGGCCTCCATCATCATCTTCTTTGCATCTGCAGGCACTGCCAAAAATCTCTTCGCTGCCAATTCATCCTTGCTGAAGTGGGTATACAACATAAGTAGTACGTCTCTAGGATACTCCTGAAACGCATATACACTATCTGAAAGCTCCTTCATCCAGTTATGTTGTGTGCGCATTATCGCTTCCGCGACCAAGGCAACATTGTCTGATTCGCTTCCGCGACCAAGGCAACATTGTCTGATATGTTCTGAAATACTTCAGTCACATCCCTCACGGGCCGCCTTCGTTTTTTCTTTTTGCCCACCGATGGTGTGGTAGGATGTCCTGACCCAGCTGATCTACAATCATTTGTGGAAGCACTGGGGGGGATGTCATGTGGTGCATCATCGCTAGGAGATGGAATATGAGTGGAGTCCTCTCCATCTCCTTCATCAACCGGGCCGCCGAAGTTATCGTACACCGACTTCTTGAAATCCCCCTTCGCCGCGTCATCCCCTATGATCACCACCAGTGCATCATACCAAGGTAAAGGGTTGTTGACATAGTCTCGCTTCCGATAGTTTGCCTGCACAAATATAAGATCATTTATGATCATGTTTAATATTTTCTCAAATTATTATACACTGAGGTAACCTATACTGTATGTATAAGTAAATACCGCTGCCCATGGCGCATATGTAACTGGATCCATTGTTATCATCTTCGTCTCTTCACACCAACCAGCGCCACTCAAGCCCATGCACTCTTGGACATCTTTAAGACGGGTCTGTAGTGCTTTCATGTGATTGCGTACATTCCCACTTGTATACGTTGTACCATACAAGGAATTGATATACGCAGCAGCAAGAGTGAAAGCAGTCCCTTTGAAGGTCTTATCGACCTTATTGCCATTCAGAGCCTGTTCTGCTAGGAACGGAATAAGGGAAGCATCATGCTCAGCCGTCCACACTACGTTCTGTCGGTTAGAAGATGCAGGACCCTTGCCTTTTTTCCGTGGGCTATCCACAGATACATCCCCCTCTTCGCTTCGCCGGCTTGACTTTCTAGATGAGTCGCTTCCGGCCGTATGTTCATTCCCACTTTAGGGCGACTGCATCCTTCCACTTGGGGTCAAAGGACGTGTGGCAGCAGTTTGTGCTACATGGCTTCCCACTGATTTCATTTCCCCTGCTTGAAGTAGTTGCATGTATCCTGAGTCAGCCTGAGGGGAAATCAACATTGGCATGGGCAGTTGAATGCCAAACGGGTGATATTGATGATATGGCACATGTTGGGGAACTCCTGGGTAGGTAGGAGCTGGAAATTGTGCAGGATTCAACCTCCTCGGAATAGGGCGGCCCAGACGTGGATCTAGACCTGGATCGACCTCTCCCCACTGAGGAATATAGGCAGTGTCATAGTATTGTGGCAATGGAGCACTACCCTCCCGCATTGGGTCGCTGCCTTGACCCGAATTTGATGACCCTTCCATACCTGCCACATGTATTATAAGTTAATAACCATGATATAGTAGGGAAATTATCTTCAACCAACCAACACATGATGCATCAAATGTCATAATCATCATATGTAACATAATTAAGTTAATAACCATGCTATAGTAAGGAAATTATCTTCAACCAACCAACCCATGATGCAACAAATGTCATAATCATCATATGTTACATAATGAGACACACTCTAGTCATACGAAATAGGATCAGCATAAATGGTATATAACGGAGAAGCTCATAGGCCCTGCTCCCCCGTGTTCCCATTATTATGTATGTTACAGTAGTCCACCCACATTTCCCAAGCTATATGATCCCTACGCATTTTCCATTCATCCCTTTGTTCGGTTTGTTCACGAACACGCAATTACTGGGAAAGATCCATAACGGCGTCACCATGATCATCAATGTCATCCCCATCGTCGTCACCCTCATCAACATCTTCTTCATTAAGCTGCGGGTCATGAGGATCTGCTATTTGGACGTAGTTATGAAGTACGGTGCAAGCAAGGACGGTATCAACCTGACTTCTGAAGGGGTAGTGCGGCTTTGAAGTCAAAATTTTGAACTTGTTCTTGAGTATACCAAATGTCGACTCAATCTTTGTTCTTAAGGAAGAATGGCGCAGGTTGAAGAGCTCTCTGTGATTACGAGGGACGCGATCAGTATGGTCCTTGAGATGGTATCTAAATCCCCTATAAGGCGATATGAAACCTGGCATAGTCGTATACCCAGCATCGCAAAGGTAATATTTACCTACATTCAAAAATAAAAAACCAATTTATGATCCAACGTTATCGTATGGCCGTATATAAATTAAATGTGTAATAGTATGCCTAATACCTTCATAAACTCGAAGCCCCATGGGGGGAGGTATAGACAAGGCATCCTTCAGGACCGTAAAATCGTTCGCTGATCCTTCCTATCCGGCCAGTACGTACGTGAATCTTTTATTTGGTGTAACTGCTGCTAGCACATTTTGCGTCACCCCTTTACGCCCTCTAAAGCAGGGTACAAGCTTGACTGGGAGCATGGCATCTATATGCGTCCCATCAATGATACCAATGCAATCATATAATGTCAGCAATAATGAGGATTGTTATATCACCATAACCAAAAATTATTAATATACTGCCACATATAACTACTTTCACACATACCTTAAAATAAGGAAACCAATTCTGATTACTGACTATCTCTGGTGGCGTCTCATTAGGAGCTTGCTTCATGTACATATCCCGTAGTGAACACACTCCAGCCATAACTTTGTTAAAGTATCGGCTAACTGTCCCCCCTCCCCTGATAAAATCCACTTGCATTACTCTATTCTTTGACTTGTGCCCTACAATGTGAAGGAACATGGCCACCTGCTCCTCTACGGAGACATGTATAGTGTCATTGAGAAGCCCACTATTTCGCATTAATGATGCAAGATTCATGAACGCATGTACGTGCATTCGTAAGTAGCTTAAACAACTACTATCAGACCCATGCAAAATTCTCCTCATGTGGGCTTTCCTATGCAGATCCCGCATAGCTGATGGCTCTCTAGGTATAGGGTTGGCCCTATCAACGTGGTAGAGTTGTAAAGCTAAGATGACAAACATAATAGCAGACGCGGCAGCGGTACACGTATCAATCCCCAGACCGTCTCCTTCTCTATCCATGGCCACCTTAATTGCATCAAACATATCTTACCGCATAAGTGATTAATCAGATATGATTTGAACATGGAGTAGTGCAGTGGATACTGATGCAAACTAACAGAAAGTAACATTTTTTCCCCGTAATAACCATAAGATGTGAAAATAAAAAATATAAAACATATACAGCGTGTTTCTTGTTTATTTCATAAACTTTGGTTTGGAAAGTGGGCTTAGCCCAATATTCACAGGTCCAATCTTGCACTGTTTGACATTTCTTTATGCTAGAATGAATGCTTTAGCCCTCAGAAATTAGTTTAATTCATGTTAAACACTGGTTGCAATTCCATTGTTGATCCAAATACATTCCCCGGTTATTTTTTTCCCTTTTTTTGGAAAATCACAGACTATCTTTTCATTTGTGTCCGAACCTTAATGTAGCCCTGGAATCATATAACTTTGGTGCACTCATCCCTATCATTCAACATATCACCTCACTACTTATTACCAACATAAAATAAAAAACAATTGGGGAATAATTTGAGCCAACATGCATGCCATCCAGAGCAATCTTTGGGGTAACATTGCGTCATCGCTATCATATCACCTTTTCATCATCGGGCTTTACTATAACAAAGGTCCTCATTTTTCCCACATTCTTTCATATCATCACATTTTAATAATTTAGATATGAATTGTCTCTAGGATAAACTGACATGCAAGCTCACACTGTTAGGCTTTTCTTACCCCAACTTCCTCTCGTTTGTTTCATTCAACCCAAATTGTAAGGGACTGTTTCTTTAGTAATATTGCTTGGCATTTCTAACCCCAAATTATGTAAAAAAAGATGGATATGCACTGGGATTATGATATCTGTTGCCTCCAGTACTTGGCCTTCATTCATTGCCATGGTACGTGACAGAAGTAGATGCTTATGAAAACAGAAATCCGGTTACTGGGAAAAGTAATTGTAGTAAAATATTATATACCCCTCAGGTTAAAAAATGATTTTTCTCCGTCAATTACAATGGTATTAGGCAGTTGCTCCATCATTTAAACCCCACAGTGTCCCTATCCTTCCTACAAATGATGGAACCCTCCAGCCTTCAACCAAACAATTGGGTCAAGCATTCCAAGCAACAATTTATTCATCATTGGGGATTATGAAAACCAAAAATTAAACCAGAACAATGAACGGCATCGCCCATTGTTTCCAAAATCATGCACAGAAGGCATCAAACCAACCAAGTAGGGCAGTAGCACATGCAATCCACATTCCAGCAATTTTTTTTGCAAAAGATGCAGAGCAGTAGCACAGAAGGCATCAAATTATACCTGAACTTGCAAAGACAACAAGTATAATTGCACAAACCCTCTTCAATGGCAGACCCCAAACCCCGCGTTGCCTTCTCCGTTCTCAGTGGCACCCCCGAGGCATATCCAATGTAGGATTCACCATCGGCAACCACGTTTTGAAGCTTCCATGCAAAAAAAAATTGATCTTCAGCAGCTGTCGTCGGATGAAAAAAAATTCTTAAAACATCTTAGATCTAGACCTTCACCGTAAAAATTGAAGCTTTTACCTCAAAACCCTAGATCGGAGCAGATCCAACTTCAGCAGAGAACTAGGGTTTCATCGCGACCTATGGTTTGAGCGCGAAGCCAACAGACGAGGCGAGAGAGGTGATCACAAGCGCGAAGGGGGCCCACGTCGCTGGATTCTGCCCACAATCGCAGCCAAAACCTCGGATTGTGCAGAGCGGATCTTGGCTGCCACGACGGAGCGAGATCGCCTCGCTTTCTCGAGGGCGAAAGGAACACGCGAGAGGATTTTGGGTTAAGAAATGCCCAACAGTGCAAGACAGGACCCGTGAATAGTGGGCCAAGCCCACTTTCAAGTCCAAAGTTTACGAAAGAAACAGCCCCTAATATGCCCGCCACCTCAGCCTAGATTCCCCCTTCATAATTTTTTCAAACGAACACAAAAAAAACCAAAGTTTGGGAATCCAGTAAACAGTGTTGGAATAGTGAGTGAATAGGATTTTTTTCAGTTTCTCATCCCAGCAATCTGAGAAAAGAACAGGCCCTTGGTGGAAAATGGGTTGGAAAGTGGGATTGGAATTTGTCTGTGGGTCACACACTAAAGTATTGTGTTTCTTTTGATTAAAGTGGGATTGGGATTGTTGGATGAAGAAAGTGGTGTGGGTCCCACTAATTATTAAACTAATTAAATATTTAATAATAATAATTAAACAAATTAATTAAATAACCATTAATTAAAATGTCCCACCCTTAACTATCATAATGTTGAAGCTTAACTATTAACTAAATAATTAATTTGCATTAACTAATAATAATTAAGTATTAATTAAATGGACAAGCATTAATGGAAAGTTAAGCCTCAAGAAACTCACGCGAGCAAAAAACTCACGCGCACGAAAAAAAACCAACTTCGAATTTGCATTGGGTCCCACACGTATCGGAAAAAATTATTAAACAAACCATTACACTGTGCAAGTATCGGGAAAAATTATTAAACAAACCATTACACTGTGCAAGTATCGGGAAAAATTATTAAACAAACCATTACACTGTGTGTTCCTCGATAATAAAACAAAAAACTTCGTGCGGTTATTATCTTTCGTGTAAAATATTGATTAAAGACGGGGTTTGATTGGACGAAGAGGAGAGATAGAGGAGAATCCCAGCCTAATCCCCGGTTTTTACGGGGATTGTGAGAACGAGAATTCGCCTCCGCCAGCTCAGCAAATTCTCGGTTAAAATTTTCCTTTGAAAGAAACACAACTCAAGAAAGTGGACGAAGAAAGCTGTGAACTGTGTCATGAATATTGTAAATTTTACACTTTCTCACCTCTTATCCCTGCAAAGAAACAAGCCCTTGGAGGAAAGTGAGTGGGAAAGTTGTTTTTGGATTTGTTTGTGGGGCCTATAGTAAAGTTTTGTGTTTCTTTGGTAAATTGTGTGTTTGGGATTGTTGGATGAGGATTGTTGGGATTTGGTTATGGTGTTATGAGGTGAGAATAACCCCCTATGGAAATATGAAGTAGAAAAATCATTTAATTAACTAAACTAATAATTATTAGTTAACTAACTATTAACTATTAAGTAAATATCTAATAAATACGCATAATTAAATCCCACGTATCAAAAATAAATATTAAAATACCGAATTTAATAAAAAATTAATTAATTTCATTACTGGGTTATTTAATATAAATGAAGGCAATACCTGTAAAGCAAGCATCCGAACAACTTAGTCCATTGCATTTCCAACATTCATAAATTGTAAAAAGAACAACTGATTTGCAGAGAAAGCATACAACCGAAATCACATTCCTATTTAACATAACACATTAACCAAGCATATACAAAATACTTATAATATCCATAATACAGGCTCATTGTGCATGTCAGGAACAGGAGTGTCTGCCCCGCTTTTGTCAGACGGCGCAACGGCCAGGGGCGATTTTGTCAGGGTGTCAGGACCGAAAGCATTAAGTGTCAGGAGGCTCAGCGGCCATGGGGTGCTTTGTCAGATGGTCGGGCGGCGTTAGTGTCAGTCGTGTCCTTACACTGGGTTGTTTGTCGTGCGCGAGGAATTGAAGGTCCGGCGATGCTATCCCCGGCGGCGGGGCTCGTGGGGTCCCGCCAGGTCGTCCTGTTCGGGGGTTGTCCAGCCCGGCAGAGAGGGATATGCCCGTGCCTCTGTCAGCATCCCCGGCGGCGCTGTCTGGGCGCTCCCCAGGTGCACTGCCCCTGGCGGGCCGAGCGATAGCGGTTGTACGCCTCGGCCGGGAGGGGGAGCGCTGCGAGGTGCGCCCATTCCCGTGTAGCCTCGGACCTCCGGGACGGCGGCGCTTTCGCAAAGGGGTGAGTCAATGAGGTATGTCAGCGGATCTGGGCGGGAGTCGGACTCCCACGATCTTTGGGTCGTAACAGATACCATGGGCTATTGACTATGGATGGTAGTAATGACCTGACCTGACCCGCCCGACCCGACTTGCCACGGTTTTGACCTGACCCGCCCCGGACCGCAGCCGGGTCGGGGAAAGCTTGGGCTTTGTATGCAACCCGCCCCGCCCCGGCCCGCCCCAATAAACTATAGAGGTTCTAAAAAAACCTTACTATTTTGATGCGAACCATGCGGTCTGCCCATATCACTAACTCATACTCTGTTCCAATGTTCTTCCAATTAGGCTAATTCCCAATTCCAAATTACCAATAAATTATAATTCTCCCAAATCCCAAATAAAACTTTTATTTGGGATTCATATGGATGGCAGTAATGACCTGACCCGACCGACCCGACCCGGCCCGACCCGGTTTTGGTAAGAAATTACCCGACCCGGTTTTGGTAAGAAATTACCCGACCCGCCCCGGCCCGAGACCCGCCCCGGCCCGGCCCGCAGACGGGGCGGGGCAAGCTTGGGTAGTTAAATACACGCCCCGCCCCGCAATATTGCCATTCCTACTATTGACATGGCTGATTTTTCTCTAAACACATTATTAGCATGAAGATCTAAGAAAAATATTTTGAGCCACAAAATTTTATTCCATCTTCCCCACATATTTATCCAGCTTGCGAAGGAATCTAGTTGTTGCGGCAAAGTTTTTCGCCGACGAGTGATCAATTACTTGCAAGGCATTGCGGGAGCGGAGATTTTTTTATATCTACGGATTTTTTGATTCTTCCCTAGATCATTGATCTAGATGTATACTTCTTTTCCCGTAGGTATCTTCTTTTCCCGAAGGAATCTAGTTTTTGCGATAATCGGTTGAGGATTTTCCTCAACTTAAAGCCCGAGTCTCATGTGTTCGTTGAGAGAGTCGAGGGTCGGTTGAGGATATCTTGGGGATGGTTGCGGGATAAAGGACATGTCGGTGGCTTTATACATAGAGAATGGTGGTTTCTCTTCTATTGTATCAAAAAATTCCGACATAACAAAAATCCCTATCACGCCCGGCTTCCCATTATACTTGGGAGCGAGAACGCGAGCGGGTCCGCATGTGCTTAAAGCAAAGAAGAGGTACTTATTTTTTTCTTCCTCTTTGACTTAAGCACAATAAGTGTTAGTTAGCAAAAGCAGGTTCCTGCACGCGAATTTCTCAGAAGCAGTATAAATAGTCCTTACATTTCAAACACCAGCGACCAAATCAAAGCACACAAACAATTAAGGCCTAGCATGGTCGTACAATCTGCTGAAAGCAAACACACCTGAAAGTAACAAGTTAAATAATAAAACTGAATAGAAATAGCCCGCTCTAGCCTTCCACAGAGATGATCTCACCGTCCTCGTAGCTCTGGTCGGCGGGGTCCACCTCTAAGATGTGATCTTCAAAAGTAGGGGTTTCGAGGTACTCTGTATCTGAACCTAACATATATTTCATCAACACATCTGAAATATATGTCAACGATAAGCTCGACAAGGTATTTAAAGTAATGAAATGAGGAACACCTAGAAAAGTACAGAAGAGCGTTAATACACAGTTATGTATAATAAGTGCAGAAAGGTAAAGTACAAGCATGCATGGATTTGCAGTTTAAAGTGAAAACGGTTGTATATTGAGTATTTGATTGTTTGTGCTCGTGATAGGTCCATGTCTGAGTAGGTAAATGTTCTCGATACACCCTATCATAGGGGTTCACCGTGACGCTTCTTACCATTCCTAACCTGGAAGATTGCCAAGATGATTTCCTCTATTCGTGTGGTTATGGAGGTAGCCGTATAGTACTCAAGCAACATTTACAGACACTACTACATGAACCAACCCCACCCAAAGTGTCTGTCTAGTCATCGACTAGGTTTCACCCCATCGGTATTCGATGGTTTCACCCTATCTGTATTCGATGGATATCACATATGTGTTTCGAGTTTATAACATACTCTTTTTCCAAATTAATTCAACTTGCTAGCATGCGGTAGTAAGGGTAGGTCACTTTAATAACAGGCATGTAGTGAATTGTTCCAAACGATCAACATTAATATGACACGTCCATTTAAATTAGAAGACAACAAGCAAAATGAAAACACACTATTTGGCTACTAAAAGTCGACAAGCATATTGAAATAAGATTTAGTACTAAGTTTGAACGGCCCGATTTGCAATTCATTTACCAAAAATACTTGCCTTGATATGGGTTTGGGTGTCCAGGTGGTCGTAGCGTAAGGCGTGTTTTATCTGCGTCAATTAGATTCGTGATATCATACCAACAGTTATTAACCAGTTATAATACATTAAACTAACTTACTATAAAATAACATTAACAGAAGACTAACGTTAACTATTAACTTAATTACTTAAACTAACACTATAACATTAATTAATTTATAACTTAAACTAACAATGATTAATATAATAACTTTACACTAACATAAACTCAACTTAATAATTTATAAAATAATTTAACTTAACTTATAATATAATAATCGTAACTAACACTTATTAATATATGACATAACTTAACTTGTTAACTTAACTAACTATTAAGCTATAATAATCTAACCTTATTATTGATTATTAACCTATACCATTTATAACTCTACTGACCCTTTCTCAACTGCCCCTCTCTACTCTCGTCTCTTTCTTCGTTTCTTTACTTTTTCCTTTTTTCACAGGGGAGGTCGAATCCCTGAGCGGCGGCGGTGAAGGGAGCCGGGGAGGCGCGACCAAGGGGGCCGGGGAAGCGCGGCCAAGGGGGCAGCCGACGATTGGCAGAGCGCGCTGCGACGAGCTGGGGATGCGGCAGCGCACACGGAGGCGATCTGGCGCAGCGGCGGTGGCGGCTCCTGCAGGGAAGACGAGAGTGAGGAAGGGGAGAGGTGAGGGTTGATGGGACTGGGTTGATTTTGGGTTTGTTTGATCTGAAATAGAGTTTCAAATTTGAATATGTTTGATTTGGGTTGGGTTGCTTTCAGATTTTTGAATCAATTAGATCCCCTCTTTCTGTTTTTGGCTCTGATTTGGGTTGAATTGAGGTGGGGGAATGCTGAAATTGTTTTGATTTGGGGGAGGGGATGCTGAAATTGGTCTGGGTTGGAATCGATGTTGGATTTGGTTTGTGGAATGCAAGAAGTTGGAATATCATACTGCTGTTGCCATTCCTGTTGATTTAAGAACACAGTGGAGGGGGAGACAGCTACTTGATGATGAGAGCTGGAGGTGTGAGTGGAATTGAATTGGGTGTTGGATCTCACGGGTTTCTTCCGGTGGGATTCAATAGGGTAGGGTTCGGGTAAATGTAGTTTAGTTAATTAGTGATTTACTTTTCAGCCAATAGTATTTGGTTAATGTTAATAAGTGTCACGACCCGCTTCCCTAAAATGGAGGCGAGACGTGAAGAGGTCCGCACGGGAGTGGAGCGGTGAAGCCCCAAACCCGATAAGCGTCAATTTAGTATAAGCAGGTCCCTGTAATTGCCATCGAAACAACAACAATAATAATATAAGACGGATATGAAATACCAATCCCAAAGTTTGTCCACAAAATATTCAACATCACAGAAAAGCCACCAGGCTAAAAGAAAGAGTCTAAGGGCCCAGAACAAGGCCAAACAAAAGCGACGACATAACAGAGTAAAGGTGCTACGCACCGACAACAAAACAACTGTCTAACAAAAGTAAACACAACGAAGACACTAGGACTGGTCCCCAGTGTCCGCGTACTCTCCGTCCAACACGGGCGCAAGCTCTGCGTCCACAAACACCTCACCCTCAGCAAGCAACTCAGGTTCAGGGTCTAACATGCGTCACCCAAAAGAGAAAGGGGCACATGTCAGCAAGTCTAAAAAGACTTGGGCAAGGAAACTGAAAGTAACTAGCAACCTAGCACTTGTAACATTAAGCAATGACATGGCAGTTAAATATGATGCAACAGTTTAAAAGAGGCAAGCATGCACAATGTAGCAAAAGCTACCAAAACACTAATCACTTATCATTTAAGACTTATCACTTAGTGCATAGAGGGTCCACCTGCTGGCCACTCGTGGCTCAGTCCGCTTATCTCTATCACTATTAATAACACTTATCACTTAACACTTAGTGCATAGAGAGTCCACCTGCTGGCCACTCGTGGCTCAGTCCGCTTATCTCTATCACTATTAATCACTTGTGCACTAGAGAGTCCACCTGCCGGCCGGAGTGGCGGATCAGGCCAACTCGGGGCTCAGTCCGCTTATCTCTTACCCCACCCATATGTGTATCGAGCATTGGCAATGCCAACACACTGGCTCGCTTCTGGATTACGGGCCAGGAAGTGTATTTGGCATAGGGTTGTGCCCGCAACGCAGGTGCCTAGCCGGTATCCGAGCGTTGGGGTTTCCAACTACAGGGCTCGCTTCTGGAACACGAGCCAGGAATATAATATTGTAGCGTGTGCTACACAATCACAATAACTAATCACTATGCAATGACATAAACAAATGATTGTGTACCGTTAATTGAATTTAAACGTGACATACAAGCATGATGAGGGGGACGGACCAAGCTTCGTTGTCAAGCTAGGTCAATGGCGTCTAAACGGCTATCCTTTCACCGTTTAGTCTCTTTTACGCTAAAACAAGGTAATGGCCTAAGACATGGCCCAAATCAAGAGATGCAAGTTTCACTTGCCTAACACCGGGAATGACGGTTATGAAAGTTCGTTTCCGCGGAAGCTAGCCTACGGGGAATCGCTGTTATGGGGAACAATCATCAAAACACAAGTATTTTATTAGGGTTTCATAAAAATTACAATAGGACATGAAAACAACGGTAGATCGATTTCTTACCGAGAGGAGGCGGAAGAAACACTCCGGGGAACCCTAGGACCAGATCTGGAAGCTAATGGAGAAGTTTGGGGAAGCTAGGGTTTTGGGGGATTTGGGGATTTTGATGGGTTTTGATGGAGATTTGGGGGAAGATGAGTGGTAGATTGAGTGAATGGATGGATTGGATGATGGATTTAGGGTTTGGAATGAAGGATTTAAGCTAGGAGGAAGATGAGGGCTTAGAGGGGAAGAAACTAGGGCTTAGGGTCGTGTTGGAGAAGAAGAAAACGATTGGGTTGGGTATTTATAGGTTGAGCTGGCGGCTGCCCAGAAATTAGGGTTTTAACACAGACTAGTCGGTCAAAGAACAACCACTGACCGACTAGTTTGGCAACTAGCCGGTCGGTCGACCAACGCAGACGACTAAGTGTAAACAGTAACTCCTGAACGAAAATAGGATTTATAGTTAGTCGGTCCATGAACAAGTACTGACCGACTAGTTTAGCATCTAGTCGGTCGATGAACGTTCTTAGACCGACTAAGAGTAAACAGTAACTGATACAAAAATAATATGATGAGTTAGTCGGTTCAAGAAGCATTGCTGACCGACTAGTTTGCAACCTAGTCGGTCAACAACTCTTCTTAGACCGACTAACGATAAACAGTAACTCCTGAGAAAATTTAGAAAGCTCACTAGTCGGTCCAAGAAGGACTGCCGACCGACTGGATCGTCATCTAGTCGGTCGGTGCCCCTTCTCATACCGGCTAATGAGCACCAAAAGTTCCGATACGGAGCGCGGAGCCCCGGGATCGAATCCTAAGACTCCTAGGCTTGATCTAATAGTTAGATATGACCGTTATGAAGCCCGCCACAAACGACGTACTTCGAAATCGACGATCCTAAGGAAGAATCGAGAAAATACGACGAATCGATCGAAAATGAAAGTTACGGAGACGAAAACCACACAAGAGGAGAAAATCCACCAAAACATATATTATATTATAATAACATCAGATACAAGAAAACCAGTCGTTACAATAAGCCAATAGTTATGTCATGGTAAAGAACTAAAGACATAGACGCGCTCGCGTCGATGTGAAATCACTCGAACGAAAATATCCGGACAGACGAAGTAAAAATACTTGCACACAACAGTCACACACGACTAAAATTACAGGCCGTTACAATCCCCAAACAATATTTCTTTTCTCTCTCGTTCTCTTAGACAGAGTAGGGATTGGGAAGGTCGGAGGAGGGTGCGACTGAGGGGGCGGGGCGCGGAAGTTCGGAGGGGGGTGGCGGTGGAACTGTGGCTGTCGCGGGGGGGGGGGGGGGGAGGGGGAGGGTTAGCGGAGGTGGCGGCATTGCAGTCTGCCGCCGATTTGCCATTGCACACACGCATGAGCATTTTTGGAAATTTGCTCGTGGTGATGCGTAGTGAGAAATTCCAAAGACCAACTGGTAGATAAGTGGGTTGTGCACAGTAATAATGACAAACTTTTAAGTAGGTGGGTGTGAGTGATCGGTTGTGCGCGTGAGGCCTTGTTCTTTTCGCCGAATGTTGGCCAAGAAAGTTAATAATTAACACTGTTGCTTACTATTCATCCGATTCCCGTGAGCAAAATCAACTCGTCTGTTCTTTTGAGCCCCGCCCCCCCCGCAAATGCAATTCGACGAAAACGCTTGGATTACACTAGAATCTGATGCGAGTGGGCCCCGCTCTCCTCTCCTGCCAATCGCTGCGATGCATTCTTTATTATTATTTTTTTATTTCGGTTGCATATGAGATTTGGATTAATTAGTGGTTGTGGAACCCACATCAACTTTCCACCTTCAACTTTCAACAACCAAAAGAACACACTACACGGAGTGGGACCCATCCCAACTTTTTAACTCCACAATCCCATCCCGCTTTCCACAAAAAAAAACACAATGCACATCAATTTCTATCTCATCAGATTCCACACTCCCTCAACATTCTCATTTATACTTTCCTACAAAAGAACAGGCCCTGCGTAAAACGGTAGGTGCGCGAAGCAACTCCCTGCAACAACAACAACAATGAAAACAAAATTAGGGCCACGATACCCAAAATCTCTCCAGAGGTCGATCAATGATTGCTTCTTTCGTTCTCCATCACGGTAATCCATCTATCTCCTCTCTCCCCCCTTTCTTCCCCTAATGAGACCTCCCTCGTCCTCCAAAAAACCTAAGAAACACGATGATCGGACCAGAAAGAAGAAGATCAAGTCCAAATTGGCCAAGAGCCGGCGAGGCTCCTCCATCTCGTTTGATTCATCTTCCTCCGTATCCGAGCCCGACTCACGATCTCGGCGAAAGAGCTCCAAATCGAAGAAACTCGAGAAGAGAAGGAAACAATCGAAAGTGAAGAAATCTGACAAGAGGAAGAGCCGCAAGAAGAGGTATTATAGTGATTCTAGCGTCAGCTCTGACTCCAACAGCGGCGGTTCCGGCCGGCGTTGCCCGACGTGCTCGGATTCCGAGAGGTCAAGGAGCCCAGTTAGGAAGAAATCTAAGCGGAGTAAGCGAGACGGAAAAAGCTCTCAGCTTTATGAACCAAAACCTAAGTCTAAATCTAAACGAAGTAGGTATAGGTCTCCAAGTTGTTCGGCTTGTAGCAGAGGAGGCAGGAGTAGAAGCAGAAGCCTCAGTCGTAGCCCTAGTCTTAATCCCCTTGAGGAGAGATTTGGCGGTGGTCGCGGATGCAGTCCCATTGGTGAGAGATATGGTGAGAGCGGCAGCCGCGGGCAGAGTCCCATTGAGGAGAGATATAGATATAAGGACGATGGAGGGACAAAAAGGTTGAGGTCGGTTCTTGCAGTGACGAAGCCATCCGATGACGACGAGGATAAGATCATCAAGGCTTATGATGACTACCCATCTTCCCGGGGCGACGAAGTCTATGACGAAGGGAATAAGAAGGGGGATTTGGATGCTGAGAATGGTAAAAAAGGGATTTATGATGTAAGGAACGAAGTGTGCTTGTCTAAGGATAGGGACCAACCCATAAATGATTCTATTGCTTGTGAACCGGTGTTGGCCAATGATTGCTCGAAGAAGGAGAGTGAGGCTGTTGGTGGAGATGGCGGAAAAGAGTCTGATGATTTGGAATTGATTTTACGGCAGAAGGCATTGGAGAATTTCAGGAAGTTTAGAGGTCGGCGTCCTGATAATACTGATCCTATTAGCGATAAGAAGGATGAAACTTCTAAACCTGAATTCCACGAAGGTTCAGAAAATTTTATGAAAACATCGGAAGTCAAGCATACTGATTCTTTTGATGACCCAAACGAGCTGAAGGTTAGGTCTGTTGGCCACATGCCCGCAGAGAAAAATGAAGGTAGTGGATGTTTCAGACCGGCTTCTAGTGCAATTACTTGTCAAGACACTTCCAAAAATCCGAAGACGGTGCAGAAGTTTTCTAACAAGATATCAGCCGATGAAACTTCGTTGCCCAAAGCTATCCAAGATAAGATAGTTGTTGTCCAACCAAGTAGTGGTGAAGTTATTAGGGCTGAAGTGAGTACAAGTGATAGGCCACCTTCTGTAGCTCTTAACATGGACAATCAAGATTGCAAATCAAATGAACCCATGGGGGAGACTACTAGTGGGTCTCAGTTTGAGCAGAAGACATTTTCTAGAGTGCGTGATGGAGAAACTGTGCAGGTAAGTTGTGTGGTATCTGATTGAATGCATTAAGATGGTGATGCATTGTTTGATTGGCATATTCAACCGACACTTGACCAATGATTTTCTACAACAAATACTGTTGTGTATCTTGTGTTATTTCCTTTATTCCAAGTCCTTTTGTTACATGTCATAGTGCTCTTTTTGTTTTGTAGGTAAGCTACAAAGTTTATATTCCAAAGAAAACTCCTGCCTTGGCACGAAGACAACTACATAGGTAGCTGTAGCATCTAGTTCTTCTTTAAACCTTGCTTGTGCATTTGGTAACCATTTGTTGAAACTTACTTTGTTTTTCATGCTTATTGTTCAATGGCAGGTAATTAGGACTCCATTGTTATATAACAAATGCTGGGATCTTTTGGTGCAATTTATAAATTGCAGATGTTTAATTTCTATTCGAGGTCAGGTGAAATATACCAAGCGGCTTGGAGGTTATGTAATCTTCCATAAATGCTCCTATGTAGCAATTATGAAATCTTATTTTGGACCATTATGCTACATCAGTTAGTTGGCTTTCTGTTGGTACTCAATAAGTCAACTCTAACCAATGATACTGCACATTACCTTCCCTCTTGTATAATGAAATTGAGTTCTCAGAAGTGTTCATTTAGGCCTTGGAATGAGCTTATCAATTGTTACTCAATAAATCAGTTGATTCGGTTCTAAGTTCTAACTGATGTTACTGCACATCACCTTCCCTCTTGTGTAATGAAACCGAGTTATCAGAATTGTCCATTTGACCTTCGAATTAGCTTAACAAACATATAGACTATTTTTTATTTGTATTTTTAATTATTCTGCATTATAATATCAGTGTTATTGTATATGCTTTTAATGGATGTTATTGGTTTTGTTCTTAACATGCATTTTCTTTTCGGCATGAAGGCGGCATTATCTCTTTAGGTACTATTGAATATAGTGTAGGTTTATTCGCCGAGTCTTTTTAATTGATTCCTATGTCAGCATTAGCAAATTTTCTTTCTTAAATTTTCACGGTCATATAATATTAACTTGGTTGGCAAGAAGTCCGCGCTGTTTTCATTAAGTTTTGTAAGGCAAACCGTGCCTCTTTTTTTGGTATTCATGTGTATGCATGTGTTACTATGCAAATCTTTCCACTATTTCTTGATATTTTTTATTCAAAATTTTCAGATACGAACACCCGAACATATTAAACTTTTTTTTTGGTTTTTTAAAATTAGTTGGTATTCGTTAATTCCTCAGCTTGATGGGTTTGGCCCTTGGACACAAACAAACCCTTGTGGACTCTGCATTCATTGTGGATTCAATCTTGGTTGTTTCATCCTAATTGATTAATATTAATATAAAGGGGTAAATTAGCTTAAACACACCTGGACTTTCAAGGAATCTGTTTAACACCTCATGTTGAGGATAATCGCCACTCGCTAGTTCTATTAGATAATCTGTTAAAATGAGCCCCACATATGGGTAGTGCGGGGGGCGTTAAACTAGATATTTAGATAGTATAGGAGGTGTTAAACTAGATTCCTTGAAGGATCTATTTGCCTTTTAATTGATTATCTAACAAAATCACGAGTCAGAGGGTTATCCTAGAAACTGATAGTATCTTAGGTGAGAAACTTGATTCCTTGTAAGTATGTGTGTTTTAAAGCTATTTACCCTAATATAAATAGCACTTTAAAAAACATGAAAAAAATCGAGAAAAAATCACATAATTGGGAAATTAAAAAATACGAAAGTAAAACCTTCAAATTTTTGTGATGCAGGGAGGAACGTGCATACACAAATATAGTGTCGTTAAAGCGTGAAAAGGTGGTTGGCATACTACTAAACATAATTCCTGTTAGGTTATGTCAACATGACACTTTGTGTTTTGTTAATGGGTATCATGGTTCAGTTACCAATCTTTATTATTCATATGCAACTAACAAATTCCAAAGGAAAATGATATAATTATGTCTTGCAATTATCATTTACGATTATTCTGTGGTCCAGCTTAAGATCTGGATTTCTTGCAAATTTGCAACCAAGGCGACCACCAATAGATGCAGATGAGATCGGATTCTCGAACTTGACCATTTTCTAAGTTTTTCCCACTGATTTTTTCCTTTCAATATGTTGTACATTCTTGGAGAAGCTTTCAGTGCGGTGCTTCTTGAAGAAAGGATTAGTTCCATCACAAATAATCTGACCTTGGTTAGGGAGGGATTTCTTAATTTTTATCAAAGCTTAGCCGTAGAGACTAAAGAGGTTGCATGTATGCTGGTTTAGCTAAAAAAATATGTGACAGTGCCGGTGAACATGGATGAGCTAACCAACAGAGAGATACAACTTGCAAGTTTATGTGGTATCTGATTTGAAGCAATTATTATTTCAATCACCTTTGAGGCCTAGGGGTTGCTTACAATTTATGGGTGATGTGAATTTTTTAAATTTAGACTGTCCTGATGGTTTTTGTAAGGCTTGATTACGAGTGGTGTTCAGTGAAAGATATTTAGGGTCTCAGAATGAAGTGATTTAAGCACGGGCATGTTGTAAAGACCTATCCAGAAATAGATTCAAGAGACACAAGATGGTGATTGGCTTAAAAGATATAACAGGTCCAAACCATGTTTTTATAGAGTTATCTTTCTTGGAGTTTACTGTCATAGTGGTTTTGAGTCACATTTTCCCCACCATCATCGATAAGTATGCTTCTAATACTTTTTAGAGCAGCCAGTGTATCATCAATGCTATTGTTTTTAATGCCTTGGTAACTTGAAGTTTTGGATCTGTGGACAGACATTGATGGAGGCTCTTCATGTTTTCATGCTGGTCTTATTGAAAGCTGAAACTATAAGCTTTTAGGAGATGGTCTTTTCCTTTTAAAATGAATTGAAATCAAAGTAGGTGGCTTCCTTTCTTTTACCCCCTCCATAGCTGATGCAAATAAGAAGTTACTTGAAGTGGGAAAGCCTTTTGCTATTACTGATTAGAAACATGAACATCATACCTGTTAGTTGATGCTGCCCCAACCTAACTACTCTGTCCTCTGCGGTTTTCTTTAAACTGATTTTTTTGACTTAACGTTACTTTTGTAGAAATACCTGAAATTGGCCAATGAAGATGGTCTAGAATTGGGTCATGGTGATTTTCTTGTGAACATAAGGGGGCATACATGGTGATTTTCTTTGGTCCGATGACTTGCATAATTGATGCTTTATGTAAAGGATAGATGTGACTGCGAGGGGGAGTATCTTTTAGGGGGAAGATTTATGAAGAAAAAAAGAAATATTGATACAATATGGGGATGGTTTATAAGGAAAAAAAATGAAATCTTGATGCGATCGCAACCAGTGGCAATTTTGTAATTTTGGGGCTTTAAGGGTATTTTAGTAATTTCTGTAATGTTGGGGAAATCAGCCATTATAAATATAATAGATGACGGCTATGGTTAAGGATTCTATGCGGAGTTTTGTGGAGAAAATCCTCTAGGGGTCCATAGAACTCTAGATCTTAAAGAGTTAGGCTTTGCTCTCGAAACTATCACTCTCCTCTCGAATAGAGGCCACCTATCATGGTACCTTTATTCAAATCCAATAAAAATCTCACTTTTCCCCAAATCTTCTCCAAAACCCCGAATTTTATCCTAATTCCTCTTGTAGATCACTTCAAATATTTAATGGGAATGATGTTATGTTAAATCGATGACAGATATGGCAATTAAGTTTGTGTGGAACTAACAATGGGAAACCTTGGTTTTTGTAAACTTTGATTCTATTTTTAGAACCTGAGGGTGATTTTTGTGCTTCTCTAGCAGGCAAACGGGTTGCTGATTACTTGTTTGGCTTAGAGTGTGACTTCAGATATTCTTCTAGAAGGAAACACATTAGCAAATACTTGCAGTATGCAATATAGTTCAAACTCGCAAAGTCACGGAAAAGTTGAGGTGAAATCTTTGGGTTGATCAATATATCAAGTCTTACATGTGTTTGTTTGAATCTCGCCGAAGCAGCAGGTTAAATACTGGGTTCATTCTGGTTATCGCTGCTTCACTTTCTAGGTGATATTTATCAGAACCATGCAGATGAATCGAATTTTCCTTTCTATTTCCAAGTCTCTGGACTAATGCCGTAGTAGAAAGAAAGTTTTGATCATGGATTCATAGGCTTTATTTGTTTTTGTTGAAGCAAGGCAGCTTTTGTGAACCATGAATTCAATTTGTCTCGTTTTTGTAAATGTTCTTCTTTGAAATGAACTTTAGCTTGTCTATTTTTGGGAACTTCGTTTTCTACCAAAATTTTGGCTGAAAGTGATTATGACCATTCCTGGCTGTTCTGTGGTTGTTTTAAGTTATCAAACCATATAGTCGATCCATGGGTATGTTCTTCTGCCATGCTGAGATGAACTTAGTTTGGTGATGTTTGCAAACTTTGAGATGCTTGAAATGACTGTGTTAAGATTTTCTAGGGTTTCGGAACTGTAATTGGGGATAAAAATCTGATTTTCATTAGAGAATAGTAGAAAATAAAGATAGTTGGCCACGCTCGAAAGGTGGACCGATCTCCCAAGCTACTAATTCTCCACAAAAGAGAGATCAAATCAACAAATCAATTTCCAATGGTGTTTTCACAAAATTTCCGCATAATCCCTAATCCGCGTAAGCCTCACATATATAATAATCAGATTTTTCTAAAATTACATAAACATCCCGCCCCTAAAATTACAAAAATACCACTGAGCACCAGAAAGTAACATAATTGCTAGTTACTTTGTATTTACACCAAGTAAAAGTCTAGAGCATAACAGGTATTAGTTATAAATAACACATCCAGTCTACTTACCATGATTTGTATTATGTTTAGTTTAAAATTTGTTCAAACTTAAAAGCAACTTTATACAATTAAAGTTTAAACCTACATAAACAATGAGAAGTTGAGTTCAAAAGTGTTTATATGCATCTAAAGGAATACGGGACTGTACATCATTGATATCTGACCAAAACATTTCACTTTAAAGCATTCATTCATCATCATCATCATCAAGGGCTCATGTAATATTGCTGGAAATATCACATGCAAACCGCTCATATCCTGCCCATCTCAAATTCATCTTCATCTCTTCCAGCAACGCTGCCATATTTGGGTTCCACGCAACCGTGTTTCTTTTGGGCGTTCTGTCGAACGAAAAGTGTGCGTCCTCAGTCTTGCCGCATTCGGCTTATGCGTTGATAAGCGGAGCGTAGATGAGGATGTTGTGTTTGGGAATGGGGTGTGATTTGAGAATGAGGGAGCGTGATTTGCTGGGTTTGTTCGAGGGCGGAGAGCTGGGTCCAGGCCTGCAGGACCAAAGGAGAGGAGAAGTTGTCGGAGACGAGAGGCTCGTCGGAGAGCAGTAGCAGGTGGTGGAAGAGTGAGAGTGCTTGTTTCGGCTGCCGAGATTCGATGCGGGTTCTGACGAGGGTCCAGGGAGTTGTGGGGGGAGCGTTTGAATTTTTTTTTTTTTGATACATCGGAATTTGAGTTTTGAGTTTTGAGTGCGGAGATAGTTCTGAGATTTTTTTTTTTTTTTGATAACGGTTCGTAATGCAAGATAATGTTTTTTAAGTAAAAGGTAGTGTTGATAGGAAAATCACCGAACAATGAATTTATAATAGTAGGATCAGAGTTACGGATGATCTGAAGATGAAGACGATGATGACAGTGGCGAAGTACCGATTGATCGTCTGTTAAGGGCGAGGATGGATCAATGGAGAGCTCAATTCTGCGAGTTGCCAAAGTATCTGTTACACAGGAACCTGTCAAAAGTAGGGCTTGGGTTTGTTCTAAAGCCCCTCCGACGCTCAAGTAAGTATTGAAGTCGAAGAAAGCTCGTATAGTCAAGAACAAACTATATGTTATCCGATCTGGCTATGCCAAACTATATTTTGAATGTAGAAAGCGCAAGTATTTATAATTATACATGGCCTTTTGAATAGAGTAGATTTCGTACCCCCTCTCTATTGAAGTATGGCCTCTTTTGTAGGGGTCAATCATTAATGACAGTGGCTATTAAATGTTGTCATTATTTGGCAATCGAAGAGTCACGTGAATCACATAGCCTAACGGTTTCTCATTAATTGCTAAGAATCCCGAAGGACATGCTCATTAAATGATGCAACGGCCGCCTCTTTAATCTTGCCGAAGTGAAAGCTTCTTATACGATGTTGCTTGGTTCTGGAGTTGTTGTCCTCGGGTGCCCAATCTTATGCGAAGATCCGATCTATTTCTAAACATCTGCTTTTGAACCCGACTCTCTAGTGCATCCACATAGATCGTCATATTGACCCTTGTATGATCTGTATTTAGGTCGTAAATGATAGGATGCACTAAAATAACCTAACATTTAGGATATTCCCATGTATATAAGCCTATAACGTATAATCTACATCCCCACATCTTACTTGGTCAGATTTGAAAAACTGTAAACCCTCGAGGAAGCTGAATGAAATTTTCTCCTATTTTTCTTACACTAACAAAAAAGGGAAACTAATAACGCCTGCTGCCCACAAAATTTGGTCTGGCTGCACTCCCCTTTCCGCGTCCAGGCAGCAGGCGTGATTCTACATGCACACCAATTTTTTTGCTTTGCCCACATCATTTTACACAACCAATATTTTTAAAGAGAGACTAAATGCACCTCATTTTGAGGTGCATGGAAGAGAAATTGGTTTAAAATAGCAAAAAATTGAGGAGAGATGATGAGATAGGACCATGATTTGATTTTGCACCTTCCATTTTAAGCAATCCGTCACTTACATGCACCTCAAAACGAGGTGCATAGAGTCAGGGTCGGTCTCTTTTTAAAAATTTATTTTTTAACTTCATACCCATATCTTTTCAAGTGAAAAGCTACCTACCTTCTCCTATTTCACTCTGATAAGACCCACAACTATCTTTCACCGTCATGTCGTGGCTACTCCCATCGCCTCATCGCACCACTACTTTCCCACACCACAAAGGCGGCCTAGATTGTGGCTAAGGGCCTGTTCTTTTGTCAAGAATAGGGGCGGGAATAGGAATAGTGACACTATTCATGCACTATTTACTCTATTCCAAGTTTGTATTCCAAGCGGTTGTTCTTTTGGACGTAGAATAGAATCCTACGTGGCTATTCCAATTTAGTAATGATGAGCACTTTTGTATTCCAAGCTTTTTACTTGGAATACAATGGAATCTCTGGAATGGTGGGCCACACTCTCTCATCTCTCTCTATCTCTCCCCTCCTACTCATCCCCTTTCCACTTTTCCATTCCAACTCTCCAATCCCAAAAGAACACAAGAATAGAATGTGGACCACACTTTCTATTCCAAACCCCACTTTCCATACTCTATTCCACCCAAAAGAACACAAAACTCCATTTTCTCTCTCACTGGAATACAAACTTTCCTCTATTCCATTTTTCCTATTCCCGCAAAAGAACAGGCCCTAAGGATGAAATCTCCTACTTGACCACTTGATACACATTTCTCTACATATAAATACATGTTTGTTGTGGATGAGTAACTGTAACGGCCGGTATTTTGATAATACACATCTTGTTCTTACCCTATCCATTGTCATACTTATTCCGTATCAGTAATTGATGCGTATACGTATTACGTATTCGTACTACGTACGCGTATTAATTATTTTTGAAATCAATTATCCTATACTCTCATTAATACTATATTTCAAATCTGATTTTTGAATTCATATCTCTCTTCCATATTCATATGGGAGACTTTTATGTCCTTTTTAATTAGCTATTAATTCTCACCCTAATTGCCATTACTTCCTTGTTCTTTCCATATTTTCCCCTAGTGTTTAAACCTTTCCTTTTATACAATAAAACCCAAAACAAAATTTACCTTAAACAAATAAAACCATAGGCTGAAACCTAGGGCAATAAGAAACCCAGGCCGCCACTGTTTGCCTCATGCAACAACACTACAAACAAGGAAACAATGTCACGCCCCATTTCCCAGAATACCCTGGGTTTAATTTTTTTTCCAAGTATCCTGAAGAGTGAGGGTGATGAGAGAGGGAAAGAGAAAGAAAGAAGAAACAGAACAGGCAGACCACTGCGCACATGCTGGGATAGTACAAGTAAATCTCCACAATAGAATTAAACAGCCACAATAACATTGTATATATAACATGTTTCATTTTTATACATAGTCCAGGCGTAACAGTACATATACACCACTCCCATCTCCAAGACAAACCAGTCACAATACAAACAGCAGCTCACACCAAAACTACCACCAAACTCAACTCCCAGTCATCACCAACAATGCTGTCCTTGCTACCTGAAAAATAGGGAGGAGCACGTCAACGCGTGCCCCAGTAGAAACCAACTTGGATTTGGAACACCGTTCTAAGGTTATCAAACCACAAGGCAAGACAAGAGTAATATGCATGTAACTAAGTAACATAATGAAAATTAAATAGCTAAACAAGAGGATCATACCTGCGGTCCAATGTCGAGTTAATGCAAGAAAATGGTTAGCACGAATAATAATAATAATACAAGTGTTCAAGTAACAATTATCTAATAAAATAAGCGCAAGTGCCTGAGGCATGACACAGAGTCACAAAGAAACATGCAAAGGGAAGGGAAATGCTGCCAGCAGAAGGAGTAACACACAAATTCTTATTTTATTATTTTATAATTGAATTAATTGGAACTTGGCTAAACTGTGTGATATCAGGACCTGGACTTCAACCCAAATTTGGGGTGAATATAGCACACAGCGCAGTGGACACGGGCACTGTACGACACCGTGCCTCTCAGCTCCCCCGTCCCTGGCAGGAGTGAGGCTCTCTCACAATAACACAACCTCCTGTATGTCCTCTCCACTCCCGGTAAAGGCGAGTGGGTATAAATATCACATATCACATAACCATATTCCCCAACTTCTCAGTCCAGGCCTCATATCCACAATTTACTCAAATCCCACCTAAAACCCGGGTTTTGCTAACTCACCCCCTTTTGGAGGGGATTGTGACATTTTCAAACATCAATTAAGCGTTACAAGTTCCATTATAGAAAACATGGTGACCTGCTCCATGTTCAGTAACTTCCTTTCATCAATACGGGTCATGCACCTAAGTATCATGCTCTCAGTCATCGCCTCATCACATAACAATCTGGGTCATGCACTCACGTGACATGCCCTCCATCACATCACACACACATTCACGTATAGTAATGTAGACATGCCATCCATATCCCCAACATTATCAATTTATAACATGGTTCTTGATACAAGAGCATATAGGCTCAATTCTCATGTTTCTTTAACTTCACATTCATTGGGGGCATTTCAACAAACACATGGCAGGGGCCATAGAGGCGAACATTTTCACATTATCAAATATAATAACAACATCATAACTAAGCATTCATTCAATAGCACAACATCCATGCATAATGGAATTGAAAATTAACATCACCACACGATTCAATATTCAACCAACACTCCAACTTGCTGGAATTGCCAGGACAGCCGTAAAGATCAATACATTTCATTCATTTCTATTGGGAATTTGACAAAACAATATAAATGAAAGTTGAAGATATGTCAGTTTTGGATTCACAGATAAAATTTCATGTAAAAATATGAAGTATATGATTTATGGTGAATTAATTGGTGAAGTGTATCAAATCTGTTTTTCAGAAGAATTCAGAGTCTGTATTGAAAGCCAATTTTGGGCATGTTGCAGCTAGAAATTTGAGATATATACACTTAGATGAAGTTTTAGAAAAGCTTGTTAAATTTCCAACGAGACCAAGAACATCAAATTTCGTTGTGTTTGCAGGTGTTTAGGTCAATTTTGCTAAACTGTGTCAAGACTGAAAATCAAACAGACATGTTGTAAATATGGAATTTTTGCTCCTAATTTCTAAATTGAACATATATCAAAATTTATATGATTTTGGGGTAGAACTTCAAGATCTATCAGAATATAATTTTTTCGAAACTTAATTCGAGCTACAGTAAGCAGTATCAAGGCAAGAACAGACATCAGAATTTTCTGAAATTTCAAGGAGGTAGATTTTGTATAGAATTTCAAGTGTAATTAGTGAAATTGTTACATGGCACAAAAAATTTCAATCACCCCTGATACAAATTGAGTTAACATGATATCAAAACATAATAGAATAAAACCCTAAATGGATTTCCAAATTCAAGTTAGTATCTTACCTCAAAAAGCTTGATTTCATCCTCTCCTTCTCCTTCTTTCTTCTCCACCTTCTTCCCACTTGCAAGCTACATGACATACTTGATTTTTGGGTGAAAGAATTAGGGTTTTGAGTTGAAGAGAATGAAGAAAATGGAGATGGAGTGGCTGGCCAAAGGTAGGAGGGAAAATGGAGAAAAGAAAATGAAAAGAGAAAAGAAAGGAAAAGTAAAGAAGAAGAAAGAAACTTCTCCTAAAATATCTACTAATAGAACCTCCTTAGGATAAGCATGCCTCATTTTAAATGACTAAAATACCTCTCCATGTTCTAGGTATTTACAAGTTTTCCGTTACTTTACGTACACACTATTTTAGTATGTACGCACAACAGCTTTAGTCCAAATGACCTTTTTACCCATAACCTTTCTAAAAATTTACAGTGGTTGCCATTGACCCTAACCCCTTTCACACTTGCATGGCTTTTCTACACACACCCATGCATGCCTACACATGCATACATGCACCACACACACACATCCAACACATTCCTGTTGTTTTGCACCCACGACGTCTTTCACACTTCTCCCGCACTCAATCTCGCTTTCTCGTCTCTTAGCCATGCATTACGGTACAATCTCCCTTGTACCACACTACATACATCGATATCCACATTTATTTCATGCCTACGTATGCATCGTAGGTAGAAATACCACGTGTATACAGTAGAATACACGTATAGTTCAAAATAGAGCATGACAAACAACCTAGCAAAACCTGGGCTCTCACGTGTACCCAACGCTACAAACAATAACCTAAGCAACACAAACCCTAGGAACCCTCTCCCTTACCTCACCTAGCCACCCTATTCTTTTGCAACCTAGATGGCACACAAAGAAGCAAACCCGGCCGAAATATCAAAGCAAAACACCCTACTCTAAAAAGAGAACCTAACCCTACCCTATAAAGGCTCACGAATAGAAAACAAAAGGAGAACTTTCAACAGCATGCTTTCTTTCCTTTCTATGCCCTAGCAGCCACACGGGTTTCCCCTTCTCCTATCTCTCTCTAACAATCTAACCCCTACATATATTTCAAAAGTGAACCCTACCTCTCTCCTATCCCCTACAGAAGCCGCACCCTATTAAAACTCTAACCTAGCCCATATCTCTTCTACAGGCCGCACAAACCCTTGAATTCCTCACATCTAACCAGCAGCCGCGGCCATCAACTTCTCTGCACCCTATTAAAACTCTAACCTAGGCCATATCTCTTCTACAGGCCGCACAAACCCGTGAATTCCTCACATCTAACCAGCAGCCGCGGCCATCAACTTCTCCACGCACAAAACCCACGAGCCATCTGTGTCCTCACCTCCCCTCACTTGTACTCCGGCGCTCAGGCTCCTCCCTCGCCTGCGCTCCGACAGGCAACCACCCAAAAGCCGGCTGCAACCAACCTCCGGCCGTCTCCCACCCTCTCTTCCACACGCAAACCAACCCTCTCCTTGTAGGATCCTGATAAAACAAGGACGTTAGGATCGAATAATAAAGTCGAGACTTACGCTTGCGTACGCGGCACCGTAATCTCGGAACTTCGCCCTCGGATTCGCCACAACGGTCGATACTTCGTCACGGAGGATCGAAGCAGAGTTTCACCGCCTAAATCTCTAACTAGAAGAGGATTTTAATGGAAGGGAGAAGAAGAACATAACATGCCTTATGCAAACTTATGGCATGGAAAAAGTGTGGAATGAATGCCTTACCCTTGGGTCCTATTTATAGGCTTTAGGGGTGGTTATTGTAGGAAATAACCAATTATAAGCTTATTAGCCTATATTAGCACATTCATTTATCCTCTTCTTCATTCACTTATCAAGTGCCTTTATGCACTTATAAAGTGACTTTTTCCACTTATCGAGTGGTCCTTTTCACACGAGAAAAGGTTCCCTTCGTGCACGCGACATCTGAGGTCCGTATACCCTCATACATCCCCTCATGGGTGTATTCATGTCGTTCATATCCAACATCTCCCACTCACACTTGAGGGGATTGTAAGGAAACATCTTTTCCTTCATCTCTTCTGTTTGTCATACCGAGAAATAGGCCGTGTGACCGTCATGCGCATAGAGTCCGCTGTTGTGCACTTGTTAGAGATACACAACACTCCTCGAGGTGCAAAGTTGAGTAGATCAACGCATGCTTTACCCTAGATTATTTCTTCACATTTCTTATACTTTATATTCAACAATTGAATCCCATCTAGATTACAATTGGCTGGCCAGCTTTGAATCTCTAAAGTCCAAACGTGAATATGAAATTAATCTTCCTCTTTTTGCGATCCTTTTGATCTTGACTTGACTCGCTTTTCTAACATGCCCCGCCGGACTGAATTAACCATAGTCCATAAGCAACATGCTAAGATAGCAATCACCCAGTCAAATCTTAAGGAACCAATTAGAGTCCATAAAGGTAACGAGTTAAGACCCATGTGGTCTTTGGGTCTCACATAATAGTAAACACAATTACTATTCTAACCCAATGGTCAAAATGCATACGTAGTATGAATACGTATTACAACATCACTCCTTTCCCAGGGAGCGTATGTCTTAATGATGTTGTGAGGATGATAACCAGACACCACAATGTCTGACTTTGATTCCCTTTTACTACTCAAATAATCTTCTGGACTCACATCCCGCATAAGACAGATAGGATTTCAAAATCCTCTTAGATCTTTTGAAAGCATCCATATGATGCAGATCTTTCATACGACCATTTTGTTTAAGTCATGACTCTAAATCGTCCGTCTGACGATTTTGACTTTAAACAGGTCTCATCTTTATTTTACCCGTCTGATAAAATAAAGGTGGTTGCTCATGTGAGAGAGCCAATCTTAATCTGTCCGACATACTAAAATTCAGCTGAGATTTCAAAAATGTACACAAACATTTCTTAAAGAATTCACATGCAATGTTGAAAAGAACTTATTCTTTTATTAAATTTGATCACTTACAGACATGGGAAATTACATTGGTACAACTCAGCTCTTACGCAATCCTTGAGATGATAAGTGTTTGTAAAACACATCTCTGGGATCGCCTTCTGTTACGAGGTGGAACTCGCGTACAATGAATTTATATTGTGGAGAACCAAGGGCACGGTGGTTATGTTGAAAAGAGGGTTTAGGTGGGCTGTTTAACAAGTGATTAGTGGGGTGAAGAGGTTGGACTTGCCGCTGGAGGCGGCCACGGAGTCGATTCACACCGGACCCGGCGGTGGAAGATCGGATGGTAGGAGGCTGAAGTTGATGTCGACCAAGGGGCGAGCCTTCCTGCAGCACAAGCAACTCGTCAGAAGGGCGGGGTTGGGGTCCAACCCTTAGCCCCTCTGATGCCTAAGTCAGTAATAGGACTTAAAACGGGGGCTAGACACGCCGGTCGGACTAACGGTGCGTCCGCCGTTCGTGACGAGCTATAAGTGGGAGAACAAAGATATGGAAGACATTTGCCCTCGTGTGTGAATGATAGAATGAGAGAGAATTCGTCAAACCCCCTCTCGTAAGAGGAGAAGGGGGTATTTATACCTGACGGGTGATGACTAGGCGGGGCTGACCTGGCATGCTGACTAGACGTGCTGAGCTGGCTCGGTCGTCAGTGGAAGCTTCAGACAAGGATGTTAGGAACTGGGGTGCCTGACCTGCTTTTGTCAGGCGGCGCGACAGCCAGGGGGTGCTTTTGTCGGGTGTCAGGGCCGAAAGCATTAACTGTCAGATGGCTCAACCGCCAGGGGGTGCTTTGTCAGACGGTCGGGTGGCGTGTGTGTCAGTCGTGTCCTTATCCTAGGTCGTTTGTCGTTGGTGACGAACTAAAGGTCGGGCTACGCTATCCCTGGCGTCGGGGTGCATGGGGATCAGACGGGTCGTCCGGATCAGGGGTTGTCCGGTCCGGCCGCGCCCCCATGTTCGACCGCGGGCTATGGTTCGCTGGCACGGAAGGATACGCCCGTGCCTATGTCAGCAGGACCCGTGGTGCTGTTCGGGCGCTCCCCAAGCGCACTGCCCCTGGCGGGTCGAGCAACTGCGGTTGTAAGCCTCGGCTGGGTGGGGGGTGCTGCGAGGTGCGCCCGTTTCCATGTAGCTTCGGATTTTCGGGGTGGCGGCCCTTTCGTGAAGAGGTGAGTTAATGGGGTATGTTAGCAGGTCCGGGCGGGAGTCGGACTCCCACGATCTTTAGGTCGTAACACCTTCGTAAGCGGATCCGCTATCATCTCATGCGTAGATATGTGCCTTATGTCTACCTTCTTGGTTTTGTCATAGTCTTTTGCAAATTTGTAGCAGATATCTATGTGTTTGGTCTTACAATGGAATTTTAGATCTTTGACATAGGCTATAGATGCTTGACTGTCGCTGTGTATTGGTACATCACCTGAGTCATTTGAATCAATAAGCCTGTCTAAGAACTTCCTAAGCCATACAGCCTCTTGGACTGCCATGCTAAATGCTACAAACTCGGTTTCTATAGTTGAAAGTGCGATGCAGGATTGTTTCTTGCTACTCCAGGATATTGCACCGGATCCGAGTAGAAAAACATATCCTGAGGTCGATCGTCACTCATCGAGATCACCCGCCCAATCAGCATCAGTGTAGCCTTCGAGCCTCAAGGCATCTCCTTGATAGCATAAAGTATAGTCTGCAGTTCCTTTGAGATACCACATTATCCTCTTAACCGCTTTCCAGTGTACTTGCCCTGGGTTGGATTGGTAACGACTTACCATTCCAACGGCAAAACAGATGTCCGGTCTTGTACACATCATAGCGTACATAAGACTACCAACTGCACTGGAATATGGAACTTTTTCCATAATTTCCTTTTCCCTTTGGTTCTTTGGACATGATTTCAGACATAAATTGTCGCATTTTCTTATAGGAGTATCAATGGACTTGCAGTCATGCATATTAAAACGTTCTAAAACCTTCTTTATATAAGTCTCATGTGAAAGAGAAAGAAGTTTCTTCGAACGATTCCTTGAAATCTTAACTCCAAGGATATATGCGGATTCTCCCATGTCTTTCATCTCAAAAACTGAAGAAAGCCAAGCCTTGATATCCATCACAAAGCCCTTGTCATTTCCGGCTATTAAAATGTCATCTACATATAGAGACATAATAACGTACTTGCTCTTAATCCTCTTAATATATACGCAGTTATCTTCATCAAGCATGGAAAAACCATTTGATACGACAACTTCCTGAAATCGTATATACTATTGCCTCGAGGATTGTTTAAGACCATATATGTATTTACGAAGTTTACAAACCTTATGTTCGTTTCCTTCTTTTACAAACCCTGTTGGTTGTTCCATATAGATCTCCTCGTCCAATTCTCCATTGAGAAAGGCAGTCTTTACATCCATCTGATGTAATTCGAGGTCTAAGCAAGCTACCATTGCCAGAATCAGGCGAATCGAGGTAAAACGGACAACAGGTGAGAAGGTCTCTTCGTAGTCTATCCCTTCCTGTTGCGTAAAACCTTTTGCGACAAGGCGAGCTTTATATCTGTCAATAGAGCCATCAGCCTTATGCTTGATCTTGAGAACCCATTTGTTCCCAATAGCTCTACGTCCTCTGGGTAAGTCAACTAAGTCCCAGACTTGGTTAACTTTCAGGGGTTCCAACTCTTCCTTCATCGCTTCCATCCATTTGTCTTTCGCAGGGCATGATACGACCTGTTTGAAAGTAGCAGGCTCGTCATCATCTTGTAGTAAAGTCATAAAGGTTTGCGGAAATTCATCCTCAAATCTTAGAGGAGCCAACCTTGTACGACTACTACGTCGTATTTGAGATTCTTTAAGTCCTTGTTGACTCGAATTTAGACCAATTCTAATATCACTCCCACTTGGAATGTCGTTAGAAATGCTCCCACTTGGATCATTATTCCCGTATGGAATAGGATTAGTGTCATTCGTATCATCCATTGGTGAAGTTTGAAACGTATTTTCTTCTTCACCAAGAATTCTCCCACTCGAATGAGGTAATCCTCCTTGATCATTAATCTCAAATAGAGATAAGTCCTGACTTATCTCGCCATGTCTTGAAAACTCGTTTTCCAAGAAAGTGACATCCCTCGACTCAAACTCAATTAGACCTCCATTGTCTTCCTGACTAACGAAAACATAACCTTTGGAGTTTTCTGCGTATCGTATAAAGATACATTTCCTTCCCCTTGGCCCAAGTTTGCCATACTTATGGGAGGAAATATGTGCGTAGGATGCACATCCCCAAGGTTTTAAAATGTTTAAGTCAGGAGACTTTTGGTTCCACAACTCATAAGGAGTGGAGTTAACTGATTTCGAAGGTACGCGGTTCAAAATGAAAGTGGCCGTTAATAATGCATCACCCCAAAAGGTGATAGGCAAGTTAGCTTGCGCCATCATTGAACGGACCATTTCCATTAAAGTCCTATTTCTCCTTTCAGCAACACCATTTTGTTGAGGAGTATAAGGCATAGTTACCTGATGTACTATGCCCTTTTCATCACAAAGTTCCTTAAAACTTGTTGATTGATATTCACCGCCCCTATCGGTTCGCAAGACCTTAATCTTGCGATCTAATTGATTCTCCACTAAACTCATATAGTTCTTAAAGCAGGTTAATGCTTCACTTTTGTGGGATATCAAATAGATATGTCCGAATCGGGTGAAATCATCAATAAAAGTGATGAAATAGGACTTCCCGCGTCTTGTCTTGACATTCATCGGACCACATATGTCCGAATGGATGAGCTGTAATGGAACCTCGGCCCTTGTGCCGGTTCCAAACGGCTTGCGACAAGATTTCCCTACAAGGCAATGTTCGCAGGTCGACATTTCAACCTTTGATACATTGGATAGAAGGCCACGTTTAGCAAGTCTATCCATTCGTGTTGGTCCAATGTGACCAAGCCTTGCATGCCAACAAATTATATCAGACTCACAAGTCGATGAATTTGCAACAAGGAAATTTTCATTACAATATGAAGAGTCATACATTGTATTTAATACAAAAAATCCTTTAAATACATACCCAGTACCAATTAAGGAATTATTACAACACAAGTCCACTTTACAATCATGAAAAAACCAGCTATAACCAAGACCCATTAACACGACCACAAATATTATATTCCTTCGAATATCAGGAGCGAAGAGAACATCATGAAGTAGGAGAGTGCGGCCGTTGTCCAAGACTAGCTTGCAAGTCCCAACGCCTTTCACTTCAACACGTGTGTTGTTTCCTACATAGATCCACTTCGTTCCTTGGGGTATCCGGTGATACTCCACGAAGGACCGTCTGTCCCTTGCTATGTGGTCGGTGGCACCTGAATCAATTATCCAAAATGGATTAGATTCCACAAGAAATATTGAACTAGAAACACATATGTAACTCGTATAATTACAAGTTACCTCGTCGCCTCCACTCGTACACGAACGAGCATAGTGACCGAGCTTGTTGCACTTAAAGCACTTGATCCTCTTCAAGTCTTTCTTCTTGTGCCATTTCTTGTGCACACCCTTATGTTTGGGTTTCTTGGTAGACTCAGGTTGCTTATTACGTTCATTGGTAGACTTCGAACGATCTTTCCTTTTCTTTCCCCCGTGTGAGGAACTAGCAACCATGTGCACTTCTGCACTTGGCTTGGTAGCCGCAAGCCGCTCTTCCTCTAATTTGAGGTGCTTGGAAACATCGCTGAAGGTCTTGATGCTCTCATTGTGAGTGAGATGCATCTTCATTTGGTCCCACCCATTTGGTAGTGAACGTATGACTGCTTGGATTTGTTGCTCATCAGTGAGCACATGACCCGCATCCTTTAACTCTGAGATAAGATTTGCCATATGTCGCAGATGTTTCCCCATGGAATGATCTGGACGTTTCTTGTATGAATCAAATCTTATAGTTAAGGCGCGAAGTTTGGACACCGATGTGCCACCAAACTTTTCCTCAAGCTTGGACCATATGTCCATGGCTAAGTCATGCTCTCGGAAGATGCACATTATGTCATCAACCATACTGCTTAATAACGTAATGCGAGCTATCTTGTTCTTCCGAGACCAAGCATCAAAAGCTTCCTTGTCTCGTCTGTGTTGGGCCGTAGTGCCCAACTCGGGTTCAATCATTACGTTCTTTAGAGTTTCGAGCACTTCTTGCTCCTCTAAAACGTATTGTATCTTGATGGACCAAAGTTTGTAATTATCGCCGTTGAGTTTTTCACCTCTGATTAACTCAGCGATGATATTCTTTGAAGCGGAAGACATTTTACTTTTAAAATGCTGCAAAAGACACAAAACCGAAGGTTTGATCAAAAACATTGCATTGAAAATTCTTAAAATATAATTCCCATTTGAAATGATAATAGAATATCCCATTTGGATAGTTCTAATGTCAACTCCCACTTGGAATGATATTTATAATTTGATAAGTTACTTTCGAAAAATATTGAAGATGTTACTCTAGAATCGGAAAGGTCACTATGTTTCCAATCACCATTTAGAGTAACTTTCAATATTTCCCCATCACTTTATCAAATAAAAGAACTCTTATAGTACTTCGCAGCGGAAAAGCGTTTTTTTTGAAAACGTATTTTTCAAAACGTATTTTTCAAAAAATGTATATTTCAACTTAAAACCCTTATGATACTAGTGAAATATTCGGCACTTCCTGATCATTTGCCGGGAATGTAGCCGTGCTAAGGCCGGATTCCCCCTGAGGGGATTTTTCTGCAAGCCATTGTCGCCGGCTCCCGTATGGATCCAGGCGTTTCCCCCCGTATGGGAGAATTTTGCCGCAGACTACTGTCGTTGGCCCCGTATGGGCTAGCCTTGCAGGTGGCCGGGGCCGAAATCATTGGCAAGGCCTCTGGCTGAATTGGTCGACCAAAAATCCCGGATTGGTCGACCAATGCCAACCAAGGATCTGGCACCCCCGACGGCCAGGGCATCTGCCCTGGCCGAGGCCGGCCATAGGCCGGCCAAGGGCCTCTACCCTGACCGGCCAGGGGCCCTGGCCCCTCGGCTAGGGCCTCTACCCTGGCCGAGGCCGGCCAGGGCCGGCCAGGGCCCTGGCAGAGCCCAGGGCCGGCCAGGCTCTGCCCTGGCCTCTGCCAGGGCCGGCAGGGCCTTGGCACCTGGCTTCCGGCCAGGGCTGGCCAGGCCATGGCCTGAGGCCAGGGCACCGGCCCTGGCCTCTGCCAGGGCCGGCAGGGCCCTGGCTTCCGGCCAGGGCCCCCTGGCCCTGGCCGTGGCCGGCCAGTGCCGGCCCAGCCATGGCCGGCCATGGCCTGGCCATGGCCGGCCATGGCCTTTTGGTCTTGGCCGGCTATGGCCCATATGGCCATGGCCGGCCATGGCCCATATGGCCATGGCCGGCCACCCCTTTGCATGGGGTTGCCGCACACCCCGCGGAGGGGTGGCCGTGGTGGTTATTGGCCGTAGCCAACCCCCTCCGCATGGGAAGGGGGGTGCATTGCCTTCATTGCCCATTTGGCCATGGTGATTAAGCACAAAAAAGTCATCTTTCCCGATGGGAATAATTACCATCTTCTTCCTCGATGAAGCACCCGTCCGTCGATGAAGCACCCGTTCGTCGAGAAAGTAGTTATTCTCTAATGGCCGTGTGCCAAAAATGAAAAATAACATACTCTAAAGTTCGTAAACTACACGCTCCACATGAAGAGAGTTCACATTCCCTATGAATGGAGACTCGGCATCCATGAAGAGTGCAAGCTTGACGATATGAACGGTCGGTTCCTCCCGTCACGGAGAGTTCCTACCATATCCGTAATGACAGAAGACCCTAACGTGAAAAGAACAACCGCTACGTTCTCTCCGTCACGAAGCGTTCCTATCATATCCATAATGGTAGGATACCCATTCGTGAAAAAGACAACGCCTCGTTCATCGGTTCGGGACGACGGTTTGACTGGGGCGAACCCGTATGGCTCTGATACCAATGTGGGATCCTGACAAAACAAGGACGTTAGGATCGAATAATAAAGTCGATACTTACGCTTGCGTACGCGGCATCGTAATCTCGGAACTTCGCCCTCGGATTCGCCACAACGGTCGATACTTCGTCACGGAGGATCGAAGCAGAGTTTCACCGCCTAAATCTCTAACTAGAAGAGGATTTTAATGGAAGGGAGAAGAAGAACATAACATGCCTTATGCAAACTTATGGCATGGAAAAAGTGTGGAATGAATGCCTTACCCTTGGGTCCTATTTATAGGCTTTAGGGGTGGTTATTGTAGGAAATAACCAATTATAAGCTTATTAGCCTATATTAGCACATTCATTTATCCTCTTCTTCATTCACTTATCAAGTGCCTTTATGCACTTATAAAGTGACTTTTTCCACTTATCGAGTGGCTTTTTCCATTTATCGAGTGGTCCTTTTCACACGAGAAAAGGTTCCCTTCGTGCACGCTTTTGTGCACGCGACATCTGAGGTCCGTATACCCTCATACATCCCCTCATGGGTGTATTCATGTCGTCCATATCCAACACTCCTCTCCCAGTCCGCCGCCAGCAACCACCCAGGCTGCGTACAACCCTCCACCACGCGTACAACTCCTCCCGACGACCCACACCAACGCCGGCAGCCCCAAGGCCGCCTGCACCCCAAGAACCTTCCGTTCAGCCTCCACGCGCAACCCTGGGCCTCCCTCACACTCGCTGATCGCCCAGCCACGTGCCCAGCTACTCCTGCCCGATGCACACCCTTCACCTGAGACCCCAGGCCACACACATCACCCTCACGCCACTGCCGTTCAGATCTGCCGCCGTAGCCATGGTCAAACGTCGTACACGTGCCGTTGTCATTCGATGTGCTTCAACGGTTAGTACCCTACCATAATCTATAACCCACATCGTAGTGTAGAAAGCCTAATAAAAACGGATTATTAGACTCGTAGGGATTGTTTAATGTTTCGATATATTGAAAAGAACCGAACTCGATTGTATGTTTAAATCAAACTAGAGAACCGACCTCACCGTAGCGTAGTGCTCGTCGAGACGAACCCAACGACACCAAAAACACTGAAAACAGGCAAGTGTACAATTTGTTATGAATTTTTGAAGTTCAAATGTTAAATCGTTTTTTTCACTTAGAGCTGAATAACAAGAATTTGACCCGTGAAATGACGCTCACTAAAAATACCATGACGACCCATACTTAATTAATTTTTGATACATTGACATAAAATATCACATGTTTAATACTCAAGAATAAATAACGAAAAATAGTTGATTGCAGCATGTTTAATAAACAACCCTTTTAAATTCGTTGTTTAAATTGTTTTAGGGTGTGGTAATTCAGGATAAATGCTGAAATTGACATGACTAGATGCTCCACGGTATATTCGCACACATTTTTCCCATTATGACCACCTAGACACCCGAAATCGTCAAATCAGGCAAGTGTGCGAATTTATACGAATTATTGAAGTATTAGTGTTTAATTGCAGTTTTTGTTCGTGCGTGTGTGTGGCCCCTATTAAGTAAATTGCTAATGCATGCATGTGTCTGTGTGTGGACATTTATTAATTGAAAATTGACGATGCCTTGTAATGACATGAAACGCTTGAACTGCTTTGAAACACAATTGATTGAATGGAACATCTTGATGGAAACTTGAAATCGTACATTTGATCGGCTACTCCCGTCGGTCATACATGACTAGTCTGGCTCGTGTTCCAGTAGGGTCATATATGACTAGTCTGGCTCGTGTTCCAGTAGGGTCATATATGACCAGTCTGACTCGTGTTCCAGTATATGGCGGTTTGATCTCTTGTACGGATAACCTGCGGGTAATAGTTCACTCTCCAAGATAGAGAGTGATCTCTTGTACGGATAACCTGCGGGTAATAGGGCATTCTCCAGATAGAGAGAGTGATCCCTTGTACGGATAACCTGCGGGTAATATGGCACTCTCCAAGATAGAGAGAGTGATCCCTTGTACAAACGTGTCTTGTGCACTTGGGTTGAGGTAGGGTTGAACAATCGCACGGTTTAGAGGGTTTGATCCCCCTCTAACCGTAAGGCCTGAACCCTTCGTGACATACACGGACTTGTCTCGTCTTGTCTCGTCTTGTCTTGTAACAAGTAGCATACGCTACGGCCATTGCCATGCCACGCTTACTTTCTTGCACTGTCTTTTCCTTTCCTGTCATGTCTGTATAAATTTTCATGCTCATTACTTTACTTTTAAAATGCTGTAGAACTGCCATGCTAGTAGTTCCTTACTTCGCCATGTTTTAAATTGCCATGTTTAAACTATGATGAGACCTTGTATAAAATCATTAACGCTTCATAATTTATTACCATTTGTACACATTGCCTTGGGTTTCTCACTTTCACTTGCAGGCACTTGCTGACATACATTCATTGTTTTTAGAATGTATGTCAGATCATTAGCCAGGTTACCAGAAGGACTTATTAGAGATAGCTGAACCACATGACCATGAGTTGTTGAATCTGTGAACTATCATTGTATTCTTTTATGTTTGTTGTATGGGTCATAAGACCCATTCTTCTTTTCCTTCATTGTTGTAATTCAGTTTGAGATGTTGAGATTGTAATAATAACATTTTTGCTTATCTGTGTTGTTTCTGAGTATGCATGCAAGTACCTGCAAATTTCACTCAGACGCTTATTGTGTTAAGTCAATGAGGAAAGAAAAGCAAAAGTACATCCTTCTTACTTGCACACGCGGACCCGCTCGAGTCCTCGCTCCCAAACATAATGGGAAGCGGGGCGTGACAGTAACTACATATGAATCATGGATACAATATGTTATCTGTTGTAAAACCTGGCGGCTACGGAACCCTGTAGCCCTGTATTTATAGAAGTAGGGTTACATAATGGGTGGATACCCAATAACGGGTTGGGCCTCCAAAAGCCCGTTTATAACACTTCCCCTTATCCATCCATTGTTGTAAGCCATAATGAACGCTTCAGGGATCATAGAGCTTATCTGATCATGGGTCTATGGATACTTCTGGATCCTAAGTTTAGAAGTTCTTGCCTTGTTAAAACCTTTGCCATGGAAAACCCAGTGGGAAAAACCAGTGGCTAAGGGAAAAGAGTACAAGTCTCTATAACTTCCCCTGATCGATGGATATCACTAGAGGTGGATGCTTCTGGATCCTAAGTTAGGGATAACTGCCTCGTTAAAACCTTTAGCTATGGAAAACCCAGTGGGAAAAACCAATATCCAAGGAAAAAGAGTACAGTTTTCCATAACTTCCCCTGATTAGTGAGAGTATTTAGGGGGTGGATACTTCTGGATCCACAGTCAATGAGGCTGACTCGTTAAAACCTTTAGCTATGGAAAACCCAGTGGGAAAAACCAATAGCCAAGGGAAAAGAGTACAACACTACATTTGACTCCCCCTGATCTGTACAAGCTGCAGGCTTGCAGATCTCCTAGGTACATCAATCTCTTACAGTGTTCCGATAATAAGTACAAAGTACAAGGCATCGCTCACCTAAACAAGACATCGCTCATCTATACAAGTATCGCTCATCTATGGCAGCTACTGAATCTGAGGGAGCTCTTCCGAAGAGGAGTGGTCTGCAGGCTCGGTACGTAGCACCACGTCTCTGACCCAGTCGTCACTGTGTCTGCGAGGTACTGCAAGACCTGGCTGTGCGTACTTATGATTTGCTTCTTGGATTGATGAGCCTCTCGGGATGGTGGGATTGATGTTGCATTGGAAGCATACTTTGCTGGTCTCCAGGAGTTGGTCGCTTCTTTGTTGCAGTCATCGCGATGATTTGTAACCTGTATCTGCAAATACATTTAACATGTTGGATGATCCTTGACCCTTGGAGGTAGCGCAGAAGCTATATATCTCTGGTCCAGTGGTGCGCTTCAGGCGCTGCACTGTATCTGGTTAAGGAGTGTACAAAAGACATTTGAGTAAGGCACTTCAGGACCTAGGATATCCTTCCCCTCTTCCAGCGAACGGAAGGGGTCTTAATGTGCATCCATACAACCAGCTGGTGTATTATTGGATTGCAATTATCCATGTTTCTTCATCAACTGGATGATTATTCATCTGCTGGATGATTATTTATCTACTGGATGATTATTCATCTTCTGGATGATGGTTTCATCTTCGGGATGATTATTCATCTTCAGGATGATGGTTTCATCTTCGGGATGATAATTCATCTTTAGGATGATGGTTTCATCTTCGGGATGCTGGTTTCATCTTCAGGATGATAATTCATCTTCAGGATGATGGTTTCATCTTCAGGATGATTATTCATCTCTGGGATGATTATTCATCTTCAGGATGAAGGTTTCATCTCCGGGATGATTATTCAAAAGAGTATGTTGTCACATCATCCATAGCAACATAGCCTAAAATTATCTTTGCAAATTGCATGGTTTTTGCAACCATGACCAGGGAGCCTGATGCATCAGATTAAATAATTTTGTAAGTGAGTTAAGCTCATCTTACATGGTTACTTCCTGGTTTCTGCGAAATAAACCTCTACACTATAGTGTTTTGCTTATAGCATACGATTTTATTTATTTATACAATACTCGGTAACCCACTGGTTTGATATCTTTTGATATCAGGACTTCGGGTCCAAACACTTCACATTTCATAAGTGAGTCCAGCTCAACTTATTATTGCCTCGTTCCACATAATTTTGGCTAAGTCTCTGCGTTTGCTTCAGGAAACGGAGGTTGGGAACGATATCTATGGCAAAACGAAATGTGAGTAATTGTCGACAAGTGTGTTTTATCCAAATACCTCTCCATGTACGTACATTATTCAATTTATTCCAGATTCATCTTTTCTGGAGGTTCTGGAAAGGGAGATGATATGGAGGTGAGCTCACTTTCCTGTGGTGGTATTGTTTTAGGGTCTCCAGGAGTTATTTCTCGCTTTGGAGCATCATGGTATGTCCTCTCATCCATTGAGGATATCCACTTCTGCTACTGGTGGATCGCATCCATTATATTTGGTATGTCAATCCTAGCTGGATTTTTAGTAGCAGGGATGTGTGAATTTGACAATGTTTATATTGTCAGTAGCAATGTCTGATGACTGTTTGACAGTTTCATGAGTGTGGATCTTCAGGATCTCATCACTATGCATGATAATCAGATCATAGGTATTAATATTTTAAATGGTCAAATTGAGCTTCAGGCTCATGAATGATTATAGTATTTTTGTTAAACTTAATACTGTGGAATTAAGGTTATGAAGGATCTTCAGGATCACACCAAGTCTTTAAAAGAGGGCACATCAATGCACGCCTTAGGAGAAGTGATTTAAATGCTTCCCCTGTTCAGAGTGCTCAGAATCAATTTATCTGGGGTAATTACTTCCGATAAATAGTTCTGTGTTCTGATGGTCCATAGTGGTGATATGTGGATATATACTCATCATAGCTCATCGATAAAATGTGCACTAAACGCTCCCCCCGTTAGGGGTTCTCGGAAACTGTTTATATGAGGTGATCATGCTCATATAAATAGTTTCTAAGGAGGCGTTCTGATGGTTTGCATGTTCCAACATGGTCACCTACAACTGGATTTTTAATGGATATGTAATCCGTTTAAATCATTTTAATGATTTACATATAACCCATTTCTGGGTGTGAACACAAAACTTCAGGGTGTTCAATTTTCTTCCAGTTGTTAAATATAATTGATTTCCCAGTGTTATCCAAAAAAATCCGCAATAAGCTCGACTTCAATGAAGTTGAGCATAGAACTAGGGATATGAACCCGTCAAGGCTCCATCTATAAGATGTGCGCTAATGCCTCCCCCGTTTGGGGATCTCGGAATATATTCATCTAGGAGGGTTAGTCCCGATGAATAAGTTCCACTGCGGCATTTTTGAGGGTGGTATGAGGGTAAGTAAAAGCCCAACCAATATCCCAGTAAGGTAATATCTCCGTTGTGATTAATAATAATCTGGACTGCGGTTGGATAACAAGGTTTTGATTATGACCATTTTAAGAGGATATATAGATGAGTACTCTTAAGGTACATCATCAGCCATATATAGGAGTGAAGAGAGTCAATGGCATCCTCATTTTAGGAGTATTCGGGATGACAAATCATTCACAGTAAAATGAAATGTGTAAAAAGCATGAAATCAATAATAAATATTGTGGTGATGCATTTAAACACATATATACTGCAAGAGAATACTACTGATAATTATGTTACGACAACAAGTTTCATAGTATGATGTGTGTTCTAGAAAATATACGTCCACAATTGTGCTCATTTTAGACTCATATTATGACAACAGATCAAATTTATTTTCAAAATTTATTTGTCCACGGGGAGTAGCGAAATATACATACAGTCAATTGACTTTCGTCGTTTAGACTAGATATGTATATATTTTTATATGGCATATGTTAATGCCCATTCATATTGCAGAAATCATTATGGGTCTTGTCAGAACTTCTGGTCTGATATTGAGTTGCCATTGCATACTCCATATCGAGGTACATCATATCTTCCCTTTCTCATTTTTATTTCAAGACTTCCCCTGTTTTCAGCCTTCCTTATTGTCGTTTATAAGAATATTGATCTTACGAAGTACACATATACAAGGAAAATGAGTTAGTTTCTATATTTCCACTTTTCTAAGTTATGAGGGACTTTTAAAAGTCTATTTGAAAACTCAAGTATGGTCTACAGGCCATTTTTATTGAGTCATTCAAGTATTGTGTGGATATAGATTCATGCTCAAGGGGAAACAAATACGTGGCTACAAAGTTTATAATTTCTCACTTGTCTATTAAGACACGACTTCGGGCGTATGCTTAAAATTAAGGTTAGATTAAAGAATCATACCTTGTAAAGTGAGATTACTCTAAAAGAGTTTAGCGGTGTTATGACAACTGCTGGTGTCAATATTGATTTATATAAACCATAGATCTGAGAGATATTTTTACCGCAAAATGCGTATCTCTAAGAAATCGCATAAATATTTTTCGCATAATCCATCGCATTTGTTAATTTTTATTAGGGTGAAAGGATGTTGACTTTTGATTTGATTTTGAACTTCATGTTCATTTTGATTTTGAACTCCAGGTTCATTTTGTCAAACTTTTTGAAATCATTATTGGTTTGTTGTCATAAAATATCGTCATATCATGTGCATGAATATGAGCAAGCGATGATCATATAAGAGTGCAAAATGCAACAATTAATGATTTATCATACACATAATATGAAGCTTGTAAGCTAAAAGTTATGCTTAATAAAATAGTTGAAAGAAACTAAATTATCATTGCAAATAAATTAAGAATGTGAGCTTAAAAGTATATGCTCAGCCAACACGAATTGAAACATATACACATGTTATTTATATTCAGCAGATATATAAATAATTTCATCTCAGACATATATTTTTGCTACATGCATTAATAATATATCATAGAGATTTTAGCATGCTAAATAAAATGTGTATCACAAAACATTAAATATGCGGCATGCATATAATTTTCTACACATGCATGTAATTATGCAACAGACATTTGTTTATTATTCACAGGCACATAATATGTTTAAGCGCAAATTCATACTACATGCAATGAAAATATGCAACATCACAGGCATGTAGTATGTGTAAATGCAACATCACACGCATTTATAATGGAGTAAAGTATTTTTGCTTAATAATTAATTGGACCACGTGGAAACGTCATACCCCGTTAGGTTAGCTGACTAACGAGAGAGCGGTCTCAGGATCTTCATAATTATTAAACGTAAAAATAATAAACAATTAATCCAAAAATGTGATTAGTGATGGTTTACACATGTTAAAACATATTTTTTTGGAAAAAAATTGATCAGTAAATCCAATTGATTTCTGAAAATAGCATTTTATTTAAAAAACGGAAACCCCTAGTTAGGGTTTCGTTGCGACGAGGCACGCGCGGGAAATACACGTGCGCGCGTCAGGCGTGCGGTGGCAGAGTGCGCGCATGCGCGCGCCAGGCGCGCGGTACGGGGCATGCACGTGCGGGGCACGTGCACGGCGGCGGATCGTGCGTTAGGCACGGAGGGGGGACGTGCCGCGCGTCAACAAACATAAACAAACATAAAGATGATTCAAAATGTGGCTAATTAACTTCATGGCAAGTCATCAACTAGGCTTCATTGGTTGTGTTTAGCCGGAGAAAAGTGAAAATGTTAGTTAAACCACCTACTTACAGCCAATATCGCCTAACAAGTTTAGGTGTTGTGTGCAGGTGGCTTCAAGAAAGACTTCAACAAACAAACAAACAAACATGGAATCAAGTATGCTCTTTTTTCAAACCATAGTCTAAGCTCCTAATGTTGCTTGTTCTGAAATAATTAACACCTGTCCAGTTTTATGTGCCAAAATTTTCCTTTTTCACCAGAGGAAGTGTACAATATCTTCCCGGAATTGAGTACGAAAAAGGGCAATGCCAACTTTTGCCTGCCACGCGTCGGGAACGACGACGGGCCGTGCCTTGCACGGCAGCGGGCCGCACGACCGGTGGCCGCGCGTCATGCGCGTTGGCGGGCCGCGCGACCTGCGCGGCCGCCGCGCATTGGGCGCGGCTGTTCTTTGCGAGGCACGCGCGCGTCGGGCGCGCGCGGAGGTGCCAAATCTTCTGGATTCATGAATTACGGAGGAAAAATGCGATTTTTATTGTAAAAATACAATTTTTAATCTTCGAATCAACGTTTTTACCGTAAAAATATGATTTTTAGTGTGAAAAAGTTGATTTTTCATCCAAAATAATGTAAAAATTCTTTTTTGAAAAGAGATTAATATTAAAAATGTGATTTTTCATTCAGATCTAAGTAAAAGAGATAGATCTAATTAAAGAAAATCACAGATGCATAATCATGCGCATGAAAAATTTAGATCTAGGGGATGAAGGTTACCTCTAGATCCTACCCGCCGGATCTAGCGACGTTCGGTGAAGAAAGCCCGTTCGAGTCGTGTTCGTCCTTCGGCAGATGTTCGGCTCAGCTTCAAGCGTGCTGATAACGTGTTGTAAAACCTGACGGCTATGGAACCCCGTAGCCCTGTATTTATAGAAGTAGGGTTACATAATGGGTGGATACCCAATAACGGGTTGGGCCTCCAAAAGCCTGTTTATAACATTATCGAATATATCCGATACCCGTATAAAAATTCATATGAAAAAGCTCAAAATTTCGCTGTCCGAATTCTAATATGCACGGGTTTGGATATGACACGTCATAATGTCACTCCACAGCAAGCATTTAAAAAAAACAGATGCGAATCCGGATGATCCATTTAGGGCCCGTTTCTTTGGTTGAAAGTGGGTTTTGAGAATCTTGGAGGGGTGTGGAATCTTTGGAGAGAGAAAAGAAGAGTTTTGTGTTTCTTTTGTTGGAAGTGGGTTTGGAAAGTGGGATTGGGATGTGTATGCGGGTCCCACACAAGAATCTTGTGTTTCTTTGGTTGAATGTGGGATTGGGAATGTTGGAAGAAGTTAGTTGAGATTGGGGTGATGATAAACAAGGTGAGATTACCCCCTTGATAGGGAATGCATAGGAAACACATGATAGAAGAGGGTGAGAAGAGATAACCCAATGTCCCAGCTGCAAGGCATATACATTCCCAGATTCATCAGATATACCATGGTGCCACAGCACTGCATACATATATATATCAAGCAGGGAATGCATAGGAAACAGTAGAAAAAAGAGGGTGAGAAGAGATAAGCCAATGTCACAGCTGCAAGGCATATAAATTCCCAGATTCATCAGATATACCATGGTGCCACAGCACTGCATACATGTATTATATCAAGTAGGGAATGCATAGGAAACAGTAGATAAAAGAGGGTGAGAAGAGATAACCCAATGTCACAGCTGCAAGGCATATAAATTCCCAGATTCATCAGATATATCATGGTGCCACAGCACTGCATACATATATTAATCAACTAGGGAATGCATAGGAAACACTAGATAAAAGAGGGTGAGAAGAGATAACCCAATGTCACAGCTGCAAGACATATAAATTCCCAGATTCATCAGATATACCATGGTGCCACAGCAATGCATACATATATTAATCAAGTAGGGAATGCATAGGAAACAGTAGGAAAAAGAGGGTGAGAAGAGATAACCCAATGTCACAGCTGCAAGGCATATAAATTCCCTAGTTCATCAGATATACCATGGTGCCACAGCACTGCATACATATATTATATCAAGTAGGGAATGCATAGGAAACACTAGATAGAAGAGATAACCCAATGTCACAGCTGCAAGGCATATAAATTCCCAGATTCATCAGATATACCATGGTGCAACAACAATGCATACATATATTATATCAAGTAGGGAATGCATAGGAAACAGTAGATAAAAGAGGGTGAGAAGAGATAACCCAATGTCACAGCTGCAAGGCATATAAATTCCCAGATTCATCAGTTATACCATGGTGCCACAGCACTGCATACATATATAAATCAAGCAGGGAATGCATAGGAAACAGTAGAAAAAAGAGGGTGAGAAGAGAGAACCCAATGTCACAGCTGCAAGGCATATAAATTCCCAGATTCATCAGATATACCATGGTGCCACAGCACTGCATACATATATAAATCAAGTAGGGAATGCATAGGAAACACTAGATAGAAGAGATAACCCAATGTCACAGCTGCAAGGCATATAAATTCCCAGATTCATTAGATATACCATGGTGCAGACATAAATGCATACATTTATAAAGCAAGTAGGGAATGCATAGAAACAAACTTGATAGAAGAGGGTGAGAAGAGAGAACCCAATGCCCCAGCTGCAAGGCATATAAATTCCCAGATTCATCAGATATACCATGGTGCCACAGCACTGCATACATATATTAATCAACTAGGGAATGCATATGAAACACTAGATAAAAGAGGGTGAGAAGAGATAACCCAATGTCACAGCTGCAAGACATATAAATTCCCAGATTCATCAGATATACCATGGTGCCACAGCAATGCATACATATATTAATCAAGTAGGGAATGCATAGGAAACAGTAGAAAAAAGAGGGTGAGAAGAGATAACCCAATGTCACAGCTGCAAGGCATATAAATTCCCAGATTCATCAGATATACCATGGTGCCACAGCACTGCATACATATATTATATCAAGTAGGGAATGCATAGGAAACACTAGATAGAAGAGATAACCCAATGTCACAGCTGCAAGGCATATAAATTCCCAGATTCATCAGATATACCATGGTGCCACAGCACTGCATACATATATATATCAACTAGGGTTGTGGAACATAGTCAAAAAATTCAATGTATCTTCCCATCAACCACTCTTGTTAAGCAACATCAATAAAATACCTAACAACAACCCTAAAATTGAAAACAAAACCCACTTAATTGTTTTGTAATCAGCTACATTGCTTTCCATCTTCAACTTGGTCCGCTCAAATCCCCCCAAGAGCCTTGCAAACCCCGACTGTATCTCTAATAGACGCCTTTCCGAGAATGAAGTGGAATTAGTTGCATGGGTGAGGTTTCTGTCATGCTCATCCATTAACTGCAGGATCACATATGTGGACCAGTCGGGGTGTGGGGGATCCTTCCATTCGTAGTAGGGGCATTTGTGTGAACCGCGCGAGGGACAGCTCCAAAATCTCCTACCTGGATTGGTTCGGGTCCACGAAGTTTTCCTACCAACCTGAAGCCCACAGTAGCAAACCCTTGTGTCAGCGGGATCTGCATCCAAATCACCCCCTGGCGCCACTCTAGTACGCGACTGAACTGAGGAGATGGACCCGGTACTCATGTGTACCTACCCTGAAAAGAGTAATGGTAGATAGGCATGCAACAAACGTACAATAAATTTTGAAATATGGGGTTAGAAATAACATAAGAATAATCTAGTGAAAACAAAAAAAAATGTACGACAAAACAGATAAAATTAAAAAGAAAAAAAATTTGGTGCCCTCAGAAATAAATTTTATCTAATGTTTCCTTGCTGGTTTCTTATGGCATGTGGCTATGAGTAAGATTTTGATAGAAAGAGGTGTCGCCCCTCTCTTTTATAGTCACATCTCGAAATATTCCACACGTTCTCAGCCACTTCCCAATAAGCGAACCAAAGCAAGGTAACATATTTGTCAGCTTCATATGCTGCACAATTCATAGGTACCCTAGCCACACTTTCCTCATTGGGCGCCTGAAAAAAAAATGCATACACAGCATCTCCAGCAAATACCACTAAAGAGATGCACGAGATCATGTGGCCTGTAAATATATACAACATGGGACAACAGGTAGGACACAAGTGTTTCCTATGCATTCCCTACTTGATATAATATATGTATGCATTGCTGTGGCACCATGGTATATCTGATGAATCTGGAATTTATATGCCTTGCAGCTGGGACATTGGGTTCTCTCTTCTCACCCTCTTTTTTCAGCTGGGTTATAATTGAAGGAAGGCCAGAATAAAAAACAGCTCATGGCGATGAACGAAGAAAAGTGAAAATGCGAAGCCCTCAGGTATATTGTTTTCTATCATGCTTTCATGCATATGGTTGCGAGGATGTGGAACATGCTGAACCTACCCATAATGTCTGCTGCATTGGGGGCAGAATTAATACACGAAGCTACGCAGCCAGGCAATCCGAATAATTGAGGGACCATATATCTTTATGCAACACAGACAGAGTGGTGCAAGCATGTATCCACAATCCCGCCATCCTATATGCTGAGAGTGATATATGTATGCCTTCCTTAAAACTTAATATCATCATTGGGCTTCACCATCAAAGAAATAGATCTCATATCGATGACCGTCGGAAAGTGAAAATGCGAAGCCCTCAGGTAAATTGTATTCTATCATGCTTTCATGCATATGGTTGCGAGGATGTGGAACATGCTGAACCTACCCATAATGTCTGCTGCATTGGGGGCAGAATTAATACACGAAGCTACGCAGCCAGGCAATCCGAATAATTGATGGACCATATATCTTTATGCAACACAGACAGAGTGGTGCAAGCATGTATCCACAGTCCCGCCATCCTATATGCTGAGAGTGATATATGTATGCCTTCCTTAAAACTGAATATCATCATTGGGCTTCACAATCAAAGAAATAGGGAACTCAAGAATGCATCTTGGTAACTCAAGAATGCATCGGAAACACTTGATAATATAGGGTGAGAAGAGATACCCCAATGACACAACTGCAAGGCATATTCATTCCCAGATTCATCAGATATACCATGGTGCCACGGCAAGGCATACATATATAAATCAAGTAGGGAATGCATAGGAAACAGTAGATAAAAGAGGGTGAGAAGAGATAACCCAATGTCCCAGCTGCAAGGCATATAAATTCCCAGATTCTTCAGATATACCATGGTGCCACAGCAATGCATCTTGTTACCTCAAGAATGCATATGAAACACTTGGCTGCCATAGGGTGAGAAGAGATAACCCAATGACACAACTGCAAGGCATATAAATTCCCAGATTCATCAGATATACCATGGTGCATACATAATTGCATACATATATAAATCAAGTAGGGAATGCGTAGAAACCACTTGATAAAAGAGGGTGAGAAGAGAGAAACCAAGGAGCAGCCTACTGCATGGCATATAAATTCCCAGATTCTTCAGATATAACATGGTGCCTCAGCAATGCATACATATATAAATCAAGTAGGGAATGCTTAGAAACCACTTGATACAAGAGGGTGAGAAGAGAGAAACCTAGGAGCCAACTGCATGGCATATAAATTCCCAGATTCATCAGATATATCATGGTGCATCAGCAATGCATACATATATAAATCAAGCAGGGAATGCATAGGAACCACTTGATAAAATAGGGTGAGAAGAGAGAAACCAAGGAGCCAACTGCATGACATATAAATTCCCAGATTCATCAGATATAACATGGTGCCTCAGCAATGCATACATATATAAATCAAGCAGGGAATGCATAGGAAACAAAAGATAAAAGAGGGTTAGAAGAGAGAAACCAAGGAGCAGCCAACTGCATGGCATATAAATTCCCAGATTCATCAGATATATCATGGTGCCTCAGCAATGCATACATATATAAATCAAGCAGGGAATGCATAGGAAACACTAGATAAAAGAGGGTGAGAAGAGAGAACCCAAGCAGCCAACTGCATGGCATATAAATTCACAGATTCATCAGATAACCCAATGACCCTGAAGCAAGGCATATATATAAATCTAGTAGGGAATGCATAGAAACCACTTGATAAAAGAGGGTGAGAAGAGATAACCCAATGAAGATACACCATGGAGCAACTGCAAGGCATATATATAGCATGGAGGCAACTGCAAGGCATATATATACAGATACCATACAGATACCACGATAAACTACGCCTGGCATCAAAGGTACCTAATACTTCAGTCTACTGCTTCCCCAAGGTCCAAACAAAATACATCAACGCCCCACCATACTCCATCCTTCCCAACTAACACCCAAAATACATCCAACATAATCCCCTTAATCTTCCATAATTGTTACGACCAAAATAAGCATAGTCCAGACCCACTGTACACCCAAAATACCACCACCACCATCCACCTTCCATCCATGGCACCTATGAAACTCCAACCTACGGGTTCACGGACCTACACTGGAGTCATATCCAGCATCCCTTAAATCACTTTTAATCTCAGCAATTTTGTCCTCCATCATCATCTTCTTTGCATCTGCAGGCACTGCCAAAAATCTCTTCGCTGCCAATTCATCCTTGCTGAAGTGGGTATACAACATAAGTAGTACGTCTCTAGGATACTCCTGAAAAGCATATACACTATCTGCAAGCTCCTTCATCCAGTTATGTTGTGTGCGCATTATCGCTTGCGCGACCAATGCAACATTGTCTGAAATGTTCTGAAATACTTCAGTCACATCCCTCACGGGCCGCCTTCGATTTTTCTTTTTGCCCACCGATGGTGGGGTAGGATGTCCTGACCCAGCTGATCTACAATCATTTGCTGACGCACTGGGGGGGATGTCATGTGGTGCATCATCGCTAGGAGATGGAATATGAGTGGAGCCCTCTCCATCTCCTTCATCAACCGGGCCGCCGAAGTTATCGTACACCGACTTCTTGAAATCCCCCTTCGCAGCGTCATCCCCTATGATCATCACCAGTGCATCATACCAAGGTAAAGGTTTGTTGACGTAGTCTCGCTTCCGATAGTTTGCCTGCACAAATATAAGATCATTTATGATCATGTTTAATATTTTCTGAAATTATTATACACTGAGGAAACCTATACTGTATGTATAAGTAAATACCGATGCCCATGTCGCATATGTAACTGGATCCATTGTTATCATCTTCGTCTCTTCACACCAACCAGCGCCACTCAAGCCCATGCACTCTTGGACATCTTTAAGACGGGTCCGTAGTGCTTTCATGTGATTGCGTACATTCCCACTTGTATACGTTGTACCATACAAGGAATTGATATACGCAGCAGCAAGAGTGAAAGCAGTCCCTTTGAAGGTCTTATCGACCTTATTGCCATTCATAGCCTGTTCTGCTAGGAACGGAATAAGGGAAGCATCATGCTCAGCCGTCCACACTACGTTCTGTCGGTTAGAAGATGCAGGACCCTTGCCTTTTTTCCTTGGGCTATCCACAGATACATCCCCCTCTTCGCTTCGCCGGCTTGACTTTCTAGATGAGTCGCTTCCGGCAGTTTGTTCATTCCCACTTTGGGTCGACTGCATCCTTCCACTAGGGGTCAAAGGACGTGCAGCAGCAGTTTGAGCTACATGGCTTCCCACTGATATCATTTCCCCCGCTTGAAGTAGATGCATGTATCCTGAGTCAGCCTGAGGGGAAATCGACAAAGGCATGGGCAGTTGAATGCCAAACTGGTGATATTGATGATATGGCACATGTTGGGTAACTCCTGGGTAGGTAGGAGCTGGAAATTGTGCAGGATTCAACCTCCTCGGAATAGGGCGGCCCAGAAGTGGATCTAGCCGTGGATCGACCTCTCCCCGCTGAGGAATATAGGAAGGGTCATAGTATTGTGGCACTGGAGCACGACCCTCCCGCCTTGGGTCGCTGCCTTGACCCGCATTTGGTGACCCATCCATACCTGCCACATGTATTATAAGTTAATAACCATGATATAGAAGGGATATTGTCTTCAACCAACCAACACATGATGCATAAAATGTCATAATCATCATATGTAGCATAATTAAGTTAATAACCATGCTATAGTAAGGAAATTATCTTCAACCAACCAACCCATGATGCAACAAATGTCATAATCATCATATGTTACATAATGAGACACACTCTAGTCATACGAAATAGGATCAGCCTAACTGTTATTTAACGGAGAAGCTCATAGGCCCTGCTCCCCCGTGTTCCCATTATTATGTATGTTACAGTAGTCCACCCACATTTCCCAAGCTATATGATCCCTACGCCTTTTCCATTCATCCCTCTGTTCGGTTTGTTCACGAACACGCAATTGCTGGGAAAGATCCATAACGGCGTCACCATGATCATCAATGTCATCCCCATCATCGTCACCTTCATCACCATCTTCTTCATTAAGCTGCGGGTCATGAGGATCTGCTATTTGGACGTAGTTATGAAGTACGGTGCAAGCAAGGACGGTATCAACCTGACTTCTGAATGGGTAGTGCGGCTTTGAAGTCAAAATTTTGAACTTGTTCTTGAGTATACCAAATGTCGACTCAATCTTTGTTCTTAAGGAAGAATGGCGCAGGTTGAAGAGCTCTCTGTGATTACGAGGGACGCGATCAGTATGGTCCTTGAGATGGTATCTAACTCCCCTATAAGGCGATATGAAACCTGGCATAGTCGTATACCCAGCATCGCAAAGGTAATATTTACCTACATTCAAAAATAAAAAACCAATTTATTTTCCAACGTTATCGTATGGCCGTATATAAATTAAATGTGTAATAGTATGCCTAATACCTTCATAAACTCGAAGCCCCATGGGGGGAGGTATAGACAAGGCATCCTTCAGGACCGTAAAATCGTTGGCTGATTCTTCCCACCCGGCCAGTACGTACGTGAATCTTTTATTTGGTGTAACTGCTGCTAGCACATTTTGCGTCACCCCTTTACGCCCTCTAAAGCGGGGTACAAGCTTCACTGGGAGCATGGCATCTATATGCGTCCCATCAATGATACCAATGCAATCCTATAAGGTCAGAAATAATGAGGATTGTTATATCAACATAACCAAAAATTATTAATATACTGCCACATATAACTACTTTCACACATACCTTAAAATAAGGAAACCAATTCTGATTACTGACTATCTCTGGTGGCGTCTCATTAGGAGCTTGCTTCATGTACATATCTCGTAGTGAACACACTCCAGCCATAACTTTGTTAAAGTATCGGCTAACTGTCCCCCCTCCCCTGATAAAATCCACTTGCATTACTCTATTCTTTGACTTGTGCCCTACAATGTGAAGGAACATGGCCACCTGCTCCTCTACGGAGACATGTATAGTGTCATTGAGAAGCCCACTATTTCGCATTAATGATGCAAGATTCATGAACACATGTACTCGCATTCGTAAGTAGCTTAAACAACTACTATCAGACCCATGCAAAATTCTCCTCATGTGGGCTTTCCTATGCAGATCCCGCATAGCTGATGGCTCTCTAGGTATAGGGTTGGCCCTATCAACGTGGTAGAGTTGTAAAGCTAAGATGACAAACATAATAGCAGACGCGGCAGCGGTACACGTATCAATCCCCAGACTGTCTCCTTCTCTATCCATGGCCACCTTATTTGCATCAAACATATCTTACCTCATAAGTGATTACTTACATATGATTTGAACATGGAGTAGTGCAGCGGATAATGATGCAAACTAACAGAAATTAACATCTTTTCCCCGTAATAACCTTAAGCTGTTAAAATAAAACAATATAAAACATATACAACGTGTTCCATGTTTCTTTCATAAACTTTGGTTTGGAAAGTGGGCTTGGCCCAATATTCACAGGTCCAATCTTGCACTGTTTGACATTTCTGTATGCTAGAATGAATGCTTTAGCCCTCAGAAATTATTTTAATTCATGTTACACTCTGGTTGCAACTCCATTGTTGATCCAAATACATTCCCCAATTAATTTTTCCCTTTTTTTGGAAAATCACAGGCTTTCTTTTCATTTGTGTCCGAACCTTAATGTAGCCCTGGAATCATATAACTTTGGTTCTTTTCATTTGGAATCATATAACATCTCACCTCACTGCGGATTACCATCATAAATTAAAAAACAAATGGGGAATAATTTGAGCCAACATGCATGCCATCCAGAGCTATCTTTGGGGTCACATTGCGTCATCGCTATCATATCACCTTTTCATCATCGGGCTTTACTATAACAAAGGGCCTCATTTTTCACACATTCTTTAATATCGTCACATTTTAATAATTTAGATATGATTTGTCTCTCGGATAAACTGACATGCAAGCTCCCACTGTTAGGCTTTTCTTACCCCAAAATCCTCTCGTTTGTTTCATTCAACCCACATTTTAAGGGGCTGTTTCTTTAGTAATATTGATTGCCATTTCTAACACCAAATTATGTAAAATGGGAGGATATGCACTTGGATTAAGATTTTACTCCACAGTAAAATATTATATACCCCTCAGGTTAAAAAATGATTTTACTCCGTCAATTACAATGGTATTAGGCAGTTGCTCCATCATTTAAACCCCACAGTGTCCCTATCCTTCCTACAAATGATGGAACCCTCCAGCCTTCAACCATAAAATTGGGGCAAGCATGCCAAGCAACAATTTATTCATCATTGGGGATAATGTAAACCAAAAAATAAACCATAACAATGAACTTCATCTCTCAGATTCTCCAAAATCATGCACAGAAGGCATCAAACCAACGAAGTAGGGAAGAAGCACATGCAATCCACGGGACAGTAATTTTTTTTGCAAAAGATGCAGAGCAGTAGCAAAGAAGGCATCACATTATACCTGATCTTGTAAAGACAGCAAGAATAATTGCACAAACCCGAATCAGCGGCAAACCCCAAACCACGCGCTGCCTTCACCGTTCTCAGTGGCACCCCCGAGGCATATCCACTGAAGGATTCACCATCGGCAACCACGTTTTGCAGCTTCCTTGCAACAAAAATTGTTCTTCATCAGCTCTGGTCAGAAGAAAAAAACCTAAGAAATTGTTTAAAACACTCTTACATCTATACCTCAACCGTAAAAATTGAAGCTTTTACCTCAAAACCCTAGATCGGAGCAGATCCCACTTCAGCACAGAACTAGGGTTTCATGGGGGACCTAGGGTTTGAGCGCGAAGCCAACAGACAAGGCGAGAGAGGTGATCACAAGCGCGAAGGGGGCCCACAACGCTGGATTCTTCCCACAATCGCAGCCAAACGCGAGGATTGTGCAGAGCTGATCTTGGCTGCCACGGCGGAGCGAGAGCGCTGCGCTTTCTCGATGGCGAAAGGAACAAGCGAGCGGATTTTGGGGTTAGAAATGCCCAACAGTGCAAGACAGGACCCGTGAATAGTGGGCCAAGCCCACTTTCAAGTCCAAAGTTTACGAAAGAAACAGCCCCTTACATCCGCAATAGAATTAACATTAAATTGCAAAGAGTAAACTTTTGTTGCTGATCCAAGCAGCTGCAGAACTCAGGAGAAGTCAGCAGCCTCCTTTTTCCTCCTCCTTACTGCATGCCACGTGACACGTGCCCTCCCCGTCCCCCGATGATCCGATCCCTCGCGCCATCTGCCCGACGCGGGTACGCGAACCGCGCCGCACACCTACCCCCCATTCTCACCTCAGCACAAAATTAATCCAAAAAGGGCAAAAGAAAACATCAGTCGCCATCAAATAATTCCAAATACATCTCAATAGTTAGCCAAATCCAAACCCAAAGGCAACACTTTCAAGTCAGTCAGCCAGTCTCCCCTTCTCACCCCAGCTTGACACGTATACATTTTTTTTTGCATGAAGCACTCTCAAATGACTCCACGTCCCCATGCTTCCTCCCTTAAATCTCACTAATCCTCCTCGCTTCGTATCATCAGTCGATTATGGATCATCATGCACCCTTCTCCAATCTGATCTCCCTCGAAATCCCAGTTCCAAACGGCGACGGCGACCACGGCCCAACCTTTGATTTCGCGACGGCGGATGTCTGTTCCAGCGACGAGTTCCGGATGTACGAGTTCAAGGTACGGCGGTGCACGAGGGCCAGGAGCCACGACTGGACGGACTGCCCCTTCGCCCATCCCGGAGAGAAGGCCCGCCGCCGGGACCCCAGAAAGCACCACTACTCCGCCGCCATCTGTCCCAGCTACAAAAACCGAGACGGGTACTGCCCACGTGGCGACTCCTGCGAGTTCGCCCACGGCGTGTTCGAGTGCTGGCTGCACCCCGCCCGCTACCGCACCACGCCTTGCAGGGACGGCATGCAGTGCAGGAGGAAGGTCTGCTTCTTTGCGCACACGAGGCGGCAGCTGAGGGTGCTGACGTCGTCGCCGACGTCGACGTTGGTGGGGCTTGGGGGCTGGTGCTCGCCGCCGGACCGGGTGTTTGGGGAGCTGGTGAGCAGGCTGGAGGAGGTGGACATATCGCCGACGGTGACCGGTGATGGCGGGGATGAGGGTGGTGGTTATGCGCCGGACCTTGAGTGGGTGGATGAGTTGTTGTTGGATTAGCGAACCGACATGTTTGTAATTAATGTTGGGTTGTGTTGATTCTGTAAGTATTTCATGTAATTTCTTTGGAGCAATTGTGTTCTTATTTTGTGGATTTGGGCATTAACGAGTTTTGGCCCTTAATGATGTTTTTTGTTCTTGTTTTTGAGGTGGCGAGTGTACACCTTGTTTAAAATATTCTTGTTAATGACATTGTTAAGATTTCATTGGCGTTCACTGTCACGTCGCTTTAGTTTCATAGCTAGCCGTTTACGTAAAAGGTGAGATTGTCCGGAATAGTGTCGGATATCTTTATTGAAAAACCTTTATCTTATAAATTCGATTTTGTTTAGGTATTGATTGCCAGATTGATCAGCACACCCTTGGTTGGATTCAGGTATCACTATTTTTGTGGCGGTCTGAAGTTTTTTGCTCAGCTGCGAGGGAAGTGGCCCCTTAAGGAGTAGGCCGGCTTGCTGAAGGAGTGACATCTAGCCTTATGATGTACTGGTAGGTCGGCCTGCTGTGGGAGTGATCCCAGTCTTACGGCCGAGAAAAGATCGGCCTGGCGCTAAGTGGTCAACAGTCTTACGGCAGACAATATGTTGGCCTGTTGGGGGAGTGGTCCTAAGCCTTACGATGGAATGATAGGCTAGCCTGTTGATGGAGTGGCCCCCAGCCTTACAACTAATGATACATCGGACGATACGTCAACTCGTCGAGAGAGTGGCACTCAGCCTTGCCTTACAACAGACTGATAGGTCGGCCTTACGGAGGAAAAAAAGTCGGCCTGCTGGGGGAGTGGCCCCCGATTTACGACGGATGATACGTCAGCCCGTTGGGATAGTGGCCTCCAACCTTACGGCAGACAAAAAGTCGGCCTGCTGTGGGGGTGGCCCCAGCCTTATGGCAGACTGATATGTCGGCCCGTTGAGGGAGTGGCACACAGACTTACAATGGACTGATAGATCGGCTTGCTGGGGTGTGGCCCCCCAGCCTTACGACGGACGAAAAGTCGGACTGCTGGGGGTGGCCACCAGCCTTACGTCGGACTGATAGGTCAGCACGATGGGGGAAGTCCCCCACCTTACGGTGAATGATAGGTCAGCCTGCTGGGGGATCAGTGGCCCCAAGCCTTACGGCAGACGGTAGGTCGAATCGCTGGGGGAGTGGCCCCAGACTTACGATGAACGAAAGGTCAGCCCGCTGGTGGAGTGACCCTTAGCCTTACGATGGACTGTAACTCATCCTGCTGGGGGAGTGGCCCAAGACTTACGACGAACGAAAGGTCAGCCCGCTGGTGGAGTGACCCTTAGCCTTACGATGGACTGTAACTCATCCTGCTGGGGGAGTGGCCCACAGCCTTACGCTGGACGAAAAAGTCAGCATGTTGGAGAGTGGCCTCAAGCCTTATGGCAGACGGTAGGTCAGCTTGATGGGTTAGCCTGCTGGGTCGGCCTCCTGCTGGATCGGTCGGCCTGGCTCTCCGTAGGTTAGCCTGTATGAGTCAGCCTGTTTAGCTCGGCCTCTTGCTGGATCGGTCGGTCTAGCTCTGCGTAGGTCAGTCTGGTTAGCTCGGCCTTCTCCTGGATCAGTCGGGCCAAGCTCTGCGTAGGTCGGCCGGGATGGACCGATCGGATTAGCTCGGCCTCCTGCTGGATCGGTTGGCCTTGCTCCTCTTACACAAATTCGACACAAACACACGAGGCTTGTTCCTCTCCTTCTTTCCCCAGCTCTGCAACCGAGAACCAAACAAAACCTTCTCTCCGCCTTTCTGCTTCCTCTCAAAAGCCCTTATTGGCACGCAAGAAGGCACAATCTTCTTTGACAACTGTTGCGGGGTAAGATCCGCATACAATGAATTTATACTAAGGGGAACTAAGGGCACAATGGTCTAGGAAATGGATAGGGGATTGGTAGGCTGTTCGACAGGGGGTGAGGGGGATGACGAGGTTAGTCACAGCTTAGACCGTCCACGGGATCGATTGCCTGAATGCTCCGCTTGTTCGCCACGCTCCCGAGCATGGGCGCTGATGGCTAGCTGCGAAGGCAGACACTCCTACACACAGAGCAGCTCGTGAGAAAGGCCGGGTTGGGGTCCAACCCTTAGCCTCTCCGATGCCTAAGTTAGTATTAGGGCTTAAAAGCGGGGGCAAGGCACGCAGGTCGGACTGAGGGCGAGTCTACCTTACGTGACGAGTTATCATGGAAGAACAAAGATATGGAAGACCTTTGCCCTTGTGTGTGTGTGTGTGCAATGATATTCAGAGTTAATTTGCCAACCCCCTTCCTCGATGGAGGTGAGGGGGTATTTATACCTGATCGTGGCGGTTAGGTAGGGCTGACCTGTCATGCTGAGCTGGCAGACCAGACATCAGAAGCTTCAGTCGAGGATGTCAGACTTGCACACGTCAGCCATGCCTTTGTCAGACGGCGCCACGTCCCAGGGTGCTTTGTCAGAGTGTCAGGGCTGAAAGCACCAAACGGTTAGACGGCGCAGCGGCCAGAGGGTGCTTTGTCAGGTTGTCGAGCGGCGAAAGTGTCAATGGCGTCCTCATACTAGGTTGTTTGTCGTGTTCGACGTGCCAAGGGGTCATCGGGGTGCGTCCGCATGTCAAGCCCGCAATCGTCTCCTCAGGTCACACCGGGAGGTCGTCTGGCGACCCAACTGTTTTCTCAGCGAGCTCAGGAGGAATGGGCGCCCCGCTGGCGTTGATCGAGACGACCTGGCGCCCTATCCGTTGGTCGTGGCAGACTTCGGGTCTGACGAGCTTAGGAAGGGGAGTCGGCGTCGCACTGACGAGGTCAGGATGTCGAACTACCCACCTTCCGTCAGCCAAGGTGTGGTTTTTGCGAAGGCGAGCTGTCGCTCGCTGGTGGGCGGGGTTAGAAAGTCGGAGTACCATGATCTTTAGGTCGTAACAATTGTCCTCGTCATTTGAGTCCGAGGTGGAAGCCCAGCTCGGCTCGGATGACACACCATCTTTCCTCCTCCTCGGAAAAGGCATGGTGGATCTCGTGCCGAGCTTAGAAGCGACGGCAGTGGTCTCGGAGACCCGCCCTTCTCACCGTCATTATTACGATTTGAAAGGGTGGGGGAAATCGAAGAGTCGCTGCTACTGGGAACGTGACGCATGGCGGACATGACTGGTATGCCAGTCGAGGTGTCAGTGAGGCTTGGATGGGTGTCGAGTGGCGGCTCTTCGACGGTCGGGATGGACTGTGGCTTACTATAAGTATGGAGGGAGAGGACCGATCGAAGGTTTCTACCGATTTCAACTTTTTTTCGAGCTTTTCAGTTTCAGATTCAGTTCATCGCTCGTCGTCGACGTAGCCGCCGACGCCGGATCTTCCGTTCCGAACGTCCATCCAGTCTGGCTACTCTCAGCAATGTATTTTCTCGATCCTTTCTTTCGATGACTTCTCATTTTGAAGCCGAAGGTGGTAGTGGTATGGCAAGGGGAGGAGTAGTTGTGAAGGAAGAAGAGTTGGAAAGGACGTTGTGGCGGTGGAGAAAGGAATCATACCGGAGGAGGGCGCCGATGATCACGACGAACACTCGATGTGAGACCGACTGGATCAATATCAAGAAAATCAGGGCTAAGTACGTCTGCCCCCCTGCGAGGTGCGCCTCCCTGGAGCTGGCGAGAGTATATGTGGCCCAGGTGATAACGAGGTCGTGGTCTACGTTCGGACTTTCGAGCTCGGCCTCCGATTACCTATCAATCCTTATCTCCTTCATCCGTTGAATTTCCTCGAGCTTCTGCTCTTTGCGCTGGCTCCGAGCTCCCTGGGTTCGATGATTGGCTTCGTCATCCTCTGCCTTGCCAGCGACCAGAGTCCGTCCTCGGCTCTCTTCTGCCACTTCTTCGAGGTGAGAAGGGAATGGATGCATTACCGTATGTATGAGAAGGCGGGACGGTCTCTCATCCGAGGAGTGCCGGCCGACGAGAAACGATGGAGGGAGGGATTCGTTTTTGTCCTGATGCCGACCGACGTGGTACTAATGTCGAACTTGTTGGGGAATTGGCGGTCCCTTAGGGCACAAAAACTCTAGTCCCGTCCTAAGTCGGACGGAACATAGACACAAAAACCAATAGCAGCGGAAGAAAAACTATGTTAACTAGATTAACATGCAGTTAAAAACATTTTTAACTTAGCCCTAAGGTCCAAGACCCTATGCCAAGATCTATGCCGACTTGGGATGGATCTGACCATCCCAAGAAGGATCTAGCCTACTGCGATTAAACTAAACTAATGCTAATAAAAATACTTTAACCACATACCCGGAATCTCAGCCCTGGAGCAGGCGAGATGTTCCGCGCCGTCTTCCGAGCTGCTCCCGTCCCACGCCGAGCCGCTCCTTGAACCGCTCCCCGAACCGCTCCTTGAACCGCTCCGCATCCCGAGGCGATCAATCCCCGTGCCGCCGAGCCAACCACGCGCCGAAGAAAGTTTCACGCGAGTGAAACCTCCGCCAAGATTTCGGATCCAGATCCGAACTCCTTTGTGGCTTTGCTAGAGCCCGCAGGAGTAAGGCAGAAATTTAGGGAGATAGAGAAATATTTATTTAAGCTTAGATCCGAGCGTGCTCCAACATTTATGAGAGCCGCTCAGATCTAGAGCTTGGGACGAGTTTTGAGAAAGGGGGGAGACCCCTATTTATATAGGCGGCGGACTCTCCCCTTTTCTCAAAATCCGATGTGGGACTAAATATTTGGGTTAGTTAAAATCAAGTTAGTTTGTACTTCACAAAGTGCAAACTTCCGTGAATTTTAACTCACTCACCGTTGAGTTTCAGGATTGATACAACCTATCAATACGACAAGCGTTCAACGGTGAACGCATAGGAAAAAACCGTTCGTCAATCGGAGGTCGTTTGACCCTCCAATTGAGTGTTCAAACATCAGCCCAAACCCATGTATTTCTGAAATCTGCAGCCGTCACTCCTTGGGTTCAGAACCCTAGGCGTGGAGCCCAAAAACTGGGCCCCACAGCACTGTGCGCGCGCAGATCAGCCTGGGCAGAGCCCAGGCCGCGCCCAGGCCCGCGCCTGGGCTCGCCCAGGCGGCCTGGGCTCGCCCAGGCGACTGGGCGCGCCCAGGCCCGCGCCTGGGCTTTGCCCAGGCTTGCCCAGGCCGAGCCTGGGCTAAGCCCAGGCCTGTGCCTGGCTAGCCCAGGCCGAGCCTGGGCTTAGCCCAGGCCGAGCCTAAGCTAGCCCAGGCAGCCTGTTCTGCCTGGGCCTGGCCTGGTTTGATGCTTTGGGCTGTTTTGGCTCTAACTTGAGCATTTGGTGTCCGATTTGGACGCCGTTCGAACCTGGGTCTAGACCGGAGCATTCCCGTCTTACCCGTGAACTTTTCCTTGCGTTTATTTCATTAAATATTGTATTAAATAATTTAATACATATTTAATCACTTTTGCATCAAATGCACAATAGTCCCTATCTAAGCTTAAATTATCATATTGCATCAAATGCAATTATCTCTTCTTTTGCATCAAATGCAAATATTCTCCCTAACTATTTTCTACCTATTACTAGACGAAGCATTACACTCTGTGTGAGACCCTACAGCCTGACCCTTACAACAGGTTGGGCTCGAAGCCCTATACGGCAGTGACCACGAGCAGTGGTTGCCGTCCCTGCTTCAGGAATCATCATTATGTGGTTAACTCATTGACATGAGTATTGTCGGGACCACCTGACTGTTTCCGTGATGAATTCCGTAGTTATAGTCTCTTCGTCTTAAATATGTCGTTCGGATCAAGTCTGGGGTACGGTCAAACTGTCAACCCCAATAACTTGACTCCGGTTAGTTTCTATCAATCTTTAGTCAATAAATGTTGGACTTCTTCCAACATACTTTGCGCAGAGTTTTTACTAAAGACCGAACTAACTCTACGACACTAACTCCCATTGACCGGGAGAGACGAATCCTCTCTTGGTCATTACTCGCCTCGTACGTTTCAAGTGACACCCAATCAAAAGACCTTTCGACAGGCCTTGCCTCGAAGCTAGGTCAATTGATCTAAGTGGCACCGTTCACGCACAGGTCCGTCAAAATGACCTCAAGTCAAAAGACCAACTATCCTATCATCACTCAGAGTTATCACTGACAGATTGGTCAATATAACCATATGATAACTCTAGTGGATCGTTCAGTGAACTCATTCTAATGAGCACCTGTGTCTCGTCTTCGACTTCGCCAAGTCAAGCGATCATGAGATCATCGCCACCGCTAAACGGTGAAGACTAAGACACAATGGTCTATCCGATGTTTCGATATCCTTGTCTCGAAACATCTACGACCACGAACCATTTTAGACTTATGCTACAGACGGTCAAACATTTCTCCATGATCGAGATACTCATCTCGATACCCGTTTGACCTTGCATAAAGTCTCAGGACTTTACCTAAGTTGATATCTAATGTTAACTACATTACAATATTACTTAGATAAATTATTACCAAACAGCTTACTGTTATTTCGAACAAGATGTTTGTGCTATTCACACAGGGATAAATGGCCTCGAGGGCATCATATTCCTACATCTCCCACTTGCACTCAGGCCCATTTATCTCGATATCTAATATCGTTTTTACACATAAGTTTTCCCGACTTCATGTGGTAGAGCCTTCGTGAGTGGATCTGCTAAAACCGTCTACATTATAGACTTAAGGGGTTTCTATGTTTATGTTAGACCAACCATTTGAATCTCATTCAAATAATTCACTTGGTCTATCGGAATCTATAATACTTTATTTCACTGGATCTTATCCAGTTCATCGTATCTTACGATAATAATTTTAAATTAGTTACTGGTCATTTCAAATGGTTCATATCCATTTCTGATAAATAAGCAAACTCTTTGATTACTTAATCAAAATATATGTTCCATCTATTTGATGTCTCGCATGTAATTTACACGCTCCCACTGACCTTGAAAATTCTCTGGCCAATTCATATAAGTTGGTCCGTCTAAATCATATTTAGAAAAACGAACTTATAAGTGAATGCTCGAATTTTCATGGTCAACATGAACGTTTTACATCGAGCTTGGTCCGAGTAGATCTGTACACATCTGCTGGCGAGACGGTTTCAACTAATCCGTTTTAAAGAAATTAGGATGAAAACCGTTCTCGTCCAACAAGATTGTACTTCACTATTTTCTTTCTGCACCAATCTTTCAACTTAAAGATTTACTTGCAGAAAGTGAGGAAACATTTTCTTTGGGCACGTAAACTAAATTCTCAATTAATTTACGCACACTGACCTGCATCAAGTTTTAAATCGGAGTTACTACTCCAAATTTCATCCTAGAAGTTGACTAAGTCATCATCAGTTATGATGTCTAACTCGACAATCCGTCTCACGAGATTCGAGTAATAATACAACTTCCTTACGATTGATTTATTGAATATATTATTGATAATGTTCTCATAGAACTTTATCAAAACCTAGGCATTACTATCTGGGACTTAACCCAGAGGGAGGACTTAACTCAGAGTCACTTACAATGGATCACACTAAATCTAATTAAGTGTGATTCATACCTTTTAACACACTGATGTGTTAACAGACTTGACCTGAGAGAAAATCACATTTTCTTTTAATTACACAAGATTTTATGTAGCTAAGTATTTGACCATTCGATCTAATCGAATCAGTTTAAATACTTTAGGCATTTCGTTCTTTATTTTATCAGACTTGTGTTTCATCAAGAATACGTGTCTTAATAAAATATACGAATAACTTATTTTGTTAAAAGTAGACTCGGGTACATCAGTATGTACGAGACTGAGTTCGACAACTCATTCTCCCACTGTCTCACAGATGGGTTTCGGCCATTGTATCTAAGAGGCTAAGACTCACAAGTGTCCGTAGACTTCATAATACGAGAGGTCAGACCCCTCTTTATGTGACTTGTGAAGCTTAATCTCTAGATATGGCCTAGTCTAATTTTACCATATAAGTTTGCTACTATCTTGTGTATTTATATATTAACATTTAATATATATTTAGTTATTTACAAATTACTTAACACAAAACATTACTTCAGAAGCAATGTGACAACATTCGTCAAAATGTGTTAAACGTCTTTTGTATAACAATTCACTCTGAAATCGTGACATCAAAATATGTCACATTTTCATTTCCTCCTACTTATGCCTTTACTAATGATAAATTAAACTAACTTTCTCAATTGACTTTCCGAAGTGCCTTCTTCCCTTTTCTAAATCACATTTAGATATCAACATAAATAAATAGCTATGCAAGCAACTTATGTATCCAAACGCTTGAGCTTTGCAATCTTGAGTGTAGCTCAAGAAGTTGCTTGTCTCAAGGTCCGGTTGGGATACATAGTCTTGCATCGCTCATGCACTCGTATTCGACTCAAACAGTTTGATCGAATTTTCGAACTTTGCGGATCAAAATTGTTTGTCCATACAACCTTGAGGGTAGCTCGACAAGTTGTAGGGAGAAACATACTTTGAATGTCCTATATGTTCAAGCTGCCTCATATAGAGACGAGTGACATGTAGCTTTAATTTATTTGTTGGACCCAGAACTTAATGAAATCATATTTCTTAAGTCTGTTCTTTAGAAGGTCATTTAATGTCAACGAGAATATAGTTTTAATTACATCAATTAGAATTTAACTTGATATTCAATTAATCAACTTATTGACCAGTTAACTAATTCCAATATTATCAATTGATTCTTTCGGTAAACATAGTCTTGCCCTAGTTTTAGCATATGTTCAATATTAAATATAGGTAGATTGGCTTTTATCTATCTATATCCTCCCACTATTTTTACGATCGTTTTAAAGCTTAATAACGAACGATTTAATCGAATTAAAATTAATGGGTAAGAGTTCCAATCACCTTGAGTCTAAACAACCTTGAGTGTAGCTCAACAAGTTGATTGACTCTGCGATCGGAAGATGACTCTTCATCGATCATATCGGATATGACTCTCTTAATCGGTTTTTGCCCCCAGCCATTTGTGATCATGAGTGTGCTCATCCAAATCACAATGTCTAGTCTAGTCGGACCCTTGTTTTCGTGTCTAGCCTGACTTGCCCCGCAGCTCGGTGTATGCACGACACGTTGGTTTGGGTCAGGTCTTAGACTACATCAAGTCAGACTACATCGTTGACTTAACTTACGCCGGCGCTCGGGGTACGAGACGACTGTTAGGGTTAGTCAAGATTTCATCTTATGTATTTAAGGAGTTAGTTTCTACAGGGTTGCCATGTCACAGCTTGAGTGTATCTCAACAACTATAACACGGGCCCTATAGTTGCTAACCCCTAAAACAAGGAGGGCTACGGCTAATCTTGAAAAAGATCATTAACGTATTTGACTTAGATATAGTCCAAGGTGTCATACAATCATGATTCGCGACACTGCGGTCCAGCGGAACTCAGCCAGGGAATTGACTAAGCCAGGATCACTACCCCTTGGACTAGCAAGGGTTGACCCAGAACTCTTAGCCAAGCACATTGACTGGATCATGGTCCATTGAATGAAGCTTGTCATTTTTGTATGTATGCCATAGACTAAACAGCTTTTATTAACAACTAATTAATCCTATCAACTAGTTGAATCCTTAAATTCAAAATTTTAGGATGTGTTTAATAACTTTTATTAAGTCCTTATCAACTATAAGGTTCACGTGCTACCCTAATCGTTATCAGGATTTTAATAAATTTTATTAACAACGCTAGAAGCGAAGTCCTTTAATGAAAATTAATTATAACAATTAGAATTTGACTTCATTTAAAGGACTACCCTAATCAGGAAGTAGGTCTTAATATTGTTGTTAATGATTTATTAAAACATAGCATGTCATTAAAATTCAAGTAATAAATTTTAATAATTTTTAATGGCTAACCTAAAGGGTTGTCATGTGTTATCAAATAAGGGACTAGAATAACAAGCCATTAAAATAACTACACTAATTTATCGCATAAAGATAGTGCACAACTATTTAACATTTAAATATACTAAGTTTATCGCATAAACATTTTCTCGACTTTTAAAATCAGTTTTAAAAATATCTTATAAATTTAAAACATTATTTTAAAAATTTTCCATGTTCAAAAAATTTATCATATACAATTTTTTAAACATCTAAAATATTTTAAACTTATCGCATAAATTTAAAGCCGTAAAATAAATTTTAAAATTTATCACATAAATTAAAAAACACCATTTTAAAATTTCCATGCTAAAAAAAATTTATCATATAAAAATTTTTAGGCATCTAAAATAAATTTAAACTTTTAAAGATTTAAAATTAGTTTTAAAATTATCACATAAATTTTAAAACGTCATTTTAAAATATTCATGTTCAAAAATATCAAAATAAAATTTTTGAACAACTAAAACATTTTTAAAATTTTATCTTATAACTTTAAAAATATTTGAAAAGCATTTAAAAGCATTAACAAGTTTAATAAATCGCAGTACCTAGATCGACTACGCAAACCTAGGCTCTGATACCACTGTTGGGGAATTGGCGGTCCCTTAGGGCACAAAAACTCTAGTCCCGTCCTAAGTCGGACGGAACATAGACACAAAAACCAATAGCAGCGGAAGAAAAACTATGTTAACTAGATTAACATGCAGTTAAAAACATTTTTAACTTAGCCCTAAGGTCCAAGACCCTATGCCAAGATCTATGCCGACTTGGGATGGATCTGACCATCCCAAGAAGGATCTAGCCTACTGCGATTAAACTAAACTAATGCTAATAAAAATACTTTAACCACATACCCGGAATCTCAGCCCTGGATCAGGCGAGATGTTCCGCGCCGTCTTCCGAGCTGCTCCCGTCCCACGCCGAGCCGCTCCTTGAACCGCTCCCCGAACCGCTCCTCGAACCGCTCCGCATCCCGAGGCGATCAATCCCCGTGCCGTCGAGCCAACCACGCGCCGAAGAAAGTTTCACGCGAGTGAAACCTCCGCCAAGATTTCGGATCCAGAATCCGAACTCCTTTGTGGCTTTGCTAGAGCCCGCAGGAGTAAGGCAGAAATTTAGGGAGATAGAGAAATATTTATTTAAGCTTAGATCCGAGCGTGCTCCAACATTTACGAGAGCCGCTCAGATCTAGAGCTTGGGACGAGTTTTGAGAAAGGGGGGAGACCCCTATTTATATAGGCGGCGGACTCTCCCCTTTTCTCAAAATCCGATGTGGGACTAAATATTTGGTTTAGTTAAAATCAAGTTAGTTTGTACTTCACAAAGTGCAAACTTCCGTGAATTTTAACTCACTCACCGTTGAGTTTCAGGATTGATACAACCTATCAATACGACAAGTGTTCAACGGTGAACGCATAGGAAAAAACCGTTCGTCAATCGGAGGTCGTTTGACCCTCCAATTGAGTGTTCAAACATCAGCCCAAACCCATGTATTTCTGAAATCTGCAGCCGTCACTCCTTGGGTTCAGAACCCTAGGCGTGGAGCCCAAAAACTGGGCCCCACAGCACTGTGCGCGCGCGCAGATCAGCCTGGGCAGAGCCCAGGCCGCGCCTGGGCTCGCCCAGGCCCGCGCCTGGGCAGAGCCCAGGCGCGCCTGGGCTTTGCCCAGGCTTGCCCAGGCCGAGCCTGGGCTAAGCCCAGGCCTGTGCCTGGCTAGCCCAGGCCGAGCCTGGGCTTAGCCCAGGCAGAGCCTAAGCTAGCCCAGGCAGCCTGTTCTGCCTGGGCCTGGCCTGGTTTGATGCTTTGGGCTGTTTTGGCTCTAACTTGAGCATTTGGTGTCCGATTTGGACGCCGTTCGAACCTGGGTCTAGACCGGAGCATTCCCGTCTTACCCGTGAACTTTTCCTTGCGTTTATTTCATTAAATATTGTATTAAACAATTTAATACATATTTAATCACTTTTGCATCAAATGCAAAATAGTCCCTATCTAAGCTTAAATTATCATATTGCATCAAATGCAATTATCTCTTCTTTTGCATCAAATGCAAATATTCTCCCTAACTATTTTCTACCTATTACTAGACGAAGCATTACACTCTGTGTGAGACCCTACAGCCTGACCCTTACAACAGGTTGGGCTCGAAGCCCTATACGGCAGTGACCACGAGCAGTGGTTGCCGTCCCTGCTTCAGGAATCATCATTATGTGGTTAACTCATTGACATGAGTATTGTCGGGACCACCTGACTGTTTCCGTGATGAATTCCGTAGTTATAGTCTCTTCGTCTTAAATATGTCGTTCGGATCAAGTCTGGGGTACGGTCAAACTGTCAACCCTAATAACTTGACTCCGGTTAGTTTCTATCAATCTTTAGTCAATAAATGTTGGACTTCTTCCAACATACTCTGCGCAGAGTTTTTACTAAAGACCGAACTAACTCTACGACACTAACTCCCATTGACCGGGAGAGACGAATCCTCTCTTGGTCATTACTCGCCTCGTACGTTTCAAGTGACACCCAATCAAAAGACCTTTCGACAGGCCTTGCCTCGAAGCTAGGTCAATTGATCTAAGTGGCACCGTTCACGCACAGGTCCGTCAAAATGACCTCAAGTCAAAAGACCAACTATCCTATCATCACTCAGAGTTATCACTGACAGATTGGTCAATATAACCATATGATAACTCTAGTGGATTGTTCAGTGAACTCATTCTAATGAGCACCTGTGTCTCGTCTTCGACTTCGCCAAGTCAAGCGATCATGAGATCATCGCCACCGCTAAACGGTGAAGACTAAGACACAATGGTCTATCCGATGTTTCGATATCCTTGTCTCGAAACATCTACGACCACGAACCATTTTAGACTTATGCTACAGACGGTCAAACATTTCTCCATGATCGAGATACTCATCTCGATACCCGTTTGACCTTGCATAAAGTCTCAGGACTTTACCTAAGTTGATATCTAATGTTAACTACATTACAATATTACTTAGATAAATTATTACCAAACAGCTTACTGTTATTTCGAACAAGATGTTTGTGCTATTCACACAGGGATAAATGGCCTCGAGGGCATCATATTCCTACAGAACTTGGGGGTACTGAATTCTCTAGTGAATGAGGAGGCGGTCTTGAAGGAAGAAGATTTGGCGGCGAGCGTCCGCATTTTGGAGGAGATTCCCGAGGCGGACCGACAGCTGGCGAACATGATACGGGACAGCCGGCTCGCCCAGCATTTTTGGCCCGAAAGCATGCTGGATCTGGAGAGCTTTCTCATGTAGGCTTATCCTAATCTCTCTCTTCTTTGCAGGCGAAGACACCATGCTCTCAAAGGAGGAAGTGCTGAGGGCGGTCGGGGTATGTGTTGCGAATAAGTCCGATGCCTCGGACAAAGGCAAAGGAGTAGTGGACGAGGAGAGGCCAACGATGGAGACGGCCCAAAAGGGGGGCGTCGAGTCAGAGACGTGGAAAAGGGGGGACAAGAGGCGACGGCTGTCACAGTCGGACGCTACACCCTCTCGCCCTAGCGAGGTCGCACCTAAAGCTTCGGCCGACCAGGGTGGAGCCGCCACAGCTCCTCCGGAAATCCTGACTGTGGGGAAGCCCTGCAGGGAGTCCACCATTGATCGATGGCCTTACGGAATTCTCTAGCGGCAGATGGGAAGAGAGGCGCATCCGAGCTATGAGAGGGTGCTCGACCATTTCAGGTCGACAAGGGCTGAGGTCGAGGCCCTCCCAAGTGAGGATGTCCACCAGCCGACCTACCTGATAGGCAGGTGGAGTCGGTGTTTGAGGATGCCGGAGTGGCTGCCCGTCTGGCGGAGAACAGCATGCTGCCGCGGGATCGTGAATCCTTGACCAATGTTGGCACGGGGCGACTGTGCGGTTCCGCGATCTGGCATACCATGCAGGTAGGTCGAACCTCTTACCTCGTCTTACAAGTCTTCTTGCGCGTCTGACTGCACCCTGGCTCTTTTTGCAGGCGTTGGCTGCAATGTCGGCTCTGCACCGCCACACCTTGGTGGCCCTGGTCAAGGCGTCTCTTGAGTGGACGGGGTCCGACCTCAATGAGGGAAAGGAAAAGTTGCGAGAGAAGGAGGAGGAGGTGGAACGGGTCACGAGGCTCCGTGACACTCAGACGGCACTGGTCGAGTACTTAGAGGCAAAGCAGGCCACGCTCGCCCGTCAACTTCATGAGGAGGAGGATAGGCAAGCTGACATCCTGGAGAGGCACTCTGAGGAGATAGCCAGCAAGAAGCGGCTGATCGACCTTCATCACGGGTAGATAGTCGACCTGAAGAAGGCCATCGAGGCGGGGAAGAGGGAGAAGGCCATCCTGAAGAAGCAGGTAGAGGAGAAGGGGAGGGTCGACCAGGGTATGATGGACGCCGTCGTCCGTCGCTACTAGGATGAGGAGCTCATCCCGTTGCTGGAAGAGACGAAGGAGGCGAACGTCGAGGAGGGGATGATGAAGATGAAGGCCTGGCTGGTGAACTTGTATCCCTCGCTTGTGGCCGATTTCCCCCAGCTGGACGTGTCCTTCGCAAGGAAAGAAGAGGAGTCGGGCGATCAGCCAGTGGTTGGTGGTCCGATGGGCGAACTGACGGAGACGTCGGCTTTGAAGGTCAGCGGCCACGGGTGAAGCGGTCGAGTCGAGGAGCTTGTAGGGCAAAATTTTGTATATCCGGCCTTGGGCCGAGCTTGATGTCCCTTTGTATAGTTGGCAAACAACAGCTTGTAAATAAGTTACATAAATGAAGTGCGAGACTTGTGCTTACTTTTGGCTTTCCTTGTTGGTTGTGCGGGTGTAGTTTTACGGGTATGAATGCCCCCCTACATTCTTTTGCCGACGAGCGCTGGGCCGGGGGAGCAGAATCTTGAGACGTAGTATGTCCGACTCGGGTTAGATGATGAGCTTCCGACAAATAAGGTAGCAAGTAAGATCGCCCGCGAATGCATCTGTTAGGTGGGGAAGAGGCGAGCAGCGGTTCGATCTAAGCCCGTTCACGAACATCTTCCGGCGGAGCTTTACAGGTTGGTTCCGGTTTGGATGTGAGATTGCAGTCCGGGCCCCAGCATTTGCATTGCAGGAAGAGTTCACTCCGGCGACACTGTCAGTCCGGTCTGTCATGCAGGTTGCCACGTTAGTGAGCAAGGATGTCTACGCATATGGTCGATGTGGAAGTCCGGCCCTGTCCATTGGTGGCATTGTTTCCTGGTCCGCATTAAAGGCAGTTGGGCGGGTCCGCGGTCCAAGTGAGGGGAAAAGGCGGGAATAATTTAGAAAACCCCGCTTCGAGATTCGAAGCAATCATTTCGAATCAAAGGTGGGAATATATCGAAGCGTCCCGACCGTTATGCAGATGATACGTGGCGGATGCGACTGCAGCTGTCAGTCGAGGTGTCAGAAGGCCTGGATCTTGGACGTGTGGCTGGACGTCCGCGGTTAGGATCGTCCGACGTGTCCTGTAAATAGGTTTGGGTGGTGACGAGTGCGAGTTTTCCACTTTCGAACTTCTGTGAGTATTTGCGATCGTCGGAGCCTCTCAGTGCTGGTGCCGTGGAAGTTGCCGTCGGAGATCGGGCCACCGTCGCGACACCGTCATCCAAGCCACCAGAATCGTACAGGTACTAGCTTTATTCTTTCCAGGAATGTCTTCGTCGTCTTCCTCTTGTTTGTCGGCGTCGGGGGAGGTGGGGCAGTGGGTTCGGAGCCGGGCGGGGGAGGGGAGCTCTGCCACGGGTACGGTGGAGAGTGCAGAGGAGAGGTCACCGGAGAGTCCGGATCGGACTGCGGGTGCTGAGTAGTCAGTGAGCTCGCCTCTAGTGTTCCAGAGGGATCTGAGGAAGGGGAAGGGGCCCAAAGCACCGACGTTGAAGCCCGCCACCCAGGCCGTTGTTACTGTGGCAGAGGCCGGAATCGTCCCCGACGAGATCTTGGGCGCTGTGTTGGTGGCGAAGACATCCGTCATATCTAACATCCATGTGTGGTAAATTATACCGCCCTACTCAGTCCGCCTGCCAACCGCGTCTGAAAATTAGCTCAATAAAATACCGAGGAAGATAACTTACCCCCGGCTTAGATGAGGTACTCCCCCTGCATCAAAGCTGGTTAGCATAACAAGATATTCATTCTCATATCATTTTTGCAATTACTCTTATTCTCCCCCTTGTTATCAATAATAATAATAATGTGTTGAACATAGATATTTAAGTTTATTCAACAAACAAAGTACACATTAAGAGTAGGAGAGACGCAAAATTTTTCAATCAAGATACTTGAAAATAATTCAAGATAATTTTTCTGCAAAACAAAGTTAGTAGATATATGACATGAATAATATACCATTAATAAAGGGTTTTCTAGGACCCTTAGGGCCTTAGGGCACAAAAACTCTATTCACGTCCTAAGTCGGACGGAACATAGACATAAAAATATGCAGCTGAAGAATAAACAAGTTAATCTAATTAACATGAAGTTAAACAATTTAACTTAGCCATAGGTACAAGACCCTTAGCCAAGATCTATGCCGACTCGGGATGGATCTGACCATCCCAAGAAGGATCTAAGCTACTATGATTAAATTAAACTAATGCTTAAAATACATACCCGGAATCTCGACCCTGGGGCAGGCGAGATGTTCCGCACCTTCTTTCGAGCCGCTCCCCATCCCACACCGAGCCGCTCTTCGAACCGCTCCGCATCCCGAGGCGAGCAATCCTCGTGTCCCCGAGCCAACCACGCGTCAAATAAAGTTACACGCGAGTGAAACCTTCGCCAAGATTTCGGATCTGAATCCGAACTCCTTTGCGGCTTTGCTAGAGCCCTCAGGAGTAAGGCAGAAATATATGGAGATAGAGAAATATTAATTTAAGCCTAGATCTGAGCATGCTCCAACATTTACGGGAGCCGCTCAGATCTGGAGTTTGGGACGAGTTTGGAGGAAGGGGGGAGGCCCCTATTTATACAGGTGGCGGACTCTCCCCTTTTCTCCACAACCGATGTGGGACTAAATTTGGAGTTAATCAAATTCAATTTAGTTTGCCTTTCACAAAGGCTAAACTTCCGTGAATTTTAACTCATTCACCGTTGAAATTCATGATTGATACAACCTATCAATACGAAGGGCGTTCAACGGTGAACGCATAGGAAAAAACCGTTCAATCCGAGTCCGTTTGACCCCTCAAACGTCAGTCCCAAAATCACCCAAATCGTGTGTTTCAACATGAACACAGCCGCTGCTGTTTACTGGGCACGAAGCCCTAGCAGTGCGGCCCACAACGTGGGCCCCATGAGCACAGTAGCCCACAGAGGGCGCATGCATAGCATGCGCCTGCGGGTGCGTGCCATGCATGCGCCCTGCGAGGCCAATCAAGGGGAACCAGCTGGCGCCCCGGTTTCTCCTTTTTTGGGCGATAGCTGGCGCCCAAGGCGCCAGCAATTCACGGCTGCCATTTGGCAAGGCCCAAAAAATGTCTGACCCTTTTTTTAAAAAAATTGCTTTAACATTTAAAGCTTTGGGTCTTTTACTTTTTGGGCTGCCATTTATCCTTTCTATTTAAACGTCTTTAAACAGACTTATTGGGCTCATTTGGACTCCGTTTTTGACGCGGTTTGAACATGTGTTTAGACCGGGACGTTCCCGTCATACATGCAACCTTTCCAATGTGTTTTTATCATTAAATATGGTCTTAAACTATTTAAGACACATTTAATCTCTTTTGCATCATATGCAAATAAGACACATTTAACCCTTTTAGACTTATGCTACAGACGGTCAAAATTTCTCCATGATCGAGATACTCATCTCGATACATATTTGACCTTGCATAAAGTCTCAGGACTTTACCTAAGTTAATATCTAATGTTTACTACATTATAACTTAGATAAATTATTACCAAACAGCTTACTGTTATTCTGAACAAGATGTTTTTGCTATTCACACAGAGATAAATAGCCTCGAGGGCATCATTCCTCTACATCTCTCACTTGCACTCAGGCCCATTTATCTCGGTATCTTATACCGTTTTTACACATAAGTTTTTCCGACTTCATGTGGTAGAGCCTTTGTGAGTAGATCTGCTAAAACCGTCTACAGTATTGACTTAAAGGGTTTCTATGTTCATGTTAGACCAACTATTTGAATCTCATTCAAATAATTCACTTGGTCTTTCGGAATCCATCCAGTTCATCGTACCTTACGATAATAATTTTAAATTAGTTACTGGTCGTTTCAAATGGCGCATATCTATTGCTGATAAAGTGTCAAACCTTTTGATTACTTTTGTCAAAATAAATGTTCCATCCCTTTGAAGCCTCGCATGTAATTTATACGCTCCCACTGACCTTAAAAATTTTCTTGCTAATTCATATAAGTTGGTTCGTCTAAATCATATTTAGAAAAACGAACTTATAAGTGAATGCTCCAATTTTCACGATCAACATGAGCGTTTACATCGAGTTTGGTCCGAGTAGATCTGTACACATCTGCTGGCGAAAACGGTTTCATGATAATCCGTTTATAGGAATTAGGATGAAAACCACTCTCGATCAACATGATTGTACTTCTTTACTTTCTTTCTGCACCAATCTTTCAACTTAAAGATTTACTTGCAGAAAGTGAGGAAACATTTTCCTTGGGCACGTAAACTAAATTCCAGAATTTATTTACGCACACGGACCTGTTCTTATTGCATCAGGTTATAAATCGGAGTTACTACTCCGAATTTCATCCCGGAAGTTGACTAAGTCATCATCAGTTATGATTTCTAACTCGACTCTTTGTCTCATGAGATTCGAGTAATTATACAACTTCCTTATGATTGATTTAATGAATATTTTATTGATAATGTCCTCAAAGAACATTATAAAAACCTAGGCATCACTATTTGGAACTTAACCCGGAGGGAGGACTTAACTCAGAGTCACTTGCTATGAATCGCACCAAGTCCAACTAAGTGTGATTCATACCTTTTAACACACCGATGTGTTAACAGACTTGACCTGAGAGAAAGTCGTATTTTCTTTTAATTACGCAAGATTTTATGTAGCTAAGTATTTGACCATTCGATCTAATCGAACCAGTTTAAATTCTTTTGTCATTTTGTTCTTTATTTTATCAGATTGTGTTTCATCAAGAACACGTGTCTTAATAAAATATACGAATAACTTATTTTGGTTAATCTAGACTCGAGTACATCGGTATGTACGAGACTGAGTTCGACAACTCATTCTCCCACTGTCTCACAGATGAGTATCAGCTATTGTATCTAAGAGGGTAAGACTCACAAGTGTCCGTAGACTTCATAATACGAGAGGTCAGACCCCTCTTTATGTGACTTGTGAAGCTTAGTCTCTCGATACGGCCTAGTCTCTTTTGCCATATAAGTTTGCTACTATCTTGTGTATTTAAATATTAACATTTAATATATACATACATACATACATATATATATATATATATATATATATATATAATCGTTATACACATTACTCATTGCTTCAGAAGCAAATGTGATGACATTCGTCAAAATGTGTTAACTTTTTGTATAACAATAATTACGAAATCATGACATCAAATATGTCACATTTTTGTTTCCTCCTCCTTATGCCTTTACTAATGATAAATTAAACTATTTAACTCGATTTACTTTCCGGAGTGCCTTCTTTCTTTTCTAAATCATATTTAGATATTAAATAACCCAACATAAATAAATAGCTATGCAAGCATCTCATGTATCCAAACGCCTGAGAGTTGCAATCTTGAGTGTAGCTCAAGAAGTTGCTTGTCTCAAGATCCAGTTGGGATACATAGTTTTGCACCGCTCATGCACTCGTATTCGACTCAAACGGTTTGATCGAATTCTCGAACTTTGCGGATCAAAATTGTTTATCCATACAACCTTGAGTGTAGCTTGACAAGTTGTAGGGAGAAACATACTTCGAATATCCTATATGTTCAAGCTGCCTCATATAGAGACGAGTGTCATGTAGCGTGAATTTATTTGTTGGTCCCAGAACTTAATGAAATCATATTTCTTAAGTCTGTTATTTAGAAGGTCATTTTAATATCAACGAGAATATAGTTTTAATTCTATCAATTAGAATGTAACTTGATATTCAATCAATTAACCTTTTGACCAGTTAACTTATTTCAATTAAAATATTATATTTTGATTCCTTTGGTAAACATAGTCTTGCCCTAGTTCAGCATATGTTCAATATTAAATATAGGTAGAATGGCTTTTATCTATCTATATCCTCCCACTACTTTTACGATCGTTTCAAATCTTAATAACGAACGACTTAATCGAATTAAATAATGTAACGACTGGTTTTCATGTATCTGGATTTATTATAATATAATATATGTTTTGGTGGATTTTCTCCTCATATGTGGTTTTCGTCTCCGTAACTTCCATTTTCAATCGTTTCGTCGTGTTTTCTCGTTTCTTCCTTAGGATCGTCGATTTTGGAGCAAGTCATTCGTGACGGGCTTCGTATTGGTCATATCTTACTGTTAGATCAAGCCTAGGAGTCTTAGGAATCGATCCCGGAGCCCCGCGCTCCGTATCGGAACTTTTGGTGCTTATTAGCCGGTGTAAGAAGGGGCACCGACCGACTAGATGACGATCCAGTCGGTCGGCAATCCTTCTTGGACCGACTAGTTGGCTTTCTAAATTATTCTGGAGTTACTGTTTATCGTTAGTCGGTCTAAGAACGTTGGTTGACCGTCTAGGTTGTAAACTAGTCGGTCGGCAATGCTTCTTTAACCGACTAACTCATCAACTATTTTTGACACTAGTTACTGTTCACTCTTAGTCGGTCTAAGAACGTTCATCGACCGACTAGATGTCAAACTAGTCGGTCAGTATTTGTTCTCGGACCGACTAACTCTTAGTTCAGGTTTTCGACTGGAGTTACTGTTTACACTTAGTCGGTCTGCGTTGTTCAACCGACCGACTAGATCTCAAACTAGTCGGTCAACAGTTGTTCTTTGACCGACTAAGCAGTGCAGGAAACCCTAGTTTTGCCCTAGCCGCCACCAAACTCTATAAATACCCCTCCAAACGTTTTCTTCTCCTCCCTCACGACCTAAAACCCTAATTTCTCCCCCATTGAGCCCCCATCTCCCTCAAACCATTAATCCTTCATCCCAAGCTCATCCTCCATCATCCAAACCCTCCCTCAACTCATTCCACCTCTCATCTTCCCCAAATCTCCATCAAATCCCCAAAATCCCCCAAAACCCTATTTCTCCAAATTTCTCCAATCATTTCCAGATCTGAACCCTAGGTTCCCCGGAGCGTTTCTTCCGTCGCCGTGGTTGCTCGGCGTTATTCTCCCGTTCCATACGCGGTAATACTCGATTCCTTTAATTTTAGCATAACCCACATTGACATTGTGAAACCCTAATAAAATGGATTGTTAGATGATTAGGGTTCTAATAAGAAACCTATTTAGGATCATTGTGCTAATAATTGTTTTGCCATAACAGTGATCCATTCCGTAGTTAGCTTGTGTGACGATCTTCATTGCTCGTCAATCCCGGTATCAGGCAAGTGAAACTTGCATCCCTTGATTTAGGCCATGTCTTAGGCCATTTACCTTGCTTTAGCGTAAAAGAGACTAGACGGTGAAAGGATAGCCGTTTAGACGCAATTGACCTAGCTTGACAACGAAGCTTGGTCCGTCACCTTCATCATGCTTGTATGTCACGTTTACTTTCCCTTAACGGTACGCGAATTAACTGTTCATGTCATCCATGCATCCTTAACTGCTGTTGCATTTTAACTGCCATGTTTAATTTCAATTAACGGTACGCGAATATGTTCATGTCATTGCATTTTGCCTGTCACGTTTAAATACAATTAACGGTACGCGAATATCTGCTCATGTCATTGCATGCTCGAATACTCATCGTGATTGCGTAGCTTCGCTACACACTTGTACTATTGGTCTCGGCTAGGCACCCACCTTGCGTGGGCACAATCCTATGCCAATTTCACTTTCTGGCTCGTGTTCCAGAAGATGAGCTCGACACAGCCTGCGGGCAATAGGGCACTCGTTGAGTGATCCCTTGTACATGATACTTGAACACAGCCTGCGGGCAATAGGGCACTCGTTGAGTGATCCCTTGTACTTGTTACTTGACATTACATGTCACAACAGCCACTTGCCACTTGTACTCTCCTTTACTTACTTGTTACCACCTTACTTTACTTGCCATGCACCATACTTTAACTGCTAGGTTGTTAGTTTATCTTTCTTTCCGTTTCCTTGCACAAGTCTTCCGACTTGCTGACATGTGCCCCTTTTCTCTTTTGGGTGACACATGTTAGAGCCCGAGCCCGAGTTACTTGCTGAGGACGGGGTGTTCGCTGACGCTGATTCAGGACCCGCGTTGATCGAGGACTACGTTGACACTGGGGATCAGTCATAGTGTCTTCGTTTATCTTTTGTTAGGCTGCTTAGTTGTCGGTGCGTGGCACCTAGTTTGATATTCTGTTATGTTTGTGTTGCTTTTGTTTGGCCTTGTTCTGGGCCTTGGACTCTTTCCTGTTAGCCTGGTGGCTTTTCTGTGATGTTGAATATTTTTGTGGACAAACTTTGGGATTGGTATTTCATATCCGTCTCTTTATTATTATTGTTGTTGTTGTTCCTTTTGCGATTACAGGGACCTGCTTATACTAAATTGACGCTTATCAGGCGTGCAGCTTCACAGCTCCACGTCTGAGCGGACCTTCTCACGTCTCGCCTCCATTTTAGGGAAGCGGGTCGTGACAAATAACTGGGTAAGAGATCCAATCACCCTGAGCCTAACAACCTTGAGTGTAGCTCAACAAGTTGCTTGTCTCAACGATCGGAAGATGACTCTTCATCGATCATATCAGATATGACCCTCTTAATCGGTTTTTACCCCTAGGCATTTGTGATCATGAGTGTGCTCATCCAAATCATAATGTCTAGTCTAGTCGGACCCTTGTTTTCATGTCTAGCCTGACTTGCTCCAGCGCTCGGTGTATTCATGACCCGTCGGTTTGGGTCAGGTCTTAAACTACATCATATGTATTTAAGAAATTGGTTTCTATAAGATTGCCATGTCACAGCTTGAGTGTAGCTCAACAACTGTAACACGGGTCCTATAGTTGCCAACCCGGCCCTAAAACAAGGAGGGCTAAAGCTAATCTTGAAAAAGATTATTAACGTATTTGACTTAGATATAGTCCAGTGTGCCATACAATCATGATTCGCGTCATTGCAGTCCAGCGGAACACAGCCAGGGAATTGGCCAAGCCAGGATCACTATCCCTTAGAGGGTGATCCAGCAAACTTAGCCAAGCACATTGACTGGATCATGGTCTATTGAATGAACCTTGTCATTTTTATATGCGTGCCATAGACTAAAAGCTTTTATTAACAACTAATTAATCCTATCAACTAGTTGAATCCTTAAATTCAAAATTTTAGGATTTGTTTAATAACTTTTATTAAATCCTTATCAACTATAAGGTTCATGTGCTATCATAATCGTTATTAGGATGTTAATAAATTTATTAACATCGCTAAAAGAGAAGCCCTTTAATGAGAATTAATTTCATAAAAAATTAGAGTTAAAAACCATTAAAGGGACTACCCTAATCAGGAATTAGGTTTTGGAGTTTGTTAATGTTTTATTAAAACATAGCATGTCATTAGAATTTATCTCATAAATTTTAGCGAGTTCTTTAATGGCTAACCTGAGAGGTTATTTTGTGTTATCAAATAAGGGACAAGATGCCATAGCCATTAACAAAAATTTACACTAGTTTAATCGCATAAATGAAAGTGTACAACTATTTAACAATTAAATAGACTAATGTTTATCAGATAAACAAGTTAAGCATGCATACTTAAATTTAACATTTAAATTTAAAAATGTGATTTTTAAAACGGTTTATTTTATCTCATAAAAATAAAAAGCTTGCTTTAAAAAGATCACAAAATTTTGCATTCTACTTAAAATAGTCATCGCATAAAAAATTTTAAACTTTTAAAATCGGTTTTAAAATTATCACATAAACTTTAAAACATCATTCTAAAAATTTCATGCTTAAAAATTTATCATATAAAATTTTTAAACATCTAAAATTATTTTAAATTTATCGCATAAATTTTTAAAGTTTTAAAATTAGTTTTAAAATTATCACATAAATTTTAAAACGACATTAAAAAATTTTCATGTTCAAAAATTTATCATATAGAATTTTTAAACATCTAAAACATTTTAAACTTATTGCATAAATTTAAAGAAACATTTTCAAAAGGGCTTCTAAAACATTTTTTTTAAAAAAATTATCTCATAACTTTAAAACATTTTATAAGGCATCTAAAAATATTTTAAAATTATCTTATAACTTTAAAACATTTTAAAAGTATTTTAAAAAGCATTTCAATGTTTAATAAAATCGCAGTGCTAGATCGTTACTCAAACCTAGGCTTTGATACCATTAAAGGGTTTTCTAGGACCATTAGGGCACAAAAACTCTATTCCCGTCCTAAGTCGGACGGAATATAGACATAAAAATATGCAGCGGAAGAATAAACAAGTTAATCTAATTAACATGCAGTTAAACAATTTAACTTAGCACTAAGGTACAAGACCCTTAGCCAAGATCTATGCCGACTCGGGATGGATCTGACCATCCCAAGAAGGATCTAACCTACTGCGACTAAATTCAACTAATGCTTAAAACACATACCCAGAATCTCGACCCTGAGGCAGGCAAGATGTTCCACACCGTCTTTCGAGCCGCTCCCCATCCCACGTCGAGCCGCTCCTCGAACCGCTCGCATCCCGATGCGAGCAATCCTCGTGTCGCCGAGCTAACCACGCGTCGAAGAAAGTTACATGCGAGTGAAATCTTTGCCAAGATTTCGGATCCGAATCCGAACTCCTTTGCGGGTTTGCTAGAGCCCTCAGGAGTAAGGCAAAAATATAGGGAGATAGAGAAATATTTATTTAAGCCTAGATCTGAGCGTGCTCCAACATTTACGGGAGCTGCTCAGATCTGGAGCTTGGGACGAGTTTGGAGGAAGGGGGAGGCCCATATTTATATAGGCGGCAGACTCTCCCCTTTTCTCCACAACCGATGTGGGACTATATTTGGAGTTAATCAAATTCAATTTAGTTTGCCTTTCACAAAGGCTAAATTTCTGTGAATTAACTCATTCACTGTTGAACTTCATGATTGATACAACCTCTCAATACGAAGGGCGTTCAACGGTGAACGCATAGGAAAAACCATTCGTCAATCTGAGTTCGTTTGACCCCTCAAACGTCAGTCCAAAAATCACCCAAAACGTGTGTTTCAACATGAACACAGCCGCCGCTGTTTACTGGGCACGAAGCCCTAGCAGTGGGGCCCACAACGTGGGCCCCACTCACGCGCAGTAGCCCACAGAGGGCGCGTGCATGGCACGCGCCCGCAGGCACACGTGCACGCGCCCGCAGGCGCAGGCGCGTGCCATGCACGTGTCCTGCGGGGCCAATCAAGGGGCGCCAACTGGCTCCCATGTTTCTCCTTTTTTGGGCGATAGCTGGCGCCCAAGGTGCCAGCAATTAAATGGCCAGGCCCAAAAAATGTCCGACCCTTTTTTTAAAAAAAATTGCTTTAACATTTAAAGCTTTGGGTCTTTTACTTTTTGGGTTGCCATTTATCCTTTCTATTTAAACGTCTTTAAACAGACTTATTGCGCTCGCTTGGACTCCGTTTTTGATGCGGTTTGAACCTGTGTTTAGACCGGGACGTCTCCGTCATACATGCAACCTTTCCAACGTGTTTTTATCATTAAATATGGATTTAAACTATTTAAGACACATTTAATCTCTTTTGCATCATTTGCAAATAAGTACCCTATCTAAGCTTAAATTTTTATTTGCATCAAAAATGCAATTTTCTCTTCCTTTGCATCAAATGCAAATTATTCTCCCTAACTAATTTCTACCTATTACTAGACGAAGGTCGCACTGAGTGTGTGACCCTACGGCCTGACCATACTACAGGTTGGGCTCGAAGCCCTATACGGCAGTGGCCACGAGCAGTGGTTGCCGTCCCTGTTTCAGAATCATCATAATGTGGTTAGCTCATCAACATAAGAATTTTCGGGACCACCCTGACCGTGTCTGTGATGAATTCTACAGTTTTAGTCTCTTCGTCTAAACTATGTCGTGTAGATCAAGTCAAGGGTACGGTCTAACTGTCAACCCCAATAACTTGACTTTGGTTAGTTTCTATCGATCTTTAGTCAACTAATGTTGGACTTCTTCCAACATACTCTGCACAGAGATTTTACTAAAGACCGAACTAACTCTACGACACTAACTCCCACTGACCAGGAGAGACGAATCCTCTCTCGGTCACTACTCTCCTCGTATGCTTCAAGTGACACCCAATCAAAGACCTTTCGACAGGCCTATCCTCGAAGCTAGGTCAGTGATCTAAGTGACACTGTTCACGCACAGGTTCGTAAATTGATCTCAAGTCAAAAGACTAACTTGCCTATCATCCCTAAGAGTTATCATTGACAGATTGGTCAATGTAACCATATGATAACTCTTGTGGATCGTTCAGTGAACTCATTCTCTAATGAGCACATGTGTCTCGTCTTTGACTTCGCCAAGTCAAATGATCATGAGATCATCGCCACCGCTAAACGGTGAAGACTTAAGACACAATGGTCTATTCGATGATTCGATATCCTTGTCTCGAAACATCTACGACCATGAACCCTTTTAGACTTATGCTACAGACGGTCAAACATTTCTCCATGATCGAGATACTCATCTCGATACATATTTGACCTTGCATAAAGTCTCAGGACTTTACCTAAGTTAATATCTAATGTTTACTATATTATAACTTAGATAAATTATTATCAAACAGCTTACTGTTATTTTGAACAAGATGTTTTTGCTATTCACACAGAGATAAATAGCCTCAATGGCATCATTCCTCTACAATTAATTCAAAGCATGTCATACCATAAGCATAAGTTTAAATCGTCACACCACAATAGGAGTTATTATAGACCAAGAACATTGTTTTCAAAAACCAAATAATTCAAACGAGTTCAAGATGTTCATCCATTCTTCTTCTCCTTCTTCAGTTCCTTGATCTCATCAAGGATTAAGCTCAGAGTCTTTTCGGTCATTTCATTGCTTGACGCCACAAACTCTTTAAGGTCATCCACCTTCTGGTTGAGTTCTTCAAACCCTTTTTCTTGAGAAAATTGTAATTTCCCAATCTTCTTCAAAAGCATGTCTTAAAGCTCAATGATGTAATCAGGCACATCCTCGGGTGGCGCTTCTTCTTCTTCTTCACCACTTTCATTCCCTTCTTCATCTGAATCAATAACAACATGTTTCTTACCTTTCCTCCTTGAGTTGAGCTAGCTTCTCGGACTAGCTTCTCTTCTGGAACATTTTGATCGAGGTCTTTGTGAAGTCCCATTCGGTCGAGTGTCTTTGATGACGTGGAGGTGATCGCTCCTTATTTTACACCTTTTTTCTACATGTTTTCATGTCATTTCAATCGCCCATATTGCATTTTCCACGATTATTCGACGATATCACGTTGCTTTTCACTATTTCTTGTTTTTGTCGTATTTCAGGAGATATGGAGCGATCTGGATCGAAAATGAGATCAAGGGACTTTCACGTACACCAGAGCGTCACCCACAGCTTATTTTAGAGGTTAGCAGTGCCAGAGGTTGAGCGGAAGAGGAAGAAACCCGATAGAATCGACGAGGAGGCGAAGAGAAGAAGAGAACAGCCCAGAGCAGCTCACTCGGCCGAACAGACAGTTCACTCAGTCGAGTAAAGGAGTGTGTTCGGCTAGGGGTGGTCAAAGATCCGATTAAACGATTGAATCCACCCGATTCTATCCGAAAAAGTAGATCGGATATCCGATCCGATGAAAGTGACTTGTTATTAATAAGCAGATCCGACCGATCCGTTTGAAACTGATTCAGATTCGGATTTTAGTTTTCATCTGACAGAATGTGATCCGATCCAATTAGGTTTTGAGCGGATTTTGTTATTGTCTAAGTTCATCCGAATATCCGATTCTCAATCCGATCCGATTGTTTTTCACTACTACCTAAAGGCCCCTAAATCAATACATCATGGCTTTTGGTTAAGAAGATTAACAGATTCAGTTGCATCCCCAGATGACTAGTATGAAGATATTACAAACAGAGATAGCTTCTTTATGTTATTCTAGCAATTTGTATTTTGTAAGGATATTTCGTTTCGACATTGGAATTGACTTCAGTGTTTAAAAGTTAAACTTTCAGAATTTAATGAAACGAGTTACAAATTGTGGCATCAATAAATTTAAAATTTCAATAAAGCTAATATTAATCCGATCCGAATCGTATCCGATCCGAAATTATAATCATCCGAATTTTCAGATTAACTTTTTTTATTAGTGGATGCGGATCAAATTTTTCATCATCCGATTCAATCGGATCGGATGGTGGATTGAGGCATAATCCGATCCGAATATTCGGATGCCCACCCCTATGTTCGGCCGAGTGAAACGGATACAGACCGCTGATTTTCATAGTTCATTCAGCCGAGCAAGAAAGTTCACTCGGCCGAATGGAGAATATCACTCGCCCGAGTGGTACTAGGATTTTTCTTTCGAGAAGCGGCCAACTTACTGGAAATTTGGAGAAGACCCACTCGGCCGAGCAAGATTGCTCATTCGGCCGAGTGAAGAAGCCCACTCACCCGAGTCAGACAGAGCGACAGACCCCAATTATCCTCGATTCTCTTTTTTTATGGGGTCTGTCACTCGGCCGAGTAACATCGTCACTTGGCCGAGTGGCGCTGTCCGACTGCTACACGAATTAGGTTTTTGGGCTGCGCAAGGGCAATTCTGTCAGGAATTTCTGGACGAATTTGACTTGTATTTAAACATAGTTTTATCCCTAGTTTTAGGAGAGACTTGAATTAATTTTTGACGGCTATTCCTTTTGTAAATCTCATCTGGAGATCATAGACGCGCAATTTGGTTTGTTCTTTCTTGCTAAAACTATTATTTTTTTGAATTGCTTTCTCTCTACAATGAATTGTGCTTTGATCTATTGCTTTATTTCTGAGATTTCTATGATGAATTGTGAGTAGTTTCGTCGTTCTAGGGCATGTGGATGAACCCAATGGACCCGATCTTTGAATTGTGATGAATGAATTGAATTGTTGCTAGGATTGAAGTAAGGTTAGGTTGTGATTGATTTATTACGAGTAGCTAGGAATTTCCATCGATTGGGATTTGCAAGAGATTAGATCCCAATTGATGGGAAGGCCTAGATATTCGATTTAGGTTTATAATTGAGATTTTCTAGATTTGGTTTGCAAGAGATTGGACCAAAGCTAAGATTTTTGTTATAAATCTATACTAATATTCGTTTGCAAAATATTGGACGAATACGAACTATCATAACCTAGATCGTAGCTCGAGTTTGCACGAGAGTGGGCTCGAGATGCGATTGGATGATGATGTCGATCTTCATGCTAGTGGCTTAGGTTATGATTTGCACGAGAGTGGGCCCTAATCTAGGTTGCTATAGGTCGGTAATAGCGCGAGAGCGTGAACTTGGTTCTACATTCAGTTGCGACTAGTTCACCTCAATTCAAGCCTTGCAACATTGAGATTCATGAACCACATGGATAAGTAACGATCCGTAGTGGGGATTTCCTATCCCTAGACGCTTTATTATATTGAATTCTATTTGCTATTTGAGCGATTGTAACACTATTACCAAAACCATTCCATTATTCCATCGATAGCTAGGTGATCAAAATAGAGTACTGTCAATTGTCCTCCCTGAGTTCGATACCCGCTCGTCACTACGCCGTGCGCTTGCGGTAAGACTACAGTCGTTTTTCGGGTGTATTTCTGGGCGCGACCAAGTTTTTGGCGCCGTTGCCGGGGAGGTGACGGTATTTTATTTCCTTTACTTAGTTATTTCTTTTCATCTTTATTATTTTCTCTTTTATTCCTCTATTGTGCTAACAATTCTATCGAGACTCTCTCTTTCTGTGCATGTACACGAGATCGAAGGCACACCAAGAAGATATATTATTTGATCCCGAGATCGAGCGTACGACAAGGAGACTTAGAGCCGAGAGGAGATTTGCTGTAGAGGAAGATCATATTTGCCCGACGGGAAATGCCAGAAGAGTTAGCGGCATGTATGGCTAGGCTTGTCTCCATCCGAGATAGGCTAAGGCCTAAGACCACCTCTACCACCTCTTCCATAGCCATGCCGGAATTGGCAGCCGACAAGAACTTCGAGCTTAAAACCAGACTAGTAGTATTGATGCAACAAGACCCATTTCATGATAACTCTCAAGAAAACCTGCACTACCATCTCCAATTGTTCTTGTCCAAGTGCGCCACTTTTCAAATGCCCGGCGTGTCGGCCGACGCTATTCGACTGTGCCTCTTCCTGTTTACTCTCCGAAACAAGGCATTATATTGGTTGAGGACGCAAGCCGAGGGGATCTTCACTACTTGGGATGAGTTGGCGAGCACATTTGTTAACAAATTCTACCCACCATCCAAGACTATCAAGATAAGAAGCGCCCTCGTGTCCTTCAAGTAAGGACATCAGGAAACTCTATATGAGGCATGTGAGCGTTTCAAGGATCTACAACACCAATGTCCCCATCATAGTATTGAGGCATGAGAGCTTGTGCATAGCTTTTATAATGGATTGCAACCAAGCACAAAGCATGTAACAGCCTGTTTTCATCAAGACAAACTATTTACGTATTTGACCAATTTTTCAATTTTTAAACTAATTTATAATGGTTTGTCAGGAGTTTTACTGATTTCAAAAATTTCTTATAAAAATATTTTGAAGTACCAGGCTAGTTATGGAGTATTTTAGTAAGATCGGATTTCATCAAATACTCAAAACATTTCTGATAAAATTCATTTTCAGTTTTTACCGTTTTGACTTAATGAATTTGTTTTCTATACAAATATCATCAAAACGATTTCAAACTTTTACAGTAACATTCAATGATCATTTAGGGCCTCCCACATTAATTTCGTAATTTTCTGAAGTCAAATCAATAGAGAACCCGCAAACCCGCTTTCTAAACGTTTTGGCCAAAAACTAGTATTTCCGTAGCTCAAACCCTGAAACGGACTTCGTATTCACGATCCTCGCGACGATATGATCCCGTGGGTATGTTTTCGTAATTTTTCGGACACGTTTACTAGTAGGGACAAAATTGTAATTTTGTTACAAAAAGAGTTTTCACTAATGACTTTTTAACCTCTCTTAATTACCTTAACCTAATTAATTATATTACCTCTAACCTCTAACCATATGATAACACGAGGTTCACGCAGCACCTCATATTCCACACTTAGTCTTACCCATCATAAATACCTACCTAATATAATCAATACCCTAAGAATTATTAATTATATCTAGTTATCTATAAGTTACATCCCATCTGCCTCACTCACCCAGGCCCGAACGAAACCCTACGGCAAACCTATTCCTTAACCCAAACACACGTAAGCTCTCAGGCCTCTCTCTCATATGTGTATTAGGCTAACCCTCCCTCAGCTTCACCCTAAACCCATGCAAACTCACGCACGAACCCAACACTCCCTCGAATGCCCCCACGGCTTCTCCGCCGCTCCACCGCCCCGAACGACGTCGTCAGCCCATCCCCCTTCGACGTCGCCCTCCGCCTGAGCCTCGACTGCCTCCCAGCAACCACGCTCGCCGTCCTCAGCGCCGCCCAGCGCCTTCGTGAGCCCGCCATCGCCGTTCACCGATGCAGCAAGGCCGCCGCCCCTCTGCTCCGATCGTCTCCGCCGCGACACCCCCTCAGAAGCTCCGCCCTGAGCTCCTCCGACTGAAGCGCCGCCACGAGACCACCGGAGTCGCTCGCCGCCGATGCTGCTCTGATGCGCCACCATTCCCTCCGCCTCCCGCTGTCGACGCACGCCGCCGATGCTGCTCTGATGCGCCACCATTCCCTCCGCCTCCCGCTGTCGACGCACGCCGCCGCGTCCGCCGTAACGCCGCCTCCGGTGCCCCTCCGCCGCCGCCACCTCGAGCTACGCCCCCACCGCCGTCTCCTCCGGAGCCCCCGAGCATGAGCCCCCGCCACCCCGTAGCTGCGATCGAAGGAGGAGCTTTGCGTGCGTAAACCCTCCCTGTCGCAAAAACGTAATTACGAAGATAAATTCGTATTTTCGATTTAATTAATTAATTAATAATAAGGTTTTACAGTAATAAATCTATAACTAATAATATAGGGGTCAGAAAAATGTGAGACTGTCTCCAGAAAATCAGAAATAACATTCTGGACCCAATGGCGCTAGTTTCACCTCAATCTGACGCTTGGTTTTTCCAGAATTAATTTTTAAGCCTAAAAGATAAATAGGTTATTTTCATTCAAAGACCAGTAACTTGCTATTTTCACGTAAAGTAATATATGATAAAAATATATGTTAAAGTACTCTTCAAGACGATCATTTTGACAGTTCATTTGCAACTTTCCGATGTAGATTGCATCCAGAATAAATCATTGAATAAATACGTACTTAATTAAAAAAATTAGTTTTTAAATTGATTTTAAGCTTTTAAAAATTATAAAAATTAGTATAATCTTCAGAAAAATATTTCCTCCTACGATAAAATTATTTTCCTTATATCTAGGCTATAGAAAAATTTAGAACACTTTTTGACAACGTTTCAATCGATTATAAAAATCGAAACGATCAGATTAAATAAATAGAAATAGGGTAGTCTGTAACTGATGAGTTTCTTGTGCTTGCAGGTACCAATACTCGTGCACCAGCATCTTTAAAAGTTCTAGCTCCAACCTCGTCTTACCACGACGATCCCAAACAGGGCAAGTCACTCTAATTCTAACTTTGGAAATCTGGATAGTGTACTCGTATGAACTTAGGACATGTCATCTAGTCTCAGAACAGCTATTGACTTGAACCAAGGATTAGAGACCTAATCAACTAGCGAACTAATCAATAGTGGAATGACCAAAGGATTAAATTGAGATAGTACACTTTTATGAAATTTGATATCATAGTTGTTGGACTTCAAATCATTGCTCGGACTAAATTGAGATAGTAAACTTTCATGAAATTTGATATCATAGTTGTTGGACTTCAAAGCATTGCTCAGGATTGATATTCTCTGTTGAGGCTTCTGCCTTGACTTTTCAGCAAGTAACTACCATATAAATGTATTTGATGTACTCATTGATGGATGTATTGTTGTACACATTGTTGGATGTACGAAATGATGGGCCTATGAGGCCATATGGATATGGATACGGACATGGATACTGATACGGTTATAAATGTGAAATGTGATACAACATGGGTTATGGGGTAGTCTTGAGCTACGCAGTGTGCGGGAGTGACTGGGTCCACCCTTATTAGTTAAGTTGTACCATCACCCTACAGGGAATGGTAGGTAGATATTTCGCGAGTTGCTCCGTGGGATGGGTGCACTTCTGGTTGCATATCGTACACTCGAGCTAAGACTGTTGCACTAGCGTGATTGATACCAAGGCCCATGAGGCCATATTGATACGAGCACTGATATGAACATTGGACTATGATAATACACGGGATACGGGGTAGTCTTGAGCTACGAAGTGTGCGAGAGTGACCGGGTCCACCCTTATTAGTTAAGCTGTACCATCACCCGGCAGGAATGGTAGGTAGATATTCCACGAGTTGCTCCGTGGGATGGGTGCACTTCTGGTTGCATATCGTACACTCGAGCCAAGGCTGATGCACTAGTTTGATTGCTGTATTGTGCTCATGGTTGTTTGTATTGTCGGAGCACACTATTGGGCCTTCAGACATTTACGGAGCACATTTACGGAGCACACTATTGGGCCCTTGCGGCATTTAAGATTGATGCACAGTTTGAGTGATGTTACACTAGTTAGTTGATACTATTGTCCAGTCACGACTACTATTATTCGACGGACTAAGTCGAGACTACTCGAACGTGATAGAACGGTTTAATAATGAGCGGTCTTGAACTACGACTGAATCAGTGTCTAGAAAGGAAATGGGAAGGGGGTTGGTCAACCAATGGACTTGTTCCTGCGGTCTTTGAAGTGACCTGTGCCTTCAAGCCCTGACTGACTGGCTGATTTGGAAGTTAAGTTAGACTTCTTATTATTAGGCCCGCCTACACTATTAGATAGCCAAACGACGCTCATCTTTTCTTAAGAATTACTAGATCAATCTATTGTCAACCCATTGGTCAAAACATTGTTAACCTGGTTGTCTTACTATTGCCAGTAGTCAAAATATTGTTACTACCACATGCCACGCCACAGTAGTTACTTTTGCACTTGTACAATCATTTTTTATGCATTACATACCATACCTGAGCAGTTACCAGTACTTTAATTATTCTCTTACATACCTGTCAGCTCATACTTTACTTTTTTCTTACCTATCTGATCATCTTTTGTTTACTATAATCTGTTCCATACTTTTGCACTACTTTGTTTCTATTGCTAGAATTGTTGTGACTTACCTACGGTTCCATCTCTGTGGCACCACAGACGACGTACATATGGAAGCAGATGCTTTAGAGTTAATAGCGCCAGAATTTGTCCATGAGTCTGCAGCTTCAGAGTTGTTTCCAGTCGTATTTACTTTCCTTCATGTACGCTTGTTGGACCATTTTTGTACAATATGGATGTAATAATTGGACACTATTTGGGTATTTTTGTACATCTCTGCATCGTGGCTATTTTGTTTTCATTGGTTAATTGCAGGACCTGCGCAAATACCAAAAAGTAACGGGCCCGGGAATCAGGACGTTACAAAGCAAATAATTGATGCAAACACCAATGGCGCTATTTTGTCAAAGATGCCGGATGATGCTATGGCCTTGCTTGAGGAGATGGCCTCGAATAAACAACAATGAGCCGACGAGAAGGGACATTCTTCTTCATCCTTGAAGCCGGCATGCATTTATGAGGCAAAGGCCGTAGCGGAGCTCTCTACAAAGTTTGATTATCTTCACAAGGTCGTGGAGAGATTGGAGAAGTTGATTAGTGAACCGCATGGAGCCCCCACCGTTTCTACACCGGGAGGAAGCATGAGCGATTGGCAAGACCAAGCTTAAGTTATGTGTGTTGGAGGAGAGCAAGGAGAAGGAGCTACAGAGCAAGTTAAATATGTTGCAGGAAGCAACGGTTATTGGACAAACCCGGCCATGAGAAACCACCCGGGATTTTCATATGCTAATAATGATGGAGCCCTGAATCCACCACCGCAACAACCACAAGACCGACCTCCACAACAGCCGCAATATCAACCAAGAGGGCCCCAACAACAAAACTTCCCACCGAGGCAACAAGCGGGGCCATATAGACCACCGGGATACAACCAAGGATGGAGGGCACCGAATCCACCACAAGCACCGCCAAGGTCGAAACATGAAGCGAGGGTTGACGAATTCATGGTCGAACAAAAGAAAATAAATGCTAGATTGACGGCCCAACAAGACTCCCTCAACACCGTCGTGGCACAATTATCGGAGCAATTAGCATTGCTCAATAAGAACACTCAACAATTATCGGCTCAACCGAAACAAAACCCACGGAGCAATACCGGCCACATAAATACGATTGTGGCGGTAACTACAAGGGGCGGAAAGGACATTACCTCCGTCATGATTCAAACCGAGGAGCCAGGGAAGAAATTTTGGATGACAAGGAGCCGGTCAATGAAGAGGAGGGCCCAAAAAAGCCAAAAGACAGTGAAAAATCTGAAATTGATAAGCCACAAAAGGATGGCAATTTACATACCGCAGGTACCCTTCCCACAACAGTTGGCGAGGGCAAAGATTGAGAAGCGGCTCGCCAAATTTCTGGAGTACTTGCGAGGAGTGAGCTTGAATATTCCTTTCTTGGATGCTATTGTAGAAATCCCGCCTTATGCTAAGTTTCTAAAAGACTTGATTACGAAAAAGAAGCGAAAGGAGAGGATAATGCTCGCCGAGCAAGGTACGTGGTTTACCCGGAAGGAGAAAGCGCCTACAAAGTTTAAAGATCCCGAAAGTTTCCGAATTCCTTGCACGTTTGGAGGAGTCCCACTTCAAAAGGCTTTGGTAGATTTGGGAGCAAGCGTGAGCCTCATGCCCCTCACAATGTTTAAGAAATTAAGTACGGAGACCGACCTAAAACCGACGGACATGAAGATACAACTCGCGGACGGTCGGTCACTAGGCCGGTTGGGATTGTGGAAGACATACCACTTCAAGTACCGGGCGAAATTTGCTTACCGTGCGACTTCGTGGTGATGGATGTTAAGGAGGAGGGTGATACGTCGCTAATTCTTGGACGCCCCTTCTTGGCCACTGTCGGTGTGATAGTTGACGTGAGGGAAGGAACATTGTCCTTGAACGTCAGAAACATTGAGGTCGAGCTTCACATTCCTAAGGCGATGAAGCACATGCCTTGGCCGGAGGACGTCGATTACGTGGACCTCCTCGACGAAGTCATTGATGATGCCATGCCATTCGTCATTAGAGCTAAGCACGATGACGGCTTCGAAGAGGGCCAATCTTCTAAAGATGGCGAGATGATGGGAGACCTGCCGGATCCTTCTATGGACGATGACAAAGACGACACTGATATCGTAAAGATTAGAGAGCTATGCAAGCGCTCTACGGCAAAGAATATGAAGAAATCCCCACTGGACAAGAAATTATCGCCGCCGGCAAAGAAAAAGGACGGTAAAAGCTCAAGCATAGGAGACTCATCCCCCATTACCATCCATGATGAAGGGGAGCCGAGGAATGCCTATGAACATCAACAACTCAACCCAAGCGGCCTTCCCAGCAAGTTTGACGCGCGCATCTCACATGCGCTGAACATCGAGCATTAAACGCGTATCTTAAGGGGTCGAGCTCAAGACCTTAAACGAGCGCTTGTCGGGAGGCAACCCGAGGGGTTTATCTTATTTTTAGATTGAATTTTTCCTTTTATTTTTGTTTTAGATCTTTGTTAGTGTTTAGAGTCAAGAGTCGATGAAAATCCTGACAATAGGCTCTAATTTTCATGACAGGAGATGGAGAACAAGGAACCATTTGAATGGAGGACGACCATGGCAACGGAGAGCGCTCCAGGAATGCGCTCAGGCTTCAAGAGAAGGAAGAAACTAACGGAAAGAAGAAAACAGAAAGTGGAGCAAAAACAGAGAGTCGGAGCTGAAATTAGCAGCCCACTCGGCTGAGTGACTTAGTCATTCGGCCGAGTGAAGACCCTACTCGGTCGAGTAGGGTACTGATCAGGGAAGATTCTGAATCTGTAATTTATATGCCACTTGGTCGAGTGACTTTGTCACTCGCCCGAGTGAATCAGACACTTTTTAGCACTTAAAAGCTCTGAGTGTCCTTGCCACTCGGCCGAATGACCTTTGTCTACTCGCCCAAGTGGTAAGAGACACTCGCCCGAGTCGCTACTTTTAGGAAAAAAATCTCGAAAAATTTTAAACTGAGCCGCTCGGCCGAGTATACGCATTACTCAGCCGAGTAACTTATCCTATATATTCGAAATGTCACGGCCCAAATCCCGAAAATTCCTAAAATCCCAAATTTCCGCCCGAGCTTTTCGACTTCCCCCGCAATCGCCCGAATCGCCCTCTCCTTCACCCGAGCCGCACGGACGCCGTGTCCGAGTCAACGACCCCGAGCCATCGACCTCACCCTCTGACCACCGCCTGCGTCGCTTCTCCCCCCGTCGTACGTCCCCCATTTCGCCCAATTTCCCCCTTTCCTCCAGTTCTCCACTTCGTAAGCCATATTCCGTCCCAAATCCAAATTAATCCCTATATATCTATTACTCTTGATCTTACCCCACACTTATTGGTTTTCCTTGCTGATTTGTGAATTTGTGTTTCAGGCTAGCTTGGGGGAGATACATGAGGTGATTTGGAGCTTCTCGGAGGAGGCGATTCTCCGCACGCATCCATCGCTTGCACTCGCGTCGTGTTTGGGTACACTCGTTCCTCTTATACAGCACTTCGCATTTGGGTAGGCGCGTTTCACGGCTCACATGCTACCATGCACTAGAGCATGTTCGCGGGCGCCCGCCTTGAAGCGAAAGAGGACCAGCGAGCCTGGCTCCTCTTCTGCTAGAGCGGACTCCCCGCCACCTAGCCCGTCACCACCCACACTTCTGCCTCCTACCGCACCTATTCCACCTCACAGCCCGCCACCACTTTTGACACGATGAGGATTACGTTTAGAGATGACGCGCATCGCGCCAGATTTTAGCGTATCTCCCATCGTTCGATCGTACCCTCTAGGTTTGTGCACCTTGCAGATTTCGAGTGCCTAGGGGTACTTGAGGGCCTACTCCAGTTGTATGACAACATAGGGTGGCATGACTTTTTGTCGGTATCGACGGATACCTTCGTCTGTCCGACAGTAGAGGTTCTGAGTTCGATTCGTCGGACTCCTGGGGGATGCTCCTTCCGACTGATGGATCGTGAGTGCGAGATCACTCTCGATATGCTCCTAGCCTACTTTCAGTGGTCTCCAGTCCCGGACCCAAACCGAGCCTATGGTCCTACGCACATCCCCCCACCATCATTTGACACTCACGTCTTCTGGACACGTATCACAGGATCGCCTCTCGCCGTTGACCCTAGCCGGGCCAAGGCCTCCGCTATCCTCCACCCATGCCTTTGCATTGCACAGCGCCTCATGGTGACCACTTTCCTAGCGAGGTATGAGCCGGGGACGATGTCGACCCCTGAGATTTACATACTCTACGGGATGACTCGAGCGAGGGCCTTCGAGAGAGGTGTAGACGTCTTACTCCTCGCCATTCAGATTGCCATAGCTAGTTGGTTTTTAGACCGCATCGTTATCTCTGTCGACGCTAGGACGCCTATCTGTTGTGACTGTTTGATTACTCTTCTAGCTTCCATGTGCAGAGTGGACCTTCCAGCTGGCTTGCTACGACCCTCGGGCCCCACTTCCCTTTCAATTGACGTTATGGCCCGCATGAGGATGCTGTGTCCTCATGGTCAGCACCACTGGGTATGGCTGCACGGTCCTTTTGGTGTAGATTACATGGTTCTATTGAGCCCAGCTCGGACTCATACTGGACCCGCAGGAGTGGAGTGGATTCTAGCGATGGATGTTCTCATCCCTGCTGCGTACGTGCTAGAGTCTGAGGGTGCTCAGCAGGAGCCCCACCTTCCACCTCTGGACCCGGAGATCCCTCAGCCTGCACCTGATTTGTCTGCATCTTCCGACACCTATGTCCACACTTTTGTCAGTGTTGGGAGTACACTTGCTGAGTCCACCACCTCCTCCTCCTCCGTGCCGATGATTATCGATCCCATTTCTACTGTGAGCCCAGAGCGTCCCACCACCATTATTGAGAGCGGCGAGCCCTCTTTCGCTTCCGCAGTGGAGACCCTGTCCACTTTCTTATTCTCGACCACTAGGGAGTCATTTTCTGCACACTTCACAGCCTCCCCAGTCGTCGACCCTTCTGTCTCCACTGCAACTGTCTTCACCGAGAGTGTCGTGACGTCTGTCCCCATTTCTGTGTCACCGACCTCTTTGACCTCCTCGCCCGCTGTCACCATTTCTGCCTCTGCTGCTGCTCCCTCTTCCTCGACCATTCCTGCGTCTCAGCCTCCCACAGAGGCTGAACGAGTCCTAGTGAGCACAACACCTCAGCCCCACCCTGTAGTTGCACCAGTTGTTTACGGTAGCCGTGTGAGACAGCCCTGTTCCTCACCTGTTCGTCCCTATGCTCCACCGCCCCCCAACAGCCTAGTTCAGCACTTGCGTGCTCTAGAGGGGCCCGTTAGTGGGCTCAGAGGATATTTTCGGGATCTCTCCGCTACCGTTAGTGCTGTACAGTCCCGCGTCGCTTTACTCCCTGGTATTCAGGCTAGCCTGAACCAGATTCTTGCGCGACTGTCACAGCAGCCACCTGCCACTACCCGTCCCTCTACCCATCAGCCACCTCCACCACCACCTCCTCCACAAGATGGTGATGGTGCTCCATCGCCCATTTAGGAACACACTGGATGCCTCCCATACTTTTGATGCTGCTATGCTTGATATCATTCTGCCTGCTGATTTTGCACCCCCTCCTCCACACACATTTTGGTCAGTTTTTGCTCATATTTGTCTATATCATCTTGGGAGAGAGGAGGTATTTTTGGGGACACATATATTGCACGATCTTGATCTCCGCATGCATCATTTGCAATTACATCTCATTTTTTTCATTTTTCATCTTTTATCATGCATGCATCCTCACCCACCCCACCCATATCATATTTCTCAGTGTGCCACACTTTGCACATTGAGGACACTGTGTCGTTTTAGCTTGGGGGAGTGAGTGTCTCACGCACTTTTCATTTTCTTTATTTTCATTTTCATTTTTTCCACCTTTCTTTGTTTTACACTTGTTTTCACCCACTTTTTTTATCTTTTTTCTCATGCATCACATTTTCTTACTTTTTGTGTGTGCTTCATATGTATAGTAGTTCTTATTTTTCTTTTATCCTTATTTCTTTAATTTTTTGCTAGAGATGAATTTTCTTTGATGACGACGACGTGGAATTAGCTTATCTCTATATGCATATTATCTTGTCATGCCATCGTTTTTATTTCAGATATCATATGTTATGCTTTGCTGTGCATTCGAGATAGTAACCTGCACCTTCATATATGAATGTGAATGAAATTCTACTATTAGCCGAGTCTGATGATTTTTATTGTATACTTTTCATAGAAAACACACCAAGCTTCACACATTGATTGCCTATATTTAGAGTACTGCTTTGTTGTCTGATATCACTTCTTATTGCATGAAAATTGTACGCTTCACTTTTAGGTTGACTGAATGTATGCTATGTTGATATAACTGGATTAGTTTACTTTCTAAGTTCAAACTGAATAGATTATATTACTCTGCTGAAAGTTGCCGTGCACATTCTATAGAGTGAACTGAGCGTTACATACTTTTCTTTCTCCACATATCTTGAACATCATTTCTATACCTAAAATCGTTGGTGAATCTCCCTTTAGCGAATCTTATATTGACATATCCCCTTGCTATAAAAGTCCATGCTCCAACACCCCAAAATCGAAAAAAAATAAATGTATATCTCCCTATCTTTTGATTTGGGATCCTTATTGTATATATTGATTTAAAAAAAGAAAGAAAGAAAAGAAAAAAAAGAAAAAAAAAGAAAAAAAGAAAAAAAGAAAGAAAGAAAAGAAGTTCATACACGATCCCATTTCATTTCTTCCTCTCTTTCTTCCCTCTTTTATTTTTCATTTTTTAAGGAGCTTCAAAAATGGGGGAAAGTCTTATTGTTTTATCTGATGCCACCACGCTTATGGATAAGCTTGGGGGAGAGGATCCAATGATGTGTGAGAGTGTGACTACTTGTCTGTGCATGACAACCTAAGCTAGGTAATTTTCTACACTCGGGGAGATTTCTAAAAGTATTACGAAGTCCAGGAATTGAGATTTGGCATGCATTTCATGAAAACCACTCCTTTCTATTCTTATTGCTTCATATTGTGTGATAGCTCTTATACTCCAAATAGAAAAGCTATCAATTGAAAAGTGTGCGGTCTATGATTATGTATATTACTTTAGATACTATCAATTTATATTCTTGGGTTTCTATATTGAATGCATCCTTATATGACCATGATATCGAGATAAAAATCCTTGGCATGTTTTTTATTTGTCGTATGCTATTTGAGTAAGCAAGTCCACGTCATGAGAAAATGATCTAGCACCTCCCTCTTCTTTTTCTTTTCTATCTTCTTTTTCCTTTTTCCTTATTTTTACCCGTCGGGTTCGCCTTTTACTCATCTTCCTCGAAAACGAGTAAGAGGTAAGCTTGGGGGATTTTGATCGCTCCTTATTTTACACCTTTTTTCTGCATGTTTTCATGTCATTTCGATCGCCCATATTGCATTTTCCACAATTATTCGACGATATCGCATTGCTTTTTACTATTTCTTGTTTTTGTCGTATTTCAGGAGATATGGAGCGATCTGGAGCGAAAATGAGATCAAGGGACTTTCATGCACATTGGAGCATCACCCACAGCTTATTTGAGGGGTTAACAACGCTAGAGGATGAGCGGAAGAGGAAGAAACCCGATAGAATCGACGAAGAGGCGAAGAGAAGAAGAAAATAGCCCAGAAGCAGCTCACTCGGTCGAACAGACAGTTCACTCGGCCGAGTAAAGGAGTGCGTTCGACCGAGTGAAACGGATACAGACCACTGATTTTCATAGTTCATTCAGCCGAGTCAGAAAGTTCACTTGGCCGAATGGAGAATACCACTCACCCGAGTGGTACAGGGATTTTTCTCCCGAGAAGCGGCCAATTTACTGGAAATTTGGAGAAGACCTACTCGGCCGAGCAAGATTGCTCATTCGACCGAGTAAAGAAGCCCACTTGCCCGAGTCAGACAGAGCGACAGACCCCAATTATCCTCGATTCTCTGTTTTTTATTGGGTCTGTCACTCGGCCGAGTAACATTGTCACTCGACCGAGTGGCGCTGTCCGATTGCTACGCGAATTAGGTTTTTGGGCTACGCAAGGGCAATTCTGTCAGGAATTTCTGTAGGAATTTGACCTGTATTTAAACCTAGTTTTATCCCTAGTCTTAGGAGAGACTTGAATTAATTTTTGACGGCAATTCCTTTTGTAAATCTCAGCTGGAGATCATAGATGCGCAATTTGGTTTGTTCTTTCTTGCTAAAACTATTATTTTTTGAATTGCTTTCTCTCTACAATGAATTGTGCTGTGATCTATTGCTTTATTTCTGAGATTTCTATGATGAATTGTGAGTAGTTTCGTCGTTCTAGGGCATGTGGATGAACCATATGGACCCGCTCTTTGAATTGTGATGAATGAATTGAATTGTTTCTAGGATTGAAGTAAGGTTAGGTTGTGATTGATTTATTACGAGTAGCTAGGAATTTTTATCGATTGGGATTTGCAAGAAATTGGATCCCAATTGATGGGAAGGCCTAGATATTCGATTTGGATTTATAATTGAGATTCTTTAGATTTGCTTTGCTAGAGATTGGACCAAAGCTAGGATTTTTATTATAAATCTATACTAATATTCGTTTGCAAGAGATTGGACGAATACGAACTATCATAACCTAGATCGTAGCTCGAGTTTGCACGAGAGTGGGCTCGAGATGCGATTGGACGATGATGTCGATCTTCATGCTAGTGGCTTAGGTTAGTGTTTGCACGAGAGTGTGCCCTAATCTAGGTTGCTATAGACCGGCAATAGCGCGGGAACGTGAGCTTGGTTCTACATTCAGTTGCGACTAGTTCACCTCAATTCAAGCCTTGCAACATTGAGATTCATGAACCACAAGGTTAAGTGACGATCCATAGTGGGGATTTCCTATCCCTAGACGCTTTATTTATATTGAATTCTATTTGCTATTTGAACGATTGTGACACTATTATTAAAACCATTCCATTATTCCATCGATAGCTAGGTGATCGAAATAGAGTACTGTCAATTGTCCTCCCTGAGTTCGATACCCGCTCGCCACTACGCCATGCGCTTGTGGTAAGACTACAGTCGTTTTCCGGGTGTATATGCGGGCGCGATCAGGAGGCTAAGAAACATATATGGGCCGTTTCTCTTCTCCCGTATTTATCATCTGATGAAGATTCGTCTGATGTAGAATCATCGCTTTGATGAAGGCTGCATAAGCTTCTTTCCTTGGTCGTCGATGTTTGTTCCTTCTATCGCTCCTCCTTTCATTGTTCTCTTTGTTCTTCCCACGATCTTTGGAGTCTCAGTTGTTCTTCTCCAAGGGACCATCTCTTTTCACGTGCCCTAATTTGTTGCAACCAAAACAAATAGTATTATTAGTAGGACGAAATGAGCGTTTACCATACTTGTAATAAAATCTTTGAAGTTTTTTGAGACAAAATCAATGTGGTCTTCTTTGTCGGTATAATTGGAGTCTTCTTCTTGAGCTTTGAACGCTAGGTTCTTTTTCTTTGGCTTCTCTTCTACCTTCTTGTCTTCTTCAAGTTCTATCTTATACGCCATGAGATTTCCCATTAGTTCTTCAATGGTAAGATCCCTCACGTTGTGACCTTCTCGAATGGCTGTCGTCTTCCCTTTACATTCGGGTCTGAGAGATCTTAGTATCTCCATTACCTGATTATACTCAGATAATTTCTTACATAGACCTACGAGCTCATTAGTGATGCTAGTAAAACGAGTATTCACATCGTTGATATTCTCGCCTTGTTCTATTTTAAAAGATTCAAATTTAGAGTGCAAAACATTTATATTGGACTCTTTTACCTTTTCGGTTCCTTCATGACTTACCTGAAGAGTATGCCATATCTGATGTGCTGTCTCACATTGAGAGACACGATTGAATTCATTACCTGACACATCGTAAAATAATGCGTTCATCGCTTTGGCGTTGAGGTTGGCCTTCTTCTTTTCGTCGACAGACCATTTTCCGGTCTCAACTTCAGTGGGTGCTTTGTATGGATCCTGGGTAACGGTCCATGCTTCAATGTCTAGTGACTCTAGATGAGTCTTCATGCGTATCTTCTAACTTGTGTAGTTCGTTCCATTGAACAATGGTGGTCGCATGGTGTTGAGTCCTTCAGAGTGGAAAGATGTTGATGCCATCGCCTTTCAAGCCTTTCTCCGATACCAAGTGTTGGATCCTGTGGATGGCAAACAACACTAGAAAGTGGGGTTGAATAGTGTTGTTCAATTAATAAATTTTTTTCAATGTTGGTTATAACACAATTTTATCCATTCCAATGTTGCCTAAGAAACCAAGTAGAGTGATCTACGCTTGGTTCTTAATCAACAAGTTAATATAAAAAGATAAGTAAATAAGATTACAAACAAGTAGATCTTTACACAGCGGAATTAAAAAGGTGATCTTTGCAATTATATAAATGAAGAATTACAAAGATAATAATATTAACAAATAAATAAAAGAATGCTTGTACAGATAATTAAACAAACACAGAAAGGCAAACACAGGGACAAGCGATTTTTATCCTGGTTCCCCGCAACCTGGGTACGTCCAGTACCCGACCAATCCGATGCGAGATTTAATCTACTATTGCCTTGGCAATACAATTATCTAACTCCACTCGTTAGGATTTCTAACGACCCAGCCTTAACTAGGATTTTCCAACCACCTAGACTTGACTAGGATTTACACCGTCCCTTATCACAAAGGAGAATCCACAAAGAAACAAAGTTCCAATTCACCACAATATTGGTGGAGATTGGTTTACACCCGAAATTCTATAGCCAAGATAAATATTGCAATTGTGCGTTAAGTGGCTAAAAGAATTTAAATGGATCTTTAGATCACACAAAGAATATAAAATGATTCGATGTGATCTAGATCTCTTGTTTTCAAAAATCCTTTCAAGAATGAAAAATAAAGAATAATGTATTTTGAAAAACAATTTAAAATAACCAAAATAAAAATGGATCTCAATAAAAATTCAGAATTAGAACTTGAGATCAGAAGTTAAAAACAGAAATTGGCTATAGCGTTGAGAGCAATGAGAGCGATCCGATCTTAAGAAGAGAATTTTAGCTCAAGAATAATAGAGAGATTAAATGTTTTAGAAATGATCTCAAGGGCTCTATTTATAGAGTTTCAGAGGTGATTTCAAATTTCAAAACGTTTGACTTTCAGTCCAATCAAAAACAGAAAGTAGAGTAAAATCAGGAAATCAAAACGCATAAGAAATCAACAGCTGGTAGTCGACTCCCTATTGAGGTAGTCGACTCGCAGAGAATTTCATTGAAAAGTTCTGCTTAGTTGATAGTCGACTCCTTTCTTTGGTAGTCAACTCCCAGAGCATTTTCACTGAATCTTAGCTAGGAAAAAATATGTAATCAACTCTTGAGTGTTTGTAGATTGACTACTAAGATTTAAATCAACTAGCTAATGCTCTTAAGAGTTTTAAAAAATATTTAAAAAGATTTTGCTTCGAAATCATTCTTGTGTGTGTGCAATATTACTTGGCTTTAACATAATCCTAAAAAAATCAACTCACACACTAGACTAATTCGATAGCGGAACATAATTCGACAGCGTCGGCTTCAGAGACTTCTACGCAGAGTTGAAGATCAAGCTGCACTTTGCCTCCGTCGCCCATCCTCAGTCTAACGGCTTGGCTGAGTCAGCCAACAAAAGCATCCTTGGGTCCCTACGGAAGAGAATAACTGGGCTTGAAGGAACTTGGCTGGACGAAATCCCCAGCATATTATGGTCGTACAGAACGACCCACAAAACCTTGACGGAAGAAACACTGTTCATGCTGGCTTACGGATGTGAGGCCATCGTCCCCGTCGAGGTCAATGAGCGACCGCTTCGTCTCCAATACTATGACGAAGAAAGAAACTCAGAGGGCCTCGAGCTTAACCTACAACTGGTGGACGAGATCCGTGAACAGGCGTTAGCGACCCACATCGAATAGAAGGGACGCATGGCCCGCTACTTCAACTCGAAAGTCCCCGAATGCAGCTTCCGTGTAGGAGACCTGGTGTTACATAAGGCCTCTTTCACTCCCGAGATCCTCAAGCAGGGGAAGCTCGCTGCAAAATGTGAAGGACCCGACACGGTGATCGATGTACTCGGTACTGCCACCTATCGACTCGCTACTTTGGATGATAGGGAACTTCCTCACCTGTGGAATGCGAAACATCTACGAAAGTATTATCAATGATTGTACTAAAATGGTAAAATAAATGTTCATTTTTAGCCTATACATTTTCGTTATGAATGCAAAGTAGATCGTTCTTTTGCATTAGTCATAACACTCTCGTCAGTCGTAAGTCGAAGGGCCCTCACCCCTCGTCGTCGAACGACCTTCGTTGGCCGTAAGTCGAAGGGGCCTCGCCCCTCACCACCGAACGACCCTCGTCGGCCGTAAGTCGAAGGGGCATCGCCCCTCACCACCAAATGACCCTCGTTGGCCGTAAGTCAAAGGGGCATCGCCCCTCGCCATCGAATGACCCTCGTTGGCCATAAGTTCAAGGGTCCTGGCCCCTCGCCATCGAACGAGCCTCGTCGGCCGTAAGTAGAAGGGGCCTCGCCCCTCGCCATCGAGCGACCCTCTTGCCCTTCCCCATGGGGTCTTTTTCATCAACTCACCCCCTATTTGGAGACCCCTCCTCCTTACGGAGGGCATCTCCCTCTTCTGGCCGACTCCCCCAGTCGGCTCGATGACGACAGAATCGACATCGACCACCTCTGACGCCACTGCAACCATGACGGAAGCCAGGGGGATAGGAGGCCATGCGAGAGCTTGGCTGGAGACCTCCCTCGAAGAAGCTTGGGAAGGAGGCCTCTGCCTGGTCTCTCTCCCTTCGGAGGATGAGCTCTGGTGGACGTGGAGGGGGAGCACCCGACCGTTCGACCGTCTTCTTCCTCTTCCGCTGCTCCCTCCAGACGCGGTCCAAGCTGGACTCGCCACTATGTCGACTGCCGTTGGTCATATCTGTAGACAACGAAGATAATTATTGTGAGTGGCGAAGAGAAAGGTATCGATTCGAGATACCTTACCCGGGCTCCATAGAAGAATCTTTATCGTGTGGTCATCCACCAAGTAAAGAATCGACCTGCCTTGTCTCAATCGATTTAATAGAGTCTTCACTACCTCGGCCTTGCTCGACGACAACCTGGCTCTGACTTGCTCCAAGAACAGACGAGACTCCCTCAAAGCTCAGGGTTCGGAGAACTCTAGCCATTAAGCAACGGTCCTAAGTCAGGTAGAGCGACGAACACGAAGGTGTTCGTCTACCCAGGGTTGGAAACTAGGAGGTCGTATATGAGCCTCGTGCCCGGGCGAGAAACGATATGATACCACACTCGGCGAGGGTTGGCTATTATCCTAAAGAAGTACCTGAACAACCCGAGGGTCGGACAAACTCCGCAAAGCTCGCACAACTCGAGGAAGCCAGCTAGGGGAGGGAAGGAGTAAGGAGTAAGTCTACAAAGGGAAAGCTCTGAGAAGCACAGAACCTCAATAATGAAGGGGTGAAGGGGGAATCGGAGTCCTAAGCGGAAAGATTTGAGATACACCCCAACCTCTTTCTTTCGTGGGAAGCACACTCTCTCATCCGAACTAGGCACCCTAACCCTAAAGGGCTCACAGAGACAACCTCGCCAAACCTTGGTGGTCAGATCGAGAGAGAACCTAGGGGCCATGTCTGAGATAACTCCAGGACCTTCAAATTCCGATCCCTTCGACAAATGGAAAGGTCGGGATCAACCCAAATTACTTTCCCCTTCCCAGGTACTTCCACACGGCGAGGGGGCCGGATGCGCTCCGCTAGTTCTTCAGGGGTCGGCACCTTGAACACTACCAGAGCAAACATGCCTAACAAACCTACAAGAGAATCAGGATCGAAGAGAGGAGATACCTTGAGAAAGAACATGTGATCTTCGAGAGAAGCGGCGATGGAAGCAAGCAGGCAAAACAAGGAAGAAGATGAAGCTGAAAATCTCAACCTCTCTCTTCGAAATTTCTCTTATATGTTAAGAAACCCAACCGTCTGACATCCGATGAATGCCACATGTCCAAAACCAGCCACCAGAAATGACAGAGATCGCTCCAAAGGGGAGAGGGTTTCGGCGGCACATATCAAATCAAATGTTTCGAAATCTGTGCGCATTTAAGGAGGCTACTCATCATTCGGTCCCAGTCAGCGCGACTCCTGAGGCACAAATGATGGGAGCCATTGTTAGTGCACGGGTACGAATCCAATTTGGGTATCCGCATACTCGGCCCGTTTTAGCATCCACGACCCATTACCCCTCGCACTCTAAGGGGGCTACGACTGAGTCGGACAAACGGGTCATTCGACCGTTGGGCTAGCACCGACATTCAGGGGAGAGTTAATGGGGTCGAGTAAATAGGCAGCCGTTAACTCGAATCCCGGAGAAGATCGTGCCCGAATAAAAGAGGGACGGTTACACATCATCAAGAGGGAGCTACCTATAAATAGGCCGACAAACAAAGGTAAATGGGTTCCATCTTCAAGGTACGAGATCTAAGACATAGAACTCTATCTTCTCACTCTTATCATTCTTATATTCGAGCTTGTGTCTTCAGTCTAGAGACGAACCTCAGTGGGTCGATCTCAGCTACACCAAGCTCCTTCTCTTTCTTAAGTTTCATACTAACTTAAGCATAGGAGGGGATTTGGATCGAAACCCATATCTGACCCCTCTAACGGCTCCCTATGGTGCAGATCGATGATCACCATCCAACATTGAAGGTCGACGTTGGGCCCTTCAACCTCAAACGATCGACCTAACAGATGCTTGTAGGTCGGTCGAAGGTCGTATCACCTCCAACTACCAATATCCGACCCTGGTTCTTCCAACCAAGGGTCCCACCTCAACTGCTGATAAGGCTCTGTCGTGGTCAATTTTGGCTTTAATAGTTGCTATTAGCAAAGACCTGATTGTTGAGTTCACAGACCACTTATTTACAAGTTTGACATTAAAAAAAATTTCCCGAGTTCACAGACCACTAATTTACAAGTTTGCCCTAATCCTCCACCCTCCGCCTTCGTGTCGCCGTCCCCCTTCTCCACCGTAGCCGCCAAGGATCCCCTCGCCGCCCATGCCCCCGCCTCCCTTCCGCTGCCGTACTTTCTTACCATCTGATTAGCGACTTCGATGGCGTCGCCGAGATTGGAAGCTTGGAATCCATTGGATGCCATGGAGGATAGTAGGTCCAGGAGATCAACACCTTTATTGAAATCGTAGCCGCTGATTTTGGCGAAGTCCTTGTCTTCTAATGTTTTGGATTCTTTGAAGACAACAAAGCGAACATCCTCTAGGTTTTTGCAATCCACTTCGCCTCCTCCCATCGTTTGAGATTCTCAGCAGAAAGAGACGAGTACAGAGCAAAAATGGAGTGCTCAAACTACGGCGGATGCTGCCGCTACTGATCCGGCAAGGACGGCGACGCGAATGGGGAGGGTGGAGGAGTAGGGTAAACTTGTAAATAAGTGGTCTGTGAACTCAACAAAAGATTTTTAATTTCAAACTTGTAAATAAGTGGTCTGTGAACTCGATCAGCAACCAGGTCTATGCTAATAGCAACTCCCTTTTTGGGTGGCACATGACACTATTTTTTATATATATCATGTAATACCACTATTTTCTATTTAAGCACATGTTTCACTCTATGTGTATCAAGGTTATATGTGATCTATTTTCTAACAATGCTTATTTTATCCATCAGAAAGCAGGAAACATGGATCGTGGAACACGGGTACATCCGACCTGATCGCTAAACCCCAAACACGGAGAAGCCAGTTATCCATCGGAGCCGTAAACGCTGGAAAATAATAAAAATTAAATGGGAATATGAGATAGTGGGATTCGAACCAGGGCCTCCACTGAGACAGCCGGGTGGTTCAACCACTTGGATGAGCACCGGAGCTCAACAATGCTTTCAAACAAACCAACCATTTGCAATTGTTTGGGTTCGGCTATAATATTTCCAAGTCCAGTCGATATTTGCCACGACTTTAGCTCCCTTGAAATTGTGAACAAGCCGACCTCAAAATAGGCCACTGCACTTCAATTAGGTTAGAATAAAGTCCGTATTACATATGTATACTAGAAATTAGCCGTGCACAAAGTGCACGGAGTAAAAATAACATCCCACGAACAGGGGATGGTGCACGCGCGTAACCGAGAAGGAGCGAGAACTGTGTGTGTGTGTGTGTCGGCAACGCCAGGAGTAAAATGGACAAACATGCAATTAAGTGGGATGTTTGCGAGGTTGCAATTAAGCAGGATGTTTTTTTTGGGGGGGGGTGTGTGTCGGCAACGTCAGGAGTAAAAGGGAACTGTGTGTGTGTGTGTGTGTGTGTGTGTGTGTCGGCAACGTCAAGAGTAAAAGGGAACTGTGTGTGTGTGTGTGCAACTGTGTGTGCGCGCGCGCGTAACCGAGAAGGAGAGAGAACTATGTGTGTGTGTCGGCAACGTCAGGAGTAAAAGGGACAAACATGCAATTAAGTAGGATGTTTGGGAGGTTGCAATTAAGCAGGATTGTTTTTTTTGGGGGGGGTGTCGGGCAATTTTTTTGTATTTGTGAGTGGGGAGCTCCCGCCGCGGGCTGAGGGGATAATGCTTAGCGGGACAAACCCGTGGCAGGTCCCACTATTTTATAAGATAGATAGATGTACATGTATGTATGTATGTATGTATGTATGTATGTATGTATGTATGTATAAATATATATATTCTATAAAATATGGATGTTATCAAGAGAAATTGGATAAGAGAAATTGGACAAGAGAAATTGGATAAGAGAATTTGGACACGAGTATATACATACATACATATACATACATGTATATACATACATATATACATATACATACATACATACATATACATACATATATACATATACATACATACATACATACATACATATACATACATACATATACATACATCTATTATAGAAAAGAGGGATGTTATCAAGAGAAATTGGATAAGAGAAATTGGACAAGAGTATATACATCTCTATTCTATAAAATATGGATGTTATCAAAAGAAATTGGATAAGAGAATTTGGACATGAGAAATTGGATAAGAGAATTTGGATATCTATTATATAAAAGAGGGAAATTGGATAAGAGAAAATATAAGAGATGATATTTTGAGGGATAAGAGAGAAGGTGTGGAATTTTGCACATACAACCCCGGTTTTTGCATTTTTTCCCCTGGACCCTCCCCACACACCCACCCACACTTATTATTCTCCACCTCCGACCATTTTTTTCCAGTCTTTTGAAGATTTTGAATCTTATCCTATTAGGACAAAGATTTGTCCTACGTGGCAAGTTTGTCATAGGTGGCAATGACAATTTTGGGGGGACTTAAATTTTGGGGAAAAACTTAAATTTGGGGGGAAACTTGAAATTTTGTGAGAAAACTTGAAATTTGGGAAAACTTGAAATTTGTGGGTGGAAAAAACTCAGTCATTAAATAAACCGTGCCATATATATATATATATATATATATATATATATATATATATATATATATATATATATATATATATATATATATAGAGGAAAAAGGGGATCTAAGGTGCCTCTTTAGATGAAAATCTAAGGAGGCGCCCCCATTTCCCCCATCTCCTACAATTTTTTTGGAAATATTTTTTCATGTGATTATTGTTCACATCATGGATGATCAACATACCAAATTTCAAGAGATTCCAATACTTTTTGAGCCACCATCTACCCCTAACAACTTCAACGGTTTGAAAACATGCTTAAAACCCACGAAGTTGCAAGGGGTAGATGGTGGCTCAAATAGTATTAGAATCCCTTGAAATTTGGTATGTTGATCATCCATGAGGTGAACAATAAACCCATGAAAAAAATTTCAAAAAAAATGTGTGAGATGAGGGGAAATGGGGGCGCCTCCTTAAAATGAATCTAAGGAGGCATCTTAGGATCCCTTATATATATATACTAGTCATTACCCGTGCCCATAGGGCACGGTTTATTTAATGGCTGAGTTTTTCTCCCCCACAAATTTCAAGTTCCACTAAATTTCAAGTTTTCCCACAAAATTTCAAGTTTCCCCCCCAAATTTAAATTTTCCCCCAAAATTTAAGTCCCCCAAAATTGTCATTACCACCTAGGACAAACTTGCCACGTAGGACAAAGCTTTGTCCTAGTAGGATAAGATTCAAAATTTTCATAGAACTGGAAATAAAATGGCCGGAAGGGGTGAGAATAAAAAGTGTGGGTGTGTGTGTGGGGAGGGTCGATAGGCAAAAATACAAAAACCGGGGTCGTATGTGCAAAATTCCCCACCTCCTCTTTTATCCCTCAAAATCTCATCTCTTATATTTTCTCTTATTCAATTTCCCTGTTTTATATAATAGATATCCAAATTCTCTTATCCAATTTCTCATGTCCAAGTTCTCTTATCAATTTCTCTTGATAACATCTGTCTTTTATATAATAGATATCCTTATCCAATTTCTCTTGTCCAATATCTCTTATCCAATTTCTCTTGATAACATCTCTCGTTTGTAATATAGATATCTGTTATCCAATTTCTCTTGATAACATCACTCTTATCCAATTTCTATTGTCCAATATCTCTTATTCAATTTCTCTTGATAACATCCCTCTCTTATAATATAGATATCTCTTATCCAATTTCTCTTGTCCAATTTCTCTTGTCCAATTTCTCTTGATAACATACCTCTTTTATATTATAGATATCTCTTATCCAATTTCTCTTGTCCAATATCTCTTATTCAATTTCTCTTGATAACATCCCTCTTTTATAATATAGATATCTCTTATCCAATTTCTCTTGTCCAATATCTCTTATCCAATTTCTCTTGATAACATCCATCTTTTATAATATAGATATCTCTTATCCAATTTCTCTTTTCCAATTTCTCTTATCCAATTTCTCTTGATAACATCCCTCTTTTATAATATAGATATCTCTTATCCAATTTCTCTTGATAACATCCCTCTCTTATAATATAGATATCTCTTATCCAATTTCTCTTGTCCAATATCTCTTATCCAATTTCTCTTGATAACATCCATCTTTTATAATATAGATATCTCTTATCCAATTTCTCTTTTCCAATATCTCTTATCCAATTTCTCTTGATAACATCCCTCTTTTATTATATATATATATATATATATATATATATATATATATATATATATATATATATATATATATATATATAGAGGGTAAAGTGTTCCTAGGGTGACTCCTTAGATTAAATCTAAGGAGTCGCCCCCATTTTCTCCCATATCCCACATTTTTTTCGATTTTATTTTTCATGGGGTTGTTGTTCACCTCATGGATGATCAACATACCAAAAATCAAGCCATTCCAATACTTTTAGAGCCCCCATCTACCCCTTGCAACTTCAACGGTCTGAAAACGTGTTGAAAAAGCCATGAAGTTGCAATGGGTAGATGGTGGCTCTAAAAGTATTGGAATGAATTGATTTTTGGTATGTTGATCATCCATGAGGTGAGCAACAACCCCATGAAAAAAAATTCCGAAAAAAAATCTGGGAGATGGGGAAAATGGGGGCGACTCCTTAGATTAAATCTAAGGAGTCACCCTAGGAACACTTTACCCATATATATATATATATACATATATATATATATATATATATATATATATATATATATATATGGGTAAAGTGTTCCTAGGGTGACTCCTTAGATTAAATCTAAGGAGTCGCCCCTATTTTCCCTCATATCCCACAATTTTTTTGGATTTTATTTTTCATGAGGTTGTTGTTCACCTCATGGGGTTTTCATGGGGTTTTCAGCACGTTTTCAGACCGTTGAAGTTGCAAGGGGTAGATGGGGGCTCTAAAAGTATTGGAATGACTTGATTTTTGGTATGTTGATCATCCATGAGGTGAACAACAATACCAAGAAAAGAAATTTGAAAAAAAATGTGGGATATGGGAGAAAATGGGGGCGACTCCTTAGATTGAACCTAAGGAGTCACCCTAGGAACACTTTACCCATATACATACATACATACATACATACATACATACATACATACATACATATATAAGAAAATTTTCAAATGAGAACATTTCGCACCGTGCGAAAATGTTTTTATCTTTTTTTTGAAATTTTTTTTTTCAAAAATTCTTTTTTCCACCCTCATTATATGTTATTATACCCCCCTCAAAAAATAATGGTTGAGAAATAATGCCATTTGGCCTTCGATCAAGCCATTTCATTAAATTCGCACGTTTTGAGACCGTTAAATTTGTAACGGGTGGATGGGTGCTCTAATGCCCAACGGGTTCACCCATTATTTTCCCTGGGGTATATAATTGTATGGATTAAACATCAAAAAAAGAATTTTTGAAAAAAAAAATTTCAAAAAAATAAAAAAAAGTTTTCGCACGGGATATTTCGTAACCGAAGATCACTATATATATATATATATATATATATATATAGGAAAATTTTCAAATGAGAACATTTCGCACGGTGCGAAAATGTTTTTATCTTTTTTTTGAAATTTTTTTTTCAAAAATTCTTTTTTCCACCCTCATCATATGTTGTTATACCCCCCTCAAAAAATAATGGTTGAGAAATAATGTCATTTGGCCTTCGATCAAGGCATTTCATCAAATTCGCACGTTTTGAGACCGTTAAATTTGTAACGGGTGGATGTGTGCTCTAATGCCCAACGGGTTCACCCATTATTTTCCCTGGGGTATATATTTGTATGGATTAAACATCAAAAAAGAAATTTTGAAAAAAAAAATTCAAAAAAATAAAAAAAATGTTTTCGCACGGGCTTTCGCACCATTTTTTCGCAATGGAAGATTGCCCATATATATATATATATATATATATATATATATATATATATATATATATAGGGTAAAGTGTTCCTAGGGTGACTCCTTAGATTAAATCTAAGGAGTCGCCCCCATTTTCTCCCATCTCCCACAATTTTTTTTGAAATTTTTTTTCTTGGGATTGTTGTTCATCTCATGGATGATCAACATACCAAAAACAAAGTCATTCCAATACTTTTAGAACCCACATCTACCCATTGCAACTTTATGTGTTTTTCAGCACGTTTTCAGACCGTTGAAGTTGCAAGGGATAGATGGGGGCTTTTAAAGTATTGGAATGACTTGATTTTTGGTATGTTGATCATCCATGATGTGACCAACAATGCTATGAAAAAAAATTTCAAAAAAAATTGTGGGAGATGGGAGAAAATGGGGGCGACTCCTTAGATTTAATCTAAGTTGTCACCCTAGGAACACTTTACCCATATATATATATATATATATATATATATATATATATATCCAATACTTTTAGAGCCCCCATCTACCCATTGCAACTCCATGGGGTTTTCAGCACGTTTTCAGACCGTTGAAGTTGCAAGGGGTAGATGGGGGCTCTAAAAGTATTGGAATGCCTTGATTTTTGGTATGTTGATCATCCATAATGTGCACAACAACCCCATGAAAAATAAAATCCAAAAAAATTGTCGGATAAGGGGGAAAATGGGGGCGACTCCTTAGATTTCATCTAAGGAGTCACCCTAGGAACACTTTACCATATATATATATATATATATATATATATATATATATATATATATATATATATATATATATATATATATATATATATATATATATATATAGAGTGATCTTCGGTTGCGAAAAAAGGGGTTTTCGCACGGTGCGAAAACATTTTTTTTATTTTTTTGAAATTTTTTTTTTCAAAAATTCTTTTTTTGATGTTTAATCCATACAAATATATACCCCAGGGAAAATAATGGGTGAACCCGTTGGGCATTAGAGCACCCATCCACCCGTTACAAATTTAACGGTCTCAAAACGTGCGAATTTGATGAAATGCCTTGATCGAAGGCCAAATGACATTATTTCTCAATGATTATTTTTTGAGGGGGGTATAACAACATATAATGAGGGTGGAAAAAAGAATTTTTGAAAAAAAAAATTTCAAAAAAAAAACTAAAAACATTTTCGCACGGTGCGAAATGTTCTCATTTGAAAATTTTCCTATATATATATATATATATATATATATATATATATATATATATATATATATATATATATATATATATATATATATATATATATATATATATATATATATATATATATATATATATATATATATAGTAGAACATGCATCTAGTAGAACATCTTGTGTGTGTGTGTGTGTGTGTGTGTGTGTGTGTGTAGTAGAACATGCATCTTGTAAGTTGGTTATGGCCTGATATGGCCAAATCTGCTAGTAACCGACCCGATACTCGGTTGAGGATTTTCCTCAACCGAGAGACCAAGTCTCACATAGCCGTTGAGGAAATCGTGGGCGGTTGAGCAAAATCCGGGGCGGTTGAGGGATGGAAGATATGGCGGTGGCCCCTATATAAGAGGATGGAGTTTCTCTTATTCAGTATCAAATACTCTCAGCCATATTTGGAATCCCAAAAACAAATTTCTTTCTCTTTCACTCATTGGTATCGGAGCAGATTTCTTTCTCGATCCACGATTCCAAATTTCGCAGCCACTCCATCTGCCTGTCCTGTCATAGTTGGAACCGTTTAGGCGTTCTATCTTGGCCAGTTCAGACGCAATCAATTTGCTTGCCATAGTTCGTTACTGTTTTGGATAAAGTTTGGTTCAGATATAAGGTGACCAAAAAAAATATGTGGTCAAACAACTAAAATTAATGTCTAATAACCTATCCTAAAAACCCAATTTTAATATAAGTATATGTGGCACCGGAAAATTAGGTATGGACTTATACATGACAATTTAGATAGTGTCATTGAGACCACTGCTCCTGCTCTCCCTGAGAATCCAACAGATGCCCAGAAGAGAGAGCTTGAACAGTGGAAAATTAATGACAAGAAGGCTATGAGTCTCATGCTTATGTTCATGGACGATAGCCTAATAAAGGTGTTCGAAAACTGTAGTACTGCCAAGGATATGTGGCAGTCTATTAAGGAGAAGTATGATATCACATCTGACGTGAACATACAACTCCTGCTGCATAGGTATAATTCATGCCGTATGCAGGAAGGTGACAATGTCACCGAACACGTGAATAAAATGATTGTCATGGCTAAGGACCTAGCTACAGCAGGAACTGAGATTCCTGAGAAGCTTCAGGTGGCAACTATTTTGAATAGTCTGCCACCGTCGCTTGATATGGCTGCCACTACGCTTAGGCTAAATGGAACTGTTAAGCGCGTAACTGACTTGCCAGCTCAGCTAGCAATGGAACAAGACCTACTGGCTAGGAGGAAGGGCTCGGATGTCAACCTTGTGCAGGAGGAAGAGGCGAATGCTGCTCAATACCGGAAGGCACAAGGGAACCAGCGTCTTGGACCTGTGAAGCCCTCCTTCAAGGGAACCGGCCAACAATCAGCCCGCGGGAAGAAAGGACCTCCTGGATCTTGCTACATCTGCAGGAAGTATGGTCACTTTAAGGCCAACTGTCCTCAAGCAAGGAATAAGGGCAACTCAAAACGCCCAGAACAAGGAGGATCCGGAAAGCGGGAGTTCATTGGCGTCACTGAATGTAACGCTGCAACAACAGACGCTGAAGGCTGGTGGATCGACTCGGGTGCAACCCGACATATAGCAAAGACGAAGGAAGGAATAGTTGACTTCCAGGAACTGAAGAAGGGAGACCAAAGGATATACATGGGGAACAATACCTATCTGGATGTAGAAGGTATTGGTTCATATAGATTGGACCTTGGGGACAACATCATGGTCCTCAAAGATGTGTTTTATGCACCTGGCATAAGGCGTAATCTGGTCTCTGTTCCGGCTTTGCTGAAGAAGGGTCTTGAAGTGAGATTTTACAACAATAGGGTCTCTATTGGGAAAGACAAGAAGGTGTTTGCTATGGGCAAGTTTGTGCCCGGTCATGATTTATTCTGTCTTTCCGTTGTAAAATCTGATATTGGTAATAAAGATGGTGATTTGAATTATTCCTCGTGTCTATTGTCTGATTATGATCTTTGGCATATGAGATTATGTCATCCTGGTAACAATAAGATGGACCAGTTAATCAAAATAGATTTATTACCGGAACTGACAGGTGTAAGGACATTACCCTGTGAACATTGTTTAACTGGGAAGATGACCAGGAAATCATTCTCGGAAGGTCAAAGGGCAAATGAATTGTTGGAATTAGTTCATTCTGACATTTGTGGGCCCTTGAGCATAAAGACACGAGGGAATAAGGAATATTTCATAACCTTTATAGATGATTATTCCAAGTATACTTTTGTGTATCTTTTAAGCAGAAAGTCGGAAGCCTTTGAAAGCTTTAAAAGATACAAGGCAGAAGTTGAAAGAAAACTTGGAAGGAACATAAAGGTGTTAAGAACTGATAGAGGTGGGGAATTCAACTCAAAGGAATTTGAGGAATACTGTATTCAGTACGGTATAAAGAAGCATACTACTATGCCTTATACGCCACAACAGAATGGTGTGGCTGAAAGGAAGAATAGAACATTAATGAATGCAGTGAGATGTATGCTATCGCATTCTGGTCTCTCCAAGGATTTTTGGGGAGAAGCCATATTGACTGCAAATTATGTTCTGAACAGAATTCCCACAAAATCAGTCGAGACAACACCGTATGAGATATGGAATGGACGCAAACCCAATTTAAGTCATTTGAGAAAATGGGGTTGCGTGGCACATGTTCTCGTTCCATATCAGGTTAGAGATAAGCTGGATCTCAAAACCGTAAGATGTGTATTCATAGGATATTCTGAAAAGTCTAAAGGATATAGGTTCTTCCATGAAAATAAAGGAGTCATTGAAAGTAGAGATGCTACTTTTCTAGAGAATCTAGAAGAAAAGGAACAAGTCCAAGAAAATGTGCCACCCTTGCTGGACTTAGATGATGTTCCGAATGATGACTTGGATATAGTAGATGACGTACATTATCCAGCTATGGAAGATGAACCTGTAAATGAGAATATACCTATGGCAAATCAACCAGCTGAATCTGTCCAGCCTGCAACCCTTAGTGGCAATAAAAGACCCAGAACAACACCCGCATGGATGTATGATTATTATCTATATTCATGTGAACCATCTTGTTTCTCTGTGGATATTGATATAGATGAGCAAGCTGATCCCTTGAATTATACAGATGCAATGAAATCATCTGAGTCAGATCAATGGCTTGAGGCCATGAAAAGGGAGCTTGACTCAATTGAGAGAAACAATGTATGGGAGCTATGTGACTTACCAGAAGAGAGAAAGTCCATAGGATGCAAGTGGGTATTAAAGAAGAAATATCGGGTTAATGGGTCGATTGATATATTCAAGGCCCGGTTAGTTGCAAAGGGATTTACTCAGATAGCAGGGATTGATTATCAGGAGACTTATTCTCCGGTGGCTAAGTTTACATCCATTCGGATAATCTTAGCGATTGTTGCGCATCTTGACTTGGAACTCTACCAAATGGATGTCAAGACTGCATTCCTCAACAGAGAGTTGAAGGAAGTTATATATATGGATCAACCTGAGGGATTTCAGGTTGAGGGACAGGCCAAGACAAAGTCTATAAATTGAAGAAATCTTTGTATGGTTTAAAACAATCATCTAGACAGTGGTTTCTCAAATTTCACAACACTATTATCCAACTTGGTTTCGTTGCAAACAAATTGGATAACTGTGTGTATGTCTTGAAAAGTGGGAGCAGTTTTACGATATTATCTCTGTATGTGGATGATATTTTGCTCGCTGGAAATGACATTGAAGTGTTGAAAGGAATTAAATCAGCACTTTGTAGTGAATTTGAGATGAAGGACATGGGTGATGCATCCTACGTTCTTGGAATACAGATCCTTAGAGATCGGAAGTCTAGAATGTTAAGTTTAAACCAAGAAAAGTATTTGCATACAATATCGAGGAGATTTGGAATGTACAATTCCAATCCGGCCCCTACACCATTGGTTATGGGTAAGCCGTTAAGTAAAGAACAATGTCCTGGAGAGGGACAAAGTCGGCTGAATGTTCCATATGCTCAGGCTATTAGAAGTTTAATGTATGCAATGTTGTGTACTAGACCAGACTTGGCGTACCCAGTTAGTCTGGTTAGTAGATATTAAAGTAATCCTGGTCCAGCTCATTGGGAAGCTGTTAAGAGGATTATGAAATATATAAAAGGTACGGTGCACCATAAGTTAGTTTATCAAGCAGATTCGCTTGAGGTTCTTGATTACTCCGATGCAGATTTCAGAGGGGACAAAGATGACAGGAAGTCAACTGCAGGACATGTGTTCATCTTTGGTGGTGCAGCTGTTTCTTGGGGTAGCAAGAAACATGGTTGTGTAGCAAGATACACACAAGAAGCTGAGTATATAGCCTGTAGTATGGAAGCTACTCATGCGGTCTGGATCAGACGGTTCCTATTAGACTTGGATCTCAATTTGGTGGATGGACCAATTGAGATGTACTGTGATAATCAAGCAGCCATCAGCTTGATCCACAGTGGTGCAAACAGTTCCAAAGGAAGACATATTGAAATAAAATATCATTACATACATGATATGGTGGAAAAGAAAGAAGTCAATGTGACTTATATTCCAACAAGTGATATGATTGCTGATCCCTTGACGAAGGGTATTCCAGCATGTACATTCATCAAACATGTTGGTTTGATGGGACTTAGAAATATCTAAGTCAAGGAAACTTTCATGAATAATGAAAGAAGACGATCATATATAATGATTGTACTCGGTAAATAAAATGTGCATATCTCACGGATAGTGGGAGTATGTGAAATTACATCATGTGTTATATCTCACGGATAGTGAGAGTATGACCGGAATGCACTTGGCCATTTCAGGCCAAGTGGGAGATGTAAGTTGGTTATGGCCTGATATGGCCAAATCTGCTAGTAACCGACCCGATACTCGGTTGAGGATTTTCCTCAACCGAGAGACCAAGTCTCACATAGCCGTTGAGGAAATCGTGGGCGGTTGAGCAAAATCCGGGGCGGTTGAGGGATGGAAGATATGGCGGTGGCCCCTATATAAGAGGATGGAGTTTCTCTTATTCAGTATCAAATACTCTCAGCCATATCTGGAATCCCAAAAACAAATTTCTTTCTCTTTCACTCACATCTAGTAGAACATCTTGTAGTACATGAATTGATGCTCAAATGAGATAACTCATAACAATGCTCTGCGAACATGCATCTGCGATTTAAATTATGGGGCACCATGCATCTAGTAGAACATCTTGTAGTACATGAATTGATGCTCAAATGAGATAACTCATAACAATGCTCTGCGAACATGCATCTGCGATTTAAATTATGGGGGCTAATCCCAATTGGAAGGTATACGTTTACAAGCTTGTTTGTCTTTGAAATTAATACATGCAGCAGTTAAAAAGACTTCCATCTAAATCCCACGAACCAATCAAGATGATTAGAACATACTCAACATAGCATATGGATTTTTGCATTAAGTTTCAGAAAAACTTATTGATCATGCATGCTTCAAATGACTACCACTTTGAAATTGACAAAAAAACTACCATAAACTTTTCCAGTTTGAGATAACTACCATATAAAGGTCATGGTGCTCGAAAAGCCACTGTAGTAGAAAAGTACGTGGGTTTCGAATCCGGGCCTCTATCGAGGTAGCCGGATGATTCAACCACTAGGATGAGCAGTTTTTTGTCATTTTCAAAGTGCATCTTAATTTAATGTTGCAAACAGCCAAATACGAATATAGCAATGATTCAGTACGTATCCTCTCTGTTTGTTCAGTATAGGGTTTCAAGGGATCTTTTTTTCTCTTGAGAGCCAAAGAGAGAAAAAAAAGATGGGCAAAAACTCCTCACCGAAGTTGAAATATAAATGCAGTGTTCCCAATAGATCAATAAATAGATTACAGGCTGTGCATGAAACACAGAAGTCATATTCAGACTTCAAAATAAAAAATAAAAAAAATAAAAATCCAAAGATAATACAATACAGGCTGAGCACATTTATACACATACATTTGGTTCAAGTATTCTTGAACTACACAGAAACATCTCATCTCAGAAATGCATGCTTGCGCCTCTCTTCTCTCTGTTTCACGCGCAACATCGGCGATTTTGCGTTTGTCAAGTCCTTTGTTGACCTGCAAAAAAACATCAATCAGCATATGACTTCTTTGATGAGGAAGAAAGAGACACCATAATATTCAGAGAAAAAAAAGTTCACACTTTTGGGGATGAAATGGATTGTCAAACTTGGGCAGAGGCCTGGCATGAGGCACCATTTCCCTCCTCATCTGCTTAACTGCCTTCTCTTCTTCAATCTTGTAATTTTCCAAATCAAACAACAGAGATGTTTAATTATATAAACTGAACTTCAATGCGAAAAATGCAGATAGCTAAATGATTACCTTTTTTGAACATTCATATTCCTCCCTCAGCCTCTTGTACATCGTTTCTTTTTCTTTCACCTGCATTTTCAATTACATATACGAGTGAGTTTCATCAGTTGGCTGAATGGAGATTATTAAAGAAGTGCTATATCGTTACGGCTACATTAATGAAGTAGTTTGTTTGTCTAATAAAATTGCATAAGACAATTGGATTAACATATAGAACAATTGGATTGATTGATGACTGACAAAATCCCATCTAGATCTTATTAAAAAAACCAGAAAAGGATCACAATCATCATGTGGAGCTAGCTGAAGTCTTATTACGACTCACTTACATAAACTGCGAATAAATTCATATATTTACCTTCTTGTCAAATTCCGATCTCTCGACAGCCCTATTATCCACATGGAGTACAAACTCCTGGACATCAGTGAGAGGTTTCCTTTCTCTCTCGGGAAGTGGAATAGGATCCCTGACACCAGAAGTAAAAAAAAACGCAGTTTCAATATTTTGGTTCCTAGAATGAGAGATCACTAAAGAACATGAAAGATCATCGGCAAAGTAAGTCACTGAACTTACTCTTTCAATATCGGTTGCGCTTTAAACAATCTTCTTCGGGCCTCGTCTCTTTCCATCCGTTCTCTCTCTTCAATTTTTCTCTGCATCTCCTCTTCATGCCGTATCAGGCTCTCCAATTGGAAAGCCTCGGGCTTCGTGCACTGTCTTGGTTCAGGCTTGGGAGGGATCTAAACAAAATGGAAAATGCCCATTATAAAGTAATTAAAAAATGCAAGAAAAATACGAATGAGGCATGCAACATGTTCTTACCACTGGATAGTCTGTGGTGTAAGGGTAAGGGGTTGCCTTGGGAATTCGAGCCTTCTCCTCCTCTAACTGTTTCTGCAGAATATGGACTGTGAACTGCCTCTCCTTCTCAAGTCCTCGCTCCTGAATGAAAAGGGTTACACAACAGAATCAGTTTCTGAACGAGACGAAATGGTGATTCGCAGCTGACATTGTTACACACCTCTGTATGAAGATGGAATGGATTTGGGATCGTAATTCTTGGAATCTCATGTCGGCCATATTGTGAAGACGAGTCAGAATGAAGTGAGAGCTGAAAGAAAAGAATATCATCAAGTGTCTAAATTACCTATTAGTTTAGCAACACCATTAGGAGATATCTTTTCATCTTGTACCTTATCAAACATGTCTGTAACAGCTAAGGGAGGACCCAGCCTCTCATCAGTTGCAAAATGGAACTCCTGAGGAGTAGTTATCGGTGGCTTTGGAACAGAAAACAATCCCAGGTCTCCTTTGCTATCAATAATCTGCAAAGGTATTATTATTAACACAATTATGCTCAAATAAAGTAAGAAGCGACAGTTTATGAAAGTTGCACGGATATGGTTATGATCTAACAATGGCTATAATAATACCTTCTTATTTAAGGGCCTGGCCTTGAACTTTGGAATCTTTTCAAGTTCTTCTAGCTCCAATTCCTGAGAACTTTTAATCCTGTAATAGCATAATTGTGTTAAATAAAACTTGTATTTATAAAAGAACAAGTAAAGCATACCATACTTATTATGGATATGAGCATAGCTTACTTTGGAGGACGAGCTCGCAGTGAAGTTTCAAGATGAGGAGGTCCTGGTTCAGTTAATCGACATGGCTTATTGTGATTCTGTTCCATGAGTGCACACATCTTAATATTAAAAAAAAATTAACCAAGGAAAAATGAGGGAACAATATTTCTACCTGTGATGAAGCATCTACCGAGGATGCTACAGATGATGTTTCGGCATGTTTGTTTGCTCTATCCATTGTTTTCAGATGAAACTCCTGTCCATATTGAGAGAAGGGGGACAAGTTAAGATCACACATTGAACAGTCCTTTAAGGCTAAAATCATCACCCAAAATGGTTACTTGAAACTCAGGTGGTTTTGGAGCACTTCTGGGCAGTGAAGGAAGTGTGGGCGCCTCAAGGATCTAGGAGAAAGGTCATAAAAACTCCTTAAATACAATTTGAAAATTGAACTCAGATAAAAAAACGACTTGAAGATCTTTCAAAGTAGTGATATTAAGGTAGCAAGAGAAAGAAGAGACAACCTTCTTGTTTACTGGACGGGCTTTGAACTTGGGAATCTTTGCCAACATCTCTTCCTCAAGCTCTGCAGAGCTCTTCACCCTGACCGCACGAACTCGTTGGCTTGTCTCAAGTTCAGGTTCCGTGGGCCTCGTCAGTTTAAGTCTCGGCCTTTTTTGTATCATTGAGGCTGTACACTCCTGTGAACATGGCGCAGACCAAAATTACTAATTTTTACATAAGAATCACGGTTTATATATATGATAACATTTTTAAAAGGAAAATGATCATCTATATCAGAATCACTGTTTATAATTTATTCATGCACATCACAAACATTGAAACATGCTTGATGTATAATAAAACACAAGATTATTCATGCACATCACAAACATTGAAACATGCTTGATGTATAATAAAACACAAGATTAGTCATGCACCCTGCATCTTGATCAAAAACAATGAAACACGCTAGATAACAAGATTATTGATATATCAAGGGAACATGTAATTACTATGTACTATTCCCAACCCGCAAAATTAATTTAAAAGTGCCTCAGAATGCATCGCAATCACTAAATTTGTACGTAAGTACCACTGTATATAGGGCATCATTTCAGTTCTGGTTGCTTTAATATATGCTTGTAAAACACAAGATTAGTCATGCTATGTGCATTATGAATAGCATGTTCCCTTGATATATCAATAATTTTTGAGTTACAGTCTGAGAATGTTTAATTGTCTGTGATCATATGTTCTCTTCCTGGACTCTGAGAAATTAATTTTAAACATGCTTCAGAATGCATCAGAATTGCTAAATTTGTACACCAGAACCACTCTTTATAGAGTATCATTTAAAAGGGAAAATGATTATCTCCATCAGAATCACTGCTTTCAGGTCTAATTACTTTAATATATGCTGATGGAACACAATATTAGTCATTCTACATGCATTATGATCACAAACTAAGAAAATGCTGCCAATCGTAGCTGAGATCGTCTATATCAAGGGAACTTGTTATTCACGTTGTATAGTTCCCAGAATCTGCAAATTTACTTTAAACATGTTTCAGAATGTCATTTTTTTCTCTTTAAAATAAACTTCCTTTGTGCAGGAGACCAAAGAAGAAGAAGAAGCTTTAAAAGCACTTCACAAACATATTAAGAACCTGAACATAGAACATGTTATTCAAGGGACCATGCTATTCACTATATACTATTCCCAGAATACGTAAAATTAATTTAAACATGGTTCAGAATGATTTGTCATTTTCTGTAAAAATGAACATCCTTGTGCAGGACAGCAAAAAAGAATAAGAATTCTAAAGCACTTCACAAACATAATAAGAGCACATACAAAACTGCAGGTCCAATGGCCCGTCCCGGCCCAGCACGAGCCGGAACGTGCCTTGGCCAGGCCACGGGCCGGGTCGGCCCGTTGGACTTTTTGAGCGGCCCGGCCCGGCCCGGCACCTGGACAGGCCCGGGCCTAGTACCGGGCCCGGGATGCCCGCAAGCTCGGTCAAGTAACTGACCTGGCTATTTTTTAAAAATTCAAAAAATTAAAAAATTAAAAAATAGAAAAAATTATTTAAACATTAAAAAATGAAGTATATTGAATTTAACTTTATAAAAAAATTAAAAGATTAAATCGATAGTATTCTATTAATAGATAGTCTTTTAAAAATTTTTAGAAATAGATATGGTTTTAAAAAGATAGTATTTTAAGAAATACTTATAAATAGATATATTTTATAAGTAGATAGTATTTTTAAAAATTATTAAAAATTAACTTATTTTATTCCTAAATAGATAGTATTTGAAAGAAAAATATTTAATCACAAAATTCTCGAAGGTTTCGGTGTGAACCTTTAAATTTTAGCAATTAATTTTTTTTAAGGGGAGTTAAGTCGGCTAGCCAGCAGCCATACACCCCTCTAATAATACAATGACCATACAAATAAAAAGAACTCTAATACAATACAAATTCAAGTAAGAAAATGCTAATACAAGTAATAAATGAAAATCAATCTTGTGTGTGTCTCTTCTTCGTCTATATCCTCCTTCAGCCTATAACCAATTCTTCGCACAAACCGTCACTTTAATTATATTCTCCTTCAGCCTTGATCTCTTATCGCTCAAAACGCGACCACCTGCACTAAAAGCAGACGCCGAAGTAACAATAGATATATGTGTTGCTAACAAATCACGAGCCATGTTGGTAAAAATTGGATACCGAGTTTCATACTACCAGGTCAAAGTATCAAACTCCTCATCATCTAATTCTTCATCAATAAAAGGAAAAGGATTTGCTAAATGCTTAGAAAATTCACTAGAAGAACTATCCGTTTCCATTGTGTTTTGTTTCTTCTTCATTAAAATCTGTCGGGTCCCGAGTTTCATACCTTTTCCACCAGGCCAAAGTATCAAACTTCTCATCGTCTAATTCTTCATCGGTAAAAGAACAAGGATTTGCTAAATATTTAGAAAGTTCACTGGTAGAACTATCTGTCTCCATTGTTTTTTGTTTCGTCTTCCTTAAAATCTGTTGGATCCTACTTGATTGGGTACTTACAAGAACAAAAGAAGAAACAAAAAACAATGGAAAAAACAAAAGAAGAAACAAAAAACAATGAAGACAGATAGTTCTTCTAGTGAACTTTTTAAGCTAAATCCTTTTTCTTTTACCGATGAAGAATTAGATGATGAGAAGTTTGATACTTTGACCTGATGAAAATGGTATGAAACTCGGTATCTAATTCTTGCCATTATCCTGTCTCGTGATTTGTTAGCAATCCATATATCTTCTGTTGCTTCGGAGTCTGTTTTTAGTGTAGTTGGTCACGTTGTAAGCATATAGAAATGAAGGTTCGTATCAAGGCTAAAGGAAGATATAGTTGAAGTGACGGACTGTTCGAATGATTGGTTTTATGCTGAAAACTGTGCATATGATATAAATGATCTTTCTGAAGACTCAGACGAAGAAGAGACACAAGCAATGATTTTCATTTCGTATTAGCATTTTCTTACTTGTATTTGTATTGTATTAGAGTTCTTTTTATTTGAATGGTAATTGTATGAGGGGCTACAGACTTAAGTCACCCTCAAAAAAATTTAATTAATAAAATTTAAAAGTTCATCTCGGGACCTTCGAGAATTTTATTTTCTTACTTGTATTTGTATTGTATTAGAGTTCTTTTTATTTGTATGGTTCGTTCTTACTTGTATTGTATTAGAATTTTATTCTCAGGGCTACCGACTTAAGTCACCCCTAAAAAAAATTTAATTAATAAAAATTTAAAGGTTCATCCTGTGACTTTCGAGAATTTCGAAATTAAATACTTTTCTGTCAAATACTATCTATTTATCTATTTAGGAATAAAAGAAGTTATTTTTAAATAATTTTTAAAATACTATTTACTTCCATTTTTCTTAAATTACTATTTTCAAAAAAGACCATCTATTTTAATTTTTTTAAAAATAATATCTATTAATAGAATACTATCAATTTTATAAAGCAAAATTTAATATACTTTTTATTTTTAAATATTTTTTCGATTTTAAATTTTTAGGATTTTTTTTTAAAAAATACCTCAATCAATTATTTGAGCTTAAAGCCCGCAAGGCCCGGGCCTTGCTAGGAGACAGGCCTAGGGCCGGGCGCGGGGCCTTGGCCCGGCCGGCCCGGCCCAGTCAAAAAGTCCAACGGCCCGGTCCGGCCCGTGGCCCGGCCAAGGCCCGTTCGGGCTCGGGATGGGCCGGCCCGTTCGACACCTTGTTCTAAGATAACTTGAAATCAAAGCCTGTAAGCAGTGTACTTTTTTGAGTAATAGAAAAGCAATGTATTAAGCAATTAAACTTCAGTGTAGAAATTTGTTTTTTCAAAAAAATAGTTGGACAACTGTAGAATTTGCAAACACCTGAAATTTGCATGATAGTAAGTAGCATATTTTAAGGGGGATTTATTAGCTTCAACAAAACCATCCAAAATCACAGTCATAGTGATACAGAAAGAGTCAACTTACACGTGAACCTGATTTATTTTGCGAGAGCTCTATATTTCTGGTACTGGATTGGAACTTATTAACCATCTCTGCAGTCGATATGAAGGGTTCTTGATCCTGTTCCAGAATGCAGTAAAAGTTGAGGATGTGTCTTACTTTATTAAACTAAACAAATAAGGTATCATCTCGATTATAATCTATGCAGATAAATTATGCACAAACCTTGCGTGCTAGCGAGTCTTCCCGATGGCCTCTAAGTGACGAAGCAAATATGTCTGTGCAGCCAGCTGAATCCAGCTTCGACTTGTGATGCAATATTCTAGTTTTGACATTGAGTATCTGGGTTCATTGAAAATAATAATAATCAACTGGAAGCTTAAGTGACCAATGATTTAAGAAAATTTCTTCCTTCTATCAATTCCCATTAATGAGAGACAACTACCTGTCTTGCCCTTCCACTGTCAAGTTTTTGCCTCTTTATGGCTTGGTTCTCTTGAGCAATGTCAATAGACATGTTGTTCTTTGCATTATTACTGCCAGTACACCTGCTCATAAACACAAGGGCATTAGCTAGATACCAATCAAGTGAAGAATTACAGCAGAATATGCTTAATGACGAATGCCACTCACTTAATTACACTCCTTGGCGGTTTGGTGCTCTTTGAAGACCGAGTACAAGGGGTCTGATCTTTTATCTTTACAGCAGATGGTTGTTTAATTAGACTAGCTATCTTTCTAGCTGTTTGGTTCTTTGAGCTGTTCGGGGCCGCCACTCCTTTGGAAGGAACCATCTGAACTTTAGGTGTGCAAGCTTCGGAGGCACTTTGCTTTCTGGAACCACAAGGCCCTGTTCCTTTAGCAATGATTGCTGCTTTGAGTGTTTGGGTCTCGATAGTAGTTGGAGGCAGATTAATATCTACAATCATGAGGCATATCAACAATAAAAGGCTTAAAAAAGAACAGAAACAAAGAAATTGACGTTGGAATCTAAGATTTACTTGTATACCTGGAGTCACAGCATCCATTTCAACTGATGGAAGAACGGGGAACGCGAATGAAGAGGTTTCTTTGGGATCGACTGAGACCAAAGATGAATATATCTCAACAGATGAACTGCTGAAAGAGGATCAAAATGGTGAAATGGAGTTATCCAAGAATTGTTACCTGAATTAGGAGATTAAGTACTTGTATATGAACTAACCTTTTCTCTTCTTTGAGAGGCATTTTTGTTTCACATGGCTTAACCTCAGAAGCCTTTAAAAAAATCAATTAATGTTTCTCCATAAGATATTATAAATACAATTAAAAAGAAACAAAATAACAAACACAGTCTTCATTACAAAATGACGGTCGACTTACAAATTCAAAGGACATCTTCCCAGCCTCAAGCCTAACAATTAGATCCTGGCCACCTCTGGATAATGGAAAGAAAGTTTTAGACAACAGACGAGAAAAGTTTTCTTATTTTTTTTACAATCTAATCTTTAAACTCACATTGTTTTTTCTGACATAGTAGTTAAGCCATCCTTCTGATTATTATTAGCTTGTACTGGTCCTTGGTCTGGTTCCTTCTATTAGATAAGATGAAATATATATTTATCATATTTAATTACAAGAACCAGATCTAAACCTTCAACTACTCATTGACGGCAGGATTAAAAAAAATTTACCTTTTGGGGTTGATCCACGTTTCCAAAATCGCAGAGACTATCAATTTGAACCGACCTCCCCTCTTTGATTTTGGGCATGAAAGCTATCAAAACACAAAAACAAAACAATTTTAACCCCAAGAACTCGAGCCAAAACCATAATAATGATGAAATTACAGGTGAATGAATCAAGAAAACGTACGAGACGGAGCATAACTCTGAGAGATCTCGAACCAGAGCTCGGCTCTCCTGATCTCATCCTCGCTCTCCTCGTTCATGAAATCGAAGAACTGAGGCGCGCAGAACTCGTACGTCTCATCAATCGGAAGAACATCAACTCCGCCCTTCGATTCACTCCCCGTTGACGATAAAAATCCGTCAGATATTGGTAATTTAGGGTTCTGTGTTTAAAGAATTGACCGGAACTATAGTGCGAGGATTTAGGGTTCTTTGTTCGGTTTTGGTGTCGAAATTTGGGATGAAGAAAAGAAATGGGAGGGCTCGAGAGGGCTGAGCAATTACGTCTGGATCTCTAACCGTCGTATTTTTGAAATTTATGGGGAAGAGGCCTTAATGAAGTGAGACTGCGAGGGGGGACGTTCTTCCGTGTAACGGCTACATTTTGTGGGCTCATTGTTGTGGGCCCAACTCCAAGTTTGTTTTCCTTTCTGGCACGCGCCGTTCATATTTGGGGATTCTAATTGAACGGGTCAAAACCCAATTCGGCCCATTTACACCCAAAATCCTCCTCTTGGGGGGAGAGTGCTTACTGCTTACTCTCAGCCAGAGCCCTGCAAGAACAATGTTTGGCCGTCTTCGTCTCCTCAAACGCTTCTCAGTCCCTCCTCAAATTTTAATCCTGAGTTCAACTCAAACAAATCGCATTCCCGTTCAATATCTCTCATCTTTCTCCCCAAAACCCACAAATGTTTTCTGCAATAACAGCATAAAAAGCTACAATTTTCTCTCTCATCTCAAGAAAGAGAAGCATAGAGAAGTGAGAAGCTTCGGCGCTTACGCAACAGGAATCGACGATCCCTATCTATCCGTTCGAATTTGTTGTCACAAAGATGTCGCTGTGAGTTGGATTCTATTTATTTACTTACATCCATTTGAGAGTTCGTCCGCTACTTGTTTGATAAATTTTCCATGTGACCCATTTATAGAATTTTGCTTGGGTTGCAGCTAGTTTGACCGACCATCTTAAAGTTCTATGTGCATAACTATGACATCACATATAGAACTTCATTGGCCAATTCTACAACAAGTTTAGTTTTATGACTAATGTGTCTCACTACAATTCTATTGCTGCCGGTGCAAAATCGCATTTTGCGGAAAAATTCATGAGATAGAAGAATAATGTGTGGGAATTGATGAATTTCTAAAAATAAATGGCATAATTGACAATTATCAATTACAACTTATGTACATACCATGAAGAAAATCCCTTAATTTTACTTTAATAGTTGCTTACACCATTCACTTTAGGGCTTTCTTGATGGCATAAATAAATAATCCTAATATATGCATTAATTCTTCTTAATTAACACTTAACTATCCATATGTGTAAGCAATGATTCCTCTTTAAACAACTCTTTCCATCAAGGAGTCATGGCAATTAACTCTGTAGTTATGATAACTAGAATAATTTTTATCTAGTTATATCATGTCAAACAACATATTAAAACGTACTCATATTAATATGTATATTTCAACATGTGTATGATACAATTAATATGTTTGAAGAGTCACATAAATGTAAATTTTTTTATTCCACCACTTGATTCGAATAACCTTATTAAATCTTTTAAGTTCAATAATGTTGCAACTATATTTTATGATTAAATTTAGTAGTTACACTTTATTAAAGTAAAATATAATTTCTTTAAGAAGTATCAAAATATTTACACTTTGTAAATAACTTTATGCAAATAACATTATAAATAGTTATTTAACTATTTTTGAATCTAATTTTTATTTTTATTACAAATATTCATCACATGTCTTAGATATAATATGCATGCTTTATATGTTTTACTTGAAATACAAACAACACTCAAAATATTTCTAGATATCAGCTATATAATTCTTATAATGACAAAAGCAATGAGCGTATATTCTTTATATGATCTTTTACCATTAATGAATTGCAAATGGTTTAGTCATTAGGTTGATATCACGATATAACTTAATATGCTCTAATGCCATCCGTAATTACAACTTCAAAAGTTCAACCTTGTCGAACTTAATGATAATTATCTTAAACCAATATCTGCTAGTATTGTTGTTAGAAGATGTTATCCGTAAACAACCTTATACAATATCAATACTTTACATCTTGTAACCAACAATTGTAATTTATAATTTATGTAACTATCATTAAGAATGGATTAACTTCATAATACATAAATTAATTAAAAGAAATAATCTTTATTTTTAATAGTATTGAATTTTACTATCTTATGGGCAGATATCTGATGTAACATAGATTCATTAATAAATTTTAGTTTATACAAATATAATTTACTATAAATAGAAGAAATCTTTGTACATATGGGTATAAGATATTACTCTTAATAAAGTTCAGAATTGTCTCAACCTAATTACCTATTTCTCTGTTAGAGTAGATCCTTCAATTGGATCAAGAAGGTGAGTACTTGAATCAGGAGTTCATTGATTACGTAAATAATCCCTATTTACCACAACACAACAATATATCAGAATGTGTTTCTAACTCAGGTTACTCATCCCTATTTACCACAACACAACATATATCAGAAAAATAGAACGGTAATCTATTAGAAATGATGTGATCCTTGATGAGTGAGAGTTATCTATTTCAATTTAAGGCTACGTCCTATAGGTAGTGGTGCACATATTGAAAATAGTTCCGTCTAAGACCATGCCTACCACTCCATATAAGATATGAACTACTTCAACAGTTCAACCTTATCGAACTTAATGATAATTATCTTAAACCAATATCTACTAGTATTGTTGTTAGAAGATGTTATCCGTAAACGAACTAATACAATATCAATACTTTACATCTTGTAACCAACAATTGTAATTTATAATTTATGTAACTATCATTAAGAATGGATTAACTTTATAATACATAAATTAATTAAAACAAATAATCTTTATTTTTAATAGTACTAAATTTTACTATCTTATGGGCAGATATCTGATGTAAAATAGATTCATTAATAAATTTTAGTTTATACAAATTTAATTTACTATAAATGGAAGAAATCTTTGTACATATGGGTATAAGAGATTTCTTTTAATAAAGTTCAGAATTGTCTCAACCTAATTACCTATTTCTCTGTTAGAGTAGATCCTTCAATTGGATCAAGAAGGTGAGTACTTGAATCAGGAGTTCATTGATTACGTAAATAAGAATGTGTTTCTAACTCAGGTTACTCATCCCTATTTACCACAACACTACAATATATCATAAAAATAGAACGGTACTCTATTAGAAATGATACGATCCTTGATGAGTGAGAGTTACCTATTTCATTTTAAGGCTATGTCTTATAGATAGTGGTGCACATATTGAAACTAGTTCCGTCTAAGACCATGCCTAGCACTCCATATAAGATATAAAAAGAAAAAAAAACCTAATCTTAAATATGTTAAGATATAAAATTGTATCGTCTATGTGAAAGGTTTAATCAAGATAAATTAAATGCACAATTCATAGTATATAAGTTTATGGGATTTCTAAAAAGCTCATAAGAACATTTATTCTATCAACATAAAGAATCAAAGATAATTATTCTTAGCATACCGCCTTCGTAGAGATGGAATCTCTTGGTAAAGAAATTAGTGGCTTTGTAATAGAACTGGAAGAGATTAATGGCTTCGTAGAGATGGAATCTCTTGGATGACTTAACACTGCAAGACTAATTTTAGCAATAGAAGATCTAGTAGGTGACCTCAACCACCTGAGAATATGAAAAACATACTCTTTTAATTTAAATATGATTATTACTCAACACATGGATATTATGGCTATTTCCATAAGCTTTATGATAATCAATTAATACCCAACAACTTAATATATACATCTAGTTATCTAAGACATATGTACCACTTATAACTGTATTGTATGTGATCCAAATAGTAGAATTATAACTTTATGTAATGTCTAAATATTTTCTTTCTGATAAAATTATTAACTTTACTACTAAATTCTTATATATTAAAAGATATGAATGATTGATTATACATAATGAAAATACATTAAAGCTAATCTCGCATAAAGTAAAACATAATGCTACAGCTAGTCTCTATAGAGTAAAACATAAAAGTTAATCCTATATAGAGTACAGCACAAATTTAAAGCTATTCTTTATAGAGTAGAGCATTAAAAATAATCTCATATAGAATAAAACATATTTATAAGGCTAGTCTCTATAGAATAAAGCATTAATGTCAGAAACATATAAATCAAAGCTAATTATTAAAACTAGATAGCATGATTACTATAATTAATACTTATACACATGGTAATAAAAGTAGATATGTGACTAAATCCCGTTAGCATGGCTAAATTTCAATCACCACTCAATTCATGGATGTTGTAACCATTCCATAAGTTTTATGATAATTTATATTCAAAAAATTTCATACCAATATATAATCTTCTTATTTCATGCTTACTATTTATATCTTTAATTATTTCTACTTGACCAAAAATAGTAAAAATATAAATTTTTTATGTATAGTATGAAATTACTTGATAAATATAAAAACATATTCGGATGAACCTATTAGTTGAATCCTTCGTTGAAAACTTCTTGAACCAAGACATATATGCAATGGAAGAAATCTTTATAAAAGTAAATTTTTTTATCACATCTATATCCTTATGGATCAATGCAATAAACTTTATAATTAATAAGGTATGAATTGTAAAAACAAAAATCGTAACGATACGTTGATACAAATTATGGAAATCGATGAATTCCTTAAACTATATGGCATAATTAACAATTAATAGATACAACTCATTTACATGTCAAACAAGAAAGTAAATATAAACATATCTTATTTTGATGATATATATGAAGAACCTCCTTTAATTTCATTGTTATTTATGGTTTCTTTGATGATAAGCATAACTAATTTGAAAATAAGCATTAATTTTGCTTAGTACTTAACCATTTATATGTGTAGGTAAGGACTCATCTTTATATAACTCCTTCCATCACGGAGTTATAGGAACTACCCATATAATTATGATAACTAGAATAACTTTTATCTAGTTATAATATGCCAAATGACATATTAATATGTGCTCATACTTATATGTATTTATAAACATATCCCATGCTACAATTAATAGGTTTCAATAATCACATAAATGCAAATTTCTTACATAATGCATTTATGCAACTCTATTAAGTTTATGACTGGAAAGATAATGCATTTGAAGCTATATATAAATTTTCATATCCTTTGTTTGAGAAGTAGACATTCAAATCCTTCTCAAAATTAAAGTAATGATGTAGGTGGAGAGTCAAGCACTATACTTTCAATGTTTTTAAAGAACCTATCAGTTTTGAATAGTTTCTTTGTTGGCCACAATCCGACTATGTAAGCTGTAATGTGTTTACTTTGTTTTAAGAATTGTTTGGCTAGCAAGACTGGCAGACCACTAGGATTATGTAGCACGTAAATGCACATAAGGTTCGATGAAGTTTCCATATGGATTATTTTAGAATTTTGCTTGGTTTGCAGTTAATTTGAACCGCTTTAGAGTTTTAGGTGCATAACTAAGACATCACATTTAGAAGTTTATGGTGGCTATCATGTTTCTTGCTTATTGGTCTACAATCAGTTTACTTTTGGGGCTAAGGTTTCTTTATACTAATCTATTGCAGCCTGAGCAAAGTCACATTTGGTAAAAAAATTCATGATATAGAAAGGGAATTCATATAGAGATGTAACTTTGTAAGTTTATAACTGGGAATATGAAGATAATGCATTTAAAGATAGGCATAATGTTAGAAACCCCCATTGAAATTTTGGCTAAAGTAGGAAAACCTCTCTCCCTTTTTTCATCCATCAACTTGCCCTCTTAAACTTTCAACTGGGCGATACATGCGAAGTCATTGTTGCCAATTCTCTCATCTTTCCTTGTTTCTTTTTCTTCTTTCATTCCTATTTCTAAATCTTCCTTTTGCTAAACAACTCGCCCCTCTCCTCTCCAGCAAACCCACCTTTCTCCACTATCTTCCCCTCATCTTTCAAGGCCCAGCCTTCCCCGTAAACTAGCCAATCCATCCACGTCCTCCCGAAAAAACCAAAACCCCACTTTTCTTGCTCCCATTTCTCTCCTCCTTTTTCCTCTATTCTTGTTGATGATATTGTTGCAAGAGCACCAACAAACGAGTGGAGCTACTGCTTCTAGTTGTAAGCAGCAATAACTGAAGCTATTGTTTCTTATTGCTGCCGCTGCCTGCTACCAATTGTGGATGGCAACAGCAACAACTTGAAGCTACTGTTGCCCATTGTTATCTTTAGAAGAAAGAGAGATGTAGAAGAAGGGCGGAGATAACCATGTATGAGAGAGAGTTGTAAGGTAGTAGAAGAATGGTATTTTAGTCAAATAAAATATTCCCACGCTCACGTGACATCACATGATCAATTTCTTTAATGGAAGGTATGGTTGTGATTAATGCTTGAAAGTTTAGGGGCAAGTTGATGGATAAAAAATGGGGAGGGTTTCTGACTTTAGCCAAAAACTTATGGGGATTTTCTGAATTGAAGCCTTAAAGATGAATATAAAGTTAATTGTCTTTGATAAGTAGACATTCAAACTCCTCTTGAAATTCAAAGTAAAAAATGATGTACATAGCGAGTCAAAACACCATCAATTTTTTTTGAGGAATCAGTTAGTTTTTAGTAGATTTCTTGTTGGCCATTAATGGGTAGCACCGACTATGTAAGCAGTTATGTGTTTGCTTTATTTCAAAAATTGTTTTTTAGCAAGACATGCTACATGATTTGACTGTTGGGATTGTGTAGTATGTAAATGCTCACAAGGAGTCCAATATGAGGGTGGGAATTTTGCATTTATGGTACTTTCCTTTTGAGATATGGTCTACTTGTCTGGAAGTCATTCCACCATTTTGTTAAAAATAAATAAACAATACGCTTGCCATTTACTTAGAATTTATATTATGACGACAAACTTGTCATCAAATTGCAGTTAACATATTCTCCATCACGGGGTCGTTTTATATGCTTTTCTTTAGAACTTTTTTACCGGATTTTTGAGAGAGAGATAGAGCTCATGAATACACTTGTCCTTTTCTTACAATTTGTATTATGACGACAAACTTGTCATCAAATTGCATAACATGATCTCCATGCTGGAGTTGTTTTATATGCCTTTCTTAAATCTTTTATCCATGCTTTGAGAGAGAGAGAGAGAGAGATCTCATGCATACACTTGTCCGTAACCTAGAGTTTGTATTATGATGACAAACTTGTCATCAAATAGCAGTAACCATATTCTCCATGCGGAGTTGTTTTAGATTCATTTCTTAAATCTTTTATTCAAGATTTGAGAGAGAGAGAAAGAGAGCTCATGAATACACTTGTCCTTTAATTAGAATCTGTATTATGACGATAAACTTGTCATCGAATTACAGTTAACAGTAGTCTCTATGCTGGAGTTGTTTTATATGCATTTCTTAAATCTTTTATTCAGGCTTTGAGAGAGAAAGAGAGCAAGGTTTGAGAACTAGGTTTTGGTTTCGATTAAAGTCGTTAGAAAAATTTTAGGTTTCGCACAGTTTCGCCTGTTTCATTGGTATCATCTTGAGTTTTGGTTTAGGATTTATATGAATTTTATGTATATATTTTTATAGCAATGTATTTGTACTAAATTTTTTAGAATTTTAATGAATTTTATAACATAATTTTTATAAGTTCAATAAAATTTTAGAGTTTTTATAAATTTTAGAATTTTAATAAATATTTTTATGTATATAGTTCCAATAGATTCATGTAGTTAAACACAAACTCATATTTTAGTGAAAGAAATGATGTTTCGGCTTGGCCGAAACTATAGTCGAAACGGGTCAAAACCGAGCAAAATCGAGTGAAACTGAAACCAAGTGATTTCAGTCGAAACTGATCGGCTGAAATTGAGTTTCAACACCAGTTTTGTCTCGTCTCTCTTCGAAACCAAACTGAAACTTTCGAAACCAAGTGGTTTCGACCAAAACCTCATTCCTAGAGAGAGAATGAAATTTCAGTTAACATAATCTCCATGTTGGAGTTGACAGAGTTGTTTTATATTCATTTCTTAAATCTTTTATCCAGGCTTTTACACACACACACAGAGAGAGAGAGAGAGATCATGAAATTGCTGTTAACAAATGTCCTTGCTGGAGTTGTTTTATTTGCATTTCTTAAATCTTTTATCCAGGCTTTGTGTTTTTCTGTCTTTGCTTGTGATGAATTTTTCTGTTCCTTGTATAGTGCGTCATTGCAATTTTTCCCCTTCCAGAACTTGGTGGCTATTAATGCATCTCAGAGCTAGATAGGATACAACAATGCATATATTCTTAACTTTATTATTATGTTGTTTGATGTATTAATGTTGCTTCTGCATTCCCAGTTCTTCAAGTAGTTCTGTCCTATAATTCTCTTCGAAACCAAACTGAAATTGTCGAAACCAAGTGGTTTCGACCGAAACCTCATTCCTACAGAGAGAATGAAATTGCAGTTAACATAATCTCCATGTTGGAGTTGACAAAGTTGTTTTGTATGCATTTCTTAAATCTTTTATCCAGGCTTACACAGAGAGAGAGAGAGAGAGAGGATGTTGTTTTTTGCTAATAAATCCCCCCTCTACTAACTCTCATGGGGCCCCTATTTATGAGATTTGTTGTGGGAATTGAAGGCCACCCGCCTTCTTTCAATTGTTTTGGCAAACGACAAAGAAAGAAACCAGAGGTTTGCTGCCTTTTGGTTTTCCAAGGCCAGAAACCAGAGAGTCTTGCTCTCATTTTTGTTTTTCCAGAGAGGGAAAAACAAGGTGTCGGCTGCCAATTCTTTTGGGAGAGCCAAGAGGGCTTGGATCAGTTTTTGGAGGAGAAGAAAGCTAGAGTCTTTTGAAGATCTAAGAGAGCTTCGTGTGTGAGATCCATGGTGAGTCTTGTTTCTTCCTCTAGCTTGTAGATCTTGAGTTCATTGGGTAACTTTCCTACTTTGGAGCTATATTACCAAGGAGTGATCTAGCTAGGTGTGGGATTGGTCCCTTGAGAAGTACATGTTGTCGGGGCTTTGTTATCAAGGATTCCCACTTGGTTGAAAGTGTGTGAGCTTGGTGAGAGATCTAGGGTTAGGTCTTGTTGCTTTGAGCTTATCTCTCATTGTGATTGTGGAAGAAGGAGAGGATGTGTCAGTGTATGCCTTGCTTGATCGATAGTAGAACCGGGTGCATTGGATGCTGGATGTAGGTTCGCAACCGAATCAGGATAAATCTCTATTTCTTTTGTATTGCTCTTAATTTCGTATTATATTTGTGTGCTTACATTATCTATCGCAAGATCGTTGAGGGGGTTGGTTGTCGGTGACAACTCTCTCTTGTGCCCGTGAGGTGTTTGGTTTTGTGCCTAGGTGACATCTCGGTGGAATTCAGGCTTGGGATTGTTTGGCCACCGTTTCCGCGCATTGTAGATGGCGTTGTGTACCTAGCCTAAGGATTGGGGAGGTGCACGGAGACCCAACAAGTGGTATCAGAGCTTCCGGTTTGCGAAGAAGTGTAGTACCGTGATGGCGTCTTGCTCATGTGAGGAGACAGCCGGGTGTTCATACGAAGTAGAGAGGCTTAATGGCCGGGACAACTATGGTCTGTGGCGACAAAAGATGGTGGCTTTGTTGAAGCACCATGGAGTTTACGGTGTCGTATGTGATACGGGCATGCCATGTAAGGCAACGGTGCATGATAAGCGAATGATGGAGCTTAAAACCCTCGGTGAGATCATGCAATCCTTAGAGCATGAGATCCTTCGGCAATTTGCCGATGTGGAGGTCGTGAGCGACCTATGGAGGATGCTTGAAGCTCGGTACTTGACTAAGACACCCATTGGACGAAGGTTGTAATTGTGGCAACGCTTCTATACGCACAGGATGAAAAGGGGAATCTCGTTGTGGAACCATGTTGGCGAGATGGACCGTATAGTAATGGACCTACGGGAATTGGGGAGTGTGATAAAGGACGAGCAACATGCCATGACACTATTGTGTTCTCTTGCTCTGGTGTATTTCAAGTTTGTAGGCTCGATGTTGAATGGCCGAGACTCACTCACGTTGGATGAGGTGAAGTTTGCATTGAATACGGAGGATCTTCAAAGTTTGGTGTTAGGTGACACCGATGGTTGTGAGGTACCCAATGTCATCTGGGGTCGCCAAGATGGCGGACCCACTCCAAGATCCAAGACGGGTCGTTCCAAGAGTTGGAATCGACAGCAGCAGCAGCGGTCCAAGTCAAGGGGCCGCGGTGACAACAAATGCTTTCTGTGTAAGGAAAGCGGGCATTGGAAGAGGGATTGTCCGAGGTTGAAAGCAAGGACGTCGATTGGCATTGTGGAAGATGTTGCTCAGAGTTTGACTCATGTTGGAGCACGAGACGGAATGTTTTCTGACGAGGATGATTGCTCGGTGTTTGCGGCATACTCCGTGGGAGAAGCAAAATGTTCGTGGCTATTGGACTCGGGGTGTTCATTCCATATGACTTCGGATCGGAGTGCGTTCGACTCATACATTCCATGCATTGGAGAGCAGATTCTCGTGGGGAATGGTATGGAGTGCGAGCAGGTTGGGAGTGGCACGGTCAGAGTCAGGATGCACGATTGCATCGTCTGTGTGTTTGATGGCATCAGACATGTTCCTGATCTTAGCAGCGGCCTGATATCGATAGGAGCTTTGACCGGGATGGGCTACAGGGCAGTGATTGAGGAGGATCGACTGCATATTTCCCGAGGATGCCTGGTTGTCATGAGGGGGAAGAGGCGTGGCAACTTGTATGCGCTCGATGGGCACACAATAGTAGGCGAGACTGACAGATCACAGGAGTCCGAGAGTGGAGATCCAGCGAGACTGTGGCATCTCAGATTGGGGCATGCTGATGAGCAGCGCCTTGACATTCTTCAGAGGAGGAGTGTGTTCGGAGGTGATCGTGGGCTTGAGTCTTGCAGTGACTGTGGTGCAGAGCGGCCGAGGCAAGTGCAGTTTGGGACAGCTGTCAGACACAGTAGGGAGCCCCTAGAGTGCGTCTACGTTGGCGGATGGGGTCCATGTCCAGTTCCTTCCCTAGAAGGCGCGAGGTACTTCGCGGCCTTCATAGATGACTTTTCGAGGAGTGTCATGGTTACTCATGGGATCTCGGGAGGAGATCCATGAGAAGGTGCGGCTATGTAGGAGCATAGTCGAGAGCCGGATGGGTAGACCCGTATGAGAGATCCGTACCAACGACGCAGAGATACAAGATGTTTGCAAGTCAGAGGGGATCGCGTGCCGTTACACCATTCCTGATGGAGACCCTCACGGTGGCGTAGCAGACAGCATGATCAGGATGTTGGTAGAGAAACACGGGGGCTATTGAGACCATCTGGCCTTCCAAGGGAATTATGGGCGGAGACCCTTGCTACTGCGGCTTACCTCATTAACCGAACACCGTCACTAGCCGCAGGTAGTTCTATTTCCGAGGAGTTATGGACGGGCAGAGTCGTTGACTTCTCGCACTTGCGTACGTTTGGATGTTCTGTGTGGCCACACGAGAGGGACAATGACGATGAAGGACAGTGCATGCATGATTGTGTCCTAGTCGGGTACGTTGGTGGAGGTGCGAGAGGGTACATGTTATGGTGTCCTAGTACCTGCGAGGTGATTGTCAGACGACACGTCATGATTTACGAGTCTGCAGTGCTTAGGGCGGAGCAGACTCATGACGGTGTGCAGAGAACAGAGGAAAGCCCGGTCCATAGAGAGTATGATGTGATTCAGATTCAGACTCAGGCAGGTGATCAGACACATGTGCAGACGGACAGGGTGCAGAGTTCATCCGATGTGGTCAGTGTCAGTGATCAGCAGGTACCTCACGATATAGCTCCAGATTTAGTTCAGTTGGAGGTACAGAGGACAGCGGTCTACGAGGAGGCTTTGCAGTCGGTCGTCGTATCGATGCAGTCAGTTGTAGTGTGTGAGGAGACAGAGGTCTCTTACAGTTCCAGTGTGCACGTTATGGGTGCTCTTGAGGAGACACAACATGCTGAGGTGTGCAACTTTAGCTTCGAGGTAGAGCCGTCGATCTACGGAGGAATAGGGCAGTTGGTTTCCGCACTGATGACAGAGGTTGCAGTCGGTGAGGAGACGGAGGTCTCTCACGTTTCTAGCACGCATGAGTTGGTTGCTTTTGAGGAAGACCAGCGTGTTGAGGTGTGCAGCTTCAGCTTCAGGGTAGAGAGGTTTTCTGAGGACCTTGACATCAGGGTAGAGCATTCGCTGTGCATGGTAGAGCAGTCTTCACAGTATGGGCACATGCGATATGACTCTCGTTTGGCTAGGGGTAATTTATCAGGCGCATCTTCTGATACTTCAGAGGCCAGACCGGTAGAGATGCAGAGGAGCAGGGAATCTGATAGAGTGGTGGAGTATGAAGACTCCCACGACAGTGTGGAGACTGCGATGGTGGTCCCAGGTGGAGTTGCCACTAGGGACATGGTGCTGAGAGTTAGGATGCCACATATCGAGTGCGTTCTCGCTCGATATAGGGAGGAGGCAGAGCCGAGAGGAGCTCCTTTAGTGTGCGCTCATATCTCACCTTCGGCGAGTTCATCACAGGGCATGGCAGGTGAGTACGATTTCCAGAGGCTAGGTGTTGGTGCGGCGGACACTTTGGCGCTCGTGTGTGCGCATTCGTGTCTTGAGTCGTCGGCACAGTCAGTTAAGACGCGGAGCCGGTTGTTGAATATTGGACTCCCCGGATTTGGTTTTGATGATGAGCAAACATAAATAATCCATGAACTAACAATTTGTGAGCGCAGTTTTGGAGATCGTCGCCAAATTCACGAGAACATTCAAAGCGACATCTCAACACTTCCCAAAACTCGTATTCATGCCTAAAGCTTCGTTGAAGCTCTTGCGCCGTTTTGGAAGTTATGAAGATTCAATCGAAGCTCTCAAAGACCGTTTATTAAGGTTTTATTTATAGTCTTTTAGCTTCAATATATAGAATGTTAAGCCTTGAGTATATCTTACGTTTCTATCTTCATTTCGCTCATTTCGTAGCTCTAGGATCCTTGCACAAGTTCATTCTAACTTCCTCTAAGCATCGCGCTTCGATTCGGACTTTATTGTGCATGTTAGTTGGTACAAGAACAAGTACTGACCGACCAGATGGTGATCTAGTCGGTCGGCAACTGTTCTTGGACCGACTAGTTTGATTCCTTAATTTCTTGGACTTTACTGTTTACAGTTAGTCGGTCTACGTTGACTCACCGACCGACTAGTTTGTGAACTAGTCGGTCAGTGATGCTTCTTTGACCGACTAGTTGTGACTTAATGTTCATACTAAAATTCTCCTAAGCTACTATTTATCGTTAGTCGGTCTAAGAACGTTTGGTGACCGACTAGTTGACAATCTAGTCGGTCAACTTTTGTTCTTGGACCGACTAAGTCATATTGCATTCAGACTAATTCATTTTGCCTCTTAGTCGGTCTACGTTCATTGACTGACCGACTAGTTGTGAAACTAGTCGGTCAGACAGTCTTCTTGGACCGACTAGATTTCTAGGTCTGAAATTCTATCTCTTCTCAGATCTTCTCTTAGTCGGTCCATGCTGTTTGACTGACCGACTAGTTGATGAACTAGTCGGTCAGTGATTGTTCTTTGACCGACTAATTCTCACAGATTTCTATCCGTTGGTGAATGACCTAACTTGTTTTTATGGGACCCTATAAATACGAACCTAGGTCATTTCTATCTAGGTTAGAGCTGCCATTAAGAGATTCGTTGAGTTCTAAAGAGATAGCCATTCTCACTCTAATCTAAAGCTCTCTTCCTCACAAGAAACCCATTCTCTCTCATTTCTAGATCTAGAATCCATCTAGAGAGAAGGTTGTTCTTGGTGAGCTCTTCAAGCTAGTGCTTGATCCAAGCCTCCAAATCATCCCTAGGCACCGATTGCTGGTCATTTCCTTGGTGCTAGGTCTTGGTGACTTCATCTTTCTCAAATCCTTCATTTCACCATTTGGGTAAGAAAAACTCAAGGTATAGGATTTTGTGGTAAGATTGTTTATTTCATATTAAACTCTTTAATATTGCTTTGTGATTCTTTCGGTTGTGAGAGAAGGTTGTGATCCCGGGTTGTGGGATTCACGTTTGCTATTGCTTGTATGATTTGATCTTGTGAAGGGTTTTCACAAGATATTCATAGTGGAAATCTTGAGTTAGGGTTTCTAACTCAAGTATCCGGAAGGGATCCGGGTGGTTGGGACGTAGGATCACCGGGAACAAGTCGGGGAGACTTGGGTGGATCCGAACCCATTAACATCATTTGTTTGCATTGTTAATTTTGTTGTTGTCATTCAATTTAAGCTTCCGCAAATTGATTTGGTAGTTGTTTGCAATTTAATTTGGAATCATACTCCTTATTATTTTTAAAGTACTATTCACCCCCCATCTAGTACTTGTGCAGTAGCTAGTAGGGCATTACACCGGTGGACGGCGAGTCTTGATGACAGACATCAGCAGACGGAGTGGATACAGACAGCGTATCGATGTGACCCAGCTGGGGTCAGTCTGCAGAGCAGTGGGGATGACGCCGTGTTTCTCACAGATGATGGTCATGGAGAGCATGAATTGCTCACAGACCCGTGGGATGATGATATGGATGTTCATGGATCGAAAGATGGCTTATTGGACGCTGGCACGGCGTCATTTGGTTCGTTCATGGAGTCCGAGCTCGCAGGGTTATCCTCAGAGACAGATGACTTCATTGCAGACATGGCGATGGACAAGGCAGAGATGCGTGAGGCTAGGCTCAGACGACTTCTAAGTTTGGCATGTCTCTTAGAGGATTGAGGCGCCAGAGGGCGCAATTTTCGATGCACATTATGTAGGTTCACATGTTCGATGGTCAAGGCAATGTGAGTTCATACACGACAGGTGCAGGTTGGTGCTGGAGCTGGAGCTGTGCTGAAGTGAGTGAGTGGATTTATCAGCAGGGTAGAGTGTTGTTTTTTGCTAATAAATCCCCCCTCTACTTAACTCTCATGGGGCCCCTATTTATGAGATTTGTTGTGGGAATTGAAGGTCACCTGCCTTCTTTCAATTGTTGTGGCAAACGACAAAGAAAGAAACCAGAGGTTTGCTGCCTTTTGGTTTTCTAGGGCCAGAAAACAGAGAGTCTTGCTCTCATTTTTGTTTTTCCAGAGAGGGAAAAACAAGGAGTCGGCTGCCATTTCTTTTGGGAGAGCCAAGAGGGCTTGGATCAGTTTTTGAAGGAGAAGAAAGCTAGAGTCTTTTGAAGATCTAAGAGAGCTTCGTGTGTGAGATCCATGGTGAGTCTTGTTTCTTCCTCTAGCTTGTAGATCTTGAGTCCCTTTGGTAGCTTTCCTAGTTTGGAGCTATATTACCAAGGAGTGATCTAACTAGGTATGGGATTGGTCCCTTGAGAAGCTCTACATGTTGTATGGGTTTTGTTATCAAGGATTCCCACTTGGTTGAGAGTGTGTGAGCTTAGTGAGAGATCTAGGGTTAGATCTTGTTGCTTAGAGCTTGTCTCTCATTGTGATTGTGGAAGAAGGAGAGGATATGGTCGGTGTATGCCTTGCTTGACCGATAGTGGAACCGGGTGCATTGGATGCTGGATGTAGGTTGTTCGCAACCGAACCAGGCTAAATCTCTGTCTCTTTTGTATTGCTCTTAATTTCGTATTATATTTGCGTGTTTACATTATCTATCGCAAGATCGTCGAGGGGGTTGGTTGTTGGTGACAACTCTCTCTTGTGCCCGTGAGGTGTTTGGTTTTGTGCCTAGGTGACATCTCGGTGGAATTTGGGCTTGGGATTGTTTGGCCACCGTTTCCGCGCATTGTAGGTAGCGTTGTGTACCTAGCCTAAGGATTGGGGAGGTGCACGGGGACCCAACAAGGGGGGGGGGGGGAGAGAGAGAGAGAGAGAGAGAGAGATAGATCATGAAATTGTTGTTAACAAATGTCCATGCTGGAGTTGTTTTATTTGCATTTCTTAAATCTTTTATCCAGGCTTTGTGTTTTTCTGTCCGTCATTGCAATTTTTCCCCTTCCAGAACTTGATGTCTATTAATGCATCTCAGAGCTAGATAGGATACAACAATGCATATATTCTTAACTTTATTATTATGTTGTTTGATGTATTAATGTTGCTTCTGCATTCCCAGTTCTTCACGTAGTTCTGTCCTATAATTCTATGGACAATCTACAGATTTCATTCTCATAAATTGGTTATTTGCATGTGTGGAGTGAGGCTATCATATATTTCAGGACATGTTATCCGAAGCCCTTTTATGTTTTGGTGCAAATTCTGCTAGTATGGATGAAGTAGCGAGTTCTGAGGATCTTGCTGATGTAAGTACTTGTATGCATTTATAACATCTACAAATGTATAACTCAAACTTCCAGACTGATATAAACAAGTCAAGAGATGGTTCTAATTTTCTAATTATTCTCAAACAAAACATGAAGTTTGTTTCAGCCTATGCCTGAGGAAAGATGTGAATCTAACAACCATCCAGGTTGTGTGAACATAAGAAAATTAATCTATGCATGCAATAGGTGAGCTGCCACATTGTGGTTTGCCTTATGAACAATTGGAACCTCCTTGTTTAACTTCATAGGCTTACTGCCTTCATAATTGCAGCTGTCCAAGATCCTCCTTTGGCATGTTATGGTTGTGTTGTTCCTTTACATAACCTTATAATATAGTGGTTTGACTCATATTGAGAAACACTACCACCCAATTTAGGCCGGTATGTGGGGTGCCACACTGTAGTTTGCCCTATGAACAATATGATCCTTCTTGTTTAACCTCATACACTTAACTGACTTCATAATTGCATCCATCCAAGATTTTCCTCCTTGGCTTCTCATGTGTTGAGATGCAATATCTATTATGTTTGGATGTTTGGATGTTTAATGTTAAAGGGGGCTAAGTGATTTTATGTAAAAATATATACTAATATAGTATTATAAATTATAGATAATTGATCTTAGGGACAGGATAAACTCTCTATCCATAACCTTTCTCCAAAATCCCTTATCTCTTGTTTCTTCGGGGTATCAAAGCCCTAACTTTAGATTAGCGTTAATCCTGATCCGCCCGTTCCATCCCCGCAGCCACCATCATCAACGCCACATACTATCCCTAGCCTCTCCTCTGCCTGAACCACAGCCAATCTCATCCACAGCCAACTTCATCCTCACGGCCGCCACCATCAACCCCATATATATTATGAAGTTGCTGTTTAAAAATGCATTGAGTGTGCATTTTCTGTAGTACCAACCGTGCCATGCCCTATTTCTGGTAGTATGTAGTTTATTTATAATCTGAGCAATTATATTTTTAAATTAGTCAGTGGTACCCTCCTATAGTAGGATGATTTTTGCACTCTTTATATTTATACCAATATGAGGTAGAGTTTTTTTTCTACTTAGATCTTGTGTATTGCTGGGATAGATTCCAATGACACCTCACAAATCTTGTTGAATTTCAACAGTGCCTTGTAAGATCTTGAATCTGAATCATCACACAGGAAAAAGAGGCCGGTTCTTCTTAGAACATGCTATAAGTAGTTGGAGCCACATGCATCTTTAACAAAAAAAAGAAAGTTTGGTATTTGGTTATAAGGAGTTGCATCATCAATTGTCATTGCCAAATCAAACCCTCCAATAACTTTTTGTTGGAAATGCTCTCAAAATCATGACAACGTTAACAACAATTGTTGGAACATATAACTAAGAACTATTAAGTAATTTTAATTAAAATTGATGTGGAACAAGTCATGAACATGTGCAACGTTATTTCAGAAATTAGAGCAAATCTTGTTACACGGAGGAGTTGCAAACTTACAATTATACAAGGAGAAAATTAAAAGCTTTAATTATTTTGAAATTTTAAATTTTTTTTGAGTTTCTCTTATTTAGTTTAGTGTTTGCGACAAATTTTAGGAGTTTGAGTTTTCTTTTATTTAGAGTCCTAGTTTGAGTCATTTGGCCTAATTTATAAGATGCAAGTTTCTTTTTTAAGATTTTAGTTATGATATAAATATTTTTATTTGGATTCAAGTTTCATTTTCTTTTTAAAAAACCTTAATGTCTTTCATTATAAAATATAAAGACAAGAAAGTTTATTAATAAAAGAAATTTAAGTTTTCTATAAAAATCTCTATCATGCGATGTGATTGTGAGTTGACGTGCGATTGCTATGACATGATGTCTAAAGAAGTCTTCCGCATGAAAGGTGTTGGAATCAATGATTGATCTCTTAGGTAAAAAGCCTAAAATACTATCATTTATCCTTTAGTTTAGAAAATTATAGTTCCTTTCTTCATCAGTTCCCACCAAAACACTAACCATTCTGCTGCCATGTTTCCTACCATCTAATATTAGAGCCAAAATTCCTATTCTGCATTCATCATCATCTTCTTCATTAGTTCTATCTTGGGTTTTAATTCTGATAAAATCCATTTGATTTTGGTTTAGGGAAAAAATTTACTGAGTTCTGTTTTGGATAAAAACTAGAAAAAGTTTGATTCTAGTTTAGTAAAAAATTATTTGTTTGCTTTTAGTTTAAAGAAAACAATCAGAATAATGTAAAATAACAAAGAATCAAGAAAAAATTGCCCCATGGCTAGTTAGGAGAAGCTTTACAATTTACTCTGGGAACAGTCTCATGCTCTTGAACGGATTACTGCGCACCGATATGTCCTGGAATCTGATAGACCCTGCGGGTCTACACTCGCCGCATCCATGGGCCCAAGCCCATGGCCGCCGGCCCTAGCTTGTGTGCGCGCGCCTCCTTTGCCAAGGAACCCTAGTTTTTATTATAAATAGGAGGGTTAGCCGTCACTTGTATTTTTATGCTTGATTATTGAGATTTCTCTCGAGCGTCTTTAGGTTAAATCTAGATTAAACGAGTGCGGATGTCCTCTTCGGCGTCTTGAGAGGAGAACGCACCTCTTTTGCGTTCAATTATCTTGTTCTTCATTATTTGTTTGCTATAAAAATCGTATCTTGGTTATTTCCTAACAATTTGGTATCAGAGCACGTAACGATCGATGTCGGTTACAACAAGATCACAGGACAAAATTGAGGCGTTGGAGGCAAAATTTACTAGCGAGATCGACTGGATCAAGAAATCGTTGGCGGCAAACGATGAATCCATGGCAAAGTTGATGGCTTCTATCAACCAATTGACGGCGAATTAAGCGAAGCACGATGAACAATTCGCACAATTGATGGGAACCCTAAATCAATCGGCGACGAACAATAAAGGGGAGGGAAACCCTAAAGCGGGGGAAAAGGAGGCACCTTTGAAGAAAGAGAAGGAAAAAGAGGAGATTTTTACCCAAAATTAACCCTATTAGGCACCTTTGAAGAAAGAGAAGGAAAAAGAGGAGATTTTTACCCAAAATCAACCCTATTAGGTGGAGGAATTGGACGAGAAAGACGATCAAGAGCCATGGAGGTCGACTACCATGAGGAGGTGCGGCGAAAGGCGGTGGAGAGCCAAAGAGAAGACGATGGCCCTAGTTGCCCGCGTTGGGGGCCGCACACTAACAAGGAGGTGCGGCCGGTCCCCCAAGACACTTGGGGGCGGCCGCCACAGGAGAGAGGCAGGGGATGCCCCCCGCCTGTCGCGAGCCTCGGCAGGGGCGGCAGGGCCCTGTCGAGGCCCGCACAGGTTCGGCGACCCTGCCGGACCTCCGGCAGGGCTCGTCGGCCCTGCCAGGGGCCGGAGGGGCCCGTCGGGCCTCCCAGATGGTCGGCAGGCCCCTGCCGGCCCGTGCCGGGGCTGGGAACTCCCCGGCAGCCGCCGGGGGCTGACGTGCACGGGCAGACCCGGGGGGTTTCTCGAGCCCCCGGGCAGCGGACAGAGGTCAGGATGGAGGATTTCAGAGGGGGGACACCCGCAGACAGCTTTTGGGAGGGTTTTACGACCCTTCGAGACGGCGGCCAGCAGCGGATGACCCCTTTTACGGAGACGGACACGGTAAGGACCATTATTATGACAGCGGGGGTGGCTACGAGGCGGATTTTGGCGATAATGCCGGTTGGGACAACTTCGAGGGCCGGCGTGGAGATTACGGAGGAGGCTATGAGGGTCACAGGGGAGTGCCACCTAGACGGTACTAGACCCAGGACGAGAGAAGACAGCACTACCGTCCGCTTCACCGAGAGGAGGGAAGGCCCGAGCAAGGGCACTTTGGGGGAGAGTGCAGGGTACGGAAGCTGACGATGCCGCTATTTTCTGGAGAGGATCCGCATGCCTGGTTGTTCACAGCAGAGAGATACTTCGCGACACACCACATGACTGAGGCTCAGAAATTGGAGGCAGCAGCTATTTGCATGGAGGGGAGAGCATTGAGGCGGTTCTAGTGGAAGGAGAGAGGCAGCAAATCCGTAGCTGGGAGGAGCTGAAGGACCTTGTGCTGGAAAAGTTTCGAGACCCCGTCTGGGGAACCTGCACGAGCAGCTGTATGCCCTCAGGCAGGAGGGGCCGGTGCGGGATTACATCGAGAGATTTGAGACACTGATAGGGCAAGTACATGGAGTGTCCGACGAGTCACTGGAGGGCACTTTCTTGAAGGGGCTGCGACCCAGCATTCGAGCCGCAGTGAGACCCTACAAGCCCAGGGGGCTTACAGAGGTCATTGAGATGGCGCAGAAGGTAAAGGACTCTCGGACTGAGGATAGGAGAGACGGTGTCAGCAACAGTGGACAGATACAGTGGGCCACCTCGGCTGGAGCAGGCGGAGCGGGAGTCACTACTGAGGCAGTTCAGGTGGGGCTTAAGAAGACGAGGGAGCAGAACAACCCACCACCGGCTGGAGGCCAACTCCGGAAGATGACCGATGCGGAGATGAGGGAGAAGAGGCAAAAGGGGCTCTGTTTCAGATGCGACGAGCGCTTCACTCCGGGACACCGCTGTGTGGATCGAAAGCTGCAAGTGTTGATAGCGGAAGCAGGCGAGGAAGATGACGTGGAGGACGAAGGGATCGGAGGGGAGGACGACTCCCACTCGGAGTAGCACCGCCGGTACTTACATGCACCACCTTGAGGACAATGTGGCTCTTTGGGGGGAGTATTGATAGACCCTGCGGATCTACACTTGTCGCATCCATGGGCCCAAGCTCATGGCCGCCAGCCCTAGCTTGTGCGCGCGCGCCTCCTTTGCCAAAGAACCCTAGTTTTTATTATAAATAGGAGGGTTAGCTGTCGCTTGTATTTTATGCTTGATTATTGAAATTTCTCTTGAGCGTCTTTATGTTAGATCGGATTAAACGAGTGCGGACGTCCTCTTCGACGTCTTGGAAGGAGATCGCACATCTTTTGCGTTCAATTATCTTGTTCTTCATTATTTGTTTGCTATAAAAATCGTATCTTGGTTAATTCCTAACAGAATCATAATATTAGAAAATTTTCTTCCACAGGAACATCCACCAAGCGTTCTTTTGAGTTGAGAACTAACTTTTAGCATGAAACGACTTCACAATTGATAAGTTCTATTAAACAACAAAAACCAAAATCAAAGCAGCAGCCGATGATGATGCCAGTACCAAATACCGATATTGAGCAAGATGTTACCCTAGTCTAAGCCTACATCAGAACTCGAGGTCAAGCCGCTTGCTGATCCTGAGCCAGAGCCAGATCGTGAGATGCATTTGATGCCGAGCCACATGATCTTGAGTCAGAGCCTGATCGCGTGCATTTTGCACCGCTTCTCGAGATTATTTCAATGCCAGAGCACATGAACTTTGCGATCCTGATCTTCATGTATTAGTTAGCATGTTTTGCGTTTAATTATATCTAGATCTACCGTCCATTCAGAGCATTCTCCCTAAGATCTGCCCCTTCAAGTTTTCATCTTACTTCACCTTAAAACTCGAGGATAAATTTTCTCCAACCATGAAAGATACGATGCAGAATGGGCTACATGCACAAGCAACATTATTTTAAAAATTGGGCAAATCATGTCACATGGAAGCCTTACCATTGCACAATGAGGAAATAGAAGTGTTAATTAGTTTGGACTTTTATAATTTTATTTATTTTTAGAATTTCGTTTTTATTTAGTTTAGAGTTTGAGACAAATTTGGATTTTGTATATTATTTAAAGTTCTAGTTTGAATCATTTTTTGCCCCATTTATAAAATGCATGTTGAGTTTCTTTTCTAGATTCTAGTTAGGATAGGAATACTTTATTTGGCATCAACTTTCATCTTCTTATAAAAGGTCTTTAGAACTTTCATTGTAAGACATAGCGCAAAGAAAATTAATTAATAAAAGAAATTTAAGTTTCTTGTAAAAATATCTACAATGCTATGTGGTTGTAAGTATACAAGTCAGGTCATGAGGTTCAAAGAAATTTGCTGCATGTGAAGTGTTAAAGTTGGTGATAGATTTGTTCTCCAGGGTCAAATGCTCAAAAGTTCAAAACCATATTTTTATCCTTTAATTTAGAAAATCATTGTTTAATTCTTCTCCAATTCCCACCATAAACCCTAGATTTATCCCTTCCATCTTTTTTGTTAAAGATGCTCTCTTATCCTTTGACACGTAAGGACTTGTAATTATCAAATAAATAGTCTTTTCAGTTTCACACATATCAAACCAAATACAAATTTTACAAAGAAATTTTCTGCATGTGAAGTGTTAAAGTTGGTGATAGATTTGTTCTCCAGGGTCAAATGCTCAAAAGTTCAAAACCATATTTTTATCCTTTAATTTAGAAAATCATTGTTTAATTCTTCTCCAATTCCCACCAAAAACCCTTGATTTATCCCTTCCATCCTTTTTGTTAAAGATGCTCTCATATCCTTTGACACGCAAGGACTTGTAATTATCAAATAAATAGTTTTTTCAGTTTCACACATATCAAACCAAATACAAATTTTACAAAACATGTATTCACAAAAGCAAATCTTTCCACACTTGCATGTTGGTCCAATATCAAAAGTTGGTGTTACATGTGGTTTGAACACTGGTAGATCCAGTTTCAAGTGGCCAAGCATGCCGTAATTAGTGTAACTGTAATAAACTCTACTTTTGTAGCTCTTTACTCAGGCCTTGTAATTATTTAATATATTGTCCTTTTAACCTATTTCAAGCCAATCACAAATTTTACAAAACATATATTTACAAAAGCAAAACTCACCAAACACTTACATGTTGGTCCAACATCAAAAGTTAGGGTTACATGTAGTTTGAACACCGCTGTAGATCCAATTTCAAGCGGCCAAACACACCCTAGTTAGTGTACATGTACTAAACTCCACCTTTGTAGCTCGACTCCTATATTTTCATATACTTTCTCTTTATTTCAGCTGTTGAATGGTATGTGGGTTAGAACTGAAGCTTATGCATCTTCCTTGTATTTTTTTATAGCAACATCTGGTGGTGCATAAATTTACTAAGCTTTATATTATTCTTTTCACCCCTTTCCTTTTATATACTTTTACTGCTCTCTTCTCTTACCGGTTCCTCCACAGTCCCTGGGATGAAGGGTCTCATACTAAACTGAAGGCCTGATTATGACACCATGTTGATAAAATAATATTGGAGTATGTTTTTTTGAATATCATTGGTTTACATTTAAACATCTAGCTATTGCTTTTGCCGTTACTACCAAATTCTACTCAATTAATCACTCTTTTGTCTTAAATTTTATGTTGCTTACTATCTATAATGTCATATAATGCTGTGTACAGACCTGGATAACATCCATATTTACAGATGACCAAGATGTGCAGGCATGCATTTCCCATGCAGCAGATTCTATTGGTTTAGACTACATACCAAAATATGAGGTCTCAACAGGCAAATCATATGATTGGCTTGCGAAAATTCAGGTGAATATCTCTTTCCCAAAAGGCCTTTAGTCTCCTTCTCTCAGCTCTCTTTTTTGTAATTCATTAGGTGGTACTTATTCTACTTCTATTTTGTTGTATGGTTTGTGTAAGTAATAACTGCTAAGCGGTTCATAATTACTTTTGAACCATTCTCCACGTTTCTCCATACATCACCATTACACACTTCTTTTTGGCTTGCCTTCTTTTAGTTCTGGAAAGTACAAGAGATGTCTTTACCATTAAGATCTGGTTGGTCAAATGGTATTTGGTGGTTCTTCTGGCATATCATTTTGGCCATACAAATTAAAGGCATGCAACCAAGGAGTAAGAATTCACATTCCTCTATAATTCCGCTGGGCTGATTTGATTCCCGGAGGTTAGATATAAGCTAATTGCTATGGCAACTTGCTGTTTTCTGATGCACATTAAATTATTTAACGGCATTGATACTTTTTGATTATATATGAGCCTTATTAACTTTGTTCTTTGCGTAGATCTCCAAGTTAAACTTATATGTTGCATGCCATATAACAGGAAACATTTCATCCAATTGAGATTACGGATGGTCTGTGGATCATCCCGAAAGGGCGAACCCCCCTGGTATGACTTTAATTAATCCATCTTCTCTACAAGTTAATTTTTTTATATTAAAAGAAAGATAGTTACTTTTTTTATAGCAAAAACAGTAACTTTCATGGAATTTTAGTATAGTTCTCTAATGCATTGCTGAAGGCTAGACTGTATACTTATATTCTGTCTTACATATTTGAAGTAAAATGTTGTCCAAAAGTTAGCGTATATGTCAAGATGTAGATGTTGATGTAAAGATTCTCAAGAGTCAGGGCAAGCAATGGGTTTACCATTTAATCTTGATTTACAGTACACGATGGAATCAGACTACATATATAAGTTGAATTTTGTAGAGCGTGTGATCCATCTTAAGCTGGACATTGAAATGATTTATCTACCTTTATACATAAAAATGTGTTGCCACTTGTCTATGCTTTTATGTCCAGACTAATCTACATGATGTTATGTCCAGACTAACTAGAAGTTTTGAATCTTTATTTTTTTAATTAGGCACTTGCAAATTTTCTCCTCTGTGAAAGACTAAAGGCCAAACCGACGTTTGCTTCTCCAATTGGTTAATTTTTTTTGTCTTTTGTTTAGATCGGGAGTATGTTGTGTTCACGTCTTGCATGATGTAGTTTGATTTAATTGGATCCATTCACTTGATGGATTTTGTTGTGTTTACTTGTTTCATGTTTTATGGGTCGAAATGACATGTTAAGGTAATCTTATTTGGTTATGCAGCTAAGGCTTAGTCTTGCCAAAGTATCGGTGGTTTTATTTATGGATCTGGGTTTTGCAATATCTCCCTAAATCAGTGGGCCTGTTGCAATGTTAACTACACTGCATAAGTTCACTACAGGCTCCTCCATTATGCATGAATTGTGAGCATGCAGGATTTTTTACATGTTACATGGACTTCAATTTTAATGATACAAGCGTCATTTGGAAGGTCTAACATTACCCTGAAAGTTCAGTCAGTAATCATCATCCACTTATCTACCAGGCCTTGTGAATAATGTTATCCTAATGCTCATGTTAGTGATGGGGTGGCATTGATACCCTCCAATCTAAAAAGCAAATTATGCCATTTCTTCCCAATTAAGCTTGTATTTTATAAAGCCAAATCTCCACATTTGCATGATAACGTGAATAAAGACTGTTATTTCTATCATATGCAGGATACACAAGCAGTTAACGTAATACTTGATCCAGGATTGGCTTTTGGGACAGGAGAACATCCTACAACTAAGTTATGTCTGTTGCTGTTACAGAGATTAATTAATGGTGGAGAACACATTTTTGACTATGGCACAGGATCAGGAGTTCTAGGAATTGCAGCACTGAAGGTTTTTGCTGTTACTTTTTATATCTATGGATTAATCTTTGCTCTATCCTCAAAAAACATGGTAATGACGTATGGTGATTATACATCTCACATGCATGTCTTAGTTTGCTAACTTGGTCCCTAGTCGAGTTGAATTGAGAAAGAACCCAAATGTTTGGATAAATGCTTTTTCGTTTGCATGCTTTGTGTAGTTCAATCATTGATTCAAATATTTTCTAAGACACTTAAATAATCCCTCAACATATGATAGGATTTTTTTAGTGTTTTGTGGAATACAAATCTGATTTTTTTATATGAAAAGAGAAATACAAGGACATGTGGACTCAATTCAAGAGAAGTACCGCTCGCGTAGCTTTTGATTCGAGATAAAAGCATAAATCTCCCAACTAGTGTAATATACTCCTAATCTCTTCTCTCAACTTCTTTTCTCAAATTCAACATGAGAACATAGCCCTAACCCCTCATATATATAATGGACTAAAGTGATTTGGGAAAATGGTGATTAGCTACTAAATGAGCTAACCCCTCATATATATAATATCCCTTGATTTGCTTTACACACAAACCCTACTACAAAATAACACTCAATACTCCCCCTCAAGATGAGCAAAAGATATTTATCATGCCCATCTTGTTACAAGCATCTTCCACCTCTTTAGAGTTCAACCCCTTCGTAAGGCAATCTGCTAGTTGCTGTCCAGAGTTAATGTAGGAGATCTCCAACTGTTTCTTGTCCAGTCTCTCTTTAACGAAGAACCTGTCAATCTCTATGTGCTTCGTTCTATCATGTTGCACTGGGTTGTTGGCAATATTAATTGCAGACTTGTTATCACACAACAACTGCAATGGTCCTTCTCTCAGCAGGCGTAGTTCATGTAGAAGTGATCTCAACCAGATCATCTCACAGGTACTAAGCACCATAGCACGATACTCTGCCTCTGCAGTGGAACGAGCCACCAAATCCTGCTTCTTGCTGCGCCAAGAGACCAAGTTGCCCCCAACAAACACACAGTAGCCCGAGGTCGATCTCCTATCATCCAAGCAACTGGCCCAATCTGCATCACAGTAGCCTGTCACATTCATGTGACCATGACTACCAAATAATATGCCTTTTCCTGGACTATTCTTCAGATACCTCAGTATCCTGAAGACAGCCTCCATATGTCCAGTCCTAGGATCATGCATGTACCTACTTACCACACTGATAGCATAGGCAATGTCAGGTCTGGTATGGCATAAGTAGATGAGGCGTCCAACAAGTCTCTGGTACCTCTCTTTGTCCACTGGCTCCCCTGATTGTGAGTGCAACCTATGATTCTGATCAATAGGAGTAACTGCTGGACGACACCCCAACATACCAGTCTCAGCCAGGAGATCCAGTGCATACTTTCTCTGTGAGAGAACTATACCCTTCCTGGACCTGGCAATCTCCAGTCCAAGGAAGTATCCCAACTGTCCAAGGTCCTTGACCTCAAATTCTCTCGCCAACCTCACCTTCAAGTGAGAGATTCCCTCTTCATCATCTCCAGTGATAATAATATCATCAACATACACAGCCAAAAGGGTGATCCGTTGCCCTGAATGTCTATAGAATACAGTATGATCACCATTACTCTGCTTGTAGCCCATGGTGATGACTGCACGCCTGAACCTGTCGAACCATGCCCTTGGAGATTGCTTCAGCCCATACAAGGACTTGTCCAGTCTACACACCTTTCCCACCGTCTGTTGTGTGCCAAAGCCAGGTGGAACCTCCATGTATACCTCCTCCAGTAAGTCTCTGTGCAAGAAGGCATTCTTTACATCCAACTAATGCAATTTCCATCCAAAATTCGCTGCACAGGATATCAATACTCTCACAGTACTCATCTTTGCCACTGGGGCAAATGTCTCATCATAATCAATCCCATAAGTCTGGCTGTAGCCCTTGGCAACCAGCCTCGCCTTGTACCTGTCCACCTTCCCTTCTGCAGTTTGCTTTACTGTGAATACCCACTTGCAGCCCACAGCCTTCTTCCCTGCTGGAAGTGAGACAAGTTTCCATGTCTTGTTCTTCTCCAGTGCCTCAAGTTCTTCGAGCATTGCTTTCTTCCACTGGGGATGTTGCTTTGCCACTCGCCAATCACTTGGTATAGGGATAGACTGTAAGGATGCAATGATAGCCCTATATGCAGGTGTAAGAGAGGCATAGGAGACATGATTAGCAATATCAGCCTCATATCCATACCGTACAGGAGGCCTGCCGGCATTGATACGAGGCTCCCTACGAGATGCAAGTGGAAGATCTAAACTAGAGGAAGGTGAAGAAAGATTACCATCCGTGGTAGGAGAGGAAGGCAGTGAGGAAGTCGGAACTCGAGCAGGCGTGATAGACTGATCAATCTCAACATGGGGCAGTGAAGCTAGTGGTTCTTCAGTGGAGAAGATGTCTTCTTGTTGTTCTCCATCTGCATGACTATCCTTCTATCTCCTGCTATATTTCCTGCCGTACAACCTGTCTTCCTCCTCTTCCACCAAGGTCCTTTCTTCCTCCCTGCTATCAGGACCAGCACCAGTAGGCCTGACAGGACACGGTATAAGTCCAACCACTACCCTTCTGTCATCAGTCTCCCCCTCTCGACCAGCTCCTCCTGTGCTTGGAGAGGCCCCAGTATCAAATACTGATGTAGAATCTGTCAGTCCTCCATAAAAAGGTTCAGTCTCCCTGAACGTCACATCCATGCTCACAAACAGCCTTCTTTCTGAGGGACTCCAACACCTATAACCTTTCTGATTTGAAGGATACCCAACAAATATGCATTTAATTGCCCGAGCATCCAACTTTCACACAGAAGGTCTATGATCCCTCACAAAGCATGTGCATCCGAACACTTTTGGTGGAACTACAAAAGTGTTCTTTCCCATAAGAATCTCACATGGAGACTTCATCCCAAGGATCCGTGAAGGCATCCTGTTGATAAGATATGTGGCTGTCATCACTGCTTCACTCCACAATATCTTAGGTACATTCATGGTGAGCATGAGTGACCTAGTTACCTCCAACAAGTGTCTATTTTTCCTTTCAGCGACTCCATTCTGTTGGGGGTGTTGGGGCAAGTGGTCTGATGAGTTATCCCACTCTCAGATAGGTAAGATGCAAACTCCCTGTTTACATACTCTGTCCCATTATCCGTTCTCAAGACACGGATCTTGGCCTCATACATATTCCTGACACTTCTATGGAAATCCTGAAAACACTTCAACGCTTCACCCTTGTTTTTCATCATATAAAGCCATGCCATTCGAGAATGACAATCTATGAAGGTGATAAACCACCTGAACCCACTCACTGAAGTCACTGGGCAGGGCCCCCAGACATCTGAGTGAATAAGATGAAATTTCTCTACACTCCGCATCCCTACACTCGGATATGACGTCCTAGTGTGTTTCCCAAATTCACATGCATCACATGTCAAATTCATTTCATTCACTCCATTCAAAATATCGGGATACATTTTACTCAAAATATCAAAGGGCAAGTGCCCTAACTGACAATGCAACAAAAGTACATCCCTTTCCTTCTCTCCATAAACGACAGCCAGTGCAGCATCTCCACTAGCTCTATCAAGATACCACAGTCCATCACGCCTGACGCCAGTCCCAAGCCTCCTCCCAGTCTTCCTTTCCTGCAACACACAATGTGTAGAGTCAAAAGTAATGCTACAGTCGAGATCATCAACAATAGAGCCAACAGATAAGAGGTTGACTGGAAATGATGGGACGTGAAGGACTGAAGAGAGGCGTATGGAGGGAGTGCACTGAATAGTACCAATCCCTCTAATGGGTTGGGATGTGCCATCAGCTGTCTGAACGGTTTCATGAATGGTATGTGGTTTATATGTGGAAAATTGTCTATATGCTCCTGACACATGACTAGATGCACCAGAGTCAATAATCCACTCTATATGATCTCTACATGAAAGGGCTAATCGGTTACATGAGTCTGTGTGAGCGAAGTGGGCAAAGTTACCGAATGGCGAAGCAATATCCCCAGTCTGGTCTGCATGACTCTCCGAGCTCTCAACAGTAGACCTGGACTGTCTCCGCTGCTCTAGATCAGACGCCTCAGCTGGCGTGGCCTCGATCATCACTCTCTCCTGTCGTCCGTCAGCTGTGGCAAAGTTGGCCCGTGGGCCACCGCGACCTCGTCCACGGCCTCCACGGCCCCAATGACCTCCTCCTCTGCCTCCTGTGCCACGTACTCGTCCACTGCCCTTCTGTGGGCAGTTGAAGCTCAGGTGTCCCTTCACGCCACATGTGTAGCACTCTCGATCCTCGCTCACTACTGCCACTGCCGGTACAGCCAGTGCAGCCCGAGTGACCTGAGTACCCTCATCCTTCATAACCCTCAATCTGGTCTCCTCCTGTGCCATTGCAGCTATGGCCTCCTCCAGGGATGGGATGGAGGATAGGTGGCACATACTCGCCCTCCTGACCTCAAAGTCTCCATTCAGGTTCCTCAGAAAGTGTGTCACACGCCTACGCTCCACCCACTTCATGTGTATCGCAGCGCTCCTAGGATCAGGCAGATCAATAGGGTCATAGTGATCTAACTCTGACCAAAGCCTTTTCAACTCCGCAGAGTAGGCTAGAATGGTCATCTCCCCCTGCTTCAAGGTGTCCACCTTGCCCTGAACCTCCATCATGAGCATCACATTCCCTGCTCCAGAGTACATTTTCTCCACCATACTCCATATCCCCGCAGCACTCTCTATGGCCTCCACCATCCCAGCGATGGGTGGAACCATCGATGTCATCAACCAAGCAGCCACCAGTGAGTTGGTGGTGCTCCAGATTTTCCAATCATCTCCATCCTTGTCCAGCGGTTCCTTGCATGAACCCAGAACGACGCCTTCTAACCCCTTCGACCTCAGAATGAGAAGCACCCTCCTGGACCAACTAAGGTAATTCTTCGTCCCTTCCAATTTCACATCATTGGGCATCAATTCCAACTTCTGCACGGGACGGGAAGGCGTCGATCCACTCGAGGAGCCCAACTCCTTCGAAGCAAGCAGCTTCGTTATCTCTCCGATGAAGGCCTTCATGTCAGCGGAGGTAAGATTGTCCCCCATCTCTCCTCAGATCCGCAGATCTCTCCTCTCTTCCTCCTTAGATCCGCAGATCTACTTCTCTTCTTCTTTTTCTAGGGCATACCCTAACTATAAATCTATGGAGTCATCTTCATGGCTCGACCATAGATTTAGGGTTAGGGTTTTTGGATCCTCCTTAAAACGGATGCCCTAGAAGAATCAGCAGCAGATCTTTAGTAGCAGAGAATCAGCAGCAAGCTGCGGAGGCGGGCAGCAGAGGCGACTGCGGCCTGTGCAGCCGGTGGCGGAGACAGCTGCGGCGGCCTGCGGCGGCGGCGGCTGCGGCGGCCTGCACCGCAGGCGGCGGCTGCGGCCTACTCAAGCAGCGGCGCGCGCGCGCAGGCAAGCAACGCCGGGTGCGGATGCGGGTGAAGACTCGACCGCCGGTGTCGGGGGGGCTTCTGAGGGCTTCGGAAGGTGGAGACGAGGCCGCCGGTGTCGGGGGGGCTTCTGGGGGCTTCGGAAGGTGGAGACGAGGCCGCCGGTGGGGGGCTGGCTGCGGGTGGAGGCGCGTGGTGGAGGCGCAGTCGGGGTTTTAGGGTTAGGGTTTTGTTTTGTTTTTTCTCTTTCTAAGGCTCTGATACCATAAAGTGATTTGGGAAAATGGTGATTAGCTACTAAATGAGCTAACCCCTCATATATATAATATCCCTTGATTTGCTTTACACACACACCCTACTACAAAATAACACTCAATATGGACTGATTTGTCCAGAATTACAAAAATGTCCCTGAAGCCCAAAATTACCGGTTTACCACTCGCACTCCAAATCTAACACTACTCCGCCCCTAAAGAACCACATTGTCCTCAAGGTGATGCCATGAAACACATGGACACGTTACTCCAAATGGAGGTGCTCGTCCTATCATGGCTTCTCTCCAGTGGTTGTGCCCTCTGTAGAAACTAACAAGATCTAAAACACGGCTACGAACACCATCATAGAACAGATCTAGATCTAAAAGACCTGCTTGAATCAAAAATATAACGTAGCAGAAGCGTACCTGAATCCATAGCCATAATCTGAAAGTGATTCTATCGATGTAGCGGACGATCTTCCAGATCCACACGAATCAACTGTTGGAGAAATCCTTTGGCTTTCTCCCGGTTTCACTTCTAGCGACGGGATGTAGAAAAGACGGCTACTTTGTTCGTGCGTTTCGGAGATCACGACAACTGAATATATATATATGCTAGTCTTCTTAGCCCTAGGGTTTTCAATTCAGCCCATCAATGAATTGAAGCCCACATGTCTCTACACATAAAGGCACACACCCTACTTAATGACTCATTTAAGCCCACTTAACTGAAATAATTAGATCACTTATATTGGGCTTCATTAATGACAGTGTATCATGCATATAATTATTTTCACATATGTGCCCAATGTTGGATTAATATCCAAGTTTGTTGGATAAGTTCCAACAATCTTCCACTTGAGATATATGCTAAACTTTATAATTATATTTCATTATGCATACCAAACCGAATAAGATCTTAACTTACTGTCATTACTGTTATGTGTTTAAACCAATCCGGTCCATCAATTAGATTAGCACAGGATCAAAGAGATCTGCGCCACATTGATTGCAGCTCGACCCGTCAGTGGTCATTATGCTAATATAAAGGAATGACATTGATTAATGATGTGGATATGTAGCATGGAAATTACATGTAATGTGATCTAACATGTCTATTTCCAACTGATCCTCCTAACCTTAGTGAGATCATAACATACCAAAATCGGAGTGAAGCCGAACTGAACTAAAACTTTATTTCTGATCAGAAAATAACCTTAAGCTTAACCTGAAGACTTAATTTGCCTATCATATGAGCACCCAAAAGAACAAACTCTCACAAAACTGAATATTCTTAGTGAAATGATATAGGATCCGAACCAGGATAAAAAGTATTCAAAAAATCACGTCAGAAATCCTATTAGTCGACCAACCCCTAATGCTAGTCGACTAATTATAATATTAAAATATTTATGTCACAAACTTTCGTCAGATCTAATTTCTAAGTATCTAGGATCATTTTCCTAAAAATTTCTTAATTTCGAAATTTTAGTCGACCAATAGACTTTGTTAGTCTACCAGTCTATTTTCAAAATAGTTATTTTAAATGATTTATTATTTAAATAATATATTTTATTTCTGAAAGTTAGAACTGCCATAAACAGGTATTTTCTGTCAGTTTATATCCGTTTAAAGAAGTTTCTTTCTGTTTGTGGAAGTTATTTTCTGAAAGGACACCTCAACAGCCAGACTCCTAGTCAGCCGTTCTGATTAGTCGACCAGGCACTAATATTAGTCGACTAATAGAAAACTTTTCCAGAATTTTTTGATAATTTAGGATGTTGTCCAACGTTCAAAAACTATCTTTTTGGACTATAAATAGACCTCTAGACACCTGCCTAAAAGACACGAAAATTCACGTCTTTCTCTTTTCTCTCTCTAGAAAGTTAGTGATTTTCAGATTTTCTTAGAGAAACCTCTGCAGCAATTTTTCCTTCATAGAAAGTCCAATCTTCAAGTTTGTTCTACTACAAGTTCCATCCAGAACCTTGGAGATTCAATCACTTTCCTTGCGCAATAATTCCATCAATTATCAAGGCTACAGGTGATATTATTTCATACTCTTTCTTTACTTTATTTGGTGAATCTCTTGTTGAAGATAGTGTACAAGTTTGCAACACGTGGAGTGTTGGCATCTTTGTATGTTGATTACTTGCGGGGAGCAAGTGTTTTAGTGGATTCAAATCTCTACGGGGTAGAGGACTGGACGTAGGATCACAAGGACCCAAACCCGGATAAAAATCTCTGTGTTTGCGTTTGGAATATTCTGGATTGTGTTCATTTATTTCCGTACTTTCATTGCAATATTTTATTAACTTTTAATTTTGCAATATTGTCGTGATTTACATTATTCACCCCCACCCTCTAGTGTATTTGGTGTGCCAGGAGATCCAACATTTGGTATCAGAGCTACATGATTAAGATGGCCTACACCTATCCGACGAACAATTCAACATCTACATCACAATTTCCAGAATGGCACTCTACTACAAGGCCTCCACTATTCAATGGTTCCAACTACTCCTATTGGAAGACAATGATGATAATCTATCTTCAAAGCATCGGCTACAAACTTTGGAACATGTTGGAAACTCGGTACGAGAAGCATACAACTCCATATGCTCAATGGACCACTAACGACAAATCTACTGCAACTCGCAACTCTAAATCAATGAATGCACTATTCTGCGCTATGGATAAGAATGAGTTCAATCGTGTCTCCTAGGCCAAAACATCACATGATGTTTGGCATACATTCCAGGCAACACATGAAGGAACTAATAAAGTTAAGGAAACTAAAATCTATGTTCTTGTTCGCAGGTTTTGAGTTATTCAGAATGAAGGACAATGAACCAATTGGAGAAATGATTACTCGTTTCACCGATATTGTCAACTCCTTAATAGCCCTTGGCAAGACCTATACTCAAACGGAATAAGGAAGATTCTTCGTGCTTTAACATCAGAATGGGAGAAGAAGACTACAGCCATATAAGAAAACAATGATTTATCAACTCTCATCGTTGAAAGCTTGGTTGGTAACTTGATGGCCTACGAAGTAAAAATTCAAGATCGCAAGAACAAGCAGATACAAAGAAGAAAACTCTTGCCTTCGCTGCTTCATCAGACACCGATGGTTCAGATATGGACGATGAAGACACGGCATTAATAACTAGAAACTTTAAGAAGTTTCTTCGAAGATGTAAGTTTAAAAGTTTTAAGCCCAAAACTACTGATGCTTCTTTGTGTTTTCATTGTAACAGATCAGGACATATGAAAAAGGATTGTTCTTTTCTTAAGCCAAAAGAAAGGAAATTCAACAACTCTAGAAAGGATAAGAAGAAAAAGAAGGCATTATCAGCAACATGGAACTCTTCATCTTCAGATGATGATGAAGTCAATGATCAATCTAATGAAGAAAATGATCATATGTGCTTTATGGCACAAAGTGATAGTGAGGTAAGTAGTTTAGATAATGAAGAACTACTTAATGCCTTTAATGAATTATTTACGAGATTCAAGAAATTGCATTCTCAACATAAGGCATTAGTTCTATCTTATACAGAACTAACTTCTTCTTCATTAGATAGTTTAAAAGTTGAGAAGGAAACATTATCTTCTCAAAATAATAAACTACTTCACGAAAATGAGATTCTCAAATCTGATAATCCTAATATGATTTCACGCATTTCTATTTTAGATAAGGATATTTCCTCTCTAAAGTTGAAATATTAAAGAAAAGGTTTAATAAAGGAAAGAATAATCTAGATGATTTACTTAAATTGCAACATCCTGCTAATCATCGACAAGGTTTAGGTTATAAGCATACAACCAAATCCAATAATTTTGTTAATATCATTGCTTTGGAAAAGAAACAACATGTTTATATTAAAGAAAAGAAAGTTGAGTCTTCAATTAGTTTCCAAAGAAAACTAATTTTCTTACATTTTCTAAGAAAACAATTATACATAATATTTGGATTCCCAAAGACACTTGCTTATATGATAAGGATTTACATATATCTAACTTTATGCAAAATGTTATTCTTTCTTCTAATTATTTGAAGAAATCAAATTCCACTTGGGTTTGGTTTCCTAAGGACTAATCCTAAGGACCCATATAAAAAGGGTACCAATATTTATTGTTTATCTTTCAAGTACCCATAAAAAAGTTAGATACTAGATAGTGGATGTTCTAAACATATGACCGGGAACAGCAAACTTCTATCAACCGTACAATTTAAAGATGGTGGCACCGTTACTTTTGGTGATAACAAAGGTAAAGTGATTGGCATCGGAACAGTTGGTGATCCAACTAAGCCAATCATCGAAAACGTGCTCCTCGTTGACGGTTTGAAACATAATCTCTTATTCGTTTCTCAATTATGCGATAAAGATTTTAAAATAGTTTTCGAAAAGAATGCATGCATTATATATGATTTTAATATGCCTAATATCCTATTCCAAGGTAATCGTAAGAGTAATATATATGTGTGTATATATATATATTATACATGAAAATATCTTCAAATGATCATTATTTACTAGCATCCACGGATAACACATTCTTATGGCATAAACATTTTGGACATACTAACGTTAAGCATTTGGCACGTATTTCAAAACAAAAGTTAGTTTCTGGAATGCCTAATATATCTTTCACTCATACACAATTTTGTGATGCATGTCAACAAGGAAAAATGCATAAATCTTCTTTTAAATTGAAAGATGGTATTTCTACTAAAAGACCACTTGAACTTTTATATTTAGATTTATTTGGTCTTTCTAGAATAGCTTCTTTAAATGGTAATAAATATGCATTTGTAATTGTTAATGATTATTCAAGATATACATGGGTATTATTTTTAAAACATAAAAATGATGCATTTGAGGAATTTACAATATTTTGTATAAGAATTCAAAATTTGAAATCTTCATCCATTATTACTATTCGTAGTGATCATGTACGAGAATTCGAAAATGAATTATTTACAAAATTGTGTAATAAACATGGTATAACACATAATTTCTCTTTTCCTCGAGCCACACCACAAAATGGTGTAGTTGAAAGGAAAAATAGAACATTACAAGAATGTGCTAGAACCATGCTATGTGATAGTTCTTTACCAAAATATTTGTAACGCCCCAGGAGCGGGTAACGTTACACTCACAATAATTTGCAGGTCTTGCATGTACCAGTGAAGTCAATATAGTTTAAACAGGAAATATTCTAAGGACAAAGATAAAGGAAATACTCTTTTATTAAACCTTAAAAGGTAATTACATTGTCTAGGCAACAACGACAACTACAACTCAAATAAAGCAAAGCTGAAAAGAAAACGACTAAGAGAAAAACTAACTCTCCTTATGACACAGTAGCTCAGAAGTCTGCGTCCTCAACAGGAAAATCGGACTCCTCGTACTGCGGAGCCCCCTCTTCGAGCTGAGTATGACCTGATGGATTTGAACCACCATTAATAAAGTAGATTGCAAACCGTATTAAACATTTAATTAATTATTTTGCAGGAAGTTAGAAAGGTACCGAAAACTGTAAAAGAAAAGTTACTGACCTGTCATGATTTGAGTAGCATTAAGGAAATGAACAATTAACCAAAAGGAATGTTGTTGTGTTGTGACTTATATAAGGAGGGCACGATGTGCACCTTGGACCGCGGGGTGCTACCCCGGGCCGAGTATAAGGACAAACTGTACCGAGAACTCAGGATCCATAAAGCAAATCCTCCCAGATAGGGGCCATAAGCATGGCTTCAATCGCTCCCGCACCCTCTCAATTTATAAGTTACCACATACCCGTGTTGTCATGTGTAGTTGTTCTAGTACTAGGATGGCAAGTGTCTTGTTCTCGAAATTGTTCTCTAAATTATATATTTAGATAGCTATGCAAACTCTATGTCCAGGTTGTCATGTTTGGAGGGAGAAAATCAGGCGTTCCAATATTATCATATAATTTCGTTGCATAACTCCTAAATATACAATTTAGTGGAATTGGCAATTAGATATGCATGTCCAATAATTACCAAAAACACTTTTAAAGCACATAGTTAAATGACGAAATGTAAAAGGCAGAAGTAGCAAGAAGAAATGCAATATATATGAAAAAGTAATTGGAAAGATAAAGTAAAACTATGAATGAATCAGATTCGTGTTGGCACCTTTAGGGGGGTTGTGGTCTACCTGCCCAGAGGGGTTGCTCGGTTCCGGATTTGTTTAAAAGGCTACTGATCTGGCTCAAATTTGTTGCAATAAAGGAGGTACAGATTCCCAGCTTTTAAGATAAACTTATACGATGAACAAAAGACTGAATTTTGTAAAGGAAAAATGAAACTTGATTTATAAAAGGGAACTGAAATTTCATTTATAAGAAAACTGAAACTGGATTTATAAAAAGGAAAACTGAAACTTCATTTATAAGAAACTGAAACTGGATTTATAAAAAGGAACTGAAATCAATTTATTAAGGAAAACTAGAAATCTATTTATAAAAGAAAAAAAATGGAAATTGGTTTATAACGGAAAGTCTGAAAAATTGAACTGTAAAGAGAAGGGCTGAAAATTGTTTTACAAAGAAGAACTGAAAATTAAAAGGAACTGAATTGAAATTTAAAGAACTAAACTGAAGTTTTCTTTATCATCATTAACTGAATGTATAAAGGAGCTGAACTTATTGTTTGAAAGAACAGAACAGAAAACGAAAACCAGAACAGAAAGCTGCACTGAAAAATATAAGGGGCTGAAAATTATCATTTAACAGAACAGATTTATACTGAACTTAACATAGGAAAGAACAACAGCCTAAGGAATAACAATATCTAAGTTATTCATATCATCAAAAGGGCTGAAATAGTACAGTCAGCGCAAACAAACCTAAACAGTGCCTTCCACCTCGGCGGCCGACCACAACATACAATTCTACGCAAGGGTCTAACGGCGGACAACGGCAAAATGCCGTGAATCTAATGTAGGTGCCAAAATATTCATGGAGGAGTTTCCTCTCTAAGAAATCTACATGAATCATCATATTCATTCTGAAAATAAATAATTAGGAACTTAATAGGTTCGGAATCTACCTGAAATCGAGGATTGCGAAAATAGAATAAAAGATCCAAAGCCAGAGTAAAACAGAAACCCCAAGAGCAGATCCGAAGCCAAAGAGTAAGTAACGAAGCCCTCCAATAGCAACAATTGGAAAAAAAACCCAGATGTAAAAACAAATATTTTCGGAAGAAAGATAATTTTTCGCATAACAAAACTTACGAAAATCCCTTCATATAGATAAGAGAGAGAGGGGGAGAAGAGATCTTATCGCGCGTGAAGATCGGAGCCGAAGACGTCGAGATTTCCTCGCGAGAAGATCGGAGCCGAAGACGTCGAGATTTCCTCGCGAGAAGATCGGGCGGTTAGGGTTTCGATTTGAAGCAATGAGGGATTCGCCGCTGTTACTGTTCGTGCGAGGGAAAACGATTCGAAGGGGCTTGTCTGGGCTCGAGTCGGAAGGAGAACGAGAGAGGGGGAGAGAAAATCGGAGGGGGGTTTTGGGTCCGCCGCACGCGAGAGAGAGAATGGGGGCATCGGGTTTTTTTTTCTTTTCTTTTTTTTTCTCTGGGCTCGGATGCGAGAGATAATGAGAGAGGAGGAGAGAGAAAGAGTGGGGGATGGGTTTTATTAAAAGGGAAGTGGGCCCGGAGCTTTGGGCCTTTACACCTTATACACCTTCAAAGAAATTCCGTCCTCGAAATTCAAAGAAAACACTAAACGGTGAAAAGATACGGATACCGCTGCTTCATCTCTTCTTCTCGCTCCCAGGTAGCCTCTCCTGGCGAGTCACGATGCCACATCACTTTGACCAAATTCATAGTCTTGTTCCTGAGAGCTCTCTGTCGACGATCAATTATCTCCACTGGCTGCTGCTCATAACTCAAATCTGGTCTCACTGTGATCTCTGAATGATCAACCACATGGGTTGGGTCTCCCGCATACTTTTGCAGCTGAGATATATGAAACACATTATGCACACGCTCCAGAGATGGAGGCAGTGCAAGTCTGTAAGCTACTTCGCCCACACGCTCGAGTATGTTAAAAGGTCCGATAAACCGTGGGCTAAGCTTTCCTCTGCGACCAAAACGGATCATGCCTCTATTAGGTGAAATCTTGAGAAAGACATGGTCTCCAGGCTGAAATTCCAAATGCCGCCTCTTTGCATCTGCCCAGTGCTTGTAACGGTCTTGTGCCACCTGTAGCCTCTCTCTGATAGTCCGTACAACATCCACTGCCTCTACAATCATCTCGGGCCCAACCAGTTCTCTGTCTCCAACATCGTCCCAGCTCAAAGGAGAACGACACTTCCTTCCATACAAAGCAGCAAAAGGAGCCATTCCAATACTCGCCTGATGGCTATTATTATAAGCAAACTCTACGAGATGTAGATGGTCTTCCCAGGACCCCTTGAAATCCAGCATGCATGCCCGCAGCATGTCCTCCAAAATCTGTATAGTACGCTCTGATTGTCCGTCCGTTTGAGGATGATAAGCTGTACTGAATTTCAGCTGCGTACCCAACTTTTCCTGTAGACTCTTCCAGAAGTGTGAAGTAAACCGGGTGTCCCTATCAGAAACAATACTCACTGGGACCCCATGTAGCTTCACAATCTCCTCCATGTATCTCTTGGCAATAGTCTCTGTAGACTGTCCAACCATGAAGGGGATAAAATGAGCCGACTTGGTCAATCGATCAACGATCACCCAAACGGCGTCATGTTGCTTCTTGCTCTTTGGAAGTCCCGTCACGAAATCCATCGTGATATGCTGCCATTTCCACTCGGGGATGGGCAGGGGCTGTAACAGACCGGCAACGCGGTGATGTTCAGCCTTCACCTGCTGACACACCATACATCTGGCCACACTTTGTGCTACGCTTCTCTTCATCACATGCCACCAGTAATTTCGTCGTAAATCTTGGTACATCTTGGTGCCTCCTGGGTGGATGGAGTACGGGGAACTGTGTGCTTCTTTTAATAATTCATCCCTGACATCTCCTGATGGTACACATATTCTGCTGCCATATCTCAATGAACCATCTGCATGTATCTGAAATTCTGGTCTCTGTCCTGCCAATGCCATGTTCCTGATCCGCTGAAGCTTTACATCTCCTGTCTGAGCAGCCTTGATTCTGTCTACCAACGTCGACTGTATCTCCATATTCATAAATGACGAGGTCAGCCCGGGTAACACCACGTCTATTTCCATGTCGTGGATCTCCTGCTGTAGTCTCCACTGCGTCGTAAGTGTCATCACTCCTGGAAGCCGACTCAAAGCGTCTGGTACCATGTTAACCTTCCCAGGGTGATACTGAAGATCAATGTCGTAATCCGCCATGAGCTCGATCCACCTCCGTTGTCGCTGGCTCAAATCCTTCTGTGTGAGGATGTAGGTTAAACTCTTATGATCCGTATATATCTTCACGCGCTCCCCAAGTAGAAAGTGCCTCCAGATCTTCAAGGCAAAAATTACGGCCGCCAACTCAAGATCATGAGTGGGGTAATTCTTCTCATGATTCTTCAATTGCCTTGATGCATATGCAACAACGCGTCCGTGCTGATAGAGCACACACCCAAGACCTTTGCCAGACGCGTCGCAAAACACCTCAAAATCTCCCATGCAATCTGGAATAATCAATATCGGCGCCGTCGTCAACCGCTTCTTCAATTCTTGGAAGGCATCGTTACACGCCCTCGACCAAACATACATCACGTCCTTCCTTGTCAACTGTGTCATGGGCTCGGCGATCCTCGAAAAATCCTTGATGAATCTCCTGTAGTAACCAGCTAATCCCAAAAAGCTTCGAATCTCTGATACAGTCTTAGGGACTGGCCAATTCTGAACTGCTGCAACCTTTTCTGGGTTCACAGAGATTCCTTCTCCCGAAATCACGTGGCCTAGAAACACCACCTTATCCAACCAAAACTCACACTTACTGTACTTGGCGTATAGCTTACTCCGCCTCAAGGTCTCTAGTACTGTTCTCAGATGTCCGGTGTGCTCCTGTGCATTCTTCGAGTATACCAATATATCATCCAGATACACCACCACGAACTTGTCCAAATATACGTATAATACTTTGTGCATGAGATTCATGAATATCGCCGGTGCATTAGTCACACCAAACGGCATCACTAGAAACTCATAGTGTCCGTATCTAGTGTTGAATGCTGTCTTATGCACGTCTTCTTTCTTGACCCTCAACTGATGATAGCCGGTCTTCAAGTCCAATTTAGAAAAGACACTCGTTCCTCCAAGCTGATCAAATAAGTCGTCGATACGGGGAATAGGATACTTATTCTTCACCGTAAGCTTGTTCAATTCCCTGTAATCGACGCACATCCGCTTGGATCCATCTTTCTTCTTCACCAATAATATTGGAGCGCCCCAAGGAGACACGTTGGGGCGTATCCACCCTTTCTTCAAGAGGTCATCCAACTGCATCCGCACTTCAAACAACTCGGATGGCGACATGCGGTAAGGCTGTCTAGAATAAGGCTGGGCACCAGGCATCAGCTTGATCGCAAACTCAACTCCGTGGTCTGGAGGTAGCCCAGTAAGTTCATCCGGAAACACATCCAGGAATTCTCGAACTACTTCTGGCTTCTCTAACTCAATCTCCATGGCAGTCGCTGCTGTTGGTTTAGCTCTGAACCTTGCTGGTCTCTCTGTTCTGACAAATTCGAATCTGGGTTGGTTTGGCATGTCAAACACCACTCTTCCTTTGCGACAGTCAATTGTGGCATAATGTACCGCCAACCAATCCATCCCGAGGACGTCAAAATTCGGCATGTTGATGACGATAAAATCTGCTGGCAGTTTGTGTCCACATATATCCACAGGACATGAAAGACATGCACTAGTCGTTGTCAGTACCCCACTGCCTGTGTTAACGTCCCAACAAGAATCGAGGGGCGAAACAGGAATGGTGTGCTGTTCGACGAAACGCTTGGACATAAAACAATGTGAAGCTCCCGAGTCGAAAAGGGCGAGGACGGGTCTATTGGCAACTATTATAATACCTACGGTCACGGATACTAAGTCTAAGCATACATATACCATCGAAAAAAACATAATTAAATAGATAAATAAGCAGCACACTGTAAACTACATACCAGTGATGACTTGGCCAGTGGCCTCTGCTTCCTATGTAGTCATAGTGAAAACCTGGCGCTTAGCTGGTGGAACCTGAGTCCTCGCCTGCTGATACACCTTCTGCTGAGGTGGAAGTGGAGCTCTACGCTGATTGCCTCCTGTCGGGGTTGGGGCTGGAGCTGGAGCGGTAGTCTGAGCGGGGGCAGCTGGTCTCTGTACCCTATGCGGGCAATCTCTCGCAGTGTGATCCTTGGCACCACAAACCAGGCACAAATTTAGATAAAGTCGGCATTCTGGCTTGATGTGGTTTGTTGCAGTAGTGACAGATAGGAGTCGGTCGCCTGAGTTGTGACTGCTGCGGTGGCTGGGGTGGTGCATGCCTCTTAAACTGTGTCTGATGCATAGGCCTGTGAAGCTGTCTGGTAGGAGCAAGTGGCTGTCTGTGATGCCCCGCAGGAGCTGTCGAAGAGGGAGGTGGTCGTCGTGGGGCAGCCACCTGATGCTCTCGTGCTCGCTCCCGCTGTACATACTCGTACTCTCGAGCAGTGGAGAGTACGTCAGCATGGGTCTTCAGTTTGAACCCGACCAGCTTATCACGGATGTCGATGTTCAGACCCTTCTGGAATCTCTTGGCTCGGGCCAGAGGAGTGGACACCACGTCCTTAGCAAACCTGGAGTTTACAGATCGTTTAGAAGAGGAAAACCATGCATCTGAAATAATTTACGGTTAAGGGTCAAAATACGTACCTGCTGAGCTTAGAGAACTCAGCATCGTATTCTTCCACAGTCATGGAACCTTGCTTCAGTTCCATAAACCGTTCCTCGAGCTCCATCTGTGCCTCGGGTGAAAAGAATTGGGCATCAAATGCCTCCTTAAATGCATCCCAAGAGATCGGCTGCGGTAAACGATCCTCCACAGAATCCCACCATAACATGGCATCCTTGGTCAACAGTAGCATTGCCATATCGACCCAAGAATCCACAGGAGCTCGTACCGCCTTCAGCATATGAGTAATAGACCGCAGCCATTCCTCTGCAGCTAGAGGGTCCTCCCGTCCAGTGAAGATCGGTGGACGCAGTGACCGGAACTCTTGTACTCCTCCTTCTCGCTTTGATTCCTGTCGCACCGGTTCCTGCCGCATGGCTTCCTGTCGTATGGCTTGAACCATTTCTCGCAGTTCTCGATCAGATATCTGGTGCACCATCGGAGGTTGTTCAGTATTAGCACTGCCATCATTGTGAGCACCGTTTCCATTGAGGCCAGCTTCAGGGTTGATATTATTAGCGGGACCCTCATTGATGGGGATATGATTCCCATTCCCGTTCATCTCCACCTCTGTGCTGACAATATCAGGATTTGATCCAACGGTGGTACATGTACGTCGGTTATACACCTTCGACATTCTTAATTCAAGGATGGTTGTCAGTTTAATAATTCGAGTATCTTATAAATATTTCCTGTTCATCCTATACTGTTCACAAGGTGGTTGCGCGGACCTGCATGGGCCACCACTTGTAACGCCCCAGGAGCGGGTAACGTTACACTCACAATAATTTGCAGGTCTTGCATGTACCAGTGAAGTCAATATAGTTTAAACAGGAAATATTCTAAGGACAAAGATAAAGGAAATACTCTTTTATTAAACCTTAAAAGGTAATTACATTGTCTAGGCAACAACGACAACTACAACTCAAATAAAGCAAAGCTGAAAAGAAAACGACTAAGAGAAAAACTCTCCGATGACACAGTAGCTCAGAAGTCTGCGCCCTCAACAGGAAAATCGGACTCCTCGTACTGCGGAGCCCCCTCTTCGAGCTGAGTATGACCTGATGGATTTGAACCACCATTAATAAAGTAGATTGCAAACCGTATTAAACATTTAATTAATTATTTTGCAGGAAGTTAGAAAGGTACCGAAAACTGTAAAAGAAAAGTTACTGACCTGTCATGATTTGAGTAGCATTAAGGAAATGAACAATTAACCAAAAGGAATGTTGTTGTGTTGTGACTTATATAAGGAGGGCACGATGTGCAACGTGAAGTCCACCTTGGACCGCCGGGTGCTACCACGGGCCGAGTATAAGGACAAACTGTACCGAGAACTCAGGATCCATAAAGGAAATCCTCCCAGATATGGGCCATAAGCATGGCTTCAATCGCTCCCGCACCCTCTCAATTTATAAGTTACCACATACCCGTGTTGTCATATGTAGTTGTTCTAGTACTAGGATGTCAAGTGTCTTGTTCTCGAAATTGTTCTCTAAATTATATATTTAGATAGCTATGCAAACTCTATGTCCAGGTTGTCATGTTTGGAGGGAGAAAATCAGGTGTTCCAATATTATCATATAATTTCGTTGCATAACTCCTAAATATACAATTTAGTGGAATTGGCAATTAGATATGCATGTCCAATAATTACCAAAAACACTTTTAAAGCACATAGTTAAATGACGAAATGTAAAAGGCAGAAGTAGCAAGAAGAAATGCAATATATATGAAAAAGTAATTGGAAAGATAAAGTAAAACTATGAATGAATCAGATTCGTGTTGGCACCTTTAGGGGGGTTGTGGTCTACCTGCCTAGAGGGGTTGCTCGGTTCCGGATTTGTTTAAAAGGCTACTGATCTGGCTCAAATTTGTTGCAATAAAGGAGGTACAGATTCCCAACTTTTAAGATAGGCTTATACGAGGAACAAAAGACTGAATTTTGTAAAGGAAAAATGAAACTTGATTTATAAAAGGGAACTGAAATTTCATTTATAAGAAAACTGAAACTGGATTTATAAAAAGGAAAACTGAAACTTCATTTATAAGAAACTGAAACTGGATTTGTAAAAAGGAACTGAAATCAATTTATTAAAGAAAACTAGATCTCTATTTATAAAAAAAAATGGAAATTGGTTTATAACGGAAAGTCTGAAAAATTGATCTGTAAAGAGAAGGGCTGAAAATTGTTTTACAAAGAAGAACTGAAAATTAAAAGGAACTGAATTGAAATTTAAAGAACTAAACTGAAGTTTTCTTTATCATCATTAACTGAATGTATAAAGGAGCTGAACTTATTGTTTGAAAGAACAGAACAGAAAACGAAAACCAGAACAGAAAGCTGCACTGAAAAATATAAGGGGCTGAAAATTATCATTTAACAGAACAGATTTATACTGAACTTAACATAGGAAAGAACAACAGCCTAAGGAACAACAACATCTAAGTTATTCATATCATCAAAAGGGCTGAAATAGTACAGTCAGCGCAAACAAACCTAAACCGTGCCTTCCACCTCGGCGGCCGACCACAACATATAATTCTACGCAAGGGTCTAACGGCGGACAATGGCAAAATGCCGTGAATCTAATGTAGGTGCCAAAATATTCATGGAGGAGTTTCCTCTCTAAGAAATCTACATGAATCATCATATTCATTATGAAAATAAATAATTAGGAGCTTAATATGTTCGGAATCTACCTGAAATCGAGGATTGCGAAAATAGAATAAAAGATCCAAAGCCAGAGTAAAACAGAAACCCCAAGAGCAGATCCGAAGCCAAAGAGTAAGTAACGAAGCCCTCCAACAGCAGCAATTGGAAAAAAAAAACCCAGATGTAAAAACAAATATTTTCGGAAGAAAGATAATTTTTCGCATAACAAAACTTACGAAAATCCCTTCATATAGATAAGAGAGAGAGAGGGAGAAGAGATCTTATCGCGCGTGAAGATCGGAGCCGAAGACGTCGAGATTTCCTCGCGAGAAGATCGGGCGGTTAGGGTTTCGATTTGAAGCAATGAGGGATTCGCCGATGTTACTGTTCGTGCGAGGGAAAACGATTCGAAGGGGCTCGTCTGGGCTCGAGTCGAAAGGAGAACGAGAGAGGGGGAGAGAAAATCGGAGGGGGGTTTTGGGTCCGCCGCACGCGAGAGAGAGAATGGGGGCATCGGGTTTTTTTCTTTCTTTTCTTTTTTTTTCTCTGGGCTCGGACGCGAGAGATAATGAGAGAGGAGGAGAGAGAGAGTGGGGGATGGGTTTTATTAAAAGGGAAGTGGGCCCGGGGCTTTGGGCCTTTACAATATTTTTGGGTAGAAGCCGTTTGCTACTGCATGTTATGTATTAAATAGAATTTTGGTAAGACCACAAATGAATAAAATCTGATTTGAATTATTTTATGATCATATACCTCGTGTATCTTATTTTAAAGTATTCGGTTATAAATGCTTTATTCTTAATACTAAGGATTCACTAGATAAGTTTGATTCTAAATCAAACGAATGTATTTTTATAGGATATTCTACACGTAGTAAAGCATATAGGATTTATAATAAAAGAATCTCATGTATTGAAGAATCTCTTTATGTAAATTTCAATGAGAATTCTACACCAATCACGAATTTAGATGAAGAAGATTCTATACCTATCACTAGTTCTTCAGAAAACACTAAGTTAGATGACGATGATTCTACTAAGTCTATTCTTGAAATTATTCCTGAAAACACAAGTCTTCCTAAAGCATTTGTTGAAATTCCTAATCATCCACATGATTTAGTTATTGGAAATATTTCTGATAATGTAAAAACTAGATCTCAAATAGAACAAATGACTAATTGTGCATTTATATCATCCATTGAACCAAAGAATATTAATGAAGTATGTAAAGATAGTTCATGGATTATAACAATGCAGGAATAACTTAATCAATTCAGAAGGAATGATGTATGAGAATTAGTACATAGACCTTCAGATCACCCTATTATTGGTACTAAATGGGTATTTAAGAATAAATTGGATGAATCTGAACATGTAGTTAGAAATAAGGCTAGATTAGTTGCACAAGTTTATAATCAGGAAGAAGGCATAGATTATGATGAAATATATGCTCATGTAGCAAGATTAAAATCTATTAGAATGTGTTTAGCATATGCATGTTACAAAGATTTTAAGTTATATTAAATAGATGTTAAAAGCGCATTTCTAAATGGTATTATAAAAGAAGAAGTCTATGTAGAACAACCACCAAGATTTCAACATGAAAGTTTGAATAATCATGTTTTAAAGTTAAAGAAAGCATTATATGGATTAAAACAAGCACCTCGTGTTTGGTATGAACGATTGAAGAACTTTCTTTTAAAATCTAGTTATTCTATTAGAAAAATAGATTCTACTTTATTTACCAAACATATAAATTTTGATGTTATCATTATACAAATATATGTTGATGACATAATTTTTGGTTCTACTAATGATTCTTTTTGTCAAGAATTTTCTAAAGAAATACAGAATGAATTTGAGATGAGTCACATGGGTGAATTCGAACCTAATGATTGTACTTCCAACCCCTGCATCTTGCACTCCGCGGCCATCCAATGTTGCCATCTCCTGGATCTTCTTCCGAGTCGTTGCAATTACTCTCCAAACTCAAAGTTACACCTTGAGTTTGAGGCGGGTGTTAAGATATTAATTAATGTATTTAGAAAATAGAGTTGTTTCTTTGTTTCTTGTGCAATTGTCTCTCCGGTTGTAGTATTGCCTCTTAGGTTCTTGGATATGTCTCTTGTGCCCTTGTGCCTAATTATGACTTGTGTATTATATATGTGGTCTTCTCTTGTAACCAAAATTATCAAGTAATACAAATTATCATCATCTTCTTGACATGGTATCGGATAATACAAAAGGGAGGATGTTAAGATAATAATTACACTATTTAGGAAATAGAGTTGTCTTTTTGTATCTTGTGCAAGTATCTCTTCGGTTCTAGTGTTGCCTCTTAGGTTCTTGGGTATGGCTCTTGGGCTCTTGTGCCCAATTATGACTTATGTAATATATAAATGAGCATACTCTTGTAACTATAATCAAGTAATACAAAACATTTTCTTTATCCAATTTTACATGATATCAGAGCCATTCCAATCTAGGCTCCAAGTCTTTTGCTGCAACTCTTCCTTCCTACTCTTGGGAGAGGGGGGCAATCACTCCAACTCTCTGCAGTATATCAAATTGACGCCCCACTCATCAGATCGGATCGTCGACCTCTTCTACAACATTGCCGCAGCCTCCCCCAACGGCACCTCATCGGCCCCCTGTGGCCTCGACCCCCAATGGCCTCGTCCTCAGTGGCATCTCATCGATCCCATGTGGACTCGACCCATCGGCATCTCATCGACGCCCTGCGACCTCGGCCCCAGCGACACCTCATCGGCCCCTTGACCTCGGCCCCCAGTGGCCTCGTCCACAACGAAACATGATTGACCTCCAATGGCCTTGGCCCCCAACGGCCCCATCGGCCTCTCATCGGCTCCCCATCGGCCTCGGTCTCCAGCAGTCTCTCATCAGCCCCCAGCGGCCTCGTCCCAAGTGGCACCTCATTGGCCACCCAGCGGCCCCCTGCAACTCTTCCTCGGCCCCAAGCGACTTCTTGAACTCTACGGCCATCACGCCCTGCACTCTCCAACACATACGTCTTGCACTTTGTGGTCATCCGATACCGCTATCTCCTCTCACTTAATGTTTTTTTTTTCATCCTTCAAACTCAAGTTACAACTTGAGTTTGAGGGATGGTGTTAAGTTAATAATTACTATGTTTAGGAAATAGGTGTCACTCTTTGTATCTTGTGCAAGTATCTCTTCGGTTCTAGTGTTGCCTCTTAGGTTCTTGGGTAAGGATCTTGGACTCTTGCGCCCAATCATGACTTGTGTAATATATATATGAGCATACTCTTGTAACTATAATCAAGTAATACAAAACATTTTTCCTCGTCCAATTTTACAGATACATTCAAATAATTAACTAATCCAATGGGCAATCGGTTTCACGTCAAGATCTCCGCCTTTTAGTGCAGCATTCAGTGGAAAAACTAGCTTCTAATTAAATTTAGGCAAGACATTTTTTTTCCTACTTCGATCTTTTCAAGCGAAGCATATCTTGAAAATATCAAAATATCAGAGAACTGCAAGTATACCAATGTTGCAAGTATACCAATGTTGGGATCAAAACAACGATTCCAGGAAATTTTTTAGTAGCATGGGTTTGTTTTTTCCCCTTTTAACATAAGTATTAATCCACAAAGTTTAACTCTTCATTCGAAAACCATAAACAAGATTCCTAGCTGGTAGATTCATTACAACGATACCGGCTAAAGTACCGATTGCTTGTAGGTCAAAAAAAGCTTAGCAATAAAAAAAGCCAGCCACATGCTTAGCGCTAGATCAAAAACTTTCAGTAACCACATCCTTGTTGATCATTCAAGCAACCATTTCCAATATACTACATGGACCATTCAGCTAAATCTAAAACTTCAAATCTCCAGATTCATGCAAATCAAGAACTAAAATCAGTTCATCGAACACTAACCCCATAGAATCAAGCTTCTTCAATTCAGATTCGATAAAAAAACACGCATGATCCAATCAACACAGTAGAAAGATCGGACCTCGATCCTAACAATTCAAGCAACAGGAAGAGTTGGAATTCAATGAATCTTCGGATGATAGGGATTGGATCATGCGTGTTTTACTTGAGATTTGCTGACGATCGAAGGGTGAGATATCGCTGATAGGGATTGGAATAGCCGATGAATAGGGCCTGTTCTTTTCCAGAAATAGGAAAAAATGGAATAGATGGAAAGGTTGTATTTATAGGAAGACAAAATACAGTTTTGTGTTCTTTTGGGTGGAATAGAGTATGTAACGAGGGTTTGGAATAGAAAGCGGGGTTCGCTTTCTATTCTTGTGTTCTTTTGGGATTGGAGAGTTTGAATGAAAAAAGTGTAAAAGGGATGAGTTGGAGGGGGGAGAGAGAGATGAAAGAGTGGGGCCCACCATTCCCAAGGATTCCATTGTATTCCAAGCAAAAGGTTGGAATACAAAAGTGCTCATCATTACCAAATTGGAATAGCCACGTAGGATTCTATTCCACACCCAAAAGAACAACCGCTTGGAATACAAACTTGGAATAGGGTGAATAGTACAGGAATAGTGTCCCTATTCCTATTCCCGCATTTATTCTTGGCAAAAGAACAGGCCCTAGATAGGAGAGGAGAGCGAGGGAGAGCGATCCAGCATCGCCATCTCTCTCTCCCCTACTTCTTAAAGTATGCGACCGATGAATTGATAAAATAAAAATTGAAAATTTTAAGAAAAAAGTTTAGCTGAAAAAAGTTTACTCGCAGTAAATTTAAAAATGAGGATGAGAAGAGATGGTTATTTTTTAAAAAATGTTTAATTTAAATTTCTTCTTTTTTTGAACTTTTGTGAGCGGGCGAAAAAGCGGGACCCACAAAGGCAGAAGAGTGATGGGTGGGGTCCGCCAACCGCCCGCCCTCTGAATATTAAATTTGAGGTAATTCAAGTTTTCTTTGAATTAGAATGCAAAAGAAAATTGAAGAATAATAAAAGTGTTATGAATCAACTACTGGGGGAGGAGCCCCCAGCTCTTTATTTATAGGCAATTGGGGGGAATACAAATATGGGCTTACAATGATATGGGCCTATCTCTAGGATAGCCCAGAATCTCACCCAACTACGGTTAAATAACCGTTCACAACACTCCCCCTTATCCAGCCATAGGTGTGGACTCTGCTCGTGAATGCTTCAGGATTCTGAGCGTAGAAGAGTCTCACATGGGGTGGATACTTCAGGATCCTGAGTTGGTGAGATTTGCCTCGTTAAAACCTTTAGCTATGGAAAACCCAGTGGGAAAAACCATAGTTAAGGAAAAAGAGTGCAAACGCTCTTTAACTCCCCCAGATTTGTACAAGTGACTCTGCTCATGAATACTTCTGGATTCTGAGCGTCACAGAGGGGTGGATACTTCGGGATCCAGAGTTGATTTGATTTGCCTCGTTAAAACCTTTGGCTATGGAAAACCCAGTGGGAAAAACCATAGCTAAGGGAAAAGAGTACAAATTCCCTCAACTCCCCCTGATCTGTAAAAGCTCTTAGGCTTTCAGATCTCTTAGGCTTATCTCATCACTCCTATTTACAACATTCCGAAAATATACACAGATTACAAAGTTATTGCAATTAAGTAGCTGCTGAATCCAGAAACTCTGGAGGGGTGTGCTAAGTATCGTCGCCTCTGATGATGTCTTCAGACTATGTAGTTAGCTCCACAATACCAGCTTCTATCCCAATCGTCATTGGGATGTGATGTACCAGCAGGCGCCCTCAAGTACACCATTGGTGTGGTGAGGATCTCGGAATGATAGGAAGATGTCGCCTTCATAAATTGCTTTGCGGATCTGCAGGGGATGGCCATCCCACTGTGGGTACCCGTTCTGTGATTTCTCAGCATAGGGACTGGACCTGAAACCTGCATTTGCATGAACATTGGAGGATGATACTTCATTTTGTAAGCCTGAATCTTTTGACCCTTGGCGGAAGCGCAGAAGGCTTAACTCCGGTCTAATGGCCCTTTTTAGGTGCCAACTATCTCTGGCTAATGAGTTTACTGCAATTGTTGTATCGGGACGCATGCAGTTAGCCAGGAGTGCCTGATTGCACATAGGTAAGGGACTTTGGGACCAGTTATATCCTCCCCCTCTTCCAGCGATCGGAAGGGTTCTTTTTGTACATCCATTGAGTATACCACCGTAGGTGTACTTTGGATGACAATGATCCTTTTAATTTCTCCAACGCACTTCTGGGCGTTTATAACAGGATTCTATGAGCCATGACTTTATATTTGCCTAGGTCTTTTTATTTCATGTTTAAAAGTCAGGCTTGTACATTTATTTCGGTTTTCTCTTCAGGAGATCCGATGAGATGTTAGTTGTCTACAACTAAGATCTCTAATCCTGTTCTTTGCACAGATGCAAAGACAACCTTCAGTAGGAATCATTGACTTGTTAAGTGATTCTCTTGGTTGTACATTTATTTATTATACTTATTGTTTTTCGTGAATAGACGTCCCGAAGTCTATTCAGGCATTTTAAGGAAATGTGGAAATTATCTTTACAAGATATCCACGAAGGTATGCCGTCACAACATCCAATAACAGCATATCCAAAATTTTCCTCCGCCAAATCGTACGGTATTCGCTTTTGATAACTTAGGGAGACTGATGCATCATTTATGAGACATGCTCATTTGAATTTGTTCGATCCCTAATTTCAGCGAAATTTTCCTTGGGCTATAGGTTGTACCGTATAGCATACGATTTTGTATTTATTTTTCTTATGTTTGCAATACTTTGTTTTATCCACAGGTTTGACACCTTTTGGTGTCTGGACTTCAGGTCCGAACATTTCACGTTTCATAAGTGAGTCCAGCTCATCTTTTATTGCCACGTTCCACGTTTGGCCAATCTCTACGTTTGCCTTCTAGCAACGGAGTGTGGAACGATAATTTATAAACATCATCGCCATTGCGATGTATATGGCAATATGATACGTGAATACATTGTCGACAATTTATGTTTTATCTGTCCAACACCTCCCCAGTACGTACAACATTTACTTAATTTCACTTTTTCCCGGCAATTCCTCTGCAGTGGATTCCGGGAAGGGTGATGGTGTGGACAGGAGCTCATTTTCCTGTGGTAGTATTGTCTTAAGGTCTCCAGGAGTTTCTGTCATTGGAGCCTGGTGGTCTGCCTCTTTTCTGTTAAGGATCAGCCACTTCTGCTGCTGGTGGGTTGCATCCATTCTCGGGGATGTCAATCCTAGCTGGAGTTTTTGCAGCAGGGATGTGTGATCTGACAATCTTCCGGTTGTCAATAAATGATTCCGGTAATTGGTGAACAGTGTTCTGTATGTTGAGGATCTTCGGGATCTCTTCTACACATTGTATTGTTACCGGATCATAGTGGGTCAAACTTTTTGTATCCCACGTTATAATTTGCTTCGCGCCAGATTTTCCAGTATCTGGGCCTATTTTTGGGAAACTCGTCTCATTGAGATCACAGTTTTCAAGATGTGCCTTAAGTACGTCCCCCGTTTGGGATTCTAGGTGTCTTTTCATTGAGGGTGAGTCAAACCCTTCATAGATACCTAGGCGACGTTGAGGACCCATATTTGTCCTCTGTGTTGGTGCGATGGGGATTTAAACTGCGGACCGAAGATTCTCCGAAGAGAAATGTTCGGTGGCATTCCATATGCAAGTTGCATTGGAGACTCTGACCTCCAGAGGGTCTTATTTTTATTTACGATGCAGCATGCAGAATTTGCATGTCCCCATGCATCCATATGCAATCGGGATTTAATGGACGTTCAATCCATTGGAGTCTACTTTTCAGTAACTCTGCCAACCCATTTTGGGTATGAAAATGTGGCGCTTGTATGTTCATTTTCTATTCTCGTTGCTTGGCGGTACTCTTGAAATGACTGGGAGGTATATTTCCCAACATTAACCAGACTTATTTTCTGTATTTTATTGTCTGGGAAATGTGCCCGCAACATTTTTATTTTTGTGCCAATAGCTTTGGAAAAGCTAAGTTGCGGGTCTGTAGTAGGCACACGTACGAATATACTGAGGATGCATTTATCAGTACAATAAAGTACTGAAATAGCCCACTAGGGGTGGTGGATTTTATACACATCTATCTCCTTGTATTCTTTTTGAGGAAGCGTGGAGATTCTTTTTCAACTTTTTGTGGAAATGGCCTTGCAATTAATTTTTCCCTTATAGCAAGGGATGCGAGGGAATTCTCCCTTCTGAAGAATCTTCTGGTTCTTCAAGTCATACCCATGGGATGAGATGCAGTGCATCATCACAAATCCAGGGTGGCCAAGTCCATCATGCCAGAGTAAAAACTAGGCTGATGTCGGGCACTTCAGGTGCTCCGTTTAATTCTGCTTCCTTTCTCCGAATCTTCGTATGGTAGAGGCCTCTAAGGCTCTCAAAACGTTCAAGTATGGATTTTACTCCTTTATCTTGAGACGTTGCATACGGTAATAATTTTTTTTTCCATTTACATTTGCAGTGTCCAAATGGAATCCGTTGAAACGGATGTCCTTGAAACTTAGAAAGTTTCTTTTGGAATTCGGAGGGGTTAATGCATCCTCTATTTTTGTGTCGTTTGGGGGGCAACAGTGTTGCCATCCTGGATCTTCAATATGGCCCTGATATTGGGCTCTGTATTGAGAGAATCGTACGTGTTTATTGTCTACTAATCATTTATGAGAGCAGTTTCAAAAGATGAAACATAAAGGCACATGCATATTCAGATAGACATATTTATTTATTGTCTACTAAAATTTTTCAATCAAAACAGATTGCGTAATACAAAAGCTCTCATAACATGAGATGTACTAAACAATTTGCTAAGATAAAAGTAAAGGCTAGTCAAGCATGTCATTATTTTCGAAGTCGTCAGCTGAAAAACTTGACTGGAGCATCAGATGTCATCAGGTTTGTTTCAGCTTTATTTTTCGTGTTCTCTTTATACAAATCCTGGAGATGATGCGGAGTTCGGCACACTCTGGACCAGTGGCCTTTCATGCCACAATTTTGGCACTGGTCTTTCCATTCCCTCTTGGGTGGGGGTGTATCATTTCTATTTTTGTTATTTCTGTGCCACGTGAACTTCCGCTTACTTTCATTATTTCGCTGCTGTTGTTCATGGCCCTTGGCTTTTTTTTTGTTGACCCCCCTTCTGTGGTATTTCTTTTCCTTTATTATCCCTCTTCTTTTTGAAGGAATAGGAATAGTGAGCTTCTGGTAGAGGGGTAGTGCCGGGAGGGCGCATATTGTGAGTGGCGAGGAGAAGCTCTCTGTTTTGCTCGGTCATGAGTAAACATGACAGCAGCTCAGAATACTTGGTGAACTTGTGTTCACGGTATTGCTGCATGAGTATCGCATCTTTTTCATGGAAGGACGTATACGTCTTTTCCAGCATGCGATCTTCTGAGACATTCTCACCACACAACTTCAGGCGTGAGGTGATGCTAAAAAGTGCTGAGTTGTACTCAGCAATGGACTTAAAGTCATGTAGTCTCAGGTTCTCCCACTCATATCGTGCCCTTGGGAGTATAACATCTTTCTGATGTTTATACATGTCCTCAAGGGCAGTCCATAGTTCAAGTGGATCTTCGACCGTAAGGTATTCAGCCTTTAAGGTCTTGTCCACATGGCGGCGAATATAGGTGATGGCTTGCGCCTTCTCAATATCGCTAACATTTTCTTTTTCAGTCACAGCAGCGATGAGGGACTTTTGCCCGCATGTGAAACTTTACATCTAGCTGCCAGCTTAGATAGATTCTACCTGATGCTTCCAGTACTTCGAAATTAACGCTTGCAATATTAGCCATTTATCTAGCAGAGCACAAACATGCATGAATTAATAATTAATCAGAGAAAACATTTTCATTCGGAGGCAATATTTAACGAAAAACTAAATGTGTGGATCGGCCAGTCCCACAAGAAAGAGTCCAAAAAAGTCCACATTCCAAATTATACAAATTTGCAGCTTAAAGAAAATGAAAATACAACTTTGGAAACCCCGTGGGTCCCATATGATATCTCCATCTTCAAGCGTGGCCTCCGTCTCCATGGAAGTTGGTCTTCTTTCTTTGACATTTACATAAATTCATCACTGCAATTTCTCTCAAAAATAAAAGAAAAGTGCGGGAAATAAACTGTGGGACTAAACGGCCGATCCAAAAACCACATTTAGCAATTCATGCAGAAATATTGTGCTCATCTACATTTTCATCACAGGCATCACAGGCATTTAATATTCGCAGAGATGGATAAATAATTTAAACACTTAATAATTATTGGACCACTGGGCAACGTCATACACCGTTAGGTTAGGTTACTAACGGCAGAGCGGTCGCAGGATCTTCCTAATTATTAAGTTTTAAATACAATGCACAACCACGCATATAATATCCAACAGAATATACCAGAGATGCAAAGCATGTAAATATAATTTTTGCAGAAAAAATCATTTCAATGCAAAGGTTGTAAAGTAAATGGGTTTAATCAATTAAATTGATTAAGAGCCCAAAATAAACATTTTCTTTGTCAGAGGAAAAAGTTTCCCTCATCATCCCAAAAGCCCCCCCCCCCCCCCCCCCCCCCCCCCCCCCCCAATTCCCAAAAACTCCTCGCCTGCCCGATATTCGTCCCGTAATTTACCGTGATTTTTCACGAATATTTTGCTCTTAAAACCCCCTTTTAAATTAATTTTTAGGCTAGCAAGTTGCCTTTTGAGGCATGTTAATAGCATATGCCGCCCCCATTTTTTTTTTCAGATAAAACAGGCTGCGGGTCTGAAACCCGCAGTCGGCCTATGGGCTTCAGGCCCATAGACTTTTTTAAAAAAAAATCGGCCTGTGGGCCTGAAGCCCACAGCCGGCCTGTGGGCTTCAGGCCCACAGGCTTTTTTTTTTGAAGAAATAATTGGCCTGTGGGCCTGAAGCCCACAGCCGGCCTGTGGGCTTCAGGCCCACAGGCTTCTTCTTCTTCTTCTTCTTCTTCTTCTTCTTCTTTTAAAGGGAAAAATAGGCCTGTGGGCCTGAAGCCCACAGCCGCAGGCCTGTGGGCTTCAGGCCCACAGGTAATCTCGGAATTTTTTATTTTTATTTTTTTTTCTTCCTTTAGGGTTTCATGTGGGGAGGGCCGGCGCCGGCGCCGCCCCCTGCAGGGGGGCGCGGCCGCCGGGGCCGCCGCCCCCCGCAGGGGGTGCGGCGGGGGCCGCCCCCCTGCAGGGGGGAGTGCCCCCCCCCCCCCCCCCCCCCCCCCCCCCCCGCGGGGGGGGAACGGCCAAGGGGCCCACCCCTCGCAGGGGGGGAGCGGCGGCGCCCCCCCCCCCCCCCCCCCCCCCCCCCCCCCCGCGGGGGGGAGCGGTCGGAGAGGAGGGGAGGGGGGGTTCCGGTGAGGTTTGGAGGGGGTCCGGTGACGGCTAGCCGCCGGAGGGTTAAAAATTAGGGTTTTTACCCTAAAAATCGAGTTTTTGGATGAATGGTCCGTCGTTTTCAAGGCGACAAATAATCCCCATATTGATCTTACGAGATCTAGGGGAGGGGTAATCATACGTATGATTAAAAACATTGTTTTTAGAGTTTTTACCTCTATATCCATCCTCCGGATATAGCGACGTTTGCTCGAAGCCCTACGCGGATGACGACGCTCGATTGAGGAAGCCTTGCACCGCGCTTGTGGATCTCCCGTCTCGCCTTCGCCTTCGCCTTTGCAACGAACGGAAAAAAATTTGTGGGAAAGAAAAAAATTTTAGAGACTCGTGCTGATAACGTGTTATGAATCAACTACTGGAGGAGGAGCCCCCAGCTCTTTATTTATGGCAATTGAGGGGAATACAAATATGGGCTTACAATGATATGGGCATATCTCTAGGATAGCCCAGAATCTCACCCAACTACGGTTAAATAACCATTCACAACAAAAAGCTTATTAGTTCACGTATTATTAAAAATCTAGACACATTGCCAACGAGTGTCGGATGCTTTAAAATGATGTATATCATAAAAATAAAAAATAAAAAATCTAGATACATTCGTAGTTATCTACGTAACCCAACTCAATTTGCCCATACATGTAGCTAAATTCACAAAAAATTAGAGCACTTTTCTGCAAAATTTACATAAAAAACAAAGAACGGTCGGGTCCTCTATCGGGTCCACGCGATCAATGTTTGGCGATCCCACCGCGCTCCTGGCGCGCGAGTACCAATCAGTTCTACTCTCACCTGTTTGTCTCCAACCCACAATACACCCAGCGCGCCCCAGCGTCCGTAGAGGGGTGAAAATACGGGTTGAAATTAGAAAATAAGAAAAATTTGCACAATATATAAATTAGAAAATACACATCGTTGACCGTTCCGGTTTATTCCGCGGTCCAAGAAGTTGGGTTGGTCTTCTAAACAATGGAGCGGCCGACGCAAGCCGAAAATTTTTTGATGCCAAGTCAGATTCTATTGGTTGGCTGGCACAAATCATACATAAATTGCACACTTCCTTCATACTCGATATAAATTAACAATATAATGATAATAATGAGGTCACGGATGCATGCTTGAGGCTAAAAAACGTGACGCGTAAATCATTCTTAATAAAACAAACAGATATTAGCATTGTTTGAACCAACACACCAACAAACCATGAAATGACCTCGAAAAGTTTCTCATGCTTAACCGGCAAAATTCTCTCTTCTGGCTGAGCACCATCGATCGACAAGAACAATACAACAAGATACATTCTTCTTGCCAAAGTTTGCGATGCACCAAACTTGCCGAAAGAAAACACAAGATCTAATAGAAACTTGAATTTACCAAATGCATACAAAATTTCAATATTTCTACTCTCAGTAATCTTCTTGTGTCGATGGATATCGTAAATTTTCACTGTTTCCTCTTCCCCTTGCTCTTCTTCCCGAACTTCTTACCCTTGGACGGTTTGTTCTTCATCCGAGCGATCTGACTAGACTTTTTCTGTCTGTCCTTCCGCACTTGCTCAGGATCTCTAATCTCTGATGGCACATTGGCATTGTGTACTGATCGGCGATTCTTCCCTCCCTTGAACTGCCATTGCTTTCCTCCCATCTGGCGACCCCCTGTTCAAAACAAAAGGTTTGTTAAAAGAATTAATCGTCAGTTGTTAACCAGAACCCAAATCTGCGTCACATGAAACCGTGTACAGTCTGAGATGTGGACGGCCTAGCAAAGAGATAAGCCGTTCTTGGAAGCATGACGATAACTAGAGTTCACACGGCAAAGGACGAAGGAGGTTTGGCTTGTGAAGTAATAAAACAGCATGACAAAATAGAAAGGGAAAACCAATCATCAAAAATTATAAACATCGACCTTTTCAGAAAATTTATGGTGGAGTAAGGATACGCATCAATCATATGGACCATGAAATTTACAATGTGTGGAAAATCATAAGAAGAGAGTATTGTGTGGAGGTCCTTCAATGCTGATACTATACTGGTTGAAAATAGGAAAGTTGTAGAACATTTAAATACATGAGCTTATTTTGACATATACATATAAATCAAAGATGGGACTTGATTGGAAATATAAAAAAGATGTCATCACCTGCATTATCAGTTCCCCCTTCTGAGACGTCGTTTGTAGCTCTTCCATCAAGAGATATTTGTCTATGTGACCTTTCCTTCCATTTCTTGTATATGCCTGTTTTACCACCCTTCACTTTTGCACCACTCTCTGTCTTGATCTATTCCATAAGAATTAACATTTATACATAGTAACCATCAAAGATATAAAGAAAAAACAAACAGGTAGTTTCACAAAACAGGAGTAAGGACAAATATTTCTAGAAATATAAATTTAAGTCCCCTGAGCATTAACTATTTTGGCCGCATATGTTTTACAATAAGAATCAGGTTATCAGCATGTAGATTATTAATTTTGATAGAAAATAACTCAAGTCACCAAAGAAATTGGCAGAAATCTTAAAAATGGTAATGTGAATTGCTGACTCAATGCCTAAATATTATGATTTTTGACCAAAGATGCTGCCAACTCCCAAGAAGGGTACATTGTCCCAAGTAGTTACGGCTAACCAACAAGGGTAAAAGAGCTAGAGAAAGCTGGATGGAAAAGTCATGCAATGTAAAGAGATTAGTCTACAAGCCCATCACAGTGGATGCAAGTTGTTGCAAAAGTTCGATCAGGTCGACTGGTTTTGGTGAAGACCAGTTATTGTCAAAAAGACTCACTATGATGTGTCTAATTCCTAGGCAATCATAGATGCCAAAATACCAAACTATGTCATGAAGCGTGTTAGCTATTGAACAAGACAGAAATACTGGCAAGAAAGTCAGTTACGGAGGAAACCATTAATCAAGGCTTTTAGAGAGCTGGCTATCAATAAAAAAAGTTTGTTATTGTTTTTTTTCTTTGGGTTGGGTTTTTTTTTTGGTGGGGGGGGGGGGGGGCATGGAAGTGAGCTGAATATAGAGATGATCCAAAGTACAATATGTCAAGAGAATAATGGCTATCATACGCCATATGAGATATGCTCTCATATGCCCTCTCACATAAAACAACTAAGTACAACCAAGTATAAGCCCTTGTACTTGATTGCTTTATGTGAGAGGGCATATGAGAGCCTATCTCATATGGCGTATGATACCCATTAATCCCATATGTCAAATAGTGAAGAACCCGAAGTACTGTATGTGACCAATCAGTGTGAGAAGCATGAAACTGACATAACAATCTGACATAGCATGAACCTCAAGCACAAAATTCAACCATGAGATATTAAATACGCAAGTCAGATACTCAAGTTGACAACTAGAAAGACTTCTACATGCATATTGGCTGCCATTGCCATCCAATATCCATCCAATATCGATTTTTACGAAGGATAGAAGAATCATTATCCCAACAGCGATGAACTTTAACACACACACCTGTTTATGTATGTGCAGACATAAAGGAGCTGCACCATCAAGGATGTCAACTAGTGACACCAAATGGATGAATACAGATATATGTGTACATACAATTTTGAGAATAGTAATTAATAAAGATGTGTGTTCATTCAAAAACCAATAGGCAGTCCAAGTTTGAATTAGTTATGGGCAAGCAAGACATCATAAGGGTAAGTAGGATTTGAATTTGTATTGATAAATCAGTAAATAATGTTTGTATTTTCTTCTTATAGAAACCTAGAGAAGCCTAGTAAAACTGACATTACTCCCATTGTTTGCCGCTTACTTTATCTATGGAAATAAGGATGGATCTAAACCTCACATATTTTTTGAATATTACATCCGGAATTTGGCAAAAAAAGAAACAGTTGACTTTTTTATTCGTATTTTTAAATAGAGCTATTGTTTCTCTTTTTTATTTCTCCACATATTTTCACCAATTAAAGTTCATAATTTTCATCAACTAAAGTTCATTTCAATTGAGTTAAATTTAGTTCAATTGCATTTACTTTTCATACCCATTTTCTTTCCATTTTTCTAGTACATTCAACCCCATACAATTGTGTAACTGTCCACAATCAGATGTCCTTACTTGAAAACTAGCATTGCTTTCATTCACGTGTAAAATGAAAATAAGAGAGATCTCTGGGCTGAATGTTAAAAACGATGTGTAGAGCATTACCTTTCCTGTAGCAGTAACGCGCTCCCCATTATTCAGCTTAATGTACTTTTTACCTTTCTGTCAAAACAAATTACTAGTGTTCTGATTTACTTGAAGAAAACTTGAAAACTGGGAATATAAGCCATCTACATTCAGCTCATAAAGCATACCTTATCCCAGTGATATACCGATTTTTGCTTTCGTAAACCAGAACTATCATCTGCAACCAAGTCCAGAACTGCAGCATCCAATCTGCAAGTGTACAAAGCAAACAATCATGAAACAAAGATATCATCGATATGTTCTGTTCATGAAAATAAAGGTCATATAAATAGTGTCAAATGATGCACATCTGGAAGTCACGGTGTACCTCCAAAAGGAGGGATTAATGGTCCCAGCATCACAGAGAACGAAAATAGGCATAAGCTTTTAATTATCTAGGTCAGAATGGATTCTATCAGGAAAAAGGGGACCTTTTATGTCATTGCTTAAAGAAAAATATATGTTACTAAAAAAAGAAGTTCTGTGGAAGATGGGGAAGGAATATGCTCGTTTGTAAAGGGCATGTTGTTACAAGCTCCCTGCCAACACAAAGTATACACAATACAGAAAACTGTAAGGTCAGTTAAATTTTAAAAACAGTTTGCTGAACTTCTATTATTGAGCTCTTAGGACATCGAATTCCCTCTACAAATGATTCATGTTAGAATGTATTTATATATGTAGAGGGACTTATCTGTAAAAGTGTGTAAACCTTCTCTATAAATAATAACAATCAATATGTGCAGTTAACTTTTCTTTCCACAGCCCCTAATGTTGTCATGGTATTAGAGCTATCAAAACAATTATGAACCCTAATCCTAATTATCGTTTCCTAACCCTAACCCTAATTCTGATTATCATACAAATGATCCCCGCCACCATCCGTCCCACTTCAATATCTTCCTCATCAAGTTCATATGACAGCCATCGTCGCCTTCTCCAATCTCCATCATGTTTGATGCATCTGGCATCCTCGTTTTCTTCAAGTGAACGTCGCTATCGAGTTCCTTTCCAAAGGTGACGCCAATCAACACAATTCAGTCTCAAATAACCAGGATCAAAGCTCCAACAACTCACCAAGTTCAGATCAGATAGATTCAGCAGCAACCTGATGGCCCGATCCAGCCAATAGCTGACATGATCCAGCTTTCGTTGGATCGAATTGATGCCGGATCCGATCCAGCCCATAGCTGTTGTTGGATCGAATGGATGCCGGATCTTGACTCCGACAACGATGACCTCTATTCCAACGACGACTTTGATACAGACTCTCTTCTCCACTTCTTTCCTTGTATTTATTTCATTTTATCTTTCATCTTATGTTACTGTTCAATATGAACATAATTTTGTAAAAAAGTGCAGTATATTGTTCGGTAAATGAACAAAGTATTATGGCAAAATACAGTAAAAAGGTTTCCTTATGTCTTGTTTTTGGTGATTTGATAGCTAGCTAGAGATTACTGGGATGCGATATTTGTTTGATTCCATGGAAGGATCTTGCTTGGCTTGCTAGTATGAATGGGCCTTGGGAGTAGACCAAATTTGTGGCAGAGGGTGATATGCTGGGAATAGCGCCTTCTTGCTTAAGTTTGTGCTTGATGTTGGAGTGTTGAGATGATCCATTTGTATGGAAGGCTCTACTCATTCTAGGAGTGATAGCGCAGGGACATGCATGGAAATAAAACAGATAGTTCACGAGTTTGTATCTGGCAAGATTACCAATTGCAAGCTAACTTCAGACAAAATCAACGTTTACAGTGGAAGTTAATTGTAAAGAATTACATGGTAATATGTGAGAAGAAGCACTTGACAAAAGAATCACTTTGACAAATGATTCTCTTTCTCCTATGATAAATGTGTGTGTTGTGTGTGTGTGATGATGATGCTGGATTGTACAATCATATGATATGGGGCGTGGAGGAGTAGCTGAAAAACATGATGCTTCACACCAAGCTGACATGATCTACCATTAATTGTATAAGAGCATCATCTATAAAAAGGATAAGGAGATGCCATTTGTATCCAAAAAGAATCAACAAGCAATTAACCAAGTAAATGTAATATAGTTCTCCACTTTCAAGTTCTTCTCTTAAGTTCTTGAGTGTCTTGTGAGTGTGAAAATTTAAGGAAAAAATGATTTTGTCATTCTAATAGGTGAGAATGAGCTATGTGCTGCATGTGATTGGAAAAGTGAAGTAGTTAAACAATCCATCCGTGACATAGACACAGTTGCACTAAGCTATAGGAATCATATGCAAGTATTACTTTGCAAATCAACCATCAACAGTTTAAGAAATTTTCAAGATTATGTTTCCCCAAGAACTACTCAAACCACAAATTTCATCTGACATCTTTCTCCTTTGCATTGTAGTTCATTTAAAGAGACTGCAATTGTATATTCTTGTGGAAGAAATACGGTTGGATAACTTTATAATACAAGTCATTCCTCTCTCTATCAATTCTTAGGCAGATCCTCTGGTGCTGCTGCTACACCAGAACTTTTTTTGTTGCATATAAATCTAATGAGAACTATTCCAGTGAAAATTATAAGAATAAAGTTGGAAGAGAAGAAGTTGACTTGGAGTGATATTAACCTGTTTGCTTCAAAACCATCATTGTTCCTTACTGATAAACCTGCCTCAAAATGCTAGGAAACACAAACATGAACATTCAGTTAGTCATATTGCAAAAGGCATAGTTTCACATACAACCAAACAAAAGAAAGGTACCCAAATCTAAGTCACAAAATCAACAGGCATGTGTTCCCCATAGTGATGGCCTACATACGCCTCGTGCTTTTCATAATTGTTTTCAAAGTACCAATATCAATCTTTGCAATAACTTAGGTCAGTAAAATATGCATCATACTTGATTTGTTGGTACGGAACTTATATAATACTCATCATCCTGAAAACTCTGGGATTTCCTCTTTAGACCGCATATTTCTGCAGTAATAGTCAAAACAAAATGTTAGGCATCATGGCTGTATAAAGCACGTCCATGCATCGAGAAACAAAAGAAAAATATAAATTATGCTTGCAATTGGTAGATCTATATTGTTCACATTGTTCCTTCCAAGGCGTCATGTCAATGCACTTTCATGCCTTGGTTCAGGCAAAATCAAGGGGTGCCAAGTGCATTGCATGGCACACGAGCGAAGTTCTGGTGTGTTTCCTCACTTGCATCGAACCTCGGGCAAGCGCCTTGGACCACCTCTGACAACAATGCAAATCTAAACAGACAAAAATAAAGTGCTCCAATCTTGCGGGGTTTATATCAACCTTTCATTGGTTTTCATGTTTCGCTAGTTTAGTTTGTTTTACAATTTACTATTTACAGTGTATCGATATATCAAAAAAACATGGACAAGCATATCATCCATCTATTCTATAAAATAGGGATGTTTTTAAATGGGGATGCTATGTTCATACAAGAATGGTTGAGATTTAATTTGGGATCGTCAATGGTTAGGAAGAAAGGTGATATTTTTTTTTGAGATGAAACAATTGGGGACCACGTTGCGTTGGGGGAGAACCCTAGGGGACAATTGGTTGTGATTGAGATTTTGAATGGGGTTGAAATTGGGGGGTGGACGAGATTATGAATGTGCCTACAATTTTTTTTGGGGAGGTGAGATTTTGAATATGGTTGAAATTTTGGGCCAGTAAACTTTTGAATAGGTGGCAAATTTTGTTTGAGTGTTGGCGGTGAATGGGGTTGAATTTTTTGCGGTCAGATTTTGAATGTCACGTACCCTAAGTGCATGGGTTATGTATGGTCCATATTAGAATACTCTGCATGTTTCTATATCATCTTTCATCTGCAATCAGAACTTAAATCTGAAATATGCTTTAGATCCAACAAGAAAAAATAAATAAATAGATAAACCCAAATTGTTAAATCAAACATCCTGCTTCCACCTTCTCACCAAGCCGTTTTTAATTCGTTTAATTTTATAAAGGGGGCAAAAGATTTCAAATGCATGGTATAGCAGAGAATCAATACAAACTCATATGACTATGACCACAAAGCTGCAAAAAGCATTGCCCATGGATATGTGTGAGTTTCATGTAAGCAAAAGAAGAAACCTTTTTTTTCCCAATCTTTTGCAGGCATGCTTTCTTCCTTCACATCCTGCAGCACGAGGACTACTTGATGAGTTACTATGTACAAAAGCAAGTTACGACCTACATATATTAATTTGTAATACTTTGTTCAATTTGAATCCCATCAAAAGGTTCCACTTAACAAAAGTAGGAAGTCCACATATAGGCAATAAACCCAAATTGTTAAATCAAACATCCTGCTTCCACCTTCTCACCAAGCCGTTTTTAATTCGTTTAATTTTATAAAGGGGGCAAAAGATTTCAAATGCATGGTATAGCAGAGAATCAATACAAACTCATATGACTATGACCACAAAGCTGCAAAAAGCATTGCCCATGGATATGTGTGAGTTTCATGTAAGCAAACATCCCATCAAAAGGTTCCACTTAACAAAAGTAGGAAGTCCACATATAGGCAATAAACCAAAATAATTATGCACAAGAGAATGATAAACAACCAGATTTTTTTAACCAGCAGCATCCTTTATAGCCTGGTTCTTTAAATCCATTACGATAGAAGCGCATCTAGTGATCAGTAACCACTAATGTCATTGAGGAGAAAAAACCCTAGGGAAGACCCATGATAACTCCCCTTCTTTTATATTAGGACTAAATATGAGTTTTACATAAAACCCGTTACACTTTACTGAAAACCCCCATACATATATAGATTATGTATAACAACTAAGAAAAGATGGTGAATACCAACCAACCGCCTAGTTATAATTTCTGTTACATCCCCAACTACCCCAAAATGCTTGGAAAAAAAATTCTCATGTACAAGATGAAACCATGTATGCTGTTAGTATGATGTTTCTTTTCTCTGCTGAGTTTTGGGGTTTTAATTTGAGGAATGGTGTCTAGAGGTTTTCTTTATGTTTTAGTTCTGATGAGAAGATGTGTAGCAATGTTACTATTGGGAAAAGATTAGATCAAATTTGCTGGAAAAAAGAAATTTGTTGTTTGATTAGCGTGCAGGTGTTCCTGCACACAATCTTGCAAAATTGGAAGAAACTCACTTTTGTAAATATGAAAGCAGTCAGCTAAGTTGGAGTTACACTGGCTGATCATAACTTAATCCTAAAGGATCTTTTTTGTCTTCCACATTGATTTTCTTAAGGGAGATTCTAGGAGTTTTTGAGGGAATGATGCAAGGAATTGCAACGGAATTTGAAAAAAATATGCCCATCCAAATTTGCTATATTCTGCATTTGGTTAATAATAAAAAATAAGAAATCGATTTAGACTAAGTTTATAAAAAATAATTGCTCTTCTTGATCCATTTCATTTCAATTTAAGACTAGTTTCCCTCTTTATTTAATTCAATAAAATTAGCAAAGAACGAACTAATTGTCGCTTCTCCTACACTGAGTTCTAAATTTAAAATTTTTAACCCTTGAAAGGAAAGTATACGGGAATGGAGGTCGAATCTATTATCTTTATTTTTTATCTTTTAAATTTTTTTGTGCAAGTAACGGATTATTGAGAAGATGAGGAAAGCCACAGTTTTTACCCGATTACTTTCAGTTGTTGGAAGGCCTTTAACTATAGCATTTTAAATTGCTTCCAAAATTTGTTATACAATATGTTCTTCTAGAAACTTCTTGCAAGTTGCCATTTATATATTGGAAAAAAACTATGTACAGAAATGAAGAAAGTGACAAGGGGAGAACACACAGAAAAAAATCTATCATTTTATGTTAATAATGGAATCCTGAACAAAATGCAATTTATCACTATGTAAAAGTGACGATTATCTAAACTGAAAACATGTGCATCACATGTGCTAGAATACCAGATGATGCAAATTATATTTTATTTATAAATGAGTGCACATAGTTTATGCATATGCTTAACGAAAGATTACAAATATTCGGATAACTATGAATTGATTTACTGAGAAAAACACCTATCACCTCAGATATGGTATTTTTTTTCAACCAATATGCCCAGTAGAAATCCGTGTTGTAGATAAGTAACACCCATTCACAAGCTTATATAATGTGACCACCGCTATATGCATGACGCACCTGTTTCTTGAGTTTTCAAGATCTCCCCTATCCCCATATTGTACAGTATTGTCTTGTATGGGATGTGTACTAGCACAACCTAGGCCTTGTAATGCTAAGGTTATGCATAGCAACCCCAATTTTGATAGGTAAATTATTTAGGTAAATTGATGATGGCTCAGTGAGAAATGAGAAGCAGATGCATCACAAATACGGTATTTTCATGGGAGACTCTAACCATTACTTTACAGCAAACAATTCAAAGAAAAGAATTACTTAAGCATATATAACTTCTAAAAATAAGTTTATGGATGTATACATATTTCCTTCACAAAAACATCAACGCAATTAATTCAATCAGGGGGTGGGGGGTCTACCTTCCGTTGATCAATAGATCGCTTCTGTTGTACTAAATTGATCACCTCCTCATGAATAGCTCTTTTCTTCCTCATCACATCAAGCCACTGGTTGGGACCCTATAGTAAATAGGCAAAGATGAAAAGCATAGTTACAAAGACCAAAAAAGAATATTATTAAATGTTAAATGGTGCAACGATTTAATGGTATAAGTAGATGTTGCAATGGGTGAGATGATATCTATTTATCCTCACCCATTTATACTGTATGGGTAAGAGTAAGAATTGTATATACATTTTGTATAAATTTTCTGGTTAGGAATGATTAATTTAGTTTTTGAATTATTGTTAGGGTACCGGCAAGTATTGGGTGTTTACCCTGAAGATAGTGACAGATGCTTATCCTACCCTAACGCTACCCATAGCCATCAACAAATGATGCTTTCTTTTTGTTGTTTCTTTGTAAAGTCATGTTCCCTTGCATACTTAGCAAAAAGAGGGGGGAACTTGAAGATCAATTCATGAGAAATGAAGTAGAACAAACACATTTCATGGCACCTTTTGGTAGATTATCTACTCGTAGATCAACAAATTACATATTACTTGTACAATGGCCAGCAAAATGACATTCTCCAAAAAAAAATCATTTTTAAAGGAAAAAACTTAGCCAAAAAATCATTAAAATACTTAACCATCGTTAAACAGAAGAGATGTCAATAGATTAAATTGCAAGGCAGTCAATTGTAAAATTGTCTTGGATAACAATTGCTCTGATAGCAGAATCAATGTTCAGCATTTTAACATGCATCACAGTTACATAATCTATAGTTCCATAAAAATAACATAAATGTTATGAGAGTACTTCTTAAGCACTATTGTGGGATCAACTTACTGTTGCAATGGAATCATTTCAAGACTGCAAAACTTTTTAACAACCACATTTGAAGATCAGATGTTTTCAGTGTTTGGGAATTCATGGGATAAACTCAAAAGAATGTCCTGATGAGTGCGAGAACTAGATGGGCGGGTGTAAAGAAATCAAACATGGGAAAGATATTCAGGAATCGTTGGACACATTTCTTGAAATTCGTATGAAACTTAGGGGAAACTCTTGAAAAACTCGTTATAACTTCAATTTTATACAATTTTTAAACATATAGTTTTATACTGTATATTTAGGCTTAATTTACAAAAACTGCCCTAAACTATCCACATATTTAATAATATTACCCTTAACTTTAAATTTAACCAAAACCCCCTTAACTTTGTAATTTACACAAAAAATACCCTAAATGTTTGAATATAAAAGGTAATTTTTCTAAATTCAACTCAAACTTTAAGGTAGTTTATGCAAATAATTGTGGTTGGTTTTGGTCATCAACGGTAAAGTTTTAAGTTAGTTTTGATGAAAGCTATTATGGGTAGTTTTTGTAAATTACAAAGTTAAAGGTTTTGATGAATTTGTAAGGTTAAAGGTGGTATTAAAAAACGGGTAGATAGTTTACGGTAGTTGTCATAAATTAAGCCATACATTTACTGTCTTCAAACCATTCCTATGTTTTTTAAGTAACGTAAACTCATGTCTCTTCTTTGTAGCATTACTATTATGCTTCCTTTTGGAAGTATGTGTTACATGATGCTGCTCTCATGGTATGATCCATTACTTTCCTGTACATAGTCACCGACCCATGAAGATTCCATTAGTTTCCCACTGGAGCCCATGGTATAACTAAATGCTAGCTGTTCTGTTTCCCTAAAATTTTGGATAGCATTCATGTTTCCATTTCCTATACTTCTGTATCCAAAAACAACAATTTCATTCCAAGCAAGTATTAAGCTTGCATACACATAAGCATCATGTGATACGTTTTGTCACCTGATACGGACGCATGCAGTCACAATAAGATCAAAAGCTACAACTAGGGAAAATTTGACCGTCAGTGTTACAGCAAGAAATACTTAAAAAGGCAAAAGAAAAAACATTGAGCAGCATATCTTATTAACTTTGTTTTACGACTTTAACATCAATAGGTAGAAACAAAAACAGCAGTTCACATAAATAAAAGAAACAACTAGACATGCAGAAAATCAGAAGGCAAGATGTCTGCCATATTACTTGTGAATGCTTTGACTTAGCAGCTGCCCCTTCAGCCTCAAATATGATCTGCTTTGGTCTGCAACAAAATTATCCATAGAAGAATAATGAATAAGCCATTAGCTTGTTGTAAATAGGCACATTTCCAACAATACAATCCGTACAAAAGGCTGCTCCAAAAATAGCCAATGGGGATAGGAGGCTTGGAGCATGTTCACATACTCATGTTGAGACTGATAATAGAAGCATAGTTAACACAATCAGAACTAACCTATATGATTTCAATTGCTCGGAAAATGCAAGTGTTGTCAATTCGTTGGACCCCAGTAAATTTCTAAACAATGGATGAATCCCTTCACGGGGCAAATCCTTTGTTCTTCTTATGGATTCCTTTGAAGGTACAGGTTTAGTCTTCGTATATACACCAAACGCATTTGTACATGACTTCTGCAATGTTATCAGTTCTGTACACCCATCAATGATCTCTCGGACTCTATCAGAAACAAGATCAATAACCGTCTGGGGAAAACGCCCATATATTGTTTCGCCATTTGCAAGCGCCTGGTCGATTCTCGAGTACACTCCTTGAATGTCATGAAAAACTTCATCCTCCGTTGGAGCAGGTCTAAGAGGCTTCGAGAAAAAGAGATGGAGGTCTAACAGGTAAGGCATATCTTCTGGTGTAACAAATGAATAGGCAGTACCTGTCCGACCTGCGCGAGCAACTCTGCCCACTCTATGGACGAAAATTTTAGGCTTTGGAGGAAAGTCCCAGTTAACCACATTATCAAGTAAGGGAATATCAATACCCCTTGCAGCAACGTCCGTCACAATGAGGATCATAGTCTTCCTTGATCTAAACCTTGCGGTATGGATTTTCCGAGCATCCTGGTCCATATCACCATACGAAACAGAAGGTTCCATGCCCTCTTCTCTGAAAAGAATGTTAAGAAACTCTACATGATACTTTGTAGAAACAAATACAATTGTCTGCTGGTCCAAACTAATATGCTCCCTAACTAAATACATCAAGGCTGCAATTTTCTCTTCGGAGCGTACTGTAAAGAATGCCAGAGAAAGATCAGGGCTGATTCCCTCATCAATCCGCACGAGTTCTGGATCTCGGAGACCGGCCTTTGCAAATTCAGCCAGTGCTTTAGGCATGGTAGCACTGAATAGTAAAGTCTGCCTGCTTTCACTTAGCTGCAAAAGTATCTTATGCAATTGTTCAGCAAAGCCCATGCCAAATAAGCTGTCAGCTTCATCGAAAACTACATATTCTACAGTGCGAAGAGACATCCCATCAACCTCGGCAAGATGATGCATTAGCCGACCAGGGGTCGCAATAATTATGTCTGGACTCTGAGCTAGCTCTTCAAATTGGTCTTCCATGCTATCTCCACCCACCAATAGACTGGTGCGCAAATCTACGATACAAATTGTCAAACTACACCAGTTACAAAATCATCAAAAAAATATAGTAATAGTAATACTTTTATAAGTAATGTGATAGTGTACATTGTGAATTTCATAACTTTTTTAGTATAAAACAAAGACATGCTAAGATGATTTTGTTTTGGTGTAAGAGCCTTTAATCTCTATATCAATGTACAAAGTAACTTGGGCTCTCCTGCATTTAAAAGATGCTTGATAATGCCAAGAAAGTTCTGAATGGATTGAACTTCAATCAAAATTGATTAATTAAGCCTAATCCTCCACATTAATAGAACTCCATTAATGATTTTGTCAATAAAAGTTATATGTCAGTCACCTTTAGAAACAAGCATCTTTAAAAATGAAGAGGAAAATAGATAACTGACCAGTATATTTGCCGAGCTCTTTAGTGAACTTGAGGGTTTGAATCGCCAAATCTCTGGTAGGGGACATGATGAGAGCTCGGACACCGGCGCCGGGCACATGCTGCCGGAGCTTCTGGATCATGGGGGTGAGGAAAGCGGCGGTCTTTCCAGATCCAGTGGGGGCCATGGCAACAACATCAGCGCCGGCGAGGATCTTAGGGATGGTCTTGCGCTGGATCTTGCTCGGGACCTTGTAGCCCTTGTTCATGACACCACGGAACACCGGCGGAATCAGCCCCATGGACTGGAACCCACCGGACTTTGACTTCCCCTTTGATTTGCCGCCACCGCCTCCCCCGCTGGATTTTGACATGGATATGCGCGCGGAGGAGGAGAGGTGGCCTGAGGGAGTTGTTGGGCGGCCGGAGTTCAGGTGAGGGGGAGGGGAGGGCTGGAGGAGTGTGACTGGCGGCGATTTGCTGGCTGTTGGCGAGATCGGGGAGGAGCGGGCGGTAGACTGGTGGCGTACGGAGTAGGGGATGGCCGGAGATCGCCTCGGCGCTGGCGAAGGCCTGTGTCGGAGGTGGGAAGAGAGGCCTGGGCGCCGGCGGCTGAGGTCGCGCGCGGTCTGGGTTTGGGTCGGGGGTTTTTTGAGAGAGGATATAAGAGGTCTCCTGGGGTTTGTGCGGCTGGGTTAGAGAAAGCCATGTCTAGGTTTTTATAGGAGAAGTTTGTTTGGGTTTTATTTAATAAAGGAGTGATGTGCGTGAGTTGATGGCCTGGGTTTCTTAGAGCAACTCTAAAAACTCACTTTCAAAATGGAATATCTCTAAAAGATGTCATTTTGGAGGATGGTCAATTCCAATCCATCATCTTCAAATCTTATTTTCTCTTTGTTTAAGCTTTACTAATTAAAAATATTTATCATTAAAATGGGTTAATCTAATACATTATTTCTGCATGAAAAAAATTATAAATAATATTATTATTCAAAGTTATTTTTTTTAATTTTTAAGTATTTAGTATTTCTTGTTATATTGTAAATATTTTAAATTTGCTCAAAAAATATCCAATATTGGTCTCATGGTGTAGGTATAATTGAGATATTTCCGACTGTACTAAAATTATTAAATTTGGTCATGTGATTTGTAAAATACATTAGTAATAAATAATCATAAGATTTTAATTAAGGTCTAAGTTGTCATTAATGAGAAGTTTAGAGATTTGGAGGTGTGAATAGTGCCCCTCCAAATATGAAGGGGCACTATTGCAAATCTCTATCTCTATCTTCATTTTGGAGATTAGTTGGAGCAACTTCAATCTCCATTTTGGAGTTATAGAGAAGGGTTGGAGTTGCTCTTATTGGGTTTTTAATTTATGGGTTTTTCTCATATTAGTCCCTTAAATCTTGCATAATTTGATATTAGTCCCTTAAATCTTCGAATTTTGAGTTTAATCCCTCAAATCATTAACTATAACCAAAATAGTCCCCCCACTCTAATTTTCTGTTAAAAATTCCGTTAATGCTGACGTGGCTGTTAGTGCGGCTGTTAGTGCTGACGTGTTCGCTTGTTCGCGGCGGCAGCGACGGCGATGAAGGGGAGGAGGAGGAGGGGCGACGGCGGTGAGGAGATGGGATGATGGGGGAGGGGGATCGGCAGTGGGGAGGAGGGGGAGATCGACGGGTGAGGGGATTATGGGGAGGAGGAGGGTTCGGCAGCGGGGAGGAGGGGGATGAGGCGGCTGGGAAGAGCTCTCCCGGTGGCGGGGAGGAGGAGGGATGAAGGGGATGATGGGGGAGGAGGGGGAGAGCGACGGTGGAGAGGATGGGGATGAAGGGCGAGGAGGCGGGTGAGATCGGCGGGGAGGGGGGGGAGCGGCGGTGGAGAGGATGGGGATGAAGGGCGAGGAGGCGGGTGAGATCGGCGGGGAGGAGGGGGAGAGCGGCGGTGGAGAGGATGGGGATGAAGGGCGAGGAGGCGGGTGAGATCGGCGGGAATGAGGGGGGGAGCGGCGGTGGAGAGGATGGGGATGAAGGGCGACGAGGCGGATGAGATCGGCGGGGAGGAGGGGGGATCGGCGGGGAGGAGGGGGGATCGGCGGCATGAATGAGGGGGAGGAGGGGGGGATCGACGGCGTGGATGAAGGGTGATGAGGGAGAGGAGGGGGATGAATGGGGAAGGGGAGAGGGAGGGCGGTGGCGGAGAGGAGGGGGGCGGCGGGGAGGAGGTCCGCCTCCCCCTCCCCCGCCTCCGCCCCCTCTCCTCAGCCTCCCCTCATTAGGGCTTAATTTGTAGTTAATTAACACTCATTGTTAATTAATCGTTAATTAATCTAACTATTTAACAGAATATAGTATGGGTGACTATTTAGGTTAACGGCTTAAGATTTGAGGGATTAAACTCAAAATACGAAGAATTAAGGGACTAATATCAAATTACGCATAATTTAAGGGACTAATATGAGAAAACCCCTTAATTTATTTGTATGGAAGTTAGGGGAGAGAGAAAATCACGTGGGGAGTCTTTTGAGGGATATGGGTAACGTGGGTCGTGGGATAAGGGCCGGTTCTTTTGGCTGGAATAGAGGCGGGAATGGGAATAGAGATATTATTCATGTACTGCGCAGCTCCATTCCCTGCTCTATTCCAGATTCGTGTTCTTTTGGGCATTTGCAAATTTGGGAATGCATGGTGACGTGGAGTCAAAAATTGCGGAACACGAGGCAATTTGTATTCCACCGAATTTAGGAGGAAGGCTTGGGAATGCATGGGAATAGAGGGGTAAGTTGGACCCACTCTCTCATCTCTCTCTCTTCCAGCTCACCACATTTCCACTTTCTCATTCCAACTTTCTAATCCCAAAAGAACACAAGAATAAAAAGTGGACCACATTTTCTATTCCAAACCCCACTTTCCATACTCCATTCCACCCAAACGAACACAAAACTCAATTTTCTCTCTCCTTGGAATACAAACTTTCCCCTATTCTCATTTCTCTATTCCAGCAAAAGAACAGGCCATAAGGGGAAAGTGGGGGGTACGGTTAGGATTTTTATAGATTTAGTTTTGATATTTTAAAATTTGTTTGATTTAAAACGTAAGTGAATCTTTAACATGTTTATAACGTAAGTGAATCTTTAACAGGTTTTCAAATTTGTTTTCGAAATTACTAATATAGTATATAGTAAGATTATTACAACTACGCCCGCAACATCCAAAAATTACAAATAAAATAACGGGACGATCGTGACGTCACGAGGAAGGCAAAAACGGGGTCCGGTCACGCGTTAGGGCTAAGGAATATAATAATAAAAATCAAATACGAATATACGCATACGGAACAAAATACGCATTAAAATACGTAAGGCCGAGAAGTGATCGTTACAGGGGGCGAAAACTACGTACGATCGAGAAGTGATCTTTACAGTGGGCGAAAACTACGTACGACCGAGAAATGATCGTTACAGGGGGCGAAAACATAATGATAAAATATTTTGTTTTCATAAAGAATACAATTGCAAAAATCAGAATTTCATATTAATATAAAAATTAATCTTACAACACATCGACGTGGTTTCATATTTTGAAATCGCTTGATAATTACAACATTATCAATTGTATCAAATATGTCGTATTCTATGAATGCGATCAAGTTATCATTCATCCACTTATCTTCCATGCAAGTTCGAAGTTGACTTTTGATGATATTCATTGTTGAAAATACTCGTGAAATGCATTCACTGGTTTCGTGATGTACTGCCTCCTCCCCCATTAAATATATAGGTTATTACTAGTTTGCTACACGTGCACCGCATGTGACCCACTAACTTGAGAAAGCAAAAAAAGATAAGATAAAAATGGGGAAGAGGTCGGTTGGCTTCGCGCTGGACTGCCTCCTCTCCCATTAAATACACAGATTTTTTGTTTGGATATTGAGCTGACTAAGTATATTTGAAAATGATAAAAAATTAAATTCAGGTGGAATGAGGAAAACAAATTATGGATTAGAAGGAATATTTAATTTAAACTTCCACTCAAAGGTTCTTTTTATGTCATATGAAGTATAACTATGGACTAAATAATCAAGCTATAACCAGTGACGTAACCAGGTAATTTTTTTGACCTGGACGAAAATAAAGATGATATAAATATTATAAAAAATACCAAAACATTAAGAGTTAGCTTACCAAATAATAATGAGTCAAACAGCTAGGCAATGGGTTTCGAACCCAAAATCTCAGGTTTACCGACCTGCGCCTTACCCAATGGGCATTCAAGCGATGGTGTTAAATGATGCTAATACTTTATTGTACTTTATTTCCCTGGGGCAATTGCCTATAACATAAAGTCTGGAAATGTCAGTGGGGGCAACTCCCCCCTTTGCCCCCACCTGCCTCCGCCACTGCACACACGGGTGGAAGTGAAGTCGGTTTTTAATGCACATTCTTTATGTTTACACACATGAATGGAGACCAACATGCATGTGGGAAGTAGGTTTTATGTGGGGTTTTTGTAACGACCCGTATTTTTCAATACATCTATTTACGTATTTCACTTATTTTCACATTTTTAAAAGTGTTTTATAATGGTTGGTCAGGAGTTTTATATCAAAAACTGATTTCAAAATTCTTTATAAAAAATATCTTGAAGCATCAAACTAGTTGTGGTGTATTTCAGTAAGTTCGAGTTTCATCAAATACATCTAAATAATTTTTATAATAATTCATATACAATTGTTACTGATTTAGCTGTATGAATTAATTTTCTATATAAACGACATCAAAACGATTTCAAACTTCTACAGTATGATTCTATAATCATTTAGGGCTACCCATATTAATCTCGTAATTTTCTGGAATCAAATCGACCTAGAACCCGCAAACCCGCATCCCAAACGTTTTGGCCCAAAACTCGTATCTCCGTAGCTTAAACCCTGAAATGGACTTCGTATTCGCGATCATCGCGATGATACGAACCAGTGGCTATGTTTTCGTATTTTTTTGGAGTCGTATGAAAACGGGGTTGTAGTCCTCCGTTTTTACTAATTACATCCACTAATTACTTTTACATTGCCCTTTTTTACTCTTACTATTACCCCCCTAATCACTCCCCTAACCTACCCTCATTACCCCACAGTTCTTGTTGGTCAGATCCAACATCCCCCAACACTTCCCCCACACCTATTATCTCCTTCCGTCCTCTTTATTTGGCACCACAACCCTCGCCGAACCAATTAATACATTATATTATTGTATTAATTTAAATCCTCTATTTAATACCCTTCTTCTCACAGACTCACACCCATCAGCTTCTTCCGAGGCCAATCCACGTTAACCACATCCCCATTATTTTCCCCTCTAACTCAACTCTCATCTCTCTCTCTCTCTCTCTCTCTCTCTCTCTCTCTCTCTCTCTCTCTCTCTCTCTCTCTCTCTCTCATCTCTCTTCTCCTTTACAAGAGGCAAAACACATCCCCTCGTTCAAAAACACACACAAGCAGAGGCCTTCATCTTCTACTCATCTCTTTTCTTCATCAAGCAAGATACCCAAAATCCCAAGCATTCCCTTACCCCCTCATGGGTGAACACAGATCACTCTCCCCTTCCTCTTGTCGCCGAGCTTCGCACCATTCTTCTCTCTATCGCACCTCTCGCCTCCGGCGGAAGCCGAGCTCGCCAACGAAGCCGCAAGCCCCCTTCACGGCCCACCATAACTATACCTCTCCCCGACGGCTCCGCCTCAGCCTCAGCCGCCATCGTGCTAGGCCTCCCCTCAACTCCGATGAACTCCCGACCACCGCGAGCTCCCTCCTCAGACGAGTAGTCCATCGCCATGAGTACGACGTCACCCTCACCACACAGCCCAGGCAGCACAGCTACCGCTTCCCCTCTGGCGACCCCCGCCGCGCGCCGCCCGTCCCTCAACCCGCCGGACCACCAGTCCCCTCCTGCCGTGCCGAAGTCCCACCGCGAACCAAAGCGCGCGTGTTGCATGCGTAAGAATTGAAAGAAAGAAGACAGTGTAAGTTAGAACGAAGGTCTGAAAATATTAATAAAATATTAATATATATTTTTGGTACATCGGAAATTAATAAAATATTATATATATATATAATATTAATATTTTAGCAAGTATGAATAATGACTTTTTGATATAGTTATCGGACGAAGCAACGGATACCACCAGAAGATCCGCGCCTTCGTCACGAACGTGTAGGCGCTAGTTTCGTCTCAATCCTACACCTAGTTTTCAAGTTATGATTTTTCAAAGTTTATTGTAATAGTTTTAATTTACTTTTAAATACGTATAAATACGCTATTTTTATACGGGTTTGTTGACTAAAAATTAATAGTAAATAATCTAAGAGTCAGAAAAATACCCAATAAGGCCCAGAAAATCAGAAACGACGAAACGGACTCATTGGTGCTAGTTCCATCGCCAAATGGTGAGTATATTTTCCTTAGCAAATTTTTAAAGTTTAAATCTAATTATGATGTTTTCATTTAAAAATCAATACCTTAATTATTTCACCTACACTAATGTACGAGAAAAAATATATGTTGTACTCTTCGAAACGGTCGTGTTGACAGCTCATTTGAAACTTTCTGATACGTTTTTCATCCAGAAGAAATTATTTAATAAATACGATAACTAATTAAAATTAGTTTTTAAATTCATTTTGAGCTTTTAAAAATTATAAAAAGTACCAAAGTCTTCAGAAAAATATTTCCTTCTTAGGTAAAATTATATTCCTCATATCTAGCCTGTATAGAAGTTTAGAACGCTTTTCGACACCGTTTCAATCGGTTATAAAATCAAAACGATCATGTTAAATAGATAGAAAATAGGGTGTTCTTTAACCGATTGTTTCTTGTGTTTGCATGTACCAATTCTCATATACCAACATCCTTGGAAACTCTAGCTCTAGTCCCGGCTAACTACCACAACTTTGAAACTGTAAGTCAATTTAATTTTAACTTTAGAAATTTAGATAGTGTACTCGTATGAACTTAGGACATGACTTATAGCCTCAGAAAAGTTATTGACTTAAACAGATAATTAGAGACCTAACTAAATAGGAAACATATCAATTGCAAGAACGACTTTGACTTGAACTCGCGACATTGCCAACTTTCAAATTAGGTGGTTGTTGCACACGACCATCTACTTGGGTAAACTGTGTGCTAAATGAAAACCACATGCTCGAAGCATGGAATCAACATCTTTGTTGGACTTGTCTTTATCCTTAACTTTCTGGTTTTCAATAAGAAAGTCAATCAGTGGTCCTGGTTTAACTATCATAGCACATAAAAATGTCATGTTGCTTGTCACTTAAACATCATACATGGACTTTGGTTACACTTATTGCTTGATTGCTCACGTTTAAATAGTCATATCAATAGTTTCATGACATGTATACGACTCATGAATGGTCGAATGGAATATCTTGTGGTACATCTCGTGGAATATCTTGAGATACATCTTAGGGAACATCTTGTGGAACATCCCGTAATAAACAGATACTTGATACTTATCACAGACACTTGGGGTTTTGGGGTAACTTATAATTGCGGAAGTGCGGGAGCGACTAGTCCATGCTTTGTTGTCACCATGCGGGTTCTAGCAACCCATTACAGTAGCCAGTGACTGATGGAAATTGAATTCCACCCCAAGTGATTTTGATGATGAGCACACCAAATGAATGCTTAGTGTACTAACTACACTACACTTAAAGTGTGCAGATTTCGTGAAGCTCTACTTATACTCCAAGAAGCACGCATCAACGCTCCACGACAAAAACGAACATGGCTAAACTCAAGTGATGAAGTTCAAGCTCGAGAAGCACAAAGAGAAGCTCGCCTTCACTTCATCAAGTTGACCAAAACTTCCGAAGACATGTTCAGAGTCTAGTGTGAGTGTGTCGTGTCTTTTAGGGTATTTGTTAAAGCCATATCAAATAGACAACACACACACACAAATGATTTCAAAAATAATCTTCAAAATAGTTTTCAAGAGCTTTTCTAGTCAATTCATAATTTTCGTAGTGAAACTCCACGCACCCTGGAGCTAACTACTTATTTGACTAGACGAACAGCAGGAAAAACTCCTCTGGGAGTCGACTACCACTAGTAGGGAGTCGACTACCTGTCAGGGATCAAAATCGCCTAGATCCCTCTGGGAGTCGACTACCTATATGAGGGAGTCGACTACCAGCTGTAAATTTCAGACGTTTTGAAATTCAAATTTTGAAATCCTTTGAGCAATTTACTCCGAAATTTTTGGGACAAAAGTCAAACGAAATTTGAAATTCAAATCTTAGTTTTTCCCTATAAATAGAGCTGAAATATTTTGTAAAAAATACAACATTGAAAATCAAATTTTTGTAAGCTCTCTTGAATTAAAGCTCTCTAATTTTCTCTCTAGCCAATTTAATTTCTGTTTTGATCTTGCAACATTTTCTCATTCTTTTTGAAGATCATACTATTATTTTTTATTGGCTAAATTGTTTTTCAAAATCCTCTCTATTATTCTCTCTAATTTTATTTGAAGGATTTTTGAAAAAGCTCTAGATCACAAAGAACTTATCTCGTATCTTTGTGTGATCTAGACTATCATTCTATTAAGCCACTACACAAATTGTCTATCTTTTGATTGGCTATAGAATCGGGTGTATAAACCAATCTCTATCACTTATTGTAGAGTATTGGACAAATCTCTTATTGTGTTGATTGTTGGAACACTAGACAAGTCTAGTTGTTGCCAGTTGGAAAGTCCTCGGTTTGTGAGGCAAGGGTTGGAAATCCTAGACAAGTCTAGGTCGTTGGAAATCCTAACGAGTGAAGTTAGGTACTTGTTTTTGCCAAGGCAGATAGTGAAAATCTCGTACCGGATTGGTCGGGGACTGGACGTACCCGGGTTGCGGGGAACCAGGATAAAAATCCTTTTGTTTGCGATTGCTGATCTGTGTTTGATTTACATTTATTTTTCTATCTACAGCAAAGATCAATTTATCTCTATTCGCTGAAATTCATACTTATGATCTTATTTGTTCTCACATATTCTCTGGGAGTCGACTACTGCTCATAGGGAGTCGACTACCTGCTGTGAAATTACTTTGTGCATTTTAAAAATTATATTGTTGATTAAGAACCAAGCGTAAATCACTCTACTTGGTTTCTTAGGCAACATTAGAAGGACTTTATTTATGTTAAATATCTTTGAGCGAAAAAGTTTATTATATACACAATACTATTCAACCCCCCTTCTAGTGTTGTTTGCCATCAACAGGATCCAACACTTGGTATCAGAGCAAGGCTACAATAGTGATGGCGTCAACATCTTTTCAATCCGAAGGACTGAACACTATGCGACCACCTCTATTCAACGGAACCAACTACGCCAGCTGGAAGATCCAAATGAAGACTCACCTAGAGTCATTGGACATTGAAGCCTGGACTATCACCAAAGTCCCGTACATCGCACCCACCGACGTTGAGTTTGGAAAATGGTCTGGCGACGACAAGAAGAGAGCTAATCTCAATGCAAAAGCAATGAATGCTTTGTTTTGCGCTGTTACAGGAAATGAGTTCAATCGAGTCTCCCAATGTGAGACAGCACATCAAATTTGGCATACTCTTCAGGTAAGTCACGAAGGTACAGAAAAGGTAAAAGAATCTCGTATAAATGTATTACATTCAAAATTCGAATCTTTTAAAATGGAAGAAGGAGAGAGTATCACCGATGTGAATACTCGTTTTACTAACATTACAAATGAGCTTGCAGGACTAGGAAAGAAACTTTTCGAGTATGAACAGGTAATGAAGATACTAAGATCCCTTCGACCCGAATGGAAGGAAAAGACTACGGCCATTCGAGAAGCTCATAATGTAAAGGACCTCACCATCGAAGAACTGATGGGAAATCTCATGGCATATGAGATCGAGCTTGAAGAAGACAAGAAAATCGAAGAAAAACCAAAGAAGAAAAATCTTGCATTCAAAGCTCAAGAAGAAGATTCCGACTACACGGACAAAGAAGATCACATCGCGTTCATCTCAAAGAACTTTAAAGAGTTCATCACACGTAAGTATGGAAAACGATCTTTTAGACCCACTAACGGTATTATTTGTTTTGGTTGTAATAAACCAGGGCATGTCAAGAGAGACTGTCCATTAGAAAGAAACAACCGTGATTCCAGAGATCGTGGGAAGAACAAAGAGAATAATGAAAGGCGAACCAATACAAGAAACAAGTTTCGACGACCAAAGAAAGAAGCTTATGCAGCCTTCGACCAGAGCGACGATTCTTCATCCGACGAATCCTCAGAAGAAGATAATGATGAAAGAAGAGAGACGGCACACATGTGCTTCATGGCATCTACATCCTCCAAGGTAAGCTCGCATCATGATTCATCTAGCGACATTGAGTCATCATCAAGCGATGATGAAGACTTGGATTATAGGGGAGCATATAAGGAGCTATGCAAGATGCATGAAAAGCTCATTAAAGAACATAGAAAAACACTTAGAAATATTAAAAGAGAGACTAAGGAAAAAGAAGAAGTCATTAAAGAAAATAGTCTTCTTAAAGAGAAAAATGATCTTCTACAAAAAGATATTTTGCTAGTAAATAAAAAGGTTGAAAATCTGAATAATCTTCTCGTATCCGTCAAAGATAAATACGACGCAACGATGAAAATTATTGAGAATTTTAACAAAGGAAAAGGGAAGCTAGATAATATAATAGATAATCAAAAAGCTTCATCTAGCAAAACCGGACTTGGCTATGATTCACATCATACCAATAAACTGGTTAAGCACACTAGGATGCATCATGCTAACGATAATGTTTTAAGCATCTGGGTACCAAAGAGATTATCTGATCAGCAAAAAGAAAGGTACGCTACTAACTTTGTTCAACAGATTCATTGTAACAAAAATTATAAATATATTGTTCATAATGGAACTAAACCATATTGGGTTTGGCTTCCTAAAGACTAACTCCTCGGACTCAAAACCAAAGAGTACCATAAACGCTTATTTTTCAGGTACTCTAAAAAGGAGGAAAACAATGAAGAAAATTCAGGGAGTCAAAACGGCTGAATCGGAACAAATGCTTTTATTTATTTTTTTATATTTATATATAATTATTTAAATTGGTTGAAAATAAGTTAATTTGTATGTATGATTGTGTTTTATTGCTAAAAATATTTTTTGTTAAAAGAGCACGCTCAACCTGGACCAAACCTTCTCCGGGATGAGAAAACGACTCAACCCAGCAGGGAGTCGACTACCTACAGGAGGGAGTCGACTACCAGTGCGTAAATTTCTGTGTTGCTCTTTTTTTTGACTAACTCCTAATGGGTTCTATTGAGTGGATAGGTCAAGATCCGTTAAGACAACTTACCCACTAAGCCTAAAACTCATCCTAGCCACCCAAATCTAGATCTAATAGCTCTCTCTTCTCTCCATCTCTTCATCTCTTCAAACAAAACCCCAAGAAAACCATAGAGGTAGCCGACTAAATCCTTTTCCCCCTCTCCTCTCTTGAGTTTTTGGAGCTTGGACTTTTGGAGCAATTTTTCATCTTCCTTCAAAATTACTCAAGGTAAAAAATTTTTTACCTCCATGAACTTTATTATTTCATCTCTCTTGGTTATCTAGTAGTGTAAAAATATATTTTTGTTGTTTTACTCTTTCTAGATGCCTCTCAAAGGAGCTTTCTCTAAGAAGAGAAAAACTACTACTGAAGTTGATTATGAGAAAGAAATCATCCTACCCTATCTCTTCAAATCAACTACTTATGAACATTTTGTTAAAGTTTCTAAGAAACCAATCTTGCATGAAAGATTTGTCAAACTTAATGATGTTATCAATTACGGTATTGACAGTCTGCTAGATTTCCAAAACTTAGCAAATTTGTTCTCCGCTGAAAATGTGTACCTATGTTATCCTAGGCTTGTTCATCTCTTTTATGCAAACATGGATTATGATCTTGTGAAAAGTCGTTTCATAACTAAGGTTCTGGATACCAAACTTGCTATAACTGTCAAATCCCTAGGTGAAGCCCTAGGAATCCCATACTCCGGTATGATCCTTGACAAAATTGAGATGACTAATGAGAATATCCTAGAAAGAATGTATCTGCCAGGTAAACATTTTCAAACCAAACTTCCTTGTAGCCATCTTCGCTATCCGGCGAGAATCTTGGCTAATATTTTGTCGTATAACATAACTCAAAAATCTGGGAGCCATGCTATTCTTTCTGAAAAACAAGCTAAATGCATCTATGCCATCCTAGGTAACATTCGTGTTAATTGGGCTAAAGTCATCATGGATTCCATCCTATTTTCAGCTTCATCTGATAGACCTTCCTCCACTCTTTCTCATGGGCACTATCTGACCATTCTATTCATTAGCTTTAACGTGCCATTGGATCATGAAACAACCATTCTAGAACCTGCCCGTGTCTTTGATGTTCATGCTCTTGGGAGAATGAATCTCCATCATGACCTTGATGAGAATGTCCCTGAAGAACAAATTGCTGCCGAAGGAGGATCATCATCCTCAAGGAGATGTAAGAAAATTGTTATTTCATATTCCGAAGAAGAAGAAGAAGAAGAAAGAGGAAGCGGAGAAGAAGAAGAAGAAGAAGAAGTTCCGGGATACATTCTTGAACTTCAGGAAATGCTTCTGAAGAAAATTGGAAAATTGAAGATCTCACAAGAGAAGGGATTTGAAGATCTCAATCAAAAGGTGGACGACCTCAAGGAGATCGTTGTGAAAAGCAACAAGATGACTGAGGAGACGCTTGTTATGATCCTTGAAGAGATCAAGGAACTGAAGAAGAACAGCGGTCATCCTTAGCTTCATGAACTTCTCTTTCAAAACAATGGTTCTCTTTCAAAAACAATGATTCTCTAAACTATGGCTTGTAATAACTCTTATTGTGTGATGCTAGCTATTATGAAGTTATCTACTATGCAATACTTAGTTGTTCCTATGAACTAACATCTCCCTTGCATGCATATGGAATTGAATTCCTCTTATTTAAGGTTCTGTAGAAATTACTTTTGTTTTTGTTGATGATAAGGGGGAGAAAAATATATGAAATGCAAAAATATGAATTGTATTGCTAAACAGCTTCGATGCAGGGTGAAAACCGCATCAAAGCAGGGGGAGTAAGTATACTAGAAATATTTTCATTTTCAAACTTACTTCATTTTTTTTCATTTGGGTGTCATCATCAAAAAGGGGGAGAGTGATGGAAATTGAATTCCACCCCAAGTGATTTTGATGATGAGCACACCAAATGAATGCTTAGTGTACTAACTACACTACACTTAAAGTGTGCAGATTTCGTGAAGCTCTACTTATACTCCAAGAAGCACGCATCAACGCTCCACGACAAAAACGAACATGGCTAAACTCAAGTGATGAAGTTCAAGCTCGAGAAGCACAAAGAGAAGCTCGCCTTCACTTCATCAAGTTGACCAAAACTTCCGAAGACATGTTCAGAGTCTAGTGTGAGTGTGTCGTGTCTTTTAGGGTATTTGTTAAAGCCATATCAAATAGACAACACACACACACAAATGATTTCGAAAATAATCTTCAAAATAGTTTTCAAGAGATTTTCTAGTCAATTCATAATTTTCGTAGTGAAACTCCACGCACCCTGGAGCTAACTACTTATTTGACTAGACGAACAGCAAGAAAAACTCCACTGGGAGTCGACTACCACTAGTATGGAGTCGACTACCTGTCAGGGATCAAAATCGCCTAGATCCCTCTGGGAGTCGACTACCTATATGAGGGAGTCGACTACCGGCTGTAAATTTCAGACGTTTTGAAATTCAAATTTTGAAATCCTTTGAGCAATTTACTCCGAAATTTTTGGGACAAAAGTCAAACGAAATTTGAAATTCAAATCTCAGTTTTTCCCTATAAATAGAGCTGAAATATTTTGTAAAAAATACAACATTGAAAATCAAATTTGTGAAAGCTCTCTTGAATTAAAGCTCTCTAATTTTCTCTCTAGCCAATTTAATTTTTGTTTTGATCTTGCAACATTTTCTCATTCTTTTTGAAGATCATACTATTATTTTTTATTGGCTAAATTGTTTTTCAAAATCCTCTCTATTATTCTCTCTAATTTTATTTGAAGGATTTTTGAAAAAGCTCTAGATCACAAAGAACTTATCTCGTATCTTTGTGTGATCTAGACTATCATTCTATTAAGCCACTACACAAATTGTCTATCTTTTGATTGGCTATAGAATCGGGTGTATAAACCAATCTCTATCACTTATTGTAGAGTATTGGACAAATCTCTTATTGTGTTGATTGTTGGAACACTAGACAAGTCTAGTTGTTGCCAGTTGGAAAGTCCTCGGTTTGTAAGGCAAGTGTTGGAAATCCTAGACAAGGCTAGGTCGTTGGAAATCCTAACGAGTGAAGTTAGGTACTTGTATTTACCAAGGCAGATAGTGAAAATCTCGTACCGGATTGGTCGGGGACTGGACGTACCCGGGTTGCGGGGAACCAGAATAAAAATCCTTTTGTTTGCGATTGCTGATCTGTGTTTGATTTACATTTATTTTTCTATCTACAGCAAAGATGAATTTATCTCTATTCGCTGAAATTCATACTTGTGATCTTATTTGTTCTCACATATTCTCTGGGAGTCGACTACTGCTCATAGGGAGTCGACTACCTGCTGTGAAATTACTTTGTGCATTTTAAAAATTATATTGTTGATTAAGAACCAATCGTAGATCACTCTACTTGGTTTCTTAGGCAACATTAGAATGACTTTATTTATGTTAAATATCTTTGAGCGAAAAAGTTTATTATATACACAACACTATTCAACCCCCCCTTCTAGTGTTGTTTGCCATCCACAGGATCCAACAGTGACAAATTCATAGATCACAGATTCTTGAACAGTATTCATAGCATAGTTCGCCCGAGTAGCGCCCGTGGTAAGAGATGGACTCTTGGTTGCTCACTGTACTTCCCTTTATAAGTCACGAACTAGGTTAGGCACAAGTACTATCCCTTAACATGGACACCTCATTATTGCTATCGTCATGATTTTTCTTGTACGTTACATACTGTACCTGCTCAGTCTATCTTTACTTGTCGCACTTGCATGTTTGCCTACCTTTACTTTATTTGTCGCACTTGCATGCTTACCCTACTTGTTGCACTTGCATGATCATCTGTAATTATTTACCATAGCACGTTCCATACTCTTGTACTACTCTATTTATATTGCTAGAATTTTGATTTACCTACGGTTCCATCTTCATGGCACATGTCATGCCCTATTTCGCACTATACGTGTATTCTACTGAATACGCGCGGTATTTCTACCTACGATACATGCGCAGGTATGAAATAAACATAGATAACGATAAATGTAACTTAATGAAAGGGGGATTAGGCCGTAATACGTGGCTAAGATACGAGAAAGCGAGATTGAGAGCAGGAGAAGTGTGAAAGACATCGTTGGTGCAAAAGAACAGGAATGTGCTAGACGTGTGTGTGTGAAGCATGTATGCGTCCACGGATGAGCATGGATAAGTGTAGGGAGAGCCATGGAAGTGTGAAAGGGATTAGGGGTCAATGGCAACTCCCGTAATTTTTTAGAAAAGTCAGGGGCAAAACGGTCTTTTTGACTAAAATTGCTGTGCGTACATACTTAAGTGGTCGGTGCATAAAGTAATGGCAAACTTGTAAATACTTGAAACTTGAGGGGTAATTTTGGAAGGGTATTAAGGTCATTTCAACACATGCATGCTTATCCTAAGGAGCTTCTAGAGCTAGATGTTTAGAGAGAACTTTCTCTCCTTTTCTTCACTTTTCTTTCCCTTTCTCTTTTCATTTTCTTTTCTTCCTTTTTCTTTTCTAATTTGGCCGGCCACCCTACCCTTTCTTTCCCCCTCATTTAACAAATAAAACCCCTAATTTCCATGCCCTAATAGAAGGAAGCCATGCTTGCTTCAAGTGGGAAGAAGATGGAGAAGAGAGAAAGAGAAAGAAGAGAAGGAAAGGAGGAGAAATCAAGATGTGAGGTAGGATTCCAACTTGGTATTTGGAATTTAATTAGGGTTCTATTTTATTATGTTTCTACATCTTGTTTTATCAATATGAATTAGTAGTAATCAAATTCATATGCCATGTTTTAATTTTCATGAAAATCCCCTTGAAATTCTAAGCAACATCACTTCTTTCAAAAAGCTGAAATTTTGTTGTGTGTTCATGCTTGGATTCTGCTCACTGTGATTCGAATTAGGCTTCAAAAAAAATATGGACTTGTAGATCTTGAATTCCTATCCCAAATTCATATAAATATTGATATATGTTCAATTCTGAAAAGAGGAGTAAAAATTCAAGCTCTACAGCATGTATGTTTGATTTCCAACTTTGACACAGTTCAGTAGAAATGGCTTAATTACCTGGAAACTTACTGAAATTTTGTGTTCTTGGTCTTGTTGGAAACTTAACATGTTTATCTACAAATTCATCCGGTGCTCATATGTCGAATTTTTGACTAGAACATACCCAAATTTGGATTTCAATACAGGCTCTGAAATCTGTCTGAAAAACAGATTTGACACACTTTACCAAATAATTCACCATAAATCACACACTTAATATTTTTGCATAAAAATATATCTGTAGATCCATAACTATCATATATACAAGTTCCATTCAGGAAGTTTTGCTAAATTCTCTATATAAATGGATGATATCAGCCACTTTGTATGACAGTTTGTGCATTTCCTGCAAGCTGAAGCTTTTGCATGGTGATATGATTTGTGTATTATTGCCATTTACACCCCTATTGTCCATGATTGTTGTTATTACCTAAAAGGAAGTTGATTGGTGAGATATACTATTAAATTTCTAATGTGATTGATATGTGGAACACGATGCATATCATGTGTTCGATGAAATGCCTCAATGAAGGCAACATCCATCAATTTGAGAAACGTGTATGTGTTAGTGTTGGCCTTGAGCCACATTGATGATTGGTAAAGTTAGTGGATTGAATGGAATGGATACATGGTAATTGTGACTGGTTGAGATGTTTAGATAGAGGGCATGTCACGTGAGTGCATGACCCCATGTCTAATGATGGATAGTTAAGGTGATATGTGCATACCCATGCCATCAAGACCCCTAACGTGTCACTTATGATGTTAACAAATAAAATTGAATAAATTTCAGTCCTATCTAATGAGGGTGAGTTAGCAAAGCCCGGGTTTTAGGTTAACTTGTTGTTTTAGGATTTTTATAAGATTAACTTGTTGATTAAGAACCAAGCGTAGATCACTCTACTTGGTTTCTTAGGAAACATTAGAAGGGTTTTAATTAACGATCGAAAAAGTTTTATTATTTGAACAACACTATTGAACCCCCCTTCTAGTGTTGTTTGCCATCCACAGGATACAACACTTGGTATCGGAGCGAGGTTATAGATGGCGTCAACCAATAATTTCCCCGAAGGACAATCTTCCACCAGACCACCACTTCTCAACGGATCAAATTATGGATCTTGGAAGAATCGGATGCGAATGTACCTTCTCTCTATCTCATATGATCTATGGAAGATAGTGGAGAATCCTTATGAAGAACCCACTCTTGAGGAAGAAAAGTGGGCCAAGACGGAGAAGGACAAAGTGTCTCTAAATGCCAAGGCGGTGTCCACTCTATATTGCAGTCTTGACACAACGGAGTACAACCACATCTCCATGGCTACCTTCGCGCACCAAATATGGAAACTCCTTGAGGTAATGCACGAAGGTAACCAAAAAGTTAAATCGTCAAAATCTTCTCTTTATGCTGGCAGGTATGAAAAATTTATGATGGAGAAAGACGAGAACATAATAGAGATGTACACGAGATTTACGGAGATCGTCAACACACTTGCGGGATTGGGAAAGAAGTATACACAAGAGGATCACGTATGCAAGATACTTAGATCCCTCATTCCCGAATGGCAAGCCAAAGCTTCTGCCATTGAAGAAGGCAACGGCACTTCAAAGCTAACCTTGGAGGAGCTCATCGGCAATCTAATGGCTTATGAACTCCAATTGCAAGAGCGAAAGACCAAGGAACACGGTGAAAAGAAGAAGAACCTTGCATTCAAAGCAACATCAGATACAGAGGAGTCCGAGAATGAAGTCAAAGATGAGATGGAGAAACAAATGGCACTCATCTCCAAAGGATACAAGAAAATCCTAAAAGCACGTAAGTCATACAACAGTAAGTTTAATTCTACTAATGATGTTATTTGTTATGAATGTAATAAGCCAGGCCACATGAAGAATGAATGCCCTCTAAAGAAAAACAGAGATAAAAGAACGAAGTCATACAAAGGTAAAAGGCCAAATAGAAAAGCTTTTGGAGCTTGGGATAGAAGCGATGAAGAAGAGGATTCCGATAGCTCATCATCATCTGAAAATGAAGGAAAAGCAAGCAAAAGGAACGAGCGGAACTACATGTGCTTCATGGCACGGGAAGACCCCAAGGTAAATTCCTACCATAACTCTAGTGATAGCGATAGTAGCTATGATGATGAAATTGATTATGAGGAGAAATTTCATAAAATTTATGAATTATATGAGGTCCAACTCAAAGAGCTTTTAACTCTCAAAAAGATGCATAAATCTTGTGGCTCTAATCCTACTAATCAAGAGCTAGAAAAGATTAGAGAAGAGAACCTAAAATTGATTAGCAACAATAAGGATTTAATTGAAAAGAATAGGTTGCTCAATGTAGAACTCAAAGACCTAGGAAATAGGTTTAGAGACTTAGAAAAGAACATGACCGCCATTAAGGCAAAGCATGAGGACTTGGTTAATAATGTTACTAGGTTCAATAAAGGTAAAGAAAAATTAGATAGCTTGATTAGATCACAAAGACCCCAATCTAGCAAACATGGCTTAGGTTATAATATGACCAATCAAAATGCTAGGATCTCTCATCATCAAGCTAAAGTTCCAAAAACTGAAAATGGATATGTCAAAGTTTGGATTCCCAAAATTGGAACCGTCCAAATGAAAGACAATTACATTTCTAGTTTTATGAACAATGTTCATTTTTGTAGAGATTATAAATTTACTTATGGGAAATCTCAACCCAACTGGGTTTAGTTCCCTCTTGGTTGATAATTATATTATTATGTATGACTAATCCCAGGACCCACAAAGAAAGGGTACCAAAATTATTTGTTTGATTTTCAGGTACCAAAACTATAAGGGATTAGTAGAAGAGCTCCCAATGGATCTCTAAATCCATGCATACATTAAGGGGGAGACCCAACTGCAATGATGCAAACTTTAAGGGAGAGCCTATGAAATTTTTTTCTTCACTTGGTATGTATACGATTATGTTTTTTTGTGATGACACAGGGGAGAAAAAGTGAAGCAAGCAAAAACATGAATGAATAATAAACCGCTTCTAAGCAGGTAGAGTAAGTACACTTACTCATTGTTTTTATTTCATATTATTCATATGTTTTTCATTTGGGTGTCATCATCAAAAAGGGTGAGAGTGATGGGAATCTAGTCCCACTCCAAGTGGTTTGTTTTGTTGATGATCACACCAAATGTTGTTAAATTACTAATCATACTACTTAAGTGTGTAGATTGTGCAATAAGCTAATTGAAGCTCGAAACATACTCCGAGAAGAAGAAGCAACCACACACATAGAAGACGAAGATGAATTTAGCTCGCAACTCCAAAGCTCAAAGAATGTGCTCAAGCTAAAGCTAAAGAGGAGCTCAAATTCAAGCGAAGCATATGCAACAAGATCTAGCTCAAGCATGGCTTCAAGTTCTTCATAGAGTCTAGTGTGTGGGTTGTTTTTCATTTTCGTATGATTATGTCATAGCCAAGAAGAATTTGCACACACACAAAATGATTTTCTAAAATGTTTTTAAAACTCATTTTAAACTTATTTGAGAGCATACTTTTCATAGAAGCTAAGTTTCAATTTGTAGTCAACTACAAACACACAGTAGTTCACTACACTGTTTTCTGTCTTCTACCAGAAAAGATACTCTGGTAGTCGGCTACTGTGATGACCCGTATTCAACAATACTTATTTTCTACGTATTTTCTTAATTAATAATATTTTATAATGGTTTGTTAGGAGTTGAATATCAAAATAGTTTCTAAATCATTTATAAAAAAATGTTTTGTAGACCCAATATAGTTATAGCCTATTTTAGGGTATACGAGCACCATCCTAAATCCCGAAATGATTTTTATAATTATTTAAATTCAAGTATTAACGTTACAGCCGTAACAATTATTTTCCTAAGTAAACGTTTTCAAAATGCTTTCAAACTTCTACAGTGTCATTCTATAACCATTTAGTGCTTCCCACATTAATTTCGTAATTTTCCGAAGTCGAATCAATAGAGAACCCGCAAACCCGCTTCCTAAACGTTTTGGCCCAAAACACGTATTTTCGTAGTCCAAACTACGAAATAGATCCCGTAGTCACGATCCTCGTGACGATACGAACCCGTGGCTATATTTTCGTAATTTTTCGGAGTCGTTTAACCCTAGGGGCAAAATCGTAATTTCACCAATTGTTTTCACTAATTACCGTTTTACATTTCCCTAATTATCCTAATTAAACCCACATCTGTCGGCAAATGAATCCAAAACCCCAATTTGAGCTGCCCATGTGTTATACAAAATGTCTAAAGTTAGTCAAAAGCTAACTTTGTCATTAAATAGCTTTGACTAAATATTAATAACATTAAATAAATTATTATTATCTTAACCCTATTTAATCCCCTCCTCTAATCTCTTCTCCTTCACTCAATTAATCCCCCAAGCAAAGAAACACAGGCTACTCGAAGAGCCCGTAACCCACTCCTATCTCTTCACCTCATCCACGCCCACACCCCTCTTCCCTCGACGGAGCTCCGACGCTCGACCACCGCCGCCTAGGCTTCGACCCAAGCACCTGAGCTTCGCCGCTCCGCCGCACCGTCGCAGCTCTCCGCCACCCCGCACAGCAGGCCACGGCGAACCCGCCCCGAAGCCCCTGCACGCCGACGAGCTCCTCCCCCATCTCCTCGCCCTCCGGTCGCCCTCCGCGCCACCGCCCGCTGCTCCACCGCCTCACCGGAGCATCGCCCGAACGCCGGCGAACCCCCGAGCCCGCCACCGCCGCCCCTCTCTCCCCCGCTTCCGCCCTCCGCCGTGCCTTCCGCCCGACGCCTCCGACAGCGCCGCCGCTCGCCGTGCTCCGCCTCGCCCTCGCCGCCAGCCGCCGCACGCCGCCGCCCCCAAGCCCCGTCCCCGGCGAAACAACCCACCCCCTCTCTCTCGCGAGGTAACGGCAGCGTGAGTTTAATTCGAAATGGCAAACTTGTAAATATCACGAACTTTCGTATTTTTCGTATTTTTATTAATTAATAAATGGGTTTTAAGGATATAAATCCATAACTAATTATACAGGGACCAGAAAAATGAGTGACTAGTCCCAGAAAATCAGAAACGTCGAAACGAATCCATTGGCGCTAGTTTCGTCGCGATCAGGCAAGTATATTTCTCACAGTGAATTTTTAAAGGCAAAACTTAAATAGATTAAAATTCTTTTAAAATTCGTAGCTTGCAACTTTTACACATACCACTGTACGATAAAAATATATGTTACAGTACTTGTAAATACGATCGTTTTGACATCTTGTTTACAGAATTCCGACGTACGGTTTGCCCGGAATAAATCTTTGAAGATATGTTGTAATGATAAATTCTTGTTTTAAAAATCCTTTTAAAATTCGTAATCTGTTATTTTTACATACACTTATGTACGATAAAAATATATGTCGTAGTACTAGTGAATACGATCATTTTGACACCTTGTTTGAAGAATTTTGATGTACGGTTTGCTCTAAACAATTCCTTGAACATATGTTTTAAAAATCATTTCTTGATTAAAATTGCTTTTTGGCTATTTAAAATTGTTTAAAAATTGTTTAAAAATCTTGAAAAATAACTACTAATCTTAGAAAATATTTTAAGCTAATTTAAACTCATTTTCTTAGTTAAAATCATATCTTAACCGTTCTTTCATCTATTTAAGTGAATTTTTATGTTTTCATTTAAATTGCTGAATCAAGTCGTGAAGTTGTGAACTTTGGTGAAACTGTTGTACGGACTACTGAGACACTGAGACTGAATTGACTGAATGGAAGATGGAACTTCAACAATATTGAATGTAAGATGGAACTTTAATAATATAGAATGAAAGATGGAATTTCAATAATAGACAGACAGTACACGTTCTTTTGACCGACACTTGACTTGACCTGGGATTGGAGTAGTCTATGATCACAAGTGTTACAGAATGACTGGATGCGCCATACTAAATTACCTCCAACACATTACGGGGGTTAGAACCTTGACCGTTGCCATATCGGAACGGTGGGTAAGCCTCGGAGTTGCTCCCGTCGCATGTTGGTTATCTCTAGTACTCTTGGACGTGGACTTATCACTAGGATAGACTGGTTTTTGGTTAATTGTTCTAACATCTTTTCTGCAGGTTGCTACAGTATGGTTACCAAATGTTAAATTGTCACAGGTTACAGATGGCTTTGAAAATTGCTATTGAATATTGAATTGTTGCAGGTTGAATATTGAATTGTTGCAGGTTGTTAGCAGTATCGCCAATTGCTATCAGATTATTAAATTGTTACATGTTACAAATGGTTACGAACATTTAACTGCTTTAATTGCTTTACACTGCTATAACTCTTTTCTACTTATCTTATCACTTGTGTTTTCAGTTTTTAATTTAAATGTCTAATATTTTGGTTTTGAGAATATCTTGCCGAGTATACCTCGCTGACGGACATTTCATTTTGTTGTTTTTACGAAATGTCCGTCAGGTACCGACAGTGAGTTCGTTGAAGTCTTTGCTGCAGGAACCGAGCCAGATCTCGAAGGCTACGTGGAGTATCTACCCACAGAAGACTAGACATTCCCCTTCGCGACTGCACTTTATATATTTGAATAATGTAATTGTTGTACTTGTTGATTGCGGCCATACTAGGCCTATGTTGTACTTTACTTTCAGACGCTTTGGTATTGTAATAATGTCATCTGTACTATTTCTTATAAGCATGCAAGATCCTGCCATATTATTTCATAGACGCTTAGTGTGTTTAAACCAAGGAGGAAGAAAAAAAAAGTACTCCTCTTTGTTTTAAGCACATCGCGGACCCGCTCGCGTCCTCGCTCCCGGTAGAATGGGAAGCGGGACGTGACAGCTACCTAAGTTAGGGAGTTAACTACCAGTTGTAGCAGATTTTCTCTGAGACACTCTGGTAGTCGACTACCAAAGTTAGGGAGTCGACTACCAGCTGTGCGACCAGAATTCCTTGATTCACTCTCTCATTTATTCTTTGCTTGATTTTTGGGCTGAAGTCAAACTTGATTTGAATCATTTTGAATTCTCCTTTGGCTCTATAAATAGAGAACCTATGAGAACATTTTTCTCAACAATTCATTCTTGAGCAAAATTATTATTCTCTCAAAAGATCTCATCGTTCTCATCGCTCTCAAAGTTCTTCATAGCCAAATCGGTTTTTCAATTTCTGATCTTATTGCTTATCTTCTTTTACAATTCGTTTTAAGATCATTATTATTTTTGGCTATTGCAAATTGGTTTTCAAAATCCTTTTCTTTGATTTTTCATATTCTCAAAGGACTTTTGAAACATCTAGATTCTAGATCACATTGAATAATTTCATATTCTTTGTGTGATCTAAGAACACATCTAGATTCTAGATCACATTGAATAATTTCATATTCTTTGTGTGATCTACGAACGATCTAAATTCTTTTAACCACGTTAAGCACAATTACAAATTTAATCTTGGCTATAGAATTATTGGGTGTAAAAACCAATCTCCACTAATTCATTGTGGTGTATTGGATTTGATTTTACTTGTAGTCCCTTGGTGATAAGGGTGGTTGTAAATCCTTGTTGTAGGCAATGTGTTTGTGATAAGTCCTCGGATTGTGAGGCAAGGTAAAGTCCTCGGGTTGTGAGGCAAGGGTGAAATCCTAGACAAGTTTAGGTTGTTGGAAATCCTAGCGAGGCTAGGTATTTGTATTGCTAAGGCAATAGTGGAAATCTCGTACCGGATTGGTCGGGGACTGGACGTACCCAGGGTTGTGGGGAACCAGGATAAAAATCCTTGTCTTTGCGTTTGCATTTTCTGTGTTTGATTATTTATCTCTGCAAGCAATTCTTATTTACTTTGTTATTATTATATCTTTGTAATTCTTTGTTCATTTGCATATTACAAAGATTGTACATTTAATTCCGCTGTGTAAAGATCTATCCGTGTGTAAAGATCTCTTACCTGATTGTAATCATAATTGTTTATCTTTAATATTTTTATAAGATTAACTTGTTGATTAAGAACCAAGCGTAGATCACTCTACTTGGTTTCTTAGGCAACATTAGAAGGGTTTTAATTAACGATCGAAAAAGTTTTATTATTTGAACAACACTATTCAACCCCCCCTTTAGTGTTGTTTGCCATCCACAGGATCCAACAGATTGATGTTCTAGGTGTCCACGAACCCTAACCGGGAGATTTAGGCTTTCATCGCGAAGGAAAAGCTAGGAGTGAGGCATCTTCTCCTAAAGTGGCCACTTATCTTTTGTTTTCAGACCTTCTCATAATAAAATTTATATTTTTCATTTTCTAGTTAAAAACCCCTAATTTTATTTCCTATAAACTCTAGATCACATCGAATTGGTAACAGAGCACCACGATCCATGGCGACGACGAGATCCAAGGATAAGATCGACGCGTTGGAAGAGAAGTTTGACGGTAAAATCAAGGAGATCAAGAAAAGTATAAAGGATCAAGGGACCAAGATAAATCAGAAATTTCAGCCAGTTATTGAAGCCCTAAATCAAACGAATCAACAAGTTGCGGTGTTGTGCAAGTCAATCAGATATGATATGACCGAAATCATAGACACCGAACAAAAGGCGAAGACTTTAGCAAAGGGAAAGGATAAAGTCAAGCCTTTTCGCGAGGGACTACTTTTTGATGCAGAACTAGTCTAAGAAGAGGAGGATCACGTCTTCAAAGAGGCGATGAGGTGCGACAACGTGATACGAGACCCCACGAGTGTTAGGAGATGATCTGGAGGCCGATGAGCCCCGATGCAGCCGCCAAGAGCATCGCGGCTCCTTGACGGCCCGCCAGGGCAACGCCACCACCTAGGTGATTTGCCAGGGTCCCCGCAAGCCCCTGGTGGGCTGCCTGGGCTTTGTCGAGCCCCGATGACCTTGCCAGGGCCCTCGCAGGCCCCAGCGGGGCCGTCGGGGACATCACGGGCCCTTGGTGGCCCGCCAGGGCCTCGGCCACTTGCAGCAGAGTTTCCGGGGCAATCATGAGCCCCCGACAACCCCAAGGAGGGCATGTGACACTTGCAGCATTGTCGAGGCTTTGACGAGGGGTTTGAGGACCCCGGGAGGATTTTAGTGTGGATTTCTACGGAGGAAGACCCCCCATGAATCGATGTGGAGTACGAAAAGTACACCAGATACGATGATGATGATTGTAGGAACTTCGGAGATGGAGGAGCCGATTGGGAAGATGTCGATTGGGAGGATGATGATGGAGAGGATAGGGCCCCAGTAGGAAACTATTACGGCCTACATGATCCTCCGCAGCCATAACGCCACGACCAACATCAGGGGAGAGGAGCACTTGGGGGGGTTATAGCGGGAAACATGGTCAGAAAATGCCTATCTTTGAGGGGGAGGACCCAGATTGGTGGCTCTATATGACCGAGCGGTACTTTGAGGTGTCACAGATTTATGAGGCTGAGTGGTTGGGGCCATTGGGGTGTGCTTGGAGGAGGCACTATCGTGGCACATGTGTAGAAAGCAGCAACGACCTTTTCACCCGTGGAAGGATTTCAAGGCCTGCCTCCTAGACTGATTTATGGAGACTCAGGTAGGTGACATGTATGAGCAGCTATATGCACTGAGGCAGGAGGGAACGGTCAAGGAGTACATAAAGAAGTTCGAGGTGTTGGCAGGTCATGTTCATGGGTTTCAGGAGAGTCCTTAAATGGGTGCTTCATGAAGGGCCTAAACCCCAACATCCGGTCGGAGTTGCGGATTCAGAGGTCCAGATGGTTGTTAGATCGGATGCGCCTGTCAAGGATGGTTGAGAGCATGCTAGCACAGGAGCGACGAGCCCGATGAGCAGGGGGAGGAACTTCTTTTCATGGACAGTCGCTTGCAGGGGGCAGAAGGCTATCACAGGATGAGCATCGCCCAATAAGGAGAAGGGCGGGAAGGCACGATCAGGGGGTAGATTCGGCGTATGACAAGTCTGAGATAAGGGAGAAGTGTGCCAATGGTCTTTGCCTCAAGTGCAACGAGAATTTTTCACCAGGGCATCGATGTGGCGATCGCACCTTACAGCTGTTAATAGTGAACGATGAGAATGAGGAGGCTGTGGTAGAGCTTGAGGCAGGTGAGGAGAAAGATCAAGAGCACATACATCTGGATATGGCAGAGATATCGCTCAACTCTGTGGGAGGGTTCACACCGAACCATACCATGAAGTTGGCAGGGCGTGTCGCAGAGCAGGACGTCACGGTGTTTATGGACAGTGGAGCTACCCACGACTTCATCTCTTGTAGGCTGGTGGAGGTGCTGGGGTTGCAGCTCAGTGATAGGCTGTTTTGGAGTGGTGCTTGGGACAGGCCAGGTGGCGCAGAGTCAAGGAGTATGTCGAGGACTGATACTAACAATTCATATGGTTCAGATCGTGGCGAACTTCCTACCTCTGTAGTTGGAGAGCACAAACATTATCTTGGGCATGAGGTGGTTGCAGACCCTGGGATATACTAAGACTAATTGGAAGTTGCTCAGGCTAGAGTATCAGGAGGGGATTGACCGTAGTATTGCAGAGGGACCCCAGGTGTCGTTCCATGGTTTTCTTTCAAAACCATCGCAAGGGCTTTTTTAGGTGTCGGGAGGAGGGTTTTTGGTGCAGTTAATGGGGAGGATGAACATCAGAAGTAAAAGATACCGCCAGAGTTGGAGCAGCTGCTGAGCCAGCTTAAGGGGTTTTTTCAGACCCCGTATGGTCTCCCACCACCACGAGAACACGATTGTTCTACAGGAGGGTGTCCCCCCTATTAGTGTGTACCCATATAGATATCCTCATGTATAGAAGGATGAGATTGAGAGGATGGTAGGGAAGATGTTGCAGGCAGGCGTTATCCAGCCGAGGTTGAGCCCGTTTTCTAGCCCAGTCCTGTTAGTGAAGAAGACGGACGTCAGCTGGTGGTTTTGCGTAGACTACATGGCATTGAATAAGGAGATAGTAACTAACAAGTTTCTAATTCTCGTGATTGACGAGCTGTTGGATGAGCTACATGAGGCTACGATGTTCTTGAAGATAGATTTGAAGTCTATGTACAATCAGATAAGGATGAGGGTGGCAGACATTCCCATGACAGCGTTCAAGACGCATGAGGGCTTACGAGTTCCTCGCCATGCCCTTTGGACTGACGAATGCCCCGACGACATTTCAGGCTCTGATGAACAAGGCTTTTCGGCCCTACTTGCGGAGATTTGTACTTGTATTTTTTTGACGACATACTCATTTATAGTCCATACCATGGAAGAGCATGTAGGGCACTTGCAGGCCGTGTTGTAGGAGTCGCAGGAGCACAAGCTATTTACAAACAGGAAGAAGTGTTTCTTTGGGCAGCCTCAGGTGGAATACTTCGGACATTTGGTGTCTGTAGAGAGAGTGGCGGCGGACGTGACAAAGATCTCTGATGTACTGGATTGGCCCCGCCTTACCACATTGTGAGCCTTGCGAGGTTTCTTGGGACTGATGGGATACTACCGGAAGTTTATTCAGGTGTATAACACGATATCATGGCCTTTGACAGAGCAGTTGAAGAATGACAGCTTTCGATGTGGAGATGACGCTACCAGGGCGTTTGAGGCCTTGAAGCAGGCGGTGACTACAGTGCCAGTGGACTTCAACAGACCATTTGTAGTGGAGATTGATGCTTCATGTAAGGGCGATTTTAAAAAAAAGCCAAAAATTAATTTTTTAGCAAAATAGCCTAACTTGAAAAATATTTAGCAATATAGACCAACTTTTAGCCACGTCAACGCCTAATCAGCACCCAACGCATGTGTGGGCGCTGACTAAGATAATAGGCTTTTGGCCGCGGTTGCCTACCGCGGCAAAACAGATGCGCCCAGATTTTGTGGAGTCCAGATAAAATCCGATGCCGAAACCTCATCACAAATCCCATAATCAAGCACCTAAGCCAATCACCTCTGTTGTTTTGAGCCGAACCGTTTCCCTTGCAAGCTCTCGATGCTCATGTCAACATTGCACACCATTAGAACTGGTTTTTTTCATAATCGTCGATGTGGTTGGCATCAAGAAAGGTATCACGTTCTTCCCGAGCTCATCATCTAAGCTAGGATCAGCATATGGGTCTTCAAAGAGACCCCATGCTGAACTTGACTTGAAGAATCCTTCTTATAGCATCATCTATCCTACTCACAGGAATGAAACTGTGCTGGATTAGCGATTCAACTCTCTGATGAAGTCGGGGAAATCGAAGGGAACCATCACCTGCACGTGGAATTATCTGGACACCTCCACATAAATCCAGGCACATCCGTTTTACTGCGGTTGGCGCGGCAAAACGGCTACGATGGTTTTGGCCACGTTTGGCAACCGCGGCCAAAAGCCCATTATCATAGTCAGTGTCCACGCACTCGTTGGGCACTTTCGTGGCCAAAAGTTCGTTTATATTGCTAAATAGTTTTCAAGTTAGTCTATTTTGCTAAATTTTTTAATTTATTTGGCTTTTTTTTAAAAAAACATCGACCTTCAGGTTATGGTCTGGGGGGGCGTGCTGATATCAGCGTCCAGTGGCCTATTTTAGTTGGTTACTGACAGCACGAGCGAGTCTGAAATCGGTATATGAGCAGGAGTTGATGGCAATAATGCTCTCCATACGGAGATGACGGTCCTATCTACTTGGCAGGAGGTTCACTGTGCGGACCGACCAGAGGAGTTTAAAGCATGGTTTGAGGTATCGGCCGATACCAACTGGTATCGGCCGTATCGGATCGATACCGCACTCTACTGATACCGAAACTACCCCCATAGACCCGGTTTCGGTCGGAACCCTAGGGTTCCAGCCAATTTCGGCCCGTATCGGCTAAAACTGGCAGGAACCATATGGTTTCGGCTTGAATACCGACCAGTTTTGGTTCCGGCTTGAATACGGGTCAAAACTGGCCGGAACCATATGGCTTCAGCTTGAAAAGGATAAAGACGATGATCCAAAATTGTAGATTAAAGCAAAGAAAAGGCGAAAACAAAACAGAATTGCAAGAAAAAAAGAGGGAAAGAAGAAGCGAAAAATTTTACTCACCGATGAACTCTCGCCTCGTCACCTAGCCTCGCTGCTCGACAAACGCATCTCCCGCCTCGTCGTTGCCCCACCTCGACGAACACCCCGCTGCCCCGCCTTGGCAAACGCCTCGCCGCTCGACAAATGCCTCTCCCGCCTCATAGTTGCCCCACCTTGGCAAACGCTTCGCCGCTCGACAAATGCCTCTCCCGCCTCATCGTTGCCCTACCTCGACGAACACCCCACCGCCTCGCCTTGGCGAACACCTCGCCACGCGCACGCGCGCGCACACACACACACAGCGCACAGAGAGAGAGAGAGAGAGAGAGAGAGAGAGAGAGAGAGAGAGAGAGAGAGAGAGAGATGACGATGCACAGTGAATGAAAGACGACAGATATTTTTAAAGGCAAAAGTCAAATGGTGGGTGCAAGTGCAACAGATAATTTTAAAGGCAAACTTGTAAATAAGTGGCATATGCATCGAGTAAAATGGTGGGTGCACAAAGCAACTAACCATTTTTAATGGCAAACCTGTAAACAAGTGCTATGTGCACAGAGTAAAACGGTGGTGCACAAAGCAACAACCCCATTTGATTAGTCATGGCAAACTGGTAAATAATTGAAGGGATAGCTGCTGATTTTTTGGAATGGCAAATTTCCGAACTAATGGCAAACTTGTACATAAATTATATATACAAATTTATAAATATATATTAGTAAATATAAATTTGATAAGTATTTGATAGAATATGATTATTTAAGTATTTGATAGTATTAGATAAGGTTTTAAGTATTTAAAATCACCAATACGGACAAAACCGAAACTTGCTTCCGAACCCACCGAAACGGGCGATACCGATACCGAAACCTAAATTTTGGGGGGAGTGAGACCGAGACCAAAATCGAGACCTAAAACCTTGGTTTAAAGTACTTATTGGAGCAGCACATGGTCATAGAGGAGCACCAGAAAGTGCTCTTCAAGCTGGTTGATTACACGTTCAAGATCCAGTATATGCTAGACTTAGAGAATAAGGCGGCGGATGCTTTGTCCCGCAGAGAGGAGATATTGGAGGTGGCAGCTATTTTAGTGTCAGTCTTACTTGATTGGGAGCCCTTGGGAATGGAGCTCGAGGCCGATAAGGGGTTGACACTGATACGAGAGGCGCTGCAGCAGGGGTCGACGGAGCATCATGTTTATACTCTGAGTGGGCAGAGGTTGCTGTTCCTGGGGCGGTTGGTACCGTAGACTTCTTCATATTTTCCTATGATATTTCAGGAGTTCCATGGCAGCACAGTGGGAGGACTTTGGGGGGGGGGGTACATCAGACATATAGAAGGATGGCGATGGAGATCTGAAGAGGGACATCGCTAGGTTGGTGGCGGAGTGTGACGTCTGCCAGTGTCACAAGTACTTAGCTATGGCTCCTGCAGGATTGTTACTGCAACTAGCTCTTTTGGAGAATGTATGCGAGGAGATCGGTATGGACTTTATTGAGGGGCTACCGTGGTTTGAGGGTTTTTCTGTCATATTTGTTGTGGTTGACCGCTTTAGCAAATATGCTCATTTCATTGCCTTGTGGCATCCATATACAACAGCGACAGATGCAGACACATTTATGAAGGAGGTAGTTTACATACATGGATTCCTAGCAGCAATTGTCTCCGACAGAGATATAGTCTTCATGAGCAGTTTTTGGAGGAGTTGTTCAAGGTGCATGAAACGACATCGAAGAGAAGCATGACATACCATCCGTAGACTGAAGGCCAGACAGAGTTGGTGAATAGGAGCATGGAGACATACTTACGTTGTTTTGCCTTAGATTCACCGAAGAAGTGTGCTAAGTGGTTGGCATGTGCAGAATATTGGTACAATACTTCCTACCACTCAGCGACACGGTGCACACCTTTTCAAATCCTATATGGTCGAGACCCACCACACTTGATCCACTACAGCCGCAGCTCGACCCCAGTATCCCAGGTGAGCAGTACTTGAAGAAGTGGGATAAGGTGTTATCGGAGCTAAAGAGGTATTTAACTTGGGCACAAGAAATCATGAGGGCCAAGGCGAATGAGCACCAAAGGGATGTGCAGTTTGAGGTGGGGGACAATGTGTGTGTGTGTGTGTGTGTGTGTGTGAAGCTGAGGCCTTACCGACAGAAGACTTTGGTCCATCGGGGCAATGAGAAGCTGGCGGCACACTACTATGTCCAATTTGAGTTTGCAGCGAAGATTGAGAAAGTGGCTAACCGATTGAGTCTACCGATGACATCCGCCATCCATCCAGTTTTCCACGCGTCACAACTACGAAGGGCCATCGGGGACCACACTCTCTCACATACTCTTCCACCCACACTGACCGATGACATGGAGGTGTTGTTGGAGCCACTGGAGGTCAAGATAGTTCGACACGGCGCTGCAGGGACTCGGGAGGTGCTTATCAGATGGCATGGACTAACAGAGTACGATACTGCTTAGGAGTCTCACGAGGTGATATGGCGAAGTTTTATTCTCATCGTTCAGAAACGTGATAAAAACAGGTCGAATTTGGTCATATTGTGCCAGGTCAAGTTTGTTATAGCAGTGATGGGTTCATATTAAGACCTACTTTCCGAAGTCTATGGGTCTCAAAACACGATAAAAATCCACTAATTTGCTATATAAAATTTTAATTATCTTGGGGCCTGGTTCCTTATGTAAGCAACCAAGTCGTGGTGAATTTTCCTTGAATCATGAGGTTTGGAATCACAATTTGTATCCATTGATGAACAACTCATTATTCTTGAAGAACTAGGAAATCGTGCCACTATCTTTCTCGTTAAAATTAAATGGAAGTAACTTTTTTGAATTATATATTGTTTATGTTTTCTTCCTGCCGAGCAACGTGCATGCATTGAACACCTTAGCAGTTTATTGTGCTTCTGAAGACTGTAAAACTTTTTAGCTGTTCTGCTTTACTCTTTTTTCATTTCACGTTCTTCTGCCCCCCCCAATATTCAGCATATGTGAAGCTAATGCCAACTGATATCAAGGTGTCAACTACTACATGCAGGCTGCTGGGGATAGAACAGAAGGCCCAGGTGGTCGTTCGGTGATTGATGCACTAATTGATCTGGAGCAGCAAAGTCCTGGCTCTTGTGAAGCTTTTGTAAGCAGGACAGTTACAACTTAGTTTAGGCAAAATCGTAAGCAGGGCACAAAAGCAGGTTTTTTTTCTCGCATATCAGTCTCTCGTAAGTGCATATTAATTCCCTGTAAGATTGCGGAACTAAGATCTAAAATATAAAAAAAGGTGATTGTGAAGCACCTGTTCAGATAAAATTCCCGAGAGGCAAACTACTGCACCATGTTTTGCAAAGGCAAGGATATTTTCTGCCAGGTCCATCAAAGGATTAAGAAGAATATTTGCTATACTGTCAAATTTTTGTTTCATTGCAAGCAGTTCCAAGTTATCTGAGGTTTGCTCCTCTGGGGTAATGTTGGTCCATTCATGTGTGTCAGGTGAGCAGACCTTGCTAGGAACCAAGTAAACCGACATCTTATTGGAATCTATCCCATTCAAAGAAATATTTTGACGAGCAGATGTCACCGCCTGGGGATCTATATCTATTCCAACTGAAAATGCAGCACCCATCTACACGAAAAAAGGCTTATGGTGAGAATTCAGTTGTTTCAAAATTAGACCAGAAGAGAGATAATCGTCTGCAACAAATGAGACAAACAAAAAAGTGAGGAAGTCAAAAGGCAAGGATCAATTCAATGTTAGAATAGTAGTTCCCGAAACGTTATACAACTATAATAAAAATCACATTCATGTTCCTAATCATTCTTGTCCTGCTGTAAAGAGCCTTTCCGACATTTAAATCTCCAAATTAAACCATCAGACATGTCCACAATGCAGCCTTTAAGGCTTCCAGACAAATCCCTATTGCATTCAAAATAGTTTTGCAATCACTCAATTTTTATTGTTGAATGGGAGGTTGAAAAATATCATAAATACAGCCAGACAATAATTTCAAAGTTGAAATGGAGCTTTATAGAGCTAGATGGAGAAAAGTATTTTTGTTGGTTTAGTATCTACAACATACACAGTTGGTCATAAAGGAGAGTGCTACTCTTTTCCAATGTATCAAAAAAAAAAAGGAGAGTTCTACAACATGCGCACACATTTTCATGATGAAGATAGTGTACAATATGCTAATAGGGATTAAAAATGACTTCTGGAGATGAAACAAGGTTGCAATACTTTGCACCTCTGAGGCTCAATAAAATTGGATAAAATTATATCGTTTCTCAACAGGACTAAATATATTTCTAAAAGATGGTTCATTACTGATTATCTTCTTTTCTTGTTTTGCTAAACTGGCATCTGTGACCCAAGGAGCACCTGCCAACCTTTCAGCCATGAGGCATCCTAATGGAGATCCAACTCAGAAGTAGTTAGGATTCTATTTGATCTGATAGGGATCCAAATGAGCCCAACTCCCCTTCATCCATCCACTCAAGCAAATCCAAGGCCAGATCGACAACTCGTTAGATACTTGTTCTAACAATAACATCTAACTGGCCGGAGTTCCAGGTATGTCACTTTCATTTATTTCCTCATGAGCATAATGAGAGTCACAAAAACATGCTATTTCATATCTATTAATAAATTCAACATGTTACTTGATATTTGGACAAAAATATATGTAGTGCATCAGTAAAACTTCAACAACCATGCATGAAGAAACAAAAAATTAAAGGACGATTTTTGCATTTAGTCTAAATTTTAAAAAATATTTAAAAAATCGTCCAACTTAAAAACTAATTACGAAAACCGACCAACTTTTGGCCAGCTCAGCACGCACGCGTGGGGGGTTGTTTTCATATTGGACGCGGTTTGAAACGCGGTTTCAAACTGCATCCAAATTTCAATTTGGACGCGGTTTGAAACCGCGTCCAATATGAAATTATAGGGCAGCTCCCAGCTGCTGTCCGTTCTTTCTTACCTTTCTTTCTTCTTCCTCGAACATCATGGTTTTTTCCTCCTTTAGCGACGTCTCATCTCTCAAATAAAATTCTCACCATCTCACGAAGGTTTTGACGATTTGGTGCTTCTCCTAGGTGATTTTGAGGTGAGAAATATACTTCATAATAAGTTATATGTTCTTGAAATTATTCAAATTTTGATGGTTTTAAAACAACCACTGAATGTCAATTTTGTGTAGGGTTAAAGTAATGACTAGTGATAGGATCTTTATTACATGCTATTTTGATGGAGATTTAATGATTGATGAAAATCACGAACCGAAGTATGTCAGAGGTGCTGTGAGACCAATTACTGTGAGAAGACCGTCAACATATTCTGAGCTAGTAGATCGGATATACACAGGCACATAGATAAACTGGCAGGAGTTTGCATTGAATCTGGTGTGCAAATGGCCAATAACAGATCAAAGGTTTATAGCGGTGAAGATATCAGATGGCGGTGACAGGGAGATTCTATTTAGCTTGGGTGAAGTTCAACGATCAGTTGAAATATATGTGGAAAAAGAAGCAATAATCAACACCAGAGTGAGTGAATCACATGGCACATTTGCTCGTATGCTGGATATTTATGTCATATTCTCCAAATCAAGTGTACCAGCCTATAGAGAATATGGCGGGAGAAGTGTGTTTATATAACCAACAAGAGAATACATAAGTATAGAAATTTTAGTAGTAATAAATACGTTTATGTTATATTTGTATGAAGTAAATTCGATATGCTAACATTTCAATTATTCATATGACATTTGCAGTTGGAATGTTGCGGGACAAGGAGGTCATGCAAATGCAACTTACTCCACTTATATGCAAGGTCCATCTGTACCAGAGACGTTGCCCACGTAAGCAAATGTGCTTCATGAAGATATTGACAGACCAACATATATTGGAGCATCGACGTCTATAGCGAGACAGGTGGATGACGAAAGTGATGGCACAGATTATGATGAACATCATAATGTGAGGGAGGATAGCATGCAGGTTGCTGCCGATTTAAATGCAGATGATGATACAGACTGGATACATCAATCTGGTGCAGACAATACAAATGTGCAGTTTGAAAAGCCGTTGCCAGATGGAGAGGATGAGGAACAATGGGTAAACGCTACAATTATGAGGAATATCCAGGAAAGGCATATGCTAGAGCCAAGGCTTTCCAGAAGTAACAGAGTTTTCAACGTCGGTGATATTTATGATACAAGGACCGACTTGATAAAAGCAATAACGGAATTGAGCATCGAGCAAAATGTCTCATTTAGACCAATCAAGACAAACAAAACTTCCTATTCCGTGATATATGGCTTGAATCATGAAGTGAATCCGCACACTCAAGATGAGGGGAGTAGGAATTATCCTTGGAGGATTTATGCAGCGGTGGAAAAAAGAACAAATGGGAGGTTCAAGATAACGAAAGTTGGTGATGAACACACCTACAACAATCCCACTCTAAATACTGATCATAGTCAAGCCACATCATCTTTCATAAGTTACAAAATTATGCCCCAGGTGATGACAAAGTTTGATATGACACCTGCAGAAATACACGATGCCATTCATGCCATGTTACACATCAGAATATCATATCACAAAGCATGGATGACTAGATCGAAAGCTTTAGCGAGGATATCTGGGGATTGGGAGGAGTCATACAAGAGGCTCCCACAGTACTTAGAAGCTACCAAGGAAAGCAATCCTGGAACAGTGTATAAGATTACATATGAAACTATCGGGCCAAGAGTGGCACAGTTTACAGGAGTGTTTTGGTCTTTTGGACCCAATTGAAGGGTTCAAACACTGCAGGCCGGTCCTAAGTATTGATGACACACATTTGTATGGAAAATATGCAGGGTGCTTACTGGTGGCTACAGGCGTGGATGCAAATAGGGGCCTATTTCCGTTAGCATTTGCAGTAGTATCAGCTGAAAATGTAGAAAATTGGAAGTGGTTTTGCTGTTGCATCTATAAGTTGATACCGAGTGCCCGTAGAAATCGAACGATTACCTTCATTTCCGATAGAATGAAAGGTATTTCGAGAGCACTACGAGAGGGATGGCCAGGTTCTAAACACCATAGGTATTGTCTGCGACATATTATTGCAAATTTCACGTCGAAAGGATACCGAACAGCTACATTGAAAAATCACTTATGGAAAGCTGGCAATGCATCAGACTTGATGACATATAATTTTTTTTCGTGCAAAGATTAGAAAAGAGTCTATTGTAGCTGATGATTGGGTTACTGCAAACTTGGGGGCAGACACAAAGAGGTGGGCAAACATGAAGATGGCGGTAGACGCTATTGTATAATGACAACCAATTGTTCGGAGAGCTTCAATGAGGTTTTTAAAGGAGCTAGAGCGCTTTTGATACAATCGTTGATTGCAAAAAAATTTTATAGGTTAACCAAGTATTTCTATCATCGACGGCTTGGTGGACTCCGTTGGACGACCACTTTCACCACAAAAAATGAGAACATTATTGGTGCGCGTATGCAAGCAGCCCGGTGTTGCTACATCACAAGATTTGGTGATTTTAAGTGGCATGTGATGGATACAGATGCATAAGCATATACCGTGACGATAGAAGGCGACCGTTGCACATGTACGTGCAATATTCATATGCTTCAGCATATGCCATGTGTCCATGTGATCACCGCAACGTCAAGGCAGCAATATGGTGCCAACATATCATATTGGCCATTTTGTTCACCATGGTATAGTGTGAGTAAATATCAACTGTCATATATCCCAGAATTTCACCCCATACCTGATGAAAGGTACTGGAAGGAGTGGGATGGTCCCAGTTTAATTCCTCCAAAAAAGAAGACAACCCGGTCGGCCAAGATCGACACGGATTCGGAGAGAAATGGATCGTCTACGTGAGGGAAGCAGGCAGAATAGATGCACCAACTGTCATCAGCTTGGTCATAAGAAATCACGTTGCCAAAATCCTCTACGCACAGCATCGTATATTCTTTTTCACATTTCATGTTTAGTATGGAATGAACACCCCGAGTCCAATAACCACGAACATTGTGCTTCTCCCACGGAGTATGCCGCAAACACCGAGCAATCATCCGCGACAGAAAACATCTCGTCTTGTACTCCAACAAGAGTCGAACTCTGAACAACATCTTCCATATTGCCAATCGACGTCTGATTTGGGTTCTCATATTTAACCCCCCATTTAGCTTTCAACCTCAGACAATCCCTCTTCCAATGCTCGCTTTCCTTACATAGAAAGCATTTGTTGTCACCGCGGCCCCTTGACTTGGACCGCTGCCGCCAGATTTAAGCCCATCGGATTCGAAGAGCGGATTAAATGCAGACCGAGCGATCTGCATCCAACGGTCGAGGCGCGAGCAGAATTCCTTGGCGACGTGGCTTATTTTGGGGCGTCGATTCACAATCCAACGGGCGAAATGAAGAGCAACGCAGCGGGCGACGTGGCGTGTTCATGAGCGTCGATCTTCCATCCAACGGCTGCGGACGACGCCCGCTCGAACTCTAATTTCGCGAATCCAAAGGCCACGCGGCGGTGATCGGACGAATCCCCGCTCGATCCGACGGACGTAAGCTCCCCCGCATTTTGAAATGAAAACGGTTGCGTACCGAGCGACGTGGCTCGTGGAGAGGCGCGAGATCTGCATCGCACGGCTGTGAGCGAAGGCGAGGCGGATTTGAAGCGGATTCGGGCGTGATCGAGATTTAAACCCGCTAAGGAGGGCCACGTGTCACTCTCGCGTTCAATCCCGCATTTGATGAGCGGCTCACGTTTGCCCCGCTTCAGATCTGCGGCGTAGATTGATTCGGACGCAAAATGGATGCGGGTTTAGACCCGTTAGCAACCCCAAACCCGCAATCTTATTATATAAGCGTATTTAGGGTTTTTTGGGCGTATAAAAGTAGATTGGGGGCGTATTTTGGGCGTATTGGAGGCTCTAGAAGCCGTATTTCCCCTCTGAAAAATTCTGTAAAATTCCAGAGGCTATTTTCTTATTTCCAGAGAGTTTTGATGTCTTTTCAAGGATATTTGGTGATGAATTCTTAACTTAAACTCCTTAATTAGTGCTTTTTCTACCGTATTTTGCTATAATCTTGATGTATTTGGCTATGAAACTTGTTTATTTTTGCACGATTAGTAGCTAGAACTTATTTGTGCATGGTATGGAGTAGTTAGGGGATAATATTCGTGTTTATTTGGTTGAAATTCCTTGTGCTAAATCGTTTAACGTCGCTAAAATTGTAATCGTTGTTCGTAAATCGACTTTTTTAGATTCCAAAAGAATTAATTTAGTTGATGATTGCCCCAAAAGGGCGAGTTTTGATCTCCCCAAAAGGGAGTTTCATACCGTAGTTTTGATCTCTCCAAAAGAGAGTTTCATATCGTATTATAGCTTTAGCGACGATCTTATTGAATATTTTGTTTGAACCCCCAAAAGGGCATCTTCCGATGAATTGCTCCCAAAAGGAGAATTCATTGAGTTATATTGGATATTTTTCCCGGTGAATTGCTCTCAAAAAGAGAATTCATTGTGATATATTCATCAACCAAATTAATACGAATCGTTGATCCTAACGAACCCATACCATGTGCAAACTTTTTATAGGTATTTTCATACACGTATTTCTATGTTTATATTGTTCACGTATTCACACCACCATCACCGTCATCATTTGTTGAAGTGGTTAGTTTCTTTTCGTAGGATTTCTATTTGATTTGAATTGTGGTTGCAACAGATTTCTTCCCGTGGATTCGACATCTGGACTCCCAGATTTTACTACTTGAACGGACTCTTGCGCTTGAGAGAAGTACCTTTCGGAGCCCACCAAGTTTTTGGCGCCGTTGCCGGGGAGGAATGGTTTGTGACTACGGTTTATTTCATTTAGAGGACCTTCGGTGAGATCTTTCCACTTTATTGTACATAAATTTTTTTATTATTTTATTTTAATTTTAATTTAAAAAAATGGAATATATGAACTTCTATTGCACAAACAATCTTTATGATGCACGATATGCTAATGCACACAAACATAGAATGTAGAAGCTCAAAATTGTCAATTTTAATCAAACTGACTGTGAAACTTTCTTTCAGCCCTGGAGGAGGTTCACAGACATTATATCGAGCTATCCGCAGCATGGGTACACAAATGAAGAGCTTATGGCGTTCTTCCTAGATGGACTACAACTGCAGCTGCATGAATTATTGGGAGGCATGACGCCGACAGTGGCGTGAGAATACATGGAGTCTCTGCAAGAAAACGAAGAAACCGTGGAAGAGACTTCAGAGAGCGATTCAACGGAGCCTTCGTGCCTCGATCAAGAAGAGCAAAGCGTAGACGTACCTTTGCAATCCTTGAAAGAGGAAGCTTACCAGACTATTCAGACACAGGAGGGCACATCCCATCAATTCCAGGAGAATTTCCTTGCTCGGAGTCGGCAGATTCAAAATTCCATCGAAAATTTTAATTTGATTGCCGCTTGCTTAGAAGAAGGTAATGCTTTTGAAACTCGATTTCAAGAATCTAATACGAGTTCATCTTCTATTGCAGGAATACTGAGCGAGGACACGAATATAAATATCCACATGGCAGGAAGTGTGTGCAAAAGAGAGGGTGAGCTAGTCTCGAAATAGTTTGAATATATTTCATGCATGCTAATGTGATGAAAAAGCTTAAGTATACACGATTCATTAGAATAGTTTTCAAGTTGAAGAGGAATTTGGTCATGGTCGTTAATGTTTATGTTTGAAAATATGGGTGTTGAGTTGCTTACAAAGAAAAAAGAAAAGAAAAGAAAAGAAAAAATTTTTGAATGAAAAGAATGAAAAATGAACGATGAAAATTGAATGAATAAGTATGTCACTAATAAATAACTTGGTTGGCTCGAGTAGTACAGTCCGAGGGGTCCTTCTTGGCCTAATGCCCTATTATCGTCTGATTTGGGAGCCATTGACCGGAACCTCACTCATTTGATGGAGCGATCCAAGTTATACCTTTTTCTGCGAATGTTGCTTGATGCGCGTTACGCGGAACGAATAAAAGAAAAGAAATGGTGAATATACTAAGCAACTTCAATACCCATGTCTTGAAAGATTATTTTGATAGGCCAATTCATTGGAAACACAAATACTAGTTCATAACGACGTGTTATACTTTCGCTTGCGCAAAACGATGCTTGCATGCTATTTATTCATACTAAATTAGAGAAAATTTCATGAGATTGATTTTGTTCATGGATGTGTATATTGATAGCCAAGATCATGTTGGAATGCGTATTATTGAGCCATGCCATAAGCAATCGAAAGAACTTATTGTTTTATTGATCGTCCGTATTTATCGCTAGTTTTGCTAGAGACTAGCAAATCGCTAGTTGGGGGGTGTGATTTGGGTTCAATATTACATATTTAACCCCCCATTTAGCCCTATTTTGTGCTCACATGATGCTAAATTTATCTCTAATTCATACGTATTTTCTACACATTTATTTATTAGAGAAAACACACTATTTGAGCACAAAACAGCATTTAACGATGCAATTCTGCACATTTTATATTTTCCTAGCACCGTCTCGATCTCACGATTCCAACGACTATTTATTTGTATTTTTCTGAGATCTGTGCTAATTACTGTGATTTATTGAATGCAGAATACAATTTAAATGGAGATATACGCAGTTAAATACGGAAATACGGTCGACGGCCAATCGGGTGCTGCCACGTGTCAAGATCTGCCGCATTCCCGCCGCATCCAACGGCAACGGAGAATTATCGACGGGGATTAATCACGACCGTTGGATCGAGATCCAACGGCCAGATTTAAGCACATCGGATTCGAAGAGCGGATTAAATGCAGACCGAGCGATCTGCATCCAACGGTCGAGGCACGAGCAGAATTCCTTGGCGACGTGGCTTATTTTGGGGCGTCGATTCACAATCCAACGGGCGAAATGAAGAGCAACGCAGCGGGCGACGTGGCGTGTTCATGAGCGTCGATCTTCCATCCAACGGCTGCGGACGACGCCCGCTCGAACTCTAATTTCGCGAATCCAAAGGCCACGCGGCGGTGATCGGACGAATCCCCGCTCGATCCGACGGACGTAAGCTCCCCCGCATTTTGAAATGAAAACGGTTGCGTACCGAGCGACGTGGCTCGCGGAGAGGCACGAGATCTGCATCGCACGGCTGTGAGCGAAGGCGAGGCGGATTTGAAGCGGATTCGGGCGTGATCGAGATTTAAACCCGCTAAGGAGGGCCACGTGTCACTCTCGCGTTCAATCCCGCATTTGATGAGCGGCTCACGTTTGCCCCGCTTTAGATCTGCGGCGTAGATTGATTCGGGCGCGAAATGGATGCGGGTTTAGACCCGTTAGCAACCCCAAACCCGCAATCTTATTATATAAGCGTATTTAGGGTTTTTGGGCGTATAAAAGCAGATTGGGGGCGTATTTTGGGCGTATTGGAGGCTCTAGAAGCCGTATTTCCCCTCTGAAAAATTCTGTAAAATTCCAGAGGCTATTTTCTTATTTCCAGAGAGTTTTGATGTCTTTTCAAGGATATTTGGTGATGAATTCTTAACTTAAACTCCTTAATTAGTGCTTTTTCTACCGTATTTTGCTATAATCTTGATGTATTTGGCTATGGAACTTGTTTATTTTTGCACGATTAGTAGCTAGAACTTATTTGTGCATGGTATGGAGTAGTTAGGGGATATTATTCGTGTTTATTTGGTTGAAATTCCTTGTGCTAAATCGTTTAACGTCGCTAAAATTGTAATCGTTGTTCGTAAATCGACTTTTTTAGATTCCAAAAGAATTAATTTAGTTGATGATCGCCCCAAAAGGGCGAGTTTTGATCTCCCCAAAAGGGAGTTTCATACCGTACTTTTGATCTCTCCAAAAGAGAGTTTCATATCGTATTATAGCTTTAGCGACGATCTTATTGAATATTTTGTTTGAATCCCCAAAAGGGCATCTTCCGATGAATTGCTCTCAAAAGGAGAATTCATTGAGTTATATTGGATATTTTTCCCGGTGAATTGCTCTCAAAAAGAGAATTCATTGTGATATATTCATCAACCAAATTAATACGAATCGTTGATCCTAACGAACCCATACCATGTGTAAACTTTTTATAGGTATTTTCATACACGTATTTCTATGTTTATATTGTTCACGTATTCACACCACCATCACCGTCATCATTTGTTGAAGTGGTTAGTTTCTTTTCGTAGGATTTCTATTTGATTTGAATTGTGGTTGCAACGGATTTCTTCCCGTGGATTCAACATCTGGACTCTCAGATTTTACTACTTGAACGGACTCTTGCGCTTGAGAGAAGCACCTTTCGGAGCCCACCAACGTCCTCGCTTTCAACCTCAGACAATCCCTCTTCCAATGCTCGCTTTCCTTACATAGAAAGCATTTGTTGTCACCGCGGCCCCTTGACTTGGACCGCTGCCGCTGCCCCTATTCCAACTCTTGAAACGGCCCGTCTTGGATCTTGGAGTGGGTCCGCCCTCTTGGCGACCTCGGATGACATTGGGTACCTCACAACCATCGGTGTCACCTAACACCACACTTTGAAGATTCTCCGTATTCAATGCGAACTTCACCTCATCCAACGTGAGTGAGTCTCGGCCATTTAACATCGAGCCTACAAACTTGGAATACACCGGAGCAAGAGAACACAGTAGCACCATGGCATGTTGCTCGTCCTCTATCACACTCTCCAATTTCCGTAGGTCCATTACTATACGGTCCATCTCGCCAACATGGTTCCACAACGAGGTTCCCCTTTTCATCCTGTGAGTATAGAAGCGTTGCCACAATTGCAACCTTTGTCCAATTGGTGTCTTGGTCGAGTACCGAGCTCCAAGCATCCTCCATAGGCCGCTCACGACCTCAACATCGGCAAATTGCCGAAGGATCTCATTTTCCAATGATTGCAATATCTCACCGAGGGCTTTAAGCTCCATCCTTCGCTTATCATACACCGTTGTCTTACATGGCATGCTCGTATCACATGGCACCATAAACTCCATGGTGCTTCAACAAAGCCACCATCTTTTGTCTCCACGGACCATAGTTGTCCCGACCTTTAAGCCTATCTACTTCGTATGAACACCCGGCCGTCTCCTCACATGAGCAAGACGCCATCGCGGCACTACGTCTCCTCACAACCATCGGTGTCACCTAACACCAAACTTTGAAGATCCTCCGTATTCAATGTGAACTTCACCTCATCCAACGTGAGTGAGTCTTGGCCATTTAACATTGAGCCTACAAACTTGGAATACACCATAGCAAGAGAACACAGTAGCGCCATGGCATGTTGCTCGTCCTCTATCACACTCTCCAATTTCCGTAGGTCCATTACTATACGGTCCATCTCGCCAACATGGTTCCACAACGAGGTTCCCCTTTTCATCCTGTGAGTATAGAAGCGTTGCCACAATTGCAACCTTTGTCCAATTGGTGTCTTGGTCGAGTACCGAGCTCCAAGCATCCTCCATAGGCCGCTCACGACCTCAACATCGGTAAATTGCCGAAGGATCTCATCCTCCAAGGATTGCAATATCTCACCGAGGGCTTTAAGCTCCACCCTTCGCTTATCATACATCGTTGTCTTACATGGCATGCCCGTATCACATGGCACCATAAACTCCATGGTGCTTCAACAAAGCCACCATCTTTTGTCGCCACGGACCATAGTTGTCCCGGCCTTTAAGCCTCTCTTTTTCGTATGAACACTCGGCCGTCTCCTCACATGAGCAAGACGCCGTCGCGGCACTACACTTCTTCGCAAATCGGAAGCTCTAATACCACTTGTTGGATCCCGTGCACCTCCCCAACATTTAGGCTAAGTACACAACGCCACCTACAATACGCGGAAACGGTGGCCAAACAATTCCAAGCCCGAATTCCACCGAGATGTCACCTAGGCACAAAACCAAACACCTCATGGGCACACGAGAGAGTTGTCACCAACTACCAACTCCCTCGACGATCTTGCGACATATAATGTAAACACGCAAATATAATACGAAATTAAGAGCAACACAAAAGAGACGGAGATTTACACTGGTTCGGTTGCGAACAACCTACATCCAGCATCCAATGCACCCGGTTCCACTACTGATCAAGCAAGGCATACACCAAGCTCATCCCCTTCTTCTTCCACAATGAGAGAATAGCTCCAAGCAACAAGACCTATCCCTAGATCTCTCACCAAGCTCACACACACTCTCAAACAAGTGGGAATCCTTAATAACAAAGCCCCTACAACATGTAGAGCTCCTCAAGGGACCAATCCCACACCAATGGAGATCACTCCTTGGTAATAGAGTTACCAAAATCTAGGACACTTCCCAAGAGACTATAGATCTCAAATAAGGAAGAAGACATGAAGATACTCACCATGGATCTCAAAAGCAAGCTTCTTGGCTCTCCAAAACCCTAGCTTTGCTCTCCTTCAATCTCAGATCCAAGCTCCATTTGGCTTTCCCTGGATTTCCTTTTTTCCCTCTGAAAACAAAGGCAGTAGCCTCTTCCTTTGTTCTCTGGAAAAACAAAATGAGAGCATGGCTGTTTTTTGCTCTCCGGAAAATGAGAGAAGATGCCATTCCTTCACTCTGTCGGCAGGCAAGAAAAGAAGGCCCCCAAGGCCTTTAATTCCCCAACCACAAAACCATCAGATGGGGGGTCCCATGAGTGCTGTGTTGTGGGGTTTTCAGCAATAAAATAAGAGAATGACTCTCTCCATCGAAAAGCTCGGTGGAGAGAGATGACATTTACCCCCAACGAGAAAAAGAAACTGAGAGGAAAAGTAAGATTTGACATGTAATTTGTTATTTTTTTTCCAACTTTAGTAACATGTTCCATCCTTACACCGAAAAATCGGTATAGATAGTAATTCTCTAAAATAACACTGAGGCGCGCAAAACTCGTACGCTCTCATCAATCAGAAGAACATCAACTCCGCCCTTCGATTCACTCCCCATTGACGATAAAAATCCGTCAGATATTGGTAATTTAGGGTTCTGTGTTTAAAGAATTGACCGGAACTATAGTGCGAGGATTTAGGGTTCTTTGTTCGGTTTTGGTGTCGAAATTTGGGATGAAGAAAAGAAATGGGAGGGCTCGAGAGGGCTGAGCAATTACGTCTGGATCTCTAACCGTCGTATTTTTGAAATTTATGGGGAAGAGGCCTTAATGAAGTGAGACTGCGAGGGGGGACGTTCTTCCTTGTAACGGCTACATTTTGTGGGCTCATGTTGTGGGCCCAACTCCAAGTTTGTTTTCCTTTCTGGCACGCGCCGTTCATATTTGGGGATTCTAATTGAACGGGTCAAAACCCGATTCGGCCCATTTACACCCAAAATCCTCCTCGTGGGGGGAGAGTGCTTACTGCTTACTCTCTCAGCCAGAGCCCTGCAAGAACAATGTTTGGCCGTCTTCGTCTCCTCAAACGCTTCTCAGTGCCTCCTCAAATTTTAATCCTGAGTTCAACTCAAACAAATCGCATTCCCGTTCAATATCTCTCATCTTTCTCCCCAAAACCCACAAATGTTTTCTGCAATAACAGCATAAAAAGCTACAATTTTCTCTCTCATCTCAAGAAAGAGAAGCATAGAGAAGTGAGAAGCTTCTGCGCTTACGCAACAGGAATCGACGATCCCTATCTATCCGTTCGAATTTGTTGTCACAAAGATGTCGCTGTGAGTTGGATTCTATTTATTTACTTACATCCATTTGAGAGTTCGTCCGCTACTTGTTTGATAAATTTTCCATGTGACCCATTTATAGAATTTTGCTTGGTTTGCAGCTAGTTTGACCGACCATCTTAAAGTTCTATGTGCATAACTATGACATCACATATAGAACTTCATTGGCCAATTCTACAACAAGTTTAGTTTTATGACTAATGTGTCTCACTACAATTCTATTGCTGCCGGTGCAAAATCGCATTTTGCGGAAAAATTCATGAGATAAAAGAATAATGTGTGGGAATTGATGAATTTCTAAAAATAAATGGCATAATTGACAATTATCAATTACAACTTATGTACATACCATGAAGAAAATCCCTTAATTTTACTTTGATAATTGCTTACACCATTCACTTTAGGGCTTTCTTGATGGCATAAATAAATAATCCTAATATATGCATTAATTCTTCTTAATTAACACTTAACTATCCATATGTGTAAGGAATGATTCCTCTTTAAACAACTCTTTCCATCAAGGAGTCATGGCAATTAACTCTGTAGTTATGATAACTAGAATAATTTTTATCTAGTTATATCATGTCAAACAACATATTAAAACTACTCATATTAATATGTATATTTCAACATGTGTTATGCTACAATTAATATGTTTGAAGAGTCACATAAATGTAAATTTTTTTTATTCCACCACTTGATTCGAATAACCTTATTAAATCTTTTAAGTTCAATAATGTTGCAACTATATTTTATGATTAAATTTAGTAGTTACACTTTATTAAAGTAAAATATAATTTCTTTAAGAAGTATCAAAATATTTACACTTTGTAAATAACTTTATGCAAATAACATTATAAATAGTTATTTAACTATTTTGAATCTAATTTTTATTTTTATTACAAATATTCATCACATGTCTTAGATATAATATGCATGCTTTATATGTTTTACTTGAAATACAAACAACACTCAAAATATTTCTAGATATCAGCTATATAATTCTTATAATGACAAAAGCAATGAGCTTATATTCTTTATATGATCTTTTACCATTAATGAATTGCAAATGGTTTAGTCATTAGGTTGATATCACGATATAACTTAATATGCTCTAATGCCATCCGTAATTACAACTTCAAAAGTTCAACCTTGTCGAACTTAATGATAATTATCTTAAACCAATATCTGCTAGTATTGTTGTTAGAAGATGTTATCCGTAAACAAACTAATACAATATCAATACTTTACATCTTGTAACCAACAATTGTAATTTATAATTTATGTAACTATCATTAAGAATGGATTAACTTCATAATACATAAATTAATTAAAAGAAATAATCTTTATTTTTAATAGTATTGAATTTTACTATCTTATGGGCAGATATCTGATGTAACATAGATTCATTAATAAATTTTAGTTTATACAAATTTAATTTACTATAAATAGAAGAAATATTTGTACATATGGGTATAAGATATTACTCTTAATAAAGTTCAGAATTGTCTCAACCTAATTACCTATTTCTCTGTTAGAGTAGATCCTTCAATTGGATCAAGAAGGTGAGTACTTGAATCAGGAGTTCATTGATTACCTAAATAAGAATGTGTTTCTAACTCAGGTTACTCATCCCTATTTACCACAACACAACAATATATCAGAAAAATAGAACGGTACTCTATTAGAAATGATGTGATCCTTGATGAGTGAGAGTTATCTATTTCAATTTAAGGCTACGTCCTATAGGTAGTGGTGCACATATTGAAAATAGTTCCGTCTAAGACCATGCCTACCACTCCATATAAGATATGAACTACTTCAACAGTTCAACCTTATCGAACTTAATGATAATTATCTTAAACCAATATCTACTAGTATTGTTGTTAGAAGATGTTATCCGTAAACGAACTAATACAATATCAATACTTTACATCTTCTAACCAACAATTGTAATTTATAATTTATGTAACTATCATTAAGAATGGATTAACTTTATAATACATAAATTAATTAAAACAAATAATCTTTATTTTTAATAGTACTGAATTTTACTATCTTATGGGCAGATATCTGATGTAACATAGATTCATTAATAAATTTTAGTTTATACAAATTTAATTTACTATAAATGGAAGAAATCTTTGTACATATGGGTATAAGAGATTTCTTTTAATAAAGTTTAGAATTGTCTCAACCAAGGTTTTAGGTCTCGGTTTCGGTCTCGGTATCGCTCTTCCCAAAATTTAGGTTTCGGTATCGGTATCGTCCGTTTCGGTGGTTTCGGACGGTGGTTTCGTTTCATCGGTATCGGTAATTTCAGATACTTAAAACTCTATTAAATACTATCAAATATTATCAAATATTAGCACAAATACTTTTTTACTAGTTACACATTTTGTTAAAAGTATTATGCTAAATATATTACATTTTTTTGATCAACAGGATTGAAAATAAATGAGAATGGCAAGCTTTTGAATAAATGGAAGGGTTTGGTGGCTGAAAATGATAACTTTGTAAATAAATGGAAAACCTTTAGTGGCTGAATGTCAAGCTTGTAATTAAATGGAAAGCCTTTAGTGGCCATGAGGTACGTCCATCTCTTCGTTTCTTCTTCTTTTTTGGATTTTGGTGATGTTTCCTCCTCCTCTTTCTTCTTGTTTTCATTTTTTTAAGTTTCAGTCGGTATCGGACAAGTTTCGGCCGGTATTGGCCAATACGGCCGAAACCCCGGCCGATACGGCCGAAACCCCGACCGATACGGCCGAAACCCCGGCCGATACCGACGAAACCCCGGCCGATACGGCCGAAACGGCCGAAACCGAGAACTGACGTGTGGTTTCGGACCGGTCCCCTCCGAAACCGATCCGAAACGGCCGAAACCGGTCGGTTTCGGCCGAAACCTAAAACTATGGTCTCAACCTAATTACCTATTTCTCTGTTAGAGTAGATCCTTCAATTGGATCAAGAAGGTGAGTACTTGAATCAGGAGTTCATTGATTACGTAAATAAGAATGTGTTTCTAACTCAGGTTACTCATCCCTATTTACCACAACACTACAATATATCAGGAAAATAGAACGGTACTCTATTAGAAATGATACGATCCTTGATGAGTGAGAGTTACCTATTTCATTTTAAGGCTATGTCCTATAGATAGTGGTGCACATATAGAAACTAGTTCCGTCTAAGACCATGCCTAGCACTCCATATAAGATATAAAAAGAAAAAAAACCTAATCTTAAATATGTTAAGATATAAAATTGTATCGTCTATGTGAAAGGTTTAATCAAGATAAATTAAATGCACAATTCATAGTATATAAGTTTATGGGATTTCTAAAAAGCTCATAAGAACATTTATTCTATCAACATAAAGAATCAAAGATAATTATTCTTAGCATGACGCCTTCGTAGAGATGGAATCTCTTGGTAAAGAAATTGGTGGCTTTGTAATAGAACTGGAAGAGATTAATGGCTTCGTAGAGATGGAATCTCTTGGATGACTTAACACTGCAAGACTAATTTTAGCAATAGAAGATCTAGTAGGTGACCTCAACCACCTGAGAATATGAAAAACATACTCTTTTAATTTAAAGATGATTATTACTCAACACATGGATATTATGGCTATTTCCATAAGCTTTATGATAATTAATTAATACCCAACAACTTAATATATACATCTAGTTATCTAAGACATGTGTACCACTTATAACTGTATTGTATGTGATCCAAATAGTAGAATTATGACTTTATGTAATGTCTAAATATTTTCTTTCTGATAAAATTATTAACTTTACTACTAAATTCTTATATATTAAAAGATATGAATGATTGATTATACATAATGAAAATACATTAAAGCTAATCTCGCATAAAGTAAAACATAATGCTACTGCTAGTCTCTATAGAGTAAAACATAAAAGTTAATCCTATATAGAGTAAAGCACAAATTTAAAGCTATTCTTTATAGAGTAGAGCATTAAAAATAATCTCATATAGAATAAAACATATTTATAAGGCTAGTCTCTATAGAATAAAGCATTAATGTCAGAAACATATAAATCAAAGCTAATTATTAAAACTAGATAGCATGATTACTATAATTAATACTTATACACATGGTAATAAAAGTAGATATGTGACTAAATCCCGTTAGCATGGCTAAATTTCAATCACCACTTCCACTTCATTCCATATATTCAAAGGAATATTAAAATTGTGGTCAATTTATTGGGTCTTGGTTAATGGTTGGTTCCTTCATGTTTGTAATATGGACCTATTTTTGTAATAATTCCTTTATTGGTTCTGGGTTATGTATTTAAAGGATTCATTGTAATAAGTACAATGTATGATTTCTCATTTCCTTATGACAAATTCTTTGACTAATGAGTCTAATATAATTTGTTGGCAATCAAGGCTTGGTCATATTGGACCAACGCGTATGGATAGACTTGCCAAATGTGGCCTTCTATCCAATGTTTCAAAGGTTGAAATGTCGACCTGCGAACATTGCCTTGAAAGGAAATCTTGTCGCAAGCCGTTTGGAACCGGCACAAGGGCCAAGGTTCCATTACCGCTTATCCATTCGGACATATATGGTCCGATGAATGTCAAGACAAGACGCGGGAAGTCCTATTTCATCACTTTTAATTGATGACTTCACCCGATTCGGTAATATCTATTTGATATCCCACAAAAGTGAAAGCACTAAACCTGCTTTAAAAACTATATGAGTTTAGTGGAGAATCAATTAGATCGCAAGATTAAGGTCATGCGAACCGATAGGGGCGGTGAATATCAATCAACAAGTTTAAAGGAACTTTGTGATGAAAAAGGCATAGTACATCAAGTAACTATGCCTTATACTCCTCAACAAATTGGTGTTGCAGAAAGGAGGTATAGGACTTTAATGAAAAATGGTCTGTTCAATGATGGCGCAAGCTAACTTGCCAATCACCTTCTGGGGTGATGCATTATTGACAACCGTTTTCATTTTAAACCGCGTACCCTCGAAATCAGTTAGCTCCACTCCTTATGAGTTGTGGAACCAAAGGTCTCCTAACTTAAACATTTTACCTTGAGTTTGTGCATTCAACGCACATATTTCCTCCCATAAGTATGGCAAACTTGGGCCATGGGGAAGGAAATGTATCTTTAAACGATACGCATTAAACTCCAAAGGTTATGTTTTTGTTAGTCAGGAAGACAATGGTGTGCTAATTGAGTTTGAGTCGAGGGATGTCACTTTCTTGGAAAACGAGTTTCCAAGACAGGGCGAGATAAGTCAGGACTTATCTCTACTTGAGATTTGTGATCAAGAAGGATTACCTCATTCGAGTGGGAGAATTCTTGGTGAAAACGAAAATACTTTTCAACCTTCACCAATGGATTATACGAATGACGATTATCCTATTCCATACGGGAATAATGATCCAAGTGGGAGCAATTCTAACAACATTTCAAGTGGGAGTGATATTAGAATTGATCTAAATTCGAGTCAACAAGGACTTGAAGAATCTCAAATATGCCACATCATGCCCTGCAAAAGACAAATGGATGGAAGCGATGAAGAAGGAATTGAAATCCATAAAAGTTAACCAAGTCTGGGACTTAGTTAAATCACCCAGAGGACATAGAGCAATTGGGAACAAATGGGTTCTCGAGATCAAGCATAAGGCTGATGGCTCTATAGATAGATATAAAGCTCGCCTTGTCGCGAAAGGTTTTACGCAACAGGAAGGGATAGACTACAAAGAAAACTTCTCACCTGTTGTGCGTTTTACCTTGATTCGCAATGGTAGCTTGCTTATACCTCGAATTACATCAGATGGATGTAAAGACTGCCTTTCTCAATGGAGAATTGGACGAGGAGATCTATATGGAACAACCAACAGGGTTTGTAAAAGAAGGAAACAAACATAAGGTTTGTAAACTTCGTAAGTCCATATATGGTCTTAAATAATCCTCGAGGCAATGGTATATACGATTTCAAGAAGTTGTCTTATCAAATGGATTTTTTCCATGCTTGATGAAGATAACTGAGTATATATCAAGAGGATTAAAAGCAAGTATATTATCATGTATCTATATGTAGATAACATTTTAATAGCCAGAAATGACAAGGGCTTTGTAATGAGTATCAAGGCTTGGCTTTCATCAGTATTTGAGATGAAAGGCATAGGAAAAGCCGCATATATCCTTGGAATTAAGATTTCAAGGAATCGTTCGAAGAAACTTCTTTCTCTTTCACAGGAGACTTATATAAAGAAGGTCCTAGAACGATTTAATATGCAGGACTGCAAGTCCATTGATATTCATATAAGCATATGCGATAACTTATATCTGGAATCATGTCCAAAGAACCTAAAGGAAAAGGAAATTATGGAAAAAGTTCCATATTCCAGTGCAGTTGATAGTCTTATGTACACTATGGTGTGTACGAGACCGGACATCTGTTTTGCCGTTGGAAATGGTAAGCTGTTACCAATCCAACCCAGGGCAAGAACACTGGAAAGCGGTTAAGAGGATAATGCAGTATCTTAAAGGAACTGCAGATTTGCAAAAGACTATGATAAAACCAAGAAGGTAGACATAAGGTACATATCTACGCATGAGACGATAGAGGATCAGCTTACGAAAGCGATCCCTAGAAATGTGTTTTATAAACACTTATCATCTCAAGGATTGCGTATGGGCTGAGTTGTACCAAATATATATTCCCATGTCTAAGAAATGATCAAAATTAATAAAAGAATAAGTTCTTTTTCCAACATTGCATATGAATTTCTTAAGAAATGTTTGTGTACATTTTTGAAATCTCAGCTGAATTGTGTGTATGTCGGACAGATTAAGGTTGGCTCTCTCACATGAGCAACCGCCTTATCTTATCAGATGGATAAGATAGAGATGAGACTAGTTTAAAGTCAAAATCATTAGACGAATGATTTAGAGTCATGACTTTAACAAGATAGTCGAATGAAAGATCTGCATCATATAGATGCTTACAAAAGATCTGAGATCTGTATCACAAGGATAAAAAGATCTCATTGGATTTTATAATCCTATCTGTCTTATGCAGGATGAGAGTCTGGGAATATTTCCTGAGTAGTAAGGGGACTCAAAAGATAGGCACTATGGTGTCTGATCTTTCATCCGTACAACATCATTAAGACATACTCTCCCTGGGAAAGGAGTGATGTTGTAATACGTGTTCATACCACGTATGCATTTCGACCACTGAGTTAGTAGCAATAGTGTTTGCTATTATGTGAGACTCAAAGGCCATATGGGTCTTAACTCTTACCCTCAAGGACTCCAATTGGTTCCTTTAGATTTGACGAGATGATCGCTATCTTAGCGTGTTACTAATGGGCTATGGTAATTCGGCTCGGCGGGGCACGTTAGAAAAGCGAATCAAGTCAAGATCAAAAGGTTCGCAAGAAGAGGAAGATTGATTTCATATTCGCATTTGGACTTTAATGATTCAAAGCTGGCCAGCCAATTGTAATCCAGATGGGATTCAATTGTTGAATATAAAGTACAAGAAAATGTGAAGAAATAATCTAGGGTAAAGCATGCGTTGAACTACTCAACTTTGCACCTTCGAGGTCGTTGTGTATCTCTAACAAGTGCACAACAACAGACTCTACGCGCATGACGGTCGCACGGTCTATTTCTCGGTATGATAGATGAAAGAACTAAGGGAAAGACGTTCTCTTACAATCCCCTCAAGTGTGAGTGGGAGATGTTGGATATGGAAGACGTTTGTACACCCTTGTGGGGGATGTACGAGGGAATACGGACCTCGAACGTCGCGCACACGAAGTCATGTGCAAAGGGAATCTGTTCCCTTGCGGAGAGGATCTCTGTATGAGCGGGAAAGTCGCATTATATATGCATAAGTGCATGCGACATATGGCTAATAAAGGGGGAATATCTTAAGCTTATGTTGTACCATGCATATGGTACAACTTAAGCTTATAATGTGCCATGTATCATGGTACACCTTAATTAAGTTGTTCCAAAGGAACATATAATCTTCTTATTTCATGCTTACTATTTATATCTATAATAATTTCTACTTGACCAAAAATAGTAAAAATATAAATTTTTTATGTATAGTATGAAATTACTTGCTAAATATAAAAACATATTCAGATGAACCTATTAGTTGAATCCTTCGTTGAAAACTTCTTGAACCAAGACATATATGCAATGGAAGAAATCTTTATAAAAGTAAATTTTTTTATCACATCTATATCCTTATGGATCAATGCAATAAACTTTATAATTAATAAGGTATGAATTGTAAAAACAAAAATCGTAACGATACGTTGATACAAATTATGTAAATCGATGAATTCCTTAAACTATATGGCATAATTAACAATTAATAGATACAACTCATTTACATGTCAAACAAGAAAGTAAATATAAACATATCTTATTTTGATGATATATATGAAGAACCTCCTTTAATTTCATTGTTATTTATGGTTTCTTTGATGATAAGCATAATTAATTTGAAAATAAGCATTAATTTTGCTTAGTACTTAACCATTTATATGTGTAGGTAAGGACTCATCTTTATATAACTCCTTCCATCACGGAGTTATAGGAACTACCCATATAATTATGATAACTAGAATAACTTTTATCTAGTTATAATATGCCAAATGACATATTAATATGTGCTCATACTTATATGTATTTATAAACATATCCCATGCTACAATTAATAGGTTTCAATAATCACATAAATGCAAATTTCTTACATAATGCATTTATGCAACTCTATTAAGTTTATGACGGGAAAGATAATGCATTTGAAGCTATATATAAATTTTCATATCCTTTGTTTGAGAAGTAGACATTCAAATCCTTCTCAAAATTAAAGTAATGATGTAGGTGGAGAGTCAAGCAGTATACTTTCAATGTTTTTAAAGAACCTATCAGTTTTGAATAGTTTCTTTGTTGGCCACAATCCGACTATGTAAGCTGTAATGTGTTTACTTTGTTTTAAGAATTGTTTGGCTAGCAAGACTGGCAGACCACTAGGATTATGTAGCACGTAAATGCCCATAAGGTTCGATGAAGTTTCCATATGGATTATTTTAGAATTTTGCTTGGTTTGCAGTTAATTTGAACCGCTTAAGAGTTTTAGGTGCATAACTAAGACATCACATTTAGAAGTTTATGGTGGCTATCATGTTTCTTGCTTATTGGTCTACAATCAGTTTACTTTTGGGGCTAAGGTTTCTTTATACTAATCTATTGCAGCCTGAGCAAAGTCACATTTTGTAAAAAAAATTCATGATATAGAAAGGGAATTCATATAGAGATGTAACTTTGTAAGTTTATAACTGGGAATGGGAAGATAATGCATTTAAAGATAGGCATAATGTTAGAAACCCCCATTGAAATTTTGGCTAAAGTAGGAAAACCTCTCTCCCTTTTTTTCATCCATCAACTTGCTCTCTTAAACTTTCAACTGGGCGATACATGCGAAGTCATTGTTGCCCGTCTTTTGTTTTCCTTTTTTAAATTCTCTCATCTTTCCTTGTTTCTTTTTCTTCTTTCATTCCTATTTCTAAATCTTCCTTTTGCTAAACAACTCGCCCCTCTCCTCTCCAGCAAACCCACCTTTCTCCACTATCTTCCCCTCATCTTTCAAGGCCCAGCCTTCCCCGTAAACTAGCCAATCCATCCACGTCCTCCCGAAAAAACCAAACCCCCACTTTTCTTGCTCCCATTTCTCTCCTCCTTTTTCCTCTATTCTTGTTGATGATATTGTTGCAAGAGCACCAACAAACGAGTGGAGCTACTGCTTCTAGTTGTAAGCAGCAATAACTGAAGCTATTGTTTCTTATTGCTGCCGCTGCCTGCTACCAATTGTGGATGGCAACATCAACAACTTGAAGCTACTGTTGCCCATTGTTATCTCTAGAAGAAAGAGAGATGTAGAAGAAGGGCGGAGATAACCATGTATGAGAGAGAGTTGTAAGGTAGAAGAAGAATGGTATTTTAGTCAAATAAAATAGTCCCACGCTCACGTGACATCACATGATCAATTTCTTTATTGGAAGGTATGGTTGTGATTAATGCTTGAAAGTTTAGGGGCAAGTTGATGGATAAAAAATGGGGAGGGTTTCTGACTTTAGCCAAAAACTTATGGGGATTTTCTGAATTGAAGCCTTAAAGATGAATATAAAGTTAATTGTCTTTGATAAGTAGACATTCAAACTCCTCTTGATATTCAAAGTAAAAAATGATGTACATAGCGAGTCAAAACACTATACCGTCAATTTTTTTTTTTGAGGAATCAGTTAGTTTTTAGTAGATTTCTTGTTGGCCATTAATGGGTAGCACCGACTATGTAAGCTGTTATGTGTTTGCTTTATTTCAAAAATTGTTTTTTAGCAAGACATGCTACATGATTTGATTGCTGGGATTGTGTAGTATGTAAATGCTCACAAGGAGTCCAATATGAGGGTGGGAATTTTGCATTTATGGTACTTTCCTTTTGAGATATGGTCTACTTGTCTGGAAGTCATTCCACCATTTTGTTAAAAATAAATAAACAATACGCTTGTCATTTACTTAGAATTTATATTATGATGACAAACTTGTCATCAAATTGCAGTTAACATATTCTCCATCACGGGGTCGTTTTATAAGCTTTTCTTACCGGATTTTTGAGAGAGAGAGAGAGAGAGAGAGAGAGAGAGAGAGAGAGAGAGAGAGAGAGAGAGAGAGAGAGAGAGAGAGAGAGAGAGAGAGAGGATGTTGTTTTTTGCTAATAAATCCCCCCTCTACTAACTCTCATGGGGCCCCTATTTATAAGATTTGTTGTGGGAATTGAAGGCCACCTGCCTTCTTTCAATTGTTTTGGCAAACGACAAAGAAAGAAACCAGAGGTTTGCTGCCTTTTGGTTTTCCAGGGCCAGAAACCAGAGAGTCTTGCTCTCATTTTTGTTTTTCCAGAGAGGGAAAAACAAGGTGTCAGCTGCCAATTCTTTTGGGAGAGCCAAGAGGGCTTGGATCAGTTTTTGGAGGAGAAGAAAGCTAGAGTCTTTTGAAGATCTAAGAGAGCTTCGTGTGTGAGATCCATGGTGAGTCTTGTTTCTTCCTCTAGCTTGTAGATCTTGAGTCCCCTGGGTAACTTTCCTAGTTTGGAGCTATATTACCAAGGAGTGATCTAGCTAGGTGTGGGATTGGTCCCTTGAGAAGTTCTACATGTTGTATGGGCTTTGTTATCAAGGATTCCCACTTGGTTGAAAGTGTGTGAGCTTGGTGAGAGATCTAGGGTTAGGTCTTGTTGCTTAGAGCTTGTCTCTCATTGTGATTGTGGAAGAAGGAGAGGATGTGTCGGTGTATGCCTTGCTTGATCGATAGTGGAACCGGGTGCATTGGATGCTGGATGTAGGTTCACAACTGAATCAGGATAAATCTCTATCTCTTTTGTATTGCTCTTAATTTCGTATTATATTTGCGTGCTTACATTATCTATCGCAAGATCGTTGAGGGGGTTGGTTGTCGGTGAGAACTCTCTCTTGTGCCCGTGAGGTGTTTGGCTTTGTGCCTAGGTGACATCTCGGTGGAATTCAGGCTTGGGATTGTTTGGCCACCGTTTCCGCGTATTGTAGATGGCTTTGTGTACCTAGCCTAAGGATTGGGGAGGTGCACGGAGACCCAACAAGTGGTATCAGAGCTTCCGGTTTGCGAAGAAGTGTAGTACCATGATGGCGTCTTGCTCATGTGAGGAGACAGCCGGGTGTTCATACGAAGTAGAGAGGCTTAATGGCCGGGACAACTATGGTCTGTGGCGACAAAAGATGGTGGCTTTGTTGAAGCACCATGGAGTTTACGGTGTCGTATGTGATACGGGCATGCCATGTAAGGCAACGGTGCATGATAAGCGAATGATGGAGCTTAAAGCCCTCGGTGAGATCATGCAATCCTTAGAGCATGGGATCCTTCGGCAATTTGCCGATGTGGAGGTCGTGAGCGACCTATGGAGGATGCTTGAAGCTCGGTACTTGACTAAGACACCCATTGGACGAAGGTTGTAATTGTTGCAACGCTTCTATACTCACAGGATGAAAAGAGGAATCTCGTTGTGGAACCATGTTGGCGAGATGGACCGTATAGTAATGGACCTACGGGAATTGGGGAGTGTGATAAAGGACGAGCAACATGCCATGACACTATTGTGTTCTCTTGCTCTGGTGTATTCTAAGTTTGTAGGCTCGATGTTGAATGGCCGAGACTCACTCACGTTGGATGAGGTGAAGTTTGCATTGAATACGGAGGATCTTCAAAGTTTGGTGTTAGGTGACACCGATGGTTGTGAGATACCCAATGTCATCTGGGGTCCGCCAAGATGGCGGACCCACTCCAAGATCCAAGACGGGTCGTTCCAAGAGTTGGAATCGACAGCAGCAGCAACAACGGTCCAAGTCAAGGGGCCGCGGTGACAACAAATGCTTTCTGTGTAAGGAAAGCGGGCATTGGAAGAGGGATTGTCCGAGGTTGAAAGCGAGGACGTCGATTGGCATTGTGGAAGATGTTGCTCAGAGTTTGACTCATGTTGGAGCACGAGACGGAATGTTTTCTGACGAGGATGATTGCTCGGTGTTTGCGGCATACTCCGTGGGAGAAGCAAAATGTTCGTGGCTATTGGACTCGGGGTGTTCATTCCATATGACTTCGGATCGGAGTGCGTTCGACTCATACATTCCATGCATTGGAGAGCAGATTCTCGTGGGGAATGGTATGGAGTGCGAGCAGGTTGGGAGTGACACGGTCAGAGTCAGGATGCACGATTGCATCGTCTGTGTGTTTGATGGCGTCAGACATGTTCCTGATCTTAGCAGCGGCCTGATATCGATAGGAGCTTTGACCGGGATGGGCTACAGGGCAGTGATTGAGGATCGACTGCATATTTCCCGAGGATGCCTGGTTGTCACGAGGGAGAAGAGGCGTGGCAACTTGTATGCGCTCGATGGACACACAATAGTAGACGAGACTGGCAGATCACAGGAGTCTGAGAGTGGAGATCCAGCGAGACTGTGGCATCTCAGATTGGGGCATGCTGATGAGCAGCGCCTTGACATTCTTCAGAGGAGGAGTGTGTTCGGAGGTGATCGTGGGCTTGAGTCTTGCAGTGACTGTGGTGCAGAGCGGCCGAGGCAAGTGCAGTTTGGGACAGCTGTCAGACACAATAGGGAGCCCCTAGAGTGCGTCTACGTTGGCGGATGGGGTCCATGTCCAGTTCCTTCCCTAGAAGGCGCGAGGTACTTCGCGGCCTTCATAGATGACTTTTCGAGGAGTGTCATGGTTACTCTCATGGGATCTCGGGAGGAGATCCATGAGAAGGTACGGCTATGTAGGAGCATAGTCGAGAGGCGGATGGGTAGACCCGTATGAGAGATCCGTACCAACGACGTAGAGATACAAGATGTTTGCAAGTCAGAGGGGATCGCGTGCCGTTACACCATTCCTGATGGAGACCCTCACGGTGGCGTAGCAGATAGCATGATCAGGATGTTGGTAGAGAAACACGGGGGCTATTGAGACCATCTGGCCTTCCTAGGGAATTATGGGCGGAGACCCTTGCTACTGCGGCTTACCTCATTAACCGAACACCGTCACTAGCCGCAGGTAGTTCTATTTCTGAGGAGTTATGGACGGGCAGAGTCGTTGACTTCTCGCACTTGCGTACGTTTGGATGTTCTGTGTGGCCACACGAGAGGGACGATGACGATGAAGGACAGTGCATGCATGATTGTGTCCTAGTCGGGTACGTTGGTGGAGGTGCGAGAGGGTACATGTTATGGTGTCCTAGTATCTGCGAGGTGATTGTCAGACGACACGTCATGATTTACGAGTCTGCAGTGCTTAGGGCGGAGCAGACTCATGACGGTGTGCAGAGAACAGAGGACACCCCGGTCCATAGAGAGTATGATGTGATTCAGATTCAGACTCAGGCAGGTGATCAGACACATGTGCAAACGGACAGGGTGCAGAGTTCATCCGATGTGGTCAGTGTCAGTGATCAGCAGGTACCTCACGATGTAGCTCCAGATTCAGTTCAGTTGGAGGTACAGAGGACAGCGGTCTACGAGGAGGCTTTGCAGTCGGTCGTCGTATCGATGCAGTCAGTTGTAGTGTGTGAGGAGACAGAGGTCTCTTACAGTTCCAGTGTGCACGTTATGGGTGCTCTTGAGGAGACACAACATGCTGAGGTGTGCAACTTTAGCTTCGAGGTAGAGCCGTCGATCTACGGAGGAGTAGGGCAGTTGGTTTCCGCACTAATGACAGAGGTTGCAGTAGGTGAGGAGACGGAGGTCTCTCACGTTTCTAGCACGCATGAGTTGGTTGCTTTTGAGGAAGACCAGCGTGTTGAGGTGTGCAGCTTCAGCTTCAGGGTAGAGAGGTTTTCTGAGGACCTTGACATCAGGATAGAGCATTCGCTGTGTATGGTAGAGCAGTCTTCACAGTATGGGCACAGGCGATATGACTCTCGTTTGGCTAGGGGTAATTTATCAGGCGCATCTTCTGATACTTCAGAGGCCAGACCGGTAGAGATGCAGAGGAGCAGGGAATCTGATAGAGTGGTGGAGTATGAAGACTCCCACGACAGTGTGGAGACTGCGATGGTGGTCCCATGTGGAGTTGCCACTAGGGACATGGAGCTGAGAGTTAGGATGCCACATATCGAGTGCGTTCTCGCTCGATATAGGGAGGAGGCAGAGCCGAGAGGAGCTCCTTCAGTGTGCGCTCATATCTCACCTTCGGCGAGTTTATCACAGGACATGGCAGGTGAGTACGATTTCCAGAGGCTAGGTGTTGGTGCGGCGGACAGTTTGGCGCTCGTGTGTGCGCATTCGTGTCTTGAGTCGTCGGCACAGTCAGTTAAGACGCGGAGCCGGTGGACGACGAGTCTTGATGACAGACATCAGCAGACAGAGTGGATACAGACAGCGTATCGATGTGACCCAGCTGGGGTCAGTCTGCAGAGCAGTGGGGATGACGTCGTGTTTCTCACAGATGATGGTCATAGAGAGCATGAATTGCTCACAGACCCGTGGGATGATGATATGGATGTTCATGGATCGAAAGATGGCTTATTGGACGCTGGCACGGCGTCATTTGGTTCGTTCATGGAGTCCGAGCTCGCAGGTTATCCTCAGAGACAGATGACTTCATTGCAGACATGACGATGGACAAGGCAGAGATGCGTGAGGTTAGGCTCAGACGACTTCTAAGTTTGGCATGTCTCTCAGAGGATTGAGGCGCTAGAGGGCGCGATTTCCGATGCACATTATGTAGGTTCACATGTTCGATGGTCAAGGCAATGTGAGTTCATACACGACAGGTGCATGTTGGTGTTGGAGCTGGAGCTGTGCTGAAGTGAGTGTGTGGATTTATCAGCAGGGTAGAGTGTTGTTTTTTGCTAATAAATCCCCCCTCTACTTAACTCTCATGGGGCCCCTATTTATGAGATTTGTTGTGGGAATTGAAGGTCACCTGCCTTCTTTCAATTGTTTTGGCAAACGACAAAGAAAGAAACCAGAGGTTTGCTGCCTTTTGGTTTTCTAGGGCCAGAAACCAGAGAGTCTTGCTCTCATTTTTGTTTTTCCAGAGAGGGAAAAACAAGGAGTCGGCTGCCATTTCTTTTGGGAGAGCCAAGAGGGCTTGGATCAGTTTTTGAAGGAGAAGAAAGCTAGAGTCTTTTGAAGATCTAAGAGAGCTTCGTGTGTGAGATCCATGGTGAGTCTTGATTCTTCCTCTAGCTTGTAGATCTTGAGTCCCTTGGGTAGCTTTCCTAGTTTGGAGCTATATTACCAAGGAGTGATCTAGCTAGGTGTGGGATTGGTCCCTTGAGAAGCTCTACATGTTGTAGGGGCTTTGTTATCAAGGATTCCCACTTGGTTGAGAGTGTGTGAGCTTAGTGAGAGATCTAGGGTTAGATCTTGTTGCTTAGAGCTTGTCTCTCATTGTGATTGTGGAAGAAGGAGAGGATGTGGTCGGTGTATGCCTTGCTTGACCGATAGTGGAACCGGGTGCATTGGATGCTGGATGTAGGTTGTTCGCAACCGAACCAGGCTAAATCTCTGCCTCTTTTGTATTGCTCTTAATTTCGTATTATATTTGCGTGCTTACATTATCTATCGCAAGATCGTCGAGGGGGTTGGTTGTTGGTGACAACTCTCTCTTGTGCCCGTGAGGTGTTTGGTTTTGTGCCTAGGTGACATCTCGGTGGAATTCGGGCTTGGGATTGTTTGGCCACCGTTTCCGCGCATTGTAGGTGGTGTTGTGTACCTAGCCTAAGGATTGGGGAGGTGCACGGGGACCCAACAAGGGAGAGGGAGAGAGAGAGAGAGAGAGAGAGAGAGAGAGAGAGAGAGAGAGAGAGAGAGAGAGAGAGATTGTTGTTAACAAATGTCCATGCTGGAGTTGTTTTATTTGCATTTCTTAAATCTTTTATCCAGGCTTTGTGTTTTTCTGTCCGTCATTGCAATTTTTCCCCTTCCAGAACTTGATGTCTATTAATGCATCTCAGAGCTAGATAGGATACAACAATGCATATATTCTTAACTTTATTATTATGTTGTTTGATGTATTAATGTTGCTTCTGCATTCCCAGTTCTTCACGTAGTTCTGTCCTATAATTCTATGGACAATCTACAGATTTCATTCTCATAAATTGGTTATTTGCATGTGTGGACTGAGGCTATCATATATTTCAGGACATGTTATCCGAAGCCCTTTTATGTTTTGGTGCAAATTCTGCTAGTATGGATGAAGTAGCGAGTTCTGAGGATCTTGCTGATGTAAGTACTTGTATGCATTTATAACATCTACAAATGTATAACTCAAACTTCCAGACTGATATAAACAAGTCAAGATATGGTTCTAATTTTCTAATTATTCTCAAACAAAACATTAAGTTTGTTTCAGCCTATGCCTGAGGAAAGATGTGAATCTAACAACCATCCAGGTTGTGTGAACATAAGAAAATTAATCTATGCATGCAATAGGTGAGCTGCCACATTGTGGTTTGCCTTATGAACAATTGTAACCTCCTTGTTTAACTTCATAGGCTTACTGCCTTCATAATTGCAGCTGTCCAAGATCCTCCTTTGGCATGTTATGGTAGTGTTGTTCCTTTACATAACCTTATAATATAGTGGTTTGACTCATATTGAGAAACACTACCACCCAATTTAGGCCGGTATGTGGGGTGCCACACTGTAGTTTGCCCTATGAACAGTATGATCCTTCTTGTTTAACCTCATACACTTAACTGACTTCATAATTGCATCCATCCAAGATTTTCCTCCTTGGCTTCTCATGTGTTGAGATGCAATATCTATTATGTTTGGATGTTTGGATGTTTAATGTTAAAGGGGGCTAAGTGATTTTATGTAAAAATATATACTAATATAGTATTATAAATTATAGATAATTGATCTTAGGGACAGGATAAACTCTCTATCCATAACCTTTCTCCAAAATCCCTTATCTCTGGTTTCTTCGGGGTATCAAAGCCCTAACTTTAGATTAGCGTTAGTCCTGATCCGCCCGTTCCATCCCCGCAGCCACCATCATCAATGCCACATACTATCCCTAGCCTCTCCTCTGCCTGAACCACATCCAATCTCATCCACATCCAACTTCATCCTCACGGCCGCCACCATCAACCCCATATATATTATGAAGTTGCTGTTTAAAAATGCATTGAGTGGGCATTTTCTGTAGTACCAACCGTGCCATGCCCTATTTCTGGTAGTATGTAGTTTATTTATAATCTGAGCTATTATATTTTTAAATTAGTCAGTGGTACCCTCCTATAGTAGGATGATTTTTGCACTCTTTATATTTATACCAATATGAGGTAGAGTTTTTTTTCTACTTAGATCTTGTGTATTGCTGGGATAGATTCCAATGACACCTCACAAATCTTGTTGAATTTCAACAGTGCCTTGTAAGATCTTGAATCTGAATCATCACACAGGAAAAAGAGGCCGGTTCTTCTTAGAACATGCTATAAGTAGTTGGAGCCACATGCATCTTTAACAAAAAAAAAGAAAGTTTGGTATTTGGTTATAAGGAGTTGCATCATCAATTGTCATTGCCAAATCAAACCCTCCAATAAATTTTTGTTGGAAATGCTCTCAAAATCATGACAACTTTAACAACAATTGTTGGAACATATAACTAAGAACTATTAAGTAATTTTAATTAAAATTGATGTGGAACAAGTCATGAACATGTGCAACGTTATTTCAGAAATTAGAGCAAATCTTGTTACACGGAGGAGTTGCAAACTTACAATTATACAAGGAGAAAATTAAAAGCTTTAATTATTTTGAAATTTTAAATTTTTTTGGAGTTTCTCTTATTTAGTTTAGTGTTTGCGACAAATTAGGAGTTTGAGTTTCTTTTATTTAGAGTCCTAGTTTGAGTAGTTTGGCCTAATTTATAAGATGCAAGTTTCTTTTTTAAGATTTTAGTTATGATAGAAATATTTTTATTTGGATTCAAGTTTCATTTTCTTTTTAAAAAGCCTTAATGTCTTTCATTATAAAATATAAAGACAAGAAAGTTTATTAATAAAAGAAATTTAAGTTTTCTATAAAAATCTCTATCATGCGATGTGATTGTGAGTTGACGTGCGATTGCTATGACATGATGTCTAAAGAAGTCTTCCGCATGAAAGGTGTTGGAATCAATGATTGATCTCTTAGGTAAAAAGCCTAAAATACTATCATTTATCCTTTAGTTTAGAAAATTATAGTTCCTTTCTTCATCAGTTCCCACCAAAACACTAACCATTCTGCTGCCATGTTTCCTACCATCTAATATTAGAGCCAAAATTCCTATTCTGCATTCATCATCATCTTCTTCATTAGTTCTATCTTGGGTTTTAATTCTGATAAAATCCATTTGATTTTGGTTTAGGGAAAAAATTTACTGAGTTCTGTTTTGGATAAAAACTAGAAAAAGTTTGATTCTAGTTTAGTAAAAAATTATTTGTTTGATTTTAGTTTAAAGAAAACAATCAGAATAAAGTAAAATAACAAAGAATCAAGAAAAAATTGCCCCATGGCTAGTTAGGAGAAGCTTTACAATTTACTCTGGGAACAGTCTCATGCTCTTGAACGGATTACTGAGCACCGATATGTCCTGGAATCTGATAGACCCTACGGGTCTACACTCGCCGCATCCATGGGCCCAAGCCCATGGCCGCCGGCCCTAGCTTGTGCGCGCGCGCCTCCTTTGCCAAGGAACCCTAGTTTTTATTATAAATAGGAGGGTTAGCCGTCACTTGTATTTTTATGCTTGATTATTGAGATTTCTCTCGAGCGTCTTTAGGTTAAATCTAGATTAAACGAGTGCGGACGTCCTCTTCGGCGTCTTGGGAGGAGAACGCACCTCTTTTGCGTTCAATTATCTTGTTCTTCATTATTTGTTTGCTATAAAAATCGTATCTTGGTTAGTTCCTAACAATTTGGTATCAGAGCACATGACGATCGATGGCGGCTACAACAAGATCACATGACAAAATTGAGGCGTTGGAGGCAAAATTTACAAGCGAGATCGACGGGATCAAGAAATCGTTGGCGGCAAACGATGAATCCATGGCAAAGTTGATGGCTTCTATCAACCAATTGGCGGCGAATCAAGCGAAGCACGATGAACAATTCGCACAATTGATGGGAACCCTAAATCAATCGGCGACGAACAATAAAGGGGAGGGAAACCCTAAAGCGGGGGAAAAGGAGGCACCTTTGAAGAAAGAGAAGGAAAAAGAGGAGATTTTACCCAAAATCAACCCTATTACGTGGAGGAATTGGACGAGGAAGACGATCAAGAGCCATGGAAGGTCAACTACCATGAGGAGGTGTGGCGAAAGGTGGTGGAGAGCCAAAGAGAAGACGATGGCCCTAGTTGCCCGCGTTGGAGGCCGCACACCAACAAGGAGGTGCGGCCGGTCCCCCAAGACACTTGGGGGCGGCCGCCGCAGGAGAGAGGCAGGGGGATGCCCCCCGCCTGCCGCGAGCCTCGGCAGGGGCGGCAAGGCCCTGCCGAGGCCTGCACAGGTTCGGCGACCTTGCCGGACCTCCGGCAGTGCTCGTCGGCCCTGCCAGGGGCCGGAGGGGCCCGTCGGGCCTCCCAGATGACCGGCAGGCCCCTGTCGGCCTGCGCCGGGGCTGGGAACCCCCCGGCAGCCGCCGGGGGGCTGACGTGCACGGGCAGACCCAGGGGGTTTCTCGAGCCCCCCGTGCAGCGGATAGAGGTCAGGAGGGAGGATTTCAGAGGGGGACCCCCGCAGACAGCTTTTAGGAGGGTTTTACGACCCTTCGAGACGGCGGCCAGCAGCGGATGACCCCTTTTACGGAGACGGACACGGTAGGGACCATTATTATGACGACGGGGGTGGCTACGAGACGGATTTTGGCGATAATGCCGGTTGGGACGACTTCGAGGGCCGGCGTGGAGATTACGGAGGAGGCTATGAGGGTCACAGAGGAGTGCCACATAGACAGTACTAGACCCAGGACGAGAGAAGACAGCACTACCGTCTGCTTCACCGAGAGGAGGGAAGGCCCGAGCAGGGGCACTTTGGGGGAGAGTGCAGGGTACGGAAGCTGACGATGCCGCTATTTTCTGGAGAGGATCCGCATGCCTGGTTGTTCACAGCAGAGAGATACTTTGCGACACACCACATGACTGAGGCTCAGAAATTGGAGGTAGCAGCCATTTGCATGGAGGGGAGAGCATTGAGGTGGTTCTAGTGGAAGGAGAGAGGCAGCAAATCCGTAGCTGGGAGGAGCTGAAGGACCTTGTGCTGGAAAAGTTTCGAGACCCCGTCTGGGGAACCTGCACGAGCAGCTGTATGCCCTCAGGCAGGAGGGGCCGGTGCGTGATTACATCGAGAGATTTGAGACACTGATAGGACGAGTACATGGAGTGTCCGACGAGTCACTGGAGGGCACTTTCTTGACGGGGCTGCGACCCAGCATTCGAGCCGCAGTGAGACCCTACAAGCCCAGGGGCTTACAGAGGTCATTGAGATGGCGCAGAAGGTAGAAGACTCTCGGACTGAGGATAGGAGAGGCGGTGGCAGCAACAGTGGACAGATACAGCGGGCCACCTCGGCTGGAGCAGGCGGAGCGGGAGTCACTACTGAGGCAGTTCAGGTGGGGCTTGAGAAGACGAGGGAGCAGAACAACCCACCACCGGCTGGAGGCCAACTCCGGAGGATGACCGATGCGGAGATGAGGGAGAAGAGGCAAAAAAGGGCTCTGTTTCAGATGCGACGAGCGCTTCACTCCGGGATACCGCTGCGTGGATCGAAAGCTGCAAGTGTTGATAGCGGAAGCAGGCGAGGAAGATGACGTGGAGGACGAAGGGATCGGAGGGGAGGACGACTCCCACTCGGAGTAGCACCGCCGGTACTTACATGCACCACCTTAACGACAATGTGGCTCTTTGGGGGGAGTATTGATAGACCCTGTGGGTCTACACTCGTCGCATCCATGGGCCCAAGCTCGTGGCCGCCGGCCCTAGCTTGTGTGCGCGTGCCTCCTTTGCCAAGGAACCCTAGTTTTTATTATAAATAGGAGGGTTAGCTGTCGCTTGTATTTTATGCTTGATTATTGAAATTTCTCTTGAGCGTCTTTAGGTTAGATCGGATTAAACGAGTGCGGACGTCCTCTTCGACGTCTTGGAAGGAGATCGCACCTCTTTTGCGTTCAATTATCTTGTTCTTCATTATTTGTTTGCTATAAAAATCGTATCTTGGTTAGTTCCTAACAGAATCATAATATTAGAAAATTTTCTTCCACATGAACATCCACCAAGCGTTCTTTTGAGTTGAGAACTAACTTTTAGCATGAAACGACTTCACAATTGATGAGTTTTATTAAACAACAAAAACCAAAATCAAAGCAGCAGCCGATGATGATGCCAGTACCAAATACCGATATTGAGCAAGATGTTACCCTAGTCTAAGCCTACATCAGAACTCGAGGTCAAGCCGCTTGCTGATCCTGAGCCAGAGCCAGACCGTGAGATGCATTTGATGCCGAGCCACATGATCTTGAGTCAGAGCCTGATCGCGAGTTGCATTTTGCACCGCTTCTCGAGATTATTTCAATGCCAGAGCACATGAACTTTGCGAACCTGATCTTCATGTATTAGTTAGCATGTTTTGCGTTTAATTATATCTAGATCTACCGTCCATTCAGAGCATTCTCCCTAAGATCTGCCCTTTCAAGTTTTCATCTTACTTCACCTTAAAACTCGAGGATAAATTTTCTCCAACCATGAAAGATACGATGCAGAATGGGCTACATGCACAAGCAACATTATTTTAAAAATTGGGCAAATCATGTCACATGGAAGCCTTACCATTGCACAATGAGGAAATAGAAGTGTTAATTAGTTTGGACTTTTATAATTTTATTTAGTTTTAGAATTTCGTTTTTATTTAGTTTAGAGTTTGAGACAAATTAGGATTTTGTATATTATTTAAAGTTCTAGTTTGAATCATTTTTTGCCCTATTTATAAAATGCATGTTGAGTTTCTTTTCTAGATTCTAGTTAGGATAGGAATACTTTATTTGGCATCAACTTTCATCTTCTTATAAAAGGTCTTTAGAACTTTCATTGTAAGACATAGCGCAAAGAAAATTAATTAATAAAAGAAATTTAAGTTTCTTGTAAAAATATCTACAATGCTATGTGGTTGTAAGTATACAAGTCAGGTCATGAGGTTCAAAGAAATTTGCTGCATGTGAAGTGTTAAAGTTGGTGATAGATTTGTTCTCCAGGGTCAAATGCTCAAAAGTTCAAAACCATATTTTTATCCTTTAATTTAGAAAATCATTGTTTAATTCTTCTCCAATTCCCACCATAAACCCTAGATTTTTCCCTTCCATCTTTTTTGTTAAAGATGCTCTCATATCCTTTGACACGCAAGGACTTGTAATTATCAAATAAATAGTCTTTTCAGTTTCACACATATCAAACCAAATACAAATTTTACAAAGAAATTTTCTGCATGTGAAGTGTTAAAGTTGGTGATAGATTTGTTCTCCAGGGTCAAATGCTCAAAAGTTCAAAACCATATTTTTATCCTTTAATTTAGAAAATCATTGACATGTATTCACAAAAGCAAAACTTTCCACACTTGCATGTTGGTCCAATATCAAAAGTTGGTGTTACATGTGGTTTGAACACTGGTAGATCCAGTTTCAAGTGGCCAAGCATGCCGTAATTAGTGTAACTGTAGTAAACTCTACTTTTGTAGCTCTTTACTCAGGCCTTGTAATTATTTAATATATTGTCCTTTTAACCTATTTCAAGCCAATCACAAATTTTACAAAACATATATTTACAAAAGCAAAACTCACCAAACACTTACATGTTGGTCCAACATCAAAAGTTAGGGTTACATGTAGTTTGAACACCGCTGTAGATCCAATTTCAAGCGGCCAAACACACCCTAGTTAGTGTACATGTACTAAACTACACCTTTGTAGCTCGACTCCTATATTTTCATATACTTTCTCTTTATTTCAGCTGTTGAATGGTATGTGGGTTAGAACTGAAGCTTATGCATCTTCCTTGTATTTTTTTATAGCAACATCTGGTGGTGCATAAATTTACTAAGCTTTATATTATTCTTTTCCCCCTTTCCTTTTATATACTTTTACTGCTCTCTTCTCTTACCGGTTCCTCCACAGTCCCTGGGATGAAGGGTCTCATACTAAACTGAAGGCCTGATTATGACACCATGTTGATAAAATAATATTGGAGTATGTTTTTTTGAATATCATTGGTTTACATTTAAACATCTAGCTATTGCTTTTGCCGTTACTACCAAATTTCTACTCAATTAATCACTCTTTTGTCTTAAATTTTATGTTGCTTACTATCTATAATGTCATATAATGCTGTGTACAGACCTGGATAACATCCATATTTACAGATGACCAAGATGTGCATGCATGCATTTCCCATGCAGCAGATTCTATTGGTTTAGACTACATACCAAAATATGAGGTCTCAACAGGCAAATCATATGATTGGCTTGTGAAAATTCAGGTGAATATCTCTTTCCCAAAAGGCCTTTAGTCTCCTTCTCTCAGCTCTCTTTTTTGTAATTCATTAGGTGGTACTTATTCTACTTCTATTTTGTTGTATGGTTTGTGTAAGTAATAACTGCTAAGCGGTTCATAATTACTTTTGAACCATTCTCCACGTTTCTCCATACATCACCATTACACACTTCTTTTTGGCTTGCCTTCTTTTAGTTCTGGAAAGTACAAGAGATGTCTTTACCATTAAGATCTGGTTGGTCAAATGGTATTTGGTGGTTCTTCTGGCATATCATTTTGGCCATACAAATTAAAGGCATGCAACCAAGGAGTAAGTCTTCACATTCCTCTATAATTCCGCTGGGCTGATTTGATTCCCGGAGGTTAGATATAAGCTAATTGCTAGGGCAACTTGCTGTTTTCTGATGCACATTAAATTATTTAACGGCATTGATACTTTTTGATTATATATGAGCCTTATTAACTTTGTTCTTTGCGTAGATCTCCAAGTTAAACTTATATGTTGCATGCCATATAACAGGAAACATTTCATCCAATTGAGATTACGGATGGTCTGTGGATCATCCCGAAAGGGCGAACTCCCCTGGTATGACTTTAATTAATCCATCTTCTCTACAAGTTAATTTTTTTATATTAAAAGAAAGATAGTTACTTTTTTAATAGCAAAAACAGTAACTTTCATGGAATTTTAGTATAGTTCTCTAATGCATTGCTGAAGGCTAGACTGTATACTTATATTCTGTCTTACATATTTGAAGTAAAATGTTGTCCAATAGTTAGCGTATATGTCAAGATGTAGATGTAGATGTGAAGATTCTCAAGAGTCAGGGCAAGCAATGGGTTTACCATTTAATCTTGTTTTGCAGTACATGATGGAATCAAATTACGTGTATAATAAGTTGAATTTTGTAGAGCGTGTGATCCATCCTAAGCTGGACATTGAAATGATTTATCTACCTTTTATACATAAAAATGTGTTGCCACTGGTCTATGCTTTTATGTCACAGACTAATCTACATGATGGTATGTCTAGACTAACTAGATGTTTTGAATCTTAATTTTTTTTATTAGGCACTTGCAAATTTTCTCCTCTGTGAAAGACTAAAGGCCAAACCGACGTTTGCTTCTCCAATTGGTTAATTTTTTTGTCTTTTGTTTAGATCGGGAGTATGCTGTGTTCACGTTTTGCATGATTTAGTTTTGATTTAATTGGATTCATTCACTTCATGGATTTTGTTGTGTTTACTTGTTTCATGTTTTATGGGTTGAAATGACATGTTAAGGTAATCTTAGTTTGATTTATTTGGTTATGCAGCTAAGGCTTAGTATTGCCAAAGTATCGGTGGTTTTATTTAAGTTATGGATCTGGGGTTTGCAATCTCTCCCTAAATCAGTGGGCATGTTGCAATGTTAACTACACTGCATAAGATCACTATAGGCTCCTCCATTATGCATGAATTGTGAGCGTGCAGGATTTTTTACATGTTACATGGACTTCAATTTTAACGATACAAGCGTCATTTGGAAGGTCTAACATTACCCTGAAAGTTCAGTCAGTAATCATCATCCACTTATCTACCAGGCCTTGTGAATAATGTTATCCTAATGCTCATGTTAGTGATGGGGTGGCATTGATACCCTCCAATCTAAAAAGCAAATTATGCCATTTCTTCCCAATTAAGCCGGTATTTTATAAAGCCAAATCTCCACATTTGCATGATAACGTGAATAAAGACTGTTATTTCTATCATATGCAGGATACACAAGCAGTTAACATAATACTTGATCCAGGATTGGCTTTTGGGACAGGAGAACATCCTACAACTAAGTTATGTCTGTTGCTGTTACAGAGATTAATTTATGGTGGAGACCACATTTTTGACTATGGCACAGGATCAGGAGTTCTAGGAATTGCAGCACTGAAGGTTTTTGCTATTTCTTTTTTATATCTATGGATTAATCTTTGCTCTATCCTCAAAAAACATGGTAATGACGTATGGTGATTATACATCTCACATGCATGTCTTAGTTTGCTAACTTGGTCCCTAGTCGAGTTGAATTGAGAAAGAACCCAAATGTTTGGATATATGCTTTTTCGTTTGCATGCTTTGTGTGGTTCAATCATTGATTCAAATATTGTCTAAGACACTTAAATAATCCCTCAACATATGATATGATTTTTTAGTGTTTTGTGGGATAAAAATCTGATTTTTATATATGAAAAGAGAAATACAAGGACATATGGACTCAATTCAAGAGAAGTACCGCTCGCCTAGCTTTTGATTCGAGATAAAAGCCTAAGTCTCCCAAGATCTAGTGTAATATACTCCTAATCTCTTCTCTCAAATTCTTTTCTCAAATTCAACATGAGAACATAGCCCTAACACCTCCTCCTATATATAATGGACTGATTTGTCCAGAATTACAAAAATGTCACTGAAGCCCAAAATTACCAGCTTACCACTCACTCCAAATCTAACACTACTCTGCCCCTAAAAACCCACCTTGTTCTCAAGGTGGTGCCATGAAACACATGGACACGTTACTCCAAATGGAGGCGCTCGTCCTATCCTGGCTTCTCTCCAGCGGTTGTGCCCTCTGTAGAAACTGATAAGATCTAGAACACAGCTACGGACACCATCATAGAACAGATCTAGATCTAAAAGACATGCTTGAATCAAAAAGATAACGTAGCAGAAGCGTACCTGAATCCATAGCCATAATCTGAAAGAGATTCTGTAGCTGACGATCTTCCAGATCCACATGAATCAACCGTCAGAAAAATCATTTGGCTTTCTCCCGGTTTCTCTTTTAGCGACGGGATGTAGAAAAGACGGCTACTTTGTTCGTGTATTTTGGGGATCACGACAACTGAATATATATATGCTAGTCTTCTTAGCCATAGGCTTTTCAATTTAGCCCATCAATGAATTGAAGCCCACTTGTCTCTACACATAAAGGCCCACATCCTACTTAATGACTCATTTAAGCCCACTTAACTGAAATAATTGGATCACTTATATTGGGCATCATTAATGACAGTGTATCATACATATAATTATTTTCACATATAAGCTCAATGTTGGATTAAGATCCAACTGTGTTGGAGAAGTTCCAACAATCTCCCTCTTGGGCTATATGCTAAACTTTATAATTATATTTCATTATGCATACCAAACTGAATAAGATCTTCACTTACTGTCATTACTGTAATGTGTCTAAACCAATCCGGTCCATTAATTAGATTAGCACAGTATCAAAGAGATATGCACCACATTGATCGCAACTCGATCCGTCAGTGGTCACTATGCTAATATAAAGGAATAACATTGATTAATGATGTTGTAGCATAGAAATTACATGTAATGTGATCTAACATGTATATTTCCAACTGATCCTCCCTAACCTTAGTGAGATCATAAACATATCAAAATCGGAGTGAAGCCGAACTGAACCAAAACTTTATTTCTGATCAAAAAATAACCTTAAGCTTAAGTTGAAGACTTAATTTGCCTATCATATGAGCATCCAAAGGACAAACTCTCACAAAACTGAATATTCTTAATGAAATGACATCCATATGAGTAGCATGCTCACAAAACCTTTTGGATGACATTCCCTTAGTATAACGGATCAGTAATTATATGGTTTGTTATGATGTGCTCATTAGACAATTATACAATCCGAATTATTAATCAATAATCTAGGAACTTGATCTCTGAATGTCTAAAGACTCTAAACTTTGTCGACTTCCTGTTGTTGCTGGAATATAATACTACAGACTTATTGTCACAAAATAAACTGTGTGGTCTTTTAATACCATCTCTATTTTGCAGCATAGTGACAAAATTTGCAGATATAATTCATAATTTGGATGTCACATAATTTGACATGAAATCTAAAGCCATGTCAGAAGAGACTATATAAGGGACTATTTAGATCTCTTCTAGTAGATGGCGACTAACATAGATTTCATACATTCTTTGCATCCAATAAATTCAGAGTTAGTATAGAAAGTGATATCAAACTTTTCTGACTACTGATCCTTGAACATATAACCCCTTTTGTTCTCTAGAAATACCGTAAGACCATTTGGCGGTTATCAAATGGTTTACTCCTAAACTTTAGAATTTACGCCCAACATGCTTGTAATATATGCAATAACCAAATGCATATAAGCCTGAGCATACTTTAGACTCCCTATTAATGAGATATAAGGAATCTTCTGAATATTATTCTTAGGACACTTGTTGAGATTAAACTTGTCTCTCACAGAATTTAATATACATTACCACATATATATTATAGAAATTACATACTCCCACAAAACTTAAGATATATCACATCATCAAACATCATCTTAAAACCAAATGAGGTGATTACTTAATGAAATTTAATATATCATTAACGGTATTGAAATGCTCCACTAATGTTATTATAAACCTTACATAGTCTTTCATGAAAATTGAATAGAAAGTCTCTTTATAATTGACGCATTCTTTTCTGTATAAAGTCCTTTGTGATATGCTTTAAATCTTTTTCTTATTACCCTTTTGAATTACTTTTTGATTATAAAAATCCATTTACAATCAATAAACTTAAGTTATATCACATAATTTAATATACATTACCACCGATATTATAGAAATTACATACTCCCACAAAACTTAAGATGTATCACATCATCAAACATCATCTCAAAACCAAACGAAGTGATTACTTAATGAAATTTAATATATCATTAACGATATTGAAATGCTCCACTAATGCTATTATAAACCTACAGAGTCTTTCATGAAAACTAAATAGAAAGTCTCTTTATAATTGATGCATTCTTTTCCGTATAAAGTCCTTTGTGATACGCTTTAAATCTTTTCTTATTACCCTTTTGAATTCCTTTTGATTAAAAAAATCCATTTACAACAATAAGTTTCAAACCTTATGGCAATGCGATACGATTTCAAGTATCCTTCAAAGACTTTCTTAATTAATGCATTAATCCATTTTAGATATTTAGAACTTTTATGACTTGATGTAAGTCGAACTTCCATCATTCTAATGTCAACCATATGTTCTTGAGAATTACAATGCAATACCTTAACACTGTATTCTCATCTCTTAAATGGATTTCCTGAATGGCAATTAGTGCTTTGAGGTGCTAGAGTTTGTCCTTGTGAATAATCCATTTTAGAAAAATCCATTTACAAGCAATAAGTTTCAAACCTTTTGGCAATGAGATAAGATTTCAATTATCCTTCAAAGATTTTCTTAATTAATGCATTAATCCATTTTAGAGATTTAGAACTTTTATGACTTGATGTAAATCGAACTTCCATCATTCTAATGTCAACCATATGTTCTTGAGAATTACAATGCAATACCTTAATAATGTACTTCTCATCTCTTTAATGGATTTCCTGAATGGCAATTAGTGCTTTGGGGTGCTAGAGTTTGTCCTTATGAATAATTTTCCGAATAGGAGGAATTGCAACATTATCTTGAATTTATTGTGTCTTGAACGATGCCATGAATAATATCCTGAGCAAAGCCAATAACACCTGTGGAAATATAATCCTCTTCAAGAATAATGTCTCTAACTAAATTTCCCCCTCAAACTCAGCATCTCAAATAGGTGTGCATTTCCTAATTCGTAAACTAACTTAATAGTGGGATTATGTAAAATCATATAATATATCACATTTCAAACTATTCAACAAAACTAGAAAATCATTAGCATTATGTCCAGTTTCTTTATTAGGCTTATAAAGGCTTACATTAGTTGGACATTTTCAAACATACGAGTGATTTAAGTTCATTTGTTGACACTTCATTAAGGATATAAGATGCAATCAAAATAACTGAATTTCCAATTGTTAATTCTATCTTTATAACACATGTACTTGAATGTATGAATTCTATAAATGAATCAAATAAATGAAGATTATGATAAACTTTTAAAGAACCAGAATAAACCAATTTTGAATTATAAGACAACCAAATTTTCCATTCATAATTGAACTATGATAACCGAATTTGTTCAAAATAGAAATAGAAATCCAAATTCAGTTAAAACGATATTTAATAGTCTCATAAAAGATTCAAATACAATCCAGCCTTTAAAAATAATCTAAATTTTATTTGCTTCTACTTGAACCAACATGCCATTACCCATATCGATGTATCTTTCACCATCATGCGGCTCTTGGCATCTTAGGCAACCCTACATAGACACAATGATGTGAGTGGATATATCAGGATCTTTCCATCGTGTGTCTATAAGTACTTAAGTTTACAAAAAAGAAATTAACTTTAGACTTAAACCAACTTAAAGAAGCATACCTTTTTTAGCACGCCAAGCGTGATAATTTGTGCAATGTTTCTTTATATGCCCTTCAACTCCACACAAGAAACAACCATTACCTTCTGAAATTTTCAGTTCCATTTGTTATTTCTTTTGAGAAGCTGTATCTGCAGCTCCGGTATCCTTCTTCCTTTTGTTAAAGGTGGAGGTCTGGGGAGTTCTTTCTGTCATCTTTTACTTAAGCCATTCCTCTTCCTTAACACAGTATGAGATGAGCTCATCCAGAGACCAAGTCTTTTCCTTTAGATTGTAGCTCACCGTAAACTGGCTAAACTGTGATGGAAGAGATATTAGAAAAAATGGACTAGCATGTTCTCAGAGAGGTCTAGCTTAAGTGCTTTCAACCTTGAAGCAAAATCAGACATCTTCAATATGTGCTCCTTGATGTTCCCCTTACCTTCGTATTTTATTGAAGTTAGGCTTGTCAAGAGTGTACTAATCTCGCTCTTTTCATTCTTGACAAACCTCTTTTCAAGCTCAATAAGGAACCATTTTGCTGTGGCAATTTTGTCTGAAATAGTGCCCCTTTTTCTAAAATGGCATTCTTCACAAGCATTAAGCGCATGCGATTTGATCTCTTCCACTCTTCCATCTACCTCTTTTCATCAGAGGTACTCTCTTCAGTGAGTGGTGGAGGACTATGAGTCCTTAATGCCAGATCAAGATCCATGACTCCGAGGATTATCAAAAAATTCTCCTTCCATGCCTTGAAGTTAGAGACATTAACTATTGGAATAGATTTGAAGAGAGTACATCAGAGAGGTCTAACTTAAGTGCTTTCAACCTTGAAGCAAAATCAGACATATTCAATATGTGCTCCCTAATGTTCCCCTTACCTTCATATTTTATTGAAGTTAGGCTTGTCAAGAGTGTACTAATATCGCTCTTTTCATTCTTGACAAACCTCTTTTCAAGCCCAATAAGGAACCATTTAGATGTGGCAATTTTGTCTGAAATAGTGCTGCTGAGATTTTCTGGAATGACATTCTTCACAAGCATTAAGCACATGCGATTTGATCTCTTCCACTCTTCCATCTCCCTCTTTTCATCAGAGGTACTCTCTTCAGTGAGTGGTGAAGGACTATGAGTCCTTAATGCCAGATCAAGATCCATGACTCCGAGGATTATCAAAAGATTCTCCTTCCATGCCTTGAAGTTAGAGCCATTAACTATTGGAATAGATTTGATGTGGGCAGAAAATTTTTCATGAATAATAATTGAAAAAGAGAACAAGAAAATAATTGCAACATGTTCATATGAGTATTAAATAAGAGAATAATGGGTATCATACGCCGTATGAGAGAGGGCCTCAAATGCCCTCTCACATAAAGCAACCAAGTACAAGCCCACATGGGCTTGTACTTGGTTGTACCCACCCCCTTTATGTGAGAAGGCATATGAGGCCCTCTCTCATACGGCGTATGATACCCATTATTCTCATTAAATAAAACAACACCAATTCAAATTAATGCTATGTTCCCATCTCAAGACATCCTATACTAGCTCGACATTTATCTTTGGATAATCTATTGACTAGTTATTGATATCTTGTTGTAACAATCAGACAATGACAATAGTAACATTGTTATGAATCAACTACTGGGGGAGGAACCCCCAGCCTTTTATTTATAGGCATGGTAGGAGAGTAGAAAGATAGAATACATAGATATGGGCGTATCTCTAAGATACCCGCAATCCTAACCGACTCTGGTTATTTCCATTCACAACACTCCCCCTTATCTAGCCATAGGTGTGGACTCTGCTCAAGAGTACTTCGGGCTTCTGAGCGTAATAAGAGTCTCACATGGGGTGGATACTTCAGGATCCTGAGTTGGTGAGATTTGCCTCATTAAAACCTTTAGCTATAGAAAACCCAGTGGGAAAAACCATAGCTAAGGAAAAAGAGTACAAACGCTCTTTAACTCCCCCTGATTTGCATAAGTGACTCTGCTCATAAATACTTCTGGATTCTGAGCGTCACCGAGGGGTGGATACTTCAGGATCCAGAGTTGATGTGATTTGCCTCGTTAAAACCTTTGGCTATGGAAAACCCAGTGGGAAAAATCATAGCTAAGAGAAAAGAGTACAAATTCCCTCAACTCCCCCTGATCTGCAAAAGCTCTTAGGCTTTCAGATCTATTAGGCTTATCTCATCACTCCTATTTACAACATTTCGAAAATATACACAGATTACAAAGTTATCATAATTAAGCAGTTGCTGAATCCAGAAACTCTGGGGAGGTGTGCTAAGTATCGTCGCCTCTGATGTGGTCTTCAGACTATGTGGTTAGCTCCACAATACCAGCTTCTATCCTAATCGTCACTGGGATGTGATGTACCAGCAGGCGCCCTCAAATACACCATTGGTGTGGTGAGAATCTGATACGATCTGGTGGATCGATCAATTAATTTCAGATTTAAAGAGGAAAAATATAAAAAGAGGAATTTTTACGGAATGATAGGATGATGTCGCCTTCATAAATTGCTTTGCAGATCTGCAGTAGATGGCCATCCCACTGTGGGTACCCTGTTCTGTGATTTCTCAGTGTAGGGACTGGACCTGAAACCTGCATTTGCATGAACATTGGAGGATGATACTTCATTTTGTAAGTCCGAATCTTTTGACCCTTGAAGGAAGCGCAGAAGGCTTAACTCCGGTCTAATGGCCCTTTTAGGTGCCAACTATCTCTGGCTAATAAGTTTACTGCAACTGCTGTATCGGGACGCGTGCAGTTAGCCAGGAGTGCCTGATTGCACTGAGATAAGGGACTTTAGGACCAGTTATATCCTCCCCCTCTTCCAGCGATCGGAAGGGTTGTTTTTGTACATCCATTAAGTATACTACCGTAGGTGTATTTTGGATGACAATGGTCCATTTAATTTCTCCAACGCACTTCTGGGCGTTTGTAACAGGATTCTATGAGCAATGACTTTATATTTGCATAGGTCTTTTTATTTCATGTTTAAAAGTTAGGCTTGAACAGATATTTCGGTTTTCTCTTCAGGAGATCCGATGAGATTTTAGTTGTTTACAATTGTGATCTCAAATCCCGCTCTTTGCTTATATGCAAAGACAACCCTCATTAGGAATCATTGCTTTGTCAAGTGATTCTCTTGGTTGTACATTATTTTTATTATTTTTCTTCAATAGAATAGACGTCCCGAAGTCTATTCAGGCATTTAAGGAAATGTGGGAATTATATTTACCAAGATGTCCACGAAGGTATGCCGTCACAACATCCAATAATAGCATATTCAGAATTTCCTTTGCCAAATCGTAAGGCATTCGCTTTTGATAACTTAGGGACTGATGCATCATTTATGAGTCATGCTCATTTTAATTTGTTCGATCCCTAGTTTCAGCGAAATTTGCCTTGGGCTATAGGTTGTACCTTATAGCATACGATTTTGTATTTATTTTTCTTATGTGTGCAATACTTTGTTTTATCCACAGGTTTGACACCTTTTGGTGTCTGGACTTCAGGTCCGAACATTTCACGTTTCATAAGTGAGTCCAGCTCATCTGTTATTGCCATGTTCCACATTTGGCCAATCTCTTCGTTTGCCTTGTAGCAACGGAGTATGGAACGATAATTTATAAACATCATCGCTTTTGCGATGTGTATGGTAATATGATACCTGAATACATTGTCGACAATTTATGTTCTATGTCCAACACCTCCCCAGTACGTACAACATTTACTTTTCAATTTCACTTTTTCCCGGCAATTCCTCTGCAGTGGATTCCGGGAAGGGTGAGGGTGTGGACATGAGCTCATTGTCCGGTGGTAGTATTGTCTTAAGGTCTCCAGGAGTTTCTGTCCTTGGAGCCTGGTGGTCTGCCTCTTTTCTGTTGAGGATCAGTCACTGCTGCTGCTGGTGGGTTGCATCCATTCTCGGGGATGTCAATCCTAGCTGGAGTTTTTGCAGCAGAGATGTGTGATCTGACAATCTTCTGGTTGTCAGTAAATGAGTTCGGTAAGTGGTGAACATTGTTCTGTGGAGGATCTTCAGGATCACATCTTCACATTTGTTTTGTTACCGAATCATTAGTGGGTCAGGCTATTTGTATCCCACGTTAACATTTGCTTTGCACCAGATTTTCCAGTATCTAGGCCTATTTTGGGGAAACTCGTCTCATCGAAATCACAGTCTTCAAGATGTGCCTTAAATGCGTCCCCCGTTTGGGGTTCTAGGTATCTTATAAGTGAGGGTGAGTCAAACCCTGCATGGATACCTAGGCGACGTTAAGTACCGATTTGGTCCTCTTTGGTGGTGCAATGTGGATTTAAAACTGCGCGACCGAAGATTCTCAGATGAGAAATGTTCGGTGGCATTCCATATGCAAATTGCATTGGAGACTCTGACCTCTAGAGGGTCTTATTTTCATTTACGATGCAGCATGCAGAATTTGCATGTCCCCCATGCATCCATAGGCAATCGAGATTTAATGGACGTTCAATCCATTGGAGTCTACTTTTCAGTGACTCTGCCGACCCATTTTGGTTATGAACATGCGGCACTTGTATGTTCATTTTCTATTCCCGTTGCTTGGCAGTACTCTTGAATTGACCGGGAGGTATATTTCCCAACATTAACCAGACTTATTTTCTTCATTTGATTGCTGGAAAATGTGCCCGCAACATTTTTATTTTTGTGCCAATAGCTTTGGAAAAGCTAAGTTGCGGGTCTGTAGTAGAGACACATACGAGTGTTCTGAGGATGCATTTATCAGTACAATGAAGTACAGAAATAGCCCACTAGATGTGGTGAATTTTCTCCACATCTATCTCCTTGTTTTCTTTTTGAGGAAGCGTGTAGATTCTTTTTCAACTTTTCGTGGAGATGGCCTTGCAATTGGCTTTCCCTTATAGTAAGGGATGCGAGGGAATTCTCCCTTCTGAAGAATCTTCTGGTTCTTCAAGTCATACCCATAGGATAAGATGTGATGCATCATCAGAAATCCAGGGTGGCCAAGTCCATCATACCAGAGTAAAAACTTGGCTGATGTCGGGCACTTCAGGTGCTCCGTTTAATTCCGCTTCCTTTCTCTGAATCTTCGTATGGTAGAGGCCTATAAGGCTCTCAAAACGGTCAAGTATGGATTTTACTCCTCTTTCTTGAGACGGTGCATACGGTAATTTTTTTTCATTTATTTACATTTGCTGTTTCCAAATGGAATCCGTTGAAACAGATGTCCTTGAAACTTAGAAAGTTTCTTTTGGAATTCGGAGGGATTAGAGCATCCTTTTTATTCTGTGTCATTTGGGGGCAACAGTGTTGCATTCCCTGGATCTTCAATATGGCCCTGATAATGGGCTTTGTATTGAAAAATCGTACGTGTTTATTGTATACTAATCATTTATGTGAGCAGTTTCATCTATTAAAAGATGAATCGTTAGGCACATGCATATTCAGATAAACATTTTCATTTATTGTCTACTAAACATTTTCATTCAGAACAAATTACATAATTCAAATGCTCTCATAAATTATTCTCAAAACAAATTGCTAAGATAAAAATAAAGGCTAATCAAGCAAGTCATCATTTTCGAATTCGTCAGCTGAGAACTTGACTGGAGCATCAGATGTCACCAGGTTTGTTTCAGCTTTATTTTTCTTGTTCTCTTTATACAAATCCTGGAGATACTGCGGAGTTCGGCACACTCTGGACCAGTGGCCTTTCATGCCACAGCTATGGCACCCGGTCTTCCCATTCCCTCTTGGGTGGGGGTGCATCATCGCTATTTTTGTCATTTCTGCGTCACGTGAACTTTCGCTTACTATCATTTCTTCGTTGCTGGACTTGGCCCCTAGCTTTTTTTTGTTCTGTCCCCCTTTCTGTGGTCTTTCTTTTCTTTTGTTTTCTATGTTCTTTCGAGAAGAAGAGGCGTTATGAACTTCTGGGATGGGGGCAGTGCTAGATGGGCACATATTGTGAGTGGCGAGGAGAAGCTCTCTGTTTTGTTCAGCCATGAGTAAACATGACATCAGCTCAGAATACTTGGTGAACTTGCGTTCACGGTATTGCTGCATTAGTATCGCATCTTTTTCATGGAAGGACGTATACGTCTTTTCCAGCATGCGATCTTCTGAGACTTTTTCACCACACAACTTCAGGCGTGAGGTGATGCTAAAAAGTGCTGAGTTGTACTCAGCAATGGACTTAAAGTCCTGCAGTCTCAGGTTCTCCCACTCGTATCGTGCCCTTGGGAGTATAACATCTTTCTGATGTTTATACATGTCCTCAAGGGCAGTCTATAGCTCAAGTGGATCTTCGACCGTAAGGTATTCAGCCTTTAAGGTCTTGTCCACATGACGGCGAATATAGATGATGGCTTGCGCCTTCTCTATATCGCTAACATTTTCTTTTTCTGTCACAGCAGCAATGAGGGACTTTGCCCGCAGGTGAAACTTTATATCTAGCTGCCAGCTTAGATAGTTTCTACCTGATGCATCCAACACTTCGAAATCAACACTTGCCATTTTAGCCATTTATCTAGCAGAGCACAAACATGCATGAATTAATTTTTAATCAAAGAAAACATTTACATGCGGAGGCAATATTTAACGAAAAGCTAAATGTGTGGATCGGCCAGTCCCACAAGGAAGAGTCCAAAGTCCAAAGTCCAAATTATACAAATTTGCAGCTTAAAAAGGAAAATACAACTTTGGAAACCCCGTGGGTCCCATAAGATATCTCCAGCTTCAAGCGTGGCCTCCGTCTCCATGGAAGTTGGTCTTCTTTCTTTGACATTTACATAAATTCCTCACTACAATTTCTCTCAAAAATAAAAGAAAAGTGCGGGAAATAAATTGTGGGACTAAACGGCCGATCCAAAAACCACATTTGGCAATTCATGCAGAAATTTTGTGCTCATCAACATTTTCATCAGACATTTTCATCACATGCATCACAGACATTTAATATTCACAGATATGGATAAACAATTTAATCACTTAATAATTATTGGACCACTGGGCAACGTCATACACCGTTAGGTTAGGTGACTAACGGCAGAGCGGTCGCATGATCTTCCTAATTATTAAGTTTTAAATATAATGCACAACCACACATAAAGATGATTTTTACAGAAAGATCATTACGATGCAAGGGTTGTAATGAGTGGGTTTAATCAATAAAATTGAATAAGAGCACAAAATTAACATTTTCGTTCTACAAGGAAAAAGGTTTTTCCTTTTTAAATCATCCCAAATAACCCCCAAAAGTCCCCAATAAAATACTTATATGCCCGATGATAGCCCCGTAAATTACCGTGATTTTTCACGAATTTATTGGCCCTCAAACGCCCTTTTAAAATTGATTTTTGGCCCAAAAATTTCTTTTAAGGGTTATTTTAATCCTTTGCCCCCATTTTTTTTGAAAATTGTTGGCATGTGGGCCTGAAGCCCGCGGGCCGGCTGCGGGCTTCAGGCCCGCAGACAGAATTTTTTTTGTAACTGTGTTGGCCTGCGGGCCTGAAGCCTGCAGGCCGGCTGCGGGCTTCAGGCCCACAGACAGAATTTTTTTTTGTTCAGTTGGGCCGAAAGGCCCAATAAGGCTTTGGGGGGCGGCGGCTAGGGTTAGCCGCCGCCGCCCCCAATTCGCCGGCGAACCGGCGGTGGGGGGGTGCCGCCCCCCCGGCCGCCCCGCCTGCAGGGGAGGGCGGCGTGGGCTGGGCCGCCCCCCGCTGCACGGGGGACGGCGGCGGCCGCCCCCCTGCACGGGAGGGCGACGAGGGCGGGGCCGCCCCTCGCTAGCGACCGCCCCCCCTGCGGCGAGGGCGGGGCCGCCCCCCCGTTGCAGGGGGGACAGCGGGGGGCCGCCCCCCTGCAGGGGGGCGCGGCTGGGCTGCCGCCCCCCTCTGTAGGAGGGGAGGCGGCGGGTGGGCCGTCGCCCCCCTCTGCAGGGGGGACCGGCGGCCGCCGCCCCCCTCTTCTGGGGGAGCGGCGTAGAGGGTAGGTGGGGAGGGGGGCCGACGGCAAAGTCGCCGGCGGGCAAAAATTAGGGATTAGACAATATAAGCCTAAAATTTTGATTTTTGGGATGAAAAAATTCGTCGTTTTCAAGGCGACAATCGATCCCCATATCGATCTTGCGAGATCTAGGGGTGGAGCAATCATACGTATGATTAAAAAACATTGTTTTAGTGATTTTACCTCTATATCCGTCCTCCGGATATAGCGACGGTTGAACGAAACCCTACGCGGATGACCGCGCTCGATTGAGGAAGCCTTGCACCGCGCGCGTGAATCTCCCGTCTCGTCTCGCCTTCGCCTTCGTAACGAACGAAAAGAATTTTTGTGGAAAGAAAAATTTTTAGAGGCTCGTGCTGATAACGTGTTATGAATCAACTACTGGGGGAGGAACCCCCAGCCCTTTTATTTATAGGCATGGTAGGAGAGTAGAAAGATAGAATACATAGATATAGGCGTATCTCTAAGATACCCGCAATCCTAACCGACTCTGGTCATTTCCATTCACAACAAACATGACAAAAATAAAAGTTTCTTTCGGTCGAATTAAATTTTGCTTGCATTGTCTCAATAATCATCACCATGTCTATTACCATAGATGTGCATAAAATAATTTTGAGTATCAACCTTCCTTTGGGCCGATTAATAATCATACGATAATATGCACATAATCCTTTTATAATTTTGAAATGAAATTAACGCAGACAAGAGAGCCCACTTTGGCAGGGTGATGTATACATCAACTCATTTCAAAAGTATATACCTTTGTAAAATTTGAATCTGTGTAGCATTTTTAATACATGAATTTTTATTTTAAGGGGAAATATTCAATTTTTCTTTTATGTCCACTTTTATTCAAAATAAACTTTAAAGCAAACAAAAATTTTCATACAAAAGTATGTATATAACTTGTTATATTTTGAAATTGAAACAAATCTCTATTCAAAATATATATAATTAAATATGCCAAAATTTGAATTTTAAACTTAACTGAATTTAACACAAAATGATTTCTTTAAATGGAAATATATATGAACATTTTATTCCACGTTTAAACCATTATTTTGAGTTAAATAAAATCCATAGTTTCAACACAAATTTTCTTCTTTAAAATGGGGTATATAGGTGTACTAATGTGTATATGAACATATATATATATACCTTTATATATGTAAATATACACCCAATCCCATTATATATATAACTTTAATGTGTCAAATTTCCTTTTGGCTATTTACTTGATGGGATTTACCAAAGCTTTAACACAGAATTTCTTTTAATGAGAAAATAGCTTTAATTTTAGGCATTTTATTTCCTCCCGAAGAAACAAAACTTGAATTTTGTGTTTAGATTTAAATCCAAATCAAGGAAAATTGAATTTTCATACTAAGGTATGAAGTCATCTTGTTATATATTGAAATTACGTACTAATGCCATGAATTTAGAATTTAATTGATTTTACCACAATTAACACAAAATTTATCCTTGAGGAGAAATATACATTAAAGCCTCTTATTTCCTCCTTCAATCCAATTTAAATTCAATATTATGCAACCAATCATACTACGTATGTCCATAACCTTTTACATTCCGAAATAACAATAATCTTTACATTAGAGCCCATTTTGGTGGGATTTCGTATTAATTAGAATTATTTCGAAACGTATAAATAAACAAGCATAAAAGAATTTAAATTAAATAACTGAAATTTAACACACAAAAATTGTACGAGGAAACATATATAGGATAGCCATTTATTTCCTCTACTCATTTGTGTATTAACTTAACCAAAGAGGGCTCAAAAAGAGTTGAAATAGCCCTAAAATAGGGTCCAAAATGTCTAAATAACTCAAACGAGCCCAAAGTGTGTAAATGGCCTAAAGGCCCAAAAAATGCCAGCACATACACTGATTTTTCTTAAAACATTTTTAAAAAACTGTTTGGGCCTGTTTGGGCCAAGTCCTGCTAGGGTGCTAGGGTTTGAGAAACCCTAGCAGGACTGCACCCCGGGGGCGGCCGACGCCGCCCCCTTCATCTGCGTCGGGCGCCGGCTGTAAAGATCCTCCGACGGGGGGCGGCAAAGCCTTTGCCGCCCCCTCTGGTCCATCGCAGTCGCCACCGTCGCCCCCTCTGGTCCGTCACAGGCGCCGGGCACCGGCGCCTGCTCTCCCAACGGGGGTGGCAGGGCGCCCCCTTCGAACTGCGGCAGGCATCACTGGTGCCTGCTTTCCCGACGGGGGCGGCAGTGTCGCCCCCTCCGACTCGCGGCAGGTGCCAACGACGCTTGTTCTTCCTAACGGGGGCAACAGTGTTGCCCCCTCTCAGTGTGGCAGGCGCCGGCCTCCTGCGGTGCTGATCCGCCTGAAGGGGGCGGCAGAGCCGCCCCTGGTCTACGTCGGGCGGCGGCAGGCAGGCCACCCCCGATCTAGGGTTTGAGATTTTTTTAAAACATGAAAAAAAATATTGAAACCCCCAAAAAAATTCCAGGTCGGATTATTCAAAAGTAAGCAGACAAATTGAATCCAAAAATATGATTAAATATAGATTAAAAATCAGATTTTAATCAGATCTACACATGAGCAAATTATTATCTCAAAGATCCACAACATGTAAGCTCTGATAACACTTGTACAAACTGATCAGATCTAGACACAGCTACAGACACCATTATAGAATAGATCTAGATCTAAAAGACATACTTGAATCAAAGAGATAACGTAGCGGAAGCGTACCTGAATCCATATCCACTGAATATATATAGGCTAGTCTTAGGGTTTTCAATTCAGCACATCAATTAATTGAAGCCCGCTTGGCTCTACACATAAAGGCACACACCCTACTTAATGACTCATTTAAGCACACTTAAGTGAAATATTTAGATCACTTATATTGGGCTTCATTAATGACAGTGTAGCATACATATAATTATTTTCGCATATAGGCCCAGTGTTGGATTAAGATCCAACTATGTTGGGTAAGTTCCAACGCCCTCATCTTCTTCGACAACCAATACCTGCAGAGTACATCTTCTTCGACAACCACTTGTACAAACTGATCAGATCTAGACACAGCTACAGACACCATTATAGAATAGATCTAGATCTAAAAGACATACTTGAATCAAAGAGATAACGTAGCGGAAGCGTACCTGAATCCATAGCCACTGAATATATATAGGCTAGTCTTAGGGTTTTCAATTCAGCACATCAATGAATTGAAGCCCGCCTGTCTCTACACATAAAGGCACACACCCTACTTAATGACTCATTTAAGCATAATTAAGTGAAATATTTAGATCACTTATATTGGGCTTCATTAATGACAGTGTAGCATACATATAATTATTTTCGCATATAGGCCCAGTGTTGGATTAAGATCCAACTGTGTTGGATTAAGATCCAACTATGTTGGATAAGTTCCAACGCCCTCATCTTCTTCGACAACCAATACCTGCAGAGTACAATCCCGACAATGATGTCTCGGCCCAAATCTTTCGCCACATCGAAAGAATAACCCTTAGCGCGCTTGTTTAGGATTTCCTTTTATGTGATATGCTTGTACTTGCTGTCTGTTGGAGGCTCGTCACTCTTCTCCTGAACTATTTGACCCATCGCTAGTTGGAACTTCTGTGTCTCCTTGGTAGTATGTGTTATAATATCGCAGCGGAATCTAAATATCGAAGTTCATACCTCAGATCGTCGAGGATCGGACGCAGAGATCGGGGAAGAAATCACGAACGGAAATCAATCACTAGCCACCGTTCAAGTGCCCTTCCGGTTTGATTTGGCGGAGCTTTATCTCTCTAGAAATTCTTCATACTTGCCCTCCATTCTATTTCCTTCTCACTGCAATCTCCCTTTTATAAACTCCAGATCAAGAGGAGTTATAGGAGAAGTTATTGGGGTTAGTGGGAACAATAACTTCCCATAACTGGTTCAGTTGTGCTGCCCATCATGGGCACAAACCACCCCTTAAACAGTATGAGTGCGAGATGTGGCACCGCTTATCCCTCCTTTGGCATCCCGTTCCACTGTGTCTATCCTCAATCATCTGGGCTAGCTCCTTAGTCTCCATCAACCATATCGGTCTGTGTATGCGGAGCTCTACTCCGATGCTCGCCTTCAGGCTCTTTATAGGCTCTTTATGAAGATTCCCTCCAACGTCACCTTTGGTTTTCCTCTCACTCGGCCCGAGACTGCCTCGAACGAACCTCTCCCTTTAGTCACTAACTATGCCAGACTGTCGTAGTGCAAAGAGCTGCTCGTGTAAATCTCTGCTCCAAGTGTCTCCAAATCGGTTCAACAAGCAGTCCTTGAATTTCTCCCATGACCACATTAATTGTCTCTGTTCCCTCCACAGGTAACATGATAACGCCTTCTCCTCTAAGCAAATACCGGCTCTCCATAATTTCTACTCTTCAGTTAACTGAATTAATGTGAAATATCTATCCGCACATTAAACCCACCCATAGGGATCATGCCCCTCAAAAACATGTAATTTCAGCTTCCTGACCTTACTCTCAGTGCTTGAATACCAATTGCCCCGCTCTCCCTCTCAACTGGTCGAAGAGAACTTGCTGATAGACATTCTGATGCCATTCCGTCATCCCCCAATCGTCCTCAGGCCACTCCGGGTCTCTGCCATCCTCGTCGTAGCCTGGGTAGGCGTATGGTAATATCCAAGTTCTCCCCAAGGTCCACCATCCATCAGGGGATGTCGTCGCTGCTAATACCAAGAAACCAAGGGCCATTGGGCCTCTGGAAGTGCTCCACACCATCGTCGGGCCCCTAGCGGCATTCCAGGGGGTCACAGCTCTCTCGACAGGTTGTCCAAGATCCGGGTGACCCTGGTAGGGTTCTCCCGTCCCCTGGCGGGCCTGCCAAGGGGCCGCAAGTCCCGAGGCAGCCCGGCCGGGGTCGTCAGCCCCAGGTAGGGCTACCCAGGGGCCGCGAGGCCCCAAGTGGTCCCCCGTGGGTTCGTCAACCCCATGCAGGGCTGCCTGGGGACCGTAAGGCCTCATGCGGTGCCCCCAGGGGTTTGTTGGCCCTTGGTCGTGGTGCCCTTGGCAAAGATTTAGTGGGCTACCGCCCCATGTCGCTTCCTCCCGAGGGCCATGGTTCTCTAGATCGACGTCGTAGAAGTCCTCGTTTATCAGATTTGACGCATGTGGTTCTTCTTCCTTAAACGACAACTTTTCCTTGGTTGTTGCTTACCTTTCTTCAGATCTACGTCGTTCGGTGGTTGATTTTTTGCAAAGTTGTCAGCTTTCTTCTTGCACTTGAAACTTGCTCTTTTCGCCCTAGATCTGATGAATTACCCCCAAAGTTGTCATCTTTTGGCGTTTCATCCTCACGTCGTGGGCGTCGATTGATCTCTAAAATTTCCTTCATTATCGGTTCCATCGTAGAAAATCTTCCACTGAGCTCTCGCTTCCTAATTTTTGTTGGTGTTTCTTTAGCATTTCCACCTCGCTTCTCAATCTTTTCTTCCAAAGAATCAACTTCACTTGTCGTCATTGGATTGAAAGCTCTGATACCAATTTGATACTAGGGTTTTATGGAATACAAATCTGATTTTTATAGATGACAAGAGTAATATAAGGATATGTGGCCTTAATTCTCTCAATTTCTTTTCTCAAATTCAACATGCGAACATAGTCCTAACCTCTCCTCCAATATATAATGGATTGATTTATCCAGAATTACAAAAATACATCTGAAGACCAAAATTACAAGTTTGCCACTCACACCCCAAATCTGACAACACTTCTCTTCTATTATATTTTGTGATTATTCATTGGTGCAGTCTTATAAGAAGTTGCCTTGTTATATTCCATCTTTTAATTTTTTGTTTCTTCATGCATGGTTGTTGAAGTTTTACTGATGCACTACATATATTTTTGTCCAAATATCAAGTAACATGTTGAATTTATTAATAGATATGAAATAGCATGTTTTTGTGACTCTCATTATGCTCATGAGGAAATAAATGAAAGTGACATACCTGGAACTCCGGCCAGTTAGATGTTATTGTTAGAACAAGTATCTAACGAGTTGTCGATCTGGCCTTGGATTTGCTTGAGTGGATGGATGAAGGGGAGTTGGGCTCATTTGGATCCCTATCAGATCAAATAAAATCCTAACTACTTCTGAGTTGGATCTCCATTAGGATGCCTCATGGCTGAAAGGTTGGCAGGTGCTCCTTGGGTCACAGATGCCAGTTTAGCAAAACAAGAAAAGAAGATAATCAGTAATGAACCATCTTTTAGAAATATATTTAGTCCTGTTGAGAAACGATATAATTTTATCCAATTTTATTGAGCCTCAGAGGTGCAAAGTATTGCAACCTTGTTTCATCTCCAGAAGTCATTTTTAATCCCTATTAGCATATTGTACACTATCTTCATCATGAAAATGTGTGCGCATGTTGTAGAACTCTCCTTTTTTTTTTGATACATTGGAAAAGAGTAGCACTCTCCTTTATGACCAACTGTGTATGTTGTAGATACTAAACCAACAAAAATACTTTTATCCATCTAGCTCTATAAAGCTCCATTTCAACTTTGAAATTATCGTCTGGCTGTATTTATGATATTTTTCTACCTCCCATTCAACAATAAAAATTGAGTGATTGCAAAACTATTTTGAATGCAATAGGGATTTGTCTGGAAGCCTTAACGGCTGCATTGTGAACATGTCTGATAGTTTAATTTGGAAATTTAAATGTCGGAAAGGCGGTTCACAGCAGGACAAGAATGATTAGGAACGTGAATGTGATTTTTATTATAGTTGTATAACGTTTTGGGAACTACTATTCTAACATTGAATTGTAGTTGTATAACGTTTTGGGAACTACTATTCTAACATTGAATTGATCCTTGCCTTTTGACTTCCTCACTTTTTTGTATGTCTCATTTGTTGCATATCTCTCTTCTGGTCTAATTTTGAAACAACTGAATTCTCACCATAAGCTTTTTTTTCGTGTAGATGGGTGCTGCATTTTCAGTTGGAATAGATATAGATCCCCAGGCGGTGACATCTGCTCGTCAAAATATTTCTTTGAATGGGATAGATTCCAATAAGATGTCGGTTTACTTGGTTCCTAGCAAGGTCTGCTCACCTGACACACATGAATGGACCAACAAGACCCCAGAGGAGCAAACCTCAGATAACTTGGAACTGCTTGCAATGAAACAAAATTTTGACATAGTCATAGCAAATATTCTTCTTAATCCTTTGATGGACCTGGCAGAAAATATCCTTGCCTTTGCAAAACCTGGCGCAGTAGTTTGCCTCTCGGGAATTTTATCTGAACAGGTGCTTCCACAATCACCTTTTTTTTATTTTAGATCTTAGTTCCGCAATCTTACAGGGACTTAATATGCACTTACGGGAGACTGATATGCGGAAAAAAACCTGCTTTGGGCCCTGCTTACGATTTTGCCTAAACTAAGTTATAACCATTCCCTTCCCTTTATGCATCATTCCTTTAAAAAAATGCGGGACAGATCAACTCCTAGTAGCCTATCTCAAATAACAAAGCTAGTGTGGGATGAATCTTGTTCCAAGCTGTTATAGTAGTCCCATTATGCTTGTTTAAGGAAATCATGTGTGTATCATGATGGTTTGCTAGACATTAAGCAACCTTTATAAATTCTGAAAGACAAAAATTACATGGTATCGTCCTCATGTTATCATCATGCAGGTTCAGCCGATAATAGAGCTATACGCACGGTACTTGGACAACATATCAGTATCGGAATTGGATGGATGGTCTTGTATCGAGGGCACCCGAAAAAGGATTTGATGTCAAGGCCATTGCTGGTAGAACAGTTGAATTTGCCAGGCATATAGCACGAAGGGACCAGCTCATGCAGAAGGATCAAGCTAATGTTGGTTTTAGCCACAATGTACTTGGCTGTTGTGTATATTTGTCGAAATGTTAACACTGTAACTTAATCCATTTAGCTAGGGTGTGGTTATCTGGTACATGATGATGCTATCATCTGTATTAATTTTTTTTTAAAAATAAATGTTGGAATTTTGCTGCTGGTTGGTTGTCGGAGTTTTTTGCTTTTAAACTGAGACGGTTGATGCTTCGTTGTGAGCAAGCTGCTTGAAGTCTCACCCAAGTGAAGACAGCTGATGGAAGACAACTAAGAAAATAAACATCCATATAAGAATGTATTACAATATACAACAAAAAATAAAAAAGAATTTTTTCCACCAATCCGATTGAAAGGAAATCTAAAAGAAAATAATCAACATGGTCTGAGAAAGAAGAAACAGATCGACTTCCGCCACCGCACTCTACCGCCAGACTAATTACAAGGTTCTATCAAATTGCTGTTACAAGTTTTGGTTCTTTAAAGTTAGATATTTGCTTCCATGGTGAATGTAAATTTGTGTTATTCTTAATTTTATAGAATTTCCAGCTTCTATTTTATTGTTCTATTTTATTGAAATAGTGAAATTGTTTGGAGTTGTCCCGTAGTTTTTCCCGAAAAAATTTTCCATGTAAATATATGTCTTATCTATGACTCGTTTCATTTGTTGTTGACAAAAATGGTTAGGGTTTATGTCTCGTTCCATTCTAAGTCGGTTTAATCCCACATTGGTTAGAAATGATTAGCATGTGTTTCAACATGTTAGGACTCATAACTCAATATGGTTAATTCTTTTGAGTCAACGTGGGTTTCAAGCATATTATTAGATACATCTATCTAAATCTGCGAGGCTAGTCTCTTCTAACAAGCCTGTACACAAACAGTGAAAACGCATTATAGTTTTCTCAACACTTCAAATAGCTAATTAAAACCACAAAGCTTTGACATTATTTCGGAAAATCATCTAAAATATTTGTATTCAAATATCAAAAGTTTATGATGGTAGTTGAGGCTAAACTTTGATTTGGAAAACAAAATGGAAGAAAGTTTAAAATTATCCTACAATGCTGAAATGCTCAATTTTTAGGTATAACTGCGAATCTTGTTAGAAAGCATCTGTGCACGAGGGCACCTGCTGGTGCTGATGACGATGCTGCACTTGTTTGGGACTTGCTTCACATTCTGGTGCAATGACTCCCAATTTGCTATTTCCAGATCAGAACCCATTAAAATGATGCTTCTGTAAGAATAGCGTAGCAATCGGCATACAGTGTCAGAGAGCATTTCAAAAGGGCGAATACTTTATACACAACTTATTTTGATGAAAAACAGCAAAATCAAAAATAACCGATTGCAAACTCCCTGCTGATCACTAGAAACATGTTTAACAAGGAAAGAGAACGGTTGACGGAGACCAGCAAAGCCAAGCAGTAAAACATCGTTTTGTTAAGATCTGGTCATATCCCTCAACACATCAAATATAATCGCGCACTGAAAAAGCCGTTTAAAATGCGCAACAAAGATACAAATAAATTTAAATAAATAAATAATAATGATACAGTCATGAATAGAGAGGCAAAAGAAAAAGTTAAAATAAGAAAAAAGATGCCGAAAAAAACAGTAAATGGCATTGTACTGAAGACGAATCGTATGCTTAACATATGTACAAAATCAAAATTAATTATACATTAAAACGGCAAGTGGAATATTCTGGGTATTCATCAGGAGCCATGTCAGCATCCCTCTCAAACCGAGCTAAGATCCTGAGAAACTTGGCTTTGCCATCTGCACCAACAACACTCAGCTGATTAAGTCAGTGCTTGATGCTGATTTGCAATGAACTTGTCTGAAATGGAAAAAAAAATTGATCATAAGGAAACTACAGCTGACCTCGAGAGAAGGAACCTTGCAAGTGGACTTAGGTTCGGGTTATCATCTAACTGCGCACCCGATTGTTTCTTGATGTCTGCTGTGTCCTGGACACTCTGACTGTTTCTTAAGAAAACCCGCGTTGCCACCTCTTGAAGTCCCTTGACGGAGGGTTCCTTGCAACTGGAAGAACACATTATCTAGTTTTGCTTCTTCATCAATAGAGAATGAGATAACTATAAAAATAATTTTTTAAATAATGAAAATGGATTGTGAAGGGATAAAAAGAGGACCTTCCAAGTCGATGCAGCAACCTCCCAACAAAAGCTTCACAAGAGCCAGGACTTTGCTGCTCCAGATCAATTAGTGCATCAATCACCGAACGAGCACCTGGGCCTTCTGTTCTATCCCCAGCAGCCTGCATGTAGTAGTTGACACCTTGATATCAGTTTGACATTAGCTTCACATATGCTGAATAATGCGCGCGCGCGCGTGGGGTCCTTTTTTTTGTTTTTTTTTTTTTTTTTTTTTTTTTTTTTTTTTTTTTTTTTTGGGGGGGGGGGGGGGGGGTGTGGAATGCAAAAAGAGTGAAACAGAAAAGCTAAAACGTTTTACATTCTTCAAAAGCACAATAAACAATAAACTGCTAAGTTGTTCAATGCATGCACGGTGCTCGGCAGGAAGAAAACATAAACAATATAGAATTAAAAAAAGTTACTTCCATTTAACGAGAAAGATAATGTCACGATTTCCTAATTATTCTAGAATAATGAGTTGTTCATCAATGCATACAAATTGTGATTCCAAACCTCATGATTCAAGGAAAATTCACTACAACTTGGTTGCTTACATAAGGAACCAGGCCCCAAGATAATTAAAATTTTATATAGCAAATTAGTGGATTTGTTATCGTGTTTTGAGACCCTTAGACTTCGGAAAGTAGGTCTTAATATGAACCCATCACTGCTATAATAAACTTGACCTGGCACAATATGACCAAATTCGACCTCTTTTTTATCACGTTTCTGAACGATGAGAATAAAACTTCGACATATTGCTACGCCTGCACCATCTAATTACGTAGTAATCAATCACCAACTGAAAGAACAAGGATAAAAAGGAAAACAGTAATCATAAACATGGCAAATTAAGAGCCTACTTCATATCCACTGTCCCACATATACACGTGTATATCCATATGCTTGTGACACACTGATGCAATATAGGGTTTATGGGAAATTAAAATAGGGGTTTTAAGTGGAAAATGAAAAAAAAAAGAGGAAATTTTATTATGAGAAGATCTGAAAATAAAAGGTAATTGGCCTCTTTAGACGAGGAGTCATCTCTCCAACTTTTCCTTCGAGATAAAAGCCTAAATCTCCCGACTAGGGTACGTGGACACCTAGAACATCAATCTTCTCAATAATTAAGCATGAAAAGACCACATGGCCGGCCCTAGGCTAATAAAGGGAAAAAAATTCAGAATTGGCAATTTTATGAAAAAGCCCCCAAAAGTTCAGAATTTACTTAACCCATAGTTTAGTCGTGCACCCGTGCCTCCTCATATATGTGATGATCACATCATTATTCTACCCAAGAGAGCAACATTGTCCTCAAGGTAAAATTCCAGAAACAGTTGCCTGATCACCCAGTGAGACTCCTACGTAGTATCGTAGTCTGGTAGTCCTAGCCATCTGATAAGCACCTCCCGAGTCCATGCAGCGCCCTGTCAAACTCCCTTGACCTCCAGTGACTCCAGCAGCACCTCCATGTCATCGGTCAGTGTGGGTGGAAGAGTATGTGAGAGAGTGTGGTCCCCAATGGCGCTTCGTAGTTGTGACAAGTGGAAAACTGGATGGATGGTGCATGTCATCGGTAGACTCGGTCGGTAAGCCACTTTCTTAATCTTCGCTGCAATCTCAAATTGGTCATATTAGCATGCTGCCAGCTTCTCATTGCCCCGATGGACCAAAGTCTTCTGTCGGTAAGGCCTCGGCTTCATATATACTTTGTCCTCCACCTCAAACTGCACATCCATTTGGTGCCCATCCGACTTGGCATTCATGATTTCTTGTGCCCAAGTTAAATACCTCTTTAGCTCCGATAACACCTTATTCCGCTTCTCCAAGTACTGCTCCACCTGAGATACTGGGTCGAGCTGCGGCTGTAGTGGATCGAGTGTGGTGGGTCTCGACCATAGAGGATTTGAAAAGGTGTGCACCATGTCGCTAAGTGGTGGAAAGTATTGTACCAATATTCTGCCCATGCCAACCACTTGGCCCACTTCTTCGGTGAATCTGAGGCAAAACAGTGCAAGTATGTCTCCACGCTCCTATTCACCACCTATGTCTGGCCATCAGTCTACGGATGGTATGTCATGCTTCTCTTCGATGTCGTTTCCTGCACCTTGAACAACTTCTCCAAAAACTGCTCATGAAGAATTTATCTCGGTCGAAGACAATTGATGCTGGGAATCCATGTATGCGGACTACATCCTTCATAAATGTGTCTGCAACTAATGTTGTTGTATATGGATGCCACAAGGCTATGAACTGAGCATATGTGCTAAGGCGGTCAACCGCGACAAATATGACAGAAACCCCCTCAAACCACGGTAGCACCTCAATAAAGTCCATACCGATCTCCTCGCATACATTCTCCAAAAGAGCTAGTGGCAGTAACAATCCTGCAGGAGCCATAGCTAAGTACTTGTGACGCTGGTAGACATCACACTCTGCCACCAACCTAGCTATGTCCCTCTTCAGATCTCCCTCGACATCCTTCTATATGTCTAATGTACCCCCCAAAGTCTTTCCGTCATGCTGCCATGGAACTCCTGAAAGATCATAGGAATATGTGAAGAAATCTACAGTAGTACCAACAGCCCTAGGTACAGCAACCTCTGTCCACTCAGGGTATAACCAGGATGCTCCGTCGACCCTTGCTGCATGGCCTCTCGTATCAGTGTCAACCACTTATTGGCCTCGATGTCCTTTCCCAGGGGCTCCCAATCAAGTAAGACTAACACTGAAATAGCTGCCTCCTCCACGATCTCCTCTCCGCGGGAAGCATCCGCCGTCTTATTCTCTAAGTCTGGCATATACTGGATCTCGAACATGTAATCAACCAACTTGGAGAGCAATTTTTGGTGCTCCGCTATGACCATACGCTGCTCCAATAAAAACTTTAAACCAAGGTTTCAGGTCTCAGTTTCGGTCTCGGTCTCGCTCCCCCCAAAATTTAGGTTTCGGTTTCAGTATCGCCAGTTTCAGTGGTTTGGAAGCAAGTTTCTGTTTCGTCCGTATTGTGATTTTAAATACTTTAAACCTTATCTAATACTATCAAATACTTAAATAATCATATTCTATCAAATACTTAACAAATTTATATTTACTAATATATATTTATAAATTTGTATATATAATTTATGTACAAGTTTGCCATTAATTCGCAAATTTGCCGTTCCAAAAAATTCAGTAGTTATCCCTTCAATTATTTACCAATTTACCATGACTAATCAAATGGGGTTGTTGATTTGCGCGCCACCGTTTTATTCTGTGCACATAGCACTTGTTTACAGGTTTGCCATTAAAATGGGGAGTTGCTTTGTTCACCCACCATTTTACTCTGTGCACATGCCACTTATTTACAAGTTTGCCTTTAAAAATATTTGTTCCACTTGCACCCGCCATTTGACTTTTGCCTTTAAAAATATCTTTCATCTTTCATTCACTGTGCATCGTCATCTCTCTCTCTCTCTCTCTCTCTCTCTCTCTCTCTCTCTCTCTGCGGCGAGGCGTTCGCCAAGGCGGGGCGGTGGGGTGTTCGTCGCGGTGGGGCAACGATGAGACAGGAGAGGCGTTTGTCGAGCGGCGAGGCGTTCGCCAAGGCAGAGCAGCGGGGTGTTCGTCGAGGCGGGGCAACGATGAGGCGTTTGTTGAGCAGCGAGGCTGGGCGACGAGGCGGGAGTTCATCGGTGAGTAAAATTTTCCGCTTCTTCTTTTCATCTTTTTTTCTTACAATTTTTTCTGTTTTCGCCTTTTCTTCGCTTTAATCTACAATTTTGAATCATCGTCTCCATCCTTTTCAAGTCGAAACCATGGGGTTCCGGCTAGTTTCAGCCGATACAGACCAAAATTGACCGGAACCCTAGGGTTCCAGCCGAAACCGAGTCTGTGGGGGTAGTTTCGGCATCGGTAGGGTGCGGTACCGATCCGATATGGCCGATGCTAGTTGGTATCGGCCGATACCTCAAACCATGCTTTAAACTCCTCTGGTTGGTCCGCACAGTGAACCTCCTGCCAAGTAGATAGGACCGTCATCTCTGCATGGAGAGCATTATTGCCATCAACTCCTACATTTCAGACTCGCTCGTGCTGTCAGAAACTGACTAAAATAGGCCACTGGACGCTGATATTAGCACGGCCCCCAGACCATAACCTGAAGGTCGATTTTTAGAAAAAAGCCAAAATAATTAAAAAAAATTAGCAAAATAGACTAGCTTGAAAACTATTTAGCAATATAGACAAACTTTTGGACACGAAAGTGCTCAACGCATGCGTGGACACTGACTAGGATAATGGGCTTTTGTCCGCGGTTGCCAAACGTGGCCAAATCCATCGTAGCCATTTTGCCACGCCAACTGCAGCAAAACGGATGTGCCTGGATTTATGTGGAGGTGTCCAGATAATTCTACGTGCAGGTGATGGTTCCCTACGATTTCCCCGACTTCATCATAGACTTGAATCGCTAATCCAGCACAGTTTCATTCATGTGAGCAGGATAGATGATGCTGTAAGGATTCTTCAAGTCAAGTTCAGCATGGGTCTCTTTGAAGACCCATATGCTGATCCTAGCTTAGCTGATGAACTCGGGAAGGACGTGAGTCCTTTCTTGATGCAAACCACATCGACGATTATGAAAAAACAGTTCTAATGGTGTGCAATATTGACATGAGCATCGAGAGCTTGCAAGGGAAACAGTTCGGCTCAAAAAAACAAAGGTGGTTGGCTGCTTGATTATGGGATTTGATACGAGGTTTCGGCATCGGATTTTATCTGGAGTCCACAAAAATCTGGGCGCATCTGTTTTGCCGCGGTAGGCGACCGCAGCCAAAAGCCCATTACATAGTCAGCGCCCACGCATGCATTGGGTGCTGATTAGGCGTTGACGTGGCCAAAAGTTGGTCTATATTGCTAAATATTTTTCAAGTTAGTCTATTTTGCTAAAAAAATTAATTTTTGGCTTTTTTAAAGAACGTCCTAACATGAGGCATCAGTCTCTACTACAAATGGTCGGTTGAAGTCCACTATCACCATAGTCATCGCCTGCTTCAAGGCCTCAAATGCCCTGGTAGCGTCATCTCCACATCAAAAGCTGTCATTCTTCAACTGCTCTGTCAAAGGCCGTGATATCGTGTTATACACCTGAACAAACTTCCGGTAGTATCCCGTCAGTCCCAAGAAACCTCGCAAGGCTCACAATGTGGTAGGGCGGGGCCAATCCAGTACCTCAGAGATCTTCGTCCTATCCGTCGCCACTCCCTCTATAGACACCAAATGTCCGAAGTATTCCACCTGAGGCTGCACAAAGAAACACGTCTTCCTATTTGTAAATAGCTTGTGCTCCTGCGACTCCTACAACACGTCCTGTAAGTGCCCTACATACTCTTCCATGGTATGACTATAAATGAGTATGTCGTCAAAAAAATACAAGTACAGATCTCCGCAAGTAGGGCCGAAAAGCCTTGTTCATCAAAGACTGAAATGTCGACGGGGCATTCGTCAGCCCAAAGGGCATGACGAGGAACTCGTAAGCCCTCGTGCGTCTTGAACGCTGTCTTGGGAATGCCCGCGGCCATCATCCATATCTGATTGTACATAGACTTCAAATTTATCTTCAAGAACATCGTCACCTCATATAGCTCGTCCAACAGCTCGTCAATCACGGGAATTAGAAACTTGTCAGTTACTGTCTCCTTATTCAAGGCCATGTAGTCTACGCAAAACCACCAGCTGACGTCCGTTTTCTTCACTAATAGGACTGGGCTAGAAAATGGGCCAACCTCGACTGGATAACGGCTGTCTGCAACATCTTCCTTACCATCCTCTCAATCGCATCTTTCTATACATGAGAATATCTATAGGGTACACACTAAAAGGGGACACACCCTTCTGTAGAACAATCGTGTTCTCGTGGTGGTGGGATACCATATGGGGTCAGAGAAAACCCCTTAAACTGGCTCAGTGGCTGCTCCAACTCTGGCGGTATCTTTTACTTCTGATGTCCATCCTCCCCATTAACTGTCAGCCCCTGAAACTCCACCAAAAACCCTCCTCCCGACACCTAAAAAAGCCCTTGCCATGGTTTTGAAAGAAACAATGGAACGACACCTGGGGTCCCTCTGCAATACTACAGTCCGCCCCCTCCTGATACTCTAGCCCGAGCAACTTCCAATTAGTCTTAGTATATCCCAGGGTCTGCAACTACCTCATGCCCAAGATAATGTATGTGCTCTCCAACTACAGAGGTAGGAAGTTCGCCACGATCTGAACCCTATAAATTGTCAGTATCAGTCATCGACATACTCCTCGACTCTGCGCTACCTGGCCTGTCCCAAGTACCACTCCAAAACAACCCGTCACTGAGCTGCAACCCCAGCACCTCCACCAACCTGCGAGAGATGAAGTTGTCGGTAGCTCCACTGTCCACAAACACCGTGACGTCCTGCTCTGCGACACGCTCTGCTAACTTCATAGTATGGTTCGGTGTGAACATCCCACAGAGTTGAGAATACATCTGCCATATCCAGATGTATGTGCTCTTGATCTTTCTCCTCATCTGCCTCAAGCTCTACCACAGCCTCCTCATCCTCATCATTCACTATTAACAGTTGTAAGGTGCGATCGCCACATCGATGCCTTGGTGAAAACTTCTCGTTGTGCTTGAAGTAAAGACCCTTGGCACACTTCTCCCTTATCTCAGACTTGTCATACGCCGAACCTGCCCCCTGGTCGTGCCTCGCCACCCTTCTCCTTATTGGGCGATGCTTATTCTGTGATAGCCTTCTACCCACTGCAGGCGCATGTCCATGAAAAGAAGCTCCCCCCCTGCTCATCGGGCTCGCCGCTCATCTGCTAGCATGCTCTCAACCATCCTTGACAGCCGATCTAATAACCCTCTGGACCTATGAATCCGCAACTCTGCCCGGATGCTAGGGTTTAGGCCCTTCATGAAGCACCCCTTTAAGAACTCTCCTGAAACCCATGGACACGACCTACCAACACCTCGAACTTCTTTATGTACTCCCTGACCGTTCCCTCATGCCTCAGTGCATATAGCTACGCATACATGTCACCTACGTGAGTCTCCATAAATTGGTGTAGGAGGCAGGCATTGAACTCCTTCCACCAGTGAAAAGGCCGTTGCTGCTGTCTACACATGTGCCACGATAGTGCCACGATGTGCATCCCCCTCCAAGCACACCCTAATGGCCCTCAACCACTCAGCCTCATAAATCTGTGACGCCTCAAAGTACCACTCGGCCCTATAGATCCACCAATCTGGATTCTCCCCCTTAAAGATAGGCATCTTCTGACCATGGTCCTCGCTATAAACCCCCCAAGTGCTCTCTCCCCTGATGTTGGTCGTGGCGTTATGGCTGCGAAGGATCATGTAGGCTGTAATAGTCTCCGGCTGGGGCCCTATCATCTCCATCATCATCCTCCCAATCGACATATTCCCAATCGGCTCCTCCATCCCCGAAGTTCCTACAATCATCCTCATCGTATCTGGTGTAGTTTTCGTATTGCACATCGATTCATGGGGGGTCTCCCTCCGTAGAAATCCGCACTAAAATCCTCCCGGGGTCCTCAAACCCCTCATCGAAGCCTCGACGATGCTGTAAGTGTCTCATGCCCCTCCTTGGTTTTGTCGGGGGCTCATAATTGCCCCGGCAACCCTGCTGCAAGTGGCTAGGGCCCTGGCGGGCCACCAGGAGCCCAAGATGTCCGCGGCGGCCCCGCTGGGGCCTGCGAGGGCCCTGTAAGGTCGTCGGGGCTCGACAAAGCCCTGGTAGCCCGCCAAGGGCTCGCGGGGACCCTGGCAAATCGCCTAGGTGGCGGTGTAGCCCTGGCGGGCCGTCAGGGAGCCGCGATGCTCTTGGCGGCTGCGTCGGGGCTCGTCAGCCTCCAGGTCATCTCCCAACGCTCGTGGGGTCTCGTATCACGTTGTCGCACCTCATCGCCTCCTTTGAAGACGTGATCCTCCTTTTCCTAGACGAGATCTGCATCAAAAAGTAGTCCCTCGCGAAAAGGCTTGACTTTATCCTTCCCCTTTGCTAAATTCTTCGCCCTTTTTTCGGTGTCTATGATTTCGGTCATATCAGATCTGATTGACTTGAACAACACCGCAACTTGTTGATTCGTTAGATTTAGGGCTTCAATAACTGGCTGGAATTTCTGATTTATCTCGGTCCCTTGATCCTTATACTTATCTTGATCTTCTTGATTTTATCGTCAAACTTCTCTTCCAACGCGTCGATCTTATCCTTGGATCTCGTCGTCGCCATGGATCGTGGTGCTCTGATACCAATTTGATGCGATATAGAGTTTATAGGAAATAAAATTAAGGTTTTTAAACTGGAAAATGAAAAAGAGAAATTTTTATTATGAGAAGATCTGAAAATGAAAGATAAGTGCCACTTTAGGAGCTGATGCCTCACTCCTAGCTTTTCCTTTGCGATGAAAGCCTAAATCTCCCGGTTAGGGTTCGTGGACAACTAGAACATCCATCTTCTCAATAAACAAGCATGAAAAAGACCTCATGGCCGACCCTAGGCTAATAAAGAGTGAAAATTACAGAATTGGCAATTTTACAAAAAAGCCCCCCCCCCCCCCCAAGTTCAGAATTTACTAATTCGCCCCTGGTTCAGCCGTGCATCCGTGCCTCCTCCCATAGGTGACGATTGCATCACTCACACACTCACATGCATCCACACGCCCCTCTCTCTCTGAGTGTGTGTAACATGAAAACCCCACATAAAACCTACTTCCAACATGCATGTCTGTCTCCATGCATGTGTGTAAACATAAAGAATGTGCATTAAAAACCGACTTCACTTCCACCCGTGTGTGTGTAACATGAAAACCCCACAAAAACCATACTTCACACATGCATGTCTGTCTCCATGCATGCGTGTAAACATAAAGAATGCGCATTAAAAACCTACTCCTCCCCCCTCTCCAAAACCATGCACATAGAGAATGATGTGTATGTGCTAATAGAATATGAAATTTTCTTACATTGTACCTTAAAAACATATTTTTTGCTTCAATGATGATTGGAACTATTCAGGTTAATCTTCACGTCTTAACACATAAATACACTAAAAATCTTGGCATTTCCATATTGTTTACTCACACATTGTGTTGATATAGATTCACAATAATAAAACCTTTCCCATCCCACAATTAAAAAGCAATGATCATTGGTATATTTCAACTTTAGTATATGTAGATCAAGATAAACATTTTCGACCATCGAAGAAAGAAGCAGAAAGTGAACTTCTTTGTTACAGCATATGAAATTTTCAATCGTGTCAACACTTACCGAGAATCTGCATACACATGCACGCAACGAGATACCATGCTACACTTGAGAGTATCAAACATATGTAGATCCAATTGGTAGGAAATTTTAGGGTTTGAGTAGGTAGAAAGTTAGCGATGTGGGAAAAAGATGATTTTTATAATAAATAAAGAGAATACAATATAGTTAGATTCAATTAGAGAGAAAACCACTCTCGTACCTTTTGATTCGAGATAAAGAGTTAATTCTCCCAAGACCTACACCTAATTTATCTTACTCCTATTCTCTCTTCTTTTTTCTTCAAATTCAACTTGCCCTAACCCTAACTCCTCACTCACTATATATAAGGCTGATTAGCCATCATTTACAAAAATGCCCCTAGGACATAAAATTACAAAATTGCCACCCGGAGCCCAAACCGAAGCCCAAAATCACAAGTTTGTTACCGGTGTAGCCGCAACCCCATTCCCAACACTACTCCGCTCCTGAAAACCCACCTTACTTTCAAGATGGTGCATAAAGTCCATGGGCGTGCTAGTGATAGCTCGTTTCCTCCTGGATCAAAGGCCATCCGAGGTCTCTACCGTCATTTGTGACGCCCGAATAGATGGCACAGTGAACGCCAAGCCCATCAGAAGCTCTGTCGCACCCGGAGTGATATTCTCGATGCTCCGAAAGGCATCAATTTGTAACTAGGGGTCTACGGGCATACCGGAAGGTAGTCCAGGGGTTGTGGGCCCATGTTCAAGTTGTCCGGGGTCTACCAGGGCCAGTGCGGCCCGTTAGGGCGTCGCGGGCCACAAGGCGGCTTGCCCTGGGTTCGCCCGACACAAGTCGGCCCGCCTGGGTGCCTTCGACCCCCCGCGTCGCCAAAGGGCTGATGTGCCCTTGACGACGAGGAAGGGGGTCGTCGCCCCCTTCCGCTTCCTCCACGCGTAGATCCTTGACGTCCAGGTGTAGATCCACCTTTTCGTTGACGTCATTTCCACTTTTTGGACCAAAGGTGACGACTTTTGGCCCATATCTGAGCGGGAGTCGTCAGCGGTAACCAGATCTAAAGTCAGATCGTTTTTTGAGGACCTTCTCAAAAAGGTAATTTTGCCATTACCTCTCTTTCAAAGGTGACGCCTTTTGTCCCAGATCTGAACCGATGTCTTCGTTTTTATTCAGATCTAGCTTGTCGCCTTCCTCCTCTGCCTCGAGCTCCTCAAGGGCTTGCCTCAACTCCTTAAAGAGTAGTCCCAAGGATGTCTTCCGATCCGTTTCTGCCATGGGTGCAAGATCGATGCTTTGATATGAATTTATTGGAAAATTCTTGGGTTTGAGTGAAAGAAATTTAAGGATGTGAAAGAAAATATGATTTTTATAGAAAGTAAAGAGGAAATACAATATGGTTCCAATTATAGAGGAAACTACTCCCCTAGCCTTTGATTCAAGATAAATGGTTAATTCTCCCAAGACCTAAACTAATCTATCCTTTACTCATATTCTCTCTTCTTCTTTCTTCAAATTCAACGTGGCCTAACCCTAACCCCTCACTATATATAGGGCTGATTTGCCCTCATTTACAAAGCTGCCCCTAGGACCCAAAATTATAAAAATGCCACCCAGAGCCCAAACCGGAGCCCAAAATCACAAGTTCGCAAGTTCGCCACCGATGTGGCTGCAACCCCCATTCCCAACATCAATCCGCCAAAATTTAAAAAAATTTGGCAGTCCAAATGTAAAGCTCATTCTGTTGGATGTTATCTAACAAATTAAAAGAACTTGCAAACAAAAATTAAAGTGATTTAGATATGTTTTACCCATGCAAAAAATGTTGACTTCAACATTACAGAACATTACAGAATTTCAGAATGGTCATAAAATCAATTAATATGATGCCTCTTGAAGTATGAGTAGAACAAATCTACATCACTTGAATATCTCACTTGAATATCTGTTTATATGTGATTTATGTGTTAGGTGATGTCCAATAAAACGGGTCGAGTAGCAAGTTAGTCCTGATAACCCATTTGGCCTGCTAGTACTCGTTAACAGTAATGTAAAATCCCTCTTATAAATATCTCATCTTTAATCTCAATTCCACTCCAGCACCGGCCTTAATTCTAGAAATTCTCTTCCCCTCCCTTTGTACTTAAATTAAACACTATTCCCTCCCCCTTTTCTAATTAAATTAAACCCTAACCTCTCCTTTACTCTCTCTTCTCACCCACAGGCTCAAGAGGGAGAAGATCAAGGAGCGTAAGCAGTCCATGGACCACGATGATGCTCACAAGAAAGATCTCAAATTCAGCAAAGTGGCAAAGAGCATTGTTTTTGCATTAGTCTTGAAGCTTCTGTCATGGTTTTAAATTAAAAACCCCTAATTTTGGATTGAGATTGGGTGTAACAATTGATGATGTGATTCTAAGCTTATAGATTTCACTTTGCTTTCTGATATTTTGACAACACAAAAGTGGAAGTTATTAGTTGTTTGCATATGCTTGTTGCAAACTTCTGTAGTTTTTGAATGACCATTTTTGGGAAATTCAACTTTTCTTCTTCTTCTTTTTTTCACTGCTAGGGGTTTAATAGCATGGATTAAACAGGTCATCACATCTCAACCCGATAATCCACACATCAAGTACGGGTAGTAACCCATTAATTCATGAATAAACGGGTCGGTCAGGAATCGGTTGACTTGACCACCGACCCAATCATTCTGCCACCTCTACATACTTGCCCACATCCACCTTTGAGTAAGGGATGTGGGAAGGCATGTGAGACGCCTGATCATTTGAGAATGGCTTTCAAATTAAGTTAAGTAAGGACTCAGTGGGTCATCGCATCGACGCCCCGGACCATTCATCTTGATGTAAGTACTTAAATTAGCTTAATAATGAAAAAAAACCAAGTGAGTCTAAAGACTAAAATTGTTTGCTAATGCATCAAGCAGTTGCACGAAGAACCAATATTTTCAACCATCAATCAAAGAAACCATTTGATACATATCAAAAAAGATACGAGTCCCTTGATTTTTCATTGTTAGGTTAATTTAAGTATGTAGATCAAGATAAATCGCTTGGATTATCCATGAAGTTTTCATGGAGCTTAATCTGAAAAACATTTTCAAAGGATTGCTTATATATATTCATGTTATCGCAGACATGCCTAGCCGCTTGCAAGGCATTGGCTATGGATAAATGATAGAATATATGTAATTATAATTATACATAGAGAGGTGCCGCTCTATAATGAGAGGAGTGAGAGATCATAACCACTCGCAATTTTGCATCGCCCCCGTTATTATTGCTTTGCCCCGTCATCGCCTAGCACAGTAAGTGGGAGAAAGAAACAAGTTGATATGGATTTCCTTAGCCCATCATATTAAGTAAGATGCGGATGGGATCGGCCTGATTGTAATTAGTTAACCCATTTAGCTTTAGAAAATGAGTTACCTAATTAGAAGTTAGTTAATCCGACTGACTTCTAACTTATTATTAGGGGCCAACTGAAACCCTAGACCTAGTATCTCTTTTCTCTCTCTCTTCCTGCGTAAGATGATGAAAGGTGAGAACAGCATACAACATCAACAATGGGCATCAAAGCTTCAGGCAAGAGCAATAGCAACGGTGATCTCCCAACTCTCTTAGTCTTCAAGGTACGGCCGCCAAACCGGCGTCACCTTGCCCTACTTAATTGCCGTGGGGGGCCACCTCTACAAATTCATCTGGGTGTTATCAATGTTAAAACGCTAAAACGCTGATAGAGTTTGACTAGAATCCTCTTGAGGATCAAATATGCAGATCATATTAACTCAAATTTAAAAATAGGTAATCCAAAATTTAAATTTATCCCATTGGATGTGAGCCAACACATTTAAACTATCCTCAAATAAAACTTCACATGAATTTGGTGTTTTACCCATGCAAAAAGGGAAAACAAAAGCACCAAAATCATTTGAAGTTTAATTTGTATGTAATTTAATTACACCGATGAAACGGATTTTTAATTTGACTGACCGAGTTTTAGTTTTGGGGTATAGGATTATGATACACACTAGAATCAATCCGAGTGATTAAAGGATCAAACATACTGACCTTACACTCGAAAAATTAATTTTGACAACCCAAATAGAGAGAAATGTGTATTATATGATATTTGAGTACTTGTGTCTTTATAAGATGACATGAAACAATCTTAATCATAAGAAAACGGCGGTCACATCGGGAGGGAAAAGTACACCCTTATCTAACATTTTCTCTTTTGGATGAAATGTTGGATCATTATATATGAGCAAACTTTCTTATGTCATATTACACCTCACCTACACACACACGGTAAATTGTGCATGTGAACGTGCGCAGGTAAGTTACCTGCATACGGGCACAGTTTCCCCCTTTTTCAGTTTTTTTGAATTTTTTCAAGTGCTTGTTGTTCACCTCATGGATGATCAATATACAAAAAATACAGTGATTCCAATATTGTTTGAGCCCACATTTATCTCTTGCAACTTCAACGATTTTCCAGCAAGTTTTCAAACAGTTGAAGTTGCAAGGGGTAGATGGTGGCTCAAAAAGTATTGTAAACACTAGATTTTTGGTATATTAATCATCCATGAGATCAACAAGCACATGAAAAAAATTCAAAAAACCTGAAAGGGGGGAAATGGGCCTGTGCGCAGGTAATTTTCCTACGCACATGCACAAGCCCATTTTCCTCTCTCACTCTCTCACATGGAACAATGAGTATCATATGATATAATACTAAACCTCATTTACAATCTTGGAAAATCCACCGTCTATTATTTTTTTGGATGATCAGGGTTCTTCGTATTCTAAAACCCCAAAAAAAAACCAAAGATCCATTGAACCAAAAACTTTTTGCTCGTCGATCGTTTCGTCAAAAAAATTAATAGTTTTTAGCAATATAAATTGTCACCCCTAAATTGATAATTAAAAAGCTTCGAGTACACCCAATATTTGGTTTTTTGAAATGAACATCAAAATCAGTGGAGCCGATCTGTTAAAAAAATAGTAGAATGGACTTTTCGCATTGTATACGAGGCTAGTATCATATGCATATCAACCTATTATTCTCACACATGTATGTATGTATGCATGCATATATACGTTGGGCTACAAAAGTTGTTTATTTTTTGAATGAAAAGTTAACACCCTAATGATAAAAATTATGAACCCAAGTAGTAAATCAACTCCGTTGGATGTTAATTTAACACATCTAAACTATCAAGAAATGAAAATTCAAATGATTTCATTTTATTTTACCCATGTGTTAAGAAGATGGCCAATTAGTCATTTTTCATAAGATTCTGAAACGACAAGTTATTGATGCATGAGTAAACCATACCAAAATCATTTAAATTTTAGTTTGTACATAGTTAAAATAGGTTAGATCACATTCAACAAAATAGATTTGTAATTGAGGTTCATAACTTTTTTTAGAACATTAAGGTTTCATTCAAAAAAGAGGATTTTGTGATTCAACTCTCTATGTATGTATATAGAGTAAACGGGGCATGTTGTGTCAATGCATGGTTTTCTGCTCTATATATATATATATATATATATATATATATATATATATAGTGATCTTTGGTTGCGAAAAAGAGGGTATTCGCACCGTGCGAAAACTTTTTTAATTTTTTTGAAATTTTTTGAAATTTTTTTTATATTTAATCCTAACAATTATATACCCCAGGGAAAATAATGGGTGAACCCGTTGGGGATTAGAGCACGCATCCACCCGTTACAAATTTAACGGTCTCAAAACGTGCGAATTTGATGAAATGCCTTGATCGAAGGCCAAATGACATTATTTCTCAACGATTATTTTTTGAGTGGTGTATAACAACATATAATGAGGGTGGAAAAAAGAATTTTTGAAAGAAAATTCAAAAAAATCTAAAAACATTTTCGCACAATGTGATATGTTCTCATTTGAAGATTTACCTATATATATACACACACACACATATATACATACACACACACACATATATATATGGAGAGAGATGGAAGTTGACTAGGATCCATTTGAGTAGACTACACATGCTGATCTAATTTACTTATATTTAAAACGTAACCCAACTGAAAAATGTATTCTGTTGAACGTGATCTAACATGTCAAAACCATCTAAAAATAAAATAATTTGAACATGTTTTACGCATGCATCAAGTGACGATAAACCAGTAGATTTTAAGAAAATCCTTAAATGTTGATTCCGTACCCATATTTTTATATGGATAAAACAAAACCAAATCATTTGAAATTTTGTTTGTTCTCTCCATATATTTTTGAATAAGCAACATTGTTTATTTTAATCTTCATATTCTACAAGTCAGATATACCAAAGCCCTGGAGCAAGGAGTAAGGTTTTGTCTGATACCCTTTGGTATCTGGGATTTCGTCTCGGTTTCGGAGCAGACCGAGACGAAAGGGCCGATGTTTCTTAGTTTCAGCCTGAACAGCACCGTCTGGTCGAAACGAAAGGGAAAACAAGGGAATTTTAAAATGCAGCAAAATAGTAAAAACAAGGAAAAAGAATAATATGAAGAAGCAATAGACTTACTTCTTCCGCGCCTCGAAGAAAAAAGGCCTTGTCATCGTCATCGGTGTCATCTTCGAGTCGGAGAGCCCCGCCGCAACAAAGAGCTTTGTCCTCTTCAAGTTGGAGAGCCCCATCGATATCATCTTCGAGTCTGAGAGCATCGTGATAGGATCCGAAAGCAAATCTGAAATTATATTAATAAAACAGCGAATAAAAAATAAATTTGGCTACAATTGATAGGTGTAACCTCCTTTCCACGACGCCGTTAAGCGAGTACGTCCGCACTCTTCTAGATCTACCTAAGAACTCTCGTTAAATTCTCTCAAAATATCAATAATCAAGCATCTCCTAAAAGACGGGTAGACCTTGTTTAAATAAGAAAACCCTACTTGTAGTGCATAAAGTAATTTCCCCCGACTAGTTGTGCGCAAAGTAATTTCCTCCCCTCCTTAGCCGCGCACGGATCTATCATTACTCCGCCCCTAAAAATCCACCTTGTCATCAAGGTGGTACATGAAGCTTCTGTCGGTACTACTCGTGGGAGTCGTCTTTCCCTCCGATCTCCTCATCCTCTACGCCATCATCATCATCATCTGCCTCTGCTATTAACACTCGCAGCTTGCGACCTGCACAGTGGTGTCCGGGGTTAAGCGCTCGTCGCATCTGAAACAGAGCCCTTTATGCCTCTTCTCTCTCATCTCGGCGTCGGTTCTCCTCCGGAATTGGCCTCCAGCTGGCGGTGTGCTGCTCTGCTCCTCAGTCTTCTCAGTAATCGCCTGATCTGTCCCAAAGGTGACCTTCTCCCCTCATGCTCCAGTTGTGTTACCCCGCTGCACCTATCCACTATACCCACTCCTAACTCTCATCTCCTCCGTCTGGACATCCTGGACCATCTGCGCCATCTCTATGACCTCTGAAAGCCTCATGGGCTTGTAAGGTATCACTGCGGCTCGAAGACTGGGCCTCAGCCCCTTCAGGAAGGTGCCCTCGAGTGACTCGTATGAAACGCCGTGTACTCTCCCTGCCAAAGTCTCGAATCTCTCAATGTACTCACGTACTGGTCCATCCTGCCTGAGGGCGTATAACTGCTCGTAAAGGTTTTCCAGACGGGGATCCCTGAACTTCTCCAGAATCAGATCCTTCAGCTCCTCCCAATCACGAATCTGATGTCTCCTCTCCTTCCACTGGTACCATCCCAAGGCTCTCCCCTCCATGCAAATGGATGCCGCCTCCAGCTTTTGTGCATCGATCATATGGTGCACTGCGAAGTATCTCTCTGCTGTGAACAACCAGGCATGCAGATCCTCTCCTGGAACAGTAGCATCTTCAGCTTCTGCACCTTGCAGTCTCCTCCAAAGTGCCCCTGATCGGCCCTCCCCTCAGTCCGGGGATTCGGACGGTAGTGCTGCCGCCTCTCATTCTGGGTCTCGTATTGTCTAGGTGACACTCCTCCGCGGTCCACATAGTCCCCTAGGTGACCTCCACGCCTACCCTCATAGTCGTCACAGCCTGCGTCATCTCAAAATTCAGCCACATAACCTCCCCCGCATCGTAGAACCCATGTCCCTCTCCGTGGTCAAATCCACCACCGAAATCACGCGTCGGGTCCTTCAAATAAAGCTGAAAACCCCTCTCGAACGGCTGCTGTCGCCCGCGCTGCTCGTCAGACACGTCGGGGGCCCGCCATGGCTCGAAAATAGGTCATCGGAAGGGCTGATGGGCCGCGGGACCTGGGCGATGCTGCCCAGAGCCCCCGCAGCCCTGTACCAGGTCCACAAGGGCCTGGCGGTGCACCTCCGGCCCTCCGCGGCCTAGGGAGGGCTCGCCGGGTGCCGTCAGGGGCCGGCATGGGTTTGCCGGCCCCTGGCGGTACTGAGAGGGGCCGCCGCCCCTTTGCCGATGTCCAGGGGCTCTGTGGGGAGCCCCTCTGCCTTGCGCCAATCTTGGAGGCGACGGCTAGGTTGGCCGGCCCCTTTCCTTACCTCTTCTATCCTTCGCCGCACCTCGCGATAATCCTCCCTTTCCGGCTCCTCGCTTTCATCTTCTTCAATTTCCTCCTCAAAAGGACGATCCGGGTCAAAAATCTCTTCTTTCTTCTTCCCCTTATCCAAAGGTGTCGCCTTTGATGTCGATTTAGGGTTTCCTTCTCCGTGGTTGATTACCGACCATTGGAGGATGAACTTCGCAAATTGTTCTTCGTGCCTTAATTGATTCGCCGCCAAAGTCTTGATGGAATCCGTCAACGACTTTATCGTCTCCTCGTTTTCTGCCAACGACCTTTTCACCCTTTTGATTTCACCATTGAATTTCTCCTCCAAGGTATCAAATTTGTCCTTCGATCTCGTCGTCGGCGCCGCCATGGATCGTCACATGCTCTGATACCAAATTGATAGGATCCGAAAGCAAATCTGAAATTATATTAATAAAACAGCGAATAAAAGATAAATTTGGCTACAATTGATAGGTGTAACCTCCCTCCCAAGACGCCGTTAAGCGAGGACGTCCGCACTCTCCAGATCTACCTAAGAACTCTCGTAGAATTCTCTCAAAATATCAATAATCAAGCATCCCCTAAATGACGGCTAGACCTAGTTTAAATAAGAAAATAAGAAAACCCTACTTGTAGTGCATAAAGCAATTTCCCCGACTAGTTGTGTGCAAAGTAATTTCCTCCCCTCCTTAGCCGCGCACGGATCTATCATGTCGGCGGCATGGTCTTCAAGTTAGAGAGCTTGCAACAAGGAGAAATAAGGCTTTGTTTTGTTTTAAATTTTTAAGTGTGTTGCATCTTCATGTCGGAAAGCCTTCAAACGAGGGGGGAAAAGGTTTCATTTACTACGCTAAGTGTTGTAGTAAAATCACACGTCTTGATAAACATGTTACATTTATTTACAAGTTGGCCATTCTTTTTAAAACCTTTTAAAAGAGAGGGGATGGCAAACTTGTAAATAAATGTAAACTGTTTATACAAGTGTGTAATTTGACTGCATCAATATAGGTGGCTGACATTTCGTTGCTATTCACCTTATGCATTTTGCTAAACAATTTTTATTTATTTGCATGTTTTCCATTATCTTATAGAAATTTAGGATGGGAGTGTAAATCTTGTAAAAAAATTGTGATATATTTAGCAAAATGTGTAATGTAATAGAAAAATTCTTCTAAATTCAAGAAAATATGTATTGATGATATAGTATTTGATAGGCTTTTAAGTATTTGAAACTACCGATACGGACGAAACTAAACTGAACTCCGAAACCACCGAAACCTGATCAAAACCTAAAATTCCCGGAAGACCGAAAGCTAAATTGAAACTGAGACCTCTAACCTTGCTCTAGAGAAACCCAAGTTCTGCATTTATCTACGAGTGAAAAAATTTATTTTACTGTAAAACAGCTAATTTCTAACAACCCGATTCCTAAGCAAATAATATGAAAATCATAAAATATTTGATGGATTTATGTTTAAAGACAAGTAGAACAGTATTGAACAAAAAAAAGAGTAGATTTTTTGGTCACCGTCGGAATAGATTTTCTTATATGGTAGCTAATACTCCATCGCTCTACTCATTATCGTGAAAAACATTGATTTGATATGCTTATAATACAACAATGACGTGCAACAACCTTTTCCCAATCATCTTCATACACAATGCACAGCCCGTATGCCATAAATGATCATGTTATACTAAACTTTCTTTATGTGAAGGACCCCACTAATTTTTTAACCCAATACCAATGCAACATAGCCATCTGAAATGTATCATCCAAAATAGGTGACACTAGATGAAGATCCACATGCAGACTGCTTATATAAGACTATCTAACATAAAAGATTTGACATCATAAAGGTAATGTTGCACAGAGAGGGCCATGCTGACATGCACCCCACACGCCAACACATGGAAAATTCTAAGTTATACATGACAAGTGTGTCCAGCACACATGTCCTAGCATGTCCGATAAAACATACCTTACTACAGGAGTGTCCGTGCTACATATATTACATGTATTTTCAGAAACCACTCATCAACCTGTTTACACAAGTTAACTCGAAAAAGGTAGTGATTTTGTCAGATAGTTTAAGAACCTCTGCAGCAACAATAACGTGAGACAATCTATGCTTCTTCTAAGTTCTAACACTCTCATAAAACTAAGACTGATGGAATTCTCTCTCATCAAGTGCTAGCGAATCTTCTTTATCTCACCTTGATGGCACAAAATTTATACTTGGCTAGCTTTGGTAACACATGTATATATGTTGTTACGGCCATCACACTGGTATTCTATTGTCTAATAGAACAGAAAAATCATTTGCCTTCTTATGTTAAGTAACTTAATGTCTGCACGTGTTCAATGTTGCAACAAATGACCCAAAGTCAAGAATATCTTCAAGCCTAAAAAGAAAACTTTAAAAGGGAAATGGCCTTAACAATGACAAAAATAACTTCCAAAACATGAAATTAATTTTCATTAAGAATTGCAGCTGTAGATTTGTAGCACACTGCTTTACCTCTTTTAATGATGGAATGATCATCAATGATAACACAGGAGAAGCTGATGCTGCAGAAGTGCGAGCACTGCCTTCACTATCACTTGATTGGCGTGATCCATGTGCTACTTTCTGTGCATCGAAGTTCTCTGCGGAATCTCTAGAGTTAACAGAAAACACGAACATTTAAGAGAAGAAAATCCACCCCTAAAGAACAAAGAGATAAAATGTAGCCATCATTTTCAGCAAAATTCATACCTAGATGACCTGTTGTTACTAGTTCTTTCCGCTGCTTTATTTTCCACATCTTTAGTATGTTTTCCCAGTGGCTTTTCCCGTGCATTTCCCTTTCTCAATCCCCCTTGTAATGCAGCCCTAGCCTGAAAAGGTAATTATCATTTGCATGAACTAGCATTTTAAAAGTGCACGCGCTAATACATGAACATGCATACATATGTGCGCGTGCATTGACACATGCACATGTTAAAAAATTCAGATGTGAACAAACACATGCCAATCACACTAAACAACACTTGGCATGTGTGCATGTACAGAAGCAGTTAAGGACACGTGTTCACACACACCTCTGCAAGGTTTGTTGCACTATCTTCAAGTGAGGTGGCACTTGAGGCTTTTTCTTGCATCCCCAATCTAGATTTCGAAGAGCGTGCAGTATCAGATTCATCATGCTGGTTGCGGACAACTACTGTGCTACCAATAGATGCATCTTCAGAAGAAGAAAATCTGCTGACATGCTAATAAGTACATGTTGAAATAGTTTGTTAATTTCTAGTTTGATACACAATCCAACAGAATCATCTAAAAATAAAGTTCTACCTTACTACTTTGATTGCTGATTGATGTATGCATCTGAGTTTCTCCAGGAGATCGCACAACAACAGTTCCCGATCCACTCACTGATAGATGATCCTGGAATTTAAGCACATCTGCTATAGTCAAAATGATAATATAAACAGTTCTTTAGAAATCCAAAGAAAGGGAAACCTACGTCATCTTCAGATCGTTCCAGTCTCTTATTCTCCAATTCACTTTGTGCATCTTTGGGTAGTGCATTTCCAGAAGTCGATGCTTCTAATGCACTAACTGATGGGGGCATCCACTGGTTTTCTCTCTCTGAGAGTTTTCTTGTCATATTAGAGTTATATGTTCCATCTGACTTTTTGTCTCTACCCGCAACTTGAGGTGGCTTTACAGCACTACGTACGGTTCCCGTGCCATGTGCTGCACGAACAGTTCCTGTGCCCTGAGCTGCACGAACAGTTCCTGTGCCCTGTGCTGCGCGAACAGTTCCTGTGCCCTGTGCTTCATCCATGTTTGAGTCCCAACCAAGATTCCTCGAGACCCTTCCTTGACTATATTGAAGCAAAGTGGATCAGTTAAAGAAGAAATTGTGAACAATTAATGTTCACACACACACACACCTGGACAGCACTGTTCCATCTCTGGAGGCTCTGATGGTTCCAGACCCCTCAATAGGTGAGCCAGGACCATTTCTCACTTCCATTTCTTCCTTAATGTAGACTTTCGGACGATCTCTGTGATACAAAGAAATTTATCTCATAAAGGACAACACAAAAGAAAAAAATCTAAGCAGTTTCATGCAAATCAGTGAACAGAAATGGAATTATGTGGTAATGTAAAAGATTTTTTTACCTTATTCTCTCCATAAGTCTAGCACTTTTTCTGGCGTTTCTAATAAAACGATGTCTGAGTAATTCCTTCGCACTTGGTCTCTGAAAACGTTTAACAACCACAATTAAAAAATTAGCCAATCAAGACATCCTTTTTTAACATATGTTTGTGGTTTACATGTTTATAAGCCAATCAATGATTAACACATGTCGCATGTCTAGCAACATTGACCACTACATCCTAAATATCATAATTCCCCCAAACCATAACTGCTGGGCCCTACACACAGAAATATGTCCGCATACATATCGGGCACTTGCAAATGTGTAAAATTGTTCAGCTTTAAAGTGTATATAGAGTATGGTATTCTCCCTTAAAACTAATGGTTTCATAGGTCATTTCATATGTGAAAAAACAAGCCACATATACATATTCCACAAGACACATAAATATAGAGGTGGATTAGGATACACTCAATGGAATACAATGTCTCTCATATCACCCAACATTTAAAAAATGTCAACCCAAACTGAGAATCCATTCATAACTCCATTGGATGTAACCTAACATGTAAATGATTCATATGATTTTGATGATGTTACATATCCATCAAGTGGCAAAAAATAATCAATTTACAGGAACTATGAGACGTGGCCTTGTCACCACTTTTTGCATGGGTAATACACTTCTTGCTTCTTTTAACTAAAATCTAAGATGTAACCAAACAGCATTGTTTTAAGTTTCGTTTCCTGCAAGCTTGCAAAAGTAATTTTTGTAAACAATCGTCGATCCCTGAGATCACTCCGTAATACAGGACACGCTCCTAAGCATGTTTTTTCAATTCAACAAGAATAAATAATAAGTTTGAAAGTCAATTATCTATAAAACATTTTTCATATACATAACTAGCACTTATCAAGAGGTTATAGATTTCTAAAACCAAAGAATAAGCTAGGCATGGAGTTGCAGAAGAAACCAATTCAAAGCATATGATATGAAACCAAGATCATGTCCCATCTACACATACACAAGTCATAACCCGTGAACATAGGTCACGGGGAATTCAAAGTATCCCCAGTGAACATAGGTCACGGGGAATTCAAAGTAATCCCCGCAAAATTTCAATCCATTCAAAATCGCTCCCAAAAAAAGTTTGCAGTCACCTTCAAAATATTCTGTCCAACAAAAAATTTTAACGTTCAAACTAAAATTTAGTTCCCCCTAAGTTTAGTTCTCAGTGAACATAGGTCGCGGGGAATTCAAAGTAATCCCCCCGCAAAATTTCAATCCATTCAAAATCGCTCCCAAAAAAAGTTTGCAGCCTCTTTAAAATCCCCTCAAAAAAATTGCAGTCACCTTCAAAATATTCTGCCCAACAAAAAATTTTAAAGTTCAAACTAAAATTTAGTTCCCCCTAAAGTTTAGTTCTCTCCAAAGTTAGTTCATGCTAAAGTTTAGTTCCCTCTAAATGTAGTTCTCCCAAAATTTAAAATTTTAGTTCCCTCCACATTTAGTTCCACCCAAAATTTTAAATTAAAATTTGGTTCCTCCAAGAGAATTTAGTTCCCTCTAAAAATTTTAGTTTTCCTAAAATTTAGCTCCATCCAGGTTTAGTCCTCCCAAAAATTTAAATTTTATTTTCCCACAATTTAATTCCCTCTAGATTTAGTTCTCCCAAAATTTTGGGTTTCCCCCAAAAGTTTCATAAACACTAAACCTAACTATTGATTCCTTAAGATTAAATCGCAAGAGGCCTTCTACCCATCTTTTTGTCCTAGACAGCAACCTCATTTTAAAACATTTCTCAATTGTATTATACAAATGGGAAAAATAACCAGTGGACGAGCACATATAAGTTACCGGTGCACACCCACAAAAAAAGGAGGGAATTCCTTTTTTGAAATTTTTAAAAGATTGGTATACACATTATGGATGAACACATCAAAAATCAAGTCAAATCCAATGTCATTTGACCCTTAATCTAACTGTAGCAAATTCAACAGTTGAAAAATAAAACTTTTTACGAGTGGATCGAAGGACAAATACCCTTCGGGTTCACCCATATTTGAGATTTTGATATTTTAGAATGTGTACAACAATCTTTAAAAAATTCAAAACATACGGGATAACCCATTTTTAGGGCATGCACAGGTAACTTACATGTGCACGTTTATAGGTACATATTGTTGTATAAATATATATAGTGAATAATGGGTATAAGCTACCCAAGGAGGACATTTCCTCCTTGGGGCATCAAACCCCCAACTCTACTATTTTTTTCCTTCAATCCGAACCGTTCATTTTGATTTTCATGTTCTAAAACCTCAAATCACCAATTTTCAAATAAACCAAAGAGCTTTATTCGTTCATCCATCTGTCGTAAGTTTTAACGTTTTGTCATAACAAAATTTTTTGCAACGGTTAGATGAACGATAAAACCCTTTAGGATTCATCCCAAAATTGATAGTTTAGAATTTTGGCACATGAATAAGAAACTGAACAGATCTGATCATCGAAAAAAAGGAAGTAATGGGGGTTGCGTAAGCTAGCCAAGGAGGAAATTTTCTCTTTGACTAGCCGACGCACATATTTGCTAATATAAGGTGGTTAATTTCATGTGTTGTCAGCGTTAAAAACAAAAAAAATAATTTTTTTTCTAAATTATTGTACTCGTTCTGAAATTCCAAAACCCTAAATGTAGGTGAACCCTAAGGGTATTTGACCTTTGAGCCACTCATTGCAAAAGGTCTATTGCTCTGAAACCGTTAAATTTGTAACTGATAGGTTAAATGTCGAATAACATTGGATTCACTTCATTTTTGGTATAGTGATCATTCGTGATGTGTCAAAAAATTTCAAAAAAAGAAAAATATGGCACGCTGACAACACATATACATTTTCTTTTATATACACAAGTTGAATTTTTTTTATTTTATTGTACACATCATGAATAATCATCACACCAAAAATTAAGTGAATTCAACGCAATTTGACCATCAATCTATACGTTGCAAATTTAACGGTTTGAGAGGAATAGAACTTTTTACAACATGTGGATCGAATGTCAAATATCCCTATGGTTCACCTATATTTGGGGTTTTGAAAATTAAAAATGTGTACAACAATCCTTAAAAAATTTGAAATTTTTTATTTCCATAAGTTGTCGGTGTAGGAAGTCTGACAGCACATATTCATAGTACTATATGTATATGTATGTATATAATTATATGTATATATAAGTTGCCATAACTCATGTATTTGGCTAATATTCTATCTGATATTGATGTCTTCTACGCAAGGTTAGAGGTCTTGGTTTCTGTTTCTGTATCGGTCTTCCGGGATTTTTAGGTTTCGTTTAGCATTTTCTTGTTTCGGTGGTCTTGGTTTCGGTCAGGTTATCTAATAAGTTCATACTTAACATAATAGGTAGTCCTTATTTACTCTAAATTTACTGCATTTTAGATAAATGAGTTCATATTTACTGCTATTCACATCTCGCATTTTCCTAATCATACTCAGACAAATAGAATGGCAAACCTGTAAATAAAATTCAACATGTTTAGCAAAATGTAGAGCGCGAATAGCAAAGTAGTACTTTTGTCAAATTACACATTTTGATAAACACTTCACATTTATTTACAAGTTTGCCATTCACTTTGATTAAACAATTTAAAAGAAAATGACAAAGTTGTAAATAAATGTAAAAGGTCTAGTAATAGTGTACTTTGACTAGCAGCACTTGGCAATTTGGGTACTTGAGTTCAGACTATCAGAGGAAAAAGGGTGGAGTCTTGAGAATGAGAACGAGGGATGTCCTAAAAATTAAGGTTTGTCGTCTTCTGCTCACATCTCTTTAAATCAATGGCCGGTGATTCTCTCCACTCACAATTTCTCATTGTCTCTTTCTTTTTTCTCTCTTTTCTATTTTTAAAGAGATGATGAGGATTGTCAATAAGCTAAGAATCATTCTCTCCTCTTTTTTAAGAGGTGATGATGATGATGTCAATAAGCTAAGAATCAGGTAATTCTGTAACATTATCAAACGAATGGCTTGGAGGCAACGGTTCATTCTCCATTGAGAGGGCGACGGTTCATTTCTGGAGACATCAGCGGGAGGTGACGGGATCTACCTCCAAGTATGTTCCTCTCTCTCTTCTTCATTTTCTTCTTCCTCTTCTTTTTTTCTTTTTTAAAATTGATGTGTTGTATGTTGATTTTTTTTCAATTTTTTCTTTTTGTTTTTATTGGTTTTGGCCGCAACGTTGTCGTTCCGGTCGAAACCGAAACTTTCCCTCAATTTCATCTCGGTATGCTTCGAAACCGAGAGGAAACGCCCAATACCAAAGGGTATCGGGTGAAACCTATAACCATGCTTCTACGTGCTGCTCGAGTATTTAAACCAAAAAACTGTCTAAAATCGACATCTAGAGCACGTGTGCCTCCTAGGATTACATTGCATCTCAAAGCTGAACATTTTCTGCAATCTCTTCTACAACTTTGTGGTGATCTGGATTGATGCAATAAGCCAGACTGAACCAATCCATTATGAAGAAAAGGCACCACAAACCAATTAATATTGCAACTATATTACCAACCCATCTTGGAAATGCTTTGATTGACCTGAGATGGATGTGAAGCATGCAACAGTTGGATAGTCTTTTCGTAGTACCATGTAAACTAGGACTTGGCAAAAGAAACTCCCATGTTGCGCTGCAAAATACATATGCAAATATACAATACATTGTATAGATTTCATTACTTTTTATATGGTACAGTCCTGCTCTAAAGACCATGAAACTTATAATTCTGTCTATAACCAGCATTTATGTTGCAAGATGCTTCTATTAAGGGGTTCTGCCCCTGCGTATCTGATACTTGGATACTCTGATACTTGATGGATACTTATGAAAGATACTTCTATTAAGGAGTTCTGCCCCTGCGTATCTAATACTTAGTCTGATACTTGTTGGATACTTATGAAATTGTCTATACGTTCTTTAATGCATACAAAATTTATAAATTGTATATACGTATCAAAATTGATTCTAAAACTAGGACGCTGAAGATTCTAACACATGAACAATGGTTTCACAATTCTATCTGACTTGCACGTACATTTATAATTTTTGCCCACTTTCTTAACATAAAATTACAAGTGTTTAGCTAACCATTGATGTATATAACTTCAAATCATATCATAATACCAAAGTTATTATGTTCCTTAAGCGTTACAATTCTGTAAGTTTATGTAATATAAAAACTAAAAAGATTAATTTGAAGTCGATACAAAATTTTATTTCCCCAGACTCTATGATGTACTCTTATCCTGAACTGTAATACCTTGTTTTCACATATACGGCATATTGTACCACGTTATTTTGATTGTATTTTGTCCGCGTACATTTTCATGTATTTTGGAGATTTCTTCCATAATTTTTAAAACTTATAATAATGTAGAAATCTATTTTTAAATATTTTAAATCATACTTAGATAACATAAAGTTGTTGTATTTAATGGTATACATGGTATATGTATATGGGTAATAGTATTAGTGGATGCATTTTCTTTATCCAAAATTAGAAATCCTAATTTCTATATGCATGCCACCTAACCCTTGATGTGTCAGTTAAGGGCATGTTCTTTTGGTTGAAAATGGTTTTGTGGAAAGTTGAGGGGTTGTGGAATCTTGATCTGAGGAAAGTAGAGTTTTATGTTTTTTTGGAAAGTGTGTTGAAAAGTTGTTTTGAGAAAGTTGTGTGTGTCCCACACAACTTTTTTGTTTTTTTTAAAATGTTGTTTGGAAGGTTGGAGAAGCAGCGAATGCTGAAGAAGCATTACAAATGTTAGTGGAAAATAAATTATTTAAAAAACCAAAATAAATGCTTATCCCTCCCTCCACGTGTAATTGCTGTGAGGAGTGAACTGTGAACCCACGTGATTACGGTTCACTCCTCACCGAATGCGACAAGGTTTGCACGCGATTGCTATTGGCTTCTCATCGAATGGGACAAAAAGAGAAATGAAAAAAAAATTTAAAATATTCCTCCGCACTACTCTGATTGGCTGGCAAGGGAAGAGAGCGAAGAGGTGGGACCCGCAACCAAGAATCCCAGGCGTAATCCCCAGATTTTACGTGGATTCTGGGTTTGAGAATTCATCTGCCACCTCAGCACCAATGTAGGTAAAATTTCTCAAAAAACTTTCAACAAAAAGAACAGAACATATAGAAAGTGACACAAGAAAGTTGTGATTAGTGCCTTGAACAGTGGACGAATAGTGTAATTTTTGCACTTTCTTGACCATTCTCAAGAAAAAGAACAGGCCCTAATTAGCCCACTTTCATTCACAATATGCCACCTAACTAGACACTTATCACTTGGAGGGGATTAACCATTGTGATAAGGATGGATGAAGGATTAAAAGAAAAAAAGAAAAAGGAGAGCAAAAAGGAAAAGAAAAGAGAAAATACAATTTCTTCATCTCCCTCTCCTCATCCCTCCTTCACGGCCGGCCACCACCAAGACCACCACCTCATCCTCCCTTGTTCATCCTAGGCCGAACCACCAAGAACTCCTCCTCCTCCTCCCTTGCTCCACTAAGGTCGAACCAATACACCCCCACTCTCCTCCTCCTATTGACCCCAATTGCCATCAACACAACCTCCCTCCTCTTGATACAAGTTGGAGCTTGAAGAATGACTCTTGGAGAAGGAGCTCTTGGAGGAAGAGAGCTAGACTTGGGAGAAGGAGCTTCATCAAGGTAGGATCTAGCAACTTTAGCTAGGATGTCATTCTTAGGATTGTTATGGTGGACGTAGTCATAATATGTTAATTAGGCCATGGGAAATAATGATTCATGTTATAGTAATTATGTTATGGAGATTAATGTTCTTGCTAAAATTAGTGTATTGACATGCTAATGACCATGTCAGTATGAATATGTCAATGTCCGTGCCAATATGCTAAGTTGTACATAGGGAGATGTAATACATGTCAAATTATATGTTACGTTAGAGTGCTTGCCATGCTACAAGTTGTACTAAGTATAATTGCCATGTTACATAATGTTTTAGTATGTTTATAGTTATATGTGGTAAGATGTAGTCCCTTACCATGCCAATATGCAAATGTACATAGGAAAATGTTCTAATGTCCATGTTAACATGCTAGATTATGTACATGTTGGTATGTTAATGTTAATGCAATATAGATCATGTAAATGTTAATATTAGTTCCATGTTAATGTTAAGCTCAATGTCAATGTTAATGTTAATATTAGTCCCATATTAAAATGCACATGCTCATGAATATGTTGGCTCATGGTAGTGTTAATATTCATGTTAGCTAATGTGTTAGTATGCCATGTTAATGTTAATGTTAGTATTAGTTCCATGTCAATGTTAAGCTTAAAGTATGTCCATGCCAATATGCTAACGTCCATGCTACTATGCTAAAAGCACATGCTAATATGAAAATGCTCTAAAGTTTATGTTAACATGCTAAGCTATGTCCAAGCTTTATCTTAGTTGTCATGCCAGTTGCTATGTTTATATTGATATTCCATGACTATGGCTATTTCATGTTAGTCCTCATGTAAATGGTCATGCTCTATGTTCCATGTCATGTATGTGTTATATTTCTAGATTCCATGTTAAATAACCATGTTAGTTTCATGTTAACGTACACATGCGATGTTTCATGTGAATGGCAAAGTTCTATGTCTCATGTTATGTTAATCCAATGTTGTTATATTTGGATGCAATGTTAGTAGCCTAATCAGGGCATTGATGTACTAATGGTAGTAATGAAATATCGTGATGTGATGTTCGTTCATGAGATTTATAATATGATGATGGCACACGACGTGATGTGATAGAAGGTGTCGTCTTTCATTTTATGTTTAGATGCGAGGTAATTGGGTACACTCAGTGTTTGGGGGGGTGCATGAGCGACGAGACCATCATGTTGTACATACCTCTCCAAGAGTTTGAGACTTGGAGTATGCGTTGAATCCCAAGAAGGGATGTGTTTGCATACCACTTCAGGTGGCGTTCTACTCCCGCAAGGAGTATGTTATTGGATTACATATCACTTCAAGTGAAGTTCTCCACCCGCAGGGATGGTGTTCTGGTTGCATACCACTTCAGGTGGCGTTCTCCTCCTGTAAGGGGAAGGATGTTAGTTATCAGGATGGATGGTTCTCGCTGCACATCACATTCTCTGACAAGGAGTTTGTACGATCAACTAAGATTGCTTTTCGTTACTATGATAGATTCATGTGTTAACCCTAGGCACCGTCTAGACGATGTCATGGATTTGACATCGATAGAGTTGCTAGGACACTCTTGTAGGGAAACATTTACTTTTATGCCCTTATCTTTGTCATTGTTCTTAGCTGCAGATTTATTTCAGTATATCTTATGTGTTACCTTCTACCCGAGTTTTCAAATTATAACCATAACAAATAATTAATTGTGGAAATGTTGATCTAATAATTCCCCTTTTATAAAATTTAGTCATTCATTTATTTTCTGTCTAAATTTCCTCATGTGTACATTTCTGTAGTGTTTTCTTTTATGGACCATGCTTGTCTTATTCCTGCTTTAAATTTTGGAATTAATTAGACTACCATTTACTATCATGTGTTGCCTGACCTTTAGCTAGATAGGACAGTTCTAGGGATGGCATACCGATCTAGGGCTGTTAGTTCCTATTAAGCACGTATTGACGTGTCCATTCCCCTTTTTTCCGGGTCTAGAGACTGGTACTGTAGAGCAAGTCCATGTCCAGGAGACTACCCAGAACTTCGAGCTGGAGGTGGAGCCCTCTGTGGCCGATTTCATGAAGCTGGCTACACAGGGGTAGAATAGGGGGTGAGTTGTATTTTGGTGTGTGGACACAATTTTGTGAGTTTGGGGATCTTCTTGTTGTATCCCCTTTTGTACATTGTGCAATCACCGCATGTACTTTTGTATCCTTCAGACTTTATATATATATATATGAGAGAGAATAATAAGTATCATATGATATGTGAGGCAGCTCCTCATATACAAGACACAAAAAGTGGGATGGTACAAGCCCATGTGGGCATGTACTTGTTGTACCACCCCACTTTTTATGTCTTGGTATATGAGGAGATGTCGCACATGTTATATGATACCCATTATTCTATATATATATATATATTGACTCTGTGATGTGATTGAGGATTTATCTGTGTTGGAGCATTTACAGTAATACTTTTATTTGTTGTCTGTACTATTCTAGCATTCGCAGTGGCATGTGGAATTTTATCTGTATATCACCATTTACGATGGGTGGTATTTAGAGTCAATGGGCCAAACCCTTGGGTCTAAATACTGTCGCGGGTCTTGTCATCTCCGCTCTCCACAAAAAACCTTGGGAAGTTTTGTATTTCCGGGTATTTTGGAGAACGGTGTGTGACATGAACTCTCAAGATTTGTCATACCCTTATACACATGTAAAATATGCATCCCTACCAACCATGTAAAATATGCATCCCTACCAACCAATCCGACTATAATGGCCTGAAATTCTCATGTTGTGCAATTATAAATTTTAGAATTTTGATAGGAATCGGATCGAGAATTTTTATTTTTAGTTTTAATTTTTATTTTGAGTTTTAAAATTCTAATTATTTTAAAGTCTTTTGTTTATTTTAAGAGTTTAAGTATTTTTGGATGAGTTTAGTACCACATCATATGTAAGAGTTTGTAAGCCTATAATAAAGACCTTAACTTGTTTTATTTGGAACCAATGAATCAATGAAATAAGAAATTTTCTCAAAAACATGTGAAAGATTCTCATTCCTTGGAGCGAATACTTGGAATCATTGGTGCGAGCTAAGAAGCCCAATTTGTCTCGTTTTTTCCCAAATTTTCTAATTCTTTCCCAAATCCTCCACTACAATACAAAAATCCCACCACGTCTCAAATTTCTTCTGCAATTTTTTAATTTTTCCCTTTTCATTTTCTTCTTTCTTCTTTTCTCAATCTTTCCTTTATCTTTTTTCTTTCTTCCTTCCTTTTCTTTGCAAAGCCCAGCCAAGCACACGTTTTCTTTCTTCCCTTTTCTTTTTCGTTTTATTTCTTCCCTCCACAGCCCACTCTGTCTCTCACTTTTTCTTTATTTCTCCAAACCCAACTCTAAAGCCCATCACGCCAGCCCAATCCATCACACCCTCACTTACATGTTGAACATGTCAAGCCCAACTGATATTATTTTATGCACATGACATGTTGAACTTGATTATTAAATGACACCTTATCAGTGGCATACACTCCTGAAAATTACTAGAATCATGATACATAACTGGACTTAAATCACATAGCACACTAACCATATTAGCTAGTTTTAATGTGACCCTTCGACTTGTGTAGAGACCTTATTTCATGATACGCGTTTGACCAAACATATACTGGTACCTTAAAACATCTCCTGAATGGCACCATTTAAACGCTGAGAGATATACACCTTAAACAACACTTGACACTTCAAACTCACTGAGTTTTGTGGTAAATCAAATTAGAGTGCGGTAGCGCCTAGAGCCATACTTTTGATTACATGACCGTTTGGCACTACGAGTACTTGATAATACAGTTTGGCATAATTCATAAAACTGCATTCAGAACCAAGTATGGGCACTATAAGAACTTGGTAATACCGTTTTGCATGACCAATGTGTCGGCGGTATTCATGAGCTTCATCAACCAAGTATTCTACGAATATATATGGATTCGTTGTGGTTTACATCGATGACATTCTGGCATATTCAAAGAACTCTCAGGATCATGATGAACATTTGAGGAAGGTCCTGAAGACTTTGAGGCGACGCTAGTTGTTTGCCAAATTCGGCAAATGTGAATTCTGGATGAACACGGTGGCTTTCTTGGGCCACGTGATGTCTGGAGAATGGATTTTTATAGATCATGAGAAGGTAGCAGTTGTTCAAAACTAAACAGTTCCTCTGTTTGTGACTGAAATTCGAATCTTCTTGGGACTATCTAGCTATTACCGAAAGTTTATCCAAGACTTTTCAAAAAAGGATGCAGTGTTTGTATTGGTCTAAAGCATGTGATAATGTTTTCCAGGATTTTCACGAGAAGGTTGATATCAACACCAATTTTGATTATTTCAGACCGGACGAGACGATTCGAAGTGTTTTGTGATGCGTCCGACAAAGGACCCAATTGATATCAACACCAATTTTGATTATTTCAGACCGGACGAGAGGATTCGAAGTGTTTTGTGATGCGTCCGACAAAGGACTTGGGTGTATGCTACATGAACACGGCCAAGTCGTAGCATACCCCTCCAGGGTAGCTAAAGATACATGGAAAGAACTACACCACTCATGATCTTGAGTTGGCGGCGGTTATCTTTTCTTTGAAGATTTGGAGACATTTCTTATTGGTTGAGTAAGTGAAGGTATTTACAGACTTTGTGGAAAGTCTGAAATATCTCTTCATTCAAAAGGAGCTCAGCATGCGTTGAGCATATGGCAGATTGCGATATTGACCTTCATATCACTTGTGAATTCAATGTTGTACCAGATGCACTGGGTCGTCTTCCAGCGGTGATAACCCTTACGACTTAGTCAAGGCTGCATCAAGAGATCATAGAGATGGAGATAGATGTGATCTTGCCTGGAGTGACTGTATCACTAATAAGCATGCAAATTCAATCAACTCTGGTGAATAGGATCAAGGCTTCTCAGACCGGAGATGAGAAGTTGCAGAAGATTAGAGACTTGGTGATGACATATCAGAGAACAGAGTTCATGATTCATGAAGACGGGTCTTTGCGGTATAGCAGCATGATATATGTGCTGTCTGGAGATGTTAGAGAAGAACCGTTGAAGGATGAAAATGACAGCACATTACGATAAATTTTGTGACTGGACTACCTAGAAGTACGAAGTAGAATGACGTTGTTTGGACAATCGTGGATCGGTTGACCAAGTCGACGTGTACTTTATTCCCTTCAGAGTGGGCCAGTCGACAGAAGTGCTTGCTAGGACATACATTGAGGAGATTGTGAGGCTGCACGGTGTTCTTGTGAGCATTATTCCAGACAAGAACACTCGATTCACATCTCATTTCTGGAAGACTGCAAGAGAATTTAGGCAATCACTTGAGGTTTAGTATGGCCTATCATCCTTAGACAGAGAACCGGTCAGACCGAACTATTCAGATACTAAAGGTCATGGTGTGTGCTTGTATACTAAGCTTCAAGGGATCGTAGGAAGATCACCTGCACCTCGTAGAATTTGCATACAACAATAATCAAGTTAGAATTGATATGGCATTATTTGCAGCACTGTATGGAAGAAAGTGTCGTTCATCCCTAAGTTGGGATGACGTGGGTGTCTGAGAGTTGATTGGACCAGAAATGATTATAGAAGCTATGTATGTATTGCACACCATCGGAGAGAAGCTTCAGTTGGCTCAGGACAGATACAAACATTAAGGGGATACAAAGCACATACACTTGGAGTTTCAGCCTCGTAACCATGTCTTCTTGAACATCTCCCCCAACAGATGCATGATTTGATTTGATCGGAGAGAAACTCGGTCCCCATTACAATGGGCCTTTTTAATATACTAAAGAGAGTGGGAGAAGTGCAATACAGACTTGCGTTGTCTTCACCCTTAGAAGAAGAGCATAATGTATTTCACATATCCAAGCTGCGAAGATATATGAAGACCCCGCTCATATGGTTGATCATCCTGAGATCATTGTGCGGTCTGGCTTGACCTATGAGCAACAGCTGGTGCAGATCATCGACATTCAACACAAGGCCCTCTGTAACAAGACAATCAACCTAGTGAATGTGATGTGTCATCGAGACTAGCCTGGAGAATCTACATGAAAAAGAAAAGATAAGATGTGTAAGTGTTACCCTCACTTGCTTTATGTAACTTAGCTTTCAGTAATTGTGAGAACATAATTTTTTAAGAATGATGGGAAGTAAAGGTCTGAAAATTCTCATGTTGTGCAATTGCAAATTTTAGAATTTCTTCTCTAATTTTTTAATTTTTCTATTTCCCTTTTTTTCTTTATTCTTTTCTCTTTTTTGCCTTTATCTTGTTTCTTTCTTTCTTTTCTATGCAAAGCCCAGCCCAAGCCCACGTTTTCTTTCTTCCCTTTTCTTTTTAAGTTTCTTTCTTCTTCCCTCCTCGGCCCACTCTCTTTTTCTTTATCTCCCAAGCCCAACCCTAAAGCCCATCACCCCGGCCCAATCAATCACCCCCTCACTTACCCAAGCCCGATCTCTCTCCCTCCATCTTGAAGACTCTCGACGCTGCCTCCTTTCCATCGTCGCTCGATCCGAACCCTCGACAGCCCACCGAGCTCTCTTTTCCCCTCTCCACCTCAGCTAACAGCCCACGCTCGAGAAACACAAAAATCACAAGACCTCGTTGCCGCCTTTGTCGAATTCCCTCACACTTGAGTATTTCGGCATCGTTCTCTAAGCGATTCACCCTCTGCAGGTCATCATCCCTCTCAATCTCTCTCGTCACCTCAAATTTACGTTTTTTCTACGGTCGGTGCTCGCCGCCGTCATGTCAAATCAATTACACCTTTTACACCCACGCATGATCTACACCCCATACAGCTCCCGAGCTCTTCTATTTAAGGATTTAACTGTTGATTTTAAAGGGATACTTGCAAAAATTATCTCTCTTCTTTCAAACTATTTTCGATTTGTTGATTGTTGAATTTTGGGTGATTTGTTGATTGTTGAATTTTGGGTGGAGGCTGGGTTTTCTTCTCGAATTTCCTTTTCTAGCTAGAGTGCACGATGCTTGGTAAATCATTTTAATTCTTGATTTTACTGTTAAAATTCATGGTTTGCTTGCAATGATGAATTCTGAGCTTGGCTTGGGTGTTTTTGGGGCTTGGCGAAGACCCTTGCCACGGCCCCTCGCCGCCGTTGCGATTACTCCTTGGTTTGTGTTGGCTGACCAGGGCTTCTTTTGGGCTCCTTACCCTCTGTCTGAGTTCCCTTGGGCTCTGCCACCTGTTGTGACTTCCATTGGGGCTCTACCTCTGCTGTGACCTCTGTTTGGGGCCTTACCCCCAGTCGCATTTTTCTTTGGGCCCTAGCCCCCTGTCGTGACTTGTTCTGGGGGTTTTTCCTCTGTTGTGACCTCCCTTGGGCTTTGCCATCTACCATGCTCTTCTGTTGATGATGTTGGCCTCTGGTCGTGGGTGTTGGCGACAAGGTTGTAAAAAACGCTAGGCGCTAGGCGTTCGGATTGCTAGCGCCTAGCGCCCAGAGCATTAATCGGGGATTAATCGGGGATTAATCGGCCTAGGCGGATTTGCAGTTTTTAATTTTTTTATTTATTTTTATATAATATATTTATGTTTATATATAAATATAAATATATATATTATTTAAAATACATCAAATATCTAATACATACTAAATCAAATCCAGTTTACCTATTTTAGAGTATTTGTGTGCAACAAAATAAAATTTAAAAGATACTCTTGTGCAATTAAGCCATTTACCAAAAACGCCCAGGAACCGCCTAGGAACCGCCCAGGAACCGCCTAGGAACCGCCCAGAGCGCCCAGACACCGCCCAGAATGCTTAGGCGGCCGATTAATCCCAAAAACGCCCAGATTGACCGCCCAGGCCATAATCGGGGCGTTTACTGGCCGCCTAGCGCCTAGGCGGCCGCCCAGGCCGATTTTTAGAACACTACTTGGCGATGGATATGGGCTTGGTTGTTGGTCTTAGAGTTGGTTTGGTGTTAGTTTGTTGATGTTGGCCATAGTTTTTGGTTTGGCTTGGTGATTAGTGTTAGTGATTAGTGTTGGAGTTGGACTTGGGTATTGCCCTATTGTGTTGGACTTAGGCTTTGTCCTATTGGTGGTTGGACATCAGTTTATGATTGGCTTAATTTCATGCTTAAATTATACTGATATATTTGATGATCAAGTTGGCTGGTGACACAAAAAGCATGAACATATGGATTAGATCCGTATATGCAATCAATGATGAGACTTCTCTGAGATCAACACCGTTGTCCCTTCCATATTGTTATCCTCCATGTTTTAGACGGATATACCACTTACAACATGTCACACCACTTGTTGCATGATATTCATGTTTTAGACTGTTACACCACTTGTTGCATGCTATACTGAAATTCTCAAGACATCAAAAGTTAGTAATATGTTTGAATATGCTATGATGAAAACATGATTTTGGAACAAACTGTTATTATTTCCCGTTCATGACATGTTGGACTTGATTATTAAATGACACCTTATAAGTGGCATAAACTCCAGAAAACTGCTAGAATCATGAAATATGGATGGACTTAATTACATAGTACACCAACCATATTAGCGAGTTTTGATGTGACCCCTAGACTTGTTTAGAGGCCTTATTTCATGATACATGTTTGACCAAACAAATACTGGCACCTTAGAACTTCTCCTGAATTACACCATCTTAACACCGAGAGCTATACACCTTAAACAACACTTGGCACTTCAGACTCACTGGGTATTAGGATAAATCAAATTAGAGAGTGTGGGAGCACCTGGAGCCATACTTCTAATTACATGACCGCATCAGGTGTTCCGACATGTTCTCATCATGCATCCAATGTGACCCTACTAATATTGACGGACATAATTTTTGAGTCCATCTTGTCTTTGTTTTGGACTCAGAGCCCCTTCTATTTTTATGTGTGGACTCGGCCCAGGTGAGTGCCTCCGAAGTACACGGTGGATTCCTGGTTGCTTACTGTATTTTTCAATATGATTCACGGCCTAGGATTGCTGGAACAGCTAGAGCAACGATAGTATAACTCTAAACTATAAACTGGTTTGCATCTGTCTTTCATTACTTGTTTCTAGTTCTTGCTTTTAATTATGTTCATGTACCATGTTTAATTCCAAATTCTAAAATTACTGTTATTTATATCTGACTGCTGACTGCTCTTCTTTTGCTACACCGTCAGATGTTGAACCGAAACACAAGGAGGCCCCTGCATTTGAGGATTCTGACTTTGATGTGGAGAACATAAATTTCTGATTGTGAGGTTGGGAGCGCACCTCTGATGTATCTTTCTTTATGTATTTTGAGAGTATATAGTCGTATGTGTACTGTATCTGACTTTGTAATTCTCATGTATTAATGAGATTTCCATATAAGCATTTTGGTACATATCTGCCCGCGGCCTAAATTGTTTTCACTGGTTACTGCATGACCTACCATGTATTACGAAAATAGCTACGCCCCTAAAGAGCAGGGCGTGACATCGACATTAATCTTTACCATCAAAAGGGGTTTGGCACAGCATTTATAACGTTTTCCAAATATATATTGATTAGTAATTGCTTGTGTATTCATTAAGAGTCTTAAGACCATTATCCCAGGTATAGTCATTAATCGATTCTATGATAGACTTGGGATGCGGTGGCAACCAATGGCAGATCTGTAATTTCTTGTCACAAAGGCAAAATTGTAATTTAGGTTGTACAATGACAAATCTGTAATTTTAGGATGAAAACCCTAGGTCAGAGGTATTTTGATAATTTTGGGGTGGCAACTCATTCGAAGAATTTATTATAAATAAGGGGCGAGATAAGAAAGGGAAATAGGCTGAATTTGAGAAAAGAATTGAGAGATGGAAGAAATTATGAGTAGGATATTTAGATCTTGAGAGAGTTAGACATTTTCTCTCGAATGAGAGGTTATGGGAGCGGTCCTCCTCTTGAAAAAGGCCATCTATCTTGTATTTCCCTTTATTTCGTCAATAAAATATCATCTTTCTTCCCCGTATCCACTTTCTAGCCATAAAATCCCATCTTCCACCCTAAAAATCTCATCTTTCCCTCAAAATCTACTAAAAACCCTATTTTATCCCCAAAATCAGATTCGGGTTGTATCATTCTACAGATATTCATCTTTTCATATCATGCACCATGGTTTCTTAAGAAAGCATACAGCATGCAAGCAGCATCTACCTGCAAAATGCATTTCATGCTCTATACATGTAAACTATACTTGAGATAAGGGAAAGCCTCCAGTTTATGCTCATATTAACTTTTTACAAGACATCAAAGCACTCATAGTACAACCACCAGTGGCTTTGTAACAGAATCTGCTTCTAAAAAATCTTGGTATTTTTCATTTGTCATAAACAAACTTCGACGTATACCACAAGAATAATGAAAATGACCAGGAAAAATAAAGATTACCTCTGCAGGAACTTTCCTCAGACTTAATGAAACAAATTCTTTCATAGGTCGAGAAAAATGTTCATCCAGCTACATGAAATAACAAGAAAGTTTATTAGAAATGATGATGTCTGTGTTGACATCATTGCAAGAAACAAGACTTTGCAATAGCGACAGGTTACTGCTAGCAAACCTGGGGAGGATTTTCTCGTGGTATCATGAACAGAACTCTCATTGGATGAATATCTGCCAAAGGAGGTTCCCCTTTTGCCATTTCAATAGCAGTTATACCTAAAGACCATATATCTGCCTGCATCAGGAACAACCTCTCCATGAACGAAAATCACTAAAGATTAAACTAGGATTTAGGAATATACTAATTTACTCTGGGAAAAGATCATACCTTTTCATTGTATCCATCTGAATTCTGAATCACCTCTGGAGCCATCCAAAAGGGGGTTCCTACGAATGTCTGTATAAGTTCTAATAGATCAGTAAACAGGGCAAAGGTGATGGTCAACCGAAACTTTTTTAATCTGTGTTATGACATTTACACAGTCAATGCATGATATGGTTTAACAAGCTTTTTAATGTTTTTCTGTTTCATGTGAGGAAAGAATAACAAACTGTATACGATGGTAGGAATGATTATAGATGTATGGTAGTTTTAATAGGTCAGCAAGGAATATGTTTAAACTTAAAATATGGAAGCCACCAGTAAAAACATTTTTTGTCAGGTATAGTGAAGGTTTTCATTATTGTTGTGGTCCAAAACTACTCATATGAAAGAAAAAATTAATCACAAATAACGCAAAAGTAGACCATCAAGGAAAAGGCAATGCTAAATAGTGCTCACTCGTAGGAACTGCAAACTTATTAACAGTGACAGAGGCTATAGCAATTTATGGGTTGTGAACCATATGAAAAAATTCTGGAGGAATACCTTCCTCCTAGAAATTGTCTTTGTTAACTGAGCAGAAACTCCAAAGTCAGCAACCTAAAAGAGAAGCAGCAACAAGACAAATTATGAGGGTCGGGATAAAGATTGTAGTCCAATTTTAAGTTATAGTCTATCAATTAGCATTATACTTCTTAGAGAAAAGGATCACAAACCTTAACATCTCCATTCTCTGTCAACAAAATATTTGCAGCTGCCAAAGACCACGGAAAAGTCTCATCAGATGATGCATTGATATTTTAAAAGCAGAGAAGAGAAGATCATAACTTTGAGAAGTCATTCATACTTCAATTCAAGAATGCAAGAGATGAAAATATAGATTATGAATGGAAAATACGGCAATAAAAAAGGTGAGGATTTCGAATATGACCTTTGATATCTCTATGAATTTTTCCTTCACCATGAAGATATTCGACTGCATGCAGCAAATCTCGCAGAATGCATGCTATGGATGTTTCATCAAGCGGAGGACCAGTTTGAAGCTAGAAACGAAAACAATGTGTTAGATATCCGATGTTGTTTTAAAGTAATACACTATCATACCTTAGCTCAGTAACTTTTGTAAACTTATCAACCTTAAAGAGAAACCAAACCTTTCAAGAATCATAAATATGTTAAAACCTGTCATTCACTCCTTTTTAGCCTATTAACACTTGCTATATGGTGGCCTGCTCCTTGGTCACATAAGAAAAACTGCAGACTGAACAATGTAGATACCCTACCTGTCATATAAGCCATCAAGTTTTTGATTTGACCTACCTCTCTCTTCTCAAAGTTGCCTCAAGGTGGAAATTCGGCACCTAGGCAAGAAGGTTGACATCGGATGGTCAGTCAATCATAAAATTTGTTTAATTATTTTCTCATGTTTTCTCAACTTTGGGTCTAAAACCTTTGATTCAAAAAGTCCCACCTAGGGGGGAGCCAAGGCCCCCACCTAGTTCTCTGTTCTTGGCCGCATGGCTTAGGCTCCGCTTCTAGGCAAGCCAACCGCCCAAGAGAGCCTGGGCGGGACAGGTAGCCCTTAGATGAGCACCTAACCCGCCTAGGCAGCCTAGGCATCACCCCTAGGCAAGCTAGGTACCCACCCATTTTAGCATGTTTATAATAAGAAACTTGAAAATCAACATATTAAATATGATATTTGTTTTATACTTTTATTGCTAAGTACTGATATAATTTTTAGAATTTTAATATATTTTTCCTTATAGCTTGAACAGTCATATAGGTTTAGGTTCAGAGGGAAAAAACACCTGGATGGTGCCTAATCAAATTTTTCATTGTTTAAATTGTTCATAGTCGGCTTTGAATGGTAAAATATTAAATGTAATATTTGTTATATGCTTCAATTGTTCTTGAAATAATTTTAGAATTTTAACATATTTTTGAACAGTCGTATAGGTTTAGTTCTATTGATGAAAAAATGTATGGGCCCCATCTAGGCCCCTGGGCCCTGGGCCTTGACATGACGCATTGCATCCGCCTTTGCTTTTTAACACAGTCTAGAACCATATTTAACCCCACTATTCATGGGAAATTCTTAAATGGTGATATATCTATAAATTCCAGAGAACCTATGTCACTTTCTATCATAGCCTAATAATTCATCCCCTAGAAATAGAAGCGCATGTTAGATGAAACTATCTAGTAACCAGGTCCTGAATCTAGAAGCTCACCCAAGCTAAAAGAATCAATTGCAGAAATTCTTGCAAACCATCCTCTATCTTTTAGAAGATGGTAGTCACTACAATTATAATTAATTAATAAAACTTCCCGAACGATATAATAGTAGAAAATTTAGGTCAAAGATATAACCACATCTCAATCTACTAAGCTGACGCTGTTTAAATGCAACATGCTAAATGCACAAGCAATAGCATGCTACTTTGTCAGCTCACAGTAATAACTATCCCCTATCAGGCAGTGACTTCACACAGGTCGTCCTGGACATGAAACTCGAATGCCAAAGCACTGATTAAAACAGTTCCAAACTACAGGTAGATATAGCATCTAAATGAATTATTTCAATACTGAGCCCTTGTTGAGTTCTTAAAGGAAGGAAACCAAATCTTAATCATTATTATGATTGATGAATGGCATCTTCCCACCAACAGCTAAAATTGAAATAAACAGAGCCGTTATTACCCAAAACAATGATGCTGAGTGCTATGAACATTTATCCTTCAACCATTCTCAAATAAGAAAATAAGGCGGAAAACGGAGTCTAGACAAAGTTAAAGAATCGCCATAAAAATAGATGAATCAAACCAACAAAATCACATTCTTAACTGTCAACCACTTTTCCACCCTTCTTAATGCACGCACCCAAATTAGTCTCAAACGTTTCTCAACCACCGAACCCAAAACCAATCAGTCGTTCCCCTTTACTCAAACCATTTCCTGATCCCATCTCCTTTTTTCCATCTTTGTTAAACCATCCCCTGAGCCTCATCTATATGCTTCCCACATTTCCTGAACCCTCCCAACAAATCCAATCTATTATTCCCCTTTATTCAAAACATTCCTGATCCCATTTTGCATTTTCCCTGTGTTAAATCCTCCCTGAACCTCATCTCTCTCATTTCATATCTCCCAAACCCCCCCCCCCCCCAACATCATCACCAAATTCATCTATGCTTTCCTTCATCAAAGTAAGATCAGCTATGTGTTAGGAACCAACAAGATCTGGAATTTATTAATAGTAAACTGAAAATAAAAGAGATGAAATATTACTATTTTTGGGGTAATCGCCCTCCCAAGACGCCGATTGATAGGGGACGTCTGCACCCTCCCGTAGAAAGAGAAACCTTCTCCTCACTTATCAAAACACACTCAATTTCCGCATATCCCCTCTCCTAGCCGGCTCTAGCCTTAAATAGAGAAAAGTTATTTTTCCAAAAAGCCCCTAAAATCCGAAAATTTACAAAACGCCCCTAATTGGCCCAAAACACATAAAAGTCCAGATCTAACATTACTCCGCCCCCGAAATCCACATTATCCTCAAGGTGGTGCATGACGTGTGTGGGTTATCTCTTCCAAGTAGATTGCATGTCTCCTTCCGGATCAAAAGGATGAGATTAGTATCCACCGCCTTCAATGACGTCCTGAAGAAAGCCACGGTATTTGTCCATCAGATCTGAAGGTACTCCACGACCAAAACTGTAATGCTGACGCTCAGAAGGTCGTCCAATTGAAAACCAATTGCTTTGGGGCCATTTAAGAGTGTCGACGGGCCAAAACGGGTCCTGAAAAGTATCGTCAGGCCAAGGCGGGCCCAAAGGGCGTTGTCGGGCTTCCACAAGTACTCTGGATGGTAGTCGTCATCGTCGCGCTGCTGAAGGGCTCCATCACGTGCTGTTTTGGGCCAACAAAGACAAATCCTCGCTGTTCGGCGCCTCGAAGAGGCTGTCGTCGCTCCTGAAGGGGCGACAGCCCCCCTGGGGCCCTGGAGGGGCTGGTGCCCCTGCAGGAGGGGTGGCAACCCCTCTAGGGGCCCCGGCAAGGGCTGGCGCCCCTTCAGGAGGGGCGACAACCGTTCGGGGATGCCTTAGTGGGGTGGGCCCTACTGTTTCGCTGCTGGAACGCTAATCTCTCGTTGTTTTGATGCCCTAAAGATTCATGGTTCGTGGGCTTCGCATCGTGGGCTTCGAATATGCGCCGTTCTCCTCCGTTTTCTTCAGATCCGTGCCATTTGCCTTCGACTTTTTCAGATCTGTGTCGACGTTCTTCTCCTTCTCCATATATGGTTCAGTTGTCGTTTTTTCCTCTTTCTCGTCCCAAGTTGAAGCCTTTCGCCCAAAATTAGGGTTTTTCCCGTCGTTTCCACCTTTCGCAGCAAGAAGCACGAGTTGCTTGATCTCTCGATTTAATTGTCAGGCATATTTGACTAATTGCATGATAGCCTCCAATTCCTCCTTTATGTATCACATCTCTTTCCTTGAGATCAAACCGCTCTGAGACCAAATTTATAGGAACAAACCAGATCTTGAATTTATTACTAGTAAACTGAAAATAAAAGAGATAGAAGACTACAACTTTAGGGGTAATCGCTCTCTCAAAACGTCGATTGATAGGGAAAGTCTGCACCCTCCCGTAAAAAGAGGAACCTTCTACTCACTTATCAAAACACTCTCAATTTCTGCATATCCCCACTTCTAGACGGTCCTACCATAAATAGAGAAAAGTTGCAGAAAAATGCAGATTTTCCAAAACGTCCCTAAAATCCGAAGCTTTCCAAAACGCCCCTAATGGGCCCAAACCACATAAAAGTATCTTAGATCTGGACTTTTTATGTGTTTTGGGCCCATTAGGAGCGTTTTGTGAATTTTTGGATTTTATGGGTGTTTTGAAAAATCTGCAATTTTCTGTAACTTTTCTCTATTTAAGGCTAGGGCCAGATAGGAGAGGGGATATGCGGAAATTGAGAGTGTTTTGATAAGTGGAGAGAATGTTCCTCTTTATACGAGAGGGTGAGGCGCCTCCTATCAATCGACATCTTGGGAGGGCGATTACCCCTAAAATTGTAGTCTTCTATCTCTTTAATTTTCAGTTTACTATTAATAAATTCCAGATCTGGTTGGTTCATCTTGGGAGGGTGATTACCCCTAAAATTGTAATCTTCTATCTCTTTTATTTTCAGTTTACTATAATAAATTCCAGATCTGGTTGGCTCCTATTTTTGATAGGAACCAACCAAATCTGGAATTTATTAATAGTAAACTGATAAAAAAGAGATAGAAGATTACAATTTTAGGGGTAATCACCCTCCTAAGATGTCGATTGATAAGGGACGTACGCACCCTCCCGTAGAAAGAGGAACATTCTCCTCACTTATCAAAACACTCTCAATTTCTGCATATCCACTCTCTAATCCGGCCCTAGCCTTAAATAGAGAAAAATTGCAGATTTCCCAAAACGCCCTTAAAATCGAAAATTTCCAAAACGCCCCTTATGGGCCCAAAACACATAAAACGTCCAAATCTAACATTATGTTGCAAAAGGCTCAAAAAAATATTAGATAAATGTTCACCATGGACAGAAAACCTGACACCAACCCCATAAATTGCTGCCAAATTACAACCAATGGAGAAACTATGGACAAGAAAGAGGACCATTACAAACTACATAACAAGAATACTTCTATCATCAACACATGCATGTGCCAGCATACATGTGCCAGCATACATGTGCCAGACAGTCAATACTGGACTTCCTTGGACACATGTCAAAACCTTTTAGACATGTCCAAAATTTTATTATATATTTTAAACCTTGGACACTTCTCAAGCACTATGGGACATATTTTCTACACTTCTTACATGCTCATCACAAGTTGATCTATGTACGTAATCTCATTTAATAAATGCAAGTCTTTATTTTAGCGAAAAAGGAACAAAACAATGTTGTTCGGAACTATAATATGCTTAGGGAATGTCTTTACAAGTAAGCCATTGGGTATTCTATAAGAAGTTGAAGAACCAAGGCATTATCCTTATACGAAGTTCTGAAATTTATAATTAGCCAAGTGTCAGCACATATGCATTATATATTAGGGGCTTTTAGATATTGTCCCCAAATTATATCTGTTTTTGTATTGTTGCCCCAAATTATTCATTTGCGATTTGATGCTCCAAAATGTACTATGGGTTAGTAATCGGTCTATTAGAACCGTTTTCATCCAAAATTTGAATTAGGTTTGATTAAACCAAACCTGTGTTCAGTCCTTTGGTACAAATGAATCCAAGTCCGCATCAAATCAGGTCAGAGTTCAAGTTAGATTTGGGTTAGGGTTACGGTTAGGACCAATGAGGAGATGAGAATGGATTTGAGAAAGGTCGGGAAAGAGAATAAGACGCTAGGGTCTGGAAGAAATTTCTTGAGGAATGAGAGAATGTAGAAAAGGGATCGGGTTAGGGTTAAGGTTTGGAAGGGATTCATTTGGGATGAGAAGAGGGAGGAGAGTGATGGGGTTAGCGTTAACGCTCGAGGGTGATTTCTTAAGGAACAAGAGAAGTGAAATGGATTAGAACTTGGGTTTGAGAGTAATTTCCTGAGAGGTTGAAGGGATGATGAGGATGTGTTAGGGTATGGATATGAAAGGCATTTCTTGATGATTGAAGGATGAAGGAAAGAGATGCAATTAGCACTAGGGTCTAGGAGAGATTTCTTTAGGGGTGATAGAGATATAGGAAGGAATCATTGGAGGCAGGAGGGACGTGGTAGATCTCGACGAGAGAAACGATGTGTGTCTGATGGTGGAATAGGGGGGGAAAAAGAAGGTTGTATTCAATAAACTTAGCGGAATATGCTTCGTTTTTAACAAAAGTTAATTAGAGTGATTAATTTCTAACTTAATACATTTTGAAATCATATCGTAAATCATATGATTTGAAAGACCAATATCGAATTAGACATATTTTATAAGACTAATATCTTAAAACCCATACTTATTATATTATTTAAGACGTACGGTTACATTTATCTCTACATGTATATTTCTTTATTGTCCTTCATTATTGTAGTTATTGATATTGTTTTCTATAATCTATACCCATAACATTGTTTTTAAAAAGCGCTCCCTTAGGCGCCTAGGCAGGTCATCTATGTGGCTTTGGTAAATGGCCTCTTCGCTTAACAATGCTTTGGTGATTATATTTTCTACCTATTATTTGTTTAAATACACACTTTTCTCTTGTTGCAGAGTAAACACGAGGTGGTGACAACATCATAATTTATTCTTACTCCTATTTCTTTTATTTGTACCTCATGCTAAGGCTCCCTTTGATGTGGTTATATATTTTGTACCTATTATTTGTTTAAATACACATTTTTCTCTTGTTGCAGGGTAAACACGATGCGGTGAAAACATCATATTTTATTCTTACTCCTATTCCTTTTATTTGTACCTCATGCTAAGGCTCCCATTAAGTTATTCTGATCGATATAAGTGTAAAAATATTTACATTGACTTATGATAGTACCATCGTGTCTTTTCAAGATTTTCCTAACTTTTTTGCAAAACTTTGTGGGATGAACATGCAACACTTCAAATTAATCCAAAATTGGTGAATTTTTCATTTTGTGCTGTATTTTTTTCTAGGGTATCCTTTGTATTTCTTTTTTCCTCCTATTTCTTTCTTCGGATGTTTTTATCATGTTTTTCTTTTTTTTCCTTTTATTATCCTTTTCCTTTTTCACATTTTTGTTGTTTTCTTTTTTATTTCTGCTTCACTTTCTATTTTATTGTTTTTCTCTTTTTTCATTGTATTTTCTTTGTTTTTCCACCTTTTTTGGTTTACTTTCTTTTTCACATGTTTCTCTTCTGTCATTTAATATATATCTTTCTATCTTTCTATTATGTTCTCTTTTTCTAGGTTTATACTCGTTTATTTTTAGAGGGATTTTATCTTTTTTAGTATTGTTTTATTCTGTGTGTTATTTTGTAGAGTTCAAATCATTATTGTTGTCCTCTAATTTCTATCACAAATAATTACAAATGTCATTACACTTATTCTATCAATCAATCGTAGTGCTAACTATGCGTTCATAGACAGACCATGATTAGAAGTTAACACGTTCAAAGAGTCATCCAACTTTTTTGGAAGTTAAGAAATCGTAAAAAATGTTAAGTATGAGCTTGAATTTAGTGTTTATTGAACATCTTCAGAAACAGCGCTATTAAGTTGTTTGGCTAGATGTTTGAACATATTTCGGCCTTGAGCGAGACTTAAGCGCTCAGCCTAGAACACCGCTTTGCTTTTTTTACCTTCTTTTAAAACATCGAGTCATAATGACATGTACATGTGCCAGTGACAGGAACCAAAAGAAGGTTCTGATTTTTATTTAATAAAAACTGAAAATAAGAATATAAATGCCACGTTCAAGAGGTGGACCGCTTTTCCAAACCGTCAATTCTAGAGGACGGCCACACTATCCTATCAAAAGAGGAAATTCTCAAGCTCTAGAAAGTCTCTCAATAATTAAGCATGAAAATCTATAATCCCCATATAAATAATAAACTGAAAATAAGAAAATTATAAAAAGACCCCTAAAACTAAAAAATTACTTTAAAACACTTAGAAACCCGAAAATTACAAAAATGTCCCTAATGGGCCAAAATTGCAGATCTACCCTTAAAATGTGGTCTCATCATTACTGTCCCCGGAAAACCACATTGTGCTCAAGATGATGCATGAAGTACGTGGGTCATCCGCTCCAAGTGGGTTGCATGTATCCTCCTGGATCAAAATGATAGAATTGGTCTCCTCCGTCATTGTTGTTGCTCTCGAAAGAGCTGTAGCATTACATGCCTCCTCTGCCATCATAGGGCCAGCCAATGCCTCCATCATCCCTGCAAAATCCGGATGGAAGCCACGATAGTTGTCAAGCTCCTCGAAAGGTCCTCCGTGTCCAAAATACGAACGCTGAAACTCAAGAGGTCATCCACGTGCATATCCTAGGCCATGGGATCCCGAAGAAGTGTCAACAAGCCATGACGGGCCCCGAGGAGCATCGTTAGGCCATGGCGGGTCCCCGAAAAACTGCGCACTGGCCCTGGTAGGCCTGTAAGACCTACAAGCCTGCCTGCAGGGCCTGCCTGCAAGGCCTATGGGGCCTGCATGGGCCTGCGAGCCCTGCAGGTGGCGAAGGTACCCACGGTGAGGGTAGCTAGGGTCCCCGCCCTTCGTGGCGTCATCTTCATCGTCTTCGGACTCTTTCGCCGCGTCACCAAAAAAATCAGATATGAACTCTTCTTCCTTTTTATTTCGTTTCCTTCGTTTTCACCAAAGTTGCTGCATTTTGCCCGAGATCTGAATTTCCAATCCCATCCGTGTTCTTCGTCTTTTACTTCGGATCTGAGTTGTCATTACCGGGGTTGAGATCTGAAGCTGGATCGTCTTTGGGATGGATTTCCTCCTCCAAAGGAATGATCTTTCACTTGCCCTCCTTCAAAAACGTCGCATTTTGCCCTAGATTTGAATTGTCGTCCAAATCTGAATTCTTTGTCGCTTTCAGATCTGAAATCTCTCAAGTTAGGGTTTGTATTGAAGCATGTTGTAGCACTAGGCCTTGCATGAGAGCTTCAAACTTTTTGTCTGATGCAATCCTTGCCTTCCTCATCTGCTCCAACCATGCTTGATGTCATTCCTCCGATGATCCCCTCGGTTTTCTCATCCGCTGGAGCCACGCTTGATGTCCTTCCTCGAAAGTTTCCACCATCACGATTTATGCTCTGATACCAAATTGACAACTTCCTAGCAAATTTTCATGTCACGTATCAAGGTCCATATCATGTGTTCTGTGTCGATGTTGCTTATGCCATAAATACTAACAGATTAGTGATTAAGGAACGTTTAAGGTACCATAAAATAAATGATACAACTTCTTATGAATTCAAAGAGTGAGGAACCTGTGATTAAGGAAAGTTGATTAAGCAAAGGTGAAGGTGTCACACCCCCAGACATGCAGCAAAGAACTAAATTGGGTGCAAACAACAGCCGCATGCATGCAAGACAGATCATGCTCAAATGCCAACCACAGTGGGCATGTCGTTCACATAGCTAACATGCAATGAGTGGGAACTTCTTATGCGCTCAGGAATTAATTATAGGGAGATGTTTTAAGGGACGGATCGTAGTGGGGAAACTCATTGCCAAGCATGCATAGATGGTTGTAGTTTCAGGATAAGCAGCCTTCTGGGCAGTTCTCAGTCATGCACTACAGAAGAAGAATTGGAGAAAGAGGTGGCATCAAATTGGGACATCCCGTTTGGCCATGGTTTCCAGATGGACATCATCTCATTTCATGTCCATACTTTAACCTCTTCTGAGTTTAATGAGATGAAAGGACGGGAAATCAGGAATAATGAGAAAATGGATTGATGTGCAACAAATACATATGGCAAACATGAACAATGGTTTAAATCTAAATGTATATGTATACAGCAGTTTTTTAATTTCAAAAGTATCTGGCCTGTAAATAATTCAATTTCATAACTTAGAATGAACGCTTTTATTCTTTGATGAATGTTAAGTTGTCTCGCAAACTATACACAATTAATTGCAGGAACAAGATAATCGTGTAAAATTGCAATCTATTATGACATTCAAGCACATCTTGATCTCTGTTTAAACTTTGAAGTGCATTACCTTCAAAACCAGGACCATTTAAAACTTAGGCATCCAGTTGTAAATTATCAGTGTCATGCTTTGTATACATTAGTTTCTAATAAGCACTTGAATAAAGATTGTAAAGTCCCATGGCAACTTGGGAAAAAGGAATAATGGTTGAAACCAACACTAAAAGCACGCTGATATTTTTTTATCATTATTTTTAACGACGTCCATAACCCATCTTAAAAGTTCGCTAATATTTTTTTCCATTTCACGCACATCTTGATCTCTGTTTAAACTTCAAAGTTCATTGCATTCATAACCAGAACCATTTCACACTTAGGAATCTGCTTGAAAGTGTTCAGTTTCATGCTTTGTATCCGTTAGTTTGTAATAAGCACTTGAATATAAATTGTGAAAGTCCCATGGAGACTTGCCAAAAAAAGGAATAATGGTTGAAAACAACAGTAAAAGTTCACTAATATTTTTTAAACAACGGCCATAACCCAGTATTGAACCGGGATCTCCCATTTCCCAACTCAACCCATTTACCGGTGAGCCACATGTTGACTAATATATCAAAACATATGGACACCTTTTTCCACTGAAAGCCTAGATATTGGCTTAATTAATTAAGTAAAAAGATATAAAGATATAGACAAAACATCAGTGAGCTTACTAAGTCGGCAACAGACCCCCCGGCCATGTATTCCATAATTATCCATAGCTTGGTTTGATGGAGATAAGATCCATAGTAATCAGTTATGTATGGAGATCGACACTGTGAGAGAACTGAAATTTCCTGATGAGAGAAACAGGGAATATCTTAGAAGAACTAGGATTTAGCAGATAAAAAGAGCATATCTGGTGTTATTACATGGATATACCTTCTGGATGTCCTCTATGTCGTCCTCTCTAAAAACCAGAGTAATTTGTATTAGAAATAACTCAAAAAATAAACAAATATAAGAGGCGTAAGCACTCAAGATTTTGCACCAGTTTTTATACCCAGAATTCGGTGTGCCTTCTCCATACTAATCAAAATGTATAAAAAGATTGAAAGTCTATCAAACATAAAAGATATCTACCTATTTTACAGTATGAAATTACAACATTCAAGACATGTTTAATTTGTCACTCATAATTTCATGTAGAAAATGCATCTTGAATCAAGAATACATGAATCTAATTTACGGGTGAATGGCCAAAATAACTTATGAATATCGTAATATGCTAGTCTGGTTGGTTTCCTAACAGACTCACCCACTCCAACTGGGAGGCTTTAATACAAACTGAGTACAAAATCTGTACCTGATGGTGTGCCACATTTTGAGGTTAATTTCGATAATTTTATCCGTAAAGCAAATATATGAGCCACAACCAAAAACAAAGACAGAAGTAAATGGCAGTTGTATGATCTCTTTCTAGTGAAAGTTGCAGCTGGCATAAGCTTCTTATAATATGACAGCTACAAAGTCATTGGGATAAATGTTTGAGATAGGGTGTGGGCTCCTTTAACTTCAGCACTCCCAAGGGCATCTTCTCACACAACTGCACACTGTTTTATGTGGCAAGAAATAAGAAGGTAAAAAATCATTGAAGACTACGCATGCAACACTGAAAGACTTAAGGTTAACAGTGGGAAAACCTTTTGAACACCTGAGAAACCAATGTTTTGTTCAATAAGAAAAACATTTATCAATAAAAGAGAACGTACAAAAAGTTCTTATTAACAGAGCATAATATAACACTTAAAGAGAGAATATAAAAATAGCACAAAGTTGACCCAAGAAAACCAATAGTAAATGATGAGGCATGAGTCTGACAAGGCAATATCATCAGTCTTCCTTGTCATGGCACCTAAGTTGGTAACAAACTCTACCTACGACATAGATCTGGCGGTTCAGGGAGAACATGTACAATACTCCAGGAAAGTAGATCATTTCAATTGTTTCAGCTAGCCGTGCTTCAACTATATTAAACCGTGAAAGAAATTAACTCGATAAATCAATTTAACATCTCAGAAAAATATTGGATATCTCCAATATTAATTTTGATGGTGATCAAACCATATATTAAGTCTCCAAATCATTGTGTGCCCCCCTATAAAATGTGTTTTACCAAATTTTTTGGTCCCTAAGTATTTAAATGGATGACAGTGCCTTGACCCTCTGCCGTTGAAAAATAGCAACAAAAATCTTGCCTGCATTTACATAGTTGACTGTCTTAACCACTACTGTTGACTTAGAATTACAAAATGATGGGAGAAAAATACTATAACATTGTCTACAAATTCCAAATATCTACATTAAGTAACTAATGTATCATGATAGTTATGTATCAAAATTAAAGGTCAACTGACACACAACTGCCTGGCAAGAAGCACAATTTCCAAAACGTACAGAAATTTTATAAAGTAGTGTATGCAGCAAAAGACAACGGACCAAAAGGCTGAATAAGTAAATATCTAGCGTGGGGCACTCACGCTTCTTCCAGATCAATGACCTTGATCGCAACCTCTTTGTTTAGCTCCCTGTCGAACCTGAAATTAAATAGGATGTGTCTTCACAATACTAGCAAAAAATTACAAATCAAATTTAAGGGGATTTAATGACTACATTCATTAAGAAGCATAGTTCAATCACTTGGTTACTCTGCATTCACAGCACAAGCAAATAACAAAATGTGGGTGTTCAGAATGTACGACTTTGATTCATAATACTGATCTAGAGAACTTAACAATGCAAATAATCAGAAAATTATTAGCAAAACATGGTTCGATCTAATTGCATCAATAGAATACCTTGATAGATGCCATGCAGATATCTAAATTGCATTAGTGGTAAAACACAAAGGGCCACTGAAAGCAAGAGTGCTTACCTAGGTCAAATTGTCACAATTACAAGGGAAAGAGTAAACACTGCATACGGCATGTGGTGAACCCCAAAAATGGGACTACTACTAAAAACTGAACATCCTACTTATCTACATCCTAGCTTTGGAAAGGAAATATTATTTGATTAATACTTTTCCTAATGAATTATCTGTACTTTAAAGTGCTCACATGAACAAAGCCAGATGCAACAAATGTAATGACACTAAACCTATACAAGACTCCAAAATCACACTCTCCAAGGGAGTGAAGACATCATGGGCCCTAAATGTCAACTATACAGTAGAAAAGACAAGACTCTGAATCCCAAGATTACACAGCACTCAGCACAGAGTGAGGAATTAAATGTCACCGATCATAAAATTACTAATTGCATACAACCACCAACCAGGCTTACTTATGGAGAAAATGAATGCCCAAATGAAAACATACAAAGTGGTCCCCCGTTCTAGCATTGCTCTCATGCACGGACACTAAACTATGGAGTTCTAGTTCCTCCTTCAAAAATGCATACTACAAGTTCGTTGGAACTACCATGTAATGTAGGATAGGCAAAGTCGCTCAATGCAGTTTAGAGGTGACCAACTCTTACTTTTGGGTACAGTATTCTAAATTCCTGATATCAGTCTCGTATTGGTTTGAAAAATATGATATCGGAAAGTGGATATCGGGAATATATCGAATGTATTGACTAAATATGGGTGTCATACCAAATGCTAAAACAGATGTAATATGCATACCAAGCTTAAATCTAATATATAAACTATAGAAACCCACATTAAAGCATGTTTATGATATACATATCTCAATACATTGTATAGACTATATTTAATAAGGAACTAATTCATCACAATACTCTAAAATACACAGGAAATGAACTGAGCCATCAAAGAATATAAATAATGCCAACGACTAACATATTAACTCAAAAACTATGACATGACAGTGCAAAGTATAACCAAAAAAATCCAAAATAGAATATCCTAAATTGCAGAACAGAATCAAAGTATAAAATTATTTATATATTAGTAATACCAAAAGAGAATATACTAGGAAATATTTTAAACTCTCTTCACAATAGCTAAAATCACCAAAATATAGCATCTTAAAATTTGAATCTCCAAAGATGCAATACGAACTGTACAGTTAAATACGTCGCCATAAATTTTAATATTAACCTAACAAAAAGATAATTATGGAATCATCGTCAAGAGCAAAACAATGCGGTAAAGCAAAATTAAGGCTTAAAAAGCGAATAAAATTTGGGGCTATTAAATCCAGTTGATTGAGTATGATTCGACTCAACTAAGAGCTATTACCTAAATTTAATAAATTTCGATTGATATTTGAAACCGCAATAGTGGCTAAAATATCAACTAAAATCTGATATTAAGCTGTAATTGGGGTCAATATTGGAAACCGTTATTGAAAGCTTAAATCGATAACAGATACCTTAAAAATCATCATTTCATCTGATAATATATATGACGGATACCGGATCGATATTTAACACTGTTTGGGTCTGATTCCATACATACATGCCAAGTGAGGGCTTTCCATAAGGTCACTCATTCTTGTATTGTTGTTACTAAGGATAGTTTACTAAGTAGTTTTTCGCCATTGATACTCCCTCGAAAATGCCAGTTATGGTTAATTGTTGAATTTCCTAGAACTTTTAGGTCATAGATCCCTTCCTAGAATACAAGTGCAGAATATTCACTATTGGGATCATGATAAAGCATAGATCCAATCTACCCAATTGATAACTCACATTAGTTCCCATCTAATGCATGTAAGTAATAAGTAATATAAGATAACTAAATTCATCCTCTGGGGGCGCTGGTTATTCAACTTGGATTTCAATGGTGAATTTGGATTTTAATCGAAGTTGGATCTGAGCAAGGATTTAGATTTGGATTTTGTAGTTGGATTCATTTTGGCTTTAAACAACTTGAATTTTGACTTGGATTTGGATTTTGTAGTTGGATTATTGATGATGAGACATTAATATAATATTGTAATAAGTTAATATCATTTTAAAATATTTATATTGACTAATTAATTAGCTAATCTAAAACTCTGTTTCTCGATAAATAGTTGATGTGTCAACATTTATTATTTATCATATTTTATATTCTTAACTAAAACTACGATTTATTTTTCTTTTTTGTTCTTTCCTTTTAACTAATATATTTAAGTCTTCATAATTTTTATGTTATAATTCACTATTTATTTGTCCCTATTAAATTTTTTTACTTGATGGCTTTTTAATTTTTAGTTCTTTGTTTATTCTTTCTTTTTTATTTGGTTCCTTATAGGCTGGTGAAAAGCAAACACAAAGGGCGATGGACGATGGTGACACAAACCCTAAGGAGCGATAGTTTTGTAATTTCAGGACGACGTCTCAAAACCCTAAGGTGTGGCAGTTTTGTAATTTCATGATAGTGGCTCAAAACACTAAGGAGTGGCAGTTTTATAATTTCGGGATGATGACTAATTAGGGAGGATTTTATTATAAATAAGTGGTCAAGAGTTATGAGTAGGATATGAGAAAATTATGAGAGATTTGTAATTATTATTTAGATTAGTTAATCATATATCATTTGTTGAGTGGCCTACCTCTCGAATTAAGGCCAAATCTTGTAGGTCTAAAATCTCACCTTTTTTCTATAATTTCTTCTCCAATCCTATCAAATTGGTATCAAAGTAGTTTATAAGTAGTTTATTCTGGAAATCAATGACAACGGCAAAAGGGTGGAGGTCCGCAAGAACACGATGGATGAGCTATTAAGAATAATGGAGGAACGGTTTTCATCTCTGAAAGCCATGATGAAGCCGTTAGCAAAGATGAACAACCGTCCACCACCGGTATGTGTTCCTGCAGAGACGGATCTAAGCAGAGGAGACACATAAGAAGGTAGCACAACAACGTAAGGCACGAGCCTCCAAGGAAAATTCGTCGTCGTCGGGGGAGAAATCCTACAAAACATATTTGAGATGGCGAGACGCACCAGCCTCGGAGGCGGTTAGATCTGGCCAAATCAGACCAGATCCGCGTGCGACGAAGGTGTTTGGACAGAAGAGAGTGCAGACGAGTTTGATGGTATGTGCTTCCCGCGCGCCTGGGCCACGAAAGAGGGGGCCGGGCAACGTCGCTGTGTGCTTGAACCACTAGCGATGGCCGAGGCTGCACGTCCTCTTGGACAACTCGGGTGCATGTGGCGCACTCTTCCTGTGTAGGTGGGGCCGTGCCCGTTGGTGCGGGGCGGTGCACCCGCCTAGGCCGCCTTCACAGTCGTTGTTTCCTTTCCGCATGGGTGGGCCTGACCACTTGCATGGGTTGCTCGCCTGGGCCACGCACAAGGGCGCATGTAGTGATTTTTTTCCGAGCACGAGGGGGGCATCTAGCTGGCAATTTCGACGACATCTTCATAGGCCAACGGGGCTACAGCGAGGCCGGGGGAGGCCGGCAATGCTTCGACAAGGACGGAGGAGGCCCACATGGCTTCAGCAATGCCGTAAGTTATAGAATTTCACCTTAAGAACAAGACATCCCATTAAGAGGGCAGTAATGATAGGCTAGCGTAAAGCAAATACAAAGGACGGAGGCAACACAAACTCTAGGTAGGGGCAGTTTTATAATTTCAGGATTGCGACTCAAAACCATAGGGAGTGATAGTTTGGTAATTTCATGGTGTCGGCTCAAACACCTAGGATGGGCGGTTTTTTAATTTCAAGGGGACGGCTGATTAAGGAGGATTTTAGTATAAATAAGGGGTAACGGTTATGAGTGGGGTATGCGGAAAATTCAAGAGATTAATAGTTATAATTTAGATTAGTTAGCTCAAGTTATTGGGAGAGTGGCATTCCTCTTGAATTGAGGCCAAATCTTGTAGTTCCATGAAATATCAATAAAAATCTTATCTTTTTACCCTAATATCTTCTCTGATCCTATCAGTTTCTTTGATTCTTTTTTCCCTGAAAATTTTGGTTTTTTTGGGTTTCTTTTTTCATTGTTTCAATATATACGCGGTTGGAGAAGATTTGTTTAATGATGATCTGAATGCTTTTCTTTTTTAAAAAAAAGTTTGCATGAAGATTTTGGATGAATCTAGCTAATGGTTCAACAATTGGATGAACGATTGAAACTTTTGAAACCCCCAATTTGTATAAACTAGTTACACATTTCAGATCCGAAGCTTAATATTAGCTTAAAGATTGGTATCCAATTGATTAACCTTGAACGCAATACAAAGATTTCAGCAAAAATCAAAATTTGCAAGTTCCAGATTTATGATGGAATTAAAACCAAGGTTTGAGGTTTTAGCCGATACCCTTGGGTATCGGTCGTATCGTTTCGATATCGGTGGGTAACGAGAACGAAACTAGGGGTCAGTTTCGGTATCGACCGATACTGAACGGTATCGGTCCGTTTCGACCGATACCGGACGATATCGACCGATATCGTTCAGTATCTGTCGAAGACTGAGGAAGAATAATGTCTAATTAAATAAAAATTATCTAAAACCCCAAAAATGAGATATTGACACGCTATTCGCACCCTATATTTGTCTAAACATATTACGCATTATTAACAAGTTTGCCAGATCCAAACTAACGAGAGTGTGTTTTAGCTAAATGGTAAACGTGAATAGCATATTTTTAACTAATATTGTTCATAATTATGTTATAAGTTACAAATTATCTTTATTAGTTTGTCATTATCTTATTAGTAACAAATTTTAACTAATATTGTTAATTACATGTAACTTATAATTTTTAAACTACCGATACAGACGAACCGAAACTCACTTTCGAACCCACCGAAACGGACGATACCGATACCGAAACCTAAATTTTTGGGAGAGCTATACCGAAACCGAAACCGAGACCTCAAACCTTGATTAAAACAGCACCGAGATTGATTTTTTAGCATAACCCAATTCATAAAAACCAAGTTCTATATTCCTGAACATCCTTCTTCCATCAAAACAGACTTTATAGCATGAACAAAGAAGATGAACTTTATAGCATGAACAAAGAAGATGAACTGACTGGTGCCTATGATTGCTAACAAGCTACATATGTGGAAATTGGACTTGAGAGAGTAAATTAATTTATCAACGTCAATCTTGACGTCAAATAAATGTTCGATGAAGTTTTGGGCATGAGGCAAGAAGGCACATAGTTCACGAGGTCGCAGCTGAGGGCGTCGATGGTAAAGTCATCGATGCAGCAGCCGTCTCAGTTGAGCTTGCTGATAACAATGATGTCTGCACTGGAGGCAGATGAGCAAATTTATGTCATCGAATAGTACATGAGGAGGCTGACTCGAAGCAGGAGGGCGGCAACAATCAAGGACAAGGAGTTAACATAGTGAACGGAAGAAGGTAATAAGAACATGGCTAATGATAGAGAGATGAGAAATCCAACTTGGATTCTTCAAATCCAAGTGTTTTTCACTTGGACACAAAACAAGGGTCTGGAATGGTCTTCTATTTATACTTGGAGTGTAAATTTGGATTTTGGATTGAAATCCAAATCCAAGTCCAAGAGAACAATAACACCAGATTTCAAAATCCAAAATCCAAATTGAATAACATCAAATTCGATATCCAAGTCGAAATCCATATCCAACTACCATCCCAAATTGAATAACCCCTAACTTTGAATTATCACATATACTCCTGCACGAAAAAAGTCGACGAAATCCATGTTCAACGTTTATTCTATGCACAACCACAGATACTTTTGTACGAAAAAAGTTATGGCCAAGTGTAAAAAATGATGATGATGGATTTAGTCAACTTGATTCATGCACCTTGCTTCATGCATAAGAAATATAAAGAAAATAATTCATTAGGAAAAAATGGATTAGGAAACAAAATAAAAAGAATCAAAAGGTTTTCTGAAACAGGATATGAAATATGATACATTTCCAAAGGGAGTACAAGATTTCCATTAAAATATCTACCAATTTAAAGACCGCCATAGCCAAATAATATTCATAAATTTCATAAATTTATTACTATTTGGTTAGAAGGTTCTGATGATCAGCAAAGAGCTGCAGCTTCTTTCTTTAATTGTAATGTTGGCTCTGTTCACCTTTCTTATTTAGATATGCATCTTAGGCATGGCAAGTTGCTTTATCTGATTGGCAAACCATGATTGATAGAATTGAACAAAAATTAGCAACTTGGAAATGTACTTTTTGTCTAAAGATGGTAGGTCTGTGCTTATAAACTCTGTCATTTCTACTCGTACTTCTTATCTCGTGTCCTTATATTATATTCATGATTGGTTTATGTCGAAGGTTGACAAAATTCGTAGGGCCTTTTGGCCGGTTGTTCCTCTCTGGATAGTATTAATTATCAAATGTCTTTGTAATTGAAAAGTGGCGAGTAAATCAAAAAAGCATGGTGGTCTTGATATTCTAAATCATGTTGAGCAAAACATGGCTCTTCTTGGTAGATGGGTTTGGTTTGCTCTCACTAAACCTAATTTAGATTAAGTTTTTAAAATATAGGCTTTTAGATGACATAGAATAGATCATTTGGATGTAAGGACTCAATTGGGTGCTTCTGACGTTTTGAATGGAAATGTAATGAAAGTTTTAAATGTGATATAAGTTTTTGTTATGTTGAAAGCAGGAATGTGAGATATTGATTAGATTTTTGGATTGGTGATGTTACTTAAGTTATAACTTATCTCTCTAGATTTGCTTTGTCTAGAGGTCATAAAGCTTCAAGTTATTCTCAATATACTATGATTTGAGATGGCAAATGAGTCAGGTCAGGTCAAATTTGACCCAACCTTTTGACCCAATTTGAAAAGTACCCTACCCAAACCGCAGAAGGGTTGAAGAGCCCTAAGCCATACTTGACCCGTATGAAATTTGGGTGACCCGTACCAGACACGCTTATGCTAGCTGATCAAACAGGTCGGGTACATGTAGGGTTTAGGCTGGTCTCGATATACGTACGTTGAGTTCGGGCCGAGTTTGATATAGGTTCTACCCATCTTTTTAAAATAATAATAATAAATTTTGTTCAAACACTAGAGATTGAACCAGCATGGTCTTATTCACCTTTAAAACGGGCTAACCAACAAGCCTTTTCACATGTATGTTTAAATTAAAAATTGTACGTATATGTGAATGATATGTATACTGGTAGAATTCAGGTTAAATTGAGTTGTAGCATTAAAACCAAACCCATATTGCTTATGGTCCGGGTCATGCAGATTTACCTGTATGCAACATGAATTCGGTTAGGCCGCTGCACATACACATATAAAAGGGTCAGGTTCAGGTTCAGGGGATGGGTTTGAGTTCAATTTGGCAGATCTAACCATGATAGATGGTTTTAGCAATTCGAGTATTCAATTTAGAATAGTTCTTTAGTTCCTACTTTGATAATATGAATTCCTATTATTGGTCTGACATTAATGCTTATATTTGGATGTGATCCCCTTCTGGTCAATTCTCCAATAACTTAGTTTTATTAGTTCTTGAATAATAGTGGTTTTCATTCTACCTAGAGTAGAGTCGTTTTGAATAATATTGCTCCTTGAAAAGTTAGAGTTCTTGTTTGGTTAGTGATGCAAAACAAGTTGCTCACTGTTGATTGTTTGACTAAAAAGAATACTAGAATTCATACTCATTTTCTGTAATGCTCATATAATGCTCATACTCAACCCAATTACCATTTGCTTGTTTCTTGCCTTGTTTTGTCTACCATCTTGTCTTTTTCAAGGATTGCTTCTCATTTCAGGCTAAGCCACCTCTTTATTCTTGATGGACCTCATGGAAAGAAAGAACGTTAAAGTTAGGCATATGCTTCTTTAGAATATGGTTACGATGACCTTTGTTTGGTTTGTTAGGATAGCATGGAGTTTTTAATAATCATATTCTATATATTGAATCATTGCTTAAATCTATGCTATTTTTTGTTAATCTTTGGGCAGATGCTCGTTCCTTTTTCAAGCATAAGGTGGACACTTCTTTACTCATTTATTTGAGGATGTGCTCTCATTTGTTAAGTTTCACCATTCCAGCTATGACAAATTTTGCTTACTTCTTCGTCTAGAGCATTGGTGTTCCTTCTTGGTCTTACTACATGATCTGTCTCTTCTGGATGCTATTGTTTGTGTGTTTTGTGATTAAGTTTTAAGAGGCTATTAACTTCTCTTCTTGTTCCAATATCTTTTGAAACTTGTTCAAGTTTCCCTCCGTAGTACAGACTGTATTTATTTATTTATCTATTATTATGTATAGTTTATGGCTAGAGATCCTGCTCCATCCTATTGTCTCAAAATAATTTGCTTTATAAAAATAACATGATAGTAGTAACATGGTATTGCTCAAGAGTTACTGTTCTAGATAACCACAAGTTACCTTTCATGGCATTGCTCAAGAGTTAATGTTGTAGACTCTAGAGAATAAAACATCTTGGTGTGCTATATGTTATTTATTTATGGTAGTTGTGTAACATTTTGGTTGCATTGGTATATTATTTTAACTAGTTTGGAGTGTGATAATAATTGAGCTTCAATCCAATTAAGAAATATCTTTCAAATTCTTTATTTGTGTTTCCTCTTCTAATAGGCAAGTATCAGAAACCTTCAAAAAAATTCATCCACATGAAATACAGTCTTACACCGTACGTAACGAGTCCCTAAATTTATTGACTCATCTGCTCTACTTCCATGAAAAAAATCTTATAATGCTAATCCTAACAAAGAATTTAAGTATTCAGATATTTAAGTATGGTTGTTATCGTAGATATTTTCAGTATTCAGTAACACTCTTTTCCCTAACCAATAGCATGGGACTGCCATATTGAATATGTTTTGATGGAGAATTGGTGATTACCATCACTATGTCTTGTCTTGGGCATCATGTTGCCATATGTGTGCATGCAATTAGTGCAAACACGTATGTGCATTCTGCTGATACCTAAAACGCCCAAGAGTACCCGTTATCGCTTCTGTGGTACCGTAAGTTAATATGTTATGAGAAAAAAGGAAACATCGCTCCATTATTACTTAATATATAGATGACAACAATCAATTTGATGTTGTTCTGCATTTCCTTTTGTTAATATGAGCACTCGTTCACACATAGGACTTCATTCACCTAATCCTGACACCCTACACTTACTCATCCAAAATACCAATAGAAAGCTGAGTAATAAACTTTCATTAGCTCCTTGGATACTACCATCCGCACTGAGAAATGATGCTTCTATAAACTTTGGTCATCAAATCGTATGTGCATATGCAATTAATCTAAAACCACATGATAAGTTTGAAGTATTAAAAAGATCTAGATGTTCATAAAAAAGATTCAAATGTTCATAAAAAAGATTTCCCACTCCATTGAACAAAAGGTTTCTATGTGTAGCTGAACGAGAGTCATGAATTTAACTGGATAACATATATATCAGCATACATAAGAATCAGCATAGGTATAAATTGGAACGTGGAATCGCCCTTTGGCAAAGACGACAGAAGTTGTTTTGTCCGTCGACAGGCTAGAATATGAACAAGATTCTAAAATTAGACTCTAAATTGTATCCAATGGTTTGACATACAATGCACAGACACTCTTACAACATTAATGGAATAACATTCTCCACCTTATGTGTTCTTTCCCAGAGGGCCATTGTAATCTATAGAATCATTCTTTCTTGTTCTTTTTCTTTTTTACCTTAAAACTTGTCTTCTTACATCGATGGTGACTCAAATAAACCAATTGTGCTTGCCACATAGAGGTGTCAGACACTAAGAAATAAAGAAAATTAAAACATATTAAATTTCACGTTGCAGGTGAATCAAACTACACGGTTCAAAATGGTAAGTGTCCACCTTTTTGCTCACTTTCCATTCACAAAGAGAAAATCTTGGGTGCAACAAAGTGCAGACATTGTACACGTGTAGAATTCATAACAAGAGAGCAAAAACCTGCATCTTTAGGTTAGGCATTTTGCAACCGGATTGTAAATAACTGCATTAGAGATACCCTTGCCAAACTTTGGTCCCCTCGTTAGACAGATCATTCGTTCACAATACCTTATTAGCAACTCAACTACCTTGTTACCTCGTCCAACCCCTAGAATTTTTACATGTTAATGTGGATATCAATCACCGTCTGCAGTTTCCATTCACCGATTAATGATCCAAATACCAATACCACATTCCCACTCCTCACCAAAATGTTAAGAATATCATCCTTCCATCAGTTTCCCTGAAATCTAACAGCTATTAACGATTTAGCATCTGTTTATGCGTTAGGAGAATTCACTTTATACAAATTGACCGCCTCAATGCACTTTACAATGAGCTACATAAAAGAACACCAACGCAACTGTTTTCCACATCCCAAATCTCAGCAAACCCTCAAAAACATCCCACCTTAAACAATGTGCAACCAAACCCTAACAAATTCCACTTCCATTGTTTGTGAGCCAAATCCCTATTCTAGATTCAAACCAAACAATCAAAAAACAATAAAGCAAAAACATACCCTTTGTAGACATCACCGAATGAACCTTTCCCGATCAACTCGAGAGAGCTGAATCGGGCCTCGATGGCCGCCACCATCGACGCCGAATCCGACATCTCGAGGACCAGAGATTGCCCCCAAAAAGAGCAGATAAATCCTTGCCCTCCGATGTCGAAATCTGAAACCTACGGCCGCCCCAGCGACATCGAGCAAACCTGAGATCCGATGTGAGAGGGTCGAGATCGCTTGGATTCAAACGGAAGAGAGCGGCCGATAGAGAGAGGAGACGGAGAGAGAGAGAGAGAGAATGGAGTGGGTGAATACGAAATGAAATGCGATGGAAAAATGGTGAATTTTGGATTGAGAATTGTTTTTGGGAGGGTAGTCTGCTGGAATGATTACATTTTTAGACTATATACGTATTTAATAAAATTCTGACCAAAAAATTCCAAGTTCGGAAGGTAATGTTGTGCAAGAAAAATTATTTAAAAAGGGGGTCAAATATCAATTTTTTTCCTAAAGGCAAAAAACAAATTCACAGAGTCAGATATCTATTTAATAATATGATTTATCAAATATAATGAAAACTACATTGCACTATCTTTAATTTTTGGACTAATTTAAAATTAAAATTAATTTTACAGACAGATCAAAATTTAATTTAATTTAAATACCGATCAATTTTTCGTCACGTCTCGTAAAATGATAATGAAAAACAACCCAGGTTCTCAACTTGGGTCTAATTGTGCATTCTCAGCATTTACATCCGCTTCCGAGTGGGGCCACTAGGAATCGATCCCTGGTGGATGCGGAACGAGTGCGTGCCTTTAACCAGCTTTCCGATGTATCAAAAAAATGGTCAAGTTGTCAACCCATGTCATTTCTTAGTAGTGTGTATTATGGAAATCATCAAAACAATCAAGTTAGCACCCGAGGCAGACCCGGCCGGTTTGTAACAAACAATTAGCTAACCGGCGAAAAGTTGGTCGATTTTGTGCAGCTAAATTTAAATTTAATTGACATCGATTTTAAAAAAAAAATTTTAAAGTTTTCACTAATTTGAAATTTTGTCCTTGATTTTTCATGTGCTTTTAATAAAGATATATAAGTATTGCATGTGCATACAAGCTATTAGGTCTACTAACTTATATAGCACATAAGCGTAGTTGGACTATGTGGCACCGTCTACGGGAGCTTCTTGATGGAACTAAACATCAAGTCTCATGAGAGGTCTTAGGTTCGTGTCTTCCCATCAGTCGATAGCATAATTAGACATACAAAGATATTGACTTGTCACTGAAGGATTCAAGATCGCGGCGCATGCCTAGATCAAGGTTCCATCTGCAATCCTACTCGAGCCAGCTTGCAACCTGGCACCCTGAAGAACGGGTTGGGCCTATACTCGGGCTAATGCCAGTTTAATTCTTTTGGATGAAGCGCAAGGAGCAATTACGAGCCCGACCGAGCCCGGCCCATTCTCATTCCTATCATGCCCACAGAACTGAAAGTGAAGGAAGAAGCAGGGTGTACGGTTGAAAATGAAGTGTGTGCATATCATCTGTCCCTCTACCGATACCATGTTGGTTCCATTCCCAAGTTGAAAAAAGAAGCAGAGTGTACGTTTACCCTCAAAAAACCAAGCATAATTGTATAACATTATATGTAGGAATTAGAAAGTTCATAGCATAGCATACGAAGGGAGTTCCTCAAACTAAATATAACTGGAAACAAGTTTTAGTATATCACCTAAAGTTCATGTTTAATTGTTTAATGTGTGCCTCTGTTATTATCAGTGGGCAGACCTATGCAACGGTTTCTTGGTGGAGGCAAAATGGCAATCTAGCAGTTACATTCCGACACTCGAGGAATACTTGGACAATGGTTGGATATCTGCATCACGCCATGTCATTTTAACTCATGTTTTCAGCTTCTCAGCACTTGCAGAGGAAACAATGAAAATCTATGAGACTAACCCAATTTTTTCCTTGCATCTTCCATAATCTTCCGGCTTTGCAATGACTTGGCAACTTCTGCGGTGAGCAGTAGCAGTCTCTTTTTATTCTGATGTTTATTATCTAATATTGGATCTTCTATGCTGATTCATAATGTGCTTGCAGGCAGAACTTGCAAGAGGCGACGCTCCAACGTCTATATCGTGCTACGTGCATGACCATGGTGTCACTTAAGAGGTTGCACACGATGAAATAAAAAGATTAAACAGCGAAACGTGGAAGAAACAGAACAAAGAAGTTGTGTATTTGTGATGGCCCTAGTGTCCTATACGTAGGTGAATATAGTAATGTGTGGGTGTGAATAGTTATTTTGTTGTATGCGTATTAATTTCCGACGTGAATGGTTGTATGGTTGTATTGGAAGTTCTTATTGTTTGTTGGTGTGATTAGGGATGGCAAACTTGTAAATACCCATTTATTCTATCATCTCCTTCACTTTCTAACTCTTTTCTTCATTTATTTCTTTTTCCCTTTTTCTTCCTCCCCAAGCCTCACGCACAGGCCGAATCCCCAAGAGATTGCCGAGCTTCCCTGTTGCTAGGCCGAAAAATCCCATGGCCAGGCCGAAATTCCCAAAGGAAGAAAAACAAAGAGAGAAGGAGAAGACATCTCCTTGTTCCCTTCTTCCCCTTCCTCTTATTAGTCTTCTTCCCTTTTCCCCAAGCCCCATGGATAGCCGAAATTTCTTCAAGCCCTATGGCTGGCCGAATTGATTCTCAGGCCAAGCAAAAGGAAAAGGGGGGGAAGAGAAAAAGAAATGGAGAAGAGTAGAAAGAGAGGAGAAATTGAAGAGGGAAGATTGAAGCGGATGGAGGAAGAAGCTAGGGTTTGGGTTTGGAGCTTGAAGAGGGTGATCAATGGTAGAATTCATCAAATTGGGAGAGGATTTGAGTTTCTACAAGAGGTAGGAATCCAATCCTAGCTCTCATGTTTTATTCATTGCATATCAATAGTGAAAGCTTGCATGTTTAGGGTCTTTGGAGATCTCTTGATATGATGTTCATGTGTTTCCTTTAATATGATGTGTTGGGTCATATGATGCCATGTAAATGTAGTTGATACATACGAATGTCTTGTTTCACTAATTGTGTGGTATATATGAGATTTGTATGAGTGATGTGAAAATTGGATAGTCATTTAGTTATATGTATCTGTGTTTTATTTATATCAGTTTTGTTTTGTTTAGTGTTTGTTGGTCCCTTGTGTATTTCAGTGTTGTTGGAGTGCTACAGGTACTATCACAGCAGTGCGCAGTGGACCTGCTTGTGGTTGTGTTGTTTTTGTATTTCCCTTCCGTAGCACCCACCTCTTCGGGAATACCTGACACAGATTCGTACTTATCGGGTATCCCGAGGAGCGGGGCGTTACATTTGGTGGCCCATGCAGGTCATCACACTGCGGCTGTGTAAGGATAGTGCGTGTAGGGTTCCAGAGGTAGTTTCGTCTTAAGGTGGGTAGAAGTCTAGTCTTAAGGAAGCGCCTTAAGTTAGGAAGTCCGAGGACGGACTTTATTTTAAGGTGGGTAGAATGTGATGGCCCTAGTGTCCTATACGTAGGTGAATATAGTAATGTGTGGGTGTGAATAGTTATTTTGTTGTATGCGTATTAATTTCCGACGTGAATGGTTGTATGGTTGTATTGGAAGTTCTTATTGTTTGTTGGTGTGATTAGGGATGGCAAACTTGTAAATACCCATTTATTCTATCATCTCCTTCACTTTCTAACTCTTTTCTTCATTTATTTCTTTTTCCTTTTTTCTTCCTCCCCAAGCCTCACGCACAGGCCGAATCCCCAAGAGATTGCCGAGCTTCCCTGTTGCTAGGCCGAAAAATCCCATGGCCAGGCCGAAATTCCCAAAGGAAGAAAAACAAAGAGAGAAGGAGAAGACATCTCCTTGTTCCCTTCTTCCCCTTCCTCTTATTAGTCTTCTTCCCTTTCCCCCAAGCCCCATGGATAGCCGAAATTTCTTCAAGCCCTATGGCTGGCCGAATTGATTCTCAGGCCAAGCAAAAGGAAGGGGGGAAGAGAAAAAGAAATGGAGAAGAGTAGAAAGAGAGGAGAAATTGAAGAGGGAAGATTGAAGCGGATGGAGGAAGAAGCTAGGGTTTGGGTTTGGAGCTTGAAGAGGGTGATCAATGGTAGAATTCATCAAATTGGGAGAGGATTTGAGTTTCTACAAGAGGTAGGAATCCAATCCTAGCTCTCATGTTTTATTCATTGCATATCAATAGTGAAAGCTTGCATGTTTAGGGTCTTTGGAGATCTCTTGATATGATGTTCATGTGTTTCCTTTAATATGATGTGTTGGGTCATATGATGCCATGTAAATGTAGTTGATACATACGAATGTCTTGTTTCACTAATTGTGTGGTATATATGAGATTTGTATGAGTGATGTGAAAATTGGATAGTCGTTTAGTTATATGTATCTGTGTTTTATTTATATCAGTTTTGTGTTGTGTTGTGTTGTTGGTCCCTTGTGTATTTCAGTGTTGTTGGAGTGCTACAGGTACCATCCCAGCAGTGCGCAGTGGACCTGCTTGTGGTTGTGTTGTTTTTGTATTTTCCTTCCGTAGCACCCACGTCTTTGGGAATACCTGACACGAATTCTTACTTATCGAGTATCCCAGGGAGCGGGGCGTTACAATATTGCAGTCCATTTCTTACATCTTTGGCCAATTCAGCTATAAATCATGCACGAGTAGCACATTGTATGTATCAGAAATGTGACGGCATTGGAGCTCCAGATAAAGAGAATAAGAATCAGATCAGATCAACATTTCTCGATCTTATAGTAATAACGTGAGGGAGGGGTTCTCAAATAATTAGAGAATATATTGTATATTCAAGGCTTGTTTGTGTATAATCACTCTCATATATAACCATACATCCGCCTTATTTGCTCATTAATTAATCCAACCCCAATGACATAATAGAGTTGTTAAATTATTGTATCCAGTTTCTACATATCTCTACGTTTAATGTATATTATGTGCAGCAAACATGGTTATCATCCGCATGATCCGTTTCATATCCATACCATTTTTTTGTCAATGCAGATACTAAGTTTCTTTCCAGCATCTTTATCATCTTTATTTTGCAAACCCTAACCCTAACCTTCGAACGACTCTCGAATTCATGATAATGCCAAGAAGTGGTTAATTGCATTAATAATGGCATGATACATGTTATACGACAGTATTGTATAGCATGAGTTAACCAGAATACTTTCATCGTTCCTAACAGCATACTATGATGTGATGTTTGGAGCTCCATGATGGTCTAATGACATGAAATATTGGGCTGCAGCGAGCAGCAACAGGTATTCCTTCTCATATGAAGAGATGTAGAAGAAGAACCGAGAACATAGAACTGTTTTGGGAAGAAGATGATGAGTAAACTCCTCCTTTCCTCCTCCATTTTGTCCCGGTCGAGGTCTTACTGCATATTGACTCCATGTAACACTAACATGTCATTCTAGATGAAACGAATCACTTCTTGGTAGACACATTGTTGGACAGTGATCTAATTATAAGGCGACGATGAATAGGCTTATAAACAATTTTTTGCGAATATAAAAGTAGTAACATACTCATTCACACAATCACAAAGCAAATATGTGCAGATAAAATATCACAAAAGCAAACACAGAGAGCACATGATATTTACCCTAGTTCGGTCGACCCAATGACTTACTCCAGCCCAAAAGTAATCAGTTTAAATAATAGTATTAAGATACAAAACACACGAAACTTCGTGTCCAAACACTCAGATCACAATTATGTTCCTCCCTCTCCAAAGGTTGAACACTAAATATTCTAGCAAATACGGTATCTTGACTTGTCCCAAGTTAAGAGCCCAAAAGAACCCCAAAAACGAAAGTATAAAATACAGCGTAACTAAAACCACTTCGATCACAAATAAAAATAGTAAAGTGAGTCTATAGTGCTTAGTTTGTGATGAATGGATAGTCCATATCATTATACTTGTCGTCAGCTTCACGTTAGCGTAACTGGTGCCTCAATCTGACGATTGGATCAAAGGTTTTGACTCTCCAAAGTTGGCTGTGAAATCTGTCTTTGAATTGTCTGTGCGCAAAGTAATGACTTTTGACTCGCTGTGTTAATAAGTTAGGCTCACAGATCTTGGGAATTTTGCTTGGTCAGAATAGGCTCTGGCACTGCTTGCAAGGACTCGGGCTATGCGTAAAGTACATGCTCTGCAATGGTCATCAATGGGTCTGGCACAATGGTTATCCGAACCTGACTTGTGGAATTGGGTCCGCGCCTAGTGCCGTGACTTGGCAACCCCCAAGGGATGTAGACACAGGTCAGCAATGGCCGTGGCTCGGTGTCTACCAGAGTCTTGCTCATGGATCCAACGCTGCAAACTATTGTCGCGTGCCTTCGCAGCCTCCAAGCGCTGCAAATATGGGTCAGCAATGGAAATGGTGTGGCAGCAGCATTGGTCTGGCTCGTGAATTTATTGATTCCGACTAGGTCAACGACGCAGCCCGACAACACCAAAAACAGAGCACTCCCAAGACGATTCCTTTATGATTTTTGCGTGAGTTGAAGTGATTTCTTGGCCTATATGAAAATCTTGGGATATGCTAGGGTCCAAAAAGAAGATTGGGAGTTTGTGTGCTTGAAAATTCTTCTTGGCCGATGGGTATAGACCTTGTATGCATTGCTCATAGCTCTTAGGTGCTTGAAGAAGATGATGGCTTTACTCCGATGGCTTGATGCTTCTTGGTTGGATGAGAAGGATGGCTAGCACCAATGTAACTTGAGTCTTGATGGCATGTGGCTATGTGGCTTGAAGAAGAACCCATTTATGCTTACGGCAAGATTGAGGATTTGCTTGGAGGCAGGCTTGCGGCAATGGAGAACTTGAAGCTTGATTCCAATGAAGGAAAGTCTAGGGTTTTTAACAAGGGTGGTTGGCAATGCTTGTGCTCTCTGGGATGTTTTCCTTTGAGGGCTATGAGATATATATGGAGCTTTGAACCCAGTAGTTATAATTCAATCAAAACTCCTTTACTCTCGACTTAGAGATAGACCCCAATTTAAATTGATTGCACCTGGATTCTCCTAGAGCTAGTGGGACTCTGTAACGACCTGTTTTCGTGGTATACGATTATTCGTGTTTAAAATGATTTAAAATGATTTCAGAGTAAATGATTTTTCATATTTTTATCATCGCTCAAATCTTAAAACGAACTTCGTATTCGTGATCCTCGCGACAATACAAACATGTGGTATCTTTTCTTAATTTTTCCATATATTCTTATTATATCTATTTTCACTAATTACATTTTTACCTACCATAATTACCCTAACTAATTAACCTAGCGTCGGCAGACATCTCCCAACGACTCATGCGGTTATCAAATGCCAACAACTCTCTTCATTACCGTCCCCACCTCCAGCTCCTCTCATCAAGCTGCACCTCGTTTCATTTTTTAAATCAACAACAGCAAACAACAGCAGGCAACCACAACGACGAATTCTCATCTCCATGCAAAGAAATTCCTCCCCCTCTACCCTCTTTGATCAACCCAATTCCCCCAAAATTGAAATTGCAAATCCAAATTTACAAGCACAGAGCCAAATCCAGCCCAAATCCAAACCTATTGCAATTCAAATCGTTCATCAAATCAATACAGCCAAACCAAATCGATTTCAACCCAAATTCAAACTGAAATCAAATCAAAACCCCAAATCAAGATTGAAATCGAAATGGAGAGAGGGAGAATTTGAGGATTCAAATTGAATATCAGATCTGAAATCAAAATTTCAGATCAATCAAACCCAAAACAAATTCAATCAACTCTCCCCTCCTCCCTGCCCAGGCTGCGTCGCCCCTACTACGCGTGCGCCTGTGCTCCGCCGCCGCCGCTGCATAGCCACCGCGCGCGTCTATAGCGTGCCATCGCCACCGCACAGTGCGCGCCTGCCGTCGGTTGTCGTTGCCTGCCGTCGATTGATGCCGCCCAGCCTTGTCACTCCCTGCTGTAAAGAAAAAAAGGAAAAAAAGAAGAAGACAGAAAAGTCAAAAAAGAAAGAAGAAAGGGAAGAAAGAATAGAAGGGAAGGAAGAAGGAGGTATAGATTTTGGGTTATATTGCTTATTGGGTTTCATCGGTATTGGGTTTAAGAAATGTTATTAGGTTTTAATTAAGTAATGATGCTTAATGGGTATTGGGTTTGATTGGTTAAGTTATTTCTTATTGGGTATTGGGTTTCAAATTGGGTAAGTTATTGGTATGGGGTTGATTCAAGTTTGTTTATGCATATTGGGTAGTGGGCTATTTGAGTGAATAAAAAATTGGGTTTGGGCTTAAGTTATTTCTTATTGGGTATTTGAATTATAACTGTAACGACCAGTAATTTTCAACAGTTCAATTTACGTATTTACACGTATTTTTAAGAATAAATTTTACATTATAAATGTTAGTCAAGAATTTTCTAACAAAACTGATTTTAAAAATTCTTATAAAAATATTTTAGAGTACTAGACTTATCGTATTGTATGTTAGCAATTTCAGATTTCCTCAAATACCCAAAACATTTCTGTTAAAATTCATCTTCCAAAATTACCGTTTTGATTCGACGAATTTATTTTCTATTCAAACACTTTCAAAACATTTTCAAACTCCTGCAGTAGCATCCTATGATCATTTAGGGCCTCCCACATTAATTTCATAATTTTCGGATATCATTTCAGTAGAGAACCCGCAAACCCGCTTTACAAACGTTTTGGCCTAAAACTAGTATTTCCGTAGCTCAAATCCCAGAACGGATCTTGTATTCACGATCCTCGCGTCGATACGATCCCGTGGGTATATTTTCGTAATTTCTCGGACACGTTTACTAGTAGGGGCAAAATCGTAATTTTGTTACAATTTTTACCGCTACCATCACTAATTACCTTAACCTAATTACTAGTTACTATTCACCCACATGCTTAACACGTTTAGACAATTTCCTAACTTAGTCTAACTCCATTTAATTTTTAGTCTAAAGTCTAACCTAACCTATTAAATAACTTGACTAAGTATTAATGAGGCTTAATATCTAATTGATTTACTTACCCTATATATATCCCTCTAAACCCACTTTTAAAAATATATAACCCGTAATCACCCGTGTTCTCTCTCTTCCCCCCTACCCGTTCGAAGCCCGTAACCCATCACAGCCCGCTCTCTCTCTCCTGCATCTCTCTTCTCTCTCGCACCCTCTCTCTATCCATCTCTCTCCCTCTCTCACCCACGCCTCGCCGTCAACGGCGACTCACCGCCGGCCTCCCCCCGCCGTCGTCTTCCTTCCACGCCCCCAAGCCCGCTCCCCCTCTCCGATCTCCGGCGAGACCCACGAAGGAGCCCCGTGCATTCGCAGCATCCGCCCGCCATCGCCGCCGCTACACTACCCAGCTCCGCCTCCGGAGCCCTCGTCGCCGTAGCCCGATGCCAGCGAAGCCCGCATCCTCCGACAGCGCCGCCTGCAGCTCCTCCGAGCTCGCCCAACGCCGTCGCCGAGCCCCGCCTGGCGCTCCGACGCTCCACCCGCCGTCGCCGTCGCCGTCGCCGTCCGCCGAAGCCCCCGCCTTCGCCGTCGTCTCCTCCTCCGCCCTGCCGCCACCCACCGCCGAACACGAGCCCCCCGCCGCCGTTGCTCTGTCGACGTGAAACAAACGAGCGTGAGTTGCCTCAATGGCAATCTCGTAAATTCGAGTTTTATTTAGTATTTTCGTAATTTTAATTTATTAAAAATAGAGTTTAATGGTTTTAAATCTATAACTAATTATACAGGGCCCAGAAAAATGTGCGGATAGCTCCAGAAAATCAGAAACGACATTTCAGATCCAATGACGCTAGTCTCACTGCGATCAGACGCCTACTTTTTCTGGAATGATTTTTCGAACTTAAAGATTTAATAGGTATAAATCGTTCTAAAAATCGTAACTCGCTGATTTTACGTACAATAATATGTGATAAAATTATATGTGATAATAGACTTCGAGACGGTCGTTTCGACTATTCATTTATGTAATTCCGACTTATATTGCTCCCGTAAGAAATTACGGAAGATACACGTAACTTAAATAATCTGGGTTTTTAAACTATTTTGAGTTTCTAAAAATTATAAAAAATTACTATAGACTTCAGAAAAATATTCCCTCTTGCAGTAAAACTATTTTTAATACATATAGCTTATATAAAAATTTAGAACACTTTTCATCGTCGTTTTAACCGGTTTTAAAATCAGACAATCAACTTAAATAAATAAGAAAAATAGGGTACTCTCTAACTAGTTATCTCTTGTGTTTGCAGGTAGCGAATCTCGTGCATCAACACTAGATCCAGTCCCGGCCAACTACGATGGTGTTGATTTTGGTAAGTCACGATAGGTTCTAACCTTAGAAATCTAGCCACTGTGCTCGTACGCACTTGTAGCACCGCACTACTACGTGCTCGAAGCACGGAAACACACGCCACTTTCTTGTGTTGGACTTGACTTGGAACATCCCGTGGAACGTTCATGTAAAGAACTTGTACTTGACACAACACCGGGTTTTGGGGTAACTCATAGTTGCGAGAGTACGGGAGTGACTAGAGTTCGATCTACCTGTCAAGCTGCCTGTGTTTCGGCCTCCTGTCTAGCTGCTTGCGTTTCGGCAAACCATCCTGCTGCCTGGGTTCCGGCAATCGTCTGGGTAGCACCCAGGCAAGAGACGAACTGAACGGTCACATATTGTACTCTCCGGCTTGAGTCACGTAGTTCTAGTGGAGCTTGCACAGTTACTTCTTTACAGTCATGCACTTTACTTTCTGCACTTGTAACACTTTACTTTCTGCACTTGTACAGACACTACACCGTACTTTACTTCTGCTTGTCATACTTGTACAGTACTCTTTTTCTTTGTTTAGAATCTTTGTGACTTACCTTCGGTTCCACTTGTGGCACCGACAGACGAAGATCAGATTGAGGAGTTTGCTCCAGAGTACGAGGAGCCTGCGTACGACCCAGAAGCCGCGGAGTTTTAGTTATCTGTGTTGGTGTGTGTTGTGAGATGTATTTCCATTCTGTATTTCCTTTCTGTACTTTTCTTTTCATGTATTAGTGTGAGAGAGTGCTGGTTGTTGTACTTTAATTTGGACTGTAATAATGTCTGTAAGCTGGTTGAGTGTTGTTGGTACATCTCTGCGTTGTGACTATGCTGATTTCACTGGTAAACTGCGGAACCTGCGCAAATAAACCGAATAAGTAACGGGCCCCCGAGAGCGGGTCGTTACAATAACTATTGCTTATTGGGTTTCATTTGAACTATTAAGCTTTTGGGTATTGGGTATGAGTTATTGGGTAGTCCCTTACTCGACCGAGTATCCATCTGCTCGATCGAGCTGAGGAAGGCGCATGGAAATATTGGAAAAACGACGTTCTGCCTACACGGCCCGAGTAGCCTTTACTCGGTCCGAGGAGACACCTAGTCGACCGAGCAGACACCTAGTCGACCGAGCAGACACCTACTCGACCGAGCAGACACCTACTCGACCGAGCAAACGAGAAGATGTGAAACAATGGTAACATGGTCATCTGACTCGACCGAGTAGACCCTACTCGATCGAGTAGACCCTACTCGATCGAATAGACCCTACTCGATCGAGTAGACGAGGGAGTGTTCTTAAACTCGTATTAATTTTTTGTCTGACTCAACCGAGCAGTTACGCTGCTCGACCGAGTCGCGTTACCCTAAAGCATACGGGGCCACTTCCGAACGAGTCGGGTTATTAAAACCCAACCCATTTTCCTTTAGCCCTAAATTTTTTTTAATTCCCCAAATTCACTTCCCCGAGCACCTAGCCCCCCTCTCCCACTCGATCCGTACGTCCGCCCACCTTCCCACCGTCGCAGCCGCCAACATCACCTTCCGGTCAATCTATATATATATATATCTCTCTCTCTATCTCTCTATCTCTCGTTAGGTTTCCCCCCTTTCACCAGTTCCCCCCCACCCCCGCGTCGCAGCACCAGCCCCCTCACCCCCTAGGGCAACACCCTTCAATCGACCGAGCACAATTAGTGCTCAGCCGAGCCTTCGACCCGCACCCACTCCACATCCGAATTACTCGACCGAGCACAATTGCTGCTCGGTCGAGCAACTCTCTCACCATTATAACCCCCACGCCCTAATCCCTACCACACCCATGTATGCCAACTCGACCGAGTAACACATCCCGCCCCAATTCATTCCTCTACACGCTCATTTTTCACTGACATTGTTTTTCTTTCCTTTTTCATGTGCACTGCGTTTACCGCGAGGGATTTAAATTGGGACAACTTGGGGGATAACACTCATTTGACTACCGGCTACCACAAGATTTTATTTTCTGCACTCTCCGCATCATTCGTGTCGGTACACTCTTTCCACGGTATATTTTACATACTGACCCACGTTTTTATTCTCCTTGCAAGATGCCACCACGCCGTGCTAGACCCATAAAGACCGACACCGGCGCACCTAACCCTAGGCCAACTCGACGCACCCGTCGTACATGCTCACTCACACAAGACCATATTGTTGGCGAATCATCCAACCCTGCACCCCTGCCAACCAACACTCCAACCCCTCCTGAGCGTCTATATCTCAACGACACAGCATATGATGTTACCTTCCGGGACACTGACCAGGGCGACCAGTTCGTCGCTATGCTCCTACTCATAAGTAATGGCGGTAGCACTACTCAACAGTCCGTTGAGCAGGACCTCCCAGGTTTTCACAACCTGATTAGGCACTGGCGACCCGACTCACCTGTCAAGCCACAGCCCGCTGCCGCGTTATCTGCTACACAGCCGAGGGACCCATCACCACCCTGTCATGCCCCGCTACCCCAAATAGAGAGGGTCGGCGTGACAAGTGCGGTATAAGAATACCAAGCGCTAATGTGTATACCAAATGACTCGCAGGTCACTGCAACCGCTGAGGAAACACATGTAGTAAAGTACGAACTTAAAAAACAGAACAGTACAGCTCCCACACAAAAAGGAAGTACATGGTAATACAACACAAGAAGCAAAGTAAAGTACGGCAACCAGAGCATCCAAGCGCCACAGAGCACTATAACTACACCACTCATATTGTACAAGCGCACAACACAACCCAGAAACAACTAGAACTCACACAAAAGTACAACTCACTCTACGGGGTACAAGGGGGTAGAGGGGGTACAAAACATCGCTCTCAGCTCACTCCCACCCCAAGATAACACTACAAGACCCACACCATCTACGGACTCCACAGACCCTGCTGAGAAGGGCTGCCCTCAGATGTCTCCGTCCTTGGTCCCGTTACCTGAGAACTGGTACCTGTACCTGTGGGGGGAGGGACACATCACAGCGTGCCCAGTAGGAACTCCACAACTCTACTACTCTAATCATAGTGCACAAACAAGGAAAAGGCATCACATTCCAGAGTTACTTGTTTTTTGTCTTTAGGGTTAGTTTTCATGCATGAATTCGAAACCTAAGTAACGGGTCAGACATCGGGGACTGGACCTCACCCAGTAAGGTGGGTGAAATGCTACGACTTCCGAGACAAGCTCTTACGAAAGAAGCTGTTCTCCAACACAACCAACTCAACCAACCCGACCTACTCCCCGCCTCTAAGGGCTCGTCAGGAGTGGTCCACAACCCAGCAGTCCATCCCTGCATGTCCACTCGTTACCTTGGTTTCCCCCAAATCCTCCTAGGGCACTCACCCACTTCGAGTAGAACGAGACAACCCTAGGTTATCTTTTAGTTAATCTTTAATCCTAGTGTATTAAGCATGTAAAATGATGTCCAAATTCGTTCTTTTCATCGGGATGTTCACAACAAAACTTGCATGCTCCATAAGCCATGAACATAAACACCCATTTCCAAACTTGCAATGTAAAATAGCATATCCATAGGCAAACACTTTAATACTGATGCATCCACATTAGCGGTATTGAGCATTAACATCTGAACGAAGAAATAAACCAAAACAAAAGTCTAGTCATTAGCAAACCATTCAAATTGCTGAACTTTCACTAACAGTCACAAACATCAATGGTTATCAGCCATTTCCAGTGCGAATTTGATAAAACTTCCTGAATGAAAGTTGTAGATATGGCAGTTTTGGGTTCACATATAAAATTTCATGCAAAAATATGAGATATATGATTTATGGTGAATTATTTTGTGAAGCCTGTCAGTTCTGTTTTTCAGACAGATTACAGGGTCTGTCTTGATTGCTGATTTTGGGCCTATTGCAGTCAGAATTTTGAAAAATAAGCAAAGTTGGAGAAAAACTTGTTAATTTCCAACGAGACTAAGAATATAAAATTCCCTTGTGTGTGCAGGTACTGGGCTTTGTTTTTCTAAACTGTGTCCAGGTTGACAGATTTTCAGACATGTTGTAAAAATGAATTTTTGCTCCTATTTATTGAATTGGAACTATGTCAAATTTTATATGATTTTGGGGTAGGAATTCATGAACTACATGAAAATAATTATTTCAGATTGTATTTCTAACTAAATTGACTGCAGAAATCAGAATACCACACTACCAAATTTTAGCTTTCTAAGTGTTTGGTTTTTTGCTAGGGATTTCAAGAAAACAAGGTTCTTTGTTAAACAAGGTGGCATTTTTATTGAACCTACAACCTTTAAAATGATAGCTTTCATTCATAACTATCATCTCTCTTCATTGTTAACAACTAAAACATAAACTTGGCCTAATCCCAACATCACATTAAGGAGATAGTCATACATGCACATACAACCTAAAACTACAACACTCTTCCCAAATTTTCTCAAAGCAAAGCTTATCATTCATGCATATGTTTCATCATTCACAACTAGAGAGAGAAGAGTGGTAGAGTCCTACCTTCTTAGAGCTCCAATAGATCCCTAGAGTTGAATGGGGATTAGCTTTCTCCTCCTCCTTCTTCTTCTTCTTATTCTTCTTCTTCTTCTTCTTGTTCTTCTTCTTCTTCTTCTTCTTCTTCTCTTTTTCTTCTTCTCCTTTTTTTCGCTTCTTGGCTTTGTTTTTTTTCTCCAAATATTTCAGCCCAAATGAAGTAAAATGAGGGGCTAATATCTGAAGAGTGTAGAAGTGAGAAGAAATGGGAAGAAAAGTGTTAAAATATGTGGAGGATTCACTAATGAAGAGGTTATCTCTTAAAATTTTCATTATTTACAAGTTTGCCATTATTCATTTTCTTTTTTTCTTCCCCTTTTTTATAATGGCCCTCCAATTTGCTTAGTTTATTACAAGTTTGCCATGGCAAATATCTCACTTCCCTTTTGCACAAAAATCCCTTGACTTTTTGAAATTTTCCTTAAGCCCAATCTTTGTAATGATACCCTCATTTGGGAACAATGAAAAATTTAGGGGCAAAATGCAAATCCCTCCATTCCCATGGACTAATATGCACATATACCCAGAGACTAGGGCCAATTTAGTATTTGCACACTAGGGTTGTTTCACCCTACCCTCCTTAGAAAAATTTCCGTCCTCTGAAATTCAGCAAAATTAGAAGAGCAGATATTTACGTACAGCAACCAGCAACTGCAGAAAATATAAGATGCAACAGTTATTGTTCAAACATGTATGTGTACTTCTCATACATTTCATCTTCTCGCTCCTACGTTGACTCCCCCGGAGACTCTTGTTGCCACATGACTCGCACTAAGTCAATGGTCTTCTTCTTCAGCTTCTTCTGTCTGCGGTCGAAAATAGCCACTGGGTGCTGCTCGTAAGTGAGATCTGGTCGTACTTCTATCTCTGAGAAATCTACGACATGATTGGGATCTCCCACGTATCCTCTGAGTTGAGACACATGAAAAACATTATGCACACCTTCAAGCGATGGCGGCAATACTAGCCGATAGGCAACCTCACCGACCTTGGCGGAGATCTTGAATGGACCAGTGTATCTAGGACTCAGCTTCCTGCGTTTGCCAAATCAGATAGTTCCACGAATCGGTGAGATCTTTAGAAACACATAATCTCCTGACTGAAATTCCAAGGATCGTCGCTTTGTATCAGCCCAATGCTTATATCGGTCTTGTGCGATACACAAATTTTCTTTGACTATTCACACCATATCTGTTGTTGCCGCCACCATGTCAGGTCCCAAAAACTCTCTGTCTCCAACATCATCCCAAGTTAAAGGAGACCGACATTACCGTCCATATAGAGCTGCGAGGGGAGCCATACCGATACTTGCTTGATAACTGTTATTGTATGCAAACTCAACTAAATGCAGATGGTCCTCCTACGATCCCTTGAAATCAAGCATACATGCTCGCAGCATATCTTCAAAAATCTGAATGGTCCTTTCCGACTGTCCATCAGTCTGAGGGTGATATGCAGTACTGAAATTCAGACGCATCCCCGGACTAGCCTGTAAGCTCTTCCAAAAATAAGAAGTGAATCTGCTATCTCTATCGGATACTATACTCACAGGGACTCCATGCAGTCTCACAATCTCCTCCATGTATCTCTTCGCCAGAATTTCTGTGGCCTGTCCAACTCGGAACGGAATAAAATGTGCCGACTTGGTCAATCGATCAATATGACCCAAATCGCATCATTACCTCTAGGGGTCCGAGGTAGACCGGTCACAAAGTCCATGGTCACATGTTCCCACTTCCATTCTAGAATGGGGAGAGGCTGTAACAATCCTACAGTTCTCTGATGTTCAGCCTTTACCTGCTGGCAGACCAGACAGGACGCCACACTCTTGGCTACACTCTTCTTCATTCCAGACCACCAATAGTATTGCTTCAGATCATGGTACATCTTGGTTCCTCCAGGATGGATGGAATATAAGGAACTGTGTGCCTTCTTCAATAATTATTCCCAAACATTGCCACTCGGCACACAAACCCGGCTCCCAAATCTCAACGATCCATCTTCGTGAACACGGAAATCGGTCCGAAATCCGCTTCCACCTGCTATCGGATCCTCTTCAGCTTGGCATCCCCTGACTGAGTTGCCTTGATCCTGTTCACCAAATCAGATTAAATCTGCAGTCCCATCATAACAGTCTTCTCTCATGGGAGTACAACTTCTATTCCCATCTGTCGGGTTGCCCATCGAAGTTGCGGCTGGGAAGTTAACCTCATCACGGCGGGCAATCGGCTAAGAGCATCTGGCACCATGTTCACCTTCCCAGGATGGTATTGCAGATCAACGTCGCACTCGACCATTAATTCCAACCATTGACGCTGCTTCATATTAAGCTCCTTCTAAGTGAACACATACTTCAGACTCTTATGGTCGGTGTATATTTTCACATGCTCACCTAGCAGGAAATGTCTCCACAATTTCAAGACCAAAAACACTGCTGCCAATTCCAGGTCATGAGTGGGATAGTTCAGCTCGTGTTCCTTCAATAATCTGGAAGCATATGCTACAACTCGTCCATGCTGATGAAGGACACAGCCTAGCCCTCTCCCAGACGCATCACAGAAAACTTCAAAATCACCTGACCGATCAGGGATGGTTAAGATATGAGCAGTGGTCAACAGAAGCTTCAGCTCATCAAACGCGCGTTGGCAATCTGCCGACCAGACGTACGCAACATCCTTCTTCGTCAGATGAGTCAAAGGCGAGGCAATCTTCGAGAAATCCTTAATGAACTTTCGATAGTATCCAGCCAACCCTAAAAAGCTTCGAATCTCTGTGACTGTCCGAGATATAGGCCAACTTTCTACTACGACAACCTTCTCAGGATCACCAGACACTCCATCCCCAGAGACTATGTGCCCAAGAAACGCAACCTTGGTCAACCAAAATTGGCACTTGTTGAACTTGGCATACAGTCGGTGCTGCCTGAGAGTATTCAAAACTATCCGCAGATGCTCAGTATGTTCATCCTCACCCTTCAAGTAAACCAGGATGTCATCGATAAATACCACCACAAACTTATCTAGATACTTGAAGAAGACCTGATTCATCAGCCTCATAAAAGTAGCTAGGGCATTCGTTACCCCAAAAGGCATCGCCAAAAACTCGTAGTGACCGTATCGAGTCTGGAATGCGGTCTTCGGAACATCAGTTTCCCGCACATTCACTTGGTGATACCCACTTCTCAAGTCCAGTTTCGAATACACCCAGGATCCACCAAGCTGATCGAAGATATCATCGATCCGGGGAAGAGGGCACTTATCCTTTACCGTCACCTTATTCAATTTCCGATAATCAATGCACATCCTCCGAGATCCATCCTTCTTGTTTACAAGCAACACTGGCGCTTCCCACGGTGACACACTTGGGCGAATCAATCATTTATCTGATAAATCAATCAACTGATTGCGAAGCTCCGCTAACTCTGGTGGGGCCATTCGGTATGGAGCCTTCGCTATCGGTTGGGCGCCTGGAATCAGATTGTAATACCCAGTATCCATATATACTTGTATATGTACGTATTTTTGGACGTATGTGTACGTATAAATTTCTGGGTATTTCTATGAATTTTTCCTAATTTTTGTAATGATAAAATTATTTTTGAATAATTTTTATTTACCATTTGAATTTAAACGAATGAGTATTTGAATGGAAATACATTGTTTTTAAACATGGTATGAAGTATTAAGGTTGTATTTCAATTTTTCTAAAACTCAAAATATCAAATTTTCTTAAGATGACACCTAACCCTATTATGTGTCACTTCCCTAATTATCCTTACCTACCCCTAAACCACATGTCACCCTTATTAGGTTTGGTTGCTTAGCTTAAGACACCTAGCATGCTACATGTCATTATCCCTTAATTTCATTAGAAATACAAAAGGGAAAATGAAAGGAAAAGGGAATGAAAAAAACAAGAAAAGAAAAAAAAACAAAATGAGAACCCTCTTCCTTTCTTTCTCTATTCCGTTTCTCTTCCACCATTGCTACCACCTACTCCACCACCTCCCTTCTCCTCTTCCACCACCAACTCCACCACCACAACCACCACCACCACCAATGCCAAACTATCACCATCATCAATCTATAAATTTTGAAGGAGAAGTAGCTGGAGAAGAAAAGCTTCAAGTCCTTCAAGGATTAAGAAGGGCAAGGTAGAGCTCCTATCATTCTTAGTAGAATTTAGTTGTAGAATTAGGGTTTTAATTTAAGTTAGCATGCTGAAATTTGTTCAGAATTGGCTGGGACTTTGGTAGCTTTCTGCACCTAATTGGCTACATGAAATTGCCTGAAAGAAATATATGTTGTTCATATTTAAGTCCTTAATAACTTTCATGTTTAGAAGTTTTGCAAATTCGAACTGAATAATAGGGTAAAAATTCAGTTTCTGAAACTGGTCTGTTTTTAGACAGTCTGGACACCTTTCAGTAAAATGAGCAGAAATCACTGCACACTTAATGAAATATTGTAATCTTGGTGCCGTTGGAAAGCTGGCTTCAAGCTTTTCAACTTGTAATTTTCCAAGATGATTTTCCGAAATTCTAATTCTGCCTTTAACTGGTAGTAATTTGAACCTGAAAATGCCTCAGTTTCTGATTTTACAGACTGAAATTGTGCCTGTTATGAGAAAAATCCCTATAATTCATATACTTGGAATTGTTCTCTGAAATTTGGTGTACTTGTGTAGAACCCATAGATCTACAACTTTCGTGAAGGCACCAGAGGCTAATTCTGACTGTAGATAGGCTAAAAGTGATAATCTTTCTGCTGTAGCAGTTTTAGGCAGATTCCATGTTTGTGTTTTATGAGTAAGCTCCAAGATTTGCCGTGTGTTATCCCTATGTTAGTAATTTTCCAGATAATAGTATGCAAATGTGTTAGCATGGAAAATGTTAGTAGCTTGCCATATGTTAGTTATATTTACGAAGAATTATGCTTTTCTCAATTTGTCACATGTGAAGCTATTTTATATACATGTCCTTTTCCATGCTTAATTGTGTTCATGATTATGTATATGTTAGTAAAAATCATGTTCATGTCATTATGTCACATCTTGAGCTAGCTTTTATTCATATTCCATGATTACGTGAGTTGCCATGATTTTAGGAGCATGCTACATTGTGTAAGATGAGTTTATGTTACTTTACTCCATGCCGTAGTTAAGCTCATAGTGGTAAAAATCAATGTTAGTTGCCATGATTGGGTGTTAAGTTTCATATGTTGATTATTGTTAATGTCACGATGTAATTGAGCATCTTAATGTTCGTTGTGTAGAATGAAATTGCGATGGTCGTTGTTGAATCATGACATCGGTGAAATTATGAAAGAAATGGAAAGATATGAATGCGGTATTGAGACCGCCGAAATGAATAAAGAATGAAACTGAGAGTGAGGCAAAGAAATGACATCAGGAGTGCTCGATCCATTTCTAAGATGGGCGAGACTCCAGATGTGGGTTTGGGGGAAACATGGGTAAATTATAGGAGTTAATGAGCAGACAGATGATATGAATTCTCACCCGATGTGTCACTCCCGGAAGGGGGAGTTTGAGAGGGTTGGAGAGGCCGCTGGTGTACTCGTGATGCACCATGACGGTAACTGATGGGTTGGTCCGTTTGTCCCATGAAAAACCGGGATTGGTCTCACTCCTACCTTGCCAGTCGGGTACGGAGTTACGAGAGGCCCCTCCAGTGCTTGTGTCGCTGGTTGAGGTACCATTTTTCATCCACCTTGAGTGAAGTCCGACTCCCTAGCGTCCTACGGTTTACACGGGTTTCCAAATATGAGAATCAATAACTTAAAGTAATTGTCTTTTAATTATAAATATTGTTATCCCATGCTTACTTGTTTCTCTGTTAAGTTAATGTTGTTAACTCATGTTGATCCATTCCATTGTTTATTATAAATGTCCAGTACTTGCATGTTAATATGTTCTCCTACTTACCTCCAACACTTGCATGTTATAACATGGTTACTTATGCATGTTCATAAGTTCTTCCTTGATGCTTACACATTGTGTTGTGATTACTTTTATGCCCTGAGTCCATTACTTGTTAGACCACCCTCCCTAGATAGGTAGACCAGGTCTAAAACTGGGTCCTACTAGAGTGTTAGGAGTTCCTACCGGGTCACGTGTTGACGTGTCCTCGTTGACTTTTCAGGTTGGGAATAGCGGCTAGAGCTTTGGAGTTGGTGATTGGTTGTAGGATTGGGTGGCGAGGGGTATGATGAGAGACTTGTACTTTTGGTGTTTCTTTTCGAGTAGACCTTTGTACATAGAGTTGTGAGGACGAAAATGTTGGTATTGTATAAGTTGGAACTGGACTTGGAGTTGTATAAGATTATCGTTGTCTCGGTGTAGCTTCCCTCTTTTGTACCCCTTGAATAGATGGTGTATGTAAAAATGTATCAATGTATTAAATAAATGAAATATTGTACTTTTGTTTATTTCTCAGTGTTATATCTGTGATGGAGTTTTACTTGTACTTCCCAGCACGTGCGCAGTGGCCTGCGGAGCTTTCTATTTCAAGCAGTACTTCTCTTCTCTCTCCTCTTTTTTTCACACCCGTAGTTTCGAGAGTACCTGATATGGATTCGTACTTATCGGGTATCCTGGGAAGCGGGTCGTTACAAGATCAATAGTAAACTCCAGGGACCTATCTGGGGTTAATCCAAAGATATCATCTAGAAAGATGTCAGGAAATTCTTCAACAACCCTTGGTAACACTGGCTCTGTTTCCATGTCCAAATACTCCACGACCGTCGCTCGGAACTTCAAAGGCTCAAGCTCACTACTACCATCCCAAAGCTCAAACTCTGGATAGTCAGGGATCCGGAAAACTACCCTCCTCATTCTACAGTCTATATTAGCATGGAACATTCCTAACCAATCCATACCAAACACTGCCTTATAGTCGGGCAACTCAATCACTAAGAAGTCTGCATATAACTCCCGCCCCCCGATCTCAACTGGACAGTTCCGTATCCCAGAAACACTACAAATGACCCCATTCCCGGTGTGAACATTACAACTAGCAGCAAAGGTGTCAATTACTATGGAGTGTTGTGTCAAAACTTCTTAGACAGAAAACAATATGACGCTCCAGAGTCAAATGAGACAAGGCAGGGTAGGAGGCTACTATAACAATACCTAAAGTATCACAACAATAAAACTCAGCCAACTAGCTAAATAAAACAACTGAGGCTAAAATCAAATAGACTACAGAAGGGCAAGATTCATACAAATGATCACCCGACTAGCACCCTCTGAATTGCCTACTGGGGTCATAGTATATTGCTGTCGCCTCGGCGGAGGAGCTACCCCCTGATACCCTCGTCGCTGCTGAGGAGGTGGAGGGGGTCCTCTTGGCGCAGTCGGCCTCGGTCCTGGTGGTGCCGGAAGGGCAATCAGATGCGGCGGTGGTGGGAGAGGTCTCTGCGGTGCGGCCGGACTGCTGCCGATGCTGGTGGTACTCGAGCATGACCCGACCGTGGGCAAAATCTGTGGATGTGACCTGGCTCTCCACACGTGTAGCACTAGCACTCGGAACTCGGCAGTCTCTCTGCACATGCCCCGGCTTCCCGCATCTGTAGCATGAAGGCCCCTTCTGTGCCAAGGGTGGAGCCCCCGGATGCTTAAATGTCACCTGCTGAACTGGCCTAGGTGCGGTCCTCTGCTGAGCGGCCCGGTCGTCTGTCACTAGCTGGTGGCCTTCCCAGACTCTGTAGGTGGGTCTCATGCTGTCTAGCCGCCCGCAGCACGGCCTCCTGAGTCAACAACTCCTGAGTAGACATGTCCGCCTGAAACTCTACGTCTAGTCCCATGAGAAAGCGCCTGGCTCTAGTGGCGTCTATCGCTACAAGCTCTGGCGCATACTTGCTCAGCAATGAGAACTCTGCATCGTACTCATCCACTGTCCTCCTACTCTGAGTCAGGTGATCGAATCTCTACCTCAACTAGTCCTTCGCCGCCTATGGAAGGAACTTGGCCTCAAACAACTCCCGAAAGGTCTCCCAAGCAATGTTCCCCTTCAGTCTCCCCTCCTGGGCCTCCCACCAGTCTCTGGCCTGATGGGTCAACTGGCACCTCACCAACTCCACCCAACCGTTTCGGGAAAACCGACACATCGTCAGGTCATCCTCAGTATGCTGTAGCCACTCATCTACCTCGAGGCTACTCTCCTTACCCGAGAAATATTGTGGACGCAGCGTCCTGAACTCCTTATAGCTCGGCGGCTTCGGTGCCGCTGCCCTCTCCTTCATCTGACCCATGTGCTCTAAAAAAATGCCCATCAGAACCTTAGCCATCAGGGCAGACTCTGAGGTCCTGTCATCTGAAGAATGCCCATCGCCAACTCGACCAATCCCGCCGTCAGAAGCTCCGGTCCCGCCGGAAGTCCCGTTCCCACCTTTCATCTGCAGGTGAGAAACAGAACAAATGAATTAGTACCATGTACTGAAATATTGGAGCCGTACCAGTATTCCCTTTACACGTTTCGCAGTGTGCCCGACCTGCATGGGCCACCACAAAAACCTGCCACGCCCTGCTACCCCAAATAGAGAGGGGTGACGTGACCAGCCGCGGTATAAGAATACCAAGCGCTAATGTGTATACCAAATGACTCGCAGGCCACTGCAACCGCTGAGGAAACACATGTAGTACAGTACGAACTGAAAAAAAACAGAACAGTACAACTCCAACACAAAAAGGAAGTACAATGTACTACAACACAAGCAGCAAAGTAAAGTACGACAACCAGAACATCCAAGCATTACAGAGCACTATAACTACACCACTCATACTGTACAAGCCCACAGCACAACCCAGAAACAGCTAGAACTCCCACAAAAGTACAACTTACTCTACGGGGTACAAGGGGGTAGAGGGGGTACAAAACATCGCTCTCAGCTCACTCCCACCACAAGACACCATTACAAGACCCACACCATCTACGAACTCTACGGACCCTGCTGAGAAGGGCTGCCCTCCGAGGTCTCCGCCCTCGGTCACGTCGCCTGAGAACTGGCACCTGTACCTGTGGGTGGAGGGACACGTCACAGCGTGCCCAGTAGGAACTCCACAACTCTACTACTCTAATAATAGTGCACAAACATGGAAAAGGCATCACATTCCAGAGTTACTTGTTTTTTTGTCTTTATAGGTTAGTTTTCATGCATGAATTCGAAACCTAAGTAACAGGTCAGATATCGGGGACTGGACCTCACCCAGTAAGGTGGGTGGAATGCTACGACTTTCCGAGACAAGCTCTTACAAAAGAAGCTGTTCTCCAACACAACCACCTCAACCAACCCGACCTACTCCCCGCCTCTAAGGGCTCGTCAGGAGTGGTCCACAACCCAGCAGTCCATCCCCGCATGTCCACTCGTTACCTTGGTTTTCCCCAAACCCTCCTAGGGCATTCACACACTTCGAGTGGAACGAGACAACCCTAGGTTATCTTTTAGCTAATCTTTAATCCTAGTGTATTAAGCATGTAAAATGAAGCATGTAAAATGATGTCCAAATTCATTCTTTTCATCGGGATGTTCACAACAAAACTTGCACGCTCCATAAGCCATGAACATAAACACCCATTTCCAAACTTGCAACATAAAATAGCATATCCATAGGTAAACACTTTAATACTGATGCATCCACGTTAGCGGTATTGAACATTAACATCTGAACGAAGAAATAAACCAAAACAAAAGTCTAGTCATTAGCAAACCATCCAAATCGCTGAACTTTCACCAACAGTCACAAATATCAACAGTTATCAGCCATTTCCAGTGCGAATTTGATAAAACTTCCTGAATGAAAGTTGTAGATATGGCAGTTTTGGATTCAAATATAAAATGTCATGCAATAATATGAGTTATATGATTTATGGTGAATTATTTTGTGAAGCCTTTCAATTCTGTTTTTCAGACAGATTCCAGGGTCTGTCTTGAATTCTGATTTTGGACCTATTGCAGTCAGAATTTCGAAAAATAAGCACTGAGATGAAGTTGGAGAAAAACTTCTTAACTTTCCAACGAGAGTAAGAACGTAAAATTCCCTTGTGTTTGCAAGTACTGGGCTTTGTTTTACTAAACTGTGTCCAGGTTGACAGATTTTCAGACCTGTTGTAAAGAATGAATTTTTGCTCATACTTATTGAATTGGAACTATGTCAAATTTTATATGATTTTGGGGTATGATTTCATGAACTACATGAAAATAATTTTTTCAGATTGTATTTCTAACTAAATTGACTGCAGAAATCAGAATACCACACTACCAAATTTCAGCTTTCCAAGTGTTTGATTTTTTGCTAGGGATTTCAAGAAAACTTAGTTCTTTGTTAAACAAGGTGGCATTTTTATTGAACCTACAATCTTAAAAATGGTAGCTTTCATTCATAACTACCATCTCTCTTCAATATTAACAACTAAAATATAAACTTGGCCTAATCCCAACATCACATTAAGGAGATAGTCATGCATGCACATACAACCTAAAACTACAACACTCTTCCCAATTTTTCTCAAAGCAAAGCTTATCATTCATGCCTATGTTTCATCATTCACAACTAGAGAGAGAAGAGTGGTAGAGTCATACCTTCGTAGAGCTCCAAGCGATCCCTAGATTTGAATGGGGATTAGCTTTCTCCTCCTCCTTTTCTTCGTCTTCTTCTCTTTTTCTTCTTCTCTATTTCTTTTCTCTTCTTGGCTTTGTTTTCTTTTGCTCCAAATATTTCGGCCCAAATGAAGTAAAATGATGGGGTTAATATTTGAAGAGTGTAGAAGTGAGAAGAAATGGGAAGAAAAGTGTAGAAAGATGTGGAGGATTCATTAATGAAGAGGTTATCTCTTAAAATTTTCATTATTTACAAGTTTGCCATTATTCATTTTCTCTTTTTCTTCCCTTTTTTATAATGGCCCTCCAAGTTGCTTAGTTTATTACAAGTTTGCCATGGCAAATATCTCACTTCCCTTTTGCACAAAAATCCCTTGACTTATTGAAATTTGCATTAAGCCCAATCTTTGTAATGATACCCTCATTTGGGTACAATGAAAAATTTAGGGGCAAAATGCAAATCCCTCCATTCCCATGGACTAATATGCACATATTCCAAGAGACTTTGGCCAATTTAGTATTTGCACACTAGAGTTGTTACACACCCTCAAAGGGTGGTGCCCCTGCTTGATGCTGTCCCTCCACCACTTTTTTGTTGTACTTCATTGATCCTCCTTTATTGTGCACATCTGTCTTTTCGGGCCCCTAGTCTTACACAGCTTGGGGGAGGACCCGCCATGCATCATTCCATGCATTTGCATCATCATTTTATCATTGCATCATATCACGTTTTCTCTCTTCTACACATTTTTATTTTTCTATTCCTTTTCTATCCCCACACCCACCTACCCCCTCTAGCATCATGTCCCGCATACCAGCATTTTTTCAGCAGTGAGGACACTGCTGCGTTTAGCTTGGGGGATGAGCGCTATCGCTCTAGTTTTTAATTTTCTTTTATATTTTCTTTCATTTTTCACTTTTTGACTTTACTTTTCCACCCATTTTCCACCTTTTCATCTTTTTTCTCATTAAGCACCACGTTTTTCACTTTTTTCCATGCTTGCATGCCTGTTTTCATTTTCTTGCTTTCTCCGCCATTTCTCCCTTTAGCTAGAATTGTTCTGCATGATGATACTTCTCATAGAACTCAATAGCTACTTATGATGCTTATATCTGTCGACATGCTATTTAGAGTAGTCTCAGTTTTGCAGCTTATATGCTTGCATATTCTCTTACTGATCTCTCTAATTTAATGCCTGATATGAATTGAAATGGAACACATGAAATAGTATCTAGTACGTCTTTTGCTGGGTAATGCACCTAGGTTCACGCATCATTAGTACATTTGGAGCACCTGGTTTGTTATAATATCCACTTCTGTTTGCATGCCTGATATTATTGTGCTTTATACCGCATGCTTTCAATATTCACCGAGATGAAGGAAAATATCCATGCTAGCTATGAGTTTAGTTAGAATATTATCCCGTTGAATCGTTGTGCACCTCTGATGAGTGAACCGAGTGATATATTATTTTCCTTCTCCACATATCTTTATGATTCTCTACATATCATTTGGTCTCACCCCCTCCTGCTACTTCTACTGTATCTACTTCCCAAAAATCCCAAAAGAAAAAGGATAGCTTCCAAAAAAACAAAAGAAAAAAATTGTGAAAATAGAAAAAGAAAAGAAAAGAGAAAAGAAGGAAAGAAGATTATTTCCTATCCCTTTATAAGAAGCTACTACAAATACTTGGGAAAAGACAAAAATTTCCATGTCCTATTCCTAGATGTGACGCCTCAATCTAAGCTTGGGGGTGAACCAATTGATCATATGAGTGAGTATAACATTAGAGTGGAGATGGTGCACAACGGGGAGATTCGATAAAGCTTGAACTTTACAAAATATTTTAGTTTTGGAGATTTTTTCATGATTTGATGTGAATATTTGAATGACATGATCTTTTTCCATTCTCTATTGCATGTTGGTGTGATTTCTCTGTGCTTCACTTGTATCTATTGATTGAAAAAGTGCATTGCTAACTCTTTTTATACTAGACTCTATGGATTGCATTAAATTGATATGAGTTGATGGCATGATTTTAGAAGATCCCTACTTTTGCCTTTATCACATGCTAGCAATATGATTAGTAAGACTTGAGGATACTATTAGCATGTGTTTTATTATTCGAAGCATCGTGATATACTGCTGAGGCTTGGGATCTGATTGAACATTCTAGCACCCCCTTCCATCTCTTACCTCTTTTATTTTCTTTTGTTTATCGCCCGACATACCTAGTATTCGTCTTTCTCGAGGACGAATAAGAGGTAAGCTTGGAGGATTTTGATGTGTCCATATTTTCTATCTTTTCATAGCATCATTCCATTGCATTCCATATCATATCCACATCCAAATCCCGCATTTTCTTATGATACTGCAATTCTAACGCCATATTTGAGTTTCGTAGAGTTTCGTAGAGTTTTCAGGGATTTTGGAGCGATTTAGGACCACTTTTGGATATGGACACATTCAGCATGCCTGTGAGTCTGTTGGCGAGACTCTACAGGAGTTCTCCGGGGTTCGGAAGCTTATAAGAGGAGTGGAGGAGAATCTGGCAAGAGAGAGGAACTGTTTTGGAGTGTTCCCAGGCGACTCGACCGAGTAGCACACGCTGCTCGGTCGAACTGATACACAAAGGCCAGCAGAACACGCATCCGACTCGACCGAGCAGAGTGGTAACTCGGCCCGAGTCGACCTATTTTCGAGCTCCACCTCACCAACATCCTGCTCGACCGAGCCGGACTTACTCGACCGAGCCAGCGGACGACTCGACCGAGCAAGGCCTACTCGGGCCGAGTAGGCAGAGCGATACTTTGGAAGGAGATCCGATATACTGACAGCTCGGTCGAGTAAGCGGGCTGCTCAACCGAGTAGCCCAGACCCCTTCGCCTAAGCCAAGAGTAGTTAATGCGCCTGCTCGACCGAGCAGGCATCTACTCGACCGAGTCACTGACTCGGTCGACCACATGCGGGCCAAGACTCCATAATTTCAGGTTATTTTTCGTGGGCCCCAGACGGATGGAGAGGAGGCTTTTTCGGAGACGGGCAGACGGAGAAGTGATTATTATGTTTTTAATTTTGGACCTTAGAAAGGAAAAGGGGGAGGGAGATTGAAAACGATTGTAGATCTAGATCTAGGTTTGGAGAATTGAGTTATTTTTGGAGAAAGATGAAGTTTTTACTATTTCTTTAGTCTTGGAATCTGCGGGAATTCGTTGATCTCTATTGGCTATTGCTCTTCCTCATTTGCGATACATACAATCATAATCCCTCGCTTGATTTTATTGTTATGATGTTTTCCACAGTAGAAACTATGTTTTTATTTGTCGTAATCGCTATGTGTGAGTAGTTTTCCCTAGGGTTGATGGGTTAGCCTTAAGACTCTAGGAAAGAAATGTAGACCTGGATCTCTAGGTTGTATTGGGAATAAAGGAGAGTATTTCGGTCGATCCATCCGAATCCCTTGGAGAACTCGTATTGAGATCATGCCCACGGTCAGTGGAATTGATGAGCTTAAGGAGTATCTTTGGGATTTAAATAGGAAATTAGTGGATCCAGCCAAGGCTCGTGACCATGCCCGGCTCATTCCATAGGGAAATATGGAACTATATCACAACATTGACGGCTACCGCCATTGCGTCAATGAGAGCCACCGAAATACCTCGAAACTCTAACCCACGAGAGTGGTATGAGTTGAGAGATCAAACCCCTAAATCCAATGCAACGTAAAGATCCCATTCTAATATCAACCTCCGACGGTCTTAGCGGTGATACCTAAGGCCCTAGCTTCTTTTATTATCGAACCAACAACACCATCACAACCAATCTTCCCAAACCGACTGCTATCTCACTCTGAGATCTAAAAATAATCTGAGAACCCAATACACTGTCACTGTCCCAGTGGGATTCGACTATCTTATATACTATAATTTGACACAGTCCGCTTGCGGATAGAGCCCAGAATTAGCACCTAGGAACTATATTGCGCCTGGTGATTGTGACACCGCCAGGTGGATTTTAGGTGTGAGTTCGGGGTGCGTCACTCACCACGCATCGTCGATCTGCCTTAAGATCGCTAGGCGTGTTCGACACACTCCATGCAAGTCATTCACTGACTTAAGCATCGGAGAGGCTGCGGGCTGACAGCCAGCATTGCCTTTCTGACGGGTTGTTATTCTCGCAGGAAGCTTGCCCCAGCCACCGGGATTCGACGACAGTCGACGAACATCATGCGACCTTGGATTCTTCGCCTCCAAAGCGTGCTAGCGTCGCCATCAACAACATACTTGTGATCATTGTACTCGTGATTCTCATTTAATACAAAGATCATTGTTGGGCGGACTTGACCCGCAACACTATTCGAGCCAGCTTGCAAGCCGGCACCCTGAAGAACGGGTTGGGCCTATACTCGGGCTAATGCCAGTTTTACTCGTTTGGGTGAAGCGCAAGGAGCAATTGCGAGCCCGGCCAAGCCCGGCCCATCCTCATTCCTATCATGCCAACATAACTGAAAGCGAAGGAAGAAGCCGAGTGTACAGTTGAAAATGAAGTGTGTGCACACCATTTGCCCCTCTACCGGCACCAACTTAATTCCATTCCCAAGTTTGAACCGGCAATTACAGGAACACATGGAGATATTCATAATCACACGGTGTCCCCGTATTTTTGTTATGATAAATATTGAAGTTAATGAATTAACGGCCAATAAAAAATAACCAAGCCTCACACCCACCCACAACTCAAGCAAGCACGTTGATCATGACAATGGCGCATAAGTTTATGCTTCACGGTCAATAACAAAAACTGAGCCTCAAACTCACAAGCAGCACATTGATCACGGCAATGACTCGTCGTTTCTGCTTTTCTTGATCTACAACCAATATTTCTCACAGATATTCTATCACATCGCGTGACATATTCTCTTTCGCCACAAGCCACATGCACATGATGGCATTGTTCTATCTACATATTTGCGGTCCTAAATACTTATTTTTCGTGTGCCTTACATTATTCAGGGTTGGTTTTGTATCTCTTGGATGTGTATATAAGCAATATAGGCTCAGTAAACAGATCAATGCAATTAAACTACTTAGCTTTAGCTACAGTCTACAGAGATGGCATTCCAATCTTTACACGCTATTTCTAATCCTTGTGCACCAATCCTTGCTTCTGCCCATGCGAGGGCCGACGTCTCATGGAGCGCCGAGATCAAACATAACGGCAGCGCCTCATCATTTCGAGTTGCGTGCAGCTCCACGCCTGCCGCGTCGGCCAGTGCACGCATCAGGAGGAGCGCTAATTACCAGCCGAATTCATGGGATTATTGTTCCCTTCAACTCGATTCGACCGGTGTCAATTGCATGGTACGTATGGGCTTGACATCACCTGCGGCTTGTACTGATCAGCTAGTTAGTCTTGAATTCTTTGATCGTTGCAGGAGGAGGTAACTGTGACTCACACTGAGAGACTGAAGGAGGAGGCAAGGAATCTTTTGCATACAGAAACCGGAGTGATGGCACAGTTGGAGTTGGTTGATGCACTGCAAAACCTTGGCTTGGCTCATCATTTCCACGAGGAGATCAAGATTGTACTTGGTTCGATATGGGAATTTAAGAACTCATGCACAAGTCTGGCAGGGGACCTCCATGCCACAGCCCTGCCCTTTAGGCTATTCAGGGAGCATGGCTTCCAAGTCTCAGAAGGTACCCTACATATACATCTTGTGTTTGTGAATTTCAATGCCCAATATTGATTACTCGTGTTTCAGATGTGTTTAGTGCCTTCATAGATGACAAGGGCCATTTCAAGGAATGCGTCTCCAACGATCACCGAGGAATGCTAAGCCTATATGAAGCGTCGCATCTTGCATTTGAAGGCGAGGAAACCTTGGACAGGGCCAGACCCTTCACAGTCGAACATTTGAAATTAGAACTCGGACCACACACTGATTTGCAGCTCAGGATGAAAATAGATCGCAGCTTGGAGCTTCCATCGCGGTGGAGGAGCCCAAGGTTGGATGTTAAGTGGCGCATTGAGCAATATGAGAAGGAAGGGAATGTTGATCCCTTACTTGTTCAATTGGCCAAGCTCGACTTCAACGCCGTGCAAATCCTACATCGCAATGAACTTAATAGAATGACGAGGTGGTGGAGAGATCTTGGAGTCGCGGATAGATTGCCTTTCGCCAGAGACCGGCTGGTGGAGTGTTTCTTCTTTGCGGCAGGGGTTGTAGCTGATCCGAAACTTGGATATTGCCGAGAGGAGATAACCAAAGTATGCAATCTAATTACAACACTCGATGATGCATATGACATTTATGGTTCTCTGGACGAACTCGTGCTCTTCACCTATGCTGTAAACAAGTGGGTACACATATTTAACATAACCATTACCTCAATAGATGAACTTAACAAACAAATATGTTTTGTTGCTTTTAGGTGGGAAATCAGCGCGACAGAAGGATTTCCAGAGTACCTCAAGACCTGTTTCTCCCTTCTTTACCATACGACCAATGAAACTGTTGATAATGTCCGACGCAGAGATGGGAGAGACATTCTGCCATGCCTGAGAAAAGCGGTTAGATAGCCTTTGAACTTCATGTTTAGTATAGCGCCTAAAGTTCATGTTTAATTGTTTAATGCGTGCCTTAATTTGTTATTATCAGTGGGCAGACCTGTGCAACAGTTTCTTGGTGGAGGCAAAATGGCAATCTAGCGGTTACATTCCGACGCTCGAGGAATACTTGGACAATGGTTGGATATCTGTATCAGGCCATGTCATTTTAACTCATGTTTTCAGCTTCTCGGCACTTGCAGAGGATACAATGAAAATCTCTGAGAACTATCCAAATTTTTTCCGTTCATCTTCCATAATCTTCCGGCTTTGCAATGACTTGGCAACTTCTGCGGTGAGCAGTAGCAGTCCCTTTTTATTCTTCTGATGTTTATATATCCAATATTGGATCTTCTATATGCTGATTCATAATGTGCTTGCAGGCAGAACTTGCCAGAGGCGACGCTCCAACGTCTATATTGTGCTACATGCACGAACACGGTGTCACTGAAGAGGTTGCACGCGATGAAATAAAAAGATTAATCAGCGAAACATGGAAGAAACTGAACAAAGAAGTTGCGAATTGCAGTCCATTTCTTGCATCTTTGGCCGATTCAGCTATAAGTCTTGCACGAGTAGCACATTGTATGTATCATAAATGTGACGGCATTGGAGCTCCGGATAAAGAGAAGAAGAATCAGATCAGATCAACATTTCTCGATCCTATAGTAATAACGTGAGGGATGGGTTCTCAAAGAATTAGAGAATATACTATATATTCATGGCTTGTGTGTGTATAATCACTGTCATATATAACCATACATCCACCTTAATTGCTCATTAATTAATCCAACCCCAATGACATTGTTGGGTCATACGTGGTGTGACTGTATTGTCATTAGTGGCACTTGGGTATTTAAGTGGGCCTTAATTATCTTGATATGTAAGGTCTTATTAATAGTCATGTTTATTAGTCATGTTGTATGTCATGTTGCAACATGAGCTGTAACATGCTATTCTAGCTTATTAGAAAGATAGACAGACTTCGGAGGATTGATGATTTACTATTCCAAATCTTATATGTTCTCTCTAAGATGTTCAGTTGTATGCTGCTACGTATGAGATCGGTTAAAGATACAATAAGAAGTTGTTAACCCGCAAATATTGTTGCAAAATCCGCTGAAGATATATTTGACAATATTTAACCCGTAAATGTTGCTTGCGAGATATGCTGAAGATATTGTGGGATCACTTGACCCCAGTGATTCCTTGATTTGTGGGTTGTCAATGTGCATGAGATTCTCTTGAACAGTCTTTCATAACTACTCCGAGATTGTAGGGAGTCGGCTTATATAAAAGACATGCGGATTATCTCTAGGGTTTATCGATTCTGAAGATTGTGATTGAAAACTCCGGGAGCGAGGCTGACGACTACATGAGGTTGGGATCAAGGGAGTTGATTCGAGTCAGTTTTGCAAGGGGAGCTTGTATAGATTACTCCATGGGGTTGGTTGCGATCACCCACTGCGGTTTGTATTGAGGGTGAGCATGTTCCTCCTAATAGAAATCCGATATTAGTGATTGTATTCATTTTTATCATAGTGTAGTAATCTGATTTTCTGGACGTGACCCCGCAGATGTAGGTGTGTGCACCGAACTGCGTTACCAAGTTTTGCGTGTCTTCTCTTGTATTTATTCATATTGCTATATCTTCATTTCATTATCTTCATAGTACTGAATCACAGACATAATAGAGTTGTTATATTATTGTATCCAGTCTCTACATATGTCTACGTTTAATGTATATTATATGTAGCAAATATGGTTATCATCCGCATCCGTTTCATATCCATACCATTTTTTTGCCAATGCACATACTAAGTTTCTTTCCAGCATCTTTATTGTCTTTATTTTGCAAACCCTAACCCTAACATTCGAACGACTCTCGAATTGATGATGATGCCAAGAAGTGGTTAATTGCATTAATAATGGCAAGATACATGTTTTACGACAGTATTGTATAGCATTAGTTAACCAGAATGCTTTCATCGTTCCTATCATCATACTATGATGTGATGGTTGGAGCTCCATGATGGTCTAATGACATGAAATATTGGGCTGCAGCGAGCAGCAAAGGGTATTCCTTCTCATATGAAGAGATGTAGAAGAAGAACCGAGAACATAGCAGTGTTTTGGGAAGAAGATGATGAGTGAACTCCTCCTTTCCTCCTCCATTTTGTCCCGGTCGAGGTCTTACTACATATTGACTCCATGTAACACTAACACACCATTCTAGATGAAACAAATCACTTCTTGGTAGACACATTGTTGGACAGTGATCTAATTATAGGGCGGCGATGAATAGGCTTATAAACAATTTTTGCGAATATAAAAGTAGTAACATACTCATTCACACAATCACAAAGCCAATATGTGCAGATAAAATATCACAGAAGCAGACACAATGTGCACATGATATTTACCCTGGTTCGGTCGCCCCAACGACTTACTCCAGCCCAAAAGTAATCACTTTAAATAATAGTATTAAGATACAAAACACACGAAACTTCGTGCCCCAACACTCAGATCACAATTCTGTTCCTCCCTCTCCAAAGGTTGAACACTAAATATTCTAGCAAATATGTTGTCTTGACTTGTCCCAAGTCAAGAGCCCAAAAGAACCCCAAAAACAAAAGTATAGAATACAGTGTAACTAAAACACTTCGATTTCAAATAAAAATAGTAAAGTGAGTCTATAGTGCTTAGTTTGTGATGAATGGGTAGTCCCTATCATTGTGCTTGTCGTCAGCTTCACGTTGGCGTAACTGGTGCCTCAATCTGACGATTGGATCAAAATTTATGGCTCTCCAAAGTTGGCTGTGAAAATCTGTCTTTGAACTGTCTGTGCGCAAAGTAATGACTTTTGACTCGCTGTGTTAATAAGTTAGGTTCATAGATCTTGGGAATTTTGCTTGGTCAGAATAGGCTCTGGCACTGCTTTCAAGGACTCGGGCTGTGCATAAAGTACCTGCTCTGTAATGGTCATCAATGGGTCTGGCACAATGATTCTCTGAACCTGGCTTGTGGAATTGGGTCCGTGCTTAGTGCCGTGACTTGGCAACCCCCAAGGGATGTAGACACGGGTCAGCAATGGTCGTGGCTCGGTGTCTACCCGAGTCTTGCTCATGGATCCAACGATGCAAACTATTGGCGTGCCTTGGTAGCCTCCAAGCGCTGCAAATACGGGTCAGCAATGGATATGGTGTGGCAGAAGCATGGGTCTGGCTAGTGAATTTCTTGATTCCGACTAGATCAACGACGCAGCCCGACAACATCAAAGACAGAGCACTCCCAAGACGATTCCGTTGTGATTTTTGCATGGGTTGAAGTGATTTCTTGGCCTAGATGAAGAGCTTGGGATATGCTAGGGTCCCAAAAGAAGATTGGGAGTTTGGGTGCTTGAAAATTCTTCTTGGCCGATGGGTATAGAGCCTTGTATGCATTGCTCATAGCTCTTAGGTGCTTGAAGAAGATGATGGCTTTACTCTGATGGCTTGATGCTTCTTGGTTGGATGAGAAGGATGGCTAGCACCAATGTAACTTGAGTCTTGATGGCATGTGGATATGTGGCTTGAAGAAGAACCCATTTATGCTTGCGGCAAGATTGAGGATTTGCTTGGAGGCAGGCTTGCGACAATGGAGAACTTGAAGCTTGATTCCAATGAAGGATAGTCAAGGGTTTTTAACACGGGTGGTTGGCAATGCTTGTGCTTTCTTGGTTGTTTTCCTTCGAGGGCTATGAGATATATATAGAGCTTTGAACCCAATAGTTATAATTCAATCAAAACTCCTTTACTCTTGACTTACAGATAGACCACAATTTAAATTGATTGCACCTGGATTCTCCTAGAGCTAGTAGGACTCTGTAACGACCTGTTTTCGTGGTATACGATTTTTCATGTTTAAAACGATTTTAAAATGATTTCAGAGTACATGATTTTTCATATTTTTATCATCGGTTAAATCTTAAAACGAACTTTGTATTCGTGATCCTCGCGACGATACGAACATGTTGTATCTTTTCTTAATTTTTCGGACATGTATAGTTCCGGGGCGAAATCGTAATTTCCATATATTCTTATTATATCTATTTTCACTAATTACATTTTTACCTACCATAATTACCCCAACTAATTAACCTAGTGTCGGCAGACATCTGCCAACGACTCATGCGGTTATCAAATGCCAACAACTCTCTTCATTCCCATCTCCACCTCCAGCTCCTCTCATCAAGCTGCCCCTCATTTCATTTTTTAAATAAACAACAGCAAACAACAGCAGGTAACCACAACGACGAATTCTCATCTCACTGCAAAGAAATTCCCCCCGCTCTACCCTCTTTGACCAACCCAATTCCCCAACAATTGAAATTGCAAATCCAAATTTACAAGCATAGAACCAAATCCAGCTCAAATCCAAACCTATTGCAATTCAAATCGTTCACCAAATCAATACAGCCAACCCAAATCGATTTCAACCCAAATTCAAACCGAAATCAAATCAAAACCTCAAATCAAGATTGAAATCGAAATGGAGAGAGTGAGAATTTGAGGATTCAAATTGAATATCAGATCTAAAATCAAAATTTCAGATCAATCAAACCCAAAACAAATTCAATCAACTCTCCCCTCCTCCCTGCCCAGGCTGCGCTGCCCCCCTACTGCGCGTGCACCTGCGCTCCGCCGCCGTCGCTGCGTAGCCACCGCGCCGTCTACAGTGCTCCGCCGCCGCCGTACAGTGCGCGCATGCCGCCGGTGGCCGCCGCGTACCGTCGGTTGCTGCTGCCCAGCCTTGCCGCTCCCTGCTGCAAAGAACAAAAAGGAAAAAAGAAAAAGACAGAAAAGACAGAAAAGAAAGAAGAAAGGGAAGAAAGAATAGAAAGGAAGGAAGGAGGAGGTATAGCTTTTGGGTTATATTGCTTGTTGGGTTTCATTGGTATTGGGTTTAAGAAATGTTATTAGGTTTTAATTAAGTAGTGATGCTTAATGGGTATTGGGTTTGATTGGTTAAGTTATTTCTTATTGGGTATTGGGTTTCAAATTGGATAAGTTATTGGTATGGGGTTGATTCAAGTTTGTTTATGCATATTGGGTAGTGGGCTATTTGAGTTAATAAAAAATTGGGTTTGGGCTTAAGTTATTTCTTATTGTGTATTTGAATTATAACTATTTCATATTGGGTTTCATTTGAACTATTAAGCTTTTGGGTATTGGGTATGAGTTATTGGGTTTTAATTAAGTACACTTGTTGGGTAGGGGTTCAAATGAATTTTAATTGGGTTTGGATTAGGTAGGTTAGTATGCTTAATGGGTATTTGAACTATTAAATTGCTTATTGGGTTTTGGGTTCATATGAGTTTAATTTGGAAATTGTGTTTGCTTGGTTAAGTTGAAAGTTATTAAAGTTATTAAGTTTTAAAGTCACTAAAATTATATTAAGTTTAAAGTTGTTAGAGTTATTTTAAGTATTAAGTATTAAGTTATTAAGTTTCAAAAATTATATTAACTAGTTTAAGTTATAATTTATAACTTAAGTTTTGAGGTTATATATGAGTATGTCTAAATTAGTTTGAATAAAGGGTATTCATACGAAATATTTATATAAGTTATTTTAAATCGGCAAGTTAGTTTAAGTTAATTAAGTTATCTAAGATAGATTTCAAGCTATATGTTTTAAATAGATTTCAAATTAAATGTGTTAAATTATATGTTTAGCTCTATATTAAGTTATATGATGTAGGACGTTATTGGATTTAGGGATTCGGTGGAGGATTTGAGGAAGAACTAGATAATTGTGTATTTCTTGACTTCACACCAAAGATTCCAAGGCTTCGCACCGAGGAAGAGAGGACCTTTCACAGGCGAGGGAAACCTTTCGCAGGTTTTGGAGAAAAATCTCAATTTCATTCATTCGTTGATTGATTAAAATAATAAGTCTAGTGGCCTTTATATAGACTTACAACCAAATAACTAAAAACAAATAATATCCTAATAGATAAGATCAAATAAAAACAAATAAAATCTTAACTAAAATTCTAATTAAAAATCGTAACAGAAAAATCAAATAGAATCCTAACTGAAAATCATATTAAAATCCAACTAAACTTAACTAATCAGAACTCGATAATCATTAGTGACGAAGGGGAGAGAGAGAGAGAGAGAGACATGGGATGCGGTTTGATGCGAAGAGGATGGGGTTTGGTTACGTGGGGTTTCCCCTTGGATGGGATTGTTGAGGAGAGGGAAAGGAACAGAGAAAAGAGATGTTACGAAGAGTTAATAGAAAATATTAGTTTGTTTTAAATAATCAGCTTAAGTTAGTAAGGTTTGTTTTAAGAAGATTTGGCTAGGATTTTTTTTTAATAGAATTAGTATTTAATTATAAAAGATTAATTAATAAAGTTCTGATTTATTAGCTAAGTGATAGTATTAATAACCCATTTAAAAACATTAGCTACCTAATTATTGCAAGCCAATAATACGTTACATGAGTTCATGCGACGAATTAATATCATAAGCTAACTAATAATAATGGACTCACTCACATTGGGTAAGGACCGAAAATATGTCATATGATAGCAGATACATGAATAGTTCGCAGCTTCAGAAATACTCTCGTAGTTAATGAAACCGGTCGTTGCAGTTGTGATCTAGATCTATTGTTTTCAAAAAATCCTTTCAAGAATATAAAATAAAAAAAGAGGGATTTCGAAAAACAATTTTCAATGGCTAAAATAAAAATGGATCTCAAAAAGAATTTCAGAATAAAATTTGAGATCAGAAATTAGAACCAGAAATTTCAGCTATGAAGATGAGAGCGATGAGAGCGATTGAGATCTTTTAGAATATAACTTTAGCTCAAAATAATAGAGAGAATTGGTGTGTTGAAATGATATCAAGATGGCTCTATTTATAGAGTTTCAGAGGTGAATTCGAAATTCAAATCGTTTGACTTTCAGCCCAACAATCAAGGAAATAAGAGAGAAATCAGGAAGTCAAAACGCAGAAAAACGACAGCTGGTAGTCGACTCCCATATGAGATAGTCGACTCCCAGAGAATTTCACTGAAAAATTCTGATCATAGCTGGTAGTCCACTCCCTCCTTTGGTAGTCGACTCCCAGAGCACTTTTTCATTGAAACTCAGCTAGGGAATGGGTAATCAACTCCTGGGTGTTTGGAGGTGTAACGGTCCGTATTTTTCAATGCAACTATTCACGGATTTTCAATTTTTTTAAAACTATTTTACAAAGGTTCGTCAGGAGTTTTACGATTTCAAAAAATTTCTTATAAAAATATATTGAAGTACCAGACTAGTTATGAAGTATTTTAGTAAGATCGGATTTCATCAAATACTCAAAACAAATCTGATAAAAATTCATTTTTAGTTATTACCGTTTTGGCTTAATGAATTTATTTTCTATTAAAACAACTTCAAAACGTTTTCAAACTTCTACGGTATCATCCTATGATCATTTAGGGCTTTCCACATTTATTTCGTAATTTTCTGAAGTCAAATCAATAGGGAACCCGTAGACCCGCTTTCTAAACATTTTGGCCTAAAACTAGTATTTTCGTAGCTCAAACCCTGACACGGACCTCGTATTCGCGATCCACGCGACGAAACGAACCCGTGGGTATGTTTTCGTAATTTTTCGGACACGTTTACTAGTAGGGGCAAAATCGTAATTTCGTTACAATTTTTACTGCTACCGTCACTAATTACCCTAGGTAAATTACTAATTACCTATCCTAATTACTTACGTAACCCACCCACAAACGCAACCCACGTTTATTTTGTTTGCCCCTTCCGTCAACACCTAAAAACCTAACATCATTAACCCTCTACATTTTTTTCAACACCCTTCAACAACCCTCATTAACTCTCTTAAAAATATTTTATTATATTACTAACTGATCCTATATAATACCCCTAAGTTCATCAGCTTAATCCTAACCCAGGCCTTCACCGTAACCCAGAGATCTCCCTCTCAAACACACGCACACAGCACACACACTCTATCTCATTCTCTCAAACCCAGGCGACTCCTCTTCACATTCGAAAACAACCCAATGCATCACGGCCTCTCTCTCGTTCTTTCTTCCCAAACCTCACATCACACAGTCACTCTCTATCTCTCCCTCTCTCTTCCCCATTCTCTTCAACCGACGCCAAGGCCGTACCCATCACCCGCTGACTCTCGTTCCGCCGTGAGCACCCCCGGAAGCGCCTTGCCGTTGAGCCACCTCACCCTCGCAACCGCTCGCCCTCGCCTGCTCCCTTCTCCGATGAGGTGCCAACGTCCCCAAGCACCACCCGAGCAACCCCCGTACAGCCGAAGCGTCCGAGCGCTCCCTTCGCCTTCCTCGCCATTGCCGAACTCGGAGAGCCCAGCGGCAGCTCCGCCCCGCTTCGACCTCGTCTCCACCCCGAGAGTTGCACCACTCCTCACCGGAGCTCAGCCCGAACACACGAAAACGCTCCGCCCTCCCCCGGTGATGCTCCATATCGAACTCCCCCGCTGCAGACCCATGCCTCCACCTTCGCCATGCACATCGCCGCCTGCAGCTCATCCGTGCCTCGCGAACTCGCCGCCGCCTCACTTCCTCTCTGCTATCCTCTGGCAACCCGAAGGCACCGCCCGAGGCCCCACCGAGCTCGCCCTCTCACCCAGCACCCCACGACGAGCGCACCGCCGCCTGACTCCGACCTCCACCTCCGCCCATCGACCCCAGCATCGCCGAGAGCTCAGCCCCCCTTCGAGCATCGCCCGCCGTGGGCCGCCGCCGCCGTCGACAGCACAGCCCCCCTCCGTCGATAATGAGCAGCGTGCGTAAAACCCCCTCGATGGCAAACTCGTAAATACGAGGAACTTTCGTATTTTCGTTATTTTAAATAATTAATAATAGGGTTTATTGGTTTTTAATCCATAACTTGAAATACAGGGGCCAGAAAAATAAGTGGATAGCCCCAGAAAATCAGAAACGATGTTTCGGATTCATTGGCGCTGGTCTCATCTCGATCAGATGTCTACTTTTTCCAGAAACAATTTTTAAACCTAAAGAATAAATAGGTATAATTCATTCTAAAAATCGTAGCTCGCTGGTTTTACGTACACCACTAAGTGATAAAAATATATGTTAAAGAACTCTCCGAGACGGCCATTTTGACAGTTCATTTGCAACTTTCCAATACCGATTGCACCCAGAAGAAATGTTTGAATAAATACGTTACTAATTGAAAAATAGTTTTAAAATTGTTTTTGAGCTTTTAAAAATTATAAAAATTAACAGAAGCGTCTGAAAAATATTTCCTCCTGCAGTAAAATTTTTTTTATCATATTTAGGCTATAGAAAAATTTAGAACGTTTTCCGACACCGTTTTAGCCAGTCAGAACGATCAGATTATTTAGATAGGAACGTTGTGTGTTTGATCAATGTTTTTGTGTTGCAGGTACAAACTATTGTGCACCTACTTCAGAGGAAGCACTAGATCAAATTCCGGTTGGCTAGTCTTTATCCTCACTTCAGAGGAAGCACTATGTTGGACTTGTCTTTATCCTCACTTCGCTTGGCTAGCTTGCTTTGAAAAGAATGTCTGGCTTACTTGTTTTCAATAAGAAAGTCAACCAGTTGACTTGGTTTGACTAGCAACATGTGGAACAGCTTGTATCTTGTGGAATATCGTGTGGAACATCTCGTGGAACATCATGAAAAGCAAATGTACATAGAACACTTGACACATCACTGGGGTTTGGGGTAACTCATAGTTTGAGAGAGTATGGGAGTGATTGGAGTTCAATCTTCCCGTCCCGCTGCCTGTGTTTCGGCATACCGTCCCGCTGCCTGTGTTTCGGCAAAATACATGTACCGTGCCTGTGTTTCGGCATTCGTCTGGGTCGCGCCCAGGCAAGAGATGGACTTGATGGTCACATATTATACTCTCCGACTTGAGTCACGTAGCGTAGTTACTATTGCACAGTCACTTTTACCTTACGCACCACAGTCACCTTTACTTTACACGATCCATGCACGTTACTTACTACACCTGTACAGTCACCAGTACTTTACTTGTCGTACTTTTAGCTACAGCAGTAGTATGTTTCACTTGTCTAGCCTACTTTACACAGTCCAGTGGTTCTCTCCTTCAGTTCAGTTTGCCTTTACTTTTCAGTTATGTACAGTTGTTGCTCAGTACTTTACTTTTCACTCTGATCTACTTGTACGTAGTTACTTTTGTCATACGTGTGCACTGCTTCTTTTCTATATTTAGAATTGTTGTGACTTACCTACGGTTCCATCTCCGTGGCACCGCAGACGACGTACAGATGAAGATAGATGCTCCTGAGCTAATAGCGCTGGAGTTCGACCGCAGCTTCCAGAGTTATTTTCACTTATGTACTTTTCTCATTTCATGTATATTTGTTGGGACATCTTGTACGGTATGGAATGTAATAATTGGACACTATTTGGGTATTTTTGTACATCTCTGCATCGTGGCTATTTTGAATTCACTGGTAACCTGCAGGACCTGCGCAAATATCAAATAAGTAACGGGCCCCCGGGAGCGGGTCGTTACAAGAGGTTGACTACAAGGATTAGATCAACTAGCTAATGCTCTCAAATAGTTTAAAATTGATTTAAAATGTTTTTGTTTCGAAAACATTTTGTGTGTGTGTAATAATACTTGGCTTTAACATAATACTAAAGTGACTAACTCACACACTAGACTTAGACGAGAACTTCTTGAAGCCGATCAGATGTTGATGCACGCTTTCACTTTGAATTTGAGCTCCTCTTTCATTAAGCTTGAGCACTTACATGAGCTTCAACATTGAGCTACACTTGTTCTTGACGTAGGGCTATCAAATTCGTCTCTGTCTTCTGAGTGTGGTTGAGCTTCTTTGGAGTATGCGTAAAGCTATCGATCGCACAACCTGCACACTTTAGATATAGTGTTATTAGTATACGAACATCATTTGGTGTGCTCATCATCAAAACTACTTAGGGGTGGGATTCGATTTTCCATCACAGACGAGTGACCGCGGCCCTAATACCTCGTAGATTCAAGCTTCCTCAACTTGAACTGTATGATGGTGCGAGCGATCCCCTCGAACATGTCCAGCGGTATAGAGGGGCAATGGAGATTCAAGTCACGGATGATCCACTCCTATGACGAGGCTTCCAAATGACTCTGAAGAAGTCGGCATTAGAGTGGTATAACGGCCTGCCCGCCTGCTCCGTCGAAGTCTTCAACGACCTATCTCACAAGTTCTGCTAGCAATTCAGGGTGGGACGGAGAAGGAAGAAACCTGCGGACTATCTATTTTCGATAATACAAAAAGAAGTGGAAACGATCTGAAAGTTTTTGCATCGTTTCCAGGAGGAAAGGCTTGGCTTGGCGTGATGCGGAGATGAGCTCGCCATGACGGCCTTCAAGAAAGGGCTGACCAACCGGAGCCTGCACATGTCGCTCCTCCAAGATTCACCCACTGATCTGGATGCACTCTTTGCCCGGGCGGAGAGGTTCATGCTGAGCGACGATGCTCTGGGAGTGAAGAAGGTGGCCACCATAGTTGGGACATCCCACAACGAGCGGCGGCCTGATGTTCGATCAAGGCAGGATGACCGCCCTAAAGGGTGCGACCAACTCGACAACCAGAGGCACGACCAAGGAGGCCACCAACCACAAGAACGCCCCGGACCAGCGCGAGGGTTCGCCACACCTAGAGAGCCCCCGCCGGCGGTCAGCAGGCCCAAAGGACATCAGTAGACCCAGTATACGCAGCTCAACACCCCCATGATTGAAGTATTGGCCGCAACGACGCGAGCCAGACTTCTCCGAGACCTGCCTCAGGAGAGGAGGACGATCCCAGCTACGAGGAATCAACAGAAATACTGTCGATATCACCATGATCACGGTCATGATACCGATGAATGCTTCACTCTGAATTGGGATATCGAACGGCTGATTCAGGAGAGCCATCTCCAAGGATTCGTCGAGGGGAGGAGACAGGTTCAGGATGAAAGAGTGCCCCCAGGAGTGCAGCGATGAACCAGCCCCAGAACACCGAGCAAGACATCCCTTGCCAGCCTAGAGCGGTCATGCCCATAGAGGTGATATGCGGTGGGCCTTCCTAGGGTGGCGCATCGGCATCTGCCAGAAAGGCGTACACTCGACAAGTGATGACGACAGACGTGGGCGATGAAGCAAAGCGAAAGAGAGTAGCTCGTCCTCCTATCTCATTCTCGAACAAAGACCTGGAGGGGGTCGATCTACCCCATGATGACACCATCGTCATCAAAGCCCAAATTGGAACGGCCATAGTCACCCGCCTCTTGATCGACACTGGGAGCTCATGCGACATTCTTTTTATGTCAACGATCGAGAAGATGCGGCTGAAGCAAGCAGATCTGAGTTTGTGCACGGGTCCAATTGTCGGCTTCACCGGCCACTCGGTTCCCATCGTCGGAGTTATCACCCTACCAATGTCTTTGGGGGAAGAGCCGAGAATCGTCACTCAGATGATGTAATTCGTTGTCGTCGACATCACGTCAGCATACAACGGCATCATAGGGCGGCCATACATGACTGCCATCGAAGCTCTCCCCTTACCCCTGCATCAGATTATCGAGTTCCAGACTCCGCAGGGGGTTGGACAAGCGCGAGGGAGTCAAAGACTGTCCCGAAGTTACTACGTCGACTCCACCAAACACAAAGAGCCCGAGCAAGCCCAGCTGGTCGAACTCGTCAATGATCGGGAGGACTTTGGTGACCAACCATGGAAGGCGACGAGCTAACCCGCCATAGGAATGATGAGCATTTACTCAGATATTATCAATAGCTTTGTAAATATGACTATCATTTTCTATGCGTACTCTCAAATATTTTCATCTCCATTTGGAAATTTCAGATCTCCTCAAATATTTTCAAACTCCAGGGCAAGCTTACGAGCTTCGCCCTTGATAGGCGCCGGGTGGGTTAAGGACCAAGCTATGACTCGCACCCTCCCCTCCCTCAACTCTGGGGCAAGCTTACGAGCTTCACCCTCGATAGGCGCCGGGTGGATTAAGGACCGAGCTACGGCTCGCACCCTCCCCTCCCTCAACTTCGGGGCAAGCTTACGAGCTTCGCACTCGATAGGCACCGGGTGGGTTAAGGACCGAGCTACGTCTTGCACCCTCCACTCCTTCAACTCCGGGGCAAGCTTACGAGCTTCGCCCTCGATAGGTCACCGGTGGGTTAAGGACCGAGCTACGGCTTGCACCCTCCCATCCCTCAACTCCGGAGCAAGCTTATGAGCTTCGTCCTCTATAGGTCACCGGTGGGTTAAGGACCGAGCTACGGCTCGCACCCTCCTATCCCTCAACTCCGGGACTCCACAACATTCCACTTCTCCTGGGCCTTAGCCACTTCCAAGCGGAAAGTTGGGGGCATACACACTAAGGCAAAAAGTGGCGATAAGCAGCAACACAAGTACAAAAGATAAATAAGGCGAACCGCCTAAGGTAATATTTCATTAAAGTTAAAGTTAACACATTTACATTGAAATTTCTACGCTAGGGCCTACGCATGGCCCCGAGACCGGCCCTACATATGCAACTTCCCTCTGAAGACTATGCAGCGTCCCCCCCCCGAGCATCAACCTCCTCCTCTTTATCATCGGAGGCCATAGTCAACTTAGAGAAGTCGACCTCCAAGGCGGGGTACAGCTTCGCCAACCTCGCCTCCACCCTCTTAAAGCCCTCCTGTAACCCCTCTTCTATACCTTCCGCCCTCATCGACCTCATCACGGGGAGGTACTCTTCCTCCTGATACTTGCGGCTGGCACCTGCCTTCTCGACCTCCAGATCTATCTCCTTCAGTGCTGCCACTAGCTTCTTGAGACCGGCGATCTCCACCCCCTTGGCCTCCATTTCCGCGGAGTGGGTGTTCTTGGCAGCGACCCTTCGATCCTCCTCTTCCCGAAGCTACCGCTCCAGCCCTGCCACGGTCTTCTCCAACTTCATGATGTCCTCCTTCTGGGTCGCATACGACCCCCCGGAGCTGCACCAGCCGATCATCCCTATCCTGCAGACTCCCGGTGACCTCCTCGAATTTGGCCTCTATCGCCCGCAGCTTATCAGTGGCTGCCTGGATGTCAGCATTAGTCTTACTATGACTCGCCTTGAGCCCAAGTACGGCAGTATGACGCTGTAATGACACCATTACCGTTACCGCCTACAGGAGAAACAGAAAACATAAGTACACATGGAAGAAAGAAGTCCGACAGCGTGGAGAAGATAGAGCAGCAGACCTGCATACTATACCAGATTGCTGTACCGCAGAGGTGCTCTAGACCAACATTAGACAGGGACTCACGATCCATCAGCAATAGACTCTTCTCCACCAGACGAGCTGCGACGCCGGCATCATCGAACACCGACTCCATGTTGCCCACTGGGTAGCTCGTCGCGAAGAGTTCTCCCTTCGGGATGGAATAAACCTCGGCCTTCGTCGCCTTAAAGCAGGCAAGCATGGGCTCACAGCTCAGATGCCCCAGCTCCCCCGACTCCCAAGGAGGGCATCCATAAGGCCAACGCTCGATCGGAACCCTGCGGGCCCATGCCACAGGGGCGCCCTAAGTCGACGAGCTCTGGGGCGTCACCTCCTTCTCACCAGCGCCAAGGTCGATGGAGCCACCCTGTGCCACCTCACTGACCCTAGGGGTATGAATAGTTGCCGCAGGCGTCTCCCTCGCTCTTTGATTCGGGATATAAATTGCATATTCCCCCCCATTTATGGGCATTTAATGTATATATCATGATTATTTTGGCTTTAATACCGGCGTATTCGTGATATCGTGAATTATTAAAGCCTATTTCTATTTTATACATAAAATACAATTTCTATGGACTAATGTTAGCTCCTCTTATTTTCCAGGATTTTTTGGAGCTTGGGTCATCTCATCGGGTCATTTTAGGGAAGAACGCACCCGACAAGTTGACACTTCAACCGATCGGGTGGCCTTTTCTTCCCCTTTCGTGCACTGCTGCTGCATTCATTGAAGATATGCTATCATTTCAGTAGGGGTTTGGGTGATCTCTTATTTTTCTAGCATCGGCATCGTCGTAAGCTTTCCAACGATAGGTCGCATGCCCAAATCCGATTTTTCTACATTTTCTGGAATTTTCTGAGCGCAGCTTAGTGCTGAAATTCTGGGATGTCTGGAATATGATTTCCACCCGATCGGGTGGGCTATCCACCCGACAGGGTGAGCCCATTTTCAGCAGTTCAGTGTCTCTGTTTGTTTCCATCCGATCGGTTGGCCCTTTTTCAGCAGTTTTAGTGGGTATTTGTAACCGATCTGTTAGGATTTTTTTCGACCCGATTGCCTATTGCAGACCTGATAAGCTGGAAGAGGGGTTTTAACCCGATTTTGGGCTATTTTTCAGCCCTAATCTCATTTCTATCTCAAAATAGGGAAGCTTGGAGGCCATGCGAGGATGATGGAAGTTTGGAGGAGGTGCTCAAGTGAGAGAGATGCTTCATCTTAGAGAGATCTTGGGTGAAATCTCTCCTTTACCTTTTGTATTTTTGCATTTCTCTTTTGTATTGACCTTGGGGTTGATTTTGAATGAAATTTTCATCTTGTTTAGTATGATTGAGTAGTGTGATTGGTGTGAGTTGTGACTCATTATGATGGGTTGTTAATCTTAGTTCTCAATGCCTCTTGCCTATTATATTGTTGATGTTGGATGAATTATGTAACGACCTGTATTTTTCAACACATCAAGTTACGTATTTCCAAAATTTCCTTTTAAATGTTAGTCAAGAGTTTTATAACAAAACTGATTTCAAAAATTCTTATAAAAATATTTTGAAGCACTAGACTAATTATAAGGTATTTCAGTAATTTCATATTTCCTCAAATACTCAAAACAATTTCGATAAAAATTCATTTTCAATAATTATTGTTTTGGCTTAACAAATTAATTTTCTATTCAAACGTCTTCAAAATATTTTCAAACTTCTACGGTAGCATCCTATGATAATTTAGGGCCCCCCACATTAATTTCGTAATTTTCAGATATCGTTTCAGCTTAGAACCCGCAAACCCGCTTTCTAAACGTTTTGGCCAAAAACTTGTATTTCCGTAGCTCAAATCCCAAAACGGATCTTGTATTCGTGATTCTCGCATCGATACGATCCCGTGGGTATGTTTTCGTAATTTTTCGGAGTTGTATGCGAAAACGGGCTTGTATTCCTCCGGTTCTCACTAATTACATTCACTAATTACAATTCTACTTTTACTAAACTACTTTTACTTTTACCCTAATCCCCCAACTACCCTAATTACCCACCGAAATGTTGGTTGGATCTGAAATCATTTCAGATCCAACATCCCACTCTCCCCCTTTAATCCATTGTCCCCCCTCCAAATTACAAATTTACCATTGATAATCCCTATTTAAACCCCCCCCCCCCTTCTCTCCATTTGTATTAACACACAGTAACACTATTTCTCTCTCCCCCCCCCAATAATTTTCGAGCCCAGGCTGTTACCCGCTCTCTCTCTCGCTTTCGCACTCTCTCTCTATCGCTCACTCTCCCTCTCTCTATCTCTTCCTCACTCTCTCTCTCCGCGCCCCCCCCCCCTCCGGGCTCGTCCGCCGCCTGGCTGCCGCTGATCACCTGTCGCCGCCATCCAATGCCTGCCCACGCCGCACCGATCACCTCCTGTGCTCGACAGCATGCCGCCGCAACCCCCGAGCTCTGTCGTTGCTTCGCCGGCCTCCCGCCCCTCCGACGAACGCCCTCCACCTCCGCCGCTGCCCAGTCGCCCCGAGTCACCGGTGGGAGCAGCTCTGTCGCCGCTGGGACCCCGCACTACACCGTCGACGAGCCCCTCCCGCTCGCCGCTTCCTATCGCCGCCGCTGCCACCGCCTACCCCGCCGTCGCCGCGACCCTCCGCCGCCGTCGCCTGCCCCTCGGCCGCCGCGTCCAGCGCCGAGCGCCGAGCAGCCCCCTCCGCGAAGGTAAGCGGTGGATGCGTGAGAACGATCGATGTCAATCTCGTGAATACGAGGAAATTTCGTATTTCGTATTTTTTAAAATAATTAATAATTGGGTTTAATGGTGTAAAATTCATAACTTGAAATACAGGGCCCAACAAAATGTGGGGATAGCTACAGAAAATCAGAAACAATATTCCGGACCCAATGGCGTTGGTCTCATCTCGATCAGACGCCTACTTTTTTCAGAATCATTTTTTAAACTTAGAAATTAAATAAGTATAATTCATTCTAAAATCTGTAACTCGTTGTTTTCACCTACACTGATATGTGATAAAATAATAGGTAATAGTAATCTTCGAGACGGTCATTTTGACTGCTCATTCAAGTAATTCTGTCTAGTATTGCTCCCGAAACAAATTACAGAAGATATACGTCACCTAAAGAATTTGTTTTTTAAGCTATTTTTGAGTTCTGAAAATTATAAAAAATAACAGGAGCTTCTGAAAATAATTTTCTTTTACAGCAAAACTATAATATTTATTTTCAGCTTATATAAAAATTTTGAATGATTTCCTACACCGTTTCAACCGATTTTGAAAATCAAAACGACCAATTAAATAAATAGAGAGTAGTGTAGCCATTAACTAATGACTTCTTGTGTTTGCAGGTGCTAATCCTCGTGCATCAACTCCTCTAATTCCAACCTCGTCTTGCCACGACAAGCTCACGAAGTACGTCACAGTAAATTCTAACCTTAGAAATTTAGACAGTGTACGTAATGGAAAATAGTGTACTAATAGAAATACCGCATGCTCGAAGCATGGAATCGGTAACTTGGTTGTTGGACTTCAAATCATTGCTCAAGACTGACATTCTCTCTTGAGGTTCTGCCATGACTTTTCAACAAGCGAAGCTATTTGGAGTGTCGATAACGCTTTTGAATGTCTTTGCTTTTGAAACAACAAAATTGACATACCGTATTGCAACATAATGACTGAGTGTTATACTGCATTGACATCATACTGCTGGAACATCCTATTGAAATTGAATGCTTACAAGTAGTTAGCACTGCACTGGGTTTTTGGGGGTAAACTTATATTAGTGAAAGTGCGGGAGCAACCAAGAGCCATCTACACAGTGCACCGTACCGATCGCCTAAATGAAATGTACCGACTAAAGTGAAATGGGATCTGCCCGGGTGAGCACCCATGTTGCAGGAGATGAGCTCAATGGTCACACACTGTACCTTCCTATATAAGTCACGTAGTTTCTAGTTTTACTATTGCCTGCTTAGTGTTACTACATCATCCTGGTTGTCTTACTATTGACATTACATTGCGTGCTAGTTAAAATATTGCTGCTACCATATGCCATGCCACAGTTGTTGCACTTGTACGTTGCTTGACACTTGCACCGTCACCTTTGTTTTACACACTACACTAGCACTTTACTTACCGTTCTTGCATGCATGTTCGTTTTTACTTTACTTTCCGCACTTGTTTACTATAGCATGCTCCATATTTGTGCACTCCTCTTTTTCTATCGCTAGAATTATTGTGACTTACCTATGGTTCCATCTCTGTGGCACCGCAGACACCGCACATGTTGACTTAGGCCCTCCTGAGTTCGCAGAGCCGTAGCACGATCCTGAGACTGCCGATTTTTATATTCAAAGTGTATGTGTGATGTGCCTTCGATGTATTTCCTTTCCGCTTTACTTTTCATGTATTTTGTGAGAGAGTGCAGCTGCTGGTTTGTATTCTTATTTGAACTGTAATAATGTTGTATGCTGGTTGAGTGTTGGTACATATCTGAGTTGTGGCGATGCTGATTTCGCTGGTAAACTGCAGACCTACGAGTAAATCAAGTAAGTAACTGCCCCCCCCCCCCCCCCCGAGAGCGGGTTGTTACAAATTATTAGGGCACATTTTAATTGGCTAAGACCCAAGAGGGCACTCTTTGAGAAGAGACCATGTGTAAATTTGATTAGTGATGATACATCCATCCCTATTGCAATTGTTGTATTCTTTAATGTTAAATATTCCGATTGGGATTCTTTAGCCGGATGATCAATTGAGTTATTTGAGGTATTTGGGCTTGATTGGCACACATCTTGATGAACCCACAACCCATGCTCTCCTCCTAGCTATCCTAACTCTCCTTTGGTTCTCTAACCCTACCCATTTAGGTTAGGATTGTAGTTTCACCACACACATTTTCCCACACCATTCACATTAGCAAGGTGGTTGTCTCACGCTATTACCTTTCTTTATCGATCAATTTTGCAAGTGTAGAACGACTTGTTTCTGTGATCCGACCCGGTACTCACCGGTTATATTTTATATTGCATTGATGCTCCAACACTTGGGAGTGGAAGGCGTGCTCCCTTGCACGTTTTTCGGTTCAATCAATTGGCGCCGTTACCAGGGAAGTTCCCACCATCTCATGCATTGCATTTCTGAATCCCAATTTGCACTTCCACACATTTTTGATTCAGATTGTCGTCGTTTGCATTTAAATTCTTTTTTTTTGTTTTGACGACCTGTTTTGGAATGCTTTTGCAGGGCATGAGAACATGACTTGGATTGATGCAGCTCGTCTCCTACATAACTCATATTATCCAAAGGAGATGCTTGGAGTTGCATTGCTTGAATCCAGGGAGGCCGGTGGAGGCCTTGCTTCGAAGCAGCTAGCGGAGGAGCAAAAGGAGCTAATAGAGCAGCTGCCCCACCATTACACAGTTTGGATCCTCCTTTTGCTAAGGTGTATTCTTTCATTTACGTAGTATAAATAAATAAAGTAAAAAGTTAGTTAGTTTGCTTTTGCATGTTTGTTTTCGTATGCTTTTCTTTTCTTTGCTAGGATCTTTTGCCAAGATCTAATACTCTCCCAACATTGAGGACAATGTTTATTTTAAGTTGAGGGAGAGTGTTAGAATCTTTAGGATTGTTAGGATTTTGATTTTAGCTTAATTTTTTTTTGAGATACCTCCATTTCGCCATCACCCATTGCTCTTTATTGCATATCATATTTTTCCTTCTTGTCCCTATGCCGCTAGCTTGATGCTTAGTCCCTACTTGCTTAATGCCATGCAATTTTTTCGGATTATTATTTGGTATCAACTTTCTAGATGTTTGGTTGGCATGTTTCATTTCTGTTCCAATTTGGAGTCAAATGTTAATATGCCATGTATAAAAATATATTATATGTTGTGATGCTCTCTTTGAAATAATTTGGGAAAAGTTTGGTGTAAGTGATTGCATGAGTTGGGATGAATGGTGTAGTTTTTGATTGGATAGGATGTGGCCAATTGTTATGCTTTGCTTTCTCCTAAGAAGTGGGTAGATGAGTTGCTAACTTGTGTTGTAAAAGAAAAAAATGTGCATCGTTCTTCTAGTCCTTTCAAGTAGCCGGTACCCCACGAAACATTGGGGAGGACGCCAAAGATAAGATTTAGGAGAGTGCACAACAAAAAAAAGAAAAAAAAAGAGAATAAGTGCATCGTTCTTCTAGTCTTGTCAAGTAGCCGGTGGACCACGAAACATTGGAGAGTACGCCAAAGATGAGATTTAGGGGAGTGCACGAAAAAAAAGAAAATAAAAGAGAAAAAGAAGAGAAAAAGAAAAAGAGAATGAATAAATGAAAGAATAAGCAACATGAGTGATGCAATCTCATCTCCCACAACTTAGAATGAATTTCTTTTGTTTTGGCCACTTCCTTGAATTTTGAAAACCTTGAAATTTGTGATATATCCCGATAAATACGATACGGTGCTTATTACTTCACTTTTCTTTGAATTGGATTGAGGAGAATGTCAGTTGTTATTTACTTTCAAACATTGGGTATATTGGCTTTAAAATCAATTGGAAATAATATTTTTGGCATGCCATGATGATATCTTGAGTTTGGTGCATGTTTTCAATTTAATCCGAATTTATCGCATATTTTGCTGGGGACTAGCAAATAGCTAGTTGAGAGGTGTGATTCGGGATATAAATTGCATATTTCCCCACCATTTATGGGCATTTTATGTGTATATCATGATTATTTTGGCTTTGATACGGGCGTATTCGTGATATCGTGAATTATTAATGCATATTCCTATTTTATACATAAAATGCGATTTCTATGGACTAATGTTAGCTCCTCTTATTTTCTAGGATTTTTTGGAGCTTGGGTCATTTTAGGGAAGAACTCACCCGACAGGTTGACACTTCAACCGATCGGGTGGCCTTTTCTTCCCCTTTCATGCACCGCTGCTACATTCATTGAAGATCTGTTATCATTCCAGTGGGGGTTTGGGTGATTTCTTATTTTTCTAGCGTCGGTATCGTCGTCAGATTTCCAACGATAGGTCGTATGCCCAAATCTGATTTTTCTACATTTTTCTGGAATTTTCTGAGCTCAGCTGAGTGCTGAAATTCTTGGCTGTCTGGAATCTGATTTCCACCCGATCGGGTGGGCTATCCATCCGACCGGGTGAGCCCATTTTCAGCAGTTAAGTGTCTATGTTTGTTTCCAACCGATCGGGTGAACTTCCACCCGATCGAGTGGCCATTTTTCAGCAGTTTTAGTGGGTATTTGTAACCGAACTGTTGGGATTTTTTCGACCCGATTGCATATTGCAGACCCGATAAGCTGGAAGAGGGTGGTTTAACCCGATTTTGGGCTGTTTTCAGCCCTAATCTCATTTCTATCTCAAAATAGGGAAGCTTGGAGGCCATGGGAGGATGATGGAAGCTTGGAGGATGTGCTCAAGTGAGAGAGATGCTTCATCTTAGGGAGATCTTGGGTGTCTCCTTTCCCTTTTGTCTTTTTGCATTTCTCTTTTGTATTGACCTTGGAATTGATTTTGAATGAAATTTTCATCTTGTTTAGTATGATTGAGTAGTGTGATTGGTGTGGGTTGTGACTCATTGTGATGGGTTGTTAATCTTCGTTCTTAATGCCTCTTGCCTATTATATTGTTGATGTTGGATGAATTATTAGGGCACATTTTAATTGGCTAAGACCCAAGTGGGCACTCTTTGAGAAGAGACCATGTGTAAATTTGATTAGTGCTATGATGATACATCCATCCCTATTGCAAATTGTTATGTTCTTTAATGTTAAATATTCCGATTGGGATTCCTTAGCCTGATGATCAATTGAGTTATTTGAGGTATTTGGGCTTGATTGGCACCCGTCTTGATGAACCCACAACCCATGCTCTCCTCCTAGCTATCCTAACTCTCCTTTGGTTCTCTAACCCTACCCATTTAGGTTAGGATTGTAGTTTCACCACACACATTTTCCCATACCATTCACATTAGCAAGGTGGTTGTCTCACGCTATTACTTTTCTTTATCGATCAATTTTGCGAGTGTAGAACGACTTGTCCCTATGATCGGACCCGGTACTCATCAGTTATATTTTATATTGCATTGACGTTCCTACACTTGGGAGTGGAAGGCGTGCTCCCTTGCATGTTTTCCGGTTCAATTACTCTCTTGTCACGCTCACCCCTCTCGGCCCCAATGACGACCCCAGAGCTCCTTTTCTGCCCTGACCTCCTTGCCAAGTTCTCGATCGCTGCCCCCTTGCCTTTCTCCTGGGCTGAAGGCTTCTTGGTCGTCGACTCTGAGGTCGCCGGGCCCCTAGCCCTCCTCATCAGCTCCTCACACGAAAGAATCATGGCCGCACCTGCAAAGAGAAGAAAGATCAGGGTGAGCGTATAGGGAGAAGGTCGCCAAGATCACAATATCTTCGGGCCAGAAAAGCTGGGCAAACTGGTCGCCCTTAATCAAGTTCGCATGCTTCTGGATCGCTTTGGGGATCTCCTCTAAAATCTTGGAGTTCTACAGGTCTTGCCCCTCCAAGGTCACCCCTTTATTCACTGAGGGATTCAGTGTCCCACAGTTCGAACTCAACACCGAGTCCGTCGGCATCATGACAAAGACAAACCTCTCCCTCCACTCTCTCACCTTGCTCGGCAGCTCAAGGACGAGATGTCGACCCCTCCTCGCACTAACACAATGATACCTCCCCTTCTTATTCGTCTCAAATAAATGCTGGAAGAGAGATAGGCTCGGACTTATCCCGCTGACAGTGCAGAGGACAACGAAGTCAACCATTGAGCTGATGGAGTCTGGCGTTAGTTGGAAGAGAGGAAGCTCGAGTAAGTTCAACAAGTGAAGGAGGTGGGGGTTTAGCAGAAACCGCAGGCCGAGTTCGAAGGTCGGGTAGTAGACTCTGACTTCGTTATCTCTTGGTGAGCAAACCCTCTCATTGGGTTCGGGGAGGCGAACTGTGCAGGGTGGCCAAATGTACTTGGAGCAGATCTCGGGGAGACTGATGGTGCTCGTTTTGCACTGAATGGCCCTAATCTCCATCGAAACTGTGGCCCTGACTCTGCCAAAGCCTAATCTAAGCCCTCGCTCCCTCCTCCTAGGCTCCCCTCGCGTCGTCGATGTCGAAGGAACAGCAGGACGTGTTTCCCACTCCTCCAACTACACCATTGTCTCCTCCGCCATTGCAGCGCTCCCACTCCCAGGCTCTCCAAAGTTCCCTGCTGCGTTCGGATTGAATGCTGAAGAACCAGAAGAATCGATTGATAGATCAAGAAAATACCTAGTAGAGAAGAAGATCAACGGAGCTCCGACGAACTGATGACCGACGTCGAGAACTCTCGAGAGCAAAGAAGAGAAGAGAAGCCTTTTGAAATTTGAAAGCATGAACCCTCCACCGTTTCCCCCTCTCTCTGTTTTATAGAGGGCGTCTGCCGATCTCGACCATTGAAGGTGGTCCACGTGTCAAGATCAGAAGCGGAGGTGTCGCCTCAGCTTCTCCCCAGAGCCGTATGTGGCATGTGTCGTGCTCCGAGTGGCGGGGCGCATCGATATCTCCCCGCTACCAAATCTTCATTATGACTTTAGAGATTCACCAGTCACTCGCATTTAATGCTACTGTTGTCAGCCAGACAAAGCGGAGTGCGTCATCCAATCCGAGCCGGACTTCCCATTTCAAACTCGAATGACGGGGGCAATTATTACCACCTCAAGATCGGCCCAGTCGATCTAGGCCCACATGTTCAAAGCCTAAGTCATGGCCCGCCGAATCTCCACAATGAGACCTAGTTTGCCGAGGCACAGAGGAGCTCGCCCAAGCAGAGTGGCAAGCTCGCCATCTGAATCATTGAGAAGAGTCCTCCGGTAGACCGCACAAGTTCTACGCTGGCTCGCCCCAGAGTAGCTCGCCCCAGATGCAGTTCGCCTACCTCTCCGCCCCGAAGCAGTCCGCCCAAGGAAGGAGGTGACCCGCCACTAACACCACTGCCAATTTCACTACAGACACAGTCTGACAAAAGCGCAACTGGCCGCTTCGCCACCTGACAGCCTGTCGAAAGCGTCCCTAGCCATTTTGCCGCTAGACAGCTTGACAAAAGTGCACCTGACATTTACGGCTCTTACGGCCTGACAAAAGCGCGCCTGACACGTTCGGCACTGACATCAACGGTCGAATCCCTGACATCCTGACACCGCCAGCTCAGCAAAAGCAACCGACTCCAGCAGCCTATAAATACCCCCTCTCCTCCAACGAGAAAGGGGTTGGTTGATCAATCTGTAAGAAACTCCTAACACACCTACTTATATTCAAGGTCGAATATCCTCCACATATTCGCGACTTCTACACTAGTTCGACACGCAAGCGCTGATCTGCCTCTAAGATCGCCATGCGTGTCCGACAATCGCCAAGAGTCATCAACTGACTTAAGCATCGGATGGGCTACGGACTGACAGCCGGCCCAGCCTTTCTGATGAGTTGCTCTTCTTGCATGAAGTTCGCCCCTAGCTACCATCGGACGAGCGATCTGCGGCGACCTTTGCCAACTGACGAGCGACCTTCAACAACTAGCGAGTGACCTTGAGATCCTCATCTACAAATCATCCTCAGATCGTGATCAGCCTCGTTATCAACCCTACACTTGTAACCATCGTGCTCTTGGTTCCATAATTCAATATAAATTTATTGTACGCGGATTTACCCCGCAACATCTTTGTACATGATTAGCAAAATGTCACCGATTTACATTGTTTTAAACATATGTTTTTGTTTGACTTCTTTTTAGGTTTTTTCTTATTAAAAATAAAGCATATCATATTAAAATATTTTTTAGTTGATATATACGGATTAAATTTTAAAGTGTATAATACAAAAGAAAAGACTTCAAATTGGAATTTGTTGTGAATATGCCCTTTGGGCCCATTGGGTATCCACCCATCATTAAATGCTATATATATGATGGCAGGGGGCTCCTAACTCTCAAAACCTTTTACCTTACGCTTTTCCCTTCATAACAGGTTATCAGCACGATCTGCTCGAAGGAAAAAGATGACGGCTCTCAAAGAGGAGTTCATCCCCAACGTTAGTTTTAAGAAGATCTTGTTCTTCTCAATGTGGAGAGTATAAGGCGTCCTTCATCGACCGTCGTCTAGATTCCATAGCCGAATCTAGAAGGTAAATCCTCAATTATTTTAGATCTAGACTTGCTTTTTTTGTAGATCTGTATGTTTTGTAATTCATGAACACGGTAAAAATCGAATTTTTTAGATCTGCATGTCTAAAAAAACATTTAAAAAATTTGTTTTTTATGATCCATGGCCGCGCCCTGAAGGCACGGCGGCCGTGCCTTCGTGCACGACCAGGCCATTCCCAAAAGGGCACGGCCGGCCGCGCCTACGAGCACGGCGGCCGCGTCCACAGGGCGCGGCCAGCCGCCGCGGCGGCCACCGTGGGCCCCCCTCTCCCTAGGGTTTTTCGAAACCCTAGCCCTTACCGGGCTATTTGGGGGGCATTAACTCTTTCTTGGTTGTTTTTGGCCCTAAAGCCCGAAAATTAGCCTATTTTTTCACAAAAATTTCTTTTTAAATTATTTGGGCCTCTAAAGCCCACTAATTAAAGAAATATTTAATTGTGATAGAGTTGGGCGGAAAAATAAATAAAGATTCAAAATGGATCATAATTATATGTTTTAAATTCTATTCTTAGACATTTGAGCACACACTTCACTTGTTAGATTATTTTTAAATCTATGCCTGTGATGTCATATATCTGTGTGGTTGTATATGTATATAATATCTGTGTGGATGTGCTATTAGACTATGTTTTTACGGATCAGCTAGGTTTGCGACACATTTCCCTTTTTCTGCAAATTTTTTTCTTTTTGAGAGAATTTGTATATGAGGTTATAAATGTAAAAGGCAAAGCTGAAGGACCACCCCATGGAGATGAAGGCGCTAGAATAAAGAGGAATGGGCTTTTCGTAAAGTACCCAAGTTGTCCTTATTTTATGCACTTTTTTTTATTTATGGGATGTATCTTCAGACTTTTTCTTTTTCTTTTTAGTGCTCGGTTGGCTGATCCCCATAGTTCTAAATTAATTCTTTGCTTATATTAAATGCGTGGATGTTTAACTTTAATAGTCAAATAATTCATGTTATTTTTATGTTGCTAGATTGCACAGATGGCCATACCTGTTAATGTTGATTTCTCGGTCCTTAAGGCCGATGGGTCGAACTACTTGAGTTGGCAGCTGGACCTGAAGTTCCACCTGCACTCTCATGGGTTCAATCTAATACCCCACAGCAAAGGTAACAATCAGTACTGCCACAGCTGAAAAGGATGCTTCTAAAGAAGCCCCTACTGTAGAAGAAGTTTCCGATATACTTAAGGCGAAAGCCATTATTTATATCAGGAAACACTTAGACTCGACCCTGAAGGACGAGTATCTTATGGTAGAGGATCCCTATGAGCTATGGACCGCACTTGAGGAGAGGTACAAACATTAAAGGGATGTCATACACAGTACGATTGGACTCACCTCCGCATACAGGATTAAAAATCCGTAGCGGAGTATAACTCAGCATTATTCCAAATCACCTCACGCCTGAAGTTGTGTGGTGAGAATGTGCCTGAGAGGATGTTGCTAGAGAAGATGTTTACGTCTTTTCATGAGAAGGACATGATCCTCATGTAACAGTACCGTGAATGAAAGTTCACAAAGTACTTCGATCTGCTCGCATGCTTACTAATGGCTGAACAAAACAGAGAGTTGTTGATTACTGATCACTCCTTATTTTACACCTTTTTTCCGCATGATTGCATGCCATTCAGATCGTCCAAATCACGTTTTTCACGATATATCGACAAAATTGCGATGCTTTTCATGATTTGTTGTTTTTGTCGTATTTCAAGAGATTTGGAGCGATTTGGAGTGATCCCCTGATATGCCTACTCCATAGTGTCACCGATGACTTCCCCGAGGGGTATTTTGCTGTTGGAGAGAAGCGGAAGAAGAAAGAACGTCGTAGGAGCGACGAGGAGGCCAAAACAAGCTGTTTGGGCATTTTTGGTGTCTCACTGGGCCGAGTGAAGGAGTCACTCGGCCGACCAGCGAGACACCGCTCGGCCGACCAGATCGGACACGTTTTATGTGTGCATTCGACCGAGCGTCGGAAGCCACATCGGCCGAGTGACGAGACTCCGTCCGCCCGAGTGGCACTCAGACGAAGCCCATCAAAAAATGCCAACTTACTATTTTTCGTCTGCCTGAGCTTCAGAAGACCCACTCGGCCGAGTGGAAAATGCCGACCGCCCGAGTACATAGAAGCCATCGGCCGAGTGACGACAACTCACTCGGCCGAGCCGCCCCCGAAGTGAAGACCCCCGAAGACCAAGACTTACTGGAAATTCTCAGGGTTTGTCACTCGGCCGAGCGACTTTTGTCACTCGGCCGAGTGCGACGCGCTGCCTGTAGCAAAAATTACGATTTTCAGGCTGCGCAGGGGCATTATGGTCACAGTTTTTTGGACGATTTTGGGGGGTATTTAACCCCAGTTTTTAACCTAGGTTAGAGAGCTTTTCCCTTTACTTTTGGCAGCTTTTTAGATTAAACTTTTTAGCTTTAGACTTTTGTGATTGGAGAGGAGAGAAAAGTTTATTTTTGTTGGATTCTTGAAGAACTCTATTGGTTTGTCTCCCTCTCCACTAAAAATCTCATTTTTATTGCTTATTTGAATATTGTGATGAATTCTATGCTTATTTCAATTGTTTATTCTTGCATTCTTGATATGAATTGTGAGTAGTCTATACGTCTTGGGGCGTGGGGATGAACCCTACGAGCCCAATTTCAGATTTGTGATGACTTGGTAGAAATATTGCTAGGATTGCTACTAGGGTTAGTTTGGGATCGATTTACTACGGATGGCTAGGAGTTCATACCGATTGGGATTTGCAAGAGATTGGATCCCAATTCGATAGGAAACCCTAGAAATCCGAATTGGGTTGAAATTGAGTTTCCGTAGTATCGGTTTGCAAGAGATTGGACCGATACTAGGGTTCTCGGTCGCAATTCCATGCCGATACCCGTTTGCAAGAGATTGGACGGGTAGGAACTATCCCAACCTAGGTCGTGGCCCGAGTTTGCACGAGAGTGGGCTCGGGGCGCGATTGAGCGATGATGTTGATCCTAATGCTAGCTTGCCTAGGCTAGGGTTTGCAAGAGATTGGACCCGAACCTAGGATAGCTATAGACCGGCAACAGCGCAGGAGCGTGAGCTAGGTTCTACATTCAGTTGCAACTAGTTCATCCGAGATTCTACCGTAGCAATTTTGATACCAATGAATCACATTGACGAGATACGGTGAGTAGCAGGGATTCCCCATTCCCTAGGCGTCTTTATTTGATTTGATATCTTCGTACTTTGTCTGACGATTGTGACAGGATCGCCAAAGGCAAATTCCCTCTTTTCTGTTCTTAATAGCCAGGTTGTTCGGAGCAAGCACTTTCATTCGTCCTCCCTGTGTTCGATAACCCGCTCGCCACTACACCGTGCGCTTGCGGTAAAACTACAACCGTCGCTCCGGGACGTGTATCCGGGGTGCGATCAAGTTTTTGGCGCCGTTGCCGGGGAGGCGATTGTGTTTGATCTTACCACCCTAGCTATTTCTTTCTTTTTGTTTTTATTTCATTATTTTTTATCTAACCCTTCCATTGTGCTAATCACTTCTTTGAAACTTTGTTTTCCCGTGCATGAACACGAGATCAACGGCGGACCCTGAAGCTATATTATTTGATCCCGAGATTGAGCGTACTGCGCGGAGAATCAGAGCGGAGAGAAGACAAGATCCGGAAGGGAGCTTTATGACCAACCCGGAAACTGCGGAACAATTAGCGGCAAGAATGGCGAGGATTATTTCTATTCGCAATAGGCTTCGGCCTAATACCTCTTCTACGACCTCATCCATTGCCATGTCGGAGTTGGCGGCTGACAAGAACTTTGAGCTAAAGACTGGACTGGTGGTTCTGATGCAGCAAGATCCATTTCATGGGAATGCCCATGAAAATCCCCACTACCACATCCAGTTATTTTTGTCGAAGTGCGCCACATTTCAGATGATGGGGGTCTCCATCGATGCCATCAGACTGCGGCTCTTCCCCTTCACATTAAATGATAAAGCACTTTATTGGTTGAGGACGCAAGCTGAGGGAGTCTTTACCACATGGGACGAGTTGGCGAGTGCGTTCATTGACAAGTTCTATCCGCCCTCCAAGACGGTAAAGATTCGGAGAGCTCTTATGTCCTTCAAGCAAGGACCCCAAGAGACACTCTACGAGGCTTGGGAGCGTTTCAAAGACCTCCAGCACCAGTGCCCGCACCATAGCATTGAAGATTGGGAGCTAGTTCATAGCTTCTACAATGGTCTCCAACCGGGGACCAAGCAGATTATTGATGCCGCGGCAAATGGTGCCATCCTATCGAAGACTCCCGACGAAGCTACGGCCCTAATTGAGGAGATGGCCTCAAACAATAAACAATGGGGCGACGAGCGAGGACACTCTTCGTCCTCCTTGAAGCCATCTAGCATCTATGAGGCGAAGGCCGTAGCGGAGCTGACAAGCAAGTTTGATTCTCTCCACAAGGTAGTGGAGAGACTGGAGAAGTATATCACGGAGCCCCAAGAAACCCCTTCCACATCCGCACCAACGAATCAAATGTGTGATTGGCAAGACCAATCTCAAGCTATGTATTTGGGAGTAGAGCAAGGAGAGGGATCCTTGGAGCAAGTTCAATATGTCGCGGGAAACCAAGGATATTGGGCCAACCCGGCCACAAGAAACCATCCCGGTTTCTCTTATGCCAACAATGAAGGAGCTTTGAACCCGCCGCAACAACCACCTCAACAAGCTCGACCACCACAACAACAACAACAACAACAACAACACTATCCACCGAGGTGGCCTCCACAACAAAATTTCCCACCGAAGCAACAAGTTCCACCCTATAGGCCGCCCAGATACAATCAAGGGTGGAGAAATCAAAACCCTCCACAAGCTCAACAACGATCCGACTTCGAAGCTAGAGTGGAGGAGTTTATGGTCGAGCAAAAGAAGGTCAATGCTTCCTTGAAGGCGGGCCAAGACTCCCTTACAACCGTTGTAGCTCAAATCTCGGAGCAATTGGCGTTGCTCAATCGAAATACTCAACAATTGTCGGCTCAACCCGAGCAAAACCCACGGGGCAACACCGGCCACATCAATGCCATGGTTGCCGTTACAACTAGAGGCGGGAAGGATACCACCCCCGCCATGATTCCTACCAAGGAGCCCGTGGAGGAGAATGTAGAGCCAATTGAGCCGGTAGTTGAAGTTGAGAGGGAGAAAGAGCCGCAAGAAAAGGAGAAATCTAGAGCAGAGCAATTGATTGAAGAGATGCGCTTTATGCCACCGATCCCATTCCCCCAGAGGCTTGCTAGAGCAAAAATGGAGAAACGGCTAGCAAAGTTTCTCGAGTATCTGAGAGGGGTTAGCCTCAACATTCCTTTCCTCGACGCTATCGTGGAAATCCCGACATACGCTAAAATTTTAAAGGATTTGATTTCGGGAAGAAAGAGGAAGGAGAAAATTATGCTCGTCGAGGAGGGCTCTTGGTTCACCAAGAGAGAGAAGGAGCCGGCTAAATTCAAAGACCCGGGGAGTTTTCAAATTCCTTGCACCTTGGGAGGCGTCCCTCTACAAAAGGCGTTGGTGGATTTAGGGGCTAGTGTTAGCCTCATGCCTCTCTCTATGTTCCTAAGGCTAAATACCGGCACGAAATTGAAGCCTACCGACATGCGGATACAACTAGCCGATGGACGGATCACAAGGCCGGTAGGGATCGCAGAGGACATCCCGCTACAAGTCCCGGGGAGCATATGTTTGCCATGTGACTTCGTGATCATGGATGTTAAGGAGGAGGGAGACACGTTGCTAATACTTGGACGCCTGTTCCTCGCCACCACCGGTGTCATTGTCGACGTACGTGAAGGAACTCTAACATTGAATGTCGGCAACATCGAGGTGGAGCTTCATATTCCCAAGGCAATGAAACACATGCCTTATCACGAGGAGCTGGACTATATGGACCTCCTTGACGAGGTTATTGAGGAGGCGATCCCCCATTCGATCGGCGCTCTATTCAAGGATGATTTTGAGGATGAGCCGGATTTGGACCAAGAAGAGAAGATGGAGCATTCCTCCGACCTCTCCGTGAACATTGATGAAGGCGACGCTGATGTCGCGAGGATTCGAGAGCTCTGCAAGCTCTCAAAATTGAAGTCTCCGAAGAAAGCTCCGTCGATACGGAAATCGGTGTCACCGGTGAAGCCGAAGACCGGAGCAAGCGCTAGCTTGGGGGAGCCTCCCCCCAACACTATTCGAGACGAGAGACCACCGAGGGAGAACACGCCGCCGCAACTTCCGAATTCAAGCGTTCTCCCCGGAAAATTTGACGGGTGCATCTCATATGCACCAAACATCCCGCATTAATTGAAAATCAAAGAGGGTCGAGCTCATGACCTTAAACGAGCGCTTGTCAGGAGGCAACCCGACGGTTATCGCTTTATTTTTACTTTTTCTTTATTTTTGTTTTAGAAATTATTAGTGTTTTGAGTCGTTCGACCAAAATTTTTGTGATAACGGGTCCTATTTCTCTTGACAGGAGAGGAGAACGAGGTACCTATCATTAGGAGGATGAACGAGGCGACGAGGAGCGCTCCAGGAAGGCGCTCGATGCTTAGGAGGAAGATGAAATCGACTGGAGGAAGAAAAACATAGTTTAGAGCCTAAACGAAGACAAACAGCAGAAAACAGGGTTCACTCGGCCGAGTATACTAGTCGCTCGACCGAGCACACAAGTTCATCCGCCCGAGCGGCTCACGAACGAGGGAAGTCTGTTGTACCCAACTCTCTGTTTCTTTTCTTGATTTCAGTATAACTGTTACTCGGCCGAGTATATATATATACTCGGCCGAGTAAAACTGATACGCTCCTGAGGCGAGTCTTGCCGAGTAGCTTGAGCCACTCGGCCGAATTGACTTACTCCACTCGGTCGATGGTGGCAAGGCCACTCGGCCGAGTCATTAGCGGGGGGGAATTTTCCAATATTTTCCGTTGAGTTCACTCGGCCGAGCGACTTAGTCACTCGGCCGAGTCCTAACTTTTTCTATAAAAGGGGGCGGGGGGCGCGTTTTTCGAAACAAGCAAAACCCAGAATCGCCCGACCCCTCATCTCCCTCGCCCGCTACCCGCGCTCACTCGCCCGACCACGCACCCCGCGCCGCCGCTCGGCCACCCATCGCCGACCGAGCCCGCCGCGCATCCGCCCGAGTCGCCGCCGGCGGCCACGCCTCCGGCCGAGCTCCGGTAACCCGATTATTCGCCTATTTTGCCTCTTTTGTGTATTTCTTGACGATCCATGTGTTTAACGAACCTCAAACCCAAATTAAATTCAATTTCTATTTATTATACCCCTAACGCCCCATACGTTTTGAATATTACTCGCTGATATCTCCGTTTCATGCGCAGGTTATATTGGGGAGCTTAGGGGAGCCTAGGGGAGCTTCCAGGGACTGTTTTGGGCTACGTGGAGGCGTCGTCTTCGCACGCTTCCATAGCTTTGCTCTCGTGGCGTGTCGCGGTATACTCTTTCCTTTACTTTACGCACGCCGCACTTTTCACGTTTTTTGGTGAGCACTCGGGGCCCGTATGCCGCCCCGGACACGGCCGCGGTCGAGGAGAGCTTCCGCCAAGCGGAAGCGGTCGGATGATGCCGGCCCTTCCCACGAGGTGGAGGACTCTCCTCCGCCTACACCACCACATCTCGTTCACCCAGCACAGCCTGCAGGCCCCGCACACCCCGCACAGCCTGCAGAGCCCGCACAGCCCATTCACCCCGCACAGCCACTCCCTGCCGCTCCACAGCCACCACCACCGGCTCCACTTGTCGGGCCGCTGGGGATTACGTTCCGGGACGACGCACACCGCGTCGCCTTCAAGCGCATTTCCCAGCGCTCGATCGTACCCTCCAGGTTCGCACACCTTGCAGACCTAGGACGCCTGGGGGTACTCGAGGGGATGCTCACGTTGTATGAAAACGTGGGCTGGCGAGATTTCTTCCAGTTGTCGGTGGACACGTTTATCCGTCTGACACTTGAGGTGCTTAGTTCGATCGCCCGGACCGACGAGGGATGCTCGTTTAGGTTCATGGACCGAGAGTGCCAGGTCACTCTCAGTATGATGAGAGCCTTCTTCTCGTGGCCCGATGTCCCCGGGGCCGACCGTGGTTACGCCCCCACTCACATTCCCCCACCTTCCTTCTATGCCGGCGCCTTTTGGGCCCGGATCACGGGTCTTCATGCTGCCTTCGACCCTGGTAGGGCCAAGGCCTCAGCCATCGTCCATCCCTGCCTCCGCATAGCTCAGCGCCTTATGGCGACTACCTTTTTGGCGAGGTATGAGCCTGGGACGATGTCCACGCCGGAGCTTTATATGCTCTACGCGATGACGCGTCCCAGAGCTCTAGCTAGGGATAGCGACGATTTGGTCCCCGTCGTGGTGATTGATATCGCGAGCTGGTATTTGGATCGCATCATCGTATCGGTGGGTGCTCGCTCACCGATATGCTGCGGCGGTCTGATCACCCTGCTCGCCCTTATGACCGGCGAGGACTTTCCAGATGACCTGCGACGAGCCCCGGGCCCCACTTCACTGTCCATAGATGTCATGGCCCGGATGAAGATGCTGCGTCCGCATGGTCAGCGGCACTGGGTTTGGTTGCACGGTCCATATGGTGCAGATTACATGATCCTTCCGAGCCCGGCTCGGACTCAGATTGCACCAACACAGGTGGACTGGCTTCCGGCGATGGATCTCCTGATCCCCGCCGCCTACGTGCTTGAGGCCGAGGAGGCTGAGCAGGCCCACGCTGCCCACGCTGCACCCGCTGACCTTGCTGCTCCTGCTGACCCGGTGGCCCCTCAGCAGCCCGATATTTCTGCTGCTCCCGACACCTCTGCCCACACTTCTGCCGGTGTCGGGAGTACCCTCGCTGAGCCCACCTCCACTACCTCCACGCCTATGACCACCTCCACTGCCTCCACGCCCACCACCACTGCTGGCCCTCTGTCCGTCGAGCCCGTTTCCTCTGCCCTACCCGAGCGCCCCCCGACCATAGTTGAGTGTGGAGAGCCCTCTTTTGCTGCCGCCGTGGAGACCGTGGTTTCCGCCTCTGTCTCCACCACTGCCGTATTTTCTGAGAGTGTCGTGGCGTCTGTCCACACGTCTGTGTCACCGACCTCTCTGACCGCCTCGTTGCCACTTTTGTACTCCTCCTTCGGTGCTGCTGCCTCCACTTCTTACCAGCCTGCGCCCCAGCCTCACACTGAGGCTAGGCCCACACTTGCGAGCGCAGCACCTTTCGTCCACTTACCTGCTGAGCCCATCACCTACGCCACCCGAGTACGCCAGCCTCGTCCTGCACAGCACAGACCGGTGCGTCCCTCTGCACCACCTCCTCCCGACACTGTACTTCAGAGCATTCGTGCTCTCGAGGGGGCGGTGAGTGGCCTCAGAGGTGACCTTAGGACCCTGTCCGCCACCGTCACCGATATGGCTCACCGCTTCGACCTGCTTCCGCACATTCACTACTGCCTTACCCAGGTTCTAGAGAGGCTCCCTCGCGTACCCACCCCCACTCCTACACACACCTAGCCTGCTTCCACATCCACACCCACACCCGCTCAACAGCCTGCCCCACCACCACCTCCTCCTCCTCCGCCTCAGGACGGAGACGGCGCAGCCCCACCCTCTTAGGCACCCTTGATGCCATCGATTCTTTTTGCCGTTGTGCTGCCCGTTTCTGCTGGGTCCTGAAGCATTTTGCCCACCACCCCCTCCCCTCACTGTTTTTGGATTCACATTTTGTTTATATCTTTATATATCTTTCTTGGGAGAGAGGGAGAGTTTTTGGCGTCACACCTTTATATCTGTATCACTTCTGTATCTGCATGCATCATGTCTGCATCATATTTTTCATTTCATTATTTTTATTTTCTTTTTTCCGCGTGCATGCATCCTCACCTACCCCTCACATTACGCGTCTCTCGGTGTGCCACACTTTGCACATTGAGGACACTGTGCCATTTAGCTTGGGGGAGTGAGTTCTCACGTTCTTTTCGGTTTACCACCTTTATTTTTAGTTTTTTTTTCACGCCATTTTCCACTTTTGCACTTATTTTCATCATTTTTTCCTATTTTCATCATTTTTTCCTTCTTACCATGCATCACGTTTTCCTTATTTCCTTTGTGCGCTGCATTGTAAATAGTTTCATTTTCCCTCTTTATCTTTATTTCTTTTTCATCTCATGCTAGAGATGACTTTTCTATGATGATGATGCCGTGGAGTTAGCTTTCTCTGTATGCATGCTATATTTGTCATGTCTTAGATTTTATTTTTGATATCATATGTTGTGACTTGCCTTGTATTTAGAGATAGTAACCCACACTTTCCCGTATGAAAATGGATGAAATTTTATTATTAGCTGAGTCTGAATATTCATATGTATGCTATCGCAGAAAACACACCAAGATTCACGCATTGAATGCTTATATCTGGAGTATCGTTTTCTTTTCCTATATCACTTCTATATGCATGATTTGTACATTTCACTTCAGGATGATTGAATGATGTTAACTATGATAAATCTGGATTAGTTAGCTTTTTTGTGATCGAAACTGAGTAGATTAGATTACCCTGCTGAAGTTGTCGTGCACATCTTATAGAGTGAACTGAGAGACATATTTATTTCTTTCTCCACATATCTTGAACATCAATTCTCTATTTTAAAATCATTGGTGAATCTCCCCTTAGTGAATCTATTATATGGCATTTCCCCCGCTATTAATTCCTAGCTCCAAATTTCCCAAAACCAAAGAAAGAAAAAGAAAAATTCTTGTATATCCTTATTTCTCTTTGATTTGGGATCATTGTGTATATATGCTATTTGAAAAAAAAAAGAAAAGAAAAGAAAAAAGAAAAGAAATGAGAAAAGAATCTCAATAAACAATCCCATCTCATGTTCTCTCTTTCTTCTCTCCTTTTGTTTTTATTTTCATTACTTTTGGAGCTTCATAAAAAATGGGGATGTAAATATTGTTTTTTATGCCACCACGCTTATAGATAAGCTTGGGGGAGGGAATCCAATGATGTGTGAGAGAGTGACTACTTGACGTTGCACTACAACCTAGGCTAAGTAATATTCTATACTCGGTGAGATCGTTTTAGCTTTACGAAGTCCAGAAATCTATACCTAGCACTCATTTCATGAAATCCACACTTTTCTATTCTTTCTATTCTATTGCGTGATATTCTTATACTCCTCTTAGAAAGCGTTCAATTGAAAAGTGTGTGATCTGCGATGTTGTATACCGCTTTAAATGATTCAGACGATGTTAATTCTAAAATTATTCCGTTTTTCATGATTATATCATTATTCTTGGGTTTTCTATTTCTATTTGCACCATTATACTATGATATCGAAATAAAATTCTTTGACATGTGTTTTTCATTCGGTGCATGCTATATGAGTAAGCAAACCCCACGTCCTGAGAAAATGATCTAGCAGCTTCCCTCTTCGCTTCCTTCTTTCTTCTTCGTTTTTATTTCGTTTTTCGTTTTTCTTCGTTTTTCGTTTTTCATTTTTCGCCGTTTTCGTTTTCTGAATCCACCGGGTTCGCCTTTTACTTATCTTCCTCGAGGACGAGTAAGAGGTAAGCTTGGGGGATTTTGATCACTCCTTATTTTAAACCTTTTTTTCCCGCATGATTGCATGCCATTCAGATCGCCCAAATCACGTTTTTCACGATATATCGACAAAATTGCGATGCTTTTCACGATTTGTTGTTTTTGTCGTATTTCAGGAGATTTGGAACGATTTGGAGTGATCCCCTGATATGCCTACTCCAGAGTGTCACCGATGACTTCCCCGAGGGGTATTTTGCTGTTGGAGAGGAGCGGAAGAAGAAAGAACGTCGTAGGAGCGACGAGGAGGCCAAAACAAGCTGTTTGGGCATTTTTGGTGTCTCACTGGGCCGAGTGAAGGAGTCACTCGGCCGACCAGCGAGACACCGCTCGGCCGACCAGATCGGACACGTTTTATGTGTGCATTCGGCCGAGCGTCGGAAGCCACATCGGCCGAGTGACGAGACTCCGTCCGCCCGAGTGGCACTCAGACGAAGCCCATCAAAAAATGCCAACTTACTGTTTTTCGTCTGCCTGAGCTTCAGAAGACCCACTCGGCCGAGTGGAAAATGCCGACCGCCCGAGTACATAGAAGCCATCGGCCGAGTGACGACAACTCACTCGGCCGAGCCGCCCCCGAAGTGAAGACCCCCGAAGACCAAGACTTACTGGAAATTCTCAGGGTTTGTCACTCGGCCGAGCGACTTTTGTCACTCGGCCGAGTGCGACGCGCTGCCTGTAGCAAAAATTGCGATTTTCAGGCTGCGCAGGGGCATTATGGTCACAGTTTTTTGGACGATTTTGGGGGGTATTTAACCCCAGTTTTTAACCTAGGTTAGGGAGCTTTTCCCTTTACTTTTGGCAGCTTTTTAGATTAAACTTTTTAGCTTTAGAATTTTGTGATTGGAGAGGAGAGAAAAGTTTATTTTTGTTGGATTCTTGAAGAACTCTATTGGTTTGTCTCCCTCTCCACTAAAAATCTCATTTTTATTGCTTATTTGAATATTGTGATGAATTCTATGCTTATTTCAATTGTTTATTCTTGCATTCTTGATATGAATTGTGAGTAGTCTACACGTCTTGGGGCGTGGGGATGAACCCTACGAGCCCAATTTCAGATTTGTGATGACTTGGTAGAAATATTGCTAGGATTGCTACTAGGGTTAGTTTGGGATCGATTTACTACGGATGGCTAGGAGTTCATACCGATTGGGATTTGCAAGAGATTGGATCCCAATTCGATAGGAAACCCTAGAAATCCGAATTGGGTTGAAATTGAGTTTCCGTAGTATCGGTTTGCAAGAGATTGGACCGATACTAGGGTTCTCGGTCGCAATTCCATGCCGATACCTGTTTGCAAGAGATTGGACGAGTAGGAACTATCCCAACCTAGGTCGTGGCCCGAGTTTGCACGAGAGTGGGCTCGGGGCGCGATTGAGCGATGATGTTGATCCTAATGCTAGCTTGCCTAGGCTAGGGTTTGCAAGAGATTGGACCCGAACCTAGGATAGCTATAGACCGGCAACAGCGCGGGAGCGTGAGCTAGGTTTTACATTCAGTTGCAACTAGTTCATCCGAGATTCTACCCTAGCAATTTTGATACCAATGAATCACATTGACGAGATACGGTGAGTAGCAGGGATTCCCCATTCCCTAGGCGTCTTTATTTGATTTGATATCTTCGTACTTTGTCTGACGATTGTGACAGGATCGCCAAAGGCAAATTCCTCTTTTCTGTTCTTAATAGCCAGGTTGTTCGGAGCAGGCACTTTCATTCGTCCTCCCTGTGTTCGATAACCCGCTCGCCACTACACCGTGCGCTTGCGGTAAAACTACAACCGTCGCTCCGGGACGTGTATCCGGGGTGCGATCAATTACCACTCACAATCTACGCCCTCCTGGCTCCGCTCCACTTCCACCTCCTGAAGAGGCACATTTCCAGTCTTTCCAGAAGAAGAAGATGGATAAGTTCCAAAAATGGAAAGAATTGAAGCAGCGGAAAAAGGCTACTCCTCATGCTCCTCCCCATAACCAGAAGTTCATGGCAAAGAAGCAACAGTTGACGCCTAATAAAGGCAGTCCTCCCAGAAAAGACTGTGAGGGTAAATGCTCTGGATGCGGAATGACTGGCCACTGGTTCAGAAACTGCCGCACATTCAGACACCTACAGGACCTCTACCAGGCAAGTCTTAAGCCTCATGCTGAGACAAACTTGATAGATAAGGCAGCGTTATCAGCTACTGCATGGAATCCAGAAGATTTCATGAATGACAACACTTTGTAGTCATGGACCATCTGTATCGTACTTTCTAGCAATGTATCTTATTTTTTGTCTTTCTATTCCACGTTAGCTACTCTGTTTTGTTAGCTTTTAAATATTAATGAAAGTATTCTCTTTTCGTAGTATTTATTGAATGCTTTTCATTTTTAGATATGGAATCTATATGTCTAGTGGATAGTGTGTCAACGCACTCTATTCTTCAGTGTATAGACTACTTTACAAGCATGGGTAATTACTCTGGTCCATTGAGAACAATCTCAAGACCAGCTGACATAATAGAAGGATCAGTGGAAGCAATCATTTTGCTCCCCAATAATACACACATTAAACTTAGTGATGCGCTATACTCACCTAAATCGATCCGAAATCTTCTAAGTTTTAAAGATATCCATTTAAATGGGTATCACTTAGAGACGGTCGAGGATAATGAAAAAGAATACTTGCACATAACGCCTGTTACAAATGGTATAAAAACCATTATGGGACGTATCGAGGGACTCCCCACGGGTCTCTACCAGACAAGTATTCACTCTCCAGAAGTATACATGACGGAACACCTGCAGTGCCCTCAAATACCAGAATTCCAACTCTGGCATAATAGACTAGGACACCCTAGATCTGTTATGATGTACCGCATCATAAATAGCTCAAGGAGTATAAATTTGAAGAACCTGAAGATTCTTAAAAAGGCAATTTCCCATGTCCACCCTGTTACACGGGTAAACTGAAAACGAGACACTCACCACTTAAAGTGGACTTGGAGTCTCCTAGCTTTCTGGAGAGAATCCATGGGAACATTTGTGGGCCTATACACCCATTAAGTGGTCCCTTCAAGTACTTTATGGTCATGATAGACGCATCTATTAAGTGGTCACATGTGTGTCTACTGTCCACCCGTAACTAGGCATTTTCTAAGCTTTTAGCTCAGATAATCAAGTTGCGAGACCACTTCCCCGATCACCAGATAAAGAAACTTCGTCTGGATAATGCGGTGGAGTTTACATCACAAGTTTTTCTAGACTATTGCCAAGCATCAGGCATTGAAGTTGAACATCCTATAGCACATGTTCACACCCAAAATTGGTTAGCAGAATCTTTAATAAAGAGACTACAATGGATTGCGCGTCCATTACTACTTCAATCCCAGTTGTTGGTGAATGCATGGTGTCATACAATATTGCATGCTACATCTTTAATAAAATTCAGACCTTCTGGAGGTCAGTCGTCTTCTCCTATGCAATTAGCACTTGGAGTACCACCAATTGTCTCACATTTGAGAATATTTGATTGTGCAGTATACGTCCATGTAGCACCACCACAAAGGACAAAGATGGGTCCACAACGTCGTCTGGGCATTTATGTTGGGTTTGACACACCCTCCATAATAAGATTCCTAGAACCCCTTACGGGAGATGTTTCCAAGGCACGTCTAGAAGACTGTGAATTTGATGAAACATCATTTCCAAGACTAGGCTTACAAACCAAGAAGACTGAAGTTTCAGAGAGTATCTATTGGGATACACAGAAATTAAGTCACTTTGATCCGCCTCCGAGCCAGTGTGAGGAGGAGGTCCTGAAGATTCTCCATATCCAAAACAATATCCATCTCTTGCCTGACAAATTTACCGACAACTAGAAGCTTTTCAGATCACACGTCCCTGCTGTTAACACTCCAGCTAGGATTGACATACCGCAAAATAGATGCAATCCGCCTGCAGCAGAGATGGTTAGACCTCTTAAAAAGAGAGGGCGACCACCGGGATCCAAGGATCAAGTCCCTCGAAAGAGTAGGACCCTTGGCAATGGTCAAACAATACCACCACAGGATGCTACTATAAGCCTTGCTTCACCATCTCTCCCAAACTCTCAAAGAGAGGAAAAACCGGGAGAAAATGAAGTTTCGATACATTATGTACGAACTAGGGAGTATTGGGACAGAAAGAGCACCATTATAGATGACACAATTGCGTGTAATATTGCCATCAACGTTGCGTACTACGACGATGATATTGAACCACACTCTCTGACAGAATGTCAAAGCAGAGATGATTGGCCAAAGTGGAAAGCGACAATAGAAGTGGAGTTGGATTCACTCACAAAACACAAGGTCTTTGGACCAATTGTCCAGACACCAAAAGGTGTAAAACCTGTGGGTTATAAATGGGTATTTGTTAGAAAAATAAATAAACAGAATGAAATCGTTCGCTACAAAGTAAGGCTTGTAGCGCAGGGTTTTACTCAGCGTCCAGGGGTGGATTTTGACGCCACACTCTCCCCGGTCATGGATGCGATCAACTTCTAATTCCTTATTGATTTAAAAGCTCAAAATGGTTTGGATATGCAGCTTTTGGACGTCGTGACTGCATACCTATATGGCAATTTAGACCGAGACATCTTTATGAGATTGCCTGACGGTTATTCTTTGCCTGCAGTACTAAAAGAGAGACAACGTGACGTCTACTCAGTGAAACTACAAAGATCATTATATGGTCTAAAACAGTCTGGAAGGATGTGGTATAACAGACTGATCGAATTCCTTGCAAAGCAAGGATTTGCAAATGATCCAGTCTGTCCTTACATCTTTATTAGAGCAAAGGTAACCGGATTTGTCATTATAGCCATTTATGTGGACGACTTGAACCTCATCGGATCTCCTGGAGAGATCACAGATATTTCTAGAAGCTTGACAGAAACTTTCGAGGTGAAAGACATCAAAAAGTCAAAATTCTGTTTAGGTCTTCAAATAGAGCATCTTAACGATGGGATCCTGTTACATCAGTCAACTTATGCATCGAACTTACTGAAAAATTTCCAAATAGACAAGTGCACCTCCTCAGTACCCATATGGTCGTGAGATCATTGGATGTACAGAAAGACCTTTTTCGGCCGCTGGAAGAGGGGGAGGAAGTACTAGGCCCTGAAGTGCCTTATTTAAGGGCTATTGGTGCACTCCTTTACCTGGCTAACTGCACTTGCACTGACATAGTGTCACGACCCGCTTCCCTAAAATGGAGGCGAGACGTGAAAAGGTCCGCACGGGAGTGGAGCGGTGAAGCCCCAAACCCGATAAGCGTCAATTTAGTATAAGCAGGTCCCTGTAATTGCAATCGAAACAACAACAATAATAATAAGAGACGGATAAGAAACACCAATCCCAAAGTTTGTCCACAAAATATTCAACATCACAGAAAAGCCACCAGGCTAAAAAGAAAGAGTCTAAGGGCCCAGAACAAGGCCAAACAAAAGCAACGACATAAATAAGTATAGGTGCCACGCACCGATAACAAACAACTGTCTAACAAAAGTAAAATACAACGGAGACACTAGGACTGGTCCCCAGTGTCCGCGTACTCCCCGTCCAACACGGGCTCAAGCTCGGCGTCCGCAAACACCTCACCCTCAGCGGGCAACTCAGGCTCAAGGTCTAACATGCGTCACCCAAAAGAGAGAGGGGCACATGTCAGCAAGTCTAAAAGACTTGAGCAAGGAAACTGAAAGTAACTAGCAACCTAGCAGTTATAGTATGATGTATGGCATGGTAAGTATAGTATGGAAGTGACAAGTAAAGTACAAGTGGTAAGTGTGACAAGTATAGTCAAGTAACAACAAGTACAAGGGATCACCCACACATGGATGCCCTATTGCCCGCAGGCTGTATTCAAGTATCAAGTACAAGGGATCACTCAACGAGTGCCCTTTGCCCGCAGGCTGTGTTCAAGTGTCAAGTACAAGGGATCACTCAACGAGTGCCCTTTGCCCGCAGGCTGTGTTGAACTCGTCTTCTGGAACACGAGCCAGAAAGTGGATTTAACAAGTATGGCGTAGGGGTGCACCTAGCCGGAACAAGTAACACTAGTATGTAGCAAAGCTACGCAATCACGATGAGTATTCAAGCATGCAATGACATGAGCAGTTACTTTGCATACCGTTAATTGTAATTAAACATGGCAGGCAAAATGCAATGACATGAACAGATATTCGTGTACCGTTTATTTAAATGAAACATGACAGGCAAAATGCAATAGCAGTTAAGGATGCATGGATGACATGAACATTTAATACATGTACCGTTTAATTGAAAAGTAAACGTGACATACAAGCATGATGAGGGTGACGGACCAAGCTTCGTTGTCAAGCTAGGTCAATGGCGTCTAAACGGCTATCCTTTCACCGTTTAGTCTCTTTTACGCTAAAAACAAGGTAATGGCCTAAGACATGGCCCAAATCAAGGGATGCAAGTTTCACTTGCCTATCACCGGGGAGAACGGTTATGAAAGTTCGTTTCCGCGGATGCTAGCCTACGGGGAATCACTGTTATGGGGAGCAATCATCAAAACACAAGTATTTTATTAGGGTTTCATAAAAATTGCAATAGGATATGAAAACAATGGTAGATCGATTTCTTACCGAGAGGAGGCGGAAGAAACACTCCGGGGAACCCTAGGACCAGATCTGGAAAAGTTTGGGGAAGTTTGGTGAAACTAGGGTTTTGGGGATTTTGGGGATTTGATGGGTTTTGATGGAGATTTGGGGAAGATGAGGGGTAGATGGGGTGAATGGATGGATTGGATGATGGATTTAGGGTTTGGAATGAAGGATTGAAGCTTGGAGGAAGATGGGGGCTTAGAGGGGAAGAAACTAGGGCTTAGGGTCGTGTTGGAGAAGAAGAAAACGAATGGGTTGGGTATTTATAGGTTGAGCTGGCGGCTGCCCAGAAATTAGGGTTTTAACACAGACTAGTCGGTCAAAGAACAACCACTGACCGACTAGTTGGGCAACTAGTCGGTCGGTCGACCAACGCAGACCGACTAAGTGTAAACAGTAACTCCTGAACGAAAATAGGATTTAGAGTTAGTCGGTCCATGAAAAAGTACTGACCGACTAGTTTAGAAACTAGTCGGTCGATGAACGTTCTTAGACCGACTAAGAGTAAACAGTAACTCAACTAAAATTAAGATGATGTGTTAGTCGGTTCAAGAAGCATCGCCGACCGACTAGTTTGCAACCTAGTCGGTCAACAACTCTTCTTAGACCGACTAACGATAAACAGTAGCTCCTGAGAAAATTTAGAAAGCTCACTAGTCGGTTCAAGAAGGTTTGCCGACCGACTGGATCGTCATCTAGTCGGTCGGTGCCCCTTCTTATACCGGCTAATGAGCACCAAAAGTTCCGATACGGAGCGCGAGGCCCCGTGATCGAATCCTAAGACTCCTAGGCTTGATCTAATAGTTAGATATGACCGTTATGAAGCCCGTCACAAATGACGTACTTCGAAATCGACGATCCTAAGGAAGAAACGAGAAAATACGACGAATCGATCGAAAATTGAAAGCTACGGAGACGAAAACCACACAAGAGGAGAAAATCCACCAAAACATATATTATATTATAATAAATTCAGATACAAGAAAACCAGTCGTTACACATAGCATTTGCAGTCAACTTACTAGCCAGATATAGTGCTGCACCTACACAGCGGCACTGGGCCGGAGTTAAGCATCTTCTGCGCTACCTCCAAGGGTCCATAGACTTAGGTCTATTCTACAGGAAAGGGGCAACAACAGGTTTATTTGGGTATACTGATGCAGGTTACAGATCTGATCCTCATATAGAGAAGTCTCAGACCAGATACATGTTCACGTGTGGCGGCACTGTCATATCTTGGAGATCTGTGAAGCAGACCATGACGACCGTCTCATCCACACATTCAGAGATTCTAGAAATCCATGAAGCAAGTAAAGAGAGCTTCTCGCTACGTTCTATGATCCAGCACATTCTCACCTCTACCGGCCTGAAGCCCAGTGTTCTTGAGCCTACTACAATCTATGAAGACAATGCATCATGTATAGCCCAGCTATAGGACGGCTACATCAAAGGCGACAAGACGAAGCATATCTCTCCTAAGTTCTTCTGGACGCATGACCTTCAGAAGCAAAAGCATATTGAGTTACAAAAGATCCAATCTTGCAATAACTTGGCGGATTTACTTACCAAATCCCTGCCTACTAGTATTTTTGAGAAACTTGTAAGTGGGATTGGGATGAGGAGAGTGTGAAAATGTAAACTGGGTCAGGATGAGAGAACTATGAATGTATAGATACATAGGAGACTGATGTATAGATTCATAGGAAATCTGCAAGCCTGAAGCTTGGTGAGATGAGGGGGAGTCAACAGTAGTGTTGTACTCTTTTCCCATGGCAATTGGTTTTTCCCACAGTGTTTTCCATAGTCAAGGTTTTGACGAGTCAACCTCGTTGACTCTGCATCCTAAAGTATCCACCCCTAGACACATCCCTCAAACAGGAGAAGTTATGGAGAAACTGTTCTTTATTTAACAAAGCAGTTATCCTAACTTGGATCTTGAAGAATCCACCTCTTATTCCATGATTGGTTGGATAAGGGAAAGTGTTGTGAATAGGCCCGTTGGGTCCATTGTGTATCCACCCATCATTGAATGCTATATATATGAGGGCACGGGGCTCCTAACCCTCTACACCTTTTACCCTACGCTTTTCCCTTCGTAACAGAATTCAATTATAATTATGAATTCTTATTTTACCTTATTATCATTTGTTTTGGGGTGTTTTCTTACCGTTGAATTGTTGACCAGAGGGTTGGAGGTCAATGTGGTCAAAGGGGACACGTGGAACCTCCGTGGTGTTTCGAGGCACGTACACTCGGTGAGAGACGTGCGGATCCTCGCGTCGGCTAGCCGAAGGGTAGCCTCAGCAAAGCGACGACCTCCTGATGGTGGAGTCGAGCGGGCTCATGGACGAGGACGCTCGGCTTCGGCTGGAAAGAAGCTGAGGGGTAGCCTCGACTTTGCTGGATCTGCTCGACCTGAATAGATGAGGAAGCTCGTCAGGGGGGTCGGACCTTGGTTCCGACCAAGTCCCCTCCGATGCCTAAGTCAAAACGGATATGAACGGAGCTCGACTGGATCGGTATGGCTCGCGGGGAGACCGATACGCGAGTCCTCGGACCGAGTTATGGAGAGAAAATGTAAAGTGGAAGACAAGGTCATGTGAGTATAATACCTCCGTGTTTTGGTATCTCAAAAGTGGCCCCTTCGTACGTTGTAGCTTGCGTCCCTTTATAGGAGTCTTCCAATGTCCGCGCCTCCTCAACGTCCCCCACTCCCGTCTCCATGATCTGCCTCTTTGATGGTGCCTTCATCGGTCATGAAGGTGGGCATAATGAGGTCCTTTAATGGTGATTAAGGGGTCGTGCATTAAGGGGAGCGGTTAGCTCCGGCTGACGTGGGCTGATGGGGACGCCTGCTTTGGTCGAGGCCGACCCGATTCCAAGTCTTCGTGGGGGCCTCATTGCTCAACCTGATCTCCTTCAGGGCCGCCTGCTAACGATGTGGGCTTGGGCCGTTCGATCTTGGGCCATCTCAAAATGGTCGTATCAATTGCCCCCATCGCTCGGGCAGTTCAAATTCTGCCGGTTCGGGTTCGGGCGATGTGACTTGTGTGGACTTTGACATGTGCGTCAGTCGAGGTAGTGTCATTAAATGGAAGCCATCATGACGCTGCCCGGTTGGACTTCTCCTGCCCTTGGGAGCAGAACTCGAAGTGTCGTCGGTCATCAGATGTCGCCACGCATCATCCTTCGAACGGCCCATATTCTGAGACTGTTCCTCGTATACAGACGCCGCCCTTCCGGATTTGATCTTTGCGCTTTTCGATCGGACCCTGTTCTTGCGAGTGCTGGTGAATTCTCATTCGTCTTTCTCCCTCCGGTCTCCCTTCAAGGTAATCCCATTTTCTTTCTTCTGCCTCACTCGATCTGTCCCATGGCTGTACTTAGGATAGGAGGTTCTGCTCCTGGGTTCGGGGTTCCCCCGGTTCTAGAGTCTGGCAACCCTCCGACCTCAGGGCCCGGTAACCCCCCGATTCTCCGTCCGGCTCCTGATAAGGGGAAGGGCCTGCTGTTTGAAGATCCGGCCTGCATAGATGACGCTCAAGCAGCGGAGAGGTTCGATGTACCTCCGGTGATCCTTAGGTCATTGTAGGAGATCATGGCGAAGTACTTGTGTCACCTGTACGACGTCCGGGTCCCCTTTGGTGACGAAAGGATCTGCTTTCCAAGGAGTTGCGAGGCCGGTGTGTATGTCGAGATGTTCTGCATAGGACTCTGCTTCCCCCTCCACCCTTTTATCATCCATGTCATAGAGTTCTTGATGGTGGCCTTGTGTCAGTTGACCCCTTCTTCTATTGCGGTGGTGGTCAGGTTCGTCATGATTCGTAGCATGCATGGCTTGGAGCTGACCATGCCCCTCTTCTTCTACTATTTTCGGGTTCAGACGGTCGACCGAAGATCATGGCAGCACAGTGGCGCCCAAGCGGGAAGGGAGTGTCTGCTGGGTCTACCCTGTTGGCTGGTCGACTGGAGCTCGGATTACGTATTTGTCGTTTTCCCCTGGGATGTAGTGATCCTTACAGGTTGGGGATTCTTGTGTCAGAATGAACTGACGATGTCCCTCTTCGAGATTGACCAGGCGGCGGTCAGATTGTTGTCGTCTTTGCCCCTAGTGGAGAGGTCGGTTTGGCCCTTACTGGACGACCTTCTCCTTAAGAACGTCATGTGGTCCCCTGGTAGGTGCTTTTTTCTTCTGCGCCCCCCTTTTGCTTACCCTGATCTTCTTTCTTTTCGCAGAAATGGCGGGTCGAGAATTCAGCCGCGACGTCAACGATCTCATTCGTCGGGGTGCTAGCAGAGGGCGCGAAAATCCTTCCGACCACGTGCCTCGCCGCACGATGGAGGATGAGATCTGCAAGGCCGATCCTACGGTGGGGAGGATGGAGCCAACAATTGCCACCAGCTCAGGTCATCGCTGAATCCCTGCAGGGGAGAACGTGGCTGGTGGCCCTCCTGGTTTTGTTCGTATCGAAGGGGACGACGGAGGTGTCGGCCAGGGGTCCCGGACCCCAACTGGGGGGTCGTTGTGGAGAAAGGAAACGCCCCCCTCCGGAGTCCAGGGGCCTGAAGAGAAGAAGAAGAAGAGGATGACCGGGGAGGTCCGGCCCTCGATGGTGCCTGAGACGTCGATCATTTCGGGGGCAACCCTCCCGCTGGTGGAGGTGGCCGCCTCCGCTAGCATGGCCGAGCCGTCTCCGGTTAGTGCGGGAGGCGCCCGTTGTGAGGCTGGCCCAAAGGTCCCGCCCGGGGAGTCGGTCTTCATCGATCAAGGCGTGGCCACCCAGTTGGCGCAGTGCTCCGTCCTTCCGAGGGAACGCTCTCTCTTGGAGAGGGTCCGCTCCGATCGCTTGGCAAACTCCCTGGTCTGGCAGCTCCAGCAGGTTGGTCTTTCTGTCGCATCTGACTCCGCTTCGCGGCATCCCTGGCTCACACTTTCTATCTTGCAGGTTTTCGCAATGGCCGTGGAGACACAACATCGTGCGGCACTGGCGGTCGATCTCGAGGAGTCCTTGGCAAGGGAGCGTCTTAGGGCTGGGGAGGCCGAGGTGGCAGCTGAAGAAGCCCGCATGGAAGCTCGTCGTTCGCGGTGTCGGGTGGACGAGCTCACCTTCGAGGTAGAGGACTTGAGGGAGGCCCTGGCAGCCGCTCAGAGGTCTGCCCAAGAGGTAGAGGAGGCGTTCTGCTGGGAGAGAAATGAGCTCTGGGCCGAGCTGGGAGCCATACAGCAAGCGCACCCCGCCCGGCTCATCGAGGAGGTGGAGAGGGGTTACGAGGGGGTTCTGGGGCCGAGGATCGCGGAAGCCCTTAAGGAGGCATTCGAGTCCTATGAAGACCTCCTGGCCCGGAGGATCGTGAGAGCCTTTCGGGACTCCTTTCAGAGGTTTGAGGAGCGGGTCAGGAAGGGGCTTCCCCGTCCCCCGCCAGGTCCCAAGGAGCTCGCTCGATCGGAGCAAGGCGAGGCTCCGGGTGACGCCTCCTCCCGGGCCCCAGCGCCATAGGCGACGTTTCCCCGCTCTTGTTCCCTGCTTTGTAAAAAGGAACAGTTTTGAAAGTAATAAATAGTTTGTTTTGCGGGCCTTTTTACCTTTCTGCACGTTGTCGTACCCTTATGTTGTACTTTCTCCTGTTTTCGTCAAGCGTTTTCTGGACTGCCCCCATTTATTGCCCCCCCTCCCGCCGTTCGAGGCGAGGCGGACCACGGGCTTGGACTACGCGAGGGGGGGGGTTCCTTCCGCTGGTTGAGTTATTGTCCTGCGGAGGGAGTGGCCCTCGGCCACGCAGATGACAATAGTGATTATACGGCCCTGGGGTAGCTCCCGGCCTCTCAAAGTGATTGTTGCGATCGGGTTAACGAAGGGGATCGGTTGTTTGAGGTTAACGTTCTCTAGTCCTGTAACGCCCCGCTCCCTGGGATACCCGATAAGTACGAATCCGTATCAGGTATTCCCGAAGAGGCGGGTGTTACGAAGGACATACAAAATTTCAAAACTCGAGCAGGCTCACTGCGCACTGCTGGGATAGTACCTGTAGCATTCCAAACAACACAGACAAACAAAGAACCAACATCTCAAACACTGATATAATGAAAACACTGGTACATATAATTACACAACTAACCAATATTAACAACATCACTAATACAAATCTCATATATACAACATGAACCCACAACTTGCTAAAATACAAGAACACCCACCCAAAACCAGGGCCGGTTCAAGCATAAATGAGGCCTAAAGCAAAACAAAATATGAGACCTAAGTATTAACACAAATTTTTTAGGAGCTTTCATATAACTGAATTTAGGACAGAATGACCCCGAGGGGGTTGGCTGAGTGGGAAGTGCATTCCTCTCCCCCTAAGTGGCGAGGGATCGAGGACCGATGGCTAACTCGCTTAATTCCCTCGACTAACCTGGTATGCAAGGTGCAGGTCAGCCTTGCATACCCCCTGTTTGGTGCCTGACCGCCCCACTTGTGGGCGGTGTGGGAGTCCGGGTCACCAAAAAAAAGCAAGAAAAATTTAGACAGAATCCCCACACAAACCAAACACGTTACAATCTTAAAATTAAAGGAAATAATGATCATGTTTTTTAAATCAAAAGTATATATTACATCACATATCACTGTGAAAATTACGCTCCCCAAGAGGGATGATATTGCATCCTACCAGATCTGTTTATATCCCTACCAGTAATATTACTTCTCAGACCTTTTGGATCTCAGATATTAATTCCATTCGAAATCTATTATCAATATCTCAGATATTAAGCCCAACAACATTTCGGTTTGTGTAATGAGTAATTTTATTGGTTCTAGGTAAGCATGTGATGAGCAAAGAGCTATGTGAATTGAGCAATTTTGAAAAGGGCATTATTGGTTATTTTGAAAAGTGTATTAGTGGTGGTTTTATAAAAATAAAGTGGTCTGTAAACTGAGCAAAATGTATGTTCGCATAGCATTCCCTTAAATTTGATGTAACTTATAAAATTCAATAAAATAATAAGAAAGAAAACCCCAATAAATAAGTAATTAAAATAAAATAAAATAAAAAACCAAATTCACCGAAAAAAAGTAAAAGAAAACGAAAACGAAACAGCTCAGTCAAGAGTCGAGACAACCAGATGATCCAATTTATTACATTGAATACCTCCTCATTGTTTCTGTGGATTTCATCTGCATATTTGACAAAATTCAACATTGAGAGAGATAGAGATGCATTGGATTGAAGCAAATCCATCCGATTTTAGTGAAAATCTCCCGCTCCCTCGAAGGTAAACAACGATCTCGCCTTTTTTCTTTTCCCTTTTATTTCTCTTTCTACTAATCTCTCAGTTTCTAATCGTCGTCGTTGTTTGTTTGTTCAATTGGAAAACTGCAGTGGGTACACAACAGTTGAGCTTAGGAATAAAATGAAATATGAGACCCTCTCAAAATTGGAGGCCTAAAGCGGCCACCTAAGTGGCCTTACTATAAAACCGGCCCCGCTCAAAACTCTCACACACTCTAAAAATCCTTAACTCCAACCAACTCCAACCAGCTGGACTAGTGGGCCTCCAACTCCACGAACCAATACCTGAAAAATATCACGGGGACACGTCACAATGTGACCCAGTAGGATGTCCAAACCCAACTCATATGGTGCACAAAAATGCAATGCACTAAGTAACAACTGGAAACTAACTCATGGCATGTCACGGCAAATTCATATGATAATGTAAATGGTATCATTAATAAAACACGTACATGTGGCAAGAGGAAAGCCTGCATAACAAAGTGAGTACTACCTGTACTACCTATAAAGAAGTGAACTGCATTATTAAGAAACTGAAACCTAGCGTTACACTATCATCCCAAGTACAATTACTAGTAGCAACCACATCTGATATTACAACCATCAAAAGAAACCAACTCACATCATTCACTTCACAACCACAATGACATGGAGTACCTATAACTATACAAATGCAACATGCAACAATTTATGGTTTTGTTGTGAAACTTAAGTTTTTCAAAAAATTCTTGACGTTCTACATGTAGTGATTCCTAAGTAGGCTTGAGCTTACTACTAGTTATGTGAAAACTACAATTCTTACTTAAATTTGAATGTTCACAAAAAAAACTCCTTTACTAAGTGAGGGGAAAAACACACACTTTCTATTGAAATGGAACCAAACTGATACAAAAATCAAAGTTTGCATAAAGGGAGCTTGTAGGTGATGACAATTAAGGTTCCTACACTCTCTAAAGCTTCCCACTTGAAAGTTGTCAAAGACCCCCTTGCTACCTTTTCTTTTATACTAATGTTGTTTTCAAACGGGGGTTCATCTAAACGTGGAAATTTAAGGGAGCTAGCAAGTGGCTTTTATGTAGTGTTCCTAGCTTAAGTTTCTAGTGCTTAGGATGTTATGGAAATGCTTACAAAAATTTCGGCAGAGTTCCTCTTGTATTTATCAAAAGTTTCCCATTACAACATAAGTAGTATTTAAAGAGAACATGGTATAATCATAACAACACCACCAACACCACCAACACCACAATAAACATCAACATAACCTCATTCTTAAGAAACATTAATAATATCAACAATACCAACATCAATATCACTAATATCACTACTAACAATAACAACAAGAATAACAATAATTGCTAACAACTAACAAACCACACTTTCCAACATACCATCATTCAAGCACCAAATACATCCATGGCAACATTCATTCTTAAACGTTAACCATCACTTACATACAACCACAAATCACCCAAAAATGCTAAATGATGCCATGATGCATATGATGTACAAGTAATGTGATGCGATGCACAAGTAATGCGATGCAATGCAAGGGGATCCCATGAATGAGCCGGCGTGCACGTGCAAGTGATTCTACTCCGTTATCAACGTGGAATCACTTAATGGTATCAAGAATTTGCCCACGGCGACTTCACCCGCCTCCTACCGTAGCAACTTTGTCCATACACGTGCACTCCACCTTCGTGTCCTAACAACATCATATCCCCCATTCCATATTCCGCATGTATCCAACATCACATTTCCAATTTCCCAACTCAATTCATTTTCACATGTTTCGCATTTCATACAATTTCAATTGAATAAATAACTTCTAACAACCCAAAATGAGAGCAAATTCATTTACTCAATGTAACCAAATGAGAGCAATTCCATTTAATCAATATAACACAATGGGAACTATTGCATTTAATCAATGGAACCACAATGAGAATAATTTCATAAAAGAGAGCAATTTCATGCAAGGTAACTTGAATGTTAAACTTCCATCATTTCATCAGAACTTCCAACATCCCAACATTTCATACAAACTTCCAACTTCCAACATTTCCTAATGAATTTCCAACATCCTAACATTTCAACATTTGGTAGTAATGTCAAAATGAGAGCAATTCAACTTAATTTATGATAATTGAACATAAAGAACAATTTAACTTAATTCAACTAAAACATAGCATCAATAATTTCAATACATCACATAATTTCAACACCACATGAAAATTGGGTACAAAAGTAAAATTAGCACAACACATCATATAATTTCAATCTTGCTTGCACCAATTGACATTTTGCTCAACACATCGATTTTCATTTTTCTCATGCAAGGAAAATACTAAAGCTTTCATATTTCAAAATGAGGGCAATTTCTCTTATCTAGTAAAACAAGTGAAAATTAAACTTCAACATGCTAAATGAGGGCAATTTCTCAAAATTAATGTAACCAATCGTTCAATTGCATCATGAATCAAAACCATGGCATCATATTACACAACTCATTTCATGGTAACATGATTCACGTCTTCCATACCAAGACATTTAACCAAATAAGCTTCCAATATTCAAAAGAGGGCAATTTCACAATTTCACAAAAATTGTAAGTAACAAGACTTTCAATTTCATCATGAATCAAACCGTGTCATCAAATAACTCCATAAATCAAATTGAAACAAGCAAGAGTGCACCATGTCAAGGGGTTTCATGAAAAACCCTAAAAATGACAACTTTGTTCCTATTATGAAATGAAATTAAACATCTGAGTTAGGGTTAGACTCCTACCTCAACCAAGAGAACTCCACCAAGAATCAAGCGCCAAGCCCAAAATCCCAACTTCCTCCTTCAATCTCTTTCTTTGGATTTTTCCCTTTCTCTTTAATTCTCCCTTCTTTCTTCCCTTTTCTCTTTACTCCAGTTCTCTCTTTCTTTCTTTCTGTCACTTTCTTTCTTCTTACAATTTCTTTTTTTTCCTTTGTCTATGTTTTGAGCCTGGGAACAAAACGGCAACAAATGGGGCATGTGAATTCAGCCAGTACAAGGGTTTGGGGAGAGAGTGAAATGAAAAAAAGAGAATTTTTTTGTCTCTTCATTTTTTTGGCCTGGGATCAATTCGACAGAGACTTTGGGGGGGATGTCGACCTGGGAGTGGGTTTTTGGGGAGAGAGGAAAATGGAAAAGAAAAATTTTAGAAGAAGTGAGAAGAAGTTAGTAGAAGTATTAAGAAATGAATTAATAAATGGAAACCATCTATCACAAGTTTGCCATTCTCACTTTAAAAAATTTTCTCTCTCTCATCTCCCCAAGCCCAACAATCAAGCCCAATTCAAAATTAGTTATTATTAATACCAATAATAATACAAATAACATCACCAATAATATCAACCAAACATCAATATTAATAATACCATTCATTACAAATTATCTCATCACCAATAATAATCTCATTATCAAGAATAAATACTCACAACAACAATAATAAAAATCTTACTACTATTAATAATAATAACAAGCCCAACAATAATAATGATAATACCAACACCAACACCAACACCAACAATAGCAATAATACCCATAATCTCATTATTGCTACTTATATATCCAATTCATATCATATTCACCATCTAGCCATACACATAGGAAATTACTGTAATGGCCCAGAGTGCCATATACGTAGGGCCTATATTTTGTGTGTGAAAATAGAGTGTATATCTGGGTATCTATGTAGTGTGTATAGTGTGTTATACAGTACTACGGTGTATGCTAGCAAGTATTGTAGTATATGTGTGTTCAGATTGTAATACATGTGTGTTCCTATTATAGTATAAGTATGTTTGTATTCCATTGTGTATGTTCACAATGTAGTCGCGATTATATGCATGTTTCCATGTTATTCTATGGTTGCCCAGCTGAGCGTGTATGTATGTACAGTTAGTGATATATGTATGTCCATATGTATGAATATGTGTGTGTACATCTGTTATATATATGTGGACACATATATGTATGTACTTCTGGTTGTATATATGTGTGTATTTCATATCTGTGTCCAGTGCAGTTTATAAGTATGTACAGTCTCTTATATGTATGTATACACATGCTTGCGTAGCAGATCTGTGGGTACAGATCTTCATTTAATATGAACATAGTTCTATTATAGACTGAACACACTTGTATCATATTCTGTACACAGTTGTCTTACAGCTTAACACACTTGTCTTATATTCTGTACACAGTTGTATTATAAACTGAACACTAGTAGTAGATCCTTATATATATGTGTTCAGTGCAGTATATATGTATATACAGTGCAGTGCATATGTGTGTACAGATCCTTATATATCTGTGTACAGGTTGTGATATATGTATGTTCAGATACTTGTATATGTATGTACCACTGGTTGATTCTAAGTAGTGTATGGGATGGCTTGGGATGTAATTTTGTCTCCAAGTTGAGGGGTAGTTATATTAGTAGCTTTCATGACATGGTAAGTATGAGGGATGCTTCTAGAGATGAGATATTTTAGTAGGGTGTGTGCATAAAGGAATGACCCACTTGTAATTAAGAATGGGTTGTGTGTATAGAAAGAGGAAGAGTGTAGAAAATGGTAAACTTGTAAATACGTGGAAATTTTGAAGAGATATTTTCATCTCATTTCCTTCTACAACTTTCTCCTTTCTTCTTTAACTTTTCATTTTCCTTTATCATTTAGTTCTCATTTTTCTTCCTGATAACCGAACTCTTCATGGAAAAAAAAAGAGAAAGAGAAGGGGGAAAGAGAGAAATCAATATGGAAAACTAAGGAAAAGAGAGGAAGAGGAAGGAGGAGGAGAGGAGAAGAGAAGCTTTCTCATCTTGAATTGAGGTAGGAATCCAATTTCCCCTAGTATGCTATTTAATTGTCATTTGTAGAATTGGTTCATATTTACTTTTGAGCTTGATACGTGATTAATTTTCATGAAACACTTTTGTTCTTGATGCTGAAAATTTTATCCTGAAAAGCTGAAATTTTGACAATGATCTGGGCTTAATTGGCTATTAGAAATGCTCTGAAAAATTTTATATGTCGTTTATGTTGTAGCTATGAACAACTTTCAAGTTCACAACTTTTTCCAATTCAAACTAGAAGTTAGGTTAAAAATTCAATGTTTACAGCTTGTCTGAAATTCTGTAACACTGGACACATTTTAGTAAAACGAAGCTAATTAACTGCACACACACTGGAATTGTATTTTCTTGGTCTTGTTGGAAAGTTAAAAAGTTTTTCTCCAACTTCATCAGAATGCTTAATTTTCATAATTCGGACTGCAATATGCCCAAAATCAGCACTCAATACAGGCTCTGAAATCTGTCTGGAAAACAGATTTGACAGACTTCACCAAATAATTCACCATAAATCACCTACTTAATAATTTTGCCTGAAATTTTACCTGTGAATCCAAGACTACTATATCTACAACTTTCATTTAGGACTGGACCGCACCCCCAGTTGGGGTGGAACAGGCAAACTCCCCGAGACAAGCTCTTACTAAAGGAGCCCTGTTTTCCCCTTATTTCCCCTTCACATTTTCTTCAATTCTCCTCATTTCCGCCACTCCCCGTCACTCGGGCAAGAACAGGAGGGCCACCAACCACCACAACTGTCCAGCCCCTCATGTTTTCCCCACAACTTAGTGTCTTCCAATCCCCGTGTCACCCTCCTTTAAGAGGACTTAGTCATTTCCATGAATTTACAAAATGTAAGGAAGAACATAAAGAAACATAAGGACACAAAGCATCCAGGTAAAAGCAATTCCACATTTCCAACATCGTATCAAGGTGTCATGCACATCGTGCCATGCCCACCATACCACCACAATCCCAACCACATTACTACGCATGCCATGTCCACCACATTCTTCCCACCATGTGTAGGCAACCATAACCAAAAGTATGCTACAAACATGCCCACAATTCCATGATTCATACATATGCAAGGGGCTGAACATACATATATTCTTCACTGAACACACATATATACTAGAAATGGCTGATATCCATTGATGTCTGTGACTGTTGGCAGAAGTTCAGCAATGTATGGACATTGGAGTATATATGTTTCTTTAGCTATGTACATATGTGTGTTCAGCCACATATATATTTGTGTTCAGTCCCTTACATATGTTTGTTCAGCTATGTATATATGTGTGTTCAGCCATGTACATATCTGTATTCAGTCCCTTAAATATGTGTGTTCAGTTATGCATTTATCCATGTTCAGCCATGCACATATCTGTGTTCAGCCAAGTATATATGCGTGTTCAGTGAAGAATATATGTATGTTCAGCCCCTTGCATATGTATGAATCATGGAATGGTGGGCATGTTTGTAGCATACTTTTGGTCATGGTTGCCTACACATGGTGGGAAGAATGTGGTGGACATGGCATGCGCAGTAATGTGGTTGGGATTGTGGTGGTATGGTGGGCATGGCACGATGTGCATGACACCTTGATACGATGTTGGAAATGTGGAATTGCTTTTGCCTGGATGCTTTGTGTCCTTATGTTTCTTTATGTTCTTCTTTACATTTTGTAAATTCGTGGAAATGACTAAGTCCTCTTAAAGGAGGGTGACACGGGGATTGGAGGACACTAAGTTGTGGGGAAAACATGAGGGGCTGGACAGTTGTGGTGGTTGGTGGCCCTCCTGTTCTTGCCCGAGTGACGGGGAGTGGCGGAAATGAGGGGAATTGAAGAAAATGTGAAGGGGAAATAAGGGGAAAACATGGCTCCTTTAGTAAGAGCTTGTCTCGGGGAGTTTGCCTGTTCCACCCCAACTGGGGGTGAGGTCCAGTCCCAAGAAGGTCTACCCACTACTTAGGGTCCAAAACACTTTAGGTAACTTTCATTACTTTTGTAGCATTATCAAATGTTGCTTACTTGTTGCCCTTCCAAGTTGTATACCCTTGTTATACACAGCTCCTATTGTAGTTATTGCCGCTTGCGTTTATTTTACTTATCTTGTCTCTCTCTATTGCTGTTGTACCTACTTTTATGTTATGCAATCATTGCTTCATGTCATACACATGTTTCCTTTAGCTCATTCCATATTTTGCTATGAATGCATGTAAAATAGTTGCAATTTCATACTAGCATACTAGAGGGAGTTGGCATTCCTGCTGGGTCACGCGTTGACGTGCCCCCGTTGACTTTTTCAGGTATGGTTCTTGGAGATGGCTGTTAGAGCTGGAGGCTGAGTCTGGAGTTCTGGTGTCGGGAGTTGGAGCTTAGGTTGGATGGTGAGGTGTGAGGAGAGAGATATATGTACTTTGGGTTTTTCTTTTGGGGTGAGAGATGCTTGTACTATCTGAATTGATCTAATGGGATGTTTGATATATATATGAAATTGTTCAGTGTTTGGCTTCCAGTATTTCTCTGTGACTTTGTGTCGTTCTGTGTTTGTTGTTTGCCTGTTTGTTGAATAATACATGTACTATTCCCAGCAATGCGCAGTGGACCTGCAGATACGTTTTTAGTTCTCGTCATGCACCCTGCCTCCCTGCGTATCCCAGGGAGCGGGTCGTGATAGGTGGTGGCCCATGCAGGTCCCCTCACTGCGGTTGTGTATGTAATAGTACGAGTGGTGTTCGCGTGTTTGTGGGTTGTTGTGTAACAGCCTGTATTTTTCCAATACTTTCAAATTAAGTATTTAAAGAAAATTCAATTTTTAATTGTATTTTATAATGGTTTGTTAGGAGTCTTAAACTGATTTCAAAAATTTCCTATAAAAATATTTTGGAGTACCAGACTAGTTATGGAGTATTTTAGTAAGGTCGGATTTCATCGAATACCTCTAAAAGATCTGATAAAAATTCATTTTCAGATATTGCAGTTTTGGGTCAATGAATTTATTTTCTATTCAAACGTCTTCAGAATGTTTTCAAACTTCTGCAGTAGCATCCTATGATCATTTAGGGCTCCCCACATTAATTTCGTAATTTTCTGATATCGTTTCAATAGAGAACCCGCAAACCCGCTTTCTAAACGTTTTGGCCAAAAACTAGTATTTCCGTAGTCCAAACCCTGGAACGGTCTTCGTATTCGCCATCCTCGCGACGATACGATCCCGTGGGTATGTTTTCGTAATTTTTCGGACACATTTACTGGTAGGGGCATTTTCGTAATTTTCGCTTTTTGTATTATCACTAATGACTTTCGTTAATGGAGTTTTACCTTCCTAATCACCTAACCTAATCCCGTTACCCACCTAATCTCATCACCTAACCTACCCGCAGCTACCCTCATCCCCATCTACCCTCTCATCTACCCCTTTTCCTTAAACCCTATATATAAACCCACACCCCTCTTCATTTTAACCAACACACAGCATCACTCTCTCTTTCTCTCCCTATATTTTTTCAAACCCAGGCAACTCAACCCTAGCCCGCCCCCTCTCTCTCTTCCGTCTCCTCTCCCGCTCTCTCTCCCTCCTCTCTCGTACTCACCCCCGGGCTCCGACCGCCGCCGCCGGAATCGACGAGCTCGCCGTCCCCCCGAGCGCCTCCACCCTGCCTCGCCACCGTCCACATCGAGCACCGCCTGAGACGACGACGGCGAAGCGACGCCCGCACGCATCGCCGCTTCGAGCACCGCCTGTACACCGTCGACGACGACCGCCGCTCCCGCTTAGTCGCCCGACGCCGCCAGTCGCATCACCCGCCGTCGCCGTCAGCTCCCCTCCGCCGCTCGCCGACGAGAGAAGCGACAGCAGCAGCAGCAGCAGATGCTGCCCTTCGCCGCCGCCGTCGTGCTTCCTTGCCGCCTCGGTCACCGCCCCCACCACCGGCGTAGTCGCCGTCGCCGCTCCCTCCGCCTTCCCCTCCATCGGTCGCCGCCTTGGCCGCCGCCGACGTCGAGCAAAAGACCCCCTCCCCGATCGCTGCGAGCTGAGAACGAAGCTGCAACGGTAATAACTCAATGGCAAACTTGTAAATACGAGTTAAAATCGTATTTTCGTATTTTTAAATAATTAATAAATGATTTTATTGGTTTTAAATCCATAAGTAATTATATAGGGCCCAGAAAAATGTGCGACTAGCTCTAGAAAATCAGAAATGACATTCTGGACCCAATGGCGCTAGTTTCATCTCAATCCGACGCTTAGTTTTTCCAGAATTAATTTTTAAGCCTATAAGATAAATACGTGATTTTCATTCTAAAATTCGTATCTTCTTATTTTTACGTAAAATAAAATATGAGAAAAATATATGTTATTATACTCTTTGAGACGGTCATTTTGACACCTCATTTGCAACATTCCGATGTAGATTGCATCCAGAATAAATTCCTGAATAAATGCGTTACTAATTGAAAAATAGTTTTTAATTAGTTTTTGAGCTTTTAAAAATCCTAAAAATTACTATAAGCCTCAGAAAAATATTCCCTCTTGCAGTAAAACTATTTTTATCATATATAGGCTATATAAAAATTTAGAACGCTTTTTTGACAACGTTTCAACTAGTTTTGAAAATCAAAACGATCGAGTTTAATAAATAGAAAATAGGGTACGCTTTAACCAATTATTCTTGTGATTGCAGGTACCAATCTTCGTGCACCAGCTCTTCCAGCTCCAATCTCGTTTTGCCACGACGAGCTCTAATATCGTAAGTCACGACATATTCTAAGTTTAGAAAACTAGTCTACTGTGCTTGCGTGAACTTGTGACACTTCACTTATAGCCTCGGACGGCTATTTGACTTGAACCAAACTAGAGAACTAAATGAAAGTAATCGACTAAAGATTACTTTGCCAAATTTCAACTTGGTGGTTGTAGCACGCAACTACCAACTTGGGTAAATTGTGTGTTAAACCACACTACCACGTGCTCAAAGCACGGAAATAGCAGCTTTTGGTGTTGGGCTTGTCTTTATCCTACTTGCTGGTTTTCAATGAGGAAGTCAACCAGTTGACTTGGTCTGACTAGCAACATGTGGAACAACGTGTGGAATATCATGTGTGGAATATCTGGTGGAACATCTCGTGGAACATCTTGTGGTACATCTCGTAATGGATACACATCACTGGGGTTTGGGGTAACTCATTGTAGTGAGAGTGTGGGAGCTATGACCGGGGGTTCATCTACTTGCATGTCTGTGTCTACAAGGTCTGCCTGCGTCGGCAAAACTACAAGGTCTGCCTGCGTCGGCAAAACTACAAGGTCTGCCTGCGTCGGCAAAACGGTCCCTGGCAATAGATGAACTTTATGGTTGCATATCATACTCTCCTACATGAGTCACGTAGTTACTTTTGCACAGTCACCTTTACTTTACGCATTACAGTTACTTTCTTTACAGTACATGCACTTTACTTTCCTTGCCAGTACAGTCACCGCACTTTACTTGCCGTACTTTTACTTTCTACACTTGTACAGACACTGCACAGTACTTTACTTTCACTTTGGTCTGCTTTGTCATACTTGTACAGTACCTCTATTTCTTTATTTAGAATTGTTGTGACTTACCTACGGTTCCATCTCCGTGGCACCGCAGACAACATACATATGGAGGCAGATGCTCTTGAGTTAATAGCGCCAGACTTCGACCATGAGACCGCAGCTTTCAGAGCTATTTTCGGTTGTGTACTTTCTTTCTTTCATGTATCATTGTTGGAATAATCTTGTACGGTAGGGATTGTAATAATTGGACACTATTTGGGTATTTTTGTACATCTCTGCATCGTGGCTATTTTGATTTCACTGGTTAACTGCAGAACCTGCGCAATTATCAAATAAGTAACGGGCCCCCGAAAGCGGGTCGTTACATGTTGAGTTCTAAGGTGGGTAGAGTCTAGCCTTAGGATGGGCCAGATATCAGAAGCTTAATGTAAAGAACCCTGGGGGTTGAGATTCTAGTGCTAATTCAATATGAATGTATGTACTTATTTATGTTTGAAGGTATGTGCACATATATATCTATAGTTCTATAAGTGTGGAATATGGCTTGTCGAGTCAAGTATATTGAGATGACATACTCATGTGCATATAACTATGATATACATGCGAATGAATAGGTGGCTCTGTGACTGTATTTGTAGTGTATGTGTTAATAAATGGTTGACGTATAAACAGTGGGTGAAATTGAGTTATATACGTGATTGAGGAGCGAGCAGTGTCTAGATGTGCTGTGTAATGGCTATATATTCTATGTGATTTATGCACCTGTAGAGTGTGCAGATGCATATGTGGATCTTTGAGTTCCACCCATGTATGTGTGGATATGTCTTAAGAGTATTTGTATTATGAGTGGATATATGTGATGAGTATAGGATACATGTATGGCTGTAAGCTGGTATGCTTACACCTGTGTATGGATGAGTATATTTTATATGGTTACTAATGTGTATTGATATGTATATAGGTATTTGGATGTACTTATGATATGTGTGTGTATAGTTGAATGTACATGTATGTTGGTATGATTTGTATATCGACGTTGTTTCAGAGTGTTTTCTCACTACAAGGCGTTGACCGTGGGCAACCCGGTCAACGTGGTCAAGGGGCCCACTTGGGTCCCTCGGGGGCTTCGAATCGATGCAGATGGGACGAGGGGAAGCCTCGGCCCAGGTTGAGACGCTCGGCCTCGGTCGGATGAGCACGGCCTTGGAGGAAGGAAGACGAGGGGTAGCCTCAGTCGTCCAGCTAGATGCGCGGTTGGCGAGGGGCGAGGGTAAGCCTCGGCCCTAGTTGAGACGCTCGGACTCGGTAGGGCGTGCTCGGCCTCGGCGGGCGAACGGTGAGGGGAAGCCTCACTCGTCCAGTTGATTGTGTGGTTGGAGAGGGGCGAGGGGAAGCCTCGGCCCGTTGATCAGCTGCCCTCCTGCGTAGACGAGAACGCTCGTCAGGGGGCCGGACCTAGGTTCCGGCCAAATCCCCTCCGATGCCTAAGTCAGATAGAGATCTGAAAGAGGGGGCCCGGCAGAGACGGTTTGACTCGTGAGGAGATCGGAACGGCGTCTCACGGCGCGAGCGGGGGAGGAAGGAAATGAAATGGGGGAGCTAGGTCGTTGATGGAGTACCTTAGGTTTTAGATACCTGAGATGCGGTCCCTTGTCCTGTCGTCCTCCTAGCCCCTTTATAGACCTCCGCCGTGATTGTCCCCGACCCACGTCGCTCGTCCGCCCTCAATCGTGCCCCCTCAATCCCCCCCGTCGCCGCTCCCTGCGCCATGCCAGCACCTCCCTAACTGCCATTAAGTGGTAGCGGGATCGAGGGGGCGGTTATCGCAGGAGTGGGCGAGTGGCCGGCGTGTTATCGGGGCCGGGTCAGATCGACATGTGGGGGGAGTCCCCCCTAGGGCCTTATCGAGTGGGCCTGAGTGTGCAGATGGGCTCTTAACCGGCGGTTGGGTCTCTGGGCTTGGGTCTTTCGGGCCTCAGTCAAATAGGCGTAACAATTGCCCCCATCGGTCGGGTCGGTCGGCTTTGGCCGGTTCGACTCGGCCGATGTGACTTCCGCCGACCTTGACAGGCTCGCCAGTCGATGCCGACTCATTTATTAGTCGTCATCATGAGTTGGCCCGTTCGATACTTTTAAGGCGCGGGCTCCGAAGCGCCTTCGGTCCTCTGATGCTGCCACGTCGTAGCTGCAAGCTTATCCCCACCGCTCGCGGGGTCGTCTTAAGTTGAGAACCCGAGGGGTTCGTGAGCCTCCCTTGGTGGGGTCGATCTGCCTTGGCTTGCTCGGATCGACCGCTGTGCCTCCTGGGATTCCGAGTGGCGCTTTAATCGAGGCGTGGTCATAAATGTAGGTCATGATGAGGCGGATCGATTGGACTTCCCCTGGCGCCAATTTCGGAACGCCGCCGGTTCTTCGAGCCTTGCCACGCGTTCTTGTCAGGCGCTTCGAATTCGTCCCTGTGTTCGGTATATAAGATCCCCAGCTGTGTCGATCTCCACTTCTTTCTTGCTCTTCCCATTGTTCTAGGCTTTCCACAACTCGGAGTTTCCCGTCGCCTTTGCTTCCTTGCCTCCTCCAAACTATCTAAAAGGTAATTCCTTTCTCGCTCTCGTATTATGGCTGCTCTTAGGATAGGCGGTTCTGGCCAAGGGGCGAGGGATTCTCCAGAGTCCGGGCGGGGCAGGCCTCAGCTAGTGGGATCAGGTTCCTCCTCCGGGAGTCGTCCCCTCCGAGATAAGGGGAAGGGGAAGCTATTCCCAGACTACGCCTGTGATGACGTGGCGTCGGCTGCCGTGCGTCTTAACGTGCCCCCGGTTGTCCTCCGAACGCCGTCGAGGACCGTTCCTTCGGCGGTTACGGAGATCCGGGAAAGGTATATCTGCTTCCCGTACGATGTCCGGGTTCCATTCGTCGACGAGCGGATTTGCCTTCCGAGGGGCAATGAAGTCAGCGTCTACGTCGAAATGTTTCGCCTGGGTCTTCGTTTCCCGCTCAATCCCTTCCTTATCCAGGTCATGGAATACCTCATGGTGTCGCTTTGCCAGTTCACCCCTTGCTCGATTGCGGTACTGACGGGCTTCGCTACGCTCTGCTGTACCCGCGGTCTGGAGCCGTCTCTCCCCCTTCTCTTCCATTTTTACCAGATCCAGACGGTCGGCCCGGGGTCATGGCTGCAGCTCCAAGCCCGCCCGAGGAGGGAATGCCTGATCGGGCTGCCCCGCTGGTCGGGGGATTGGAATTCGGACTACGTCTTTGTGGTCTTCCTGGGGGATGCCCAGATTTTGACAAGTTGGGGCGGGTCTGTCCAGCCTCGCCCGTTGCTAGCTCTCTCAGACGTCGATCGGGCAGCCGCCGTGCTGCTGTCGACCCTCCCCTTGGAATCGAAGTCCATCTGGTCCTTGTTGGATGACCTACTCCTGAAGGCCGTCTTGTGGTCTCCGGGTAGGTCGCCTTTTCAGTCTTGAATCGCCCTGTGACTCATCCTGATTTTGGTTTCCCTTGCAGGGATGGCTGGCCACGAGTTCGTCCGTGACGTCGATGAACTGATCCGCCGTGGAGCTGCCCGGAGCCGAGGTAGTACCTCTGGAAGGGCGCCTCGGCGGACCGTTGAGGAGGAAGTGCGCCGAGCCGAGCCTTCCGTGGGTAAGGTGGTGGCCGCGCCTCCCGCCTCTTCTTCTGGCGATCCCCTTCCCGGGGGGGTCACAAGGGCCGGACCTGCCCCGTCAGCCCAAGAGGTAGGGGGTAATGACGGGTCCGGTGCAGTTCCTTCTGCCCTTGGCGTGCCCCCTCAGGTTCCCGAGGGTGGGGATGGTGCGAGGCGGAAGCGCTCCCCTCCGGCGCCTTCGGAGCCCCACGGTGGGAAGAGGAGGAAGGAGGACGCGGATCCCTCCAGTCTGGCGGGTTCCGCGCTTCCTGCGGCGACCACCGGGGACCCTTTGGTAGTCGTGTCGACCACCCCCCTTGCAGCGTCCTCGTCCGTATCACCGGGGATCGGGGCCTTGTTGGCGAGCAATATGGCTTCCCTTGTTGTCCCTGGGAGTTCAATGTTTATCGACCGAGCCTTGGCCCAGCAGGTTGCCGAGGTCTCCGTCCCTCCCCGGGACCGCAGCCTCCACAAGAAGATCCCTGTCGACAAGATGTCGGATTCCTTGGTCTGGATCCTTCAACAGGTTCGGTTATCTCGCCATCCTCTCCTTCCCTTTATCCTCTTCTTAGCCCATGTCGTCTTTCCAGGGTTCGGCGCTCGCTATGGAGTTGCAGTGTCGAGCCGTCCGCCTGAGGGAGCTGGAGGAGTCCTCCATGAGGGCCCAGGAGCGGGCCGGGGCGGCAGAGGTGGCTATGACGGAGGCCCAGATGGAGTCTCGGCGTCTCAAGCTCCGCGTGGCCGAGTTAGAGGGACGAGTGGGTGACCTCCAGGTAAAGCTAGAGGATGTCCATCAGTCGGCTGAGGAAGCGGCGGAGTCGTTCCGCCGGGAGAGGGAGGAGCTTCAGAGGGAACTGTTGGATCGGCGTCAGGTGACGCGGCTTGCCGAGGAGGTGGAGAGGGGCGTCGTCGAGACCCTGGGGAAGAGGATCTTCGAGGTTCTCAGGGAGGCCTTCGGTGCGTATGAAGACCTCATCGCCCCCCGGATCGTCGAAGTCTTCCAGTCTTCCTTCCGGGAGTGTGCGGAGCGTGTTCGGCAAGCCCCTCCGCCGGTCGATCCCCCTTGCTCCGAGCAGGGCGAAGTACCCGAGGAAGTGTCCTCCCGAGCCCGGGCTCCCTAAGCCGTCCCTCCTGGCCTTATCCTCAAATTTTTTAGCATCCGCTTCGCTTTGGGCCAGTCTACTTGAAATGGGCCCCGCTATCTCCTTTGGCTTCGCTACCGGCTCCGGGGCCAATAATTGCTGGTTGCATGGCTGCTCACTTGGGCTAACTACTTTGGGTTGTCACGACCCGCTTCCCTAAAATGGAGGCGAGACGTGAAAAGGTCCGCACGGGAGTGGAGCGATGAAGCCCCAAACCCGATAAGCGTCAATTTAGTATAAGCAGGTCCCTGTAATTGCAATCGAAACAACAACAATAATAATATAAGACGGATATGAAATACCAATCCCAAAGTTTGTCCACAAAATATTCAACATCACAGAAAAGCCACCAGGCTAAAAGAAAGAGTCTAAGGGCCCAGAACAAGGCCAAACAAAAGCAACGACATAAAAAGTATAGGTGCCACGCACCGATAACAAAACAACTGTCTAACAAAATTAAAACACACGGAGACACTAGGACTGGTCCCCAGTGTCCACGTACTCCCCGTCCAACACGGGCGCAAGCTCGACGTCCGCAAACACCTCACCCTCAGCGAGCAACTCAGGCTCAAGGTCTAACATGCGTCACCCAAAAGAGAAAGGGGCACATGTCAGCAAGTCTAAAAAGACTTGGGCAAGGAAACTGAAAGTGACTAACAACCTAGCATTTAATTGTTAAACGATGGCATGGCAGTTGAATATGATGCAACAGTTTAAAAGAGTGACAAGCATGCACGATGTAGCAAAGGCTACCAATTCACTAATCACTTATCATTTAACACTTATCACTTAACACTTAACACTTAGTGCATAGAGAGTCCACTTACTGGCCAGCTCGTTTATCTCTATCACTATCAATCACTTAAACACTAGAGATTTCACCTGCTGGCCGGAGTGGCGGATCAAGCCACTCGGGCTCAGTCCGCTTATCTCTTACCCCACCCACATGTGTCGAGCGTTGGGGTTTCCAACTCATTATGCTCGCTTCTGGTCACGAGCCAGGAAAATAAGTGTGTGTTGACTTCCGAGCGTTGGGGTTAGCAACTACAGGGCTCGCTTCTGGAACACGAGCCAGGAAACAAGGGATTGTAGCGTGTGCTATGCAATCACGATAAATAATCACTATGCAATGCCATGAACAGATAATTGCGTACCATTAATGGAATTTAAACGTGACATATGAGCATGATGAGGGTGACGGACCAAGCTTCGTTGTCAAGCTAGGTCAAGGGCGTCTAAACGGCTATCCTTTCACCATTTAGTCTCTTTTACGCTAAAACAAGGGAAATGGCCTAAGACATGGCCCAAATCAAGAGATGCAAGTTTCACTTGCCTATCACCGGGGATGACGGTTACGAAAGTTCGTTTCCGCGGATGCTAGCCTACGGGAAATCGCTGTTATGGGGAACAATCATCAAAACACAAGTATTTTATTAGGGTTTCATAAAAATTACAATAGGATAAGAAAACAACGGTAGATCGATTTCTTACCGAGAGGAGGCGGAAGAAACACTCCGGGGAACCCTAGGACCAGATCTGGAAGCCAATGGAGAAGTTTGAGGAAATTAGGGTTTTGGGGGATTTGGGGTTTGATGAGATTTTTGGTGAGGTTTTGGGGAAGATGAGAGGTAGATAGAGTGAATGGATGGATTGGATGATGGATTTAGGGCTTGGAATGAAGGGATGAAGCTTGGAGGAAGATGGGGGCTCAAGGGGGAAGATTTTAGGGTTTTGGATCGTGTTGAGGGAGAAGAAAACGTTTGGGTTGGGTTTAAATAGGTTGGGCTGGCGGCTGCCCAGAAATTAGGGGTTTAACACTGGTTAGTCGGTCAAAGAACAACCACTGACCGACTAGTTTGGCAACTAGTCGGTCGGTCGACCAACGCAGACCGACTAAGTGCAAACAGTAACTCCTGAACGAAAATAGGATTTAGAGTTAGTCGGTCCATGAACAAGTACTGACCGACTAGTTTAGCATCTAGTCGGTCGATGAACGTTCTTAGACCGACTAAGAGTAAACAGTAACTGATACAAAAATAAGATGATGAGTTAGTCGGTTCAAGAAGCATTGCTGACCGACTAGTTTGCAACCTAGTCGGTCAACCAACGTTCTTAGACCGACTAACGATAAACAGTAACTCCTGAGAAAATTTAGAAAGCTAACTAGTCGGTCCAAGAAGGATTTCCGACTGACTGGATCGCCATCTAGTCGGTCGGTGCCCCTTCTTATACCGGCTAATGAGCACCAAAAGTTCCGATACGGAGCGCGGGGCCCCGGGATCGATTCCTAAGACTCCTAGGCTTGATCTAATAGTTAGATACGACCGTTATGAAGCCCGTCACGAATGAAATACTTCGAAATCGACAATCCTAAGGAAGAAACGAGAAAATACGACGAATCGATCGAAAATGAAAGCTACGGAGATGAAAACCACACATGAGGAGAAAATCCACCAAAACAAATATTATATTATAATAAATCCAGATACATAAAAAGCAGTCGTTACATCCTCCCCAACTTAAGAAAAATTCCGTCCTCGGAATTTCCAAAAACTCACGAGTCCGGAAACAAAAGTGGGAAACGCTCTCGCATCTCATCCTCATTCTCCCAAGTAGACTCTCCAGGTGAGCCGTGTCGCCACATCACCCTCACAAGATTGACAATCTTGTTCCGAAGCGATTTCTGACGCCTGTCCAGAATCTGCACTGGATGCTGGTCATACGTCATATCGGGGCGAACGGTAATCTCCGAAAAATCCACCGCATGAGACGGATCGCTAATGTATCGACGAAGCTGCGACACATGGAAAACATTGTGAACTCCTTCCAAAGATGGCGGCATGGCCAAGCGATACGCTACCTCGCCAACCCTCTCCAAAATGTCAAACGGTCCAATGTATCGCGGGCTCAACTTCCCACGCTTCCCAAAACGAATCACACCACGATTCGGGGAAATCTTCAAGAACGCATGGTCGCCCGGCTGAAACTCCAAAGGACGACGTTTAGCATCCGCCCAATGCTTAAAACGGTCCTGAGTAATCCTCAACCTCTCCCGAATATTCCTGACGATATCCACGGCCTCCACGATCATCTCAGGCCCCAACAACTCCCGATCACCAACGTCATCCCAACTCAATGGCGATCGACATTTCCTCCCATAAAGAGCGGCGAAAGGCGCCATGCCAATACTCGCCTGGAAGCTGTTGTTGTAGGAAAACTCTACCAGATGTAGATGGTCCTCCCACGAACCCTTGAAATCCAACATGCACACCCTCAGCATGTCTTCCAAAATCTGAATCGTCCTCTCGGACTGGCCATCCGTCTGCGGATGGTACGCCGTGCTGAAACTCAGACGCGTACCCAAGCTCTTCTGCAAACTCTGCCAGAACTGAGATGTGAACCTCGTGTCTCTGTCAGACACGATACTCACGGGGACTCCATGAAGTCGCACGACCTCCTCCATATACCTCCTCGCCAGCGCCTCAGTGGACTGTCCCACTCGGAACGGAATAAAGTGCGCAGATTTGGTCAATCGATCTACGATCACCCAAATCGCGTCATTCTGCTTCGGACTCCGAGGTAGTCCAGTCACGAAATCCATAGTGATGTGCTGCCACTTCCACTCCAGAATCGGAAGCGGTTGTAGCAACCCGGCCGAACGCTGATGCTCCGCCTTCACTTGCTGGCAAACCAAACACTTGGCTACACTCCGAGCCAGACTCCTCTTCATACCATGCCACCAATAATTCAGACGAAGATCCTGGTACATATTGGTACCACCAGGATGCACAGAATACGGCGAACTGTGTACCTCCACCATCAGCTCCTCTCTTATATCCCCAGCTGGCACACACAACCTGGCTCCAAACCTCAGCGAGCCATCCTCATGAATCAAAAAGTCAGTCCGCAGACCGGCTTCCACCTGCTCCCGAATACTCACCAGTTTCGGATCCTCAGCCTTGCCAGCCTTAATCCGATCCACGATCGTCGACTGTACCTGCATGTACATCAACGAAGAAGCATCTCCAGGAAGAAAAATCTCCACGCCAGACTCACAAAAATCCTGCTGCAATCTCCACTGCGAGGTCAAAATCATCACCGCTGGAAGCCTACTCAAAGCATCCGGAACCACATTCACCTTGCCAGGGTGAAACTGCAAATCAATCTCATAATCTACCATAAGCTCCAACCATCGACGCTGTCGCATGTTGAGCTCCTTCTGAGTAAAGATATACTTCAAGCTTTTGTGATCGGTGAAAATCTTCACTTTCTCACTCAGCAGGAAGTGCATCCAAATCTTAAGAGCAAACACAACGGCAGCCAACTCCAAATCATGCGCCGGGTAATTCTTCTCATGAACCTTAAGCTGACGTGACGCATACGCCACAACATGCCCGTGCTGATGCAACACACAACCGAGACCCGTGCCAGAAGCATCGCAAAAGATCTCAAATCCACCGCTGCGATCAGGCACGACAAGAATAGGGGCACTCGTCAACCTCTCCTTCAGAATACCAAAAGCACTCTCACAATCACCCGACCAAACAAAAGCAACACCCTTCCGCGTCAACCTGGTCATCGGCTCGGCAATACGGGAAAAGTCCTTAATGAACCGCCGATAGTAACCAGCAAGTCCAAGGAAACTCCGAATCTCAGATGCAGACGACGGAACAGGCCACTCCCTGATGACCCGAATCTTCTCGGGATCCACTGAAATACCATCTCCAGTCACCACATGCCCCAGAAAAGCAACTCGATCCAGCCAAAACTCGCACTTCGAAAACTTAGCATACAAACGATGCTTCCTCAAGATCTCCAACACCGTCCTTAAGTGCGAGGCATGCTCTTCCTCCGACTTCGAATAGATCAGAATGTCGTCAATAAAGATAACGACGAACTTATCCAAAAAGTCGTAGAAAATCAGGTTCATCAGATTCATGAAAACTGCGGGCGCGTTAGTTACACCGAAAGGCATAACCACAAACTCATAGTGTCCATACTTCGTCCTGAACGCTGTCTTCGGAACATCATCCCTCTTCACCTTCAACTGATGGTAACCACTCCTCAAATCCAGTTTAGAAAACACCCTCGAACCTCCAAGCTGATCGAAAATATCATCGATGCGAGGCAACGGGTATTTATTCTTAATGGTCACCGCATTCAATCCCCGATAGTCCACGCACATGCGACGCGAACCATCCTTCTTCTTAACCAGCAACACCGGTGCTCCCCACGGAGACACACTAGGATTAATATAACCCTTCAGCAACAGCTCATCCAATTGCTTCCGCAACTCTTCCAACTCTGCAGGTGCCATACGATACGACGCCTTCGAAATCGGCTGCGCACCTGGAATGAGATCGATAGAAAATTCCAAAGCTCGATCAGGCGGCAAACCAGACATCTCCTCGGGGAAGACGTCGCCAAAATCTCGCACCACAGCCGGCCACCCCAGCTCCATCTGCATAGCCACAGCCTCCACTGGCCTGGCCCGAAATCTGACAGGACCAAGCAAGCTGCTACCACGACTGAACTCAAACACTGGATGTTCGGGAATCTCGAACACCACCTTCTTCCTCCTGCAGTCGATCGTAGCATAGAAGCTCGCAAGCCAATCCATCCCAAAGACCGCATCGTAGTTGGTGATGTTGTGGACAATAAAATCAGCATAAAGCTCATGTCCACAAACCACCACAGAGCAAGGACTACATCCACGATGCACCGTGGCTACTCCATTCCCTGTGACGATATTCCAACTCTTGGAGAGAGGGGACGTCGACAAGGAATGCTTCTCCACGAAGCTCTGGGCCAAAATGCACATTGACGCACCTGAGTCAAAGAGGACTCGGGCAGGGAATGTGCAAACCAAAACCACACCTAACAAACAGTCTAATCGATCAAATCTTACTCTAGCAACACCATACACAAGCATTCACATAATTTAACAATCAATTAATTAGGGAAGGAACAACTAGATCGAAAGCTACCTGCAATGACCTCATCCATGGCCAAAACCTCCTCCTCAGTCATCAGAAATGCATGCCTCCTCGGCGGAGCGGCCTGCTGAAAAGCCTGCTTCTACGGAATGAGGGGCACCCCACGACCAGCGGGCACCGGGGCTCTCTGCTGCAACGGCGGGGCAGCAATAGGTGTCCTCCAAGGTTGCCTCAACCTCGGGCACTCCCGGATAGCATGGGCAGGATCTCCACAGATAATACATTGCCCCAAGAACTTCCTACATGATTCCTTGATATGGCCCTCCTTGCCACAGAAATTGCAAGTCCTCCGAACAGGCCCTCCTGGCCTCTTAAACTGAACAGGCGGGTTCGGCCTGAATCCAGGTCTAACCACAGCTCTCGCCTGTTCCACGGGCCTCCTCACAGCACCAACAATAGACCCCTTCCTCTGGTTCACAAGCAGCTCCTGCCTCTTGGCAGCGACCAAAACCTTCTGATAAGATTCCCGGTCAGAAGAGGTCACAAATCTCTGGAGCTCTGAAGCAAGCCCCTGCAGAAACCTCTGAGCTCTCTCCTCAGCGTCCTGCACCATCTTTGGTGCAAACCGACTTAGCCTCATGAACTCCTGGTGGTACATGTCCACCGACGAGTTCCCCTGCTTCAGATCGATAAAACGCTGCAGCATCTCTTCCCTGGCAGCCTTCGGGAAGAACTCACCATCAAATCTGGCCTTGAAGGTAGCCCAGACGATCGGCTCCACTAACATCTTTTCTTCAGCATCCCACCAGTTCCTGGCGTTATCCTTCAGCTGGCGCTTCGCCAAGTCAACCCAACTTACTTCGTTGACCTTGGACATCTTCAGATTGTCCTCAATATTCCTCATCCATTCATCAGCAGCTAATGGACCTTCGGTTCCATCAAAATACGCAGGACCCAGCTCTCTGAACTGCTTCGCCCCGGGCTCAGGGCGAGGGGCTTTCACCACCCGAGCAGCTCGAGTCACTGGAGCATTCTGCACCTGCAGGAGCACACCCTGCTAAACCTGCATCATCTGCAACATCATCATCATCATCTCTCCATTAGTGGGCTCCCGCTCAGGCTCCTCGTCATGAGGGGGCGCACCACCACCACCACCACGGGTGATTCGCCTTCCTGCCATCTAATGACGCAGAAAACGAAACAATTAGACTCATAGCTTAGGGCTCAGATGTCGAACTTATTTGTTGGACAATCTTGCATTATTATTGTTATCCCGATAATTGCAGTTACAGAGTGACCTGCATGGGCCACCACTAAAACCTGTCACGACCCGCTTCCCTAAAATGGAGGCGAGACGTGAAAAGGTCCGCACGGGAGTGGAGCGATGAAGCCCCAAACCCGATAAGCGTCAATTTAGTATAAGCAGGTCCCTGTAATTGCAATCGAAACAACAACAATAATAATATAAGACGGATATGAAATACCAATCCCAAAGTTTGTCCACAAAATATTCAACATCACAGAAAAGCCACCAGGCTAAAAGAAAGAGTCTAAGGGCCCAGAACAAGGCCAAACAAAAGCAACGACATAAAAAGTATAGGTGCCACGCACCGATAACAAAACAACTGTCTAACAAAAGTAAAACACACGGAGACACTAGGACTGGTCCCCAGTGTCCACGTACTCCCCGTCCAACACGGGCGCAAGCTCGACGTCCGCAAACACCTCACCCTCAGCGAGCAACTCAGGCTCAAGGTCTAACATGCGTCACCCAAAAGAGAAAGGGGCACATGTCAGCAAGTCTAAAAAGACTTGGGCAAGGAAACTGAAAGTGACTAACAACCTAGCATTTAATTGTTAAACGATGGCATGGCAGTTGAATATGATGCAACAGTTTAAAAGAGTGACAAGCATGCACGATGTAGCAAAGGCTACCAATTCACTAATCACTTATCATTTAACACTTATCACTTAACACTTAACACTTAGTGCATAGAGAGTCCACTTACTGGCCAGCTCGTTTATCTCTATCACTATCAATCACTTAAACACTAGAGATTTCACCTGCTGGCCGGAGTGGCGGATCAAGCCACTCGGGCTCAGTCCGCTTATCTCTTACCCCACCCACATGTGTCGAGCGTTGGGGTTTCCAACTCATTATGCTCGCTTCTGGTCACGAGCCAGGAAAATAAGTGTGTGTTGACTTCCGAGCGTTGGGGTTAGCAACTACAGGGCTCGCTTCTGGAACACGAGCCAGGAAACAAGGGATTGTAGCGTGTGCTACGCAATCACGATAAATAATCACTATGCAATGCCATGAACAGATAATTGCGTACCATTAATGGAATTTAAACGTGACATATGAGCATGATGAGGGTGACGGACCAAGCTTCGTTGTCAAGCTAGGTCAAGGGCGTCTAAACGGCTATCCTTTCACCATTTAGTCTCTTTTACGCTAAAAGAAGGGAAATGGCCTAAGACATGGCCCAAATCAAGAGATGCAAGTTTCACTTGCCTATCACCGGGGATGACGGTTACGAAAGTTCGTTTCCGCGGATGCTAGCCTACGGGGAATCGCTGTTATGGGGAACAATCATCAAAACACAAGTATTTTATTAGGGTTTCATAAAAATTACAATAGGATAAGAAAACAACGGTAGATCGATTTCTTACCGAGAGGAGGCGGAAGAAACACTCCGGGGAACCCTAGGACCAGATCTGGAAGCCAATGGAGAAGTTTGAGGAAATTAGGGTTTTGGGGGATTTGGGGTTTGATGAGATTTTTGGTGAGGTTTTGGGGAAGATGAGAGGTAGATAGAGTGAATGGATGGATTGGATGATGGATTTAGGGCTTGGAATGAAGGGATGAAGCTTGGAGGAAGATGGGGGCTCAAGGGGGAAGATTTTAGGGTTTTGGATCGTGTTGAGGGAGAAGAAAACGTTTGGGTTGGGTTTAAATAGGTTGGGCTGGCGGCTGCCCAGAAATTAGGGGTTTAACACTGGTTAGTCGGTCAAAGAACAACCACTGACCGACTAGTTTGGCAACTAGTCGGTCGGTCGACCAACGCAGACCGACTAAGTGCAAACAGTAACTCCTGAACGAAAATAGGATTTAGAGTTAGTCGGTCCATGAACAAGTACTGACCGACTAGTTTAGCATCTAGTCGGTCGATGAACGTTCTTAGACCGACTAAGAGTAAACAGTAACTGATACAAAAATAAGATGATGAGTTAGTCGGTTCAAGAAGCATTGCTGACCGACTAGTTTGCAACCTAGTCGGTCAACCAACGTTCTTAGACCGACCAACGATAAACAGTAACTCCTGAGAAAATTTAGAAAGCTAACTAGTCGGTCCAAGAAGGATTTCCGACCGACTGGATCGCCATCTAGTCGGTCGGTGCCCCTTCTTATACCGGCTAATGAGCACCAAAAGTTCCGATACAGAGCGCGGGGCCCCGGGATCGATTCCTAAGACTCCTAGGCTTGATCTAATAGTTAGATACGACCGTTATGAAGCCCGTCACGAATGACATACTTCGAAATCGACAATTCTAAGGAAGAAACGAGAAAATACGATGAATCGATCGAAAATGAAAGCTACGGAGATGAAAACCACACATGAGGAGAAAATCCACCAAAACAAATATTATATTATAATAAATCCAGATACATAAAAAGCAGTCGTTACAGGGTCTTCTGTCAACCAATTTTGTTCTGTCGGTGTTGACCTAGCTTCTGTAGGTGATGAACTTTGTCATTCGTCGTGAGTGGATTATTTGTAGAGAGGTCTCTTCGCCTTGATTCCCTGTAAATAAGACACATTTTTGTACCCTGGTTAACTGTTATAAACGAAATTGACTTACTCGGACTTCTCGTGTATTTTGCGTTGCTGCCTTGTTCTTGGCCTAGGACTGGATGACGTTTGCGCTGGCTGGGGGGATTCTCCCCAGACCTATGAGCGCAGGAGTCGGTCGGCAAGGGCAAAAGCTCCTCGGCTTAGGACCGGTCGGCGTCCGTGTCTTGGGGGAGTTGCCCCCAGACTTATGAGCGCAAGAGTCGGTCGGCGAGGGCCAAGCTCCTCGGCTTAGGACCGGTCGGCGTCCGTGCCTGCTGGGGGAACTGCCCCCAGACTTATGAGCGCAGGAGTCGGTCGGCGAGGGCAAAGCTCCTCGGCTTAGGACCGGTCGGTGTCCGTGCCTGCTGGGGGAACTGCCCCCAGACTTACGAGCGCATGAGTCGGTCGGTGAGGGCAAATCTCCTCGGCTTAGGACCGGTCGGCGTCCGTGCCTGCTGGGGGAACTGCCCCCAGACTTATGAGCGCAGGAGTCGGTCGACGAGGGCAAAGCTCCTCGGCTTAGGACCGGTCCGCGTCCGTGCCTGCTGGGGGAACCGCCCCCAGACTTACGAGCGCAGGAGTCGGTCGGCGAGGGCAAAGCTCCTCGGCTTAGGACCGGAGCGCGGGAGTCGGTCGGCGAGGGCAAAGCTCCTCGGCTTAGGACCGGTCGGCGTCCGTGCCTGCTGGGGGAACTGCCCCCAGACTTATGAGCGCAGGATTCGGTCGACGAGGGCGAAGCTCTTCTTCCTCCTCCAGTGAGGCGGCGGTCTTCATTCTTTTGCACTATTAGTGACATGTCAATTCCGTCGGGGATTTAAGAAAAGACAAAAAGGGAATGCAATTGTACTCTCAAGAGTCCTGTCGGACTGGTACATTTGGAGGAAAAGGAAAAAAGGAAATGAAGCTAGACAGAGGGATGTAAACCTAGATAACTCCCTCTTACTAGGCTGCAACCGGGGGGAGAGACCTTGCCCGCTCACTCTATGATGCGGAGGGGACCTTGGACGGTGTTGATCTTCTTCCCCTTGTCTGGCTGCGTGGAGGTCCCTTCTCCGTGGGCCGGCTCGTCGGCATGGCTCCTGGCGTGCCCCCGGCTCATCAGCTTCTCAATGTCCTTCTTCAAATGCCAGCAGTCTTCAGTGTCATGGCCATCGTCCTTATGGTACTTGCAGTACTTCTCCCTGTTCTTCCCACCTCTTTTTGCCTTCAGTGGGGGGCGATCAGCTCGCTCTTCCTTCTGTACTTGGGCGAGGACGGCGTCTGGGGTGGTGTCCCTCGCGCCTTCTCCCCGCTGTCTGTTCCTCGGCCTCTTCTCGGTCTGGTACCCTTCGGGGCTGCCTCGTCCACCGTCGCCGCGCTTGGTCCCTCAAGTGGCTTTTCCAGCATCCTCGGCCAAGGCCTCCTCGGTCAACATGAAGCGCTCAGCCCTCGCCATGATCCCGGGAAGGTCCTTCGGGGGATCGTTGTGCAGGGACTTCTTGAGGCCTCTGTGGCGAAGCCCTTTCTTAAGGGCCGTTTGGACCACCAGGTCGGGAGGGCTGTTCACGTTCAGCCTCTCCGCATTGAAGCGGCGCATGAACTGCCGGAGCGGCTCGGCCGGGCCTTGCACTATGTTGAACAGATGTTCAGCATCAGGCTTGATCTGCCTCCCCGCCATGAACTGTTTGCAGAACAACTGGGTGAGTTCCTCGAAGCTGTCGATGGAGCGGCTGGGCAGGCTGCGGTACCAGGTCCTCGCCACTCCCCTGAGAGTAGAATAGAAGCCTCGGTAAAGCAGGTCATCGTCGGCTCCTTGGAAGGACATGTCCCCCTCGTAGTCCATCACATGGTGTCCCGGGTCCCCAATCCCGTCGTACTTCCCCAGCGCCAGGATCCTGAATCGAGAGGGGACCCGTGCGTCGGTTATTCTCCGTGACAGGGGGCACCGGTCTCCGTGGATGCCCCCGGGGATTCGACAGTCGCCCGCCTCTGGCTCGCTCGGTGGTGGAGGGTGCACCGGCGCCGGCGGGGCTGGTTCCACGGCCCTCGCCACGCTGGGGGTCGGGCTGACCCTGCGCTCCCGGCTCCTCCGGTGGGAGCTCCTGCTCCGCCGTGATCGGTCTCTCGAGTGGCGTTGTTCGCTTCTCCTGCGGCTGGACGACCGTGACCGACGAGATGATGCGGTCATCGATTCGCCCTCTATCCCTTCGGTTTCTCTTCGGCTCCTTTCATGATAAGGGGAGGAGGCGCGTGATCTCGCCTGACGGGAGCCGGACAGCGTGAACCGATGATCCGTGTTCGGTTTTTGGGTCCCGTGGTCGTCGACCACAGCGGACCGCAAGAGCGGGGGACCCCCCGCCCAGCGATGGCTATCGCCCAACGCACCTCCGTTGGATGGCGCAGGGCCGACGAGCTGCTGCACCGTCGCGACCAACGTCTGGAGGCTCGCGTTGTTCTCCTGAGCCAGAGCGCGGAGCTGTCCCTGTGTGGCCAGCCCCGAGCCGCCAGCCTCTTCGGTTGGGGAGGTGGGGTGATTGCCGACGGGCGTGTCTTCGGGGTTGCCGTTGGATGCGCCATTCCCCTCCTCCGGGATGGGGGGCATGCGCTTCCTTCCATTGCTGGCTCGTGCCATTGCTGGTGTGGTTTGCTTCTTCGTGGGACGGTTTTCGGTTCCCACAGACGGCGCCAGATGTTTCAGAGTGTTTTCTCACTACAAGGCGTTGACCGTGGGCAACCCGGTCAACGTGGTCAAGGGGCCCACTTAGGTCCCTCGGGGGCTTCGAATCGATGCAGATGGGACGAGGGGAAGCCTCGGCCCAGGTTGAGACGCTCGGCCTCGGTCGGATGAGCACGGCCTTGGAGGAAGGAAGACGAGGGGTAGCCTCAGTCGTCCAGCTAGATGTGCGGTCGGCGAGGGGCGAGGGTAAGCCTCGGCCCTAGTTGAGACGCTCGGACTCGGTAGGGCGTGCTCGGCCTCGGCGGGTGAACGGTGAGGGGAAGCCTCACTCGTCCAGTTGATTGTGTGGTTGGAGAGGGGCGAGGGGAAGCCTCGGCCCGTTGATCAGCTGCCCTCCTGCGTAGACGAGAACGCTCGTCAGGGGGCCGGACCTAGGTTCCGGCCAAATCCCCTCCGATGCCTAAGTCAGATAGAGATCTGAAAGAGGGGGCCCGGCGGAGACGGTTCGACTCGTGAGGAGATCGGAACGGCGTCTCACGGCGCGAGCGGGGGAGGAAGGAAATGAAATGGGGGAGCTAGGTCGTTGATGGAGTACCTTAGGTTTTAGATACCTGAGATGCGGTCCCTTGTCCTGTCGTCCTCCTAGCCCCTTTATAGACCTCCGCCGTGATTGTCCCTGACCCACGTCGCTCGTCCGCCCTCAATCGTGCCCCCTCAATCCGCCCCCCCGTCGCCGCTCCCTGCGCCATGCCAGCACCTCCCTAACTGCCATTAAGTGGTAGCGGGATCGAGGGGGCGGTTATTGCAGGAGTGGGCGAGTGGCCGGCGTGTTATCGGGGCCGGGTCGGATCGACATGTGGGGGGAGTCCCCCCTATGGCCTTATCGAGTGGGCCTGAGTGTGCAGATGGGCTCTTAACCGGTGGTTGGGTCTCTGGGCTTGGGTCTTTCGGGCCTCAGTCAAATAGGCGTAACAGACGTGTATGGGTGTGTGCCCATGCATGGGTAGGTGTATGCCTGGTTATATGTATCTGCTTGCATAATATGGATATGGGTGCCTTATCTATAGTAGCAGGGATATGGTGTTGTGTTGTGTTGCTTGACCTTATGTGATGAGATATATATATGTGTATGTTTGGATATATCCTAGGTGACATACATGATTGTATGTCTATGTCTATGTATAGATCTGTATATGTGGTAGTGTATTAGCTCTAAGTGAAGTATCATGTTGAGTATACTTGTGTGTCCACAAAGTATGTATGTCTATGTTTTGTGTATATAAGAGGTAGGTGTGTAATAGGGTAAGTATGAATATGTGAGTAAATGTGTATGCATGTAGGAGTATGTGTATGTGTGTGACTACTTGATATATGTGTAAGTGTATGCATATGAGTATGCTTTGCTTTTGTTATAGTATGCTTGGGGTATAGTGACCTTAATGTATAAGTCTGACATCCTTAAGTTGACCATTAGTTTGGAAAGTCCGAGGACGGACTTGATTTTTAAGGTGGGTAGAATGTAATGGCCCAGAGTGCCATATACGTAGGGCCTATATTTTGTGTGTGAAAATAGAGTGTATATTTTGGTATCTATGTAGTGTGTATAGTATGTTATACAGTACTACGTGTGTATGATAGTAAGTATTGTAGTATATGTGTGTTCAGATTGTAATACATGTGTGTTCCTATTATAGTATAAGTATGTTCGTATTCCGTTGTATGTATGTTCACAATGTAGTCGGGATTATATGCATGCTTCCATGGTATTCTATGGTTGCCCAGCTGAGCGTGTATGTATGTACAGTTAGTGATATATGTATGTCCATATGTATGAATATGTGTGTGTACATCTGTTATATATATGTGGACACATATATGTATGTACTTCTGGTTGTATATATGTGTGTATTTCATATCTGTGTCCAGTGCAGTTTATAAGTATGTACAGTCTCTTATATGTATGTGTACACATGCTTGCGTAGCAAATCTGTGGGTACAGATCTTCATTTAATATGAACATAGTTCTATTATAGACTGAACACACTTGTATCATATTCTGTACACAGTTGTCTTACAGCTTAACACACTTGTCTTATATTCTGTACACAGTTGTATTATAAACTGAACACTAGTAGTAGATCCTTATATATATATGTTCAGTGCAGTATATATGTATATACAGTGCAGTGCATATGTGTGTACAGATCCTTATATATCTGTGTACAGGTTGTGATATATGTATGTTCAGATACTTGTATATGTATGTACCACTGGTTGATTCTAAGTAGTGTATAGGATGGCTTGGGATGTAATTTTGTCCCCAAGTTGAGGGGTAGTTATATTAGTAGCTTTCATGACATGATAAGTATGAGGGATGCTTCTATAGATGAGATATTTTAGTAGGGTGTGTGCATAAAGGAATGACCCACTTGTAATTAAGAATGGGTTGTGTGTATAGAAAGAGGAAGAGTGTAGAGAATGGTAAACTTGTAAATACATGGAACTTTTGAAGAGATATTTTCATCTCATTTCCTTCTACAACTTTCTCCTCTCTTCTTTAACTTTTCATTTTCCATTTTCATTTATTTCTCATTTTTCTTCCTGATAACCGAACTCTTCATGGAAAAAAAAGAGAAAGAGAAGGGGAAAGAGAGAGATCAATATGGAAAACTAAGGAAAAGAGAGGAAGAGGAAGGAGGAGGAGAAGAGAAGAGAAGCTTTCTCATCTTGAATTGAGGTAGGAATCCAATTTCCCCTAGTATGCTATTTAATTGTCATTTGTAGAATTGGTTCATGTTTACTTTTGAGCTTGATACGTGATTAATTTCCATGAAACACTTTTGTTCTTGATGCTGAAAATTTTATCCTGAAAAGCTGAAATTTTGACAAAGATCTGGGCTTAATTGGATATTAGGAATGCTCTGAAAGTTTTATATGTCGTTTATGTCGTAGCTATGAACAACTTTCAAGTTCACAACCTTTTCCAATTCAAACTAGAAGTTAGGTTAAAAATTCAATGTTTACAGCTTGTCTGAAATTCTGTAACACTGGACACATTTTAGTAAAACGAAGCTAATTACCTGCACACACACTGGAATTGTATGTTCTTGGTCTTGTTAGAAAGTTAACAAGTTTTTATCCAACTTCATCAGAATGCTTAATTTTCATAATTCTGACTGCAATAGGCCCAAAATCAGCACTCAAGACAAGCTCTGAAATCTGTCTGGAAAACAGATTTGACAGACTTCACCAAATAATTCACCATAAATCACCTACTTAATAATTTTGCCTGAAATATTACCTGTGAATCCAAGACTACTATATCTACAACTTTCATTTAGAAAGTCTCATCAAATTCGCACTAAAAATGGCTGATATCCATTGAAGTCTGTGACTGTTGGCAGAAGTTCAGCAATGTATGGACATTGGAGTATATATGTTTGTTTAGCTATGTACATATGTGTGTTCAGCCACATATATATCTGTGTTCAGTCCCTTACATATGTTTGTTCAGCTATGCATATATGTGTGTTCAGCCATGTACATATCTGTATTCAATCCCTTAAATATGTGTGTTCAGTTATGCATATATCCATGTTTGGCCATGCACATATCTGTGTTCAGCCAAGTATATATGTGTGTTCAGTGAAGAATATATGTATGTTCAGCCCCTTGCATATGTATGAATCATGGAATTGTGGGCATGTTTGTAGCATACTTTTGGTTATGGTTGCCTACACATGGTGGGAAGAATGTGGTGGACATGGCATGCGTAGTAATGTGGTTGGGATTGTGGTGGTATGGTGGGCATGACACGATGTGCATGACACCTTGATACGATGTTGGAAATGTGGAATTGCTTTTACCTGGAAGCTTTGTGTCCTCATGTTTCTTTATGTTCTTCTTTACATTTTGTAAATTCATGGAAATGACTAAGTCCTCTTAAAGGAGGGCGACACGGGGATTGGGGGACACTAAGTTGTGGGAAAAACATGAGGGAATGGACAGTTGTGGTGGTTGGTGGCCCTCCTGTTCTTGCCCGAGCGGCGGGGAGTGGCGGAAATGATGAGAATTGAAGAAAATGTGAAGGGGAAATAAGGGGAAAACATGGCTCCTTTAGTAAGAGCTTGTCTCGGGGAGTTTGCCCGTTCCACCCCAACTTGGGGTGAGGTCCAGACCCAAGAAGGTCTACCCACTACTTAGGGTCCAAAACACTTTAGGTAACTTTCATTACTTTTGTAGCATTATCAAATGTTGCTTACTTGTTGCCCTTCCAAGTTGTATACCCTTGTTATACACAGCTCCTATTGTAGTTATTGCCGCTTGCATTTATTTTACTTATGTTGTCTCCCTCTATTGCTGTTGTACCTACTTTTATGTTATGCAATCATTGCTTCATGTCATACACATGTTTCCTTTAACTCATTCCATATTTTGCTATGAATGCATGTAAAATAGTTGCAATTTCATAATAGCATACTAGAGGGAGTTGGCATTCCTGCTGGGTCACGCGTTGACGTGCCCCCGTTGACTTTTTCAGGTATGGTTCTTGGAGATGGCTGTTAGAGCTGGAGGCTGAGTCTGGAGTTCTGGTGTTGGGAGTTGAGCTTAGGTTGGATGGTGAGGTGTGAGGAGAGAGATATATGTACTCTGGGTTTTTCTTTTGGGATGAGAGATGCTTGTACTATCTGAATTGATCTAATGGGATGTTTGATATATATATGAAATTGTTCAGTGTTTGGCTTCCAGTATTTCTATGTGACTTTGTGTCGTGTTTGTTGGTTGCCTGTTTGTTGAATACTACATGTACTATTCCCAGCAATGCGCAGTGGACCTGCAGATACGTTTTTAGTTCTCGTCATGCACCCTGCCTCCATGTGTATGCCAGGGAGCGGGTCGTGACAATTACTATCCACAAAAAAATTATTATACACAATACGAAGGCACACAATTAAGCATACACTACATATCAAACAAAAATACATACACATACTGTATATGGCAGTAGGGCCATTACAAGTCCTCCCAAGGCGTTCCTTCGTAGGCACCTCGTCACCCGCTGTGTTGGGTAGATGGGCCGGGGAGTTTCACGTCAATTCGCCTGATAGCTGGTCTGACGAGTCGGTGCCAAGGAAGTGTTCTCAGCCAACCAGATGTTCGGCCCGTCAAGGGTTTCCCTGCGATCTTAAGGTTGTGTGGGTGATCGCCCTGCTGAGGGACTTACATTCAATCTCACAGGCAGTCGGGTGATCGGCCTGCTGGGGGAGTCGCCCCAGCCTTATGGTCGATCGTATCGGTTGGCCTATTGGGGGAGCTAACCATGGCTTACGGTCAACCGATGGACTGACCTTCTAGGGGAGTTTCCCCCAGCCTTACGGACAGTCGGGTCGGTCAACCCGCTAGGGGAGCTACCCCCAGGCTTAAGGTAGATCGATGGATCGGCCCGCTGGGGGAGTTGCCCACAGCCTTACGGTCAATCGGGTTGGTTGGCCTGATGGGGGAGCTACCCCTAGGCTTACAGTCAACCGATGGACCGACCTGCTTGGGAGTTGCCCCCAGCCTTACGGACAGTCGGGTCGGTCCACCCGCTGGGGGAGCTATCCCCAGGCTTACGGTAGATCGATGGACCGGCATGCTGTGGGAGTTGCCTCCAGCCTTACGGCCAGTCAGGTCGGTCAACCCGCTGGAGGAGCTACCCCCATACTTACGGTAGATCGACGGATCGGCCCGCTAGGGAGTTGCCCCCAGCCTTACGGTCGATCCTTGTGATCGGCCAGCTAGGGGAGTTGCCACAGCCTTACGGTTGATTCTTATGATCGGCCCGCTGGGGGAGTCGCCCCCAGCCTTACGGTCGATCGTTGTGATCGGCCCGCTGGGGGGAGTCGCCCCCAGCCTTACGGTCGATCGTTGTGATTGGCCCGCTGGGGGGAGTCGCCCCCAGCCTTACGGTCGATCGTTGTGATCGGCCCGCTGGGGGAGTCGCCCCCAGCCTTACGGTCGATCGTTGTGATCGACCTGCTAGGGGAGTTGCCCCCAGCCTTACGGTCGATCCTTAAGATCGGCCCGCTGGGGGAGTCGCCCCCACCCTTACGGTCGATTGCTGAGTCTGCTACTATGGGAAGGAGCATGGTTGCTTCAACGCGGACTAGCATTTCATTCTTTGAATCCGAGAGTACATTTGAAAGGAAATACGCGGGGGAGATAAAGGCGAGCTAATCTTGCCTGGGGGAGGAGCCGCGGCTGATTGTTTCACCCTCGCACTCAATGATGCGCAGATCGGTCTGGACCACATTCACCTTCTTTCCTTTGTCCATCTGTCTGGACATCCCCTCTCCGGGGGTTGGCATGGGATTGTCGACAAGGTTCTTCAGGTGACCGCGGCTGACCAATTTCTCTATGTCCTTCTTCAGGTGCCAGCAGTCATCGGTGTCGTGGCCGTTGTCTTTGTGGTACTTGTGGTATTTCTCCTCGTCCCTTCCACCTTTCTTCATTGTCGGGGGTGGGCTACGAAAGTGACCCTCTTTCTGAGCCTGGATTAGGACGACGTCCAGAGTGGTGTTCAGCTTGGGGGGTCGCGCCTCCTCCTTGCGTTGCTTTCCCTATGCCTTCTTCTCCCGCCGGTGTTCGTCCGGCTCGCGGCGCTCGCTTTTGTCTCGCTTGGAGCCCCGCCTGACCCCTGTAGGGAGACCCCCTTCCTCCGATGCCAATGCCTCCTCCGTCAGCATGTAACGCTCTGCCCAGGCTATTACCTCAGTGAGGTCCCTCGGGGGCTCGTTGTGCAGCGACTTCTTCAGGCCCCTGTGTCGGAGCCCTTTCTTCAGGGCCGTTTTCACGACTATCTCAGGACAGCTCTCCACATTCAGTCTCTCAGTGTTAAAGCGGCGCATGTAGCTTCTCGGGGAATCACCGGGGCCCTTCACCACATTGAACAGAAGCTCCGAGTCCGGCTTTATCCGCCGACCGGCCATAAACTGCTTCCAGAATTTCTGGGAGAGGTCTTCGAAGTTGTTGATGGAGCGGTTGGGGAGGCTATGGTACCAGCTTCGGGCGGATTTCTAAAGTGTGGAGTAGAATCCTCGGCAGAGCAGGGCGTCGTCGGCTCCTTGTAACGACATAACCCCTTCGTAGTCCATCACATGGTCTTCTGGGTCTCCCGTGCCATCGTTCTTCTCTAAAGTCGGCACCTTGAATTTGGATGGTACTCGTGCGTCGGTAATGCTCTTGGATAACGAACAGCGGTCGTCCCTGGAACCCTCAGGGCCTGCCCGTGCTTCAGCATGAGGGCCGAGCTGCCAATGCATGCTGATGGGGGTTTGAGAGGAGTCTGCTCGGCGCCCATCCGAACTGAGGATAGGCGTTGGTCGCCAAGCGCTTCTCCTCTCGCGGTGGTTCCCCCGGCCTCCATGCCTCCTCCGAAGGGGGCTCCTGCTCCGATCCGACTGGTCCTCGATAGTTCGACGGTCGGGTGACCATCGGCGTGTCGAGCGTGGTCGTCGAGACGAGGCTGTGGTTGACTCATCCCTAGCCCGCTCGGGCCCTCCGTCCACCCCATCCTGGAGCGAGGTAGGTGTGAGGGATCACACCGGGACGAAGTTTGGCATGGTGAACCGTCGCTCTGGGTTGGCACCCTCGCCGCCGTGGCCGGTGACCACGGGCGAGCGCAGAGGTTGGCGGAGCCCCTGTTGGTCGGGGATAGCAGCAGACCCTTCTTCCGGGAGACGTGGGCCACACGTGAGCTGTTGAATCACCACGGCCAATGTCTGGAGGTGACCATTTGTCTCCTGGGTGAAGAGGCGGAGCTCCTCCCGAGTCACCGAGCGCGAGTCACTGGTGCCCCCAGTGGTGTGGCTGTGCTGGTTCTCGGGCGGGACGTAGTCGCCTTCCTCGTGGATGGGGGGCATGCGTCCCGTGCCGTTGCAATCTGGTTCCATTTCGGCGATGTGGTTATTCGACGTGGGTGTTTGCTCACTTCCTACAGACGACGCCAAATGTTTCGGGGTGTTTTCTCACAGCTGAATTGTTGACTGGAGGGTTGGAGGTCAACATGGTCAAGGAGGCCACGTGGAACCTCCGTGGTGTTTCGAGGCACGTACACTCGGTGAGAGACGCGCGGATCCTCGCGTCGGCTAGCCGAATGGTAGCCTCGGCAAATCGACGACCTCCTGGTGGTGGAGTCGAGCGGGATCGGGGACGAGGATGCTCAGCTTCGGCTGGGAAGACGCTGAGGGGTAGCCTCGGCGTCGCTGGATCTGCTCGACCTGAATAGACGAGGAAGCTCGTCAAGAGGTCGGACCTTGGTTCCGACCAAGTCCCATCCGTTGCCTAAGTCAGAACTGATCTGAAGGGAGCTCGGTGGGATCGGTATGGCTCGCGGGGAGATCGATACGCGAGTCCTCGGATCGAGTTATGGAGAGAAACTGTAAAGTGGAAGACAAGGTCGTGTGAGTAGAATGCCACCGTGTTTCGGTATCTCGGGAGTGGTCCCTTCGTACGTTGTAGCTCGCGTCCCTTTATATGAGTCTTCAAACGTGCGCGCCTCCTCAACGTCCCCCACTCCCGTCCCCATGATCTGTCTCTTTGATGGTGCCTTCATGGGTCACGAAGGTGGGCGTAATAGGGCCCCTTAATGGTGATTAAGGGGGCGTGCTTTAAAGGGAGCGGTTAGCTCCCGCTGACGTGGGCTGATGGGAGCGCCTGCTTTGGTCGAGACCGACCCGAATCCAAGTCTTCGCGGGGGCCTCGTCGCTCGGCCCGATCTCCTTCAGGGCCGTCTGCTTACAATGTGGGCATGTGCCGTTCGATCTTGGACCATCTCAAAATGGTCGTATCATCATTATTAAAAGATTCCCTATTTGATTAGCACATATTAATGATTTATGAATTTCGAATTATCTAAAAAGACATTCCCTAGTAATCTTAGGGCCTGTTCTTTTGTAGGAAAGTGTAAATCAGGAAAGTTGATAAGTGTGGAATCTGATGAAAGAGAAATTTGGTGTAGTGTGTTCTTTTGTTGGAAAGTGGGTTGGATTGTGGAGTTGGAAAGTTGAGGTGGGTCCCACTCCGTGTAGTGTGTTCTTATGGATGAAGAAAGTTGTATGTTGGAAAGTGGCGTGGGGTCCACTCAAATGTAATGTGTGCTATTTAAAACTAAACTAAATACTTAAAGTTAAATTAATTAATTAATATACAAACTTATTAAAACTTAAAATAATTAAATGAGGAGGAATAGTGTAATCAAACGTACAAATATCAATTCCCATTTCAAATTGACGCTTGGAACCGAAAGATGTGAGAGAGAGAGAGAACGGAGCATTCGGATTGGTGGGCAGCGACGGTGGGACCCGCACGCAGAGAAGAATCCTCTGTAATCCGCACTTTTTGCGGGCAATACAAAATCGCTCGATGATTCTCAAAACGCTCTCCACGTCAGCCAATATTCCTAATCCCCACGTCAAGCAAACGAACAGACTTTCGGATTGTTGGAGGGGATTGATCTACTACAGTTGATGAATAGTGATTATCTATCACTTTCTCTCCAACATTGAGAGAAAAGAACATGCCCTTAGTGTAAATTGGAATATTTTGTTGAGATTGAGTAATTAAAATTTTTTACTTGATTTAAAACACGTTAAATTAGGAGTCAGATATAATTAAAATCCTTATCAATTATTTTATTCTAAAGAAAATGCTAAAAGGATTAATTAAATAAATTATTACGCAATGCAGAAGCCAATCTAATTAAGGAATGTTAAAAGTTTGTATTACTAATGAAATCCTTGTTTGAGTAGAATTCTGATTTTTTTATTTCTTTAATTAAATTAATTAATTAATTAAGCATTTTTTTTGTCTAGAACTGCTTTATTACCGTCTAGGATTCTTTGTCTATAATCCGTCGCATAAAAAACACCCAGGATGCAGTGTTGCGTACATCATCCCACGGAGCGGATCTACAAGTTTAAAAGGATCTGGCCGTCACGGGCGCCACCCGTGCTTCAATGATATTTCCTTAGCGTTTAAGATTTTTATGTAATAAATCGACTCCGACTTTTCCTCGAGCTTCAATTGGGTCGTCATCGTCTGAGCGCCGCCGCCTGAAGTCGCCCTCTCATCCGCCGCGAGCGGGTGAGGCCGGTGTCGTCTCTCTCTCTCTCTCTAGACGTAAGTATCCTTCTCTTTATCTTTTTAGAAAAACTCGAACTAGGGTTTTGGTTCTCTTGCCGCTTCTTTGATTTTTCTAGTTCGTTTGATTTCAAAGTGTAGCTTTAAGGAGTTCTTCACTTAAATTTAACTAAGAAGATTCGTGTTTGTCTAACATCTAATTGATTTTTTGGGTTTTTATTGAAGAGTCGGGAGTATAACCATAAACCCTAAATTCTAAAAATTTATCTTTATGAAGATTTTTCGTCCTTCTGAGTGTCTGGAACTAAAGGCTAAGACGTACATCCTTGGGGTAGATTAAGCTATATGCTTGCTTTTGAGTAAAAGAATTCTAATCTATCCGAGTGTCTGGAATTAAGTATAGTATTTCTGATATAATAATTGATAGGGCATGTTCAGACAAGTCGATGTATTTTAAAATTTGTCCAACTAATTGAATCAACACATAAACGATTAATTGAAATCAATCATCTTTAACGTAATCAAAATTTCCAAAAAGGAACCGTGTAATATATCAAATATTTAGAACTTAGTGTTTACTCATATTGAATTTTTTGAAAGTTCAAGTTTGAGCCAGCTGAGGATTTGCGCCATTTTCTGCCACCAAATTAAACCATTTTTGTTGATGCTGCTCTTGATGATTATTTAAATTTGTGTCGTGTTCGATTTGTAGTACTGTCAGCAGATATAGATGGTAAATATGTATATTCTGGATGTATGAATTTTACAAAATTCATAATCATTTCAGGTATGGTGTATCAATAGTTTTGCTGCTTGCCTAGAATAGGAGTTTCCCAGGAGATAGTTGTTTTGCCCAGACTACTTGGCATTAGCATCTCCACTGCATATTGAAGATCTGTTTAGCAATTATTGTAATAGGGGAAAGCCAATTGTCATGGTATCCGACGTTGAATCCATAAATCTTCAAAACGTGCCTGTTCAGTACATTGACCTCTCAACTATGCCAACTGCTCAGAAGATTGTCCTAAAGAAGAAGTTAAAGGCTGAGCTTGCTTATGTGAGAACCAAAATAGAATGTTTTGGAGGACACAGTGAAAGGTTATTGATAAATGAGTATCATTCCTCTGTGAAAGATCACAAAATATTGGGAATATCTTGTTCTGGTGATAGAGGACAAGGTCCAATGAGTAGGAAGAGGAAATTAAATGCAGTAAATGCACAACAGGAGGAAGCTGGTAACATTTCTTGTGACAAAGAGTTTGTCATTGAGAAGTCAGAGGTTGTATCCAGTGTGACTGCTGCTTTCAAAGGGGACAATCATGGGAGATTGGAAGGTCAAAATATGAGGGGCCTAATGATGGATGTTACTAAGATAAAGCAGTGCTGTAATGTTTTGATGACACTAATGAACCATCAGAATGGTTGGGTGTTCAGTCAACCAGTTGATCCAGTAAAACTGAACATCCCTGATTACCTTTCAATTATCAAGAAGCCTATGGACTTGGGCACAATAAAAAACAAACTGAAAAGGAAGCATTACTCAAGCACGCATGAGTTCGCTGCAGATGTAAGGTTAACATTCTCCAATGCTATGAGTTATAATCCTCCTAACAATCCTATTCACAACATGGCCAATAATTTAAATAAGATCTTTAATGCAAGATGGGAATCATTGGAGTTCAAATGGAGCAAGGAATGCTCAATTTATCCTCAGCAATCAGTAAGAAAGACAACAGACAAGACCTCAAAACAAGTTCTTCAGAGAGTGCCTTCCTGCAATTCAAGTTCATTATCAAGCAAGCCTCTAACAATTGCAGACAAGCTGAAGCTGCAGAATAGTTTGGCAAAAATTTCGAGAAGAAATCTTCCTCCCAAGTTGCTTAAGTTTCTTCAAAAAGCTCGTTTGCTTCAGCAAAATGAAGACACAATTAATGTGGACATTGATTCACTTGATGATACCACAATATGGGAGTTACACCAGATTGTTAGAAGTTGTGAGGACGCAGGATCTATAAAAGTAAGTAGCTTTTGTGTTATCACTTTGCGGCTCTTGTATTACTCTCATTTTTCACCAAGAAGTTTGATTTTTGTCTTTGCCTTTATGGAAATTAAATTTTCATGCAATTCAGACTGCAGATCAAATGAAAAACTCACTGTGCATGATGATGAAGTGTTACAAAGGTATGTTGGCATGCTCCTCTGAACAAAGTCCGATGTATTCCTCATTTTAGATCCAACTTTGCTGCTAAATATAATGTAGGTGGAACCAGGGTTACATGCGGTGCTGGAGACCGCACTGTCCCATCAACTTGTATGGACAGCAATCATCCGTGTACTAGTACTGATTGCCCGTGCAGCCGCCCCATCGAGTTTGCACAAGCTTCCATTAGCGGTCTGGCCCGCTTCCATTCTTTTTTCTTTTCTTTCTTTCGGCTATATCAGTCTTCCTACTTCACAAGCTAATACATCTCTTCTTTATTATGGTGGCAGCGGTTGTCTGCTTTAAATAATTCTTACATTTCGTATTTTGATCCAGATGTTGATTCTGAAGGATCATCTGGTAGACAGAGTTTTGCAAGCCATTCTGTTGCATCGAAGCTGGTATGCTCCTTTGATATGCAATCTGTATTTTAATTTATTGCATCGGTACCTAGCAAAGAGCTCTACTAAAACCCTTCTGCTTGATTTTGATTGGTAGCATGGTGAGAACTTCTCAGGGGTGCAGAGAAACAATGCGATCTCTGATACAGTTAGCGGAATGGGTATTTAACTTCATCAAGTGCAGACTAATGCATTCATTTTGTTCTCAGCTGATGTTGCCTCCATGGTGATGGAATACACAGGCACTGCAGTTGGTGACATAGACAATGCACTACATACTTCTAATCCTTCCAGTCAACCTGCTGCTAGTCCTCTAAAAGGTCTCTCTCAGTATGTCCTACTTTTATTTTATTTGAGATTGTATTTGATTTCTTCAAGTTAATGTTCATGTTGTTGAAACTTTTTGAGTCTTTTATTTTTCCTGAATTTAAAGCAACTTATATAAAACTAATGTTCTGTTGATGTAGAGATTGACTTTTCTTATGAAGAGCAACTGTCGCCAACTAGAGCTCTACGTACTGCAAAGTTGAAGAGCCGTTTTGCTGACACAATTTTGAAGGCTCAACAGAAAACTCCTATGAGTCATGTAGCTTTCCCATCGTCTATGGTCTTTCTCATCTGAGTTGTCTACCCCATTTTACTGACCTGAGCAATCAGGTCTTCTGGTCATGCTTTTGGATAACTCGTGTTATCTTTCCTTTCCAGGGTGATAAAGATGACCCTGCAAGGATGCAGCGCGAAAGGGAGAAGTTGGAAAAGCAGCGGCAGCATGGTAAGTGTTATGTCTTTATCCACAGCCACTTGAGTACATGTATAATCATTTTTTTCTATTGCTGTAAGTACAAACTTGATAATTCAGTGGGCTTGACAATGCTTTGTACGCTTCGTAACAACAATTTATATGTTGAAATCTGTGCTGCGTACACCTGTACTCGTTTTGATTCCTGATCAGTAGTTAATGTGACATAAATGGATGGTATACAAACCATATGGTTCATGTGGAGTATTTTTAAATTATAATTTGCTTTTTCTGTCATTATTTTTCTTTAGGAGTTGAACCAGAGAGAGAGAGAGAGAGAGAGAGAGAGAGAGAGAGAGAGAGAGAGAGAGAGAGAGAGAGCCCATCCTGAGCCTTGTTAGCAATACGTAATACGAGAAATATTCGGGACGTGAATAAAACGTGTTTAATTCGATCAATTTCAAAAGACGTTTGGTCAAAAATTCGGTCAAATATGCGCAATACGGAAATAATACATAAACATGTTAAATTGTGTTTAATTCATTAACCCAGATAAAAACGCGACTAAAAATACGAATACGCTCAGTCAAGATATTATTCATCCAAATGAACTTAAAAATTAACAATATCAATATGAAATAAGAGTAAAATAAGTTCTACATTCATGATTTAAATTGTATTTATAGTTTTAACCAAAATGACATGATCATACTATTATATTCCATGTAGCATGCACTAAACCAAAGTATGATCATTAAATCATAGTTCAAAATGATTTAAAAGTACCTCTAAAACACATTTAAACGCATAAAATGCGCAATACGGGAATAAAACACGTTTTGTTCGTCAACCCCTAAAAAAGCGCGTATTTTTCCAAATAATTCAAATGGACGGCCGTTTAATACGGGAACCATTTTAGACGGGTTTTAAACGTAAAAAAACATAAAAATTCGCGTTTTTTACTAACAAGGATCCTGAGAGAGCCCCCATCCTTTGAGCCCATCCTGAGAGAGCCCCCATCCTTTTGCTCCCATGCTCGCACATCTACGTCTTGCTATCAAGGTCCGGTGTTCAATGTACCTTGAACGGGTAATCTGGTAGTACAATGTATTATGAAGTTTTGATTTCTATCTGGAGAAGCAGAGTAGTCGTTACATGTCTAAAGTTTGAGAATGTTTACAAATGAAGCAAATCAATAAATGTTAGCACCATTTAATATTTGATGAGTTATTGCTTATATTATATGAGGTTTGTCACCCTGAATTAGTCTCTAAAGTCTTAAGATCAATATGACGCCAATATCTAGGCAAGGCATTAGATTTCCATAACAAAATTTCACTTGGAAATACAAACAAATAGGAATTGGACATCACTTTGCAGCATTTGATCAAGTTGGACATTCTTTTAGAGGACAGCTACAATTTACTAAAGAGACGTGGGATGCAAGACCCTAATTTTATCAAGAATCTTATCAAGATTGTGTTCGCGTATGCAGTAAAACTATTATACTATGTGGTCTCATCCTCTCTCATATATCAATCACCGCATATGTCCCGCACTATGTGTGGTAATTGGGCTAGGTAGGTCATTAGTCATGTTGGATCTAATTTGCCGTAACACCGTAAGTACCCATGGAAACCTGTTTAATTGTTTAATAAACGGGTAAACAAAACAAACCCAAACTTGACATACTAGTTATGTGGGTTAGTGATATATGGTCTACATATTCCGTTTTGAGACTAATCAGGTTTTGCATGTGTGTGAATGTTGTAAAGTATATGTTAATCATAGGAAATTCTATTGCAGGTTGGCAAACAGGTCCTGGGATGGTATAGTCTCCATGTGTCCCGGATGGACATTAACAGCGGAAGCTTAGCTTCCGTTCGAATTTCTGCACGTCACATAGCAATTATATTGCATCGGGTTGTTGCACTCATCGGTATCTACTGATTAATACAATTGGTATTTAGCTACAACTAAAGAGAGTTCAATTGATACACATGTCATTCTACTTGTTTGATTTTTATTATATAAATACTAATAATTGTGTGGAACCCCCCAGATAAGGCTTATGTGGAGGGGGAACAATACATTTTTCTATTCTCAGTCTTCATATCGTCTCTAAAGAGATACCCTTCATCAAGTCGTCTCTAAAGAGATACCCTTCATCAGACATCTCTCTTCACCAACTAGTCAGATATGCTTCATTTAGTTATGTTACAACTGTGGTTACACTCAACAATTCCGAATTAAGAAACGAATCAAGATTCAAGAATGACATGACATGGTTATGCGATTGAACGTGGTCATGTCCTGCAAAAATTGGCAAGATGCAGAAGAAAGTAAGCACGACAAACACGTTAAACCTTGGTGGGTCTACCGCGATTTTGAATATCTCCACACCTAACCCATCCCAAGTCTTTGGAGGGTCCTTTTTCCACACGACTTTGTCTCACATACAAGTAGCGCCTATCAGAAAGGAATCTTTCTTTCTTTGGTGAAATACGAGGGAAGGAATATTCCTTTTTACTCTTACTCAAATGATTTTGTTAGTGACGTTGTCAAGTTGTTAGCGGTATACATTAATATAACGATCGTCTCGATAACTAGTAGGTTGGTCAAGAAGAACAATAAATATTACAGCTAATTAAACATCAGATATGATGTGTGTTATTGTTTCCTTATGGTAGCCACATCCACATCAACATTAGCAGCAAATTCCCCGGCTCCAAAACAAAATAATGACCTCGTAGTAACAAAATAATGACCCCGTAAACCTGTGCTGTTGTAGTTGATATGTTGATCTCAACATTGAAAATATTAGGCCAATAGGCGCCATTTTTATCTTTTTTGTAGGAGAGGTTGAAGCCATGCTAGAAGTAGCCTAGTGCGATGCCAATGGGTAGGGATGCTCAAGTCGCCGCTGTTTTAGCCAGGCTACTAATGTTGATGTGGATGTAGCTGTAATGAGAAACAATACACCTATCATATCTGTTACTTAATTAGCTTTAACACTTACTGTTCTTCTTGGCCAACTTACTAATTATCGAGGCGATCATCATGTAAATGTATACTGCTAATAGTTTGATGGAGTCACCAACAAAATCATTTGAGGAAGAGTAAAAGGAAGATTCCTTTCTTCGTATTTCACAAAAAGGAAGATTCCTTTCGATGAGCGTTATTTGTACGTGAGACAAATTCATGCGAAAAAAGGACCGTCAAAGACTTGAGATATGATAGGTGTGGAGATATTTAAAGTCGCGGTAAACTCACTAAGGTTTAACGCGTTTGTCATGCTTGCTTTCTGCAAGCAGGTTTTGGCCTGATATGGCCATATAATTCGATACCCGACCAGATTAGATTAGTTGATTTTTTTCAACTAACAAGACAGAGTCTCACGTGTTGGTCGAGAGAATCAAGGGTTGGTTGAGGATATATCGAGGCGGTTACAGGGATGGAGGGTGTGGCGGTGGCTCCTATATAGAGAGAGGAGTTCTCTATTGGTATCAAAATCTCAGCCATTCTCTGGAACCCTTAAAATCTAAATTTCTTTTTCTCAGAATCAACATTGGTATCTGAGCAAATCACTTGATCCACGCGACAACTGTTTAATCCAAACAACAAAGGCGTCCCCCTTTTCCAGTTACATCGGCATAGTTCGGTCTCCCCTTTTCCAGTTACATCGGCATAGTTCGGCTCCATCCACCAAAGTGCATAGCTGCTCGTTCTTCGTTCCCGACACGAAAGGTGCACATCCACTGCCTTTTTCGTTTTCCAAGAATTCCACGTGGCAGTTTTTCGACGTTCTTCTCTGCACCTGCCAAACACATATATCAAGCGTCAGCAAACAGGTGGCGGCGCATGCACAAGAGCATCCAGCAGCAGGCCCCATCCCCCTCCATACTGTGGGCCCTCCCAAGCCCTCTTTCTTCACCGAGCAATTCTCTTCACCAAATTCTCTTTTCGTTATGGGCCCATCCAATTCTCTCAATCACTTAAGACTACTCGTCCCAATTTTTTTTACTGAACAAGAGCCCACACGTTTCTCCAGCACACGTGGCGGGCCCCATTTTCCACATAGAAAGCCCACTTCTCTATGAGACAATGTAGAGATTTTTGCCAAGTGCAACGGTGGGTCCCACACCCACTTGTTCCACCGAAGATTGTGCCCTAATTTTCTTCTGATCAGCTTTGGTTAAAAAAAAACAAACCCATGCTTCCACGCAACCGAATGGTTTTTATTCTCACGATGTTCCACTCACAACGGAGGGTGACAACTTCCCCTGCACGAATGCACGTGAGCAGACTTCACGAGATTCTTTGATTCACGTGCATCAGAACAATTCCAATTGATCTCCAATCAAGTTCCTCAAGTTTTTACGATTATTTTTTGCATAGTTTTGCCTCCTGCAACTTAAACCTAATAAAATTTTGTTCACCCATTAATTAAAAAGGTAGAGATTTTGTAATCACGTCATATTGTAGTTTATTTTCTACATAAATATCCTAATTAAAATTTTTCACTCGCATTAATATTAAAATTTTATTGTTAGGACATGTTATTAGATCTTGATTTTAGTTGATATCATCGTATTTTTGTAACTTGTACATGAACAATGCTTTATTTAATCAGTGACATATAATGGCTAGTAAATTGATTGCTTCTGAACTTGCCAAGATAGAACATTTAAACGGTTCCATCTATGATATGTGGCACCGAAAAATTAAATACAAACTTGCACATGACCATCTATATAGTTTCATCGAGTTCATTGCTCCTGCTCTTTTTGAAAAACCTTCAGATATCTGAAGATAGAGCTAGACTTGTGGAGAATAAATGAGAGGAAGGCTAAAAGTCTTATGCTTATGTTGGACGATAGTCTAATTAAGGTGTTTGAAAACTATAGTACTGCCAAGGATATGTGACATGCTATTAAAGAGAAGTATGACATCACCTCATAGGTGAACATACAACTTATGCTGCATAGGTATAATTTATGTCATATGCATGAAGGTGACAATGTCACTGAACACATGAATAAAATGATTGTCATGGTTAAAGACTTAGCCACTATATGACTGAAATTCTTGAAATGCTACAGGTGGCAACTATTCTGAATAGTCTGCCGCTGTCGCTTGATCTAGCTGCCACTACACTTAGACTAAATGGAACCGTTCAGCGTGTTACTGACTTGCCAGCTCAGCTAGCAACGAAAAATGGAACAAGACCTTCTGGCTAGGAGGAAAGACTTGGACGTCAACCTTGTGCAGGTGGAAGAGGCGAATGTTGCTCAATATCGGGAGGCACAAGGGAACAATCGTCTTGGACCTATGAAGCCCTCCTTCAAGGGATCCAGCCAGCAATCAGCTTACGGCAAGAAAGGAACTCCTGGATCTTGTTGCATCTGAAGGAAGTATGGTCATTTCAAGGCCAACCGTCCTTAGGCAAGGAATAATGGCAACTCTAAACGCCCGGAACAAAGAGGATCCGGGAAGCAAGAGTTCATTGACATTATTGAATTAACGCTACAACAAGGTTGATGGATTAACTCAGGTACTACCTAACACATAGCAAAGACGAAGAAATGAATTGTCGACTTCTAAGAACTCAAGAAAGGAGATTAAATGATATACATGGGGAACAATACCTATTTGGATATAGAAGGTATTGGTTCATACAAATTGGATTTTGGGGACAGCATCATGATATTCAAAGATGTGTTTTATGCACCTGGCATAAGACGTAATCTGGTCTCTGTTCCAGCTTTGCTAAAGCAGGGTCTTAACGTGATATTTTACAACAATAGGGTCTCTATTGGGAAAGACACGATGTTTACTATGGGCAAGTTTTTGCACGATTATGATTTATTCTGTCTTTTTGTTGTAAAATCTAAATTGAAAATAAAAATTGTGATTTGAACAAGTCCTCGTGCCTCTTGTATGATTATGATCTTTGGCATATGAGATTAGGTCATCCCGGTGACAATAAGATGGACTGGTTAATCAAAATGGATTTATTACATGAATTGACAAGTACATTACCATGTGAACATTGCTTAACTGAGAAAATCAAAATGGATTTTTTACATGAATTGACAAGTATAAGTACATTACCATTTGAACATTGCTTAATTAAGAAGATGACTAGGAAATCATTTTCGGAAGGTCAAAGGGCTAATGAATTGTTGGAATTAGTTTATTCTGACATTTGTGAGCCCTTGAGCATAAAGACACGTGGGAATAAGGAATATTTCATAACCTTTATATATGATTATTCCAAGAGTGTTGTTATTCGCACCACAGAAAGTTATGAATACATCACACTACTTGATTCACCACACCTATAATTTTAACATCAGTTGTTCGGATTTGGAGATCCGAACGGCTCTAATACTTTTATTCTTCCGTTCGAAATTGTAAAGCCGAACAGTATAATAAAATATGTATTGTGTTCGGATTTACACATGTATTGTATTAGAGCCGTTCGGATCTCCAAATCCGAACAGCTGATGTTAAAATTATAGGTGTGGTGAATCAAGTAGTGTGGTGTATTTATAACTTTCTGTGGTGCGAATAACAACACTCTTATTCCAAGTATACTTTCATGCATCTTTTAAATAGAAAGTTTGAAGCCTGTGAAAGTTTTAAAAGATACAAGGCAGAAGTAGAAAGAAAATTGGGAAGGAATATAAATTTGTTAAGAATTGATAGAGGTGTGGAATTCAACTCAAAAGATTTTGAGGAATACTGTATCCGATAGGGTATAAAGAAACATACAACTATGCCTTATACGCCACAACAGAATGGTGTGGCTGAAAGAAATAATAGAATACTGGGAAGGAATATAAAGGTGTTAAGAATTGATAGAGGTGTGGAATTCAACTCAAAGGATTTTGAGGAATACTGTATCTGATAGGGTATAAAGAAACATACATCTATGTCTTGTACGCCTCAACAGAATGGTGTGGCTGAAAGAAATAATAGAATATTAATGAATGCAATGAGATGTATGTTATCGCATTGTGGTCTCTAAGGATTGTTGGGGAGAAGCCATATTGACTGCAAACTATGTTCTAAACAGAATTCTCATAAAATCAGTTGAGACGATACCGTATGAGATATGGAATGGACACAAACCCAATTTAAGTCATCTGAAAAAAGCACGTATTCTCTTTCCATATCATGTTAGAGATAAGATAGACCTCAAAACTGTAAGATGTATTTTCATAGGATATTTTGAAAAATCTAAAGGATACATGTTCTTCTATGAAAATAAATGAGTCATTGAAAGTAGAGATACTACGTTTCTAGAAAATCTAAAGGAAATGGAACAAACCCAAGAAAATGTGACACCTTTGTTGGACTTAGATGATGTTCCTAATGATGACTTGGACATAATGGATGATGTACACCATCCAATTATGGAAGTTGAACCTGCAAATGAGAATATACATATGACAAATCAACCAGCTGAACCTATCCAACCTGTAACCCTTAGTGGCAACAAAAGACCAAGAACAACACGTGCATGGATGGCTGATTATTATCTATATTCATGTGAACCATCTTGTTTCTCAGTGGATATTGATATAGATGAGCAAACTGATCCCTTGAATTATACAGATGTAATGCAATTATCTGAATTAGATCAATTGCTTGAGGCCATGAAAAAGGTGCTTAACTCAATTGAGAGAAACAATGTATGAGAGCTATGCGACTTATCACAAGAGAGGAAGTCTATATGATGCAAATGGGTGTTGAAAAAGAAATATCGGGTTGATGAATTTATTGATACATTCAAGGCCCGGTTAGTTGTAAAAGGATTTACTTAGGAAGCATGGATTGATTATCAGTAGACTTATTCTTCAGTGGCTAAGTTTGCATACATGAGAATAATGTTAGCTATTGTTGCGCATCTTGACTTGGAACTTTACCAGATGGATGTTAAGGGCACATTCCTCAACGGAGAGTTGAAGGAAGTAATATCTATTGATCAACCATAGAGATTTTATGTTGATGGACAAGAAGGTAGTTTATAAATTTAAGAAATCATTGTATGGTTTAAAACAATCATCTAGATAGTGGTATCTCAAATTTTACAATACTATTATCCAACTTGGTTTCATTACAAACAAATTGGATAATCGTGTGTATGTCTTAAAAAGTGGAAGCAGTTTTAAGATATTATCCCTGTATGTGGACGATTTTTTGCTCGCTGGAAATGATATTGAAGTGTTGAAGAAGATTAAATCAGCACTTTGTAGTAAATTTGAGACAAATGACATGTGTAATGCATCTTACGTTCTTAGAACACATGCTTACTAGAATGTTGAGTTTAAACCAAGAAAAGTATTTGCGTACAATATTGAGGAGATTTGAAATGTATAATTTCAATCTGATACCTACACCATTTGTTATGGGGAAGCGGTTATGTAAAGAATAATGTCCTGAAGAGGGACAAAAACCGCCAGGTGTTCCATATGCTCATGCTATTAGAAGTTTGATGTATGCAATGCTGTGTAATAGACTAGACTCGGCGTATCCAGTTACTCTGGTTAGTAGATATCAAAGCAATTTTGGTCCAGCTCATTGGGAAGTTGTTAAGAGGATTTTGAAATATATAAAGGCTACGATGCTCTATAAGTTGGTTTATCAAGTTGATTCGCTTGAGGTTCTTGGTTACTCCGATGCAGATTTCGGAGGCCACAAAGATGACATGAGTCAACTTCAGGACACGTGTTCATCTTTGGTGGTATAAATATTTCTTGGGTAGCAAGAAACAAGGTTGTGTAGCGAGATACACACAAAAAGCCGAGTATATAGCATGTAGTATGACAGATTCTCATGCTATCTGGATCAGACGGTTCGGACTTGGATCTTAATCTGGTGGATGGACCAATTGAGATGTATTGTGATAATCTAACAGCCATCAGCTTTATCCATAGTGATGCAAACAATTCTAAAGGAAGGCATATTGAGATACAATATCATTACATACATGATATGACGGAAAAGAAAGAAGTCACTGTATCTTACATTCCGACAAGTGACATGATTGATGAAATCTTCCTATGCTGCACCCAAAAATCCATTGCCTGACACATTCTTTTATCAAAACACGGTGATCTTCACATCTTAAAAACACAGATACTCTCAAATTGTCATTTTTATTTCGTTTGCTCCTACATTGGATTGTTGAAAATTAAATGGATTCACTGTAAGTGAACTTTTTCCACCCCTAGAACAATGATGATGGAGCTTGGTTCACTAGATCTTTGCTGTATTTTGTTTTTAATATGCAGTAACACAGACAGTTTTGATCACCGAAAAAAGAAGCATGGATTGACTTGGCCTTTTTGGGTGCAGGGAAAGTGTCATGCGGTATCAATACATATCCAAATTTTTTTTCATACATGGATTATGGATCACTGGTGCTTCTATGTATCGCTGGTGCTTCTATCATATATCTGTACCTATTCCTGATATGCCAACATAGGTTCCAGACATCGACACTGCTTAGTCATTTTTTGACACGTGTCAAACACTTTCCAATACATGTTAGACACTATTACTGATATACTTGTACTGTTTAGGAGTGCGAGGGGGTATATTAGTATTTTTGGGGTAGACATGTAATTTCATGGGTTATGCTTGTGTTCTTGTATTTTTAAAATAGAGGATGTAACTACAAGGTGAAGTAGACTTAATATGTGTTTAAATTTTTTTATGTTTGATGTCATCTTGTATATTTTCTTTGTTGGGTATGCACAAGTATATATCATAGGTTATATTACTAGTCATAACTCGTACCCTCATAGCACGGGACATTCAAAATTGCGCATGACATTCAAAATCTTCTACTTCCCAAAAATGCAAACCCCACTTAAAATCATCCTCTTGAAAAATATCAATCATCTCATTTAAAATCTCATCCCTTAAAATTTTTAACACCATTCAAAATCTTCCCTCTTAAAATTTCAATACCATTCAAAATCTTCCTCCTAAATCTTAACCACCCAATTCAAAATCTTTCCTCCAAAAGTTACACAGCCCCATTCAAAATTTTTTCCACTAAAAATTTCAACCTCATTCGAAATGTCACATGCCCTAATTTTAATCACAACTAATTGTCCCATATGTGTTTCCTTCCAAAAGTGCCGCAATCACCCAAAGCTTTTTCCTTAAAAATTTCACCACCTTCCATTCTAGCCATTAATGATTTCATATTAAATCTCAATAATCCTTTTGTGAACGCCCCTGTCCTAGTCAGCTTACACAGCATACTCATTCGAAGTTTGCCCTGTATCATAGAATAGATATTATAATAGCCATATCTCTGGATCTTACCTTTTATAAATTTACCATGTACCGTAGCGGTACTATTAGCTATACCCGCATCTATGCTTCTGAGTACATGGATGTACATACACACGTGCATGCATGTATACCTCACATGTGCTAATTAAGTGAACTAAAGCTTTATCAACGGTTCAGTTTTAAAAATAAATACGCATGCATGCAGAACGTAAGATTTGAATGCAGGACATGACAAAGCAAAAAAATGTAACAAATAGATTTTTACATGCATACGCCGAAGGCATGACTTGAACATGGGCCATGCCAGGATGAAATCAATCAAACTAACCATCCGATGGAACATAAACACACACAGAATGGAACACTTATAGCATTTAAACGGGACATTTCGGTCAAATGGGTCGATGCTTCATCCCTGACCCTTTACCTGGGTTAGTCGGTTTGACCCATATCCGTTTAAGTTCAAGGTATGCCTGCTAGTTCAATGCATTACCTGGGTTATTCGGTTTCTCACTGTTCAGTCCAACGCCAGGAAACAACTCTGCTCAATTTCCTGTGTTATTCTGTTACTGCCCATGTTCCTTACTTTCTTCCGGGGTTACTCATTAACCTGTTTTATAGTAAAATAATGAATATAATTGTTGTGAACTATAAGAGCCTTGAAACGTTTTGACTCAAATCTGGAAAACGGAATCTTAGAACTGGGTTTGTTTTATGTATATACATTATGCTCCATGCCCATCAACGAGTAAAAATAAATGTACATTTCATCCTTGCTGTATGCTATGTAATTATCTGTTAACCAAGGATTGCTTACCTTTTTTTCCACTGTACTATTGTCCAAAGTTGGAATAATCCTTTGCTAATAACCACCGCTTGCTAAAACTAAGGAATTTTAGCTCCTCTTGGTACATGCAATATCTTCTATATCTTTTACTGCTAAGTAGATTCTTCATTGGTTATTGAAGAAAAAATATACAGGACGGCATTTGATCATAATAGCATACGTCACATTATTTTATATATTTATTTATATTTGCGTTATGTTTCAATTTATATTTTTCCACTTTGATTTCCATCAGAAAAGGCGAGGATTGAAGCCCAAGTCAAAGCAGCAGAAGCTGCCGTGCGAATGAAGGCAGAGGCAGAGCTTAAAATGCAGCGGGAGAGGGCGGAGGCTGAGCTCAAAATGCAACGTGAGAGGGAAAGGGAAGCAGCTCGCATGGCGGTTCAAAAGGTCAGGTCCGGTACATTAGGTTCTTTTTCCTGTGGTTGGACCTTCCGACTAATGAATTTCGACTGTGTTGGTTGATTCTTCCAGATGGAAAAAACCGTTGACATCGATGAGAACAGTCAGTTCTTCAAAGATGTCGAGAACCTGGGCTATTCTCAACCCGTCCATCTTGATCTTGAAAACCTTATGGATGCGGTTGAACAGCAGTGCGCTCTTGCGAATCCATTAGCGCAGCTGGGCTTGTTCATCAAGGAAGACGATCTGGATGAGGATTTTGACAATTGGATCTCGTCCACCGGAGATGATAATGCCGAAGAGGGGGAGATTGGTTTGTCATAGCCGAAGATCACACACCCCTTTGTCATTTCATTCGATTGGTTGGATAGTTCGGAGTCCATAAATTACAGAGTGGGTATTTGTATTGTATTTTAGCTCCCCAAAAATTTTGTGCTGCCTCTCACGGCGGTACGCAGAGTTAAGTTCTCTTGTGTTTTGTGGGATTATTCTGTATAAAAGATTTTTAGAGATAGATGAGGTGATTGCAAACGCCCTGTAGTTTGTACAGAAAGGAATATCTAAATGTGCTTTGTTGATGAGTAATGCTAACATACCATGATGTGCCACTGCAAAATTTGGATGAGAACATCATTTTTCTTTTTATTTGTCTTCTTAATTTCTGACCTTTTAATTGGAAAACTAGCACAATTTTCAACCTATATATTGGACGGAAGAGCTCCAACTATTTTTGAATTTACCGGTTATTTTAATACAAATTTTTATTTGGTGTTAATTTCTATTCCATATTATTTATTAATTTAAAATATTAACAAATATATCAAATTTAAAATTTGATACACATCATCTCTCCAGCACTTTGGTTATACCTATCCTTTCCAGCGCCCAACATTATCAGAATCATGGGTCCAAAATAAATGTAAAAGAAATAATAAGAGGATGCTATGTGCTTGCATTACACAATTGACAAGAGCTGCCGAGGTTCTGAAGACAGTCTAGGAGCGATGCCAACGAGGCCATCTGTTTTATTGCTAGGGCCTGGCGCTCGACACGACCCCGGATTGCCATCGAAGGTGGAATTAGAGAAGCTAAAGAATTGGCCGCCGGTTGGGATCTCTCCCTCCCTCCAAATGATTATGGGCTACGCTGAACTTAGAGAAGGCGAGCTTGCTCAAAGACTGAGGAATAGAACCATTTGAGATCATTTTAAGAAAGATCCAACATCTCTCCAAATTCCCCATCTCTGCGGTCGTGTCAGGGATCCTGCCTGAAATGTCATTTCTGCTCAAATGAAAGACTTGAGAATTTAGTGAAAGACTAGCATATTACTTACCAAGCTTGTTTCACATTTGTAATAGAACATGATGGTAAATTACATCCATAAGATCCGGGGGAGAAATAGTAGGAAAATATCACAACATAAGCGTTTATCTAAACTGCCCTCAAACAAAAACTTTAAAATGGTGTATCAAGGTGTTGATCTTAGAGAAGGCTGCCAAGCCGAGCCTCCAGCTCTTCTATGGATACCATGCCAATGCTCTGCATTTCTTCCGTAGAGTAGTCAGATTTTATCAGCTTCTGTAGTTGTGCATGGGCTTCCACGATATTTGTCCTGCAATACAAGAAAAAGGCGATTGCACCTCAGGAACACGATGAGCGTGTGCAAGCCCCAAGAAGGAACCCAAAGGTATATCCAGTAACAGCCGCAATCGTCATGTCAATTGTCAAGCAATTACAAACACCGGTGCAAAGAGCAATGGCAACCATCATTTGACCTTCCATACAAAGTAATCGTGAGATATGCTTAATTGTATTGGTTTTTCTTAAATTTTGAATAAAAAGGTCTTTTAAGAATTTCCTGATGGGCCAGTGGCTCATTGATATCACACGACGAATTACACCAAATTAACCAACAGATATAGTGCCCCATGACTTTAAGGATTAATTTTGGCGAGAATTGGACTGGTTCCGCAAGGTTTTTTTACAGTTAAATTTGTCCATCTCTTGCAAATAGATAGATTCTCCTAGTTATAAGATTTGTTCATCTTTATGCTATAAGATTTCTTTGCCGTCGTCATTAAATGTTCAAGTTCTTACTTTGATTCCATGTAGGAGAGGATAATGAGGTATAACAACTTTGAAACCCTTTGAAATCCCATTTCAATATCCCTTTCATAGCCTGCAGATTAATCAGTTTCGAAGAAAAGTTCCATCTTATTTGTGGAATTTTTCATTGCATACTCAAATGATGGTGTGTCTGATAATGTAGACTATGTATAATTGCAGCAATCACTCACTTGATTGGTTTGAACAAGATCATCCGAGTGGATGGGTTCTGTAGGTAGAGCTTCATCTTGGCCATCACTTTTGGCAACTCTTGCTGAATGGCAGTGCTTACCTGTTTCCATCATTGTGCATAATTAGCCTTCAACGAACAATCTGCCAAATTGGTAAGATATAATGCATACCTTCTGAATAAGTTCAGCCACTTTGTCTGGAGTAGCAAATGCTTGATCTTTGAGGGGTTTCGCCAAAACAGAGTTTACTTTCTGATCCTGCCTACCTGAGGACAAGGCATGTTTTACAGCAGTTACCTGAAAAACAATGAGATATTGGTTACACTTGCATTAATTTAATTTGAGAACAGACATTCAGTGCACATGAAAAGGCCAAATCAGTTACAGGGGTAACATAAACACTCTGGTTGGAAAGATCGCATGGAAAAAAGAAGATACAATTACAGAAAATAAATGGATCAATAACTCTTGTTTTCTCTCTTCTTTATAAGCATTTTTGGAACTTTATAACCTTATAAAAACAGTCTTTGATAGACACTGAGAACTTACCATAAACGCACTTGAATAGAAGCAGCTCGTATAATTCATTCAGGTTCTATAGGAGTAGTTGATAAAACTAATTCTCTCACATCCATGTTCAAAGTTAGAACAGAGTTATGATATATGTGCCACCCAGTGAAGTCTGATTACCTTGGTAATAAATGAAAGCATTGGGTCCACAACTAACTTCGTGACAGACATGATGAATTCCTCACACGTCGCTTTGAGACTTTTGTCTAATTCCTGCAAATAAAAGAACATTTGATTTATAGTTTTTTCTTCCTATCACGTGTTCATTTACTGCATTGAAAAGCTTGTCAGGCCACGTAAGCCTAATTTCAACAATTATACTGGCAACTAGAATATATAGAAGCCCTATTAGACTTAAAAAAAAGCATCCATTGGTCACATTCAAAAGAAATTATGGATATGTATACATTTGAATACAAGTACAATCTTCAGAGCCATAGAAAATTACAGATATGTTGACAACAGAATCCAATGTATTCATTACAAGTTTACAACTACAAAGCAAAGCAAAAATAGCAGCAGTTCAAATATTAGATCAGTGCACAAAGTTAATCTAAATCAGCACTTCAGATATTGACATACTAATTTTAAAGGACCAGTTAGTAATAACCCCACTGAGTTGCAAGCTATTATACAAAGGAGGACTGCTAACTGGGTTTGTCCCCGTCACAAGTCCAGTCAAAAGCTGACTGGGACAAACCCAACCCAGTCAGCAACCACCCTTAACCCCCCCAACCCCTTATTAACATGGTTGACATTCCCCCCAAAAAAACACCCCAAGCCACTTATTTACGTGTTTGCCTTTTGCACCTTTTGCCCCCGACGATACCAGCACACACACACACACTTCTCGCTCCTTTTCGGTTGCGCACGTGCACCGTATCCTGTTGATGGGGTTTTTTTGCGGTGTGCACTGTGTGCACGGGTTATTTCTAGTAATACAATAACCAACAAAATGTGTCCTGACCCAGAAAATTGGACTGAAGTGAAAAGAACTTTAAAACTAAGAATTTTGAAGGACCAGTTAGTAACCCCACTGAGTATGCAATACTATAACCTACAAAACATATCATGCCCAGAAAATTGGACTAAAGTGAAAATAACTATTAAACTAAGATTTTCAGTGCCCACATAAAAGCGTGAATAGAATAAAACACAGAATCACTGCATGCCGTTTACAGTAGGATATCAAACCAACAAACAAATTTTTCAAATTATTCATTTGATTCCTCATGATTACATGTCCGCAACTTTGTTGTGTGATAGAAGAAAGGAGTGCAATAACTTCAGGACCAAACGCCAACATCCCAGGCAATTTTAATGGCCCTTTTTTATAGAGCTGGTTCTCAAATCCTATGATAACCATATTTCGGGACATCCTTAAAAGATCTGTCAAGCCCTCAACCAAATAAATTAGTAATTTTAAAGGACCAGTTAGTAACCGCAATAATACTATCAATATTTTAAATATCGGATATCGGGATCGTATCGAATGGCTAATTTTCATGTCGGATAGCGTATATCGGAAGATATATCGGGGATACTCATCAATATCGAGTAGTTCATATTGAACGTTGAGCTTGAAGTGCCCTTGTCAGCCGAGGAACATTATAAATATGCAAATCTTTATGATTAAATAGTAGTTATAACATCCTTATATTATCCTATTTAATTATATCATGAATATCATCAATATAATCAAGTAACATCATAATGACTTATTAAATTACTCATTAACATATTACATAAAGTAATAAAATTAAAAATATGGCATGACTTTAATAGCAAGAGTGACTAACCTCATAGTTGTATCTAATCAATTAATCTTTCACTTATGTGTTATTGTGCTATTGTAAGAATGCAAAAAAATTTAACATGACCTGCTTGTAAAAAAACACATCAAGAACATGCCAATATAAAATAAGCAAATTCAACCATTAACATAAGATGAGCTTTAGTTAAATGTTCTGTAAAATCAAAACATCAATATGATTATCATTCTTACAAATTAAACATTCTTTCAAATTATAATAATATGTTAGTAGTGTATCTATTAAAATATTATAACAATGGTAAGTTCGTAATAATAATATTACAATTTAATTAAAACATACATATCGGCCTATATCGGTTATATAAAATACATATTGGCCGATATCGGTCGTTAACCGATATCGGCCCGATAAATCGGCCAATATTGGTCAGTTTTTAAAACCGGATAAATTAAGGCATATCGTATCGATTGGGGCCTGATACTGATATATCCGCCAATATTTATATCAGTAAACACTACAACCAACAATATGTGTCCTGACCCAGAAAATTGGACTGAAGTGAAAAGAAATGTTAAAACTAAGAATTTTGAAGGACCGGTTAGTAACCCCAATGAGTATGCAATGCTATAACCTACAATACGTGTCCTGTCCCAGAAAATTGGACTGAAGTGAAAAGAACTGTTAAACTAATATTTTCATTGCCAGCATAAAAGCACAAATAAAGCACAGAGAATCACAGCATGTTGTGTCCAGTAGGATATCAAAACATCAAACAATAATTTTTCAAATTATTCCTTTGATTCTTGATGATAACATGTCCAAAATTTCATTGCTAGAAAAAATGAATCCAATAGCTTCAGGACGAGAAATGAAGTCCCAAATCCCTGCCTGTGAAATCCATACCAAACTCAAACAACGCAGTCAATTTTAATGGCCCCTTTTGATGGTGCTGGTTCTCAAATCCTATGATAACCATATTTCGGGAGATCCTTAAAAGATCTCTCAAGCCTTCAAACGGATAAATTAGTAATGCTGCAACTTTATGATGAGCTACTCAAGAACTGCTTCTGCCCTGATGATCCCCAAACAAATAGCGGAGACAGAAAGGTCTCCTGCCATTTTTCATATATTTGATGAAATTACATAATCTTATAATGAGGTCACAAGTCTAAGGCGCAAATATTCAGATCAAGGATTTGACAATCAAAAAATACAGCATTGATCACATTGAGACAATTCACCTTGGCCAAACAACATTACATTCCAAAGCAAGACCCACTATGATGCAGCTTACATTTTAATACTCTTCTTCGTCACATAAGGGTTTAGGTGCATGTTTTTTTGACTTAGACGTAGCTCGATATAGACAGCTGAAAACCCATGCAACAAATATTGAGATATGAGAATGAATGAATTAATAGCTAATCCTTATGTTTTAATTCATGTTTGTCATTTATATTTAAACTCAACAAACCGTATTAATTTCTTTTGTATAGTATAAAGTTGCAGCTATTTTTAAAAATCTAGTATCTGTTTATTGATGCAGTTACAGTCTTTGTGCTTTCACCTATTAAATTTATTTTCATGAAAATATATTTTGATATTATGCCATTTCAATAAATGGCTGAACCATGAAATTGCAGAAATGCTAAAATGCATTTTCCAGGCAAGGGTCCAACGGGAAACCTAACTTGAAATATGGAACTTTTAAAGCACATACAATGAAGTCTGCAAGCGACACTAGCAAAATTAAGCAAATGCAACAAGTGACGGCCTAACCTTTCTGGCATCTATCTGACTTTCAAGAACCCGAGGAGAGAAGCTTCGAGCCAGTGAGGTTGATCTTGACCAATCAAACAAAGAGGCTTGACCTCTGAGAATCCTCCTTAGATGTTCCTAGAATAAGGTAAAGAAATATCAGGTTACTCAGCTGTCATAACACTATTTTTTTTCATAAATAAACTTACATTTTAAGTTTTTTACAAGACCATTAATACAACAGAATAACCAATACTGCTAACCTTAAACACAAAGGTATATATTGGATTTAAACCATGATCAACTAAACTAAGCAAAAAGCTCATGATATAAAAGATCGCGCGCAAAACATTTTGTTCAGCTTTGTAGTTGTGCTTTTAACGGATATACTGCAGTTAACTCCAATCCAAGAGTTTTTTATTTGAAGAGACCACAAAAAGAAAAGATAGGAATGCGACCACCAAGAATCTTGAAGCCTAGAAGGCCAGAATGGATAGACTACCTTTTTGATTTCCACCTACATCTTCCTCAAGCTCTGTCTCCCACTTCTCTATCACCGCTATAAGCCATTTGATCTACCATTCTTACCAAGAGGCTCCGTCGAATTCCGTCCTTTCCATTGATAGTTGTATTTCTCTTCGCTAGGCTATTATAGCGTAGAAAGCGGCTCTTCAAGTGTATACTATATTGCATCACCACGATTGTGAGAACCACTCGTAAACCAAGATATGAACAGTTTGATGCTCGTTTAGTAAGGAGGCTCAAGGTAACGAAAATGAGGCTCAGATAGCGCCAAAGATAAGTGGCGGGTAAGATTAAAGGTAAGTCGCTCTAAAGTGAAGCTCTAAGATATAGGGGAAGAAGCACAGATAGAGATATTTACAACTGCTTCAGATATTTCTCTTGTTACTCAGTGTATAGCACACTAGAGCTCAGGAAATGAAAGAATCATTAGTTCAAAAAACTCCAGAGGCATTGCAGACCTAAGTTGACAAGGTCCCCGAGTTTTTTAGTAAAAATCAAGCCGATTCAACTTCACCACTCCTGATTGCAAAACTTACTGATTGGATCACTGGGAGAGGAAACAGATGGATAGAAAAAGAAAGAAAAACTTTATTGGCAACCAGTTAACATTAATAAGGATACCTTTTCTTTATCAAACAGAATTAGACGAGGCTTATTGCTGGTGATCCAAGGATATTCTCTTCTTTAAAATTGACTTTCTGTATACTATTTGATTGAGGGCATACATTGGGAGAAGAGTCTATGATTACACTTTTTTCATGATCTTTTCTGCAGATAGAACTATTGTAAGTAGTCTAAACTTCAACCCTTATTTCTTTATTTTGAAAAAACAGAGCAAAGTATGTTTTTGCTCCCTCTATTGCTAGATCGGGGGCCCTCCTGTCGACTTAAACGAAAGGCTCCTTTAGGAACTTATCCCATCACCCTCATGATGTACTGATGACTAAATCTGGGCATCGTGGGTGATGTATAGCATCTTATAGAAATACAAACATGTATCACACACTTCCTACAATCCGGCCTGAACCTTTGGGTAGGTCAGCGTATGATTGATGATGTGTGCGGAACAACCACAGAGTCAAACTAGGATGGGCACTCAGCAATAGAAATCTCAAAATCAAATCCTTCATTTTCGTGCAAGGTAGGTTTCTAACTGGAGATGAAGGAGGCAAACCAATCTTTTCCGATTTTCTTCAATAGCAGAAGCTTTTTTGGGCCAAACTGCTTGAGCTCCAACTATGTCCTAGCTACCCCAAGTCGAAAGCCGAAGTTTGGGAATTCAAATAAGGGGAAGAACTCCGATTGCCACACAACATTTCAAGCCAAAAAAGCAATTCTAACAAGTTCTATCGAAAGCTGAGCCTCTCCAAATACTTCTATCGAAAGCTGAGCCTCTCTAAATCCTTCTTTGACTATCAGCGGAAAAGCCATGTGAAGCCTTCCTCTAGTGACAATCCCAACAACGTTCATGCATATCTTTGACATATAAATTCATACAATTAACTAGTTGAATACCGAGATGAAAGGAACATATATGTTAGTCTTCGTGTTGTTTGAATGGATCTCTTAGTTGTTATGTGCAGTTCAAGTCAGTATTATCGAGCGAGTCAAGTGCGGGAGAAAGCTATAGCTAAAACTGACCGGTTTCTACACTAACCTAAACCAAAGAAAAGAATCAGACTAGTGAAAGATATAAAATAAGTATGCACTAACAAAACTCATTGCCCTTTCTTCATTTTGAATAGTTCCGGGGTTGGCAACTTTAAAGTATTTGGTTTATCAATATCTCCACTCTACAATCACCCTCTAATAAGAATAGTACATATCTCTTTTATAAACAGAAACTCCTCTGCCCTCTGGTAACCAAGGATTCGTCCACAGCTTAGTGCTCTTTCCATTCTCTATTTGATGTATAATACATCCATGAGCTAGTTCTCTAATTGATAGAATACTTATCAAAACCTAAGAAGTAGGGTTTATTTTAACCCCAAATGGACTTATTTTTCAGGTAACCCTGTCGAAGCAATTGTGCCCACAAAGCACTACCTCCTCGGGGCATTTCTCAGAAAAGTCTGAGCAAAAATGCATGATTCCAGTATCCTAACTTCATCACACCAAGCGCCCTCCTCCATAGGTAGCTTTAGGGCCTATGTCTAACTTTAGTCCGGTCTCGATCGATAGGTAAGTTGACGTTAGTAAGCCTAAAGTTCGTAAGGCAGTCAGTACAAGTGGCTCGTAAATGAAACCTTCCTTATTCAATCCCTCCGCTTGTTGCTTACCTAAAACATTCACCCCGAACAGTGCGAAAGCTGAGAAGCTGTAGTACCCAAGCAACAGTTCTAGCAAAGCGTAAACAGATGCTAATCAACGAAGGTAAGCGCGTACTTCACACCCTTCTACCTTTCACATTTAGGTTGTCTATTTCTTGGTTCAGCTTGACTACACTAATTCCATTAGCCCTCTTGGATTTCCAACAAGTGCCTTTGAAAGAAAAGTTCCATCATTATCGCCTGATATATGCCTTGACAGTCTTATTGAAACCTTTAAGTCAGAGTTTCCTCATTAATGACTTTTTTCCTACTCTAATAAAAAAAGGCCCCTCCTGATGTGTCCTAAAAGTTACAATGCAAAAGTCAACGTTTAGGAAATCAAATAAAAGGAAGGGAAGCAATTTCTCTTAATGAAAGTAGCTTGAGCCAATCCAAAATCATTGTAGATTGAACCACACTTTTCCTTGGCTTTCTTGGATTCTTCGTCGATTTCTCTTCTCGACGTTCTTTTTTTCTCGGATATCTTGACAGTGGAGTACAAGAATGAAAATCACAATAACAAGGAAGACTCGGCTATTCCAAGGTAGGAGAGTAGCTGCCTAACTGTCAACTTGTCTGCAACCCCGATCACTTCATAGCATCTTTTTAGGCTGCATCCAAATTGTTCCAAGACACAATACATTTGGAAATGCTTAAATAGCTCGACACTTTTGGCTCTCTTACTGCTCTTAATGCAGTTAAAGTTAAAAAGATTTCACTAACTGCTGTTAAGATCTATGTAAACATTTCTTATCCAAATGTATACATGCATATCTTTGTTCCGATCATTTCTGTAACTAGTTGAATACCGAGATGAAAGGAACATATATGTTAGTCTTCGTGTTCTTCGAATGGATCTCTTAGTTGTTGAGAGCAGTTCAAGTCAGTATTACCGAGCGAGTCAAATGCAGGAGAAAGCTATAGCTAAAACTGACCGGCTTCTACACTAACCTAAACCAAAGAAAAGAATCAGACTAGAGAAAGATATAAAATAAGCATGCACTAACAAAACTCATTGCCCTTTCTTCATTTTGAATAGTTCCGGGGTTGGCAACTTTAAAGTATTTGGTTTATCAATATCTCCACTCTACAATCACCCTCTAATAAGAATAGTACATATCTCTTTTATAAACAGAAACTACTTTGCCCTCTGGTAACCAAGGATTCGTCCACAGCTTAGTGCTCTTTCCATTCTCTATCTGATGTATAATACATCAATGAGCTAGTTCTCTAATTGATAGAATACTTCTCAAAACCTAAAAAGTAGGGTTTATTTTAACCCCAAATGGACTTATTCTTCAGGTAACCATGTAGAAGCAATTGTGCCCACAAAGCACTACCTCCTCGGGGCATTTCTCAGAAAAGTCTGAGCAAAAATGCATGATTCCAGTATCCTAACTTCATCACACCAAGCGCCCTCCTCCATATGTAGCTTTAGGGCCTATGTCTAACTTTAGTCCGGTCTCGGTCGATAGGTAAGTTGACGTTAGTGAGCCTAAAGTTCCTAAGGCAATTAGTACAAGTGGCTCGAAAATGAAACCTTATTCAATCCCTCCGCTTGTTGCTTACCTAAAACATTCAACCCGAACAGTGCAAAAGCTGAGAAGCTGTAGCACCTAAGCAACAATTCTAGCAAAGCGTAAACAAATGCTAATCAACGAAGGTAAGAGCGTATTTCACACCCTTCTACCTTTCACTTTTAGGTTGTCTATTTCTTGGTTCAGCTTGACTACGCTAATTCCATTAGCCCTCTTGGATTTCCAACAAGTGCCTTTGAAAGAAAAGTTCCATCATTATCGCCTGATATATGCCTTGACAGGCTTATTGAAACCTTTAAGTCAGAGTTTCCTCATTAATGACTTTTTTCCTACTCTAATAAAAAAAGGCCCCTCCTGATGTGTCCTAAAAGTTACAATGCAAAAGTCAACGTTTAGGAAATCAAATAAAAGGAAGGGAAACAATTTCTCTTAATGAAAGTAGCTTGAGTCAATCCAAAATCATTGTAGATTGAACCACACTTTTCCTTGGCTTTCTTGGATTCTTTGTCGATTCCTCTTCTCGACGTTTATTTTTTCTCGGGCATCTTGGCAGTGAAGTACAAGAATGAAAATCACAATAACAAGGAAGACTCAGCCACACGTGCAAGTTTCCATTCATGTGGCTTGTCCGTGCTTTTTCAGAGACGCTGCCTTTGACTCTGTATGGGAAAAGATGAGGGAGCTGAATTGCAAACTTTCATGTTCAAATCATTGCATTGCCTTGTCAAGGGAAAGGAAATACTTCGATGGAGCCTCTTAATAAGAAGGGCCGATCAAGGGCTTATAGCGGGCTCTCTCTATATCCGAGATAAAAACTCTTTTCAAGTAGTGAGGAGAACTGGGAGACATCTTGAAGAAGAGGTGGCTGTCAATCAAAAAGGTAGTCTATCCATTCAGGTCTTCTAGGCTTCAAGCTCTATCCGATAAACATCCATTTGACATTTCATTAAATTATCCTCTTTCCGGGATGAGTGGGCGAAAAATGTATTTCTTAAGCTTTCATTTGCCCCTTGTCGTAGTTGGAAGAAGTATGAAATATCCTTCAAGTGGAAAAAGAGTAGTTGGTTGAATAAATCTTTATCTTACTCTTCGAGATAGTAGAATCATGGAGAATGAGAGGAATGTTTAGTCATGATATATGACTTCGACTGATCCAACTGATCACCCAACAATGAGCATTGATCCACTTAAGTCCACCAACAAAGAATCAGTAGTAGTTTTCAGGTAAAAAAGAACTTTCTTCCCTTTCCACACATTTAAAGGTGCAGTTTGATTAAATGACCCATGAAAGAGGGGAGAAGCCCAAAGCCGGAAGATGCCGAGCACTAATGATGAAAGGAGAGACGGCTAAATGCCTCCAAACAAGAATGAAAACGATGGCAGATTTTAGTATGTAAACCAAAATAAATGACTACTCATACACATGGAAAGAATCATACGCACAAGCAGTTGTGGCATTGATTCCAACAAATTTCAACTATACTTTAAACAAATCGCCAGGGAAAAAAGAAAGAAAACAATGGGCACAGTGTCAGCACCAATCTGAAGTACAATAAGCACAGTCATCCTAGGTCCCTTAAAAGAAGGAAACAAGTCTTAAGCAAGTAATTGAAGTGTGCTGAGTGAAAAGTACGCATGAACTTGGACTCACCAGCAAATGAGAGAAATCCAACTCCTTGTGAGTAACAGAAAATTCTATATCAAATGGAGCAATCTGATCAGATTTTGGAACTGTAGTTAGTAAAGTTTACCATCATAGCAAGTGCAATTAAAACTGAATTACAAACAAATTTATATTTCCTATCAAATGAAGACAATTCACACCAACCTGTTCCCTCAAGATAAGGAGATGTTTAACCAGAAATAGTTGTCCATCCATTGCAGATGATCTTTTTGCAACAAGTTTACTCGCATTCTGAAAATCCAAACAAGCCGTTCAAGGCCACGTGTCAAACAAGCATCAAATGTTTCAAAAAATATTCATGTAGCTTATAAACCCTTTTATCCATATGAAAAAAGAAACAATTAATGAATCAGGTATGAGAATATTCATTATGGCCTTAGCGAAGAATGTAGAGACAATTTTCCAATTATAATGCACTATGACTTAAGTAAACAGTCTTTATTATCCCTTGGTACTCAATCGTTTGACATACTTTCTCCCAAAAGACAAAGTACCACATACATAGATGATCAGTATCATGCCTTGTTTGAGTAACTATGTAAACTATCTACTGGCACATACTTTGAATGTTCCAAGTGATAAAATTCTGCCCTAATATATACGAAAATGGTTCAGTTGTAATAGACACATCCAGTTTTCATCATTTTTGAGGATGAGATCATATCGTTTATTTTGGACAACATGTATGCTTTCAATCAGCTATTAACCATGATAAGTAACACTGGACATTTTTAGCCGTAAATAAGTAAAAGCAGACCTCTCCAAGAACTTGACATATCACAAGACAAGACTTTATTTACAAAAGCAAAGGAAATTAAAAATTATATGCAGAAAATCTTCCCCAAACATGAGACTTTAAATCTCAAGGATGAGTAGAATATGGGCGGCATTAAGAATGACCTTAATTTATGGTGTGCATCAAGACCATACAACAGAAACAGCAGAACAAGGACATGGCATATCCGGTGGAATGAAGAAAACTTTCGATGTGCATGTGCACTGTCGATGCACATATGAAAAAATAAAATAAGTAATACAGAGTACACTGTTATTGTTTGAAGATGAAGGGTGTAAAGGAGAGGGTACTGGTACTACCGTATGTGTATCCAGTATTTGCTTTGTCATCATGGATATGTATATGAATATGTGTTCGTATATTAAATTCATCATCCGTACTAGACAAAATCAATTATACTCAATTAAATACATATAGGCACATACTAGCCAGATATTTGATAAGAAACAATTTGAAGAAAAATGAGTTCACACTTCAACTTTAAGCTAGGCCAGTGATTTCTTTGTTACATTATGTAATATTAAACAGACAGTGATCTTTGGCCAGTGCCACACATGTTTTTCGATATGCAGTCAGATGTTCAGATGTATTGAGATGTTTCGGATATTTTATCAGTATGCCAGCATCACATCCATGTCCAATCTTTTAAACAGAGAGGGTATATATATATTCTTTTAGCCAAAATACCAGTAAGAAGTCAGATCGGATCAGATTATTTGTAAGTATTTATCTCACTAGATCAATGAACATTGGCATACATTGTTCATAACAGTTATATTACATAGCTTCTACTTCACTGCCCATTTTCACTTTTAATCCGATTCCGATTTAAAACAGCAACCCATAGGAACATTTTTCCGTTAATCAAGTTAGATTCATTTTGAGAAGATTGGAAATTAAATTAAACGTTATTATGAAAGGGGAGGGGGGGATGTTGAACCTTCTGCATTATAAATGAATGAGACGGCAACACGATGACAGACATAGAAGGAAACAGTTACAAATAAGTTTACCAACCTGTATAGAAATTGAGCAGAATTCTACAGCTTCCTGGAAACCCCAAAGGAAAAATATCAGAAAACTTTACCATGGGAAATTAATTCTTAGGGGAAGCCAAGCAAAACAAACCACAACAAGACTTCACACCTGGGCTAACCCAGTAAAAACTGCGGTTTCCAGACAATGATATAACTTCGATAGACATGATACTGTTTTCTCCAATGGAGGATACCAGGTTTTGAAAATATCAGGGTTATCATCAACCTGTAGTTCAAAGAAAAAATAAATGAAATTGTGATTAACATGCTTGATTTAAGGATTCCACATCCATTGAGCAATAAGAAAATCCTTTCTGTGCCCCCCCCCCCCCCCCCCCCCCCCCCCCCCCCCCCCCCCCGCGCGGCTTTAAAGCACATAAAAAGTCAAAGACATGTAAAGGGACATAAAATACAGTCAAAATTGGCAGAAAGTATCTATGGTAAGAGGAAAAATTAAACAAGGGAGAAAATTACTGACTGTAGCATCTGATGTCTCAATATATCTCTCCAGCCTAGCAGGGTAATCCAGATCTTCTTCGGAAGGGCGGTAATTTGCAATCTGTTAAAAAGATTCATGATCAACATGAAAATAAAAAAAGATGATCGAAAGATATGTCACTAAGCAGTAAAGTGTCTGGAAAGATGTCACTAAGCAGTAAAGCGTCTGGAAGAGTCAGTAGGGATTTTCATTTCCTTTAGTAAAATTATACTCGCTCTTAGTTGGGCATTTGTTATTTCTTTCTTTATTTCTTCTTCTTCTTCTTCTTCTTCTTCTTCTTCTGTTTTTTTTTTTTTTTTTTTTTTTTTGGGGGGGGGGGGGGGGGACAGAAAGGTGAAGTGGGGGAGAAGGGGGTGCATGAGAAAAATGTGTATCGTATGGCATGTGAGAACTTGTGTCATATACATGATGCAATCGCATCCATAAGAAAGGGGTCACATGTTTTTCTTATGGATGAGATTGTGCCACATCATCGCATATGTGCAAATTCATATGTCAATGTGATACATACATACATACATATCAGTAGCCATGCAATTGACATGACACCTTTTCATTGGATGGGTAAAAAGAAATCAGATGGTGTTGTACTTTCTTTTCTTTTAATCCATCCAATGAAAAGGTGCCACATTAGCTACAAACGAAGGAAGCTCTACAATTAGCAACTGATGCCCATTAATCTCATGCATGCATGTATACATTTGCCTGCACGCACATGTTTTTATGCATGCTCCATGTATGTACACATGTACGCATCTATGAAGTATGTAGAATGAATTAACTGAGCTCATAGGTTAGTTTTGCATTTCAACCTAGCCTAAACAGCAATTTCAATTGCAGTTGGTGGTTTTGGACAGAAAAATAAAGTGATGGGGATCAAGAAGCCAATGAAAGAGATGAAATAAATTGTAGTCCCTGAATTATTAGTTTTTGAGCTAGTGATTAGTTAATGTATTTAGTTTTTTTAAAAAAATAAATTATTAGGAACCTCCAGTGAAATTTTAGGCTGTTTAGAGCATATTTTCACCGAGAAGTATTTTGTAACTTTCTATGATCTCACATTGGCACTGGGTGGTGGTGACACTACCCGGCCTGGCATTACCGAGTGTACTGAGCAAAAGTACCTAGCTTCAAGTCCCCAACATATGTTTTAGTATATGGATTTTCTGTTCTTATCTTTTTTATACTTCCCTCCTTACTAAATGAGAGTTAAAATCCTACCATCGTCGGCATATGATAAATCTCAAAAAGCTTCAAAAGATGAATAGAATGACAGAAAATCACTCTCCACTTGAAATCCCATTTCAGGTTCCTTGTTGACAGGAATAAGAATAATCTTCCTAGGAGATACACTTGTATTTATACTATATTCTCTCGTAATGCAAGTTTATCTACCTACAATCACTATTCTCGTTTTGGTTGTATTCAGAAATAACACATGTTGTAGCATCGAAAATAATAGATTATGTCTAAGAAAATTATTGCTGATGGAAAGCCAAAGATATGCACATGGGAATAACATGGATAGATACCAAGGAAAGCCTGAAAGAAAAAACTACACATAACAATTAACGAATTTGAGTAGGATTTACCTGATCACGTATGTGTGTGCGAGCACAAAAAGTTAACCTCTCGTGAATATCAGCAAGAATTCTTTCTAGGGTGGGCCTCAATCCTGCAAGTGACTCACTATGTCGACCAAGCTGCTCTCCTAGAACTTCAACTTTCAGAATGTCAGCAAGTTCACAAAGAGTGTCAAGATTTGCTTCATGTATCAATTTAGGGCGTAATGTGTCATACAAGTATGTGCACCTGCAAGTTTGACACACACAACTAAAAATAACTATATGATACAGCATCACTGAAGAAATTTGTTAAAGCTTGCAATGAATATTGATAACTTGTCGTAATGCAGTTACAATGTCGCAAGCTTTAGAATAAAGTGCAAAGCAATTAGAATTGAAGAAGAAAGGCTATCATAAGCCAAATGCACTTGGAAGGGATAGCTTCTCAAAATGACTAGATATTCATATGTACAAACTAAACTACTCTGACGGTTTGACCGATCCACAGCATAGGAAAACATTTTATATTTGCACAAAATTAACAGAACAAACGTCTATGTGGAAGTCATGCATCATCAACTAAATATATTCTCATGCATACATTACAATGTCTAAAGGGCAATTTACTTTTACCTATCATTGAAGTTTAAAGCATCCATGCTTTAGATAACCATGCCAAAACCACTGGACAATGATTTAATTTGATTGAGAACACAGTAGAGACAGGTTACTTCTTTTAACACGGTTATAATCAGTGTTATAAAAGGCGGTTTCATTATGCGCGCGGTCTACGAGCACAGCGCATAAGCGGATTATGCGGCCAATTATGCGTTTTACGTGGTTTGCGCGAAAATGAATAATTTAGTATATAAATAAGTAATAAGTTTATATGTTTGTGTTTGTGTATATTAAATTAAAAAAAGATAGGAACACGGAAAAAATCATATCAACGTTTAAAAATATGGATTAATTCATATTAAAACATCAGCGACATTATGACGATCAATAGATTAAATAACTAAAATCTAAAGTCTAAAGCAATCTACACACAAAACATAAATATTTAGTTTTACGTCCAAATCAAAAGCATGTCAAACATAAGTACTTTAAAATTAAAAAACTGATTTTTATGTTTAACGGGTCGTGTTTCTTAATGGGTTGGGATTTTTTGATTGCCGATTATGCGCCCGCTATTCGCATATGCGATCGCATAACATTTATGCGGCCGATTATGCGGCCGACCGCATAATTCGACCGCATATCTTAATTTTCATGCGGTCAAAGGCCGCATCCGCATATGCGGCCGCATATAACTTGTTTTAGAACACTGGTTATAATCAGCTTATTTACCCCTTTTCCCATTAATTGGAAAGAATGATTCAAATATCGACCAATTCAGTCGATATATCGGTATCGACAACCCAAGGAAACGATAAGGGGATATTATCGTGGGGTTCCAAGTATTTTTTATCGTTGTTTGTAAATATGGGCAGTATAGGCCAATATATCGGACTGATGATATCGGCCAACATAACTAATGTTTTAAAAAAATTCTATTTTAAAGTGATTTTGGGTCTAAATTTTAAGACACAAACCCGCTAGTTCAAATAACTTCTTCAGTAACCCAAAATCAATTTGATCTACCAACATCCTAAATTTATTAGACTTTGGCGGTCAGAAGGATGCCAAATCACGGCAATGTTCAAGCGAGGGATTGATCAGGGCATATTTCGTTCGTCAGAGCATCACAAGAAGTCATCGATTGAGCTAGGGTATGACATTTGCAATATCGAATCATCACAAGCAAGCCGGTAGGCATGGTTCTTCGATTGCTTTTCTACATTTTGGTTTATTTTTAAGTTTATTTTCAGGCTTCTATTTGTTGTATTAAATATTTATTCGGATACAATTGGGGATAAGTTTAGGGCAAAATAGGGGTTTTATTGATTTTTCCATGGAACTACAAGATTTGGCCCCAATTCGTCAGGTATGCCACTCTCCCAAATAACCTAGGGTTAGATTAGATCTAGATATCAACTAATAATCTCTCACAATTTTCTTCATAGTCCCTCTCATGATCACCCCCTCCTATTTATAACAAATCTCTCTCTAATAAGCCACCGCACTGAAAATAGGGGGTTTATTGATTTTTCCATGGAACTACAAGATTTGGCCCCAATTCGTCAGGTATGCCACTCTCCCAAATAACTTAGGGTTAGATTAGATCTAGATATCAACTAATAATCTCCCACAATTTTCTTCATAATCCCTCTCATGATCACCCCCTCCTATTTATAACAAATCTCTCTCTAATAAGCCACCGCACCGAAATTAGCAAACTGCCCCGAGTCTAAGGTTTGAGCCGTCGTCCTGAAATTACAGAATTTCCATCATGCACTGAACTTATAGAATTACCACTCCGTCCTAAAATTTCAGAATTACCACTCTTAGGGTTTTGAGCCGTCACCGCCTCTTATTAACTTGTGACGTCGTATCATTACCCACTTGACAATGATACACATTGTCCTCAAGGTGTTCCGAAAAGAGGTGCTGGATTGCTCCCGCCCTTGCCAAAACCTCGTCGGCCTCCCTCAGCATTGCCAAAGCCTTGCCACCCTCCTCCGTCCTTGTCGAAGCATTGTCGGTCTGCCCCAGCTTCGCTGTTGTCTCCCTAGGACCCATCATCCGCCCAAAGTCCTCACGTGGCATGGCGTCGAACATCGCATGGAGCGGATCTGGCCAGAACTGGCTAGATTCCACCTCCCCACGTGCCGTCATGCGCGGATCTAATCACATCCCGCCGGATCCCGCCTCCCCACGTGCCGTCGTGTGCAAATCCTTGGCCAGGCCAGTCCATTGCCGGTTTTTCTGCCTTCGGTCCCGGAATGATCCGCTGTTGTTTGGTCTCCATCACTACCTCCTTCATTCGTAATGGCTTTTTCCTTAATATTTGCACTTTTTGTTGCCGTGTCGCCTTCTCCGGCTTCATTCTTGTTCAGATCTGTGTGCTCTGATACCAAATTGATAGGAATTAGGAAAGAATTTAGTGCAAAAGGATATGATTTTTATTGATTTTTATATGGAACTACAAGAATTGGCCTCAATTGTAGAGGAATGCTACTTTTCCAATAACAGAGGGCTAACTAATCTAAATATCAATTAATAATCTCTCACAATTTTCTTCATAATCCCCCTCATGATCTATCTCCTCCTATTTATAACAAAACTCTCTCTAATAAGCCCCCAAACTTACCAAACTGCCACCGGTCTAGGGCCTAAGCCATCGTCCTGAAATTTCAGAATTGACACTCGTATGGTTTTGAGTAGCCGCCACCTCTTGTTTGACTTGTGCAACCGTATCATATTCATTTTCTTTCTTTCTTTTCCTTCATCTGCTGTTATTGCTGCTGCTTTGCCTTTGTGTTGCTGCTTTTTGCTAATGTTTCTTCTTCTTCTTCTTCTTCAATTTATTGGTGTGCGTGTTGTTGTGCTGCCGTTGTTGTGCTATGTTGTTGCTGCTGCTAAGATTTGCCCCTATAAATTTTTTTAGAGATTATGATGCATATGTCAAGGCTCACATAATGTTGAATACTGTTGAATGAGATATAACATCCTATGCTATGATATATAAGATCCTATGATGTTTTGTAACAATTTGTTATCGTTGTCATGACTCACATTTTTTGGAAGTTGTTGGATTGATGCTTTCTAGTGGTTAGTGAGCATCTTTTTTATGTTTAACACTATTCATGCTATTTAACCTAATTTATAGTGTTTTAATGACATGGTGACATCTTAGACGTCATAACTACTCTTTATATATCAAGGTTTATATGTGTGTGTTTGATATGAGCACCTCAATATTGACGTGTATCTCTGCTATATCCCCCTGATATCATATGATAACTGATATGAAGCCCCCAATATGATACCGATATCCAATATGTAAAACCTTGTGGGGAATGAGCTATCGATCGCAGTTATACTTTACGAAAGCTAACAACCAGCTATCAGCATGACAAAAAGACCATTTACTCAATGAAAGACATTGCACGTTAGCATCCTTATTGTAACAAAGTAAATTTATGTGGAACAAGCTGACCATTGTGTGCATAAAGAAACATCCCAAATAAGTGTAGTGATCAACCCTTTACTATGCAAGTTTCAGTCAAGAAAAATAAATCTCTGAGGAGGGCATAAAAACTTACAGAGGATCTATTAAAGGAGCCAAACTGGAGACTTCTTTGGAAGAAGCGGGGAAAAAATGATCAAAGAGTTGATGCTCAAGCTGGCAGACCTGAGAATTGAAGTAGTGTCAGCAAATCACGGCTAAAAGATAAAATAAAATAGGCGATAACATTACGAACGTCATTAAAACTTCAGATAACACACTCAATCCACCCTCTTCCTGAGAGAGAGAGGAAAGAAAAACAATGCCAGTACCCCCCCACATGCATACACAATTTGGTCAACTCACATTCCTTCTCAAATCACAACGAAAATGTAATCCTTCCATAACAGATAAGTGTCCCCTCCAAGAACAAAGGAATACTACATGCATGCAGGGAAAGCACCCAAAAAAGAAAAGAAAATCAAGAAAGAAAAAACTTGAAAAATGAAAAAAAAACGGTGTAGCTTATAGTAGTTTTTCTCTCCAAGAAGAAGAAAAGACAAAAAATGTATGTTAGGCATTTCTTCACGAACGGAGCTAGTAGCTTTATCGAGGGGATACGTCACAATATATGAAATAAAAGCCCGTTAAAATTATTGAGCAAATGCAAAAAAATTGTAAGTTACAGAGGCATATTTTCGAAATTTCAAGGGGCATGTGAAAATCATTTTAGCATATATGACAGGTTTACCATAAATTCAATGGAACAAATGAGTTAACATAAAATATATGGGTTTTTTCTACAAAATTTACATGGGCAACAAAGAAACTGCATCGCATGTATGGATGCTTCATGAAGTATTAAAGGGCATAAGGGGGAGTCTTATTATGTACAAGGAGTTTCTGGAGAAAATCAGAGGGTGCATATGTCCCCACATGGCCCCTCTTGGAGCCATCCTTGCATTAATTGCACTTGGGTGCTCTATTATTATCTAATATAGTAGAACAAACAACACAATAGAAGTTAATGGCATGAATTCCACTTTAACACCCCAATTTTTAAAACCCAGCCATCACACAAACTGACTCTACCCCTCTGTAATATCTGCACCAAGCTAGCACACAACCTTGTTGTGTCAAAGAAGTATCAACAGACACCCTGTCATGCTTAAGAGAATCTGACACCTCCAGAGGAAGTGCCCACACAACCTAACTGCAAAACAAAGGAAACTTGCCTCTGTAGCCAAAAAAACTGCCCTATCTACAATCCCCAGCATCGAGCTTGCAACTCATCAAACTAGTCTTGGCATTCCAAACTTTCAGAACATCATCCGGAGCTCTGTGATAGACAGATCCCCAGACAGGTCAAAGAATTCGTACTTGTTGGAAATAAGTCACTTAAACGCAAATGTAGGACGACTAAACGAGCGGGTCCAACCTGTTGATTCGTAGAATCTGTTTCCATTTCAAATTATAAATTTGTTCTGAATTTCTTGTCTACCGAAAGGATTTTGTGTATCTTGTGCGTAGAAATTTGGAAATTTAAGATGATAAGACGCTGCTCTTCTTTCTGGAGGAAAGGAAATCATATATTTGATTTGAAGTATTTACAGTCTTGGACAACATGCTTCCTTCCCAAGTTCATTGCCTTTGTCCTTATTTCTGGCACTATTCCTCATTTTCTATGGTTTTGATCTCTTAATGAAAGATGAGTTATTCCACCCTTTTTCCAGACTACAAAAGAACACTTTTTCACACTGCATGTTCCCTCAAAACTTGCTATTCTCAGCGCCTGTGGGAAGAAACATTGCAATTTAAATGTTCAACATGATGCTACTGTTTCCATATATTTAAGCATCCAACTGTTGAGAAATCACATGTGTCCTAAGTCTTTAGCGTAATATGACATTCAAAACCTTTTCGAATGGCCTTTCACTAGGAATCCGTTAAATCATTATGAACCCATAAATACTTGAGTCATTAAATTTGGACTAAATTTGGAAAACATATGATATATAATTTTATATAGTAAGCCTACACAGTTCGAATGCAGAATCCTAGACTTATCACCTGACATTTCCGGCTAGAGTAAAATTACAGTGGAAGACCGTATAGCAAGTTTGTTGTTCTACAGAATAAGAAATTGTCAGTTACCTTCTAGCAAGTAACTTGCTAACAAAACATAAAAATTGCAAATTGACCTTGTAGAAAATTTAAAATGAAATGTCAACAATGGCTTCGAAGAAAGAATACAGGATGCATGCTTGTTCATGACAAATGTACACTTTGGTAAAATAAAATTTTACTCACCTGCATCAGGTACGCACATCCAGACCGAGTCAATGATGGTAATGCCTCTTTCCTTGAATACTCCGTGATCCGGTGCTGCACTATACTTTTTATCTGAACAGCATTTCCAAAATGATCAAGAAAACAAAGCTTGAGTGAATCAGAAATTAAATGGATGTTCATAACTAATAGAAAAAGAAAAGAAAGAAAGAAAAGTGGTCATAAAACACACAAACTCACCAAGGACAGTCTCTGCTCGCAATACAGCCTGTGGCATTCTGCGAGAATATGGACATATTCTTTCCTTGAGGACCTACTTTCAATTTCTTCTAGTATAGGTTTGAGCTGCAAATTGCAAATTTAATTAATGCATCTCCTTTCTGGCATATATAAAATTATTAGGTGAATCAAAGAAATGATCTGAAACCATGGTCTCTCCGTTTTTTTTAAGATTTTGATTTTTCATTATCATATTAAATCTATACTCAATTCAAATTAGCTGACGCTTTAGCTGATTTGTAATGAGTTACACATACGCTGATACACACAAATCAAACCTATACTCAGTTCAAATTACCTGAAAATTCAGCTGGTTTGTAATCTATAACACATGCACTCACAGCTAAAACATTGGCTGGTTTGTAATGTACTATACCACAAAGGCGCGGGCGGGGCTAGAGAGAGAGAAAGAGAGAGAGAGAGAGAGATCCAAAGATATAAAAGAGGTAATACCTCACTAGCGGCAGCCTTGAAGCGAACATAGATAACGGATGCTTCAACACCCTCTGAAAAAGAGGTTGTGCTTGAGCCACTGTCCCTAATTGCGGACTGCACCTGAAAAAGAGCAGGAAAATAATGTACTAACATACAGGTGGAACTAATTTTTGTTCCCCTGTGCATGCTGAAATGCATTAAAATTACCTGGAAAGAAGCACTTTTCAGAACTGAAAGCACATGAGATCGAATCATGCCTAGTGCTCGAGACTACACAAGAGAGAGAGACAGAGAGAAACAATAAGGCACCATGTTTCATGTTTAATTTCTAGCACAGAACGGATTGTACAACCACATGAAGGGGAGGCAACCACTATGTTAAACATAATACTTAAGTACCTGGAGTTGCCGAAACTTAACCAAGTAAACACCAGATTCTGCATACTGTGGGTTGCTCTCAACATACCTAAGCTTCCCTCCATAAAAGATAACTCGATTAAAATTTGCAACTCAAAGTGGTATCTTTTTTAATGAAACAAACGAAAAAAGGACACTATAGTCTATATCACAAGTGATGAAGACGGATCTTACGAGATACAGTCATCAAGCCGTTTCAGCAAAGGAAGGAACTGCTCATTCCCAATGTTCATATTTGTAGAATAGAAATTGGTAGAAACCTATACCAGAGCAATTAAATGGAATATTAAACATGTGAGAGATGAGATCAATCTGCTTGAAACAAAATGAAAAAAGCCCATTTAAATGCTAAAGGTCAAAGGGAGTAAGAATGCCTTGGTAGAAATATGACCATTTCCAAGCAAAAAATTAGGTCAACATAAAGTCTCGTACATACATAGAAAAGTTGCAGCAAGACATATGCCCAATCAACCCCAACACCCCCCCCCCCCAAAACCCCCCCCCCCCCCCCCCCCCCCAAAACACAAAACCCAAAACAAAACCCAAAACGATAAAAATGCCCTCACACGAAAAAACAAATAAGAAATAAAAACATCCCACTCCAAAAGGAAAGAAAAGGGGGAGAGCGAGAGAGAAACCGGGCCAAAAAATTAAAATAAAGTAAAGAAAGAAGAAGAAACACAAATAAGCAACAAAATATTAGAGATCGTAAAACATTAGTAGTATGATAAGTGATAGGAATTCCACTTGGATTCATGCAAAAATTTTAGAGTTTGAGTCGATTTCAACTTTGTGATCTTCGAGTATTTTTATAGTTCTTTATTTGAGTCTTTTTTTTTAATTTGAGTCGTTTTGTATTTGTTTAAGGTCTTTAAGTTTCCTTTTTGAAGGAAGACGCTTTTATTCTATTTTGTGTTGTTTCATTTAGGAGTTTGAGTATGAGTTTAAAAAGGAGTTTTGCTTCTTCTCCTATAAATATTGATCTGTAATCAAACTTTTAGATTATAAATCATCGAATAAAATTTGAGTTTTGTAAACTTCGTAATTTTTAAATTTTGCATGTATGAGGGGGTGAGAAATCATCTGGGCGAGAGGTCTGGACGGGATGTCTAAGAAATCTAAATGTGTGAATCGTTGAAATCAGTGATCGTTCTATTTTCGTAATTAGATGCCTAAAAACTATGTTATCCTTTAAATGTAGAAATCCCTAATTAGTTCTTCCCATAATTCTTCCACAACATCTTCATTTCATTTTGTTCCGCATCTAGTTTGGTATTAGAGCTCTAAATCCTATTTTTATCTTCCTTGACTTCTTTATTCACCATATTCTCATATTCTGTTCCCTTTAGTTAGGTTTAGTTAAAAAAATTAGTTCAATTAGCAAAAAAGAAAAACATGTGTTTCAGTTAGTTAAAATAATCCCAGAACTTTATCCCAAAAAATGTTCATTGTCCCATCCCATTTTACACCAAACCCAAGTTCTAATCCCAAATTTATGTCTCTTGCACTCTCTTCATCTTCTTCCTCAACATCCACATCAACAACAACCCTTAAAATCACAATTGTAACCCTAATCTAAAACTTTAACTTCAATTTCAACATCCCAACTCCCAAATCAAAGCTCTACCCATCAATCCTCGTCACCACTGTCTTCTTCTTCATCTCCAGTGCTCTCATCTTTGTCGACAATTGGTGATATCTTTGTCGACAATTGAATCACCAGAAACAAATCTATGTCAGTCCTAATTGCACCATCTTCATCATCGACCGCCACTTGAGTTTGCCATTACCTTCATCATCGCACTTACCCTCGCTATCAATCAGTATCAATGTCGCCTTTCAGAGTCTATACAACTCCAATAAGATCCGGGCTTAAATCTCATTGGCAAACACATCTGTTTCCCTTATCGATGTTATCAATCACCTAAGGTCCTCGTCGTCAACTTTCTTCCTAGTCATCATTGTTGCAGTTTATTAGGTCACTCTTCATCATCACCGTCATGGATCAAAGCGAAGCCCAACCCCTGAGCCTCGTAAAGATTAGCCCAAGCTCTAGTTGAATTAGGATTTAGACTAGGTATATTAAGCTGGCTCTAAATCCAAACAATCTTCAACAAAACCCAGCCTAGTTTACTTAAACAGCATGTTCAATAGATCTGAACCGATTCCACCTTGGATCCCTCTTCAAATAACACATCCAACTTCGTCCTGATTTCAAAAAATCAGATCTGAATTCACTTCAATTTGTAGTGAAGACCAGATCCAACCTGACTCAACTCAGGTAATGCAAACCCGATCCATCAATTGCACAAACCCGATCCACAAATGGTTTATGGATTTGAAGGCTATTATTTTGGTTGTTTTGAGATCGTTTTTCAAGCTTTTTGCAATGAAATTTTCATCTTTGATCATTTCGACAAAACCTGTAAAGACTCTTAGAGCTCGAATATTGTGTAACAAGTATATCTTTGCTCTTGGGTAACTTCTCATCTGAACAAACTCTTTTATTGTTAATTTTAAAATTTTTATTAATGTTGTTTCAGACAAATAGATTATCATTGTTTAATTATAAAATTATTTCATTGCCTCAATTTGTGTGCTTGCATCAATATATTTAGGATTGCACTTTTAAGCATATAAATTCAAGCTTTTATGGGTTTTTATTACATAATTAGTTATATGCAAATAGATGTGAGCATATGGTATCAGTGTTTTTGCTCTTTTCTCTGCATTGTTTACTTTTATGCGGTGGTAAACTTTTAGAAACTAACATGACCAACATGAATAATCAAAATTTAAAGAGTATAACCAATGATATACTTCTTAAGTTGATTCAACAACAATCTCAAGCCCTTGAGGAAATCACCGTAAGTCTTACAACACTAGAAACATAAAAACATGAGAAAAGTAACATTGATGATGAAACAAAAGCCGAACCTTACATGTAACCTAACAATGTTACATATGTTGGTGATAACTCACTTGCTGATACCTAACATTGTTTAGTACCCATCCATCTCTTGAGCTATCACATGCACCTGGTTAAATATTTTACGGATAGATTCTGCACATATTCTATTAGGTAGGCTAAACAACTTAAATGCTTCATACTTAAAGAGATCCAACATATATAGGTTTATTTTGAAGAAAATAAAATTTTGTTAACTCCTAGTTGATCCAAAAGTGTAGTTGGATAACAAAAAGGTGGATTAGTTACACGTAACCACCAAACAAAGTTATTTCATTTTGTGATCCTGAGTTTTCTAAAGCTAAGCATTGATCATAGACCAATTGTATTTCCAAAATATCGTGCATATTATATGAGGACCTTACATTTCAAGACTTATAAAATTCTTGCAATTAACCATAATATTTACAAAACTATTGCAAAATCCAATAGAAATTTTCAAATATTTATATTTATGAATGATGAGATGACTAAAATTCACCCGAAAAAATTCATCCTTGACCATGTGAAGGGCTTTATACACATCGCATAAGTTCTTAACAAACTCTACCAAGAATGTATCCCAATGTAACTGAGCCAACTACTCCATAAGAACGTGATGATCAATATTCACTTGCAGTCATAATTATCAATATCATATAATAAGCTAGTCATATCGTATGATACGATACGACATAGATACGTTTTGATACAAATCATAGTCGCGTATTGTATCTAACAAAATATCTTATGATATGATATCCATATTGTAGGATACAATATCATATCGGATGATATATCATATAATCCAACATGATATCCAATTGGGTTTAATATGCGGGTTAACTGATATTGTTTTTTTATTTATCCAAACTATAGAATTTAGGACTTGAGATTGATTTCAATCAAAGTTGTCTATACGAAGCGAAAGAGCAGATGGAACTCAAATGATAAGTCAGAGAAGCTCGACAACGACCTATAATTTGCAAGTGAAACTTGAAGGCGAAGGTGTAGGCGCAAACCGAGAAGATTGACGATCTCAAAGGTGAATGCAGATGCGGAGCAGCTGGTTTTCAGTTAGTAAAGTGAAAAAAAATTTGGGATGTTATGTGTCATTTTTTCTTCTTTTCATTTAACTTCTTTTCAATTAAATTTTTAGTTTTAATTTCATTTCTTTTTTAGTTTATTTTTACTTCAGGTTTTTATTGTTGGTTTTTCTTATTTTTAAGTTTGTGTTTTTTAATTTCTTTTTCTTTTAAATTTCAGATCGAAATTAAATTTTCAATTTATATTTCGTTTCTTTTTCAAGTTTATTTTTATTTTCAGTTTTTCTCATTTTTCACTTTGTGTTTTCTAATATATTTTTTAAATTTCAGATCAAAATTTAAAGTTTCAATTTATATTTCATTTCTTTTTTCCAATTTATTTTTAATTTCGATTTTTAATCTTTGTTTTTCTTAAATTAAGTTTGTATTTTTTAAATTTCTTTTTAATATTTCAGATTAAAAATTAAATTTTGGTTTATATTTCATTTCATTTTTCAGTTTATTTTTTAGGTTTTTATTTTTTTAAATTTTAATTATCTAATAAGACTACTATTAATTTGTCAATTTGTTTAATTTGTCAACTCGAAGCTTTTGAAATAGAAAGACCGGTCAAGAAGAGCTATTAAAAAATAAATCCAGTAGAGATCATTGTCTTCAAATAAATAAAATAATAAATCCTTTTTGAAGTGCAAGTACTGCGGTAGAGAATTATGGGGACGGCGTGACAAGGTTGAACACTTATTTGACCGGAACACACAAGGATACCGCTCCATTTTCACATTATCCAGATGAAGTTTGGAAATTATTTTTCGAGATGTTGAAGAATGAAGACGATGATGAATGATTCAAGTAAGTTAAAATGAGCAGAAATGGGAGTGTGAACATGAGTAACGAAACCATTAATTCATTTATGACTAAAAGAGTAAAAGATAAAATGAAGCAAAAATCTATTATACAATTCATGACCTATTTTGAATCTTTGTCATAGGTGTCAATTCTGTCCTATGTGTCTCAATTTTGTCATACGTGTCTCCAAAAAATATGACTAGGACAACCAAACAGTTTAACAAACTGCTGCCACTTTCCACGTTTTTTGCAGACACAAACTGTTGTCTTCCTCATTCCCTAAAAACTGCTTTCTTCCCCCAAACTTTCATCATCAGCCCTCATAAAATTCCCCTATCACTTCTTTATTCCCCCAAACTATCATTTTCATCCCTCAAAATGAGAAATTGCCATTGTTTTTTGCTTCTGAACGTTGAAAAGGTTAGGGCTGCTCTCGCGTTCAATGTGATTTAGTTCGATTATCTTCTTATTCTCACTACAACTAAGCTTTCCCTCCTATTTGCAGGCTGGATCGGAGTCGCTAACGGTGCAGGTTAGGGTTTATTTGTCCTTTTACTCGCTGATGATTGCATTGTCGATCTCTTTGATGATTTTGTTCGATTATCTCTTTGATGATTTCATCAGCCTTCTGAATATTGCGATTGTTGTTTATTTCTTGGGACTAATAGACTGTTGTTGCGTCAGTGTAGTATATTTTGGCCAGTTACTCTTTTCGAGTCTTTGGTAGGGTCTTTACAGCTGAAGTCTAGAGTGACGATTTTAGGTTTTGTGATGTGCTGAATTTGCTCTGTTTGTGCGTATTTTACTGATTTTTTTATTTCTAATGCTTGAAAAAGAGCAAGTTGCTTGTTGTTCAAGTAGTGGCACCTAGCATGTTGGCAGGGATGATAAATTGGCATTTCTAAAGTAATTTTCTTATATTATCTTTGGCTTCTATGGTCCCTAGATCAACGACACATGCCAAAAACGTGCTCCACCCCCTTCTTTTGGGAGACTTATGTTGGAATTTATTCCAAAATCAAAATAATCAATCATCTCTTTAATAGTAAAGATGAGAACAAAACAATGCCGCGGTAGGTACATGGTTACTTCACTAAAGGAATTCTTGCCGACATCGTATTGTAAGTGCTAGGACAAATCTTTGACATGCGTGGCAAATTTGTCCTAGGTGGCAATGACAACTTCGGGGGGACTTAAATTTTGGGGGGAACTTAAATTTGGGGGGAAACTCGAAATTGGTGGGGGAGGTGTGGGTGGAACTCAGCCATTAAATAAACCGTGCCCTATGAGCACGGGTAATGACTAGTGATCAATGAAGTCGTGAAGGACCGAGACACGATGTGCAAGGACATTGCTAGATTTTGACATGTGAGACTTTCGTTTAATCTAATGAAAAGTTCTGTGTTTATAAAGATGATTGAGCCAGTTGTCGCATATAAAAAGGACTAAAACTCCCATCATATAATGAGCTAAGAGTCACATACCTGAAAAAGGAAGTGTAAAAGATAAAAACCAGTTGGTTTGGAAATGTATATGATGGAATGGTAGAGACCGAGGTGCACATCGATGTCTGATGGATGGTTCAATAAGAAATTAATGTTCATCGTAAATTTTCCTAAATCAATAGTCTAAATGGTACAATTTTCCTAAATCAATAGACACTACGGTTATATCGAAAAGTAGAAAAGAGTTGTTCAAGTTGATTGACTCCATTGTTGAAAAAATTGTTGAGAAAAATGTGATCCAAGTGACCACTGATAGTGCATCTTTTTATGTTTCTACCGGAGCAATATTGGAGGTGAAGAGAACGATTCTTTTTGAAAACCATGTAATGCACATTGTATCACCAATATGTTGAAGAATATTGGTAATTTACCGCTGAACAGGAATACAATTGTAAAGTCCAAGATCAATATCTACAACTATTGGTGTTATTGGATGCTCAACCTGATGAGAACATTCACGAATGGAAAGGATTTAGCAAGACCAATAATGATAAGGTTCGCTACCAACCATCTTATTTTGAAAGAGCATTTCCGAGCAAAAAGTTATATTTAGCATTATGCTTGCATCAAATGAGTAGCAACAAAGTCCTTATTTTAAGAAAGGCCATGCCATGGATGTAGTGTAGATCATTTTAATTGATAGTAATTTTTGGAAGCAAGTATTTTTTAAAATGTTTGCCCTCTGTTAAAAGTGCTTCGGCTTGTGGATAATGATATGAAGTCTACGCTATATGCATGTATACAAATGTAATATAGATAAGGCTATAGAAAGAGCCAAGGAGCAAATTGAGAAAAAATTTAAGCATAAGAAAACTAGATACCAAAGGGTATAGGACATCACTGATGAAAGATGGGAGCTGCAACTCCATATACCTTTCTTTTCATGTAACCGCTTACTTCCTCAATCTTTAGTAACAATGTAAGATTATATTTGAAATTCAAATTTATTTCAATCCATGGTAGACGGCTTGTAATTTATTAATTTTTATTTGCTTTTTGAATTTTTCATATGTTTCATCATGCATAAAATTACCATGTGGATACGGAAGTCAAGATGAAGCTATACCGACCTGTTGAGAGGATACCCGGGTCTCGAGGACTGTTGAAGACTGATGAATAATTAAAAAGATTCAAAAGAGCTCAAGGAATATTCGATATATCTATATTATAAAAGAGGGATGTTATCAAGAGAAATTGGATAAGAGATATTGGACATGAGGAATTGGATAAGAGATATCTATATTATAAAAGAGAGATGTTATAAAAAGAAATTGGATTAGAGATATTGGACAAGATAAATTGGATAAGAGATATCTATATTATAAAAGAGGGATGTTATCAAGAGAAATTGAATAAGAGATATTGGACAATAGAAATTGGATAAGAGTGATGTTATCAAGAGAAATTGGATAAGAGATATCTATATTACAAACGAGAGATGTTATCAAGAGAAATTGGATAAGAGATATTGGACAAGAGAAATTGGATAAGAGATATCTATTATATAAAAGACGGATGTTATCAAGAGAAATTGATAAGAGAATTTGGACATGAGAAATTGGATAAGAGAATTTGGATATCTATTATATAAAACATGGAAATTGAATAAGAGAAAATATAAGAGGTGAGATTTTGAGGGATAAAAGAGGAGGTGGGGAATTTTGCACATACAACCCCGGTTTTTGTATTTTTGCCTATGGACCCTCCCCCCACACACACCCACACTTTTTATTCTCACCCCTTCCGACCATTTTATTTCCAGTTCTATGAAGATTTTGAATCTTATCCTACTAGGACAAAGCGTTGTCCAACGTGACAAGTTTGTCCTAGGTGGTAATGACAATTTTGGGGGACTTAAATTTTGGGGGAAAACTTAAATTTGGGGGGGGGACTTGAAATTTTGTGGGAAAAATTGAAATTTGGGGGAACTTGAAATTTGTGGGGGAGAAAAACTCAGCCATTAAATAAATCGTGCCCTATGGGCACGGGTAATGACTAGTATATATATATATATGAATGTGACAACAAGATAGTAGCAACCTTGGAAATATATATGTCTAATTTACTATTACGAATTTATCATTGTTTACCAAAATAAGATGAGTATCTATAAGAGTAGTGTTTTATTATGTAGCATTTTGTGTCTTATGTTTAGATCCGATATTATAATTTGTGACATAATTAGCTTCTCTTTTATAATATTTATGTGATTATGTCTATGTTTAATTGTTTACTGATGGATGTTTATTATATATATTTTTCATATAGTTTTCTCCCACTTTTCATATCACTCCACCACATATTCCGTATCGTTTCTTCCATCTTTTGGTTTCTTTTTACTCGAGAGTTTCCTTGGTGAATTTCAGGTTAAAATGAAGTAATTTAGGACCCAATAGTAAGGATGAATGCTTGGGAAGCGATCGAATGAGCGAAGGATTCCAAATCAACAAAGAAGTGGAGTTGAAGAAGCAGCTATAGACGGTTGTGTGCATTGCACCACACGACCGTGTCGTTTGAAGCCAAGGAAGATGTTGAAGATTGCAGAGCTACATGGTCGTGTGCTATGTCACACACGACCATGTGCTATGTCACACACGACCGTGTACGATGACACAAAAGAGGGCTCCACACAATGGCCCACACGACCGTATGGGCCGATTTCCTGAAGAGCTGAAAGACGAACACGATCGTGTACATAGATACACGACCGTGTACATAGATACACGACCGTGTCGCAGCAATGCCAAAAATAATACAGAAGCTGTCTTTGAGCGCTGCAGGCACACGGTCGTGTAGGATCTCTACACGACCGTGTCGGGCTAGGTTTTCTGAAGGGTTTTAGTGCGCCGACTTGGGTTATTTTTGTGGGTTTTTGGTTTGTTTTGGTTGAGTACAAATATGATTTTGGTTTATTCTTTGGGGGGCTCTCTCGGACTTTTTGTAGATCTTTTCCCAGCTTTTCTCCATAGTTCTAGATTTTATTCCTATTGTATCCGACTTTATTTTGGTGCAAAGGTTTGAGCTTTTGTAATTATTTTGGACCAAGTTTGGATTGTTATTGATTGATCTTCATTGTAGATCTCATAGATAAGTTTTCTCATTTCTCTCGTGTTTTTTATACATCCATCTATTATTTCTATCGAGTTACTTGTTATGGATCATGAGTAGTCTCGTATCTAGGGCTTGGGGTTGAACCCTACTGTGAATTGGTATGAATTGATTTATTAATGCTTGGTTATTGAATATTGTTAACTAGGGTTTTGTTTAGGATGATTATTATCAACATAAATTGATCTCCTTCCTAGTGATTTATTACATTAGTCGCTAACGATAGTTAGGACTAATTTAGGGGTTTCAATCTCAATGTTAATTAATATTATTATGTCGCCAACGATAGTTGGGTGTAAATTAGAGTTCTCCTAGCAATGACCTAACTTCTATCCACTATAGTGACATTAAAGAAGGTTGTGGATATTTTTTGATATTAATGCATCTATCGTATATCAATGACCAACGATAATTGGCTTTGGTATAAGATAGATAGTTCTATCATAGCATCACGATAGTGTGAGATAGGTGATAACATTTAGTACAATAACATCACCCTAAGACATAGTCCAATAACCAGACAAGCTAAATAATCCTAACTTGAATCACAATAGCAGAGATACTAAGCCCTAGAGCTTTCTCATCTTGATATTGCCTTAGATATTCTCTCACTCTCGAGACTTATTGCGTAGCTAACTAAAACCCTGAAATGAATCAGTAATCAAAGTCTGCCTCCCTGTAGATCGATCTGTAAGTACACAACTATACCGTGCGCTTGTGGTATCATAATTAAAACTCGTACATCATTTACTATATTGAAAATATTGTTTTATGCACTTTCATATATCTTATTGTCCATATATTTTTATATACTTAAATTTCTTTATTGTTTTTTTGATATATTTAGTTCTTTGATTGATTTGCTAAAAAATTGATTTGTAAAATACATTAAGCAACGATATAATATACGATACGCAATACGATATGAGACCAAAACGATATACAATATGATATAAGACATAACAACTATGCTTGCAACTTTGACTTCTCGCCCATCAACCGTGCCGCTATGCCATTATAGAGATGACAGATTTGTTCTTCCTGATAGTTTTCCTTTTGGTGCCATTCACAGAAGACGAATCTTCACATCTAAGAAGAGTTGATGTGAATCTCACTTGGATTCATACTAGTATTTTAGAGTTTTAGTCAATTTTAATTGTGGTCTTTGAGGCTTTTTACAGTTTTTTATTTGAGTCTCTTTCTATTTTCTTCTTTAGGGTTTTTACATTTCCTTTTGAAAGAATACTCTTTTATTTTGTTTTGTTTTATTTAGAAGTCTGTATCCGGTTAGGAATCCAAGTATAAGTTTAGATATGAATTTCCTTCTCCTCCTATAAATATTGGTATGTAATCAAACTTTAAGGTTATGGTTGACCGAATAAAATTTAAGTTTTACAAACTTTGTTTGCAATATTTGAAATCTTCCGCATAAGAGGTGCATAAGAGGTGCATGATTATGTGCGAAATCATTTGGGGGAAAGGTCCAAAAGAATCTTCAATGTGCAAGTCGTTAAAGTCGATGATTGTTTAATTTCTATAGCAAGAGACACAAATCCTCGTTTACTATTTAATTGTAGAAATTCCCATATAGTTTTTTTCGTAATTCTTCCATCACATCGTTACTCCCTTTCGTTCCAGATCAGTAAGCTTACACAATACAATTATTGTCTGAAAGACTGCATATGTACCAAATGTTAACTAGAAGATGAACACAATAAAGTTTTAAGTTTCCTTCTATGTCAACCCGCTAGCATACGATTTTTATTTTATTTATAAAAATCAACGGAGTCAAATACCATCATGTTGATATTAATGTGATGCATATCGAGTAACCTGTTCCACATAATAGCATAAACATGAGGGTCCTATGATCCCATCAGTAAAGTGATGCAATTTAAATAATAATAATAATAAGTGTCCAATGAAAGCATAAACAGTGCCAAACAAAAATCATTGTTTCTTTCCTAAGGAAATGGCACAGCAATCTACACCTTCACATATTTAACCAGCAAACATTAGTTCTCATTCAGGCACTCCTCCCCAAAATATAACCCTTGCCTTCTCAACAAACTGAAGAAAGTCAAGGCTCGTGTAACATGTGGCATCTATATTTTGACAGTACATAAGGCATAAAATCAGCAAAATAATAAGCATGTGCATATCTAAAAATTTACATGCCAAATGGATATTTTAAAATACAACCACTTGAAGTTTGACATTAACTTGAACATAGGGACATGGCTATCAAACCTTACATTCTCCAATTCATCGAAATACTTGAGCTTACTTCGAAGTGCCTCCGAAAAATCGATCAATCTCTGCTTTTCAAGTAACTGCAACATGAGGGGCAACAAAATTATCAGTGCAAACAATCATTTCAAGGTGCGATCATTATTACTCAAATATATATGCATAAAACTTGAGAGATGAAACATAAACAATATAACTGATAAAATTTGAATAAACAAATTATCAGCATGTTTTTGTTTTAAAAAAGACATATTTTGTAGGATGGTCCAGGCATCTATCAGATTATTTCACCAAAATGGTTGGATAAATAAGACTGCACAAATAATGCAGGTAACATCATGCAGTGATGTTGCTTTTTGCATTCGAGAGTTTTGAGGAATTTGGGTTCTATAACTCCATGTTTACTTGAGTAGATCAAGTAAACATAATGGCAACTTTCGTATAATTCTCTAGGTTGTTTGCATTTTAGTGTGCATTTAGAAACTTTGAGATCAAATGAGTGCTATCGTGTGACTCAAATAATCAACCCAACCACCCCGCTTTCGAACCAAGCCTAAAACCACTCTTAGTTGGAGTTGAGATGTGTGTATGAATTGGAATCAGATTCCAAGTACTATTCCGATGACCCATGCACCTTGCATGCTTTAGTTAAAAAAACACGGAGAGACAAAAACAAAAGAAAGGGTAAAAATGAGAATACAGTGAGATCATACATAACTACATATATTCCAATTTTAGCCCATAAGAAAATCCCCCCCCCCCCAAAAAAAAACCGGGAGAATGTTATGGTTTTCTTTGACATCAATCTATTATTTGCATTAGGTGTTGGTGATTACGGTCCTTTCACAGTTGGTCAAATCTTTGCATTGCACAATATGATTAGTAGTGGATATTCATTGATCATGGCTCTCAGCCATTGCTGCCGATAAGGTTTCTTCTAGTCATTTTATTTTCTCAGAATGTATATTTCTTACTGCCATAACAAAATGGTATCAATGCTCTGGCTTCGTCAATTGTGGAGTCAAGATGTCTGACCATCAAGTTTGAAATTGAGAAGTTTGATGCCACCGCTAAATTTTAGTTGCTCGCAGATGAAAATGAAGGTCAAACTGCACATTGAGTTTATAGGGATTGAAGAAGACAATATAAACGAAGGATAACATGAACCAAATCATATAAAAGATCAATTGGGTGATAACTTAGATGATAATACGATTAAATTGTGTTTCGGTGATGAAATTTTAAATAAATTATTTAAGACGATGGCCCCATTGTTGTGAAACAAGTTCAACGGCACTATCTAAAGAAATCAATGGCAAATTGTTTGGTTTTGAAGTAGCATCTTTCTTCTCCACAGTTAATAAGGTATACCAATTAAATATCAAACTGTTGAATGTGACTTTGTAAGTCCATCAGAGAGTTGGAGAAGATCAGTATTGGTCCAGCAAGATCCGCAACATCAAAAAAGCCACATAATCACTTCATGTAAGGCTGAAATGCCGTTACTGAGAGTGACACAGACATGATCTAAAAATGAGACTAGTGCCATTTAAATTTTTTATTTTGTAGCTCCAAAATTAAACCATGTATGTGCAAAACAGATTTCAAAGTTACATACAGAATAAACCAATGGTGTCAGTATGCCCAGATTCAATCCAAATTCGTATGAGTATGGGTCTTACCTCCACTAGAATTCTAAATTCTAAATTAGAAAGACGTGTTAGGAATTTGAAAAGAACCCTTTTTATTAATTCCACTAAGCTGTGGAGCCCTAACTTGGTAACGAAAGGATAGAATTATTTCTCCTCTATAAATAAAGAGGAGATATTCATAATAAATCATTGACCAACCAGTAGACAATGTAATCTATCGAGAAACATTCCACTCCAGAAAAATCCTAAGAAGAAATTACAAACTAATAAAAATCCAAAATCCTAAAAGACTAAAAGGTAGTCTCATATTATTTATAAAAAATGAGAGCAATATTCCATGAAGAAGAATAAATATTCCACTCCATATAATCATCTAAAGTAAAGTAAAACCATCTTGGGGAAAACACATGTAACCCTGCATCTTTCCACTAATTTTAAAATCTTCAACATATCCTGACATGTCGGCAGACATGTTGTTTTTGGGCATTCAACATGGAAGGAGTTTAGTCATTTTTCTGGATGTCAGGTTTTGCTTGATAAATCCCATGCACTGTAATTTACATGGGAATTATAATAATGTTGTGATAGTCAATTTATTTATATGTTTATTTTTAACGTTTGTTTGTTATAAGTTAAATGTACTTTATTCTTTGTTTGGTTGTGTGACCTTTTAAAATTTCCACATTTAGGTTTAACATTTTTATTATTAGGATATTGCATTTACGTTAAATTTGTCAACAATCATATACATGAAATAAATAGCTTTCATCCCTTATTGTGCACAATATTAATTTAATGTCTTGATGTATCACCCACCATTCGATATCCCCCACGAAATCCTCCTGGGCATCATGGATCTGACATTCATCGTTTAGTATCTTTCATCGTTTAGTATCTTGCATCTTTAGCATATGTATCGAGAAGATCGGAATGAGAGATCTCTCGCATTTCTCCTCTCCAATAGATTCACAGATCAAATGTCACGATGGATAATTAGCATCAAGAATTCTTTTGATTTTCGATCCAACTACCTTGATGGATAATTAGCATCAAGAATTCTTTACGATCCAACTACCTCATTCTTATATGAGTTGTGGAGATACCATAATTTAAGGGATCAAGTAGTCCATTAATGTTAAAGTGGGGGCATGCTTGGTTAATAAAGAAAAAATGATTAGCAATTGACAGGCAAATCGTGTATTAGTCAATCTAATTTCTCTTTGTTTGTGAAGAAGTCAATGATAAGGGCTCTGGCAAATGGCAAACACCCCTGGCAAAAAATGCAACCATTGCAAAAGGAAGGGGCATATCAAAATATATTCTTGAATTAAAGAATATGCAAACTTGGATCCATGATCAAGTATAAGATACGGTTATCGCTTTTGTACTTCAAGTTGAGATAGAATATGTATTATAATTAATCGACATGTATGTCATTTTCAAGATGAGTAAATATTGAACTCTGTATGCTGACATAATGTAATTTCCCAGATACAGTTGTTCCCTACATATACTTCAACTAAGAGTAAATTTATTTTGATTTGCAAGTGCAATTCTGCATTCTACAATGCAATTTGTCAAGTGACAATCAAGTTATGTTTGCATGATGGTAACATCACTACTTTTCATTTGTCATGTCCTAGAATCAAGGTTTTACTCATCTATTTAGAAACCAAACATTCAGAATGATTCACATTTGACAACACGAAATTTGATCTAGTGGAAATTTCCAAAAATCCATAGATCAAGCTCAAGGCCTATATGAGTAGCAATCTAAATGTTGTAAATCTTAGCAATGCCATACTCTTCTTTATCTAGCAAGAACAATGCACATTGATGTATGACATTCGGTATAGAGTCACGCTCACATGTTAAATTGTTATCTAACTGAACATTGAATGCATCTATGTTAAGAGGTAGTTATGCAATAGCAAGTCCAAAGCCACCTTCCAGTTTGGATTCAAATTCACATTCATATTCCAGCTCAGATTCAAAGGATTTAGGTACTCAGATTCAAGTAGGTTTAAACTAGTTCGGCGTTCATCGTAGTTGAGATATTTCAAGACCTAGCCGAGAAGAGAAGGTGGAATTAGCTGCATTTGTCATGAGGCGTTTTATGAAGTACTTTATTCTATGTTTGAAAAAGGCTAAAGATTTTTATGGTATGAGTCAAATGATCAATCAAAGATCTGGCTGTGGATCCAACCAAGTGCCACTCTTGGTTGGAGTTGGGATGAATACATGAATTGAAAATTGAGACTAATTCCTTTGCGAGCACTCGAGCATGTTACATGCATGGGTCGGAATCAAACAGAGTGGAAAAATTCTCATTCAATTCAGTGCTTTCAGCTTATTATACATTATAAATAATGGTCAAAATTATTATTCAATCTCTATCTAACTATGCTCCCTTTATTTTGGTAAGAGCTTTAAGGTTTTCTTTGAAAAGATTTGTGCTGATCTGGTAGGAATTGTGATTTTTTCTTAGATTTAACTCTCTGTGCTCATAATTTTGATTAGTGGATTCTACGCATTGCCCTAGATGTAGGCCACCAGTGTCGAACCACAAAATTCTAAGCTTTTTACTCGTTTTTTATATTCTCAATATGTATGCTCTCTCGTCAATTTGAAATAACAAAGGCTTTAAGAATTTATCGTTTTGCCGGGGAGAATGAAATTGAAACTTATGATGTTCTGAGTAACAAACTGTTGAACTTTAGATGAACTTAGATCCAAATCTAAACGCAATATCATATAAGGATCAAGATGCCTTAAATGGAATCCAAGTCTTTTTTAGGCCATCTGACAATCAATGCAAACACACGCATGCAACCTGGGTGGATGTCTGGTTCAAGTGGATTACTTTTGAAACTCAGCTAAGAAATCCAAAAAGATTGGATATTGATTATATAAGTTTAGTCTAAGGCTTCAAGTAAAATACTTTTAAGGGGAAACAATTCCTTCCTTTGTAAGTGATTAGAATCCCATAGAAGAGCATGGGTTGGTTGAATTTTTTTAATGCAATAGAGACTAAAAACGAGTAATACTTCTTCCCTCCTAATATATCTGCAGCCAATCCACCTAACTCTTGTATCTATGTATCGAGGGGCTATTCTATCGTGAAGTGTGAGTGCAACATTACTCTTGCAGTACACACTACCAAGACTGGAAGGTTTCAGGCACATTGAAGGCAAGTAAAGGACACCAAGTTATACAGTGTTTAATCTTTGTCCATCGACATGAACTTAAAGGATATGCCTAATTTTCTTAGTCCTTCTCCCTTTCATTAGACTAGCATGTTTTCAACTTTTCACGATTAATATAAATGGTTAAGTATCTATCGATATGTTAGGTCACGTGATAAATGCATGTTTATGATTAACAGTGAATCAAAAGACCTAACCTTACATTATATGTGGGGATTTCTCAATCACAAAAGGATATTACATAATGATTAAGAAAATTAAGTTCATGATGATGATGATGATGATGATGATGATGATGATATATAGAAGTACTCAAATGAAACAAGAAGAAAGGAAGACATACCAACCGATCGCACGCATCATGCAAGGTTTTCGTCTTTGTATTAACATTCTGGTGTAGAATTTGAAGTTCATCAAACAAACTGAGGGTGTCATCAACCTGCATAAATTAAAAGAAAAGTAGTACTTCAAATTGTGTACTATACATAATATTATTTACAGAACAAAGATATAATTGGTCAAAAAATGCATACCTGAGTAAGAATTCCATCACATATCTGAATGCGTTCCACCAATGTATTGACATAGAGATTATACTTCTCCTCCGTCTGTTACAAAAAAAAAATCACCGAACCTGTCATGAAAGTCATATCAAAATTTTCCGGGGAAAAATTGTCAAATCTAAGAGTCGAACCTCTGACTTCATTGCCGATTCCAGATCAGTGAACCAGGTGTAGAACTAGAAGAACATGGGAAAAGCAACATTTAATTCCCGTATAACAATTTGGGATCAAAAATGAAGTCTTTTCAATAAAAATACTAATAAAAATCACGGAAGAACAACAATTTTTATTCACAATTATCTAATTTCGTACATTACTTTCCAAATCACAAAAATGAATTGAACATACACCTGGTGAGTGTTGACCAAAACTGCATCAACAGCAACAGACTCATCAACGGAACCACTTGTAGGAGCTGATGCACTATTGTTATTATCCTTCCCCGATAACTGATCTTGAGACTGAAGGGGGGTCTACAAAAATCAGATCAAAAGCAAAAAAAAGGAACAACAGCAAAAGCATCCCATTGGAAATGTTCATGATAATCACCAGATTTGTAGGGAAAGGGCGCTCGGAGACGGCATTGGAGAGCGCTGCGATGGCGGCGAGTTGCTGGTCCGTCAGCGGAGCGTTCTGTGAATAATTGGGGTGAAGAATTGAGATCTGATATCCGAGAATTATGGTTTTGCGAGGATTATCGAGTACCTGCTCCCATGTGGAGGCGAAGTTGTAGCCTCTGGAAACAGCGCCGGATTTGGGTAGGCTGGCCGTCGACATGGACGGGTCCGATAGCGAGATCAAGATAGAGAAGGGAGAAGCGAGGAAGAAAGAGGTTACAATCGACCTACAGATTCATACGATGGAATGGTTTTGCGAGGCACCGTTTTACTACCGCGCACATACCTATTATTTCCAAGTTTGCCAACTACATTGTGCGAAATTGGGATGGGAAGTGCTGGTCGCACATACCGACTTGTTCTAAACACACGTCCGTTTTTTACTTTTTTCTCCGTGCACGGTGGATAAAGTAATATTATTTACGTTTTTGTTCGGTGTCCATCCGGAAGTACTGAAAATACATCTTAATGGATCAAATCGGCCGGCAGCGACGGCTCTTTGGAGTGACAGACGCCGAAGATCCCTTGCATACCTCTCTCAATTTCCATTTGGACTCCAATTTCATAAAATAGAAACAAGAATCATAAACTAGTGTTTTTTATCCAAAGAATGCGATTGAAGCGAATAGAGACGCATTTGATCTGATTCCAATTTACAATGCTTTCGACCGATCCGAGGTGATGTCACATTTCTGGATCGTTCTCGGCCAGTTCAACCCACGACTAGTCCTAATAGAGAGGAATGAGAGAAGAAGCTGGAAGAGGTCAATATTCGGAAGGAGGACATGAACAAGCTCGTGATGAACTTCCTCGTGACCGAGGGCTACGTCAAGGCCGCAAAAAAATTTCAGTCGAACTAGCGGAGAGCCAGGCGCCGAATATCCGGTCGAACTGGCGGCCACGGGAGGAGGTGGACCACTCGAGGACGGCAAGGGAGGCAGACCACGTGATGGGCTTCGTTACTTGGAAGAACGTTGTGGGATGAGATGATGGACATGGGGTTGTGGGTCAAAATTACTCTCGCGCGCAACCGGCAAAACAAGCTGCGGAAAACAAGCTGTGGGCAAGAGGGCCGGCGGGGTTTTGCTGTTGTGTTTGGGGAAGTCGTTGGCAGAGGGTAGCGGTCTCCGTCGAGGTTGGTGGCGAGAGGGGGTCGACAAGGCGTCGGGGGGGCAGCAGTTGCCGACGGCGAGAGTCTCGCCGGATGGAGACGTGTGGAGAGGTTGGCAACGACATTCGACGGGGCTGATGTCGTCGGTGGGGAGGAGCAGAGGAGAAGAGTCGGTGGTAAGTCCTTGGGGCAGAGAAGAAGGTGGTCACAGGGTGTAACGACTGGTTTTCATGTATCTGGATTTATTATATTACAATATATGTTTTGGTGGATTTTCTCTTTTTGTGTGGTTATCGTCTCCATAACTTTCATTTTCGATCGTTTCGTCGTGTTTTCTCGTTTCTTCCTTAGGATCGTCGATTTCGGAGTACGTCATTCGTGACGGGCTTCATAACGGTCGTATCTTACTAATAGATCAAGCCTAGGTGTCTTAGGAAACGATCCCGGGGCACCGCGCTCCGTATCGGAACTTTTGGTGCTTATTAGCCGGTGTAAGAAGGGGCACCGACCGACTAGATGACGATCCAGTCGGTCGGCAATCCTTCTTGGACCGACTAGTTGGCTTTCTAAATTTCTTTGAGGTTACTGTTTATCGTTAGTCGGTCTAAGAACGTTGGTTGACCGACTAGGTTGTAAACTAGTCGGTCAGCAATGCTTCTTTAACCGACTAACTCATCAACTTATTTTTGGTATCAATACTGTTCACTCTTAGTCGGTCTAAGAACGTTCATCGACCGACTAGATGTCAAACTAGTCGGTCAGTAGTTGTTCATTGACCGACTAAATCTAAATCCTATTTTTGTTCAGGAGTTACTGTTTACACTTAGTCGGTCTGCGTTGGTCGACCGAGGGACTAGTTGCCAAACTAGTCGGTCAGTGGTTGCTCTTTGACCGACTAATCTGTGTTAAAACCCAAATTTCTGGGCAGCCGCCAGCCCATCCTATTTAAACTCCTCCCAAACGTTTTCTTCTTCCTCCACTCGACCCAAAACCCTAAAATCTCCCCCATTGAGCCCCCATCTTCCCCAAATCCTTATTCCTCCATTCCAAGCCCTAAATCCATCATCTAAACCCTCCCTCAACTCATTCAACCTCCCATCTTCCCCAAAATCTCATCAAACCCCCAAAACCCCCCAAGAACCCTAATCCTCCAAACTTCTCCATTCGTTTCCAGATCTGGTTCTTAGGTTCTCTGGAGTGTTACTTCCGCTTCTTCCCGGTAAGAAATCGATCTCTTGATGTTTTCCTAACCTATTTGTATTTTTATGAAACCCTAATAAAATACTTGTTGTTTTGATGATTGTTCCCCATAACAGCGATTTCCCCGTAGATTAGCATCCGCGAGACGAACCTTCGTGATCGTCATTCCCGGTGCTAGGCAAGTGAAACTTGCCACTTAGGGTTTAGGCCATGTTTTAGGCCATTTGCTTGTTGTAGGCGTAAAAGAGGCTAGGCGACGAAATGATACTCGCCTAGGCGCAAATTGAGGAACTAGCTTGACAACGAAGCTAGTTCCGACATATATCATGTTGCACAATTACCATGTCATGTTTAATTTCTATTAACGGTACGCAATTTAATTGTCATGTCATTGCATTCTTAAAGTGTTTCTGTGAATGCGTAGCTTCGCTACAATGCTTGTGTTCCTGGCTCGTGTTCCAGAAGCGGGCCATGTGTTGGTTGATAGCCAATGCCCGAATTGCTTGTTCCCGGTTAGGTGCACCCCTACGCCAATTGTTTATGAATCGTGAAATAGAATACGAGCTCCTGTGCGGGGCAACCCCGGCTCATTTACTGAGCTCGTGTGCAGGGACTCTGGCTCGATTACATGTGGGTATTGGGGGTAAGAGTTAAGCGGCCAATCAACTGGGAGTCTGCCCGATCAGCAACTGCAGTGGTAAGGCGTAAACTCTGGGTTTTGGGGTAGTGTTAAGCGGCCAATCAGCGTGAATGTTGTACCATTCCGCTGTAAGGCGTAAACATCTACAAACAACAGTGAAACGTGAACAGTGAATTGATTGAGATCGTTAGTAGCTTGGCTACTCTTGACTTGTCCCGATAATTGTTCTCTTGCACTTATTGTTCACCATGTCTTGCTTGGGCACTCATGTTATAACTGCCATGTCATGCATACTAAAACTGCTAGGTTGTTAGTTGCCTTACTTTCAGTTTCATTGCCCAAGTCTTTTAGACTTGCTGACATGTGCCCTTTACTCTTTTGGGTGACACATGTTAGATCCTGAGCCTGAGTACCTTGTTGAGGACGAGGTATTTGCTGACGCCGAGCCCGAGCTTGTGTTTGACGGGGAGTACGTGGACACTGGGGACCAGTCCTAGTGTCTTCGTTGTGTTTTTCCTTTTGTTAGACTGCTGTTGTTGTCGGTGCGTAGCACCTATACTTTGTGTTGTTGTTTCTTTTGTTGGCCTTGTTCTGGGCCTTGGACTCTTCCTTTTTAGCCTGGTGGCTTTTCTGGATGTTGGACTTATTTTCTTGTTGGACAATTTATGAGATATGAGAATTTTATTGCTGTCTCTCTTTTTATTATTATTGTTGCTCCGTTTGAGGTTACAGGGACCTGCTTATGTTTTATTGACGCTTATCGGGTTTGGGGCTTCACAGCTCCACTCTCGTGCGGACCTTCTCACGTCTCACCTCCATTTTAGGGAAGCGGGTCGTGACAGGTTTTGTTGGTGGCCCATGCAGGGCCTTCTGTAACTGCGATTTTTGGAATGACGATAATAATATTAGAATGTCCAATAAACTAAGTTCGACGTCCGAGTCATAAGCTATGAGTCTAATCTGATTCGTTTTCTGTGTCACTAGATGGCAGGAAGACGATTCACCCGTGGTGGGGGTAGTGGTGCGCTCCCTCATGATGAGGAGCCTGAGCGGGAACCCACCAACGGTGAGATGATGCAGATGATGCTGCAGATGATGCAAGTGCAGCAGGGCGTGCTCCTGCAAGTTCAGAATGCTCCACTTGCTCAAGCTGCCCGGGCTCTTTCGGATGCCCCTCGCTCTGAGCCGGGAGCGAAGCAATTTCGGGAGCTGGGTCCCGCATATTTTGATGGTTCTGAGGGTCCTCTGGCTGCCGATGAGTGGATTCGGAACATCGAGGACAATCTGAAGATGGCCAAGATCACCCCGGCTGGATGGGTTGATTTGGCGAGGAGGCAACTCAAGGATAATGCTCGGAACTGGTGGGATGCGGAAGAGAAGATGCTAGTGGAGCCGATAGCTTGGGTTACCTTTAAGTCCAGGTTTGATGAGGAGTTCTTTCCGAAGGCTGCGAAGAAGGAGATGCTGCAGCGCTTCATTGATCTGAAGCAAGGGAGCTTGACGGTGGACCAGTACCACCAGGAGTTCACCAGGCTGAGTCGGTTCGCACCGAAGATGGTGCAGGATGCCGATGAGAGGGCTCAGAGGTTCCTGCAGGGACTTGCCTTGGAGCTCCAGAGTTTTGTGTCTTCTTCTGATCTGGACTCTTATCAGAAGGTTTTGGTCGCTGCCAGGAGGCAGGAGCTGAACCTGAGTCAGAGGAGAGGGCATGTTTCTGGTGCTGGGAAGAGGCCTATAGAGCAGGCCAGAGCGGTGGTTAGGCCTGGTTTCAAGCCTAATCAGCCAGCTCAGTTTAAGAGGCCAGGAGGGCCTATTCTGAAGACTTGCCATTTCTGCGGCAAGCCTGGCCACATCAAGGATCAGTGTCGGAAGTTTCTGGGCCAGTGTTTGGTTTGTGGTGATGCTTCCCATGTCGCGAAGGATTGGCGGCATGCGAATCAGCTGCGGAGGGCACCTGTTGCAGCACAGCCATTGCAGCAGCGAGCGTCTGTTCCTGCTGGTCGTGGAGCAGCTCATGTTCCACAGGGGCAAGCTTTCCGGCAGGTTGTTCCGCCGAGGAGGCAGGCTTTTCTGATGACTGCTGTGGAGAGCGAGGCTGTGGATGAGGTTATCGCAGGTAATCCTCAATCTAGCTATTACTTTCCTAGCTGGTTTTGATTGTTAGATTGTGTTGTTTGCTTGAACATGGTTGTTTGCTAGGATAGGGTTTGATTGTTAATTGCTTGTTAGGTGTGGTTTTGGTGTGCACATTTCCTGCACGAGTCCTCTTTGACTCTGGTGCATCGATGTGTATTATTTCTCGGAGCTTCGTGGAGAGACATTCCTTGTCGACGTCCCCTCTTCCCAAGAGTTGGAATATCGTTACAGGGAATGGCGTGGTCTCGGTGCATCGTGTTTGCAATTCTTGCTCGTTGGTGGTCTGTGGACATGAGCTTTTCGCTGATTTCATTGTCCACGACATCATCAACTATGATGCAGTTCTTGGGATGGACTGGCTTACGAGCTTCTATGCTACGATCGACTGTCGGAGGAAGAAGGTGGTGTTCGAGATTCCCGAACATCCAGTATTCGAGTTCAGTCGTGGTAGCAGTTCGCTTGGTCCTGTCAGATTTCGGGCCAGACCGGTGGAGGTTGTGGCTATGCAGATGGAGTTGGAGTGGCCAGCTGTGGTGCGAGATTTTGGCGACGTCTTCCCCGAGGAGATGTCTGGTTTGCCACCTGAACGAGCTTTAGAATTTTCTATTGATCTTGTTCCAGGTGCGCAGCCGATTTCGAAGGCGCCGTATCGTGTGGCACCTGCAGAATTGGAAGAGTTGCGGAAGCAGTTGGATGAGCTTTTGCTGAAGGGTTATATCAATCCTAGTGTGTCTCCGTGGGGAGCGCCGGTGTTGCTGGTGAAGAAGAAGGATGGTTCGCGTCGCATGTGCGTGGACTATCGGGAGTTGAATGCGGTGACCATCAAGAATAAATATCCGTTGCCTCGCATCGATGATATTTTTGATCAGCTTGGAGGTTCGAGGGTGTTTTCTAAATTGGATTTGAGGAGTGGTTACCATCAGTTGAAGGTGAAGAATGATGATGTTCCGAAGACAGCGTTCAGGACGAAGTATGGACACTATGAGTTCGTGGTTATGCCTTTCGGCGTAACTAACGCGCCCGCAGTTTTCATGAATCTGATGAACCTGATTTTCTACGACTTTTTGGATAAGTTTGTCGTTATCTTTATTGACGACATTCTGATCTATTCGAAGTCGGAGGAAGAACATGCATCGCACTTGAGGACGGTGTTGGAGATTTTGAGGAAGCATCGTTTGTATGCTAAGTTTTCGAAGTGCGAGTTTTGGCTGGACAGAGTTGCTTTTCTCGGGCATGTGGTGACTGGAGAAGGTATTTCAGTGGATCCCGAGAAGATTAGGGCAATCAGAGAGTGGCCTGTTCCGTCGTCTGCGTCTGAGATTCGGAGTTTCCTTGGGCTTGCTGGTTACTATCGGCGATTCATTAAGGACTTTTCCCGTATTGCTGAGCCGATGACCAGATTGACGCGGAAGGATGTTGCTTTTGTTTGGTCGGGTGATTGTGAGAGTGCTTTTGGTATTTTGAAGGAGAGGTTGACGACTGCCCCTATTCTTGTTGTGCCTGATCGCAGCAGTGGATTTGAGATCTTTTGCGATGCTTCTGGCAAGGGTCTCAGTTGTGTGTTGCATCAGCACAGACATGTTGTGGTGTATGCGTCTCGTCAGCTTAAGGTTCATGAGAAGAATTACCCGACGCATGATTTGGAGTTGGCTGCCGTTGTGTTTGCTCTTAAGATTTGGAGGCACTTCCTGCTGAGTGAGAAAGTGAAGATTTTCACCGATCACAAAAGCTTGAAGTATATTTTCACTCAGAAGGAGCTCAACATGCGTCAGCGTCGATGGTTGGAGCTTATGGCGGATTATGAGATCGATTTGCAGTTTCACCCTGGCAAGGTGAACGTGGTTCTTGATGCGCTGAGTAGGCTTCCAGCGGTGATGATTTTGACCTCGCAGTGGAGATTGCAGCAGGATTTTTGCGAGTCTGGAGTGGAGGTTGTCCTTCCTGGGGAGGCTTCATCGTTGATGTATGTCACGACCCGCTTCCCTAAAATGGAGGCGAGACGAGAAAAGGTCCGCACGAGAGTGGAGCCGTGAAGCCCCAAACCCGATTAGCGTAAATAAAATACAATAGCATGTCCCTGTAACCACAACGGAACAACAATAATAATACAAGGAGAGACTTGAATTAAAAACTCACATCTCATACATGTCCAACATCAAAATAAGTCCAACAACCAGAAAAGCCACCAGGCTAAAAGAAAAGAGTCCAAGGCCCAGAACAAGGCCAACAAAAGCAAGGACAACAACAAAGTATGGGTGCTACGCACCGATAACAAAACAACTGTCTAAGCAAAAGTAAAAACACAACGGAGACACTAGGACTGGTCCCCAGTGTCCACGTACACTCCGCCAAACGCGGGCGCAAGCTCGGCGTCCGCAAACACCTCACCCTCAGCAAGCAACTCAGGCTCAGGGTCTAACATGCGTCACCCAAAAGAGAAAGGGGCACATGTCAGCAAGTCTAAAAGACTTGAGCAAGGAAACTGAAAGTAACTAGCAACCTAGCAGTTATAGTATTAAGCAATGACATGGCAGTTAAGTATGATGCATCAGTTTAAAGGAGACAAGCATGCACAATGTAGCAAAAGCTACCAAATCACTAATCACTTATCATTTATCACTTATCACTATTAATCACTTAAACACTAGATATTTCGCCTGCAGGATGGAGTGGCGGATCAGGCCATCTCGTGCTCTGGTGACGCATATCTCTTACTCACTTACACTCTAGAGATTTCGCCTGCAGGCTGGAGTGGCGGATCAGGCCATCTCGTGCTCTGGTGACGCATATCTCTTACCCCACCCCTACGTGTATCGAGCATTTGCTCGCTTCTGGATCACGGGCTAGGAAGTGTAATTGGCATAGGGTTGTGCCCACGAAAAGTGGGTGCCTAGCCGGTATCCGAGCGTTGGGGTTTCCAACGCTCGCTTCTGGAACACGAGCCAGGATTATAATATTGTAGCGTGTGCTACACAATCACAATGATTAATCACTATGCAATGACATGAACAAATGATTGCGTACCGTTAATTGAATTTAAACGTGACAGGCAAAATGCAATGATATGAACATATTCGCGTACCGTTAATTGAATTTAAACATGGCAGTTTAATATGCATGAACAACAAATTAAATGGGTTGGATTCTAGCTTCGTTGTCAAGCTAGATCATTTGAGGTGACGGATCTAGTTTCGTTGTCAAACTAGATCGAGCAGGCGTCTAGGCGGCTATCATTTCACCGTCTAGTCTCTTTTACGCTAAAGCAGAGTAATGGCCTAAAACATGGCCTAAATCCTAAGTGGCAAGTTTCACTTGCCTAGCACCGGGGATGACGACCACTTCGTCACACGGATGCCAAACCACGGGGAAATCGCTGTTACGGGGAACCCGTCATCAAACAACATGAAATATTATTAGGGTTTCATAAAATTATAAATAAGTTATAAAAACAACGGTAGATCGATTTCTTACCGAGAGGAGACGGAAGAAACACTCCGGGGAACCCTAGGATCAGATCTGGAAGCAAATGGAGAAGTTTGGGGAAACTAGGGTTTTGGGGGATTTTGGGGTTTGATGGGTTTTGATGGAGATTTGGGGAAGATGAGAAGTAGATAGAGTAGATGGATGGATTGGATGATGGATTTAGGGCTTGGAATGAAGGATTGGAGCTTGGAGGAAGATGGGGGCTTAAGGGGGAAGATTTTAGGGTTTTGGTTCGTGTTGGAGGAAGAAGAAACGTTTGGGAGGGGTATAAATAGGTTAGGCTGGCGGCTGCCCAGAAATTAGGGTTTTAACACAGACTAGTCGGTCAAAGAACAACCACTGACCGACTAGTTTGGTAACTAGTCGGTCGGTCGACCAACGCAGACCGACTAAGTGCAAACAGTAACTCCTGAACGAAAATAGGATTTAGAGTTAGTCGGTCCATGAACAAATACTGACCGACTAGTTTATCATCTAGTCGGTCGATGAACGTTCTTAGACCGACTAAGAGTAAACAGTAACTCCTGAGAAATTTAGAAAGCTAACTAGTCGGTCCAAGAAGGATTGCCGACCGACTGGATCGTCATCTAGTCGGTCGGTGCCCCTTCTTATACCGGCTAATGAGAACCAAAAGTTCCGATACGGAGCGCGGGGCCCCGGGATCGATTCCTAAGACTCCTAGGCTTGATCTAATAGTAAGATACGACCGTTATGAAGCCCGTCACGAATGACATACTTCGAAATCGACGATCCTAAGGAAGAAACGAGAAAATACGACGATTCGATCGAAAATGAAAGCTACGGAGGCGAAAACCACACATTAGGAGAAAATTCACCAAAACATATATTATATTATAATAAATCCAGATACATGAAAAGCAGTCGTTACATCCTACCCACCTTAAATAAAGTCCGTCCTCGGACTTTCTAACTATAGCTATATCTAGTCGCCCTAGTAATTACCCTCAATCAATATCACCTCACAATTTCAACCAAGTACCTTTATTTCAAGAGCTTATATATATACTCTAGGTGGTCAATTATTAACACCACGGAAGTAAATATATATTCACGCACATAGTACACTTATACTTATTATAATCAAACAACTCCATTCACGTATTCAAATCATTCATATAGGCAAGTATATTCCATATAACTATAAAGCACTTATTACACACTATATGAAAATAACCAAGTCTCTTTTACTTATATGAAAATAATTTCACACTAGGAAATACCATCGGAAACTACACGTATGAGTAACTATCTATGGACATGACAATTAAGAATACTCTAATCCCTATACCTCCTAGTATACGCCAAAACAACCAACATGCGAAAGCACACCATACAATTGTTAACACAATTTCACTATATCTAACATACATTCATCATCGTTATGATTCCACCATTTACAATCATTCAAATACATGCACACATTTCACCGTATTACCACTTCATATATATATAGTCCTATATCTATAATTACGACACGCCATACATATCATAGTCACCAAATCCTACAACTATCACATACTCACCCGTGCATGGTGCACACCCACACACGCCAATATTTCATTCATATATACACCAATCACACCACTATAAGTTTAGTACATCTACGCACCTAGTTTAGCTAGCGCACATATATTCACGCAACCAAATCCTTAGTGAATAACTATACCACAAGACCAACTCATATAACTATATATTGGTATGGCCACCCACAATCGTGTGCGTAACACAACCGGCACAAACAATCCTGACACTATACATACATCATTCATCACTATACATTAACCACATACAATACACCAATGTACATAGAGTGTACCCACCCATCTTGAGTGAGACTCAAAATCATAGCGGAATAATTCCATATACGTAATATAGCATCCATATATACATGCAAATACTAGCCAATGCATACACGTCTACCAACATAACCACATACATATCTAAATACCAAACACCCTTAATATCTAACCAGGTAATATCACATATTTCAGCCACTTCATATATCATGATATTCTTACAAACATCAGCACACCTATAATTACAATACTCTCCCTAATAAAAGTATTTACCCATAGTCACACCCAAGCATACATATAGTTTCACCAATCATATTATTTCAACCATCATAAGTATCTCCAACCACGAACACCCTATTCAGACATTCCAATACAGAATCTTATATACATAGGCGCCCCTAGAGTGGCATAGCTATCCTCGCACATATCCATAAATATTAACACACTTACAATTTCATAATATCACGAACAACTCTGAGTATGTATATGTCACACAATAGACAACATCACCAAAAACACTAGAAGTATAAAACGGTCATATTTTGAAAAGTTTGGGGTTCCCCTTCATATAAATGATATTTGAGGTTCGATAAAATCACTTGTTCGAAATAAGTTTGAGTTGAATGCTCATAATAAGAGGAATTGATTTATTGGCTTAACGAAAATAATCATGAAGGGAAGCAAAGCGTTCTTACGCACATTAAGGACGTAGTTTTAGAAAATATCATGCGGCAGTGATTTAACAATGTTGGCAAAATTTTGAAACGAAATTAAATTAACGAAAGAATTTTAAACCCATGCCAAATACTTTCAAAATCCTTAAGCCAGGAAAATTCAAATAATCAATATTGAAACCACCTTTTAGTGCAACCGGGATTTGCCAAAAGAAACCGTTTTACACAAAGCTCTTAACATACGAGCTAATGAGCCTAATACGGATATATGAAAACATTCGAAATTCAACTTAGTTTAGAAATTATTCTAAAAGCATGTGTGGTGGACGGAAAACTCAGTAGTAGGTTTATCAAAATTTGCAATAGCTTTAAAACCAATTTATGGAAGGTCTAAATCGTGAGAAATTTATGAAGACGTAATTCTTTTTCCAAAAAAAATGTAATAGGGGAAATTTTGAACATATCCTAGGTTGGTTGAAAGCTGGAATCATGTGTAACTTGAAAAGTATATTAGAGGAAACGCGATGAGTCAATTGTATGGCATACGTAAGATAAGGAAAATTTATAAGTCGAATTGGGCAAAAAATAAAGATACAGTTCAGGATATAATTTATATAAGAAAGGACAGGGTATTTTCATGGGTACGGAAGGTATAGAATGGCAAAACACCATGGGTTAGTATTCCAAATTTTCGACAAAAGCTTTAGAGATCTTTAAGTCAATGAAGGAGCATGAAGTATAAATTTATGAATATTAAAATTTCAAACGAATTTAAACTTAGGAAAAGGAAGTCGAAGGGAAACCTTCAGAAAGGTCAAGATTTACAACGGAGAGGTCCGAAAATATTTTACGGCAGAGCTTAATATAATATTTCGGTAAAATTTTGAAATTCAACGAATGAAATCCGACCAATTATAGTGTGAAGATTTAAGCCCACGCTAAATGCTCACAAGTTTTAAAACCGAAGGGAACTCCAATTAAATATCATTTAAAATATTTTTTAGCGGGGCCCGGATTGCCCAACAACTGATTTACACCAGATCTTAAAGCACAAGTTCCAAGAACCTAGAACTGATATATGAAAATAATTGAAGTTCTACTTATCTTGGAAAATATTCTAAAGTAATCAAAATAGTGGTAAAGCTCTTAAAACCAAAATACGAGAGATATCGGTTAGCAGAAGCTACGAGATTTAAAAATTTCAACCAATAGACTTCAAAATCTACGAAGGGATTTTAACTCGATCGAATAGGAAGGAATTAAATATTTAAGGAAAAAGGGGCCATCAAGAATTGCTTCTACACGAAGCATCAGGATGCAATGCGCATTGAGGCACCAGAGTCAAGAGGACTCGTGACAGAACGTGCAAACCCAAATCACACTCAACAACCAACCCAGCAATCAAACTCCATTCTAGCAAACATAACATATTCAAGCAACCAATCATATTCTAACAAACAAGACTGTCAAAAAGGAAGAAGGTAACAAAACTGAGGGTTACCTGCAATAACCCCATCCACAGTCTCAGCCTCAACTACGGCCATCGGGGAAGCCTGCCTCCTCCACGGAAAAGCCTGCCGAAAAGCCTGCCTCTGTGGAACAAGGGCTGCCCCACGTCCAGCAGGAACAGACGCTCGCTGCTGCAACGGCTGTGCTGCAACAGGTGCCTTCCAAGGCTGCTTCAACCTCGGGCACTCTCTGAGAACATGTGCGGGATCTCCACAGGCAATACATTGCCCCAAGAACCTCCTACACTGTTCCTTCTTATGACCAATCTTGCCACAATGATGGCACATCTTCCGACTCGGCCCAGCTTCCGGTGCTTGCTGCTGCGGAACTCCATCCGACGCCTTCCGCAGCCGATTTGCGTGCCGACAATCCTTCGCCGAATGAGAAGCACCACCACAAACCAAACACTGACCTAGAAAGCTCCTGCACGCCCCCTTGAGGTGCCCGATCTTGCCGCAGAAATAGCAAGCCTTCAGAGCAGATCCACCACCAGCGCGGGTCTCACGTCTTCTAGTCATCCAGCGCCAGAGAAACGGGCCGAAATTAGACTCACAGCTTAATGACTCGGATGCTGAACTTAGTTCATTGGACATCCTAATATTATTATCGCTATTCCAAAGATCGCAGTTACAGAAGGGACCTGCATGGGCCACCACTAAAACCTGTCACGACCCGCTTCCCTAAAATGGAGGCGAGACGAGAAAAGGTCCGCACGAGAGTGGAGCTGTGAAGCCCCAAACCCGATTAGCGTAAATAAAATACAATAGCAGGTCCCTGTAACCACAACGGAACAACAATAATAATACAAGGAGAGACTTGAATTAAAAACTCACATCTCATACATGTCCAACATCAAAATAAGTCCAACAACCAGAAAAGCCACCAGGCTAAAAGAAAAGAGTCCAAGGCCCAGAACAAGGCCAACAAAAGCAAGGACAACAACAAAGTATGGGTGCTACGCACCGATAACAAAACAACTGTCTAAGCAAAAGTAAAAACACAACGGAGACACTAGGACTGGTCCCCAGTGTCCACGTACACTCCGCCAAACGCGGGCGCAAGCTCGGCGTCCGCAAACACCTCACCCTCAGCAAGCAACTCAGGCTCAGGGTCTAACATGCGTCACCCAAAAGAGAAAGGGGCACATGTCAGCAAGTCTAAAAGACTTGAGCAAGGAAACTGAAAGTAACTAGCAACCTAGCAGTTATAGTATTAAGCAATGACATGGCAGTTAAGTATGATGCATCAGTTTAAAGGAGACAAGCATGCACAATGTAGCAAAAGCTACCAAATCACTAATCACTTATCATTTATCACTTATCACTATTAATCACTTAAACACTAGATATTTCGCCTGCAGGATGGAGTGGCGGATCAGGCCATCTCGTGCTCTGGTGACGCATATCTCTTACTCACTTACACTCTAGAGATTTCGCCTGCAGGCTGGAGTGGCGGATCAGGCCATCTCGTGCTCTGGTGACGCATATCTCTTACCCCACCCCTACGTGTATCGAGCATTTGCTCGCTTCTGGATCACGGGCCAGGAAGTGTAATTGGCATAGGGTTGTGCCCACGAAAAGTGGGTGCCTAGCCGGTATCCGAGCGTTGGGGTTTCCAACGCTCGCTTCTGGAACACGAGCCAGGATTATAATATTGTAGCGTGTGCTACACAATCACAATGATTAATCACTATGCAATGACATGAACAAATGATTGCGTACCGTTAATTGAATTTAAACGTGACAGGCAAAATGCAATGATATGAACATATTCGCGTACCGTTAATTGAATTTAAACATGGCAGTTTAATATGCATGAACAACAAATTAAATGGGTTGGATTCTAGCTTCGTTGTCAAGCTAGATCATTTGAGGTGACGGATCTAGTTTCGTTGTCAAACTAGATCGAGCAGGCGTCTAGGCGGCTATCATTTCACCGTCTAGTCTCTTTTACGCTAAAGCAGAGTAATGGCCTAAAACATGGCCTAAATCCTAAGTGGCAAGTTTCACTTGCCTAGCACCGGGGATGACGACCACTTCGTCACACGGATGCCAAACCACGGGGAAATCGCTGTTACGGGGAACCCGTCATCAAACAACATGAAATATTATTAGGGTTTCATAAAATTATAAATAAGTTATAAAAACAACGGTAGATCGATTTCTTACCGAGAGGAGACGGAAGAAACACTCCGGGGAACCCTAGGATCAGATCTGGAAGCAAATGGAGAAGTTTGGGGAAACTAGGGTTTTGGGGGATTTTGGGGTTTGATGGGTTTTGATGGAGATTTGGGGAAGATGAGAAGTAGATAGAGTAGATGGATGGATTGGATGATGGATTTAGGGCTTGGAATGAAGGATTGGAGCTTGGAGGAAGATGGGGGCTTAAGGGGGAAGATTTTAGGGTTTTGGTTCGTGTTGGAGGAAGAAGAAACGTTTGGGAGGGGTATAAATAGGTTAGGCTGGCGGCTGCCCAGAAATTAGGGTTTTAACACAGACTAGTCGGTCAAAGAACAACCACTGACCGACTAGTTTGGCAACTAGTCGGTCGGTCGACCAACGCAGACCGACTAAGTGCAAACAGTAACTCCTGAACGAAAATAGGATTTAGAGTTAGTCGGTCCATGAACAAATACTGACCGACTAGTTTATCATCTAGTCGGTCGATGAACGTTCTTAGACCGACTAAGAGTAAACAGTAACTCCTGAGAAATTTAGAAAGCTAACTAGTCGGTCCAAGAAGGATTGCCGACCGACTGGATCGTCATCTAGTCGGTCGGTGCCCCTTCTTATACCGGCTAATGAGCACCAAAAGTTCCGATACGGAGCGCGGGGCCCCGGGATCGATTCCTAAGACTCCTAGGCTTGATCTAATAGTAAGATACGACCGTTATGAAGCCCGTCACGAATGACATACTTCGAAATCGACGATCCTAAGGAAGAAACGAGAAAATACGACGATTCGATCGAAAATGAAAGCTACGGAGGCGAAAACCACACATGAGGAGAAAATTCACCAAAACATATATTATATTATAATAAATCCAGATACATGAAAAGCAGTCGTTACAATGTACATGCAGGTACAGTCGACGATCGTGGATCGGATTAAGGCTGGTCAGGCTGGGGATCCGAAGCTGGTGAAGATTCGGGAGCAGGTGGAAGCCGGTCTGCGGACTGACTTTTTGATTCATGAGTATGGCTCGCTGAGGTTTGGAGCCAGGTTGTGTGTGCCAGCTGGGGATATCAGAGAGGAGTTGATGGTGGAGGCACACAGTTCGCCGTATTCTGTGCATCCTGGTGGCACCAAGATGTACCAGGATCTTCGCCTGAATTATTAGTGGCATGGTATGAAGAGGAGTGTGGCTCGGAGTGTAGCCAAGTGCTTGGTTTGCCAGCAAGTGAAGGCGGAGCATCGGCGTACGGCCGGGTTGCTACAACCGCTTCCGATTCCGGAGTGGAAGTGGCAACACATCACTATGGATTTCGTGACTGGACTACCTCGGAGTCCGAGGCAGAATGACGCGATTTGGGTGATCGTAGATCGATTGACCAAATCTGCGCACTTTATTCCGTTCCGAGTGGGACAGTCCACTGAGGCGCTAGCGAGGAGATATATGGAGGTAAATTCTTTTTACTCTCCGTTTTATTTCCTTTTCCTAGTTTGGATAGTGATGTATCGTGAATCATGCAGGAGGTTGTGCGACTTCATGGAGTCCCCGTGAGTATCGTGTCGGACAGAGACACGATGTTCACATCTCAGTTCTGGCAGAGTTTGCATAAGAGCTTGGGTACGCGTCTGAGTTTCAGCACGGCGTACCATCCGCAGACGGATGGCCAGTCCGAAAGGACGATTCAGATTTTGGAAGACATGCTGAGGGCGTGCATGTTGGATTTCAAGGATTCGTGGGAGGACCATCTACATCTGGTGGAGTTTTCCTACAACAGCTTCCAGGCGAGTATTGGCATGGCGCCTTTCGCCGCTCTTTATGGGAGGAAATGTCGATCGCCATTGAGTTGGGATGACGTTGGTGATCGGGAGTTGTTGGGACCTGAGATGATCGTGGAGGCCGTGGATATTGTCAGGAACATTCGGGAGAGGTTGAGAATTGCTCAGGACCGTTTTAAGCATTGGGCGGAGGCTAAACGTCGTCCTTTGGAGTTTCAGCCGGGTGACCATGTGTTCTTGAAGATTTCCCCGAATCGCGGTGTGATTCGTTTTGGGAAGCGAGGGAAGTTGAGCCCGCGATACATTGGACCGTTTGACATTTTGGAGAGGGTTGGCGAGGTAGCTTATCGCTTAGCCTTGCCGCCATCTTTGGAAGGAATTCACAATGTTTTCCATGTGTCGCAGCTTCGTCGATACATTAGCGATCCATCTCATGTTGTGGATTTCTCAGAGATTACCGTTCGCCCCGATATGACGTATGACCAGCATCCAGTGCAGATTCTGGACAGGCGTCAGAAATCGCTTCGGAACAAGATTGTCAATCTTGTGAGGGTGATGTGGCGACACGGCTCACCTGGAGAGTCTACTTGGGAGAATGAGGATGAGATGCGAGAGCGTTTCCCACTTTTGTTTCCGGACACGTGAGTGTTTGGAAATTCCGAGGACGGAATTTTTCTTAAGTTGGGGAGGATGTAACGACTGGTTTTCATGTATCTGGATTTATTATATTACAATATATGTTTTGGTGGATTTTCTCTTTTTGTGTGGTTATCGTCTCCATAACTTTCATTTTCGATCGTTTCGTCGTGTTTTCTCGTTTCTTCCTTAGGATCGTCGATTTCGGAGTACGTCATTCGTGACGGGCTTCATAACGGTCATATCTTACTAATAGATCAAGCCTAGGTGTCTTAGAAATCGATCCCGGGGCTCCGCGCTCCGTATCGGAACTTTTGGTGCTTATTAGCCGGTGTAAGAAGGGGCACCGACCGACTAGATGACGATCCAGTCGGTCGGCAATCCTTCTTGGACCGACTAGTTGGCTTTCTAAATTTCTTTGAGGTTACTGTTTATCGTTAGTCGGTCTAAGAACGTTGGTTGACCGACTAGGTTGTAAACTAGTCGGTCAGCAATGCTTCTTTAACCGACTAACTCATCAACTTATTTTTGGTATCAATACTGTTCACTCTTAGTCGGTCTAAGAACGTTCATCGACCGACTAGATGTCAAACTAGTCGGTCAGTAGTTGTTCATTGACCGACTAAATCTAAATCCTATTTTTGTTCAGGAGTTACTGTTTACACTTAGTCGGTCTGCGTTGGTCGACCGACCGACTAGTTGCCAAATTAGTCGGTTAGTGGTTGCTCTTTGACCGACTAATCTGTGTTAAAACCCTAATTTCTGGGCAGCCGCCAGCCCATCCTATTTAAACTCCTCACAAACGTTTTCTTCTTCCTCCACTCGACCCAAAACCCTAAAATCTCCCCCATTGAGCCCCCATCTTCCCCAAATCCTTATTCCTCCATTCCAAGCCCTAAATCCATCATCTAAACCCTTCCTCAACTCATTCAACCTCCCATCTTCCCTAAAATCTCATCAAACCCCCAAAATCCCCCAAGAACCCTAATCCTCCAAACTTCTCCATTCGTTTCCAGATCTGGTTCTTAGGTTCTCTGGAGTGTTACTTCCGCTTCTTCCCGGTAAGAAATCGATCTCTTGATGTTTTCCTAACCTATTTGTATTTTTATGAAACCCTAATAAAATACTTGTTGTTTTGATGATTGTTCCCCATAGCAGCGATTTCCCCGTAGATTAGCATCCGCGAGACGAACCTTCGTGATCGTCATTCCCGGTGCTAGGCAAGTGAAACTTGCCACTTAGGGTTTATGCCATGTTTTAGGCCATTTGCTTGTTGTAGGCGTAAAAGAGGCTAGGCGACGAAATGATACTCGCCTAGGCGCAAATTGAGGAACTAGCTTGACAACGAAGCTAGTTCCGACATATATCATGTTGCACAATTACCATGTCATGTTTAATTTCTATTAACGGTACGCAATTTAATTGTCATGTCATTGCATTCTTAAAGTGTTTCCGTGAATGCGTAGCTTCGCTACAATGCTTGTGTTCCTGGCTCGTGTTCCAGAAGCGGGCCATGTGTTGGTTGATAGCCAATGCCCGAATTGCTTGTTCCCGGCTAGGTGCACCCCTACGCCAATTGTTTATGAATCGTGAAATAGAATACAAGCTCCTGTGCGGGGCAACCCCGGCTCATTTACTGAGCTCGTGTGCGGGGACCCTGGCTCGATTACATGTGGGTATTGGGGGTAAGAGTTAAGCGGCCAATCAACTGGGAGTCTGCCCGATCAGCAACTGCAGTGGTAAGGCGTAAACTCTGGGTTTTGGGGTAGTGTTAAGCGGCCAATCAGCATGAACGTTGTACCATTCCGCTGTAAGGCGTAAACATCTACAAACAACAGTGAAACGTGAACAGTGAATTGATTGAGATCGTTAGTAGCTTGGCTACTCTTGACTTGTCCCGATAATTGTTCTCTTGCCTTATTGTTCACCATGTCTTGCTTGGGCACTCATGTTATAACTGCCATGTCATGCATACTAAAACTGCTAGGTTGTTAGTTGCCTTACTTTCAGTTTCCTTGCCCAAGTCTTTTAGACTTGCTGACATGTGCCCTTTACTCTTTTGGATGACACATGTTAGATCCTGAGCCTGAGTACCTTGTTGAGGACGAGGTATTTGCTGATGACGAGCCCGAGCTTGTGTTTTTACGGGGAGTACGTGGACACTGGGGACCAGTCCTAGTGTCTTCGTTGTGTTTTTCCTTTTGTTAGACTGTTGTTGTTGTCGGTGCGTAGCACCTATACTTTGTGTTGTTGTTGCTTTTGTTGGCCTTGTTCTGGGCCTTGGACTCTTCCTTTTTAGCCTGGTGGCTTTTCTGGATGTTGGACTTATTTTCTTGTTGGACAATTTATGAGATATGAGAATTTTATTTCTGTCTCTCTTTTTATTATTATTGTTGCTCCGTTTGAGGTTACAGGGGCCTGCTTATGTTTTCTTGACGCTTATCGGGTTTGGGGCTTCACAGCTCCACTCTTGTGCGGACCTTCTCACGTCTCGCCTCCATTTTAGGGAAGCGGGTCGTGACACAGGGAGATGGGTTTCACGGCGAGGGGCTTTGCCGGCGTCGGGGTTAGGCAAAGCGTGGGTTGGGGTGATGCGGGCTGCTATGCTTGCCGTGAAGCACGGCGGCGACTGCGGCGGTGTCGGGGCTTGGTGGTCGGCGCCGGAGGAAGAGGGGCTTGGAGCATGGCGGTAGGCTGTGGCGGCAGCAGCGTTGCGATGGCATGGCGGCGAAAGCAGCCCACGCTGCCGTGGGTGTTGTCATCGGGGTTGCGGTTGTCGGGAGCGTTTCCAGTGAGTGGGGCGCTGGCGAAGGAGGCGGAGGAGCGGGGGTCGTCGGGGGCGGCTGTCGTACGGCGGAGGCGCTGGAGAACGAGGAGAGGGAGAGGTGTTGCGGGGTGATGGAGAGAGGGAGGTGGAGGAAGCTTGGGTAGGACTGCTGCGAAGAATGACGGTGGGTGATATTATATAGGGTCTATGAAAATAATAATATATATATTATTAATTAATAATTAATTTGTAGTTACTATAGAAATTAATGTGTGCTGTGAAAGTTGGTTAGATTCGATCATTTCGAATCTGACCTACCCTGTATTGTGCATTTAGGGAGTTAGGGAATTAATTTAGCTGGATTAGGGTAAACATAATTAGTTTAAAAAGGGTAATTAGTAAGTTGGTGCATGAAATTACCATTTTGCCCTTAAAGCTAAACGTCTTCAAAAAATTCCCAAACAATTACCATGGGTTCATATCGTCACGAGAATCACGAATACGAAGTCCATTTCAGAGTTTGAGCTACGGAGATGCGAGTTTTGGGCCAACACGTTTGGGGTATGTGTTTGCGGGTTCTAGGTCGATCTGACTCCAGAAACATACGAAAATAATATAGGGAGTACTAAATGAATATATAATCATGTTGTAAAACTTTGAAACCATTGTTATAACGTTTATATAAAAAATAATTAACAATGCTATTCTCACGATATTCAATTGAAAAATATTATAAAAACTATGTATAACTTTTTGATGGGTCTTAACATCATGAAACAGAGTTATAACTATTTTGATGATACGAAAAATATTTATTTAAAACTATTTTTGATGTAAAACTCATGACAACCCATTTTAAAATATCTTTAAAGTATAAAAATACGTAGAATACGAAAATACGTGGACTGATGGATATGGGTTATTACAGCCGTGGACCACCTTAAGTATTTTAGAATCATAATTGTGATAAATGTGACGTAAGAGCTGTAGTAGCATTATACATTTCTTTTTGTTGTTGCTAATTAGATTAATTGGAATTCAAATACTTAAATAACTCAATCCCCTCAAGGGGGTGAGCTAATAAATGAGGTTGTGGAAAAATTGGGTACTAGTATGGTATGAGGACTGGACAAGTTGTGACAGTGTTATGTACTTTGCTGAGTTTCGGGTACTCTGTGGTGATTACCGTACCTTGTCATTTTCGGTTACGATGTTTGTGATGTTGTGGAGTTTTTTCTCACTCGTACTCCGATGCGGGTGAATGTGTTGAGTGAGAGGTCCCGTTAAGACAACAGTGCTCATGTACAACTGGCGGGTGCTCCTTACCGCCAAACCTTGGGGTGGAGTCCAAATCCTCATATTCAACGACATACCCAAGTTTCCAAATGACATTTAATTAAATAAATAAGTTACTTAATTTTGTAGTTCTTTGTAACGCTGCATCTGTGTTGCGTTTGTTGTTTAATTAATAATTGTTGTAGCTCTTTATAGTTTTTGCCTTGCAGTTTACTTACCATTTGTATAGTAGTAATGGATGTTTAATTGCCTTATTTCCTTTGCTCCTTTTATACATTGATGTATTGTCATGCCATGTTCATGTGGCACTTTCACTTGTAGCACTTATTCACTTAGTAGTTATATTTAGGAGTGGCATACTAGTTGGAGTTTGGATATCCTACTAGGGCACGCGTTACCGTGCTCCAATTTGTGGTTTTCAGGCTTGTGGAGCTGGAGGCAGGGAGATGGAGTTGGAGTCAGCGTTGAGGAGATTGAGAGCGGGTGGCTGGAGATATGTGGAGTTGAGTTTGAGTTGAGCGTGGGGTTGGGGTGTGAGATGAGTGTGTGTGACTCTTGTACTTTTGGGTCTCTGTTTGGGGGTGAGTTGCTAATATATACTGATGGATATGATGTTGTATAATGATTCGGAGTGAAAAGTGCATATTAATACCCCCTAACCACCCCCATTTTGTGCTAAAGATTAGGCTTAAACTTGCTCTTTTGGGTATATTTTTACTTCATGTCATTTTTAGGGCTTATTCTCATTCTTTGCATAAAATATGGTTTTTATCGTCCTTATTGGCTTCCTACTATTTTTCATATGCTCATGCTATTATTGTGATCATATCGACATTTTTTGAGAATTATTTGAGCATGTGAATAATTTATATGGAATTTTGGAAGTCAATGTTGTGTTTATAATAGTCATTATATTAATTTTCTCATCATATGGACTAATTTCTCCTTCTCCTATTTTTCAGGTACTCCTAGGAGTCTTGTGGATTTTTCAGAATTTTCAGTGATTTTTCTGGGATTTCTGGGTATTTTTGGGGAATTATTGGAGCAAGAGAGGCATTTCTGGCTATTCTGGAATTTATTTAAAAGAAAAAAGTAAAAAAATAGAAAATCCAGAGTTTTAGGCCAGCCCGCTGGCCGGCCCAGTTCTGCGGTCCGCTCTTGGAGCGGGCCGCTGTGTGTGATGTTTAAAAAAAATTAAAACAGTTTGCGGACCGGCCAGTCGGGCCGGCCCGCTCTCCACACAAACCGCAGGCGCGCGTAAAATGAAAGCGGGGGTGGGCAGCGGGCGCCCGCCCCCCAAGGATCCGACCCGCAATTCAATTAAAGGGGGTTGCTGTGCAAAAATGGTCTGGAGTTCGTTTTTTTTGGAGCTCTTCGGCTGTAGCTCGGATTTACTGTTCCAGAAAGGGTTTTTGGGGCTCATCTTCTTCCCCAAAGCTAGGGCTAGGGCTTGGAGGCCATGGGAGGCTAGAAAGCTTGGTGGAGGAGCAAATTGGAGGAGGCTATAGCTCATTTGGGGAGAGCTTGGTGAAATCTTTCCTCTTCCCTTTGTATTTTTGCATCTCTCTGTTGTAATGAACTTGAGATAAATATGTCTATGAATTTCATCTTATTTAGTATGATTGAGTAGTGTGATTGGTGTGGGTTGTGATTCATTGTGTTTGGTTACTAATTTTTGCCCTAATTCCCTCTTGCCTCTTATCTTGCTAATCTTGGATGAATTGTTAAGGCACACTTTAATTGGCTAAGTCCCGAGAGGGCACAATTCGAGATGAATTCATGTTCCTAATTTGATTAGTGCTACAATGATGTATCCATGTTTATTGCTAATTATTGTGTTCTCGAACGCTAAATTTTCCGATTGAGTTTCCTTAGCCGGATGATCAATTGAGTTATATGCGGTAATTTGAACTTGATTAACACCAATCTTAGTGAACACACAAACCATGCTTTCTCTCCTAGTTATCCTAAATCCTCATTTGGCTCTCTAACCCTACCCACTTAGGATAGAATTGTAATTTCACAACACGTTTCTCCCACAATTTTCCACCGTTAAGCGAGGTAGTTGTAACACGCTATTATTTTTCTTTATCGATCAATTTTGTGAATATAGAACGACTTGTCCATGTGATTCGACCCGGTACTCACCGGTTATTTTTTATTGCATTGACAATCTTATGCTTGGGAGTGAAAGGCGTGCCTTCACGCGTCCTCCCGTTTAACCAATTGGCACAGTTGCCCGGGGACAACGGTTTCTATTATTAGCAATTTTTGATTTATTTTGAAAGTTTTAGTGTGATACTACTATTTCTTAGTGTGAGTCTTTTCGATTCTTTATCTTTCACTTATTTTTCATCCTTATTTATTTTACGCTTTTTGACTCTTTTTGATTGTTTGTTTTTGTTTTTTTCAAACATGGCAAGTACTTCTAACTCTCTTGGGTTTGACATGCGGTGACCAAATCCCTACCGAGATTCCTTGGTAAGGATGCAGATAGCCCCAACCTACATATTAAGAAGTTTGAGAGTGCTTGCAAGCTTCATTTTGATGGGAACATATGTAATGAAAGGTTTTATCTTAAATTCTTTCACTATTCATTGGATGGTAGTGCATTAAATTGGTTTACAGTTTATATCCCTCATCTTAGTCCATCTTGGCATGTACTAAAGCACAAATTTTGTATGAAGTTTTTTCCATCTTACAGGACCAAAACATGGCAAGGAAGAATGGTGAACTTTGCTCAGTGCATCGGTGAGACATTGTTTCAGGCTTGGACGCGTTTTTCAGAGTTAGTGTTTGGTTGTCCACATCATGGATTCGTCAGGGTGCGTCTTCTTGGATTCTTCTTGGAGGGTCTGCTTCCAGAGATGCATGATTTTGTGGATTTGTTGGACAACGGTCACTTTTTGGACATGGATGAGAATGCGGCTTGGCGTTATTTGGAGTCCTACAAGGAGAGAGATCACACATTGGTTGTGACTCCAAATGAGCCAAGCCATGAAGTTTTGGTCCACCAAGCGCCGAATGAAGAAGTTCTTATGGATTTCACCCCACCGGCAGTTGAAGAATTGAGTGCCCTATGCCAAGTAGTAGTTGAGGAACCAAGTGTTAGCATGGAGGAGTTGGTTGAGCCGGTGGAGGAAATTATCATGGCGGCATCTCCTATTTCTGCTGGGCCGTGTCAATTAGTTGTTGAAGAATTGGTTGTTGACATGGTGGAGATAGAGGAGCCGATTGCGCGCACACTTGGGAGCGAATGGGTAAGGGGAGTGTTCTTTTGTTGATGAGCCTGAAGAAGAGGCAAGCGAGGGTGAGTCTATACCCCATGCTATCATGGATCCCGAGATTCCCTCTCATTCGATAGTTTCTATGGAGATAGCACTTCCTCTCCCGATTGATATTAAATGCCGTGGGGACGAGCTTCAAACCACATCATATTTGACCCATCAAGGAGTTTTCTCACACATTCTGTAACGACTGGTTTTTGTATGATTGGATTATCCGTGGGTTCTGCTTGTGATGGTGGGTTCTCTCCTTGTGTGGTTTCCATTTCCATAATTCTCGCTTTCATTCATCTCGTTGAGATTTCCTAACTTTCGTTTTCATTCCTTTTGATGTGATCTCCTAGCCTCTTCCTTAGAATCATTGAACTCGGAGTAAGTCCCTCGTGACGAGCTTCATATCGATCATATCTTAGCGATAGGTTGATCCTAGAAACCTTAGAATTCATCCCGGACCTTCGCGCTCCATTTCGAGACTTTTCGTGCACGTTAGTTGGTTCAAGAAGATCAACCGACCGACTAGATTCCAATTTAGTCGGTCAGGAAATCAACTGGAACCGACTAGTTCATTCAATCAATTATTCTGGAGTTACTGTTTATCTTTAGTCGGTCTAAGAACATCTTTCGACCGACTAGATGCTAAACTAGTCGGTCAGGAATCCTTCTCAGACCGACTAACTCACATTTCCATGATCTCTCTCAGAATTCAGCCTTTAGTCGGTCAATGAACACTCACCGACCGACTAGTTCTCAAACTAGTCGGTTTACAAGCCTTCACAGACCGACTAACTCATGGTCCAGTTTTCCTGAGCGAGCTACTGTTTACTCTTAGTCGGTCCATGTTGAACGACCGACCGACTAGATCCTCAACTAGTCGGTCACCAATCCTTCTTTGACCGACTAATCAGCCCAGGAAACCCTAGTTTTGCCCTAGCCGCCACACTTTTCTATAAATACGCCCCAAACGTTTTCTTCTTCTTCCTCATCACCCCAAACCCTAATTTCTCCCCCATTGAGCCCCCTTCTTCCCCAAACCATTGATCCTTCATCCCAAGCTCATCCATCATCATCCAAACCCTCATTTCACATATCCTACCTCTCCTCAACCTCAAACCCTCATCAAATCCCCAAAAGCTTCATCCAAACCCATTTCTCCAGATTTCCCCCATTTCCAGATCTGAGCCGGATCGTTCTTCCATTGCCATGGTTGCTCGGCATCGTTCCTCCGCTTCTTCACGGGTAGTATTCTTCCTTTAATAATCTCATAACCCACACTTGCTATTTGTGAAACCCTAATAAAATGGATCATTAGAAATCGTAGGGTTCAATTGTGAATACGGATTAGTTACCATTCTAATGTTGTTTTTCCATGACAGTGATCCGTTCCCGTAGATAACAAATTTGTGTGATGTGCCTACGTTGATCGTCATCCCCGGTGCTAGGCAAGTGAAACTTGCATCTCTTGATTTGGGCCATGTCTTAGGCCATTTACCTTGCTTAGCGTAAAAGAGACTAGACGGTGAAAGGATAGCCGTTTAGACGCCATTGACCTAGCTTGACAACGAAGCTTGGTCCGTCACCCTCATCATGCTTGTATGTCACGTTTACTTTCCCTTAACGGTACGCGTATTAAATGTTCATGTCATCCATGCATCCTTAACTGCTATTGCATTTTAACTGCCACGTTTAATTTAAATAAACGGTACGCGAATATTGTTCATGCCATTGCATTTTGTCTGTCATGTCTAATTTAAATAAACGGTACGCGAATATTGTTCATGCCATTGCATTTTGCCTGTCATGTCTAATTTAAATAAACGGTACGCGAATATCTGTTCATGTCATTGCATTTTGCCTGTCACGTTTAAATACAATTAACGGTACGCGTATTAACTGCTCATGTCATTGCATGCTTGAATACTCATCGTGATTGCGTAGCTTTGCTACATACTTGTACTATTGTTCTGGCTAGGCACCCACCTTGAGTGGGCACAATCCTATGCCATTTGCACTTTCTGGCTCGTGTTCCAGAAGACGAGCTGAACACAGCCTGCGGGCAAAGGGCACTCGTTGAGTGATCCCTTGTACTTGACACTTGAACACAGCCTGCGGGCAAAGGGCACTCGTTGAGTGATCCCTTGTACTTGACACTTGAACACAGCCTGCGGGCAAAGGGCACTCGTTGAGTGATCCCTTGTACTTGACACTTGAACACAGCCTGCGGGCAAAGGGCACTCGTTGAGTGATCCCTTGTACTTGACACTTGAACACAGCCTGTGGGCAATAGGGCATCCATGTGTGGGTGATCCCTTGTACTTGTTGTTACTTGACTATACTTGTCACACTTACCACTTGTACTTTACTTGTCACTTCCATACTATACTTACCATGCCATACATCCTACTATAACTGCTAGGTTGCTAGTTTACCTTTATTCCAGTTTCCTTGCGCAAGTCTTTCCAGACTTGCTGACATGTGCCCCTCTCTCTTTTGGGTGTCACATGTTAGACCCAGAGCCAGAGCTTTGTTGCAGGGGATATGGTGTTGCTGATGCTGATGTTTGCTGTGGAGGTGAGTGGACACCAGGGGCCTGTCTGGAAGACCGCTCGTGTTCACTTCTTTGTTTAGGTTTGCTGTTAGTTGTTGGTGCGTGACACCTTTGTATGTATGTTATACCTTGTTGGCCATGTTTGGGCCTTAGACTCTTTTCCTTTTAGCCTGATGGCTTTTCTGTGATATTGTAATTTAATTAATGGATAATCTGAGATTGAACATTTTATCTATCTCTCCTTCTTGTTATTATTGTTGTTCCGTATTGCATTGCAAGGACCTGCCATTTGTAGTTCTATTTGACGCTTATCGGACTTGCGGCTTTTCAGCTTCAAGTCTGAGCGGACCTTCTCACGTCTCGCCTCCACATTTTTGGGAAGCGGGGCGTGACACATTCATCATACTTTTCATTCCGTATTCTATATTGATGATTATGTGTGGATGTCATTTTTTTGGAAACGTGTCCCCATCTCTCTCTTACACAACTCGTCTCCTTCCTTATATAGGTACACACTTTGAGGAGATGCTTGGGGTTGTGTACATGGCCGCCATTGCCACGTTCGGCCGAGGAGCATTGGCGGAAGAAACAAAAGGAGCGTTTGAACAATTGCCACATCCGATGGAAATTTTGGATCCGCCTTTTGCTAAGGTGTATTATTTCCTTTATGTAGTGTAAATAAATAAAATCAAAAGTTAGTTAGTTTGCTTTTGCATGTTTGCTTTCGTATGCTTTTCTTTTTCTTTGCTAGGATCTTTTGTGAGATCTGATATTCTCCCAACATTGCGGACAATGTTTATTTTAAGTTGGGGGGGAGAGTGTTAGAATCTTTAGAATTGTTAGGATGTTGGTGTTAAATTTTTTTTGAGATCCCTCCATGTTTCTATCACCTAATGATCTTTATTGCATATCTTATTTGCCCTACGTATCCATGCGCCGCTTGCTTTGTGTTTAGTCCCTACATGCTTAATGCTATGCAACTTTTTCGGATTATTAGTTTGGCATCAAACTTATGATTTGATTGGCGTGTTTTAATTTCTTTTTCAATTTGGATTCAAATGCTAATATGTCATGTATAAGACTATTTCATATCTCGTAATGCTCTCTTTGAAACAATTTGGGAAAAGTTTGGTGTAAGCGATTTCATGTTGGGATGAATGGTGTAGTTTTTGGTTGGATTGGGTTTGGCCAATTGTGTATGCTTTGTTTTCTTCTTAGAAGTGGGTGGATGAGTTGATAATTCATGCTTGGAATGAGAGAGAGCGTTAATATAAGTGAATGGTTTTCCTAATCAAATTGAGTAGCCGGTGCCCCATGAAACATTGGGGAGGATGCCAAAAATGAGATTTAGGGATCATTCTATCCCTTTGCCTATATAGCATTATCGCGTGTAGGTAAAAGGTGGCCGTGTTTGTATTTCATATCGTTATCGCGTGAATGCAAAACATAAACATAAAAAAAAGAATAGAAAAAAGAGAGAGAAAGAAAAGAAAAAGAAATAAATGAAAGAATAAGCAACATGAGTGATGCAATCTCAACTCCCACAACTTAGAGGAATTTCTTTTTGTTTTGGCCATTTTCATGAAAATTGGAAACTTTGACATCGTGATATATCCCAAATAATGTGATACGGTGCTTATTTCCTTACTTTTCTTTGAATTGGATTGAAGAGAATATCATCTGTTATTTATTTTCATACATTGGGTATATTGGCTTTGAAATCATTTGGAAATACCAGTTGGAGTATGCCATGATGATATCTTGAGTTTGGTGCATGTTTTCACTTTAATCCGAATTTATCGCAAATTTTGATATGGACTAGCAAAAAGCTAGTTGGGGTGTGATTCGGAGTGAAAAGTGTATATTTATACCCCATAACCACCCCCATTTTGTGCTAAAGATTAGGCCTAAACTTGCTTTTTTGGGAATATTTTTACTTCATGTCATTTTTAGGGCTTATTCTCATTCTTTGCATAAAATATGGTTTTTATCGTCCTTACTGGCTTCTTACTATTTTTCATATGCTCCTGCTATTATTGTGATCATATCGACATTTTTTGAGAATTATTTGAGCATGTGAATAATTTATATGGAATTTTGGAAGTCAATGTTGTGTTTATAATAGTCATTATATTAATTTTCTCATCATATGGACTAATTTCTCCTTCCCCTATTTTTAGGCACTCCTATGAGTCTTGGGGATTTTTCAGAATTTTCAGGGATTTTTCTGGTATTTCTGGGTATTTTTGGGGAATTATTGGAGCAAGAGAGGCATTTCTGACTATTCTGGAATTTATTTAAAAGAAAAAAGTAAAAAAAATAGAAAATCCAGCGTTTGGGCCGGCCCGGTGGTCGGACTAGTTCTGCGGCCCGCTCTTGGAGCGGGCCACTATGTGGGATGTTTTTTAAAAAATTAAAACAGTGTGCGGGCTGGCCGGCTGGCCGGCCCGCTCTCAAAACGAACCGCAGGCGCGTGCAAAATGAAAGGGGGGGCGGGCAACGGGCGCCCGACCCCCAAGGATCCGACCCGCAATTCAATTAAAGGGGTTGCTATGCGAAAATGGGATGGAGTTCGTTTTTTGGAGCTCTTCGCCTGTAGCTCGGATTTACTGTTCCAGAAAGGGTTTTTGGGGCTCATCTTCTTCCCCAAAGCTAGGGCTAGGGCTTGGAGGCCATAGGAGACTAGAAAGCTTGGTGGAGGAGCAAACTGGAGGAGGCTAGGGCTCATTTGGGGAGATTTTGGTGAAATCTTTCCTATTCCCTTTGTATTTTTGCATCTCTCTATTGTAATGAACTTGAGATAAATTTGTCTATGAATTTCATCTTGTTTAGTATGATTGAGTAGTGTTATTGGTGTGGGTTGTGATTCATTGTGTTTGGTTACTAATTTTTGCCCTAATTCCCTCTTGCCTATTATCGTGCTAATCTTGAATGAATTGTTAGGGCACACTTTAATTGGTTAAGTCCCGAGAGGGCACAATTCGAGATGAATCCATGTTCCTAATTTGATTAGTGCTACAATGATGTATCCATGTTTATTGCTAATTATTGTGTTCTTAAACGCTAAATTTTCTGATTGAGTTTCCTTAGCTGGATGATCAATTGAGTTATATGCGGTAATTAGAACTTGATTAACACCAATATTAGTGAACACACAACCCATGCTTTCTCTCCTAGCTATCCTAAATTCCCATTTGGCTCTCTAACCCTACCCACTTAGAATAGAATTGTAATTTCACCACACGTTTCTCCCACAATTTTCCACCGTTAAGCGAGGTAGTTGTAACACGCTATTATTTTTCTTTATTGATCAATTTTGTTAATATAAAACGATTTGTCCATGCGATCCGACCCGGTACTCACCGGTTATTTTTTATTGCATTGACAATCTTATGCATGGGAGTGGAAGGCGTGCCTTCGCGCATCCTCCCGTTCAACCATATAATGATGGAGGATATATATAGTCTTTGTTGTTTCTGTGTGTTCTCTCTGTTTGTCTATGTTGTGGTTCTATGTTGGCCTTATGCTTGTTGCTTGTTGTGAACATTACATGTATTACCCCATCAGTGCACATTAGCATGTCGGTTTCTTTTGTACTTTTCTTTTCTTCTTTTGTAACACTCGCTACTGTGTGAGAACCTGGTACGGATTCGTACTTTCCGAGTATCACGGGGAGCGGGGCGTCACATGGAATACGTGTAAAAAGTATGCGTTAAGGAGCGGACATAGATATTGATTCTCATCCACGCTCCTGGCAGCCGACGGAGGGAGTAGACAGGGTTAGAGAGGCCGTTAGTGTACTCGTGATGCACCATTGCAGTAATTGATGGGTTGCTCCGTTTTCCACAAAACCCGATAATTCTCACTCCCAACAAAAGGAGTTACGAGATGTCCCTACGGTGCTCGTGTCACTGGGTTGGGTACCACATTTCACCTACATTGGGTGAAGTCCATCTTCTTACGTGTCATACGATTTACACGGATTCCCAAACATGTAAATTGATAGCTTAATGTAATTGTCATCAATTCATAAATGTTTCTATCTCATGTTGACATGTTCCTCAGTTTTCTGTCAGCACATGCATGTTATGATGTGGACTCTTATACATGTTCTGTGGACCCCTTTTCTTTTGTATACCATCCGTTAGATTGATAGTTGTCACGCCCCGCTTCCCATCATACTTAGGAGCGAGGACCGGAGCGGGTCCGCATGTGCAAGTAAGGAGGATGTACTTTTACTTTTCTTTCCTACTTGACTTAACACAATAAGTATCTGTGTGAAATCTTGCAGGTTCTTGCATGCATACCCAAAACAAAACATATAATTATTATTACAATCCCAATCGTCTCAGAAATGGAATACAACAATAATGAAAGGAAGAGATTCTCTATGGCTCTTACAACACATAATACATAAATTTAATACAATAGAACTACAAGAAAAAGCAGCCTAAGAATATCTTACTGGGAGAATCCTGCCACTAGTGGGTCACGCTACGCTGCAACTATGATTTGCAAAAATGCCATCAGAACCTGACGGGCATTGCATTAAAACACTAATACAATGCCCGTCAGTGAGGTTTACTCATGTAGATTCCCAAGCATCAATAATTAAAAAGGAATTTAGCAGTGTAATAACATTGTATGCTAATAGGATAAAAGCATGTTACAAAAGGAATTTAACAAAAGATGCGAGCATGCTGAAAGTTAATACATAAAATTAAACAACGATTATCACATGGTTTGCATTTCAAACAATGTAAAGGTAGTTTATGAGCTGAATGTTTTTCGTTTATTTGTGCTTGTGATAAGTCCATGTCGGAGTACGTAAAGTGTTCTCGATACACACTATTATCGGATTTACCGAGACGCTTTAATGGCTTGCATCCATTTGTGTGTTATGGAGGTAGCCGTAATATGTTCAAGACACACTTACAAACCCTATTACATGAACCAACCCCACCCAAAGTGTATTGTCTAGTCAACGACTAGGTTTCACCCCATCTGTATTCGATGGTTTCACCCCATCGGTATTCGATGATTTCACCACATCGGTATTCAATGGTTCCTATCTGTATTCGATGGTTTCACCCCATCTGTTTTCGATGGATTCATATATACCACGAGGGTTATGTCTTACCCCCTGTTCAATGTAGTTTAATTTGATAGCAGGCAGATAGTAAATTGTTACTAACAAGCAATATTAACATAACATGCCCATTTAAGTATCAAACAACAATTATAATAAAAGCATGCAGTTCAGCTTCTAAAGTTGGCAAACACATTAAAATGAGATTTAAGCAATCATGTTAAACAACGCAGTTTGCAATTCATTTTTGATAGAAGACTTGCGAATTTAAGAAACCAATAGTGTTAGAATATATAAGTGAGCAAGTGCATAGTAAAAGATAAGAACATGTTGTAATGTAAGGACATGTGATTCATACACAATTAGTACATGATTTGTTAACATGTGAGAATAGTATTAACAGACCATAGAAATATTACACATATTAGCTCCAGGAAAATTACGCTAACATATTATTTATATAGATGAACGAGCTGTGGGGAACTTATTATACGATGCGTAGAGCTGGAGAGTAGGCGGGCGTTGGGTGTCCAAGTGATTGTAGTGTAAGGCGCGTGTTATCTGCGTCATTTAGATTTTTAATAGCAGGCTCAAAGATTCTTAACCAATCAAAATAATACTAAAGCCACTTATATAACTGAAAATAAGTTATAATAATATAATGTAAAACTAACTAAATAAAACTTAATATAAAGCTAACACTTTGTATAATTATAATATATGGTTTAAAACACATAATTTAAAATATTTTATTATAACATTATAACTTTAAATAATATAACTAACAAAAACTTAAACAACTTTATAACTTAATAATTCAAAAATTATAACTTAATAATTCCAAACAATCTAAATAACCAATTAACGCAATTAAACCCAATTTAAATTCATTTAAATACCAATAGGTTAATAATCCCATACCCAATAACTTAATAAGCTACTTAAAACCCAATAAGTAATAACTTATATAAACCCAATACCCAATAGGTTAATAGTTCAAATAACCCCTATATACAAAAGCTATAGTTCAAGCACCCAATAAAATAAAACCTAATAAGCAAACCAATAACTAATAAAACCCAATAGGCATAACTTTATACCCAAAACCCAAAAGCTTATACATGTTCTCATTCCATCTTCTTCATCTTCTCTCATTCTTCTTATTTTCTTCTTTTTACTTTGCCGCAGGGAACGACAGTGGGCGACGGCCTGGGCACGGCAACTGGCAGCGGCGACGATAGGCGGCACGCGCATGGCAACAGTGGCGACGCATGGCGCACGCGCGGCGGCAGGTCGGGGTCTCAAGCGGCAGCGGCTGTCGTTGCTTCGGGGTGTTGATCGAGTTGCCGTAGATGATGAAATTGATTTCAATTTCGACCTGAATCCTCTAATTCCCTCAATTTCACTTTGATTTGGGTTTTGATTTTTCTTTGATTTAGGTTGAAGGAGGAGGGAAAAGTGAAATTGGGTTGAATTTGGGGGAGGGGATGCTGAAATTGTTGAATTTGGTGAATTGGTCTGGATTTGGTGAATGTTTGATTTGGATTTCGGTTTGGATTTGGGCTTAATTTCAATTTGGTGTGGAATTGCAGGGAGAAGGAGATGTTGACGTTGTTGTTGTTTGCTGTTGTTGTTGTTTTTAGCAATGAAATGGGGGACAGCTTGATTAGGTTGGTTAGATCCAACAACTCTTATCAATAGGGTGAGGTTCCTCTGCTAAGGGATGTAAAGCTAGCTGCCGTGGGTTGAATGGAGACGAGAGATGGAGATTAAGGGGTTCAGCTGCCTTTGTTGTGAGTGTATTGTGTGTTGTGAATGAAATTAAAGGGGAGATGAAACTAAATAATAAAGGGTTCTGATGAACGAATAGGAGAGGTGGTTTGATCTACCCACTCCCTTTAAGGTGTGGGGTTTCTCTGCAAGAGAGATATGTATGGGTTTAATTAAAATAAAAATGAGTGTGTGTATTTGGGGTTAATAATAGTGTGGATTTAATAGCTCGGGGGTGTGGGTGAGAACGTTTTGTGAATGGGACTAGGGTGGTGTGATTGATGAATAGAGATGTAGGGGGAGGAATCAATTAAAATAATGGAGAGTTTGGTGTGTGGTGCCAAACAAAAAAGATGAATGGATATAATGGGTATGGGAGAACTTTTAGGTGGGATGTTGGATCTCACCTACTCCTTACGTTGAGATAATGGATGTAAAGAAATTAGGTTAGGGTAGATCCACATATGATGGATCTTGTTGGCATGGGTTTGATGAGGGGTAGATTATGGGGTCAATAGGTAGTTAGTAATAGGAGATGGTAATAAGTTAAAGTAATCTAGAAAAAATTATCAAAAAATTGTAAGAAGTAATTAGTGAACGAAATTAGGAAATAGTTAAACTAATTAGTAAATGTAATTAGTAAAAATGATTAGTAGATGGTAGAAGGTAATAGTGATTGGTAAAAGTAGTTAGTAAAAGTGATTAGTGAATATAAAAAGTTATTTACTAATAGTATCTAAAAACTTAATCTGTTTAAAGAACTTATTATTTAAAACTGTTTTTGAAAGTATTTATACTAAAATACGGGTAGTAACGGATATGGGCCGTCATAGTAGTCCAGTTCTAAAACTGGGTCCTACCTAGTTTAGTTAGGTATCATACTGGATCACGCATTGACATGTCCTATCTACGTTTTTCAGGTCTAGAGTTAGAGACACCAGAGCAGACCCATGATCAGCAGATCACTCCATCTTCAGAGGTACATACGGAGACTAATGGAGATTTTGTCCACTAAACGTCATTGGGGTAGACTATAGAGTGTATTGTACGAGTGTAGACCCTTTTTGTTTTCTCTTGAGGGTTGGGGGTTCTTTTTGTGTTTTACTCCTTTTTTGTACTTTTGTACCCTTGTACAGTTCATATATATAATGTACAATTGTATAAAGAATGTCAAGTCCAGCGTTTCTTTCAGTACGTGTGGATTTTAAATTTTGTTGGAGCTCTATGTTTTAATTTTTGTACTATTCCAGGGTATCGTAGTGGTCTGTATGTATATTAATATTTAAATCACAATCAACGCCTAGCAGTATTTGGACGTCAGGGGCTCGAAGCCTAATGTTTGAGTACTACGACAGCCTAGTCAGCTATGTATCTTCCATATCTGGGAGAGCGGGTCATGACAGGTACATTTTTGCCACCCATAGTTAATTGTCTACTATGACAATCAAGCTGTGATAGCCTACACCAAGGACCCAAGACATCACAGCCGTACCAAACATATCGACACATGATACCATTTTGTGAGAGACATCGTAGCTGAGAAGATAGATTCTAACAGCAATTTATATACGCACAAAATGGTTAACGATCCCCTTACTAAACCCATTACCAGAGATGTTTTTTGAAGCGTGTAAAAGCTGTGAGATTGCATAAAATTTGAAATATACTTGTGGTTGTGCTCTGTAAAACATTGATGTTGTTCAATAGTGTTATGCATGTCATTCATTACGTTGAATGATATGTGTTCGTCCCATAGTGTTATTTTTAAACACATGCATATGAAAAGAATACATAAGAAAAGTGTGTCAAATAGGCATGGAGATTGGCCTTCTCGCACATGCAATCGCATCTGACGCTCTAGGTGAATGGGTATGGATGAGACTTCATACTATTTGAAAGTCGTCTTGAATAAGTTTCAGGATGATGTCATTATATATACATACAAATAATGACCATGTTGAGCATTGGAGATAGCTACTGTAGTATATCTAAGCATACACGAGCCAGACACGAATTCTTAGAGCAAGTAATTTCTATAGACTTCAGTGTTAAATGCATGAGTACATGTAATTATAGTCTGAACGGTGTTGAATTGAATTACACCAATTACATACGCAATATACCATTGCATGTTATTCTTATCACATGTGTTGGAGTCGACCATAATGGGAAGTGAGACAGCGGATCCCTTCCTATCCACTATGTGAGTCCATGCAGGATTGGGTTCCCCATAATACCATTTGACTATTGACTAATATTCGAAGTATTAATCTTGGTGATAGATACTTTAGTATATTTCTTATGGCCACCAGTGATTCGATCAAAATTGTTAGTTCTTGGGTTCAAGACTAACGTTGTTTCGATGATGATCAATACATTATGTTAGTGTGCTAATCAATCTTATGTTTTAGTCTCGGTTTATCTTAATGATTATATGTTGATGAGACAAAGCATAATGCTTGGAGGATATTACAATGGATATCTTAAAGACATCCAAGAGTGATGGTGAAGCCAAAGCTTGGAGCATGATGATGGATGGACATTTAGAGGAGCAATGACAAAGCTTGGAGCTTCATGAAGGGAAGCTCATCAAGGGATGCCAAAGCTTGGAGATGATTGGGAGCATCAAGGTATCGTGAGCTTGAAGACTTAGACTCTAGGAGATGCAGTATGTAATCCATGTAATTTCAACTACTTGCAGTTCTCCTTTCGAGTTTAGGATTATTGTAATGCCTTGATAGATGGTCATACTCTCATGCATATGCATTTATCCGTCTAGGTGAGCCTTAGGATTATCATAAATATCATCCCAGTAGGTTCACCATGTCTTAAACTCTTACTAGAGTTTTTGGTTATCCCACAGTCGACTGATGAAGGCACGACAGTCGACTGGATGACTTCCAGTCGCCTGCCCGGCCTTCTACAGCTGACTGGTATGCAAGCTCAAGTCAACATTTTTATTGACTCTTCTTGAGCTTTTCACATCAGTTGACTGATGTTCAATTTACAGTCCACTGTGTCTGTACAGTCGCCTGTGAATTGTTCGACAGTCGACTGTGCACATCTTGCATTTTCTGGGCTTCATCCCAATTTGCAAGACAGTCGCCTGATGAAGTTTTTATAGTCGCCTAAATATTTACAGTCGCTTGTGAAATGACCATCAGTCGTCTGAAAGGCGTAAGTGCGAAATATGCATTTCTCTCTGTTTTATTTCCATCACTGTGACAGTCGCCCGATGAAGGATATACATTCGACTATCTGTTATACAGTCGCATGTGTAGTCTTCTACAGTCGACTGTCTTGACTCAGATTATAGCCGTTGGGATTTTTCTAGCCGTTGATCAGTCGACTGTCATTTGTTCATCAGTCGACTGTTTGTGCCATAAACTGCCAAAATCTAGTCGTTGCAGATTTCTTCCATCTGGGTTTTTGACTGGTTTTATGGGTTCCTTTGAGCTTCCTATATATAGGAGAGGGCTTGGTTCATTTAGAACTCTGGGTTATTACTGAATATCTTTGAGAATCAATAGCCACTCCTAATCTCTCCCATTCCATTATTTAGAGCTTCAATCTTGTGCTATAGTATCTAAGCTCTAGAAAATTTCTCCAAGGGATCTCAATCTCATTCCTTTTCTTGGAGAGCATCTTTCTTCTCTTCATTTCATACACTCAAGAGAGAAGTGGTAGGATTCATTCCTAGAAGAGAGAAAGATCGACAAGTGCAAATCAAAGCTAATCTCAAGCACCTGGTCATTCATTGCATGCCTTCTTCTTCACATTGGTAAGATCATATCAAGGCATAGGTAAGTGTTGTTTCATTTTGTTTTTGTTTCGAAACCCATATTCTCTTAGTAGAAATAACTCTCTTTGTGGGAGTAACTCTCTTTGTGGGAGTCTGGTGTCCTAGTGTAGGGCTAACCCTAATTCTCTGTAGGGGAGTTAGTAATTCTTTGTGTGGGAGTTAGACCCTTGTGTAGGGTTGGTTTGGTTCTTGTGTGGGACAAAATCCTCTGTGTGAGGTATCTCTTTGCGGGATTTGTATTCACTTCTCTTTGTGTGAAATATAGTGAATATTGTTGTAGCTGGACGTACCCAAGTTTTGGGGAACTAGGGTAAAATCCTTGTGTTTGCGATTGTTGTCGGTGAGTACTCTGTTTATTTTCCGCTGCTTATTGTGCTTTAATTTTAGTAACTTTTTATTAAGCACTTTGCTTGCCATTACACCATTCACCCCCCTCTAGTGTGTGTGTAGCCCCGCAGGGTCCCTTACATAAAAGTGTTGGATATCATGTCACACCAAATACTAGGGGTGAATAGTGTATGACACGGCAAAATTGCAAAATTAAAAGTTACTAAAATTTTGCAACAAGCGTGCGGAAGTAAATAATCACAATTCAGAAAAGAGACAAGCACAAACACCAATATGTTGCCTGGTTCAGATCATTGTGATCATACGTCCAGTCTCATACTCCCCGTAGAGATTTTCGGGTCACTATAACCACTTGATCTCTGCTAGAAAACAATATACAAATATGCCAACACTCACCGTGTTGCAAACTTGTACAATCTATTCAACAAGAGTTTCAACACGTAAAGAAAAAGTATGAAACAATATCACGTATAACATTGATGATGCATGAATTGAATCGCAATGAAGTTGATTGAATCTTCAAGGTTTCTTGATGTGAAATGTGGTAGAAAGACTTTGGAAAAATGGACTTTCTAGCGAGGCAAAATTTTTGCAGAGGTTCCACAAAGAAAATTTGAAAATCACTATCTTTTGAGATAGAAGGAGAACTTAAGAACGAGAGAGTGTGTGTGAACAATTTCGTGTATGAGAACTGCGAGTTTGGGTCTATTTATAAGAGTCCATTATGATCGTTTAACAACTGACTAAAACGGTTCGAAAAACTGAACTGTTTTTGCCAAAATTAGTCGAAAATGTAAAAATATTGGTCGACCCGTTTTAAAAATGAACTAAGTTTGATCGTTGAAAATGCACCTGGTCGAGTATAAATATTGTATTGATCGACTACAACTGCCAAAACCGTCATATTTATAGCAGTTGAAGGTAGTTAGAACTTCCCTTGGTCGACTAAAAAAGGTGTTGGTCGACTAGAAAGTTATTATTAATCAAATGATTAGAATAACTAACTATTAGAATAACTGACTGGTCTGCACCGCGTTTCTTTATAAATTCACCGCAATTGTTAATTTTTTCGAAATTACAAATTTAACCTTAATTTGATTTTAACTATTACCTTTAAAATGGTTAATTAATTACGAACTTTGCCCTTTGTTCTTTTGATTTCACCGCAAAATTTACTTTCCCCTTGTTATAAACGGGCTTTTGGAGGCCCAACCCATTAGTGGGTATCCACCCATTATGTAACCATATCACTATAAATACAGGGCTACGGGGTTCCGTAGCCGCCATTGTTTACAACATGTTATCGGCACGCTCGAAGCTGAGCCGAATCTCTGCCGACGGACGAACGCGACGCGAACGGGCTTCCTTCACCGAACGTCGCTAGATCCGGCGGGTAGGATCTAGAGGTAATTCTTTCCCCTAGATCTAAATTCGTATGCGCATATGTCTAGATCCAAAATTCTTGGATCGATTGTTTAATGAAAATCAACGTTTTTATTGATTAAAAATCAACTTTTACAATAAAAACGCTTTTTTGGAGATTAAAAATGGTTTTTTTCCCATCAAAAATTGGATTTTTATCATCTTTTTTCCCCAAAACCATTAAACCCTAGGTGGATTTCTTTCCGCCGTGCGGCCGGAAGCCGTCACGTGCCCCCCTCCAATCCAGCACCACCGCCGCCGTCGCTCGTTGTGGCGGCGACCGCCGCCGCTCGCTGCGGCAGGCGACCCCGTCGCCGGAAGCGGCGGGCAGATCACGCCGCTTCGGCGGCGGGTCGTCCCCGCCGCAGGCAGCGGCGGCGACCCCACCCGCAGACGCGGCGGGCAGACCCCGCCGCTAAAGCGGCGGGTCGTCCCCGCCGCCGGCAGCGGCGGGCAGTCCCCGCCGCCGGCAGCGGCGGGCAGTCCGCCGCTGACGTGGCGGGCAGACCCTGCCGATTCGGCGGCAGGTCGTCCCCGTCGCCGAACGGCGGGCTGCCCCGCCGCTGACGCAGCAGGCAGATCCCGCCGCCGAAGCGGCGCGTCGTCCCGCCGCCGAAGCGACGGGCTCCCACGCCGTTGCCGGCGGCGCCCCCCCCCCCCCCCGCCCCCCCCCGCCCGCAACGGCGGCCCCCCCATGTGCGCACGTATCCAGAAACCGTAGCCGCCAGAAGTGGCAGCTCACGCGACCAAAAACCCTAACTAGGGTTTGACCCCAAAAACTTTTCTAATTTCAAAATTATTTTTCATATTTAAATTACGATTTCTTTTTTTGTTAAAATCTGGACAAATTACATGCTTCTAATACATCACACTCTATTCGGATTATCTGATTATTACACGTTTAATAATTAGGAAGATCCTGGGACCGCTCTGCCGTTAGTTAACTAACCTAACGTTGTATGACGTTGCCCAGTGGTCCAATAATTATTAAACGAAAAATTTTCATTTCCATTATAAAATTTCTGTGATGATTAAATGCATGTGTAGAAAATTATATGCCTGCAGCATATTTAATGATTCTGTGATGTACATTTTTATTTAGCATGCTAAAATCACTATGACATAGTTTAATGCCTGTAGCAAAACTGTATGTCTGCGATGAGATTATTTAAATGCCTACAGCATATAAATAGCATGTGTATACATCATACTTGTTTCAATTCAGGTTAATTGAGCACAACTTTTTAGTTTACAAGATTTACATTATATTATATGTATGATGTGCTCATGATATGACTACATTTTATGTCAACAAACCAATAATGATTTCAAAAAGTTTAACATTATATCCTAGTTGACAAAATGAACCTGGAGTTCAAAACCAAAATGAACCTGAAGTTCAAAATCAAATCAAAAGTCAACACCCTTTCACACTAATAAAAATTAACAAGTACGATGGCTTATACGAAAAACATTTATGCGATTTCTTTTAGAAATATGCATTTCGCGGTAAATATATCTCTCAGATCTATGGTTTGTATAAACCAATATTGACACTAGCAGTTGTCATAACACCGCCAAACTCTTTTGAGTAATCTCACTTTACAATGTATGATTTTTGAATCTAACCTTATTTTTTAAGCGTACGCCCGAAGTCGTGGCTTAATAGATAAGTGAGAAATTATAAATTTCGTACCCACGTAATTGTTTCCCCTAGAGCATGATTCTATATCCACAAAATACTTGAACGACTTAATAAAAATGGCCTGAAGACCATACTTGAGTTTTCTAATAGACTTTTAAAAGTCTCTCATAAATTGGAAAAGTGGAAATATAGAAACTAACTCATTTCCCTTGTATATGTCTACTTCGTAAGACCAATATTCATTTTCCTTATAAACGACAATAAGGACGACTGAAAACAGGGGAAGCCTTGAATAAAAATGAGAAAGGGAAGATATGATGTACCTCGATATGGAGTATGCAATGGCAACCCAATATCAGACCAGAAGTTCTGACAATACCCATAATGCTTTTTGCAAAATGAATGGGCATTAACCTATGCCATATAAAAATATATACATATCTAGTCTAAACGACGAAAGTCAAATTGACTGTATGTATATTTCGCTACTCCCCGAGGACAAATAAATTTTGAAAGTAAATTTGATCTGTTGTCATAATATGAGTCTAAAATGAGCACAATTGTGGACGTATATTTTATAGAACACACATCATAATATGAAACTTGTTGCTCTAACATAATTATTAGTAGTATTCTCTTGCAGTATATATGTGTTTTTTTACGCATTTTATTTTACTGTAAATGATTTGTCATCGTAAATACTCCTAAAATGAGGATGCCATGTACTCTCTGAAACTTATAAAGTTTCAAAGGATATTCGTCAAAATGAAATCCCTAATGACTCAAGAAACCAATAAAGCCTGAAGCTTTATCCAACTATGATCCGCATCATAGTCAATGTGAAGATGTAATCCTTCACAGTTTAAACAGAGTTCACCTATTACCGGACAAAATTAACTTGAGCATTTTAATGGACGTCCAAAAGTCCCACATAAATTCGAACAGAGGAATTAATTTGGAACACCAGAAGTGTCCAGAATCGACCAACTTTGGATCGATGTCACCTTGGATTGATGATGCAAGACATCATTAACCAGACGAACCCGAAGATTCTTCAAAAAAAGGGTGAAACTCTCATTATCCCAGTCAAAAGGGAAAAATGATTACGAGATCATCTCCATTCATGTGGACATTGACTCTCCTCGCTTCCTCAAGCGAATTTATGATAATATACTATCATTAGAAGAATGAGACCTTGGTTCCGGCCAAATCCCCTCCGATGCCTAAGTCAGATAGAGATCTGAGAAAGGGGGCCCGGCGGAGACGGTCCGACTCGTGAGGAGATCGTAACGGCGTCTCTCGGCGCGAGCGGGGGAGGAAGGAGATGAATTGGGGGAACGAGGTCGTTGATGGAGTACCTTAGGTTTTATTACCTGGGATGCGGTCCCTTTCTTCGTCGTCTTCCTGACCCTTTTGTAGAGCTCCCAGCGTGATTGGCTCTGGCCCACGTCCCACGCCCGCCATCGATCGTGCCCCATCCGTCCATCCTCGCCGCCGCCCTCTCCGCCATGCCAGCACCTCCCCATTATCGCCATTTAGTGGTCGCGTGTCCGGGGGGAGCGGTTTTCGCAGGAGTGGGCGAACGGCCAACGGGTTATGGGGGCCGGGTCGGATCGACGTTTCGAGAAGGTCCCTTGTAGGGCCTTTGCCGAATGGGCTTTCAGGATGCAGGTGGGCTCTTGGGCTCGTGCTTTATGGGTCTCGGTCAAATATGCGTAACAATTGCCCCCATCGGTCGGGTTGATCGGCCTCGGCCGGTTCGGCTCGGCCGATGTGACCTCTGCCGATTTTGACAGGTTCTCCAGTCGATGCCGACTCATTTATTAGTCGTCATCATGAGTTAGCCCGTTCGATGTTTTTAAGGCGCGGGTTCCGAAGCGCCGTCGGCCTTCAGATGTTGCCACGTGTAGCGGCAAGCTTATCCCTGCCGCTCGCGGAGTCGTCTTAAGTGGAGAAGCCGAGGGATTCGTGGGCCGCCATCCCATCATCTTTCTTCTTTGCGCTGATCCCCCTTCTGTCTGAGCTTTCCCCCATGTCGTCTTCCTCTGCTACGGGCTCGGTTCGGTCGGAGCGCGACGCGGCTCCGGGTCTGGCGGGTGGCACTCCTTCGGCGATCAGTCAGCACGGGGATGATCTTTCAGGGGTTCCTTCTGAGGTCATGGCGTGGCCTTCGTCGATCTGTGCCACCGCCATCGAGAGCATGCGCTCCTCCTACCTGCTCCCGCCCTACTCGGCTCGTGCCCCTGGGGCTGACGAGCGGATATGCTCTCCTGGTCCCAATGAGGTCGGAATATATGAAAAGTGCTTCCACTTCGGGCTCCGTTTCCCGCTTCATCCTTTTATCGTTGAGTTCCTTCAGGCCCACAATGTGTGCTTGTGTCAATTCTGTCCCAACGCCGTCGGGATCCTCGTCGGGTTCGTTGTCGTCTGCATGCTGAAGGGTGTGGTGCCCTCTCTCCGCCTCTTTGCCCAGTTCTACCGCCTGAGCCTCCACCAATCGGGGGCGTGGATTTACATCAGCGCCCGCCCGAAGATGTCCCTGGTGCTGGGGTTGCCGAGTTCTCTGAAACGATGGAAGGGGGAATACGTGTTCGTCACATTCCCCTCGAGCGTACACTTCCCGGCACGGTGGGTGGCGGCCGGTGCCGTTGTTCTCAATCTGGGTGAGCTGACGGTCGCTGAGCAGCAGACGGCGAGGGACATGTTGGCGATTCCTCCGAGGGAGCGCTCGATCGACTTCCTCTTTAGTGACTTTAATTTGCGTAAGACGGTGTGGCCCCTAGGTAAGCTGCTCCGTGCGTTCGCCCCTCGAGATCGTCCAGGTTCCGCTCTGTCTCTCATTTATCCTTTGAGTGCAGGTGGGTTCCCTCTCGGTCCTTCTCCCGCCAGCGCTCTCGTGCAGGCTTCAAACCCGGATCCGAGCAGAAGGGACCATGTGTTGGCGGTCCGGAAGAAGCAGCGGGTTGTGACCGTATCCGGAGGCTCGAAGCGAAAGAAGATGTCGTCTCCCTCTCTCCCCTTGCAGGGATCTCCCGAGAGGCTCCGTGGGGGGGTCGAGGGGGCCGACGTTCAGCCGACTGCTGACCGACCTAATCCCGCTCCCGTTGAGGTTGCCTGGCCGTGGGCCGGCCCTTCACCTCTTCCGGACGGCTTTCTCCCTGATGCTTACAGTCGGTATCTGGGGGCGTTCCGCTCCGCTCCGGCGAGTTCCCTTCGTCAGGGGAGGGTCTTCTTCGTCCACGCTTTCCAGTGGGTGAGAAGGAGTCGGTGTTCTCGAGCCGTGGAGCCGCCGCTCGAGTGGCCGAGAACTGTTGTCTCCCTCCCGACCAGGCGGTGTTGGACGGAGTCAGAGGTGATTGCTTGGCTACCTTCGTGATCCAGGCTGGTCAACAGGTAGTGCGTCTCTGCTTGTCCCCCCGTTCTCCAGCCGCTTTTGCCCTCTTACCTTCGTTGCTTTGGCACAGTTGTCCTCGGTGGGCCTCTCGATGAGGCGCCAATTCGCGGCTCTTCCCAAAGCCAAATCCGTGGCTGGGCTAGGCCCTGAGGTCCCTGGCGAGGAAGAGGAGGAAGCTGGTCAGTTGGAGGAAGCGTGGGTCCAATCCCTGAACTCCCGCATAACTGAGCTGTCCTCTGCCCTGGAGGCGGCGGATCGCGAGAGAGCCGTGGCTCTGGCCGTGAAGTCCGAGGCCGAGACACGGCTCGCCTCTCTTTTAAAAGACGTCGACGCGTCTGGAGGAGTCAAGCAGATCCCCGGCCCGGCTGCTGCCCCCGATGCCTCGGAGCTCTCCGATCGTCTGGATACGGCGGAGGAGCAGGTGAGGGCCCTTGCTGCCCAATTAGGAGAGAAATCCCGGGAGATCGAGAAGGAGAGGGCGGAGCACCAACGCCAGGTAGAGACCCTAGAGGCCCAGCTGCGTGGGCTCGAGGAGGTGGATCCGGCCCGGATCGCTCGGGATGCCGTGGCGGAGTATGCCACCTCCTTTGTGGAGACCGCCTTGGCGACGTCGTACGAGAAGGGCTTCGCCCGGTGCTAGTCCGAGATCCAAAAGAAGTTCCCGCTCTCGGGGATTGACTTCGAGAAACTTCGGATGCACCCTGACGCCGAACAGAGCAAGGGGGGTGACCCTAGCGAGCTGCCAGCTTGTGGCTCCACCGGTGCCCCCGGAGAAGAATGAGGGAGGGGAATGCCCCTCGACCTCTTCGCGTATCCCTCTGTATGCCTTTTCGCTTTATCTGGAAAGGGGTGAATTTAAAACAAATTTATTTCATAGGAAGTGATACATCTATTGAAAGTATTTGCGTAAATATTCCGCATTCCAAGTGTGAGTGAGAACTCTCCCTTCCATGTCGGCTAGTCGGTAGGCTGCGGGTCCGAGGACCTCGACGACTTTGTAGGGTCCCTCCCATCTAGCCGTGAGCTTCCCTTTGCGGGCGGTGTCGGTGGTGAAGCCCGCTTTCCGGAGGACCAGGTCTCCGAGGTGGAAGCTTCTCCCTCGCACCCGAGCGTTGTAGTATCGGGCCACCTTCTGCTTTTGGCGGACGATGGTGGCCAGTGACTGCTCCCGTCGCTCGTCGAGGAGCTCCAGGCTGAGCCCTAGGCCCTGCGAGTTCCGGTCTTCGTCAAAATATTTGAGGCGAAGAGATTCTTCCCCCAATTCGACCGGTACCACCGCCTCGGCCACGTAGGTGAGCATGAAGGGGGTCTCGCCCGTAGCCTCCTTGTGGGTCGTCCGGTATGACCAGAGTATCCCGGGGAGCTCTTCCGGCCAGTTCCCTTCGGCGTCCTTTACTTTCTTTCGGAGGGGCTCTATGATACACTTGTTGGCCGCCTCTGCCATCCCGTTGGTTTGGGGGTGTGCCACCGAGGCAAAGAGGAGCTTGATTCCCCATTCCTCGCAAAAATCTTTAAACCCTGCTGAATCGAACTGCTTCCCGTTGTCTGTGACGATGGCCCGTGGTACTCCGAATCGGGAGATGATGGAATTCCACACGAAGCTTTTCGCTTTCTTCCACGTGATGGTCGCCAACGGCTCGGCCTCGATCCACTTGGTGAAGTAGTCCACTGCCACGATCAGGTGCTTCCGCTGCCCTCGTCCTGGCTTGAACGGTCCGAGGATGTCGAGCCCCCATTTCGCAAAGGGGAGGGGGCTCACGATAGGGATGAGCTCTGACGGGGGAGTCGAGATGTGGTGGGCGTACCTCTGGCATTCTTGGCATTTCTGCACGTAGCTTGCAGCATCTTTGGCCAAGGTCGGCCAGTAGTACCCCTGCCTTAAGATCTTCTGCGCGACTATCTTGCCCCCGTGGTGATTCCCACAGATCCCGTCGTGAACCTCCTGTAGGACGTAGTCAGCTTCTTGCGGTCCGATGCATTTCAGGTATGGGAGGACGTCCGTCTTGGTCCAGCGTCTCCGGTAGAGCGTCCCCTCACGGATCACGTATCGGAGTGCTTTTCTCTCCAGGGTTCGGCGCTCATCCCCATCGGCCGACACCTCTCCGTGGGTGAGGTACCGGATGATCGGGTCCATCCAGGTGGGCTCTTGGTCGATCGCCATCACCTCGTGCTCCATCGTGCTGGGGGACGGCAGGTTCTCTACGTAGATGGTGCGGCCCAGCTCCTTTGGCGAGGACGAGGCCAGTTTTGATAACGCATCGGCCCGCGCATTCTCTGATCGTGGGAGGTGTAAGACCTCCACGTCCTTGAATTTGGACATCGCCGCTCGGGCGACTGGGAGATATCTCTGCATCGCCTCCTCCCGTGCCTCGTAACTCCCTAAGAGTTGGTTGACAATGAGCTTCGAGTCGCTGAGGAGGCGGACGGACTCGGCCCCGAGCTCCAGGGCCAGCCTCAGGCCGTTGATCACAGCTTCGTATTCCGCCACGTTGTTCGTGGCCGGGAACTCGAACCGCAACGCGTATTCCGAGATGTTCCCCTCCGGAGATCGGATCGCAATCCCGGCCCCTCCTCCTGACTACGTGGCCGACCCGTCCACATGAACTATCCACGCTCCTGGATCCTCTGGCTGGAAGTGGTCAGTCGAAAGAAAGGACAAGGGTTGAGCAGTTACCGTCCCCGGGCCTTCTCCCTCTGGGGGCCATTTCCTTCCGTCGTGCATTCGGCGATGAAGTCGGCTAGGGCCTGTCCCTTGATGGCCGTGCGCGGTTTGAATCGGAGGTCGAACTCGCTCAGCTCCACTCCCCAGTTTAGCATCCTTCCCATTCGATCGAATCTCTTGAGGTTCTGTTCTAGCTGTGAGTCGGTCAGGATTAGTATGGTGTGGGCCTGGAAATAGGGTCGGAGCCTTCGCGCTGAGAGGACGAGGGCGTACGCCAGTTTCTCCATGGGCGAGTATCGCACCTCCGCCCCCTTCAAGATCCGGCTCGTGTAATATACCGGCCATTGCGCCCCGCTGTCCTCCCGGATCAGCACCGAACTCACAGCCTCCTCTGCGCACGCCAGGTAAAGGCTCAGCGACTCCCCTTCCCGGGGTTTGGACAGGAGAGGGGGGCTGCGGAGATACTCTTTGAGGTCCCCGAACGCCCGGGAGCAGTCTTCGTCCCAGAGTATCGTCTTCCTATTGTTCGGAGGTTCCGCGATTGCTTTCCTCAGGACCTTGAAGAAGGGAAGCGATCTTTCCGCTGATTTGGAAAGGAATCGCCCCAGGGCTGCGATGCGCCCGTTCAGCCTCTGTAGCTCCTTGATCGTCGTCGGCTCGCGCATGTTAACCAGCGCCTCGATCTTGTCGGGATTAGCTTCAATACCACGATTAGTTATCATAAATCCCAAGAATTTGCCAGATCTTACCCCAAACGTGCATTTCACGGGGTTGAGCCGAATGTGGTGTCGCCGCAACCGCTCGAAGGTCTCCCGCAAGTCGGCGATGTGGTCTTCCGGTCGCCTTGACTTGACAAGCATGTCGTCGACGTAGACTTCTAGGTTCCTCCCGATCTGGGAGCTGAACACCTTGTTGACCATTCTCTGGTAGGTGGCCCCCGCGTTCTTCAAGCCAAAGGGCATCTTCTTGTAGCAGTAGGTTCCCCGGTCCGTCGTGAAGGCTGTCATCTCTTCGTCCCGGGGGTCCATCTGGACTTGATTGTACCCAGAGTAAGCGTCCATGAAGCTTAGCATCTCGTATCCCGAGGCGTTGTCCACCAGGTGGTCGATGCGCGGCAGGGGGTAGCTATCCTTGGGGCAGGCCTTGTTGAGGTCACTGAAGTCCACGCACATTCGCCACTTCCCGTTGGGTTTTTTGACCATCACCACGTTCGACAGCCACTCCGGGTACCAGACTTCTCGTATGAAGCCGGCATCGAGGAGACGCTCCACTTCCTCGGAGGCTGCCTTCATCTTCTCGCCGCCCAGGTTACGCTTCTTCTGCCTAACCGGTTTGAAGTTGGGGTCGGCGTTGATCTGGTGGACGATCACCTGGGGGTCCACGCCGGGCATGTCTTCAGGCGACCAGGCGAAGATGTCCAGGTTCTCCTCCAGGCATTCGATCAGCTGGTCCCTTAGGTCCGGGCTCAGCCCTCTCCCGATCGAGACGAACCGGCCCTCGATGTCCGTGACCGGGATTTGCTCCTGCTCCTCCGCAGGGGTGGGCCTAGGCCCACTCCTTAAGTTGAGCGCGGCCATCCGGTCAGCTAGATGATCCTCGGGACCTTCCTCCGCCAGTTGATAGCAGGTATTCGGTCTCCCCGCGTCGCCTTCGACTTGCCCCATCCCCCCCGGCGTTCGGAACTTATTGGTCCGATGGAGGGTCGAGACCATCGCGCCGACGGCGTTGAGTAAGGGTCGGCCGATGATCCCATTGTACTCCGACCCGATCCCCAATACGATGAATTCCACCGCTAGGGTCACAGAGTCTGGTGTGTCTCCGAGCGTTACCGGGAGATGGATAGTGCCGATGATGGGGGTGGAGTGACCCATGAATCCGACCACGGGACCCGAACGAGGTCGCAAGTCTCCTTTCCGCCGGCCCATCTTCTCCAGGGTTGACATAAAATAGGACGTCACAGGAGCTGCCGGTGTCGACAAGCAGCCGTCGCACTTAGGTAGTGTCTATGACCACTGATACCACCAAAGCCACGTCCGAGCTGCGTGCCGTTACGGGCGCACTCGGTCTCCCAACCGGTGGGGAAGGGGAGGGCACCCCGGCCCTTTCCTCACGACTCTCCTCGCGTCGGCCCCATGCCCATTCATGGCAACGATGGCGGGGCATGTCGCCCCGCGTCGGGGCCTCGCCCCTCTTTCGCCGAGAGGAGGGGGGCCGCGTCATCACAGATGTGGTTTGTTTCTTCGTGGGACAGTTTTCGTTCCCACAGACGGCGCCAGATGTTTCAGAGTGTTTTCTCACTACAAAGCGTTGACCGCGGAGAACCCGGTCAACGTGGTCAAGGGGCCCGCTTTGGGTCCCTCGGGGGCTTCGAATCAGTGTAGAAGGGGCGAGGGGAAGCCTCGGCCCTGGTTGAGACGCTCGGCCTCGGACAGGTGTGCTCGGCCTCGGCTGGTAGGGGGACGAGGGGTAGCCTCAGTCGCCCGGGTAGATGTACGGCCGACGGGTGGCGAGGAAGAGTCTCGGACCCGATTAGGACGCTCGGCCTCGGCAGGACGTGCTCGGCCACTGCAGGCTGACGGTGAGGGGAAGCCTCACTGTCCGGTTGATCGAGTGGTCGGAGAGGGGCGAGGGGTAGCCTCGGACCGTTGATCTGCTGTCCACCTGCGCAGACGAGAACACTCATCAGGGGGCCGGACCTTGGTTCCGGCCAAATCCCCTCCGATGCCTAAGTCAGATAGAGATCTGAGAAAGGGGGCCCGGCGGAGACGGTCCGACTCGTGAGGAGATCGTAACGGCGTCTCTCGGCGCGAGCGGGGGAGGAAGGAGATGAATTGGGGGAACGAGGTCGTTGATGGAGTACCTTAGGTTTTATTACCTGGGATGCGGTCCCTTTCTTCGTCGTCTTCCTGACCCTTTTGTAGAGCTCCCAGCGTGATTGGCTCTGGCCCACGTCCCACGCCCGCCATCGATCGTGCCCCATCCGTCCCTCCTCGCCGCCGCCCTCTCCGCCATGCCAGCACCTCCCCATTATCGCCATTTAGTGGTCGCGTGTCCGGGGGAGCGGTTTTCGCAGGAGTGGGCGAACGGCCAACGGGTTATGGGGGCCGGGTCGGATCGACGTTTCGAGAAGGTCCCTTGTAGGGCCTTTGCCGAATGGGCTTTCAGGATGCAGGTGGGCTCTTGGGCTCGTGCTTTATGGGTCTCGGTCAAATAGGCGTAACTACTAGGAAATCAATTATATTTAACAACTGGAAGAAAATTGAACACCCTGAAGCTTTATGTTCACACCCAGAAATGGGTTATATGTAAATCATTAAAATGATTTAAACGGATTACTTGTCCACTAAAATGATTTAAACGGATTACTTGTCCACTAGAAATCCAGTTGTAGGTGACGATGTGGGAACATGCAAACCATCAGAACACCTCCTTAGAAACTATTTATATGAGCCTGATCACCTCATATAAACAGTTTCCGAGAACCCCTAACGGGGGAAACGTTTAGTGCACATCTTATCGATGGAGCCACGATGAGTATACATCCCCATATCACCACTATGGGCCATTTAAAACATTAATACCTATGATTTGATTATCATGAATAGTGATGTGATCCTGAAGATCCACACTTATGAAACTGTTAAACAGTTATCAGACATAGCTACTGACAATATAAATATTGTCAAATTCACACATCCCTTCTACTAAAAATCCAGCTAGGATTGACATACCAACTATAATGGATGCAATCTACCAGTAGCAGAAGTGGATACCCTCAATGGATGAGAGGACATACCACGAGACCCTGAAACAATATCACCACAGTAAAGTGAGCTCATCTCCATATCCTCTCCCTTTCCAGAACCTCCAGAAGAGATAAATCTGGAATAAATTGAATAATGTACGTACACGGAGAGGTATTTGGATAAAACACACTTGTCGACGATTACTCACATTCCATTTTGCCATTGATATCGTTCCCAATCTCCGTTTCCTGAAGCAAACGCAGAAATTTGGGCAGATGATTCGGGTTCAATATTACATATTTAACCCCCCAATTAGCCCTATTTTTTGCTCATGTGATGCTACATTGTTCTCTAATTCATACGTATTTTGTACACAATTATTTATTAGAGAAAACACTCTATTTGAGCACAAAACAGCAATTAACTGAGTATTTCTGCACTTTTTATATTTTTCCTAGCTTGGTCTCGATCTCACGATTCCAACGAATATTTATTTGTATTTTTCTGAGATCTGTGCTAATTACTATGAATTTTTGAATGTAGAATACCATTTATTGGAAATAAAATAAACGCGCACGAATCTTGGCGCATGCGGTGGCAGCATCGGAGCGGCTCCCACTCAGATCAGACGGCTTAGAGAAGCGGGCTACATGGATTTATCTGCGCCGTTGGATCGCAATCCAACGGCCATCAGCAGCGCATATCAGAACGAAAGGCGGGTCGACGTGGCCTAACCGGATCCGTTCGATCGTGATCCTACGGCCCCCAGCGATCCCGACATTTTCAAATCAAAGCGGCGACGTGGATGATTCGAGGCGCTCCGATCGTGATCCAACGGCTGAGAGCTCTCCCGCAATTTGAAAGCGATGCAAATTGTTGGATCCTGTGGATGGCAAACAACACTAGAAGGGGGGGTTGAATAGTGTTGTATAAAGATAAAACTTTTTCGTTCTTTAATCAATCAACACAAAACAAAACCTTCTAATGTTGCCTAAGAAACCAAGTAGAGTTATCTACGCTTGGTTCTTAATCAACAATATAATTTTAAAGTGCACAGCGAAATTTCACAGCAGGTAGTCGACTCCTTATGAGCAGTAGTCGACTCCCATAGAATATGTTAGGACAAATAAGATTATAAATATGAATTTCAGCGTATATAGATAAAATTGATCTTTGCTGTAGATAGAAGATATAAATGTAAAGATAAATAAACACAGATCAACAATCGCAAACAAAAGGATTTTATCCTGGTTCCCCGCAACCCGGGTACGTCCAGTCCCCGACCAATCCGGTACGAGATTTCCACTATCTGCCTTGGCAAATACAAGCACCTAACTTCACTTGTTAGGATTTCCAACGACCTAGCCTTGACCAGGATTTCCGAACACAACACCTAGACTTGTCTAGGGTTTACCCTTGCCTCACAAACCGAGGACTTTCCAACTGGCAACAACTAGACTTGTCTAGTGTTCCAACAATCAACACAATAAGAGATTTGTCCAATACTCTACAATAAATGATAGAGATTGGTAAATACACCCGATTCTATAGCCAATCAAAAGATAGACAATTTGTGTAGTGGCTTAATAGAATGATAGTCTAGATCACACAAAGATACGAGATAAGTTCTTTGTGATCTAGAGCTTTTTCAAAAATCCTTCAAATAAAATTAGAGAGAAATAATAGAGAGGGTTTTGAAAAACAATTTAGCCAATAAAAATAATAATATGATCTTCAAAAAGAATTGAGAAAATATTGCAAGATCAAAACTGAAATTAAACTGGCTAGAGAGAAAAATTAGAGAGCTTTGATTCACGAGATCTTTTACGAATTTTGATTTTCAATGTTGTTCTTTTCACAAAAGAATTAAGCTCTATTTATAGGGAAAAACTGAGATTTGAATTTCAAATTTCGGTTGACTTTTGTCCCAAAAATTTCGGAGAGAATTGCTCAAAAGATTTTAAAATTCAAATTCAAAACGTCTGAAAATTTCCAGCAGGTAGTCGACTCCCTCCCATAGGTAGTCGACTCCCAGAGGAATCTAGGAAATTTTCATCCCTGAGAAGTAGTCGACTCCCTACTTTTGGTAGTCGACTCCCAGAGGAGTTTTTCCTGTTGTTCTAGTCAAGAAGGGTAGTTAGCTCCAGGGTGCGTGGAGTTTCACTACGAGAATTATGAAGTGACTAGAAAAGCTCTTGAAAACTATTTTGAAGATAGTTAAAAATTATTTCGAAATCATTTGTGTGTGTGTGTTGTCTATTTGATATGGCTTTGACAAATACCCTAAAAGACACGACACACTCACACTAGACTCTGAACATGTCTTCGGAAGTTTAGTCAACTTGATGAAGTGAAGGTGAGCTTCTCTTTGAGCTTCTTGTTCTGTTTCATCACTTGAGTTTAGCCATGTTCGTCTTTGTCGTGGAGTATTGATGCGTGCTTCTTGGAGTATTAGTAGAGCTTCACGAAATCTGCATACTTAAAGTGTAGTGTAGTTAGTACACTAAGCATTCATTTGGTGTGCTCATCATCAAAATCACTTGGGGGTGGAATTCAATTTCCATCACAAATATCTTCGCGCGACGTGGCCGTCTCAGATCCACACGATCCACATCCAACGGTCGCAAGCGAAGCGAGTTCGATTCGAATTCGCGAAGCAGCGGGGCGACGTGGCCAGCGCTGATCCGTCCGATCTGAAATCCAACAGCCACCTATTAATCCGAGCTGAACTCGAATTGGATGCGGGCGCAATCGAAGCGGGCGCGGATTCGATTCACGTGCCACGTGTCAATCTACGGTTAAATCCCGTCGCTAACGAACGGCTGAGATCTTAATCGGGTTTGGGTTTGATGCGGGCGCGAATTTTAAACCCGATAGTAACGTATAAACCCGCAATGAGCCTATATAAGGTATTTTAGGGTTTTTTGGGCGTATACAAGCAGATTGGGGCGTATTTTGGGCGTATTGGAGGCTCTAGGAGCCGTATTTTCCCCCTGAAAAATTCTGTAAAATTCCAGAGGCTTGTATTATTATTTCCAGAGAGTTTGAAGTCTTTTCAAGGAGAATTGGTGATATTTCCTTTAACTTAAACTCCTTATTTGATGCTTTTCTCTTGTATTTTGCTATAATCTTGACGTATTTTGCCATGAAAGTTGTTTATTATTGCATGATGAGTAGCTAAATCTCTATTGTGCATGGTATGGAGTAGTTAGGTGCTATGATTTGTGTTAGTTTGGTTATATTCCATGTGCTAAATCGTTAAACGTCGTTAAAATTGTAATATTTGTTCGTAAATCGACTTTTTCAGATTCCAAAAGAATTGATTTAGTTGATGATCGCCCCAAAAGGGTGAGTTTTGATCTCCCCAAAAGGGAGTTTCACACCGTATTTTTGATCTCTCCAAAAGAGAGTTTCATATCGTATTATAGCTTTAACGACGATCTCATTGAATTTTGTGTTTGAACCCCCAATAGGGCATCTTCTGATGAGTTGCTCCCAAAAGGAGAATTCATTGAGTTATATTGGATATTTTCCCGGTGAATTGCTCTCAAAAAGAGAATTCATTGTGATATATTCATCAACCAAATTAATACGAATCATTGATCCTAACGAACCCATACCATGTGCATACTTTTTATAGATATTTTCATACACGATTTTCTATGTTTATATTGTTCACGTGTTCGCATCACCATCACCGTCACCATTGTTGAAGTGGTTAGTTTCTTTTCGTAGGATTTCTATTTGATTTGAATTGTGGTTGCAACAGATTTCTTCTCGTGGATTCGACATCTGGACTCCCTGATTTTACTACTTGTACGGACTCTTGCGCTTGATAGAGAGCACATTTTCGGAGCCCACCAGCAGATTATGTGGAACGAGGCAATAATAAGTTGAGCTGGACTCACTTATGAAATGTGAAGTGTTTGGACCTGAAGTCCTGATATCAAAAGATATCAAACCTGTGGGTTACCGAGTATTGTATAAATAAATAAAATCGTATGCTATAAGCAAAAAGCTATAGCTTAGAGGTTTATTTCGCAGAAACCAGGAAGTAACCATGTAAAATGAGATTAACTCACTTACAAAATTAATTAAACTGATGAATCAAGCTCCCTGGTCATGATTGCGAAACCCATGCGATTAGCAAAGATAATTTTAGGCTATGTTGCTATGGATGATGTGACAACATACCCTTATGAATAATCATCCTGAAGATGAAACCATCATCCTGAAGATGAAACCTTCATCCTGAAGATGAATAATCATCCTGAAGATGAAACCATCATCCCGAAGATGAATAATCATCCCGAAGATGAAACCTTCATCTTGAAGATGAATAGTCATCCTGAAGATGAAATCATCATCCCGAATATGAATAATCATCCTGAAGATGAAACCATCATCCCGAAGATGAATAATCATCCCGAAGATGAAACCTTCATCTTGAAGATGACCTGAAGATGAAACCATCATTCCGAAGATGAATAATCATCCCGAAGATGAAACCATCATCCTGAAGATGAATAATCATCCAGCAGATGAATAATCATCCAGCAGATGAATTACCATCCAGAAGATGAAATTATCATCCAGTCGATGAAGAAACATGGAAAATTGCAATCCACCAATACACCTACTGGTTGTATGGATGCACATTAAGACCCCTTCCGTTCGCTGGAAGAGGGGAAGGATATCCTATGTCCTGAAGTGCCTTACTCAAGTGTCTGTTGTATACTCCTTTATCTGTCAGTAAACCCTCTAACCAGATACAGTGTAGCGCCTGCATCGCACCACTGGACCAATGATATGTAGCTTCTGCGCTACCTCCAAGGGTCAAGGATCATCCAACATGTTAAATGTATTTGCAGATACAGGTTACAGATCATCGCGATGACTGCAACAAAGAAGCGACCAACTCCTGGAGACCAGCAAAGCATGCTTCCAAGGCAACATCAATCCCACCATCCCGAGAGGCTCATCAATCCAAGAAGCAAATCATAAGTGCGCACAGCCAGGTCCTGCAGTACCTCGCAGACACAGTGACGACAGGGTCAGAGACGTGGTGCTACCTACCGAGTCTGCAGACCACTCCTCTTCAGAAGAGATCCCTCAGATTCAGTAGCTGCCATAGATGAGCGATACTTGTATAGATGAGCGATGTCTTGTATAGGTGAGCGATGCCTTGTACTTTTTACTTATTATCGGAACACTATAAGAGATTGATGTATAGTTGCCTAGGAGATCTGCAGGCCTGCAGCTTGTACAGATCAGGGGGAGTCAAATGTAGTGTTGTAATCTTTTCCCTTGGCTATTGGTTTTTCCCACTGAGTTTTCCATAGCTAAAGGTTTTAACGAGGCAACCTCATTGACTCTGGATCCAGAAGTATCCACCCCCTAAATACTTCCACTAATCAGTGGAAGTTACGGAAACTGTACTCTTTTTCCTTGGATATTGGTTTTTCCCACTGGGTTTTTCATAGCTAAAGGTTTTAACGAGGCAGTTATCCCTAACTTAGGATCCAGAAGTATCCACCTCTAGTGATATCCATCGATCAGGGGAAGTTACAGAGACTTGTACTCTTTTCCCATAGCCATTGGTTTTTCCCACTGGTTTTTCCTTGGCAAAGGTTTTAACGAGGCAACTACTCTTAAACTTGGGATCCAGAAGTATCCATAGACCCATGATCAGATAAGCTCTATGAACCCTGAAGCGTTCATCACGGCTTACAACAATGGATGGATAAGGGGAAGTGTTATAAACGGGCTTTTGGAGGCCCAACCCATTAGTGGGTATCCACCCATTATGTAACCATATTACTATAAATACAGGGCTACGGGGTTCCGTAGCCGCCATTGTTTACAACAACCCTCTATTTCTTTCTCATGCCTCAATTTTCTTCTCTATTTCACAGTATCTTTTTCTTTCTCCCCAATTTTGCCATTTGTTCTTAAGATTATGAAATTTTTAGGGTTCGTATTGATTGTAAATTCTGGCATCTAAATCACAGTCCGCAATTTCTAATCACATGTATTTCATGAAATGCCTCTGTATCTGGTATCCTATTTACATACGATGGCATTCCAATGTCTTCAATGAAATGCCTCTGTATTTCATGAGCACTCCATGTTTCACAGTGCATTAAAATTTCTATAACAACATTAGCATGGATATGTATAAAGCTTCCATGATGAGGCATATGCATGAAAACATAAATCGCCCAGTGGCACCACCCAAGGCAAAGCAACCGGGAAACAAAGCCATCGTTTGAATCAAACCAGCATGAAGCAAGAAGAATTGAATGATTAACAGAGGATAAGTTGCATGTAGACCACTCTGAAACTTGAATTTTAGCGGAAATTTAGAGATACGTAATATAAAAAATTAAGGATGTTTACCAATAAAACATGATGACCGAATGTAATTTATTCTTTTTTAAATGCGAATGTTTTTAATAAAATGATTTTAAAATTTTAATATGGGGCTTGTTGTGAAAATATCCAAAAACAACGAGATCGAGCTCAACGAGTTTTGAGACCAAGGGAGGCGGGAGGTGTTTTGCGGTGAAATCAACAGAAAAAGAAAGATAGAAAGATGTGAGGTAAAATTGATATAAATGGTAAAAATGAGAAAAATTGCTGTGAATTAATAAATTACAAGATTTTGATGCGGTGAATTCATAAGTGCAGTGAATTCATAAAGTTGCACGTTGCAACTAACATCACTCTAAAACTATTAGTCGACTAGGATCAAAAACTTAGGAAAGCGTAAAAACACGATCCTTATTATTAAAATACGAGTGTGTTCAAAAATCAAAAATTTTGAAACATAAGTGAAAATAAATTAGTCGACCAGGAGAATAAGTTGGTTGACTAAAAAAGTCTTTGAGCTGGTCGTTTGAGGAAAGACCTTAAATGACTAAGATAGATTATCATCAAGGCTTTCACATGCTAAGTATATGCAGGAAGAAAAAGTGCAATTACATCATTTTTCACAAGATATAAAGATTCATATTTTGAGCGTCGTCTTGCATTTTGATGCTGCTTGCAACGTATATGTTAACTTGATGATAGTCTTATCTGAATATAAAAATGTTGAAATTTATAATCTGCATAGATAGAGCTAATATACATATAAATATATAATAATATGTATGTGTTTGTAACATCAAAACTTTATGGAGATCAAATGTTTACTTTCCAACAAAAAGGGTATGTCTATGAAAGCTGTTTGGTTTAGACTTGGAATATTGAGTGCAAAGGAAGTGCTAAGTTTGTTGATATCAAGTTTGACAATCTCAAAGACTGGTCAATCCGTGTGATATTCTGGCAATAACGACGACGATAGACAAAATGAAAGTCGTGGTCAGAATCAACTCTCTTCTTTGGATCTGTCTGATTTGACGACGTTAAGCTGGACCTGAAGGGACACTGGCAAGCTGTTACTGAATTCATTAATGTGAATGTGTTTGAGTATTCCTCGAGAATATATGAAAAGAGTGATCAAGAATACTCAAACTAATATAACAAACTTGACATGTTGTATTATAAGCGACTGCTATACTTTAAATGATTGAGTACATAGATGATAGTTGTGTATCCAAAACCAGTGCACAACAAGATTGCATATGTTCGATTACGGGTCGCATGACCAAGTTACCAAGTATGACAACGTCTTCTTTTCAAGTTGTTTTTGTAACAACAATCCCCGTCATGCACGACTGTGAGATGTTGACTTTGGGTACGCACATGACGTGTTTGACCCGGGGAGTAAAACATAAATATGGAATTACTGAAGGGCCTATGTGCAAATTTCAATCGTGGATGATTGAAAGTAAAAGAAATTGAGGGTTTCAAATGTAAATTAGTAATCATACCGTTGGAAAGATACTTTATTTTTACAGCGTTATGATTCATAACATAAACTAACTTCTCTCCCTACCAATTCCTGTTTATAGCCATGGGAGTTTACGTTCTCCTCACAACACATAAAGTTACGCTCTTTATTTCACTCACAGATAAAAGAAGAAGCAAAAAGGCAACATTGTGGTTAACTTGAGTTTGGTTTCCATTGGTGATCCGAGTCCCTATTCGAAGCATAGTAATTCCTCTTCGATAAAAGAGTGTTGCAATAAAGAAGGTGATGTGTATTAATCTACGAATACTTTTGTGTCCAACATAGGAATAATTTTGTTGATATATGATCTCATTCCATGGGCATTATTCGTATATCAATAATTTCATTGCCAATCCAAAATTTTAGTAGTTATCAGTGGATCAACCGGCCTGCATAAAATTTATTAATAAGAGCATAATTCCACAATTGCCACTGCATCGCCACCATATCATTCAAATGCATTTTTTTCCAAAAAAAAACATCAGTAGCTTATGTGTAGAGCCATAGGCTACAATGTGAGTACATCATTTCTTCTTGTACATGGCACAAATAGTTATGTACAATATGTTTGGCATTTGTAGGGTTGTTGACGAACGAGCTTGAACATGGAGCTTGGTTTTATTCACGAACAAAATCAATGTTCAAGCTCTGTTCGTTTACTAACCGAGCTCTAAAAACTGTTCAAGATTGTTCGCTAAGCTTACCGAACGAACGTAAAAGAACGTAAACAAACATTTACCGAGCTTATTCACGAGTAGTTAATCGAACGTTCTGTTCGTTAACAAGATTATCGAGCTTGTTCGTGAGCATGTTTAGAAACATGTTCGTGAGCACACAATCAATCTTGTTCATGAATAGATTTTCAATCAAACAAATGAACGTCAATTTTTGAATCAGGAATAATACTATTTAAACATAATTGCCAATGACTGAATCAATTAAATAAAAGAATAAATATTTGCAGGACAAAAACAAATAAATCCATCATAATAGCTCCATAAATCCCATTACAACCATTACAAGCATCCATTTCAAGTATAATAAAAAATATATTATTTGTCTAAATTTACTATTTTCGGTACATGTTCGTTCACGAACACTTAACGAGTTTGTTCATGAACATCACTTAACGAGCTTGTTCACGAACACTTAATGAGCTTGTTCATGAACATAAATGAACGAACACAATTATGTTCAAGCTCTGTTCGTTTATTAACCTAGCACTAAAAATCTGTTTAATCTTGTTCATTAAGATTCCTGAACGAACGTAAACGAATATGTACCGAGCTTGTTGCGAGTAGTTTGTCGAACGGTTTGTTTGTCAACAGTTATGTGCTGTCATTTTAATTGTCAATTTACTGCTTAGTTGTTATGTTAATTTCGCAAGGATTCTGTAAGTTTTTTAATGAGTAGCTTCAATTTTATTTTTTTTAAAATGAAAAAAGTTAGGCCCAGCGAGATGTTACAAGGATCGCAGCTGAGCCCGAATTTAAATTTATCTGGGCTTTGTGTCGACCCAAAAATCCCGCCCGTTTTGATCGGGCCTACATCAAGCTCGGGCCGGCCCGTTCTCACTCTTAATGCCAACAAAATGCGGTGGCCTGTATAAAATGGAATCTGAAATTCGAGGGCCAAAACGAGAAACCATTAGTCTGAAACCCTAAAATCCGCTCTCCGATTTCCAAAAACCCAAGCATCCCCCGTTTCCCCTGAGGGCTCTCAACGACGGAGAAGATGTCGGGGCGAAGCCGTATCCCGCCCCACCACCCGATGAAGGGGGGCCCACTACCGCCGTTCGACGAACCCCCGTTCACCGGCGGCCGCGGCCCACCGCCTCCGCATCATCCCCACCTTCTCGACGACCTACGCGACTTGGGACCCCCACCGCCCTTTGCTGGCGGCCCCCGCGGAGGCACCGGGCCCATCCCGCCGCACGCGCATCAGGCGGCGATGATCGAAGAGAGGTTCGCCGCTTCGCACCAGGACATCCAGGTGCTACTCGTCGATAACCAGGGGCTGGCCGCGACTCATGTGGCGCTGAAGCAGGAGGTGGCCGCCGCCCAGCAGCAGCTGCAGCAGGCCTTTCACGTTGCTCGGACGGCGGAGGCTCAGGGGGAGGCTCAGCTCCGCGAGGTATAAGCAAAATTTTTGTTGAATTGCTGAATTTTGTGAGATTGGGTATTCTAATTAGGTCAGGTTTCATGTGAAGGTCTCTTTATGGTTAAATTGATCAAAATCAGATGTTGGTTGGTTCTTAAAAGAGTTTAGATCATGCTCCTTTAATTCTAGAATTTGTGTTGAGTACTTGTAGAGCTGGGATGCCATTTGTGTTTTCAAGGATTAGATCACCGGACTGACTAATCAGAGAGAAATTTAGATCTGGCTGCTCTCTGAAGCATGACAATTCAAAATTTTAGTACAAGGATGGCAAAATTTTAACTTTAGAAATGAACCTTTTTCGTTCTTCATCCTAAATACATATAGTAATCTAAGATATTCTTTTTATCATTGTCTTGAATTTTTTGAAGGCCGTTTAGTTAAATAACACAACTAATATGGAATCTAATTTAATACATGGGTTTTAATCTCCTGTTATATGCTTCATAAGCTTATTCATTTAGGCCTAGTTGGCAATAGAGTTTGTGAAAATGGGGTTTCATTTAAGTTAAAAATGAAATCAAGGTTTATATCCATACAAACCTCATTTTCTAAAAATGAGGTTTCATTTAAGTTGAGTAAGGCCTAGTTTGGCAACATAATTTTGTTTTTCAAACGGTGGTTTCGTGAAGTTTGTGGTCCAAACCCAAGTTTTTGAAACTGAATCTCTTTTGGATGTCAAAATTAAGTGTCATAAATTGGGATTTGGAGGGCATCCAAACACCATCAAAATAGGATTTGAAAAATTCCAGACTAATTGGATTTTCATAAACTATGAGATATAAACTCTATTGCCAAACACTCACTCAACTTAAATGAAACCACATTTTCACACACTGAGTTTTGCACGTGTACAAACATTGGTTTTATTTTAATTTAAATGAAAACTAAGTTTCAGAAACTCTGTTGCCAAATCAGGCCCAAGTGTTTGGCAGCGAACTCTATCTTTCTATGTTTCTCACAGTTTGTGAAAATTTCATAAATTTTGTTGGCATCCAAATCTCAGTTTATGAAACTCTATTTTGGCATCTAAACTAGGCTTAGTTTAGCTTTAGACCCAAATCCCCACCAAACCATATTTTGAGAAATTAAACCGTGAAGTCAACCGAGGCTAATTTTATAAATCTTCAACGCAAACATGCCAGTGAAAGAATTTTATGTTGGTTGTTTCTGTCAAACTAGAGTATATTATTTCTTGTTATATTAAAGTGCCTGAGTTCTGGAAAATGGCATGTCCGGTCTTACATTACCAATTTGTAATATCCTTTTTTGTCAACTGAATTCATTCTCCGCACTGATGTGAAAGATGTATGAGAAATCAATGAAGATGGAGGCAGATCTCCGAGCAGTGGATCAGATGAGGACTGAGCTTATTCAGGTTCGTGGGGATATCCAAAAGCTAAATGCTGCGAGACAGGAGCTCGCCAATCAGGCACAGATGCTCACCCAGGAGTTGAGCAAGGCAACTGCTGATGTTCAGCAAGCACCTGCAATTAAATCCGAGATTGAATACATGAAGCAAGAACTGCAGCAGGCAAGGTAGGGTGTCCCTTATGTCTGCTTTTTCTCATTCACCTGTTATTTATTCAATACAGTGTAAACTGCGTCTATAGTCATTTCACCATGAATGCCATGTGTGAATTAGCAAAGTCAGATTTGTTCTTTTAATTGCAAAGAAGAGAAGGAAAGGATATGCAATATATAAGGGTCTGCTAGTGTCATCTTGAATAAGTATCATAATGACTGTCTAGGATAAAATGGTGAATTATATTCTCACTGGCATATGACAAAGAATTCACATTTGCCTTGTAAGTTTTATGACATATATTTCTGTTTAACCTGTATCCTTTTATGTGAATCTTATGAATTATATGTATTTACAGGCAAGCTATTGAGTATGAGAAGAAAGGTTACGCTGAGAACTATGAGCAAGGCCAGGTGATGGAGAAGAATCTGATTTCAATGGCTCGTGAGGTGGAGAAGCTGCGTGCAGAGGTTGCTAATGCTGAGAAGAGGGCACGCGCAGCAGCGGCAGCTGGGAACCAGGGTATATGCTTTTCATAGACATAGTCATTTAGTACTGTCCGAGGTGGATTTTATTTGTTGATTGCTTACTGGGTATTGGGCAGTGTTTATGCATCATTTTCATTATTTTACTATGTTTTTTATTTTCATAAGTATTCAATAAAACTAATTTGGGTTCTTTGTTGTTCATATTTAGGTTCAGTTGAGACCTCCTAGGCGATCTAAGGCATCAGACCCTTTGATTGCCTACTGAAACACCTCCACAGTTAGGCGATGCTATCATAAAATATATGAATTTTATCAGCCTTTCTTCCTTCATTATTCTCACATCCCACAGAATGATAGCTCACATCTTGGCCAATAACATGGGGAATATACTAGTCTTTTTTCTCTTTGAAATCCATTTCGTATGTACATAATAGCAAACCCTTTAATTAGCCAGCTATATAGAAAATAAAAATGCTTTTTTCCATATATCATTAATTAGTAATTTCCTGCAACATGAACACTAAATAATTCTTGGTGGTAAGGAATTAGTACGAACTAACTTCACCTTCTATTAAATGTCTTCAGTTTAAAAGAGAATCCAAATAGTGCCTAAGCAGCTGCCCATGCTTTATTTCAAGTCTAGGTGCTTGTAAGGCCAAGCACCCATGTTTCGTGCTTGCCAAAGTGCATATGCGACACCACCTTTTCCAGCTCCACAAGTCAATTGTATTGCTTCTTGAATTTACTCGGTCATTCTTCCTTCATTGCTCTCACATTCCAAGGGTTTTTTTGCTCACATCTAGGTCAAAAACATGGAACATATACTAATTTATTATACTACTTGAAAGCCCTTTTGCATTTACATGACAACAAACCTTTAATTAGCCAGCTTGATAGAAAATATAATGCCTGTGCCATTTATCATTATCTGGTAATTGCCTGCAACCTGAACACTGTAAATAATCCGTGGTGGATTGGTACGAAACTAACTTCACCTTCTATTTATCATGTTCAGTTGAAAAAAGAATTCAAATGGTGCATATGCAACTGCCTGGGCTTTATATCAAGCCTACTTGCCCGTAAGGCCAATCACCCATGTCTTGTGCTTGCCAAAGTGCATATGAGACACAAGTAACATCACCTTCTCTAGTTTCACAGGTCAATTGTATTGCTACTTGAATTAAAAGTATCATTTCTTCCTTCATTCCTCTCACTCAACAGGGAGTGAATGCTCATATCTTCGTCAAAAAACACGGAGATTATATTAAATTATTTTACTATTTGAAAGCCCATTCATATTTACGTAACACAAACCCTTTAATTGGCCAGCTATATAGAAAATAAAACACCTTTTTCGTTTATCGTTATGTAGTAATCACATGCAACAAGAACACTGTAAATAATCCTTGGTGGATATGCATCGGCACAAAGCTAACTTCACCTTTTAATAATCATCTTCAGTTTAAAAAAGAATTAAAATAGTGCCTAAGCAGCGGCCTAAGCTTTATTTCAAGTCTGTGTGCCCAAGGGCCAAGCACCCATGTCTTGTTCTTGCCAAAGTGCGTATGATACATGTGTAAGATCACCTTCTCTAGTTCCACAGGTCAATTGTATTGCCAACTACGAACATGAAAATAATGTGTCCGCCTTTAAATTATTTGTTTTTAGCTCTTAACAATGATAATTAGGTATTTCTAGCTCTCGTAGGTCTATTGTGCTCACTAAATAAAATGATGACATCATAGCATGTCGGCCTTTGAATCATCTATTTTTTGCTCTTAATGGTGCTGTGTGAGAATGCATTTATGTAGCGGTATCTGGAGTTTTGCAATGGCGTATTTATTATTTTTGCTTTAAAATTATCCACTTTCTTGCATACTGTTAAATCTTTTCATAGTTTGCACTTGCATTTTCCGCTTCTTTTTGCTGTTGTTGCTGTTGCTTTTGAACGAGAGAGAAATTTTTCTTTCTTTCTTTATTTTTATTTAGTTTTTATTTTGGTTAACTAGAGCTAGGGATGTGTAGAGGGAAGGATGAGAGAGAGTTTTCTTTCTTTCCTTTTTGTTTTTATTTATTTATTTTTGTGGTATAATTTTATTTTGGGTTTTTGGGTAACAACTAGAGCTCGGGGTGTCTAGAGGAGAGGATGAGATCAAGTTAACTATAATGGATAGGATCAGGAAGAGTTAGGGACCGGCAGGAGTAAAGGAAATGATAAAGTTCAAAGATAAGGTAAGAAACGAGATATTCGGGCAAAGATAAGCGTGGTACCTATATAGTATAAGTTGAGAGAACATTGCCGATTGAGATGGGTTGGCCATATACGTTAAAGACCTATTGCTACGCTCATTACAAAGACAGTATATATAAATATTGACATCAAGATACAGAGAGAGAGAGATTGAAGAAGATATGTATGGAAGTGATGAGAAGAGATATGAAAGATCTCGGTTTTACATAAGATAAAGATATAAGATAAATATATAGAACGTAATGCGTGGAAAGCGAGCATCCGACGCGATCTGACGTGATCATGATTCGACATTCTTTCTATTGAGTCCATGAAGCCGACCCCATTTTTGGATGCAGTTTAAAAATGATGATGATTTGTTCGGTTTCATTGGTGGCACATGAGAGAAATTTCGGGTCTTAGTGAAATGAGATATGTTTTGGTAGACTTTTCTTTCAGATACAGTCCAATCTGATCCCATGTATGTATGCTGCTTGCCTATTGATATCAAGAGCATTAATGTTTATTAGTTAATTGCCTGTTCTCTTCAGGTAAAAATTTTCTATATTTTACATGGAGCTTATTTCAAATTAAATGCAGGATCTGCATCTGCAGGGTATGGCGGTAACTATGCAAATCCTGATCCTAGTTATGGTGGAAATCCTTATCCTGCTGCTTATGCAATGAATCCTGTATGTGACTTTTTAATATTGGTTAATATCAATCAATTAATTATTGAATACACATGTAGAGACATAGTTTATGCTTCTGGGCATTTCAGCAGGTTCCTAGTTCTACAGACGGTTCTCAGTATGCAGCTGGAGGTGGATCTGCACCAGGGCATGGTCCGTGGGGTTCATATGACGTACAACGTACTCATGCCCGCAGATGAACAAATAGGCTGCTGTGAGCGTTCAAAAGCATATGATCTCTGTAGCACAACTTAGTAGCTATTTAGGTTGCAGTTCGAAAGCATCTTCTATGAGGGAGTTGCAATTGGAGTCTCCGGGTAGATGGATTTGCAGTAAAGTTTTATGCGTATTGAGCACTGTTGGTTCTCAATTTTGTGGAACTTCATGAAGTCTAAATATTTTAATGTGAGATTGCATTTATCAGCTCTGCATTATATTGTATTTTAGCCACTGTGTCTGAATGTACAATAATCGTTCATTGCCATTACAAGCCTTCTTATCTATCTTTCAGCTGTTATTTCTCTGTTCGGTTCAGACTTTTGATTTATTTTGTGTTGTCTTCATACATATACTTTATTTCATCTATATCTATGTACGTCAACTTGTGGAATTTCCCACCATGGCAGCATCTGTAATTTATATGCAGTCTTTTTACTGGTTTTGAGCTCTAGCATGTTTGTGTCTCATTCTGGAACTTGTGGAGTATAATATTGTGCAAGCAATTTCTCTTATAGCATATGTGCATGTTTCTTTTGATCTTTTTGTTGACTTTGGCATTTCACAAAATTTGTTCTTTGCTTATCTTCTACATTGAATTTACTCTTTTGTCTTATGTGGCACGCTTAACCATACTTATTTGTTTTAGCTAAAAATGAAGTGTATAGATGCCATAAGGGCTTTGAAGACATTGCACATGAGTTATGATTGAGGCTGTTATTGTATTTATTAAGGATGTATTCCTTATTATTGACAGAGGTCACCTTATTAAGCTTACATGTGTCCTTTTGCCTTCTTCCATGTTGATAGGGTGTGTCCCCTTGGTACTTAGTATTAATTGGTTTTGGCGTGCTGATTTTGTTTTGGTACTTCTTACCTGTTGCTGTGTAAGGGAAAGAAGTAACATTTGTGCATTCCAGTTTCAAGAGTCCACTTTCTTCTTCCAGTGCAACAATTGTTTGAAATAAAGGAGGAACATTTTTACCTTTTTTACTCTATCATGTACCTCTTCAGATGGTTTTGCTATTTGCATGGTAATGGTGATTTGTTTTCCAAATAGCAGCATTGCCACCCAACTTCAATTGCAATAAGAGAGTACCATATATGAAGTCAACCAAAACACAGTACGCTGATGGCTAGGTTTGTATATACGATCATACAAAGAGACACAGTAGACGGGTTAATCATGTAAAGCTAGCCGATAAAGTTCAAGTTATTTGAGATACCAGAGGTCTCAGCAAAGGTTTCTTCATGCATTTCTAGCAGAAAATCCAGTTAAAGTTCTATTCCTTGAAGAAAGAGCATTACCCCATGTACTGGGTGTACAGGTGCCTGCTGGAAGTCACTGGTAGAGAACAGTTGGTTGTTGGCAAAGCATTACCGGAGATGCAGGTGAACTTCACTGGATGTGTTTTTTTCTTCAAGTAAGTGCCATTTTTTGACCTTTTTTCTTGTATTCCAGCTGAGATTCAACCTTTTATTTTGCTGTTCTTCCATTTAAAAGCAGGTTTTTGATGTTGGTCTTTCCCTGTCACTTGTCAGAGTTGACTGGTCTTGTGCAGTACACTCTTTACTGCTGAGATCTAGGTTATGTTCTCCAGTATGATCTTAAGTATGTTAGCTTTCTTCATTGCAAAGATGTTAATTTCCTTCATAGAAAAATGCAGCTATCCATTTCTATCACGTTAGTTTTTAATCTTGTGCAGAAGATTTTTGTTTATTATATGTTTTGCAACTTGTGGGCCACTATGATTACTGAGAGTTAGCAACCAAGGTTATGTGGGATACTTTGTCCTGCTAAAATTTGATGTGCCCATCTGCGTCCAACCAGTTATGAATGCCCATCCATGTCCCACATTTAATTCCCCTCATCAAATTCTATTAGGTTATTCAAAAAATTCATTGCACAAAGTGAGTTTGCTATGCCTTCTTTTGGCGGGGAAAAAAAGTCACTTTGTGATTATTTTGTGATGTAAGGTAGGTTCTTTATAAGTGAATATACTTGAACAAAGGTACAATAGATGCCATAGTTTCATGTATATATTCATAAATAGTCTACGCTATCAAGATTCTGGAGAATCGATGTGTCAGTTGCAGCCTTATATCTTGATTATGTCGTCACTGGTTTACCTTCTTAAAGGCCTTATGTCCAATTATTGACCAATGGAGAGTTTTAGAGTCTGCTATGAGGCCCGGCAAGTGCCATATTTGTACTGATGGGTGATGGACACTTCAACCATTTGTATCCCTCTTATGTTGCTCCAGTGTGACTGTGAGGGATTTTGACTTGTTTGTCAAATATAAAGATCCTTATGTTGGAGAAGGGCAGGTTCTCTTGTGCTCCTTCAGTCCGAAGGATTGTTGGACCATGTAAATCATGAGAATGGATCACACACGAATGGAGAGATTTGGTATGCTCATTTGTGATTATAATATAGGAAAGTCGAGTAATATTGAAAGTTGGGCCTCCACCTGCCAACTTAAATTTTTGGGTTAGATTCAGTCTCAGCCATGTCTTCACTAATTAGTCTTTCCTAGGGGCCCGATTCAGCGTGGCATACAATTGACTAGACTACTTGTGACCTCTCTCTCTCTGTGTGTGTGTGTGTGTGTCCACAAAGAATGCATTGCACATTCGTCTATACATATATTCTGGTGAGATCCTTGGTATGTATGGAAATCTGGACTGTGCACGTATTTGATCAAAAGTAATACTGATATTTTCCTATGATTTTGTTGGGGAGTTTGTCTTTGCAAGAATTAACAGCATTATACGTAATCAACAGTCCTTAATTCCATTTTCTTTCATACTTTGGAACACGAATATAGTGTCCTCGTGATGAACTGCTCATATTGCTTTGTGCATGACGATAAAACATGAGTAAGTCCATTGCTTATATGTGCATTTGCAAACCATGTTCATTCATATAGTTTTACTTGGAGTCGATCCAAAGTTTTGGGTTAAATTGGAGAAATGCTTTTAGGGTTTTATATGATCATAGGATACCCATAACATTGAAGAACAAATTCTGTAGGATGGTCATATGAGAAGCAAAATGTTTGGCAATTTGGAAATGGCATGTCCAAAAAAGAAGTGTGGTGGATATGAGACTGCATGATGCATGAGTGGCTATACACTTAGAGATTGGATACGAAATGTATGTTTTTAAGAGGATAGATGTTGCACTTATACTTGGAAGATAAAATTGAGAATTGATTAAAACTGATTTGATCATGTGCAACTAAGGCAAAATAAGTGTACTGTTTAGGAGAAGCGATCAGATCATAGTTAATTTGGGTACGAAGACTTGAGGATCACTAAAAGAACTTCGGTGAATGCCTTTGAAGCACGGATATGGGACATGTGTACAAAATGATAAACGTACTGTGATATGACAAACTTTGAAAAAATAGATTCGAGTATACGATTAAGATACAACAATGTGTAAAATCATGATGTGAGGTATCTGTCGAAACTATAGGGTTTCGGCCGTTTCGTTTCGGTCTCGGTGGCCATCGAGACCGAAACGGCCATCCAAACTCAGTTTCAGCCGGAACGGCGCCGTTTCGACCTAAACCCATAAGGAAACAGAAAAAAACAAAAAACTAACGAAATTTTAAGGAACACTAGGGTTTCGGCTTGAAAACGGTGAAGAATTAGACGAAGAAGATGAAGAGCCAAGAAAAAATTGCTGAAAAAAGAAGAAAATGAAAAAAAGGAAGAATACGAAAAAAAATTCAACTCACTGTATCGCCTTGCCGATTCACCGCCTCGCGAACCCACCTCCTGCCTCGCCCCCCGCCGAACCCGTCACGCTGACTGCCACGTCGCCACACCGACTGCCTCGTTGCCCGTCTCGAGCAGCTATCGCGAGAGAGAGAGAGAGAGAGAGAGAGAGAGAGAGAGAGAGAGAGAGAGAGAGAGAGAGAGAGAGAGAGAGAGGCCTAATCGCCGCTAAAGGGGGCCGGTAGGTTTTAAAATGGCAAACTTGTAAATAAGTGGCAGTGCGTAGAGTAAAACAGTTGTGCAAATCAAGCAAATAAGTGGTATGTGCGTAAAGCAAAATGGTGGGTGCACAAAGCAACTTCCAGCGGGTTTTTTGGCAAACATGTAAATAAGTGTTATGTGATTCTGTTTCGAAGCAGAAATTTGTGGGCCATCTTTCTTTCGTCCGTCTGTTCCGAAAGATCAAACTACATGACAAAAATATGGGTTGGACCCAACTGTATCGATATAAAAATGTATCATTTACAATAGATGTCTTGATACAAAAGAAAACAATTATATAGAGAATGTTTAATCATAATGTGATTTATACTATATGAACAAAATGTGATTTACAAGATTAATTGTCAGCATAAAATTAGATTTACAGTGCAAGTGGCACAAGGGCAAAATCAGAATTTTCAGAGCAACCATTAAGCTAGGTATTCGTCGAAACGAAACTGACGAAACTAGCGATACCCGAAACGAAACTGTCGAAACTAGCTATACGGATGAAACCAAAAGTTGCTTCCGATACCGTCTAAACGGCCGATATCGATACCAAAACCTAAATTTTGGAAAGACCGAGACTGAAACGAGACCTAAAACCTTGTGTAAAACATTTGTGATAGAATACATATGTTACGCCCAATACATAATTGTCTTAGCTTAGCTGGCAAAGCACGTCTTTTAGCCGGTTTCAATTTCAAGTCAGCCCTCATTTAATATCTAATATAGAAGTTGGACAGATTTATGCCAAATTCAATTCAGAAGTACATGGTTTCAATTTTCAATAAAAACACACAAGCACATGTTTAATCTTAAGATTAGAAAAAGAGGGAAAGAGAAAGAAGTGTTGAGGGAGAAAGGATGGGTTGAGAAGACATTTCTAACCTTCAGATTGCTATCACCTCTTAGTCATCTCGCCGCCGTTGCCTCTTGCTTGTCTCACACCTTTTTGGCCATTTTGCTGCTTCCTTTGATCGTCTCGTAACCGCAACTATGGGAGAAAGTGACATATATATTTAAGATAAGAAAATAGAGAGGGAATCATATACTCAACTCCTAACTTTGTGTAACGCCCCGCTCCTCGGGTGTCGTCATAATTGAAATAAGTGTATGCAGGTCCTGCAGGTGCCAGTGAAGTCAACGTGGAGCAGTGCAGAAAGCGAAGAAAGATACTCATCACAAAGCAGGTAACAACAGTAAAAACTATACTACTGCGGAAATGTAAATAGAATACTCACATGCAGCCAACTCAAGGCTCCAAGTCCTGCATCGAAAGCTCCAACTCGTGTTCGGACGCCTCCATATGATCCTGTGCGTCACCTAGTGGGCAACAGAAGTCGCACCACGGCTCAATAGAGTAGACAATATTTAACCAAGAGACAGAAAAAGTAAAGGTGCACAAAAAGAGACATGCCAACAGTTATAAAGGGATGGTACAAAAAAGTAACATGGTATGATAATGAAAATGTCTACAGTCTACTGTAAGATGGTACTCACTAAAAAATGAACCAATCATAGGTCGTGACTTATGAGGGAGAGTATGGTGTGAAACACGAAGACCCTTTTGAGACCGCAAGGGCACTATCCGAGCCGAGTAACAGACTACTCAGGATCCATACGCTAATGTTAGTACCCATGAATAGTATCGAGAACAAGTATCGAGAACATTATAGTATTGAGATAGTATCGTATTGAATGGAAATCCTCCCATACAGTGCCGAAAGACAGGTCCCAGTTGCGATCGCACTCTTACTATTATAAGCTATCCCAAAATCGGACGAGTCAAGTTGAAGTAATTAATTTATTAGTTTTAGTGTCGTGATGTGGTTCAATATTAATTAAACTACGTAGTCAAGGGGATCCATAGATAATGGTTGAATGTACCAAACCGACATGTCTAGAGTCAATCTCAAGTCTACCAGTCATCCAGTATCGTGAATAAGTATTGGAAATAAGTATCGAGAACAGTATCGGGAATCGTATCGTGCCATCACAAGTAACATCACAAGACTACACAATTTAACAATATTAAACTTCATGGTATTAGCAAGCTCAAGAGATAATGACATGATAGTAGAGCTGGCATGCGATAAGGTAAGGCATAGATGTTTCTTATGTCAATATATTCTAAACCTGACTGATATTAAAGAAGCAACATCCATGCAGTGAATCGAGAAATGAAGAAAACATGATAACAACATGATAACGAAAGCCTCAAGGTCAAACTCATGATGTCGCTAGAGATTCTAGGCTAGAGTCAGATTCCAAGTAGACCACACCGAAACCCAAAACAACAATCGAGGAAACCAGCTGAGCTCAACCATAACCAAGGAACCCAACAAGTAAGGAGGGCCACCGAACTCAACAACCAGCATGGGAAGCTCAAACCGCAATCAAGAGAGGAACAAAAATCCCAACACAGCAAGGAAGGCCAAACCCGCAAGCAAAATGAAGAAAAACCCCAAAGAAACCCAAACCAACAAGCAATAGAACCAGCCGAGCTCAACAAGCGAGGAGAAAAGCCATCCACAACCAAACAACAAGCTGGGAAGCTAAAACAACAAGCAAGGACGTCATCCATAGCCCACACCAAGGAAAGAGAGCCAACAGAACCCGAAAACAACAACAAGAACCTAAACCGCAAGCAAAGGGAAAGCTAACGAACCCCACAATCAACAAGGAAACTCAAACCTGCAAGCAAGGAAAGACCAATCAGCAAGCAAAAGACAACCAAACCCCAACCATCAACCAAATAAGCCAATGAACCCAACACAAGCACGGAGATATCAGCCGAACCCACACATCAAGCCAGGAAACCCAGACAGCCAGCAGAAGCCAGCCGCAGCCTAACAGTGAGCAGGAAAAAGCTAACCACAACCCACCATAAGCAAGGAACCCCAAACCCGCAAGCATCAACAACCCAACAACATCAAGAAATCCCAAGGCAGCAAGCATGGAAGAGGAATTGAAGGATATGAGATAGAGTCTACCTGAAATCATCGTCGAAGAACCAAGATAATTAAGATTCGAAGCCACAATTATCAACAGAAAGCCACCGAGCCCAACACAGCAACATACAAGCCAATCGTAGCCCACCATAAGCAAGGAGCCCACAGCCGAAAGCAAGGGAACCACCACACCTCAAGCAAGAGAGCCACGAACCCAACGACAACGAAGAAGGGACAGATCTCAACAAGGGAGCCGAGAGAGCCACGAACCCAACAACAACGAAGAAGGGATAGGTCGCAGCAAGGGGAGCCACCGTACCCATCAGCAACAAGGAATGGGTAGAGCGCAAGTAAGAGGAGCCCCAGACAACAAGCGAAAGTCCCAGACAGCAAGCAAGAAGCCATCAAACCTCAAACAGAAAAGGAGGACTGACAACAAGCAAAGGAGCAAGGAAGGGACTTATAGGGGTCGGAGGAAAGGATGAGAGAGAAGGGGGCGTGGCGTGCTCAGAGAGAAGGACGGAGGGATGGGTGCGTCGTTGTCGACGAATGAGGGAGAGGACGACGGTGGGCGTTGCTGTCGAATCGAAGGGAGGGGCGTCGTCGAAGGGTCCCATCAAGGGCGCGTGTCGTTGCGACAGAGAGCTGGGGTTGCGATTGAAGGGGCCTACGGCGTCGAGAGAGAGAGAGAGGAGAAATGAAGAGAGCCCTCGGGGGCTCTGGGCTTTGCTGAGAAAAGAGATGGAGGGGGAGAAATAGAGGGGGCCCCGTGGGCTGGGTCGTTACATTAGCATCCGGGGAGCGGGGCGTTACAAGTGGTGGCCCATGCAGGTTCGCGCAATCGTCCGGTGAACAGTGTAGATCAGGTAGAAAGTGCGATACTCAACTGACTCGATTCATATTATGAGAATTCTAAAGACGGATTTTTTGTAAGGTGTGTAGAATGTAACGGCACAGGCCACGGCCTCCCCTCAATTTCTCTACCTCAATCTCTTCTCAACGAAGCCCAGAGCCCCCGAGGGCTCTCTTCATTTCTCCCCGCCTCTCTCGATGCCGTAGGACCCTTCGATTGTGACCCCATCTCTCTCTCTGTGTGTGTGTGTGTGTGTGTGTGTGTCGCAATGGCACACTCCCTCGATGGGGCCCTTCGACGACGCCCCCTCCCTTTGATTCGACAGCAACGACCACCGTCGTCATCTCTCTCTCATAAGTCACGACCTAGGATGTGTTCACTTTAGTGAGTACCATCTTATAGTAGACTGTGGACATTTTCATTATCATACCGTGTTACTTCTTTGTACCATCCCTTTATAACTGTTGTCATATCTCCTTTTGTGCATCTTTACTTTTCCGTCTTTTGGTTAGATATTGTCTACTTTATTGAGCCGTAGTGTGACTTCTGTTGTCCACTAGATGACGCACATGATCATATAAAGGTGTCTGAGCACGTTGAATTGGAGCTTTCGGTATAGGACTTGGAATCTTGAGCTGGCTGCAGGTGAGTATTCTATTTACATTTCAGCGGTAGTGTTGTTTTTACTGTTCTTACATGCTTTGTGATGAGTATCTTTCTTCGTTTTCTGCACTGCTACACATTGACTTCACTGACACCTGCATGACATGCATACACTTGTTTCAATTGTGACGGCACCCGAGGAGCAGTGCGTGACACACTGTCTAGTTGGATTGTATTTCAATTGAAACAACCTGACCTGAAAAACCTAATACGTCTTGCTTCTCTCACCCTTATAAGGAACATATCATGTTTATTTTATCCCTCTTTTTATCGCCTGGTCTCGATTTGCTCTCGATATGTATCGAGTTTCTATTATTGTCTTGTTTACATCGCCCAATCTTGACAAGTATCTGGTACGTATTGTTTAGTATCGAAGTTGTATTAGTATCTGGTATGTAACGGCTAAGGTCATTTGAAGAATAACCCTTGATTTTAATTAAGGGGTTGACCCTTAATATAGCTGAATGGAAGAAAATGATTCATGTGTCGGACTCATAAAGGTTTTATTGTTTATCTGAGAAAGCTTTTTTGTTTACCTTATTTGGTTTTTTTTTAAATTCAATATTTAATGTGTGTCCCCTGTTCCATTTCACCCCTTTTTTTCCTTCACTGTCCTCTTTTTCCTGTATGTGTGTGGTTTTTTTGTTTTTTGTTTTTGGGTTTTGCCGCCGGTGTGTTTTGGTCGTTGGGGGGGGGGGGGGGGGGGGGGGGGGGGGGGGCTTTTTCATTCCTGGTCACTCTATTTGTACTATTTCATGTCTCATCAGTTTCCGTACATTCGATATACACAACTTAGCTCAATTGATGACCCCTTTATGGCTTTCTCTAATTCTAAACTAATTTCCTTTACAGTAAACCAGCATTTTCGGCACTTCCTACATGCCGGCGGGGCGAATCTTCTCTCAAATGCCCAAACTTCCATAATAATGTAAGGTCATATACTGTATCAATTTTGTTCCAGATTTTCCGCTCTTTTCGTGTGCCATTTTTTCTTTCAATTATCTCTTGTGTGTTGAGTGTGACTCCTACTCCATGAAAACTTTTAATGAATTGAAACTAAAGCATGGTTGGATCATATCATAACCAACCAGTGTGCCTGTCTTAAATAAGGAAAAAGAAAGCTAGAGAGATGTATCCAGCTTCAACGTCATCCTATAAGCAATTTTATTAAAATTGTCCATTCTATGGAGCATAAAAACTAAAGAAAGATTTGACAGAATTTTGGGGGCATCTGTTGTCATAAGCCTTGAGTTTGTGCAAGTTCCTAGCCAAGGACGCTGTGTGGAGCAGAGAGTGGCAACTGAACAAGTCACAAATTCTAGCATATTCCTCCAAATTCTTCTACAGAGTAGTCTATAAGAGAGGGGAGTCAACCGACAACCAAGTTGTTATAGGATATTGCCTTCAACTATGTGTTTATCACCTCTGCAGAACAAAGATAAATTCAGCTGAGCATGATGGAATAATTCATAATTACAGTACATGTATAGAAATCTAATTCCAAGTAAATAGATGTATTTTTTGATGCTAAATGCTAAATGCTTAGGTGACTATTAAATGATAAAATCTCCAACTCTAGTTGCAGGACATTTAGAAGTACCGGTATGCTGAGAAAAAAATGCTCCCATTTTGGCCTTTATTACTTTTAAAGGGCGTTAGGGTGATAGGAACCAAACCAAGATACGATTTTTACTTAAAAAAAGAAAATAAAAGGATAAATTGATCACAATTGAAGAGGTGATCGCTCTCCCAAGCCACCGATTCGAGAGGGGGTCGCACTCTCCAATGAAAAGAAGGATAATCTGAGTTTTATTATAAATAAAGGGAGGATTAAAGAGGGGAATATGTTGAATTTGAGAGAGAATTGATATTAGATGTGCGATTATTCTCTCGTCTTCGGGAGAGTGCGGGCTTCCTCTTTAATCGGCGTCTTGGGAGGGCGATGGCACCTTTAATTGTGATCAAGGTATCTTTTATTTTCAGTTTTTATTAAATAAAATCATATTTTTTCTTGGTTACTATCAAATTGGTATCAGAGCAGTTCGATCTTGATGGAGGAGTTGAGATCCGTGATGAAGGAAATGAAGGAGTAGATGAAGGAAATGCTAGAGTCGATGAAGTCGATTTATGAGTATCTCGAGATGTATTATCGCCGTCAATGCGAGTAGGCCGCCAGCCCAGATATGAAAACCACGTGTCCAAATCTACCAGATCTGGAAGAGGAGGCAAGCGGCGCAGATCTGAGGACAAAGGTGGTGCCTTTCGGCAAGGAGCTCCATTTCCAAGGCGATTCGGTATCAAATCTGAAGATTTCAAGCGTAGATCTACCAGATCTGGAGAAGAAGGTGAACGGCGGCGCAAATCTGAAGACGACGATACGATCAGACCACCTGAGGGCTGTCCAGACTCAGGCGACCCCCGGAGGGACATCCCGATTCAGGCGTACCCTCGGGTGGGCCCGCCTTGAGGCCAACGTGCACTCTGTGGAACTTTTCAGGGGCCCGCATGCCCCAGTTTGGGGTCTTACTGGGCCTTGGATGCGGTGTTTTGGGCACGACCGATCTTCTGGTGAGTTCTTGGGAAACGACGAAGATCTCGGGTGGCCTTTGACCCTGGAGGGGACGAGAACGTTCATTCAGAGCAAAACGGTCCAGGGACTGGATGCACCACCTTAAGTACAATGTGGATTTTTTGGGGGCAGTGTAATGATACGGATGGGGGTGTGTTGAACGCGGGTGTGACCTAATTTAGAAATGATTTAATGCGAGAATCCAAATGTAGACGGTGCGACGGATGCAGACGATGCGGCGAACATTGATGTGACCTCATTTGCAAATGATTTAATGCGAGAATCGTGTCATTTAATGGGAGAATAATATTGACGCTTTATTTGGCAATATTTTAAATAGAGAGTGATTTAGTCCTTTTGACTAATTACCTAATTAGTGAGAGTATTAATATAAAATGACGGAGGAGAGGAGAGGGGGGTTATGTTGAATTTGAGAGAATATTGATATTAGAGTTGAGATTATTTTTCGTTCTTCGGAAGAGTGCGAACGTCCTCTTTAATTGACGTCTTGGGAGGGTGATCGTCCCTATAATTGTGGTTAAGGTATCTTTTTATTTCAGTTTTATCAATAAAAATCGAATCTTTGTTTTTGGTTCCTATCATAATGCTACTATGAATCTTTGTAATCTTCTTTGTGTACCTATGTTGCAATTTGGACAGTCGGATGGTCGATTATAGCATGATTTATACAACTACAGCTTGATTGGACGGGTTTAAACTAGCCAATGAAAAACTTGAGGATCTAAACTTGCCAATGAAAAACTTGAGGATCTGATGGAATTGGAATTTAATTAGTGTTATTTGCAGATTTGGGGTCTTTCGAATAATTTTAGGGTATCAAAATTTGAAATTATATTAGTTTTTAGGGGATTGTTATGCAAACTTTATTCAACAATGCGTCTGCTTGGAATTTGTGCTAATCACTATCTCTATGACAGTGCTAAACTAGAATCTTGATAAGCAATATCTTGCTAAAGTTAAAATTGTTTGATCCATAGCAGAAGTCAGATTAGGATATTTGTTTGAATGCCTTAAAATTCAGCATTAAGTCAAGGTGGGCCTACACCTTGTGGAATCCCTATCAACTTTGTACCTAAAAACGAATTCGATGTCTTGTTTCTTTCTTCAATTAGGGGTTTTAATTACTTGGCTAGTTATTACGACAATGAGAATTATTGTTTAAAACCCCGTGATTTAAATTCGTTTAAAAAATTGAAGAAAGTTGTTTAAAAAATTGAAGAAAGTTGTTTAAAAAATTGAAGAAAGTTGTCAGTGAAGATGAAATTTAAATTTGATGAAAGTTGGATATAGGGGTGTCAAAATGAATCCGAACCGAAACAAACCTGGGATTCTTAACTGGGTATGGATAGAGGTTTAACCGGGTCGGGTAGAATCCGGGTTGGCCCGATCGACCTAGATAAAATCTGAATCGGGTGAGGGGTTGACCCGCCAACCCAGATTCACTCGGATTCTACCCGTTTTATTTTATATTTTTATTTATAATTATATAACAAATTTGGAATCCAATTGCACCGGGAAGTTTTGTTTAGGGGGTTTGAATTGTATAGCTCTTCTTTAAGAGGTCTCAGGTTCGATTCCCTATATTGTCTTTTTTGGTTGATTTCAAATCTTAATTCTAAATTTATATAAATAATATAATGGTCTTAATCATCACCAGCCATATAACTTCTTCACATCTCAATGTGATTTGCTGTTCGATTCCTGTTGCCGGTGATTTATTTAACACATTTTTTTTCATGTTCTTTATAATTGGTTTCGAACCTGACCCGAACCCGAACTTGAACCGCCAGGAAATCCAGGCAGGTTCGGGTGACCTGGATTACACCCGGTTCAGGTACAAGTTTCCTAACACTGACTCGGATTCAATTCGTGTCGGGTTTGGGCTTATTACCTTTATCTGGATCAGGTCAAACCTGACACAACCCGAATCCGCACCCGACCTAGCCCGTTTGCCACCCCTAGTTGGATATAGACCCGGGCATGAACTGATCAGACATGATGTAAGATTGCATGTGGTAAAACTAGAAAGGTTACAACGAGACAACCCCGAATTAGAGGTAGCGGGAGAATAGTCCCAGTTGACAGGGTGATGTGGTGAACATGTTCAGATTTTCTGGAATACTTTTTTTTAAATGAAATAGATGGGTGGTCGTCCTACATGGCTTAAAGTGATGAGCGGGTGTATCATAATGACCAAATTCTGTAAGGAAACAAAATTTGAACTTTTTCGGGAAAATAATTTTTAACAATGAGAGTTTTAATAGAGGATCATAACGTGGGAAGAACTGGTTGAGGTGCTGTGGGCATGTAAACAATGAGAACCCAGGAGATGCCGACAGCAGAAGCCACCGCATTGTAGGAATTAAGTCGAAGGACCACCATAGTAACATACATCTGAAGCTTAAAAGATTTGATCAGCATTTCCAATATCAGTTATTACCATTGCATAATTAGGAAAGGACGAAGCAAAAGGGTATCATAAAAATTGGAATTAGGATTGATGATTATGTTAGTGCATGCAGATTTCACTATTGAATGAGTTGGCATACCCATGATTATCTGTTGCATAAGAAGAATTTCAAATAAGAACATAGGAAATAGCTTATTCATTCTGCTTGAATCATGTAAAAGTCACTGCTGTTGGGAGGCAAGCAACACTTTAAATGAGATACAAGATGTTAATCAACAGTATAGTCTTCTAATAAAACATCTTGCTATGGTGGTAGGAGGAGGATGCAAAGGACTAGGAAGCGCGCAAGCTAGACACACATACCAGACATGGTTCTTCTATTTAAAGTATGCTTTTAATAATTTGCCCAAGTGTTATCGTGTCACATCATCCTCGTATAGGCATGTCCGTGTCCGTGCTAACATAAGAGATGGATAACTTAATGTGGTTCTTGATAGGGGTTCCCTTCATGGTTCTTTAAGAAATTGGAACTGCATCAATTTTAGAATAGTGGCAGAGTTGTTGGTTGTGTTCTTGGCAAGATATTCACAGGCTCCAATCTTGTGGCTTTAGCTCATTTGCATCAACAGACACATGACAAAGTTCATGTTATTATGATGCCTCACAGATACCCTTTGTGATCGATAAAAGAAAGGCGCGGACACTCCAATTCTCTGAACAGGATTGCTGAGGATACACATGGGTAGGAATATTTTTACCGATAAAATTGAGATTTCGTCTTCATGCTGAACCCCGAGAACATAAATTGGACTAGGAAACCAGGTAACATGGGTAGGTGTGCAGCTGATCTTAACCTTGAGGATTCTTCTGCCTTGTTCAGTTTTTTAACTAAGGTTTACCCAACTTCCTTGGGAATTTATTGCTTTGTTGCTAAGGGTTTTTGTTATGCTCCAGAGAATTGATTTCTTAGTTTGGGTGGTTTATTGTTGTCCCTGCAGGATACTGCAATGTAGCGTACGTTTCATCCAGCTTTTTGATGCTTCGTTGGCTACCTCCGTCGTTGTGAACAAGAAACTCGTCCGTGTAAAAAAGGCTGGAGAACGCGGACTTGGATCTTCATTTATGTTGGCCTTGAACAAAGATCCGTCTGACCCAGCATTATTGATTATTGACTCTGAACACGGGTGGAAGTTGGTTTGAAATACTACAGAGTGCATGCCACAATCTATAACCCATCGCAAAGTATCACGTGCTCCATTCAGTCGGCTTCATTCTGCAAGGTTGACTTGTTAATTGTTTGCTATGCTTGCTTTCATTTGACAAAGATAAGAAGCAATTGTTATGAGACATTGTTATGAGAAAGTGCTTAAAACATTTCAGTAGCCTGCTGTAGCCTGCTCCATAGCGGTTTCTAAATCAAGCAGGGACGGATAATGGATCTGTCAAAATGCTGATAATGGGAGTTGTATTTTTTCTTCGCAAAATCTATCAGCTGCCTGTAGGCCTAGAGAGTGATTTACTGCGTTAGCCTTTGCAAGATTCCAACACTGGGCATATAGGCAGCCATCTTTAAGCTGGAAATAAACATCGGAAAAAAGATTGTACTCAAGAACGGACCTACCCGCGAATTGAAAGGAACGTTTACTTCACAATCTCAACACCAATCAATGCAAAGAATCACAATGGTCTAATGATGACAGACTTCACACAGACGAACACTAACCTAGAGATCAGGTGTTTACATTTTACATTTTACAGGAAAGATGGAAGAAAAGTGAGGACGCCCAAGCTCCTTCAAAAGCGATAACCAGACACAGCCACAACTAAAAGTCGTGAGAGAAAACTTTGTTGGTAGGAATAGATTGGCGTCTCTCCACGTACGCTGATGGAAACCACCCTGCCTTGCCTTTACATTCCCCTTCCGACCACCCCGTTGGACTGACCTGTATTGGCAAAACAAGATCATCTGTAAAACTCAGCTTGATGCTTCAGTTGCAATATTTTCCGTCTATGATGAATGTAGGAACTCAACGTAATGGTACTTGGATGAACAATAACACATTGGTTTCTAACCTGTCGAACAACAACATAGTCTCCGACTGCCAAACTCAGTTCTTTCTCAGAAGCAGCGGCAAAAGGATGAGTTGCCTGCAACACACAGCTCAAATGAAGACCCATCAACTAGGACATTATTGATCTGGACTGTGACGTGTTCTACTTACCTCAGCAAGAAAATAGGATGTTTTCTCAGCACGTCTTGGCATTGATGGAGCTGAAGGAAGCGCAGAGTCTTTTCGTTGTTTTTCAGAGTTCATCTGTACAATATTCTGCTGTTAGAAAATACAGGATTATATGCTGTTTGAATATTATGCTAGACAAAGGTGAGATACCTCAGCTTCCACGTCGTCTAGTATGGCAGCTAGCCTTAAGTGAAATGATTTTTCAGCCTCTACCTTCAAAGCACGAAAAGAATAAATTGGTAACGTTTCATGGTCTAGACTTCCCTATCAAAACTCACTTGGCTTTGTACCATGGAAACCACGCGTTGATATGTCAGTCTTTGCTGTTGCGATTCAACAGCTGATAGTGCTGTAGCCGCTTCTTTTCCCAGGATTGCCATGTTTGATTTAAGTTCCTTCATTTTAGATTCAGATGCCTGCAGCTTTGCCGTGTTCTCCGCAATGGGTGCTTCTTTTACCCGAGCTTGTCGCCTGGAAATTTCAGTGGCCTGTATACATTTTGCGGTCAATCAAGATGTGAGTCTGATGAAGGTGAAATTCGAATCCATGATCCAAAGATTAAAAAAAATGACGACGATGATGTAAGCAGAAACAACCGAAGAGAAATCACTACCATTTGTTCTGCCTCATGTCGCATACGACTGTAACGCTGAGCAAGGTGTCGAGCATCTTCCAGGGGAGCACCGGTGACCATAGCTCTCAAAGGTTCCATAATCTACAACCATCGGAATGAAGGGAATATAATTTTTCAACCTCCAAAGAACAGATCTCTTAAGAGGAAACAGATATAAAAGTAAATGAATAAGACTGAACCTTGCTTTCCGCATTTTGAGTAGATGTGATGACACCAAGTACTGTGGCTATTCCAAATTTATCGGTTTAGCAAACAGTTGCAGAACATTAATTTACAGGAATTTTATAGCGAGCCTATTTAAGCTAAAAACTAGTCAATAAGTAGTTTTCAATTATTTTCCATGAAATCAGGGGATCTAAATAGAAACAATCAAAATGTCTGGTGTTCTTTTTCAGTTTTTTTGTAGATTTTATTTTATAAAAGATGTATATGCCTCAAAAGCACAATATGATTGTCATCTGACACTATTGCCCTAATAAACAGTTTAAGTGGATCCAATTGACATAAATGTTAAGGAATGATTCACTTGGAATTAAATAATTGTCTTTAATCAGCCTTCAACAGGAATAATTGCATATGCAGCCTCAAACTGATTCTCCGTGCATAGAAAATAAAAGGTAAAACAGTCATTAAAGATTATGCGATAAAATAAAAAGACATCAAGAGAGAAGTATTTCATTACCTATCAAGAATGAAGTGTCCTAAAGTAATTTTATTTTCTTTTATATTATTTTTTATCAGACTACATTAGTCAGGGGAATAGTAGACATCTGATTTAGAGAGGTTTTACTGCATTCATAAGCACAACAGACCAATAATGGAGGAAAACGGGTGCGTAATCCAATAAATTATTTAATTACAAACATCGAAATTCAAAGATGCAAATGGAAGGACATGTGCATCCCCGTGCATGAACCTTACAACAATTGATTCAAACAAGCAAGGATTCATCTCAACTTTTTGGGCTTTTATAAGCTTTATGGGACGGTTCAAAGGAGCAGTTAAATGTGGATTTGGGGAATATGCCAAGGGTGACTTGATAATATCACATTTAAGGCGCACCAGGAATTTAGCTCCGAAGACATTATAGGTGGCCAAAGACACGAAGAACTTTATAGAAATGGAGTCCCTCTTTGAGGGTACTCAACATCCAATTCATTCCAGTCTACCATCCAGATAAATGATTTGGTCATCAAGACACTCTCTCCATCACGCTATCAGACAATTGTCCTTACAAACACATGTAATCACATCCTAACCATACCAAGTCTACCCTTTTTTATAGCATGGCCAACACATGCTATGCTTCTAATCTTTCTTGTCGCATAGTAAGGCTTGACATCTAGATTCTGTTTCATATGAGATGTAGGATTCTGGCTTGGATAGAGGTACTAAAAATCCGGGGCGGAGCCATGTGGGGCAACAACTAGGAGCAATAGCCCCCACTGCCGGGTTCAAATCGACTTATTGATGAACCAAAAATAGGTAATTGTCTCCATCATTGACCATTTATATCCGAATTATTTTTTCTGAAACTTGGAATTCCATTCATAGAGAAACTGTGGTTTATAAATGTCACCTAAATTTGCTTACATTCTGACACACATCAAACAAGAACATCATTGTTCTCATATGTTGCATGTAGAACTTCGATGAAGATTGAAGTAATTCTGTTTTAGCAAATCAAGCAACAAGACATATTGAGCTCTTTATCTATATCATGAGTCCTGCTCTTTAGAATCCCCTTTATTTTTCACCTAGAGTCATCCCATTAATAAGGATTCATTTAAAAAAGAACATTCAATAAGCTTAAGATAGCCGTTTGGACTTCTGAACAAATTTTCTTTAACGAACAAATGGACATGTGATAATACACTGGGCCGACCTTCAATGATCACTCGGCACTCGGCTGATTATTTGAGTGGACAAGTCCAGTAAAGCCCACGACTTCGGCATCCGGTCCAATCAGTGGTGGAACCAGGCCTTTGAAATTATGGGGTCACAATTTAATATTAATAAAAGTAATAATATTAAATTTAAAAACTTAAAAAATAATCGGATTGATTTTTTGGGTGAGTTCGGGCAGAAGGAGAAGGTTTAGAATGAAGAGCACTTGATTTTTTTTTTTTTGGGGGGGGGGGGTTTAGACAGAAGGAGAATGTTCAGCGTGAAGAGAGACAAGAGTAAAACAATAAAATAATTCTCTTTCCCCTCTCATCAGCCCTCAGATCTCATGTCCCCTTAATTGAAGGGGGCCCACTCCATCAATGTCCACCAATTGATGTTCAGCTGTAGTTTAAACATGTATACCACAAGAAAATTTTACAAAATTTTGTGGGGGGGCCCGTGCCCCCACAACGTTAGCCACAGGTCCGCCCCTGGGCCCAATGGCACAGAGACCCTCATGTGAGGCCAACCGACTCTTCATTTGAGGCAACAACCGAGCTGACCGTTGGACACCCTCATCAATACAGACCATTAAGCTCGTCATCAATGCGGGTATTCAATGACTGACCGTTCAGCTCGTCATCAATGGCAACGGATAGGATCCAAAGGCAATAAAGCTCCATAATGGCTCGAACGTTACCATCTAACGTCCGATGCCTATAAGTAACCTCTCAGAACGAGGAAAGGACTTTTGGCCAATTTCACATTCTCATTCTCTGAAAATCACCCAAGTCAGGTACTCCTACCTCGGTTTGTGCTCCATCTTATACATTTCCTCCATAACTCGGTGTAAAAACTAGCGTACGACCTCCCAACAGGTCGGACATAGTTAACCCCGAGCATTCTTTGAGTCATTGACTGACATAAGCATCGGAAGAGTAGGTCAGACCCCAGATCCGACCCCCCAGACGAGTTCACTGTGTTGCAGGCAGCCTAGATACAGCTCGGACCCGACTCACATAGCTCGGATCGGAGCCTATTCAGCTCGTGGCCAGCTCGCACAGTTCCCAGTTAGCTTCCTACGTCGTCCCACGTCAGCTACTGCTACCGACTCATCTTCCAACTCCAGTGGTGAGAAAACACCCGTAAACATCTGACGCCGTCTGTGGGAATCGAGTCAGCATCTACGTCTTCATACATACCGACAATGACTCGACCCACAATTCAAGGGCCTGAGAGGCTAGTAACCACTAGGGCGACAGATGGAGCACCGCCATCCGTAGATTACAGTTCCTCCATTCGTGGGATCCCCAAGTCACAATTGGTAACTTTGGAACAGTTCCATGCGTTCTCACGAGAGGTGAGCGTCAACATCCGAGCGTTGACCTCCGTGATCGAACGACTGATAGGTGTGCAGTCCCATCCAACCACAAACTGACCAGTCATCCCAATTCTTAATCCACAACACCATGTGATGCCGCCCGCCACGACGACGGACCAAGGGATCATACCTCTTAACACAGAGCAACAGTTCATCTTGCCCTCTTTCTCACCGTCACGGCAACAGACCCCTATCTCCCCCCGTCTTGAAGAAGCTCAAGACAACAAGGTTGTGTGCCATGTATCAACTATAGCAGATCCTAGGGTCCCGCGGCCCTCACTCGGTGGAGCTAAGGACCGCCGCCAGAACCTGGCTGATAATCAACACCAAGAGAGTTGTCGTGGGCAAAACCGCAGCCCTCGTCATGGGTCTCGTGCATGCCTCAAGAGGAAGGCTCGGAGATACGCCCTCTACCATTTGAGCTCTCATGGCAGCTTGGATGAGGATCGAGGCGACTCCTTAAACGATTCCAACAACTGACCGAGGAGATCCATGCACCGAGGTGATGTATGACATCGCTCCTCTTCGTCGAGCTCGGATGAGAAGTAGAACCATTTGAAGAAGAGAATCCCCTCGGCCTCATTGCTGCCTAGATTTAAAATGCATGATCTGGACAAATACGATGGCTCGGACGACCTACATGAGCACATCCAAGACTATAAAGGGTTATGAGGATACAATGGGCTGACGACGCCATCCTTTGTCGAGCTTCCAGACCAACATACGAAAGGCTGCAACAGAGTGGTATAATGGACTTTCCAACCGATCTATTGGGTCGTTCAAAAGCCTAGCCCAAGCTTTCTGCCAACAATTCATGGCAGTGAGGAAGCAAAGCTCGGACCACCGCTTCACCCTGGTGCAGAGAAGGGGAGATGTTACGAAGCTTCCTGAAACGCTTCAACTCAGGGAGGCTGAACGTCGAGAGCTGCAGTGACGAGGTGACCATCGCAACCCTCAATAAGGGGGTCCGATGTGAGGACCTGATGGCATCATAAACACCTCGTAGCTTAGATCAGCTCCTTACTAAAGCAGAACGATACATGATGGCACCTCCAGACCCCCGACTGAAGGGAAGAAAGAAGCTCGGCCCAAGGAGGGGGCCCGCCAAGATAAATGGAGCCGAAGAAGACGAGATAGGAGCCCCAGAGACAGGTCAGACAGGGCTGACATGACCTTTACGAAACTCAATACTCCTAAAGTCGAGGGGCAAGGGCTACTTCAACCGACCTATAAAAATAAAGGGAAAGTCTGACAAGCGAGACGAGCAAAAATTCTATAGATACCACCAAGACCGCGGTCATGATACCAAAGACTGTTGGCAGCTGAAGACAGATATCGAGCAACTTATTCAGTGTGGTCATCTGAAGAAATTTGTAGATGCTCCGAAAGCAAGACATGAGGAAGGAACCTCACAGGGAGATGACTGAGGCAAAGCAGTAGCCATAGTCCAATCCATCACCGAGATCATTGAATAAGCTTCCATCCGATCTAGAGCGAATGGCAACCAAGCTGACACGAGGACGTGCTACCTACTTCCAACCAAAGCACAATGAGCCGAGCTGACATCCAATGGTCTTTCTTGACAACACCAAGGCCTTTGCGGTAGCTCATCCGTCCTTGTAAAGCAGAACGTCCGCGGAAGTACTATCTGTAGGAAGCAAGTAAACCGAGCAAACCACCGTGTTATTTTTATTTCAGTTTCTCTGAAGTTTGTATCTTGCCGAGCTAATGTTCCTGCGACAAATGTACTCGAGCATTTGATCGGCCTTTCCCACTTTACTTTCTTTGAAGTGCGCATGCTTACGGATTAAAGTAGATACCTTGACTTTGACCTTATGGGCTGGTCGACTATACGATTGTGTGTCACTTCCTCATGGGCCAATCTAAGTATACGATTGGGGATAAATCTATGAAGACCTCGCGGACTGATGAGATAACTCTACGAAGACCTCGCGGGCTGGTCGGTTATACGATGAAGGATCACTTCCTTGCAGGTCGATCTAACTATACGATCGGGGATAACTCTATCAAGACCTCGCGGGCTGATTGGTTATACGATCGGGAGACGCCCTCGCAGGCCAATCTAGCCATACGATCGAGGACAACTCTTTAAATACCTCGCGGGCTGGTCGGCGCCCACTCCTTCACGGGCCGACCCAGCTATACGATCGGTGATAACCATCTGAAGATCTCGCGGGCTGCTAGGTAATACGAGTGGGGACCACTCCCTCGCGGGCCAACCCAGCTATATGATCGTGGATAACTCTATGAAGACCTTGTAGGCTGCTCGGAATCCTTCACAGGCCGACCCGGCTATACGATCGGTGATAACTATCTGAAGACCTCGCAGGCTGCTCGGTAATATGAGTGGGGACCACTCCCTAGCGGGCCAACCCAGCTATATGATCGTGGATAACTCTATGAAGACCTCATAGGCTGCTCGGCTGTACGATTGGGGACAATCGCCCTCACGGGCCGATCTAGCTATACGATTAGAGATTACTCTCTGCTGCTCTCGTGAGACAATCTAGCTTCACGATTGAGGATTATTATCAGAAGACCTAGTGAGCTGATCTGGCTATACGATTGAGGGCCGCTCATGTAGCTGCCATCGCGGGCCGATTTATCTACGTAACTGTGGTCATCTCTTATCTGTTATGACAAGTCCGACTTGGCTATGGACATGGAAACGCTCTTCCACATCTCGTGCTCCTTCCATTCGTAGTGCTCGAGCTCGAGGTGTCGAGTGGGCATGAGAGGCACCGAGGCAGACCTCGGTCCCATACAATCTTACAACCTAAGATTTGGAAAAAATTTCAAGCCTGGGATTTACTTAAAATCTTCTACTTATTGCGGAGACTTTATAAATTTTAGAGGTCTTCTACGACCCAAGACGAACTAAGTTCGTGATCTTCTATCGGATTTGGAATTTCCACGGAGCTCAAAGGTCCTCTGCGACATAAGAAAAGCTAATTTTGGAGCTTCTTATCCAAGTTCTGAGCTAAGACTTAGAGTACTCACGAATCTTCTGTCCTAGCTCTGAGACCTTCTAAGACGAACTGCAAATTTCCGATCTAAGACTTAGAACAATCACGGATCATCTATCACAGTTTTGAGGTCCTCTATGACGAGCTGAGACTTCTTTCTTGATAAAGGAAATTTTGTTGATAAAAGGGGAAGGCGTAGCCTACCCCTACATGCCAAAATGGACAGAAGGCGTACAAATGTAGAAAGCAAAAATAGATACATGTGTTGCATTCAAGAGGCCGTAGCTTCAGGAGCGCATGCTTAGACAGGTGTTGCTTTGGCTTCCTCGCTCGCAACATTGACAGTTCTTTCAACCTGTGGAGCTCTAACCTCCACAGGAAGCATTTTAAGCTGCTCAAAGATGGTCGTCGGAGAACTTTTGTTTAATCTCCTCCCGACACCTGAAGAAACCCACACTAAACATTTGGGCAACCCGATGGGCAACAAAATACACCTTATACTTATACACCGCCTCTACAGTATTCTTTTCCGAGTCAATCTTCTTCAGTTGATGTTCTGAGCCTGAAGGTTGCTCAACTTTAATGGAAAAATACAATCAGCTAATCGTTGCCCAATTACATGTACAGCCAAAGTTGGCCTGTTAAAAGGGTGAAAGTTAAGCATATGATCTCATTATTTTTCAAATTTATTTTAAATGTTTCCCATCTTATGTCCATAATTAATATTTGATGTAAATACTATGGTTTCAGACCTGAATCAAAGTAGATAGCGTAGTGGCTGCCCCTTGAGCAAAATTCTGTATCTGCCACAGCTAAACACTCACGTCCCACCCAGTTCAGATTAAATCTTGATTTTCTTTGCATTAACTTTCCAGTAAGATTTTGAAGGAAGCACCTCATTCCTTCCACCAAATGCAGTGTAATGGCATCACAACCATATCAATTTGTGTTTTCTAGGACAAAGCTACAAAATGAACAGTTTTTGGCTTGCTACTTGAGCCAATTTCCGTGTTCATTCAAGGTATATAAATTATGCAAGGAATCATACCTGTGAAGCCAACAACGTATTCAAGTCTTCGTATTCTCTCTCCATATGTGCTAGTGCACCACCATATAAAGATGCTGCTTTAGCAAGATTTCCCTCGCCAGAAATATTTTCACCTCCGTATTTATAACAGTCTTCTGACAATTTTGTACCTATTTGTTACAGAAAATCATCAGACACAAGAAAAGTATCTCTCATCTTATACCAAGATAAGATAGTATAACTAAATCGCATGTGGAATTACCATGATATATTATTTTAAAACGTGTAAAAAATACTTACCCACTTCAACATGTTTATTATTTATAATTGCAAGTACTTCCACTGCTCTAATGATATCCTTCTGCAAATCCTGAAGAAGAAATTTAGAAAACCATATCAAATCATTGAATCTAACAAGCATGACAACATGTATCTTTCTCTCATCTTTATCATGTATGGTTGTCAATGGTCTACGCTCAAGAACACAGATCAGCCTGCCTCGCATTATCTGAAAACGATCAAGCCTAGCCTGGGCATGACATGCACGATAGTAACATGAGGCCTAGATAAGCCCAGGTCTGACCTGGCTAAACCAAATTTCTGATGTTCTCAAGGGGCAACTATGATACCACTGCTTCGACTGGAATGGAGAGCCAAAATTTCTGTTCTCTCGGATGACTAGGGAGCTGCAACTAGTATCATATACTAAAACGAGGACACAAGCGAACCCCCTTTTCCGGCTGACTTTGTGCAAACCAGAAATGATAGCACAAATTGATGAAGGACCATGTCAATGGCCAGCTATGACATCACTGCTTGGAACTGGAATGGAGAAGCCAAAACTCCTGATCTCTCGGACGACTAGGGAGCTGCACCTAGTAGCATATACTAAAATGAGGATACAAGCGAGGCCCCTTTTCTGTCTGACTTGTGCAACCCAGAAATGATAGCACAATTGTTGAAGGACCTGGTCACCGACCAGCTAGATCAGGTCAGATATTATAGCATAATCATTGTTTGGAATTTTCTCAAGCCTTTCTTTTGGAATTTGATGCGGCTGGGACTTTTGGCCACTTTTGGCCCGGGGGGTATTTTCTAAAATAACACGTATTATAATGTTTCTCTATTTATAGCCTAGAACCTGCCCTAATGGGGGTTTATGCGAAATTTGTCGAAGAAATCCCTTCTAGTTTATTCCTTTAGTTTTTAGATAATTTGTATTAAGATTCTCCTTATTTTCCTTAGATTATTCCCTAGTTAATTGTCCTTTCAAGTTGTAGTAGTTATCTAGCGAGTAGTTGATTTGTAGTAGGATTTCTTGATTTGTAATAGGATTTCTGTAATTTTCAGATCTGAAATTTAAATAAAAATCCTCTTTTTATAATCCAAACCTTAGAGGACCACATCAAATTGGTATCAGAGCACTAGATCCATGCGAACACGAGATCCAAGGAGCGAATCGATTTGTTGGAATAGAAGTTTGAGAAGTTTGAGAGCAAAATTGGCGAAGAAATCCAAGAGGTAAGGAAGGAAGCGGCGGAACAATTGAATCGACGCTTTTCACAACTTATGGATCTCAAACAACAAATCTCGGTGGCAACAAACCAAAGTATTGCGGCTAACTCGGCAGCAACACATCACAGCATAGCGGCTCTTGGAGAAAGGCTAGAAGCAAGCATAAAGGCGCAAACTTTGGTGAAGGAAACAGAGAAAGAAGAAATTTTTGTTGAAGGACTCCTCGATGACGTCGATATGTACTTTTTGGAGGACGAATGGGGGGCGAGGGGGAGGACCATCAGATCGGAGACTTCCAGACCATCCGACGGTAACACGCGACAAAACCGGAGGGACGGAAGACACTTCAGGCCAATTCCCCACCCCCGGGGGTGCGCCGAACACTGGGGGGCCGATTGAACCCCCTCGGTAGCATGGAGAGGGGCCGCCGAACCCTCTGGGGCCCTAGCCCCCGCCAGCCCCAGTCGGGGCTCCGACGGCCCTCGTAGCCATCGACAGGGGGTCGTCGATCCAGATCTGTGGTCGACAGCCCCCGCCAGACCCAGTCGGGGCTTCGACAGCCCAGGCGCAGCAAGTGGGGGGGACCCAGATCTGGGGTCAGCAGGCTCCGCCGCCCCTATTGGAGGGGCCGCCGACCCTCAGGGGGGCCGACAGATCCCGACGCACTATCCTGAGGGCCCGCCAGCTTAAAAGGGGGGCTGTCAGGCCCCGCCCCACTTTTTCAGAGTCCACGTGGGCCCTGTATAGAGCTTGACAAACGCAGCCACAACCATTTCAGCCACTGAATGGGACCGTTGGAGCCTTCCAGCCGCCTGGAGCACACCAGCAATTTTTCGGGGGACCAACGGCCTTTCTCCCGCCCTTTTGGGGAATTGCAAGAGATTGGAGGGGGCATCAGGGTCTCAACAGAGCACTCCAGGAGAGCTATGGGTGACAGTTTGGGGATGATTTGGGTGGTGGAGCAGTTTGGGACGACTTACCGTGGGATGGTGCAGATGGCGTAGCTTGGAATCCAACCACATGGTATATGTATGAGGGACCACATCAGTTTCAGCAGAGACGCTATGACCATCCACAGGAGAGAGGAGGATTTGCTGAGGAGAATCGGATGAGAAAGCTGATGATGCCAGTGTTCGAAGGGGATGATCCTGATGGTTGGTTGTATCGGGTGGAGAGGTATTTTGAGCTGGCCATGATACAGGAGGTGGAATGGCTCAGGGCAGTGGGAGTCTACTTGGAGGGCAAGGCGCTGGGATGGTTTAGATGGACACAACATCAGAGGCCATTTCAGATGTGAGCGAAGTTCACTACTCTCTTGCTGGAGCGTTTTGGAGAGGTGCATGCTGGTGGAGCTTATGAAAGGTTGTATGTGTTACGGTAGGATGTGACTGTAAGAGACTACATCAAGAAGTTTGAAATGCTATTTAGCAGAGTGCGTGGGGTATCCGAAGAGTCCTTGGAGGGGTGCTTTATGAAGGGGTTAAACCAACCATTAGATCGGGATTGAGACAACTGAAGCCTGATGATCTGCAAGAGATGATGACTTCAGCAAGGATGGTGGAGGACCATCAGGATACGGAAAGAAGAGTCCGTAGGGCATAGGGAGGCACCTCTCTTCGAGGGCAGGATCCTGTAGGGAGACAGAAGGCGGCCACAGGTGGAGCAGCACCCACAGACGGGGCATCGGCTAGCAAGGAGAAGTGGACGGAACCACGACCTGGAGGATAGACACTGAGGATGACGGAAGCTTCGTAACAAGCGAGCCAAGGGTCTGTGTTTCAAATGCGACTAGAAGTTTACTCCAGGGCACTAGTGCGGAGACCGTACTATACAGATCCTGATAGTGAATGACGATGAAGAGAATGGAGAAGGTGTGTTAATGTTGGAAGCTGGCGAGGAAGAGGATCAGGAGCACCTACACGTGGAATAGCCCGTCCACACACTTCACACACCACTTTGAGGACAATGTGATTTTTCAGGGACGGAGTAGTGATGCGGCTGGGACTTTTGGCCACTTTTGTCCCCAGGGATATTTTCGTAACATAACAAGTATTGTAATGTTTTTCTATTTATAGCCTATAACCGGCCCTAATGGGGGTTTATGCGAAATTTGTTGAAGAAATCCCTTCTAGTTTATTCCTTTAGTTCTTAGATAATTTGTATTAGGATTCTCTCTATTTCCCCTAGATTATTCCCTAGTTAATTGTCCTTTCAGTTTGTAGTAGTTATCTAGCGACTAGTTGATTAGTAGTAGGATTTCTGTAATTTTCAGATCTGAAATTTCAATAAAAATCACCTTTTTATCATCCAAACCCTAGCAGATCGCATCAAACCCTAGTGGATCGCATCAGAATTCAAGCCCCACAGTGTAATTTGTTTTGATGGGATATCAGCTTTGACATTCTTGTTCTATTACATTTTACACAAAGGCAATGTTCTCATTTAAACGACATGTACATGTAATTGTTTTTATTGCTACACATGGGTAAATTATTTGAGACGTTAGAATTTACCATCTAACAAGTAGGAATTCACCTCCTCATAGTATTATTTGAGTTGATACCTTTTACAAGTAACCACCACACATCAAAGCAACACCACACCTCACTCATATGCCTGCTATATTCGACACTATAGTCAGAGTGTTGTCAGACATTCGGTATAGTCATTTAGCTTATGGTGGGAAATTAAGCTAATATCAAGTGTTGACATTTATAATTTAATAGAATCATATTCTCAAGTCACTAGCAGAGCTCTATCAAAGATTTTTCAAAACCGATACAACACAAGTTTGCTCACCTCTGTCCACAAAATAACATTGCATATGAGCGGCTTACAGAAAAGGAAATTTTCATGCAGTGAGAAAAAACGACGTGAGATGGATTGGACAAATGAATAGAGATCAATAAGCACACGTGTTGATTACTTTATACTTAATGGGTGGCTGAGAGACTAGGATTCATTAAATGAATATGGATGTATGGAAAAGGATTTTTGGTGGTTGAGAATTTAAGAGAAGGCAGCCCCCAAACAGGGATGGATGCGGAAAGAGGATTCATATAGCCATTCGTGAAAAAAAAATCGGGGACCGTTTTTATGGTTATCATCATCGTAGATTGGCATTTTTAAAAAGGTTGACCATAAGGGTAAGTAGTCATAGCCACTGTCAATGTGTTTGACATTGGGCTCAGTTTTTACTTGTTAGATTACATAGCTCAAATATGCATCTGTCCCGTTGTGCACCATAGAGTTATTGGATCTATAAGATTTACATGACAATTTATGGATTATATCGATGTCACTGAAAACCAGCTGTATGGGGATGGTCCTGAAAGGCACCCAGCTGCATGACAAAATTGAAATTAGGAAAACCAGATGCATGGGGATGGTCCTGAAATGCACCCAGACACTTGCAGTCCACGGTTTCTCCTCCTTTGTACCCATGTTTAGATCCCTTTCTTGTCATCTTTTTTCCCTAGAGCATCTCCTTCCATCTCTGGCCAAATGGAAAACAAAAGCTTGAACCATTTCAAGCCCTCATCTATTTTCACTCCCTCCCTCTTAGCCCATTACCTATCTTTCACCTGACTTTCACATAGGTACAAGTATTCCAGAAGTCTTTGTCTTCTTGAGCGTACAAGCCTCGATGAGAGCGTACACTCAAGGGGTCTTAGATTCAGTTAGGGTCAGGTGCACAGACCTGCATAGGCAAGTAGAATAACTCACCTTTGACCCAGGTGCGCGCATCCACATGATCTGGCCTAAACAAAAGGATGTCCAACATGTTGATACGCATTAACATATTGGAATCCATATAGCTAGGTCAATGAGCACAGACAGGTGTAAAGGCTTATATATTGGCACGTGTGTTGAGTCTGTTGACTCAGATGCAAGTGCACATGGTGGGCCAAGATGTTAGCAGAAGCTAGACAAGATGAGAAAGAGCAGGGGGGGGGGGTTACATTTATATTTATTTATAAATTCTAACGATACTAAAACTAATCCAAATCTTGAAAGCCAAAATGAAAAACATGCATTGGGGTGAGTAACGTTATGGGAGTCATATAGAAGATAAAAAATTAATGTGTATGGGCCAAAAGATTGACTCAGCAAAGAAACAACATAGGAACCTAAGAAAAATACAAGTAATTAGTAACAACGATGGAAGGTAGGATATGTGTACTAAAGAAGAAAAAGCACACAAAGTAAGGAACTCCTCTGAAAACAATATGTAGGATAGAATTTTTAAGCAAATCAAGTTGCAAATTTATACATCAAGAAAGGATATATTGCCATCAACTGAATGGAAAGGAAAATTTCTTGAAGAGACGTGTTGATACAGGAATGCACTTGATGGCCGCTTTTAGGTTGAAACTAGCGACAAAAATCTACATACATTAATCATAAATCATAATATGACTGTTCCTCGTAGGTTCCATAATTTTATGTCATATATACTCCCTTCCCCCCTTCGTGCTCACACCCTCCCAATTCATATATCCCCTGATTTAGCATGTGCACATAAGTATGTGATTTCAAAATAACAAAATCTTATTGCAAGTACCTTCTGTCTCCCATACAAACATGCACACTCGTTCTCTGGCACAAAATTATCCATAGTTATCACCTTTTCCAGAACATGCATGGGTGCTGGTATGTTACTGTACTAGAAATAACCCATGAACACAGTGCACGGCGCAAGAGGAAATCCCAACGAACAAGATGCGGTGAACGCGTACAAACGAAAAGGAGCGAGAAGTGTGGGTGGGTATCGGTATCGTCGGAGGGTAAAAGGGAAAACCTAAAAAACCTTGGGGGTTATAGGGGGAAAAGCCCATAGGCCAAAGATGCAATTATGCGAGTTTGGGGGTGTTTTATGGGTTTTTTTGCAAAGTGGGATGAGGGGGATGGCAACCATGCAAATATGTGAGAGTGGGGGGGAGGGGTTTGCAAAGGGGGATGATGATGTGCCATTTGTCCCAATCAGCTTGTGACTGGGACAAAGGCTGCTGAGTCAGCAACCCTCTTTTGTATAATAGGTATCTGGTGTCTCTCTTTTACCATTATTACATATGAATGTATTTGTACGACCATGTCCATCTTCAAATTTATTCTGTGTGCAAAATGCAATTCTCCTGGGCATCTTGAAATTATCCAAAAACACACATCGGAGGTGAATATTGGCAATTCCAAGGAATGCACCAGATAAGAGTGTTTGGAAGAAGTCAACAACGAAGGATATCTGTTTGGCTTGATTCTTACTTTTGTTGCACGAGTAGACCTATATAACTTTTCCAACTGTTGATGCCTCTGTAACTCAACTTCATCAATGACCATCGCATCAGAGCTCTCATAACCAGATACACTAAACTGCTTTATTACAGCCTGAAACAAAAATGATAGATTAAACTTAAAAGCCTTCTGGTAACCATAACAACTTATAACAGTTAAACTTCAGAAGGACAGAATAGTTAAACTTTGAACGGAAATAACACACTGAAAACTCAAAACATATGAATAAATGAGTTAATCTACAAATATGAAGTACTTCACATAACATGCTGCAAGCTGCAGAATACATTGTGCAATGTGGAGAAATGTGGCCATTGCACAATAGAAGCTTTGATATATATATTTAATATTTTTATGCCTCGAATGTATAAATTATATAAACTGATAAAGTACACTGTTTTAAGAACCATGACCGATGTGTAAATTTAGTTCACATGGTCAGGGTTGACAATATAAGCTTTAGTGACTAGAATTTTGTTATTTGACAGTCCACCTTGTGTTTATTGAAACCTCCATGCGTGTCCAAGTAACTTGCAACTAAACTCTAAAGAGGTCAGGAAGGAAACATATTTAGTAATTACGTACACTACTAAATGTGTTCATAGCAGACAAAGCATGATGTGCTGGTAGCTACAACAATATCATTAATGTCCAAGACTTTGCAACAAACACACCCAAAATTCATATAAACATGCATCCAGTTCTACATGGCCGTTCTTCCTATATCTACCATGCTCACCATTCAAATTTCATGTAATCAATAGACTGCAATGACATGAGAACAATGTTTCATAAAGAAAACTGGCATATGAAAGACGAGACTTGACTACACAAGGATTAGTTAGGGACGGTATAATGAGACCTATCTTCTAGTTCACCATCAGCACATATATTTATGTTTAGATACACAAAGATTTTGACTGTTTCAATTCAAGAATCAAATCCTCAAAAGTTGATCAGTAATACATGTCCAAAATAAAATTAGAAGCTGTGTCTCAAGCCATGACCATAAAAGGAGGTGTTGGCTTCATGGAATATTTTCTATATGGTGAAGGATACTCTCTCATCGTGGCAAAAGAGTCTACGTAATGAACATTCTTCCAACTCACACAAGATTATCGCAACACCCGAAGTTAAGAGGGAACAATCCCATACTAAATGTATGATAGGAGGGTCTCTGATATGTAAAAATTCATATAAACATAAAAAATAACCATAGCAAGTGTTTTTTCAGGGATGACTAATGGTAAATACTATTGCAAAGACTATAAAATCCCAGAGTTCTCAGTTTCGTTGAGCACATACTACTATCCTCAATTTGCCCGAAACACACACTAGAATGGACGCTTAGTACCAAGGGCTCTGAAATTATTGGAGATATCAAATGAGTGATGGAGTTGGATGATGCAAAATAACTTACAGAATAAACAGCATACACTCATCAGAGGGAAATAATATGATTTAATGCTTTAGCAATTTTTATAATGTTCTTGACAGACTGCATCCAAAAATTAGACCAAAAAGTAACGCATTATTTCAGAACACACATCCAGATCGATAACCTAAAAATTATTGCAGCTCCAATAACTACTATACACCAACATAATAAAATAAACAAAAAAAGAAAAAAAAATTGGTGCTTTATCCTCTCATTTCTACAACCGGAACGAAAATTCTACTTTAATTTTTGGACATGATAAAAATTGAAAAATAACTGAAATGGGGTTTCCTTAAAATTAAAATAAATCACGAAACCGAAAAATGGAGTCTAACCCACAATCTAACTGGCAGAAATCCCGACACAAATCAAGCTGAATCGACATGATCCCAGGAGAAAAAAACATGGGTATTGTTCTATGAGATTCAGATAAATGAAAAGGGGGGATCTTTGGTACCTGCTGCTGCTTAGCAACTTGATCTCTAAGCTTACTCGCTTGCCTCCTCAACGCATCCATTCTCTCTCCCCCTCTCTCTCCGCCCTCGATCTATGGTCACAGAGTTGAAGAAATTTTGCCCCTTTTAAACTAATTATGACTCCTTTTCCCTCAAAAAGAAAGGGAGAAAGAGATATATATATTTAAAGAGAAATGGGTTTTTATTATTTTGACGTCGGATATTCGGATTGATAGCGGCTTTCTTTCTCTGGAAAAATGCTGACTAATTAATTCGTTGTTGTTTTTAATACTTTTTTCGCCCGTTGGAAAAACAACTGTCAATGATAAAATTTTGGGGTCACCGAATCTGATGGGGGTTTTGAATGGTAAAAATTGATGACCGTAGAAACTACATAGCTTTGCAATGACCAGGCTATGGTAATCAAAATCCTTCCACCTTGGAAAACAAGTTTTGAGAAAAAGAGAAAAATGGCCCGATCCAATTGGTTTAGCAGTATACTCTCTCCCTTCAGGAAGATTTCTCTCCCTTCAGGAAGATTAAGGGTTCGATTCTTGCTTTCCGATGTATAAAAAAAAGAGAAACATGTTTATCACATCACATATATCATTTTTTAAAAGTTTATTTCCTATTATTTTTAGTGGTACAAATTTTCGAAAAACCCAAAAATTAAAAATAATTATTAAAATCGACCAACTCAAAAAATATTTATCAAAATCAACCAATGATTATCACGTTAGCACCGTGTGTGACCGCGCTAAAAATGACCAGGTGTTGCCATTCCTGGCCATTATTACTTTACGGCCAACTTTGACGGGGTTGCCAATTTGACAATGAATTAATAAAGATTGGGGTTGGCAACCCGGCCAGTTTTACGCCTACCAACTCAACGTGAAAGCACATGTGGCACAGATATGGCAAAAGTTGGTGGATTTCGTTAAATTTTTTATTGTGATTGATTTGGGTATCAACTCCATTTGATTGATATGGCAAGAATTTTTTTCCGAAAGAAGAAAAACACGCCTGGTTGGTCGTTCAAACTCCTAGTCAGAGAATGCGATGTGCAACGAGATCCATCCATCCTGATAATTAACACGCTTTCTCTTACGGGGAGGAGAACGCCACCGAAGTGGTATGTAATCCAGAACACCCTTCCTGCAGGAGAACGCCACAGAGGTGGTATGTAATCCAGTAACACCCTCCATGCGGGGGAAACGCCACCGAAGTGGTATGTAAACACATCCCCTCGTAGGATAGAACGCCTACTCCAAGTCTTAACTCTTGGAGATGTATGCACAATAGGATGGTCTCGTCGCTTATGCACCCCCAAAACCCTGAGTTTACCCCATTACTCCGCATCTAAGCATAACATGAAAGACGACACATTCCGTCATACTACATCATGTGCTATTATCTCCTTACAATTCCATATCAAGATCTTTTGACTTGAAGTTAAATGTCATCATTATCACGACATCATGCACATCACAACATGAGAAGTAGAAGCATAGAACACGAAAACTACATGGCCACAGACAATGGATACTAACATGAAACAACCATAATCATGGCGTATAAAGATAGCAGAAAATTGGCATACTACATAATATGTCACGTAACTTGATTAACATATTGTGGATTTCCATGGCACAAAAACAAGATTAACATAATATGGAGTTATGGCATAGTAGCATGGACATTATAAACATATTAATGAGATTAACACAATATGGAGTTATGGCATAGTATCATGGACATTAGAAACATATACAAATAGATTAACACAATATGGAGTTATGGCGTAGTAGCATAGACATTAGAAACATAATAATGAGATTAACACGGTATGGAGTTATGGCGTGGCAGAATGGACATTAGAAACATAATAATGAGATTAATACGATATGGAGTTATGGCGTGGCACCATGGACATTAGAAATATAATAATGAGATTAACACGGTATGGAGTTGACATTAGAAACATAATAATGAGATTAACACCGTATGGAGTTGACATTCGAAACATAATAATGAGATTAACACAGTATGGAGTTATGGCATAGCAGCATGGACATTAGAAACATATTAATGAGATTACCACAATATGGAGTTATGGCATAATAGCATGGACATTAGAAACAAATTAATGAGATAAACATGGATATTTAGAACATATTTGCTTTAGCATGTACATAAACGTATTAGCATGGCTATTAGCATGTTGGCATGGACATTAGTATATTTAGTTTAGCATTGACATTGGCATCTTCAGAGTAGCATGGACACATTCATATAGAACTAATCGTTAACAATAACAATAACAATAACAATAACAATAACATTAAGCTGATATTAACATGGAACTAAATTCAACACTATCATGATCTACATTAACATTAATGCTAATATTCCAACATGGACATAACCATATGCATGTGTGAGGCATAAAAATTAGTAGAGAGGCATACAATCTTAATTTGATGGCATATGACATAACTTGATCCTATTAACACAACATATCATATTAACACACTAAGATTCCATGGTTTGAGCATAATTATCCTAATATAAATTTATCCTCACCACACAATCCCAAACATAGCAACCTCACTAAAGTTGTGGATCCTACTTTTGATGAAGCTATTCTCCCAAGTTTAGCTCTCTTCCTCCAAGTCTCCTTCTTCTATATCCTTCTTCTTCTTCTTCAAGCTCCAACTTGTATCAAGAGGAGGGGGTGTGTGATGGCATTTGGGTCAGGAGGAGGAGGAAATGGGGGTGTGGGATTGTTCGGCCTGGTGGGGTAAGGGGAGGAGGCAATGGAAGATCTAGGGTGGTTCGACCGTGGCTAGGGGAAGAGGGAGTGAGATGAAATCATTTGGTTTTCTCTTCTTCTTTTTTCCTTTTCCTTTTCTTTTTCCCATTTAATCATCCCCTAATCACCGTGTATTAGTAAGAAGATGACATGTGTAGGTTAATGTGGCAAGTCTATGTTAATAGATGACTAGCAAATGACACATATGTAGCGTATGTGTCATTCCTAGACAAATTGGTATTTTCATTTTTTTTTAAAATATGAATACACCCCATTATACCCTATTCCATACCAATACCATGTACCCTTTTAAATACTACACACTATGTTTAAAAAAATATAGATGTTTGAAAATAGAGTTTTATATTATTATAGTTTTTTTAAAAAAATTATGGAAAAATCTCCATAATACATGAAAAATACAAGCGTATTAAATACGATCAGAAATGTGTAATATAATACACATATAAATTAAAAAATGGTATTACACTTCATTAGATCAACACGCGAAAAGTTTTGGTTTCATTTGATTTGTTGGGTTTTAAAATATAAGCATCAAAATTAATAGAGCATTCTTAAAAGTAAAGAAATAATATAGAATGGATTTTTTTAAGCGCCATACGAGACTTGTATTTATGGTATATTATACCCATTATTCTTTTTGAAAAAACATGAATTAATATAAAACCGTTGAATTCTCAACTCTATGATAAACTATCAAAGTAACGACATGAGTTGTACTTATTTTTTATTTTTTTGAATTTTAGATTTATAGATAAACATGCATACTTTCAATCATAAAGAATTACTATAGATATGTGACACATCACTTCAGCCCATGGCCGGAGAGGCCCACCTTTGTTTATTTATGAGAAATAACCACATCACAGAGTACACTGCACAGAAAAAACCCACACAAAGGATGTGATACACGCACACAACCAACAAAAGAGTGAGAAGAGAGAGAGTGTGTGGGCATTGTCGGGGGATAAAAGGGTGAAAAACACGGGGTTAAAGTGCAAAAAACCCCGGGGGATATGTGGGAAAAGCCTAAGGGCAAACCCGTAAATAGGGGAAGAGGCCAGGTTATTTGGGAGGTGATTTTTGTGAGACGATAGGGCAATGACAGACTTGTAAAAGGGGGGCATATTTGGGAGTGTTAGGGTTTCTATCATGCATAACAAGTTTAGACTCAGCGGAAAAAAATAGAAATATACCAAGATCCATGCGTTTCAAATTGATTCGATAAGATTACTAACATTTGTTGACGATTCGAATGAATCAGACTGTAGGTGCTGCTAAACGAACGACCACCATCTACTAGTATCCACACATGAACGTCACGAACGTGAATTGCAAAGGTACTAGCTCCTTCTCCACAACTAGGGTCTCTCTCTCTCTCTCTCTCTCTCTCTCTCTCTCTCTCGCTTTTCTTAAAAAACTGGAGAGAGATATTGAATGCGTGACCAACTGAAAATCCTCTCTATATCATATATATAGAGTCCCACATTAACCCTTTAACGCATTTCAGTTACACATAAATATCTTAGGGATAATTTCTTATCTGTTAACTCTTTAACGTGTTTCAGTTACACAGAGATATCTTAGGAAAAATATATTATCAAGATACAATATGTGACAGATAAGATATATATTTATTTCGAATTTCAAATCAGATTCGAAACCTTGTTTAAAACCATATTCCATCCATTACGCTCTTTGTGTGCGACCCAAAAGGCTCATATCAAATTGGCAGTGGGCCTAATCCCATTAAAAGTAGGGGTGTGCATGGGTACAGGGTACACAGATACCCGATCGGAACCTACCCGAATGGGTAGGTTCTAGATATATAGTTATCGGTTCCGGGTAGGTTTCGGGTCGGAAAATTAGGAACCGACAGGTATCGGGTCTGGGTCCAGTTCCCGTTTACAGGGAACGGGTACCCAGAACCGGAACCGATATTTTATATATTTAATTTTTTATATATTATAATATTAATGATCAAAATATATAAGAGTGATCCACCCTGGATGTATCTAATTTGAATTTATAATATTAGGGAGTACAACTTGCATCCTGAAGTTCTGAGCAACGCGTAAATTCATCAAACAATGCATTTGAATCAAAGATCATATTGTTCTCTTATGCGTTCAAAAGAGCAGTAGAGGTAAACGTGAATCATTCTTCCATATGTCTAGCTTTATCTAGTAGAAATGACTGATCAGTATACCTTTATCACTGAAGAAAGAGACTATAGACAATATTTTACTTCCAGATTGATCTTTAGTCATGTGTATTTGAGGTAATTGTCATGCACAGATCATTTGGAAATCATTGTTCGTAATGCATCACAAATTAGATTTTTTTACAGGGTACTCGGAACCTACCCGGAACCATAGGGTCCGGGTAGGGTCCGGGTATAGGGTCCAACTGGGTAGGTTTCGGGTCCAAATTTTAGGAACCGGTCCCTTACCGGGTAGGGTCCGGGTAACATAAAAAAACATGGTACCCGGACCCGCACACCCCTAATTAAAAGCCCACAAGCCATAATTGGTCTCTAGTAAGATATTATGACTACCCAATTAATATGAATATCGTTTGTCCGATATTAACCTAACTAATATAACATGTCATAATCCTTTTGTCACACGATATATGACTTGAACATAAGTCATGGGTAGTGTCATACTTATATTGTTCAAACATTTAATTTCTCGATTACTAAGTAAATTGATAAAATCAAATGATATTCATTTGAGCACGACCATGCATTTATCAGTCCTACTTATCGAGGGGCCCATTAGATATCTCTCTTATAAGAGAGGGACAAGTTCCATCTTATTCGTTCACTTTCCTATGCATAATTCACATCATGTTCAATCATAACCTTCATGATTATGTGATTAAAGATAACGTTTGGATATGTCAAAACATGATGTTCATCATGTAAGAAACTATGATGATCTCAGGTCTAAGGATTCTATGACACAACTATTATGAGATCATTTAAGACACTAATCCATGTAATGATCTCATAGTGAGTCTATTCCGTACCTTGTTCTCCAACAAGTACCTATAAGTTTGATTTGTATCACCATATATATAATTATCTCATAATTACTAACCAAACTCATACTAGTCTTAATTCATCATTATACCTTTAAGGATGAAATGAATATGTATGCTTAGAATAACAAAAAACAGTTGTTCAAACATTATTATAATGAAATATGTAAGCAATATAACAATAACATTAAGAGAAACATTTTATAAATGAAAAATGACATAACATAAAGGTCTAAATATTTAGCATATGGCATAACCACTAACGGGAGGGCTTTTAATTTAGAAGGGTGAGGTGGCACCCCCCATGCCGGGGGGATGAGATGGCACACATCTCTACCTGCCACATAGGACAAAGATTTGTCCTAATAGGACAAAGATGGGACATATATCCTTCATATGTATAAAGGACTAGAAATAACACGTGCACAGAATGCACAGTGTAAAAAAACCAACACAAAAGATACGGTGCACGTGCGGAACCGACAAAAGAGTGGGAAGAGTGTGGGTGTGTATCGTCATGGGGTAAATGGGTGAAAAACACGGGGTTAATGTGTAAAAATCCCGGGGGATATGTGGGAAAAGCCCAATGGCAAACTCGTAAATAGCAGCAAGATGTTGGGTTTGGGGGACCAAAGAACACACACACACACACACACATATGAGAAGTCACCTGCACGCAGCAAAAACTGAGAAGGAAGTGTGGATGGATGTGTGTGGTGGTAAATGTATGTCCTCGAGGCCAATTATTTTGTAATTGGAACATCTTGTTAAAAATAATAATATGTTATTTAGTACAATTTATCTAAGTATATTTACTTATGTGTCTCTGCATTAAATACTTAGATAAAGTCCTGAGACTTAATGCGAGGTCAACCATATATCGAGATGAGGATCACGATCATGTAAAATGTGCAGACCGCCTGGAGCATAAGTCTAAAATCATTCGTAGTCATAGATGCAGTGAGAAAGTACATCAATGCATTAGATATAATATTGTGTCGTCGGTCTTCACCAAGTGTTAGTGGCAATGATCTCATGATCGTTCGATTTGGTGAAATCAGAGATGAGACACATGTGCTCATTAGATAATGAGTTCACTGAACGATCCAATGAGAACATCCACATTGATAGCACAAACTGAACTATCAATGGTAGTTCTCAAGTGGTGATAAGCAAATTGGTCCTTTGACTTGAGGTCATTGTACGAACATGTGTGTGAACGGTGTCACTTTAATCTTTAACCTAGCTTCGAGGCAGGGCCTGTCGAAAGGTTTCTGGTTAAGTAGCACTTGAAGCGTACGCGGAGAGTAATGGCTAAGAGAGAATTTGTCTCTTCCGTTGTGGGGAGTTAGTGTCACAGAATCAGTACGGTTCTTAGCGAAAATCCTTGGTCGAGGTGTGTTGGATATGATTCAACAAAGATAAGCTAAGACCGAACTATACTGATCCGACCGCAAAGTTAATATGGGTCGACAGATGTCCATCCACTAGGCTTTGCAGTGACATAGTATTGACAAATGGATTAAAACTACGGAATTCATCACTGGTATAGCCAAGGGTAGTGTAATACCCCTACGTGTGAAATACTAGTATGTGTGTATAACATGTATTGGGTGTGTCTATGGAGTGTAGATATGTGTATGCGTTTATGTTTATATGCTTATATAATTGTGTATACATTGGTATTTACTATGGTTGTGTGTAGTATCTATATATAGCAAATTACCCGTGCATACGTGCACGTGGACCGAAAAAACGGTCGGAAAAGGGGGGGAAGAAAAAAGTGTGGGTGTGGGGGGGAGGGTCGAGAGGCAAAAGTACAAAAATTGGGGTTGTATGTGCAAAATTCCCAGCATCCTCTCTTATCCCTCAAAATCTCATATTTTATCCAATTTCTCTTGTCCAATTTCTCTTGTCCAATTTCTCTTAACCAATTTCTCTTAATAACATCTCTCTTTTATAATATAAGAATAATGGGTATCATACGCCATATGAGAGGGTGTCTCATATGCCCTCTCACATAAAAGGGGCAAATACAAGCCCACATAGGCTTGTACTTGTTGTACATGACCCCATTTATGTGAGAGGGCATATGAGGCACATTCTTATATGGCGTATGATACCCATTAATCCCTTATAATATAGATACATATACATATGTGTGTGTGTGCGCGCTTGTGTGTGTGTGTGTGTAGTGTACTTGTGTGTATACATGTATGTATGTGGGTATACACTAACTAGGTATATCTCATTGTATGTGTATATAAGTGGAGTTGTGAGGCATGGATGTGTATGTATGTAGATACATACATACATACATACATACATACATACATACATACATACATACATACATACATACATACATACATACATATATACATACATACATACATATATATATATATATATATCTATTATATAAAAGAGGGATGTTATCAAGAGAAGTTGGCTAAGAGAATTTGGACATGAGAAATTGGAGAAGAGAATTTGGATATCTATTATATAAAAGAGGGATGGTATCAAGAGAAGTTGAATAAGAGAATTTGGACATGAGAAATTGGATAAGAGAATTTGGATATCGATTATATAAAAGAGGGATGTTATCAAGAGAATTTGGATAAGAGAATTTGGACATGAGAAATTGGATAAGAGAATTTGGATATCGATTATATAAAAGAGGGATGTTATCAAGAGAATTTGGATAAGAGAATTTGGATATCTATTATATAAAAGAGGGAAATTGGATAAGAGAAAATATAAGAGATGCGCTTTTGAGGGATAAGAGTGGATGTGGGGAATTTTTCACATACAACCCCGGATTTTGCATTTTTGCCCCTGGGCCCTCCCCACACACCCACCGACACTTTTTATTCTCCCCCCTTCCGACCATTTTTTCTAGTTCTTTGAAGATTTTGAATCGTATCCTACTATGACAAAGCTTTGTCTTACGTGACAAGTTTGTCCTAGGTGGCAATGACAATTTTGGGGGGACTTAAATTTTGGAGGAAAACTTAAATTTGGGGGAAACTTGAAATTTTGTGGGAAAACTTGAAATTTGGGTGAACTTGAAATTTGGGGGAGAGAACTCAGCCATTAAATAAACCGTGCCCTATGGACACGGGTAATGACTAGTATATATATATATATATATATATATATATATATATATATATATAGCTATATGCTATATATACATATGTGTGTGAAAGTATGTAGTGTGGGTGTGCATGGTGTGTATGAGGGCAAGTGTGAAAGCAGGTAAGGGTAGTGGCAAACTTGTAAATACCTAGAAGTAGTGAGGGTATTATGGTCATTGGACTTCTAAAGGGTACATAAATAATTGTTAGAAAAGTGAGGGGGCATCTATAAAGTTTCCAATTCTTAAGAGAAAAGAAGAGGAAAGAAAAGAGAAGAAAAATCTAGAAAAAAATACTTCCATTTCTCTTTCTTTTCCGTCACGTTTCTTGAAAAATGGGTTTTAAATATATTAAACCATATAGTAATTTAAAATATTTTTATAAGATATTTTCAAGTGTTTTGAGTATAAAACTCATGTGTTAACAAATATCCGACTATACTCATCAGATAGCCGACTATTGCATGAAGATTTTTTATCAAAAAATTACTGTCAAAATAATAGCCAACTATCTTTGAAAATAGCCGACTATCTGGATGTGATATCCGACTATCTCCAGAATTGCCGAATATCTGGGTTAACTTTGACAGATTTGGCAGTTTTTTGTTTGAATTAAACTAGCCGTTAGAGGAGACGTTTTGAGCAGATTTCAAGCTGATTTCAAGCTAATTTCATGCTAATATTTCTCTATACATAGCTATAATTTCAGATGTTTTAAAAATATCATTTTTATTGAAAAGAAATCTCTCTTGTGCTAAAAGTTCTCAAAGCTCTAATTGTTGTGCTTCAAATTTCAAAAGGCTACTGATTATATTTATTTTGTGCAAATTTTTAAAGATCTTTTTCAGTTTCATTTTAGCCTTCAAATAGTTCTTGTTTTCAATTTGATCTCCAAGCCTTAAAAGCTTTTTTCTTTGAGATTCAAATTGCAAGACTATTGCTTTTAATTTTTGAGTTTTAAATTCATATCTTTTTAAAGATTAAAGTCTTGCATATTGATCTCTAAAAGCCCAAGTGCTAATATTTTAGAGGATCAATTTCAAGTTATTTCTTTTGATCAATTTTGTGATTATTTGTATCTTTTATTTGATAAAAAGGATTTCGATTTCTTTTAGCCATGATATTCACAAATATATACATTGGCTATATGAAGCATTGTATTTCATGAAATTCAGTACGCAGTAAAGAATATAGCAAACAGCGTAAAAGCAAACAACATGCAAGGACACACAAGAATTGGTATCGCAGTTCGGTGCGCACACCTACATCTGCGGGGCCACGCCCAGAAAATTGAATACTTCACTAAAACTTCACTAAAAAGATTGGAGAATACAAATTCTACAATTCACGCTTTAACAAGGAAGAACACTCTCATCCTTAAAAAACAAACCGTGAGGGGATGATCGCAATCAACCCCGTGAAGTATTCTTGGCAAGCTCCCCTTGCCTGCAAGCTCCCCTTGCACCGCCGACTCGATCAACTCCCTTGATCCTGCGTGTCGCAGCCGTCGGTCTCCCTCCCGGAGAATATCCTTCAACTTCTTCAACTAAAGCGTTAAGACCCGCCGCCAAAGCATACCATCCCTTTAAAAGGCCACGCCCCGTAATCTTTGGCTCAATCTGCACGCCGGCAATCAACCCTAGATTCGATTCTATCTTCAGTAACAACTGCACCGTCTTTAACAAGAAAGATATCCCGAAAGATCCGAAAGTGGCAGTTGCAAGAATATTGATTTGCCGAAATCTCTCTTCAACCGATTCGCAAGAGATTATGCACAACCAACTATAAATCAGTTAATAACCACCATAACAGCAAGAATAGCAAGGTAGAAAATAGCGGAATACGCAGGCTCCAGTTCCGCATACTATTAAGCACCAAAGCACCAGATAAGCAGGTAAGCATATTTTGTTGAACATCCTGACCCAACAACCTGTTCAACAAAGCATCCAACATTCTCTTCTACATACGGCAGGGACATCAATCTATCCAACATTCTCCAGTGCCACATATGACAAGACACATACAAGAATGACCACAGAATAAATCCTAACAATCTCCCCTTTTGTCAATTGGTGGCACAACATACGGTATGATAGAAGAGAAGGTCATAGATAACTTTTCGAACCCCTGAAGCCACATTTCATCAGTAGATGCCCAATCACCCAACACAATGACATTCAACAACATGTTCAACAAAACTTCCAACATGAACTTCAACAACATGTTCAACAAAACTTCAACAAAACTTCCAACATGAACTTCAACAACATGTTCAACAAAACTTCCAACATAACTTCCACCAACAAAATATCAGATGTTTTTGATCAGAGAAAGAGAGAACAAAACAAAACATACCACTTCTCCCCTTTTGCGCCACCAAAGGACAAATATTTTAGAGACCTGCGGAGGGGCCACCCCGGAGAGAAGACAGCTTGCTTTGCACTAGCTCCTTGTGGCGATTCAGGAGAACCCGCTGGCTGTCGAGAACCAGAATTTGATCATCAATATTCCGAAGCGCAGTCTCGAGAAACTCGATATCGACCAGACTCGCTGAGGAAGAAGTGGTAGCAGTAGCAGAGCCGAGTGGAGGAGACTGAGATGCAGGAGGCACTGTGACAGAAGGTTCAGAATTTGGAGGTGGAGACAGACTATCAGGAAAAGAGGGCACCACCTCAGAGATATCATTGAGTTTACCATCCACCGACTTAACTGTATATGAGATACTGTCACAGGTAGAGGGAAGATCCGAAGGAGACAAGGGCACCTTTTGAGCGAAAGCAACATGGATATGAGAGCCCCATGAGGTAAGGAGGTCCCGGAGGATGAGAGTTCAGCAAAAGATACGATAGAATCGAAAATGATTCTTCCCAAATTGAACACCTGAGACGTGCCAGCAGAAAACAATAGTTTGCACATGTCCCTAGTGACTACTGAAACATTTGAGGTGGGCAACCAGTTTCGAGTAGCAACTCTGAATAGAATAAAATACTTTGCAGTAAGTGCTGAAGAGGGGAACACAGAGGACTTAGAAGGCCAGCGTGACAACTTTCCAGCAGTCACGACTTCAATCAGACGATCAAAGCTCACTCCAGAGATGTCACCAAAAGCTGGAACCGATTGGGAACATTTCCATTCTAACAATTTGTTCAGAGATGCAGGAGAGAATGTGACAATCTTTCCTCGGACATAGTTTCTGAAGTTCCAACGAGAGGATCCATCACTAGCAGATTTGGAGAGATTACAGTAAAACTCTCGCACCAAGGTAGGATAATAGACGCTGAAACATGTGGCAGCATGGATAAGACCAAGATCTTTCAGAATAGATTCCAACTGAGTCTTGTCAAAGGACGACAGATTGAGGATTTTTTCAGATATAAGAGGTTTCTCGGAGTAAGCTGGCCATCTGTTTTTACGAGATTTGTCAAAGAAGGTTTTGCTCAGAGCATCTGAAGATGTAAACGAGGGAGGGCGACAAGGAGCAGAAGCTGAAAGTTTAGGTCGCTTGGAAGGAGAGGACTCAGCACTTCTGGATGGTGGAGGAATAGGGCGCTTCTTGGACACAGATCTACTCTTGCGCATATAAGAGGACAGAGGAGGATCATTATCATCAGGTAACTCACATGTTGAAGGATTTGTTGTAACATTTTGAGCAACAAAATCTTCAGCACCATCCTCCACACGGGGAGTAGCATCAATATTCAACCCAGAAATGTCACCATCAGCAACAGAAGAGCCTTGAGTCATGCCACAACGATCAGCAGAACCTGTCAGAGTCTCAACACCAACAACATCATCATCTTGACCAACTTGCACAGCCTCAGTTTCTGGCAGAACTGAGGGAAGATTCACATCTTGGTCAGTCAGGGGTTCTCTTGAAATGTCTAGATTCATAGAATCAGGAACCGATCCCACAGCATCTTTGAAAGACTTCCTATTTTCAGAACCACCACCAGCAGGATCCGCAACTTCACTCGACACAGTTTGACCCACAGGGGAGGAGTAGTCAAGGCATGCTCCTTGGACACAGACATCATCCTTGGGTTCTCTTTCAGTCTCAGGCACTTGCTGAGAGAAGTCAGATGATACAGGCTGAGCACCTTCATTTGAATCAAGATTATTGACATTAGCCATATTTTGAGCGGTCTCATCATCTTCACATCTGGGAGACAGAGGGACAGAGGTCTCTTCCTGTGATGGCATAGTAGGCGCAGTATCAGCATCAACATCAGCTTCCATTTCAACATCCTTGTTCATCTTTTCATCACTTTGCACAAAAGAGTTCTCAGAGAACACATTAGCCGATGACGCTCCTGAAGTCCCTTTCGACTTAGGCAAATCAGCAAACACTGGGGAGTCTTCAGAATCAGAGATGTCAATCACATCAACTTCAGAGATTTTAACAAAAGATGTCGGGTTCCAGGTGCGAATGACAACTTTTCTATCTCGATGGACTCTCACACTCATAACTTTCCCCAAAATCTTCTTACGCATCAAACCTTTAAAATGAATATGAGATACATCCACATAAGAGAGATCCAATTCTTTTCCTGTTCTTCGCAAATATCAGAACCAGTCTTGAATGGTCACCGGATCAGGAAAACTTTCATCATCATCATACACATCATCATCCTCGGAAATTTTGGGAAGGGGGAATTCAAGAATTGGGGAAAAGTTCACCAACTCTAAATTAGAGGCTTTAGAAGAATGCATGCCACCAACCGAGGAAGGGGAGAGAGATGGAGAGGGATTACCACTGGAGGATCTTTGCACAGGACGAGGAAACACCCCTTTACGTTTAACCGAAGAAGACGAGGAAGGCGGAGCACTTTTCCGAGCGGAAGTTGTTCGTCGAGAAGTCCGATGAGGGGGCAGAGATGACTCTCCCGACTGATTTCTAGTCATGGTAGAAAATCTGAGAGACACTTCAACCAAGCCAATTTCAAGAACCCTAGATGCGGGAAATGGAGAATCTTGGAGAACAATTTGAGTTGAGGAAAAAGCAAAAATGCGCCTTGGGGAACGAAAAGAAGTAGAGGGTAATAATAACGGGTAAGAAAATAAAAGAGAACAAAAACCGACCCGTCAGCAGAGATTGAAAAACCCTCATAGTGTTGCAACAAGCTGTTGCAACAAAATGCACAACACAGGGGGCAACATTAGATACGACACAGCCCTAGGGCTTGCCGCAATTCCTCAAATCTGGCTGAATCAAGAGGCTTTGTAAAAATATCTGCTAGTTGATTAGCTGTAGCAACATACTCCATAACTAGGGATTTCTTCTCAACCAGCTCTCTAATAAAGTGATGTCGGATGTCGATGTGTTTTGTTCTGGAATGCTGGACAGGATTTTTGGAGATATTTATAGCACTCTGGTTGTCACACAAAATGGTCATAGTTCCTTGTTCCAGTCTATAGTCTATCAGCATTTGTTTCAACCATAGCAGTTGTGTACAACAACTTCCCGCTGCAATATACTCAGCCTCAGCTGTAGATAATGATATGGAGTTCTGTTTTTTACTATACCATGACAGCAGGTTGTTCCCCACATAAAAACATCCTCCGGTGGTGCTTTTCCGATCATCTGTATTTCCTGCCCAGTCAGCATCACTGTATCCTGAGACAAGAGTATTTGTATCCTTTGTATACCATATACCATAGTCTGCTGTTCCGCTGATATACCTAATAATCCTCTTTACCGCAGTAATATGAGATTCCTTAGGGCTTGCTTGATAACGAGCACAGACTCCAACACTAAAGCTGATATCCGGTCGGCTAGCTGTTAAATATAACAAGCTACCTATCATGCTTCTGTAGAGAGTAACTTCAACATCTCTTCCTCCTTCATCCTTAGAGAGTTTTTCAGATGTGCTCATGGGAGTCCTAACATGTCTGGCACTTTCTAAACCAAATCTCTTGACAAGATTTCTAGCATACTTGCTCTGCGAGATGAATAGACCATCCTGACACTGTTTAACTTGGAGCCCAAGAAATACATTCAACTCACCTACCATGCTCATTTCAAACTCCCTTTGCATGAGATTAATAAACTCATGCACAAGTTGTTGTGATGTTGAGCCGAAGACTATGTCGTCAACATAGATCTGGGCAATCATCACACTTGATCTTGTCCTTTGAACAAATAAGGTCTTATCAGCTCCTCCTCTTTCATATCCCTTTTTGAGAAGATACGTGGTCAATCTCTCATACCAGGCCCTTGGAGCTTGCTTCAGCCCATACAACGCCTTCTTCAGCTTGTACACATGATTCGGAAGAAACGGATCAGCAAAGCCTTTGGGTTGTTCAACATACACTTCTTCATTCAACAACCCGTTTAGAAAGGCACTTTTCACGTCCATTTGATGCAGTTTGAAGTTTAAGCTACAGGCAACCGCAAGTAACAGTCTAACAGATTCCAACCGTGCTACAGGGGCGAATGTCTCATCGAAGTCAATGCCTTCCACTTGGGTATACCCTTGAGCAACAAGCCGGGCTTTATTCCGAGTGACATTTCCCTTCTCATCTGTCTTATTTTTGAATATCCACTTTGTCCCGATGACATTAGTTCCTTTTGGTCTCTCCACAAGACTCCAAACGTCATTTCGTTGGAATTGGTTTAGTTCCTCTTGCATAGCCGAGACCCAGAAATCATCACCAATTGCTTCCTTCACATTTTTGGGTTCGATAGTAGAAAGAAAGCAAGCATACCCAGCCAGATCTCTGTAATTAACACGACTAGTACCTCTGGTGCGACGACTGTCGTGAACGTCACCAATGATTAGCTCCGGCGGATGATCTCGTATGATCTTTGTAATTCCCTCAGCATCTTGAGCATTTTCAGCTTCTACTTGAGTTGACTCCATGTTGGCAGTATCCTGTGTTGCAACAATTTGTTCAACATGGTTCTGTTTGGTCTTGTTTGTTGCAACATCACTTTCAACACGAACATCATCTTCATTTATGTCTTCTTGACCTCCTTTCTCACCGGTCAGAATAGATTCTCCCTGATCAAAATCATCAACCACAACGTTGATGGATTCCATCATGACATCTGTTCGTTCATTCAGCACTCGGAACGCACGACTCCTTGTAGAATATCCCAAGAAAATTCCTTTGTCACTCTTGGTGTCGAATTTCCGTCTTGGTGTTCGATCTTGCAGGATGTAGCACTTGCTTCCAAAAATATGAAAGTAGGAGACATCAGGCTTTCGACCTTTCCATATTTCATATGGAGTTTTCTCAGTCTGTGGTCGAAGATAAACCCTGTTAATGGTGTAACATGCAGTATTAATCGCTTCAGCCCACCACTTAGTATTCACTTTTCGGGCATTCAGCATAACACGAGCCATTTCCTGAAGAGTTCGATTCTTCCTTTCGACAACTCCGTTTTGCTGAGGAGTCTTAGGAGCCGAGAATTCATGTCCTATACCTTGTGCCTCACAGAATTCAGAGAATGAGTGATTCTCAAACTCTTTTCCGTGATCACTACGGATTCGAATGACTTTCCCTATGTTGTCTCCTCTTTCTACTTGCAGACGAGTACACAGGTTTTTGAAAGCATTAAAAGTGTCTGATTTTTCCTTCAGAAAATCCACCCAGGTGAAGCGTGAAAAATCATCAACACAAACAAAGATGTACTTCTTACCTCCGACACTTGTTTCTGAAGTGGGTCCAATCAGATCCATATGCAGTAGCTCCAGAGTTTTTGATGTTGTGATATTCTGAATTTGTTTGTGACTAATTTTCTTCTGCTTCCCCAGTTGGCAAGCTTCGCACACTCCTTCTTTCTTCTTGATTAACGTAGGCATTCCTCGGACAGCTCTTGCTTTGGAGATTTTCATTAAGGTCTTGAAGTTAACATGGCCTAATTTCTGATGCCATTGTTCAGAAGCATCTGTGGTGATACTCAGACATCTGTCAGGTTCTTGCAACAGGTAGCAGTTGTCACTGGATCTTTTTCCAGAAAGAATACATACTTTATCACCATTAAACACAAGACATTCGTTTTTGTTGAACCGAACCAGCAGCCCTTGATCGCACAGCTGACTTATACTGATGAGATTAGCCTTTAGATTTTCAACATGCATCACATCTTTCAATTTCAGAGTTTCTGTCATATTCAGACTACCTTTCCCAATAACTTTGCTTCTCTGTCCATCCCCAAAGGTGACATGACCTTTATTTCCAGCAATGTACTCAGACAGAAGTCCCTTGTTCCCTGTCATGTGCCGAGAGCACCCACTGTCAAAGTACCACTGATTTTCTGCAAAGGTAGCTAAAGAAGTGTATGCAACCATACTGACCAGTTCCGACTTCTTAATCCATTTCATGCTTGTCTGTTGCTGTGGATGAACAATATTTCTTCCTTCACTCACATGCTTCATGCGCCTGAAACACCTCCAATCATTATGTCCTATTTGTTTACAGTAACCGCATATAAGCTGCCTAGGAGTAGGACCTCTTCTATTCTTTCCTCGTGGCTTGACCTCATCATGTGGACTCCATTTAACATGTTCCTTAGCATTGACACTACTCCTGGTCTTAGGAGTGTGAAAATTGCATCCTCTGTTGTATCCAACTCCAGTTCGATCTCCAGCAACTTTTCCCATGTTGAGAATGTCATTGAGTTTGGTTTTTCCAGAGTTCCATCTGTTAACAGTGCTTTCTGCCTTCTCAGCTCTCATTATGGCTCTCTTCATGTCTCTCTCACAGTTTCGGAGACTTGCTTCAGTCTTCAGAAGTTTGACTTGATATGTATTCTTCTCACTCCTTAACTTAGAGCATTCATCTTTCAGTTTCTTGTTGGCTTCACAAATTTCCATCCATTTGTAGAACATAGTTTGATAGGCTATGCGAATTTCCTCATCATCAATATCTTCTTCACTCCCAACTTCTGATTCAGCTTCACTGTCAAAATCAGCTTTGTTTGTTGTAACATTTTGTACAACATGTTCTCCCTTGTGCTTCGATGTTGCAGCACATGTTGCAACATTATGTTCAACAAGGCTGGCGAACTTGCCTTCAGATTTGTCATTCAGAATAGCTGTGAACGCCACATAATTACTGGTTATGTCTTCATCTTCCTCGCTACCTCCAGAGTCTTCATCGCTCCAAGTGCTGGCGAGAGATTTCCCTTTTTGCTTCTTTAGAGTGTTTGCACACTCTGCCTGTATATGTCCGAACCATTCACATTCTCTACACTGTATTCCCTTTCCTTTGTTTTTAGACTCATACCTTTGTATAGGGCGACCGGCATTCCTTTCACCTGCAGGAGGTCATGTCCGCACCTTTTTATTGGTAGCTTTAAAATTCTGACCTTTATTGCTGATCTTTCTCATCATCTTGCTAAAGTTTTTGGTGAGAAGCGCGATATCATCTTCGAGTTCTGTCTCATCATCAGATTTTGATGGTTCACTGGCTTCAATCTTCAAGGCAACACCCTTCTCCTTTTTGTTTTGTTTGAGATTCATCTCATAGGTCTGTAGGGATCCCATGAGTTCGTCCAATCTCATGGTCGATGTGTTCCTTACCTCCTCTATAGCTGCAATCTTTGCTGAAAATTTATCTGGCAGGGACCTCAGAGTTTTTTCAACAAGCTTCTTTTGAAAATACTTCTTACCCAGTTGAAATGCCTGGTTAGCAATATCCCTCAATCTTCCATTGAACTCTGCAACCGTCTCGTTTTCGTTCATCCTTAGATTCTCAAACTGGCTGGCAAGCATTTGTAATTTTGAGGCCTTAACAGTGCTGGTTCCTTCATGCACGTTTTGAAGAATGTCCCAAGCTTCTTTAGCATGCTCACAAGTTGATATAAGCTTGAACTGCTCTTCATCAACGGCAGTAAAGATGGTGTTAACCGCCTTAGAGTTTCCTAAGGCAGCACGTTCTTCATCAGAATTCCAGTCTCTCACAGGTTTGAAGCTCTCCTTTCCTTCTTTGTTGACTTCAACCGGAGGATTCCATCCTTCAACTGTAGCAACCCAAGCTTTTTCATCCAAGGATTTGATAAAAGCTCGCATACGAGACTTCCAATAGGTGTAGTTCGATCCAGTAAGCAAAGGAGGACGAGTGACCGAAGCACCTTCTTTTGTGTTCATGATCAGCGTACTGACCTACAGGATCACATCCACTTTGAAAGAAGATCAAAGTATTGTAGATGACGGGCTCTGATACCAAATGAAATTCAGTACGCAGTAAAGAATATAGCAAACAGCGTAAAAGCAAACAACATGCAAGGACACACAAGAATTGGTATCGCAGTTCGGTGCGCACACCTACATCTGCGGGGCCACGTCCAGAAAATTGAATACTTCACTAAAAAGATTGGAGAATACAAATTCTACAATTCACGCTTTAACAAGGAAGAACACTCTCATCCTTAAAAAACAAACCGTGAGGGGATGATCGCAATCAACCCCGTGAAGTATTCTTGGCAAGCTCCCCTTGCCTGCAAGCTCCCCTTGCACCGCCGACTCGATCAACTCCCTTGATCCTGCGTGTCGCAGCCGTCGGCCTCCCTCCCGGAGAATATCCTTCAACTTCTTCAACTAAAGCGTTAAGACCCGCCGCCAAAGCATACCATCCCTTTAAAAGGCCACGCCCCGTAATCTTTGGCTCAATCTGCACGCCGGCAATCAACCCTAGATTCGATTCTATCTTCAGTAACAACTGCACCGTCTTTAACAAGAAAGATATCCCGAAAGATCCGAAAGTGGCAGTTGCAAGAATATTGATTTGCCGAAATCTCTCTTCAACCGATTCGCAAGAGATTATGCACAACCAACTATAAATCAGTTAATAACCACCATAACAGCAAGAATAGCAAGGTAGAAAATAGCGGAATACGCAGGCTCCAGTTCCGCATACTATTAAGCACCAAAGCACCAGATAAGCAGGTAAGCATATTTTGTTGAACATCCTGACCCAACAACCTGTTCAACAAAGCATCCAACATTCTCTTCTACATACGGCAGGGACATCAATCTATCCAACATTCTCCAGTGCCACATATGACAAGACACATACAAGAATGACCACAGAATAAATCCTAACATTTCATTTTCATATCTTTTGTGAAGTCTTTGAAGAAGACTTGGCTATTGTAATTTCCGTGTTATAAGGGAAATTTGTGTTCGAAATCCTAGTTGATTGTAACTAGGTGTGTACATGGAAAATCCTAGTTGGTTGTAACTAGGTGTTGGAAAATCCTAGCGAGTGAAGCTAGGTGCTTGTATTGTATGTTGCAATATAGTAGATTAAATCCCGAAGGGAGTTGGAGACTGGACGTAGGCCAAGGTTGGGCCGAACCAGGATAAACTTCTCTGTGTCTGCGCTGTGATATATATATCTACTTGACTTATTATTTATCGCCTGAATCTTTTTATTCCCGATGTATCTTATATTCAATCATATTATATCGTTGATTAAGTACAAATTGAGGCAACTCGATTTGAGACATAGGCAACTCATAGAAGAACTTTCATTCAGCAAAAAAGTTTATATTATTTGACAACTCTATTTAACACCCCCTTCCAGTGTTGTCTGTCATCCACAGGGATCCTACAGAGAGTGGGTCGGGTGAGGGGAAAATATAGGAAATGGGGGCCTCAATTGGGCCTTGGGCAAAAAAAGAGAAAGAAATAGAAGAGGAGAGGGAGTAAGCATGCCATTAGGCCAAAAAGAAAGAAAAATAAAAAGAAAGAAGAGGAAAATTAAAGAATAACTGTCATAACCCGTGCCCGCAGGCACGGTTCATTTAAGATTTTCTCTCACGAAATCTTTGTTCTCCAAAAATTATTTCCACTGCCAAAATTGTGTGGAACAACAAATTAGCGAAAAATATTTAGCGGCACGTACGCCTTCGGTGCTGAACAACAAATTCGGCGAGTGCGTCTTCGGCACGGAACAACAAATTATTGTAAAACAATTTAGCGGGCGGCTCAGGCACATGTGCCTCCGACGCGGGAAATTATTCTCATTTTTGCCCCATGGGTCGAGTGGGCCACACGTCTCTTTGCCCCATGGGTTGAGTGGGCCCTGCGGTCACCTTCGGCGCGGGAAATTATTCTCATCTTTGCCCCATGGGTCAAGTTGGCCCCTCGTCTCTTTGCCCCATGGGTCGAGTGGGCCCCGCGTCGGCGCGGGCACCTTCGGCAAGAGAAATTATTCTCATCTTTGCCCCATGGGTCGAGTGGGCCCCAAGTCGAGAGATCATTCGATCTGCAGTATCATTCGATCTGTAACATTAAGTGCAAGTTAATGTTTTTTCCAAAAAGCATTAATTGGCACTATGATATTCCCAATAAACTTTCATTCCCCATAAAGTTTCATTTCACCAGAAACTTTCATTTCCCTAGAAATGTTTTTCCCTCCAAAACTTTCCACAAAATCTCATCTCAACCATTTATTCCTCAAGATTAAATCCAAGCCGTCTTTTTATTAACCTGTTTGTCCTAGTCAGCCCTAGAATTAAAAAATAGTTGTGTTTTAATATATAGATAATTATCACAATTTAAGCAGAAATCTTAGGCAAAACTTTTAGACCGTTACATGGGGGCAGAGGTGTGAATGTTGGAATGAATGTGTGGAAACACTCAAAAAGATAAGATAAGAAATAAGTATATCTAAGCGAAAGTAGGCATGATTCATATATATGATGATAGAAAAGAACATTGCTTGAGATCGTTTAGCCATATATACCGAAAACCTAACCATGTGCACATTAGAAAGACATAACATATAAATGTTAAGATAAAAAAAAAGAGGTAGACCAAAGAAGATACGGTTGTTCAAGCTTCTAGGGAGTTTTTCAAAACTAGACGCCCCTCTCCCAAAACCAAAAAAGAAAATAGAAACCTAAAAAGGAAAAGATGTAATGATAGCAATAACAGTAGAGGATAAGAAAACAAAGTGTTGTTACAACGGAGTATGACCTTTGTTTTGGACTAATACGAATGAATTGGTTCGTGTTGGAAGCATCCATCTTTTGCATAGTGAATGTCTCGTGCGTGGTGCATGACGGTTAGCATGGCTTGCGCGTGCTAGTTTTGGCATACACATGTAAATTTTACCCTTGCATGCTTTAGACGTGTTAAATTAGTCGATTTTTACTATAAATACTAATCTGTTGTGCTCTTATGTGAGCAAGCATGTTTCTAAGCTTTTAAGCATTTCCATATATACCGAAAACCTATCCATGCGTCCATTAGAAAGACATAACATATAAACGTTGAGAAAAAAAAGAGGTAGACCAAAGAATATGCGGTTGTTCATGTTTCTAGTGAGTTTTTCAAAACTAGACGACCCTCTCCCAAAACCAAAAAAGAAAAAAGAAACCTAGAAAGGAAAAGATGTAATAATAGCAATAACAGTAGAGGATAATAAAACAAAGTGTTGCTACAACGGAGTATGACCTTTTTTCTGACTAATACGAATGAATGAATCGGTTCGTGTTAGAAGCATCCATCTTTTGCATAGTGAATGTCTCATGCGTGGTGCATGACGGTTAGCATGGCTTGCGCATGCTAGTTTTGGCATACAGATGTTAATTTTACCCTTGCATGCTTTAGACGTGTTAAATTAGTCGATTTATACTATAAATACTAATCTGTTGTGCTCTTATGTGAGCAAGCATGTTTCTAAGCTTTTAAGAATTTCCATATATACTGAAAACCTATCCATGCGTCCATTAGAAAGACATAACATATAAATGTTGAGATAAAAAAAGAGGTAGACCAAAGAAGATACGTTTGTTCATGCTTCTAGTGAGGTTTTCAAAACTAGACGCCGCTCTCCCAAAACCAAAAAAGAAAAAAGAAACATAGAAAGGAAAAGATGTAATGATAGCAATAACAGTAAATGATAATAAAACAAAGTGTTGTTACAACGGAGTATGACCTTTGTTTTGGACTAATACGAATGAATTGGTTCGTGTAGGAAGCATCCGTCTTTTGCATATTGAATGTCTCGTGCGTGGTGCATGACGGTTAGCATGGCTTGCACGTGCTAGTTTTGGCATACACATGTTAATTTTATCCTTGCATGCTTTACACGTGTTAAATTAGTCGATTTTTACTATAAATACTAATCTGTTGTGCTCTTATGTGAGCAAGCATGTTTCTAAGCTTTTAAGCATTTCCCTATATACCGAAAACCTATCCATGCGTCCATTAGAAAGACATACCATATAAATGTTGAGAAAAAAAAAGAGTTAGACCAAAGAAGATACGGCTGTTCATGCTTCTAAGGAGTTTTTCAAAACTAGACGCCCCTCTCCCAAAACCAAAAAAGAAAAAAGAAACCTAGAAAGGAAAAGATGCAATGATAGCAATAACAGTAGAGGATAATAAAAAAAAGTGTTGTTACAACGGTGTATGACCTTTGTTTTGGACTAATACGAATGAATCGGTACGTGTTGGAAGCATCCATCTTTTGCATAGTGAATGTCTCGTGCATGGTGCATGACTGTTAGCATGGCTTGCGCATGCTAGTTTTGGCATACACATGTTAATTTTACCCTTGCATGCTTTAGACGTGTTAAATTAGTCGATTTTTACTATAAATACTAATCTGTTGTGCTCTTATGTGAGCAAGCATGTTTCTAAGCTTTTAAGCATTTCCCTATATAGCGAAAACCTATCCATAAAGACATAACATATAAATGTTGAGATAAAAAAAGAGGTAGACCAAAGAAGATACGTTTGTTCATGCTTCTAGTGAGGTTTTCAAAACTAGACGCCGCTCTCCCAAAACCAAAAAAAAAAAGAAACATAGAAAGGAAAAGATGTAATGATAGCAATAACAGTAAATGATAATAAAACAAAGTGTTGTTACAACGGAGTATGACCTTTGTTTTGGACTAATACGAATGAATTGGTTCGTGTAGGAAGCATCCGTCTTTTGCATATTGAATGTCTCGTGCGTGGTGCATGACGGTTAGCATGGCTTGCACGTGCTAGTTTTGGCATACACATGTTAATTTTATCCTTGCATGCTTTACACGTGTTAAATTAGTCGATTTTTACTATAAATACTAATATGTTGTGCTCTTATGTGAGCAAGCATGTTTCTAAGCTTTTAAGCATTTCCCTATATACCGAAAACCTATCCATGCGTCCATTAGAAAGACATAACATATAAATGTTGAGATAAAAAAAGAGTTAGACCAAAGAAGATACAGCTGTTCATGCTTCTAAGGAGTTTTTCAAAACTAGACGCCCCTCTCCCAAAACCAAAAAAGAAAAAAGAAACCTAGAAAGGAAAAGATGCAATGATAGCAATAACAGTAGAGGATAATAAAACAAAGTGTTGTTACAACGGTGTATGACCTTTGTTTTGGACTAATACGAATGAATCGGTACGTGTTGGAAGCATCCATCTTTTGCATAGTGAATGTCTCGTGCATGGTGCATGACTGTTAGCATGGCTTGCGCATGCTAGTTTTGGCATACACATGTTAATTTTACCCTTGCATGCTTTAGACGTGTTAAATTAGTCGATTTTTACTATAAATACTAATCTGTTGTGCTCTTATGTGAGCAAGCATGTTTCTAAGCTTTTAAGCATTTCCCTATATAGCGAAAACCTATCCATAAAGACATAACATATAAATGTTGAGATAAAAAAAGAGGTAGACCAAAGAAGATCTGTTTGTTCATGCTTCTAGTGAGGTTTTCAAAACTAGACGCCGCTCTCCCAAAACCAAAAAAGAAAAAAGAAACATAGAAAGGAAAAGATGTAATGATAGCAATAACAGTAAATGATAATAAAACAAAGTGTTGTTACAACGGAGTATGACCTTTGTTTTGGACTAATACGAATGAATTGGTTCGTGTAGGAAGCATCCGTCTTTTGCATATTGAATGTCTCGTGCGTGGTGCATGACGGTTAGCATGGCTTGCACGTGCTAGTTTTGGCATACACATGTTAATTTTATCCTTGCATGCTTTACACGTGTTAAATTAGTCGATTTTGACTATAAATACCAATTTGTTGTGCTCTTATGTGAGCAAGCATGTTTCTAAGCTTTTAAGCATTTCCTTATATACCGAAAACCTATCCATGCGTCCATTAGAAAGACATAACATATAAATGTTGAGATAAAAAAAGAGTTAGACCAAAGAAGATACGGCTGTTCATGCTTCTAAGGAGTTTTTCAAAACTAGACGCCCCTCTCCCAAAACCAAAAAAGAAAAAAGAAACCTAGAAAGGAAAAGATGCAATGATAGCAATAACAGTAGAGGATAATAAAACAAAGTGTTGTTACAACGGTGTATGACCTTTGTTTTGGACTAATACGAATGAATCGGTACGTGTTGGAAGCATCCATCTTTTGCATAGTGAATGTCTCGTGCATGGTGCATGACTGTTAGCATGGCTTGCGCATGCTAGTTTTGGCATACACATGTTAATTTTACCCTTGCATGCTTTAGACGTGTTAAATTAGTCGATTTTTACTATAAATACTAATCTGTTGTGCTCTTATGTGAACAAGCATGTTTCTAAGCTTTTAAGCATTTCCCTATATAGCGAAAACCTATCCATAAAGACATAACATATAAATGTTGAGATAAAAAAAGAGGTAGACCAAAGAAGATACGGTTGTTCATGCTTCGAGTGAGTTTTTTCAAAACTAGACGCCCCTCTCCCAAAACCACAAAAGAAAAAAGAAACCTAGAAAGGAAAAGATGGAATGATAGCAATAACAGTAAATGATAATAAAACAAAGTGTTGTTATAACGGAGTATGACCTTTGTTTTGGACTAATACGAATGAATTGGTTCGTGTAGGAAGCATCCATCTTTTGCAAAGTGAATGTCTCGTGCGTGGTGCATGAATGTTAGCATGGCTTGCACGTGCTAGTTTTGGCATACACATGTTAATTTTATCCTTGCATGCTTTACACGTGTTAAATTAGTCGATTTTGACTATAAATACCAATTTGTTGTGCTCTTATGTGAGCAAGCATGTTTCTAAGCTTTTAAGCATTTCCTTATATACCGAAAACCTATCCATGCGTCCATTAGAAAGACATAACATAAAAATGTTGAGATTAAAAAAGAGTTAGACCAAAGAAGATACGGCTGTTCATGCTTCGAGTGAGTTTTTTAAAACTAGACGTCCCTCTCCCAAAACCAAAAAAGTAAAAAGAAACCTAGAAAGGAAAAGATGTAATGATAGCAATAACAGTAGAGGATAATAAAATAAAGTGTTGTTACAACGGATTATGACCTTTGTTTTGGACTAATACGAATGAATCGATACGTGTTGGAAGCATCTTTTGCATAGTGAATGTCTCGTGCGTGGTGCATGACGGTTAGCATGGCTTGCGCGTGCTAGTTTTGGCATACACATGTTAATTTTACCCTTGAATGCTTTAGACGTGTTAAATTAGTCGATTTTTACTATAAATACTAATATGTTGTGCTCTTATGTGAGCATGCATGTTCCTAAGCTTTTAAGAATTTCCATAGATACCGAAAACCTATCCATGCGTCTATTAGAAAGACCTAACATATAAATGTTGAGATAAAAAAGAGGTAGACCAAAGAAGATACGTTTGTTCATGCTTCTAGGGAGTTTTTCAAAACTAGACGCCCCTCTCCCAAAACCAAAAAAGAAAAAAGAAACCTAGAAAGGAAAAGATGTAATGATAGCAATAACAGTAGAGGATAACAAAACAAAGTGTTGTTACAACGGGGTATGACCTTTGTTTTGGACTAATAGGAATGAATTGGTTCGTGTTGGAAGTATCCATCTTTTGCATAGTGAATGTCTCGTGAGTGGTGCATGACGGTTAGCATGGCTTGCGCTACTAGTTTTGGGATTCAAATGTTAATTTTACCCTCGCATGCTTTACACGTGTTAAATTAGTTGATTTTTACTATAAATACTAATATGTTGTGCTCTTATGTGAGCAAGCCTGTTTCTAAGCTTTTAAGCATTTCCCTATATGCCGAAAACCTATCCATGCGTCCATTAGAAAGACATAACTTGTAAATGTCGAGATAAAAAAAGAGGTAGACCAAAGAAGATACGGTTGTTCATGCTTCTAGTGAGTTTTTCAAAACTAGACGCCCCTCTCCCAAAACCAAAAAAGGAAAAAGAAACATAGAAAGGAAAAGATGTAATGATAGCAATAATAGTAGAGGATAATAAAACAAAGTGTTGTTACAACGGAGTATGACCTTTGTTTTGGACTAATACGAATGAATCGGTTCGTGTTGGAAGCATCCATCTTTTGCATAGTGAATGTCTCGTGCGTGGTGCATGACGCATGGCTTGCGCGTGCTAGTTTTGGCATACACATGTTAATTTTACCCTTGCATGCTTTAGACATGTTAAATTAGTCGATTTTTATTATAAATACTAATCTGTTGTGCTCTTATATGAGCAAGCATGTTTCTATGCTTTTAAGCATTTCCCTATATACCGAAAACCTATCCATGCGTCCATTAGAAAGACATAACATATAAATGTTGAGATAATAAAAGTGGTAGACCAAAGAAGATATGACTGTTCATGCTTCTAGTGAGTTTTTCAAAACTAGATGCCCCTCTCCCAAAACCAAAAAAGAAAAAAGAAACCTAGAAAGGAAAAGAGGTAATGATTTCAATAACAGTAGAGGATAATAAAACAAAGTGTTGTTACAACGGAGTATGACCTTTGTTTTGGACTAATACGAAGGAATTGGTTCGTGTTGGAAGCATCCATCTTTTGCTTAGTGAATGTCTCGTGCGTGGTGCATGACGGTTAGCATGGCTTGCACGTGCTAGTTTTGGCATACACATGTTAATTTTACCCTTGCATGCTTTACACGTGTTAAATTAGTCGATTTTTACTATAAATACTAATCTGTTGTGCTCTTATGTGAGCAAGCCTGTTTCTAAGCTTTTAAGCATTTCCATATATACCGAAAACCTATCCATGCTTCCATTAGAATGACTAGGGGTGGGCAGCAACCGGAATCGGATTCGGGCAAAGGTTGGACATCCGAAATTATTCAGAATCGGAATCGGACCCCAAATCTCCAAACATAACTCCGATCCGATTCCGTTTATTAACCAGCCGTAGCCCAACCTATTTAAACACTGTATTTTTTTCCTACCGATGAAGTCTCACTCACAGCATAACATATAAATGGTGAGTTAAAAAAAAGAGGTAGACCAAAGAAGATACGGTTGTTCATGCTTCTAGGGAGTTTTTCAAAACTAGGCTCCCCTCTCCCAAAACCAAAAAAGAAAAAAGAAACCTAGAAAGGAAAAGATGTAATGATAGCAATGACAGTAGAGGATAATAAAACAAAGTGTTGTTACAACGGAGTATGACATTTGTTTTGGACTAATACGAATGAATTTGTTCGTGTTGGAAGCATCCATCTTTTGCATAGTGAATGTCTCGTGCGTGGTGCATGACGGTTAGCGTGCCTTGCGCGTGCTAGTTTTGGCATACACATGTTAATTTTATCCTTGCATGCATTACACTTGTTAAATTAGTCGATTTTTACTGTAAATACTAATCTGTTGTGCTCTTATGTGAGCAAGCCTGTTTCTAAGCTTTTAAGCATTTCCATATTTAACGAAAACCTATCCATGCGTCCAGCAGAAAGACATAACATATAAATGTTGAGATAAAAAAAGAGGTAGACCTACGAAGATACGGTTGTTCATGCTTCTAGGGAGTTTTTCTAAACTAGACGCCCCTCTCTCAAAACCAAAAAAGAAAAAAGAAACTTAGGAAGGAAAAGATGTAATGATAGTAATAACGATAGAGGGTAATAAAACAAAGTGTTGTTACCAAGGGCGGAGCCAGGAATTTTTTCTGCCCTGGGCTACCGGTAAATTACGATCTGTGGTGAATACGATGAGGTGATGGTTGCGGCCTACTGTCCAGCAAACAAACACGATGGACGCGGTTGAGAGTTGTGATGGCGAAAATTGCGATTTTTTGGCTATTTGTTGATGTCTCGGTTAGGCATAGCTGTAGCTGCTATTCCTCTGTGTCAATTTAGAAATTTATTACACTGGACTTTGGTTTGGCCCTTGGGATTTTGATGCAAAATTATGAGCGCGCCCGTGCGCACACACCCAAGAACGTACCTGGTCTGCAGCCCAAATAAGCCCAAGAGTGGCTCCGACACTGATCGACGATCAAGAAGCCAACAAATACACCAAATGGTTATTAGGTTGACTGGTTTAGTTCTTGATATCTTCCATGAAGAACTATTTAAGCGTCAAAATAATGAAACCACACCCTGGCACTGGGTATGCTGGCAGGAAAATCGCAGCAAGCACAGGTTTTGGGACCACAAGCAGTCATAGGTAGAGCTATGTTGTGAGTTAGTCGGGCTGCATGTCAGGTTATTTTTAGCTCAGTCCCATGTTTTCCCCTTGTTCTGATCATTCTTCCAGCCTTACAGCCCAGATTACTTTTAGGTGACCCTTGCAATCCGAGTGTCTTTGAAAATTTTGATGGGTAACAACGGTGATAAATTCATTTACCAGTTTCAGTATTAGAAATGGAACGAGAGATATTCGATTTTGATTAGAAGAAGAAGACACCGATATTTAATCTGGGTCAAGTATTGTTAACCGATCCGAAAGAAATCCACTCATTTGTGCCCAAATTGTTTACAAAATCAGGTATGTTATAGATTTAAAATCATATACGTTTCGACCAAAAATAAAAAATAATTAATCAGTGCGCAACTGCCAACTCGTTTACAAAATCGGGTTTGGATTGGATTTATTATACCGTTTGGCCAAAAATAAAATAGAGAACAATGGTAGGAATTGAAGCCTGGACCAATACACGAAGCACACTCTAAATCAACCACTAGGCTACAATTGGACATTCTTTAAACCTTAATTAACAAAGTATATATATAAATCCGTAAACCCAAAAGCTAACATGGGCTATAGCCCAGGTTAGCCCAAGCATGGCTCCGCCCCTGGTTGTTACAACGGAGTATGACCATTGTTTTGGCTTAATACAAATGAATCGGTTCGAGTTGGAAGCATCCATCTTTTGCATAGTGAATGTCTCATGCATGGTGCATGACGGTTAGCATGGATTGCACGTTCTAGTCTTGGCATACGCATATTAATTTTACCCTTGCATGCTTTAGACGTGTTAAATTAGTCGATTTTTACTATAAATACTAGTCTCTTGTGCTCTTATGTGAGCAAGCCTGTTTCTAAGCTTTTAAGCATTTCCATATATATCGAAAACCTATCCATAAAGACATAACAAATAAATGTTGAGATAAAAAAAGAGGTAGACCAAAGAAGATATGGTTGTTCATGCTTCTAGTGAGTTGTTCAAAACTAGACGCCCCTCTTCCAAAACCAAAAAAGAAAAAAGTAACCTAGAAAGGAAAAGATGTAATGATAGCAATAATAGTAGAGGATAATAAAACAAAGTGTTGTTACAACGGAGTATGACGTTTGTTTTGGACTAATACGAATGAATCGGTTCGTGTTGGAAGCATCCATCTTTTGCATAGTAAATGTCTCGTGCGTGGTGCATGACAGTTAGCATGGCTAGCACGTGCTAGTTTTGGCATACACATGTTAATTTTACCCTTGCATGCTTTAGACGTGTTAAATTAGTCGATTTTTACTATAAATACTAATCTGTTGTGCTCTTATGTGAGCAAGTATGTTTCTAAGCTTTTAAGAATGTCCCTATATACCGAAAACCTATCCATGCGTCCACTAGAAAGACGTAACATATAAATGTTGAGATAAAAAAAGAGGTAGACCAAAGAAGATACAGTTGTTCATGCTTCTAGTGAGTTTTTCAAAACTAGACACCCCTCTCCCAAAACCAAAAAAGAAAAAAGTAACCTAGAAAGGAAAAGATGTAATGATAGCAATAACAGTAGAGGATAATAAAACAAAGTGTTGTTACAACGGAGTATGGCCTTTATTTTGGACTAATATGATTGAACCGGTTCGTGTTGGAAGCATTCATCTGTTGCATAGTAAATGTCTCGTGCGTGGTCCATGACGGTTAGCATGGCTTGCGCGTGCTAGTTTTGGCATTCACATGTTAATTTTACCCTTGCATGCTTTAGACGTGTTAAATTAGTCGATTTTTTTACTATAAATACTAATCTGCTGTGCTCTTATGTGAGCAAGCATGTTTCTAAGCTTTTAAGCATTTCCATATATACCGAAAACCTATCCATGCGTCCATTAGAAAGACATAACATATAAATGTTGAGATAAAAAAGGAGGTAAACAATAGAAGATACGGTTGTTCATGCATCTAGTGAGTTTTTCAAAACTAGACGCCCCTCTCCCAAAACCAAACAAGAAAAGAGAAACCTAGAAAGGAAAAGATGTAATGATAGCAATAACAGTAGAGGATAATAAAACAAAGTGTTGTTACAACGGAGTATGACCTTTGTTTTGGACTAATACAAATGAATCGGTTCGTGTTGGAAGCATCCATCTTTTGCATAGTGAATGTCTCGTGCATGGTGCATGACAGTTAGCATGGCTTGCGCGTGCTAGTTTTGGCATACTCATGATAATTTTATCCTTGCTTGCTTTAGACGTGTTAAATTACTCGATTTTTACTATAAATACTAATCTGTTGTGCTCTTATGTGAACAAGCATGTTTCTAAGCTTTTAAGCATTTCCATATATACCGAAAACTTATGCATGTGTCCATTTGAAAGACATAACATATAAATGTTGAGATAAAAAAAGAGGTAGACCAAAGAAGATATGGTTGTTCATGCTTCTAGGGAGTTTTTCAAAACTAGATGCCCCTCTCCAAAAACCAAAAAAGAAAAAAGAAACCTAGAAAGGAAAAGAGGTAATGATAGCAATAACAGTATAGGATAATAAAACAAAGTGTTGTTACAACGGAGTATGACCTTTGTTTTGGACTAATACGAATGAATCGGTTCATGTTGGAAGCATCTATCTTTTGCATAATGAATGTCTCGTGCGTGGTGCATGACGCATGGCTTGCGCGTGCTAGTTTTGGCATACACATGTTAATTTTACCCTTGCATGCTTTAGACGTGTTAAATTAGTCGATTTTTATTATAAATACTAATTTGTTGTGCTCTTATGTGGGCAAGCATGTTTCTAAGCTTTTAAGCATTTCCATATATACCGAAAACCTATCCATGCGTCCATTAGAAAGAGATGACAAATAAATGTTGAGGTAAAAAAAAGAGGTAGACCAAAGAAGATACGGGTGTTCATGCTTCTAGGGAGTTTTTCAAAACTAGACGCCCCTCTCCCAAAACCAAAAAAGAAAAAAGAAACCTAGGAAGGAAAAGCTGTAATGATAGCAATAACAGTAGAGGATAATAAAAGAAAGTGTTGTTACAACGGAGTATGACCTTTGTTTTGGACTAATACGAATGAATTTGTTCGTGTTGGAAGCATCCATCTTTTGCATAGTGAATGTTTCTTGCGTGGTGCATGACGCTTAGCATGGCTTGCGCGTGCTAGTTTTGTTTTACACATGTTAATTTTACCCTTGCATGCTTTACACGTGTTAAATTAGTTGACTTTTACTATAAATACTAATCTGTTGTGCTCTTATATGACCAAGCCTGTTTCTAACCTTTTAAGCATTTCCAAAAAATACCGAAAACTTATCCATGCGTCCATTAGAAAGACATAACATATAAATGTTGAGATAAAAAAAGAGGTAGACCAAAGAAGATACGGTTGTTCATGCTTCTAGGGAGTTTTTCAAAACTAGACGCCCCTCTCCCAAAACCAAAAAAGAAAAAAGAAACCTAGAAAGGAAAAGATGTAATGATAGCAATAACAGTAGAGGATAATAAAACAAAGTGTTGTTACAACGGAGTATGACCTTTGTTTTGGACTAATACGAATGAATTTGTTCGTGTTGGAAGCATCCAACTTTTGCATAGTGAATGTCTCGTGTGTGGTGCATGACGGTTAGCATGGCTTGCGCGTGCTAGTTTTGGCATACACATGTTAATTTTACCCTTGCATGCTTTACACATGTTAAATTAGTCGATTTTTACTATAAATACTAATCTGTTGTGCTCTTATGTGAGCAAGCCTGTTTCTAAGCTTTTAAGTGTGTGACAAGCTTCAAAGTAGAATTCACAATGAATCTAAGGTAAGTGTAGATTACATCAAAATTACACACTCTGAAGCTTTTGATGTAATGCAATATGTTCAATTCATTGTCTTTGACTCCTTGTACTTTATGGAACTTGATTGAGCTTCTTCGTCTTGACTTTGATCTCCTTGGTTCGTTGTAAGCTTTATTCATCTTGAGTGATCTTCAAAAGTCTTTTGTGTTGTAACGGTCTGGTTTTAGCGTACATGAATTTCCGTGTATATTCACGATGGTACCAAACAAGTTCAAAATAAGTAAATGAATTTTTTCTACGATGCGAACTCCTGTCAATTTTTTCGTAATTTTTCGAAGTCGTTTGTATAAAAATGATATTTCAATGTAATCATATAGTAGTTATTACTAATTACATTAACATATTTACTAATTACCCCAACCTAGTTAACTATTAATTTACCCAACCTAGTTAACTATTAATTTACCCAAACCAGAACTTAAACGTGAGGAACACGTTTAAAGTTTTCTAAACTTTGTCAAGGGGCTAACCACCATCATTAATATCCTATTTAATGACTAAATAGTGGGACGACAAGGAAATTAGACAATTAAAATTAAGGGTCGACGACGAGCCGTCAGAGAGGAGAGGCAATTGGAGGGGGCCAGCCTCGGGGAATTTAAGGGGAATGCAACGATGCGGTGGGGGCCCATAGTAATGGCGGTCGGTGAAATTTCCACCGATGAGTCATGTTGTGGTCGGGGGAACGAAGGGGTGGAGATAGACCAGTGAGTCATGTTGTAGTCCGGGGGGTGGGGAGTGGGGAGAGAGGGTGAGGGTGAGGGTGAGGGAGAGGGAGAAGGGGGGGGGGGAGAGAGAGAGAGAGAGAGAGAGAGTGTGTGTGTGTGTGTTCTCGCCGAAGGAGCGGGTCAGGTCACGTGAGGAAAGGAGGTATGATGGAGTAGGTTAAGTCGGGTTGAGAGTGGGTCGGGTGAGTGGAAAATATAGGGAATGAGGTCCTCAGTTGGGCCTTAGGCCAAAAACGAAAGAAATAGAAGAGAAAAGGAGTGGGGAGTAAGCATGCCATTGGGCAAAAATAAAAAATAAAAATAAAAATAAAGAAGATTAAATTTTGAGAATAATAATTATCACAATTCGAGCGGAAATCTTAGGCAAAATTTTTAGGCCGTTATATGGGTGCCAGAGGTGTGAATGTTGTAATGGATATGTGGAAACACTCAAAAAGATAAAGTAAGAAATGAGGATATCTAAGCAAAGGTAGGCGTAATCCATATATAAGTTAATAGAAGAGAACATAGCTTGATATGGTTTAGCCATATTTACAGAATACCTATTCATGCGCCCATTAGAAAGACATAACATATAAATATTAAGGTAAAAAAAAGAGGTAGACCAAAGAAGATATGGTTGTTCATGCTTCTAGTGAGTTTTTCAAAACTAGACGCCCCTCTCCCAAAACCTAAAAAGAAAAAAGAAACCGAGAAAGGAAAAGAGGTAATGATGGTAATAACTGCAGAGGATAATAAAACAAAGTGTTGTTACAACGGAGTATGACCTTTGTATTGGACTAATACGAATGAATTGGTTCGTGTTGGAAGCATCTGTCTATTGCACAGTGAATGTCTCGTGAGTGGTGCATGACAGTTATTAGCACGGCATTGCCTCGTGCGTGGCTTGTGCGTTCTGGTTTTGGCACACACAAGTTAATTTTACCCTTGCATGCTTTACGCGTGTTAAATTAGTCGATTTTTTTTACTATAAATACTAATCTGTTGTGCTCTTATATGAGCAAGCCCTTTTCTGAGCTTTTAAGCATTTCCATGTTTAGAGCCTTATCCTTTTGCATTGATCATGAATCATGATCCCATTATCAAAATTTCTCGATTTTTTCGTATGCTCGCATGCATTTTTCTTGAATTTCTTGAAAGAATCATTGTGCATCAAAGTGCAAGATTTGGACTGGGAGGAATTGGAAAAGGAAAGAAGGCAACCGTCCCAGAAAGTCTATTTACATGGAAAAAGATGGTGCATCAAAAAGTGATATTGTGGCATCAGCGGAGGGGGCAGCGTAAAGTATATATCCGTTTAAATCTATGCTTATTTATACATACTTCCCATTTGGCCTACCAATTTTTAAGAAAGCTCATTGAGGAGATCTACAATACAATATATTTGTAGCCTTCTTCTTTACCACTGCTTTCTCAATTAATTTTTGTTAACCTTAAAATTATTTTTATTTAGATTTGTACATGAAATCAAGCTGGACTAAAAACATAAAAACCCCAGAAACAAACCCCATTCCCAGCAAAGATACAGTTAAGATTCAGTGCCCAAGAAACCGTTCGCAATGCAATTAAACAATAACAGTGGTTGTCAACTCCCTGCAATCTTTGTAAACTTAATTCTCTCACTTAATTTCCTCTCTCATGAATCTCCTTGGCTCCTCACCTCTTCTTATATTCCACCCTTCATCTCCTCGCCCACCCATGCAATTAATTCTGTCATGGCTTCGTCATCCTCCTCCTCGGCCGCAGCCTCGTCTGCAATGGACCGCAATGACGTCCCGTCTGCAGCGCAGAGACGTCAAACAATGCCGGCCAGTTCTCATCATGTTGCTTCTCCTCCTATCTTTTCGCAGGACGGCGTGCTGGCGGGACTGGCATCGACAGCACAACAAGCGACGAGCCGTCTCCACCTCAGACTCGACGTCGACGGCTGCTTGAGAGAACTGAGTAAGAGACGGACGTGTGAGGTGCCGGGGGTAGCAAGCGATAGCGACGAAAACAAGAAGCAAGCCAACTTGTCTGTTGCTGGAGCTTCAACCTCACTGATGCCTTTGCTTGCTGGCCGTGATTGTGCTTCCGTTGCACCCGCAACCAAAGTGAGTTGCTTCAAGCACTGTTTTTTTTTCATGTACTTCGATTATACGATTACAGAAATGATCGTGTGATCCGCAGAGGCTGAAGTTTGTGCTCGAGAAACAGCTGACCAAAAGTGACGTGAGCACGGTCGGAAGAATTATTCTTCCCAAGGTCTTTAAATAACTAAAAAGCTTGGAATTTTTTGATTATTTTTTTGCTGGATATTCTTCGTCTAATTCCAACTTGTTGGTTAACAACAAACAGAAGCAGGCAGAGGCCAAACTGCCATTTTTAGAAGATAAATGGGGCGTCACTCTAACAGTAAGGGATGTATTTTCTTCTCATAAATGGAGCATGAAATACAGGTTGATTGCTTCATCTCTTTGGTTCTTCCTATTATCAGCCTTCATTTTCCAAGTAGATTTTCACGACATTCTGTAATTAACTGCAGGTATTGGCCAAACCACAAAAGTAAAATGTATGTCCTCGAAAACACAGGTATAACACGAAGCAAAAACTTCGAGCTTCTACTTGTTCGATCGAGTTATTGACGAGTTAATCACTATCCTATTAATGTTTCTGATCAACTGCAGATGATTTCATAAAGAAGAATAATCTAGTGCCCGGGGACACTATAGCCATCTATCAAGATGACAACAAGCAAAATGTGAGACTCAAACTCCATTTTTAAATTTCATCATTAGCTTGAATGACAATACATATGAACACTTGTGATGTGCTGCAATTCTAACTCCTTGTTGCACACCCTTGTGGCGACTGCAGTTTATCTGTGGCAAGAAAATAGACAGGCCGCGGTATCCCTTGGAACTTGTTGCCCAAGAAGTCGAGAGGCCAGACGATAACCAGGTTGCATCACGGAGTAATGTTCATGATCTGGAAAGCAGGAAGCATGCCAGGTATTTGCACAATATCAGCATCGTCGACGGTAGCCATCCGGTCGCGCCAATCGAGGACGATTGGGGTCAATGGGACAATGGTTTGGATGCTGATGATGGTATGATTGGCTTTAGCAACCGCAGACTAAACCAACATGGAAAGTTCCCGAGCTTTGATGATTGCGATCTTTCTCTCTTCGATTCTAGGCCGGAAGAAGATGCTGCTGATAAAAGCCCGGACGATAAGCAAGAATAACTTGTTCTTTGCATAAATGCTACACTTCTTTATTGAACAAACATAGAAATTGTACAGTTGGAATTTTTTTGTTTACACGAATACATTACATGTATCCACATATTAACTAATAATACTGATTGTTTTATGATATTTCATAATATTGATTTTAACATTTCAATAGGAGGATGTATCCAAGAAGATTCGTTAGTACCCTAAAAAATGAGCACACTGTGATTAATATACTTAAGAAGACAAAATGGATCTAACATATCGTAACTTGTCTAAATGAGAAATGACTTGAAAGTCTGTTGCATCATATAGATGGCAAATAGAACACTAGGATTTCCACCATCTTCTGGCCTAGAATATTGAAAATACCTCCTCAACAAGAGGATTTCCAAACATCTCAACAAATGAGGATTTTCACCACACCTCAATAAATGACGATTTTTCTCAAATCACAACAAGTAATCTTACCGTAATCTTACCACCTCAAACAATCGAGGATTTTCAACTTATACACTTTAAAGATGAAGTGCACCCTTTCCTATAGCCTTAGATTTAAGCTTTTGTGTATAGTGAGGCTAAGGAAATCAAGTTTGATCGCTGATAAGATTAGGATGAAGCTTATAAGATCAAAACATTGTTGGCCAATAGATTTTCAAAGAAAATTTTAAAGCATAGTTGAAGGAAAATCTTTTTACAAGAGGGTTTAGAAAGCTCTTGAAAACTTGTTTTTTGTCAAAGAAAATAGCCCAACTCGTAAATTCATACATTCATTACCGACGAACCCTCTCTATATATATGATGAATTTCAAATTAAGAAAGATTACCTAAATGCTCATTCAATGATCAACATTGGCTAGTAGCAAGTTTACCGGAGTTAGCCAACGGCTAGTTACCAGTCGATTAGAGTAGTCCTCCTAATCTACTAGGCGTAGCTAGTCGACTTGGTGATGACCACTAGTCGACTAGTGCCAGTCATGCCAAAGATGCTGTTATGCGCTGTAAATTCTAGTTGACTATAACACATGTACTAGTGGACTGGGATTAGTTGACTGGTTCTAATGATGTAGTCGACTAGGTCTGACATGTTGCTAGCCATTAAGCCTAGGTTTTGGCTAGTCGACTGGGTATCCATCTAGTCAACTAGGCCACCTAGTAAGAATGGTTTTGTCACACAAAATCCGCCCTAATGAGAATTCGGATTTAAAATTACAGATCCAAACCTGAAAATGTGATCTGGTCTTTGTGTTTTCGGGTGCCATTTATAGTCTTCGCGCATCACTTATTAACGTTGATGATGGGAATATACGTTTCTTAATATGTTCATCATTTATATTCTTCGTGCATCGCTTTTTTAAAACACTATCTTTGTTATGAATCATCATCTGGAGAGGAACCCCCAGCTCTTTATTTATAGCATATAGAGCCGTGATCCCAACCGACTAACCAACTCGGTATTATCCCTTCACAACACTCCCCCTCATCCAGCCATAGGTGTGGACTTTGCTCATAAATATTTCAGGATTCTGAGTGTGGTAATAGTCTCACATGAGGTGGATACTTCAGGATACTGAGTTAGCGAGGTTTGCCTCGTTAAAACCTTTAGCCATGGAAAACACTGTAGGAAAAACCATAGTTAAGGAAAAAGAGTGCAAACACTCTCTAACTCCCCCTGATTTGTTTAAGCGACTTAGCTCATGAACACTTCGGAATTCAGAGTGTCACAAAGGGGTGGATACTTCAGGATTCAGAGTTGATGTGATTTGCCTCGTTAAACAATAATGATACACTATTCCGCACATAGTATGCCTACTAATGCATAAGTAGGATGCAAAGATCTGCACATGGACCCACATACTATCTGTTATATATTTGACAACGTTTTTTGAATTCTAGGACTGACTAGGACAAGATAAAGAGTGGCTGGGATTTGATCTTAGTAAATCAATGGTTAGGATGAGATTTGGTACGAAAAGTGTCTTGGGAACCAAAACTTTGAAATTAGAAGTGTCTTGGAAAAGATTGTGGAGACTAAATTTGGCGGGAGAAAGTGCCTTAGGAACCTACTTTGAAATTAGAAGTGCATTGGAAAAGATTGTGGAAATTAAATTTGGGGGGAAAAGTGTATTGGAATTTGGAAACATAAACTTTGAAATTAAAAGTGCCTTGGAAAAGATTGTGGAGAAGCGTGATACATTAAATTTAAACAAAATAAAAAATTTAGCGTACAATTTAGCGGAACAACAAAGTAGCGTAAAAATACCCCGAGGTTTGTTGTTTCGCGCCCGCGCCGGAAGGCGCCAGGTAAATTTTTTTACGCTAATTTATTGTTCCGTTCCGCGCCGAAGGCATGGGCGCGAAATTTGTTGTTCGACGCTGAATTTGTCGTTCCGCACCGAAGGCGACAACTAAATTTTTTTACGCTAAATTGTTGTTCCGCGACGAAGGCGCGGGCTCCAAATTTGTTGTTCGACGCCGATTTTTTGTTCCGCGCCGAAGCCACCCGCGCCGAAGGAGCCCTTGCCGCTAAATATTTTTACACTAATTTATTATTCTGTTAAATTTTGGCTGTGGAAATAATTTTTCGAGAACAAAGATTTCGCGAGGGAAATATTAAATGAACTGTGCCCGCGGGCACGTGTGATGACTAGTATACATATATGATACATACATCTTAAACTACCCAATATCTCCATTAGACGCACACTTCACAGGTCAGCCAAATACTAATACAACATATATCACTACATATTTATATACCACATACGAGGTAAACTCTGTTGGATATTGGACTCCCCGGATTTGGTTTTGGATGATGAATAAACATAAATATATCGTGAACTAACAATTTGTGAGCGCAGTTATGGAGATCGTCGCCAAATTCATATGAATATCAATTACGACGTCTCGAGACTTCTCAAAGCACGTGATCGTATGCCTAAAGCTTCGTTGAAGCTTATGGACCTCTTTAGAAGTCATGAAGATTCAATTGAAGCTATTGAAGACGGTATCGTCAAGTTTTATTTATAGTCTTTAAGCTTCTTTCGTAGAATGTTAAGCCTTGAGTAAGTATTACGGTTTAAATCTTCATAACGCTCATATCTTAGCTCTAGGATCTTAGTAGAAGTCCATACAAACTTTCCTGAAGCTTCGCGCTTCGATTCGCGACTTCTTGTGCATGTTAGTTGGTTCAAGAAGAAGAACTGACTGACTAGATGGTGATCTAGTCGGTCGGCAAAGCTTCTTGGACCGACTAGTTTCTGTCAGTTAATTCTTAGCTCTTTACTGTTTACAGTTAGTCGGTCTACGTTGACTCACCGACCGACTAGTTTGTGAACTAGTCGGTCAGTGATGCTTCTGTGACCGACTAGTTGAGCTTTCCCAATACATGCACATTTGAGCCTGTGCTACTGTTTATCTTTAGTCGGTCTGTGTTCATTGATCGACCGACTAGTTGATGAACTAGTCGGTCAACTTTCCTTCTTGGACCGACTAGTTTAGTTTTACTGTACATGCCAATTTTCACCTATCTTACTGTTTATCGTTAGTCGGTCTATGCTCATTTGGCGACCGACTAGTTGGTGAATTAGTCGGTCAACATTTGTTCTTGGACCGACTAAATCAATTTGTGCTCAGACTTCAGTTTTATCTCTTAGTCGGTCTCAGTTGAGTAACCGACCGACTAGTTGTGAAACTAGTCGGTCAGCTACTCTTCTTGGACCGACTAGCTCCTTTTGTCTGTGCTTCAACCTTTTGGCTGTTCTTCCATTAGTCGGTCTACGTTAATTGACCGATCGACTAGTTGATGAACTAGTCGGTCGGTGGTTGTTCTTTGACCGACTAGTTGGGTTCAGAAAAGAGCCGTTGGAGCATTTAATGACTCGAATTTCTTTCTCTCTCTCCTCTATCCTATAAATACTTGATGGGCTGCATTCATTGCAGTCAAGGCTGATATTATTACAAGTTTAGAGATCAAGAGAAATCATTCCAAGCTCATTCAAAGCTCTTGCATTCCATTCAATAATCTCTCCTCACTCTTACTTCCAAAGAGAGATTCATTGAGTGTGAAGCCTTCCAAGCCAAGTGCTTGATCCTAGGTCACCAACAACCCCATAGCTCTACATCGCTGATCTACATCTTGGAGCTAGGGTTTGGTGCCTTCTTCTTCCTCAAAATCATCCTTGCCCTAATTTGTAAGTATACTCAAGGCATAGGTATTTTGTGGTAAGCTATTCTATTTCATTTACTTTCATTTTGTAAGTGTTTATCTCTCGGTTGTGAGAGTTGTGTTTGTGATCCCGGGTTGTGAGAGTCACAAATTACTTTGTGTATGATTTGACTTAGTGAAGGTTCTTCACAAGTATTTCATAGTGGAAATCTTGAGTTAGGGTTTCTAACTCAAGTATCCGGAGGGGATCCGGGTGTTTGGGACGTAGGATCATCGGGAACAAGTCGGGGAGACTTGGGTGGATCCGAACCCAGTAATATCGTTGTTTGCGATTGTTTCTTTGTTGTCTAACATTTACATTTCCGCATTTTCCGCATTGTTTGGTAGAGTTTGCAAGTAATTAGGAATTAGCCTCTTAATTATTTTAAAGTACTATTCACCCCCCTCTAGTACTTGTGCAGTAGCTTAGCAGGGCATTACATTTGGTATCAGAGCCAAGTCTATAGCTATGTCTGCCAACGACAACAAGACCGTTCGTCCACCTTCCGACTATAGCACCTTCAAGAACCGTGAAGGAGCGTCTTCGGTAATGGAAGGACATTCCTCAACGAGGCCTCCATTCTTCAACGGTACCAACTACGGGTACTGGAAATGCCGGATGGAAACCTTCCTCCGGAGTGCTTCACTATGGAGGACCACGATGAAGGAATATGTCGAGCCAACCGAAGAAGATTTCGAGAAATGGACTCCCACGGAGGTCGCCGCGGAGGTAAGCAATGCCAAGGCAATGAACGCCTTGCAATGCGCATTGGAGCCCGAGGACTTCAATAAGATATGAACATGTAAGAGTGCATATCAAATTTGGAACTCTCTTCTCATCTTACATGAAGGGATGAGTAGGGTAAGAGACTCTAAACTCGTTGTAGTTAATAAAGATTACGAGATGTTTCATATGCTACATGGTGAGAAGATGAAGGAGTATTATGCTCGCTTCGTCGACATCATAAACGAGTTAGAGGCTCTCGGCAAATCCTACACCCAAAAGGAGAAATGTTCGAAGCTTATAGAAAGACTTCTTTCTAGTTGGGAAAAGCGCACCTTCGCCATCGAGGAAGGTAACGATATGAACAAATATAACGTTGTTCAACTAATGGGTACCTTGATGTCATATGAGGTATGCAAGGATATCAAGTTGAAGTTGCAGGAAAAGATGAAGTCTTACCTACAACAAGAAGAGCCAAAGAAGAAAGCTATTGCTTTCATCTACTTCCACATCAACCGATGATGAGAACTTGGAAAACGAGTTGGACTTGGAGTCCATGGCACTCATGGCCAAGAAGTTCAACCGGTTCTTCCGGAAAGGTAACTTCAAAAACAAGTCAAAGTTCAATTCTTCTAACGCCTCTTCTTCTTTGTGCTTTTAATGCAACAAGCCAGGACATATGAAAGCGGAGTGTCCTCTAAACAAGCAAAAGGAGAAGTGGAAGGCGCCGAAGTACGACAAGTCCAAGAAATACAAGAAAGGGAACAAAAAGGGGGCTTGTCGGGACTTTCACCGACTCCGATGATTCCTCAAGTGGAGAGTCGGACGATGAGCAAGTGGAGTAAGCACACATGTGCTTCATGGCAAGAGAGGAGCATGATCAAGAATCCTCCTCTTCCGATGATAGCGACAATGAAGGTGATGAGGTAACCATGGATGACCTTAGGAATGCTAATTCTCAATTATGGTCTAAGTATACTAAATTAGTAAATAGGTATACTAAAGTAAAAGATGACTTAGCTAGCATTCAAACCTCACCTAAAACTATCATCACCAACAACGACACCGTTGTTGAAGGGTTGAAGAATGAGATTGTTAATCTCAAGACTCAACTTGAACATGTTAGCATTGAGGATCCGGAGGAACACAAAATAGCGGATTTGACTTCTCAAAACTCGACTTTGAGTATTGAGAATGAGAATCTTAAATCTCGTGTTTATGTGCTCACATCGCAAGTATCCACTTTGGATGCTTCTATGCGTTCTCTCACCGAGAAATATGAGAACACATTAGGCCGAATTAATAAATTCAATAAGGGTAAGGACCATTTGGATAAAATCCTAAGTGACTTACTTCCGGCCAATCACCACATTGGCTTGGGGTATACGATGGGAAGTTCATCCAAATCGGCTACTACTTTTGTTAGGCCAACTTCCGGTGACTCAACGAGTGGTAGCAAACACTCTATTGGTAGTTCATCTACCAATGTTGCTTCCACCTCGTCCACACCCTCTTTCGGAAAGAAACCCACTTTGGGTGGGCCTCCAAAGAAGGGGCATGCTTATATGTACACCAATACTATGCCACGTAGGAACACACATCCTACTCCACCGGCTCACACATATGATGATTTCTATGCTACACGTTCACGGGAACGTGCACACCATGTGAGACACCCTCACGCACGTGTTCCTCCACATGCATATGTTCACCCACATCATCGTATGAATAATTATCCTCATGCACCATTCCATCATGTTCCTTATGCCTATCCACGACATGCATCACGTAGAAACCAACAACGCATGCATGCACCCAATAGGATGAGGGCTCCCAAAATATTCACAATTTGGAGCCCAAAGGACACAAGCATGGATAAAAACAAGTTTACATGCATGCTTATTTTTCGGATGTTGTGCATAGTAGAGATTATGTGGGGAAGCCTAAGTCCAATTGGACTTGGCTTCCAAAGGTCTAATCTTTTGGACCCAATGACCTTGGGTATCATGATATGAAATTTTCTATCTTTAGGTACTCAAGAAAAAGAAAAAGAAAAGGAGAAACAAATTTAAATTTAGCTCCAAGGGGAATTGGATACTCGATAGCGGGTGTTCAAAACACATGACGGGTGACGCTCAATTGCTCTCCGGAGTGGTTCCCATTGCAAATGGAAACCGCGTCGTATTTGGAGGCAACGAGAGCGGAACCATCATAGGTGTTGGTAAAGTGAGTAATCCTTCTAAACCCATTATATGTGATGTTTACCTTGTTAAAGGATTAAACCACAATCTCATTTCAATAAGTCAACTTTGTGACAAAGGTTACACAGTTAACTTTGCGAAAGGAATGTGCCATATTTTAAGAAAAGATAATAATGAATTATTGTTTTTCGGCACACGCCATAAGGATATATATATCCTAGATCTTCCAAGATCACATGAACAATGTCTTATTGCCAACACAAGTGAACAACACTTATGGCATCGACATTTTGGTCATGTGAACTTTGGAACACTTTTTAAGCTTTCCAAGTTAAATTCTATTAGAGGCTTCCCTAAGCTTGTCTTTCAAAAGAAAAGCTTTTGTGACTCGTGTCAACGAGGCAAGCTTCCAAAATCTTCATTTAAACCTAAAAAAAGCATTTCTTCTAAGCGGCCTCTAGAGCTATTACTTCTCGATTTATTTGGGCCAACTAGAGTTGCTTCATTAGGTAATGCTAGATATGGACTTGTCATCGTTGATGACTTTTCTAGGTTTACTTGGGTATTTTCATTGTGTAATAAAAATGAAGCTTTTGAAAACTTCACAATTTTTGTTAAGAAAGTACAAAATCTCTTAGGAACCACCATTGTCACTATTCATAGTGATCATGGAGGTGAATTTGAGAATGAGTTTTTTGAGACATTTTGTGATGAAGTTGGTATTACACACACCTTTTCATTTCCTCGCGCACCTCCTCAAAATGGTGTAGTTGAGAGAAAGAATAGGACGCTAGTGGAGTGTGCTCGCACTATGCTTGATGATAGCCAACTTGGCCATCAATTTTGGGTGGAAGCGGTACATACCGCTTGCTATGTGTTTAATAGAATACTTTTGAGGCCCAGCACTAAACAAACTTGTTATGAATTGTTGTTTGGTAGGTTGCCTCAAGTTAAACATTTTCGTGTTTTTGGTTCGAAATGTTTTATTAAGAACACGTATGGTAGTTTGGACAAATTCGATCCAAGATCCGATGAGGGGATTTTTGTTGGATATTCTTCGCGTAGCAAAGCCTACCGGATATTCAACAAACGAACCTCAACGATCGAGGAATCGCTTCATGTGTCATTTAATGAAGGATTTGTTCCAACTAGAATTACTAATGATGATGACTCTATGGATGTCTTATGTGATTCAATTGGTAATTCTAACTCTAATGATTCTATTGATTCTATTGAGACTAACCCGTCTAATGAAGTTGTTGATAATGTTCCTAGTGATCAAGGTATTCCCAAACGGCTTCATACCGTTCGTGACCATCCTCATGAGCAAGTCATTGGCAATATCCATGATAGTGTCAAGACGAGATCGCAAGTGAACTACTTCGCTCATTGTGCCTTTGCCTCCTCGATAGAGCCAAAGAATGTTAATGAAGCGTGCGAAGATGGTGCTTGGATCTTAGCCATGGAGGAGGAACTTAGTCAATTCGAGAGGAATGAGGTTTGGTAGCTTGTTCCATTGCCATCGAAGAACCACACCGTCATAGGGACAAAGTGGATCTTCAAGAACAAAACTGACGAAAACCAAATCGTCGTCCGGAACAAAGCTCGGTTAGTTGCTCAAGGCTACCGTCAAGAGGAAGGTATTGATTTCGAAGAATCCTTCGCTCCGGTAGCTAGATTAGAATCAATTAGATTACTATTATCTTTTGCATGCCATAAGGATTTTAAATTATTTCAAATGGATGTAAAAAGTACATTTTTAAACGGAGATGTCGTTGAGGAAGTTTATGTTTCTCAACCTCCGGGTTTTATAAATGAAAAATTTCCAAATCATGTTTTTAAACTTAAGAAAGCTCTTTACGGTTTGAGACAAGCTCCTCGAGCTTGGTATGACCGTCTAAAGAATTTTCTTTTGGATTTAGGATTTAAAATGGGAGAAGTTGATTCCACATTATTTGTTAAGTATTCAAATAATGTTATAATTTTAGTTCAAATATATGTTGATGATATCATTTTCGGTGCTACTAACTTTGCTCTTTGCGAAGAGTTTTCTAATGTGATGAAGGATCAATTTGAGATGAGCCACATGGGTGAGCTCAAATATTTCTTAGGTCTCCAAATTCGCCAAATGGACAATGCAATCTTCATCCACCAAACGAAGTATACGGTGGAGTTGCTTAAGCGATTTGGAATGGAGAATGCCTCCGGGAAAAAGACTCCAATGAGCACGACTACGCATCTTGATAAGGATACGGGCGGTAAGGATGTAGACATTCGTCTATATCGAGGTATGATAGGTAGTTTACTTTATCTTATCGCAAGTAGGCCCGATATTATGTTTGCCGTATGCGTATGTGCTCGTTATCAGTCTCAACCTAAGGAGTCTCACTTAGTAGCGGTAAAACGTATTTTCCGTTATTTAAGTTATACACTTGATTTTGGATTACTTTATCCAAAATCTAGCACGTATGAGTTAATCTCATATAGTGATGTCGATTATGCGGGATGCAAATCCGACAGGAAAAGTACTAGTGGCACTTGCCATTTTATAGGAAATTCTCTTGTCTCTTGGTTTTCCAAGAAGCAGAATTACGTATCACTTTCAACCACCGAGGCGGAGTACATTGCCGCCGGTGCCGCGTGTGCTCAAGTTCTTTGGATGAGACACACACGTAAAGACTTTGGTATAAACTGTGATACTTGCCCTATCATGGTGGACAACCAAAGTGCAATATGTCTTTCCAAGAACCCGGTACACCATTCCCGTTCGAAACACATAGATGTCAGACACCATTTCTTAGATGATCATATTGCTAAAAAGGACATCATATTAGTGTACGTTGAAACCCAGAAGCAAATCGCCGATATTTTCACGAAACCCCTAAAGGAGGACTCCTTTGTGTGGTTACGTCGAGAATTGGGGATTATGGGTGAATCCGAGATATAGGATTCATTTTTATTCAATATTCTTGCATGCTATTCTATTCGTTATATTTGCTCATGCTTGAAGAATTGAAATTTTCTGGATTTTTGTTGAATTTTCGGAATTTTCGCTCGATTTGTGCATAATCGTCAAATTTCAGATTTTCGATGTTTAATGGGGTAGTATAATGATTAATGAGAGTATTTTGATGTTTCATCCAAGTGTGATTAGGAGAGAAATCAAATTTCAAACATTTTCAATTTTTGAACTCTCTTAGTCGGTCCAAGTTCATTGGCCGACCGACTAGATTCAGTTCTAGTCGGTCAGTGCATGAGCTTAGACCGACTAAATCTTGTCAGGGAATTTGCCTTCAGTTACTGTTTACAACTAGTCGGTTCAAGCTCATTGACCGACCGACTAGATCGTGATCTAGTCGGTCAGTGCTTGAACTGTGACCGACTAGTTGTGCCAGGGACTGATTTGTCTTTTGAGCTCCCGACCGACTTAAACTCGATTTAGTCGGCTATTTCTCATTTCAGTCGATCGACAACTCCTCTCTCTCAGCTCAAAATATCCCCGACCCTTCGGCTTCCCTCCTCCCTCTCCGTCGTGTCCGGCCTGATTCCGACCAAACCCGCCGTCGCCGACCGTCGCCCTCTCCTCCTAGGTGACTCTCCTCCCTCTCCTAGCTTCCTAGGGTTAGGATTAGCTCTCTAGGGCTAGATTTTCAGCGGCCAGGGTTTCATTTCTAGTTGTTTTCGGTTGCTAGGGTTTCGATTCTCTAGGGCTTCATTCCGAACTCTTGTGTCGTGTCGTGTGGCGCTTATGGCTTGTACACGTATCCCGATCACTCCCTCTGGCCCTTCGCCCATGACCGTCGATTCGCCACCCTCGGACCCCCCTCCTCCGAAACGCCGTTCGAAGCCTACCGAACCCTCTTCGTCTTCGCCTCCTCTTAAGCGTAAGAGGACGATGAAAGCAAAGCCCCGTGCTCAACCCAAGCCCAAGCCTAAGTCCATGCCCAAGGAACTTGCATCTCGCTCTTCTTTCCATACTCCTACCGATTCCGATACCGAGTTCATACCCGAGCCTGAGACTCATAGGGAACCTACTCCTCCTACCCATCCTGAGTCTAGCTCCCGACCACGTACGTCTACCCGTAAGCCTAAGGGAAAGGCTCCGATGCCGGTTGGCGGTGTCGATATCTCGTTGTGTCGCGACGACCCTATGTGTCTCGCGGCTTACAACCGTATCGAACACTGCCCACTGCTTCTGGAGCATTTCGTCCAGTTTAGTGACTTCGTAGGCCTCGCCGATCTTCTTTCATCCTCCGGTCTTCTCGATTACCTTCGATATGACCCGAAGGCGAACCCTCACCCCTACCCTCGCCTAGTGAAACTATTCTATGCTAACCGCGTTCGGGGTCAGTACGATGCGACCCACTCTGTTGAGACGACTGTCTTGGGGACTCCTATAGTCCTCACGGTAGAAATCTTAGGAGAGATTTTGGGTATCTCCTCGTCTGGCCTCCTCCCCTCTGACATTTCTGTTGATGATATCACCTCCCTTGATCAGGTCGTTCTCTCTCAGATCTTCCATGAGATTCCCCCCGCCATGATTGGCGTGCCCTCCAAATCCTTCAAGCCTATCGCCTGGGTCCTAAATTTGATTCTGAAGTCGTGCTTGCTTCCCAAGTACGGCTCCTCCTCTCTATCGTCCCAGCCTTTCTTGAAGTTGATCTATGCTATTTTCATGGGGAGCTCGATTAACTGGGCTCGCATTATACTCGATAAGATGGACTCTTTCGAGTGTATTCGCAAGTCCACGAAGTCGGCTCATATTCCCTTCCCGTGCTTGTTGACTCTGGTATTCCGTCACTTCCGTGTCACATTGCCTCCTGACGATGAGCGTCCACTTGGTCCTCCCCTGAACGCGACGGCCGTCAAGAAGTCTCTTGCGGCGCTCCGTCACGTTCAGAGGACGACACCTTCAGCGTCAGCCTCTGCTTCTGCCTCAGCTGCTCCCTCTTCCACTCTCACCGAGCTCGTTCGTTCTCTGCATCGTTTGGAGTCTCGTCAGGCTCGTTCTGAGGAGATTCTCTGCCGTATAGCTCGTCACCTTGATATTGAGGTCCCTCCGTCTTTTTCTGACGAGGATGAGTTGGATGAGGAGGACATTGAGGAGCTTGCTCGTGATTCTACTCGTGCCCCTGAGGGCACTTCTGGTGATCTTGCTGCTGCTTCGTCTGCTGGTGCCCCCGAGAGCACACCTGTTGCCACCGCTCCTGCGGTGGATGCTCCGACTGGTGCTCCCGAGGCCACTACCGTTGCTGCTCCTGAGATCGTCTCTGCTGCCGTGCCTGAGACTTCTGTCGTCGCTCCCGTTGACATTCCAGCTGATCCAGTTACCACCTCTGCTCCTGCAGAGCCTGCAGTTGCTTCTGATCCTCCCGCTGCCTCTTGAGCTTCTTTGAGGCCTCTCCCGATGCACATTGGATGACATATCTAGTTGTGAGAGAGATTGGGTAGGATAGTGAGGGTGGCTAATTTTTTTGGATCATTTTGATGATGTATCTTGATGCATTTTGATGATGTTGTATGTTTTGTGTCACTCTGATATCTGTGTGATATGATGCTGTATTTTGTGCCCCGATCGTTGGATCGATGTTTTGTATGTTGACGATGTATGATTTTGTTGTATCATGGTTCATATATATTTATATACATCGTAGTTGACATTTCATTCTATTGTGCACAATTTACAATTTTTTAATGTCTCTGATGTTTGATTTCGTCACTCGACGATATTAACTTGGTTAAATGGATTTCACTTTATGAAAACATAGAATTGTTTTCCATGCACTAAATTAACCAAGAATGTTGATATTGGAGAGTATATTCCATAACTCAATCCGTAAAATTGATTTGAGTTTTGATGATTTTATTTATCGATTTTCGACTATGGTTTCATTGACACGCCTTGATTTTATTCGTATTTTTCTTTGGTGTCACTTGAACCGTCGTCGTATTCTACGACTCCCGTGCTTTTTAATTTGAAGCCATTGTTGTTGTCGTTGATCTCCTCCAGCTCTTTTTTGCTTATGCCAAAGGGGGAGAGATATAATAATAACGATGTGCTAAATGAAAATTTAAAGAATTTTTTCCAAGAATCTAATTTGATATGTTAGATTCAGGGGGAGTTAAGATATATAAATGGATTTTCAAATCCGATATTGCAATAACCAACATTTGGTATTCGATATTTCAATAATCGATTCTCATTGATATACTTTACTCGTCTGCTTGATGCGTATTATTATTGTTTAATTTGGAATTAACGTGTCATCAATGCAGGGGTAGTAAGTAAATTTCATTTGAATTATTATTATTGATTATTATTTATGTTGGTTTGTCATCACCAAAAAGGGGGAGAATGTTGGATATTGGACTCCCCGGATTTGGTTTTGGATGATGAACAAACATAAATATATCGTGAAATAACAATTTGTGAGCGCAGTTATGGAGATCGTCGCCAAATTCATATGAATATCAATTACGACGTCTCGAGACTTCTCAAAGCACGTGATCGTATGCCTAAAGCTTCTTTGAAGCTTATGTACCTCTTTAGAAGTCATGAAGATTCGATTGAAGCTATTGAAGACGGTATCGTCAAGTTTTATTTATAGTCTTTAAGCTTCTTTCGTAGAATGTTAAGCCTTGAGTAGGTCTTACGGTTTAAATCTTCATAACGCTCATATCTTAGCTCTAGGATCTTAGTAGAATTCCATACAAACTTTCCTGAAGCTTCGCGCTTCGATTCGCGACTTCTTGTGCATGTTAGTTGGTTCAAGAAGAAGAACTGACCGACTAGATGGTGATCTAGTTGGTCGGCAAAGCTCCTTGGACCGATTAGTTTCTGTCAGTTAATTCTTAGCTCTTTACTGTTTACAGTTAGTCGGTCTACGTTGACTCGCCGACCGACTAGTTTGTGAACTAGTCGGTCAGTGATGCTTCTATGACCGACTAGTTGAGCTTTCCCAATACATGCACATTTGAGCCTGTGCTACTGTTTATCTTTAGTCGGTCTGTGTTCATTGATCGACCGACTAGTTGATGAACTAGTCGGTCAACTTTCCTTCTTGGACCGACTAGTTTAGTTTTACTGTACATGCCAATTTTCACCTATCTTACTGTTTATCGTTAGTCGGTCTATGCTCATTTGGCGACCGACTAGTTGGTGAATTAGTCGGTCAACATTTGTTCTTGGACCGACTAAATCAATTTGTGCTCAGACTTCAGTTTTATCTCTTAGTCGGTCTCAGTTGAGTAACCGACCGACTAGTTGTGAAACTAGTCGGTCAGCTACTCTTCTTGGACCGACTAGCTCCTTTTGTCTGTGCTTCAACCTTTTGGCTGTTCTTCCATTAGTCGGTCTACGTTAATTGACCGACCGACTAGTTGATGAACTAGTCGGTCGGTGGTTGTTCTTTGACCGACTAGTTGGGTTCAGAAAAGAGCCGTTGGAGCATTTAATGACTCGAATTTCTTTCTCTCTCTCCTCTATCCTATAAATACTTGATGGGCTGCATTCATTGCAGTCAAGGCTGATATTATTACAAGTTTAGAGATCAAGAGAAATCATTCCAAGCTCATTCAAAGCTCTTGCATTCCATTCAATAATCTCTCCTCACTCTTTCTTCCAAAGAGAGATTCATTGAGTGTGAAGCCTTCCAAGCCAAGTGCTTGATCCTAGGTCACCAACAACCCCATAGCTCTACATCGCTGATCTACATCTTGGAGCTAGGGTTTGGTGCCTTCTTCTTCCTCAAAATCATCCTTGCCCTAATTTGTAAGTATACTCAAGGCATAGGTATTTTGTGGTAAGCTATTCTATTTCATTTACTTTCATTTTGTAAGTGTTTATCTCTTGGTTGTGAGAGTTGTGTTTGTGATCCCGGGTTGTGAGAGTCACAAATTACTTTGTGTATGATTTGACTTGGTGAAGGTTCTTCACAAGTATTTCATAGTGAAAATCTTGAGTTAGGGTTTCTAACTCAAGTATCCGGAGGGGATCAGGGTGTTGGGACGTAGGATCACCGGGAACAAGTCGGGGAGACTTGGGTGGATCCGAACCCAGTAATATCGTTGTTTGCGATTGTTTTTTTGTTGTCTAACATTTACATTTCCGCATTTTCCGCATTGTTTGGTAGAGTTTGCAAGTAATTAGGAATTAGCCTCTTAATTATTTTAAAGTACTATTCACCCCCCTCTAGTACTTGTGCAGTAGCTTAGCAGGGCATTACAAACTCAACTTATGAATAGACATCTATCATGTCCACTCATACCCAAATAGGATATATATAGATTAATACGTCTACACAAAGGTAGGGCCACACATACATACAACCAATTATCCATTTCTACCCTCAAAATAACTTGTACCTCAGCTTCTAATTTTAGGGCTCTATCCTAAGGCTGGACACCTACCCACCTTAGGACACATCTACTCTCAAACACATCGGAGCAATTCACATACTATCCGTACGCACATCGCAGTGCGGTGACCTGCATGGGGCCACCAAAAACTATCACGTCCCGCTCTCCAGAATACCCGAGAATTTAAAAAAACTTTTCCAAGACTCTGAAGAGTGAGGGTGAAGAGAGCGGAAGAGGAGAGAGAGAAAGAGAGTGCATAAAATAGCAGGTCCACTGCGCATATGCTAGGATAGCACACGTAATGCACCAACACAAATTGCAACATCCAAAAGAGACAACTCAAGTATAAGCCAACTATCATCTGAAACCAACGACCTTTCATACATTTTTTTAACAATGTCCAATGTACTACTTAACATTTACAAATGCGTTGCAACTCAAACTCTCAAATATGACAACTCACACACTAATCTACCCAAAGTCTTTGACCCCCAACTTCATGGCAAGCTCTGCTGCGCCGTAACCTGAAAAATGGGTAGGAGCACGTCAATGCTTGCCCTAGTAGGAAATCCCAACACTAATGACAAAGTATTTATTCTTTGCTTATGTATTGTGATTATAGGTTAATTAAGGTATGATCATGGAGACTAAGTGACATAATATAACGGTAAGGTATACCAATGTATGAAGTAAAAGCAAATGAGATAGAGACATACCTATCGCTAGGGAGTGAGTTGTGGAAAAAGAGAGTTAGTACAACAATAATACACAAGGAAGTAAAGGCAAGAAACAACTATAAGGACACAACGTCACAATAATACAAGTGGGGGGAAAGATGAAACACTACAAGGAGAACAAATAACAACATGTAATTTGTTGTCTCATTGGAAATCTGGGTAACCTGCAAGATATAAGAACCTGCACCTCACCCCATGAATTGGGGTGGAAAATGCACTCGACGCAGTGGACATGGGCACTGTACGCAAGGCCTATCATCATGTCCTGTCAGGGAACCTGCCTTACGGACCGCACCCCAAGATTGGGGTGAGTATGGCACACAGTGCAGTGGACACGGGCCGGACAATATACACCGGGCCTCTCCACCTACTCCCTGAACGGTTGCGAGAGTGAGGATCTCCACCTGTACCTCTCCACATCCAAGCCACATCATCACAAGGGCCAAGTAACCATCACTCCATGTAAAGGCGAGTGAGAATAATCACCACATATCACATCCTCTCCTCCCCACCTTCATTGTCCAGGAATTATATTCACGATTTACTCAAATTTCTCCCAAACCCCAGTTTTAACAGCTCACCCCATTTAGAGGGGATTGAGACATTCCAAAACATCAATTAAATATTATAAGATCTATTATAGGAATCATGATGGCATGGTACATGTTCAGTAACTTCCATTCATCAACATGGGTCATGCACTCACAGGACTTGCCCGACATCATATCACATCACAAATTCATGTATAATAGTGTAGCCATGCCATCCATGTCCCAAACATTATCAATTCACAACATGGTTCAAGGCATAAATGTATGAAATCACAATTCTCAAGTTTCTGGATTTTGCCTTCAGTTGGGCATTTTCACGAACACGTGATGGGCGGTATTAACATGGCCCCTATAACATGAGCTAATCCATGAGAAACCCACACTATCAAACTCTTTTCCATGTATCAACAAGCATCATGAGCAATGAAGGGAAAAATAACTATAATACACAATTCAAGTGCTGCTCTAATGATTTAGCTTGCTAGAAAAATACAGACAATCATATACATTGGCGGATATCACTCAATTATAATAAGAATTTAACAAAACTTCCTAAATAAAAGTTGTAGATATACTAGTGCTGAATTTCCATATAAAATTTCATGCAGAAATATAAACAAGGTGGTTTATGGTGAATTGTTTGGTGAGACTAGTCGAAACTGTTTTCAGACAGATTCTGAGGGCTGTAACAATTGTTATTTTAAGTCATGTTGCATTTAGAATCTCGATAACATGCACCAGGAAAAATTTGTAGAACAGGTTGTTAACTTTACAACGAGACCAAGAACACCAATTTCTATGGAGTGTGCATGGACTGAGCTCAATTTTTCCAAACTGTGCCCAAACTGGATGAAATACAGACATGTTTTAAAGATGTAATTTTTATCCCTAATTATTGAATTGAAAATATGTCAAATTTTATTTGATTAAGATCTACAATTATAGAATTTTTGCAGAATTTATTTGTGACTAAATTAAGAGAAATGATCAAATGAACAAGCAACAAAATCTGGATTCAAATTCATTCAACCCATATCAAGAAAATGATATAATTATGCCAAGATTAACATAATCTACCATCAGGGAAGGGGTTTCTACCTAGAGATGATCAATTCCAAGACCCTATGCTTCCTCTCCATGCCTCATAGCTTCATGAGCACTCTCCTCCAAGCTAGGGTTCATTTCTCCCTTGTCCTTCTCTTCTTCTTCTTTTTCTCTTCTTTTTCTCCCCTGTTCTTTCTTTTTTTGGAGTGAATTTCGGCCAGCAAGAGGGGAGAGGGGATGTGTATGGCCAAGGAGAAGGAGAAGAGGAGAAGAGTGTGGAAGAAAAATGAAAAGAAATGAAAGGGAAAGGATAAGAATGAGTAAAGAAAGAAAACTCTAGAATTTTCTTTGGCTTATGCTATAAGCCAGGCCATTTATTAATTTACTATCTTACCCTCACCAAGAATGTCCATCCACTTCTGAATATTTACCGTTGTGCCCTTACTTTATGCACCCACCTCTTCACTTTACACACACACCCCTCATTTAGTCAAATGACTATTTTGTCCCCCGCCTTTCTAAAAATTTACGGTTATGCCATTAACCCCTAACCCCTTTTAACATTTGTCCCCTATACACCCCACACATATTCTTACATACCCCCACTTGCACACGTGCACCACACATGCACAATGTACACACATCGCCAAAACCTACGCCTTACCACCCTTGTATCGTATAATGCACGTATCGCTCAAAATGGGGCATTACACTTCTAGGGAGTTTTTCAAAACTAAACGCCCCTCTCCCAAAACCAAAAAAGAAAAAAGAAATCTAGAAAGGATAAGATGTAATGATAGCAATAACAGTATAGGATAATAAAACAAAGTGTTGTTACAACGGAGTATGACCTTTGTTTTGGACTAATACGAATGAATTGGTTCGTGTTGGAAGCATCTGTTTCTTGCATAGTGAATGTCTCGTGCGTGGTGCATGATGGTTAGCTTGGCATTTCCTCGTGAATGGCTTGCGCGTGCTAGGTTTTGGCACACACAAGTTAATTTTACCCTTGCATGCTTTACACGTGTTAAATTAGTCGATTTTTACTATAAATACTACTCTGTTGTGCTCTTATGTGAGCAAGCCTTTTTATGAGCTTTTAAGCATTTCCATGTTTAGAGCCTGATTCTTTTGCATTGATCATGGTCCCATTATTAAGATTTCTGAATTTTTTCATATTCTCGCACACATTTTTTCTTGAATTTCTTGAAAGAATCGTTGTGCATCAAAGTGCAACATTTGGATTGGGAGGAATTGGAAAAGTAAAGAAGGCAACCGCCCGGGACAGCTTCAAGGTAAAGTATATATTCGTTTAAATCTATGCTTATTTATACATACTTCCATTTGGCCTACCAATTTTTAAGAAAGATCTCTGAGGGGAGTGGTAATGAGAAGATCTACAATATATTTGTAGCCTTTTCCTATACCACTGTTTTCTCAATTAATTATTGGTAATCTTAAAATTATTTTGATTTAGATTTGTACATGAAATCAAGTTGGACTAAAAACATACAAAACCCAGAAACAAACCCCAGCAAAGATACAGTTAAGATTCAGTGCCCAAGAAACCGTTCACAATGCACAGAAAAAAACAGTGGTTGTCAACTCTCTGCAATCTTTGCAAACTTAATTCTCTTACTTAATTTCATCTCTCATGAATCTCCTTGTATACTCCCCCCTTCATCTTCTCGCCCAGTGCCCACCCATTCAATTCCCTTGCACCCATTACTTTCATGGCTTCGTCATCCTCCTCCTCCTCGGCCGCAGCCTCGTCTGCAATGGACCGCAATGACGTCCCGTCTGCAGCGCAGAGACGTCAAACAATGCCGGCTAGTTCTCATCATGTTGCTTCTCCTCCTATCTTTTCGCAGGACGGCGTGCTGGCGGGACTGGCATCGACGGCACAACAAGCGACGGGCCGTCTCCACCTCAGACTCGATGTCGACGGCTGCTTGAGAGAACTGAGTAAGAGACGGGCGGGTGAGGTGCAGGGGGCAGCGAGCGATAGCGACGAAAACAAGAAGATCAGCAGGCAAGCCAACTTGTCTGTTGCTGGAGCTTCAACCTCACCGATGCCTTTGCTTGCTGGCCGTGATTGTGCTTCCGTTGCACCCGCAGCCAAAGTGAGTTGCTTCCAGCACTGTTTTTTTTTTCAAGTACTTTGATTATGCGATTACAGAAATGATCGTGTGATCGGCAGAGGCTGAAGTTTGTGCTCGAGAAACAGCTGACCAAAAGCGACGTGAGCACGGTCGGAAGAATTATTCTTCCCAAGGTCTTTAAACAACTAAAAAACTTGGAATTTTTTGATTATTTTTTTGCTGGATATTCTTCGTCTAATTCCAACTTGTTGGTCAACAACAAACAGAAGCAGGCAGAGGCCAAACTGCCATTTTTAGAAGATAAGTGGGGCGTCACTCTAACAGTAAGGGATGTATTTTCTTCTCATAAATGGAGCATGAAATACAGGTTGATTGCTTCATCTCTTTTGTTCTTCCTATTATCAGCTTTTATTTTCCAAGTAGATTTTCACGACATTCTGTTAACTGCAGGTATTGGCCAAACCACAAAAGTAAAATGTTTGTCCTCGAAAACACAGGTATAACACGAAGCAAAGCTTCGAGCTTCTACTTGTTCGATCGAGTTATCGACAAGCTTATCACTATCCTATTGTTTCTGATCAACTGCAGATGATTTCATAAAGAAGAATAATCTAGTGCCCGGGGACACTATAGCCATCTACCAAGATGACAACAAGCAAAATGTGAGACTCAAACTCCATTTCTAAAAAATTTAATCCTGCATTAGCTTGAGTGACAATACACACGAGCACTTGTGATGTGCTGCAGTTCTAACTCATTGTTGCACACCCTTGTGGCGACTGCAGTATATCTGTGGCAAGAAAATAGACAGGCCGAGATATCCCTTAGAACTTGTTGCCCATGAAATCGAGAGGCCAGACGATAAACAGGTTGCATCGCGGAGTGTTCATGATCTGGAAAGCAGGAAGCATGCCAGGTATTCGCACAATACCAGCATCGTCGACGGTAGCCATTCGGTCGCGCCAATCGAGGACGATTGGGGTCAATGGGACAATGGTTTGGATGCTGATGATGATATGATTGGCTCTAGCAACCGCAGACTAAACCAACATGGAAAGTTCCCGAGCTTTGATGATTGCGATCTTTCTCTCTTCGATTCTAGGCCGGAAGAAGACGCTGCTCATAAAAGCCCGGATGATAAGCAAGAATAACTTGTTCTTTGCATAAATGCTACACTTCTTTATGGAACAAACATAGAAATTGTATAGCAAGTTAAGTAGGATCAGCATAAGTTTTTGTAAATTGTGTACATACATTTATAGTGCAAAAAAAAGTTTCAGTAGAAATTTCTTTGTTTACATGAATACATTACATGTAACCATATATTACCTAATAATACTGGTTGTTTTATGATATTTCATATTGATTTTAACATTTCAATAGGAGGTTGTATCCAAGAAGATTCGTTAGAATCCTAAAAAATGAGCACACTCTGATTTCACGTAAGAAGACAAAATGGATCTAACATATCGTAACTTGTCTAAATGAGAAATGACTTGAAAGTCTGTTGGATCATATAGATGGCAATTAGAACACTATGGGTGTGAATGATGTTTATGAAAACAAATATAAACTTTAAAATAATCCCTCTAAAATTCTATATAAGACGCCCATGAGAGGTGCCTCACTCGGGTCTTAATCAACAATTTGAAATTCAACACGCAGATAATAATCAAATAAACCGAATGATCAAACACACACCAAGCAATGACAACATAAGACTTGATAACGCAGTTCGGTGTGCACAACTACATCTGCAGGGCCACGCCGAGAAAATCAGATTACTCCACTAAAAATATGAATGATTACAATCACTAATATCATGTTTCTATTAGGAGGAACAACCTCCCACTCAATACAAACCGTGATGGGTGGTCTCTACCAACCCATGGAGTAATCTATGTACGCTCCCCTTGCATGCAAGATCCTCTTGCTAAACTGATTAGAATCAACCCCCTTGATCCCCTACATCAGTAGCCGTCAGCCTCCTCCCGGAGTTCTTCAAAACTTTCGCAAAAGTCGTAACCCTAGCCGTCAAAGCCGCACGCCATAATATACTTCGCTCCCCCTTAATCGCACGGTAGAAAGGGAAGGACGCTCAATGATCTGTTGTGCGGAACAACATATCCCACAATTTTCGGAACCAATACGAGTAGGTGGTTCCGCGTATCTTCAAGAATCAGATATACGATATATTGCGGGTGAGATTCTAGTTCCGAGAGAATGTAGCTTCCAAAAATATCTTCAACAATATTCAATTAACAAAATATACCAGAAGATGTTAAAGATACTAAACTGAGTACTGGAGCTTCTATTTACAATGATCCCAAAGCTCGTCATTAATTTACAGCTTCCTGAAACAGCGTGTTGAATGTTATGTTGTTCCGCACCCATGCCTACAACTTTCATTTAGATTTCTCGACCTAGTGTTATGCAAATATTTGGAGAAACCAGGTCCCCAAACTGAAAGTTCTGCACTTTCAGCATGCTGGACTTGTTAAGAGTTGTACTTATTCATGACTTGTGGTTTATTTGCCATCATTGCTCTTGCTTATTAGTGTTATACAAGGTGTAATGAATGTTGATGCTCTTGAATATTTTGTGCCACTAATTACGTGAAATATCTCTCATTTAGTATGTTGTAAGCTATATTAATTATAGGAAGTTGCTCTCATTTATTGGAAATGTTAGAAAATTTAATATTTAAGTTGAATTGTTCTCTTGTGAAATATTGGAAGCTTTATTAAGAATTGAGAGTTGGGATTAAAGATTGCATTTCATAAATTTTGGATTGCCGCATCTCATTTCATAAATTAGGTTGAATTGTTATCATAATGAAAGTGCTCTCATTTTGTCATATTGATTTAATGAAATTGCTCCTATATTCATTGTAAGAAAAATATGAATTATGTTATAATAAATTGAGTTGTACAATATGAGGCTATGATATGGATCATGAAGCCCTATAATGTCTTGTTTCAATAACAAGTGCATTTGCTCTCATTTCGCTTTCATTAATTTTGCTGGAAACTATAATTGCTCTCTTTTTGTGAAATTTGTTCTCATTTTGGGTTGTTGGTAATTATTTATTTAATTTAATTTGTATGAAATGAGAAACATATGAAAATGAATTGAGTTGGGAAATTGGAAATGTGATGTTGGAAACGTGCGGAATATGGAATGTGTGACATGGTCATTTTAGGACACGAAAGGTAGAGAGCTCGGGCATGGACAAAGTTGCCGCGGTAGGAGGCGGGAGAAGTTGTCGTGGGCAACCTCTTGATACCATTAGGTGGCTCCACATTGATAACAGAGTAGGTGCACGATACACTTGCACGCCGGCACATTCATGGGATCCCATTGCATTGTATTGCATCGCATTGCTTGTGTTTCATATGCATCATGGCATCATTGAGCATTATGTGTGATTGGTGGTTATATATGGGTGATTGTTACCGTATGAGAGTGAATGTTGCCATGAATGCATTATGTGTTGAAATGGTTGTATGTTGGAAAGTGGGGTTTTGGTGGTTGCTAGTAGGTGAACTTGGGTTGATGTTGTGTTTCCTTCTCTTGAATTGAAATGGTGGTGGTGTTGTTGTAGTTAGAGTTGTTGTGGTTGGTGTTGTGTTGTTGTTGTTGTCGTAGTAGTAGTTGTTATTGTTAGTAATTGTACTTGGGATGATGTTGTAATGCTAGGTTTCAGTTTCTTGATATTGCAGTTCACTTCTCTATTTGTAGTACTCACTTTGTTTTGCAGGCTTTCCTCTTGCCGCATGTATGTGTTTTGTTATTGATATCATTTGCAGTTTCATATGAATTTGCCATGATATGCCATGAGTTAGTTTCCAGTTTATTGCTTAATGCATTGCATCCTTGTGCACCATGTGAGTTGGGTTTAGACATCCTACTGGGTCACGTTTTGACGTGTCCCGTTGATATTTTTCAGGTAGCCGGTTGTTGGAGATCCTTGGAGTTGGAGGCTTATAGCCCAGCTGGTTGGAGTTTGAGAGTTGTTGTGTGAGTACGAGAGTTTTGGGTGGGTGTTGTACTTTGGCAAATTGTGAGTTCATGTGGTATATATGAGATTTGTATGAGTGATGTTGGAATTGGATAGTTGTATAGTCATATGTATCAGGGTTGAAATTATATCAGTGTTTGAGCTGTTGTCTCTCTTGTGTTTCTGTGCTTGTTGTCTGGAATGCTACATGTACTATCCCAGCAGTACGCAGTGGACCTGCTGCTTGAGTTCTGAAATTTTGTATTTTCTTCGTAACACCTGCCTCTCGGGAATACCTGATACATATTCGTACTTATCGGGTATCCCGGGGGAGCGAGCGTTACAACTAATACGAATGAATCAGTTCGTGTTGGAAGCATCCATCTTTTGCGTAGTGAAAGTCTCGTGCATGGTGCATGACGGTTAGCATGGCTTCCGCATGCTAGTTTTTGCATACACATGTTAATTTTACCCTTGCCTACTTTAGACGTGTTAAATTAGTCGATTTTTACTATAAATACTAATCTGTTATGCTCTTATGTGAGCAAGCCTGTTTCTAAGCTTTTAAGCATTTCCCTATATACCGAAAACATATCCATGCATCCATTATAGAAAGACATAACATATAAATGTTGAGATAAAAAAGCGGTAGACCAAAGAAGATACGGTTGTTCATGCTTCTAGGGAGTTTTTCAAAACTAGACACCCCTCTCCCAAAACCAAAAAAGAGAAAAGAAACCTAGAAAGGAAAAGATGTAATGATAGAAATAACAGTAGAGGATAATAAAACGAAGTGTTGTTACAACTGAGTATGACCTTTGTTTTGGACTAATACGAATGAATCGGTTTGTGTTGGAAGCATCCATCTTTTGCATAGTGAATGTCTCGTGCGTGGTGCATGACGGTTAGCATGGCTTGCGCGTGCTAGTTTTGGCATACACATGTTAATTTTACCCTTGCATGCTTTAGACGTGTTAAATTAGTCGATTTTTATTATAAATACTCATCTGTTGTGCTCTTATATGAGCAAGCCTGTTTCTAAGCTTTTAAGCATTTCCATATATACCGAAAACCTATCCATGCGTCCATGAGAAAGACATAACATATAAATGTTGAGATAAAAAAAAGTGGCAGACCAAAGAAGATACGACCGTTCATGCTTCTAGTGAATTTTTCAAAACTAGACGCCCCTCTTCCAAAACCAAAAAAGAAAAAAGAAACCTAGAAAGGAAAAGATGTAAAGCTAGCAATAACAGTAGAGGATAATAAAATAAGGTGTTGTTACAACTGAGTATGACTTTTGTTTTGGACTAATACGAATGAATTGGTTCATGTTGGAAGCATCCATCTTTTGCATAGTGAATGTTTCGTGCGTGGTGCATGACGATTAGCATGGCTTGCGCGTGCTAGTTTTGGCATACACATGTTAATTTTACCATTGCATGCTTTACACGTGTTAATACTAATCTGTTGTGCTCTTATGTGAGCAAGCCTGTTTTTAAGCTTTTAAGCATTTACATATATACCGAAAACCTATCCATGCATCCATTAGAAAGATATAATATATAAATGTTGAGATAAAAAAAGAGGTAGACCAAAGAAGATACGGTTGTTCATGCTTCTATGGAGTTTTTCAAAACTAGACGCCCCTCTCCCAAAACCAAAAAAGAAAAAAGAAACCTAGAAAGGAAAAGATGTAATGATAGCAATAACAGTAGAGGATAATAAAACAAAGTGTTGTTACAACGGAGTATCACCTTTTTTTCGGACTAATACGAATGAATCGGTTCTTGTTGGAAGCATCCATCTTTTGCATAGTGAATGTCTCATGCGTGGTGCATGACGGTTAGCATGGCTTGCGCGTGCTAGTTTTGGCATACACATGTTAATTTTACCCTTGCATGCTTTAGACGTGTTAAATTAGTCAATTTTTACTATAAATACTAATTTGTTGTGCTCTTATGTGAGCAAGCATGTTTCTAAGCTTTTAAGCATTTCCATATATACCGAAAACCTATCCATGCGTCCATCAGAAAGACATAACTTATAAATGTTGAGATAAAAAAAGCTGTAGACCAAAGAAGATACGGTTGTTCATGCTTCTAGGGAGTTTTTCAAAACTAGACGCCCCTCTCCCAAAACCCAAAAAGAAAAAAGAAACCTAGAAAGGAAAAGATGTAATGATAGCAATAACAGTAGAGGATAATAAAACAAAGTGTTGTTACAACGGAGTATGACCTTTATTTGGACTAATATGAATGAATTGGTTTGTGTTGGAAGCTTCCATCTTTTGCATAGTGAATGTCTCGTGCGTGGTGCATGACAGTTAGCATGGCTTGCACGTGCTAGTTTTGGCTTACACATGTTACTTTTACCCTTGCTTGCTTTAGACGTGTTAAATTAGTCGATTTTTACTATAAATACTAATCTGTTGTGCTCTTATGTGAGCAAGCCTGTTTCTAATCTTTTAAGTATTTCCATATATAACGAAAACCTATCTATGCATCCATGAGAAAGACATAACATATAAATGTTGAGATAAAAAAAAGAAGTAGACCAAAGAAGATACGGTTGTTCATGCTTCTAGTGAGTTTTTCCAAACTAGACGCCCCTCTCCCAAAACCAAAAAAGAAAAAAAAAACTTAGAAAGGAAAAGATGTAATGATAGCAATAATAGTAGAGGATAATAAAACAAAGTGTTGTTACAACGGAGTATGACCTTTGTTTTGGACTAATACGAATGAATCGGTTCGTGTTGGAAGCATCCATCTTTTGCATAGTGAATGTCTCGTGCTTGGTGCATGACGCATGGCTTGCACGTGCTAGTTTTGGCATACACATTTTAATTTTACCCTTGCATGCTTTAGACGTGTTAAATTAGTCGATTTTTATTATAATACTAATCTGTTGTGCTCTTATGTGAGCAAGCCTGTTTCTAAGCTTTTAAGCATTTTCCTATATACTGAAAACCTATCCATGTGTCCATTAGAAAGACATAACATATAAATGTTGAGATAAAAATGAAGTGGTAGACCAAAGAAGATATGGCTGTTCATGCTTCTAGTGAGTTTTTCAAAACTAGACGCTCCTCTCCCAATACCAAAAAAGAAAAAAGAAACCTAGAAAGGAAAAGATGTAATGATAGCAATAACAGTAGAGGATAATAAAACAAAGTGTTGTTACAACGGAATATGACCTTTGTTTTGGACTAATACGAATGAATTGGTTCGTGTTGGAAGCATCCATCTTTTTCATAGTGAATGTCTTGTGCGTGGTGCATGACGGTTAGCATGGCTTGCAGGTGCTAGTTTTGGTATACACATGTTAATTTTACCCTTGCATGTTTTACACGTGTTAAATTAGTCGATTTTTACTATAAATACTAATCTGTTGTGCTCTTATGTGAGCAAGCCTGTTTCCAAGTTTTTAAGCAATTTCCATATATACCGAAAACCTATCCATGCGTCCATTAGAACGACATAACATATAAATGTTGAGATAAAATAAAGTGGTAGACCAAAGAAGATACGATTGTTCATGCTTCTAGGGAGTTTTTTCAAAACTAGACGCCCCTCTCCCAAAACCAAAAAAGAAAAAAGAAACCTAGAAAGGAAAAGATTTAATGATAGCAATAACAGTATAGGATAATAAAACAAAGTGTTGTTACAACGGAGTATGACCTTTGTTTTGGACTAATACGAATGAATTTGTTCGTGGTGGAAGCATCCATCTTTTGCATAGTGAATGTTCTCGTGTGTGGTGCATGACGGTTAGCATGGCTTGCGCGTGCTAGTTTTGACATACAGATGTTAATTTTACCCTTGCAGGCTTTACACGTGTTAAATTAGTCGATTTTTACCATAAATACTATTCTGTTGTGCTCTTATGTGAGCAAGCCTGTTTTTAAGCTTTTATGTGTGACAAGCTTCAAAGTAGACTTCACAATGAATCTTAGGTAAGTGTAGATTACATCAAAATTACACTCTCTGAAGTTTTTGATGTAATGCAATATGAGGGGGCCAGCCTCGGGGAATTTAAGGGGAATGTAACGATGCGGTGGGGGCCCATAGTAATGGCGGTCGATGAAATTTCCACCAATGAGTCATGTTGTGGTCGGGGGAACGAAGGGGTGGAGATAGACCAATGAGTCATGTTGTGGTCGGGGGGGTGGGGAGTGGGGAGAGAGGGTGAGGGAGTGAACATCTAAGCGAAGGTAAAGTAAGAAATGAGGATATCTAAGCAAAGGTGTGCGTAATCCATATATAGGTTAATAGAAGAGAACATCGCTTGATATGGTTTAGCCATATTTACTGAATACCTATCCATGCGTCCATTAGAAAGACATGACATATAAATGTTAAGATCAAAATAAGAGGTAGACCAAAGAAGATATGTTGTTCATGCTTCTAGGGAGTTTTTCAAAACTAGACGCCCCCTCTCCCAAAACCAAAAAAGAAAAAAGAAACCTAGAAAGGAAAAGAGGTAATGATGGTAATAACAACAGAGGATAATAAAACAAAGTGTTGTTACAACGGAGTATGACCTTTGTATTGGACTAATACGAATGAATTGGTTCGTGTTGGAAGCATCTGTCTATTGCACAGTGAATGTCTCGTGCGTGGTGCATGACGGTTAGCACGGCATTGCCTCGTGCGTGGCTTGCGCGTGCTAGGTTTTGGCGCACACTAGTTAATTTTACCCGTGCATGCTTTACACGTGTTAAATTAGTCGATTTTTTACTATAAATACCAATCTGGTGTGCTCTTACATGAGCAAGCCCTTTTCTGAGCTTTTAAGCATTTCCATGTTTAGAGCCTGATTCTTTTGCATTGATCATAATCCCATTATCAAGATTTCTCAAATTTTTTATGTTCTCGCACGCATTTTTGCTTGAATTTCTTGAAAGAATCGGTGTGCATCAAAGTGCAACATTTGGATTGGGAGGAATTGGAAAAGAAAAGAAGGCAACCGCCCCAGAAAGTCTATTTACATGGAAAAAGATGATGCATCAAAAAGTGATATTGTGGCATCAGCGAGGGGGCGGCTTCAAGGTAAAGCATATATCCATTTAAATCTATGCTTATTTATACATACTTCCATTTGGCCTACCAATTTTTAAGAAAGATGTGTGAGGGGAGTGGTAATGAGAAGATCTACAATATATTTGTAGCCTTTTCCTATACCACTGTTTTCTCAATTAATTATTGGTAATCTTAAAATTATTTTGATTTAGATTTGTACATGAAATCAAGTTGGACTAAAAACATAAAAACCCCAGAAACAAACCCCATTCCAAGCAAAGATACAGTTAAGATTCAGTGCCCAAGAAACCGTTCACAATGCAAAAAAAAAAAACAATGGTTGTCAACTCCATGCAATCTTTGCTAACTTAATTCTCTCACTTAATTTCCTCTCTCATGAATCTCCTTGGCTCCTCACCTCTTCTTATATTCCCCCCTTCATCTCCTCACCCATCCATTCAATTAATTCTCTTGTACCCATTTCTTTCATGGCTTCGTCATCCTCCTCCACTGCCGCAGCCTCATCGGCATTGCACTGCAATGACGTCGAGTCTGCAGCGCAGAGACGTCAAACAATGCCGGCTAGTTCTCATCCTGTTTCCTCTCATCCTATCTTTTCGCAGGACGGCGTGCTGGCGGGACTGGCATCGACAGCACAACAAGCGACGAGCCGTCTCCACCTCAGACTCGATGTCGACGGCTGCTTGAGAGAACTGAGTAAGAGACGGACGGGTGAGGTGCCGGAGGTAGCAAGCGATAGCGACGAAAACAAGAAGATCAGCAGGCAAGCCAACTTGTCTGTTGCTGGAGCTTCAACCGCGCTGCCGCCTTTGCTTGCTGGCCGTGATTGTGCTTCCGTTGCACCCGCAACCAAAGTGAGTTGCTTCAAGCACTGTTTTTTCATGTACTTTGATTATGCGATTACAGACAGGACCGTGTGATCCGCAGAGGCTGAAGTTTGTGCTCGAGAAACAGCTGACCAAAAGCGACGTGAGCACCGTCGGAAGAATTATTCTTCCCAAGGTATTTAAACAACTAAAAAGCTTGGAATTTTTTGATTATTTTTTTGCTGGATATTCTTCGTCTAATTCCAACTTGTTGGTCAACAACAAACAGAAGCAGGCAGAGGCCAAACTGCCATTTTTAGAAGATAAATGGGGCGTCACTCTAACAGTCAGGGATGTATTTTCTTCTCATAAATGGAGCATGAAATACAGGTTGATTGCTTCATCTCTTTGGTTCTTCGTATTATCAGCTTTCATTTTTCTAGTAGATTTTCACGCCATTCTGTTAACTGCAGGTATTGGCCAAATCACAAAAGTAAAATGTATGTCCTCGAAAACACAGGTATAACACGAAGCAAAAACTTCGAGCTTCTACTTGTTCTATCGAGTTATCGACAAGCTTATCACCATCCAACTGTTTCTGATCAACTGCAGATGATTTCATAAAAACGAATAACCTAGTGCCCGGGGACACTATATGTTGATAAAAAACCGTTGTCGCCCTGCGGAACAACAAGCCCTAACAACTAGCTAGGGAGCTAAAGCTTGAAAAATAGGGGCACACAACAAACCAAACAACCAATCCCTCTTCGGATCTTGCGTAAGCAAATTAGTAAGCGAAATACGACAATCTCAATTTGCAGAAAATAAATGAGGCGGAGGATTTTACCCTGGTTCGGTTGCGAACAACCTACTCCAGCATTCCGAGACGATCCACTACTAATCAAGGCGAGCACACGAGCTTACACCAACCCCTTCTTCTTCACACTCTTGTGAGTAACAACTTGGCAATTCCAAGCCCCCACAAATCTCACAAAGGAAGAAGAAAGGAAAGAGCAACACTAGAAGATCAACACTCTTCTACACTCTAACAAGCTCTCACACTTCTCTTCAAAGCTCTGAAAAAAAGAAAGCTCTCCATCTTTCCAACGGCAGCAGCTCTCTCCCAAAACCAAACAGCAGCACACCTTTTCACTCTCTGCAAACTGATGGCTTCAACCCAAAAACCAAAGAGCAGGTCCTCACTGTCGACAGGCAAAGACAACCCCCCAACAACCACATTAATTTCCCAACAACAGCAGCATGTGGTAGGGCCCAATGAAGACTGCTGTGGAGACTTTTGCAGCACTGAATAACAACACTCTACCTTGCTACAAAGTCTCCAGCACTGCATCCAAGCTCTACCTTGATCAAAACATAATGGTCACTCCACGGACCTCCTCGTCGTCTCGGAATCTGCGCCCTCTGGCGCCACACTCAAGCCAAACAGATCAAGCTCAAGCAGGTCTTGAGCTTGATGACGGGAACGGGCTTGGTGAACATGTCTGCATGGTTCCTCTCAGTTGGGACCTTCTGAAGCTCTATCTGTTTGCTCTCCTCCTCTAGGAAGCAATCACGGACCTCAATGTGCTTCGTCCTCGAACTGTAAGCCTGATGCTTCGCAAGATGAATGGCACTCTGGCTATCACTGAAAACCAACGACAATCTCTGCGGTAACCCCAAATCCTCTAGCAGACATCTCAAGTACTTGGCCTCCTTCACCGCTTCCACTGCGGCAATCAACTCGGCCTCCGTGGTTGACAACGCAACCACCGACTGTAGGACAGATCGCCATGACACTGCTGCGGTGCCCAACGTGAACACGTAACCTGTGGTCGATCTCCGCCTGTCCCTGTCACCAGCATAATCAGAATCACAGTACCCTGTCAGCACCACACCGTCACCTCTGCCAAAGTGCAAACCGACACCAACTGTGCCTCGCAGATATCGCAATATCCACTTGACGGCCTGCCAATGCTCCTTGCCTGGGTTCGCCATATATCTGCTCACTACTCCCACGGCCTGTGCAATATCTGGACGCGTGCAAACCATCGCGTACATCAAACTCCCCACTGCACTAGCATATGGCACCTGAGACATAGCCTTCTTCTCATCCTCGGTGCTCGGCGACTGCAACGCCGAAAGCTGAAAGTGAGCTCCAAGAGGTGTTCCCACAGGCTTCACACTCTCCATTCCATAACGGACGAGCACCTTCTCAATATACCCCTTCTGTGACAACCTCAACTCACCCTTCCTCCTGTCCCGGGATATCTCCATCCCTAGGATTTTCTTCGCCGGGCCCAAATCCTTCATATCAAACTCCTTGCCCAACTTCACCTTTAGCTTCTTGACCTCCGACATGTTTGAGGAAGCAATCAACATGTCGTCAACATAAAGTAAGAGGTAGATGCGCGAGCCATTATCCAATGTGCGCACATATACACACTGATCCTTCACGCTCCGCTCAAAACCTACACCCATCATGAAGCTATCAAATCGCTTGTACCACTGTCTGGGTGACTGTTTCAACCCGTACAAGGATTTCCTCAACCTGCAGACCATCCTCTCCTTGCCTTCCACTAAGAACCCCTCTGGTTGGTGCATGTAAATCTCCTCATCCAAATCACCGTGCAGAAAAGCGGTCTTGACATCGAGTTGCTCCAACTCCATGTCCATGGATGCTACTAGTGCCAACAAAATACGAATGGAAGTGTGTCTCACCACTGGAGAAAATATCTCATTGTAGTCCTCTCCCTTCCTCTGTGCAAAACCCTTAGCCACTAGCCTTGCTTTGTACCGTACATCACCACCATCTTCGGTCGAGCTTTCCTTTACCTTATAGATCCACCTACATCCAATGGCACGCTTCTCATGTGGTAGAGGCACTAACTCCCACGTGTCATTGTGGTGGAGAGACTCCATCTCTTCCTCCATAGCTCCTTGCCAATTCGCCGCATCACTCGAGCTAATGGCTCCACCATAGGTCATAGGCTCCTCGTGCTCAATGTTTAAGGCATACGACGCCATGTCATCAAAGGAGAACGCCGTGTAATCCCAATCTCCAAATTTCTCGGGCGCCTTCTTGGTCCTCTTGGACCTCCGCACCTCATCTGCAACAAATTCATCACGTATCTGAGCTGGGACTGGTGTCTGCATATGGTCCTCAACATGGACCTCATCATGCCCCGCTACGGGGACCTCGACCATCGGCTCCTTGCCGGGTCGCCTCTGAAATGGGATCGGGAGATCAATCGTCTCTGGCGCGGTCTCCTCAGGTGACTCGTCCCCCTTCCAATGAGTATGCTTCGCCCTGAGCATCACAGACTCATCGAAGGTGACGTGTCTACTCAAAATCGCCTTGCGGCCCACCGGGTCCCACAAGCGATATCCTTTCACGCCATCGCCATATCCAAGGAAAATGTACTTCTTGGCCCTCGGATCCAGCTTGTCGCCCCTCTCATGTGCATATGCCGGACAACCAACGATGCGTAGATAAGAGTAGTCACCAATTTTCCCACTCCACTTCTCTTCCGGAATTTGGTAGTCAATCGCCGCTGACGGAACTCGATTCACTATGTGCACGGCGGTAGTAAGTATCTCACCCCAAAATTCCTTCTCCAAACCGGCAGAGTGCCTCAAGCAACGCACTCTCTCCAACAACGTCCTGTTCATCCTCTCTACAACCCCGTTTGACTGAGGATCCCCTGGTGTAGTAAAATGACGTCGAATCCCATGGGATCTGCAGAATCCTGTGAACTCCCTTGAGGTGTACTCGCCTCCGTTGTCGGATCTAAGGACTTTCACCGCTTTGCCAGTTTGCTTTTCAACCATCGCAAGCCATTGCTTGAACATCCCAAAGGTTTGATCTTTTGTCTTCATCAAGTACATCCAAACCTTTCGAGAATAATCATCGATGAAGAGGACAAAGTACCTAGCCCCACCTCCTGACGCTACAGGACACGGCCCCCAAACATCGGAATGAATGTAATCCAGTGGACCTCGGCTAGTGTGCTTCCCCGTGCTGAACTGTACCTTTGTCTTTTTCCCATACACACAGCTTTCACAAAACTCCACACTCTCATCACTAGCTCCAATCAATTTTCTTCGGCGGAGAACATCGAGGGTCTTGTCACACAGGTGACCCAAACGATAATGCCATAACTTTGCTGAATCTCCATCACTCGTGCTAGAAGAGGTGGCATCGGCTTCGCCTTCTACTGTGACACCTTGTAGGGCATATAGATTCCCTACCTTTCTTCCCTTCATCACAATCATAGCTCCTTTGGATACCCTCAGCTGGCCATTCTCAACAACTGACTTGCATCCAACATTATCCAACACACCGATGGATATCAAGCTCTTCCTGAGATCAGGCACATGTCTAACATCTGCAAGGGTACGCACGATCCCATCGTGCATGCGGATTCGAACAGTTCCAATACCCGCGGTCTTACACGCCGCATTGTTCCCTATGAGAATAGAACCTCCGTCTTCTTGGGAACGGTAAGTGGAAAACCAACTCCGATGTGGAGTCATATGGAAAGAACACCCACTGTCCATCAACCATGCAACTTGTGCCTCACCAGACACCCCCGCTGCAAACATCTCTGGATCTCTACCCCTTTCACTGTGGCCTCTGTCATCACTGATATGCATGTCCTCCAAACCCAAGGAAGCTGAACCAGAAGCATCATTGCCTTTCTTCCCAAATCTGTTGGGACATTGGTTCCTCCAATGGCCTCTCTGCTTGCATATGAAACATGAGGTGTCCTTCCTATCACGGGAATGTCGGGACTTCGAGCGGTCCTTCTTCTTGAAATGGCCTTGACCTCCTCGCCTGTCCTGCCTGCCTCTCACATGCAAAGCTTCATCACGATTTCCTCCAAAGTCTCTACCTTGGACCTTCTCACATAGCATCTCGGTATGGAGAGCCGCCTTCACCTCTTCCACGGTAAGCGTTGTTCGTCCATAGATCATGGACCGAACAAATTGGGAGAACTCCTCAGTCAACGAACATAACAAAATCACTGCTTGTTGCTCATCTTCGATCTTGACATCCATTCCCCGCAACTCCATCACAATCCGATTCAACTCATCTATGTGATCTTTTACCGCTGATCCGGGCTTCATTTTCAGAGTGTACAACTGCTGTAATAAGTAGAGGCGGCTTGTAAAAGATTTATTCATATACAACCCCTCTAGCTTATTCCACATATCCTTGGCCGTAGCCTCGTCCAACACCTCTCGCAAGACGGTGTCGACTAATGACAGCTGGATGGCGCTATACGCCATTCTCTCCATCTCGGCCCTCTGTGATGTCGTCACCTCCTTCTCAATGTTTTCCTCATCGAACACAATCTGAAAACATTTTGTCTGCCTCAAATAGTTTTTCACACTCGACTGCCATAACCTGAAATCATTACGGCCGGTGAACCTCTCAATGTTGAGTGTCGCCAAACTAACCATTTTCGCTACTCAATTTCTCCACAAACAACCGAAGGCTTTGATACCACTTGTTGATAAAAAACCGTTGTCGCCCTGCGGAACAACAAACCCTAACAACTAGCTAGGGAGCTAAAGCTTGAAAAATAGGGGCACACAACAAACCAAACAACCAATCCCTCTTCGGATCTTGCGTAAGCAAATTAGTAAGCGAAATACGACAATCTCAATTTGCAGAAAATAAATGAGGCGGAGGATTTTACCCTGGTTCGGTTGCGAACAACCTACTCCAGCATTCCGAGACGATCCACTACTAATCAAGGCGAGCACACGAGCTTACACCAACCCCTTCTTCTTCACACTCTTGTGAGTAACAACTTGGCAATTCCAAGCCCCCACAAATCTCACAAAGGAAGAAGAAAGGAAAGAGCAACACTAGAAGATCAACACTCTTCTACACTCTAACAAGCTCTCACACTTCTCTTCAAAGCTCTGAAAAAAAGAAAGCTCTCCATCTTTCCAACGGCGGCAGCTCTCTCCCAAAACCAAACATCAGCACACCTTTTCACTCTCTGCAAACTGATGGCTTCAACCCAAAAAACCAAAGAGCAGGTCCTCACTGTCGACAGGCAAAGACAACCCCCCAACAACCACATTAATTTCCCAACAACAGCAGCATGTGGTAGGGCCCAATGAAGACTGATGTGGAGACTTTTGCAGCACTGAATAACAACACTATAGCCATCTACCAAGACGACAACAAGCAAAATGTGAGTCTCAACTCCATTTCAAAATTTCAACATTAGCTTGAGTGACAATACATATGAGCACTTGTGTTGTGCCGCAGTTCTAACTCCTTGTTGCACACCCTTGTGGCGACTGCAGTATATATCTGTGGCAAGAAAATAGACAGGCCGAGATATCCCTTAGAACTTGTTCCCCATGAAATCGAGAGGCCAGACGATAAACAGGTTGCATCGCGGAGTGTTCTTGATCTGGAAAGCAGGAAGCATGCCAGGTATTCGCACAATACCAGCATCGTCGACGGTAGCCATCCGGTCGCGCCAATCGAGGACGATTGGGGTCAATGGGACAATGGTTTGGATGCTGATGATGATATGATTGGCTCTAGCAACCGCAGACTAAACCAACATGGAAAGTTCCCGAGCTTTGATGATTGCGATCTTTCTCTCTTCGATTCTAGGCCGGAAGAAGACGCTGCTCATAAAAGCCCGGATGATAAGCAAGAATAACTTGTTCTTTGCATAAATGCTACACTTCTTTATGGAACAAACATAGAAATTGTATAGCAAGTTAAGTAGGATCAGCACAAGTTTTTGTAAATTGTGTACATACATTTATAGTGCAAAAAAAAGTTTCAGTAGAAATTTTTTTGTTTACATGACAACATTACATGTAACCATATATTAACTAATAATACTGATTGTATCCAAGAAGATTCGTTAGTAACCTAAAAAATGAGCACACCGTGATTAATATACTTAAGAAGACAAAATGGATCTAACATATCGTAACTTGTCTAAATGAGAAATGACTTGAAAGTCTGTTGCATCCTATAGATGGCAAATAGAACACTAGGATTTCCACCATCTTCTACCCTAGAATATTGAAAATACCTCCTCAACAAGAGGATTTCCAAACATCTCAACTGTGTTTTCAGTACGTGGGAATAATCAAAATAAACACAAAGAGAAAACACAAGAATCAAGCAACGACACACGAGACTTGGTTTCGCAGTTCGGTGCGCACACCTACATCTGCGGGGCCACGCCCAGAAAAATAGAATACTCCACTATAATAATCAGAGAATACAAACTCTAATAATCACGCTTCTCTAAGGAAGAACACCCTCCCCCTTAATACAAACCGTGAGGGATGATCGCAATCAACCCCGTGAAGTATTCTTGGCAAGCCCCCCTTGCCAGCAAGCTCCCCTTGCACAACCGACTAGATCAACTCCCTTGATCCTACGTGCGTAGCCGTCGGCCTCCTCCCGGAGTTCTTCAAAAAACTTTCGTAAAAGCCATCACCCTAGCCGCCAATCTTCGCAACCTTAACCACACGTCTCCCCCTCAATCGTGGAGTAGTTAAGGAAGATTGCTCAATTAAATCTCAGAAGATTGGGCGCCCACAATTAACGGAACCAGCTAGGAAATAATTCCGCCAAATCTTCTAAAGATAGCAACAACAATAAGTGGGCGAGATTCTCTCCAACCGAATCAACAATAATAACGAGAGATTGCAACTTCCAAATGTATCTTCAACAGAATATACCAGAATACCTAAAAGAGATAACATGAGATCTGAATTAATCCACCTTTGATAACCGCTGAAGTGCGCCAATCAATTCCAGCCTCCTGACACAGCATGTTGTACATAATGTTGTATAATAACGTTCAACATAATATACAACATGGCCAATAAATAGGTTCTTTCATACCTCGGTTGTGGATTGATACTTTCATTCACCTCCGTCAGCAAATCTTATGCATACATGCATTCAACCGAGTATCTGGAGAAGATCTAAACAATAATGCGAGATCTGAAAACATTCATATATAGAATCTTCAACCGCACATATCTTCAACCGCACAACCATTCAGATATGAACCCATTCAGATTTTGTAACCACTATTTATGGGTAAATAACTTCCTCTTTAATGCAGAATATCCGCCAATATTTCTAGGATCACTTCGGGTAAGGAATCCTATATTCAAGGGACCACCGAATCTATTTCGGGTAAAATGATTAAAACAAATCTCATGCGGATATTTTGCCCAAAGAATAAGGATCTATTTCTGATAAATAGAACCAATAAATCTCAACAAATATTCCCTTCCATCAATTTAGGAACTAACCAAATTCCCAAATATTCTCAACAAACCTCCATCAATTAAGAAACTAATGCGGGTAAGAAGGAGTATAAAAATCCCACCAATATCTGGAATCAATCAAATCAGAAACCTCCGATATTTTAGGCTACAAATCAGATCTGAAACCAAAGCAGAGTTTTAGCATACGAACCGGAATTCCAGATCCCGAATGTTGAACATTATGTTGCAACATAATGTTCAACATTTTGCTCAAACTGCTCAAAAACAATCCAGATTCCACAAACTGAGCTATCCAGATATAGTGCCACAAATGCCAACAAATATCCACAGAAATTCAACCCTAACATCAACAAATGAGGATTTTCACCACACCTCAATAAATGACGATTTTTCTCAAATCACAACAAGTAATCTTACCACCTCTAACAATCGAGGATTTTCAACTTATACACTTTGAAGATGAAGTGCACCCTTTCCTATAGCCTTTGATTTAAGCTTTTGTGTATAGTGAGGCTAAGGAAATCAAGTTTGATCGCTGATAAGATTAGGATGAAGCTTATAAGATCAAAACATTGTTGGCCAATAGATTTTCAAAGAAAATTTTAAAGCATAGTTGAAGGAAAATCTTTTTACATGAGGGTTTAGAAAGCTCTTGAAAACTTGTTTTTTCTCAAAGAAAATAGCTCAACTCGTAAATTCATACATTCATTACCGACGAATCCTCTATATATATGATGAATTTCAAATTAAGAAAGATTACCTAAATGCTCATTGAATGATCAACATTGGCTAGTAGCAAGTTTACCGGAGTTAGCCAACGGCTAGTTACCAGTCGATTAGAGTAGTCCTCCTAATCTACTAGGCGTAGCTAGTCGACTTGGTGATGACCACTAGTCGACTAGTGCCAGTCATGCCAAAGATGCTGTTATGCGCTGTAAATTCTAGTTGACTATAACACATGTACTAGTGGACTGGGATTGGTTGACTGGTTCTAATGATGTAGTCGACTAGGTCTGACATGTTGCTAGCCATTAAGCCTAGGTTTTGGCTAGTCGACTGGGTATCCATCTAGTCAACTAGGCCACCTAGTAAGAATGGTTTTGTCACACAAAATCTGCCCTAATGAGAATTCGGATTTAAAATTACAGATCCAAACCTGAAAATGTGATCTGGTCCTTGTGTTTTCGGGTGCCATTTATAGTCTTCGCGCATCACTTATTAACGTTGATGATGTGAATATATGTTTCTCAATTATGTTAATCATTTATAGTCTTCGTGCATCGCTTTTAAAAACACTATCTTTGTTATGAATCATCATCTGAAGAGGAACCCCGAGCTCTTTATTTATAGCATATAGAGCTGTGATCCCAACCGACTAACCAACTCGGTATTATCCCTTCACAACACTCCCCCTCATCCAACCATAGGTGTGGACTTTGCCCATAAATACTTTAGGATTCTGAGTGTGGTAAGAGTCTCACATGAGGTGGATACTTCAGGATACTGAGTTAGTGAGGTTTGCCTCGTTAAAACCTTTAGCCATGGAAAACACTGTAGGAAAACCCATAGTTAAGGAAAAAGAGTGCAGACACTCTCTAACTCCCCCTGATTTGTTTAAGCAACTTAGCTCATGAACACTTTGGAATTCAGAGCGTCACAAAGGGGTGGATACTTCAGGAATCAGAGTTGATGTGATTTGCCTCGTTAAACAATAATGATACACTAATCCGCACATAGTATGCCTACTAATGCATAAGTAGGATGCAAAGATCTGCACATGGACCCACATACTATCTGTTATACATTTGACAACGTTTTTTGAATTCTAGGGCTGACTAGGAAAAGATAAAGAGTGGCTGGGATTTGATCTTAGTAAATCAATGGTTAGGATGAGACTTGGTACGAAAAGTGTCTTGGGAACCAAAACTTTGAAATTAGAAGTGTCATGGAAAAGATTGTGGAGACTAAATTTGGCGGGAGAAAGTGCCTTAGGAACCTACTTTGAAATTAGAAGTGCCTTGGAAAATATTGTGGAAATTAAATTTGGGGGGAAAAGTGTATTGGAATTTGGAAACATAAACTTTGAAATTAAAAGTGCCTTGGAAAAGATTGTGGAGAAGCGTGATACATTAAATTAAACAAAATAAAAAATTTAGCGTACAATTTAGCGGAACAACAAAGTAGCGTAAAAATACCCGGAGGTTTGTTGTTTCGCGCCCGCGCCGGAAGGCGCCCGGTAAATTTTTTTACGCTAATTTATTGTTCCGTGCCGCGCCGAAGGCACGGGCGCGAAATTTGTTGTTCGACGCTGAATTTGTCGTTCCACACCGAAGGCACCAGCTAAATTTTTTTACGCTAAATTGTTGTTCCGCGACGAAGGCGCGGGCTCCAAATTTGTTGTTCGACACCAATTTGTTGTTCCGCGCCGAAGAAGCCCTTGCCGCTAAATATTTTTACACTAATTTATTATTCCGTTAAATTTTGGCTGTGGAAATAATTTTTCGGGAACAAAGATTTCGCGAGGGAAATCTTAAATGAACTGTGCCCGCAGGCACGTGTGATGACTAGTATACATATATGATACATACATCTTAAACTACCCAATATCTCCATTAGACGCACACTTCACATGTCAGCCAAATACTAATACAACATATATCACTACATATTTATATACCACATACGAGGTAAAATCAACTTATGAATAGACATCTATCATGTCCACTCATACCCAAATAGGATATATATAGATTAATACGTCTACACAAAGGTAGGGCCACACATACATACAACCAACTATCCATTTCTACCCTCAAAATAACTTGTACCTCAGCTTCTAATGTTAGGGCTCTATCCTAAGGCTGTAAACCTACACACCTTAGGACACATCTACTCTCAAACACATCGGAGCAATTCACATACTATCCGTACGCACATCGCAGTGCAGTGACCTGCATGGGGCCACCAAAAACTATCACGCCCCGCTCTCCAGAATACCCGAGAATTTAAAAAACTTTTCTAGGACTCTGAAGAGTGAGGGTGAAGAGAGCGGAAGAGGAGAGAGAGAGAAAGAGAGTACATAAAATAGCAGGTCCAGTGCGCATATGCTGGGATAGCACACGTAATGTACCAACACAAATTGCAACATCCAAAAGAGACAACTCAAGTATAAGCCAACAATCATCTGAAACCAACGACCTTTCATACATTTTTTAACATTGTCCAATGTACTACTTAACATTTACAAATGCATAGTAACTCAAACTCTCAAATATGACAACTCACACACTAATCTACCCAAAGTCTTTGACCCCCAACTTCATGGCAAGCTCTGTTGCGCCGTAACCTGAAAAATGGGTAGGAGCACGTCAATGCTTGCCCCAGTAGGAAATCCCAACACTAATGACAAAATATTTATTCTTTGCTTATGTATTGTGATTATAGGTTAAGGTATGATCATGGAGACTAAGTGACATAATATAACGGTAAGGTATACCACTGTATGAAGTAAAAGAAAATGAGATAGAGACGTACCTATCGCTAGGGAGTGAGTTGTTGCAAAAGAAAGTTAGTACAACAATAATACACAAGGAAGTAAAGGCAAGAAACAACTATAAGGACACAACGTCACAATAATACAAGTGGGGGAAAAGAGGAAACACTACAAGGAGAACAAATAACAACATGTAATTTGTTGTCTCATTGGAAATCGGGGTAAACTGCAAGATATAAGAACCTGCACCTCACCCCATGAATTGGGGTGGAAAAATGCACTCGACGCAGTGGACATGGGCACTGTACGCCAGGCCTATCATCCTGTCCCGTCAGGGAACCTGCCTTACGGGCCGCACCCCAAGATTGGGGTGAGTATGGCACACGGTGCAGTGGACACGGGCCGGACACTATACACCGGGCCTCTCCACCTACTCCCTGGACAGTAGCGAGAGTGAGGATCTCCACCTGTACCTCTCCACATCCAAGCCACATCATCACAAGGGCCAAGTAACCATCACTCCATGTAAAGGCGAGTGAGAATAATCACCACATATCACATCCTCTCCTCCCCACCTTCATTGTCCAGGACTTATATTCACGATTTACTCAAATTTCTCCCAAACCCCAGTTTTAGCAGCTCACCCCATTTAGAGGGGATTGAGACATTCCAAAACATCAATTAAATATTATAAGATCTATTATAGGAATCATGATGGCATGGTACATGTTCAGTAACTTCCATTCATCAACATGGGTCATGCACTCACAGGCAAGGTTGTAAAAAACGCTAGGCGCTAGGCGTTCGGATTGCTAGCGCCCAGCGCCCAGAGCATTAATCGGGGATTAATCGGGGATTAATCGGCCTAGGCGGATTTGCAGTTTTTAATTATTTTATTTATTTTTATATAATATATTTATGTTTATATATAAATATAAATATATATATTATTTAAAATACATCAAATATTTAATACATACTAAATCAAATCAAGTTTACCTACTTTAGAGTATTTGTGTGCAACAAAATAAAATTTAAAAGATACTCTTGTGCAATTAAGCCATTTACCAAAAACGCCCAGAAACCGCCCAGAAACCGCCTAGGAACCGTCCAGGAACCGCCCAGAGCGCCCAGACACCGCCTAGAACGCTTAGGCGGCCGATTAATCCCAAAAACCCCCAGATTGACCGCCCAGGCCATAATCGGGGCGTTTACTGGCCGCCTAGCGCCTAGGCGCCGCCTAGGTGGCCGCCCAGGCCGATTTTTAGAACACTGCTCACAGGACTTGCCCGACATCATATCACATCACAAATTCACGTATAATAGTGTAGCCATGCCATCCATGTCCCAAACATTCTCAATTCACAACATGGTTCAAGGCATAAATGTATGAAATCACAATTCTCAAGTTTCGGGATTTTGCCTTCATTTGGGCATTTTCATGAACACGTGATGGGCGGTATTAACATGGCACATATAACATGAGCTAATCCATGAGCAAACCACACTATCAAACTCTTTTCCATGTATCAACAAGCATCATGAGCAATGAAGGGAAAAATAACCATAATACACAATTCAAGTGCTGCTCTAATGAATTAGCTTGCTAGAAAAATACAGACAATCATATACATTGGCGGATATCACTTAATTATAATAAGAATTTAACAAAACTTTCTAAATAAAAGTTGTAGATATATTCGTGTTGAATTTCTATATAAAATTTCATGCAGAAATATAAACAAGGTGGTTTATGGTGAATTGTTTGGTGAGACCTGTCGAAACTGTTTTCAGACAGATTCTGAGGGCTGTAACAATTGTTATTTTAAGTCATGTTGCATTTAGAATCTTGATAACATGCACCGGGAAAAATTTATAGAACAGGTTGTTAACTTCACAACGAGACCAAGAACACCAATTTCTATGGAGTGTGCATGGACTGAGCTCAAATTTTCCAAACTGTGCCCAAACTGGATGAAATACAAACATGTTGTAAAGATGGAATTTTTACCCCAAATTACTGAATTGAAAATATGTCAAATTTTATATGATTATGGGGTAGAATTTTAAGATCTACAATTATATAATTTTTGCAGAATTTATTCATGACTAAATTAAGAGAAATGATCAAATGAACAAGCAACAACATCTGGATTCAAATTCATTCAACCCATATCAAGAAAATGATATAATTATGCCAAGATTAACATAATACCTACCATCAGGGAAGGGTTTCCTACCTAGAGATGATCAATTCCAAGCCCCTATGCTTCCTCTCCATGCCTCATAGCTTAATGAGCACTCTCCTCCAAGCTAGGGTTCATTCCTCCCTTTTCCTTCTCTTCTTCTTCTTTTTCTCTTCTTTTTCTCCCCTGTTCTTTCTTTTTTTGGAGTGAATTTCGGCCAGCAAGAGGGGATAGGGGATGGGTATGACCAAGGAGGAGTAGAAGAGGAGAAGAGTGTGGAAGAAAAATGGAAAGAAATGAAAGGGAAAGGATAAGAATGAGTAAAGAAAGACAACTCTAGAATTTTCTTTGGCTTATACTATAAGCCAGGCCATTTATTAATTTACTATCTTACCCTCACCAAGAATGTCCATCCACTTCTGAATATTTACCATTGTGCCCTTACTTTATGCACAGACCTCTTCACTTTACACACACCCCCCTCACTTAGTCAAATGACTATTTTGTCCCCCACCTTTCTAAAAATTTACGGTTATGCCATTAACCCCTAACCCCTTTTAACATTTGCCCCCTATACCCACACATATTCTTACATACCCCCACTTGCACACGTGCACCACACATGCACAATGTACACACATCGCCAAAATGTACGCCTTACCACCCTTGCATCGTATAATGCACGTATCGCTCTAAATGGGGCATTACACTTCTAGGGAGTTTTTCAAAACTAAACGCCCATCTCCCAAAACCAAAAAAGAAAAAAGAAATCTAGAAAGGATAAGATGTAATGATAGCAATAACAGTAGATGATAATAAAACAAAGTGTTGTTACAACGGAGTATGACCTTTGTTTTGGACTAATACGAATGAATTGGTTCGTGTTGGAAGCATCTGTCTCTTGCATAGTGAATGTCTCGTGTGTGGTGCATGACGGTTAGCATGGCATTTCCTCGTGAATGGCTTGCGCGTGCTAGGTTTTGGCACACACAAGTTAATTTTACCCTTGCGTGCTTTACGCGTGTTAAATTAGTCGATTTTTACTATAAATACTACTCTGTTGTGCTCTTATGTGAGCAAGCCTTTTTCTGAGCTTTTAAGCATTTCCATGTTTAGAGCCCGATTCTTTTGCATTGATCATGGTCCCATTATCAAGATTTCTGAATTTTTTCATATTCTCGCACACATTTTTTCTTGAATTTCTTGAAAGAATCGTTGTGCATCAAAGTGCAACATTTGGATTGGGAGGAATTGGAAAAGTAAAGAAGGCAACCGCCCGGGACAGCTTCAAGGTAAAGTATATATTCGTTTAAATCTATGCTTATTTATACATACTTCCATTTGGCCTACCAATTTTTAAGAAAGATCTCTGAGGGGAGTGGTAATGAGAAGATCTACAATATATTTGTAGCCTTTTCCTATACCACTGTTTTCTCAATTAATTATTGGTAATCTTAAAATTATTTTGATTTAGATTTGTACATGAAAACAAGTTGGACTAAAAACATACAAAACCCAGAAACAAACCCCAGCAAAGATACAGTTAAGATTCAGTGCCCAAGAAACCGTTCACAATGCACAGAAAAAAACAGTGGTTGTCAACTCTCTGCAATCTTTGCAAACTTAATTCTCTTACTTAATTTCATCTCTCATGAATCTCCTTGTATACTCCCCCCTTCATCTTCTCGCCCAGTGCCCACCCATTCAATTCCCTTGCACCCATTACTTTCATGGCTTCGTCATCCTCCTCCTCCTCGGCCGCAGCCTCGTCTGCAATGGACCGCAATGACGTCCCGTCTGCAGCGCAGAGACGTCAAACAATGCCGGCTAGTTCTCATCATGTTGCTTCTCCTCCTATCTTTTCGCAGGACGGCGTGCTGGCGGGACTGGCATCGACGGCACAACAAGCGACGGGCCGTCTCCACCTCAGACTCGATGTCGACGGCTGCTTGAGAGAACTGAGTAAGAGACGGGCGGGTGAGGTGCAGGGGGCAGCGAGCGATAGCGACGAAAACAAGAAGATCAGCAGGCAAGCCAACTTGTCTGTTGCTGGAGCTTCAACCTCACCGATGCCTTTGCTTGCTGGCCGTGATTGTGCTTCCGTTGCACCCGCAGCCAAAGTGAGTTGCTTCCAGCACTGTTTTTTTTTTCAAGTACTTTGATTATGCGATTACAGAAATGATCGTGTGATCGGCAGAGGCTGAAGTTTGTGCTCGAGAAACAGCTGACCAAAAGCGACGTGAGCACGGTCGGAAGAATTATTCTTCCCAAGGTCTTTAAACAACTAAAAAACTTGGAATTTTTTGATTATTTTTTTGCTGGATATTCTTCGTCTAATTCCAACTTGTTGGTCAACAACAAACAGAAGCAGGCAGAGGCCAAACTGCCATTTTTAGAAGATAAGTGGGGCGTCACTCTAACAGTAAGGGATGTATTTTCTTCTCATAAATGGAGCATGAAATACAGGTTGATTGCTTCATCTCTTTTGTTCTTCCTATTATCAGCTTTTATTTTCCAAGTAGATTTTCACGACATTCTGTTAACTGCAGGTATTGGCCAAACCACAAAAGTAAAATGTTTGTCCTCGAAAACACAGGTATAACACGAAGCAAAGCTTCGAGCTTCTACTTGTTCGATCGAGTTATCGACAAGCTTATCACTATCCTATTGTTTCTGATCAACTGCAGATGATTTCATAAAGAAGAATAATCTAGTGCCCGGGGACACTATAGCCATCTACCAAGATGACAACAAGCAAAATGTGAGACTCAAACTCCATTTTAAACTTCTTCATTAGCTTGAATGACAATACATATGAACACTTGTGATGTGCTGCATTTCTAACTCCTTGTTGCACACCCTTGTGGCGACTGCAGTATATCTGTGGCAAGAAAATAGACAGGCCGCGGTATCCCTTGGAACTTGTTGCCCAAGAAGTCGAGAGGCCAGACAATAAACAGGTTGCATCGCGGAGTAATGTTCATGATCTGGAAAGCAGGAAGCATGCCAGGTATTCGCACAATATCGACATCCTCGGTAGCCATCCGGTCGCCCCAATCGAGGATGATTGGGGTCAATGGGACAATGGTTTGGATGCTGATGATGATATGATTGGCTCTAGCAACCGCAGACTAAACCAACATGGAAAGTTCCCGAGCTTTGATGATTGCGATCTTTCTCTCTTCGATTCTAGGCCGGAAGAAGACGCTGCTGATAAAAGCCCGGACGATAAGCAAGAATAACTTGTTCTTTGCATAAATGCTACACTTCTTTATGGAACAAACATAGAAATTGTATAGCAAGTTAAGTAGGATCAGCACAAGTTTTGGTAAATTGTGTACATACATTTATAGTGCAAAAAAAAAGTTACAGTAGAAATTTCTTTGTTTACATGAATACATTACATGTAACCATATATTTACTAATAATACTGATTGTTTTATGATATTTCATATTGATTTTAACATTTCAATTGGAGGGTGTATCCAAGAAGATTCGTTAGAAACCTAAAAAATGAGCTCACTCTGATTTCACGTAAGAAGACAAAATGGATCTAACATATCGTAACTTGTCTAAATGAGAAATGACTTGAAAGTCTGTTGGATCATATAGATGGCAATTAGAACACTATGGGTGTGATTGATGTTTACGAAAAAAAATATAAACTTTAAAATAATCCCTCTAAATTAAATTCTATATAAGACGCCCATGAGAGGTTCCTCACTCGGGTCTTAATCAACAATTTGAAATTCAACACGTAGATAATAATCAAATAAACCGAATGATCAAGCACACACCAAGCAATGACAACAAAAGACTTGGTAACGCAGTTCGGTGTGCACAACTACATCTGTAGGGCCACGCCGAGAAAATCAGATTACTCCACTAAAAATATCAATGATTACAATCACTAATATCATGTTTCTATTAGGAGGAACAACCTCCCACTCAATACAAACCGTGATGGGTGGTCTCTACCAACCCATGGAGTAATCTATGCACGCTCCCCTTGCATGCAAGATCCTCTTGCTAAACTGATTAGAATCAACCCCCTTAATCCCCTACCTCAGTAGCCGTCAGCCTCCTCCCGGAGTTCTTCAAAACTTTCGCAAAAGTCGTAATCCTAGCCGTCAAAGCCGCACACCATAATATACTTCGCTCCCCCTTAATCGCACAGTAGAAAGGGAAGGACGCTCAATGATCTGTTGTGCGGAACAACAACCCACAATTTTCGGAACCAATACGAGTAGGTGGTTCCGCGTATCTTCAAGAATCAGATATACAATATATTGCGGGTGAGATTCTCTCCAACCGTTTCTTAAATAGTTCCGAGAGATTGTAGCTTCCAAAAATATCTTCAACAATATTCAATTAACAAAATATACCAGAAGATGTTAAAGATACTAAACTGAGTACTGGAGCTTCTATTTACAATGACCCCAAAGCTCGTCATTAATTTACAGCTTCCTGACACAGCGTGTTGAACGTTATGTTGTTCCGCACCCATGCCTACAACTTTCATTTAGATTTCTCGACCTAGTGTTATGCAAATATTTGGAGAAACCAGGTCTCCAAACTGAAAGTTCTGCACTTTCAACATGCTGGACTTGTTAAGAGTTGTACTTATTCATGACTTGTGGTTTATTTGCCATCATTGCTCTTGCTTATTAGTGTTATACAAGGTGTAATGAATGTTGATGCTCTTGAATATTTTGTGCCACTAATTACTTGAAATATCTCTCATTTAGTATGTTGTAAGCTATATTAATTATAGGAAGTTGCTCTCATTTTTTGGAAATGTTAGAAAATTTAATATTTAAGTTGAATTGTTCTCTTGTGAAATATTGGAAGCTTAATTAAGAATAGAGAGTTGGGATTAAAGATTGCATTTCATAAATTTTGGATTGCCACATCTCATTTCATAAATTAGGTTGAATTGCTATCATAATGAAAGTGCTCTCATTTTGTCATATTGATTAAATGAAATTGCTCCTATATTCATTGTAAGAAAAATATGAATTATGTTATAATAAATTGAGTTGTACAATATGAGGCTATGATATGGATCATGAAGCCCTATAATGTCTTGTTTCAATAACAAGTGCATTTGCTCTCATTTCGCTTTCATTAAATTTGCTGGAAACTATAATTGCTCTCTTTTTGTGAAATTTGTTCTCATTTTGGGTTGTTGGTAATTATTTATTTAATTTAATTTGTATGAAATGAGAAACATATGAAAATGAATTGAGTTGGGAAATTGGAAATGTGATGTTGGAAACGTGCGGAATATGGAATGGGTGACATGGTCATTTTAGGACACGAAAGGTAGAGTGCTCAGGCATGGACAAAGTTGCCGCGGTAGGAGGCGGGAGAAGTCGTCGTGGGCAACCTCTTGATACCATTAGGTGGCTCCACATTGATAACAGAGTAGGTGCACAATACACTTGCACGTCGGCACATTCATGGGATCCCATTGCATTGCATTGCATCGCAGTGCTTGTGTTTCATATGCATCATGGCATCATTGAGCATTATGTGTGATTGGTGGTTATATATGGGTGATTGTTACCGTATGAGAGTGAATGTTGCCATGAATGCATTATATGTTGAAATGGTTGTATGTTGGAAAGTGGGGTTTTGGTGGTTGCTAGTAGTTGAACTTGGGTTGATGTTGTGTTTCCTTCTCTTGAATTGAAATGGTGTTGTTGTTGTTGTAGTTAGAGTTGTTGTGGTTGGTGTTGTGTTGTTGTTGTCGTCGTCGTAGTAGTTGTTATTGTTAGTAATTGTACTTGGGATGATGTTGTAATGCTAGGTTTCAGTTTCTTGATATTGCAGTTCACTTCTCTATTTATAGTACTCACTTTGTTTTGCAGGCTTTCCTCTTGCCGCATGTATGTGTTTTGTTATTGATATCATTTGCAGTTTCATATGAATTTGCCATGATATGCCATGAGTTAGTTTCCAGTTTATTGCTTAATGCATTGCATCCTTGTGCAACATGTGAGTTGTGTTTGGACATCCTACTGGGTCACGTTTTGACGTGTCCCGTTGATATTTTTCAGGTATCCGGTTGTTGGAGATCCTTGGAGTTGGAGGCTTATAGCCCAGCTGGTTGGAGTTTGAGAGTTGTTGTGTGAGTACGGGAGTTTTGGGTGGGTGTTGTACTTTGGCGAATTGTGGGGTTTATGTGGTATATATGAGATTTGTATGAGTGATGTTGGAATTGGATAGTTGTATAGTCATATGTATCAGGGTTGAAATTATATCAGTGTTTGAGGTGTTGTCTCTCTTGTGTTTCTGTGCTTGTTGTCTGGAATGCTACATGTACTATCCCAGCAGTACGCAGTGGACCTGCTGCTTGAGTTCCGAAATTTTGTTTTCTTCGTAACACCTGCCTCTCGGGAATACCTGATACAGATTCGTACTTATCGGGTATCTCGGGGGAGCGAGCGTTACAACTAATACGAATGAATCGGTTCGTGTTGGAAGCATCCATCTTTTGCGTAGTGAAAGTCTCGTGCATGGTGCATAACGGTTAGCATGGCTTTCGCATGCTAGTTTTTGCATACACATGTTAATTTTACCCTTGCCTCCTTTAGACGTGTTAAATTAGTCTATTTTTACTATAAATACTAATCGGTTATGCTCTTATGTGAGCAAGCCTGTCTCTAAGCTTTTAAGAATTTCCCTATATACCGAAAACCTATCCATGCGTCCATTATAGAAACACATAACATATAAATGTTGATATAAAAAAGAGGTAGACCAAAGAAGATACGGTTGTTCATGCTTCTAGGGAGTTTTTCAAAACTAGACGCCCCTCTCCCAAAACCAAAAAAGAAGAAAAGAAACCTAGAAAGGAAAAGATGTAATGATAGCAATAACAGTAGAGGATAATAAAACGTCACTAGTAGAAAATGGAGTATCAGCCACGGATCAGCAGCCACGGACAAAATCCGTGACAGATATTTGAATAACTACCACGGATTCATCCGTCGGAGATGTTCCGTGGCTGATGAGACTAACAGCCACAGAATATCTGTCACGGACCAAATCCGTGGTAGATGTAGCTCGTCTGCCACGGACACTTTCGTGTCAGATGTCTTTAGCAGCGGAAATTTTTGGTCAATCCTCTGCTGGAGAAATTTTTGGCCAGGTCAGCCAGTTCTAAAATATGCCCGCGCTCTCTATCAATTCCTCCCTCCCCGAAAATTTTTGCCAGGCGGGCGAGCGCGGCTGACATAAGCCCGCACTCTCGATCATTTCCCCCCACACCCAAAATTTCGCCCAAAATTTTTCCCCCTCACACAAAATTTTTGCCAGGCAGGCGAGCGCGGCTGACATAAGCCCGCACTCTCGATCATTTTCCCCCTCACCCAAAATTTTTCTGTGGCCCTCTCTCTGTGTGTCTCCCTCCCGATCTCTCCCTTGCAGCATTGCGACCTAACGGCGGCGACGACCTCCCTGGCGGTGGCCGACGGCGAAAGTGCACATCCCCACTCTCTCTTAGGGTTAGGGTTTGCGGCTGCCGGTAAAACGAGGGGAGGAGGGGCAACACCCCTTCTGGTGCCCCATCTTCAGTATGGGAGGGAAGGAGGATGGGGGTGGTGCCCCCTCCTCCCATCCGTTTTAAGTGGAGGAGGGGGCGCCCCCTATCCTCCTCAAAATTTTAAGCCTAACATTCTCTTTTTCCCCACAGAACTCATTTATCTCTCTCCTATTCAGTTTCTGTCTACAAAAATAGATCACAATGCTGCGACCAAGGCTCCCCTCAAACTCCGAGATCTCTCTGCTCACATGTCTAGTTTGATGATATCTGAAGAAGACATCACCTCTATCCCCGAGATCTCGAAGAGCCCAACCACTTCGAGCTCTTTCGTGGGGTTTACTTGAAGATGCAAGGGAGGGTCAGTGGCTGGAAGAGGTCATCATCATCGGACTTCTTGAAGGCGGCCACCACCATGCTGATCACACCATCAGTGAGTCCGAGAAGGCTGCTTACGTCGCACACATCAACAGCTACTTGGCATGAGATAGCTTCCTGAAGAATTACATGCCCATCGATCCCATGACAGATGATCTGTTCGATATCGCAAAGGGAGGGGTTCTCTTGTGGTGAGCTTTTCTTTTTTGATTTCTTGTGTTGTTGTTGGAATTGTGTGTTTATAATTTGGATTGAGGAGTTTTTTGGTGATTTGAAGCAAACTCATCAATGTGGCTTGCCCAGGGATGATCGACGAGCGAGCAACCAATATGAAGAGAATGCTGAATCCATGGGAAAGAACGAGAATCATACATTGTGCCTGAATTCAACAAAGGCGATTGGGTGCACTGTGGTTAATATTGGGGCACATGACCTTGCTGAAGGGAGAGTGAGTATTAAGATTGTTGTGCTTTAAACTAAATGGATTAGCATTAGCATTGTTTACCTATCCATTAGCATTGTTTCTCTGCTTACTATGCATGAAATTTTCAATATTTATTGTAATGTGTTAACTCCAATGTAAGTATGATGAAGTGAATTGAGTTAAGTAATTAGTAAACTGGAACTATGTTTTCCTTTTAATGCATTCAAACTTTACATTGATGGATCGCCTCAGAGAGTTCTATGTAATGTTAATCGTGGATGGGTTATTGCTGAGATATGTTAGTTATGGTTTTGAAAGTCACAACATTTTTTGCATCTATAATTTTGTTGTGTGTTATTTTGTCTTGCACATGTAGTCAAGTCCTTTGACTTAATATAAGAACTTTAATGTTACAATTTTTATTGCAGATGAAATGATCTAAATAAATTCAATCATTGTCTTATAAGCAAATAATATGGCTGAAACTCTTCAAAGCAAAACATTTACTAATGGTGTTTAACTGAAAATTATTTGACTCACTCACTATCCTAAGCATTGCATATAACGGTCTTAATACCAATTCAGAGAGTTTGCATTGCAAATGGTAGAGAACAATTTACCCTTTATATATTCGATTGCTTTTATCTGAATGGTTAGGATTTAATAGGGAAAGAGTTGAACATGACATTAGTCCAGGACAATATTGAGTTGCTTTGCATCATAAAATCAGATGAGATATAGAGATATCTGAGCTGTATGCTTACATAAGAATGCCAATTTTATAACATGATGCAATTGATTATTTGTTTAATTTGGCGTCAGACTAGCATATGTATAATAGTAACGACTATATTTGTACCATGGCATTTTTCTTGCTGTGACATCTGTATTTTGCTTTTAAAGTTTTTGGATGAGAATTATTTCACCAGAATATTTTCGGGCCAGGTTGAAGGCTTTTTGCCGTAGATGTGTATTTATCCATTGTTTCATTAAGCCAATCGTTATAATAAGCTTGATCTCAAGATACATCTTGATTGCTCTCGAAGGAAATATGCCACCTCGATCTCAAACTAGAAAAGATTCTACTGGATGGAAGCCCGATTCCACGCTTATATGCGACTTTGGTTACTCAAAGGTATCGAATGCTTTGAATCCCTGGTTCGATTATGCAAATTTTCTATCATCACATAAACAGGAAATTTTCCAGGTTGAATGGTTTTAGCATTGAACTAATTATGCCCAGATTCTGCATCTGTAACAAAAATCTATGTATGCATATACTTGGGCAATTAAAGTTAAACAGAAGAGATCACTGAGGTGTAACCGTTTTGTATTTTCTTATTGCTTAACTGCGATGCATATAATGTTTCGCTATGCATTCGGGTTTATTACATTCAATGCCAAAATCTACGGTAGGGACTCCAGCCTACATTGCGCCGGAGGTTCTTTCACGAAGAGAGTATGATGGCAAGGTATATATTCTAGTTGTAATATTCCTTTGAGTGAGATTTGTTATTTATTCTCTGCAACTATTTGATTAAGATATCGTTATGGAGAGTCCTGCAATGGTTGTTTGGTCTTGTGGCATCACATTATATGTGATGTTGGTTGGAGCCTATCCCGTCGAGGATCCTGCAGATTCTAGAAATCATTGCAATAGCGATGTTTGTGTGTGGCAGGAAACAGGGAAAGCAGTCATGCTGGATGAGATTATCAACTATGTTCAATCATTGCAACCTCAGGTTGAGGTATGCTGGATGAGATTTTATGCTTGTTATGATTTTTCTTTTCAATGTAATTCTAACAAATGTAACTTGAAGATTAGCTAGTGTGTGTTTTTTTCTCGACAGTTTCTATCCATGAAGCTTGTGGCGGTGAACCCAAGTATCGACTTAAACATAGAAAGCCTTTAATCAAAAGATGTAAGTGACATCTTTTTTTTTGCTAAAAGCTTGGGCCTGCTATATGAATCGAACATATATCTAGCATTATTGTTGTCTAACATAGGCTCAATACATTTTGGTCATTGAGTTATAATGAATAATTCTTCCATGAAGAAATGTGGACATGAATATATGTATTTCTAATGGATAATCGATGCTGAGTTTCCATTACTATATATTGAGAGAACCAGGTGATTAGAGAACATCACAGAGACGGGAAAGATGAGAATTATTCCAAATTTTGATTGGTTGACCATTAACCATTCGTTTTTCCACGAGAATATTCTCAAGGTCATGTCCAGTTATTCTACAAAGATTACAATGTCATGCTATTTCTTATTTTCTTGTACAAAAATTTATCGGTTAGCTCTGCCTAGGTATTAGGAGAGAAAAAGGATATGTTTTGCCACTTAAAATGGACACTCACCTGACATGCGCTTGCTTGTTGCAGGAGACTCTTGCTTGTTGCAGGAGACTTTCTGCACATTTACAAGCTTGCAATTAAATGGACTTTGATCTTTTTATACATCAAACATCTGGTGCTTGCGTTTGTACCTTCATGATTGATTATCTGTCAGTAATGTATATCTGGCTGATGGAATCAGTGTTCTTAGTCTCAAAGTGCAGCTCTTTTAGTTAATTTTTAAACAATATAGTGCTCAACATAGTTGATTAAGCCATAAAAACTTAGAATCGGATCTATTTCATATAAAGACGAGCATATGCTTATCAAAGCTATGTAATTATCAACAGAAATGCAACAGAAATGCAACTGCACATAGAATTTTCTTACCATAAATTATTGGCATTCTATTGCATAATAATCCCCCATCAACATATTTAAATAAAACTACATGTTCCAAATACTCAGGATTGAGTAGATTACACCCACAATCTGGACTCAAACACTAGAGGCATTGGAACGGGAGATTGGTCCATAGAAAGAAGGATCATGCTTCTAGTGCTTGAAATATGTTGCTCTCATTATGTTGCCTTGCTTGTCTCATATGTATGATGTACTCCAGGTTTTTGCATGTCAATACAATTCAGTCATTCATAACACAACAATGCATTTGTATCATATATTCTGTATATAGTGGACATACATTGTGGATATTCAATCAATAACATAGATAATGTATTGTGATAGTTCTGGTACTTGTATCGCCGTTTCTGCTTGTTGTTTCTTTTAGATAATGAATTCTGGTTATATTTTGCAAATTATCTCGTAATTTTACAGAGAATATATGCTCTTAATGTAATGCTTTAGGATATAGAAATGCTTTTAGCCAACATTCTTGCGATTTTTCTCAGCTAAATGTTGATGTAAATTAGCATTAATGTCCTTGTACTCTTATGGAATCTAGCTTATTATCCTCTGTACTATCAGTTTTTAGGATAACCATCTTTGGCTGAACCTAGTTTAACATCGCATATATCCAGTGATGGTTATTTTAGATGTTGAAAGTATATGTGGTGTTAAACTAAATTTCCTGACTGCACATGGGTGTTCAAGCAAATAAAAAGGGGGAACGATTTTATCCATTAGTGGGTGGGACAATTGGGGCAGTCATTTTCCATTTGTGGTGCAGTAAACTCTCACAGGCTTTAATCTCTTGTCCCATGAGGTATGGGTTAGGTGCACTGCAACTTTGCAGTGCCTCTTTTGTTTCTCTATTTTTTTTGCTGGGAGTCATCATCTACCTGCAGCAGCACTTTAAATGATAAAAGGAGGGGGGAAACATTACAATGTTTACTAAGAATAAGCCCACTTATTTATTTCAATTTTTGTTTCAGGAATCGCGTCCATAAGGCAGAGCCGGTGGAGGACCGGAGGGTGGAGATATGTGGTGAGAGTTTAATTGTTTTTTGCTCTGTGTTTGGGGGAGTGATAAGGGGGCTGAGGGGCCGTTATGATGAGATTGAGAGTTTACTTTGTATCGAAGGGGTCGAGGGGTCGTCATGTTGATGCGGAAACTTTTTGTAATGAGGGGGCCGAGGGGTCATTATGTTGATGTGTGGAAACTTTTTGTATTGAGTGGGCCAAGGGGCCGTTATGTATTTGTATGTGTGAACCTTTTGTATGTGAAAAACTTTTCTATTGAGGTATGTTGATGTATGTGGAAAGTTTGTATTCATACAGTTTCTTGGAATTTGTTGATGGATGAGAATTTTTTAATTGGATTTTTTGATATTGTTTATATATGGGAATTTTGTTTGTACAATGATATTTCTTTCTTGTTATTTATATATATATATGGGAATTTTGATTGTAAATGAATTTTAAAAAATTTTGGAATTTAAAAAAAAATAAATAAACACATTAGCCATGGACTATCCGTGGCTAATAGTTTTAGCCACAAAATTGTATTTGGAAAATATCCGTCGCGGAAATCATTTCACCACCGAGAATCCGTGGCAAATAAAACAATCTTGCCACGACATATCCGTGGCTAATGCAGGTTATCAACGATAAATTTTACGGAAATTATCCGTAGCGAATAAATTTTTGTCACGGAATTTCCGAGGCAATAGTTGGAACAATAGCCACGGAATATCTGTGGCTAATGTAGTTTACCACGGAAATTTTTTCAAACCTTGCCGTAGCAAATATACTTTTGCCACGAATTTTCCGTGGCAATAGGTGGAACAGCTGCCACGGAATTTCTGTGGCTATAGTTCCGTGGCTAACTTTTCCGCCACGGAATTGCTTCCATTTGCCACGGATTTTTAGCATTTGCAATGCCACTTTCCCCCAGGGAACAGTAGCCACGGAATTTATAAAAATCACTGGCTATTGGGTAATAGCCACTGATTTTAGGGTATTAGCCACGGATTTGTCCGTGGCTAATGTCCAATTTTTCAGTAGTAAACGAAGTGTTGTTACAACGGAGTATGACCTTTGTTTTGGACTAATACGTACGAATGAATCGGTTTGTGTTGGAAGCATCCATCTTTTGCAAAGTGAATGTCTGTGCGTGGTGTATGACGGTTAGCATGGCTTGCGCGTGCTAGTTTTGGCATACACATGTTAATTTTACCCTTGCATGCTTTAGACGTGTTAAATTAGTTGATTTTTATTATAAATACTCATCTGTTGTGCTCTTATGTGAGCAAGCCTGTTTCTAAGCTTTTAAGCAATTCCATAAATACCGAAAACCTACCCATGCGTCCATGAGAAAGACATAACATATAAATGTTGAGATAAAAAAAAGTGGCAGACCAAAGAAGATACGGCCGTTCATGCTTCTAGTGAGTTTTTTAAAACTAGACGCCCCTCTTCCAAAACCAAAAAAGAAAAAAGAAACCTAGAAAGGAAAAGATGTAAAGCTAGCAATGACAGTAGAGGATAATAAAACAAAGTGTTGTTACAACTGAGTATGACTTTTGTTTTGGACTAATACGAATGAATTGGTTCGTGTTGGAAGCATCCATCTTTTGCATAGTGAATGTCTCGTGCGTGGTGCATGACGGTTAGCATGGCTTGCGCGTGCTAGTTTTGGCATACACATGTTAATTTTACCCTTGCATGCTTTACACGTGTTAATACAAATCTGTTGTGCTCTTATGTGAGCAAGCCTGTTTTTAAGCTTTTAAGCATTTCCATATATACCGAAAACCTATCCATGCATCCATTAGAAAGACATAACATATAAATGTTGAGATAAAAAAAAGAGGTAGACCAAAGAAGATACGGTTGTTCATGCTTCTAGGGAGTTTTTCAAAACTAGACGCCCCTCTCCCAAAACCAAAAAAGAAAAAAGAAACCTAGAAAGGAAAATATGTAATGATAGCAATAACATTAGAGGATAATAAAACCAAGTGTTGTTACAACGGAGTATGACATTTTTTCGGACTAATACGAATGAATCGGTTCTTGTTAGAAGCTTCCATCTTTTGCATAGTGAATGTCTCATGCGTGGTGCATGACGGTTAGCATGGCTTGCGCGTGCTAGTTTTGGCATACACATGTTAATTTTACCCTTGCATGCTTTAGACGTGTTAAATTAGTCGATTTTTACTATAAATACTAATTTGTTGTGCTCTTATGTGAGCAAGCATGTTTCTAAGCTTTTAAGCATTTCCATATATACCGAAAACCTATCCATGCGTCCATTAGAAAGACATAACTTATAAATGTTGAGATAAAAAAAGCTGTAGACCAAAGAAGATACGGTTGTTCATTCTTCTAGGGAGTTTTTCAAAACTAGACGCCTCTCTCCCAAAACCCAAAAAGAAAAAAGAAACCTAGAAAGGAAAATATGTAATGATAAGTGTTGTTACAATGGAGTATGACCTTTATTTGGACTACTACGAATGAATTGGTTCGTGTTGGAAGCTTCCATCTTTTGCATAGTGAAGGTCTCGTGCGTGGTGCATGATAGTTAGCATGGCTTGCGCGTGCTAGTTTTGGCTTACACATGTTAATTTTACCCTTGCTTGCTTTAGACGTGTTAAATTAGTCGATTTTTACTATAAATACTAATATGTTGTGCTCTTATGTGAGCAAGCCTGTTTCTAATCTTTTAAGCATTTCCATATATACCGAAAACCTATCTATGCGTCCATTAGAAAGACATAACATATAAATGTTGAGATAAAAAAAAGAAGTAGACCAAAGAAGGTACGGTTGTTCATGCTTCTAGTGAGTTTTTCCAAACTAGACGCCCCTCTCCCAAAACCAAAAAAGAAAAAAAAACTTAGAAAGGAAAAGATGTAATGATAGCAATAACAGTAGAGGATAATAAAACAAAGTGTTGTTACAACGGAGTATGACCTTTGTTTTGGACTAATACGAATGAATCGGTTCGTGTTGGAAGCATCCATCTTTTGCATAGTGAATGTCTCGTGCGTGGTGCATGACGCATGGCTTGCACGTGCTAGGTTTGGCATACACATTATAATTTTACCCTTGCATGCTTTAGACGTGTTAAATTAGTCGATTTTTATTATAATACTAATCTGTTGTGCTCTTATGTGAGCAAGCCTGTTTCTAAGCTTTTAAGCATTTTCCTATATACTGAAAACCTATCCATGTGTCCATTAGAAAGACATAACATATAAATGTTGAGATAAAAATGAAGTGGTAGACCAAAGAAGATTTGGCTGTTCATGCTTCTAGTGAGTTTTTCAAAACTAGACGCTCCTCTCCCAAAACCAAAAAAGAAAAAAGAAACCTAGAAAGGAAAAGATGTAATGATAGCAATAACAGTAGAGGATAATAAAACAAAGTGTTGTTACAACGGAATATGACCTTTGTTTTGGACTAATACGAATGAATTGGTTCGTGTTGGAAGCATCCATCTTTTTCATAGTGAATGTCTTGTGAGTGGTGCATGACGGTTAGCATGGCTTGCGCGTGCTAGTTTTGGTATACACATGTTAATTTTACCCTTGCATGTCTTACATGTGTTAAATTAGTCGATTTTTACTATAAATACTTATAATCTGTTGTGCTCTTATGTGAGCAAGCCTGTTTCCAAGCTTTTAAGCATTTCCATATATACCGAAAACCTATCCATGCGTCCATTAGAACGACATAACATATAAATGTTGAGATAAAATAAAGAGGTAGACCAAAGAAGATATGGTTGTTCATGCTTTCTAGGGAGTTTTTTCAAAACTAGACGCCCCTCTCTTAAAACCAAAAAAGAAAAAAGAAACCTAGAAAGGAAAAGATGTAATGATAGCAATAACAGTATAGGATAATAAAACAAAGTGTTGTTACAACGGAGTATGACCTTTGTTTTGGACTAATACGAATGAATTGTTCGTGTAGGAAGCATCCATCTTTTGCACAGTGAATGTTCTCGTGCGTGGTGCATGACGGTTAGCATGGCTTGCGTGTGCTAGTTTTGGCATACAGATGTTAATTTTACACATGCATGCTTTACACATGTTAAATTAGTCGATTTTTACCATAAATACTTTTCTGTTGTGCTCTTATGTGAGCAAGACTGTTTTTAAGCTTTTATGTGTGACAAGCTTCAAAGTAGACTTCACAATGAATCTAAGGTAAGTGTAGATTACATCCAAATTACACTCTCCGAAGTTTTTGATGTAATGCAATATGTTCAATTCTTTGTCTTTGACTCCTTGTACTTTATGGAACTTGATTGAGCTTCTTCGTCTTGACTTTGATCTCATTGGTTCGTTGTAAGCTTTATTCATCTTGAGTGATCTTCAAAAGTCTTTGGTGTTGTAACGGTTTAGTTTCAGCGGACATGAATTTTCGTATTCACGATAGTACCAAACAAGTTTAAAACGAGTAAATGGATTTTTTCTACGATACGAACTCCTGTCAATTTTTTCGTAATTTTTCGAAGTCGTTTGTATAAAAAATGATGTTTCAATATAATCATAAAGTAGTTATTACTAATTACATTAACATATTTACTAACTACCCTAGCCTAGTTTGCTATTACTTTACCCAAACCAGAACTTAAACGTGGGGGAACACGTTTAAAGTTTTCTAAACTTAGTCAAGGGGCTCACCACCATCATTAATGTCCTATTTAATGACTAAATAGTGGGACGACAAAGAAATTAGACAATTAAAATTAAGGGGCGACGACGAGCCGTCAGAGAGGAGAGGCAATTTGAGGGGGCCAGCCTCGGGGAATTTAAGGGGAATGCAACGATGCGGTGGGGGCCCATAGTAATGGCGGTCGATGAAATTTCCACCGATGAGTCATGTTGTGGTCGGGGAAACGAAGGGGTGGAGATAGACCAATGAGTCATGTTGTGGTCGGGGGGGTGGGGAGTGGGGAGAGAGGGTGAGGGAGAGAACATCTAAGCGAAGGTAAAGTAAGAAATGAGGATATCTAAGCAAAGGTGTGCATAATCCATATATAGGTTAATAGAAGAGAACATCGCTTGATATGGTTTAGCCATATTTACTGAATACCTATCCATGCGTCCATTAGAAAGACATGACATATAAATGTTAAGATCAAAAAAAGAGGTAGACCAAAGAAGATATGTTGTTCTTGCTTCTAGGGAGTTTTTCAAAACTAGACGCCCCCTCTCCCAAAACCAAAAAAGAAAAAAGAAACCTAGAAAGGAAAAGAGGTAATGATGGTAATAACAACAAAGGATAATAAAACAAAGTGTTGTTACAACGGAGTATGACCTTTGTATTGGACTAATACGAATGAATTGGTTCGTGTTGGAAGCATCTGTCTCTTGCACAGTGAATGTCTCGTGCGTGGTGCATGACGGTTAGCACGGCATTGCCTCGTGCGTGGCTTGCGCGTGCTAGGTTTTGGCGCACACAAGTTAATTTTACCCTTGCATGCTTTACGCGTGTTAAATTAGTCGATTTTTTACTATAAATACCAATCTGGTGTGCTCTTACATGAGCAAGCCCTTTTCTGAGCTTTTAAGCATTTCCATGTTTAGAGTCTGATTCTTTTGCATTGATCATAATCCCATTATCAAGATTTCTCAAATTTTTTATGTTCTCGCACGCATTTTTGCTTGAATTTCTTGAAAGAATCGGTGTGCATCAAAGTGCAACATTTGGATTGGGAGGAATTGGAAAAGAAAAGAAGGCAACCGCCCCAGAAAGTCTATTTACATGGAAAAAGATGATGCATCAAAAAGTGATATTGCGGCATCAGCGAGGGGGCGGCTTCAAGGTAAAGCATATATCCGTTTAAATCTATGCTTATTTATACATACTTCCATTTGGCCTACCCGTTTTTAAGAAAGCTGTGTGGGGGAGTGGTAATGAGAAGATCTACAATATATTTGTAGCCTTTTCCTATACCACTGTTTTCTAAATTAATTATTGGTAATCTTAAAATTATTTTGATTTAGATTTGTACATGAAATCAAGTTGGACTAAAAACATAAAAACCCCAGAAACAAACCCCATTCCAAGCAAAGATACAGTTGAGATTCAGTGCCCAAGAAACCGTTCACAATGCAACAAAAAAAAACAATGGTTGTCAACTCCATGCAATCTTTGCTAACTTAATTCTCTCACTTAATTTCCTCTCTCATGAATCTCCTTGGCTCCTCACCTCTTCTTATATTCCCCCCTTCATCTCCTCACCCATCCATTCAATTAATTCTCTTGTACCGCAAGGGCGGAGCTATGTAGGGGCTAAGGTGGGCTATAGCCCGGGTAAGTATTTGAATAAAGTCATGTATACTCTACTATAAAATCAAATGGTAGACTAGTTGGTAGAGCATTCGTATATTAAGATGGAAGTCTCTGTTTCGAGCCTGGGCATGCCCAAATGTGGTAGAGAATTCATTTTTTCTTCTATTTAGAATCTATTTAGAAAAAATTTACTTGATAAAAAATTCTCATTAATTTTTTCCTTTGTTGTTTTTGGTGGTCCTCACTTTACCAAATTTCTTCTGGGCTTCATACTTTCAAACCCATCATATTTTAATTATCAATGTGAACGTGGAGAACTCATATTTTAGAAAAGATTTTAGATTTCGATGAATCGATTTCTCGAGGAATTATGCTAGTCCATTACTAAAGATGCTCATGTCTGTGGATTTTTTTGGGAAAAGTTTGAATTTTTTGATATAATTTATAATTAATGATGATCAAGATGTAACCTTTTTAGCCAAAATCCCGAATAATTTAGTGTGTATACTGTTAAATTTATATAGTTTAATGACCAATGTGTAATATTTTCTAACAAATTGATATCAAGATTACATATTAACCTATTGACCACTAACAATGTTGTTTTTGGATGAATGAATACATTGAATAACATGAAACATTTCCGATTTGTGATCTAAAGAAGTCACCTTTATAAAATTGAGTTTGTCCTTTTAACAAATTTTCTTGCAATCAAACATGATCTAAGCTCTTCTTCTCCTTCAACACGTAATAAAACACTATTTATAAATAACTGAATATTAAAATTGTATTTGCAACTGTACTTTGCACAAAAAGCCAAAAAAACTTGTGCCAAAAAGATCCAGAAATGAAGCATATTAACAAAAATAAAAGAAAATACAGAATACCTATCAACACAAAAATCCCCCATTTTTGAATAAAATGTCTCTAAAAGGCTTGTCCGCTAACTGTTAAAATCCAATATCCCAAACCTAATTTGCATCCTTTTTGTATTTGGTTGGTAGCCCAGGGCGGAAACAATTCCTGGCTCCGCCCTTGCTTGTACCCATTTCTTTCATGGCTTCGTCATCCTCCTCCACTGTCGCAGCCTCATCGGCATTGCACTGCAATGACGTCGAGTCTGCAGCGCAGAGACGTCAAACAATACCGGCTAGTTCTCATCTTGTTGCCTCTCCTCCTATCTTTTCGCAGGACGGCGTGCTGGCGGGACTGGCATCGACTGCACAACAAGCGACGAGCCGTCTCCACCTCAGACTCGATGTCGACGGCTGCTTGAGAGAACTGAGTAAGAGACGGACGGGTGAGGTGCCGGAGGTAGCAAGCGATAGCGACGAAAACAAGAAGATCAGCCGGCAAGCCAACTTGTCTGTTGCTGGAGCTTCAACCTCACTGATGCCATTGCTTGCTGGCCGTGATTGTGCTTCCGTTGCACCCGTAACCAAAGTGAGTTGCTTCCAGCACTGTTTTTTTTTTCATGTACTTCGATTATACGATTACAGAAATGATCGTGTGATCAGCATGGCTGAAGTTTGTGCTCGAGAAACAGCTGACCAAAAGCGACGTGAGCACTGTCGGAAGAATTATTCTTCCCAAGGTCTTTAAACAACTAAAAAACTTGTAATTTTTTGATTATTTTTTTGCTGGATATTCTTCATCTAATTCCAACTTGTTGGTTAACAACAAACAGAAGCAGGCAGAGGCCAAACTGCCATTTTTAGAAGATAAATGGGGCGTCACCCTAACAGTAAGGGATGTATTTTCTTCTCATAAATGGAGCATGAAATACAGGTTGATTGCTTCATCTCTTTGGTTCTTCATATTATCAGCCTTCATTTTCCAAGTAGATTTTCACGACATTCTGTTAACTGCAGGTATTGGCCAAACCACAAAAGTAAAATGTATGTCCACGAAAACACAGGTATAACACGAAGCAAAAACTTCGAGCTTCTACTTGTTCGATCGAGTTATTGACGAGTTAGTCACTATCCTATTGTTTCTGATCAACTGCAGATGATTTCATAAGGAAGAATAATCTAGTGCCCGGGGACACTATAGCCATCTACCAAGATGACAACAAGCAAAATGTGAGACTCAAACTCCATTTTTAAATTTCATCATTAGCTTGAATGACAATACATATGAACACTTGTGATGTGCTGCAATTCTAACTCCTTGTTGCACACCCTTGTGGCGACTGCAGTATATCTGTGGCAAGAAAATAGACATGCCGCGATATCCCTTAGAACTTGTTGCCCATGAAATCGAGAGGCCAGACGATAAACAAGTTGCATCGCGGGGTGTTCATGATCTGGAAAGCAGGAAGCATGCCAGGTATTCGCACAATAGCAGCATCGTCGACGGTAGCCATCCGGTCGCGCCAATCGATCAGGACGATTGGGGTCAATGGGACAATGGTTTGGATGCTGATGATGGTATGATTGGCTTTAGCAACCGCAGACTAAACCAACATGGAAAGTTCCCGAGCTTTGATGATTGCGATCTTTCTCTCTTCGATTCTAGGCCGGAAGAAGAGGCTGCTGATAAAAGCCCGGTTGATAAGCAAGAATACCTTGTTCTTTGCATAAATGCTACACTTCTTTATGGAACAAACAGAGAAATTGTATAGCAAGTTAAGTAGGATCAGCACAAGTTTTGGTAAATTGTGTACATACATTTATAGTGCAAAAAAAGTTACAGTATAAATTTTTTTGTTTACATGAATACATTACATGTAATCATATATTAACTAATAATACTGATTGTTTTATGATATTTCATATTGATTTTAACATTTCAATTGGAGGGTGTATCCAAGAAGATTCATCAGTAACCTAAAAAATGAGCACACTCTGATTTCACGTAAGAAGACAAAATGGACCTAAATGGACCTAACATATCGTAACTTGTCTAAATGAGAAATGACTTGAAAGTCTGTTGGATCCTATAGATGACAAATAGAACACTATGTGTGTGAATGATATTTACGAAAACAAATATAAACTTTAAAATAATCCCTCTAAAATTCTATTTAAGACGCCCATGAGAGTTGCCTCACTCGGATCTTAATCAACAATTACTTAAAGTTGCAAGTATGAAAGAGTGCCAACGGAATAATAAAAACAATTGCAAGCACAAGAGAGCATAAAAGATAGAGCATTGCATACACACCGATTTATAATGCTTCTACAGCTCCGTGTCTAATCCAAGTTCCCAACCTTCCTTGAGATTTAATTCACTATATAACTCTCAAATGAGAGAAATACACTCTCCTCTTCAACAAGAGGATTTTCCACCATCTCTACAGCTAGAGAATTTACAAATACCTCCTCAACAAGCGGATTTCCAAACATATCAACAAATGAGAATTTCATCGCACCTCAATAAATGAGGATTTTTCTCAAATCACAACAAGTAATCTTACCGCGATCTTACCACCTCAAACAATCGAGGATTTTCAACTTATACACTTTGAAGATGAAGTGCACCCTCTCATATAGCCTTTGATTGAAGCTTTTGTGTATAATGAGGCTACAGAAATCAAGTTTGATCGCTGATAAGATTAGGATGAAGCTTATAAGATCAAAATATTGTTGGCCAATAGATTTTCAAAGAAAATTTTAAAGCATATTTGAAGGATAATCTTTTTACAAGAGGGTTTAGAAAGCTCTTGAAAACTTGTTTTTTCTCAAAGAAAATAGCTCAACTCGTAAATTCATACATTCAATACCGACAAACCATCTATATATATGATGAATTTCAAATTAAGAAAGATAACCTAAATGCTCATTCAATGATCATGGCAAGTAGCAATTTTACCGGAGTTAGCCAACGGCTAGTTACTAGTCGATTAAAGTAGTCCTCCTAGTCGACTAGGCGTAGCTAGTCGACTTGGTGATGACTACTAGTCGACTAGCTAGTGCCAATCATGCCAAAGATGCTGTTATATATGTGCTGTAAATTCTAGTTGACTATAGCACATGTACTAGTGGACTGGGCTTAGTTGACTAGTTGTGATGATGTAGTCGACTAGACCTGACATGTTGCTAGCCATTAAGCCTAGGTTTTGGCTAGTCGACTGTGTATCCATCTAGTCAACTAGGCCACCAATTAAGAATAGTTTTGGCCTCTAATACTTCAGAAATCTTTTCAAAATAATTTGAAAATAATTTAAAATAATTTAAAGATTGTCCTAAGTGTGCGATAAGATTTAAACTAGGCCTTACAATGAATCTAAAGACAAGTGTAAATTACATCAAAATTAGACACTCTGAAGGCTTTTGATGTAGGCCATTATGTTCAATTCCTTGTCTTTGACTCCTTGTACTTCATTGAATTTGATTGAGCTTCATCATCTTGACTAGCTTTAAGCTCATTGGTTTTTTGTAAGCTTTATTCATCTCGAGTGAGCTTCAAAAGTCTTTGGTGTGAGGCTATTCATAGATTTGAACTCTTTATGAGTATTGGTCATTTGTACCTACGCTCACAAATTTATTAGCACACATAATTGTTTGTTCATCATCAAAATACAACTAGGGATGACTCAATATTCAACAATGTCCTAATGTTTATCCTAGAAATTTGCATTAAAAAGTAGTCACTTTTTATTTTAAAAAGTAAATTGCACTCAGATCTCATGAACTATGAGAAGTGTGCCACTAATACTATATAATTTATGGAATTAGCACTTGACCCACAGAATCTAATAAAAGAGTTTACGTTTAATTTTACCATTCTTTTTTCTTCTTTTGGCTGCTACCATGCATGTCTCTTGTATCTCACATGCTTCCTGTTTTTCCTTACACTCCTTTTCTCTCATAATGACGAAAAAAGTTAAATAAAATTTTGATTTTTAATGATTTTCCCAAAGTGAGAGTGTTTTTGTTTTTGTTTTCAAATCAATGGTAGAAAGTCTTTTCATAACTTTATGAGCTATATTATAGAATCACTCGTAATAAATTTCATTTTCATAAATGTCTTGATGTTTTGGGCTAGTTACCTAGTACACAAATTTTATATTGTCACACAAAATCCGCCCTAATAAGAATTTCGGATTCAAAATTACAAATCCAAACCTGAAAATGTGATCTGCTCCTTGTGTTTTCGGGTGCCATTTATAGTCTTCGTGCATCACTTATTAACGTATATGTTTCTTAATTATGTTCATCATTTATAGTCTTCATGCGTCGCTTTTAAAAACATTATCCTCATGTTTTACCGTTTTTCCATAGTTGAACTTTGGAAATAATAAAAAGTTACATCGAGCATTAACTTTTCTCAAATTAATAGTTTGAACCTTTTCAACAGAAAACTACAAAACTACCTAAAAATGCCATCCAACATTTTACAATCATCAAAAAAATCAACTTAATCTTAAAATAACATTTTAGAAAATTACATTTGACTTGTAACGATTTAGATAAATAAATTAAAAAAGATGAAGTTCGGTGTAATTTTTTGTCATGTTTAAAGTTCAAAATAGTATTTTGGAAAAATATTGGAACGCAGAGTTTGTTGAGAGTTGAGAGAATCATAGTCTATGGTGGAGACCATAGCTCTTATATTAAATTGATTTAAACGTTGCAAGATGGTGGATACCAAGAGCCTTTCACACCAAAGGTCTCATTCATAACACTTCCCCTTATCCATCCATCTTTGTAAACTCGTCATGTGAATACTATATGATTCAAAATGCTTATGAGTATCATAAGGGGTTGATACTTCTGGATCCTAAGTTAATGTGGTTATCTCGTTAAAACCTTTGGCTATAGAAAACCCAGTGGGAAAAACCATTGCTAAGGAAAAAGGGTACAAGTCTACATTTAACTCCCCTTGATCTGTACAAGCTTCAGGCTTGCAGATCTCCTAGATAGCTATACATCAATCTCATCTACAACGGTCTGAGAAAAAATACAAAACACAAGCATCGCTCATCTATACAAGTATCGCTCATAAATGGCAGCTACTGAATTCAAGGGAGCTCATATGAAGATGTGTGCTCTGTCTCATCGCCTTTGATGTAGACTTATCAAGGATGAGCTAGGGAAGTGGCATGGTCTGCATACTCGGTAGATAGCTCTATGTCTATAGTCTCTGACCCAGTCGTCACTATGTCTGCGAGGTACTTATGGGCGTAGCTATGTATACTCTTGATTTGCTTCCTGGATGATGAGCTTCTCGAAATGGTAGGATGATGTTTGCCTTAGTCACATGCTTTACGGGTTTCCAGGTTGTGGCATGTCCTTCGAGGTGGTAATCGCGATGATTTATTACATGCATCTGCAAATACATTTAACATGGAGTATGATTCTTTATAGTAGTGGCCCTTGGAGGTAGCACATAAGATGTGTAGCTCTGGTCTAGTGACGCACTACAGGTGCTGCACTGTATCTGTCTAAAGAGATTTACTGTCGACGTTATATAGAGAAGCGAGCATTTTGGCCAGATAAATGAGTGTATCAAAGACACTCAAGTAAGGCACTTCGGGACCTAGGATATCCCTCCCCTCTTCCAGCGAACGAAAAAGGGTCTTTATCTACATCCATACAACTAATAGTTGTATTTAGTGGATTACAATTGTTCATGTTTCTTCATCAACTTATGGTGTATGAAGTTAAATGTCAAATGATTTTCATCTTCTGGATGTTATTTTCATCTGCTGGATGATATTTTCATCTTTTATATACTTATCTTCTAAATGATGTTGTCATCTGCTGGATAATAGTCTCATCTTTTGGATGATGTGATCATCTTTTGGATGATAAGTCTGTAAGCCAAAATTTTTGCCTAGTTCTTTCGTACCATATTTGATAGTTAGGCTTAAACAGCTATTTCGGTTTTCTCTTCAGGAGATCTGATGAGATTTAAGTCATTTGAAAATATAATCCCAAATCATTTTCTTTGCTCTTTTAAAGATGCAAATCCAACCTTTAGTTGGAGTCCACATTTTGATTTGGAACTTTATTGGTTGTATTATATATATTTCATAGAATGGACGTCTCAGAGTCTATTCAGGCAAGTAATAAAATTAGGAATAAATCCATAGGGGTATGCTGTCACAACATCCATAGCAGCAAAAATCCAAAATTTTCTTTTGCCAATTGCAGGATTTTCGAAAACATAACCAGGGAACCTGATGCATCAGTTTTATTTGTAAGTGAGTTAAGCTCATCTTACTTGATTACTTCCTGGTTTCAGCGAAATGAACCTCTAAGCTATAGCATGTTGCTTATAGCAAACGATTTTATTTATTTATTATTTGTGTTTATTCAATACTCATTATGGCCACATGTTTGATATCTTTTGATATCAGGACTTCTGGTCCAAACACTTCACTTCTCATAAGTAAGTCCAGCTAAGCTTATTATTGCCTGGTTCCATATTTTTAGCCAATCTCTACATTTGATTCGGGTAATGGAGTGTGGAACGATATTTATAATTATCACATTTAGTGTTAAATGAAACGTGAATAAGTTGTTGACAAGTGTGCTTTTTATCCAAACACCTCCCATGTATGTACATTATACTGTAATACTTCAATTTATTCCAGATTCATCTCTTTTAGATGTTCTGGAAAGGGAGATGATATGGAGATGAGCTCACTGTAGTGGTATTGTTTAAAAGTCTCGAAGAGTTTTCATCTCTTTGGAGCCTCATGGTATGTCCTCTAATTCATTGAGGACATCCACTTCTGCTACGGGTAGATTGCATCCATTATTTTTGGGATGTCAATCCTAGCTGGAGTTTTAGCAGCAGGGATGTATGATTTAGACAATATTTATATTGTCGGTAAATATGTCTGATAACTGTTTAACCGTTTTATTAGTGTGGATCTTCAGGATCGCATCACTATTCATGATATTTGAAATGGTCAACTGAGCTTAAAGCTCAAGGATGATTGTAAGATCCATGTTGAACCTAATACTGGGAATTTAAAGAGATCTGAATATGAAGGATCTTCATAATCTAATCTTCACTATCAATTCTCTATATAAGACCCATCAAGGCACAATCTATTGGATGTGCTCTAAATGCTTCCCCTGTCCGGAGTACTCGAAATCTATTTATCCGGGGTAATTACTTCCGATAAATTGTTCTAAGATTGCATTTTGATGGGTTATAGTGGTGATATGGGGATGTATACTCATCATGGCACAATCTTAAGATGTGCTCTAAACGCTTTCCCCGTTAGGAGTTCGCGGAAACTGTTTATATGGGGTGATCATGCACATATAGATAGGTTCTAAGGAGGCGTTTTGATGGTATACAGTGTAATTTCATGTCCCCATACAGTCACCAAGCAACTGGATTTTAACAGATGAGTAATTCGTTTAAATCATTTTCATGATTTATTCATATAACCCATTTTGGGTGTGAACACAGACTATAGGGTGTTCAACTTTATTCCTGTTGCAAATTATGGTTGATTTCCCAGTATTATCTAATGTAATGTTCCCGCCATTTAGTAATGTGTCCTATATGCTTTGAAAAAGCTGGATTGAGGTTGGATAATAGGTTTGATTATGAACATTTATAGAGGATATACGGATGAGTACACTAAGGCACATCATCAGCCATATATAAGGAGTGGATAAGTCCACTCTAATCACTCAAGTACTCTTAAGAGACCCGGAGGTCTTATTAATTTAACGATGATAGTAAATATATCATCTTAAATTCTATTAGAGGAAGTTATGAGAGTCAATGTCCACGTGTAGTGGAGATGACCTCGTAATCAATTTTCCCGTTAAATGGGATAATGATAACGCACCCTTCTGAAGAAACTTCGTGTTCTTCAGAATTATAAGATTTGTTAATGATGTCTTGCATCATTAATCGAGGGTGGCATATTATATCGTTCCAAAGTTAATAGTTGGACGATTCTAGACACTTCTGGTGTTCCATTTGCTTCCTCTTTTCGAATTTATGTGGGACGTATGAAAGTCCATTAAAATGCTCAAGTTAATTTTGTCCGGTAATATGTGAACTGTGTTCTAACTGTGAATGATTTCATCTTCATATTGACTATTACGCGGATCATAGTAGGACAAAGCTTCAAGCTTCATTGATTTCTTGAGTCATTAATTATGGATTTCGTTTTGACGAATATCCATCGAAACTTGGTAAATGTCTTTTATTGATTTTTGTGAGTACTGTGCATCCTCATATAGAGTATTCAGGTTTGCAAAACCTGAATCTCAAGTAGACGTCCAAAAAATAGTTTTCAATTGGACTATTATTAGGGTTAAATATTTTTGAAAGCATATGTCTACAGCTATACTCATTAAGAATTATGTTATGACAACAACTTAAATTTGTTTTCAAATTTTATTTGTCCTCGGGAGTAGCTAAGTATACATAAGTTCAATCGACTTTCGTCGTTTAGACTATATATGTATATATTTTTATATGGCATAAGTTAATGCACATTCATGTTGCGAAAGCATTATGGGTCTTATCAGAACTTCTGGTCTGATATTGGTTTTCCATTGCTTACTCCATGTCGAGGTATATCATATTTTCCCTTTCTCATTTTATTCAGGACTTCCTCTGTTTTCAGGCTTCCATATTATTAATAAGGAAGAATGAATATTAGTATCTCTAAAGAGACATATTCAAGGGAATGAGCTTGTTTCTATACTTCCAATTTTAAAATTTATGTGGGACTTTTGAGAGTCCATTTAAATGCTCCTATATGGTCTTCAGGCCATTATTTTCTTGAGTCATTCATTTTTTATGTGGATAGAGAAACATGCTTAAGGGGAATAAATACGTGGGTGCGAATATCATAAATTATTTCTCACCTATTTTTTAAGCCACGACTTCAGGAGTGAGCTTATACTTAAGGCTAGATTTAAGAGTCTTTCCTTGTAAAATGAGATTACTGTAAAAGAGTTTAGCGGTGTTACGATAGACTTCCGGTGTCCATATTGGTCTATATAGACCATAGACCTATGAGATCTATTTACCGCGAAGTGTGCATCTTTAAGAAGATGGCATGAATAGTTTTCGAATAATCCCTCGTATTTTGTTTGGTCAGAAGGGTATTGATATTTAATTTTGAACTTCAAGTTCAACCGTATATATATATATATATATATATATATATATATATATATATATATATATATATATATATATATATGGGCAAATGTGCCTGAGAACGTGCGCAGGTAGAATTACCTACGCACGCCCCCTCTGTTCGGGGTTTCTAAATATTTTTTTTGAAACTTTTTTTGCAGTAGCTAGATATACTTGTTATGAAGCTCCCCACAAAATTTCAGGTCAATCCGACATCGTTTGAGCCTCCGTTCATCGATTTCAAAAACGTTGCGCAAAACTGTCCAGAATTTGGACAGTTTTGCGCAACGTTTTTGAAATCGATGAACGGAGGCTCAAACGGTGTCAGATTGACCTGAAATTTTGTGGGGAGCTTCATAACAAGTATATCTAGCTACTGCAAAAAAAAATTCAAAAAAAATACTTACAAACACCGAACAGAGGGGGCGTGCGCAGGTAATTCTACCTGCGCACGTTCTTAGGTACATTTTTTGCATATATATATATATATATATATATATATATATATATATATATATATATATATATGGATTTTAAACTTTTTAAAAATATGATTAATCGTGTGCCATAATACATAATTATAGTTATGAGTATATGTATATTAATTGTGTCATCATATGGAATTCATATGAAGCATGAAAAAAATCCTAAGTGATGCAAGCAAAAAATATAATTATGATCAATTATGCAATTAATCTTTTGTTTTTAAGATGCCTTGATTTATATGACATGCCCATGAAAATTTTGTGGGACTTTAACCAACAATAAAAAATTTCATGAGGTATGTGGTGGAAACAGAGGCTTCGGACCGCCCGCAAAATGCACCGGGTCAATCGGGTCATGTTCAGAAAAAATTAAAACTGAACGAGCCCGAAAACATTTATTGTCAATATCCCCAAGCAACATGTGCATGTAAGTCATAAGTTCCATTAGGAATATAATCTTAAGCAACTAAACATTTCTTGCTCTTCCTATGCATAAACCTTTTCATGCATATAAATTTTAAGGAACTGATACACTTAATCAAATTAATTAATTCATAATCAATTTATATTTTCAAGAACTAATCTTAAAAATAATGTCAAAATATTCTTACTCATAGAATGAAATTAATTTGATCATGTATCATAATATGTTACCATGTGCTAATCAACATGGCCAAACCAAATTAATTGAAATAACACTAAGGCAAAACAAATTAATTGAAATAGCACTACGGCCCACAATATATATAAGTAATAGCAATAATATTTGCAGGCCCATGGGCCTAGAAAACAAACCCAACAATCATTTGGAATGGTTAGGCTCAAATAAGCATAGCATAATTTGAAGTTAAGACTGGCTAAATAATGTTACATGCCTGGATCAATTGCAGAAAACAATGCATATAAATATTGGAAAAAATTGCAGGCCAAATCAACCTAAAACCATTCACGCCCCAAAAAACATTCTTGGCCCATTGCAATTCAATTGCCCAAAAGAATTCAATGACAAGGCCTTCACACAAAAACGATGTACTACAGTACAACAGAGCCTAATGCCCTTCGTCTTACAATGGTCGAACCGATGCCCATGGCCATTCAACATTTTTCATCTCTTTAATTGCATGCCACAAATTAATGAATCGGATCGCCATGTTGATCCCCTGCGATCAACTTGAAAAGCTCACTGCCGTGTGGAGATTGGCCTCAGCCGTTCGGTTGTTGGGTGTGCCGGCTTCAGGCCGGGGACGATAAAAATGAGATTTTTATTCTAAATGGCATCAAGATTTGTGCACAAGATTTTTTAAAAAAAATCAAGTTTTTACATTTTGATTAGGTCTCTAGATCTTTAAAATCACGGGTTAGATCTAGGAAATTTAATTTAGGGCATTACAAAATACTTTTGATCTAAATAAAACTAGATCGAGTACAACAATCAACATGATCATGAGAAAAAATTTGATCAAATCTAGAAATACCTCTATATTTGTGCGTGTTATACGAAGCAGTTGCATCGTCGGCTTACGGAAAATTTTTCGTCACGATCCGGCAGGGCTTCTGCACGCTTCCGCGCATTGTCTCCGTCTTGAGTCGATGCATAAAAAATCTTGAGAGCATTGTCGTGCCGATAACGTGTTGAGAGTTGAGAGATCATAGTCTATGGTGGAGGCCATAGCTCTTATATTAAAGAGATTTAAACGTTACAAGATGGTGGATACCAAGAGCCTTTCATACCAAAGGTCTCACTCATAACAAAATTAGTTTTTTTAAAATTAAACTTGAACAAAACATAAAAGGAAGGGAAGCTTCTCCCCCCCAAAAAAAATGACCAAAAAACAAAACAATAAAACAAATAAACAGAATACGACCAGGAAATTAAACGACATTTATTTCATTGTGCTCCCGTTACTTAATTTCATCAAGGAAATTGATTAGCGAACCCACCATTTTACTCTGCGCATATACCATTTATTTGCAAGTTTTCCATTGCTCTCATGTGCATTTCGTTTATTTACATGTTTGTCATTAAAATTACTGATCGCATAACCATTAGATAAATTTTCGAGGAGGCTCCCATGTGCATTCCGTCGGATGAGCGATAGACCTGACCGCGGTTCGGTTCCGGTTCGGTTCCAGTTCCGAACCGCTGGTTTCGGTTCCGTCTGAACTCGGAACCGGAACCACCCCTCTTTAAGGGCGGTTCGGTTCCGGTTCCGGTTCCCAGCCGGTTCCTGTTCTTGACCGGTTCTGGTTCCGGTTTGGGACCGGTTCCGGATCGATTGGAGCAAATTATTTAGCAAAAAATTTGATTTTTGGAATAATATTGGAGCTTTCCATGTATCATCCCCTGTTGTTCTCGTTTAAGAGTAAATTTGGAACCTCTTCAATGGGCCAAAACTGGGTGCTAGTTAGAAATGTAATCAATAGATATTTTCAAGTATGCATTGACTTTAGAAGAGTATTTAGTTCGCCGCAATTGCACCAGATTGAGGGAAACACGTAGGCATCAGCCACTACATGCTACACACAGGTCACTATCTTGATGCAGAAGATTGAAAGAAGGATAATCGTCGGCCAGGCCATTTAAACCGAACAGTACGTTCGGTTCGCCGGTTTCGGAACCGGCGAACCGGAACCGGAACCGCGGTTCCGGTTCGGTTCCGTAGAATTGCAAACCGGAACCGAACCGGCTTGGCCCAGTTTCGGTTCCGGTTCCGGTTCCGGTTCTTGGAACCGGCCGGCTCCGGTTCGGTTCCAATCCGATTCGGTTCCGGTTCGGTTTCACGGTTCAAACCGAACCGTGATCGGGTCTAATGAGGGAAGGGGAGATGCGGCTTGTCGTCATGGGGATGGGGCAAAAGAGGAAATTATTTGAGAAAGTTTGAATGGCAAACTTGTAAATAAGTGGTATGTGCGCGGAGTAAAACGGTGTGTTCGCAAATCAACTCCCTTTCAGCAACAAAGGAAGATAAGGAGATAAAAGCTCATCCCGTTTCGTTCCCCCCGCTGTTCTCCCTCAAAACATCGCACCGCCCAAATCCATCAATGGCTTCCGTAGCTTCTTCTCTCTACTATTTGTCATCTCTCTCCCTTCGCCCTTCCCACTCATATTCCTCCTCATTCAACCCATCTCTCCCCTCTCTAACCCTAAAACCCAAAACCCCCAATCTCCTCTCCATCACTCGCACTCACGCTTCATCGTCCCAAGACAACAACAGCGAAACCGACACCTTCTTCTTCGAAAATGCGGACCCCAACCAAGACATCCCCTTCGACCCGCCGGCCCCGCCGGAGGGCTACGTCCCCCCTCCATCCTTCGACGACCTACCGCCGGAGTCCGAGGAAGCGATCGCCGCCGCCTACGAGGAGATCTACGGCCCTGCATACAGTGGCGTCAGCGTCCTTGGCAACGATGTTTACGCGATGGATTCCAAGACCAAGAAGGGCGGGAGCAGCAGTCTGCTGGGGAGGAAGAAGAGGGAGAAGGTGAACGATGGGTTCGACGAGCGAGTGGTGCAGGTGAGGAGAGTGACCAAGGTGGTCAAAGGGGGGAAGAAGCTCAATTTCCGGGCGATCGTGGTGGTCGGAGACAAGAAAGGAAGGGTCGGGGTCGGCGTTGGGAAGGCCAAGGAGGTAGTGGATGCGATAGCCAAGTCGGCCACCAATGCCAGGAGGAATATTATCGCTGTGCCGATGACAAAATACTCGACTTTTCCTCACAGGTGAAATTTTTCTTGTGTGGGTAAAATGCACTTGGACCTCCATTCTATGGTGTACATGTAACTAATATCCCTAATATTTGGTCCTAGCATTGAGACTCCATGAATTAACCTCAAAAATTCTAGTTTAAGGGGGTGTAGGTGCAACTTACCCTTTATTAGTTAGTTAATCTAGTGGGTCTCAGTGTTATTCGTAGGGGTTTCAATGTTTTAGTATCAAAGGTCAGGGGTGTTCAGTTATAGGTAACCCATACAACATTGATCAGAGTGCAATTTACCCAAAAGAACTTAAGTCAGTGTTGGAATTGTGGTGGATTTTGATGCCATTGTTTGTTAGTTTTGTTTATCTAGCTAGCTGATTTTGTTATGGATTTGTACATATGTTGTACATGGTCATGTAAATGCCGAAAATGCCAAAAAATGCCTACACTGGGAGGGTATTATATATCACGGGGTGATAAGTATACTTAGAAATAGGAGGAGTATTGTGTCTGATACACGTGTGATATGTGTATCTGACATTATACAAATCAATGGTTGAGGTGTCCATGATATGTAAATTTGTGCATAAAGAGAACTTCACGCACTTTGTGTTTCTTAGTAGTTTTGTGCTGGTGCATAGAGGGGTAGTATTGCTTTTGAGTGCTGATGGTTAGAAAATATATAATTTATTGCTATTAGGGAGCTTTTTCTACTTAGGGATATGCTCCATAGTTGGCCCCGTTGTAATGTTGTCAAGACCTGGATCGTGATAGGCATGATAATGAGAATGGTTAATGCATAGAGCAGAAAATCCATCAGTCTGCCAACCACTGTGGATCATTGGAGATCAGATATTAACACTTGGGGTTGGACATCATTATGACATAATGAAAATAGATAACATTAAGTGCATCTATACATGTGAGATAAAATAAAATATGCATGCTATCTTAAACCAGGACAAATCATGTATAAGGTGGTTTTGCACTGTCTATACAGAATTAATTGAAGTTTCAGTCAATTTCTTGAATGGGAATTTACACCAGATCCACTTGATGTTATCCATCAACATATTCTGATATTGTTTGCTAGTTCTGACACAATCAAGCTTGTCTATGGGATGATTTCCTTGTTGGGGTTTAAAGTTAATACCTTTGAAACACCTTTCATATAGGAAAGGAATAAGGCTTGTCGGGACTGATAATATATTTCTTTACTCTGGATTTTTTGGAGCTGGAAGTTAAGAATGATGGTAGATAGGCATCTTAGACTTTTTTGGATATGGTTAATCAAATTGCTACACATGGAACATACCATCACAGACTTATTCCATCTTCTTATGCGGTTGTGCCAAAGCAGCCCATGTTCAAGGTTCCCTTCTAAGTTACATATTAGGCTTCCGGCTTTAGAGTGTGATCTCTCATCAATTCCCAATCTTCTATGGTATTTGGATGGTGATTGTGTCTGGTTGGCCCACGGGACATACTGATAAATCCGGAAGCAAATATGCAATCTTTATAGAGAAAAGTAACACAAATCAAGATAATTGAATACAAAATAGGTGTATCCTCCTCCCAAGACGCGAATAAGAGGACGTCCGCACTCGTCTAATCTAAGATTTCACTCACAAATCAATAATAGTATAAAAGATAAGCAACGGCTAGCCGTCGCTTAATAATAATCCCCCCTAATCCAAATTACCAAAATATCCCACACTAATAAAAAATAGGGTTAATTGAGGTTTAGATGGGGGGCGTGCGGCTAAGGGGTGCGGGTTGGGCGCGGGCTCACCTGCGGGTGTAGACCTGTGTCCCATCAATACTCCCCCCAAAGAGCCACCTTGTCCTCAAGGTGGAGGTCTGAAAATTGTAGTGCCATCACGTCCATAGCCTCCCACGTGCTCTCGTGCTTCGGCAATCCTTTCCACTGCAGCAAGACCTGACGCTCTCCCGTGGTCCCTTGACGTACCTCCTTCAGTGCCTCAGGCTCTAGCCTAACCTCCATATCAGCAGTCAATGTCTCCGGAAGGGTGGGGGGTGTGGTCTCCGATCACATGTCGCAACTGTGAGACATGAAACACGGGGTGGATGATCGATCCTGGGGTAACTTCAATCGCTAGGCCACTGGCCCTACTTTGGCCTCCACCTCAAAGGGGTCAAAATATTTAGGAGAGCTTTTCATTCCTCCGATGAGCTAGGGACTTCTCTCTGTAGGGCCGCAGCTTCAAGTAAACCATGTCCCCCACGTCGAACTGGACATCGCGGCGATGTAAATTAGCCCTCGTCTTCATCACCTGCTGAGCTCTAGCCAGATGGAGTTTTAGCTCCTCCAAAACTCTGTCTTTCTCTGCTAAGTATTGCTCCACATCCGAAACTGGAGTCGCCTCCTGACCATATGTAGCAAGTGGGGGGATCTCGTCCATACAGAATCCGAAAAGGAGTAGTCTGAGCGGCCATGTGGTACGATGTCTTGTACCAGTACTCAGCTCACGCCAACCAACGAGCCCAATCCTTTGGGCTCTCTGAGATGAAGCACCGTAAATATGTATATGCTCCTGTTGACGACGTCTGTTTGTGGGTGGCAGGTGGTACTACGTCTCAGAACTGTCTTCTGCAACCTGAAAAGCTCCTGCCAGAACCTGCTCAGAAAGACATTGTCTCTGTCGGAGACAATAGACTTGGGTGGCCCATGTAAACGGATCACCTCCCTCAAAAATACATCGGCCACTGAAACAGCGCTGTAAGGGTGCCGAAGCGGTATGAAATGTGCATATTTGCTGAGGCGGTCAACCACAACAAATATCACCGTAAAGCCTCTCGACTTCGGCAATCCGTCGATGAAGTCCATGGGTAAGTCTCCCAGACTTCCTCTGGCAAGGACAGTGGCTGCAGCAACCCACCTAGAGACATAGCCATGTATTTGTGACGCTGGCACACGTCACACTCTGCTACCATCTTGGTCACGTCCTTCTTCATCCCCCGCCAGTACACCTCTTTCACCATTCTCTGATATGTCTTTAGGACCCCCTGAATGCTCCTCCACTGCGCTGCAATGGAACTCCTGTAGAATAGCCGGAATGTGGGTAGAAGTCCTCGGGATCACTAGATGCCCCTAGTACATCAACCTCCACTCCTGCAATGAATAGCCCAGGTGCTCTGTGGATTCCTGTAAGAGTGCCGCTCTAATATCTGCCAGCTCATGGTCCTCCTCAGCCTCCCTCTGGAGTGTCTCACAGACCTGAAGTACTGACACTGATAACGCTGCCAACTGTGCGTCCTTATCTCTCCGTGACAATGCGTCGGCCGCCTTCTCCAATCCTGGCCTGTACTCTATTTCAAACCGGTACCACATCAACTTCTGTAGCCACTTCTGGTGCTCCTCTGCCACCATCCGCTGCTCCAATAGATACTTGAGGCTCCTCTGATCCGTGCGAACTAGGAAGGTCCTCCCCAGCAAATATGGCCTCCACTTCAGGATAGCCATGACTATAGCCATCAGCTCCCTCTCATACACGGACTTTAACCTCGACCTTACCGTCAACACCTGACTGTAGTAAGTAATGGAGCGTTGTTCCTGCATCAGCACTGCCCCCAACCCATGGCCCTAGGCATCAGCCTCCACAACGAACGGTCTCGAGAAGTCAGGAAGGGCCAACATCGGCACGGTCGTCATGACCTTCTTCAAGGCCTCAAAAGCACGCGTCACATCTTCCCCGCACACAAACTGATCCTTCTTTAATAACTCCGTGAGTGGCCAGACAACCGTCCCATATCCCTCCACGAACCGCCGGTAATAGCATGTGAGGCCCAAAAATTCTCTCAACCCCCTGAGAGTGTAGGACACGGCCAGTCTAACTTTGCCGCAATTTTCGCCCTGTCGGCGGCCTTCCCTTGGCAGACATCACGTGACCCAGGTACTCTACCTGTGGCTGCCCAAACAAGCACTTCTTCCGGTTTTCATATAGCTGGTGATACTGTAACTCTTGGAACACTAGGTGATCTAGGTGCTCCTCCAAAGTGCGGCTGTACACCAAGATATTGTCAAAGAACACAAGTATAAACCTCCTAAGTTAGGGCCGGAATACCTTATTCATTAGCGTCTAGAATGTGGCTGGGGTGTTTGTCAAGCCGAATGGCATGATCAAGAACTCATAGTGGCCCTCATGTGTCCTGAAGGCGGTCTTCGACATATCCTCCTTCCTCATCCTGATTTGATGGTAGCCAGACTTGAGATCTATCTGCGAAAATATGGCTGATCCATGAAGTTCATCAAGGAGCTCGTCGATCACTGGTATGTGGAACTTGTCTGGCACCATCTTTTTGTTGAGCGCACTGTACTCTACGCAAAAACGCCAACTCACATCCTTCTTCACCAGCAGCACCAGGCTAGAGAAGGGACTCACGCTTGGCTGAATGATCTCTGCCTGCTCCATCTCCTCCACCGTCTGCTCTATCTCATCTTTCTGTATCCGGGGAAGCGATAAGGTCTAACACTGATAGGGGCCATGCCCTCTCGTAGGACTATGGCGTGCTCATGGTCCCGCGGCGACGGTAGTCCCCGAGGCTCCTAAAAATGTCTCCAAACTGCTCCAGCATCGCCTGCACCTCCCGGGGAATCGGCTGCTCCCTCTCGGCCTCAACACCCCCTCTCATGTCATCATCTGAAGCTCCACCAGAAAGTCTCCCCCCTCTGCCTGAATGGTCCGAACTATGGTCTTCATGGAGACCAACACTCTGCACAAACTGGGATTCCCCTGCAACAGTACTGCTCTCCCGTTCTCCTAAAACTCCATCCTGAGGAGTTTCCAGTTCACCGTCATCTCCCCCAGCGTCTGAAGCCATGTCATATCCCATGATGATGTCTGTGCTGCCCAAGTCTAAAGGCAAGAAGTCCGCCACTATCTGTATATCTTGCACTACCAACACCAGTTCTCGACACAAGTATCTACTGCTCTCCTTCTTTTCCGTGTCCATCATCACACTGAAACTGCCACTGTCTACCAGCTGCAGTCCCATCTGCTCTACCACCCTCCTGGAGACGAAATTGTGGGTTGCCCCACTGTCGATGAGAACAGTCACCTCCTGATCTCCGATAAGCCCCCTCAACTTTATGGTATGGTTCGGAGTGAACCCCATCACAGAGCTAAGGGAGACCTCCGCCACCTCTAGCTGTGTGTCATCAGTATCCACCTCCTCAGTGATCTCGTCCTCCACCCCCTCGTCACCACCCTCGTCATCCTCTGTCGCCAGCAGGACCTGTAACTTGCACCCCACGCATCTGTGACCTGGGGTGAACCTCTCATCACACCGAAAGCACAGTCCTTTCTGTCGCTTCTCCCTCATCTCCGCATCTGACATCCTCATGTACTGTCCTCCCGTATGAAGGGCACTACTCCTCTCCCCGACCTTCTCCCTGCCAGCCTGATCTGCCCCAGTAGTGACCTTTGCCCCTCCTGCTCCAGGTGTGGTACCCCACTGTACCTGACCATCGTACCTGCTCCTGACTCTCATGTCCTCTGTCTGGGCATCCTTTACCATCGATGCTATCTCTATGACCTCGGACAACCCCCTGGGCTTGTAGGGCTGTACTGCGGCTTGAAGACTGGGCTTCAGGCCCTTTATGAAGGTACCCTCTAGTGACTCATCTGTTACCCAGTGTACTCGTCCGGATAAGGTCTCAACCCTCTCAATGTAATTCCGCACCGGTCCGTCCTGTCTGAGGGAATATAGCTGCTCATGAAGGTTTCCTGGTGGGATCCCTGCCAGAATGAGATCCTTCCTCCCAGCATCGAATCTGTTGCCTCCTCTCCTTCCACCGGTACCACCCTAGAGTTCTCTCCTCCATACAGATGGTCGCAGCCTCCTGCTTCTGGGCCTCCGTCATATGATACGATGTGAAGTATCTCTTCGCCATGAACAACCAAACATGTGGGTCCTTCCCACTGAACAAGGGCATCTTCAACTTCCGTACCCTACAGTCCCCTCCAAAGTGTCCCTGCTCGGGCCTACCCTCTGTGCATCGGGGCTGGTAATAGTGCTGCCACCTCTCGCCATGTGTCTCATATCCTCCCTACTGTCTTCTCCCCTGGTCACCATGCCCCCTCGTGGACCCTCCTGGTAGTCCTGGTATCCTCCTCCCACGCCTGTGGTGCGACCGTCTGTGTAATGTGGTGGAGGTTGCCACCTGCCGTTGTCAAATCGAGGTTCCTGTGGATCCCGATGCCGCTCGCCGTAGTCTCCGTACTCCTGGAAGTCTCCGGGGTCAAGTTCATCCTCGTAACCGCGCGTCGTGTCCACCAGATCGGGCTGATCTCCCTGCACAGGCTGAAATCCCCCTCCTCGAACCTCCTCGGTGCTCCTCTCAGGCCCACGGTGCTGGAAATGCACGCGGCCTGTCCCAGTCCTGCCTGGCGGCCCCGTCGGCTGCTCGCGAGAGCCCCAGCGCCCCCCCTTTTGGTTGGGGGGGGGGGTTCGCCGGACCCCCAGTACCCCTCGCCATCCCCAGGCGAACCCGGGGATGGTTGCCACTGCCTCGGCAGGGATCCTGGGAGGCGGAGGGGCCCTCAAACCCCCCCCCCCCCCCCCCCCCCGCCTCATGCCGCGTCTCATGAAGGGGGTAGCTAGGGCCGCCCCTCCTTCGTGACTCGGCTACATTTCGCCGCAATTCCTCGCGATAATCAACCCTTCCCGGCTCCTCTTCGTCTTCGTTAAAGCCCTCTTCATGGGGGCCGATCCGGGTCAAATACCTCTTCTTTCTCCTTCCCCTTCTTCAAAAGGGGCGCCTTTGGTGTTGATTTAGGGTTTCCATCTACTTGGTTGCTCGCCGTCCATTGGAAGATGAATTTCGCAAATTGTTCCTCGTGCTTCGTTTGATTCGTCGCCAATTGGTTGATGGAAGTCGTCAACGTCTTGATCGCCTCTTCGTTTCCTGCCAAAGATCTTTTTACCCCTTCGATTTCGCCGTTGATTTTCTCCTCCAAGGTGTCAAACTTGTCCTTTGATCTCGTCGTCGTCGCCATGGATCGTCACGTGCACTGATACCAAAATGATAGATCCGGAAGCAACGATGCAATCTTTATAGAGAAAAGTAGCACAAATCAAGATAATTGAATACAAAATAGGTGTATCCTCCTCCCAAGACGTCAATAAGAGGACGTCTGCACTCGTCTAAACTAAGATTTCACTCACAAATCAATAATAGCATAAATAAAAGATTAGCGATGGCTAGCCGTTGCTTAATAATAATCCCCCACCTAATCTCAATTACCAAAATACCCCGCACTAATCAGAAATAGGGTTAATTGAGGTTTAGATGGGGCGCACGTGGCTAAGAGGGTGCGGGTTGGGTGCGGGCTCGCCTGTGGGTGTAGACCCGCGTCCCATCACATACCTGCTTCTTTTTCTACGAATTATGGGTTCATTGCTTCATCCACCATCGGCATGAATCTTGACCACCCTTCTTAGGCATGCAGTAGTGACTCTCTGAAGTTGAGATTGTGCCTTTTTGCTAATTTTGTGCCAGTTTAGTTGGTTAAGATTCCCATTACAAGATTTTCATTTGCATAATATTAGTTTATGAGGTTTATCTTTCCCTTATTTCTGTTCAAAAGACAGCACTCAAACCCGTGGAAATGTTGTAATTCCTCGGAAAAGGAGAACAAGTTTTCGAATGTTCAGTCTAGAAGGGCAAATTATGTTCTTTTTGCAGTTTATGAGTTGGAATGATTAATATGTAGAGTGGTAGCTAAAAGGCAATAATATGTCTTATGGCTTATCTATTTCCAAGGCATGTTCCATTCTCTTCTAGCCGGTGCTTGTATATGGTCATATAACAATGCATAGCTCTTGGTTTATATTAAAACAGATAGTTGGAGAAAGTTATCCTTTGATTATTCGGAGAAAGTTATCCTTTGATTATTCGTAATGTTCTCAGCCTAAAGCGTTGTGACAATTGCTACAGTGCTGTCATTGTTTGGGCATGGTTTGAAAAAATATGATTTATCTTTACAGGTATTTTCTCTTATTGCATTAATCATTAGGATGATGGTGATGATGATAGGACTTATTGAATTGATAAATTATAAAATCTGAACGCAGTGGATATGGATACTTGGACACGGTACGACATGCCTTGATATGGTGGAAGTTGTGCCCATTTCTGCCTGAGATAGGACTAAGCTATCCTTTTGGGAATGTTGATCTGATACATTTTCTCTACGTTCAATCAAAACTTTCACATGCTCCCAGTGCCTGTGAAGAATATTAGGTTGTTAAAGAGTTACTTTTTTGGAGTAAGGAGGTGGTAAGGAATTTTAGAAGGTTTATGCATATCGTTAGGAAACTGTCGAGCAGAGGCGAGCAGAGGCCACAAACATCAGTGGGGCTTCTTTTTGAGATATCAAACTGATGCACATTCATAACTTTATACGGCTTTTATTTCCATTATGGTAAGTTGTTTTTTAACAACGGAATGAATTTCATTCGTGGGAACTTTCTGAAAGAACTTTAGGTGACCGTCACGGAAAGCTTGTTGTTCAGCTTACCCAATAATTAACTTTGAAAAATTCACCACTAAAGGTCATTTTAGCATCCTTATAGATTTTGCAAATCTGACTCACTGCTTAATAAAAGTCCATAACTTGAAAATGCAATATTGCCATGATTTCAAGATTATGAATAGTAAAAATATGTGGAATATGCTAAGCAGCGGAAAATCAACTTAGTTATTGTCAATGTTTGAAAATAACAATAATTATAAGTAATGTGGCTTTCCCAGTGCTGTATATATCTTGTTCAGTCACTGCATTTCATACGTGAGGATAAAGAAAGGGTGTGTTAGGTAGCCTACAGCTAGAAATAATGTTAGTGATCTATGAAATGAATCCTTAGGGTAATTGAAGCAATATATGTTATACAGCATCCTGTTTATAGCAGATGTCAGTAAACTAATGAGGTGAGAATCGGCTAGTCATCTCAGGAACTACGTGTAATGTACAAACTTAGAAGCTGATGGTGGTGTGATCTAGGGGATTCTGAAGTCTATACGTACTATCTTTGCTATGAACATGAAGCGCTTTTATGATCAATTGAACATTTGCTAGCTTGTTTTCTCTAAAGATCACTGAAACCATGTAATGGTCTAATTTGATAAAAAATTTAGACATGAAAGGATACAAACCCTTAAGCTGACAATTAAGGTGACATGATAGTGAGTTGTTCTAAATTTAATTTTTTCCGAGGTTTCCTGGTGACATGATAGTGAGTTGTTCTCAATTAATTATTTTGTGAAGCTTCAGGAAACCCAGGAAAAGATCTCTACAATTTGATTTGGACGGACGGTAAGAAACAAGTCCATAAATTTGCTAGTTAAGATGGTGACGTATTCATCTGAACACATATTGAGCATATACAACATACCACAAGAGGAAGTGTGTTTGAGGTATACTGCAACCTTCATAAGTAGTAATGCTCATGCTACCATTTTGAAGACCTTAATGGCATTCATACGTCAATTTGGACAAACAAAGTGAAATATTTAACTATCAATTATGGTTATATATCAACAAGCTTCTAGTGCCAGGTAGTGTTTGTCATTGTACATAGGATTCCTAGCGGGGAATGACGTGCTACATAGAAATAAATCCTTTGAGGACTTAAATTGGACATCTACTCTTACAATTCTTGGTTGATGTGATATTTTTTCAGCCTGTCCAATATACATGATGAACTTAAATAGCAGCATATAGGGGAGATCACAATTTTGATCCTTTGTCTTACTTGAAAATGACTCATGTTTTAGTCAACATTTTGTTATTTTATATATATTGAAAATTCACCGTTTTATAGACCGAATAATGTATTTGCCATTAAGGAGAATAATGTGTTTATAGTTTTAGATTGATGTTTGATGGCTCATATAAATGTTGAGATCAAGAGAAAGAGATGTAGATTAAATAAGATATGGAAGAAAGTGATAAGAATGGATATGTAAGATCTTGGTTTGATTGAAGAGAAAGCTTTGGATTGTAATGCGTGAAAAACAAGTATTCAACATCACGATCTGACATGATCACGATTTTTCTATTCAGTTCATGAAGCTTATAGAGATCAAATTTGATAGAGTCTTTTATTTGTGATGAAGGTAGAGTTTAAGTCCTTGGAGACTTATAGTTAGTTTAGTCTTTTTGTTATTTTATAGAGGTTTAGTTTTTTGAGTCTTTTATTTGTTTTGAGTCTTTTAGTTATTCTAGAAGCTATAGTACTATTGGGGTTTGAGAGTCAAATTGTAAGACTATTTAAAGGCCACAAACTTGTTTGTTTTAGTAGAAAATCAATGAATAGAAATTTTGTTGAAAAATTTCTCTTTTGCATTAGCATACTAGATTGGGCTTGGTTGCCTGGACGAGAGGTTCGAAAAATCTCCATGTGCGAGGTGTGCGAGTCAGTGATCTTAAGATTTTCGGGTGCGTGAGCCGAAAAGTTAATTTTCGAGTTTGTTCTTTTTCAAATTCTCACCACCTCTCTTCCCTCTTCCGTTTTACGTCAACTTGGTATCAGAGCTAAATCTGGTTCTTTTTTTCTTCTTCATCAAAAAAGCAAATTTTTGAAAAGAAAACAAAAAACAGAGATTTTTTTGAAAAAAGAGAGGAATAAAGAGAGGAGAAAGAGGAGAAAAAAGAGAAAAACTTTTGGTAGGTTTTAGACATAAAAAAAATCTTTTTAGTTAGATTTAAGTAGAAGGATTAAAAATTCAACTGAGAAAATGGCAAATTTTTAAAGAAAACGAAAAAAAGCAGAGATAAAAAACAAAAAATTAAAAAGAGAGAAAAGAGCGAAAGAGAAAGAAGAACAAAAACATATTCAAAAAATCAAAAGAAACCATGACCTTAGTCCAGATCCTTGCCGCTCCCATGTTTGTCGCCACCGTGTTTGTCGCCGCCCCCACCGCTTCCGAGCTCCTCAAACATCGCTGATGACGTACCCAACATCGCCATCTGTACCCAGCTCCGCTGCCACCATCGATCAACATCGTCAACAAATGTTGCCACCGTCACCTTACGACCCCACAATCCACGCTGCCAACGCACGAGGTTCCACTACCTTCGCCGACACCATGGTAGCCAGCATCACCTCTGTCATCATTCAAAACTCACTGCCCACCGTTGTCACACGCATCGAAGCTTGCCGACACCGCTAACAGCGACAGATGGAGTCACCGACCCGAACAAAAGCTCTGCAAACTCGCAGAAACAATTTGGTTGTGAACTGACGTCAAATTCATCAGAAAATATGATCAGTGCCGATCACACCAACTTGCTACGATGTCGGCTCGGTCAAGCTGACTCGACGACGAGCCGAGCTGACACACTGGCCCGTGTTGCACTGCCTGATGCGCCAACACTGTTCACGACTCAGCCAAGCCGAGCTGATGCATATCCGACTGGAGCCGAGCCGACGCAGAGCCTAGCCGAGCCGACTGCTACAGTACGGCTTCGGAATTTCTTCTGAATTTTAGCTGTATTTCGGTATATTTCGGTGTTTTCTGAAGCTTTTCACTCGTAATTTTTGCCACTAATCGTCTGGATTAAAGCTCTATAAGTTTTAGAGGACTTGCTTGATATTACAAAACTGATTTGCATTCCTCTAATTTGATGAAATCCTCGGTTGCTAAATTCCGAAAAAATTGTATTTGATTTTGTTCAATTAGTTGATATCATTGGTATTGCATATTTTCTTAGTTACGATCTAATGTGTCGCATTAGCATGTTTAGGATTAATTTTTGACATAGATTTGGACAGGATTTTATTTTATTTATATAATTAGTGCACACATTTAGTTGGTATTTAAGGTCTTGCATTTACAATTGTGTGATTGGTTGGCATTACATGTTATTGCATAGTGGCAAAACCCTATGATTAGACATGGATGATAATGCACTTCATAAGCTAGAAAATCAATTTCAAAAGATATATCTAGAACTAAAAGCCATCGTAAATTGACTAGGAGATCACCAAGAAGCCTTAGAAAATAAATTAACTAAAAAACAAAAATTTGAAATGACGCTTAAGCTCAAAGAAAATTTTTGTTAACGACCTATTTATTAGGTGTAAACTACAAGAAGATTCCTTTTATATACTTGCTAGATTTTTGTTATGGCTTGAAAGCAGATATTAGGCCTGAGATGCTTTTCTTCACTATAGACAATGTGCAACAAACATTTAATAAAGCCTTGAGTTGGAAGCCATGTGGCGCCCTATAGATAGGAAGAATACTTCTAAAGTCGGGAAGCAATTTAAGCGGTTAGTTGCCAATATAACTAAATCATAAGCTAATTCTGCTCAAGAGATAAATGGAAACGCTAAGGTTGAAGAACTAGCACAAAAAATAGCTCATCACATGAATCTCATTTCCTTAGAGGTAGGCTGTAACTTGGTTCACAATGCATTTCATGAGCATTTTGCATCTGATTTGATTTATTTGCATCTCGAGACTGATGAAACTCTTGCAATTAATAATGATAATCACAAGTCTATTGCAGAATCAAATAGAAATTTACAAGAATTTGCAGTTTAGGTGACGAGATGTTTAGAGTTTGCCCACATGTTCGCATTAGAACCAATGATGAGGCTTTGCATGTATCATACAGTTTCTCGACGAGCTTTACTGAGTAGTGATAATCTTGATGTGACTGAGTCAAGTATTTCATAGAAGCTTGAGGAGATTAAGCATATCGAGTTTGTCATCTCAAATTCTCCACATTCTTCTACCAAGAAGGTTCTATATACTTCCACTTCTTTTGCTATTTGGGATTATTTTTCAGAAGATAGTCATCGGCAGATATGGTATTCCTATATTGTTCATCAGGTGGTGAAATTCTTAAGTCAGGAAGAATGATAGAGATCAAAATTGAGATGACGTCTTTTATTTATGATAGAGGCAGAGTTTAAAATCCTTGGAGACTTTTAGTTAGTTGAGTCTTTTTTGGTATTTTATAGAGTTTGAGTTCTTTGAGTCTTTTATTTGTTTTCAGTCTTTTATTTTGAGTGTTTTAGTTATTTAGAAGTTCTAGTCCTATTGGGGATTGAGATTCAAATTATAAACATATTTAAAGGCCACAAACTTGTTTGTTTTAGTAGAAAATGAATGAATAGAAATTTTGGTGTAAACTTTCAGTTTCTCCAGAAAATTGAATATTTTGCATTGGCATGCGAGAGTGGATTTGGTTGCCTGTGCGAGATTTTCAAAAAAATCTCCACATGCGAGGAGTGCAAGTCGGTGATCGTAAGATTTCCGGGTGTGAGAACCGAAAATTTATCAATTTTCGAGTTTTCTTCTTCTCCAAATTCCCACCACATCGCTTCCTGCTTCCATTGTGTCAGAAGCTGACCCCAAATTTTTGGTATGAAGGCTATGAGGACGACGACGACGATTGCAATTTGATCGCCATGTCATCATTACACATGTTAATTTCTCTCTCCAAAATCCTATTTGACACACGTGGCTCATTGCTTATTTTTCAATACATATCATTATTCATTGCTGTAGGTTTAGTTTATATGCTTGTTTGCTTATCCAGAAATAAGAACATAAGGTAAACTATTGTTTCTGTACTCTTCATGAGATCTTTTAGCATTATTCTGCAAGCTTCTATTTCTAAACGAGCAAATATTTAACTACAAAGCTTCGACTGCAACCTTCTATTTCTAAAAGAGCAAATATTTAACTACATAGCTTCGATGAGCTTCTGTGTGTTCTCCGAGTAATTCTGTCTCTAACGAAATGGCAGGGCTGATGGAGATTATGGAGCAGCAAAGGTTATGTTGCGGCCTGCATCACCGGGTACCGGTGTCATTGCTGGAGGATCAGTGAGGATAGTTCTGGAGATGGCAGGCGTCGAAAATGCTCTTGGAAAACAGCTTGGAAGCGACAACGCCCTCAACAACGCCAGAGCCACGGTGGTCGCCATCCAAAAGATGAGGCAGTTCAGAGATGTTGCGCGTGAGCGTGGGATCCCAATGGAGGAGCTCTGGAAATGATGGGACTTTTGGAGACTGAACTCTTGTTCTGTTTCATAGTTTTTGTGATTTTGTTCATTGTTCCTGCAAAATATGTTGTAAGCCTCGCTGGATGAAAAGAATGTTGCACGTTCAATTGTTGAAATTTCAGTTCATATGCTGTAAAAGTTTCTTTATGCAAATCTCTTGAAACTGCGTTGTTAATGAGTGTTATCTTATGACACATGTGGAAACAAATATCAAATAGACTAATCGTCTTTAACCATTTAAGAAAAATCCTTACTTGTGTGCTAATCGTAGCCGAACGAGTTTTGCTTTCAATAATGATCTTCTCAAGATTCATCCAACACGACCGTTTCAAGTAGCATTTAATCTTCATCATCTGAAAGAAGAATTTTTAATTTTATAATTGTATCACAATACGATCTGATGGAATTTCCCTTTCTTTCTTTCCTTCCTTTGTCTTTTTATCTAATTTTTAAACTAAGATTCTAGGGTACTTTCAAACGTGAGACCCTTATTATCCAATCTTCCTTCTTTATTCAAAAATAAAGAATCATTTCTTTATTTTTAAATTCGAAAGCATTTTCACGACATAAATGACATTTTGTTTTTGAATAATTTTCAAAAAAAGCCCAAAATCATAAATAATTCTAAAAATCGACCTTTTTAAAAAATAAATGCCAAAATCGACCAAGTTCGATAACGTCAATGATTAGTGGGGGTGACTAAGCGATGATTGGGCAAACTTCGATTTGGCCGGGGTAGCCAACCTTGGCCAAATCATTAGTCACTGGATGATTTCAAAGTGACTGGGTTGCCAACCCAGCCACTTCCAAATTAAAGAGCTGCTGCAAGCAACCCTCTTCGACCAACCCCGGCCAATTTTCCATTAAATGGTTGTTGCCAGCAGCCATCTTTTTCTCCTATCACAAAAAACCGAGCATCGCCTTCTTCGTTCTCAGAAACGCATGGCCGCCACACTTTCCAAACGGAAAAAAAAAATTTCAATCAACCCATCAACGCCAAAAAAAGCACATGATCCGACATGTCACTCGCCAGAGAAGCCACGCACCAACTGGATCCATCTTGATTTTGCTCATTTCCCATCGTTGTAAATTTTTCCATCCATCTCTTTCAGGCAAAATTATAATGAGATTTCGGTGAAATTTTTTTATATTAATGTGTTCTATGAAGTATATCTATGAAATTGTGGTTAAGATAAAATTTTACTTCGAATTTTCCATAAAGGGGATAAATATAACGAGTACAAAATTACGATGTTGTTTGTACAAGTTTATAACAATGGCCAGTGATTGGATATTTGTCACATGTTATTTTGATGAAAATTTATTGATTCGTAACAATAACGAACCGAAATATGTGGGGGCAATTAAGCCAAGTATGTCTAGGAGACCGCCAACATATAGTAAATCAGATATGCAAGGTCGCAAAGATCAGTCGACATGATTATTCTTTGAAACTAGTGTGCAACTGACCGATAATAGATCACATGACTACTGTTATAATAATCTCCGATAACGGTAATATGGAAATACTCTTCAACTTGGGAGAATTTCAACGGTGAAGTTTTCGTAGAAAATGATACAATAATCAACACCTAAGTGTCTGAAACATGTGGCGCATTCGCCCCGCATGCTCGATTTGGAGAACAACTTAGCAGGATTTATATCTTCTTCTCCGAGTCAAAAGTGTCATCATATAGAGAATATAACAGGAGAAGTGTACTTTTACTACCCATAAGAGTAGTATAATATGGATGCATACATATCGACAACATGCATGTATTTTGTACTTTTATGTGATATCTTTGAAATATAGCTTTTTTTCTAAAATTTGCATGCTTTCATATGTCAAAAGAGGTTGAATATTGCGGGATAATGTATTGATATTCCAGAATATCGAAGGCAATCAATATACTTAACTTACATGTAAGGCCCATATATATACTAGCGTCGATGACCAATCCATTGATTGTGATTCCAAAAGATATTTTCATACCAATAAATATAGGAGCATCAACTTCTATGGAGAGACCGATGGATGATGGCATAAGAACGCATATTGAATAAAGTGATGGCACCCATAACGACGTCGACCATGGCGTCACACGGGAGGATATCATGTATTATGCTGCAGAGGTGAACCCATCTGATACTACATGGATAGAAAATTTGGTTGCTGTTAACACATTTATGGAAGTTGAAGAGCAGTTGCCAGATGAAGTAGAAGAGTAGCAAATGGTCAATGGATCAGTAATGAGAAGTACACGCGAACGAAACATGGAAGTGTCAAGAATCCACAGCAAGAGTGGAGTGTTCAATGTTAGTGATCTATATAATACAAAGACGATTTGGCTTAAGCAATTAAGGTATGACGTATCAAGCATAATGTTTCATTCCGACCAATCAAGATGAACTCCACATGGCATCCTGTGATATGTGCCTTAAATAAGCAAGTAAATCCTGAAACCCAAGATGAGGCGAGTAGGAATTGTCCGTGGCCGATTCATGAAGCAGTTGGGAAAAGAACCAATGAGAGGTTCAAGATAACAAAAGTAGGTGAGGAACATACATGCAATAATCTCACGTTGAATACGGATCATGTTAAAGACACGAGTTCTTTCACGAGTAAACAGATCAGGCCAATAGTGAAGACAAAGCTTGATTTGACACTAGCCAAAATACAAGAAGTCATACACACCATATTAAAGATTATAATATCATATACCAACGTACGACGAGCTAGAGTGAAGATATTGTCACAGATATTTGGTGATTGGAAGGAGTCATACTAGAGACTCCCATAGTATCTAGAGGTCATTGTGAAAAGCAATCCTGAGACAGTTTATAAGATTACAACTGATGTTATCGGGCCAGGATTGAAACAGTTTACATGTGTGTTTTGGGCATTCAGACCATCAATTAAAGGATTCAAGCTTTATCGGCCGGTCCTAAGTATAGATGTCACACATTTCTATGGTAAATATGATGTTTGTTTGTTTGTGGCTGCAGAAATTGATGCAAAATTGGTGGACTTTTTCCTTTAGCATTTGCTATTGTATTGGCCGAAACCGAACAGACTTGGGAGTGATTTTTCAGCTGCACATATGCATTCATACCCAGTGCTCATAAACATCAAACAATTACATTTATTTCTGATCGAATGAATGATCGAATAAAAGGTATTCCAAGAGCACTACGTGATGGATGGCAAACTTCTAAACACTATAGATATTGTCTTTGACATATCATCGATAATTTTAAGTCGAAATGCTACAGAACAACTATATTGGAAAATAACTTTTAGTGGACCGCGTGTGCATTGGACTTGCACTTCGTGCAAAGGTAATACTTGCATGGGTAGACATGGAGGTGGGCTTTGTATGAAGATGGTGGGAAACACTATTGTATCATAATAATCAATTGCTATTAGAGCTTCAATGGGATTCTCAAAGGTGCTTGAGCATTATTAATACAAGTATTAATTGCCAGAACATTTTATAGGTTGAACACATGTAACAACCCGCTCTAGGGGGCCAGTTACTTATTTGATATTTACGCAGGTCCTGCAGTTAACCAATGAAACCAAAATAGCCACGATGCAGAGATGTACAAAAATACCCAAATAATGTCTAATTATTACAATCTATACTGTACAAATGTTCCAACAATGATACATGAAAGAAAGAAAGTACATAAGTGCAAATAACTCTGAAAGCTGCGGTCTTAGGGTCGAAGTCTGGCGCTATCAACTCAGGAGCATCTGCCTCCATATGTACGTCGTCTGCGGTGCCACGGAGATTGAACCGTAGGTAAGTCACAATAATTCTAAATAAAGAAAAGAAGTACTGTACAAGTATGACAAAGGTAACTACGTACAAGCAGACCATAGTAAAAGGTAAAGTACTGAGCAACAACTGTACACAACTGAAAAGTAAAGGCAAACTGAACTGAAAGGAGAGAACCTCTGTATTGTGGTAGTGCAAGTGTAAAGCATGGTAGGAAAGTGAAATGTACTACTGATGTAGCTAAAAGTATGACAGGTAAATTACTATGAATGCACAGGTGTGGTAGGTAAAGTGTTTGTACCGCGTAAAGTAAAGGTGACTGCAATGCGTAAAGTAAAAGTGACTGTGCAAAAGTAGCTACACTACGTGACTCAAGTCGAAGAGTACAATATGTGATCATCGAGTTCATCTCTTGCCTGGACGTGACCCAGACGAATGCCGAAAACACAGGCACGGTACATGTATTTTGCCGAAACTCAGGCAGCGGGCCGTGTAATACCCCGTTTCCATATGTACGCGTATTTATACGTATTTTGGCGTAAATACGTATTGGGAGTATCCTCGTATTTTTTCTTTAAATATTTTGGTGTTAGGAATTATTTTTAAAAGATTTTAAACTCATCTTTTGAATTTAGTAAGTAGGAGTATTTGGATGAATACTTGTATTTATGGTGTATATAGTATTTCAACATGTATTTTTATTTTTGCAAAATACAAATTCCAAAATTGTTTTACCATGACACCTTAGCTTTTTAGGTGTCATCTTGCTAATTAAGAAGGAGACACATGGCTTAGACTTTGACTAAATGAAAGGATGAGAGGGTTTTAGGGAGACCTAAAATCTAGGCAAAGAAAAACAAAAAAAAACAAGAAAATCTCATATTCTCTCACTCTCCCTCTCCTTCCCAATTCTGGCCAAAATTTTGTCTCCCTCTCTTTCACTCATTTGCTTCATTTTTCTCTCCACCAAGAACTCTTCCAAGCACCCCTCTCTTTCCTCATCATTCCTCCATCAAAATTCACCTCAAAAATCATCCCAAATCCATCTTTAGAAGCCATTTTGGAGCTTGAAGATAGGAGATTGAAGAAGGAGGCCCAAGAATTCTTCAAGGACTAAGAAGGGCCAAAGAAATTTTGGAGGACTTTGGAGGTAAAAATTCCTTTCACCTAGGTAGAATTTAGTTTTAGGACAAGGAGAATTGAGTTAACTTTTTCATGCTGAAATTTGATCTAGAAAACCTGAAACTTTGACTAAGTGCTGGGGTTAATTGGCTAATGGGAATGCTTTGAAAATTTTATATGTTGGGTATCTCATTGTTATGAACAACTTTCATTTAGATCATTTTTCCAAATTCTAGCCGTATGAGTTTATAAAAATTTGGATATGCAAACTGGTGTTTCAATCAAAACTGTTCTGAAATTCCAGTATTTTTATTCTCTGTTAAACTGAGAATACCTCCCAACGTAGATGAAAGAAAAATATGAAAAATATATATGTTATTCATATTGTAGTCCTTAATAACTTTCACGTTTACAAGTTTTGTAAATTCGGACTGAAAGCTAGGGTAAAAACTCAGTATCTAAAACTGGTCTGTTTTTAGACAGTTTTGACACCTTTCAGTAAAACGAGTAGAACTCCATGCACACTTAATAAAATATTATGATCTTGATGCCGTTGGAAAGCTGACTTCAAGATATTCAACCCATAATTTTTTAGATTTTAATTCTGTCTGTATCTTGTTGAAAAATGGACTTGAACGGAACTCAGTTTCTGGTTCAGAATGCTTAAATTATACCTGTTAGGAGAAAATCCACCATAAATCACATATGTCAACTGAGCTTATGAAAATTGGTCAATGAAAGGAAAACACACATATCTACAACTTTTGTGAAGGGACCAGACACCAATTCTGACTGTAGATAGGCTAAAAGTGATATTCTTTCTGCTGTAACGGTTTTGACAGATTCATATGCTAATTTTGCTTAGTACTTATCATGGTGTAGTTTTGTTTGAAGTTAAGTTTGTTTGTGCTAATCATGTTCTCAATGACATGCTCTTGATACATGTAGTTATGCAGATGGTTCATGAAATATTCGTTATGTCAATAATATTTAAGTTCAATTTGTTTATGCTTTCACATTAGTATGTTCATAACGATGAGTTTGTGATGATATTCCATGCAATTCTTTAATTGAGATGATGAGGATGATGATGATGATGATGATGATGATATTGTTGAAAGTTGATTAAAGCGGTATTCAAGACCGCTAGATGATTCGTTGACAAACGAAGTAATATCTTGAAAACTGAGAGTGAGAATGAGGAATGTATCAGTCCTCCTAAAGGAGGGTGACACGGGTTTGGGGGAAAACGGGTAAACTTTAGGAGTTAAGGAGCGGACATATGATATGAATTCTCAACCGCTGTATCACTCCCAGAAGGGCGAGTTGAAAGGGTTGGAGAGGCCGCTGGTGTACTCGTGATGTATCATGACGGTAATTGATGGTTTGCTCCGTTTGTTCGACAGAAAAACCGAGTTTGTCTCACTCCCATACCTTGTTCCGTTCGGGTACGGAGAGTTACGAGAGGCCCCTCCAGTGCTCGTGTCGCTGGTTGTGGTACCACTTTTTCACCCACCCTGGGTGAAGTCCGCCTCCTTAGCGTTCTACGGTTTACACGGGTTCCAAATATGTGAATCAACAACTTATAGTAGTTGTCTTTAATTTATAAATGTTGTTATCTCATGTCTCCTTATTTTTGTGTACTTTAATGCTATTATCCCATGGTAACATGTTCTTACGCTTCCTTTCAATAGCTGCATTTCATAATATGGTTTCATATGCATGTTTTTGCACGTTCTCATAACTAGGTTCGCATGTTGGAATGTGATTACTTTTACGCACCATGAACCTTACTTGTTAGACTACCATCCCCTAGGTAGGTAAACCAGTTCTAAAACTGGGTTCTGCTAGAGTGTTAGGAGTTTCTACTGGGTCACGTGTTGACGTGTCCCCGTTGACTTTCAGGTCATGTGAGTTGGAGGTTGGAGATAGCGCCTGGAGCTTCGGAGTTGGTGATCAGTTGTAGTATTGGGTGGTGAGGGGTGTGATGAGAGACTTGTACTTTTTGGTGTTTCTTTTCAGGTGGACCTTTGTACTTAGAGTTGTGAATATGAAGATGTTGGTGTATGTATAAGATGTATCCATGTATCAATAAAATAGAATATTGTACTTTTGTTATTTTCTCAGTGTTTTTATCTGTGCCGGAGTTTTACTTGTACTTCCCAGCACGTGCGTAGTACCTGCAGTGTTCTTCCTACTCTCTTCTTTTCTTTCTTTCTGCAACACTCGCCTCTTCGGGAATACCTGATACGGATTCGTACTTATCCGGTATCCCGGGGACCGGGTCGTTACATGCCGGGATGTCGAAACACAGGCAGCGGGACGGAAAGATTGAACTCCAGTCACACCCATACTCTCACAAACTGTGAGTTACCCCAAAACCCCGGTGATGTGTCAAGTACAAGTCCGTTACAGGATGTTCCACAGGATATTCCACACGATGTTCCACATGTTACAAGTCGAACCAGGGCAACTGGTTGACTTTCTCATTGAAAACCAGAAAGTAGGATAAAGACGAGTCCAACACAAAAGATGTTACTTCCGTGCTTTGAGCACGTGGCAGTGTGGCTTAGCACACAATTTACCCAAGTTAGTAGTTGCGTGCTACAACCACCAAAGTTGAAAGTTGGCAAAGTAACCCTTAGTTGATTACTTTCATATTAGTTCTCTAGTTCGGTTCAAGTCAAATAGCCGTTCGAGGCTATAGGGATGGCAACGAGTTCATACAAGCACAAAAGACTAGTTCTCTAAGTTTAGAATATGTCGTGACTTACTACTTTCGAGCTCGTCGTGGTAAGACGAGGTTGGAGTTAGAGAAGCTGGTGCTCGAGGAGTGGTACCTGTAAACACAAGAAACAATTGGTTAAAGCACACACTTTATTCTATTTAAATAATTTGATCGTTTTGATTTTTAAAACTGGTTGAAACGTTGTCGAAAAGCGTTCTAAATTTTTCTATAGGCTATATATGATAAAAATAATTTTACTGCAAGATAAAATATTTTTCTGAAGCTTATAGTAATTTTTAGAATTTTTAAAAGCTCAAAAACAATTTAAAAACTATTTTTCAATTAGTAACGTATTTATTCAATAATTTCTTCTGAGTGCAATAAGTTGCAAATGAGGTGTCAAAACGACCGTCTCGAAGAGTACTATAACATATATTTTTTATCACATATTAATTTACGTGAAAATAACAAGTTATGTATTTTTAAATGAAAATAAAGTATTTAAGTTTTTGGCTTAAAAATTAATTTTGGAAAAACTAAGCGTCTGATTGAGATGAACCTAGGGCCATTGGATCCAGAATATTATTTCTGATTTTCTGGAACTAGTCTCACATTTTTCTGGGGCTTATATTTTAAGTTATGAATTTAAATCCATTAATACTCATATATTAATTAATAAAATATGAAAATACGTAATTAAATTTCGTAATTACGGTTTTGCCATCGAGCTTATGCTCGCATCACCTTCGCTTCTCGATGTCCTCGTGCAGGCGACGGAGAGTGGGGGGAAAGGGTTGACGGCGACGACGACTCGACTTGGGGGCGGCGATTGTGTGGAGCCACGGCGGGGAGGCGACGGCGGTCGTGGGGCAGCGGCGACTCGGCGGAGGCCGACGGCGAAGTTGCGAGCTGTCGGCGTCGGGAGCGGGCGATGGCTCGACTGGGGTGGCAGGGGGGGTTGTCGTCGGCGACGTTGGATGGCGGAGGCGAGGCGCCTGTGATCGTCGGAGGTTTGGTGGCCTCGGGGTGTCGAAGGCGGAGGCGGAGAGGGGGAGGGCTGCTCTCGGAGCAGCGGCGTCGGAGGTTCCGTTCATCGTCGAGGAGGCGGCGCTGCGGGGGTGCTTCGGTGCTCGTCGGAGGCCGTTGGCGGCGACGGTGGTGGCCGTCAGTCCAGGCCGGAGGGAGAGGAGCGGAGAGAGAAGTGAGAGCGGGAGTGAGAGAGGGTGAGCGAGAGATACAAATGGGTTTCGTTTCAAATTAAAGTGGGGAGATTGCGTGCATGGGTTGCCTGTGTCCGTGAGTGGGGCTTGAGAACGAAAGAGAGAGGGGTTGAGTGACCCTGGGTTTGGGTAGTTAATATATATGGCTGCAAAATAGTTAAACAAATAAAAAGAAGGTAGATGGGATTGGGATTGTTAGCTGGGAGAGGGTAGATACGGTTAGGTTTGGTAGGAAGTTAATTAGTGATAAGAAAAACCCATTAGTGAAAGTCATTAGTGAAAATACATAAACGAAATTACAGTTTTGCCCCTACTAGTAAACGTGTCCGAAAAATTACGAAAACATACCCACGGGATCGTATCGTCACGAGGATCGTGAATACGAAGTCCGTTTAAGGGTTTGAGCTACGGAAACACTAGTTTTAGGCCAAAACATTTAGAAAGCGGGTGTGTGGGTTTAGGTTGAAATGATATCAGAAAATAACGAAATTAATGTGGGTAGCCCTAAATGATCATAGGATGCTACTGTAGAAGTTTGAAAATGTTTTGAAAATGTTTGAATAGAAATAAATTCATTAAGCGAAAACGATAATAAATGAAAATGAATTTTTATCATATCTTTTAGAGGTATTTGATGAAATCCGATCTTACTAAAATACTCCATAACTAGTCTGGTACATCAAAATATTTTTATAAGAAATTTTTGAAATCAGTAAAACTCCTGACAACCCATTACAAAATAGTTTAAAAAAATTGGAAATAGGTTAAACACGTAAATAGTTGTGTTGAAGAAAACAGGCCGTTACAACACATATTTCTATCATCAACGGCTTGATGGATAAAAGTGGACTACAATTTTCACACCAAATATATATGATATTTTGATGGCACGTGTACAAGAATCCCGAGGTTTATACATCGCACATTTTGTTGCCTATGAACGACATGTGGTGGATAATAACGCCGGCGCTTATACCATGACGATATAAGGCGAAAATTACACCTGCACATGTAATATTTTGATGCTTTAGCACATGCCCTATGCACATGTTATTGCTGTAATGTCAAGTCAGGAATATGGTGTAAATATTTCTTACTTATCGTTTTGTTCGCCGTGATATAGCGTGAGAAAATATCGAAGTTCATATAGCCACATATTTCACCCCATACCCGATTCAGATTATTGGAAGGACTGTGATCGTCCCATGATAACTCCCCATGTCAAAAGAAGAGCACTAGTTGGTCGCCATCAGTTCGCATTCATTGGGCCATGTATATACATATGAAGGGTAGTATGCAGAATAGCTGTAGCAACTGTAGCTAGCCATTACAAATCCCGTTGCTGAAACCTCCTCACACAACATCATAAGTTCAACACTTCTAGTTTATTTCATTATTTGGCTGCATTTGTGTCCTCATTTTACAACGCATGCATTTTCAATTACTCGTGTTATTTCTGGCACTTGCATGTATAATGTATTTGCATATTGTAGGACTTCATCACATGGAGGAGGAGGTTGCCGTGCTTGATGCACTTCTCGTCATAAAGAAGCACGACGAAGCTAGATTCACTTCTCGTCACCCTTTGGAATGTTCACCATTGTTTTTTGATTTCAGTTGTTTTATATGTTTCAGCAATTTATGTGTTCATAAACTAACATAAAAGCAGCCATGGATCACCAAGCCTTCTGATCTGCTGCCATGGCATTATCCGCTGCTTCTACCTCATCTTCGTTTGCACTTTGGTCTGTAAAAATTCCAAAACAAAAAAAGTGATTGCTCTATAGAATATAGAACTGGAAAATTTTTACATTCAGTCAAGATCTCATTCAGATATCAAACTAAGCCCATGTTTGCTCTTATGTTTCGAATTGAGGGCTTCATGCCCCTAATTGGGGTTTTAAGTCTTGGAGCGGCTACGGGCGACACGTTTTGCTGAGAATAGGAGCGACTTCATTTCATTAGGTTAACTGGTTGAATTGGTCAGGGTTGTCAATCCCGGCCAATTTGTTGGACCCGCAATGTCACTGATGTGGCCGAATTGGGTAGAATTTGAGAATTATTTTTAAAAGTGGTCGATTTTTAGAATTAATTATAATTTTGGGCTTTTATCGAAAATTTGTCATTTTGTTTTGCTAAATCATGATTAAAATAGGATATGAAAGGAAGGAAATAGGGGGAAAAAAACGAAATTTGAAGAAGAAAATCCAACGGCAGCGATGCGCGCAGTTGAGCTCGAAATTCAAAAAAAATTTGGCTCTTTCCCTTCCTTTCCCCTCTCGCCTCTTCTCAGTTCTTCGCTTCTCCGTCAATTTCCATGGGCCAATCACATCTCTCTCCCAACAAAATCCTCTCTTGGTAACAAAATCTCAAACTCCCATATTCAATTCAATGTGTTTTCTTTTTCCATCATTCAAAATCACTAACCTCTTTCATTCTATCTTCCAGGTCTCCTCTCAAACGCTCCTCCAATTCTCTCTCCGATCCCATCGCCCCCGTTTACGAGTAAGAAAAGCCCATCTCAATCATAAGTTCCAATTTCATTATCTCAAGTGGGTTTTTGATGTCGTTGATTTTGGTCTAATTTTCAGGTCGGTACTCGGTGCATTGGAAGAGTACAGGAGGAATCCAGATGGGTCTGCTGCGCGTTTCAGATTTCTTTTGGAGGATTGCATCGAGAGGTTCTCCGACGATCATCGGTACCGGAACGATGACAGATTTCTTGAGATTTGGATCCTCTACGTGAGCCATTCACCTTAACTTTAAACCCTAGTTGATTTAGAAATTGTATTCATTGTTATGTGTTTTCTGTGGTAAAAGGGAGACGCGATTCAAGATTTCAAGAGGGTTTTTAGGATGATGGAGGTGAAGGGGATCTGTCAGAAAAAATCGACGCTTTATGAGGCATATTCCATTTTTCTATGTGCGAAAGGGAACTGGGTTGAAGCACATGAAGTTTATCAGCTGGGAATTTACAGGTAAGTAGTTCTGCTGTTTGGTTATTGGCTGCATTTTTATGTTGTCAATTTAGGTGATTTTTAAGTATGATGATAAGTTTTGGGCTGTTAGGAACGCTGAACCTCTGGAACTTCTGAAGAAATCGCATGAGTTGTTCCTCAAACACTTGTTGGAAATTTCCAAGAAGGTTGTTCCCGAAATCAAGGTATGTGAATGTCCACTTGCAAACTTCGCATTTTGTTTTCTGCTATTTTTATCTCTCGGTTCATTTTGTGAATTTTAAAATCTAAATTTATGATACTTTTGTTGAGTAAACAAATTGAGGCTGCCTCAGTAGTAATTCCATTATTGTTTATTGTGGATTATCAAAAGAACCATCATTTTCTAGCTAAATAACTATTGTTTGTTCTTAAAACTTCATGCATATGATTTTTATAAGTGAAGTTCGCTAGACAAATGCAGTAATCTATTAAATATCATAAATTAAAAAAAGTGATAATCCATTAAATGAATATTTAGCTGGACTTTATGTCCATAAGATGTAAGATCCTGAACTTTGTCCCCTCCATAAATAAAAAATGAAATAGTAGTTAAACTACTTTTATCGAGTCATGCCAATTGTTTACGGGTGTTTTCTCACTGCTGAATTGTTGACCAGAGGATGTGAGGTCAACGTCAAGGGGACACGTGGGACCACCGGGATCGGTTGGAGGCACGTTTGCTCGGTGATGGACGCACGGATCCTTGCGTCGGCTTGCCGAAGGGTAGCCTCGGCGAAGCGGCGGCCTCCTTGTGGTGGGGGCGAGCAGGCTCGTTGCCGAGGTTGCTCGGCTTCGGTTGGAAGGGCGCTGAAGGGTAGCCTCGACGTCGCTGGATCTGCTCGACCTGAATAGACGAGGAAGCTCGTCAGGGGGATCGGATCTTGGTTCCGACCAAGTCCCCTCCGATGCCTAAGTCAGAACGGATCTGAAGGGAGCTCGTCGGGATCGGTACGGCTCGCGAGGAGGCCGATACGCGGGTCCTTGGACCGAGCTATGGAGAGGAAATGTAAGGTGGAAGACAGTCGTGTGAGTAGAATACCTCCGTGTTTTGGTATCCTAGAAGTCCTTTGGTACGCCGCCCCTCGAGTCCTTTTATAGGAGTCCCCCACGTTCGCTTCTCCTCAACGTCCACTCCTTCCGCCCTCCATGATCCGCCTCTTTGATGGCGTCTTCATGGGTCATGAAGGTGGGCGTAATGGGGCCCCTTAATGGTGATTACGGGGGCACGTGTTTTGGGGAGCAGTTGGCTCCTACTAACATGGGTTGATGGGGGTGTCTGCCTCAATCGAGACCGATCCGACTTCAAATCTTCGTAGGGGCCTCGTCATTGGGCCCGCTCTCCTTCAGGACCGCCTGCTTACGATGTGGGCTTGGGTCACCCGATCGTGCGCCATCTCAAAATGGTCGTATGAAGTGCCCCCATCGCTCGGGCCGTTCAAATTCTGTCGGTTCGGTTCGGACGATGTGACCTGTGTGTATTTTGACAGGTACGTCAGTCGAGGCAGTGTCATTTAATGGAAGCCATCATGACGCTGCCAGGTTGGACTTCTTCTGCACGTTGGAGCGGAACTCGAAGTGCCGCCGGTTGCCAGATAGTGCCACGCTTCCTCCACCAAACGGCCCAGATTCTGAGATTGTTACTCGTATAAAGATGCCGCCCTTCCAGATTTGATTTTTGCGCTTTTCGATCGGACACTGTTCTTGCGAGTGCTGGTGAATTCTCCTTCGTCTTTCTCCCTCCGGTCTCCCTTCAAGGTACTCCCCTTTTCTTTCTCTTGCCTCACTTGATCTGTCTCATGGCTGCACTTAGGATAGGAGGTACCGCTCCTGGGTCCGGGGTTCCCCCGGTTTCGGAGACTAGCAACCCTCCGACCTCGGGGCCCGGTAACCCCCGGCTCTCCGGCCGGCTTCTGACATGGGAAAGTGCGTGCTGTTTGAAGATCCGGCCCGTAGAGATGACGCTCAACCGGCGGAGAGGTTCGATGTTCCTCCGGTGATACTTAGGTCATCGTCCACCGTCCCTTTCTCGACAGCCGAGGAGATCAGGGCGAAGTACTTGTGCCACCCGTACGACGTCTGGGTTCCTTTTGGTGACGAAAGGATCTGCTTTTCAGGGAGCCGCGAGGCCGGCGTGTACGTCGAGATGTTCCGCATGGGGCTCCGCTTTTCCCCTCCACCATTTTATTATTCAGGTCATAGAGTTCTTAAGGGTGTCCTTGTGTCAACTGACTCCTTATTCGATTGCGGCGCTGGTCGGGTTCGTCATGATCTGCAGCGTGTACGGCTTGGAGCCGACCTTGCCCATCTTCTTCTACTATTTCCTAGTTCAGACGGTCGGCCGAGGATCATGACAACACATCTGCGCCTAAGCGAGGAGGGAGTGTCTGCTAGGTCTACCCCGTTGGGTGGGTGACTGGAGCTTGGATTATGTCTTTGTCGTTTTCTCCGGGCGGTAATCCTACAGGTTGGAGAGACGTGTGTCAGTATGACCTGACGCTGTCCCTCTCCGAGTCCGACCAGGCGACGGTCAGATTGTTGTCGTCTTTGCCCCTAGTGGAGAGGTCGGTCTGGCACTTACTGGACGACCTTCTTCTTAAGAACGTCATGTGGTCCCCCGGTAGGCGCTTTTTTATTTCTGCTCCTTTTTGCTTACCCTGATCTTCTTTCTTTTCGCAGAAATGACGGGTAGGAAATTTAGCCGTGACGTCGGCGAGCTCATTCGTCGGGATGCCAGCAGCGGGCGCGGAAATCCTTCCAGCCACGCGCCTCGCCGCACGGTGGAGGATGCGATCTGCAAGGCCGATCCTGTGGTGGGGAGGCTGGAGCCGGCGATCGCCGCCACACCGCCAGCTCTGGTTGTCGCTGAATCCCCTGCGGGGGAGAACGTGGCTGGCGGCCCTCCTGGTTTCGTCCATGTCGAAGGGGACGACGGAGGTGCCGGCCAGAGATACCGGACCCCCACTGGGGGTCACGGTGGAGAAAGGAAACGCCCCCCTCTGGAGTTCGAAGAGAAGAAGAAGAGGTAGACCGTGGAGGTTCGGCCCGTGACAGTGCCCGAGACGTCGATCATCTCGGGGGCAACTCTCCCGTTGGCGGAGGTGGCCGCCTCCACTAGCCTGGCCGAGCCGTCTCCGGTTAGTGCCGGGGGCGCCCTGTTGATGCTTGAGGTCGGCCCGAAGGTTCCGTCCGGGGAGTCGGTCTTCGTTGATCGAGGCATGTCCACTCAGTTGGCCCAAGGCTCCATCCTTCCGAGGGACTGCTCCCTCTTGGAGAGGGTCCGCTCCGGTCGCTTGGCGGACTCCCTGGTCTGGCAGCTCCAGCAGGTTGATTTTTCTGTTGCATCCGACCCTGCTTCGCGGCATCTCTGGCTCACACCTTTTATCTTGCAGGTTTCCGCAGTGGCCGTGGAGGCGCAGCGCCGCGCGGCACAGGCGATCGGTCTCGATGAGTCCTTGGTGCAGGAGCGTCTGAGGGCTGGGGAGGCCGAGGTGGCGCCTGAAGAAGCCCGCATGGAGGCTCGTTGCTCGCAGCATCGGGTGGACGAGCTCACATCCGATGTGGAGGACTTGAGGGAGGCCCTGGCGGCCGCCCATAGGTCTCCCGAGAGGCGGAGGAGGCGTTCCGTCGGGAGAAAAATGAGCTCTGGGCCTAGCTGGGGCCTTGCGGCAAGCGCACTCCGCCCGGCTCGTCGAGGAGGCGGAGAGGGGCTACGAGGGGGTTCCGAGGCTGAGGATTGCGGATGCCCTCAAGGAGGCATTCGGGTCCTATGAAGATCTCTTGGCCCCAAGGATCGTGAGAGCCTTTCGGGACTCCTTTCAGAGGTTCGAAGAGCGGATCCGGCAGGCGCTTCTCCGTCCCCCGCCAGGTCCCGAGGAGCCCGCTCAGTCGGAGCAAGGCGAGGCTTCGGATGACGCCTCCTCCCGGGCCCCCGCGCCATAGGCGACGTTCCCCCGCTCTTGTTCCCTTCTTTGTAAAAAAGGAACAATTTTGAAAGTAATGAATAGTTTGTTTGCGGGCCTTTTTACCTTTCTTCACTTTTTCCTGTTTTCGTCAAGCGTTTTCTGGACTGTCCTCCTTTATTGCCCCCCTCCTGTCATTCAAGCCAAGGCATGCCGCGGGCTTGGACCACGGGGGGTTACTTTCCGCTGATTGAGTCATTGTCCCGAGGAAGGAGTGGCCCTCGGCCTTGCGGATAACTGTAGTGATTATATGGCCCGGGGAGTGTCACGTCGATTCGCCTGATGGTTGGTCCGACGAGCCGGTGCCAAGGAAGCGTTTAAAGCCAACCAGATGTTCGGCCCGCCGAGCGTTTGCCTTTTGTCTTAAGGTCGAGTGGATGATCGCCCTGCTGAGGGTCTTGCCTTCAGCCTTATGGGCGGTCGTGTGATCGGCCTGCTGGGGGGTCGCCCTCGGGCTCGCTGTAGATCGATGTACCGGCCTGCTAGGGGAGTTGCCCCCAGCCCGACGGACAGTCGAGTCGATCCACCCGCTGGGGGAGCTATCCCCAGGCTTACGGTAGATCGATGGACCGGCCTGCTGGGGGAGTTGTTCCCAGCCTTACGGACATTCGGGTCGGTCCACCCGTTGAGGGAGCTATCCCCAGGCTTATAGTGGATCGATGGACCGGCCTGCTGGGTGAGTTGCCCCCAGCCTTACGGACAGTCGGGTCGGTCCACCCGCTGGAGAGCTATCCCCGGGCTTACGGTGGATCGATGGACTGGCCTGCTTGGGGAGTTGCTCCCAGCTTTACGGACAGTCGGGTTGGTCCACCCGCTGGGGGAGCTATCCCCGGGCTTACGGTGGATCGATGGACCGGCCTGCTTGCGGAGTTGCCCCCAGCCTTACGGACAGTCGGGTCGGTCCACCCGCTGTGGGAGCTATCCCAGGCTTACGGTGGATCGATCGACCGGCCTGCTTGGGGAGTTGCCCCGGACGACCCTTACTATTGGCCTGTTGGGGGAGTCTTCCCCAGCCTTACGATCGATCCTTGTGATCGGCCTGCTGGGGGAGTCGCCCCCAGCCTTACTGCCGACCCTTGTGATCGGCCTGCTGGGGGAGTCGCCTCCCAGCCTTACGACCGATCTTTATAATCGATCCGTAGGGGAAGTCGCCCCCAGCCTTGCGGTCGATTGCTGAGTTCTGATACGGGGGAGCATGGTTACTTCAATGTGGACTAGCACTTCATTCTTTGAATCCGAGAGTACATTCGAAAGGAAATAAGCAGGGAAGATTAAGGCGAGCTAATCTCGCCTGGGGAAGGAGCTGAGGCTGATTGTTCCGCCTTCTCACTCAATGATGCGCAGTGCGGTCTGGACGACATTCACCTTCTTTCCTTTGTCCATCTGTCTGGACGTCCTCTCTCCGGGGGTCGCCATTGGATCGTCGACGAAGTTCTTCAGGTGACCGCGACTGACCAGTTTCTCTATATCCTTCTTCAGGTGCCTGCAGTCGTTGGTGTCGTGGCCGTTGTCTTTGTGGTACTTGCAGTATTTCTCCTCGTCCCTTCCGCCTTTCTTCATTTTCGGGGGTGGCCTACCAAAGCGACCCTCTTTCTGAGCCTGCGTTAGGACAACGTCCGGAGTAGCGTTCAGCCTGGGGGGTCGTGGCTCCTTCTTGCGTTGCTTTGGCCTTCTTCTCCCGCCGGTGTTCGTCCGGCCCGCGACGCTCGCTTTCGTCTCGCTTGGAGCCCTGCTTGACCCCCATATGGAGACCCCATTCCTCTGCTGCCAACGCCTCCTCCGTCAGCATGTAACGCTCTGCCCGAGCTATTATCTGAGCGAGGTCCCTCGGGGGCTCGTTGTGCAGCAACTTCTTCAGGCTCATATGTCGGAGCCCTTTCTCCAGGGCCGTTTTCACGACCATCTCGGGACAGCTCTCCACATTCAGTCTTTCGGTATTAAAGCGGCGCATGTAGCTTCTTAGGGATTCCCCGGGGCTTTGCACCACATTGAACAGAAGCTCCGAGTCCGGCTTTATCCTCCGGCTGGTCATAAACTGCTTACAGAATTTCTGGGAGAGGTCTTTGAAGTTGTTGATGGAGGGGTTGGGGAGGCTGTTGTACCAGCTCCGGGCGGATTTTCTGCGAGTGGAGTAGAAACCTCGGCAGAGCAGGGCGTCGTCGGCTCCTTGGAATGCCATAACCCCTTCATAGTCTATCACATGGTCTTCTGGGTCCCCCGTGCCGTTGTACTTTTCTAAAGTCGGCACCTTGAATCTGGATGGTACCCGTGCGTTTGTAATGCTCCTGGCTAACGGGCAGCAGTCGTCCTTGGAGCCTCCAGGACCTCCCCATGCGTTGGCATGAGGGCCGAGCTGCCGAGGCCGGTTGATGGGGCTTCAAGGGGAGTCCGCTCCGAGCCCATCCGAACCGCGGATAGGCGTTGGTCACCGAGCTCTTTTCCTCTCGCGGCGGTTCCCCTGGCTCCTACGCCTCATCCGACGGGGGCTCTCGCTCCGATTCGGCTGGTCCTCGACGGTTCGACGGTCGGGTGACCGTCGGCGTGTGGAGCGTGGTCGTCAAGACGAGGCTGTGGTTGACTCGTCTTTAGCCCGCTCGGGCCCTCCGTCCACTTCATCCTGGAGTGAGGTGGATGTGAGTGATCGCACCGGGACGAAGTTTGGCGGGGTGAACCGTCGTCCTGGGTTGGCACCCTTGCCACCGTGGTCGGTGACTATGGCCGAGCGTATAGGTCGACGGAGCCCCCGTTGATCGGGGATGGCAGCTGACTCTTCTTCCGGGAGGCGCGGGCCGCTCGCGAGCTGTTGAATCACCACGACCAATGTCCGGAGGTGGCCACTGGTCTCCTGGGCGAAGAGGCGGAGCTGCTCCTGAGTCACCGAGCGCGAGTCATTGGTGCCCCCAGTGGTGTGGCTGTGTTGGTTCTTGGCGGGACGTAGTCGCCTTCCTCGTGGATGGGGGGGCATGCGTCCCGTGCCGTACAAGATGGTTCCATTTCGGCGATGTGGTTATTCAACGTGGGTGTTTATTTGATCCCACAGACGGCGCCAGATGTTTACGGGTGTTTTCTCACTGCTGAATTGTTGACCAGAGGATGGGAGGTCAACGTGGTTAAGGGGACACGTGGGACCCCCGGGATCGGTTGAGGGCGTGTTTGCTCGGTGAGGGACGCGCGGATCCTCGCGTCAGCTTGTCGAAGGGTAGCCTCGGCGAAGCGGCGGACTCCTTGTGGTGGGGGCGAGCGGGCTCGTTGTTAAGGTCGATCGGCTTTGGTTGGAAGGGCGCTGAGGGGTAGCCTCGGTGCCGCTGGATCTGTTCGACCTGAATAGACGGGGAAGCTCCAGATGTTTACGGGTGTTTTCTCACCGCTGAATTGTTGACCAGAGGACGGGAGGTCAACGTGGTCAAGGGGACACGTGGGACCCCCGGGATCGGTTGGGGGCGCGTTTGCTCGGTGAGGGACGCACGGATCCTCATGTTGGCTTGCCGAAGGGTAGCATCGGCGAAGCGGCGGCCTCCTTGTGGTGGGGACGAGCGGGCTCGTTGCCGAGGTCGCTCGGCTTAGGTTGGAAGGGCGCTGAGGGGTAGTCTTGGCGCCGCTGGATCTGCTCGACCTGAATAGACGAGGAAGCTCGTCTTGGCGCCGCTGGATCTGCTCGACCTGAATAGACGAGGAAGCTCGTCAGGGGGGTCGGACCTTGGTTCCGGCCAAGTTCCATCCGATGCCTAAGTCAGAACGGATCTGAAGGGAGCTCGGCGGGATCGGTACGGCTCGCGGGGAGGCCGATACGCGAGTCCTTGGACCGAGCTACGGAGAGAATGTAAGGTGGAAGACAAAGTCGTGTGAGTAGAATACCTCCGTGTTTTGGTATCCAGGAAGTCATCCTTTGGTATGCCGCCCCTCGAGCCCTTTTATAGGAGTCCTTCCACGTTCGATCCCCCTCAACGTCCCCTCTTTCCGTCCACATGATCCGCCTCTTTGATGACGTCTTCATAGGTCATGAAGGTGGGCGTAATAGAGCCCCTTAATGGTGATTAAGGGGGCGCACGTTTAGGGGAGCGGTTGACTCCTGCTAACGTGGGCTGATGGGGGTGTCTACCTCGATCGAGACCGACCCGACTCCAAGTCTTCGTGGGGGCCTCGTCGTTGGGCCCGCTCTCCTTCAGGGCCGCCTGCTTACGATGTGGGCTTGGGTCACCCGATCGTGGGACATCTCAAAATGGTCGTATCACCAATAATATATTAGAGCAGCATATCCCTTGTTGGTTACTTCATCATGAAATGTGTGATTCCATGTATGGCCAAACATCTATTATATAAAACACAACTGTTTTTGAATCCTAGGACTGTCTAGGACAAGATAAAGAGTGGATGTGATTTAATCTTGAGGAATGGAAGGTTGAGATGAGTTTTGAGAAAGTTTTGAGGGGGAATCCATTTGGTTGGAAAACTCAATATTTTGAACTTTGTATGGAAAAACGTATGGGTCAAAAGTTTGAGGGGATGTAATCATAACTTTTGGGGGGAAATTTGTTGGGAAAACCAAAACTTTTGAAAACCGCACCATCTCTCTCTTCCCAAAATTTAAATGCACTTTGGGTAGCAAAATGTGTGCGGTGATCCCAATTAAATTTCATTCATTTAATTAAATTTCATTCATTTTGGATAAATAATTATTAATTTATTTAAAGTCAACAAACACAATGGAGCCCAGCGTTGGATGATAATTTTGGATCTATTATTCAAATTTCAAATCAAAATGTCACTGGATCACATAATCTTGGTTGTTAATTATGTTTAGGATGTTGAAATCAAGTTTAGATTCCTATCTAAATACAAGGCGCCCGCGCACCGAAGCTAAAATTTTCTTCGTTTAAATTTTGGATGTGGGGATAATTCTTGGTGAGAACAAAGATTTTGAGGGGATATCTTAAATGAACCGTGCCCGAGGGCACGTGCGCCGAAGCTAAATTTTTGTTCGTTTAATTTTGGATCTATTATTCAAATTTCAAATAAAAAATGTCATTGGGTCATATAATCTTGATTGTTAATTATGTTTAGGATGTTGAAATCAAGTTTAGATTCATATCTAAATATAAGGCACCCATGCCGAATCTACATTTTTGTTCGTTTAAAATTTGGAGGGGGGAAATAATTCTTGGGGAGAACAAAGATTTTGAGGGGATATCTTAAATGAACCGTGCCTGAGGGCACGGGTTATGACTAGTAAGAAAATAAAGGGTTATGACTAGTAAGAAAATAAAGTATCAAAGAATGTTAAATGTCTAGTTAAGTCGCAATTATCCTGCCATAAATTGTATCCACTATGGTTCATTGAGGTATAATCATTAATTGCATGCCAGTTCCAGTTTGCAATTGGAGTCCAGTTTGGGTAGCCCAATATTCAGTAGTTTGATGTAATTGGTGTTTGGCCGAATGCGTAAAAACTGTGATATAAGGCCCTAAAAGCCTCCATTTCGAACCTTTACTGGAAGTTACTACATGTTGCCTATTGTTAAGGAGTGGCAATTTAAGCCCGGTTCACCAACCCGACCCATACCCAACCCACTATAAACTGATTTGGGTCAAGCATACACATCAACATGCTTATTAAATGGGTCGGTACGTGTTATACATCTTAACCTTTCTTTACCCGTTTAAACCTGTATAGGTACATACACATTTGGATCTTGTTGTTGCTTGTATGTAAATCTTTTGTACTGGTATGCGTATGTGTCAATATTGAATTTTTGTTGTTGTTTATCTTTTAGGTGAACTTCAAATAGGTCATTCTTAACATCGAGATTTGTTTCTACTTATGTGTTATTTTTTGATGCGCTGGGCTCAAAAATTAAACGTTTTAGTCGACTTTGGAGGTTTTATATGTAGGATTTTGATGGATTGCTATTAAATTTTTGTTTTGATTTAGGAGTTCACAAAATTGAAATTGATTCACAGTAGAATGAAGAGATGATCAAAAACGTGAAAGCTCAATGATTAAACGGGTAACCCGTGTGTCAACTTGTGGGTCCATGGGTTGGGTATGGGTTATGGGTAAATGGGATGACCTCACAACGACCTGACTTAAACCGTATCTGATCAGACCCATTTGCCACCCCTACTTATTGTGGGTCCCACGTGTGCTCGCTATAATTGATTCAGAAATTAGATATGAGGTTATATTTGGGATATACCCCCCTTTGTAGTACCTAGTGTCCAATCTAATTGATTTTTTCCCATGTTTATTCCTAACTGGTAAGTTGCTGTTAGTCATTCCTAATATCATCCTTGTTAGTTTACTGTTCTCCAGTATGTCTTCATATTTGCACATTGAACATGTATAAATATAAAACATATCCATTAATCCTCACCACAACTCCCAGACTGTGATATGGCGGATGGAACTCTAGGATGGTATCCCCACTATCCCTTGTCAAATCCAGCTAGAGTCTAGATAAAAGTGGATTTGAATTTTGAAGAAGGAAAAAAAATGGTAAAAGTAACCCGTTGCAAATGCCTGGTGGGTTGGCTCATAAAATGGTACTCATCCCGCGGGAAGTTTTAAAATATGAAAATGTAACCTCTAACCATCTTGTCTGGTGCATTGGAAGAACTTATCAGCAGACACAGAAGCTACAGCAATAACAGCCGCCTAAATCCTTTTGGATTTGCATACCTTGATTTTTTCACGCTTTCAGCTACATTAAGTTCCCTTTCACATTTTCGTATACTATATTAGTGAATATCATGTCCGTCTCTTTCCATGTCAATTTAGGTCAGTCCTTAGAGCTATCCACTCAACTACGATCTTGCCACTCCTTCAAAATTTTATACATAAAATGTTGATTCATAAAGCATTTCTATACTTACTGCCATTAAGTGAAACAAAACAGTATATCTGATTCCAAAGGTTAAAATTTTGAAGATAGCTTGATAGCGTGCATTTTGTGTCTTAATTATAGATTCATCTATTTTTTTTTAAAATCTGATCATTGAACTTGAACCAGATCCTTAATGGGCATTTAAACATTCCATGGGACTTATGTTGCTGCATCATATTAAATGATGCATTACCATGGTTACACTGTTTGAAAGCACAAGGTCTAGTTACATTTATGTGCACCTTTTATATGCTGCTTACATAATTGGTTCTTTAATACTGCAAAGAAGGATTATTTACTTATAACTTATTCTTTCAAGTGCAGGTTGACATAGCCGGAACTGAAAGGCCAAGACAAAATTATGTGGTAGACCCATGGTCAATCTCTACCATAAACGATGTACTAAAAAAGATGGAGTCTCATTTGAGAAAGTATAATGTAAGCCGGAATGAGACTTACAGTCTTTATGCCTCTCACATGAGACTATCTTCTTTTCCAACCAGTTATTATTTACCTTTTAATCTATTCAGGGCTACTGTAGAAGCATAAAGGCATATTCTGGAAAAGTGTCACTGACTTCACTACAGAATTCTTCGCGTAATAAGGTTATTGAACTAGGTAATTCTTTCCTTCCCCCTAGTAATATAAATTGTTTTCTTTTGTGTTTGTCTGTTATATTAAAATGGCAATTTCATTTTAGTGTGAAAACGGAGAGATGAATGGTGGAAGATTTGTCATACAATGGGAGATGCATTCTTTAGTGGTCGTACTTTTGTATATCACTGATCAACATTCTATGTTGTTTTACTTAAATATTTTTAGCTGCATAACAGTTGGCCTGTTCTTTTATAACACGAGTTACAAACCTGTGATGAATGTTGCAAGGTGAAATAGTGCTTTATTTCTGTTAGTATGGTGCGCACACCCATGCACTCACACATCTTATGGATGTTCATCTCTATGTGGCACTATTGAGAAAAAAGGACTGATTTTGCAAAAGATAAGCATATGATATTTTTGTTTGGAGGTGTACTTTGTGAATAATATCAAGCAGTTTATCTTAGGGAAGATTACACTCATACCATATGTTCTACAAGGACATTTAAAAAAACAAACACTCTTTGATACTAACTCTAATCTTTGATGTTAACATTGTTGATGCTAACACTGAGACCGTCTGAATCACCCCCAAAATTCTAATTTTAAGGGGGGTCTAAGTACAACTTGTTCTTTATTAGTCAGGCAATCCAGGGGAGCTCACTGTTATTCCTAAGTGGTCTCATTGTTAGTATCAAAGTTTAGGGATGTTTAGTTACATATACTCTATAGAACATGGGTTTAGAGAACCTGGGTCTGAGTGCAATTTATCACTTTATTTTAATACGTGTTGGGATAAATGCATCCGAAGTTGGTTTCTTCAATTTGTACTGTTGTTTTGAGTGTATTGAAGTCTAGATGGAGTTTTATTGGGTATTATTTAAGTCCTAATCCTCTCAACCAGTTATTGAAGAATTCATACTTCAAGTCAAGGTTCTGCCACATTTGAAATGTACGGAGCTAACAAATGAGATACTTTTGAGGCTTAACATTTAAAAGTTTTATCACGTTACACTAAGCTATTCATTTCATAACTTTGATGTTCATGAATATCTAGGCATTTCTTTCCTTTCTCTGGTACACCATGCAACCAGCAGCATGTTTTACATATTTACTATGAATTCATTCTTTAGATCTCAATTACTCGGAAGTGTTAACCTTTTGTGGGAAGTACAATAGGAAGTATCAAGTTGCCTCAAATTCCTACAGCATTTAGCTCAATTGCTTGATTTTGAAGGTGGGTGTAAATACCAGATCAGGGGTTGCTCGGGCCTTGGTGGTTTTGCTCAAGTGTTCAAGGCTTTTATTGACAGCAAACCTGATGATGCTGTTGCATTGAAGGTCATCATCGTACCCATGTTTCCTTATTCTTTCAAGCGTTCACACAAAGGTTGCTTGCAATTTACATATTACTGCTAATTAATTTAATTCAGATACAAAAGCCGGCTTTCCCTTGGGAATTCTATATGTATCGCCAACTTGACAAGAGAATTTCTGATATGGAGGTATGCCACAGGTCCTAATTTCCCCCCCCCCCCCCCTATGTTACTGTCTATTTCTGCTGACACATTATGTATTTGTGGCTGCTCTTTATGTCAGAGGTCAAGTTTTGGGTTTGCTCATAAAGTACATATTTATCCTGATTTAAGCATACTGGTGTGTAACTATCTATCACATGGAACTCTTCAGGTGACTTCATATTATTTGTATCATTAGTTGTATGTTTTTCTTGCAATTTTTATCAGCCATGCCACCTCTGGAATTAGACTGTGGTTAACTAGTTGACATTGCATAAATTTATTTATCAGATATGGCTTATGCAGGATGCTATAAATTCTCACCTTGTGTTGCACAAGTTCATGGACGAATTGTTGTGTATTTATTATACAGTGGAGATGTTGCGCATGTTGGAAACTTTACATGCTGTTGGCATAATCCATGGTGATTTCAAACCAGATAACCTGCTTATTCGCTATGCAAGGTAATTTTGAATGAGTAAGGAACTTTCTGAATTCAGGTTCTAGGGAGATTCTGTGAAACATTTAAAAGAAAAAAACAATTGGAACTATTCAAGGATTTTTTGATTAATTGTTAATAATTTCTTAATCTAAAGATATGCTCAGCTGAATCTCCAACTTGATTTTATTATAATCTCCGCTTAGTTGTACATTATGCAGATGAATAGCTAAGCTTATCCTTAAATGGTGGATTTGGAGCCATGCAAGCAAAATTTAGATTTCTTGCTTGCTCTAAAACTTATGTATGTGTCAATTTTAAATAAATTATCTATCTAATTTTTAAAAGATTCAGTTTTAAACAGAACATATTTATCCACCTTGTCCAAGCATTTGGTCTTTTGCATCATGGGATCTTCTTCGAAAATTATTTGTCTGCATTCAGCAATATTGCTTACTTCTGCCGGTTGAATAAGAGCTCCCTTCTTGTTCATATTTTTGTTTATCTATTTCTCTCTGGACTTTTTGAGCTTACCTAATATTTTTATAGTTGCCCTAGTTAAGTTTCCAATGAGCCCTCTTTTGATTTGAACCATTTCTATGTGCTATTGGGATTTGTTTTTTGAGCCCTTCGCCACTCAAAATTCAAATATGCTTAATTTCCTACAGAGGTGAATGCACTTAAAAAGGGGCGTGTTATAAGCAAGAGTTAGGTCAGGAGTTACTAATGTGCTGTTGTTTCGCTGCACATCCTCAATAACCCCAAAGAGTTAGTACTTTAAGCATCTTGGCCAAAGAGGGAAATGGTACGTTGCTATTCAGAATCACTGTTGGGAATGGAGGTTGCGGCCACACTGGTGGCAAACTTGTGATTTTGGATTCCGGATGGAAATTTTGTAATTTTGGGCGGGGGGGGGGGCATTTTTGTAAATACGGGCAAATCAGCCCCTACATATAGTGAGTGAGTGGTTATGGTTAGGGGGAGGTTGAAAATTGAAGAAGAAAATAGAGAGCAAAGAAGAGTAGGAGTAGAATAGTTGTAGATCTTTGAAGAGTTAGCCATTTATCTTAAATCAAAGGGTATGCGAGTGGTTTCTTCTCTAACTGGAACCAGCTATCTTTGTATTTCTCTTGATTATCTATAAAAATCCTTTTTTTCCAAATCCCCAAATTTATTTCACTCAGACCATTGCCTTTCCTTTCAAATTGGTATCAGAGCTTAGATCCTGAAGGCATCGTCGAGAAAGATGGAAGCTTTCAAGGAAATCATGCGAGCGAAACTCGAGAGGATGGGAGACACGTTGAAGTAAGAGATGAAGCAAATCTTTGCATAGCAGAGGATTTTGTGGATATCGATCGTTGCTACCCTTCCACTGGAAAGATGATGACAGATTTGAAGACAACATGCCCATAGATCTGCCAGATCAAAGGGAAGGGGGCGAATGGTGCAACTCTGAAACTGATCGATGTCGAAGGCGTAGATCCGAGGCTGGCGAACACGTTGGAGGTCCCTACGGTGACCGACGACCCTCTGCAGGGCCGCCAGTGACCTCGCGACCTCGATCGGGGCGGGCAAAACCCTGGCGGGTCGCCAGGGGCCGACGATTACTGATAGGGTCGCCTTGGGCCTCGCAGCCTCTAGGTGACCCCAGTAGGGTCCGAAGAGCCCCACAAGGGCCAGCTAGGGGCTAATGAATCTCGACAGGGTTGCCTGGGGCCTCAAGGCCCCCAGTCGACCCCGCCCGGTGTCGACGACCCTTCGACGGCCTGACAAACTTCCAGCGGGCCGCCATCCCCAGTGGGGCTCTCCTGACGGGCGGAGGAAATTTTTCCCCTCCCGTGGGGCTGTTTTTACTGGCAGTGCAGATTTCGGGTAATGGCGGTTGTAATCAGGATACAACGAACTTTCGGTGGAGTCCGGAGATGGCGTGGAGCAAATTCGGGGCCCACGGCCCCTCTTCTCATGGTAATTAATCGCAACGATGTCACTTTGAGGACGACAGAGATCGTGGGTGGCCCTTTGATCTAGAAGGAGACACACATCCCTTTGATCATGGAGGTAACGAGCAGCCCCCAGCATGACCATGGATTTCATGCACAACCTTGCGGATAAGGTGGGGTTTCGAGGATGAAGTAGTGTTGAGAATGTGGGTTGTGGCCACACCAGTGGCAAACTTGTGATTTTGGGTTTCAAGTGGTAATTTTGTAATTTTGGGCACTAGGGGGCATTTTTGTAAATACGGGCAAATCAGCCCTATATATAGTGAGTGGGGTGTTAGGGTTAGGAGGAGGTTGAAAATTGAAGAAGAAAATAGAGAGTAGAGAAGAGTAGGAGTAGAATAGTTGTAGACATTGGGAGAGTTGGCCCTTTTTCTTGAATCAAAGGGTAGGAGAGGGGTTTCCTCTATAATTGGAACCAACTATCTTTGTATTTCTCTTGATTATCTATAAAAATCATCTCTTTCCCCCAAATACCCAAATTTCTTCCACTCAAACCCTAGCTTTTCCTATCAAATTCTCAAACTATAGCCTTTCTTATCAATCACATTCATCGTTTTAATTCAGTCGATAACTCTTTTTTCTAATGAAAGCATTAGATAAAGCAGTCAACCCTGAGCGAATGGAAACTACTAAAAATCCTATCGAGTTGACATTGTTATTTTTGGAAAATTTAGAATTTTAATGGATAAGGAAAAAAAATCATAAAGACACAAAAAAGCCAATGGTCTTATAAATTAGCTATAAGCATCCCCCGCCCAAAAAAAAAAAAAACAAAAAGTGAGGAAACAATAAAAATTTTATTTTTTTCCAACACGAATTTGTTGTTGCAAGACCCCAACGATTTCTTTTGGGGAGGTGGTGAAATGGAATGAGAGGCAACTTGCAATTTCCTTTCATCAAGTTAATAATGGACTCTCTCCTATCAACGGCAGATTGTAAGGAGGGGAACATATGAATCCACATCTGGAATCATTGTATAAGCAAGACATAAATCATGGGCTTTTGCCTAGAAATTGTGTAATTAGATATGCCAGTAATGACTGAGTTTCCTAAAGCAATTTTGTTTGAAGATCATTACCGACTTCTCAAAGTTGACTCAAGTGAGACCTGACAAATTTTTTTGACACCGATCTCAAGTCAGTTATGAATAACAGACTTGAAATGTCTGTTGACAACCGAACTCTGGTGGTTATAAATGAGACCCCATCATCTTGTACCTGGTGAACAGATGAAGAGTAGGAAAGTTGGAGAAGAAGAGGGAAGAATGAAGGGTAAGCTGCCAAAGATAGATAGAGTCTGAGGGATGGTGTGCATAAGTAGATGTTTTTTTTTGGGGGGGGGGGTGTGTGTGTGTGTGTGTGTGTGTGTGTGTCAGGTAAGCTTGCATAGTGTTTGTAGTTCTTAAATTAATATTCTACTGTTGTAGTTAACTTATTTTCCTTGAGCCATCATCTTGTATGTGGTGAACATATAAGGCAAAGGGCTAGAAAGTATAAGAAGAGAGAAGAATGAAGAAGGTTAAGCTGTCAAAGATAGAGAGTGAGGGTTGATCTATATAAGTGTAAAGAGAGAGTGAGGGAGAGAGAAGTGTAGAAGATGATATCTTATAATGTTTGCAGTACTCAAATTAATATTCTAATTTTGTGGTTAACTTATTTCTTCATGTATTCAATTCTCTTTCCAGATTTTACAAGTGGTAACAGAGCACTTTGTAATGCCCTACCAGCTACTGCACAAGTACTAGAGGGGGGGTGAATAGTACTTTAAAATAATAAGGCGTATAATTCCAAATTAAATTGCACACAACTACCAAATCAATTTGCGGAAGCTTAAATTGAATGACAACAATGAAATTAACAATGCTAACAAACGATGTTAATGGGTTCGGATCCACCCAAGTCTCCCCGACTTGTTCCCGGTGATCCTACGTCCCAACCACCCGGATCCCCTTCGGATACTTGAGTTAGAAACCCTAACTCAAGATTTCCACTATGAATATCTTGTGAAAAACCTTCACAAGATCAAATCATACATGCAATGGCAAAGTGAATCCCACAACCCGGGATCACAAACTTCTCTCACAACCGAGAGAGCCAATAAGCAATATAAAAGAGTTTAGATGAAATAAATACTCTTACCACAAAATCCTATACCTTGAGTTTTTCTTACCCAATAGGTGGAATGAAGGATTTGAGGAAATGAAGTTACCAAAACCTAGCACCAAGGAAATGACCAGCAATGGGTGCCTAGGGTTGATTTGGAAACTTGAATCAAGCAATAGCTTGAAGAGCTCACCAAGAACAAGCTTCTCTCTAGATCTAGAAATGAGAGAGAATGGGTTTCTTGTGAGGAAGAGAGCTTTAGATTTGAGGGAGAATGGCTATCTCTTTTGATCTCAATGAATCTCTGAATGGAAGCTCTTACCCTGATAGAAATGACCTAGGTTCGTATTTATAGGAACCCAAAAACATAAGTTAGGTCATTCTCCAACGGATAGAAATCTGGGAGAATTAGTCGGTCAAAGAACAATCACTGACCGACTAGTTCATCAACTAGTCGGTCAGCCAAACAACGTAGACCGACTAAGAGTAGATCTGAGAAGAGATAGAATTTCAGACCTAGAAATCTAGTCGGTCCAAGAATACTTTCTGACCGACTAGTTTCACAACTAGTCGGTCAGTCAGTGAACGTAGACCGACTAAGAGGCAAAATAACTTAGTCTGAATGCAAAGTGACTTAGTCGGTCCAAGAACAAAAGTTGACCGACTAAATTGTCAACTAGTCGGTCACCAAACGTTCTTAGACCGACTAACGGTAAACAGTAGCTTAGGAGAATTTTTAGAGTGAACAGTAAGTCTCAACTAGTCGGTCAAAGAAGCATCACTGACCGACTAGTTCACAAACTAGTCGGTCGGTGAGTCAACGTAGACCGACTAACTGTAAACAGTAAAGTCCAAGAAATTAAGGAATCAAACTAGTCGGTCCAAGAACAGTTGCCGACCGACTAGATCACCATCTAGTCGGTCAGTACTTGTTCTTGTACCAACTAACATGCACAAACAATTCGAATCGAAGCGCGACGCTTCGAGGAAGTTAGAATGAACTTGTGCAAGGATCCTAGAGCTACGTAATGAGCGTAATGAAGATAGAAACGTAAGATATACTCAAGGCTTAACATTCTATCAATCGAGACTAAAAGACTATAAATAAAACCTTAATAAACGGTCTTCGAGAGCTTCGATTGAATCTTCATAACTTCCAAAACGGCGCAAGAGCTTCAACGAAGCTTTAGGCATGAATACGAGCTTTTGGAAGTGTTGAGATGTCGCTTTGAATATTCTCGTGAAATTGGCGACGATCTCCAATACTGCGCTCACAAATTGTTAGTTCATGAATTATTTAAGTTTGCTCATCATCCAAAACCAAATCCGGGGAGTCCAATATTCAACATTCTCCCCCTTTTTGGTGATGACAAACCAACATAAATAATAATCAAAAATAGTAATTCAAATGAAAAATACTTACTCCCCCTGCATTGATGACACGTTAATTCCAAATTGAATATAAATGAATTGCATCAAGCAGACGAGTAAGATAAATAAAGTGAATTGATTTTTGAAATATCGGATTTTGAAAATCCTTATATGTATCTTAACTCCCCCTGAATCTAACATATCAAACTAGATTCTTGGAAATTGAGTTAAATTTTCATTTGCGCTATTTATTATCATTATCTCTCCCCCTTTGGCATTATCCCAAAAATGGGGGGCATACAACGACAACAATTAGGAAATGTAAAATCCAACATCGGGAGTCGTAGACAAAGACAATGGACCAACTTGACACCAAGGGAAAATTGTGGAAATCAAAACAAGGTGTGCCAAATTTTCCATTATCAATTAAAATCAACGATAATCAAAATCATCAAAAATACCAAATGTTTATTCATTTCTTGAATAAAGAAACATACTCTTCAATATTCAATAATCTTGGTTAAATTTGTGCATGGAAAACAATTCTATACATTTATAGAATTTAAATCTATTTAACCAAGTGTTCATGCGACGAGCGACGAAATCACATTTCATATACATTCAACGAATATTAAAATGTGCACGACGAATTAAGATAAGGACAACAACGATGTATATATATAAATGATAACATCAAGAGTACATCCAAGAAGATATCAATACATCAAAATACAACATACCCATCAAGAAGAAATACATCATCATCATCCGCATCAAAATAAGTACAACATCATCGACAACATCCAAAATACATCAAAACATCATAACCCTCAAACTCAATCCTAACCCAAAATACTCTCGCAAAGATATATCATCCAAAGCGTATATGGAGAGTCCTCGGAACAACGATCACGAGGAGGAGGCTGGATCTGCAGCGTCCGTGGGTCCAGTCGACGGAGTGGACTCAGGATCTGCAGGGAGTAGAGGTGTCTCAACAGATGGAATCGTCGGGGCAGGAGTCGAGATCTCAGCAACATGCTCAACAGCAGCAAGGGTCTCGACAGCAGATGTGTCAACTGAAATATCAGCAGGCTCAGCAACAGGGTCAGCAGCAGGCTCAGACGACTGCAGTGCTGAAGCAGAAGGCTCTGGAGCACCGGAAGTGGTGCCAACTCCAGGAGCAGAAGTGGTAGTACCACCAGCAGCAGCAGCAGTGGCCTCAGCGCCACGGGCAAAAGAAGTAGCAAGCTCGTCAAGCTCCTCATCGTCCATCTCCTCGGCCTCAGACACCGAAGGAGGAAGCTCAATCCCCATCGTACGAGCCATACGTCAGACTACCTCCTCAGTACGAGCCAAACGGGAGTCGTGCTGACGAAGTAGGCGTACGACATCGTCCAAAGTAGCAGGGGAAGAGGAGGGTGCAGCAGCTGACAGAGTAGACTGGGAAGCAGATGCGGTAGACCTCTGCACGTGACGAAGTGCCGCTAAAGATTTCTTCACGGCCGTCGCGTTCAGAGGAGTACCCAAAGGACGCTCATCGTCAGGTGGGAGAGGAACTCGGAAATGACGAAATACGAGGGTCAACAAGCAGGGGTATGGAATGTGCGCAGACTTATTGGTCTTGCGTATACACTCGAAAGAATCCATCTTATCGAGTATCACGCGAGCCCAATTTATCTCGCACCCCAAGAAAAGAGCGTATATGAGCTTCAAAAACGGCTGAGAGGGGAGTGAAGAGGATCCATATTTCGGGAGAAGACATGACTTCAAAATCAGGTTAAGAACCCACGCATTCGGCTTAAAGGATTTCGAAGGAATACCAATGAATGCGGAGGGGATAACCTGGAAAATCTCAGAAAGAACAGTCTGATCCAAGGAAGAGATATCGTCTACGGAAATGTCCGAGGGGAGGAGACCACACGACGCACAACCAAGGATCCCCCCAAGATTTCTGCCGTGAGAACTATAGGAGTTCCCAAGACAGTCGTCTCAATGGAGTGGCTGGCGTCGTACTGGCCTCGAATACGGTTGGCATAGAACAGTTTCACGAGGCGAGGGTAAGGTTTTGGGTTGGCCTTGGCATCGTATCGGAGATAATCAATGAGACCACTATAAGACAGAAGATCAGCAAGGCCGAGAAAATCAGAGAACTGAACGTAATGCTCTAACAGCAGTGGACAGTGCTCTATACGGTTGTACGCGGCGAGACACTGAGGGTCATCGCGGCACAACGATATGTCTACACCGCCGACTGGCATAGGAGCTTTACCCTTGGCCTTACGGGTCTTCGGAGGTGGAGTGGGTTCCCTAGTAGGCTCATCCTCTGAGATAAAATCAGTATCGGAATCGGGAGGAGTAGCCGGAGTGTGAAGTAAGGGCTTTTTGGTCTTGGATTTGCGGGGCTTGACGGACGCAGTCCTAGGCTTCTTAAGAGGAGGCGACGATGGAGAGGCTTGGGTAGACTTGGCATGACGCTTAGGCTTCGGGGGATTTCTAGGGTCCGAAGGTTGTTCTACGGTCATAGGAGAGGCCCCGGAAGAGGCGATAGGAATTCGAGTCTTAGCCATAGCACTACGAGCACAATCAATCGAAAACGAAGATCAAAAATCCTAGCACAAACCCTAGAAACTAACACAAACCCTAGAAATTCGAAAATACAAACCCTAGGTTAGAACTAGAAACCCTAGGAGCTAGATGAGATAAAAACGAACCCTAGGGTAGGAATCGACCTAGGAGAGGGAGGGAGATACCTAGGGGGTGGAGTCGACGGCGGCGGGCGGCGGCGATGGCCGGAGATATGGCCGGAGACGACGAGAATGTGAAGGGGCTCGATCGGGGTTTGGGGGTTTTCGAGTTTGAGCTGGAGAGAAGACCGACTAATAATGAAATTAGTCGAACCAAAATGAGTATAAGTCGGTCTGGAATCAAAAAGACATAACTGCCCTAACACACTTAGTCGGTCACAGTTCAAGCACGGACCGACTAGATTACGATCTAGTCGGTCGGTCAATGAGCTTGAACCGACTAAGTCGAAACAGAGGCACAGAGGGATTTTTAGGGCTAGATTTAGTCGGTCGCAGTATATTCACTGACCGACTAGTTTTCAATCTAGTCGGTCGGAAAGTGTACTATGACCGACTAACAAAAGAAAATAATAGGAGATGGATATTTGCTTGATCTAGTCGGTCTGAGTTCATTTGCTGACCGACTAGATGAGCATCTAGTCGGTTGACAAGTGAACTGAAACCGACTAGAAGAGTCCAAAAATTGAAATTTGATTTCTCTTCACAAACCACTTGGATGAAACATCCTAACTCACTCATTAGTCATCTAAATTACCCCATAAAACGTCGAAATCTTAAATACGACTTTCAAATACGAATTCGATCATAAATTCAAATAAATCACATAAAATTCCCAAAAATTCAATAAATCTAGCATGAATGAAATATCGCGAAATATATTAGCATGCAAGATGATTGAATTTAAATATGAATCCTATATCTCGGATTCACCCATAATCCCCAATTCTCGACGCAACCGCACAAAGGAGTCCTCCTTTAGGGGTTTCGTGAAAATATCGGCGATTTGCTTTTGGGTTTCAACGTACACTAATATGATGTCCTTTTTAGCAACATGATCATCTAAGAAATGGTGTCGGACATCTATGTGTTTCGATCGGGAATGGTGCACCGGATTCTTTGAAAGACAAATAGCACTTTGGTTATCCACCATGATAGGGCTAGTATCACAATGAATACCAAAATCCTTCAATGTGTGTCTCATCCAAAGAACCTGGGCACAAGCGGCACCGGCGGCAATGTATTCCGCCTCGGTGGTTGAAAGTGATACCGAATTTTGCTTCTTGGAAAACCAAGAGACAAGAGAATTTCCTAGAAAATGGCAAGTGCCACTAGTACTTTTCCTGTCGGATTTGCATCCCGCATAATCAGCATCACTATATGAGACTAACTCATATGTGCTAGATTTCGGATAAAGTAATCCAAAATCTAAAGTGTAACTTAGATAGCGAAAAATACGTTTAACCGCTACTAAGTGAGAATCCTTAGGTTGAGACTGATAACGAGCACATATACATACGACAAACATAATATCGGGCCTACTCGCGGTAAGATAAAGTAAGCTACCTATCATACCTCGATATAGACGAATGTCTACATCTTTTCCGCCCGTATCTTTATCAAGATGCGTAGTCGTGCTCATTGGAGTCTTTTTCCCGGAGGCATTCTCCATTCCAAATCGCTTTAGCAACTCCACCGTGTACTTCGTTTGGTGGATGAAGATTGCATCGTTCAATTGGCGAATTTGGAGACCTAAGAAATATTTGAGTTCGCCCATGTGGCTCATCTCAAATTGTTCCTTCATCACATTAGAAAACTCTTCGCAAAGAGCGAAGTTAGTAGCACCGAAAATGATATCATCAACATAAATTTGAACTAATAAAATATCATTATTCGCATGCTTAATAAAAAGTGTAGAATCGGCTTCGCCCATTTTAAAATTCAAATCCAAAAGAAAATTCTTTAGGCGATCATACCAAGCTCGAGGAGCTTGTCTCAAACCATAAAGAGCTTTCTTTAGTTTAAAAACGTGATTTGGAAAATTTTCATTTATGAAGCCCGGAGGTTGAGAAACGTAAACTTCCTCAACGACATCTCCGTTTAAAAATGCACTTTTAACATCCATTTGAAATAATTTAAAATTCTTATGGCATGCAAAAGACAAAAGTAATCTAATTGATTCTAATCTAGCTACCGGAGCGAAAGATTCTTCGAAATCGATACCTTCCTCTTGACGATAGCCTTGAGCTACTAACCGAGCTTTGTTCCGGACGACGACTTGGTTTTCGTCGGTCTTGTTCTTGAAGATCCACTTTGTCCCTATGACGGTGTGGTTCTTCGATGGCAAAGGAACAAGCTCCCAAACTTCATTTCTCTCGAATTGAATGAGCTCCTCCTCCATGGCTAAGATCCAAGCGCTATCTTCGCATGCTTCATTAATATTCTTTGGCTCTATCGATGAGGCAAAGGCACAATTTGCGAAGTGGTGGACTTGCGATCTCGTCTTGACACTATCTTGAATATTGCCAATGACTTGCTCATGGGGATGGTCACGAACGGTATGAAGCCGTTTGGGAATACCTTGATCACTAGGAACATTCTCAACAACTTCATTAGTTGGGTTAGTCTCAATAGAATCAATAGAATCATTAGACTTAGAATTATCAAATGAATCACATAAAACATCCAAAGAATCATTATCATTTGAAATTCTAGTTGGAACAAATCCTTCATTAAATGAGACATGAAGCGACTCCTCGATCGTTGAGGTTCGTTTGTTGAATATCCGGTAGGCTTTGCTACGCGAAGAATACCTGACAAAAATCCCCTCATCGGATCTTGGATCGAATTTGTCCAAACTACCATATGTGTTCTTAATAAAACATTTCGAACCAAAAACTCGAAAATGTTTAACTTGAGGCAACCTACCAAACAACAATTCATAACAAGTTTGTTTAGTGCCGGGCCTCAAAAGTATTCTATTAAACACATAGCAAGCGGTGTGTACCGCTTCCGCCCAAAATTGATGGCCAAGTTGGCTATCATCAAGCATAGTGCGAGCACACTCCACTAGCGTCCTATTCTTTCTCTCTACTACACCATTTTGAGGAGGTGCACGAGGGAAAGAGAAGGTGTGAGTAATACCAACTTCATCACAAAATGTCTCAAAAGACTCATTCTCAAATTCACCTCCATGATCACTACGAATAGTGACAATGGTGGTTCCTAAGAGATTTTGTACTTTCTTAACAAAAATTGTGAAGTTTTCAAAAGCTTCATTTTTATTACACAATGAAAATACCCAAGTAAATCTTGAATAGTCATCTACGATGACAAGTTCATACCTTGCATTTCCTAAGGAAGCTACTCTAGTTGGCCCAAATAAATCTAGATGTAATAGCTCTAGTGGCCGTTTAGTAGAGATGCTTTTCTTAGGTTTAAATGAAGATTTAGGAAGCTTGCCGCGTTGACAACAATCACAGAAACTTTTCTTTTCAAAAACAAGCTTCGGAAAACCTTTAATAGAATTCAATTTTGAAAGCTTATATAGTGTTCCAAAGTTCACATGTCCAAAGCGTCGATGCCATAAGTGTTGTTCACTTGTGTTGGCAACAAGACATTGTTCATATGACTTAGGAAGATCCAAAATATAAATGTCTTTACGACGAGTTCCGGAAAATAATAATTTTTCATTATCTTTTCTTAAAATATGACACAATCCTTTCGCAAAGCTAACTTTGTAACCTTTGTCACAAAGTTGGCTTATTGAAATAAGATTATGATTTAAACCACTAACAAGATAAACATCACTAATTAATGGTTTAGAAGGGTTACCGACTTTACCAACACCTATGATGGTTCCGCTCTCGTTGCCTCCAAATACGGCGCGGTTTCCATTCGCAATGGGAACCACTCCGGAGAGCAATCGAGCGTCACCCGTCATGTGTTTGGAGCACCCGCTATCGAGTATCCAATTCCCTTTGGAGCTAAATTTAAATTTGTTGCTACTTTTCTTTTTCTTTTCCTTGAGTACCTAAAGATAGAAAATTTCATATCATGGTACCCAAGGTCATTGGGTCCAAGGGATTAGACCTTTGGAAGCCAAGTCCAAGTGGACTTAGACTTCCCCACATAATTCTTACTATGCACAACATCCGAAAAATAAGCATTCATATACATTTGTTTTTCGTCCATGCTTGTGTCCTTTGGGCTCCAAATAGTGAAAATTTTGGGAGCCATCATCCTATTGGGTGCATGCATACGACGTTGATTTCTACGTGATGCATGTTGTGGATAGGCATATGGGACATGATGGAATGGTGCACGATGAGAATTATTCATATGATGAGGTGGGTGTACATATGCATGTGTGGGAACACGTGCGTGAGGGTGTCTCACTTGGTGTGCACGTGCCCGGGAATGTGTTGCATAGAAATCATCATATGTGTGAGACGGTGGAGTAGGACGTGTGTTCCTACGTGGCATGGTATTGGTGTACATGTAAGCATGCCCCTTCTTTGGAGGTCCACCCAAAGTGGGTTTCTTTCCGAAAGAGGGTGTGGACGAGGTGGAAGCACCATTGGAAGATGAACTTCCAATAGAGTGTTTGCTCCCACTCGTTGAGGCTTCGGAAGTTGGCCTAACAAAAGTAGTGACCGACTTGGATGAATTTCCCATCATATACCCCAAGCCAATGTGGTGTTTGGCCGGAAGTAAGTCTTTTAGGATATTATCCAAATGGCCCTTACCCTTGTTGAATTCGTTGATTCGGCCCAATGTGTTCTCATATTTCTCTTTGAGAGAACGCAAAGAAGTATCCAAAGTGGATATTTGCGAAGTGAGCACATAAACACGAGATTTAAGATTCTCGTTCTCAATACTCAAAGTCGAGTTTTGAGAAGTTAAATCCGCTATCTCATGTTCTTCCGTATCCTCAATTCTAGCATGTTCAAGTTTAGATTTGAGATTAACAATCTCATTTCTTAACTCTTCAACAACGGTGTCGTTGTTGGTGATGATAGTCTTAGGCGATGTTTGAATGCTAGCTAGGTCATCTTTTACTTTAGTATATCTATTTACTAATTTAGTGTATTTTGACCATAGTTGAGTGTTAGCATCCCTAAGATCATCCATCGTTACCTCATCGCTTTCTTCATCACTATCATCGGAAGAGGAGGATCCTTGATCGTGCTCCTCTCTTGCCATGAAGCACATGTGTGCTTGCTCCACGTGCTCATCGTCCGACTCTCCGCTTGAAGAATCATCGGAGTCGGTGAAGGTAGCTCCGACAAGTCCCTTCTTGTTTCCTTTCGTGTACTTCTTGGACTTGTCATACTTTGGCGCCTTCCACTTCTCCTTTTGCTTGTTTTGAGGACAATCCGCTTTGATGTGTCCTGGCTTATTGCATTTAAAGCACAAAGGTGGAGAGGCGTTAGTAGAAGTAAACTTAGATTTTTGTTTGAAGTTACCCTTTCGGAAGAAGCGATTGAACTTCTTTGCCATGAGTGCAATGGATTCCATGTCCATTTCTTCTTCCGAGTTCTCATCATCGGTAGAGGTGGATGAAGCCGCCTTGAAAGCAATCGCCTTTTTCTTAGGCGCATCTAGGTTCAAATATGACTTCATTTTTTCTTGTAGCTTCACCTTGCTATCCTTGCGTACCTCGTATGACATCAAAGTACCCATTAGTTGAACTACGGTATATTTGTTCATGTCATTACCTTCCTCGATGGCGAAGGTACGTTTTTCCCAAGAAGAGGGAAGTCCTTCAATAAGCTTTAAGCACTTCTCCTTTTGAGTGTAGGTCTTGCCGAGGGCCTCTAACTCGTTTATTATGTCAACGAAGCGAGCGTAATATTCTTTCATCTTCTCGCCCTGTTGCATATGAAACATTTCGTAATCTTTGGTTACGACTACGAGTTTAGAGTCTCTTACCCTACTCGTCCCTTCATGAAGAATGAGGAGGGAGTTCCAAATTTGATATGCACTCTTACATGTGCATATCTTATTGAAATCCTCGGGCTCCAATGCGCATTGCAAGGCGTTCATTGCCTTGGCATTGCTTACCTCCGCGGCGACCTCCGCGGTAGTCCATTTCTCAAAATCTTCTTCTTCGGGCTTGATGTACTCCTTCATTGTAGTTCTCCATAAAGATGCACTTCGGAGGAAGGTTTCCATCCGACATTTCCAGTACCCGTAGTTGGTACCGTTGAAGAATGGAGGCCTCGTAGAGGAATGCCCCTCCATCACCGAAGCTGCTCCTTCACGGTTCCTGAAGGTGTCATAGTTGGAAGGTGGACGCACGGTCTTGTTGTCGTTGGCAGACATAGCTGAGTATCTGGCTCTGATACCAAATGTAATGCCCTACCAGCTACTGCACAAGTACTAGAGGGGGGGTGAATAGTACTTTAAAATAATAAGGCGTATAATTCCAAATTAAATTGCACACAACTACCAAATCAATTTGCGGAAGCTTAAATTGAATGACAACAATGAAATTAACAATGCTAACAAACGATGTTAATGGGTTCGGATCCACCCAAGTCTCCCCGACTTGTTCCCGGTGATCCTACGTCCCAACCACCCGGATCCCCTCCGGATACTTGAGTTAGAAACCCTAACTCAAGATTTCAACTATGAATATCTTGTGAAAAACCTTCACAAGATCAAATCATACATGCAATGGCAAAGTGAATCCCACAACCCGGGATCACAAACTTCTCTCACAACCGAGAGAGCCAATAAGCAATATAAAAGAGTTTAGATGAAATAAATACTCTTACCACAAAATCCTATACCTTGAGTTTTTCTTACCCAATAGGCGGAATGAAGGATTTGAGGAAGATGAAGTTACCAAAACCTAGCACCAAGGAAATGACCAGCAATGGGTGCCTAGGGTTGATTTGGAAACTTGAATCAAGCAATAGCTTGAAGAGCTCACCAAGAACAAGCTTCTCTCTAGATCTAGAAATGAGAGAGAATGGGTTTCTTGTGAGGAAGAGAGCTTTAGATTTGAGGGAGAATGGCTATCTCTTTTGATCTCAATGAATCTCTGAATGGAAGCTCTTACCCTGATAGAAATGACCTAGGTTCGTATTTATAGGAACCCAAAAACATAAGTTAGGTCATTCTCCAACGGATAGAAATCTGGGAGAATTAGTCGGTCAAAGAACAATCACTGACCGACTAGTTCATCAACTAGTCGGTCAGCCAAACAACGTAGACCGACTAAGAGTAGATTGAGAAGAGATAGAATTTCAGACCTAGAAATCTAGTCGGTCCAAGAATACTTTCTGACCGACTAGTTTCACAACTAGTCGGTCAGTCAGTGAACGTAGACCGACTAAGAGGCAAAATAACTTAGTCTGAATGCAAAGTGACTTAGTCGGTCCAAGAACAAAAGTTGACCGACTAAATTGTCAACTAGTCGGTCACCAAACGTTCTTAGACCGACTAACGGTAAACAGTAGCTTAGGAGAATTTTAGAGTGAACAGTAAGTCTCAACTAGTCGGTCAAAGAAGCATCACTGACCGACTAGTTCACAAACTAGTCGGTCGGTGAGTCAACGTAGACCGACTAACTGTAAACAGTAAAGTCCAAGAAATTAAGGAATCAAACTAGTCGGTCCAAGAACAGTTGCCGACCGACTAGATCACCATCTAGTCGGTCAGTACTTGTTCTTGTACCAACTAACATGCACAAACAATTCGAATCGAAGCGCGACGCTTCGAGGAAGTTAGAATGAACTTGTGCAAGGATCCTAGAGCTACGTAATGAGCGTAATGAAGATAGAAACGTAAGATATACTCAAGGCTTAACATTCTATCAATCGAGACTAAAAGACTATAAATAAAACCTTAATAAACGGTCTTCGAGAGCTTCGATTGAATCTTCATAACTTCCAAAACGGCGCAAGAGCTTCAACGAAGCTTTAGGCATGAATACGAGCTTTTGGAAGTGTTGAGATGTCGCTTTGAATATTCTCGTGAAATTGGCGACGATCTCCAATACTGCGCTCACAAATTGTTAGTTCATGAATTATTTAAGTTTGCTCATCATCCAAAACCAAATCCGGGGAGTCCAATATTCAACACACTTGTCCACCATTTCACATTAAAGTTTCAAAACTAAGCTTTGATGTAGACCCTTCCAGTATGAAACCTGCAATAAGGTTCTCTGGTCCAAGTCATAACTCATGTATGGACCAACCGAGGAACTGAAGTAAGCGACCAAATTCTTTGAGAGTTTCTCCAACTCTGAACCAGAAACTATCTTAAGCAGGTCTGATACATGGTATAACAGTGTACATTGCAATTTCAGTTCCATCTTTGCATGAGCTAAAGATAAGCAAATACATTCCTATTGAAGCAGATGCGAAAACTGCCCTGAATGGATAGAAAATTTTGTCAGTAATTCTTTTGTGGCCATCATCATATCTAACTCTTTTACATATGGTTATTTCAATAAACCAATAAGCCCAATAAAAATTATTTGCCCATTGCAAAAAAATATAGTGCAAAAAAATTATTGACCAATAAAAATTATTTCAATATCTTTAGATGTGGACAAATGGTGGATGTCCTTTATTCAGTTCACTTCTCTTCTTTTGACTTCTGTGTACGATGGTACCTAAAACAAATGATGGATGGCCTTTAATTACTGAGAAGGACTATATACACCTCAATTTGAGGTGTATGGATGGAAATTTGCCCAAAAATGGCAAAAAACACATCACATCATAGTTTACATCTCTTTCATTCATTCATTTTTCTTGACATTTTTGGCAAATTCCCTTCCATACACCTCATTCTTGAGGTGTATATAGTCCAAACCTAATTACTTCTCTTCTTTTGACTTCTGTGTACGATGGAAGTATTGGCCCTTCACTGTTTGTCTGTATTAAAACGAGGGAAAAGACTATAGATCCGAACCTGATTTGGATTGGGTTAATTTTGTAGAGAACTAGCGTGGGACTGGGTGATTTTGTTTGATGAATCCCAAAAAGCTAATTTAGACTAATTAGTTTGCCTTGTTATGGCCGATGTGGGATTAAAGAGTAACATCAAAATAGATGAATGGAGTGTTTTGGGAAGCTTTTTTGGTGGCCCTCTTTGTTTGGCAACCCGACCCAGGTCCATTTAAAATTATCAATTTAATAATCTATATTTTCAGATAATTTATATTTTCACATTAACTGCTTGCTCTTGATCCCGTGACATGGCCTAAACATGCAATGCACAAACCAACTGAGCAAGAACGCTCTTGGTATGAAAACAAGCATTCATATAATTAATATATAATTAAGATGTGTATAAAATATAGTTGCTTATTTTTTTCAATGTCGGGCTATTTATTAAGCATTTCATTAATATTAAGCGGCTGCACTAAATTAATAATAAGCAGCCAACATTTAACTTATTTATTAACCGGTTAGAATTAAGATTTAAAATTAATCAAAAAAATGAAGATGCAATGATTTGAACCTGACACCTCTTAGAGAACTGACCCAAAATCCAAACCCATTAACCATAAATCCAAGGAGGGGATGTGTTTGGATGTTATTATATATATTTATATATACAAATATGAAGTAAAACGGGTAGAATCCGGGAAACTCCGGGTTGGCGGGTCAAACCCGCAACCGATCCGGATTTTATCCGGGTAGGCTGGGTCGACCTGGATTCTATCTAACCCGTTTATACCTTTACCCACACCCGGTTAAAGAGGCTGGATTCGGGTCGGGTTCATTTTGACACTTGTACATTAAACAAGCGGTATCAAAGCAAGAAGTCTAGACCTGCTCTTCTTACATGATTGTGTTGTAGTGTTGTTTGTGGTGGCATGAGCTTATGCATAATCTAGGATTGCAAAATTTGTTGATCAGAACTAGGCTTACGTGGATATATTGAAAGAATATACCACGCCATGTTGGCGGCTTTATGAACAGCACTTATGCGAGGAAGAAACTAAACGGGCACAATTTTAACTATTAGAAGAAGTGTTACCCGGTTCTCTACACCTACTTAATCAACGGTCTGGATCAGGCTACTCGGTTCGGGTGGTTCATGATTTTGATCACATAAAATATCGATCCGAATGTACATGAGAAGAAATTTGAAGATCTAGATGCATTAACGTAATATATACCATAAAAATTGACGATTAATGAAAGCAACAAAAAAATCAAGAAATACTTGAAATTTATATTAAAAATCTAACCTTATTCCTTTTCTTATTCATTCCTTTCATCATCCTACCTTTTGTCATTTGTGACTTGTTTCGTCACCCTTCATTGTAAGGATCTGGCTAGGAGGAAATGTGGGTTGAATAGTGTTTATAAAATTTAACTAAGAAAGTACGCCTAATTAAAATCCTAATCCAACAAAGATGGGAAAATAAGAATTAACAACAATGAACAACGCAAACAATATGATGTTTCAAGGGTTCGATTACCCAAGTCAAACTCGACTTGTTCCCGATAATCTTACGTCCCTTCCACCCGGATACATCCGGATAATCAAGTTAGAACTCTAACTTGAGATTTTCTTTAAACCCACTTGTAGCAACCCTATACGTGTAATTGAACAACAAACGATGTCCTTAAATCCCACAACTTGGGATCAAGCCAACCACTCTCACAAACCGAGAGTGAATCAAATATCGAAGATATGAAATAATAAAATTGCAACACTTATAATCACCTATGCCTTGAAGTAGAACTTGAAGGAGCAAGTGTGTTGATCTCTTCCAAGAAGAGAGTGAAGCCATTTCTCTTGTCACTACCAAATGCCTATAGGATATCAATTTTGATTCTAGGTTGGAGAGCAAGAGAGAATGAGATTCTAGGGCTTAGAGAGAACGAGAGCTTGAGAGCTTGAAGATGAACTAGCAAATAACCCGTGCACACGTGCACGTGGACTGGGAAAAAACGGTCGGAAAGGGTGGAAGAATAAAAAGTGTGGGTGTGTGTGTGGGGAGGGTTCAGGGGAAAAAATGTAAAAACCAGGGTTGTATGTGCAAAATTCCACACCTCCTCTCTTATCCCTCAAAATCTCATCTCTTATCCAATTTATCTTGTCCAAATTTTCTTATTCAATTTCTCTTGATAACCTCCCTATTTTATAGAATAGAAATGTATATGTATGTATGTATATGTATATATGTATATGTATACTCGTGTCCAAATTCTCTTATTCAATTTCTTTTGTCCAATTTCTCTTATCCAATTTCTCTTGATACCATGCCTATTTTATAGAATAGATGTATGTATATGTATGTATGTAAATGTATATATGTATCTATATATTCTTGTCCAAATTCTCTTATCCAAATTCTCTTGTCCAAATCTCTTATCCAATTTCTCTTGTCCAATTTCTCTTATCCAATTTCTCTTGATAACATCCCTATTTTATAGAATAGATTCTTGAGTTGCTAAGAGAATAACTAAGATACTCCAATGGAACAGTAGAAGCCCCTCTTATATATTCTCCAAAACCCTCAAATAGAATACCCAAAACCCCCTTTGAAATCCGTGTGGAAACAACCAACAGATAGAATTTACAGTACAGACAGTCGACTTGTGAAGAAACCACAGTTGACTGCTGCACTGTGTTAGAGGGTAGGTGAGAATTCAAACGGTAACTTACCACATAGGGCAGTCGACTGTTGAAGGTTGAACAGGCGCCTGAAAACCATCAGGCGACTGAGAAACCCTCTGCAGACGACTGATGCGTAAGTTGTGAAAACAAAGAATTCTGGGTATATTAGGACAGACGGCTGATGTGGAATCCACATGCGCCTGTGCTATGGGCAGGTGACTGGAAAACCAATATCAGTCGTCTGTTGCACAAATGAGTAACGTGCCAAAATCAAAGTTCTGGGTAAGTGTTGGACATGCGACTGCAGAAGCATATACAGGCGCTTGTGCCATTGGCAGGCGCCTGCAAATCCTTCTTACATCGCCTGCAGGGGCTAGTGCGAAAGTTGACAAAACTTAAGAGGTTTGGGCAAGATAAGACATGCGACTGACTAACAAGTCACAGGCGCCTGATACTAGACAGGCGCTTGTAGTTTGTACAGAAGTCGTCTGATGAAAGTTAAGAGCTGAAAACCCAAAAATCAAGTCAAACAGAGTGTGCATAACAGACGACTGTTGAACAAGTCACAGTCGACTGTTTTGAGACATGCGCCTGTAAATTGAACTGTAGTCGCCTGTTGGAAGTCTAAATTGCACAACTTAGTATAAAAGAAGTTGGAAACCTAGGAATAGATTTCTAATGACTTTATATGCTAGAAAGAGTGAAGCGTGTGAGCTAGAAAGAGTGAAGTATGTGAGCTCCAACAATAAATTACTTCAAAACTACATTCTAATGAGAAAGAAAATAGAATAAAAAGATTACATTTGATTTAGCTTCTCTTCTTTCTCTTGAATGATCTTGAAGTCTTCTTGAAGTCTTTGAAGCTCTATTCTTTAATATTGATCACTCAATCTTTAACTTTGAGCTTTGATTGATCTTCATGGTCATCCATTGCTATTTGATCGTCATGATAAACTTAGGTAATGGATTAGCTTTCAAAACTACATTCTAATGAGAAAGAAAATAGAATAAAAAGATTACATTTGATTTAACTTCTCTTCTTTCTCTTGAATGATCTTGAAGTCTTCTTGAAGTCTTTGAAGCTCTATTCTTTAATATTGATCACTCAATCTTCAACTTTGAGCTTTGATTGATCTTCATGGTCATCCATTGCTATTTGATCGTCATGATAAACTTAGGCAATGGATTAGCTGCATGTAGCAGATTAGTCACAAGTATTTATGTTTGCTCATACTCAGATTCAGCATACTGCAAAAACATAGAAGACGGAGTTACATTCTCGGTTCGAGGTTTCTTGCGGCCTTGGGTAGGATGGGGCTTATGAACTCTAACCCTAGGTTCCTTAGAAAGCTTAAGGGACCTGCCCTTGGAGGAAGAGGTCTTGGGTGCCATCGGAATGAGTGCAAGCGAATTTGATGAAAAATGACAATTAGGAGAAACTAGGGCACAAATTCAAGAAAATGGAGATGAAACGTATACCTAGTCGACGGAGATGAAGGAGAACGATGCAACAGAGGAGCTTGTAGGAGAGATCGACGGTTGGAGGGGGTGATCGACAGAGGAGGGTGATCCGAACTGTCGAGAGGAAGGAGAAGATGAAGTGCGGGCTTTTGAATCGGAGGTGCGATGAAAAGTCACGAATCGACGGTTATAGGAAAGATCAAAAGAGATCTGGGCTGTTGGATCAAAAATAACGGCTCAGATCGTGAGCTATGAACAACCAAACTCGGTAGATAGACGACTGATGCACATCGTGCAGTCGCATGTCAAGCCCTAATAAAAAATGACTCAGAAAGCTTACATGCACATGTAGAAGAAAATACAATCGCATGGATTAGGACGCGTCTGTGAAATGACTTACATGTGTCTGCTACACATTAAAATTTTGAAGAAATGTTGAGCCATCTCTCGGGAAAATTGGTGACAATTGGGTAGACGCCTGATGAACAAAATACAGTCGCCTGTAAAATGACCATCAGTCGTCTGTCATGAATAAGAGTTATGAAGGCTAAAAACTGGAGATTGGGCAGTCGACTGTAGAAGAAATGTCAGTCGACTGTCCTGGTTCTGAAATCCAGAATTGAGTTAGAATCAAGGATATGAGACATCTCACCCTTAGACATATACTCTAATCACTCTAATAACATAAAATAACCATCATAAGCATATAGACTAATACAAATATCAAGAATATTAATCTAATCATCAAATCATCAAAAATTTCCAATAAATTTCATTGAAAACAAATTTGAAAATATGACATATTCAACATGAGATATGGAACTGATCATATGAGTTCAAAACATGATATTATATATAAAAATGAACTCATATATCTCAGATTCATCCATAATCCCTAATTCTCTACGCTACCTCACAAATGAGTCTTCTTTTATAGGTTTAGTAAAAGATGTCGGAGATTTGTTTCTGGGTTTTAATGTACTATAAGATGATGTCCTTCTTAGCTATATGATCATTAATGAAATGATGTCTCACATCTATGTGTTTGATACGGAAGTGATGTACCGGATTTTTGGAAAGACATATTGCACTTTGGTTATTAACCATGATAGAGCAAGTATCACAATTGATACCATAGTTTTTGAGAGTGTCTCATCCAAAGGACTTGTGCACATGCAAGACCTGCATCAATATATTCCGTTTCGGTCGTGAACAATCATACGGATTTTTGCTTCTTGGAAAACCAAGAGACAATGGAATTTCCTAGAAAATGACAAGTGCCACTAGTATTTTTCCTGTCGGATTTGCATCTAGCAAAATCGACATTACTATATGAGACTAGCTCATATGTGCTAGATTTAGGGTAAAGCATCCCCATAATCTAGTGTTTGATTGAGGTAACAAAAAATTTGTTTAACCGCAATCAAATGTGATTCCTTAGGTCTACCTTGATATCTAGCACAAAGACATACTGAAAACATGATATCGGGCCTACTATCAGTTAAATAAAGTAAACTACCAATCATACCTCGATATAGACGAATGTCTGCTTCTTTCCCGTTGTCATCCTTGTGTTGATGAGTGGCCGTACTCATGTGAGTCCTTTTGCTTGAAGACGATTCTATCCCGAATCGCTTGATAAGCTCCCCGGTGTACTTGGTTTGTTATGAAAATTCCATCCTTCATTTGTCGAATTTGAAGGCCTAGAAAGTAGTTGAGCTCACCCATGTGGATCATCTTAAATTCTTCCTACATAGATTTAGAATTTTTTTGGCAAAGGTTAAAGTTAGTAGAACCAAAGATAATATCGGCTACATAAACTTGAATAAGGAGGATGTCATTTTCATAATCTTTAATGAACAGAGTTGAATCAACTTCACCCATTTTAAAACCTAAATTCAAAAGAAAAGTTTTGAGTCGATCATACCAAGCTCTAGGAGCTTGTCTCAACACTTATAACGCTTTCTTAAGTTTGAAAATATGATTATGAAAATTTTCATGTATAAAACCAGGTGGTTGAGAAATATATACTTCTTCATTAACTATGCCATTTAAAAATGTACTTTTAACATCCATTTGAAATAATTTAAAATTCTTATGAGAGGCAAAAGATAAAAGCAACCTAATAGCTTCTAATCTAGCTACATGGGCAAAGGATTCTTCGAAATCAATACATTTCTCTTGCTGATAGCCTAGAGTTACTAACCTTACTTTGTTCCTTGTGATGACTTCGTTCTCATCCTTCTTTTTCTTGAATATCCATTTGGTCCCAATGACTTGGTGACCACTTGGAAGAGGGACGAGCTCCCAAACTTCATTTCTTTCAAATTATATGAGCTTCTCTTCCATTGCAACGATCCACGAGCTATCTTCACATGTTTCTTTGATGTTCTTTGGCTCAATGGTAGAGACAAAGGCACAATGAGAGAACTCATCAATCCTTGACCTTGTTCGGACACACACACCAATATCTCCAATTATTTGGTCATGTGGGTAATCACGAACGGTCAGATAAGTTTTGGAATATCTGGATCACTTGGAACATTCTCACCATTTTCATTAGTAATGTTAGTCTTATTAACATCATTAATTTTAACATTACTAATTGAATCACATAAAACATCTACACTATCAACAACATGAGAAACATCAAAATCTTCATGAAACGAAACGTGTAGTGAATTCTCGATCGTTGAAGAGTTTTTATTGTATATCCGGTAGGCTTTGCTACGTGTGGAATATCCAACAAAACTTCCTTCATCGGATCTTGGCTCAAATTTGTCTAAATTGCCAAACGTGTTCTTTATAACATATTTTGAACCGAAAACTCGAAATTACTTAACTTGAGGCTTTTTATCGTAAAATAGTTCAAAACAAGTTTTGTTCGTTTGTGGCCTCACTAGGATCCTATTAAGCACATTACATGCCGTGTGCACCGCCTCTGCCTAAAATTGAAGTCCAAGATGACTATCATGGATCATGGTGCGTGCATACTCAAAAAGAGTCCGATTCTTTCTCTCAACAATACCATTTTGTGGTGGTGCGCGAGGAAAAGAAAAGTGAGTAATCCCGTTATCATCACAAAACTTAGAGAAAAGTTCATTCTCAAATTTCCCTCCATGACATTACGAATAGTGATAATGGTGGCTCCTAAAAGATTTTGAATTTTCGTAGCAAATTTGGTAAACTCATCAAAGGCTTCATTTTTATTAGTTAAAAATGATACCCATGTAAATCTAGAAAGTCATCTACAATGACTAACCCATAATGAGCATTTCCTAAAGATGCTTATCTAGTAGGACCAAATAGATCTAAATGAAGTAATTCTAGGGGCCCCATTAGAAGTTATGCCATCTTTAAGTTTAAATGAAGATTTACAAAGTTTACCTTGTTGACATGAATCACAAAAGCTTTTCTTATTAAAGATATTTTCGGAAAACCTTCGACTCATGCTTAGCTAATTTATATAAATGCTTAAAGTGAATATGTCTAAAACGGTGATGCCATAATAATTATTCATTAGAATGAGCAATTAGGTAATGTTCAAATGATTTAGGCATACTTAAAATGTAAATATTTTTATGTCTAATGCCGGAAAATAAAACATGTGAATCATTATCAATAATACTACACAAACCCTCTACAAAGTTAACCTTGTAACCTTTGTCACAACGTTGATTTATAGAAATGAGGTTATGAAATAAACCTTCTACTAAATAGGCATTATCAATTAAAGGTTTGGATGGGTTACTGACTTTGCCTACTCTGATTATGGTTTCCTTTTGATCGCTTCCAAAGGTGACCGTTGCACCGTCCTTGATGCGGATCACTTCGGAGAGCAAGGAGGGATCTACCGTCATGTGTTTGGAGCAACCGCTATCGAGAATCCATCCTTTCCTTTTAGAGCTAATATTTCTTTTTTGCTCTCTTTCTTGTTCTTGGGTACCTACATAGTATACCATAAGCCCATGGTACCCTAGCTTGTTGGGTCCAAGGGGATTAGCCCTTTGTAAACCAAGTCCAAGTAGACTTTGGCTTCCCAACATAGTCACCACTATTTATCACATCACTAAAATACGAATTTACATATGCATTCTTATCATTTGTGCTAGTGTTCTTGGGACCCCAAATAGTGTATGATTTAGGAGTCCTCTTTCTAGTTGCATGCACATTAGGTTGAGGTCTACATGTTGCATGATGCTTTGGAGTATGAGGTCTAGCATATATATGAAGGTTGAGGAGGCTATGCATGCGTCATATAAGGATCATATGCAAAAAGTGGAGCATGCATATTATATGGTTCATATGGAGCATACATATGATGTGGTGGATATGCATGATGTGTATGAGCATATGAGTGTGTAGGAGCACATGCATGAGTATTTCTCAAGCGTGGGTGTGCACGTGCCCGTGGGTGTGGAGCATAAAACTCATCATGCGTGTTCACATGAGAAGTAGGAGTGTTCCTACGAGTGTGAGTGTTAGTGTACATAAAGGCATGTCCTTTCTTTTGATTTCCACCCTTAATGGATTTCTTGTCAAAAGAAGGAACATGTGTAATGGTGACTTTCTTGGTAGGTTTGCTACCAATAGTGTTTTTGTCACTACTAGTGGATGCATCAGAGGATGGCCTCACATAATCTATAGTTACACCACTATAGGAGGTACAAGATTTGGATGTATTTAATTCCACACAACCAAGTCCAACACGATGTGTGGCCGGAAATTGGTTTGAAAGCAATTCATCCAATTGCCCTTTTCCTTTATTAAATCTCTTAACTTGGGAGGACATGAGCTCGTATTTCTCTCTAAGAAAGAAATAGTAGTGTCCAAAGTGGACACACGTGTGGTGAGCTCGTGCACGTGGGTTTTGAGAGAATCGTTCTCTCTACCTAATTGTGTGTTTTGTGAAGCTAGATAACACTATCTTTAGAAGATACGTGATCTAATTGAGATTTGAGAGAATTCACCTTATTTTTCAAAGTACCATTTTGAGAAACCAAATTGGCTTTTTCAAGTGTAAGTGTGTCAACAATAGTATCATTGTTGGTGATGCATGGCATGTATGATTTACTAATTTCTTCAAATTAGTATATCTAAGCATACGAGATTGATACTTAGAAAATAATTCTTTGTTAGCAATACGAAGTTCATCCATAGTTACCTCGTGTTCATCATTCTCATTATCACTTCCATCGGAGAATGTGTCTTCTCGGGCCATGAAGCACATATGTGCACTCTCACCCTTCTCATCCTCGGATTCGCTTGAGGAATCTCCACTTGAGTCATCGAAAGTCCCAACGAGTCCTTTTTTCTTGTCTTTCTTGAATTTGTCGGACTTGTGGTATTTTGGTGCTTTCCACTTTTCTTTGTTCCTTAGCATTGTGCATTCCTTCTTGATGTACCCTGGCTTGTTACACTTAAAACAAAGAGAAGAGTTAGTTGAATCAAATTTAGATTTGGACGGAATTTTACCTTTGCGGAAGAAGCGTTGGAACTTCTTTGCCATTAGCGCCATTTCTTTCAAATCCATTTTGTTTTTGGATTCATCACTATCGGAGGATGAAGAGGTAGCCTTGAATGCTAACGCCTTCTTCTCTGCCTCTGTTGGCCTCATCATGCCTCTAATCTTCAATCGGTTCTCCCTTCTTATTTCATAAGACATGAGAGTACCGATGAGATTCACCACGGTGTAGTTCTTCATGTCATTGACCTCCTCAATGGCAATAGCCCTTCTTTTCCACTTTGAGGTCATTGACATGATGATCTTTCTTACATTCTCTTGTTGTATGTATACTTGTCAAAGAGCTTCAAACTCATTGGTGATGTCGGTGAAGCGTCCGTACATCGTTGCAATGTTTTTATCTTCCTGCATTTGAAACATGTCGAAGTTTTGTACAACAACATATAACTTTGACAATTTTACATTGTTCGTCCCATCGTGGGTGATGACAAGATGGTTCTATATTTGATATGCACTCTTACATGTGCTTATCTTGTTGAGCTCATCCGGATCCAATGCGCAATGAAGAGCGTTCATTGATTTGGCATTGTTCACCTCGGTGGACTTTTCGCCCGGAGTCCATTTGCAAAATCTTCTTCGGTGAGTTCTACGTAATCCTTATGGAGGGTTCTCCAAAGAGAAGCACTCCTTAGGAACGTCTCCATCCGGTACTTCCAATAGCCGAAATTCGTGCCATTGAAACGCGGAGTACGAACCGTTGATTGTCCTTCGAATACGGTAGAAGCACAATCAGGATCGTGATTGTTGTATGAAGGAGTTGGAGGAACGTCGTTGGTGGTGGATGCCATAGCTATAAACTTGCGCTTTGATACCAATTGTAAGGACTCTGGCTATAAGGAAAACACTAGAAGTGGGGTTGAATAGTGTTTATAAAATTTAACTAAGAAATTACGCCTAATAAAATCCTAATCCAATAAAGATGCGAAAATAAGAATTAACAACAATGAACAATGCAAACAATAAGATGTTTCAAGGGTTCGGATTACCCAAGTCAAATCCGACTTGTTCCCGGTAATCCTACGTTTCTTCCACCCGGATACCTCCGGATACTCAAGTTAGAACCATAATTTGAGGTTTCCTTTAAACCCACTTGTAGCAACCCTACATGTGTAATCGAACAACAAACTATGTCCTTGAATCCCATAACTTGGAAACAAGCTAACCACTCTCACAAACCGAGAGTGAATCAAATATCGAAGATATGAAATAATGAAATTGCAACACTTACAATCACTTATGCCTTGAAGTAGAACTTGAAGGAGCAAGTGTGTTGTACGTTGATCTTTTCCAAGAAGAGAGTGAAGCCATTTCTCTTGTCACCACCAAATGCCTAGAGGATATCAATTTTGATTTTAGGTTGGAGAGCAAGAGAGAATGAGATTCTAGGGCTTAGAGAGAATGAGAGCTTGAAAGCTTGAAGATGAATTTTTGAGTTGCTAAGAGAATGACTAAGAGGCTCCAATGGAACAATAGAAGCCCCTCTGATAAGTTCTCCAAAACCCTCACACAGAATACCCAAAAACCTCTTTGAATTCCGTGTGGAAACAGCCAACGGATAGAAGTTACAGTACAGACAATCGACTGGTAAAGAAACCACTGTTGACTGCTGCACTGTGTCAGAGGGTATGTGAGAATTCAAACAGTAACTTATCACGTTGGCCAGTCGACTGATGGAGGTTAGACAGGCGCCTGAAAACCATCAGGCGACTGAGAAACCTTCTGTAGACGACTGATGCGTAAGTTGTGAAAACAAAGAATTCTGGGTATATTAGGACAGACAACTGATGTGGAATCCACATGCGCATGTGCTATGAGCAGGTGACTGGGAAATCAATATCAGTCGTTTGTTGCACAAATGATTAACTAGCCAAAATCAAAGTTCTGGGCAATTGTTGGACATGCGACTGTAGAAGCATATACAAGCATCTGTAAATTCTTCTTACATTGCCTGCAGGGGCTAATGCAAAAGTTGACAAAACTTAAGAAGTTTGGGCAAGATGAGCCATGCGATTGACTAATAAGTCACATGTGCTTGACACTAGACAGGCGTCTGTACTTTGTACAGAAGTTTCCTGATGAAAGTTAAGAGCTGAAACCCCAAAAATCAAGTCAAACAGAGTGTGCATAACAGACGACTGTTGAACAATTCACAGTCGACTGTTTTGAGACAAGCTCCTGTAAATTGAACTGCAGTCGCCTGTTGGAAGTCTAAATTGCATAACTTAGAATAAAAGAAGTTGGAAACCTAGGAATAGATTTCTAATGAATTTCTAGGCTAGAAAGAGTGAAGTGTGTGAGCTCTAACAATAAACTACTTCAAAACTACACTTTAATGAGAAAGAAAAGAGAATAAAAAGATTACATTTGATTTTGCTTCTCTTCTTTCTCTTGAATGATCTTGAAGTCTTGAAGTCTTTGAAGCTCCATTCTTTAATATTGATCACATAATCTTCAACTTTGAGATTTGATTGATCTTCATGGTCATCTATTGCTATTTGATCGTCATGATAAGCTTAGGCAATGGATGAACTGCATGTAGGGGATTAGTCACAAGTATTTATGTTTGCTCATCATCAAAACCAAGTAGGGAGAAGTCCAATACTCAACATTCATTATTGGATTTTTGCGTCGTTTTGTCATCCTAAATGCAAGAGACTAACATGCATAGAGAGAAAACGAAGAAAAAAATGTTTCTTTCTAAATCTTTCTATGTTCGCATGTTCTCAATAAAGGATAATTTTGGAATTTGATTTAGTGAATTTTTTAAATAATTTACTTAGAATTTCTTGCTGATTTGAAATTTGGAATCTTAAACTAAATTTATAATTAGTTCTAAAATTTGAACTCTGGTTATGAATTATTTAGTTTAATTAGGGCATAATATCATTATATTTATTTTTCCTTAATGTGTAGATAATTTTATTTAATACTGCATTGCTCCCAACTAATTTTAATTGATTATTTACTATTTTTGGTCATATGTGGTTACACATATATTTTGAATATAGATCTCTTTATGTGCATATGTGAGAGAGAGAGAGAGAGAGTATGTGTGCATGCATGCATGCATGCATGTACATGTACACACACATTGCCCTTAGCAAACCACAACCTCCAACCCGAGCATATTGCGACTGTCGCATTGGCACACATATATATATATATTTGGAAGGTAAAAGAAAAACTATATTAAGTCAAGATTCATATACAGTAGGGGTAGAGGCCCAATAGAGAGAGGATAGGGCACAAGCGCCGTTACTCTCAACTATTAGCCCCCTACACCTAAAAGACAAAAATTGTTTACAAAGCATTATCCATTATCTCTGAAGCCCCAATTTGACAAAGCTTCACCAGCCTCTTCGTCATCGTTGTCTTGATCTCCCAAAGCTATTCTCACATCAGTTGCTATATCCTCAAATAATTTGGTCTTGCATCTCTTCACGCCCTCAAAAATTCTTCTGTTCCTCTCTCTCCATACATGCTAAACCATGCTTGCCAAGACGGATTTGGCAAGGCGGCTCAAGAGATTACTGTTATTGAACTGTCTCAGAAATAGATCCCCCACCACCCCCATAGTCAGATTGGAAGGTATTTGTACTCTCAACTTTAAAAGACTTCTGTTCAATATGTAGGCCGAATACTCACAATTAAAGAAGATGTGATGTATTGTTTCTTCATTCTGTCCATCGCATAAAACGCAGCCGCCTGCATCATGAACGCCATATCTTGCCAATTTATCCTTGGTTAACAACTTCTCATTGAATGTCCGCAGTACTGTCAAAGCCATTTTCGGGACATGGCCACCAAACCAAATTAGCTTGTGATAAGCTGTTTTCGCTCCAGGAGTCCGTGCATGCTCCCAGGCGTCGCTATACCGAAATACAGGGCCAGACAACCATGTCCATTGGTCGGAGCCGGTTGAAAGTCTGTACTGTGATAACAATGGGCGAAGATGTTGGATTGAGGAGTCATCGCGCCATGCGTGTCCATTCCAGTAGTCGGATACTAATCTGTGTTCACATCCAGGCGGTATAGCATGCATATCATTTAGTGGCCCTGTGTGCAACCAGTGATCTGTCCAGAAAAACGTGGATCGCCCGTCTCTAACCTCTTTCCTGATGAGTTTCTTTGATATCCGTCTACTTGATAACAGGTATTTCCATGTCCCCGAGTGCATTAACTTCCCCTTTGCCGCAAAAAAATCATTTGGATCCCCATAGCTCTCCTTCATGTAGCTGGCCCATAAACCGTCGCTGAAGAAATATCGCCAAGTTAGTCTGATTCCAGAGGCAAGTCGTAGATCTTCAAGGAGGCGGAGACCCACTCCCCCCTCCTTGGGTTTGCAGCTGTCTTTCCACGACCACATACGAGAATTACCCCAAATGAAGCGTCTACAAGCAGTGGTGATGGCACAGATAATTGTTCGAGGCAAGTGGTAGGCTTGCATCCAGAATGCAACCATACCGTAAATTACTGTTCTGACCAATTCAATGCGGCCTGCAGTAGTGAGTACCGATGAGGTCCATCCCATGAGTCTTTTTTTACATTTATCCACAAGCCTACCGTACATAGGCGCTTTCGGATATTTGGAGGAGAGCGGAAGTCCCAAGTATGTAGTAAATGTAGATGATGTCCGAATACCCATATAATCAGCCAAGGTAGATGGGTTTTTTGTGCCTTTACTGAACATACCTAAGCTTTTTTCCCAGTTGACCTGAAGGCCTGTTTGCATGGAAAAATCGGCCAACAACGCTTTCAACCCGTCAAAAGAATGCTGATTAGCTCGTATAAAAACAAGGAGGCCGTCTGCGAATAAGAGATGGGATATGGCTCCAGAGCGACGCATTGGGTGAATAGAGCCAATCTGATTGCTTTGTTCATCAACAATGAAAAGGCCTCCATCACAATGACGAATAGATAAGGAGAAAGGGGGTCACCTTGTCTTAGGCCTCTGTTACCCTTGAAGTAGCCTGATGGGGAGCCGTTTACCATAACAGAGAAGGAAGGGGTGGAGATGCATTCCTTAATCCAGTTGATAAAAGTATGATTGAAGCCCAGCTGGTGTAGCATGTAGTAGACAAATTCTCTATTCACACTATTAAATGCCTTTCTCAGGTCCAATTTAATACATGCTCTTGCCCCCATTGGATTACTAAAATCCCTAATTTGTTCGTGAGAAAGAAGGGAACAATCAGATAGTAAACGGCCCTTCAAAAAAGCTGCATGGTTTGGGGATATAAGGTCATGGATTACCATTCTCAGCCGATTGCAAAGGACTTTACTGATAACTTTATAGAGGACGTTGCAACATGAAATTGGTCTGTAGTCACCAAGGTCAGTAGCATTTGAATTCTTAGGGACAAGTGTCAAAAAAGTATTGTTAAGTTGATGCTCCATGATACCTTTTCTGAAGAATTGTTGGACAGCATTAGTAACCTCCTTTCCTATCAAGGCCCAATGAAACTGAAAGAAGTGGCCATTAAATCCATCTGGCCCCGGGGACTTATCCGCTCCAATTTGGAAAACAGCAGTCTTCACCTCATCAACTGAAATCCTTCTGTCATACCAACTTTTTGCTTCAGTTGATAGCTTGCGTTTTGGAATAATTTTTGGGAATACCTGCCAATAATGATCCTGATTGTAGAGATTTTCATAGAATTTAGGAGCTTCTGCTTTTAACTCTTCAAAAAGATTTGTTCTGATAGCCTCCTGCATTCACAAGATGGAACAAATTGTTATGGCTTTGCCTCGCCTTAGTAGAGGCGTAGAAGAATTTTGTGTTCCTATCTCCCAGTTTAAGCCACTCCTGTCGGCTTTTTTGGCGGTCCATTTCTTCCTCCATATTCAGCAATTTAGATAGTTCCAGAGATAGTCGATGTTCTTCTTTTTGTAGATCAGGAGCATGATGAAAGTTGTTCTTTGATCTAATATCTGATAAGTCTTTGCGGCATGAGCTAATATTGCTGGAAGCATTAAACTCGCGAATCCAACTGCGAAGCCTTTGTTTCAATCTCTTTAACTTTTGAATCACACATATCATGGGGGAGCTGGAAGTGTACTGAGCCCATTCATTTTCAACCAACTCAATGTATCCAGGTATTTTCGTCCAGTGATTAAAGAATTTAAACGGTTTTGGGTCCGTTGGAACTTGAGGGTGGAGATTTATCATCATTTGAGAGTGGTCACTAGTCTCGGGGCTAAGGTATTCCACAAAAGAGCTTGAAAGTTTAATAGTCCAGTTAGCATTACAAAATACTCGATCCAGTTGTGCAGATATCCTTCCCAAACCTACTCGTTTATTGCACCAGCTTAGTCTGTCACCCTTACTCTTTAACTCGGATAGTCCACAGTCGGAAATGCAGGTTTTGAACTCTTCCACCATGTTTACTAAAAGCTTCCGACCCCCAATTTTGTCCTTAGTGTGGAGGACACAGTTGAAATCACCCGCAACAACCCAAACTTCATTGTTCATTTTACTGTAGTCAGCTCTCAATTCATCCCATAATTTCCTCCTGTCAACACCAGAGTTAAAAGCATAGATCGCTGTCATTAACATCCTCAGGCCCTCTGCATTGATGCAAGCAGCCGTGATGTGCTGTGGAGACATTGATATGAGGGTGGCTTGCCAAACTGAGGGATTAAATCCAAGTAGTATACGGCCCCCTTTATGAAGAGAGAAGTTGTCCAGAATCTGCCAGTGTTTAGGAAGGCAAGACTTTTTGTTGAGGGAGTCCGGCTTCAATTTAGTTTCCAGTAAAATTGCAGCCGATGGCGTCAAATTGCGCAGCTTGTCAGCTAAATCTCTACGCCTCACCGCGTTATTGAGGCCACGCGTATTCCAGAGGAATACAGTCATTGTTGTTGATTTGAAAAAGGGAGATTGCCTCCCTGTAGCCTGGAACTCCTCCTGGTAGCAGCTTCAGCTTGCTATATATATGTATGTGTGGATGGACACACACGCATGCATAGATGGTTTTTGGTGACAGTCGCATTGGCATATTTTGAATTTGGCCATCACATTTGAATTTAGTGAATTTTTAAATAATTTACTTAGAATTTCTTGCTGATTTGAAATTTGGAATCTTAAACTAAAATTATAATTAGTTCTAAAATTTGAAATCTGGTTATGAATTATTTAGTTTAATTAGGGCATAATATCATTATATTTATTTTTCCTTAATGTGTAGATAATTTTATTTAATACTGAATTGCTCCCAACTAATTTTAATTGATTATTTACTATTTTTAGTCATATGTGGTTACACACATATATTTTGAATATAGATCTCTTTATGTGCATATGTGAGAGAGAGAGAGAGAGAGAGAGAGAGAGAGAGAGAGAGAGAGAGAGAGAGAGAGAGAGAGAGAGAGAATGTATGTGTGCGTGCATGCATGCATACATGTACATGTACATGTACACACACATTGCCCTTAGCGAACCACAACCTCCAACCCGAGCATATTGCGACTGTCGCATTGGCATATGTATGTATGTTTGGATGGATAGATGGTTTTTGATTGATTATTGCCACTGCATTGCTCCCAACTAATTTTAATTGATTATTTACTATTTTTGGTCATATGTGGTTACACATATATTTTGAATATAGATCTCTTTATGTGCATGAGAGAGAGAGAGAGAGAGAGAGAGAGAGAGAGAGAGAGAGAGAGAGAGAGAGAGAGAGAGAGAGAGAGAGAGAGAGTGCGTGCATACATGTACATGCACACACACATTGCCCTTAGCGAACCACAACCTCCAACCCGAGCATATTGCGACTGTCGCATTGGCATATATATATATATATATATATATATATATATATATATATATATATATATATATATATATATATATATATATATATATATATAGGTTGACTAGAATCCATTCGGATGGATCAAACATGCGGATCCATCCAAGTGGAATTTAAAGCTAGACAATGTAACTAGAAAATCCGACCGTTGGATGTCATCTAACATGTCTAAACTAGCTCCAAACAAAATTTCAACTAATTTGGACATGTTTTGCCCATGCATCAAGTGGTTGCAAAATTAGCCGATTTTATAACTATTCAAAAACATCGATTTTGCAACCACTTGATGCATGAGCAAAACATGTCCAAATTAGTTGAAATTTTGTTTGGAGCTAGTTTAGACATGTTAGATGACATCCAACGGTCGGATTTTCTATTTACATTGTCTAGCTTTAAATTCCACTTGGATGGATCCGCATGTTTGATCCATCCGAATGGATCCGCATGTATGGTTTTTGGTGACAGTCGCATTGGCATATTTTGAATTTGGCCATCACATTACACACGCATGCATAGATGGTTTTTGGTGACAGTCGCATTGGCATATTTTGAATTTGGCCATCACATTTGAATTTAGTGAATTTTTAAATAATTTACTTAGAATTTCTTGCTGATTTGAAATTTGGAATCTTAAAATTATAATTAGTTCTAAAATTTGAAATCTGGTTATGAATTATTTAGTTTAATTAGGGCATAATATCATTATATTTATTTTTCCTTAATGTGTAGATAATTTTATTTAATACTGAATTGCTCCCAACTAATTTTAATTGATTATTTACTATTTTTAGTCATATGTGGTTACACACATATATTTTGAATATAGATCTCTTTATGTGCATATGAGAGAGAGAGAGAGAGAGAGAGAGAGAGAGAGAGAGAGAGAGTGTGTGTGTGTGTATGTGTGCGTGCATGCATGCATGCATACATGTACATGTACACACACATTGCCCTTAGCGAACCACAGCCTCCAACCCGAGCATATTGCGACTGTCGCATTGGCATATATATGTATGTGTGGATGGACACACACACGCGCATGCATAGATGGTTTTTGGTGACAGTCGCATTGGCATATTTTGAATTTGGCCATCACAGTTGGCTAAATCTCCGAATCATTATTATTGGTTCTTTGCTGATGCCTTTCATTTAGACTGGACACTTATCCTTTGATGTCTTTTTTTGCACACCAGTCTGCCTCGAAATCTTTTATTCCAAGAATTTTGAAGAATTAGGCCTTGCATCTTCTTGACACTTTGGCTTTTCTGCGTCTTTTGACTCCCCTTGCTTTTCTTGCAGCTTATCTTCTAGTTCCTTGTAATCTGGTGAAACAGTTCCTTGTTGGCCCATCAAGATGATGCTTGTTAAACACAACATGATATGTAGCATTGTCCAGTTATAGGGTCGCAAAATCTCTATCCTTTTCTTTTGCCATTGTACCCCAATGAAGATACAACTGGCGGCCTTATTTTTGAACTTCCTGCGAAGGTGGTCATGCACAAACACATCAAGGTGTCCAAATGGCCCGCGGGCCCGGCCCGGTCAACGGGTCGGCCCGGCCCGGGCCCGGCGCCGTTGACCGGGCCCGGGCCCGGCGCCGTTGACCGGGCCCCGGGCCCGGCCCGGCCCGGGCCTGGGGCCAGGCTTCCGAGACCCCGGGTGGCCCGGCGGGCCGGCCCGGCCCGGCCCGGCAGCGGGCCCGGGCCAAGCCCGCAGGGGGTTTTTGCGGGCCGGGCCGGCCCGGCCCGGCCCGCAGGGGGGTTTTGACCATGTTTTTTAAAATAAAATTTGTTATTGAGGGCAGAATTTTGGGGGGTTCTTGGGAATTTGTTATTATTGCTATTAAGAGAGTGGTTTAATTGTCAATTAAAATGGAAAGAGTTTAAAGCCTAAGAAGAAATGGAAAGAACAAAGCTTTAATTATAATTAAGAATGGGATTTATTGCTATTAAGAATGGGTAAAGTCTCATATGAGTTTTTAAGGAAGGAATTTAAACTTTGAATTCAAATATTTATTTGCAATTGAAAATAGGATTGTTATTAGGATGAGTAAAATCCTCCCATGCTAAAATGGAAGTAATTTAAATTTGAATTCAAATTTGAAATATTTATTAATGAAATTATTTAATAATTGATTTAAAAGCTAAGGTAATTAGGAAAGTTTAATTCATACTAATAATTAGGGAGAAAATAATGGGTTTAATAGTTATAATCTTAATTAGGATTTAAATATGAAGGTTTTTAAAAGAATTTGAATTTTAAAAACATTGATATATTTTTAGATTTTTTAGATTTTTAAAACCATTTTTCTTATATTTTTTTAAATGAAGGGGCGGCCCGTGGCCTGGCCCGGCCCGGCCCGGCCACCGCCGGCAGCCGGGCCGGCCCGGCCCGGGGCCCGGTCAAAGCCCGGCCGGGCCCGGGCCAGGCCGGCCCGATGGACACCCTGACAAACACATATACATACACAATCAAAAACTCAAAAAAATGTCTTATAGTAGATTTCTTATTCCATAACTTTTGAAACGGTGACATGAATCTGATAGGATTTGTTAGGGATTTGGGGAAGAAATTTAGTGGTTTTGATAGAATTTCGGGAAAAGATGGGATTTTTAGGGATTTAGGGGAAAATGTGAGATTTTTATTGATAAAAGAAGGAAATATAAGAATAATTTGGCCTCTTTTGAGAGGACTGTTCTCCCAAGCTTCAATTCCAGAAGAAGCCGAACTCTCCCACTAACCCAAATGATTCTACTCCGATTCTCAATCAATTCTTTACCAAATTCAACATAAATATTATCCCTCTCTCAACCACTCTCCCCTCCTATACTAAACTCTCCTTATGAGCCGTCGCCCCAAAATTACTAAAATACACCCGACCTAAGGTTTTCAGCCCAAATTTACAGATTTGTCCATTGTTATTAAAATACACCCGACGTAAGGTTTTCAGCCCAAATTTACAGATCTGTCCATTAACCCTTAAAATTACAGTTTTACCTCAGGTATTCAGAAGTTACAGATTTGGCACTGGTTGACCGTCACACCCCAATCCTAACATTACTTCGCTTCTTAAGAACCACATTGCCCTCAATGTGGTGCATGAAGTTCGTGGGCTACGTTATTTCAAATGAGGGTGCTCGTTCCCTCCTTAGTTAAAGCCCGGAATACCTCCATCATTAATGTCGTTGCTCTTTAAAGGGCCACAGCTACCCAGTGGGCCTACTTTAACCTTGCAGAAGCCTTGCGGGTTTTCCCTGTTGTCGTCAGGTTACTCAAGTTATCCACCGCCATCATGGAAGTCCTAGTAATTGTCTCCATGGTCGCCAAAACCCCTCATGATTCGTCGGACCCCGAAGATTGTCGCTGGCCCCAAACGGGCCCACAGTCAACCCCCGAGGCCCCGTGGGGCCATGCTCCTCTGTCCAGGGGCCGAGGGGCACCTAGTTCACTGTCTAGTGGCCACTGGGCCCCTGTGGTGTCCCCAGGGGCCGACACCCCCTGGGGGTCCTCGGGCGGCCCCTCTGTCCAACGACGTGCCTCCCCATGTATGGGAAAATGGTCTTTCTCCCTGTGCACGAGATCCGTCACCAATTTGTTGGAGATTTTCGTCAAGGATGACTTCTTTCCCCTTTTCTCCAACCAATGGCGTCGCCTTTAACCTTAGATCCGCATCGGAGCTATGTCGATGAACAGAAATTTTCTCCGATTGTTGGCGTCTCTCCTCAAAGAGTTGCTTCATCATGGATTCGAATCTATCCATCGTCGCCATTGATTCTCGGAATCTTGGATCGAATGCTCTAATACCAATTTGATAGGATTTGCTAGAGATTTGGGGAAGAAATTTAGGGGGTTTGATAGACTTTGAGAAAAAGATGGGATTTTTAGGGATTTGGGAAAAAGTGAAATTTTTATTGATAAAAGAAGGAAATATAATGATAATTTGGCATCTTTCGAGGGGAGGATTGCTCTCTCAAGCTTTAATTCGAGAGGAAGCTGAACTATTCCACTAACATAAAGGTTTCTACTCATATTCTCAATAAATTTTTCATCAAATTCAACACAAACAAACTCCCCCTCTCAAGAACTCTCCACTCATATTTATACTATACTTTCCTAATGAGCCGCCACCTCAAAATTACTAAAATACCCCTGACCTAGGGGTTTTAGCCAAAATTTATAGATCTGCTACTGGACATCAAAATTACAGTTTTGTCCCTATTGTTCCGAAATTACAGATTTTTCATTGGTTGGTCACTGCACCCCAATCCTAATAGAACCCCATCTTTGGTTGAGGTAGAGTGTCGCTGTTGTTTGCTGCAAATTCAACATTTTCTTATGCTAATGTTGTCAGAGCTTTTCCATAAAAAAGTAGGTTCATATTTGCCACCGGGCCCCTGGTGGTGTCCCCAGGGGCTGACATCCCATGGGGGGTCTGTTAGGATCCACGCAAATCTGAAATTAAAATGAAGAAAAATCCAAATTTTATTGATAAAAGAAGCCGAATAAAGATAATTGGATACAAGAAAGGTGAATTCTCCTTCCAAGACGCCGATAAGAGGACGTCCGCACTCTTTAATTTAGATCTACCTAAAGATGCTCAAGAGAAATATCAATCATCAAGCATGTTTACAAAAGACGGCTAGCCCTAGTTTAAATAAGAAAAATCCTCTACTAACCCTCAAAATAAGAAAAAGACCAAAAAATCCTTAAGTCGGCCTCCCTCCTCTTGCGCGCGTGGCTTGGACGCTGGCCTCAGGCCGTGTGTCTAACACTACTCCGCCCCTAAAAATCCACCTTGTCCTCAAGGTGGTGCTTGACATCACTGGCGGGGCTACTCCGAGGGGGAGTCGTCATCACCTCCGATCCCTTCGTCCTCCTCCTCATCTTCGTCGTCTGCCTCTGCGATCAACACTTGCAGCTTGCGACCCTCACAGCGGTGTCCAGGGATGAAGCGCTCATCGCATCTGAAACAGATCCCTTTTTGCCGCTTCTCTCTCATCTCCGCATCGGACAGCCTCCGGAATTGGCCCCCAGCCGGTGGTGTGCTAATCTGCTCGAAACTTGCATGTTCTACCTCAGTGGTGACCCCGGCCCCGTCGGCTCCAGAGGATGTGCCCCGCTGTACCTGGCCACTGTAGCCGCTCCTGGCTCTCCTGTCCTCCTCTCGTGAGTCCTCTACTAGTTGTGCCATCTCGATGACCTCGGAAAGCCCACTGGGCTTGTATGGTCTCACTGCAGCTTGGAGACTGGGCCTCAGCCCATTAAGGAAAGTGCCCTCTAGAGACTCATCTGACAGGCTGTGTACTGTCCCGGATAAGGTCTCAAACCTCTCAATGTACTCTCTCACCGGTCCCTCTTGCCTGAGCGTATAATTGCTCGTGCAAGTTTCCCAGGCGGGGATCCTTGAACTTCTCCAGGATAAGGTCCTTCAGCTTCTCCCAGCATCGAATCTGCTGCCTCCTCTCCGTCCACTGATACCACCCTAAAGCTCTCCCATCCATGCAAATAGCTACCGCCTCCAGTTTCTGTGCATCTGTCATGTGGTGCGCTGCGAAATATCTCTCCGCGGTGAACAACCAGGCATGCGGATCCTCCCCTCCGAACAGTGGCATCTTCAGCTTCCGCACTCTGCAGTCTCCTCCAAAGTGTCCCTGATCAGGCCTTCCCTCTGCACGGCGAGGCTGGCGATAGTGCTGCCACATCTCGTCCTGCGTCTCGTACTGCCTCCCGCGAGGGTCTCCACGCCATCCCTCAAAGTCATCCCATCATGCGTCATCCCCAAACTCAGCCACATATCCTCCCCTGTCCTCGTAGTACCCATGACCCTCCCCGGGGTCAAATTTCCCGCCAAAATCACGCGCCAGGTCCTCCAAATAGGCTGAAATCCCATCTCGAACTGTTGCTGTCGCCCGCGTTGCTCATCGAGTGCGTCAGGGGCCTGCCATGGCCCGGGAAGAGATCCGCGGAACGGCCGAGGGCCCGCGGGACTTGGGCGTTGCTGCCTAGGGCCCCTGCAGCCCGGTACCTGGCCCGCGGGGGCCTGGCGGATGTTTACCGCCCCGCGGGGGCCTGGCGGATGTTTACCGCCCCGCGGGGGCCTTGGGGAAGCCCCGCGGGGCCCGCGGGGGTGCGCCGGCCCCTGGCGGGTCGGGGGGTGCGCCGCCCCCCGTCCCTCCTCTAGGGGCTCCGTAGGGAGCCCCTGTTCTCGCTGCGTCTCGTGGGGGCGACGACCAAACTCGCTGTCCCCACTCCTCGTTTCCTCCGCCCTTCGCCGGATGTACTCGCGATAATCCCCCTTCCACGGATCCTCATCTTCTTTCTCGTCAAATTCTTCCACGAAATAAGGTTGGTTTTGGGTAAAAATCTCTTTTTTCCCTTTTCCTTCAAATTTGCCGCCTTTGGTGTCAAATTAGGGTTTTCTTCACCTTGTGGAATAGCCGCCAAGAGGGAGAGGATCTTTGCAAATTGCTCGTTTCACCGATTCCACCGATTTCTTTACCCCTTCAATTTCCCCCATGAACTTTTCCTTCAACGCCTCAATTTTATCTTTCGATCTCGTCGCCGTCGCCATAGATCGTCACGCTCTGATACCAAATTGTTAGGATCCACGCAAATCTGAAATTAAAATGAAGAAAGATCCCAACTTTTTTTTATAAAAGAAGCCGAATAAAGATAATTGGATACAAGAAAGGTGTATCCTCTTTTCTAGACGCCGATAAGAGGACGTCCGCACTTTTTAATTTAGATCTACCTAAGGATGCTCAAGAGAAATATCAATCATCAAGCATGCTTACAAAAGACGGATAGCCCTAGTTTAAATAAGAAAAATCCTCTCCTAACCCTCAAAATAAGAAAAAGTCCAAAAACCCCTTAAGTCGGCCTCCCTCCTCTTGCGCGCTTGGCTTGGGCGCCGGCCCCAGGCCGTGGGTCTAACAGGGTCCTCGGGCGGCCCCTCCTTTGTCCAACAACACGCTCCCCCATGAATGTGAAAATGGTCTTTCTCCCCGTGCTTGAGATCCGTCACCGATTTGTTGGAGATCTTCGTCAAAGATGGCTTTGATGCGTCTAAGGCTTTTTGTGGGGATACAGGTGGGATTTTTATGGCTCTGGACTAATAAAATTAGGGATTTAATGCGAAGAACAGATCTGAAATTCCTAATTAATGCGGGAATACATAATCTAAGACAAAAGAACAATAATAGATTCAAGGTAAAATCGTTCTAGGGTTCTAGGAAATAAAATACCTTTAGATCAATTCTTTGATAAGCCATCCTAGGGCCAGCCGGTCCTTGCTTAAGGGAGGGATCAGCCAATTGTGGAATTACTAAACGACCATCCTCATAGTTGCGAAATTACAAGTTTGGGACCGGTTCCGTGGTGGACCCGAGTCGTCTCCTCCTTTGATACACTTGAATATGTGGCTCCATGGACTCGCGCGCCCTCTCACATACCCGCGCCACATCACTACTCCCCCCCAAAAGTGTCCCCTTGTCCTCAAGGTGGAAGTTTGGAAATTGGTCTCGTATCACTGCACGGGGCTCCCAAGTAGCATCATATTCTGGCAGGCCCCTCCATCTGATCAGCACTTCCTGTGTCTCATCTGAGGCCTGTCTAACACCGGTTAGCTCCTGAGGCTCAAGCAGCACCTCCTTGTCATCTGTCAAGATGGGCGGCAAGGTAGGTGAGAGTGTATGGTCCCCGATGGCTCGCCGCAAATGTGACACGTGAAAAACGGGGTGAATGGTGGACGTAGAGGGTAATTGCAGACGGTACGCCACCTTCCCTATCTGAGCAGTGATCTCGAAAGGCTTATAGTAGCGGGTCGTCAGCTTCTCATTGCTCCGATGGGCCAAAGTTTTCTGTCTGTAAGGCCTGAGCTTAAGGTAAAACCGGTCCCCCACGGCAAACTGCATATCCCTCCGGTGCTCATCCGCCTTGGCTTTCATTATCTGCTGGACCCGCAGTAAGTGTTTCTTCAGCTTCTCCAAATACCGGTCCTGCTCCCTAAGATGCTCCTCTAACTGCGACACAGGAGTGGTACCTCTACTGTAGTGGATCAGCTGTGGTGGGTCCCATTCGTACAAGATCCGAAAAGGAGTACTCTGTGCCGCCGAGTGGTACGAGGTGTTGTGCCAATATTATGCTCATGCTAACCACCTGGCCCACTGTCTCGGTGAGTCTGAAGCAAAACACATCAAATAGGTCTCCACACTCCTATTCACCACATCTGTCTGTCCGTCTGTGGGTGATAGGCAGTGCTCCTCCTCAGTTTGGTCCCCTGGACCTTAAACAGCTCTCGCCAAGAACTGCTCAAGAATACTTTGTCGCGATCAGACACTATGGATGTCGGGAAACCATGCAGGCGGACCACCTCCCGTATAAAGGCTGTAGCTACTGTCACGACCGTGTAAGGATGCTTCAGCGGCACGAAATGGGCATACTTGCTGAGTCTATCCACCACCACCGATATGGAATTGTAGCCTTCTGATCGTGGTAACCCCTCAATGAAGTCCATGCAGATATCCTTCCAAAGTCTCTCAGGAAGGGCCAATGGATGTAGAAGTCCTGCCGTTGCCATGGCCATGTACTTGTGACGCTGACAGACGTCACACTCGGCTATCATCTGAGCAATGTCTTTCTTCATGCCTGGCCAAAAGAGCTCCCTAGACATCCTCATGTACGTTTGCTGAATCCCTGAATGCCCTCCGATGGAGCTGCCGTGGAACTCCTGAAATATCAGTGGTATGTGTTTGGAACCCCGGGGATCACCAGTCTTCCTTGGTAAAGAAGTCGCTGCCCACTCATGGTGTACCCCGGAAATTCCGCCGATCCCTGTTGCAATTCCTCCCGTATCTGTGCTAAGCCTGGATCGGCCTCAATCTCTCTGCTCAACGGCTCCCAGTCTAGGAGTACTGGTACAGAAATGACTGCTATCTCTGCTGGCTCCTCTCTGCGAGACATGGCATCTGCCGCCTTGTTCTTCAAGCCTGGTCGATATTGAATCTCGAAGGTGTAATGGACCAGCTTGGAGAGCCACCTCTGATGTTCTTCTGTCACCAGGCGCTTCTCCAACAAATACTTCAAACTCCGCTGGTCGGTCCTCACTTTAAACCGCCTCCCCCAACAACTAAGGCCGCCATTTCTGGATGGAGAGCACGATCACCATCAACTCCCGCTCATACACTGATTTCAGCCTTGCTTACGCTGCCAGAGTCTGGCTGAAATATGCTATAGGCCTCTAATCCTGCATCAGCACCGCCCCCAACCCATATCCTGAGGCGTCAGTGTCTATCATGAAGGGCCTGCTGAAATCTGGTAGTGCCAAGACCGGTGCGGTTGTCATCGCCTGCTTCAGAGCCTCGAATGCCCTGGTGGCCTCCTCACCCCAGTGGAAACTATCCTTCAGCTGCTCTGTAAGTATCCATGCTATCGAGCTATACCCCTGGACGAACTTTCTGTAGTATCCTGTCAGGCCCAAGAAGCCACGCATACCTCGTAGTGTGGTAGGTAACGGCCAGTCTAACATTGCTGCAATCTTGGCCCGATCTGCCGCCACCCCCTCAGCTGAAACGATATGCCCCAAATATTCTAAATGTGGCTGACCAAACATGCACATCTTCTTATTTGCGTACAACTGCTGGTCCTGCAACTCATGTAACACTGCCTGCAGATGCCCCACATGCTCCTCCACACTGCGACTGTATATCAAGATATCTTCGAAGAATACCAAGACAAATCATCGTAGGTAGGGCCGGAACATCTTGTTCATCAATGCCTGGAATGTCGCTGGAGCATTCGTCAAGCCGAACGGTATGCCGAGGAACTCATAGTGCCCCTTATGAGTCCTAAAAGCCGTCTTGGACACGTCCTCTGCCCTCATCCGTATTTGGTGATAACCTGACTTGAGATCGATTTTAGAAAAACATGCAGCTCCGTGGAGCTCGTCAAGAAGCTCGTCGATCACCGAATAGGAAACTTGGCTGGGACAGTTTCCTTATTCAAAGCCCTGTAGTCCACACAGAATCTTCAGTTGCCATCCTTCTTTTTTACTAACAAAAACGTGCTGGAACACGGGCTCGTACTCGGCTGAATCACCCCTGCTTCTCAATCTCGTCCTTCTGCACCTGAGGGTACCTGTAGGGGCACATACTGATGGGGGACACGCCCTATCGTAAGACAATGTCGTGCTCGTGGTCTTGGCGCGGTGGTAATCCCTGTGGGGTCTGAAACACCTCGTACTGGCTCAATAGCTGCTCTATCTCTGGGGCCACTGCCTGAGTGTGATTCTCCCTCTGCTCTATTGCCACCACCGCCTGTAGCTCGACCAGGAATCCACCCCCTGCCGTGTGTATTGCTTGTGTCATGGCCTTGTAGGATACTAGAGAACGACAGAGTCTGGGATCCCCATGTAAGACCACTGTTCTCCCTCCCTCCTGGTACTCCATCCTTAGCATTTTCCAATTCATACTGGTCTCTCCTAAGGTCTGCAGCCACTTCATCCACAGGATGACATCAGTGCTCCATAACTCCAAGGGAAGAAAATCTGTGACAATCTGCACCTCCTGTATCGTCACTATCACGCCTCGACAGACGCCGCTACTGTGGGTCACCTGACCTGTGCCCAGCACTACGCCATACCTCCATGTGTTGCTCAGATGCAATTTCTGCTTCCTCACCAACCTGCTGGAGATGAAATTATGGGTGGCCCCACTGTCTACTAGCACGATCGCCTCCTGGCCGCCCACCTGTCCCACCAATTTCATTGTGTGGTTCGGTGTGAACCTCACCACGGAATTGAGGGATACCTCTGCTAAATCCAAGTGTTGGTGCTCAGCCTCCTCATCTTCTCCAGCCTCTAGCATGACTACCTTGTCTTCCTCATCATCGTTCACTATCAGTATCTGCAGAGTCCGATCTCCACAGCGGTGTCCTGGAGTGAATCTCTCATTACATTTGAAACATAGTCCCTTCTCCCGCTTCTCCCAGATCACCGCCTCAGTCATCCTCCGTACCTGCCCCCTGTCCGTGGCTCCCGTCTCCTGTCCCTGCTGCCCGCGGCAACGACTGTACCCCCGGGTAGGAGCGGTCCCCTGGGTAGGAGCACCTCTCTGGCCCCCAACTGGTGCCTGTCCCCGAAAAGCAGTGCCTCCCCATGCTCCACGGGCCCTTCTCTCAGTCTCCTGATGGTCTTTGACCATCCTTGCTGAGTCATCATCCCTCGCAGGCCCATTGGTTGCAGCTGTCTCAGACCGGATCTAAAAGTGGGCTTCAGCCCCTTCATAAAACAACCCTCCAAAGACTCCCCCGAGACTCCTCGAACTCTGTGGCAGAGACTCAAACTTCTTGATGTACTCCCCCACGCTCCCCTCCTGCTTCAGAGAATATAATCGCTCATATACTCCCCCAGATGCCAAATCACTCTACCAATAAAGTAGTAAACTCTTACCATGTCCGGAACGGCTGCTGCTGATGTGTCCTTCTGTACCAACTCAAGGCCTCTCCCTCCAAGCAGACTCCTACTGCACGTAGCCAATCCTCTACTGGTACCGCAGACACATCAAAATACCTCTCCACGTGATACAGCCAGTCATCATGGTCCCCGGCCTCAAAATGGGCATCTCCAACTTCCTCAGTCGACCATCCCATGCGAATCCTCCTCTCTCCGGTGGCTGATCCTGACGCCTCTGCTGAAAAACTGATGGTCTGTCAGGAATGTACCTCCCTGCCTGATCCCGTGCTCCTCTGTCCGCACCTTCCCACTGCCATTCGCCCCTCTCATCCCCATGTGGGTGCTCGTAATCTGCCAGATGGTCTCTAGGGGTGACATGTATCCCTCTCCAATCTCCTGTCAGCCCCCCGAAAGGTGGGGGCTGGGTCGACGTGACCCTAATTTGCTGCTGTCACCCCCCATGCTGCTGAAAACCAGGAGTATGAGCTGTTCGGGCCCCGAACTGGGCCATATGTAGCGTCGTGGATGTCGAAATGGGCTGTCGGGGTCCTTGGAGAGTCGGCGGAGCCCCAAGGTGCTTGGGCGGTGCCCGAAATGGGCCTCGGGGGGTGGGTGAACCCCCCAAGGGGGCGGCGGGGCCTGTCAGCCCCAGTTTTGGGCCGGTGGCCCCTAGCCGCTGCCCTCGGGGGTCGCCGGTGGCCCAGGAGGGGGCGGTGACTGCTGCCGCCCCTCCTGGGGTTCGGCGGGACCCCCGGGTGCACCTGGGAGTTTGGCGGCCCCCCCAAGTGCATGTGGGGGTTCGGCGGGCCCCTAAGGGCTGCCGGGGGGCGGGCGACCCCTCCGGTGGTCAGAATTCCGCCGCGCGGCGGTGAAGTGGCCGGAAACGCTGTCCAATCTTCCGGATCTGCTGCATTTCGCTGGTCGTACGGATACAAGCTCTTATCTTCCTCATCTTCCAGAACCCCCTCATTAAAAATCACATTTTACCTTTATTTGTTGACAAAGGCGGCTCCTTTTTGCTTGGACTGTTTTAGGGTTGATGTTTGCTATCATCGCCACTACGTCCCTCATCATCTGCGACTTATTCGCCTCCATGGTTGCCATCAATCGTGCTTCGGATGCGGATGCGGCCGCGACGATCTCCGCGGTCTCCTTTTTGACATCGTTAAACCCCTTGGTCATTCGGTTCTCCATCTTCTCCACTTTCTCTTCCAACGCTTCGATCTGCTCCATAGATCATGTGCTCGCCATGGATCTAGTGCTCTGATACCAATTTGATGCGTCTAAGGCTTTTTTGTGGGGATAAAGGTGGGATTTTTATGGCTTTGGACTAATAAAACTAGGGATTTAATGTGATTCAAGGGATTTAATGTGAAGAACAGATCTGAAATTCCTAATTAATGCGGGAATAAATAATTTAAGACAAAAGACCAATAATAGATTCAAGGGAAAATCGTTCTAGGGTTCTAGGAAATAAAATACCTTTCAGATCCGGCCCTTGCTCAAGGGAGGTATTAGCCAATTGTGGAATTATTAAACGACCCCTTTCGTAGTTGCGAAATTATAAGTTTGGGACCGGGTCCGTGGTGGACCCAAGTCGCCGCCTCCTTTGATACACTTGAACCAGCCTATGTGGCTCCATGGACTCGCGCGCCCTCTCACTTACCCGCGCCGCATCAGGCTTCTTTCCCCTTTTCTCTGGCCTTAGTCGTAGCTTTTAACCTTAGATCCGCATCGGAGCTATTGTCGATGATCAGATCTGAAGTCAGATCGTCCTTTTGATGGATCTCCTCTTCAAAAGAGATGATTTTTCGCATGCCCTTATCCAAATGTGAAGTCTTTTGTCCCGGATCTGCGCTGTTGGCTTCGTCTTTTTTCAGATCTAGATCCTGATGGGCTTGTCGAAGGATCTTCAAAAATTTCCCCCGATTGTTGGTGTCTCGCCTCCTCAAAGAGTTGCTTCATCATGGCTTCGAATCTATCCATCGTCGCCATTGATTCTTGGATCGAATGCTCTAATACCAATTCGATAGGATTTTCTAGGGATTTGGGGAAGAAATTTAGGGGTTTTGATAGATTTTGAGAAAAGACGTGATTTTTAGGGATTTGGTAAAAAGGTGAGATTTTTATTGATAAAAGAAGGAAATATAATGATAATTTGGCCTCTTTCGCTCTGTCAAGCTTTAATTCGAGAGGAAGCAAAACTATTCCACTAACCTAATGGTTTCTACACTTATTCTCAATCAATTTTTCATCAAATTCAACACAAACAACCTCCACCCCTCAAGAACTCTCCGCTCTTATTTATAATATACTTTCCTAATGAGCTGCCACATCAAAATTACTAAAATATCCCTAAATTACTAAAATATCCTGACCTAGGGGGTTTAGCCAAAATTTACAGATCTGCCACTGGACCTCAAAATTACAGTTTTGCCCCCTATTGCAAAATTACAGATTTGCCACTGGTTGGTCGCTGCACCCCAATCCTAACAGAACCACATCTTTCGTTGAAGTAGAGTGTCGCCGTTGTTTGCTGCAAATTCAACATTTTCTCATGCTAATGTTGTTAGAGCGTTTCCATAAAAATATAGGTTCATATTTGCTACAAGTGTCTATTGTTACCAAGACTAAGTTCTTTCAGAATTATCTCTTCCATCTTTGAAAAGAGGACTGATTATTAGCTTGTTTTCTTTGGCCCTCAAATTTACAATTTCCAACATTGCCCTGGAACACAGCTCAAAAGCAGCAGTTTCTTTACTCATTCTTTAGCCAAGCAGTATTCTTGTCTTATTTGGTTAGTTCGGCTTCTTCAGTGGATTATTCTCTGTCTTCCTTGATGCAATAAATCTGTTGCATTGCGTCCCAATTTTGATTATCTTTGGACAAGAGCACTAGTTTTGTCTGCACTCGCACATGGGGTAAAATATGATAGTTTTTGAAAATATTGATGCTTTTGTGTTACTGAATATATTTTATTTAATACACACATATACATGACATGTATATGCTTTTTCTTTTTGGTCGACACACATGAGCATTTATGTTTGAATTCTTCTTGTATTTGACATCTTAAGATACACCAATCACATATCTCAGTCTCACTTGATGCACACTTTTATGTTCTTGTGGTTTTAAGTAGCAACAGATGTTTTGTATGAGTCGTGCTTTTTTGTTTGTGCTCAAATGATATATATTGAACTTCTCTCTTCATTCTCTCTGTAGGGAGGAAGTGATGGATAGTGGGCCCTGGCGAGATCAGGTTCTCCATACACATGCACAAACACTCTAGAACTTCAACTGTTATACGCTTTCACATGTTAACCATAATTATCTCCTTCCAGGGTTTATGCCTTGTGGATTGGGGAAGGGGGATAGACATGACTGTTTTCCCTGCCGGTACTGAATTTCAGGGTGATTGCCAAACTTCTGGTTTTCGTTGTGTCGAGATCCAAGAAAAACGAACATGGACATACCAGGTTTCTGGAAAACATCTTACCTTATGAAGCAAATTTGACATTGATGAAATTCTTTTGAACTGTTCACTAGTGAAGTTCTGTTTCCATTGCATGATCTTAAATCATGATACTAGCTAAGACTCCCAACTTGGCTCAAACCTTGATCGTCACATAGAGAGTTGATGTCAGGTTGAGAGACCATAGTCGAATGCTTGTTTGATCACATGAAGCCTTGTTAACTATTAATTCTGGTCAAACACCATGCTATGGACGAAAAGCTTGATGATCATCATGGTTAATGGCTTCAGGTGGACACTTATGGTCTATGTGTATGCGTGCATATGATGCTTCACGGGCAATACATGAGCATTGAGAAGAAGGCTACAGCAGATGGAGACTACCAGTACCAACCGAAAGCACCTTTCAAAAGGTATTTTCTGTCTTCACACTAATGACCTTTTCTTGAGGGTTGTTATCATCCGTTGGAGGAAAAAAATAATACTTCAGCTGTCATCTGAACACTATTTGTCTTTCAATTATCCCCGATGTATGTATTCCTTCAGGTACTGGAAAGTTGATCTGTGGAAAAACCTTTTCTCCACATTGTTGAACGTGCGATCTAATGATAGTGATGTACAGCTACTTCGGAATCTAAGGAAGTCATTTGAGGAATATCTTTCTAGTAACAGGTCTTTGATGTCTAAGTTGAAGCACTTACTGATGAAGCAAAAGGCGTCCTTATGTTCCTCCTAGTATGTGTTTGGGGAAAAAAAACTGGGATGAGTTTCGGCCAATAAACTGGTTGTCCGGGCTCCAAAGTACAAATTACTGTAAGTATAATCTTAAGTTTCTAAGTCTTTTTATCTGTTACTCATATCCAAGGTGCTTTCAGATGCTCCTATGATGTCAATAGAATGGTCTAGCTTTTAATTTTTCCGTTATATATATATATATACACACACACACACACACACACATATACATATAGAGGTTAATGGGCCAATGCTGACAGCGCTGGAAATTTAAATTTCCAGCGATGTCCGCATTTTGGACGAGATAAAAATATTTTTTTTGAAATTGTTTTTTTCAGTAGTTAGATATACGTGTTAGGAAGCTCCCCACAAAATTTCAGGTCAATCCGACACTGTTTGAGCCTCCGTTCATCGATTTCAAAAACGTTACGCAAATCTGTCCACAGTTTTGCGTAACGTTTTTGAAATCGATGAACGGAGGCTCAAACGGTGTCGGATCGAGCTGAAATTTTGTGGGGAGCTTCCTAACACGTATATCTAACTACTGCAAAAAAATTTTCAAAAAAAATACTTTTATCTCGCCCAAAATGCGGACAGCGCTGGAAAAATTTCCAGCGCTGTCAGCTCTTCTCCATTTTTCACATATGAGGTTAATGGGCCAATGCTGACAGCGCTGGAAATTTTTCCAGCGCTGTCCGCATTTTGGACAAGATAAAAAAAATATATATATAGTGATCTTCGGTTGCGAAAAAAGGGGTTTTCGCACGGTGCGAAAACATTTTTTTTGAAATTTTTTTTTCAAAATTTTTTTTTTTGATGTTTAATCCATACAAATATATACCCCAGGGAAAATAATGGGTGAACCCGTTGGGCATTAGAGCACCCATCCACCCGTTACAAATTTAACGGTCTCAAAACGTGCGAATTTGATGAAATGCCTTGATTGAAGGCCAAATGACATTATTTCTCAATGATTATTTTTTGAGGGGGGTATAACAACATATAATGAGGGTAGAAAAAAGAATTTTTGAAAAAAAAATTTCAAAAAAAAACTAAAAACATTTTCGCCCGGTGCGAAATGTTCTCATTTGAAAATTTTCCTATATATATATATATATATATAGGGATCTTCGGGTGCGAAAAAACCCGTGCGAAAACTTTTTTTTATTTTTTTGAAATTTTTTTTTCAAAAATTCTTTTTTTGATGTTTAATCCATACAATTATATACCCCAAGGAAAATAATGGGTGAACCCGTTGGGCATTAGAGCACCCATCCACCCGTTACAAATTTAACGGTCTCAAAACGTGCGAATTTGATGAAATGCCTTGATCGAAGGCCAAATGACATTATTTCTCAACCATTATTTTTTGAGGGGGGTATAACAACATATAATGAGGGTGGAAAAAAAAAATTTTGAAAATTTTTTTTTCAAAAAAAAGATAAAAACATTTTTGCCCGGTGCGGAATGGTCTCATTTGAAAATTTTCCTATATATATATATATATATAAGTTCTGAAATGTATTGCCTAGACTGTTTCAAAGGAAGCATGGGCACAGACACGGGACATGGACATGACACGTAAATGGGCACACGACACGGAAATTCCGTAAAATGTAAGGCAGGGGCACTGCGATACGACATGAAAATATATACATGTATAAGTAAGTGCATATATACGTTTGTACATAAACGTGTCTATGCATCCAAAGTAACAATATTTACAACATATCATGCATTTTCATTAGTTTCGAAAATGGCATACAATTAATAACACATGTGAAAGGTATCTCACATGTGTCCAGTGAGTGGCCAAAAATTATCTGATACAATTGTATGACAGAAGTACCCATGTTACATGGTTGTTACGATGAAATCTTAATAATGTATCATTTTTAATGTTTTAGATCAAATTTAATTTGTTGATATACTTCCACATAAATCTAAGCACATCAAGTATGCTTTGGAAGTCTAGAATTTCATAGATATGGTTTGATGGATTCAACGAACGTTATTATAATCATAGAGATACGTGAGCTTTAGTATACATGTTATGGCCTTGATATTAATACGTGGATCGATATGATCAATTTGGAGAGCAATAGGCGGACATGTTATGAAACGATAATTCCCAAAAGGCTTGCGTTTATAATGGTAGTGATACTAAACCAGTATTAACACCAATCATGAAGTTAAACAATTGTTCTTGGTGAGTGCCTTGCTTAGATTTTAGTTCTTGATTCTAGAATATGAAGCAAATGAAGAATGCACGTGCCATACCGGTTACTGAGGAATTCATGGTCTCTGTAGAAATTTAGGCTTATAAGGTCATGTCATTCACTCTAATGAAGTCTACCAATGTTTTGAGATCAGATATTGTTAAGGCCAAAAATGACCGAAACAATCAAGATGCTGACGTGGACCCTTTCTTGCTGAGCTGGAGCCTTGTCAGTCGGTTGAATGTGACCCTAAGTTGGTAAAACCGGGGTCGTTTGTAGTTGGTAGTCGACTTGCAGTGCTCGTTCGACCCTCTTATGGATCGAGCCTCGGTCGATCGATGTTGAGAAGGTCAGGCACGACCTTCTCGCTAGATCGGGACTCGATAATCTGCACCACAAGAAAGCATCAGAGGGTCGGATCTGGGTCCCGATCCAAATCCCCTCCGATGCTTAAGTTAGAATGTGACTTAAGAGAGGGATGGAGATTTGAGCAGCTGAGATCGACCCACGGAGGCTCGTCTCAGATCTAGCGTCGCAAGCTTTTTTGTTGAAGAAATATAAGTTGGAGTATGTAATGTAAGAGTATCAGATCTCGTATCTCCTATATTCTGTCTGTCTCCTGTGTGTTTATAGACATCCGGGGTCTCTTCAGTGACGTTGGGAGGATAACGGTCCCCAATTATGATGCCACGATCTTCCCCCTTTAATAGGAGTAACCGTCGCCCACGTTTCCGCTATTTATGAGCTCATCTTCTATCACACGTTCAATTGGTGGGAGTGTAACGGGCGAATGGTACGTAGGCTTTGACTGAGTTTGCTTTAGGCCTCTTTCGTGGGCTCTGTGGGCCTTAGTCGCTCGTCGAACGAGCCACCTCGAGTGCCGGCCTGATGACTCAACAGATATATAGAGTGCCAAATTTTTGTACCCGATACCACTGGGAAAGAGTCTCCCAATATGCCGTGCTATGTAATTGGTTTCTGTTGTGTTGCAAAATACATTTGTCATGCTTTGTTAACACAATAAGATAATATATATTGAACCAAACTATCGGCTATAAGTAAGAAAATTTTCCTTAAACTAACACACCAACCACATCCCCCAACCCCAATTTCTCTTTTGATTAGCGGTGTGTTTCTCTTTTGATTAGTAGTGTAGCACAGCATAAATATATGCTATAATGGTTCATGAGAAATTCTATTCAAATAATATCAATTGTATCATACGATTGGAACGTATGACCAAGGAATGTGGTTTCAACCGAAACCACTTGGTTTCGACTGTCTTGTTTCAATTTTGAAGTTGGGCGGTGTATAATTACGGCCGAGTCTTAGCTTCGGTCGGTTTCGATCGGTGTTGGTCGAAACTGATCGAAATCAATTGAACCGAGGTTAAGGATCTGCAGAGAGATTGAAGATGGGTTTGGGTTTAAATATGACATCAGTTTGGGTTTAAATAAATACCCAAACTCATTTGAAACCGAAACTTAAGTCAAATAAAGTATGCGTTTGGGTTTAAATCATTGAACCCATATGAATAATATACATGAAAAATATTTATTAAAACTAAAAAAATTAATAAAATTTTAAAAATTATATTAATTTTTTTATAAATTTATTAAAATTCCTAAATTTATATCATAAGTGCATTTTTATAGAAATATATACATAAAAAATATGAAAATGAAACTCAAAACGAAACATACGAACCGAGCGAAAGTATCTGATGCTGCTTGGAAGCCAGACCCAGACAAATGATGTAATCTTTCTCTATTTAAAGAGAGGAGCCGGCCCTAATGAGGGCATGCAAAGATTGTTGAGAGAGACCCTGTAATTTATTTCTCTAGTTTATTTCTTAGACCAATTGTCTTAGGACTTTAGTTAATTGTTTCTTTAATTCCTAATTGTTATTTAGCGAGTAATTGATTATATAGAATTAATCTTCTATTTTCATATCTGCGTTTAGTGATAAAAATCCTCTTTTTATTGTTTTCCACCTAAAAATCCATCTCTTCACATAAAAATCCCATTTTTATATTAGATCCAGATCTGAAACGCATCTTTTGGTATCAGAGCGTTCGATCCCATGGCGAACACAAGAGCGATGGCGGTAAAAACTCTGGAAGAACGACTCGATGCGGAGATGTTGGGGTTGAGAAAAGAGATGGCCGACCTAAAGGTTGAGTTGAAGACAGATCTGAACGCTTCGTTGGAGGCGCACATGAAGAGAATGTCGGAGCAAAATTCCAAGGAGATGAAAGAAGGGTTTGCGGAGGTGGCGAAGATGTTTCAACAACAATTTTTCCAAAGAGATCTAGATCCGAAAACGTTGGGAACATCAGATCTAAATACCACAAGTCTATATCTACCAGATCTGAAGATTTCAAGCGTAGATCTACCAGATCCGGAGCCAGATCTGAAGTTTTCATGCATAGATCTACCAAATCCGGAGCCAGATCTGAAGATTTCAAGCGTAGATCTACCAGATCCGGAACCAGATCTGAAGCTTTCAAGGTAGATCTACCAGATCCGTAGCCAAATCTGAAGCTTTCACGCATAGATCTACCAGATCCGGAGCTAAAGGTGACGTCTTTCGACGGGGAGCTCTATTCCCACGACGATCCAGCACCAGATCTGAAGTTTTCAAGCGGATCGCATCAATTTAGGCGCGGCCGATCTTCTGGAGGGTTCGATGGAGATGACAAAGACCACATATGGCCTTTTGATCTAGGAGGAGGCGAGGAGACATGATCCAACATTCGGAAAAGGTGCACATGTGGATTTCGTGGATTTCATGCTCCACTTTGAGGACAAGGTGGATTTTCGGGGGCGGAGTAATGATGCGGCTTGGAATCCAGTCCCAGGGGCATTCTCGTAAATTGACAAATGATGTAATCTTTATTTAAAGAGAGGAGCCGGCCCTAATGAGGGCATGCGAAAATTGTTGAGAGAAACCCTCTAGTTTATTTCTTAGATCAATTGTCTTAGGACTTTAGTTAATTGTTTCTTCAATTTCTAATTGTTATTTAGCGAATAGTTGATTATATAGAATTAATTTTCTATTTTCATATCTGTGTTTAATGATAAAAATGCTCTTTTTATTGTTTTCCACCCTAAAAATCACTCTCTTCACATAAAAATCCCATTTTTATATTAGATCCAGATCTGAAACACATCAGTATCCGAAACTTAAATTTTTTTCATCAGCTCTAACCAAAACCGAGTTTTGAAACCTTGCTTATGAATTCTCTATCACAAGAGCCGCCTGATTTGGTGACTTGCCTCTAACTTTGGTAACGTTCATTGGCCTTGTTAACAC